>JADMNL010000022.1:470170833-473140000 GCA_016271365.2 Neoceratodus forsteri | reverse complement strand
ACCACACACACCACACCCACCCACCTACACACCCACCCATGACACACACACCACTGTTTTGACAATTTTGGGATATTCTGTTGTATCCAGGAATTTCCATATTCAAGTCACCCCACATACTGTTATATTTTGATCAATTAAGATCACTTTGAGTTCATCTGTTTTGTTAGGCTGCAAGCATTGACCAGAAGAATTTAAATAAAGTTGCAGATTGAAAGCACATCAGGCTCTTGCCCTCAAGCTGACCAACCCTAAAAACACGTCCGAGAAACTGTGGCACACTTTGTAGACTACCCAGAAAAAAATGCAAGTGCTGCAGATGGCCTGGGTGAAGAAAAAAAAAAAAGCTCCCCTTTGGTGATACAAAATTATATATGGAGCATGACTTCACACGCCTGGTTATCCTGGGCATTATCAAGGAGCTCAGAGACGGAAACATTAATGCCCAGCTCATCGCCCCCCACCCAATTCAAGCTGTTCACTGAATCAGGAGTGAATTCTTTCTTAGCCTTGAGGAAGCTTGGCTCACACTGCAAAAGACGGGACTTAAATGGTGGTGGAGGAATCCTTCTTGATGCAAGCAGAGTGGGAACTGGCCTAGTGCAAAATAACCTTGCAGGGACCAAAATGGAACCAGCAGGAGATCTACCATCAACCAGTAAGATCTGGGAAGCCACAGTTCAACGAGAGCTGCAGATGATTGCAGACACAACCGCTCGACATACATAGATACATAGATACATAGACAGTGTCGGCAGATAAGGGCCTATGGCCCACCTAGTCTGCCCATTTGAGCTTGTAAGTTCAGTTTGTTTTCCTAGAAGTCTATTTCCCCTTACCCCTGACCTCTAGAATTCCTTTATGTCTATCCCATGCATTCTTAAATCCCGTGATTGTTTCAGCCCCCACCACTTCCTCTGGCAGGGTGTTCCACTTGTCCACCACCCGCTCAGTGAAGAAATTCTTTCTCATGTTTCCTCTGAATCGCCCTCCTCCAACTTCATCCCATGCCCTCTAGTCCTGAAACATCTTTTGCTTAAAAATAGTGTTTTCCTGCACCCTGTTCCTCCCTGTAAGATACTTGTATGTCTCTATCATATCCCTCTCCTCCTCTCCTCCAGGGAGTACATGTTCAGTTCCTTCAACCTGTCTTCATAGGATTTGTGATGTAACCCATGCACCATCTTTGTTGCCCTCCTCTGAACCTTCTCTACCCTATCTATGTCCTTACGTAGGTATGGTCTCCAGAACTGTACACTGTACTCCAGGTGGGGCCTCACCAGTGTCTTGTATAGCGGAATTATGACCTCCTTTCCTGCTGGTGATGCCCCTGCCTATACATCCCAGCATCCTATTTGCTTTATCTGATGCCTTGTCACACTGTTTCCTACCTTGAGGTCATCAGAGATGACAACCCCAAGATCCCTTTCCTGCTTGGTATGCTATATCCTCACCCCCAACTGATATATTGTGCCAGGGTTTTTGTGCCCCATATGCATTATCTTGCACTCTTTGCATTGAATTTCAACTGCCAAACCCTTGACCATTCTTCCAAGTTTTGCAGGTCCTTCTCATTCTGTCTACACCCTCTGGTGTGTCTACTCTTGTTACAGAGCTTTGTGTCATCAGCGAACAGTGAAATTCTTGCCTTCTATATCCTGTGCAATGTCACTGATGAAGATGTTGAATAGGACCGGTCCCAGCACTGATCCCTGTGGTACCCCACTGGTCACTCTTCCTCTGTGGAGTGACAGCCATTTACCACCACCCTCTGTGTCCTGCCACCCAGCCAGTTACCTACCCACCACACTACTGTCCTGCCCACACCAATATTCCCAGTTTGTGTAATAGTCTTCTATGTGGCACAGTGTCAAATGCCTTGCTGAAGTCCAGATAGGCCATGTCCACTGCCCTCCCCTGATCCACCTCCCTAGTCACTCAGTCAAAAAATTCAATGAGGTTGGTCTGACATGACCTCCCCCTGGTGAAACCATGCTGCCTTGGGTCCTGTAGTCCATTGACAACCAGATGTTCCACCAATCTCTCCTTCAGTAGTGCTTCCATGATCTTTCCCACTACCGAGGTGAGGCTGACTGGTCTGTAGTTCCCTGCTTCCTCTTTGTTCCCACTTTTGTATAAGGGGACATCAGTAGAATGAACGCATGCAAAGGAACAGAAACATTTTGACAGAGGGAGATGCTTGCCATCTAGATGCTGTAGAGTATAAGACAGAAAGAGGATGTACTGGGACTAGTTCTCTTTCACACAGGTACTATTTCTGGACTTGAGACTTTTGTTAAATGTGAATTGATGGTTCTTTTGGTGTAACACTATAGTTTTTTTTTTTTTCTTATTATTTTTTATTTTTTTATACTGTTTGCCACTACTCTGTTGCTGGTACCTTCAGCCCAGCCATGGACCCCTCCTGCTTCCAGTCCCAGTTCAGCTGCGACTCAATATCCCCGTCTTACCCCCCCCAGGGTGGGGTTGTGGCACTGGCCCCATGTGCCACAAGTGACGGGATAGGTTGGGGAGTTGGCCCTGGGAGCTAACTGAAGCAGAGGGGCTTTTTTCCATCCAGGTGGTGGCAGCAGTAATTTCCCCCCGTGTATGGGGGAGGGGGACATGCAATGACAGCCAGCATCCGCACCGCCCCCCAAACTTGTCGGCATCAGCACTTGCGGTACATCCAGCCTCCACTAGGTGTCTGTAAGGCACCAAACACTCTGCCACCCTCCCCCCTGGGGGAAGGAGAGCCATTATTGCATGCTCAATCCTTTTCCCCCAGCTGGCCCTCCGATGCCCCAGATCCATTCCTAAACCCTGGTCACCAGCATTGCAGGTTGGCACTTTGCCCCTACACCAGCAGGCCAGCCTGAAAACCATATAGCCTTTAATGGTCATTCTGCTAAATACTGTTGTGAGGTGACACCAGACGACGGTGGGCTCTGCACAGTGTTGAAAAGGGCTCCAATTCTAGGGAGCACGATATTAGGAAATGGGGACAAGACCTACATAATGAATTTGAGAGGGGTTGTTACTGACCTGGGGCTCTCATTTGGGGGGGGGGGACAAAAACAAACACACACTACACACACTTTAGCATGCTGCATTTCATAGGTTAAGAGGGACAGGGGCATAAAAGGGCCTACCGGGTTTAAGAGGCAGAGATATAAACAGGTACAGAGCCCAGGGTACACCAATTTGCCTGGAGGTCGGTCATCAGGCCACTGGATGGAGGATGCAAAACTAGCCATACAAAAACAGTATGAGGCACCAATGGGGGGGGACTGGTGGGTGGCCCCTGAAGCCCCTGGGTAAGGTCCTATTCAGTCAGAACCCACTGTAGAAGTGCATGGGTGGGGCAAGGTGTAGGAGAACTGAGAACAAGATCATGTTGGGTGATAGGTGCTCATACACCCTACCCTGAAAGGTAAACAGTACCCGACAATGTACTGGGGTGACCAGCTTGCTCAGAACGGAAAGGGCAGTCAGTTTGCTTGCCTCAGCAGACCTTGAAGTCAGCAACTGAGACAGCTGGTTTAAAAGTTCTTAAAAGTTGCCCATTTATTCTGGTGTGTCTTACAGAAAAGCTGTACGGGAAAAATGTGGAGGAGTTCAAAACTAATGGCAGATATTAAGGTGGTAACATGCAATATGAAATGCTTGCACTCCCCCCTCAAAAGAGCCTGCATCCTACAAAAGTTGGGAAGAATTGGGGGGGGTCCCTTTCATTTGTACATGAAACACATTTATCCCAGCCTGAACATCAGAAACTTACGAGGGGGTGGGTGGGTTCAGCATACTCTTAGTCCTTCATAGCTCACCCCCACTGGGTTGGAGTTGCCATCCTGGTGAGAAAACATTCCCTACGATCAGTGGCAGAGGCCTAGGGAGGTGAGGAGTGAAGGCACATCCAGATAAGAGGGACATACAGGGGGTACCATGCACCCTACTGAACATTTATGCACCCAAATGGGTAGAGTGCCTGAAGATTTTTAAAACCTACTTAATCAGGCCAGTTGAGGAACAGGGGAGCTTGGTGCTGATCGGGGGGGTGGGGTGGACTTCAATTGTGCCCCACAACTGTTGATAGGTAAGAATGGAAAGGGGTGGGTGTGGGAAAGCAAGCAGAAATCTACAACTGATGCAGAAGGCAGGGTTGAGGGACATGTGGTACACTCAGCACCCAGGGGAAAAAGAGCCATTTTCATATCCACATAACAATACATCTATTTATTGCAAGTACTTGGTATCACAAGTTTGCACACAGCACAGGATAGTGAAATCAAATCCATTATAGCCTCAGATCATGCCCTGGTCTCCCTAGAACTGGTGGGGGAAACCGGTACATAAGCATCCATTATGGCGGTTGAATATATCACATTTAAATAACTTGAGTGTTGCAACTGCCTGGTCGGGGAGATAGGGAGCTACCAGAGTTGCAATAAGGAAGGAGACACCTCCATGGCAAATCTTTGGGATGGGCTCAAAACACATTTATGGGGATCTTCATCTCTCATTTCTGCAAAGAAAAAGGAGCAAAGAGCACAGAGTGTGGAATTAGGAGGGCAATTTTCAATGCTGAAATGGTAAAGATGCCTTGGACCCAACCCTAAAGAGCCTATTGAGGGAATACAAGGACGAACTGACCAGATTACTGGAGCAGAAAATTGAGGGGGGGGAGGGGGCTTTCTGCACACAGCAGAGATACTACCAGGCGGGAAACAGAGCAGGAAGACTGCTTGTATGGCAGCTATGCCAACAGGCAGCAAGTAGGGCAGTGTAAAAGATACAGGACTTACAAGATAAGGGGTAAATTTACATGAATCCCATAGACATTTGTAAAATCTTTGTCTTGTATTAACAGAATCTATAGTTAGATAGAGAGGAAGAGGAAGAGGGAGACGGGGACAACCTCAGGAAATGTATTCATTTAATTTAGTTTTTGTTGACCGGGTAAGTGCACTAGACAAATCCTGCCTATTTTCAGGCACGACCCGGGGGGAGGGGGATACAGATGAATGCCAACTGACCTTGAACCAGATTAAGCTGTTGGTGGTATTTTTAGTAAATGAGGGAAATTTGGCCAGGACACCGGGGAAATTCCCCTACTCTTCAAGTGCCATGGGATCTTTAACATCCACCTGAACTACCACCAGTCCAGGCAGATGGGACCTCGGTTTTAACATCTCATCTGAAAGACGGCACTTCAGAAGTGCAGCACCCCTCTCATGCTGCACTACAGTGTCAATACTGGGAAATTAACCCAAGTGCCAGATGTGGGAACTGAACCCACAGCCCTCTGATCTCCCGGCCTCAGAGGCGAGTGTGCTACCTACTGAGCCACTGACATTGATTATGCCATCAGTTAGCTTGAAAAAGTAAATAGAAAACAGGCTAAGTTGGATGCCCTCCTTACAAGTAGAAACAGAGGATACAGTCAAAAACCTAAAGGGGGGTGCTGAACAGTCACATCTCCTGGTCGCTCCACTCGTGCAGCCACTAATTAATAGTAAAATAAATATAAAATACCCTCTAAGTGGACAAACGTCAGTAATTTGTGGTGCAGGAAACCAGTATGGATGAATATTTAACCCCTAATCCAGCTAAGAATCAGCGAGCAGCAGGGAAGAAGTGTGTGCCGGTCCCTGCGGGAGAAAACTTGGGCCTGGTGTCTTTCTGCAGCAGAGGTCATTGCACTGGGAAAGGAGCAGACTGGTCATGTAATCACGGCACTCGAGCCACGATTAATAAAGCTAAGGATAAATTAGACTGCTGACTACAAGAAGTGCTAGAGCAACAGACAGAGTGCCAGGTTGGCAGAAGTGGAGGAGAGGCTATCACGGCTGGAGGACAAAGTACTAACAGTGCCTGAGCAGGTCAGGGCACTCCTAAAGGAGCTGGAGGAGTTTAAAGATGCCTATGATTATCAGGAGAATTACCACAGGCGTTTAAACCTTCGGTTGAGAGGGCTGCCGGAGGGGCAAGAAGGGGGAGATGCTTTGGATTTTTGCAGCAGAGTCTTGCTGGAGCTGTTGGGCCTTCACACGAAGCATGGAAAGGTAACATTGGAATGGGCCCATCGTGCTGTGCTCCCGCATCCGCCAGCAGATCAACCACCTTGTCAAATTATTATGAGGTTCCATAATTTTCAAGATCGGGAGGCAACTCTGAAGGCTTATCAAGCGAAGGGCACACTGAGCTATGAGGGAAATTGGCTATTCGTTTCGCAGGATTATTCTGCAAGATTGCTGAAGAAAAGGAAGACATTCAATGGGCTTGTGGCCCAGCTAAGAGGCATGAGGATCGAACATTTTCTGGTATATCCCGCCACACTAAAAATCAAGCATGAGGGGGTGACCTTCTTCTGGGAACTGGAGAAAGCCGAGGAGTTTGTGAAGGCTCTGAAGAGGACGAGAGGCACGAGAGAAGAGCGTTCCTGGAAAATGACGAGTAGGCCATGAAGGGGCCTCTCATTCGGCTTTCATTTCTTGTTTTGTTGGGACATGCTAATAAAAAATTATATTCACCTTATTTGCCTGTCCTCGCATGGAGCTGCGAAGTAAAATGGGGTAACTATTGAATCGGAGGACGTTTGTTCTAAAATCGGACCGTGATTCACTGTGACTGGTTACAACAACAGCCTAACATTTTTTTTCATCCTCACTGATGATGGCACCGTGGAGCGAAGGGCCTCGAGCCCAGACACAAGATTCTTGGAAAGTAGGGGCGAGAGCGGGCTTAGCGTGTGTGTTAAGATGGCGTGGCCTAGCACTTGCAACCTTCATGCTTCCTCCTTTTTCTTTTCCTGGGTATGGTGAGATATTAAGGATGTGTGTCTGGGGGGAAATAGTGGTAAATGAGTAGAATGGTGGGGGAAGGTGAGGAGTCAGATTGTGAGTCAGCCTTGAAGGAAATGGTAAGGGGGGGGAGGGCATGGAGAGGAATTTTCTATTTTCCGTATTCTTGCTATGCCTTTCTCTGTGGGAAAAATCTTTTAAAGGGGACAAAGCAGATGGGAATGACATCCTTGGGCCCTTCTCATTTACTTGCCCTTACACAAAGTGGAAAGGAGGGGAGGCGGGTGGTTGATTTGTAGATGGGAAGGTAGATTGTAACTGGCCTTGCTCTGTTTTTTTGTTGAGAATGGGCTCAGTGGTCGGCCACACCCTCATTAGTTATTTGGGCAGCCCCAGTGGGTAGCAACTTGGTGGAGCATGAGCCCCGGTGTCAGACTTGTCTAGGACAGGGGCGAGAGCAGGCTTGGCACAGAGGTGGAAGACGCGGCCTGGCTCTTGCGCTCAATCGCACTCTTTCTCTGGCTTCCTTTAGCCGAGGTGGGGTGCTGAATTTGCTGGTTTGGGGGGATGTCCATAGGGGAGAGGAATTTTAGGAGGGGTAGGGGATTTGAGCATATGTCAACTTTGTAACAAAGGCTGAAAGGGGGAGGGGAGAATTGAGTGAGGGCGGGAGGAAGAAGAGGCCAAGGAATATACGAGGCTGTGTGGGCACAGACTATTTCTAACCTTGACAGAAGCATAGTTGCTGAGGGGTTGATTTGATGCTCTGGTTTAGCCGGAAAGAGGGGGGGGTAAAAGGAACTTGGGCACTCATGACTAAAGGTGGGCTGTGGGGCTAAGTAGCCGTATAAAAATGAACGTGTGGGGGGAAGAGAGAAGTGAATGGAGATCTGCATTGGATAGGTTTTAATGTTTAATGTTTTTGAGCTGCTTGGGGGGCTAGCACCGTGGAGGAGGGGGGGTGGGTTGTTTAGTGGTGGCAGGACATGCATTTCAGTTGAGGGGTATGCTTTTTTTTTTTCTTCTTTTTTCTCTTAGAACACTTTTACTATATTAGCAATTAGTGTTGGCAGAGGATTGGAGGGGAGGGAGTTTGGAGGAAGACGATTTGAGGTTTCTGGGGGTGGGAAGATTAAAGTAGTAGAATGGGGGCATAAGGTGGGTATGGATTTGGGAAGAGCATGTTAGGTGTAGGGGAGGAATTTGGGGGTGGGGAAGTGGAGGGGAGAGTTCAAAGTAAAAAAATGTTATTATAGTTAGAACTGTTAATGTTGTTAAGGTAGTTGTGTTAATCATAGATGCAATCGATGTGAAATTTAAGGTAATTTTGCAAGACTGTTTAAAGTGCGGTTGTTTAAAAAGGAAACGAAAGGGGAAATGGGCCAAGAGAAATGGGTCAACTTTTGAAAGGTTTTATCATGACACATGGCTGACATCACAAGTTTAAATTTGATCTCATGGAATGTAAAGTGTATAGCAAGCCCGGTAAAGAGGACAACACTTTTGACTGCATTAAAAAAAGGGGGGGGGGCACGAAGGTGGCACTGTTGCAGGAAACCCACCAGAGAGATCTGGAACACACAAAGTTGGAGCGGAATTGGGCGGGGAAATATTCCTCTCATAAGAGGTGTCACGATACTCTTTCACAAAAAATCTACGTTTTGAGGTGAAGAGGGTGGTGCGAGACCCAAAAGAGGGCAGGTATATTTTTGTCACGGGTCTGTTGCAGGGAAAGAAACTCACATTTGGATGTGTATACGCCCCGGCGGTAAATGAGCCGCAATTTTATTCCCTTTTGCTGGGCTTGTTGGTCAGGGAACAGTTCCCTGGGCTTATTATGGGAGGGGATTTTAATTGGACTATGGATGTACGCATGGACCATTCTGAAGGGAAGGGACATGTTTCAGAGGTTATGAATCAGTGGCAGACTGGGGTAGCAGACCTGGATTTAGTGGATGGATGGTGGGAGGTTAACCCAGGGGCGAGGGAATATACATTTCATTCTAACCCCCCACAAGACCTGGTCTCGCCTAGATTATATTTATCTTCCCAGGAGCTGGATGGGTAGGATAAGAGAGATGTCCCATAGTCCTATCTTCATCTCGGACCATGCCATGGTGAAAATGAAGCAGATGGGTAAGGGGTCTGAAGGAACATCCCCAGCCTGGAAATTTCCCATGTACCTGATTAAAGATCAGGCTTTTAGGGAATAGCTAATGGAGCAGTGGAAGCTATATGAGGAAACAAACTCCACACAGGAGATCTCCAGTGCCATTTTGTGGGAAGCTGGGAAAGCTTTTATGAGAGGGGGGCCATCATAGCCTACATAGCGAAAATTAAAAAAGCAAAATAAGTGTAAGAGAGGCGTTAGAGAGAGACAAGTAAAGGAACTGGAGAAGTGGGTTGGGGAGGAGAAAGAGGGGAAACCCCTAGGTTATTATTAACGGCTAGGGAAGCTCTCACACCGCTGAGAGACGAGACGGGGAAAGTGTGGTTCTTTTGCCAGCGAAGGATTTTTGAACGTGGTAAAAGGCCAGGACCTATGTTGGTGAGATTGATGAAAGGAGGTAGGTGCCCAACACATATATTGAGAGTGAGGAATGGGGAGGGAAGGATCTGTACCAGCTCAGGGGGCAATTGCAGAATGTTTTAGGAAATTCTATGAGCTGCTATACAGAGCTGAATACACTGGAAAAGAACCTCACATACGGAAATTTCTGGATGGAGTAAACTTGCAGATGGTTACAGAGGAGCAAAGGGAATTGCTGGGGCAGCCTATTTCTAGAGTGGAAATCTTAAGGGCTATCCAAAAAAATGCACAAGGAAAGGCCAGTGGCCCAGATGGGTTCCCTATTGAATATTATAGAATCTTGGGTGGACAGCTAGCCGGGGTGTTGTGTGAGGTGTTTTAAGGTAGAGGGAGAGGCAAAGATCCCAGTGTTACCCGACTCATGTTATGATGCCAACATCTGTCCAATACACAAGACAGGGCAAGATGGGCTAGATTGCGCAGCCTATCAACCCATCTCATTGCTCAATGCGAATCTGAAAATCTTAGCTAAGGTTCTAGCCACCAGACTGGAGAATATTCTCCCAGACCTGATTCACCCAGACCAGACCGGGTTTATTAAAGGCAGACAGTCATGTCATATAATGTGCAGAGATTAATGTCATATGGAGAGCAGGCTGAACTCTGAGAAAATGGGGGTGGTCTCCTTGGATGCCGAAAAAGTATTTGATAGGGTGGAATCGTACTACCTATTTGAGGTAATGGCCCAGTTTGGTCTGGGTGACTTTTATAGGCTGGGTAAGAGCTATGTACCTTAAGCCGAATGCATGAGTTATAGTGAACTGAGGCCTGTCGGAACGATTCAGGTTAGGGAGAGGCACGAGACAGGGGTGTCCACTACCCCACCTCCTGTTTGCCTTGGCGATTGAACCACTGGTGGTGGCAATGAAAGGGATCAGTGAGGCAAAGGGGGTGGAACATAAGGTGGCATTATACGCGGATGATATGCTATTGTTTTTGGGAGATCCGCTAAGGTCCATGGGGCACTTGATGTACATTATTGAGGAGTTCGCAAGTTTTTCTGGATATAGGATTAATGTTAGGAAATCTGAAATGATGGGGTTCCCGGACGTCTGCTTGGAAGTCCAGCAAATGGGATTTAAGGTGGTTCAGACAGATTTTAAGTATCTAGGGGTAAAGATAGGGTGTAGATGGGGAGAATTTATACAAGTTGAATTATCTTCCCATGATTAAGACGATCCTCGCAGATCTTGAAAGGTGGATGCAACTCCCAGTCTCATGGTTAGGGAGGATCAACCGGATAAAAATGAATATCCTGCCCCGTATCCTATACCCCATGCAAATGTTGCAGTTGAGACTAACTACGGGGGATGTAAGAAGAATAGAGAAAGGGTTCTCGGACTTCATTTGGCAGGGCAAGAAGCCTAGAAATTAGTCTAAAATGGCACTTAATTTTCCTGATTTAGGTATGTACTATATGGCGGTGCAGCTCAGAGGGATAGCTGACTGGGTACATCGGCCGTCAGTAGCAAGCTGGGTGGAGTTAGAACAGTGGGGGACCCTATGGAGACTTACTGCTTATTTGCATATTAAGGGACTTCAAGCTTAGAGAGTTGGGGAGTGGTAACCCCTTGGTGAGGGAAAACACTTGAGGCATGGGATCACCTTTGGAGGCGGAAAGGATTGGCACAAAGGGAGACTATACTGTTACCGATAGTGAGGAACCCTTTTTTTCTGCCAGGGATGGAGGATGGAGGTTTTCAAGAATGGGAAAGGAGAGGGGTAGATAATGTGGGTAATTTGCTAGAGAAAGGAGAGCTCAGTGCATTCGAAAAGGTTAGGCAAAACTTGAGGCTAGGGGCATCCCATTATATAGATACCTGCAATTAAGAGCATTTGTGGGGAAGTTGGGCAAGGGGGGTAAGGAAGAGATGCAACTGAATATGGTTGCACAAATGGTGCATCACGTTAAGAAAAACCCAAAAGGGCTTTATAGGGAAGGTTGCCAAACAGGGTAAATAAAGTCTGCCAGATTTAACTGGGATCACAAAGGCTTTAAGGGAAAGAAATCTAGGTCAATGAATCTGAGGAGAATTGGAAAACGGCCTTGAGTATGCTGGAGGGCATAACGGTATGTAATAAGTTCAAGGAGGCCTTTTTAAGTTCCTACATAGAATGTATTGGCCCCCAACAGTAGTGCTAAGGGCACACCACGCGATATCCTCGCAGTGCCAGAGGTGTAACAGAGATGTAGGCACTTATATCCATTGCTTCTGGTCTTGCCCATTGGTTAATTTTGTTTGGGGGTGGGGGAGAAGTTAAAGAGGTGAATCGATAGCTGGAGGACAACTGCCACACGATCCCTGATATGTTTATTTGGGGTTGAAGTAGGAGGAGGAGGGAGGAGTGGTGCCACTTCCTAGATGGATAAGGGTTCTGTTTGTATTGGCCCATCACTGTATCCAAAACACCTGGGTCTCAGGGTCTAGGCCTACAGTACTGGAGTGGCAGCGGATAACCCTTCGCTCCCTCACATTGGAAAGGTTGACACAGGTAGTAAGGGATAGGGAGGAGGCATTTGTGAGAGAATGGTCCCCTTTTCTAGCATCCTCGAGTGTTTCTGAAAATATGGTGCTCAGAGTAGGGCTGAATATATAAATTAAAATGGTGCTTACGTATTTTGAATGGATTGGAAATATGATCTTTGTCTATCTTTAAAGGTCTATAATTGATTACACACACGATTGCATCTGTTTGTTTTGTATTTGTCTGTTTATTATTTGTTACTTGCGTACTTTGTAACTGTCCAAGTTTGTCTGTAAAGAAAAATTGCTAATAAACAGAATATTCAAAAAAACAAAAACCTAAAGAGTAGCAAGGCACCTGGGATAGATGGACTCCCAGCAGAATTTTATAAAAACATTTACTGCTCGGGTAAAGCCAGTACTCCAGGGGGTGTATAATTGGATCCTGGAGGCAGACAAGGCTCCAGATACATGGAGGCAGGAACAGATAACTAGATAAGTGCTACTAAAACCAGGGAAAAGCCCCAAGTGCTGTAGTTCCTCCAGACCCATTTTACTCCTGCCAGTGGCTATGAAGATCTCCACAGCAATCTTGGCAGCTAGAGTGCTGGGTTATGTGCAGGTGCTGGTAAGCATGGACCAAACGGGATCCATAATGGGGAGGGTATTCTAGGATAACATAAGGGTACTTAACATTTGCTCAGCCCACAAAAGACACTCATCTACAACTGGCCATCTCGATGGATGCGGAGAACACATTTGATGGAGTGCGGTGGGAATACCTGAAAGCAAGACTGCAGGCAATGAATTTTGGTCCAGGCTTCCAGGCCTCAGAGGGAGCATTGTATCTCAACCTAGAGGAAATGATGAAAGTTAACAGTGTTAACTCCCCTTAGCCACGGGAACCAGACATGGATGCCCATGGTCACCTTTGCTTTTTACCTTATTTATAGAGCCCGTAGCAGAGAGGGTCAGGGGCAGTGCAGAAATACGAGACATTTAAGTAGCTGGGAATAACATAAGGTTTCCCTTTATGCTGATGATGCATTCTTTTCATTAGCAATCTGGAGAAGTACCTACCCACCCTGCAGACAGTACTGGCAGAACATGGGAAAGTTTCAGGTTATAAAATCAAGCAGACTAAATCTGAAGCCATGTGCATCAGTGGGTCCCCTTTAGCCACATTTAAACAGAGTTCCCCTTACTCCTGGGCCACTAACAATACAGTGCCAAGGCATAAGGTTCACCCTCAAACTACTTAGTTATGAAAAATTGTATCTGGAAATCCTCACAGAGCTAAAGAGATGGAATTCGCTACCCTGGGCAGGGTGGAGGGGTCCTTAGAATAAATACCCTCGTCAGGTTATTGTTTCCATTTCAAACCTTACCAATCCCAAACCCCTAAAGGTTTCTGGGTCAAATTTGAGAAACAATGACAAAAATGTATATGGGTGGGTAAGTAAGCTTGGGTGGATCACAGGGCTCCATCTCTGCCAAGGGAGGAAGGAGGACTAAGCTCCCCAATTCTCAAGCTGTACTACCCGACAGCACAAGCCACTCACCTAGTAACATACAGTAGTTTAAACAAAGAATACAATCTAGGTGATAAAGTATGGAAAGTGACAGCTCCCTACCTATGCCCCTGTATACTCTTGTACCCCCCTACAAATGGGGGTTCCTGAAAAGTCTTCCTTGAGCTTGTTCAAATGCTCACTGCCAGGCTGGTGTCTTGCATTTTTGCAGTTTAAATGTGATTGCCAGAAAGTGCCTATATAGCCTCTGTGTACTGTTTCTTTAAGAGCTGCCTGGACTGCAGTCATAATTAATCTGAGCGGGAGCTCTGTTAGATGTGCTTGTTTGACCATTTGTTAGATTAGTAATATTGCAGTTTGTTCTAACCTGCCTTCGTTGCAGCATGGACAGTTCTGTTTGTTTCCATCATCTTGGTCCTGGACTGCTGACATGGGCCAATCAGTACATTTGGGACTCTAAAATGGAGTCTGCCTACAGGGGCTTGGGGTCAAAACTTGTAGAAATTGTAGTTTTTGCATTTTGGCACCTAAAATAACCTGGAGGGGGAGCCCTTGTTCCACTTGACAGACAGATCAGCCAACTGAACCTTTTGGATTTTGGGGAAGTCCCAAACTGATTGCAATTGTAGTTAGATCCAACCTGGGAAGTGAAGTAGTAACAGCTCAAGGTAGTTTGAGCAGCAATCCATAGTGGATCCATGTGGGAGAACTGTGGGAAAGGCCCGAGTTTTGGCCTGCATGCCTGGCTGCTGTCCCTAAAAGGGAACTTGTGCCTTTTTCGGACCAAATCCGAACTTGGAGAGTGAAGTAAGCTACTGAATTGTGACCAGGCTCCTACCTGAAGATTGAATATTTGCTGAATGCGATCAGCCTGTCTGGACCTCCAGCCACCTCTGAACTCCTGGATTGTGCAGACTTTAATTGCGACCTGAGAGCCTTTTGCCTGGTACAGTGGAATTTCTTTATGTGTAAATGTACTGTGTGCTGCTAGTGGGTCGCAATTTGGTTCCCCACTGTGGTTTGAACTGTATTTTGCTTGCTGGAAGCTGCATCCAGCCCCATGGACTGAATCCAAAATCACCTCCATTGGGCCTGGGCCTTACCACACTGGCTCAGCCAGACTATCCGCTGCACAGAGAAAGCCATCGATGAGACCTGCCTGGGGATCAGCTCTCTGCTCAACACTTGAACAGGAACGATGCCTTGGTGATTCGTGTGAGCCCTGCTTCTCCAGGCACTCCAGCTCAACAACCTGCAGTCTCAATTTCATCCTGCCTGTGTCCAGTATTGGGTACCATGAGTAAACATCAGGGTAGCTCCTTGCAACTGCTAAATCTAAAGTGTTGTCATCCAATTGTCTTGTTGCTTTTCCTTTCATGAACTGAGCCCTCCGGCTCCGGATTACAAGTAGTGTGTGTTGTGCATGTTGCTTTCTTCCATCACAGGGCCCCAACCAGCTGCAATGTTCCTGGCTATCCCACCATTTTCCTACCTGGGTACCCAGAGGTGTGACTGTGTGGGGACTTAAAGCGCATGCGCAACTGTTGGATTAATATAGCCTTTAAGCTAATCAACCCGATCACACCCCTTCCTTGTTCAAGTCCCCTGAATAAATTAGATCTGACTTTCTGCATTTAACCTGACTGTGGTTCCAGTTTGTGCCAAGAGTACTGTACTGTTGCCATTTCCTGTGCATAACCTTGTTTTACAGGGGGTTCCCGGGGTTGAGCCAGAGGAACCAGCCCTGGTAGTAATTGCAAACAGTGAGGGTACTTGTATGGTGTACAAGGGGTACTGTGAAAGTGATTGTATATTGTTCAGGCCACTAGAAGGGAAAGAAGGGGGGTTACAGTGTCCCAGAGGGCTGTGCACAGGTTGGTTTGACCACTACCAACCCTGACCTCCGGGTGGAGGCACCTGTTGCACAACCTAGGTACCTTAACCTGCTACTAGCCAAGCAGGCAGGGGTAGTAGCCTGTGGGATAGTGCCACCTAGGTGTTACACTCTGGTTACAGCCAAAATAACTCCAGAACTTATAAGATGGGTGCAAAACTCATGGGTTAAACACTTGTGAAACAAACTGTGGAAAATATGGTTCTGCTGAGGTACACCCAATGAAACAGGCCTCCTTACTTTTATAATTGGGGATCCTGGTTTCCTCCTTGGTCTCTCCCAACCCAGGCTTCAGGATGTGAAGCACATGGGGACTCACCAGATTCGAGCAGCTGGTAGAAGGTGACTACTGCGTTTCCTACGAATCCCTTAATGGTAAATATTGTCAGATGACAGTGGAGTTTTACAGGTTCCTCCAAGCCAGGAGCTACATCTTGGAGGGACAGAGGCTGTACCAAATCAAATGGGTCAAAACTAAATAGGAGGATTTCATTTATTGGGCTGTAACCCAGAAGGATAGGCTTAGATATACAGCATCTTGGAGGTATACAAGGTACTTTTAGCAGTCAGCAAAGTAGATTGCTAAGGGATCAGAAATAAATGGCAGACAGCGGCAGGGACACAAATCTCAGAGAATCAATTGAAAATATTTGGATAGGGGTGAAAGGTGTCCTCTCAAAACTGGAGATAATGTCAGTGGAAGGTCCTAATATGAATCTTATATGTATCTAATATTACCATACACTTCAGTACTACAATGATTGTTGGAGAGGGTGTGGAGAAAGGGGCACATATTCATATTTTGTGGACATGTCCTAAATTGAAACATAGAATTTGACAGCAGATAAGGACTGCTTGGCCCACCCAGTCTGCACATTTCCCTACCTAGTGGATAAGCCACAAATCTAGTTAAACAGCCTACTTCCTCCTACCCACCAACTAGAATTGTCTTATGTCAGTCCCATGCATTCTTGAATTCACCCACTGTTTGACTCCACGACCTCCTCAGGAAGGCCGTTCCATGCATCCACAACCCTGTGTGTAAAATATACTTCCTCACATTACCTCTGAGCCATTCCCCCCCTCTATCTTCAAGTTGTGCCCCCTTATTCTTTCACATCTCTTTTTCTGAAAGATACTACCCTCTTGGACTTGGATTCCCTTTAGGTACTTGAAAAAGTTTCTATCATGTCCCCCCCTCTCCCTCCTTTCCTTGAGGGTATAGATATTTAGCTCCTTTAGTCTCTCTTCATATGGCTTCTGGTGCAGACCCTGCACCATTTTAGTTGGCCTCCTCTGGACAGCTTCCATCCTGTTTATAGCCTTGCGGAGATGGGGTCTCCAGAACTGCATGCAGTACTCCAGATGGGGTCTCACCAACTGTCTGTACAGTGGAACAACAACAACTTCTTGTTTTCTACTGGTGATGCCTCTCCTTATGATCCCAGTATCCTCCCAGCCCTCCTTACTGCCTTCTCACATTGCTTTCCCACTTTTGGGTCATCTGATATGACTACCCAAGGTCCCTTTCCATTTTTGTTGTTGTTAGTATCTCACCCCCCCATTGTGTACTCTTCCCCTGGGTTTGTTTCCGAGGTGCATTACTTTGCATTGAATCCAAGCTGCCATACATGTGACCATTCCTCCAACCTTGCCAAGTCCCTTCTCATCCTTTCCACCCCACCTTGTGCATTAACCCTGTTGCAGATCTTGGTATTTGCAAAGAGACATACTTTTCCTTCCAGTCCCTCTGCAATGTTACTTAGACATTAAAGAGGACTGGTCCCAGTACTGAACCCTGCAGTTCCCCACTAGTAACCCCTCTTTCTTCAGAGTGGACTGTTTACTATTACCCTCTGCATCCTGTTGTCCAGCCAATTTTTTACCCAGGCTACAACCTTGGGACCCACTCCAAGGCTGGCTAACGTGTTTATTAATCTTTTGTGTGGGACTGTGTCAAATGCCTTGCTAAAGTCTAGGAAGGCCATGTCCACAGCTCCACCCTGGTCTACTTTGGTCACCCAGTCAAATAAATCTATTAAATATGTCTGACATGACCTTCCTGCTGTGAATCCATGCTGCCTTGGGTCCTTTGCCCCGCTGGCCTCTAGGTCAACAATTCTTTCCTTCAGAAGAGATTCCATCATTCCGCCCCAAAATCACAGAGGTCAAACTAACAGGTCTGTAGTTTCCTGACTTGCTTCAGCTTTGTGAAGTGGAATCACGTCGGCCCTCCCAGTCCTCAGGTACCACCCCATCCTCCCCATGATTTATTAAAGAGGGTACTCAGTGATGTCACTAGTTCTTCCCTTAGTTTTTAGAATTCTGGGGTGAATCCCATCAGGCCCCATTGCCTTGTCCACCTTCAGTTTTAAGAATTTTCAGAACCCTTTCTTCTGTGAATGGACTGGTATCAACACCCCTATCCAGAGGGTTTCTATTGTTTAGTTTAGGTACCTCCCCCTCCTCCTCTTTTGTAATTACTGAGCAGAAATTAGTTCAGTATCCCTGCTTTCTCACTGTCACCCTCTGCCCACATTCCCTCCCCTGATTAAGCCTCAGTATCCCTTCCTTTGTCTTTCTTCACTCCCTAATGTACCTATAAAGGGTTTTATCGCCCTTAACAGAGCTGGCTCTCTTTTCCTCAGCTTGGGCCTTTGGTATTCTGACTGCCTTCTCTGCCTCCTTCTGTTTTAACTGATACAGTTCTGTCCTGCTCCTTCAGAGTTTCCTTGTATTGCCTGAATGATAGCTTTTTCTCTTTAACCTTCCCTGCCACCTCTTGAGAGCCAGTGGCCTTTTCCTTTTGTTTTGCTGATTTGCTTTACACAAGGGCTTGTTGCCTCTGTGATGGCAGTTTTGATTTTCCCATTTTTCTTCCACCCCTCCTTGCTTGTTTGCTAGTGCTTTTCTGAGGCACTCTCCCATTTTGCCATGGTTGCCAGGCTTCCTGAAATATCTCCCCATTAGCCCGAGGTTGCTGCCATTTACTCCACGTCAAAGATCTGGGAAATCCTCTCTTTCCACTCAATTATCTCTAAAATCATCTGGCTATAACCAGTGAGAAGTCAAAGTTTTGAGGGCTACCAGTGTCACACAGTTAAAAGTTCGGCTTTCTTTCTAGTTGCAATGCCTGGTACTGGGGTTCCCAATAGGTAATGCTGGAAGGTGTCTGGAACCCATGTCCTTCAAATCTTGGAGAGGTTCTCCTTGACCAGAGTCCAGCAAAAACTCTAAATGCAGTATGTTTCAATTGGTATATTGGATATTTTCCTTATCTTTTTTAATGGGTAGCCCATTTTATGGAAGTGATAAGACCCAACAGCATAAGCAGAGGGTGTTCAGGGTTAGCATAAGCTGTGAGTACAGAAGAGTGAGCTGCATACAGGGGGCCCAGATATTCAAAAGGGTTGCGCCATGCGCAATAGGGTTGCTCCAGCGCAAGTCCGAAAATGCTCCATTCTGCGATATTCAGCGGGAGGCAGATGCGCCCCCCAAAATCACACTGAGCAAGAATGTAATGATAATGAATGCATGTGCAACTGAAGGGGGAGGAACCATGCATAAATGGCGCAGTGCAATATTCAACAACATGCACCATGCACAATAGGGGAGCAATCGGAAGTTGCACGATAGTGGAAATGAGCCAAAATAAAAAGGAACAAGGGAGAGGCGCAAGAACACTACAGGGAAGGCACATGTTTCTGAACTATAGCCAGACAGGGCAGGACAGAGAAAGAGCACCCCGAACCCACAGGCAAAGGGAAGGTGTGGGAAGCCACGGCCAAACCACAGTGCAGAAGGGGGAAGTGCCACACAGCACTGAGGCCACCAGAGGAAGATGTAGGCAGAGGAAGGGGAAGTAGCAGCCAGAACAGCGGGGGAGGGGGAAATACAAGCCAGGGACATGGCCAGTGCCACCATCCAGATGGAGGCAGTAATGAGGGGGGGGTGAGAAGGCAGGCAGCAGGGGGGGCGCAGCCATGGAAGGGCCAGTCGGCGGTATGCCCCCAACAGGCAGTACCGAGCCTGCACTAGCTTCGAGCTGTACACCAATACCGAGATCGTGGGCCGGTACCACCCTGAATCTGGCAATT
This sequence comes from Neoceratodus forsteri, assembly GCA_016271365.2. Classification (NCBI taxonomy): domain Eukaryota; kingdom Metazoa; phylum Chordata; order Ceratodontiformes; family Ceratodontidae; genus Neoceratodus; species Neoceratodus forsteri. The sequence goes on along the minus strand of JADMNL010000022.1, from coordinate 473,120,619 downwards.
CTGAGACGGCTCTGTGAGCTGTGCAGTGATGTGATGCAGGCACCCACACGATGGAGCCATGCTCTGTCAGTGGATACAAATGTGACAGCTTGCATGTGCCTGCTTGCCACGGGTACCTTCCAGAGACCAACAGGGGACACCACAGGCATAACCCAGTCGGCTGCATCATGCCACCTCACCCAATTCCTCAGCGCACTGCCGCCACATGCTGTGGAGTACATCCATTTGCCCAGCACACCAGCGGAGCGCACAGCAAACATACAGGAGTTCCACAGGGTAGCACATATGCCTGGCGTGCTAGAGGCAATAGACTGCACCCATGTAGCCATCCGCACACCACCTGGCCCTGAAGGTGCCGCATATCAATCGGAAGGGCTATGCAAGCATCAACTGCCAGGTGGTGTGCGATGCCAGGGGGCTCATAATCAATGTCTGTGCCATGCACCCTGGAGGAGCACATGATGCCTTCATCTGGCACCAGTTGGCACTGTGCCACAGATTCGAGAGTGGAGACATCCCCACTGGCCACTTAGTGGGCGAGTATGCAAACCACACAGAAAAACAGAGCTTGGGAGGGGCATGGTCAGAGGTGACATGGGTATTGGCCTATATGGCCCAAGGCAGGGCGACGCTGATCACCAAACTAACCTCCACCCTCTACACACAGGTGACAGCGGATATCCACTCCGTCCCTGGCTGCTCACACCATACCGGTGGCCCGCGACCCCATTGCAGCAACGCTACAATGAGGCACATGCCACCACATGCAATATATTTGAGCGGGTGTTCGGGATGCTGAAGGCACGTTTCCGTTGCCTGGACACGTCTGGCAGTGCCCTACAGTACAGCCCCTCAAAGGCCTGCAGGCTATTCCTGGCCTGTTGCATCCTGCACAACATGGCCAACGACTGTGGGATAGCCACACAGGTCGAAGAGGGTGACAGCGATGGGGACGATGAGGACGCTGGTGAAGATGGTGATGGCCAGCCCCCCCTTGGGCAACGGGACCCCCGACTGATCCAGCTGGCACAGCTGCACGGGGACACCATCACAGAGGAGCACTTCAGCCAACCAGGTAAGTCATGGGGCCATTTGCAACCACCAGTGGCAAAGGCACAACCCTCAAACACACATGGACAAACACCAGGGGTGCATGCTGTCAAGGGAAGTGGCAGAGCATGGAACCACACACACCGCCAGGGATGGGCAAGGTCTAACATGGCACGTGGTCACACACACGGTAGGAGGCACGCTGACCCAGACCGCCACCCCTAGCCACACACGTCCACAGACCACCATGCCCACTGCCTGTCATTGTGCATGTGTCAGATGCTGGGCACCATTGCACAGTGGCGTACAGTGCAATGCAGGCATCATCATGCACATGGCATAGCGGACAGCAGCCGGGAGGGTGTGCAGATGGAACGTGTGTGTGTGTGCGCGCAGGGCCGGGTACCCCACCCGTCCATTGCATGCTGAATGACAGTGCACACAGGGCAGACAGTAGCCATGCTGGGAGACAGGTCAGTCACGCGCCACAGTGCCACGGCTACCACGGATGCATGGGTGGCCCCACCGAGACCCACCAGCAGTGACAGGCTGACCAATGGCCTTATGGGGTGGCACCGACAGTCCCTCAGGGGTTCCACTGCGTGAACGCGACCCTGCTCATGCAGGGGTCTGCAGCACACCGAACATGCCTGCGCCAGGTGTGCTCGGGATGCCCACAGCCAAACCCGCTGTCGACAAGGAGGGTGTCGCACAATGCCGGGAATGGGGGTGGACATTGCACTGCGTGGTGTCTGATGCATGGGAAAATAACTGTGTGCCCATTGTGGCCACGACGGCTGTGAATGCTTGTGTCTGCCCGTCAATGGCAGCGGTCACATCCTCCAGCAACTGGTCCATCCCTGCCAGGAGCAGAGCGGTGGCTCTGTTGTGCCGCTCCTCTGCCTGGCGCAGAGCTGCACTCAGTGCATCCACTGCCGTCACCCGCATCTGCTGATTGACTGATTCTTGCAGTATGTGGGTGTGCTCATCAAGAGGTCATCTGCCTGATCGGCATGCTATCCCTCATGGTGTTTGCAGCCCTGATGGTCATCATCCCTTGAGGGTGGGTGCTGCACACCAGGGCCGGCCTGGGCATGTCCACAGGTGGTGCACGGACGCCGCCCCCCCCCGACACTGTACCCCCATGGCCATTGGCATACTGCTGATACTGCCCCTCCGGCTGCCACCCTCCAGGGCTCAATGGTGCTGCCGCAGTGGCTGCAACAGCCCCACTGTCCTGGACACACACCAGTGCTGCCCCACTGGTGCAGACAGGCACAGGCTGGGACTGTGATGTCATGCAAGCCTCCACGGTGGCACCACCCTCAGCCATGGCCGCAATGTCACCTGCTGTGTGGCCATCCTGTGGCCCACACATCTCACTGCCCATGACGTTAGCTCCATCATCATTGGTGACTGATCCGGCACCAGCCAGAGTCTCAGCATGCTGGCATCCATGGACACTGGCATGCTGGGACACGGGCAGGGCCTCCTCCGCACCTGCTCCACCAACATCAGTCTGGACATCCAGGCAGGCCCACTGTCACCCTGACCCCCGTATGCCTGTGGAGGTGGATGAGCCCTCCATCTCCATGCTACTCTCCTCAGAGGAGAAGCCCACCACTGCTGACCCATGTAGATGCTCAGGAGCTGTAAGGGAAAAACAGTAGCATTAATGTATGTGACCTACCCCGTTTCCCCACCCCCCATGACAGACCATGTGGTGACTGGCTACCACCAGTCTGGAATCCACCACTCGGAACACCCTCGATGGCGCAATGCTGCATGCTGCCAGCAACCTGCTCTTGTGGGGTCAGGCGTTGCACCTTCAGCTGTCCCCCACCGGTCGCAGACCGTGCTGCCCTGATGGCAGCCACCTTCTTTAATTCTCCGCCCGTCCATGCCCATCTTCTTTTTGCACTCCTGCACGGAGCACTGGTGGCTTCCATGCAGGTTGACAGCACGCATCACCTCCTCCCATATAGCAGCACGGGCCTGTGGTGTTCCCTGGCGTCCACTGAGCAGCGGCTCCTGGTAGAGGTAGGCCTCAAACAGGGCATCTGTGTCTGCCTTTGTGAAGTTTGGCCTCCTCTTCCTCCCACATCTCTGTTCCTCTTCCTCCACCTCACGATCGGTCATGATTCCTCCGAGAATGACAGGTGTAACCTGTGACTGTGCAGTCCCAAACACCACAGTCCACACTCCCAAACAGCATGCAACTCACCGCAATAGACTGCAGTAACTGACTATGGCCAGTGCAGCCCAATGTCGCATTTTTATAGCGCAACCCATGCAAATGAGGTGAGGTGCATTTTTAAGTGGATGCAAATGCAGCAACTGCGCCATTGAATGGCTGATTAGATGATTTGCATATGCCGGCTGAACATCGCGCTGTTGTGCTTTGTGCAATTGTGTTGAACGTGCTGAGCCAAGGGTGCAGTTCTATGACATGCGCAGTACACACCTAGCTGCGCATGCCCGGGTTGATGACGCAGGCACCTGCCGTGCTGCTGACTTGCTGTGCACGGTAGGCAATGCAGGGCATGGCCACTATTGTGCCAGTGGCGCTACAGCGCTGTTCACATATATGGCGCTGTGGCACTGGGGAGTCGTAAGCACACTGGGGCAACAGCACTGTAGGCTGCTACAGGAGGAGGCACACTAGAACCCAATGCATGTAGCGTGATTGGGTGCCTATTGCGCTGTGGCTGTCCGTGCGCCAGAGACCCTTGACCCTGTGCCCGACCTTTGCCCCCTAGCCGTCATGTATCAGGCATGGGTGCACCACTATTGCGCTGTGCAGTGACAGCGTGATAGGGAATGGCAGCGCTGTACCGTGCAGCATCTGCACGTGGCAAGACCGTGCTGCTGAGTGCCATTTTGAATCCACCACATTGATGAGATGGCACGGAGAAGAGCAGTCATGTGGAGCCAGGTGGAGCTTGCCAACCTGGTGGCAATCGTAGAGCCCCATGCTGGGGCTTTGTATGGAGATGCACCCCTGGACAGGGCCAGGAGTGCAGTGTGGCAGGAGGTGGCAGACACCCTTGAGGAGGCTACTGGTATGGGGTGCGTGGCAGAGCAGTGTCGCCACCGTTACGGGGACCTGAAGTGCAGGGACCCGGACCTGCTTGCCTGCCTGTGGGCATGTGCCGGGGGGCATGGTGCCATGGCCAGGTAGGTGCCACATTCATACACTATTATCATCCATATGGGTATCACGGTTGCATGTGTCCGGCGCATGGGGGGCCGTCCAGTGTTGGCCATGGTGGTAGTATCAGGGTGTGGGGTGGATGGGTATGGCTGTGTGGGATTGCACACATATGGGGGCGAAGGGGGAACTTTGCTCCCCGATTGTACTGATGTTCCTTTCTCCATGTTTGCACATTAGGGCCCAAAGAACGCAAACAGGCGAGGGAGTGGAGGTGCCGCCTGGAGGAGGAGCAGCAGGGCAGGAGGGATGAAGGTGTTCAGCGGCACATGAACCAGCCTGATGATAGCGAGTGCTTTACATCCATGATTACTATTGCATGCTGTATAACTGGGCGGGCAGCAGGGCATGTCCACCATCCATTGACACCACTGCCATGCATGCAACTTGTTAGTCAGCACTGTCCAGTGGCACTGCATGTCTGGGAGTGAGTCAATGGTGGTCCATGCATGCACTGGGCACATGGCTGTGGCACTGCCTTCACACCGCATAGCCAAGTCACTGTACGGCCATGGTGGTGCTGTTCAAAATATGGGCAGAGGGTGTGTGCAGTGGTCCACATGACTGTGGCTGCCTAGGTGGGCAGGTCTTGTGGACACGGTCACTGTGAGAAGTTGCACACCATCACAGGGGCGTGGCACATGGCTGTATGCCATGCACAGTGGGTGGGCTGCAGGGGGTTGGACAGTCACACTTTTTGACTCTGCTCCCTTGTCTTAGGTGGACGGCGACTCCAGGCACTGGAGAGGTATGCGGGAGCTGCTCCAGGTGGCAAGGGTGACCCTGGAGCTCTTGCAGAGAATTGATCGCCACGGGGTGAGGAGGGGAGGAGGAGGAGGAGGAGGAGGAGATGTAGGCGCCATGTGGAGGAGGACCGGGGCACACATTGAAGACTCCATGCCCCTACTAACACCTCCCCCACCTTGACCCACCCTCACACTCCATCCCTCCCATATGTTCACCCCTTCCCCCATAAATACTTGTAAATAGTTTGTTACTTCTTTTAAATATTATGCATTTTGTTATGACAGCTGTGGTGGTCTCAGATTTGCAGTGGGCTACAGGTGCTCAGCTGCAGTGGTGTGCATGGCGTCAGGGTGGTGCATGACACACACACACACACACACACACACACACACACACACACACACACACGAACCCGGCATGGTGTGGGCAGGGGGATCAGTCACTGGTTTGTGTGTTGTACTCTGTGCACTGGATGCCTGTGTGCAGTCGTCCACGGGGCCTGCACTGTGTGCATGGCACTCCTGTCAGACCATCCATGGCCTGTGCAGCCGACACCCTTGCATGTCTGTGATATGCACGGTCTGATGGCGTGTTAGTGGTTGTTGTCCATGCTGGATAACAACGGTACCCGGCACAATGCCAGGTTGCCCTCCATCACCAGTATGGTGCATGTCTGCCTCTGGCGGCACTGTGGCCTCTGCTGTTGTCCCCCTCCATGCTGTCACTTGTGTCTGTTGCAGGGGATGTGCTCCAGTGTCTGCCACCTGTCCTCCGGTGGCACGCTGGTGGCATACAGCTTCATGGTGACTGCGCAGGGTGGCCGGCACACCTGTGCAATGTAGGGGTGCTGGCCATGTGTACACGTCAGCCGTGGCCACATGCCAGTGGCTTGGTTGACCCGCTACCATGTCCCTATGTTGGTGTGCCCTTTGGTATGGGTGGGTGTTTGTCCATGCACTGTGTTGCATCCTGTGTTGTACATGCTTCCATGCTACACTGTGTGCATCTCTGCTGGCCAGTGCTGGGATGGGATGCGTCCTTGGGAGGGTGTTCAGGGTGCTGTACCGCTGGTGATGTCCATGGCATGCCCTGTCGCATGTGGGGTACCTGGTGTGGCAACGCATGGTCGATCTCTCAGCTGTACCTCGGGGGGTGTAGGGTGGCACTGTGTATGCTGTTGCATTGCTGTCTGCTGCCGCCCGCAGCAGGGTGCACATGGTGGGGATGCCTTACATGGCTCCATGGTGCACAGGGTTGCATTGTCACAGTGGGGGTGGTGGCATGCATAGGGTGTCCTGCAATGTTGGGCGCTACTCCTGGGAAAGGTGTATGGCGATTGTGGTGCATGGTGTGCTCTGGATTGGTGGGATGGTGTGGCACGGGGTGGTCGGCCCTTCTTGTGTGCTGGTCACAGCTTGCCAGGGGGTTTGCAGGGGCACCATGGCCCGGCTGTGGGTTGGTTGCTGGTATCCATGGGTTGGTGGTTATTCCAGCTCTCTCCCAGTTGTGCAGTGCATGGGGTGTGGGGGACGTCCTCTGCCCATCTATGGCATGGGTGGTGGGCCCCTGCATCCCTGGTTGTGCTGTTACATTGCTGCCCTGCTGCAGGGGGCATCCCTGGTTGCATTATGGCACATCTGGACTGCTCCGCTGAGCATCCCTTGTTGCGCTATGGTGCATCAGATATGCTCAGCTTCACATCCCTGGTTGTGCTATGGTGCAGATGGTGCGATATTCAGTTGTCTGCCGTGGGTGAATCTTGGCCTGCACAGTTTTTGAATATCGCTCTTCTTCCACATGGGCACAATGGACTTGCGCTTGCTCCTGCTGTTGCGCACTTTTTGGGTGCAGTTTGAATTTGAATATCTGGGCCAGGCCCTTTTTTTTTTTTTTTTTTTTTTAAAAAACACAAACATTTTGTGGTGTGCCTGATAAACCTATGGGTAGAGAATGCCATCAGCTAATCACAGGCCAGCATTTCTCTTATCAGTTTTCTGAAAGTGCAATAAGGCATCCTTGATCGGTGCTTGTTATGGGGAAAAAGAAACCCTACCAGTAGCTGAGGGCCCTTGACTCAAGGCCCCAGGCCTTGCTACACACCTGGTCAGGTGTTTATCCCATGAGAAACACCTCCTTATCAAATCTTTTATTGTAAGCCCCTTCTCTTCAGAGGGGCTTATGCTCCAATTAGGGACCCCCTTCTGTCTCCTACCCCCTCCCAGAGCTTAGTAATTTTAGTGCTCTGGGGGTTAATCCCTGCTGGATGCCTAAAGGTGGCAGCTGAGGGCAGGTTTAGAAGGGTATAAAAAGAGAGGAAACTGGAAGTTCTGTTTTTTTTCAGCCCAGGCAGTAGGTCTGAGGTGGGGGGAGGAGGGCTAGAAGGGGCAGACAAGGAGGGAGCTAGTCAGTCCAGATTGGGTCTGTGGGGACCCCCCCCCCAAAGTCAGTAGATAGAGACAGCCTCTACAGCGACATGACATCAAGGAGCAGGGATGGGAGCTCCGAGGGAGGATGGCCAGCTAGCAATAACTGCATCATTGGGATTGGGATGGGGAGGCCTAATTAGTGGGAGAAAGGTAGGGTAGGCAGGAGCCCCATTTGGATCCCGGTTAGGAGTTGCTTGGGCTGCCAGGACTGTGGGAACTGTCGTAGAGTTCCCACAGAGGAGGGGCTGGTAGAAGAGTTCCTTTCCTGTACCCGATGTGGCAGGGCAGCCCAGGTGTGGAGGGGGGCCAGGAGTGTCCTTCACCCACAAAAGGGGCCCTGCATGGAGGGGCAGGTCCTGGGGCACCAGCATTTCAGGGCTGGGCAGGTCACAGGCTTTTAGGGCAGACCTTGGAGGGCAGCTCCTGGTTTGGAGCTCAATTCAAGCCCAGGATGTGGTGGCAGGGATGCGGAGAGGAGACTGGGGCCATCACTGGATAGTCATCTGAAGACACTTTAGAGAAAGCAGATGCCACAGGTGCTGCAGAGAAATAAGGAGCTGCTCTGAGGGCCTTGGTGGTGGCAGGACCCAGGTCTCTCTCATGGAAGGGAAGCTCAGAGGTGTAGTTTGGGCATTGAGGCTGGGCCGGTGTAAGGGACCCAGCACCAGTGAGAATAGGAGATTGAGGATAGTAGGAGTGACAGAACCAGTGTGGAGCTTTTGGTACACTGGGAGGGAAGGGGGTTCAGGCTAAAATTAGAGGAGAGAAGACAATGGTTACAGGGCCTGGGTTGGAAAGGGAAAATAAAATTCTGGGACTCCCTTCAGATTTGGGTCAAGGTCCAGGGGCCAGGTGGGGAAAGCAGCTCGCTTCTCCACACCAGAGATAGGGCAGCTGACCAGTGCCAGGAAGGGAGACCAGGAAATGGTAACCAAAAGAAATAAGAGTTTGGCTTACCAGCACCAGTGAGACAGGAGCCTGATGATTCTTCATGTACGAAGGATCTGTTTATGTAAAATAGCAGAGCTTCCAGAAAGGAAAATAACCTGCTTGTACTGCCTGTATTCCACTTTGTGTCTGCTCAAGAGTTCCAGCATGGGTGACCTTGTAAAATATTTTAATAGCCCCATGGAGCCGCTTTATTTTCTGGGAGCAAAATGGAACCCCTGTACCTCTGAAATCATTTGGGGTACAAGTGAATAAAAAGAAAGCTGTTTCGGAAGAAAGAGTAGTGATTTTCCTTTATTTAAGGTTAAAAAAAAGGGGGGGGGGGTAAATGAAATGAAAGGCCCCTTATATTTATTTTGTTCCATGAGTTGTAATTTCAGAAGGTGACCATCAGTTTGTACTGGGGTCATGGGACTCAGGAGCCAAGGGGGAGCTGAAGGCTGCAGATTGAATGTGGATCCTGGATCTGGTGGCAAGAAGTTTGGGGTAGAGCCAGTCAGAGATCGAGAGAGCAAGGAGAGCTGAAACCATCGAGAGGTAGGGCATATAATTTCCTATCTTCATTTTGGGTGCACTAGCTCAGAGTCATTTCACATTGCTGTGGTCCCTTCCATTTTCACCTATTCATCTGCGATAAGTTCATGCCCCTAGACAGACAGTGGGGAAGGGGCTACATATTGATTACATAATGAGTTCAAATTTTATACCAAAAGTGTAAGGTCATGGATCTGAGGAGATTGAATCTGAAAGGATCTACGACACCGCAGCAACACCAATACTTCAACCCGATGTTACGACAGCATTATGTTGACTGCAATTGCGGTCAGCACTGTGCTGTCAGAAATCAAGCGTGTTTTTTGCGGGGGGCTACACCTCCTGCATTCCTCCCCCGTAATTGTTATAATCAACTCAGTCAGAGCTGATGTGGGGAGGGAGTGCAAGACCGGGGGAAGCAGTGCCAAGATACTAGGCAGGCTTCAGAGATCTGTCACTCTTGTCAGTACAGTATTGACGAGATCGCTGTAAAGTTGTCACTGTGGCAACAGCATACCAAATCTGAACACAGTATTGTACTGGGTGGGGGGGGGGTGGTCATAACAGTTAGCAGGATGCTGGGTTACACAGATATGCCATTTCTAACAGTAGAAGTGATTGAGCCCACCTTTTGGAAGTACTGTGCACAGTTCTGGAATCTTCACCTTAAAGAGGACGAAGATCACTTGGAATCAGTCTAGAAGACAGCAACCAAAATGATACATGGGCAACAAGGAAAGTCCTATGAGGAGAGACTGGCCACTATGAATACTGTATGTACTCTCTGGAGGACAGAAGGGAAAGTGGGGGGTGCATGATGGATGTAACCCCTCCTAAAAAAAAGGGGGCTTATTTTTGACTTTCTCTGGAGCACTGCTACTACCTTCCCCTGCTCTGCTTCTTCACCATGGTCCCGGTCAAGGCTACAGCTGCGGGACCCAGGGCTGGATTGGACACTCATTTGTTCTGCTGGCTTGTTCATCGACCTCTCTCCATGGCGTGCACCACCACCCCTCTTCACTCAACCGGCCTCTGGATCAGGGTCAGATTAAGGTGCCCTAGGGCCCCCCAAGAGAAATCTGGGGCCATCACTTGCCATAACTATGCCACTTTTCCACAAAGGGACCCTGTCACAAACTGAAAGGCACCTTGGGAATCCATTTATACACAAACTGCATCTCATGTTAGAAGATTGTCTTACAAACTAACAGAATACGAATCAAAATTCATACCTTTCTACTCCCCTTTCTTATAGAAGTTGTTGGTAGATAAGGCCCACCTAGTGCACCCTGTTAATTCTGTCTATAGCTTCTCCTTATCCCCCTGCAAGTCTTCAGATTTCCCCATATTTGCCTTGGTGCTAGGATTCCTTCACGACAATCCCACACGTTTCTAAAGCCTGTGAGCATGTTAGCTTCCACCGCTTCCACCAAGTGTCTGTTCCAAGCTCCCAGTACCCTGTCTGGGGGAACTTGCTGGCATTTCCTCAGCCCCACCCCTCAGTTTCATTGTGCAATCCCCTGGTTCTTTGTAAGTGTTCCTCTAGAAAATATTCCCTTCACGTACCTTGTTCACACCCATGAGATATTTATATGTCTATCATGTCTTCCTTCTCCCTTCCAGAAACAATAGGGGCTGGATATTCAAAAGGGTTGTGCCAGCGCAAGTCAGAAAATGTGCCATTCTGTAATATTCAGCAGTAGGCAGTTGCGCCACTGAAAACATGCTGAGCAACAGCGCAATGATAATGAAGGCATGCGCAACCGAAGGGGGTGGAGCCATGCATAAAGTGCGCAGTGCGATGTTCAAAGACTTGCGCAATGCACAACAGTGGAGCAGGCGGAAGTTGCACCATAGCGGAAATGAGCCAAAATAAAAAGGAGCAAAGAAGAGGTGCAAGAACACTACAGGGAAGCCACATGAGGCAGGGAGAGAGACAGAGCAAGAAGGAGAAAGAGGGCAGGCCAGGGAAACAAGACAACAGAATAGGGGCAAGGAAAGGTGTGTGGGGCCACAGAGAGCAGTAGGTGTACCCGGTGCAGTGGAGGTAGCAGTCAGGACAGCGGGGGGGAAACAAAGCAACAACAGCTGGGGGGAAACAAGCCAGGGACATTGACAGTTCCACCTTCTACATGGAAGCTGTAATGAGGGGGTGAGAAGGCATGCTGCAGGGGGACGCGGCCGTGGAAGGGCCCGTCGGTGGTACGCCCCCAACAAGCAGTACTGAGCCTGCACCAGCTTTGAACTGTACTCAGATGTCGAGATTATGGGCCGGTACCACCTGAACAGGGCAATACTGAGGCGGCTCTGTGAGCTGTGCAGTGATGTGATGCAGGCACCCACACGACGGAGTCATGCCCTGTCAGTGGAGACAAAGGTAACAGCCTGTATGTGCTTGCTTGCCACGGGTACCTTCCAGAGACCAACAGGGGACACCACAGGCATAACAGTCAGCCACGTCACACATCCTCACCCAATTCCTCAGCGCACTGCTGCCACATGCTGCGGAGTACATCCATTTTCCCCAGCACCGTGGTGGAGCGCACAGCAAACATACAGGAGTTCCACAGGGTAGCATGTATGCCTGGCGTGCTAGGGTCGATAGACTGCACCCATGTGGCCATTCGCATGCCCCCTGGCCCCGATGGGGCCACCTACATGAACCGGAAGGGATATGCCAGTGTCAACTGCCAGGTGGTGTGTGATGCCAGTGGGCACATATTCAATGTCTGTGCCATGCACCCTGGGGGAGCACATGATTCCTTCATATGGTACCAGTCAGCACTGTGCCATCGATTAGAGAGTGGGGACATCCCCACAGGTCATTTAGTGGGCGAGTATGCATGTAGAACTGACAAATCGTGGGCAAGGGGGGTAAGCCACAGGTGCCATGGGTGTGGCCCACAGGGCTTGGGGCAGTCTGAAGCTGAACAAGACACTAACCTCCACTATCTCCACACAGGTGACAGTGGATACCCACTCCGTCCCTGGCTGCTCACACCCTACCGGCGGCCCACGACCCCATCGCAGCAACACTTCAATGAGGCACATGCCACCACACGCAACATCATTAAGCGGGTGTTTGGGATGCTGAAGGCGTGTTTCCGTTGCCTGGACACCTCTGGCGGTGCCCTACAGTATAGCCCCTCAAAGGCCTGTGGGATATTCCTGGCCTGTTGTAACCTGCACAACATGGCCAAAGACTGTGGGATAACCGTACAGGTCGAAGAGGGGGACAGTGATGGGGAAGACTGATGCCGGTGATGATGGGGATGGGCAGCCCCCCCCTGGACGACGGGATCCCTGACTGATCCGGCTGGCCCAGCTGCACCGGGACACCATCATAGAGGAGCACTTCAGCCAACACAGGTAAGTCATGGGGCCATGTACAACCACCATTGGCTAGGGCAAAACCCACGTACACACACGGAAACACACCAGGGGTGCAGGACGGCAAGGGAAGTGGCAGGGCACAGAAGAACATACATACAACCAGGGAGGGGTGAACAGTAACACACACACACACACACACACACACACACACACACACACACACACACACACACACACACGTCAGGTGCAAAACAGAGCCGGAACACAGACACTAGCAACACATGTCCACAGGCCACTACATCCACTGACTATGTGCATGTGTCAGATGCTGGGCACCATCGCACTTTGGTGTAAAGCGCAATGCAGGCATCATGCACATGCACCTGTGGACAGCAGTCGGGAGGGTGTGCAGGTGGACCGTGTGTCTGCGTGTAGGGCTGTGCACCCACCAGTGCACTGCCCACCAAAACACACATGGCAGCACCAGACAGGGCCAGCACTGGGAGATAGGTCAGTCTTGGAGCGCAGTGCCACGTCCACCTCGGATGCATGGGTGGCCCCGCCGAGACCCAGCAGCACTGGCAGGCTGAGCACGGGCCTCATGGGGTGGCACCGATGGTCCACCAGGGGTTCTACTGCACGAACGTGACCGTGCCGGCACAGGAGTCTGCAGCACACTGAACATACCTGCACCAGGAGTGCTCGGGATGCCCACAGCTGAACCCGGCGTTGACAGGGTGGGTGTCGCACGATGCCGGGAATGGGGAGTGGATAGCGAACTGCGCGGTGTGAGCGACACATGGGCACGTGACTGTGTGCCCATTGTGGCCATGACAGCAGTGAATGCCCGTGTCTGCCTGTCAATGGCAGTGGTCACATCCTCCCGCAACTGGTCCATCCCTGCCAGGATCATAGCAGTGTTTCTGCTGTGATGCTCCTCTGCCCCTTCCAGAACCACACGCAGTGCATCCACAGATGTCGCAAGCCATATCTGCTGCTGGACTGATGCTTGCAGTAGGCGGGTGTGCTCATCCAAGAGGTCATCTGCCTCCTTGGCATCCTGTCCCTCAGGGTGTGCGCAGCCCTGATGCTCAGCACCCCTTGAGGGTGGGCGCTGCACACCAGGACCAGGTCTGGGCATGTCCACAGGCGGTGCACAGGTGCCGCCACTTGACCCTGTACCCCCAAGCCCATTGGCCGACTGCTGATGCTGCCCCTCCCCAGGGCTCAGTGGTGCCACCGCAGTGGCTGCAACAGTCCCACTGTCCCGAACACACACCAGAGCTGCCCCACTGGTGCCGACAGGCACAGGCTGGGACTGAGCTGACATGCAGGCCTCCACGGCAGCACCACCCACAGCCATGGCTGTGATGTTACCTGCTGTGTGGCCATCCCGTGGCACACACGCGTCACTGCCCATGCCGTTAGCGACATCATCAGTGACTGACTCTGCATCGGCCAGAGTCACAGCATGTTGACATCCGTGGATGCTGGCACACTGGGACACGGGAAGGGCTTCCTCCGCACCTCTTCCAACAGGATCGGTGTGGACAGCCAGGCGGGCCCACTGTTACACTGATCCATGTATACCTGTGGAGGTGGATGGGCCCTCCTCCCTCTCCAGATGACTGTCCTCATTGGACAGGCCCACCACCGCTGACCCATGCAGATGCTCGGGATCTGTAAGGGACAACAAAGTCGCGTTACTGCATGTGACCTACCCTGGCCCCCCATAGACAGACCATGACCAGGGCCCAGATTTTTCTGTGGCACATCGGAGCAAAGTTCTGCGGCAGGGTTCTCATTTGCCACAGAACTTCTGCGGCACTCAACACCAATTTCTGCGGCAATTCTGCGGCACATTTTTACCCTTAATTTTTTCCTTTTTTGTTTTTTTGCCATATCTGACACAATGCACGCTCGTAACACAGTCATTTTATGGGTGTTTGTCACCAAATTTTCAACATAGCCAGTTTAAGACCTCTGCTCATGAACAGTATCACTGTGATTTTATTAATCTGTCCGGAACATTGATTTGCACCAGGCTAGCCATTCTGCGCTACAAGGGGTGGAAACACATTTTAGGTGAGATGTGAAAAATGACAGCTGTACTACCTCATAAGACAGTGTGGTGAAATGGCAATGTTGAAACTCTGGAAGTGAAAATATTGAAATTCGCCAAACTACAGTCTGCGTGGAACTGCATAGCCTGCCTTCGTTAAACAGCCATTTTTGGAATTTTTTCACCAAATTTTCAACATGGGGTTTGGGCCCCTTCTCATGAATGATGTCACTGTCATGGTGGTGATAGGTCCCAAAGGGTGATTTCGCAGTCACTGCAGCGAAATCACCCTTGAAGCAATTTCAGCGTCATGACAGTGACATCATTCATGAAAAAGTCCCAAACCCCATATTGAAAATTGGTGCAAAATTTCCCAAAAATGCCTGAGATATGCAATAAAGTTGAACCCCTCCCATCTAGCCCATTATACAGCTTACCGGCATTTCCTCAGTTCGCGGTCGCCTTTGAAGAGTGCAGACGTGTTCCCGGTCCACCGAAGATCGTCGCGCCGGAGTCCGGAGGTAAGTATGGGGTGGGGGGTGTGGGAAGGCTGGGTGTGCAGTGGGTGGGTGCGGGATGTGGGAGGGGCTCGGGAGACGCCGTGGGGACAGTTTGTTTACAACAAAAAAAAAACACATGTTGGACACACCCACGCTGGGGTGGGCTCAGCATGGCACAACGACTTTGGGGCTTCAGCCGACGGGGATTGGGCGCCCGTCGGCAAAAATAAATAAATAAATAAAAATATTGGTACGCTTGCCACACTGGGGTGGGCCCCAGCGTGGCACAAGGACCTTGGGGAGGCGTTCAGCTGATGGGGGATTGGGCACCCCCTTGGCAAAATCATTGATTGCCATGCTGGGGTGGGCTCCCAGCGTGGCAAGTAAGCATTGGGAGGGGGGCAGTGAAGCCGACGGGGGATTGGGCACCCCCGTCGGCAAATGAAGCGGACGTTTGTTCCGCGGGCGGTGGAAAGTTCCGCGGATATTTCTGCGGTTTGCCGCATCCGTGGAATCGTGGAAAAAAAATCGGGGCCCTGACCATGACCTACCATGCAGTGATGGGCTACCACCTGGAACACCCTCAATGGCACAATGCTGCATGCTTCCAGCAACCCTCTCCTCCTGTGGGGTCAGGTGTACCACCTCCGGCTGTCCCCCACCTGTCGCAGATCGTGCTGCCCTAATGGCAGCCACCTTCTCCTTTATACTCCTCCAGTCTGTGCCCATCTTCTTGCACTCCTGCACGGAGCGCTGGTGGCTGCCATGCAGGTTCACAGCACGTGCCACCTCCTCCCATGCAGCAGCATGGGTTTGAGGTGTTCCCTGCCGTCCGCTGAGAAGCAGCTCCTGATCCAGGTAGGCCTCAAACAGGGCATCGGTCTTGGCCTTGGTAAAATTAGGCCTCCTCCTCCTCCTCTCACCACTGTGTTCCTCCTCTCCCACAACTCGCTCAGTCATTTTCTAGCCTGTAACAATAAGTTACCTGCGACTGTGCAGTCCCATGCATGTCCCTAAATCCACAGTCCACACTCCCAAACAGCATGCAACTCACCAATAGACTGCAGTAACTGACTGTGGCCACTGCAGCCCAATGTCACACTTTTATAGCACAACCCATGCAAATGAGGCGAGATGCAACTTTAAGTGGATGCAAATTGCAGTGCTGCGCCACTGAATGGCTGATTAGCTGTTTTGCATATGACAACTGAATATCGCGCTGTTGCGCTTTGTGCAATTGTATTGAACGTGCTGAGCCAAGGGCACAGTTCTGTGACATGCATAGTACACACCTCACTGTGCATACCCGGGTTGCTGACGCAGGCGTCTGCCACGCTGCTGACATGCTGTGCGCCGGAAGCAATGCAGGACATGGCCACCATTGTGCCAGTGGCATTATAGCGATGTTCACCTACATGGTACTGTGGCACTGGGCCATCATAGGCGCACTGGGGCAACAGCACGGTAGGCTGCTACTGGAGGTAGCACACAGGCAGCCAATTGCGCTACATGCATTGGGTTCCAATGGCACTGTGCGTGTCTGTGCGCCAGAGCCCCTTGACCCTGTGCCTGACCTTTGCCCCCTAGGCGACATGCGTCAGGCATGGGTGCACCACTATCGCACTGTTCGGTGATAGAGAATGGCAGCGCTGTACCGCGCAGCATCTGCACGTGGGGATGCCACACTGCAGAGCGCCATTTTTGCAGACCGAGCTAGGAGAATGGCATGCAGGAGGGCTGCACAATGGAGCCAGGTCGAACTGGCCAACCTAGTGGCCATAGTGGAGCCACACCATAGACCACTGTTTGGGGAGGCACCCCTGGACAGGTCCAGGAGCCAGGTATGGGAGGAGGTGGCCACTGCACTTGAGGCCACTGGAAGGGGTGGACAGCAGAGCAGTGCCGCCACAGGTATGGTGACCTGTGGCAGAGGGAGCCAGACCAGCTAGCCCACCTGCGGGCATGTGCAAGGAGGGGCACGGTGCCACAGCCAGGTAGGTGTTACGTCACACTTTTATCTTCCATATGGGTATCACGGTTGTATGTGCCCAGCACATGGGGAAGGGACCGTCCAGTGTTGGCTGTGGTGGTGTTAGGGTGTGGGGTTGGTGGGAGGGCACACCTGGGGGCAGAGGGGCTTTGCTACAGGATTGTACTGCTGTTCCTCTCTCCATGTTTGCACCACAGGGCCGGAGGAGTGACGCCTGGCACGTGAGCTGCGGCGCAACCAAGAAGACAGGGAGGCAAGGCGGGGCGACGGTCCACAGTGCCCGAGGGACCAGCCTGATGATGGTGAGTGCCATACCTCCATGATTACTATTGCATGCTGTGTAACAGGGTGGGCAGCGGGGCATGGCCACCATCCATTGACACCACTGCAATGCATGCGACTTGTTACTGTCAGCACTGTCCAGTGGCAATGCATGTCTGGGAGTGCATCGATGATGGTCCATGTGTGCACCGGGTACATGGCTGCGCCACTGCCTTTGCACCACGTAGCCATGTCACTAAACTGCCACGGTGGTGCTGTGCGCGACTTGGCCGGTGGGTGTGTGCAGCATTCCGCATGGCTGTATGCGCCTGGGTGGGCAGGTCATATGGATGTGATCAATGTGGGTGGTCACACACCATCAGAGGCGTGTCCCATGGCCGTATGCCATGCACAGTGGGCGGGTTGTATGGGGCTGTGCATTCACACCTATTGACTGTGCTCCCTTGTCCTAGGTGTCCGCCAACTGAATGACATCAGGGAGGCATTGTGGGAGATCCTGCATGTGGTGAGGTAGTCCTTGGAAATCTTAGAGGATTGACCAGATTGGGGTCCTCAGGAGGCACCGGCGGAGGTGCAGCCAGAGTGGGGCGGGCGCCGCTGACAGTCCCTCTGCCCCAGATATCCCTACCCCCTCACACCCTCCTTTCCTGTCCCATTTGTCCACCTCTGCTCCTTACCCACCCCCACCTTGTTTGTGGCCCCCCCAACTTTTTATATATTATTGTATATAGTTAACTTTTATATTTTGTTTGAATACAGATCTTTTGATATGAATACTGCGGTGGTCTCTGATTTGCAGCGGGCTATAGGTGCTCAGCTGCAGTGATGTGCATGGCGTCAGGGGTATGTGTGTGTGTCAGTGGGGAGGTGACTATGGTGTGGGGGTAGCTATCCCTCAGTGTCTGTGGTGTGGGTGTGTGTTTTGTGCCCTGGATGATGGTGTGCAGTGGTCCATGGTGCATGCTGTGTGTCCATGGTGCCCCTGTCAGCCCGTCCATGGCCTGTGCAGCTGACACCATGCATGTCTGTGACCTGCACAGTCTGCTGGCATGTCAGTGGTGGCTGTCCATGCAGGGCAGCCACTGTACCAGTCAATGCTGAGTTGCCTCTTGTCACTGGTGTGGTGCATGTCTGCCTCGGGTGACACTGTGGCCTCCACAGTTGACCCACCTCCATGCTGTGGCTTGTGTGTTACAGGGGATGTGCACCACTGTCTGACATGCTCCAGGCAAATGCTGGTGGCGTACAGGTCCACAGTGCCTACACAGGGTGGCTGGCACTCCTGTGCCATGGAGGACTGCAGGTTGTGTGTACACAGTTTACATGGGCCCACACTGGGGGCTTGGTTGCCCCGCTACTGCGTCCCTGTGTTGTTGTGCCCTTGGGTATGGGTGGGTGTCTGTCCATGCACTGTGTGGCATCTGGTGTGGTGCATGCTTCCACGCACCACTGTGGGTGTCTGCGCTGGCTGTTGTGGCCAGTGCTGGGTTGGGGTGTGTCATTGGAAGAGTGTGCAGGGTGCTGTACCACTGGTGGTGGGTTCCAGGGCATGCCCTGTCCCATGTGGGGTACCTTGTGTGCTGACACATGGTTGGTCTCTTAGCAGTACCTCGGGGGGGAGCTGTGTGTGGTGGCACTGTGTATGCCATCGTTGCATTGCTGTGTGCTGCCACCCGCTGATGGGTGCTTGTGGTGGGGCTGCCTTGCATGGTTCTGTGGTGCCCAGGGTTGCATTGTCACAGTGGGGGTGGTGGCATGCATGGGGTTTCCTGCAGTGGTGGACGCTGCTCCTGGGCAAGGTGTCTAGGGATCATGGTGCAGGGTGTACTCTGCATTGGGAGGGGGAATGGTGTGGCACAGGGTGGTCAGCCCTCGTGTGCCAGTCACAGCTTGCCAGGGGGTGTGTGTGTGATGGGGCACCATGGCTCAGCTGTGGGTTGGTTGCTTGTCTCCATGGGGCAGTGGTTATTCCAGCCCTCCCCCAGTTGTGCAGTGCATGGGGTGTGGGGGGACAATGTCTGTTCTGGTGTGTGTTCCTCTGCCAATCTGTGGCATGGGTGGTTGGCCCCTACCTCCCTGGTTGTGCAGTTGAATTGCCGCCCTGCTGCTGGGGGGCATCCCTGGTTGCGCTATGGTACCTCTGGACTGCTCAGCTGAACATCCCTTGTTGCACTATGGCGCAGGTGGTGCGATATTCAGTCCTCTGCTGTAGGTGCAGTTTGGCCAGCTCAGTTTTTGAATATCACGCCTCTTGCGCATGGGCACAATGGACTTGTGCTTGCTCCTGCTATTGTGCACTTTCTGGGTGCAGTTTGAACATCTGGGCCCCTGTCTATGTCCTTTCAGAGGTAGGACATTCAGAACTGTAGACAGTACTCAAGGTGAAGTCTCACCAACTTTATAACTTCCCTTTTTCTGCTGGTGACCCCACTACCTATGCACCGTAGTGTCCTGCTGACTTTCCCCACCACATCATCACACTGCTTGGCCACCTTCAGCTCTTCAGAAATAATTAACCCAGGTCTTGTGACCATCAGTTCTGTCCACCTCTCCGATGGTGCTTAGCCTTGGGATTCTTGTGACCCAGGTGCAGGATCTTGCGCTTCTTTGCATTAAAGCCCAGTTCCAAAGCTCTTGACCACTCTTTCAGTTTGCCAAGATCCTCCCTCATTTGCTCCACCCCCCTGGAGTGTCCACCCTGTTGCAAATTTTGGTATCATCTGCAAACAGACACCTTCCCTACCAGCCCTTCAGCCACAGCCACAGCCACACACACGACCTAGCACTGATCCCTGTGGCATCCCACTAGCCACTTTTCCTTCCCCGAGTGCATACAATTTACCACAACTCTGACTTCTACCGTCCAGCCAGTTTCTCACCCATCTATTTTTTTTTTTTTTTTTTTTAGTTCAATATGCTTTGTGTTTTTGAACAAAACAAGCAGTATACATGACTAGAATGGATACAGGAGCTGGAAGCTGCATAAACAAGTAAAAAACAAGAATTTGTCAATGCCGAATGTTGGCTTGCTGGCATTGGCATTGGCAGTACAGGAGTTAGAGAGATGCATAATAGGAATGGCAGTGAAGTATTGAACTGATGCCAACCCACTCCCACGCTGCAGAGACCGACAAGCATTGGGGTGTCCCTTTGGGTGTTTGCCATAGTGCTCATGCCATTTCACCTCTCCTTATCCTGCAGACACTGACAAGTGTTGCGGTGTGCATTGGGGTCTTCAAACGTTGCAAGGGTGCATGGGAAATGTGCAACACACGCTTGGAACACTGCCATTTTATGGGCATTCTGCACCAAATTTTCAACATAGCACCTCTGCTCATGTACAGTGTCACTGTTATTTCCTCAAAG
This sequence comes from Neoceratodus forsteri, assembly GCA_016271365.2. Classification (NCBI taxonomy): domain Eukaryota; kingdom Metazoa; phylum Chordata; order Ceratodontiformes; family Ceratodontidae; genus Neoceratodus; species Neoceratodus forsteri. The sequence goes on along the minus strand of JADMNL010000022.1, from coordinate 473,100,170 downwards.
TGTCCCAAGAAGTGATTTCGCACAGTGACCATGCTATTCTGCACCGGAAGTGCAAAAACATTTTGGGCAGGATGTGTGAAATGACGGCTGTACTGTTCATCAAGAGGTGTGGAAAAAAAATGGCAATGGTGAAAATCCGGAGTGAAAATATCACAAATGCACGACGGTACGAGCCTGCGTGCAATCTGCCAACGCATGCTCGTAACAGTCTTTTTATGGAGTATCATCGCCAAAATTTTCAACATAGGCATTTTAGGACCTCACCTCATGAACTGTGTCACTGTCATTTTCATAATCTGGCCCAAACACTGATTTCCCACAGCGATTGCGCTATTGTGTACCATAAGTGCGGAAACACATTTTGGGCAGGATGTGGAAAATGACAACTGCACTGTTCATAAGAAAGTGTACAAAAATGGCAATGCTGAAAATCTGGCATTAAAATATTGCGAATGCATGAATTTACGAGCCTGTGTAGCAACTGTGCAACACATGCTCGTAAAACAGGCATTTGTTGGATTTTTTTTTCCCCCACCAAATTTGGAACATAAGCTTTTTGAGAGGCCACCTCATGAACACTGGCACTGTCATTTTGTTAATGGGTCCCGAAAGGGGATTTCATGCAGTGAACACAAAATCACCTTTCAAGGCCGATTAACACTATGATAGTGATAGAATTCATGAGGAGGGGCCCCAAAAAACCCATGTTGAAAGTTTGGTGCCACAATTCCAACAAATGCCAGAGACATGCAGCAAAGTTGAAAAAACCCTATTCATTCCATTATACAGCTTACTGGCATGTCCTCAGTTCGGTCGGCTTTGAAGAGTGCAGACGTGTTCCTGGTACAATGAAGATAGTCGCGCCGGACTCCGGAGGCAAGTATGGGGTGAGGGGGTATGGGGAGGCAAGGTGAGCAGTGGGTAGGTGCAGGTGGGGGGCAGGAGACTACGAGGGACACACACAGGGTAGAAAAAAAAAAATACCAACATCACGGGACAGTTTTTCCTTTTCAGGGAACTTGGCATGCTGGGGGCTCCCAGCGTGCCACCTAACTGTTTTGGGGGTTGCTGCAGCCAATGGGGATTGGGCACCCCCATGGCATATAAGAAATGCAGGGGGCGAGTTTATGCCGACAGGAGTGGGCTCCCTGTCAGCAAATTCAGTGGCCACAGAAAGCCAGCCAGAGGTTGGGAACCCCGAGAGTCAGCCATTGGGCGGCTGCCCACCATGCTGCTAATGTGGCAGCATGCAGAAAGGGTCCACTGCATCAGATGAGCTTTGCTCAGATTGTAGTGGACCTTTCCTTAGATGTTCTCACCACATTAGCATGCATAGTGTGGCGCCGGCATGCAGGCTGATTGGGGAATGAGGGACGTACCTACTGATGCGTGCCCTGCATTCGCCCAACAGCGGCCGTGCCTCCAATTCTGCACTCTCCCAAGATGTTGGCTTGTGCGCAAGTGCAGCAAGCCAACATAAAAAAGGCAAAACCAAAATAGGACACACAATTACACATTAACAACCCATATGCCCCCCCCCACCCAAACTGCGTATACACAAGATTAGGGCAGAGTAGCTTATAAAGAGTCTGACTTTAACGAAGGTTTCCATAAGGAGAGTAGGGCCAATAAGGGCTCCCAAACTCGCTGATATATGTGAAGTCTATGGCGCATAGATGCAATATGCTTCTCCAACTGGATGGCAAACAGAATTTCCCCCGATACCATTCCATAACCAAAGGAAGAGGTTCTTCCATCCAGTGGATAAGCATAACCAGTTTGGCTACTGATGCCACTAGGATCAATAAGATCTTATCTTAGAAGTCCCGAGGGGTATATTGCGAATAAGCAACATTCTGGGGTAAACAATAGGTCCAGGACCTGCTGGATAGAATTCAAAAAAAAAAAAAAACCTGAGTGTGGGGGCAATCCCAAAGCAAGTGGTATAGTGAACCAAGGGCTTGTTTGCAGCAGGTACATTCTGGGGAAGGGATCCAGCCTATTATATAAATGCTTTATCGGGGTGTAGTACAAATTATGCACAATATTGAATTGGGTCAGAAGTAGCCTGTGCCCCCCCCAACCAACTCCTTATTTATGCTCCTACCTTCCCCATGTCGACCCCCCTCTTCGTGGCCTCACTGATGACCTACCTTGGAGTCCTTCCAAGAATTACACGCACATATTGGTGCCCCGCTCTGAACCTTAATCTCCTGGATAACCCCCAGCCAGGGTGGAAGAGCCTCCCTTAACTCCCAGACACTTAAAGGAGTGCGCAGCCTGTGCATGGAACCCCCAGAATCCCTGAGGGCCGTCCTCTGAAGCCCATCTACTGGCACCTATATGGGGAGCATTTTCTATATTTTTGTCCCACCCCCTTAGCATCAGCATGCAATGAGAGCCAATGAGTTGGGGGCATGCCGAGATGTGTCCTCCACACCAGCTCTTTGCCGATGTTCAACCCCCCCCACCAGTGCTGCTTCCTCCTGCACCTACCACCCGGGCATCCCCAGGTAGCAGTATCACAGAGGCCTGCAGGTCCCCCCTCCCTGGAGAAGGAGAGCAGCCATCAGGCGCTCAATCCTTCTCCCCTGCCAACCCCCAGTGGCTAGTGCTCGTTCCTGAACCTGGGTTGCCGGCGTGGTGCAATGTGCAGCATCCAGCGCCTCAACCCTCAGGGCCACTGGGTTGGCTTAGCCTAGCCTATCTTGTTTGATGTGTTCATAGATAGATCTCCACACTTTCTGCCATAACTCTGGTTCTGGAGGGAGGGAGAAGAGTTGGTTCTTGGACCCAGTAATAACAGACCTTGACGGAAGACTGAAGTCTGCTGCCAGGAATGGTTTATATGTTTTGGATATTGCATGCGGTTGGGTTCACTGCTTGAAAGATCTCTGTTCACTTCTCTAAGGATTCTACACTCGGGAGTTTGGGGCCCAGAAAGGTGAGAATTGATTTTCTAAGTTGCCAGTACTTAAAAGCTTCTCCGACACCCAACTGAAACAGATTTTGAAGAGTGGAAAAGGGGATGAGTTAGTTTCCTGAAAGGAATCAGCTAGAGTGGTATCTTAATTTTGGGGAGGAGAGAGAAGATTGGGCACCATCCTATTTGAAAATGTAATTTATTAAATATAGGTTGAGAGGGGCAGCACCAGTTCTCAGACAAGAGCCTTTACATCTGCTGTAAGGCCTTTAGGAACCACCCCCACTGGTGATACTAAATGAAGATGGGGAGGTAGAAGGGGTGCAGATAGGCGAAGATGGGGAGTGAACTGGCAGACCTATGTGCCAAGTCTTTCTATGTCCAACCAAACTGTCCAACTATGTCCAACCAAACCAATTGAAATAGTGTCTCCTCATTTCCTTCCTAAATCTTCCCCTCTCCATTCTTAGCCCATGACCCCGGTGACCCTCCCCTCCTTAACTTTAAGACCCCATCTGCCCCATCCTTAGATTCCCCTCAGATACTTGAATGTCTCCATCATGTCTCCCTGTCCCTTCTATCCTCCAGGGTGTACATAGAGGTCTCCCAGCCTGCTGTCATAGTTTCTCCCCTCTAGTCCACATACCATCTTTGTTGCCCTCCTCTGCACCCCCTCCAGCAGCCTAATATCATGCTTTAGGTATGGCCTCCAAAACTGCACCCAATACTCTATGTGCGGCCTTACTAGCGATCTGTAGAGGGGAAAGATCACTTCACCTGGACTAACCCCCCTCCGCTATGCACTCCAGCATTTTGTTTGCTTTGCAGCTGTCTCCTGCACTGGGCAGTGTTGTTCATGGTCCCCATTATTACCCCAAAGTCTTTCTCCTGAGTGATCCCCGGCTTAAACCCCAAACAGCCAGTATTCGCTCCTCGGGTTCTTCACCCCAAAGTGCATAACCTTACACTTCTTTGCATTGAACCCCAGCTGCCACCTCTCTGACCACCCCTCTAGCTTGCGTAGGTCCCCCTGCAGCCGCTTCCACCCCTCCTCTCCATCCACCACTGCTCCGATTTATCTTGCTCACTACCCCATGTGCAATGTCTGATATGAAGAGCCCAAACAATACTGGCCCCAACACAGAGCCCTGTGGCACCCCCACTCATCACCAGCCATGGAGTTGAGAGCTCCCCTCTCACCACCACCCGTTGCAGCCTCCCACTCAGCCAGCTTGTAATCCAGTTCATTTTTGCTCCTATTCCTACACCAGTTAGCTCCCCCCAAGCAGCCCATGAGGCGCGAATTGAAGGCCTTGCTGAAATCAAAGTAAAGAACATCCACCGCATGACCCTTACCCAGTTCACCTGTCACCCAGTCATAATATTGTATCAGGTTGGTTTGACAAGACTTCCCTGAAACAAACCCATGTTGCTCCACATCCTGGAGGCCATTGTTCTCTAGGTACGACACCAGTCTTTCCTTTAGTATAGTTTCCATGAGTTTGCACACTATGGATGTGAGACTTACCGGATGATAATGACCCAGTTCATCCCTTGGCCCACTCTTCTGTAATGGCACTACATGTGCCATCCTCCAGTCCAGCAGCACACATCCAGACTCCACCGAGGTGCTGTACAGATCTGCCAGTGGCTCCGCCACCACCTCCACCCTCTCCCTCAGCACCTTGGGTTGGATACCATCCAGCCCTGGTGCCTCATCCACCTTCAATGCCCCCAGTCCCTCTAGAACAATCTGTCACCTCTCTTCCCGTCCCCACCCTCCCAGCCCATGCTGGTAGCGGTCCGCCCTTTTCTTCCGTGAACATAGTACAAAAGTATTCAGTGATTCTGCCTGCTCCTCCCCCTTTTCCATCCACTCCCCACCCCTTTTTATCCTCATTGTCTCCTTGCACTCTTTTCTCCCCAATGTATCTGAAGAAGTATCCCCAACCCCTTAATTCCCTGTGCTAATCTCCGCTCCCACACAAGTCCAGATAGTGGTGTCACTCGAGTCTCCTACTGCAGATTCAGATTCAAATAAATCCAGGATAATACCGAGTGCATACAAAATGAAGATTAGAGCAGGGAGTACCAACAACACAAAGGGCTCCCTCTTGTCCACCCAGCGCTTGGACTCCTCATGAGTCTTCCTCTGGGGTGTGGCCAAGGTACGGGAAGCATCACTATTTAAATACACATGCTCATTATACATGACTCAGTGTTGTCATCAATTCCAATGTGTACATAAAAAAGTGAAGAACAAACGATGGAGATGGAGATGTAAAGGAAAAATTAATCTATGTTCGTAGACTGTATTTATATCATTTCCTACCAGAAACACGTAAACCACTAATATTGTTAACATTAACATTTTTAACATGTTTGATATTTTATTTATTTTATTGGAGGCTGCCAATGCTGCTCACCCATCTATTAATGACAGACTTTTAACTATAAATATAAATAAGTGGTTATGCTAGACAACATCCCTTATGTCACGGCTTTCTTGCTTGGTTTACAAAGAAATGTTTTATGTGTCTTGAGATTTCTGGTAGATGAAGAATTCTAAAAGAGGAGAGGGAGAGAGAAGATATAGATATACACACACACACACACACACACACACACACACACACACACACACACACACACACACACACTCCAGCCCCCCCAAACAGCCTTACAGCTGCCACACTGGGAGCCCACCCCAACATGGCAAACGTCCCCCATCTTAAAAAAACCACAGACACACTAACATTCCCTCTGCATTCTCCCAGCCCACCTGCGCCAACCCACTGTGCACCCTGCCTCCCCACACCCCCCCTCACCCCATACTTGCTTCCGGAGTCTGGCGCGATGATCTTCGGTGGACCGGGAACACATCTGCACTCTTCAAAGCCGATCACGAACCGAGGAAATGCCATTAAGCTGTATAATGTAATAGAGTTCTCAACTTTGCTGCATCTCTCAGGCATTTTTTGGAATTTTTGCACCAAATTTTCAACATGGGGTTTTTGGGACCCCTTCTCATGAATGCCATCACTGTCATGGTGTTAATTGGGCCCGAAGCATGATTTCACAGTCACTGCACGAAATCACCTTTTGGGAACGATTAATGAAACGACACTGCCAGTGTTCATAAGATGGGCTCTCAAAAGAGGCCATTTTTAAAATTTGGTGGAAAAATTCCTACAAATGACTTTTACGAGCGTGCGTTGCGCAGTTCCTACACACGCTCGTAAGTTCACGGATTTTCAATATTTTCACTCCAGATTTTCAACATTGCCATTTTACTACACCTTCTTATGAGCAGTACAGCCTAGTCATTTTCCACAACACGGCCGAAATGTGTTTTCACACTTTCAGCACAGAAATGCGTGGTCACTGTGGGAAATCATCGTTTGGGACAGATAAAGAAAATCACACTGACACTGTTCATGATTGGAGGTCCCAAAATGCCTGTATTTGACAATCCGCTGTAAAAAATCCCAAACTAGTTACATTACGAATTGTCGTTGCACAGTTTCTCACCGCATGCTTTCGTGACTTGGTTTTTTTTTTTTTTTTTTTTTTAATATTTACATATAATATACATATATTTTATATAAACAAACAACTCCCATGAACAGTACGCTGTCATTTTCACATCCTGTTCGGAATGTTTTTGCACCTGTGGTGCCAAATGCTGTAGTTGCTGTGCAAAAGCAGTTTTCGGCTAACAAACTGATATTGCCACTGTTCATGAGGTGGGGTCACACACACACACACACACACACACGCACACTCGGAGCAGAAATACCAATGAATGCCTGAGGCATTAGGGTTTCCGACCAGAGCGCCCCACCCTGTGAGAATGACAGGCATCAGGGGTGTGACTTGGGATTCTTGCTTGTAATGCTCATACCATTCCACCCCCACCCACCCTGCAGCCAGTGGAGGCATCAAGGTGTGCCTCTGACTCTTCGGCCCCAAACTTCACCCCATTCTCCTATACTGCACCCATCTCACTGTATTTCCTGATGGAATGGGGTGTGCACAAGGGCCAAAAACCCCAAGGCACACCATGACATTTGTCAGTGTCTGCAGGGTAGGGTATGGTGAAATGGTGTGGTCGTTACATCCGACGACCCAAAGGCACACCCCAATGCCTGTCACTCTCTGCAGGGTGGTGGTGGGGTTGGCTTCAGTTCAATACTTCGCTGCCATTCCTATTATGCAGCTCTAACTTCTACACCACCAATGCCAATGCCAGCAAGCAAACATTCGGTATTGACAAATGCTTGTTATTTTAATTTTTTCAAAAAGGCTCTCCGGTCCCAGCTTTCATTTAATCCATGAGGTTTAACACAATTAAGTTTATAGATCCACATACTTTCCTTTTCTAGTAGTAGGTTTGATCCATCTCCCGTTTGAGTCAAGGGAGGGACCCATTCCAAACCCACAAATTGAACATTTTCTGGTCTAGAAGAATGATGCATTATAAAATGCATCCCTACTGGTGTATTCTGTCCGATTTAGGATTGATCCAATATGTTCTTGGATTCTTTGTTTCAAAGGACAAACTGTTTTTCCAACATAAATCAGATTGCAAACGCACCACAGTACATACATCTCATAGCTAGTATCACAGGTAATAAGTCATTTAATATCTACTACGATACTAGGCTCCATAGATGTTGGCAGATTTTACCTGATGTACTAAATTTACAAATATTGCATCTAGGACATTTAAAAATAAATAAAAATAAAATAGATCTTTGAGGTAGCCATGTGGTTCTATCCTCCATTTGTATAGACTGTAATCTGCTATGTACCACAAAATCTTAGATTCTTTGCTCTGCTAAAGGACACTTGAGGGCTAGACCCCACTACTGTACCTACCGTTTCATCAGAATGCAAAATATGCCAATTACAGTAAATTATGTTACCCGCATTGTGGTTGTACTTTGTTATAAATGTACAAGGTTATGCATTTACTATTGTAGCTTCTGGTTTCACCTCTGTAATGAGTTTCTCCCGATGAAGGGTACTCACTTTTTCTTTCAGTGTTTTCAATAATGAATAATTATACCCTCTTGCCATAAATCTAGAGAAGAGTTCATCTGCTTGTGCATTAAATGATTCCTCAGAGCTACAATTTCTTCTGATCCTTAATTGACTATAAGAAATAGTGTAAGATGGAGGGTGGGCACTGTGGGCATGTAGCACCGAATTGGTTGCTGTAGGTTTGCGATAGCCCAGTGTATTAATGACCTTACTGACTATAAGAGCCAGATCTAAGAAATTAAGTGCTTTTTTGTTCATCTCAAAGGTAAATCAGAGGTTGAGATTATTATTGAGCCATTGTATGAATTCTGAAATTATTTCAGTGTCACCTTGCCATAGTCACAGAATACTGTCAATAAATCTAAACCAATGTTTCTATAAATTATATGGGTTTAGTTCTCGGTTGAATACAAGTGTGTGTTCCCAATGTCCCAAAGATAAATTGGCATAGCTGGGTGCCATTGCTGCACCCATGGCAGTGCCACACTTGTAGATAAAACTGGCTCTCAAATTTAAATTAATTATGTTTCAGAATAAATTCGAGGGCCTGTACCACAAATTCCTTAGGTATGGTCTCTTCCAGAAATGAAATGTCAAAAAAAAAAAAAAAAATTGTACAGCTAGCAAACCTTGATTATGTTGGATAGATGTGTACAGGGGCCCAGATATTGAAAAGGGTTGCGCATGCGCAAGTCCAAAAATGCGCCATTTTGCGATATTCAGAAGGAGGCAGTTGCGCCACCGAAAACATGCTGAGCAACAGCGCAATGAAAATGAAGGCATGCGCAACCGAAGGGGGTGGATCCATGCATAAAGAGCGCAATGCGATATTCAAAGACTTGCAGTCGCGCAACAGCGGAAATTGCGCGTTAGCGAAATGAGCCAAAATAAAAAGGCTCAAGGAAGCGGGCGCAAAAGCGCTCAAGGCTGCCAAGTGGGGAAGACACACACACACACACACACACACACACACACACACACACACACACACACACACACACACACACACACACACACACACACACACACACACACACACACACACGGGCAGATGCACAGCACAGCAGAACCAACATTGCTAACACACAGCACCACCGACCACCCCACCACCTGTACTGTCCAAGTCGTGTGTCAGATGCTGGGCACCCTTGTACCTTGGTGTACAGTACAATGCAGGCATCATCATGCACACACCTGTGGACAGCAGTTGGGAGGGTGTGCGGGTGAGTCCGTGTCGGCGTGGTGAGCAGAGCACCCAGCAGTGCACTGCCCACAATGACACACATTGCACACATGGCAGCACCAGACAGGGCCCGCACTGGGAGACAGCTCAGTTATGTAGCACTGTCCCGGCCACTGTGGATGCGTGGGCGGCCCACCGTGACAACAGCACTGGCAGGCTGAGCAGGGGCCACATGGGGTGGCACTGTTGCACCATCAGGGGTCCCACTGCGACGCGACCTTGCCCGCACGGGGTCTGCAGCATGCCGAACAAACCTGCACCAGGGGGTGCTCGGGATGGCACAGCAGAACCGAGCGTCGACAGGCCTGGCGCGCACGATGCGGGAGCAGGAATGGAGAGTGAACTGTGTGGGTGTGTGGTACAGGGGCACCTGACTGTGTGCCCAATGAGTCCACGACAGAGACCACTGCCTGGGTCAGCCTGTCAATGGCAGCGGTCACATCCGTCCGCATATGAACCAGCTCTGCATGGTCCAGAGCACACTCCCTGCTGTGCCGCTCCACAGCCACAGACGGTGCCTCCATGGACATTGCAACCCGCCTCTGCAGCTGTACTGATTCCCGCAGCAGGTGGGGGTGCTCGTCCAATGGGTACTGTGCCCCAACGGCATCCTGTCCCCCCGGGTGTGGAAGGTCCTGATGCACAACACCCCTTGATGGTGGGCGCTGTTCGCCAGGACCAGGAATGGGTGGATCAAAGGGCAGCGGACATGTGCCACCGCTTGACACTGTACCCCCAGACCTGGTGGGTGACTGCTGCTGCTGTCCCGCCAACTGCTGTGCCCCAGGGTCCACTCGTTCCACCGCTGTGCTAGCAACAGTGCCAGACACCTGCACAGCCACCGGTGCTGCCCCACCGGTGCTGAAAGGCACAGCCTGGGACTGTGCCAGCATGCTGGTACACAAGTTGGAACCAGAAAGACCCAGGGGCACTTGCTGGCCTGCTGTGTGTCTGTCATGGGACACACACCTATCACTGCCCATTGCAGTCCTTGCATCATCAATGGTGCAGGTACGTGCTACAGCCATAGTCACAGCATGCTGGCATGCTTGCATGCCAGACTGCTGAGACACAGGCTGTGCACCCCCCGCACCCGAATCACTGACACCAGAGTTGGCGGCCCAGCATGCATGCTGCTGCAGTGCCTGCTGGCTGGTGATAGAGGTGGATGGACCCTCCTCCATGTCCAGCAGGTCAACATCACTGCCTGGACCCACCACCACCGTCTCCTGAGGCGAACAGGATCTGTAACAGAAAGAGTACATGTGAGTGCATGTGAACAACCTTCCCCCAACCCCCCAAACACCACCATCATGTCATACTGTGCAGTGATGGGCTTCCACCTGTCTGGAATCCACCTCCTGGTACGCCCTCAATAGCGCTCTGCTGCATTGATGCAACCAGTGTCTCCTCAGCCGGGGTCAGCTCCAACACCACAGGCTGGCCCCCACCAGTGCCAGCACGTGCCGCCCTGAAGGCTGCCACCTTCTCCTTCAACCTCCTGCGGTCTGTCCCCATCTTTTTCTTGCATTCCTGCATGGAGCGCTGGTGGCTTCCGAGCAGGTTCACGGCCTGAGCTACCCCCTCCCATGCAGCTGCACGGGACTGAGGGGTGCCCCTCCGTCCACTCAGTACTGGCTCCTCATCCAGGTAGGCCTGGAAGAGGGCCTCTGTCTCTGCTGGGGTAAAGTTGGGCCTCCTCCTATGCCTACCATCCTCACCCTCACCTTGGCTCTGCTCGGTCATGGCTATCTGTGTGGGGGCAAGTGGACACCTGTCACTGTGCAGTCTACAGCATTTTCCCATGACCATTGTCCAGAACATCACACAGCATGCAACTCACCTCTCACCTGCAGTAACCGAATCTGGCCAGTGCAGCCCAATGTCACACATTTATAGCGCAATGCATGCAAATTAGGAGTGGAGCAACTATAATGACATACAAATCAGCGCCCACTGCACCACTGAATGGCTGATCAGATGATTTGCATGTAACGGCTGAATATCGCAATTCGCATAATCTGGTTGAGTCGGCTGAGCCAATGGCGCAGATCTGTGACTGTGTGGTACACCGATGCGCATGCCAGATAGCTGCGCGGGCGTCTGCCGTGCTGCTGGCGTGCTGTGCGCGATCGGCAATTCAGGCCATGCGCACCATTGTGCCAGTGGCGCTACAGCACTGGCCACTATATGGGCGCTGTGGCACTACTGCGCAATGGTACACTGTGGCACTGGTCACGGCTTGTCGGTTACGCGCAGGATGCAGTATCGTCAGATGGCACTGTGTGTGGCCTTGCGTCTTGCCCATGACCTGGTGTCCGACCTTTGCCCCTGGCCTGTTCGGCTGCCATATATGCGGCCCTATTAAGCTGTCTGGTGACAGCAGCGATGTAATGTGGCGCTGTTGAACAGCGCGATTGGAACCTGTGGTGGTCTATGCGCAACATCTCCATACGGGGTTCGAAGCAGTGGGGCCAGTATATTGCCTGCTGTAAAGTTGGTACCATGGCTCGCAGGAAGAGCGGTACAGTGGAGCCCTGTCGAGTGGCCAACTTGGTGGCCCTGTGGACCCACTATGGGGCACTTGAAGGTGAGGCACCCCTCACCATTGCCAGGACGTAGGTGTGGCAGCAAGTGGTCACTGACCTGGTGGGGGTCACTGGATGGTGCCGGTCAGCTGAGCAGTGCCGGCACTGGTACGGTGACCTCCGCCGGAGGGATCTGGATCTTCTCAATCAGCTGCGGTCACGTGCCAGGAGGGGCGTGGTGCCTAGGCCAGGTGGGTGTACCATCTATGCACCTGTATTCTCTGTAGGGGTGTGAGTGCGTTTTGGTGGCTGTGCATAGGTGATGGCTCTGCCATGGTTGGCTGTGTCAGTGTGTGCAGGTGTGAGATGCATGGGTCTGGCTGTGTGGGCAGGCACTCTCACTGGGGCAGGGGCAGTCTGCTTTGGAGTCACACTGATGTTTGTCTCAACATATGTCTCCCACAGGCCGGGATGTGAGGATGCAGGCATGGGGTGAGGAGGGCCGTGCCAGGGCCCCAGTGCCGGTGGGTGTTGCACCCCAGCAGCAGCAGCAGCCCCAGCTGCTTGAGGAGTGCGAGTATCATTACTTCATGGATGCTATTGCATGCTGGAGGGGGCGCAAGACCACCAGCCATGCACAACACAACCATGCAGGAAAGGGGAGGTCATAACTCCACTATACAAGACACTAGTGAGGCCCCACCTGGAGTACAGTGTACAGTTCTGGAGACCATACCTACGTAAGGACATAGACTGGGTGAGAAGGTTCAGAGGAGGCAACAAAGATGGTGCATGGATTGCATCACAAGTCCGATGAAGACAGGTTGAAGGAACTGAACATGTACTCCCTGGAGGAGAGGGAGGGAGAGGGATATGATAGACACATACAAGTATCTTACAGGGAGGAACAGGGTGCAGGAAAACACTATTTTTAAGTGAAAAAGATGTTCCAGGACTAGAGGCATGGGACGAAGTTGGAGGAGATGATTCAGAGGAAACATGAGAAAGAATTTCTTCACAGAACGGTGGTGGACAAGTGGAACACCCTGCCAGAGGGAAGTGGTGGGGGCTGAAACAATCACGGATTTAGAATGCACGGATAGACATAAAGGAATTCTGGAGGTCAGGGGTAGGTGCAACAGACTTATAGGAAAACAAAGTGAACTTACAAGCTCAAATGGCCAGACTGGGTGGGCCATAGGCCCTTATCTGCCGACACTGTGTGTGTGTGTGTGTGTGTGTGTGTGTGTGTGTGTGTGTGTGTGTGTGTGTGTGTGTGTATATGACACAGGTGACATGCATCACTGTCCAGTATCACAGCAAGTCTGTGTATGCGTCACTGGTGGTCCATGCATGCACTGGGCACATAGCTGTGCAACTGGCATCGCACCACGTTGCCACGTCACTTGCCAGCCTTGTTTGTGCTGTGATGGACATGGGCAGTGTGTGTGTGTGTGTGTGTGTGTGTGTGTGTGCATAGCTGGTGCCGCCCGTTTGTGATGGCCATGTGCATGTTCACTGTGGGTGGGTGCATACCATCACAGGTGCGGGACATTGGGCTATATGGCTTGCAGGTTGGGTGGTGTTCAGGGTTGTGGTCAGTCACAGCCATTGACTGTGTTCCCATTTTCCTAGGCCTCGAAGTTCTCCGGAGGATACATTGGGACATACGGGGCCTGACACAGGTGTCCCTGGATAACCAGGCCATCCTGGAGTCCATTAGGAGACATGGCCTGCAGAGGAGGCATCGCAGGGGACAGCGGAACCAGGCACAGGATGACCAGCCAGCTGGGCCTTAGGCCACAATACCCTTCCCACTTCTCCCATCCTACCACCCTGCCTTCCCTCTCCAGTTGTTCATCCCTACCCTTGAACACCCCTACCTTGTACCCATCCCCCGTAAATAGTTCTGGTTTATTGTTTTGTTATTTACTCTTTGAAACTTTTAAAATACATATTTATATTTTGATATGAATACTGTGTTGGTCTCCGATTTGCAGCTGGCTATGGGTGCTCAGTTGCAGTGGTATAGTCCTGGGTGTGTGTGTGTGTGTGTGTGTGTGTGTGTGTGTGTGTGTGTGTGCATGGGAGTATCTCCGGCATGGCAGTGACTTTCTGTTGGTCTTGCCGTCCGATGCCACCCACTGCTGGGTGCACAGGGTGTGTCTGGCTTGATGCTTCTCTGCTGCACGGGGTTGACGTGTGCTGGGGGGGAGATGCATGGTTTCCTGCAGTGCCAGTCACTGCACATGGATGGTGTCTTGGGGTCACGGTGCAGGGTGTGCTGTGCGTACGGGGGGCTGATGTGCACTGTGGTTGTCAACCCCCTGTGTGTGGCACTCTCAGCCTGCCAGTGGTTGTGCTGGGGTGTCATGGCTCTGCTGTGCTTTGCTGGCTTGTCCCCATGGGCCAGTAGATCATCCGTCACACCCCCAGTGATGCTGTGCTTGGGGTGTGCAGGTGTCTTGTTGGTTCTGCAGTGTGTTCCTGTGCCCATGTGTGGCATGGCTGGCAGTGGGCCCCTGCCTGCCTCCTGGATGTGCAGTTCCATTGCTCTGGGGGGCTCTGCTTGCGCTATAGCACCTCTGGACTGCTCAGCTCGGCTGCCCTGGTTGCGCTATAGCGCAACATTTCTGCTCAGCTTCTCCTTCCTGGTTACGCTATGGCGTAGTTAGTGCGATATTCAGACATTGGCTGCTTGCGCAATTTGTTCTGCTCCATGTTTGAATATCGCACCTGTTGCGCATATGCGCAATTGGTTTGTGCTTGCTCCTGCTGTTGCGCTCATTTTGGGTGCAGTTTGAATATCCGGGCCAGAGACTCTACATCCATGCCTAGCCATGGCAGATCTTCACTCTAGTCCAAATCCTTTATTTAACAAATCCTTAGGGCCAGATATTCAAAAGGGTTGCGCCATGCACAATAGGGTTATGCATGCGCAAGTCAGAAATTGCGCCATTCTGCGATATTCAGCAGGAGGCAGTTGCGCCACTGAAAACAGGCTGAGCAGTAGCGCAATGCAAATGAAGGAATGCGCAATCAAAGGGGGTAGACCCATGCTTAAACAGCTCAATGCGATATTCAAAGACTTGCGCAATGCGCAACAAACAGCGGATGAGCTGGAAGGTGCGCCACGGTGGAAATGAGCCAATATAAAAAGGCTCAAGGAAGAAGCGCAAGAATGACACAGGGATGCCAAGCGAGACAGAGACAGAGAGTAAAGAACAGGGCAGGCAAGGGAAGGTGCGTGGGCCATAGGCCGCAGGGGCCAGCGGGGTTACCCGGTGCAGTGGAGGTAGCAGTCAGGACAGCGGGGGTAACAGAGCTAGAGCAGCCAAGGGGGGTCACAAGCCAGAGAGATGGACAGTGCCAGCTTCCACATGGAAGCTGTAATGAGGGGGGCGAGAAGGCATGCTGCAGTGGGACGTGGCCGTGGAAAGGCCCATCGGCGGGACGCCCCCAACAGGCAGTACCGTGCCCGCATCAGCTTTCAGCTGTACACAGATGTAGAGATCGTGGGCCGGTACCACCTGAACAGGGCAATACTGAGGCGGCTCTGTGAGCTATGCAGTGATGTGATGCAGGCACCCTCACGGAGGAGTCACGCTCTATCAGTGGAGACAAAGGTAACAGCCTGCATGTGCCTGCTCACCACGGGTACCTTCCAGAGGCTGACAGGGGACACCAGGCATCACACAGTCAGCCACGTCATGCATCCTCACCCAATTCCTCAGCGCACTGCTGCCACATGCTGCGGGTACATCCATTTCCCAACACGCTGACAGGCGTACAACAAACATGCAAAGAGTTCCACAGGGTAGCACGTATGCCTGGCATGCTAGGGGCGACAGGCGCTGCCAGCCAGCAGCTGTCGCGCACCACCTGGCCCGATGGGGCCACCTACAGGAACAGGAAGGGTTTCTCGAGTGTCAACTGCCAGGTGGTGTCGCGATGCCAGCTCAGGCGCATAATCAATGTCTGTGCCACACACCCTGGTGGAGCATGACGATGCCTTCATATGGCACCAGCCCGCACTGTGTCATCGATTCGGGTGGGAACATCCCCACAGGCCATCTAGTGGGCGGTACACATGTAGAATTGCAATGCTGGGTCAAGGGTGGGAATGCCACAGGTGCCATGATAGCGGCACACAGGGATGTGGGTGAAATGGACCTGAACATGTCACTAATCACCACCATCTCCACACAGGTGACAGTGAATACCACTCTGACCCTGGCTGCTCACCTACCGGCAGCCCTCCCGCGCAGCAATGCCACAATGAGGCACATGCCGCCACATAACATCATTGAGCGGGTGTTTGGGTTGCTCAAGGCATGATTCCGATGCCTAGACACCTCTGGCGGTGCACTACAGTACAGCCCCTCAAAGGCCTGTGCGATATTCCTGGCCTGTTGTATCCTGCACAACATGGCCAAAGACTGTGGGATAGCTGTACAGGTCAAGGAGGGGGACAGCGATGGGGACACCAGCGACGCCAGTCATGATGGTGATGAGCAGCACCCCCATGGACGGAAGGACCCCCGGCTGATCCGGCAGGCCCAGCTGCACCGGGATACCATAGCGGAGGCATTTTGCACATCACAGGTAAGTCATGGTGCCATGTTCAATCAACACTGTCCAGGCGCAACCCACAGGCACACAGTGTGACACACCAGGGGTGCATGATGGCAAGGGGAGTGGAAGGGTCCAGGCGCACAAACGCCATCAGGGAGGGGTGAATACTTACATGCCATATGGACACAGACACAGATACAGACCGTACATGGGCAGGTGCACAGCACAGCAGGAACAGACATGGCAAACACACAGATCCATGGACCACCCACACACCACCTGTACTGTCCAAGTACGTGTGTCAGAAGCTGGGCACCTTTGCACCTTGGTGTACAGTACAATACAGGCATCATCATGCACACGCACCTGTGGACAGCAGTCTGGTGGGTGTGCAGGTGGTCTGTGTCGGCGTGTTGGGCAGGGCACCCACCAGTGCACTGCCCACCATGACACACATTGCACACAGGGCAGCATCAGACAGGGCCCGCACTGGGAGACAGCTCAGTCATGTGGCACTGCGCCACGGCCACCTTGGATGCGTGGGCGGCCCCGCCATGGCCCAGCCGCACTGGCAGTCTGAGCATGGGCCACATGTGGTGGCACCGCCGTACCACCAGGGGTCCCACTGCGCGAGCGCAACCTCGCCCACACAGGTGTCTGCAGCATGCCGAACATACCTGCACCAGGTGTGCTCGGGATGCCCACAGCAGAACCCGGCATTGACAGGCTGGGTGTCTCAACTCGCCGGGAACGTGGAGTGGAGAGCGTACTGTGTGGGGTGTGCGGTACAGGGGCACCCGACTGTGTGCCTAATGTGGCCACGACAGTGACCAATGCCTGGGTCTGCCTGTCAATGGCGGCGGTCACATCCCTCCGCATTTGGACCATCTCTGCAAGGATCATTGCAGTGTCCCTGCTGTGCCACTGCACAGTGCCTCCACAGACGTTGCAACCCGCATCTGCTGCTGTACTGATGCCTGCAGCAGGCGGGTGTGCTCGTCAAATGGGTCGTCTGCCTCATCGGCAATCTGTCCCCCAGGGTGTGGAAGGCCCTGATGCTCAAAACCCCTTGAGGGTGGGTGCTGTTCACCAGGACCAGGTATGGCCATGTCAACAGGCGGTGTGCATGGGCCACTGCTGAACCCTGTACCCCCAGACCTGGTGGGTGACTGCTGCCCCTCCAACTGCTGTGCCCCAGGGACCAGTTGTTCCACCGCTGTGTCCGCAACAGTGCCAGAGACCTGCACAGCCACCGGTGCTGCCCCACTGGTGCTGACAGGCACAGCCTGGGACTGTGCTGACATGCTGGCACACACGTTGGAGCCAGCTAGGTCCAGGGGCACGTGCTGTCCTGCTGTGTGTCCGTTCCGAGACACACATGTGTCACTGCCCATTGTAGTCCTTGCATCATCAATGGTGCAGGTCCGTGCAACAGCCACAGTCAGAGCGTGCTGGCATGCCTGCATGCCAGACTGCAGGGACACAGGATGTGCACCCCCCCACATCTGACTCACCGACACCGGGGATGGCAGCCAGGCATGCACACTGCTGCAGAGCTAGTTGGCTGGATGCAGAGGTGGATGGACCCTCCTCCAGCTCCAGCAGGTCATCCACACTGCTTGAAGCCACCACCACTGTCCCATGCATCTGCACAGGATCTGTAACAGAGATTGGGAACAAGTTAGTGCATGTGATCAACGTCCCCCCCTCCCCCACCACCACTACCATGTCATACCGTGCAGTGATGGGCTTCCACCCGTCTGGAAGCCACCCCCAGGTACGCCCTCGATGGCACTACGCTGCATGGAAGCAGCCAGAAGGTCCTCCGCCAGGGTCAGCTGCACCACCTCTGCAGTCCCCCGCCTGTGGCTGTGCGCACCGCACTGAGGGCTTCCAACTTCTCCTTCACCCGTCGTCCGTCTGTCCCCATCTTCTTTTTGCATTCCTGCACTCAGCGCTGGTGGCTTCCATGCAGGTTTACGGCACGTGCCACCTCCTCCCATGCAGCAGCGCGCTGGGCCTGCAGTGCCCTGCCGTCCACTGAGAGTGGCTCCTCTTCCAGGTAGGCCTGGAAGAGTGCCTCTATCTCACCTGGGGAAGTTCGGCCTCCTCTTTCGCCCACCATCATCCTCATCCCCCGCACCTTGTTCGGCCATATCGGTCTGTATGGGTGGAAGTGGACACCTGTCAATGTGCAGTGTACAGCATATTCCCATGAGCATATACCAGAACATCACACAGCATGCAACTCGCCTCTCAGCTGCAGTAAGACTCTGGCCACCGCAGCCCACTGTCACACATTTATAGTGCAATGCATGCAAATTAGGTGGGGAGCAACTTTAATGGGATGTAAATCGCGCCACTGCACCTTTGAATGGCTGATCAGATGATTTGCATGTGTTGGCTGAATATCGCGCCATTGCGCTTTGCGCAATACGGTTGAGCCGGCTGAGTCAATGGCGCATTTCCGTGACTGTGTAGTACACTGCATTGCGCATGCCCAGGTAGCTTACGCAGGTGTCTGCCGCGCTGATGACGTGCTGTGCATGATCTGCAATACAGGACACGGCCACCATTGTGCCAGTGGCGCTACAGCGCTGGGCACCAAATGGCACTGTGGCACAACTGCGCAATAGTCCACTGTGGCACTGGCATGCAGGTGATGTTTTGCACAGGACATGTAGACGTCCGATGGCGCTGTGTGTGTCCTTGTGCCACTGACCCCTGACCTTGTGCCCAACCTTGGCCCCTGGCACTGCGTCTGGCATGTGGCTCTATCGCTGTTCGGTGACAGGCGTGATAAGAATAACAGCTGTACCGACAGCGCGATAGGGAATGAGTGGCGATGTAACACGCAGCAATCTTCCATCGTGGATTACGCTGTGGGCGCCATATTGTCTACTATAGCATTTCAGATGGCATGCAGGAGAGCCCCTCAGTGGGATGCCATGAGCTGGCCAACCTTGGCCACTGTGGAGCCACACTATGGCCCACTGTTTGAGGAGGTGCACTGGACAGGGCCAGGTCCCAGGTCTCGGAAGAGGTGGCCACTGACCTGGAGGCAGCCACTGGCCACAGGAGAATGGCCGAACAGTGCAGGCACCTGTATGGGGACCTGAGACAGAGGGAGCCGGAGCTACTGGCACGTCTACGGTCACGTGCCAGGAGGGGCGTGGTGCCTTGTCCAGGTGGGTGATACGTCTACACACTTGTATGGCCCATATGAGTAACACTGTCACATGTGTCCAGCACATGGGGGACGGATGGTCTAGGGTTGGCTGTGGCGGTGTTTACAGGGTATGGGATGGGTGGGTCTGGCTGGGTGGGTGGGCACACAACATTGGGGCAGGGGAATATGCTTTGGGTTTGTACTGATGTGTCTCTCCTTTGTCTCCACAGGTGTGGCCAAGTGGAGAGGAACTATGAGCAGCAGGCGGGAGGCGGGGCGTGTGCAAGGGCATGTCGGGGACGGCCCAACGCCAGCAACACATCCCGGATGAGGCGAGTGCCATGACACCATGATTGCTATTGCAGGCTGTGTGACAGGGTGGGAGGCAGGCATAGCCACCATCCATGGACACCACTGCCATGCAGCGACATGTGACAGTCAGCACTGTCAGTGGCACTGCATGTCTGGGAGTGCGTCAATGGTGGACCATGCATGCACTGGGCACATGGCTGTGGCACTGCCTGCTCACCGCGAGCCATGTTACTGTCACGGCTTTGGTTGTGCTGTGCTGGACATGGGCGGTGGGTGTGCAGTGGTCACATGGCTGTTGCTGCCTGGTTGGGCATGTCTTGTGGACACTGTCACTGTGGGTGGGTGCACACATCACAGGGCGTGGCACATGGCTGTCTGCCATGCATAATGGGTGGGCTGCAGGGGATGATCAGTCACACCCGTGACTCTGATCCCTTGTCCTTGGTGTGCAGATACTCCTGCAAATGCAAGCGTTCCATCCAGGACCTTGTGCGGGTGGCTACGAGTCCCTTGACATCCTGCAGGATCTGCAGCGGCATGGCGTGAGGAGGAGGAGGCGGCAGGCAACATCCCCAGGCAGCAGAGGACCAGGCTGGCGCCAGTGATGGATGATCTCCCCTTTGACCAGCCCTCACACCCTTCCCTCTCCCATATGTTCACCCATGCCCCTTACCCACCCCCACCTTGTTCCTGTACCTCCACCCCATGTTTGTACAGATTTGTAAATAGTTGTTATTTGTTTGAATACAGTTATTTTGATAGGACTACTGTGGTGGTCTCAGCTTTGCAGCTGGCTTTGGGTGCAGTGGTGCATGGCATCTGGGGTGTTCAGTCGTGTGTGTGTGTGTGTGTGTGTGTGTGTGTGTGTGTGTGTGTGTTCTCTGTGCATTGCATTACTGTGTGCTGTGGTCCATGGTGCCTGCTCTGTGTCCATTGTGCCCCTGTCGATCCATCCTTGGCCTGTGCAGCTGACACCCTTGCATGTCTGTGGCCTGCGAGGTCTGCTGCCTTGTCAGTGGGGGCTGTCCCTGCAGGTCATCCACTGTGACCGTCACAATGCTGGGTTGCCTCCTGTCAATGGTGTGGTGCATGTTTGCCTCGGGTGACACTATGGCCTCCACAGTTGCTGTCCCACCTCCATGCTGTGGCTTGTGTGTATTGCAGGGGCTGTGCACCACTGTCTGTGACTTGTGATCCAGGCAGATGCTGGTGGCGTACAGGGCCACAGTTCATGCACAAGGTGGGTGTCATCCCTGTGCCATGAGGGACTGCAGGTTGTGTGTGTGCACAGTTTTCATGGGCCCACACTGGGGGCTTGGTTGCCACACTACTGCATCCCTGTGTTAGTGTCCCCATGGGTATGGGTGTGTGTTTGCCCCTGCACTGTGTTGCATCCAGTGTGCTGCATGCTTCCACACACCACTGTGGGTGTCTGTGCTGGCTGCTGTGGCTCATGGTGGGTCTGGCTTGTATGGTTCTGTGGTACACGAGGTTGCAGTGTGGCAGTGGGGGGTGGTGGTATGCATGGGGTTTCCCGCAGTGGTGGTCACTGCTCATGAGGGGTGTCTTGGGGTCACGGTGCAGGGTGTGCTGTGCATGTGGGGGGCTGCTGTGCCATGGGGTGGTCCGCCCTCCTTGTGTGGCAGTCTTAGCTTGCCAGTGGGTGTGCTGGGGCACCATGGCCCAGCTGTGCTTTATTTACTTGTCCCCATGGCCCGGTGGCTGTTCCATCCTTCCCCCAGTTATGCTGTGCTTGGAGTGTGGGGGTACATTGTTGGTTCTGCAGTGTGTCCCTGTGCCCATCTGTGGCATGGGTGGTGGGCCCCTGCCTACCACCCTGGTTGTGCAGTTCCATTGCTCTGCTGCTGGGGAGCTCCCTGCTTGCGCTATGGCACCTCTGGGCTGCTCAGCTGTGTGGCCCTTGTTGCGCCATAGCGCATAGTCTCTGCTCAGCTTCCCCTTCCTGGTTGCGCTATGGCGCAGTTTGTGCGATATTCAGCCGTTGGCTCGATGCTCAATTGGCCTTGCTCCATGTCTGAATATCGTGACAATTGAGCATGTGTGCAAGTGACTTGCGCTTGCTCCTGCTGTTGCACACTTTTTGGACGCAGTTTGAATATCTGCGCCTTAGTGTCTTTATGCAAGATTATTGGATTTAAGA
Source organism: Neoceratodus forsteri (assembly GCA_016271365.2). NCBI lineage: Eukaryota > Metazoa > Chordata > Ceratodontiformes > Ceratodontidae > Neoceratodus > Neoceratodus forsteri. The sequence continues at coordinate 473,078,213 of JADMNL010000022.1, read as the reverse complement.
CACTTAATTGGAGAAAGAAAACAAACGTACCCAAATTCTGGGTTATACTATCTACACCGGAAACTATGGGCCTTCCTGGGGATTATTTTTGTCTGTATATTTTTGGCAGAATGTAAAAGCCAGGAATAACAGGATACTCAGACCAAATATATTGGTATTCTGTTTCCGAGATCACCTTTTTCCAGGTAATGTGACAGAAAGCACTGGAGTTCCTTTCTAAACACTAATGTTGGGTCAGTTTTAAGTTTCTCAATTGTCAGTGTTACCTAATAACACAGCACAATGGGCTGGATATGCAATAGGGTTGCGCCAGCGCAAGTCAGAAAATGCGCCATTCTGCGATATTCAGCAGGAGGCAGTTGCGCCACTGAAAACATGCTGAGCAACAGCACAATCAATGATAATGAAGGCATGCGCAACCGAAGGGGGAGCAACCATGCATAAAGGGCGCAGTGCAATGTTCAAAGACTTGCGCAATGCGCAACAGTGGAGCAGGTGGAAGTTGTGTCATAGCAGAAATGAGCCAAAATAAAAAGGAGCAAGGAAGAGGCACAAGAACGCTACTGGGAAGCCACATGAGGCAGGGGGAGAGACAGGCACAGGAAAGCAGCATGAAAGAGGGCAGGCCAGGTAAACCACACCACAGAAGAGGGGCACGGGAAGGTGTGTAGGGCCACACAAAGCAGAGGCCAGTAGGTGTACCCGGTGCAGTGGAGGTAGCAGTCAGGACAGCGGGGGGAACAAAGCAACAGCTGCTGGGGGATGCAAGCCAGGGACATGGCCAGTGCCACCTTCCAAATGGATGCCATAATGAGGGGGGGGGTGAGAAGGCATGCGGCAGGGGGAAGTGGCTGTGGAAGGGCCCGTTGGCGGTATGCCCCCAACAGGCAGTACCAAGCCCACACCAGCTTTGAGCTGTATACAGATAGATTGTGGGCCGGTACCACCTGAACAGGGCAATACTGAGGTGGCTCTGTGAGCTGTGCAGTGATGTGATGCAGGCACCCACACGACGGAGTCATGCTCTGTCAGTGGAGACAAAGCTAACAGCCTGCATGGGCTTGCTTGCCACGGGTACCTTCCAGAGACTAACAGGGGACACCACAGGCATAACACAGTCGGCCAAGTCATGCATCCTCACCCAATTCCTCAGCGCACTGCTGCCCCATGCTGCGGAGTAAGTACATCCTTTCCCCAGCACTGCGGCGGAGCGCACAGCAAACATACAGGAGTTCCACAGGGTAGCACATATGCCTGGCATGCTAGAGGCGATAGACTGCACCCATGTGGCTATACGCACACCACCTGGCCCAGAGGGTGCCACCTACATGAACCACAAGGGATATTCCAGTGTCAACTGCCAGGTTGTGTGCGATGCCAGTGGGTGCATCATCAATGTCTGTGCCATGCACCCTGGGGGAGCACGATTCTTTCATTTGGCACCAGTCGGCACTGTGCCACCGATTCGAGTGGGGACATCCCCACAGGTCATCTAGTGGGTGAGTATATGTATGTAGAACTGACATCGTGGGCATGGGGTTATGGCCAGAGGTGCCATGGGTGTGGCCCACAGGGCTTGGGGCAGTCTGAAGCTGAACACAACACTAACCTCCATCATCTTCACACAGGTGACAGTGGATACCCATTCCGTCCCTGGCTGCTCACACCCTACCTGTGGCCCACGACCCCATTGCAGCAACGCTACAATGAGGCACATGCCACCATATGCAATGTCATTGAGCGGGTGTTCGGGATGCTGAAGGCACGTTTCCGTTGCTTGGACACCTCTGGCAATGCCCTACAGTATAGCCCCTCAAAGGCCTGTGGGATATTCCTGGCCTGTTGCATCCTGCACAACATGGCCAAAGACTGTGGGATAGCCGTACAGGTCAAAGAGGGGGACAGTGATGGGGATGACGGTAGCGCCAGTGATGATGGGGATGGGCAGCCCCCCCTTGGCTGTCCGGCTGGCACAGCTGCACTGGGACACCATCACAGAGGAGCACTTCAGCCAATATAGATAAGTCATGGTGCCATGTGCAACTACCAGTGGCTAGGGCACAACCCACAGACATGCATGGAAACAAACCAGGGGTGCATGCTGGCAAGGGATGTGGCAGGGCACAGAAGCGACACACACACACACACACACAGGGGTGAACAGTAACACGCCACATTGACGGACACGCACACACAATAGGCACAAAACGTGCACAGGGGTCAGGTGCAAAGCCGAGGCAGAACACAAACACTAGCAACACACATGTCCACAGGCCACCATGTCCACTGACTGTCCATGTGCATGTGTCAGGTGCTGGGCACCATCGCACTTTGGTATACAGCGCAATGCAGGCATCATCATGCACACGTACCTGTGGACAGCAGCCAGGAGGGTGTGCAGGTGGACAGTGCGTCTGCCTGCAGGGCCGGGCACCCACCCGTGCACTGCCCACTGAAACACACAATGCACACAGGGCAGCACCAGACAGTGTCCGCACTGGGAGACAGATCAGTCTTGTGACAGTGCCACGTCCGCCTCGGATGCATGGGCGGCCCCGCTGAGACCCAGCAGCACTGGCAGGCTGACCAGGGGCCTCATGGGGTGGCATCGATGGTCCTGGGGTTCCACTGTGGGGAGCAGCGACCGTGCCGCTGAGGTCTGCAGCACACAAACATTTCTACCAGGGTGCTCGGGATGCCCACAGCTGAACCTGGCGTTGGCAGGTGGGTTTTGCATGACGCCGGGAATAGGGAGTGGATAGCGAACTGCGTGGTGTGAGCGACGCATGGGCACCTGACTGTGTGCCCATTGTGGCCATGACAGCAATTGACGCCTGTGCTTGCCTGTCAATGGCAGCGGTCACATCCTCCCGCAAATGGTCAATCTGTGACAGGATCCTATCGGTGTCCCTGCTGCGTCGCTCCTCGGCCTGCTCCAGAGCCACACACAATGCCTCCATGGACGTTGCAAGCCGCATCTGCTGCTGGACCGATGCCTGCAGTAGGCAGGTGTGCTCATCAAAGAGGTAGTCTGCCACCTCGGCATCCCGTCCCTCAGGGTATGCAAGGGCCTGATGTTCAGCACCCCTTGAGGGTGGGCGCTGCTCACCAGGACCAGGTATGTGCAAGTTCACAGGCGGTGCACGGACGCCACCGCTGAACCCTGAACCCCCAGTCCCGGTGGGCGACTGCTGCTGCCGCCCCTCCGCCTGCTGTGCCCAAGGGATCAGTTCTGCCGCTGTGGCCGCAACAGTCCTACTGTCTTGACCAGCCACCGGTGCTGCCCCACTGGTGTGGACAGGCACAGCCTGGGACTGTGCCGACGCTGGCACATGCGTCGGCACCAGCCAGGTCCATGGGCATGAGCTGACCTGCTGTGTCCATACCATGGCACACATGCCACTGCCCATGACGGTCATGTCTTCATCATTGGTGCAGGTCTCCGCCCCAGCCACAGCCACAGCATGCCGACATCCTTGGACGCCAGAATGCTGAGACACAGGAAGGGCTTCCCCCACACCTGTCTCAATGACATCAGTGTGGACACCCAGGCGGCCCCACTGTTGCAATGCTAGACTTATACCTGTGGAGGTGGATGGTCTCTCCTCCAACTCCAGATGACTGTTCACAGTGGACAGGCCCTCCACCGCTGACTCCTGCAGATGTGCAGGATCTGTAACAGACAGAAAAGTCACGTTACTGCATGTGACCTACCCTGCCCCTCCCATAGACAGACCATGACTTACCATGCAGTGATGGGCCACCACCCGTCTGGAAGCCACCTCCTGGAACTCCCTCTATGGCACTGTGGTGCATGCTTGCAGCAAGTCTGTCCTCTGCTGGTGTGAGCTGCACCACCTCCGGCTGGTCCCCACATGTTGCAGCACGTGCCGCCCTGATGGTGGCCACCTTCTCCTTCACCCTCCTCCTGTCAGTACCCATCTTCTCACACTCCTGCACGGAGCACTGGTGGCTGCCGTGCGGGTTGACTGCACGTGCCACCTCCTCCCATGCAGCAGCATGGGCCTGAGGGGTGCCCCGCTGTCCACTGAGCAGTGGCTCCTGATCAAGGTAGGCATCGAAGAGTGCCTCCGTCTTGGCCTTTGTGAAATTGGGCCTCCTCTTTCACCCACCATCATAGTCCTCCTCACCCAGTCCTCGCTCAGTCATTCAGCCTGTAAGAATGCCAGTGGTTACCTGTGTCTGTGCACTACAAAGCATGTCCCTGATACCACAGTCCAGACACCCACACAGCATGCAACTCACCAATAAACAGCAGTAACCGAATATGGCCACTGCAGAACGTTGTCACACCTATATAGCGCAATCCATGCAAATTAGGTGAGGAGCAACTTTAATTAGATGCAAATCACGCTGCTGTACCATTGAATGGCTGATCGGATGATTAGCATATGACGGCCAAATATCGCACCATTACACTTTGCGCAATTGTGTTGAACGTGCTGAGCCAATGGCGCAGTTCTGTGGCATGCATAGTACACCTCACTACGTATGCCCAGGTAGCTTACGCAGGCGTCTGCCATGCTGATGATGTGCTGTGCATGGTAGGCAATGCAGAGCATGGCCACCATTGTGCCAGTGGTGCTGTAGCGAGGGTCACTACATGGCGCTGTGGCAATGGGCCTTCATAGGCACAATGGCACAACTGCGCGATAGTCCACTGTGGCACTAGCACACAGGCAACCAATCACACTAGATGCATAGTCGTCCAATGGCACTGTGCGTGGCCTTGCGCCAGAGACCCCTGACCCTGTGCCTGACCTTTTCCCCCTTGGCTCCATGCGTCCGGCATGGCTGCACCTCTTATTGCACTATTGCGGTAATAGCGATGGGAATGGCGGACTGTACCAACAGCATTTCCATGTGGGGTGCCGCACTGCAGTGCGCCATATTGCCTACTACACTGTTTGGGATGGCGCACAGGAGAGCCCTGCAGTGGACTGCCATGGAGTTGGCGAACCTTGTGGCCCTCGTGGAGCCACACCATGGGGCTCTGTTTGGGGAGGAGCCACTGGACAGAGCCAGGACCCAGGTCTGGCAGGAGGTGGCCACTGACCTTGTTGATGCCACTGGAAGGAGGAGGACTGCAGAGCAGTGCAGGCATAGTTATGGGGACCTCAGGAGAAGGGAGCCAGAGCTACTTGCCTGTCTGCGGTCGCATGCCAGGAGGGGCATGGTGCCTCGTCCAGGTGGGTGATACGTCTACACACTTGTATTGTCCATATGGTTAACACTGTCTAATGTGTCCAGCACATAGGGTAGGGATAGTCTAGGGTTGGCTGTGGTGGTGTTTAGAGGGTATGGGGTGGGTGGGCACACACATTGGGGCAGGAGGACTTTGCTTTGGGATTGTACTGATGTTTTTCTCTCGTTTCCCCCCACAGGCATGGACGAGCGATGGCGGCTGGGAGCAGCAGCGGAGGAGGAGGCGCGCAGAGCCCAGGAGAGTTGGGGACCAGCATCGCCGACATCACCGGCCCGATGAGGGTGAGTGCCATGACACCATGATTACTACTGCATGCTGTGTAACAGGGTGGGAAGCAGGCACGTGCCACCATCCATGGACACCACTGCCATGCACGTGACTTGTGACAGTCAGCACTGTCCAGTGGCACTGCATGTCTGGGAGCGAGTCAGTGGTGGTCCATGCATGCACTGGGCACATGGCTGTGGCACTGCCTGCACACCACATAGCCACATTACTGTATGGCCTTGGTGGTGCTGTGCAGGACATGGGCGGTGGGTGTGTGCAGTGGTCCACATGGCTGTTGCTGCCTGGATGGGCAGGTCTTGTGGACACGGTCACTGTGGGTGGGTGCACACAATCACAGGGGCATGGCACATGGCTGTATGCCATGCACAATGGGTGGGCTACAGGGGGATGGACAGTCACACCTATTGACTCTGATCCCTCGTCCTAGGTGACCGGTGACTCCTGCAGATACAGCAGGCTATTTAAGAGCTGCTGCAGGTGGCGGAGGAGTCCCTACAGATCTTGCAGGACATGCACCAACATGGGGTCAGGAGAAGGCGGCCAATACAGCACCAAGAGGAGGAGGACCAGGCTGGCCATTGATGTCACATGCACAGAACAACACCTTCCCCCCCTTTGACCCACCCTCACACCGTCTTCCCTCTCCCTTATGTCACCCCTGCCCTTACCCACCCCCACCTTGTTTCTTTCCTCCCCATATGTACATAGTTCTGTATATAGTTTTGTTTTATATGTTGCAATATAAATATTTTGCTAGAATACTGTGGTGGTCTCTGATTTGCAGCTGGCTATGGGTGCTCAGTTGCAGTGGTGTGCATGGCATCTGGGGTGGTTCAGCCATGGGTATGTGTGTATGTACGTGGGGAAGTGTCTATGGTGTGTGTGTTGTTCCCTGTGCATTGGATGACTGTGTGCAGTGGTCCATGGTGCATGCTCTGTGTCCATTGTGCCCCTGTCAACCCATCCTTGGCCTGTGCAGCTGACACCCTTGCATGTCTGTGGCCTGCAAGGTCTGCCACCATGTCAGAGGTGGCTGTCCATGCAGGTCATCCGCTGTAACCGTCACAGTGCTGGGTTGCCTCCTGTCACTGGTGTGGTGCATGTTTGCCTTGGGTGACACTGTGGCCTATGCAGTTGTCCCACCTCCATGCTGTGGCTTGTGTGGGTTGCATGGGCTGTGCACCACTGTCTGACTTGTGCTCCAGGCATATGATTGTGGTGTACGGATCCACAGTGCCTGCACAGGGTGGGTGTCACTCCTGTGCCATGGAGGACTGCAGGCTGTGTGTGCTCAGTTTTCATGGGCCCACACTGGGGGCTTGGTTGCCACACTACTGCATCCCTGTGTTATTGTCCCCTTGGGTATGGGTGTGTGTTTGCCCCTGCACTGTGTTACATCCAGTGTGATGCATGCTTCCATGCACCACTGTGGGTGTCTGTGCTGGCTGTTGTGGCTAGTGGTGGATTGGGATGTGTCACTTGTCTATTGTGCAGGGTGCTGTATCAATGGTGGTGGTGTCAGGGGCACGCCCTTTTTCCGTGTGGGGTACCTCTTGTGCCGATGCATGGTCAGTCTCAGCTGTGCCTCAGGGGGATTGTGCATGTTAGCACTGTGTCTGCCGTTGTTGCATTGCCGTGTGCTGCCACCCACTGCTGGGTGCTTATGGTGGGGATGGCTTGTGTGGTTCTGGGGTACATGAGGTTGCAGTGCGACAATGGGGGTGGTGGTATGCATGGGGTTTCCTGCAGTGGTGGTCACTGCTCATGGGGGGTGCCTGGGGGGGTCACGGTGCAGGGTGTGCTGTAACTGGGGGGCTGGTGTGGCCCACCCTCCTTGTGTGGCAGTCTCAGCTTGCCGGTGGGTGTGCCGGGGCACCATGGCCCAGCTGTGCATTGCTTGTCCTCATGGGCTGGTGGATATTCCAGCCCTCCCCCAGTTGTGCTGTGCTTGGGGTGTGGGGGCAATGTCAGTTCTGCTGTGTGTTCCTGTGCCCATCTGTGGCATGGGGGGTGGGCCCCTACCTACCTCCCTGGTTGTGCAGTTACATTGCTCTGCTGCTGGGGGGCTCCCTGCTTGCGCTATGGCACCTCTGGGCTGCTCAGCTCGACATCCTTTGTTGCGCCATAGCACATCGCATCTGCTCAGCTTCCCCTTCCTAGTTGTGCTATGGCACAGGTTGTGCGATATTCAGACATTAGCTGTTGGCACAATTTGGCTTGCTCCTTTTTTTGAATATCGCGTCTATTGCACATGGGCGCAATGGATGTGTGCTTGCTATTGCGCACTTTTTTGGCGCAGTTTGAATATCCAGCCCAATGTTCTTATGTTCCCTGCTAAGCATCTCTATACTGCCTCCTTTATCTGCAGGCTTAATGACAGTCTAAGTGTTTTTAGACAAAATTTCTAATACCCGACGTTCTACTTTGGAAATGTTGAACCTGGAAGAATCATTTAATATTGTTCTGACCAGCTGACACCACTTTCTCAAAAGTGCTACTTGCAGTATTGTAAACATCTGGACAAAATGTAGACTTAGGTTTATGTTCTTCCTCAATTTCTGCAAATGCTCCCTAGCTTTAAAACATGCCTTTACTTGGCAACTGTTGGGGAGGTCAGAAATCAATACATTGCTCTTGTAGTAAAGATTCTAATGGGCTGGATATTCAAAAGGGTTGCGCCATGCGCAATAGGGTTGCACATGTGCAAGTCCGAAATTGCGCCATTCTGCGATATTCAGCGGGAGGTAGTTGCGCTACGGAAAACATGCTGAGCAACAGCGCAATGCAAATGAAGGCATGCGCAACCGAAGGGGGTGGATCCATGCATAAAGAGCGCAATGCGATATTTAAAGGTTTGCGCAATGCGCGAAACAGCGGATCAGCCGGAAGGTGCGCCACGCGTAAGGAAATGAGCCAAAATAAAAGGCTCAAGGAAGAGGTGCAAGAACGCAACAGGAAGCCACATGAGGCAGGAGAGAGACAAGGCAAGAGGGACAAAGAGGGCAGGCCAGGGAGATCTGAGGACAAATAGGGGCAAGGGAAGGTGTGGGGCCACAGACTGCAGAGGCCAGTAGGTGTACCCGGTGCAGTGGAGGTAGCAGTCAGGACAGCGGGGTAACAGAGCAACAATAGCCGGGGAGAAGAACACAAGCCAGGGACATGGACAGTGCCAGCTTCCACATGGAAGCTGTAATGAGGGGGTTGAGAAGGCATGCTGCGGGGGGGGGGATGTGGCCGTGGAAGGGCCTGTCGGCAGTACGCCCCCAACAGGCAGTACCGTGCCCGCATCAGCTTTGAGCTGTACACGGATGTTGAGATTGTGGGCCGGTACCACCTGAACAGGGCAATACTGAGGCAGCTCTGTGAGCTGTCCAGTGATGTGATGCAGGCACCCTCACGACGGAGTCATGCTCGGACAGTGGAGACAAAGCCAACAGCCTGCATGTGCCTGCTCACCACGGGTACCTTCCAGAGGCCGACAGGGGATGCCACAGGCATAACAGTCAGCCACATCACACATCCTCACCCAATTCCTCAGCGCACTGCTGCCACATGCTGCGGAGTACATCCATTTCCCCAGAACTGCGGCAGAGCGTACAGCAAACATGCAGGAGTTCCACAGGGTAGCACGTATGCCTGGCGTGCTTGGGGCGATAGACTGCACCCATGTGGCAGTTTGCATGCCACCTGGCCCTGATGGGGCCGCATACCGAAACCGGAAGGGTTTCTCCAGTGTCAACTGCCAGGTGGTGTGTGATGCCAGTGGGCGCATCATCAATGTCTGTGCCACCCACCCTGGTGGAGCCGCGATGCCACCGTGGTACCAATCTGCACTGTGCCATGATTCAAGGTAGGGACATCCCCACAGGACATCTAGTGGGTGAGTATGCATGTAGGAATGACAAAGTTGGGGCAAGGGTGGGAAAGCCACAGGTGCCATGGTAGTGGCACACAGGGATATGGGCAATAAGGACCTGAACATGATACTTATCTCCACTATCTCCACACAGGTGACAGCGGATACCCACTCTGTCCCTGGCTGCTCACACCCTACCGGCGCCTCACGACCCCATCGCAGCAACGCTATAATGAGGCACATGCCACCACACGTAACATCATCGAGCGGGTGTTTGGGATGCTTAAGGCATGCTTCCAATGCCTAGACACCTCCGGCGGTGCCCTACAGTACAGCCCCTCAAAGACCTGTGGGATATTCCTGGCCTGTTGTATCCTCGCCGTACATGGCCAAAGACTGTCAGGATAGCTGCACAGGTCGAGGAGGGGGACAGCGATGGGGACGCCGGTGACGATGGGGATGAGCAGCCCCCCCTTGGACGGCGGGACCCCCGACTGATTCGGCAGGCCCAGCTGCACCGGGACACCATCACGGAGGAGCATTTTGCATGACACAGGTAAGTCAAGGGGCCATGTGCAACCAACACTGTCTAGGCGCAACCCACAGGCACACAGGGCAACACACCAGGGGTGCATGACAGCAAGGGGAGTGGAAGGGTCCAGGCGCACAAACACACCATCAGGGAGGGGTGAATAGTCATATGCACACACACACACACACACACACACACACACACACACACACACACACACACACACACACACACATACATGGGCAGGTGCACAGCGAACATGAAAAGACATGGCAAACACACAGATCCACAGACCACCCCACCACCTGTACTGTCCAAATCGTGTGTCCAGATGCTGGGCACCTTGCCACCTTGGTGTATAGTACAATGCAGGCATCATCATGCACATGCACTCTGTGGACAGCAGTCGGGTGGGTGCAGGTGGTCCGTGGTGTCAGCGTGTTGAGGGCACCCACCAGTGCACTGCCCACCATGACACATTGCACACAGGGCCGCACTGGGGAGACAGGTCAGTCAGGTGGCACTGTGCAGCCACCTCGATGCGTGCGTGGCCCCGCCATGACCCAGCAGCACTGGCAGGCTGAGCATGGGCCTCGTGGGGTGGCACCGATGGACCACCAGGGGTCCCACTGCGCGATCACGACCTTGTCCGCTCAGGGGTCTGCAGCATGCCGAACACACCTGCACCAGGTGTGCTCGGGAGTGCCCACAGCAGAACCAGGCGTCGACAGGCTGGTGTCACGCGACGCTGGGAGTGGAGAGCAAACTGTGTGGGGTGTGCGGTACAGGGGCACCTGACTGTGTGCCCAATGTGGCCACGACAGAGACCACTGCCTGGGTCAGCCTGTTAATGGCGGCGGTCACATCCATCCTCATTTGGACCATCTCTGCAAGGATCATTGCATTGTCCCTGCTGTTCTGCTCCACAGCCACACACAGTGCCTCCACGGACGTTGCAACCCGCATCTGCTGCTGTACTGATGCCCGCAGCAGGCAGGTGTGCTCGTCAAATGGGTCGTCTGCCACATCGGCATTCTGTCCCCCAGGGTATGGAAGGCCCTGATGCTCAACACCCTTTGAGGGTGGGCACTGTTCACCAGGACCAGGTATGGGTAAGTCAACAGGCGGTGTGCATGTGCCGCCGCTGGACCCTGTACCCCCAGACCTGGTGGGTGACTGCTGCTGCTGCCCCTCCAACTGCTGTGCCCCAGGGACCACTCGTTCCACTGCTGTGTCCACAACAGTGCCAGAGACCTGCACAGCCACCAGTGCTGCCCCACCGGTGCGGACAGGCACAGCCTGGGACTGTGCCGACATGCTGGCACACACGTTGGAACCAGCTAGGTCCAGGGGCATGTGCTGTCCTGCTGTGTATCCGTTGTGAGACACACACGTGTCACTGCCCATTGCGGTCCTTGCATCATCAATGGTGCAGGTTCGTGCAACAGCCACAGTCACAGCGTGCTGGCATGCTTGCATGCCAGACTGCTGAGACACAGGATGTGCACCCCCCACACCCGACTCGCCGACAGAGGTGGCAGCCAGGCGTGCATGCTGGTGCAGTTCATGCCGGCTGGCAGCAGAGGTGGATGGACCCTCCTCCAACTCTGGCAGGATGTCCACACTGCATGGTCCCACCACCACTGTCCCCTGCAGACGCACAGGATCTGTAACAGAAAGTGAGAACATGTTAGTGCATGTGATCAACCTCCCCCCCCACCACGTCATACCGTGCAGTGATGGGCTTCCACCTGTCTGGAATCCACCTCCTGGTACGCCTCGATTGCACTACGCTGCATGGATGCAGCCAGATGGTCCTCGGCCGGGGTCAGCTGCACCACCTCTGGCTGGCCCCCGCCTGTGGCAGCGCGTGCCGCCCTGAGGGCTGCCACCTTCTCTTTCACCCGTCTCCTGTCTGTCCCCATCTTTTCTTTGCATTCCTGCACGGAGCGCTGGTGGCTTCCGTGCAGGTTTATGGCATGAGCTACCCCCTCCCATGCAGCAGCACGGGCCTGAGGGGCGCCCCGCCGTCCACTTAGTAGTGGCTCCTCTTCCAGGTACTCCTGGAAGAGTGCCTCTGTCTCAGACTTCGTGAAGTTGGGCCTCCTCCTTCGCCCACCATCTTCATCCTCACCTAGTCTTTGCTCGGCCATGTCGGTCTGTATTGGTGGAAGTGGACACCTGTCACTGTGCAGTTTACAGCATTATCCCATGACCATTGCCCAGAACATCACAGCATGCAACTCACCTCTCACCTGCAGTAACCGAATCTGGCCAGCGCAGACCACTGTCGCACATGTATAGTGCAATGCATGCAAATTAGGAGTGGCGCAACTTTAATGAGATGCAGATTGCGCCACTGCACCTTTGAATGGCTGATCAGATGATTTGCATATGTCAGCTGAATATCGCGCTGTTGCGCTTTGTGCAATACAGTTGAGCTGGCTGAGCCAATGGCGCATTTTTGTGACTGCGTAGTACACTGCATTGCACATGCCCAGGTAGCTTACGCAGGCGTCTGCCACACTGATGACATGCTGTGCACAATCAGCAATTCAGGACATGGCCACCATTGTGCCAGTGGCGCTACAGCGCTGGTCACCAAATAGCGCAATAGTCCACTGTGGCACTGGCGCGGTGACCAATCGCTGGGATTGTAGACATCCGATGGCACTGTGCATGGCCTTGCGCCACTGACCCATGACCTTGTGCCCGACCTTTGCCCCTGGCGCTGTACATCTGGCATGTGTATGGCTCTATCGCGCTGTTCGGTGATAGCGCGATGTGGACCGACGGCGCTATACAAACAGCGTGATAGGGACTGATGGAGTTGTATTGCGCAACATTTCCACGTGGGGTTGCTGCGCTGTGGAGCGCTATATTGCCACTGTACAACTGCAGGATGGCACACAGGAGAGCGCCACAGTGGGGTGCGTTGGAGGTGGCCAACCTGGTGGCTGTGGTGGAGCCTCACCATGGGCCACAGTTTGGGGGAGAACCCCTGCACATGGCCCGCACCCATGTGTGGCAGCAGGTGGCCACTGATCTAGAGCAGGCCACTGGGCGGCAGAGGACACCGGAGCAGTTCAGGCACCGGTATAGTAACCTGCATAGGAGGAAGCGTGGACTGCTGGAGCGCCTCAGGTCATGTGCCAGGAGGGGCATTGTGCCTAGGCCAGGTGGGTGTGCTGTGTATGCACCTGTATTGTCCGCATGGGTGACACTGTGTAATGTGACCTGCGCTTGGGGGTGGGTTGGGCTATGGTTTGCTGTGAAGGTGTTTGCAGGTGTGTGCTGTATGGGTCTGGTTGTGTGGGCAGGCACACTCAATGGGGCAAGGGGCTGTCTGCTTTGGGATCTCACTGATGTGTTTCTCTTCATTTGTCTCCACAGGCGTGGAGGAGCGGAGGCGGGCCCAGGCTGAGGCACGGAACGGCGATGCCGGGGTGGCTGGCAGAGGTGGTGGACCACAGCAGCAGCAGCGGCTTGATGAGGGTGAGTGTCATTACATCATGGATGCTATTGCATGCTGGGGGGGGGGGGCACGGCCACCATCCATGGACAACACTACCATGCACGCAACATGTGAGTGTCATCACTGTCCAGTGGCACTGCATGTCTGTGTGTGCGTCACTGGTGGTCCATGCATGCACTGGGCACATGGCTGTGGCACTAGCATCCCAACACGTAGCCACGTCACTGGACAGCCTTGATTGTGCTGTGATGGACATGGGCCGTGTGTGTGTGTGTGTGTGTGTGTGTGTGTGTGTGTGTGTGTGTGTGTGTGTGTGTGTGTGTGTGTGTGTGTGTGTGTGTGTGTGTGTGTGTGTGTGTGTGTGTGTGTGCGCGCAGTGGTACACATGGCTGTTGCTGCCTGGTTGGGCATGTCTTGTGCACGGTCACTGTGGGTGGGTGCAGTCCATCACAGGAGCGGGGCACTTGGCTGTATGCCATGCATGATGGGTGGGATTCAGGGATGTGGACAGTCACAGACATCGACTCAGATCCCTGGTCCTAGGTATCCAGATCCTGAGACAAATGGAGCGCACACTGCGGCAGCTGACACAGGTGGCTGTTGACTCTCACGCCATCCTCTTGGATCTTCAGCAGCATGGAGTGCGGCACAGGAGGTGGCCCCGGGCCCAGCATCTTATTCTTGTTTATTACATATATATTTTGATATGAATACTGTGGTGGTCTCAGATTTGCAGCTGGCTATAGGTGCTCAGTTGCAGTGGTGTGCATGGCATCTGGGGTGGTATGGTCATGGGTATGTGTGTGCGTGTGCGTGAGGTGGTGTCTCTGGTGTGGGTGTGGCTTCCAGTCAGTATTGCCATGTGCTGCCACCCACTGCTGGGTGCTCATGGTGGGTTTGGCTTGTATAGTTGTTCACGAGGTTGCAGTGTGCCGGGGGGGGGCCTGGGGATTCCTGCAGTGCTGGTCACTGCTCATGGGTGGTGTCTTGGGGTCACAGTGCTGGGTGTGCTGTGCACAAGGGGGGGGGCTGCTGTACACTGGGGTGGTCCGCCTCCTTTGTGTGGCAGTCTCAGCTTGCCAGTGGGTGTGCTGCAGTAACACGGCCGGGATGTGCTTTGTTTGCTTGTCCCCATGGTCCGGTGGCTATTCCGTCCCTCCCTCAGTTATGCTGTGCTTGGGTGTGGGGGTACATTGTTGGTTCTCCAGTGTGTCCCTGTGCCCATCTGTGGCATAGGTACTGGGCCCCTGCCTACATCCCTGGTTGTGCAGTTCCATTGCTCTGCTGCTGGGGGTCTCTTTGCTTGCGCTATGGCGCCTCTGGACTGCTCAGCTGGGCTGCCTTTGTTGCGCTATGGTGCATCATCTCTGCTCAGCTTTCCCTTCCTGGTTGCACTATGGTGCAGGTTGTGCGATATTCAGATGTTGGCTGGTTGCGCAATTTGTCTTGCTCCATGTTTGAATATCGCGTCCATTGTGCATGTGCGCAATTGACTTGTGCTTGCTCCTGCTGTTGCGCACTTTTTGGGCGCAGTTTGAATATCCGGCCCAATATATCTAAAATCAGAGGAAAGCTGATCAGCATTGATATGATCAGCTTCCACATTAACACAAGCATTGGAATCATCATTTAAAGTCTCAATTTGTATATCTGATAACCTACCACTGTTTTGTTGTATGTCCTTAGCTGTTAACGTTGCGTCTCCCAATATCAAGTCCCACAGTTCTTTCTGGGGCCTCATTAAGCTCTGTAGCCTCAGTTCTGGTTGTTTCCATGATGTCAATTAGATGGTCAGTGTCTTCTGTGAATATAAATGAGCATGTGTATTTAAATAGTGATGCTTCCTGTACCTTGACCACACCCCTGAGGAAAGCTCACGAGGAGTCGAAGCGCTGTGTGGACCAGAGGGAGCCCTTTGTGTTGCTGGTACTCCCTGCTCTAGTAAATCTTCATTTTGTATGCACTCGATATTATCCTGGATTTATTTGAATCTGAATCTGCAGTAGGAGACTCGTGTGACACCACTATCTGGACTTGTGTGGGAGCGGAGATAGCACAGGGAATTAATTGGGGGGGGGGGAGGAGGAGGAGGGAAGAGACTTCTTCAGATACATCAGGGAGAAAAGAGAGCAAGGAGACAATGAGGATAAAAAGCCTGGATTTATTTGAATCTGAATCTGCAGTAGGAGACCCGAGTGACACCACTATCTGGACTTGTGTTTAAATTTACGAGCTGGCTGCTCGTTGTGGTGAGCACCAATTCAACCTTGCATTGTCACTGCATTATGTTTGTCTAATCTCAGCTCCCTCTGGGGCTTGGCTTCTCACTTTTCTGGTCACCTCCCTGGACCATCTTGCATATTCATCCCCATATACTTCCTTCCTTGTCCTTCTAAACCTCTGGTGAGCCACTCATTTTGCCCTCACCACCTCCACAACCTCGCTGTTCAACCAGCATGGTTTTCTTGTTCTGCTTCTCTTACTCTGCATCTTGGTGCAGGCTTCTGTTGCCTCTGTACCCCCCCAAAAAAAATTTAATAATATCCCCATTTCAGCTCCACATTCATCTCACACCTTATGCCCTCCAGTTTCTCTTTCAGTACTTCCTTCAGCCTCCCAAAGTCCACCCCCCTGAAGTTTACCACCCGAGTAACTGATTTCTCTGGCTCCCCACTCAGTGATATTAAGCCACACCATTTGGTGATCGCTGTTGGATAGTGGGACCTCTACCTTTATTCACTGCCTCCCCTATCGACAATACCAGATCTAAAGTGTTCTTTAGCCTAGTAGGTACAGGAACCAACTGTGTCAGGAGACCTTCCTGGATTGCATCCAGGAGCACTTGCTCCCTAGCCCTGGAGGTGAGACAAGTAATAGACAAACTACTACAGGGGCTGGATCAGACAGCCACTGAGAGCCAAGGGTTTATCACACTGAAAAAATGCATGAGATGCCAGACACTGATATTTAATACCTGTATTTCTGCACAAGGGAGAGAGCCATGTGCAACAGAAAAGACTGGTCAGAGAAATCTGAGGAGAGAAGAGAGTTTGTGAATAGCTTCCAATTGCTGTTACTGTCGGACAAAAAAAAAAAAAAAAAAAAAAAAAATAATATAAAATATAAAAGGTTTGTCCCAAACAGACTAGAGACTCTTGAAAAAGGGGATTGATGCAGCTTGAGTGCCAAACCAGGGCTGCAGCACTGAATTAGAGCAGGGGTTGCCTTGAAAGCTGTTCTGCATCTGGGAAGGTGGCGAGTCACTGCCTTCTGCTGCTGTTAGGATTTTATGCCGATGGGGGCTTGAAGCAGCCGAGGTCCCAAGTGACTGTCTGCAGGGCCAGATTAAGAGTGAAACAGCCCCTGGGCACTTTCAAGCTGAAGGGCCCCCAACCGAAACCAAGAAACTAGTGGCAGGGTGCTTGTCTGCATCAATCTTTGCAGTTATGCCTTGGCCCTCAATCTCCTTGTGAAAAAGTAAATAAAAAAAGTTAAAAAAAATCTTACTGGTCCAGTTGGTCCCGAAAACTACTCTGGCCTCCACATCCTTAAGTAGTAGCTACTGTGGCTGGTTGCCTCAGTCCATCTCCTGGCTGCAAGTTGGCTCCAATGGTCTGGCTAGCTTCCCCTACTCAAAGCTTAGACAGGTCTCCTCTACTCAAATCTTCTTTAACAGTCTGTAATGACTCCCTGACTCCTGTGTTGCAGCCCCAGGCAGGTGTCTGTGTGTCTGTGTGTCTGTGTGTCTGTGTGTCTGTGTGTCTGTGTGTCTGTGTGTCTGTGTGTCTGTGTGTCTGTGTGTCTGTGTGTCTGTGTGTCTGTGTGTCTGTGTGTCTGTGTGTCTGTGTGTCTGTGTGTCTGTGTATACACACACATAATTTAATAACCTAACCCACAGACAACAAAAAGTGCCCTCCCAACATGCAAAACAATGGGGGTGCTGGAAACTTGAATTTTGCCTCCTCTCGTGCAGGCCCCCACTTCTCACAGCTGCATCACCCACCTCCCCCTTCTAGTCAAGTTGGTTCCTGGTCCCATTAGGCACCACCACAGCAACACTGAACTTCAGTCCCCCAATCTATAGTAGGCTGTGCTTGTGCAGCTGAATCCTGGTGGTATGCATCCTTGATAGCTGCCTTGGCAGTATCCTACTATAGTACAGAGGAGTCCGTTATACCCCTCTTACTGTATAGTCATCACATACAGTGCAAGTTCGTTATAAACAGACATCTCAAAATCCTGCCTAGCATATAGGTTTCTGCATTCTATGTGTTAAAGTAATTTAACTTGGAGAATTCTTATGCAAGAAGTAAAATCTGTCTCAGGTCTACACTCAGCAAGTATTCTTACAGTACCAGTTCTACACAATCCCACTCCCCACCAAAAAAAGCACGACAAATGCTCACAAAAGCTTCACAGGTTAATTATACACAAAGTTTCTGTCCATTATAACCAGAAAAAAAAAAAAAAAAAAGTATTGGATGTGATATTTAGTTTGTAAAAATCAGTTTTTGCCTGCTAAAACCGAATGTTATAACAGTGTCCATTGTACATTGAGTGCACTGTACGTGCATCATGTTTCTCATGAGAAAAAATGTTTACACATTTAATTGTAAACCCTTCTCACCCACATATTTTTATATTCACTGTGCACACATGTGCGGCGAACATTTTTCTGCAAGAGAGACTTTTGAGGGGTGTGACACGGTCAGTCCAATGCAGAGTGGTCTGCAAGGGACTCAGTGTCACATCAATCACCAGCCAGGCTGATTATGACAGTGTTCCGACTTGCTGGGTGGAAACTTCGTGCAATTCAAAGGAGAAAGCCGACCCAATCATAAGGCGGCTCTTTCCTTTGATCTACATAATGCCACCCTGCAAACACAGCTGATCTGTCATGATCAGCCTGCTGAAAACCGAAAACCACTCATCGATGTCTGTTGCTACTGCCACCGCAACTGTCCCCCCCCCCCCCAAGCCCAACCCATGTCAATATTCCAGCATGGGGTGCCCAATTCTTGTGCCAACTGCTACCCCGTCCCACCCTGCCTGTTGTGATTCTGCAGCAGCAGGAAGCCTACCCAGGCACCACCAAATATAAACACTGACACTGGGAAGCCCAACTCTAGTGCCTCCACCTGGGGGGGGTCCCCTCGCAGTTTTTTTTTTTTTTTTTTTTTTAAATATATAAATACACCCTGCAAAAATGAAATCCAATGTGTTGTTGCTGCCACCATAACTGTGTCCCCCTAGCCCAACCCATGCATGTTACTATGCTGGCACAGGGGCGCCTATTCCCAGTGCTGGCTGCTACTCCTCATCCTGCCCATTTTGCATCTGTAACACAAAGAAGGGAGCCCACCCCTGGTGCTGGCAAACAGACACTGGTGGTGCCCAATCCCAGAGTGTCACCACCCAAAACAAAACCATCTATTATTATTAAAACATAACCCTGGGAAAAAGAAAAACATCCATTGATGTCTGTTGCTACTGCTAGTGCCCTTCCAACCCAACCCTCCCACTCGGCACCCACCACCCCAAGCCCTTGCTTTCCTCGGGATCCAATACTATAATCCTCTGGACTGCAGACATCTTCACTCTTCAGCGCCAGACCATGAACTGGGGAAATCAGCAATGGGATTCAATGCATTTCAATGAGGTCTTGAACTAATGGCATAACTTGGTCATTTTTGCCCCAAATTTTTCAACACACCTTTCTTGGGGACCCAACCCATGAACAATGGCAGTGAAATTATGTAGATCTGTCCCAAAAGGTGATTTTGCAGTCACTGTGTGAAATCACCTTTTGGGCAAGAGTTGAACATTTTCTCCACCCCTGTTCATGAGGTGGGATCATAAGACGACCATGCTGAAATTTTGAAGTACAAATAAGAGTTATGAGCCTACATTGGAATTTATGAATGCAGGCTCATAACTTTGGCGATTTTCAATACTTTGATCCCAACTTTTCAACATAACCATTTTTTCACACCTCATGAATATGACAGCTGTCATTTCTCAAACCCTACCCAAAATGTTTAACACTTGTGGCACAACATGATGTTTCAGCTATTGTTTTATAAATTACACCAGTCATGCTCAGAAGGAGTGGTGTAAAAAAGATTATGTTGAAAATTTGGGGTAAAAAATGTCAAAAACCAAATAAGTTATGAAGAAAAATTGTTCCAACATTTACTCATAACTATTTTTTTTGCAGATTTTGCCCTCCCCCCCATACAACAGCAATACCAATGGTGAACATTCGGCATTGACAAATGCTTGTTCTTGTTTTCATTACATGCTAGCTATTGCTCAGATATCAGTAAACACATTGGCCCACATATTCAAAAAGGGTTGCTCATGGCGTAATAGTGTTGCACCAAGCGCAACCGACTGATTTGTCGCGGCGCGATATTCAAACGGGAATTGTGCCTGGCACAAACCTGATGCACCGGAGCCGTATCAGCAATGAATGCGCGCAGGTGGGGGGGTGCGGATGCCCATGCATACTCGCACATCCAGATATTCAGCCCGGATGTTGCAGAGTCCATGCATGCACAACCCTACTTGGCGCCTGCACAAAGTTGATTTTTTTTTTTTTGGGGAGGGGGAGAGAAGACAGAAACAATGGCTGGCCACCCACAGGTGAGCTGCCATATTGCATGGTGCAACATGGCAGCTGCCACCTATGGGTGGCCACCCAAGCTCTGGCTGCACCTCTGTGGCAGCACTCCCCTATGCCTGATCATGGGCATCTGTTAAAGGAGAAAAATAAAAATTTATGTCCAATATCCCTGGTGGTCTAGTGGTACTCCCCCACCCAGCTCCCCCCTGGTCAGTGGTGGGTGGCAGCACCCCACCCACCTGCCAACCCACTGACTAACACCATAGGTAGGGCTGTATGCCCATTGGTCCACAGTGTGAGCCAGTGGGCATGCGAAGCTCTACTATACTACATTCCAGATATATGAATGGATCCATTCACATATCTAGAATATGTAGTAGCTTGTAGGTTGCATGCCCATTGGCTCACGCCAGGACCAATGGGATGCAGCCCTACCTATGGTGTCAGGGTGCTGCTAGACCACCACCACCACCACCACCACCACGGCTGTGGGGCACATTGCCGCACTGGGCAGGGGGCGTCAGTTCCTAACAGCTGCCATCTAGCAAGGCTCAAGTCACCACGGATTGGCATGCCTGCATGCAATTGGGGCCATACTGACATGCAAATGGCCCCCATTTGCCCCTTGCATGCATTATGGCCCCATTTGAATGTGCACCTTTGAATATCGCGGTTGCTATGCATAGCACAATGGAACTTGCACTAGCGCATCCCCCTACTCCACTCTGACTACTTGCGCTGGCGCAGTGCCACTGCACCATGCACACTGCGGGTGGCCAGGGTGAGATATTCAATGATGCTGTGCCATGGCGCAGCTCCATTGAATATTGCCCAGTCAATGTCCCTGCGCAACCAAGTTGCGCTGCACCCAGGCTTGCACCACAGCCTGGTGCAGTTTGAATATCTGGGCCATTGGGAGGAATATGATATTTGTTTACGCCTACCAGTCAGACTCCAGTTATGGTAGACTGGCTTGTTCAGTGCGTATAGGCACCAGTATGCAGGGACATGCTTTTTTGCTCCCACATCCTATGCTCAATCTTCGTGCTACATCCTGCTCTGCCTGTGCTGCACCATAGCACTACCACACATCTGGCAGCCATGAGTGACACACTGCCTGGTGTGGCAGCCCCGACTCAAGTCTTCAGTCCTGCCCAATTTCTTTCTTTGCAGCTTGGCCTGCAGACCAGCTTCTCAGCTACCACTGGTTCCACACACTTCTCCGTCCCTCCTCACACAGACATGTACACTGCTAGCCTCTTTAGCTGCTCTTGACTGTAAGACTGTCTTGGGCAGGTAGAGACTCATTATCATGGGGGTGTGGGCATTAAAGATAGCAGTTCACAGGTAATAAGGTACAAACATCATTAGATGTAGGTTTATTAAAATAAGTAGAATAGAAGGCAAAATGGTCATTAGTTCTTGTCAGGATAAAGTCTTTTTGCAAAAGAAAAAAAAACACACTTGAAAAAGTATCAAGGCAGACTTTCTTCTTACTTGCAATGTCTGTATGACTCTAAGGTTACTTGAAAAGACAACAACTTGTAAAGACAACAAGGCAGATTTCCTTCTTACTTGTAGTTTCTGTATGGCTCTTTAAGACCAAGACCCTTTTCCTTGGTTGATGTATACTCTCCTCTTGGTGAGATTCACTCAGCTTTCCTTCTTCTAGTTCAGTACTCAAGCTGTCAATCCTACTGTTTCTCTCTCTGTAACTGATCAGATCTAACCATCTAGGGTTCTCTTTTATCCATCCCCAGGGTCAGGTGATCTACCTTGTTGTACCTAATTAACATCATTAGTGCATTTTGTCACTTGTATAAAGGCATTCTCTTAAACAAACATACGAAATTTTAATACATGAACAATAAAATCACACATGTGCACAACTAAAAACATCTTTCATATCACCAGTGCTAAGATAACTATTTACAAATATGTCTCTATGAGGAGCAGATCATAGCTATGTGCTCCTTACATCTATTGTATCCTCCCTAAACCAGCCTTCAATTATTCCAAACATGTGGCTGACCATCACTATAGAAACAGCACCAGCTGCAGGTGAGTGTACTGGACTTGCAGAAGCCATGCACTGAAACAGTCTTACATTTCATTTGCCTTTTTGTTACCTCTGCTCTTTTGAAAGTGTCTGAGGGGAACCAGACCATCCATCTGCTTCAAAATGTGAGCTACCAATGTAACATAAAACATTTTAACTGTTCTTTTGTAGTTGTTTCACTGGTAGTTTTAATTCAGGCAGAAACTAGAGGGAGGTTATGTGTGTAACCTGAAGGTGTACTGAAATGAGTCACCTTCATTTGTAAAAGCGGGGTTCAGACTTTAGCACATTCAAAACTAGACTAGCATGCTTTTAAATTTCTCTATTACTGATTCTCTTTGTGTATGCTCAAATGATCGTGGTGGAATATGGACTGGAAAAGTGAATTAAAAGTAAAAGAAAGGAAGCTAGCTCCCTAGACCAGTCCCCTGGGCCCTTTCACTGGTTAATCTCTATCTCTGACTGTACTTGAAATGCTAATGTGGTCTCTGATTTCTGGCTGAACTTATGTACATACTGTATATAATGTGTGAGATTTTAACATATTGATTTTAATATGGATCTGTATGCGAACCCTCCTGCTGCCCTTGTACAAATGACTTCACTATACTGTGATGTAACAAATGTAACTAACTAAATTGATGTAATTATTGTTCTCGGTGTCCTTTCTGTAACTAATCCTGGGCCGCCCCTGAAAAAGGGACCTTTAGTCTCACTGGGCTTACCCAGTAAACAAAATCTAAATAAATAAAATAAATAAATAAAAAGGAGAGCAGATAGATAAGAAGGAAGGGGGCACAATCTGACCTTCAGGGTGATCAAATCTGTCTCTGCGATGCCAGTTCAACAACTAAGTTGTTGACCGCCATCACAATGATGGATTTATGTCAACTGCAAGTTAAATCCAACTGGAGACCCCAGATGTTTTTTCACCGGGGGGGGGCTTTGCCTCCGCACCCCATATCTCTTAGACTCTAACTCCGAGTCATAGTTGGATCGGGAAGGGGGTGCAGGACAAGGAGACAGAGTGCTGGGGTCTCAGGTGGACTATTACAGCGAAAACATCATTGTTGTCGGCATCAATGTTTTCACTGTAATAGTGTCGCCATACAGGGGGCATACCAACAAATCGTGGGTCATAGAAAATATTGTTGCAACAGCCTGGATAGAAAAGTAAAAGGATAGATACAGAAAGATTGCCATTTTTATCTCTTACAGCATACTTTTTCTGGCATTTCCATGGCCAGCATCATGACAGGGCTCACCCTGTCACACTCATCTCTTGTGGGTCTCCTCTCTCAGTAGAAACACAGAAATATAGACAACAATGGCAAAAAAAAAAAAAAAAAAAAGACCATCCAGTCTGCCTGAGTTCCCTGGCTATTTAAGCCCTAGGGCCTACTGTTTCTCCAGGGTCCCAGTCCTCCCCAACCCCTCTATTCTCCTCCCCAATTCTGATGCTCTGAGCAACCACTGTACCCTTCATTCTGTCCCAGCCATGCTTAAAACCACTAACAGTTTTTGCACCCATCACCTTGGTTGGCAGCTGTGCCATGTCTCTACCACCCTTTCTGTAAAATGGTATTTCCTCATGTCCCTCCTGAACCTCCCTCCTGTTAGTGTCCACTCATGACCACGTGACTGTGAGCTGATATTCAAGTAAAATAGTTCCCCACCATTTACCCTGTTAATTCCTTTTAGGAATTTGAAGGTCTCTATCATATTTCCCCTCTCCCTTCTTTTCTCCAGTGAGTACATGTTCACTGCCTTGAGGTGCTCCTCATAGGACATGCCCTGCTAGCCTGAATCATTTTTGTTACCCTGCTTTGAACCGTCTCAAGTCTGTTCCTAGCCTTCCTCAGGTGAGGACCCCAGAACAGGGTCCAGTACTCCAGGTGTGGCCTCACCAAGGATCTATACAGGGGAAGTATTACCTCCCTTTTTCTACTATGAAACCCCTCTCAATACATCCAAGCATCCTATTTGTCTGACTATAAACCTTGTTGCACAGACTCGACTAACTTAGTGAGTCACTGATGATGACTCCAAGGTCTTATTCTTAGTCGTGGTACTGAGTCTCACCCCTCCCATCCAGTAATCCATTCTGGGGTTCTTGTTCCCTAGGTGCATCACCTTGCACTTTTTGGCATTGAATTTCAACTGCCAAAATCTTGATCACCCTTCCAGCTTTTGGAAGTCTCTCTGCATTTCTTCTATTCCCTCATCACTATCCACCATCTCGTAGAGCTTAGAATCATCTGCGAAGAGCCACAGCCTGCCCTGGATCCCCTCAGTTTGTGACCTCCCTCTCTTCTGATTTAACCCCATTGACCACTACCCTCTGCTGCCTCCTCTTTAGCCAGTTACCTACCCAGTTTACTATGACCTTAGCCACACCCAAATCCTCCGTCTTCTTCAGCAAGCATCTGTGGAGTACTGAGTCAAAAACTTTGCTAAAGTCGAAGTAGAGCAAATTCACAGCGTGGCTGCTATCCAGTTCCCTCATCACCCAGTCAAAGAAAACTATCAGGTTAGTCTGACAAGACCTCCTTGCTACAAATCCATGCTGCTTACTACCCTGGAGGTCATTGCTCTCCAAGTAGTCCACAAAAGCCTCTTTGACTAGTGACTCCATCAGTTTTCCTACAATAAGGGTAAGACTGACAAGTCTGCAGTTCCCTGCTTGTTCCTTGTCTCCCCATGGAGGGGAACCACATTCACCACACTCGAATCCTCCAGAACCACCCCTGTCCTTAGAGAGCTGTTGAACAGACCTACCAGGGGATCAGCCAGTTCTGCTGCCAATTCCCTGAGTACACTCCGGCACAACCCATCTGTTCTTGGGGCCTTATCAATCTTTAGGACTAACAGCCCTTTCATGACCCTTTCACTAGTAAATGCAAGCGGTCTCATCTCCAGGACCTCAAAATGCAGACAGGACCTTGTTTTAACATCTACGAACATACGAAATTTGCCAGCAGATAAAGGCCTAGAGGTCTATCAAGTCTGCTCGAATGTGCAGCTAGCACCCCTTATTCTGCAGCTGCCCCTCCCTTCCACCCTTCCCCTCCATTAACACTCCCCCTTGTCCTGTCCCATCCTCGTTTGAAGCAGTCCACTGTTCTACTGCATACCACTTCTGCAGGTAACGCATTCCACCCAGCCACCACCCTCTCTGTAAAAAAGTGTCTCCTCATCTACCTCCTGAACCTTCCTCGCTCTAGTCTCATATCATGGCCCCTGGTGGCCCTTCCCTCCCTTACTTTGAACAGCCCCTCTGTACCTGTCTTGTTTATTCCTTTCATGTATTTAAAGGTTTCAATCATGTCACCCCTGTCTCTCCTCTCCTCTCCTCCAGTGAGTACATGTTCAACTCCTTCAACCTCCTCTCGTATGATAAGTCCCCCAGCCCCTTGATCATCTTTGTCACCCTGTGCTGCACCCCCTCCAGTAACTTAATGTCCCTCTTCAGATACGGATGCCAGTACTGCACGCAGTACTCCAGGTGTGGTCTAACTAATGACCTATACAGTGGCAGAATCACCTCCTCCCTCCTCGAGGATATACCCCTTTGCAATACAACCCAGCATTTTGTTGGCCTTTGCAGCTGCCTTCCTACATTGTGCCGAGTTGTTCATTGACCCTGTAATGAGCACACCTAGATCCTTCTCCTCCTCTGTCTGGGCTAGCTGCACTCCCCCTAGCTGGTAACTCCTCCTTGGGTTCTTCATCCCAAAATGCAGCACCTTGCACTTTTTGGCATTAAAGCCCAGTTGCCAGGTGTCTGACCAGGTTTCAAGCTTTGCCAGATCATCCTGCAACCCCTGCCATCCCCTAGGTCATCCACCACCGCGCCAACCTTGGTATCATCAGCGAACAGACTGATCTTGCTCTTGATGTCCCATGATATGTCTGCAATGAATATCCCAAACAACACTTGTCCCAACACCGAGCCCTGTGGGACACCGCTCATCACCGCCCTTGGGTGTGAGAGCTCCCCACCCACCACCACCCTCTGTTGCCATCCCTGCAGCCAGTTTCCTACCCATCTCACCAGCTTTGCACCCGCCCTTGTGCCTATTAACTTCCTTCCATGTGGCACTGAGTCGAATGCCTTACTGAAGTCCAGATACAGGACATCCACTGCATGGCCCCTGTCCAGTTGCCTAGTTACCCAGTCATAGAACTCAACCAGGTTGGTTTGGCAGGATCTGCCACATATGAAGCCATGCTGTCTGCTGCCCTGTAGTCCTCAGGCCTCTAGGAGGGCCACCAGCCTCTCCTTCAGGATAGTCTCCATTAGCTTACCCACGATGGATGTGAGGCTCACTGGTCTGTAGTTTCCCGGTTCATCCTTGGGGCCACTCTTGTGGAGGGGCACCACATGAGCCATCCTCCAGTCCTGAAGTACACACCCTGAATGTAGTGAGGCATTAAATAGGTCTGCCAAAGGTCCTGCAAGGACCTCTGCCAGCTCCTTCAGTACCCTGGGGTGGATGCCATCTGGGCCTGGTGCCTTGTCCACCCTCAGTGCCTTCAAACCCTCTTGAACTCTGCCCTCCATGATTTCCCCATCTGTCACCACTCCCCCCTCCCGTGTCTGCCATTTCTCCCACCTTGGGTGTCACCCCCCTCTTCTCTTTAGTAAATACTGAGCAGAAGTACTCATTTAGTGCTTCCGCCTTATCGTACCCTGCTTCTACCCAACCCCCCTCCTTCCTAATCCTTACTATGTGGTCCTTACAGCTCCTTTTCTCCCTGATGTACTTAAAGAAGCACACTCTGACAATACAGCATTCTCTAAGTATTGTACTTGGGTACCAGCATTTATAGTATGAGCCCAATCCTGCTGTGGGACTAGAACCCATGATCATCTGGCCCTTAGTCAGCTGCGCTAACAACTGAACCATGCTGACACCAGGCACAACAATTAGTGTCCACTGACATCCGTGACAGTTGGTCTGACTCGACAGTTCAAGTCCCTTCCTGGTGGTGCTGCTGTGACTGTGAGACTCCTTCAAAGGCACGACCTGACCATTCACCTCTCCCATATGTTTTTGCACCAATAATGGCAGCCTGCATCACGCCTGCGCACAGTCACAATCAGGTCTCCACAGTCTCCTAGTAATGGTTGGTCACAGATGGGAGATAAGAACATTTTTTTAAGTTGTCGGCAGCACGTGTGTCTCCGGGGAAAGCAATCCTTTCATGAAGCCAAAGGGCCAGCTGGCCTGGGCCCAGTGAAAAAAATAAAATAAAGAAAGGAATATTTGTTAAGGGAGGTTGAGGGGGGCCCCCTCAAAGCTCAGGGCCCCGGGACATTATCCTGTTTGCTTCTGTTAATCGAACCCTGCCCACCTGTTGGAGTGGGTGAAGGCAAGTCGCCTTTTGGGATGAAAAGGATTATCATCATCCAGAGCATAACGGCCTTCACCCCTTGAAACCGGAGAAGCATTGGGTTCACCACACCTGTTACCAGCTTACAGAACACAGTTCCCATCATCTAAAGTCATCACAGCCCATACCCCTTGCAACAGGGAGCATGTTGGGCCCACTGTACCTGTATCCAGCCTACAGAAAAGACCATCCAGGGCTGGCCCAGAGGCACAGAGGGCTGATACGCTGGTGCCTTACCTCACGCCATGCCGGTGACCTGGGTTCGGGAATGACCTCAGGTCACCGGGGATCCAACTGGGGGGGTGGGCTTGAGCGGGATAGAGCATGCTCTCCCCACCAAGGGGTGGTTGCCTGCTCATCCATAGTCCAGCTTCAACCGGGTGGAGGTCCGGTGGGCACGTAGGCAGTACAGAGCAGCAACGCAAGTCAGGGAAGGGGAGGAAGGGGCCACCAGATCCTGGCATGTGCGTGCGCCTCCACATGCGCACACATATGTGTACGCCGTGGCCTTGGTGGGGGGGAAGGGAGAAAAAGTGAAAACCAATAAAAGTACATATGAAAAAGAAAAGACCATCCAGCCATCATCTGCCTAAGCAGGAGAGATGTCCCCATAGAAACAGCACCCGCTTGTCATCTAAAGGTCATGAGTACTGGGTTTTACCTACAGAGCTTATCATTCCTATTGTTTTGCTAGCTGGCACAGGGTCATAATGTCTCAAGACATTATGCCTCATGGCAAAATCGCACTGCCAATACAGCGCGATATCTGCCATCAGGCCTAAACCTTTTCTGTGGGGGGCTCGCCCACACCCCCATTATGGGGGCTGCACCAATCCCCCACTAAAGATTCTCAACTCCGGGGGTTCAACTCTGAGCACACAAATGTGTAAAAAAATAAAAGATTCTAGGACTGGGAATCAAACCCAGTCCTAGATGCAGCACCTGGGTTCCTGCTGCTGTGGCTAAGTAATGTGATCCACAGCGGCTTTTTGGTGGAACCCACTCCCAGCAGAGGTCATATCCTCTGCATGGGAAAGCACTACTGGTGCAATACCGCGTACAGCAGTATACGCGGTATTGCACCATTAGCGGTTATAGCCTACGCTGTAGCCATTTAGCCATAAAGTCGTACGCTATTAAGAGTGCAACATTGTGACCTGGTATGTAGCTAGCTAGCTAGATACTTTCTGGGCATTCCTGCGCAACCTTAGAATCAAGCCCACAGATACAGCTTGCAGCCAGGAGCAACTGTTTCACTGTCCATCCAACTGTTTAATTTGCTAGTCAGCAACTGCAGCCAACAACCTAATTTACACAGTACAGCACCGAGGTCCAAGCATCACAAACATGCAACTCTGCATATGTGTGCACACTCTAACTGTAATTGGGAGCTCCCAGAGGGACAGTGGGGTTAACTGGGGAACCAGTGGGGGAAGAGGTGCTGAGACGCACCTTATGGTGGGGTGAATGCAAACTGTTGTCTTTGTTTATTTTTATTTATTTTATTTATCTAATTTTGTTAACCGGGTAGATCCACTGAGACCATGATGGTCCCTTTTTCAGGGACAACCCAGAATTAATTACAGATAGTGGAATATTACAGATACACATTTCGTGACTTGCTCACTTTACAACAGACAGTATTACGAAGACACAAATTCAGAGAATTGTTCATGTTACGACATACATTTATAGCGTCTGTTCACATTTCAACAATTATCTACACTCAACATGTGGTAATCCATATAAGACATCAATGGTTACAGACAGTCGCATTAGAGTTACCTTTGCTTTCCTTGTTCCCTACCTTGTTCTCCAACCCCAAAATAAACCCATTAGTTATTTCTTTGTAACTGCTGATGAATTTTGCCATTATTGACTTTGTTACTTTGCATGCCTAGAGTGACAAGTGGGGAAGGGATTGTGTTATTGTGTTCCCTGTCACAGAGGGAGGGGGTTGTATTTATTTCCTGTGGAGAAACACCCTAGGTGTACTCTGTCATACCATAAGGATACCCATAGCTGGAGGCACCATGCCACCTTCCAAGTCCATTTTTAACCACAAACCCAGGCACCATTCGCCCAAAGGCATAACAGACTTTGCTTGTTACCATTTACAGGCTTACTCAGCACACCTCTCAGGGGTGGGGGGAGGTTACAGAAACATTCAAATACCTGAAGGGAATAAACTAGGTGGATTGCCAGGAACTATTCAGGGAATGCGACTCCAAAGGACCTGTGACAAGAGGGCAAAAATATAAATTTGTATGGATGAGAGAACTTTAGGAGGCATATTTATTTATTGAGTTTTGTAAACCAGCTTGGCTCACTGAAACAGATGTCCCTTTTTCAGGAGGAACCTGAAAATAGTCACAATTAACAGCGAGAACAGTGCACTTATACATGAAATGCAATGTTCATTTCAGCAATAATAGACAAGAAGATGAAGGGCATAACAATAACATTGCAATTAACAGAGATACATAAAGTTGTAAAATACACCATGCAGAATTCAAAGTGCCATAATGAAATAATACAACTTTAGAAGTGTAAGGCACAAATGGGGCTCATCTGTTCATGGGGAAGGGGAACTATGGTGGAGAAAGCCACATGACATGAGGAAGTACTTCTTCATAAAGAGGGTGGTGGATAGGTGGAACCATCTACTCAGAGATGTGGTTAATCTGGAGATGGTTATAGGGGCTTCTAGGCAGGATGGGATAGTTCCATGCGTCTGGTGAAACAAACGGTACATGGGGGAGGGGGAGCTGGGAGGGGTTCAGACACCATACAAGATAGAGCTACCAGCAGGGAGAATTGCCTAGGCTCTATCTGTGCTAGATGGGAAGACTAACTCAACTCTCTCTCAACTCAGCTCAGCTTTATTTATAAAAAAGCACAATTCAGAATACCAAAGTGCTTGTACAATAAATAAAAAATACAGCAGTTAAAATCAATAAATAATAAAATAAATAACCATCAAAACAGTTAATTCAAATCCTGGGTAAGCAAGATTGTATGTGTGTATGTGTGTATGTAATATATATAATATATATAATATATGTTTTTAATGCAGATTTAAAACTCTCCGCAGTCAGATGTTCCCTTATCTGACAAGGTAGAGAGTTCCACAGGGTAGGGGCTGCAAAAGCAAATGCTTTGGCACCCGAGGTCAGCCATCCTCAGGATGGTTTCTAGTAGCTGTTTGTCTGTCTCAGTTCCCTGGGATAGGGGTCTGTAGATAACTCCTAGCCTGATGGGGGCGTTGCCCCCAACTCCCAGGGTGATCCATAGGGCTTCTGTGTTACTGTCTTTCCCCTGGATCTCCATTGCAGAGCCTTCCTTTACATACAGAGCCACCTTCTCCCCGAAGCAGGGGATCAGGACTGGGCTTCTGACTGGAAGCCCAGTGACTGACTCAGCTCCTCCTACTGAGCCACATTTGTGCCCTTGTGGGAGCATATGAGGCCAGCCTGTGGTAGTGCATGTCCTCAGTGCACTAGATGCACTCTGTGGTGTCAATAAGCAGAGCTCCATAGGCCAGAAGCACACAAATTGTGCACTTGCTGGCCCCTTTAGTTAATTAAGCCCTTGGTCCTGGGAGGGCAGCGGGACCAACAACCAGCAAAATGCGTGCCGGCCCAGTGGCGCTGAGGGTTGAGGTGCTAGGTGCCACATCTCGCACCACACCAGTGACCCAGGTTCAGGAATGACCTCAGGCCACCGGGGGTCGGCAGGGGCAGGAGAAGATTGAGCATCCATAGGACTGCTCTCCTTTCCTGGGGGTGAGGAGTATAGTCTTCCACAGCTTGGGCAACCTCTGGCAGTGGATGGGGGTTGTGCGCTGTGGAGACTGCAAGAATGGGGTATGGGAGCTATGGCGGACGTCCTGTGGGTGGGTCAGGAGTACGCCACTCACGTGCTGGACGTCATGGCACATCCAAGCTCCCAGGAACCAGAAAATGTGGAAAAACCCTGGCACCTGGGTAGGTGAAGGCCTGCTCACCTGACCCATCCATGCTCATTGTCGGGCCTGCCCCATTCACCTCTGATTCTCCATTCCCCTGGCAGCAACTTGGCACTAAAAGATAGAGCACTGGAGGAGATGGCATCCCTTACCTGGGGGGCTCACTCAGAGCCTGGTAGTCGATCGCTGGGATGGAACTGGAGGATACCTGTAGCTGGAGGTAGGATGGTGGGGGGTCTCAGACCAAGTGGAACATGGGTTAGGACTAGGGCAGTGCTGGAGAGAGACCTATGGGACCAGTGAAAGAGTAGTAAAGAAAGGATACAAAACAAAAACAGCAAAATGAACCTCTTAACTCCAATACCAGTCTACGCTAACTAATTCTCCAGTGGCTGATCCCTGACTGTGACGTCAGCCGTTGGGGATTCCAGGATACCGCCTGAGCGGCACGCTATATGTAATGTCGGGATGGGATGATGGCATGATCAGCCAAATGAATGTAAAAAAACTGTAGGACAACAGTAAGTAAAAAATGTATTTATGCACACAAAGTGCAAATTGGGGAGGCAGCACCATGCTTAAGTGTGGGGCTTTGCAACATGAATGTTTCCTTTTAAATGTGCCTTTATGCAACAGCAGTGGTGGTATTTCTGATACTGTATATTAGCAACATCCTCTTTCATTGTACTTGACCTCATTTGTGGCTTCACGACTTGTTCGGTCAGAGGTCAGAGCTAAGTACAACTCAAGAAGTTATTTTGGATATCTTACATAATCTCATCTCATGCTCCATATTTATCATACCATCTAACCTCTTGATAAACATTTATCTGTATGTTACTACTGCCACTGAGAACACTCTTCTGGTTGTAAGAGTGGTCTCATGTGCATTCTTAGTGTATGAGAACCACGAGCCAAAATGTTTCATGTTTTTTGTATGTAGCACACCAACATTAGTGTAATTGTTTTCTTTGTCAGCAACCAGGCATCACTTCTCATTGATCACCATAGACAGTTTGCAAATATTGGGCTTTCCTTCAGTAGCCAGTCCTCCCCCCCCGTCCTATTTTTTTGCCACTTTATACAGGAAGCAGTACAACTACTTAAGCATTTCAGCTTTATTGAGCAATTTAATATTAATTTTTTTTTTTAGTTGTTTAACCAGGAGTAGCACACTAAGCTGAAAGATTTTTTTACAGGTGTGACCTGGGAGCACAGAGACGTTAAGTGACTTGCTCAGGGTCACAGTATACAAGTGGAAGCTATGGGATTCAAACCGAGGTCTGGTCTGCTGGATGTCACCAGCTTTGCAGTTCAGAGCCTTAAACCACTACGCTATACTGCCTCCCTATTTGCCATGTGATTTTTTTTTTTTTTCTGGCAGCTTATGGGTTAACCCCCCCCCCTTTTTTTAAATGGACACTGACCCACCTCTGATGTATTTACTTATTGTCAGACTATCAGCATTTAAAAAGGACCACAGGAGACTGCTGCCTCGCCCCATGATGGAGTTTCGTGAATGGAGGTGAAGCACTGGGGTAATTTATAACGCCCTGCTCTCACTTGCATTTGTGAGAATATATTATCTGTTTTGCAGATTTATCACTCTCGTTTCCTCAATTATTACTTGCTCCGCTGTGCGCTATTCTTGTGTGCTCTTTCAGAAAAGTTTTCTATAGCTGCACTGTCCCTGGATTGTGAGTACATCACCCTGTACTTCTAATGTGTAGTAAGAAATTTGCCTGCATTGGTCACCTACTGGTCTCGTTAAAGAATTTACTCATTTCGAAAGTTTTACCAGGAAAGACATTCTGAGCTGGTAGCAGCTCATTTCCAGATGCATCCTGGGGACGGGTGAATAGACAATACAATAGATGCAAGTATGAAATAATTTTTATACCTATAACAGAACTGCAATGTCATCATTAATGGTTTTTTTTTTTTACAGTGTTTGACGTGTTTACAGAAGGACAGCTTATTGTCAAGCCATAGGCCAAAGTACAGTACTTGTAGGAGCATACCACCTCCAATATATTACTTGACAAAGCAGCAGCAGAGAATTTAGATGAATTGCAGGATTTCATGTCTCTGAGTGAACAGCACTGATTTTGTTTTTGAGACGTTAGGAAGCAGTCTGTTTTTTTCTTAAGTTCCCCTGAAGGATGTTCAAGGCAGATTAGAGTTTGTGGGTTTACCTGGGAGACAGCTGGGCCTTCATTGTGCCTGTGGTACCACATACCTTATGTTTCACGAACTCTGTATCATGGTTACAGCACACACATTAATAGTACATTTGGGCAGAAGAGAAAAAGGATTGCTTTCCAAAGCACGTCAGAGAAATGAAAAAAAGTCGATGCAGGCATCTTGGCTTACTGAGCACTGCAGTATGCCAATTATGTTCTCAAAACTGCCTTGGGTACATGGTGTCCAGCAAAAGGAAGAAGCCAGAACCCCCGAAAGAAGATACTCCCAGCTTCCTTGGCCCTGAATTGGGCTGAGTCAGTATATACAGTAGCATTAATTACACACTGGTGATATGGAACACAAGAGGAAAGATGTCAAGAAGCTGTAGCAGCTGGTGTCAAATTCAAACGTGGTAGCAGTGAAATCAAGCTAAGGAGGGGGCTTGGCTTTCAAAGAATTTAGATATAACATCTTAACACAGACAGTGATTTACATGTGGAATAAGGCAACAGTATTAAAAAGCTTGAAGCGTGTCACATGAACCGACATTCTTAAATATTATGTTTCATGTTGCCTGTATGCAGCATCCCCTTTCTATATTTACGTTGCACAGCAGGGGTACTATAGTTCCTCTGCATTAGGGCTGAACAAGCAGTTTAATGTTAGCCCTTGATTTTTGCACCTTAACATGGCTGTACCTAAACAGAACAGCTTAAAATTAGGTAAGGCCTGAGCGGGTGCCAGGATTCCTAGATGCTGTAAATTTGGTTATAGTCAGGTCAGCAATTTAAACGTTACAGAAGTTTGAAAACCCTTAAAAAGATATGGATGTGAGGCCATTTTTTCTGTTCACTGATAGCACAGAAATACAGTAGCTGGGGTTGAAACCTGAAACTTTCAAATTTTCAGTTTAACCCACAGATGATTCTTTGATAGGGAGTTTTACTGGAAAAATGTAGATTTTAAATTATTTACAAAATAAAGTGCCATTTTGCATATGTGCTGTATTTTTTAAACATTCTAAGGATATCTAGATTTTTGCAAAACTGACATACGTTAGTTTTGTGAAGATGGGCCAATTCTTGACTCTAAGCTGTTGTATTTTGTGCAACTTAGAATAATAAAAGTGGCCCCTTGCTGTCTTTAGATTCCCCACAGTAGGGAGCCTATTCCTGCTGTAGGCACTGACCCCTTCCCCACTCAAGTTTTATCTGGCAGTCAGCAGCCCATACCCTCTGCCAGTGCACCCCACCAGAACTCTACAAGAAATGGTAGCAAGTGCCCATCCCCACCACCGACACCCCCTCTCACCCATGCTCTTAAAGAACTGATGGCATGTGCCCAACTTCACCACCAGAATCACACCCTGTCCCCACCTACTACAAAACCCTTCCCCCACCCACTACCATGGTTCCCTCCCTACCCTTTCCCCCCACCCATCTGTGGTTATAACCCCCCTTCCCCACCCACCAGTGCCCTGAATCACACATCCTTCATTATGATTCCTCAATGACCCCTTTGTGATTTTTCTATGTCCAATATTGTGATTCTTCATTATCCCTCGATGCACTCCCCTTTCAGCAAGCAAGAAAAAAAAAAAAGAAATTAAAATTCCCATTACTTTTTTTTTAAGTTAAAAAAAGGAGTGTCCAACTTGGGACAATTTTGAAAAATGCCAACAAGGTGTTTGTGAGGGGAGGGAGGTATTAAAAAAAAAAAAAAAAAAAAATAAAAATAAAAAAGTATGGGTGTTAGAAAAAAATGATCCAGCAAAAAAACTAAGTCCTGTGAAATATTCACACGGACAAAGTATTTTTATCAGGGTTTTTTTTTTCCCCAACACTTATTTATTTGTTTTTTGTGTACTGGGTAGAGTATGCTCAGCAAGTGAATGCCTGTTTACAGGTACGATGTGGAGGAATACAGAAGGCCTGAAACAAATTAAAGTGACAACAGCAGCCTGAGGACTAGGCGAGCACTCATCTGTAACCATTGTTCTTGGAGTGGTATACAGTTCACATCCACACTCTGGCAGTTCCACTGGAACAGACTTGCCATCGGGTGTATTTAAAGATCATGTGCAAAGGATTAGTTATGAGCTAAAAACATCAACAAACTGATCACTGTGGTCGCGATAGTCAATGGTCCCAGTTTTATTTACTTTCTGCCACTAGTTTTCATGAAAATAACTTTTGTTTTTCTGACTGTTTTGGCTTCTGAAGGTGCACGCTCCTACTCTGGTTTCTTGCTGGGCATGTTTTGCAATGACGTCATCGCGGAGTTTTGTTCAGCGGAAGGTCTCAATGGTGCAATCGCCTCTATGCAATGGGATGTAATCCAAATACAAATTGCATGTGCCAGCAGTGTCTAAAGTGTTTTCTGTGTGCAAATCACTGTTCTCTTCTATGTTGTAATGCAGTTCCAACTGTCTTTGCTAAAGTAATGTTTTATTTGCTGTTTTCCATGCACTGTCATATCCTGTCTTCACACATTACTTTGTACTGTTTCTGTCCTGCAAGCCTCTGATCGTCACTGCTATGATACATACTGAATATTGTTCTGATGCTGTGGAAAATTATTAATTGTACCCGATTTTGATTGTGGTATCATTTTTCGCATTTCTGGTTTCCAATTTCCACAACAGTTGCCCAGTACTTGACAGAAGGGTATCGATGGCACAATCTGTCACTGATGTGGGGCCAGAGTCTGGTTGGACCAACAACTGGTGTGAACTGCCGGTAATTAGTGTGCATAATACAAAAAAAAAACCCACCAGTAATATAAATAAGCAATCTACATATAAAGAATCGCTGTGCTCCAAACTCCCGGGAAGTGCCCCCCTCTCCCCCATTACTAAGCTAAAAGCAATATAAATGTTTCACTAGCGGTTCTTCAACATCATGTTCTGGGCTTGATAAGGCAAGATATTTGAATTTGCCTGTCCTGTTATTGGTCTATCCCTAATTCCATAATTTGCTGGCATATGAGCTGTGTTCCATCCAATTGACCACCCTATCAATGTCACTATTTGTGCGGAAAGACTGAAGACCACCGGTAATGCACACAGATGCAATCGTATGAATTGTGATAGTCTCTTTTTTGTGGCACTTGGTGAGCGTTCTTATTCTTTGCCCTTTTGTGCCTTTGGCCCAATGATATGAGCATCCTGGAGTGCAAAGCATTCATGCACAGCTAGTTACAGCACTGCAGTACAGCGCAGTATATCAGTGGTCAGAAAGCAGAGGATATGTTATGCGTCCCACAGTAGAGTTCTGCTCGGTCACCGTGCACCAATACTGAAAATGATCAAGCGGTCATTTAGACTGTTATCTCCCCCTATTCTAGCTGATGAATTTGAGTGATGTAGCACCACAGGTGAAAACATGACAAACACCAAATGACGAGTGTGTACATGACCTGTTGCCTTGCTATAACCACTGCATGACTGGTACCAACACGTTTTCTTCTGTTGGGGCTGTGGGGTGTTCATTTGTGGGTTGATCTCTTCTCATGCACTTACCCTGATTACCTTGATTTCCCTGTGTTTTTTTTTTGTTGTTTTTTTATCGTTTGTGTGTGTGTTTGGCCGGCGTATTACACATCTATAGTATGACTGTATTTTTCCAAATGTGCACCTATTGTCTGTCCCTTGCCCACCTCCCTGCATCTAATTAATAGCTTTATGTTATATAAAAACATTTAAATGATTACCTGAAGGTATGATCAAGGCATCACCAGGCTTTGCATTTAGTTGTCTCCAGAGGAATGAGCAAAACTAGTACAATGTCACTGGAAGTGCATTTGCACATGGAAAAGACACAGTTTGCAAGTAATTGCAAAAAATATATTATGACAGTGAGTCCATAGCAAGGTATTCTGCAGTTTTTTCCACTGTGTGTGCTATGTGCAGCTGTTGACCAAAGAATGTAAATGTTTATGCCACCACTACCCTGTTAGAGTCAGGTATTCAACACGCTGTGCCACTCTTTGATGTGCCTCAATTGACAATATGATGTGGGCCAGAAGTATGTGACACTTTCAATTCCATCCCCCATCGACGTGCTGTGACAATCTTATTTTCATGTAGGGTGTCTCTCGTCAGTCCCAGGGTCCCATTTATTTCAGTGCTATCTGTCAGTGTTCCATGATTGCTTGGCAGGGGCTACAGCTAGAAAAACTGCGCAAGATGCTTGCAATTGTAAACCGTAGTATACATCCATAATTAGTGCATACACTACTACAGACCACCACCACCCACCCATCATCACCCTAAAGAGTGCCATAAAGACGTGGTGCATGACTTATCATGATCAAGGTCCTGGCATGACAAGTCAAGAGAATTTGTATACATAGCTATGTAATTCTTCTGTACACGTTTATATTTCTAAAGTTTATTTCTGGAGAAATTCAGTGACATAGGGTTTGCAAACAGACTGATGGACAACTTCATACCGCTGATCCCTGCTGTTCTGTGTCACACCCATGTGCCATTATGAGCCCTCTGCCCTGAGATGTGATGGCAGGTGTCCATGCTCACACTCCTATAGCAGGCAAGCACTGATTGAAAAATGCATTGTAATGCATAATGGGTGCCCTTCACATGGTGTAATGAACAGTAATTCCAGTTGTGTTTGCACCCATTTATAGTTGCTGATGACAGGTGACTCAGTAATCCAGCGGGAACGTTTTGGCATGCTTCAAACAGTGTACCACAAAGATGCATTTATTTCTGTGAAAACAACATATCACACAAAGTGCCACCCTAGACCATAAGCGAGACAAATGACATCTTAGCACGTTTGTAACTGGTGGGGAGTTGGCAAAATAGGTACTGTGTCATGCTGGCTGCAACAGTCCCCTTCATGTCTGCAATAACTTAGTGTTTTCGGTGTGCACCTGACAGACCGTCACATAAATTAAAATAAAAAGTCATAGCAACATGGGACGATCATAGAATGAAAAAACAATAATGCAACACCCATCAAAAAAGGAAGCTATCTTGCAGGCACCAGAGTGTAGCGCTG
Organism: Neoceratodus forsteri; assembly: GCA_016271365.2. NCBI lineage: Eukaryota > Metazoa > Chordata > Ceratodontiformes > Ceratodontidae > Neoceratodus > Neoceratodus forsteri. The sequence continues at coordinate 473,039,579 of JADMNL010000022.1, read as the reverse complement.
GGGCACTGTACTGTGCAATGTACTGTACCAGTGTGCTCTTCTTTGGATGCAACCCGAAATTATGCATTGCATCGATATGGACAATGTGCCCGTCTTTGAATGCAAACCTAAATCAGGCTGATATTCGTGCATCGATTTGGACAAAGGTCACAGCAAGATTGCATCACTCTACAAGCATTGCACATCAGGGCCATCTGCAGATACAAAGAAGGCAAGGTGCCAACACTACATAGTGACTACACCACCATGCTCTGGACAGGGGACAAGGTCCATTCCTAAAACTATTCAGTTGTCATGGTGGGTGAAGGGCTGGCGTTGCCAGCCATGAAATTTGAACATGCAATTGTTGGGAATCTATGTGTGCGTTGATGTGTGATATAGGTCAGGGGCACACAGAAGCATTCACCGATAGCAGAGGTGCAATACACTTTATGACTAGCATGGCTGTAAAACACAGTATGTGTGCCAAACATATCACAGCTGACACTGACCCAATCACAACCAACCAGCTGAGGATGACCACCACATCATGCAGAATAATTGCAGAAATCAGAAGTAGCCCACTGATGTGTAGTTGGTAGTAAGGAAAACAGAAAAAGGCCAGAAAGTACAGAAGACAAGGTAAAGGACCATTCTCAATCGCAGGCTCAGCTCTAAGTTTAGTGGGGGTTTAGCACAAAAGTAAACCCTTGAACATGATCTTACTAATGTGCAATCTGAGGCAAATGACACCGCAAAAGGGCAATTGTAAATTTCCAAAATTATTGGACTTGTCATGACAATTCTACATCAGTAAACACTGGCAGCCGCAATAGGCGCCACTGCCTATGTCCACTATAAAACTACACAATTATAATTGTAATAAAATGTTTGAATGCATCATTTGGCTGCAAATCTCCGCACTCTCAAGCAGCTCACTGATGGGCAGTCACCAGTAAATGATAGCGCAAATGGGCTGTTTCGTTTAGATGGTCACTGGCAGCAGCACCCCTGGCTACGTTTCAGCACTGCACACTATATATTGGGCATCTTGTCTATATGCACAGACATTATCAGCATAAAGGAACATTCAAAGCCAATAAGCAAAGTAAAACAAAACAAAAATCACCATTCATCTATGTTAATATCTGAACCGGAATCCTCTTCAGAACTCTCGCTGGTCTCAGGCGGGTCCCCATCTGCTGTGGTTGAGGACTGGATGGCCAGCGGTTCATACAAATATGGCTGAATGGATGCTGGCCCCCAAATGCAGCTGATCTCGGTCTCCTCATCCGAGTACATTTTGAGAGGCTGGGAACTAAAAAAATGCGGAAAAAGCACAGAAGCAATCTCCCACAGCTGCACAACCCGCCACTCGGCGATGACATCACAGCAGTAGGGGCAGTGCTTAACAAGCTGCAGATAGACTGAACGTGAGGGGGGGAGCAACTCTAATAATAATTCTATAAATATCAAAAACGGGTCACATCTGGCAAACAAAAAATAAAGAATATATGCACACAACACACAGAGGTTAAGGATTCGACTTTATTGTGCATTTTGGTGACTTGGCATGAAATGGCTTTGCACATGATCTTTAAGCGAAGCTCCTCCTCCCACCTGGGTGGTATATTCCCTGACGCTGCCCTGAGACATCAGATCTTTGTATGCTGGAAGCTGGGATCCATGTTCCACTTGCCAGGGGAGGCTGGGTGGTTTGTGTAGATGTGACCTGCATATCACTCCCAGAAAAATGGTTACAGGTGATTAACCTATCTTTTCTGAGGGTGTTGATGCAGTTATGTATTCACTCTCTGGAAGACTGCTAGCAGTTCTCCAGGAGAAGGGGCAAGGCATGCATATCTATTTGGAGAAGAGATTGGAGAACTGAGGTACCAAAAACAGTATCCTGATGGTAGACTACTTATAGAAGTTTGGTTCACAGACCTGGACGCTGTAAAAAACACACCGTTGTGCTGTAGTATAATATCCAAATTTTATTATTAAATCTTCACAGCAGCAGACATTATATAGCTTCCCCAAACACTTAATGGTTGAATGTTTTCATGCCAATAATTGGGCACTTCCTCAAGACTTGGAAACCAGAGATTGGAGAACCGAGGTCCCAAAAGCAGCATCCCAATGAGACTCTAGGTTGATGCTGCTGTGGGAAATGAAGGTGCGTGCTGACTTCCAGGTAGCAGCTCCACAGATCCCCTGTATGGGAATGTCTCTGGAAGCAGCCACCTAGGTAGCAGTATGTCTGATGGAATGAGCCCTAAGCCCTACAGGAGGCTCCCTACCAGCCAACCTATAACAGAGGATGCAGGATGTGATCTATCTGCCTATTATCTGCTTTGCTGCCACTCTGACAGGCGTGTCTTCAGCGTATGTTACAAACAGCTGGCAAGTCTCACTCTGAACTCTAGCTGTGTGCTCCTTATAATAGAGAGAGAGAGAGAGAGAGAGAGAGAGAGAGAGCCAGAGCCCTCACCAGGTTCAAGGTATTGAGCTTGTAGTTGGTCTCTGGAGAAGGGCTGGTAAAGTACACCAGAAGGTTCATCAGCTTGTTCAGGTGGAACTCCAATACTACCTTGGGGAGGAAATTCAGGTAGGGGCAAAGGATGACTTTGTCCTTGTGGAAGATCTGACAAGGAGACCACCAAGAGGGACTGGAGCTTGCTAAGCCTTCTGGTTGGCGCAATGGCCACCAAGAAGGCCATCTTCCATGACAGGTATGACATCTGACACCTGTGCATAGGATCAAATGGCTTGCCCATGAGCACAGGCAGAACCAGCAGTAGGTTCCATAATGGTAGTGGTCCATGTACCAGAAGGGACAACCTCCTGGGCCACCATCAGCTTACCAGCCCACACCCAGTAAACAGCGATGGCTGCCAGATGCACCTTAAGGGTCATCGCTCGCAGTACGAACTGAGATACAGACCACAGGTATTCTAAGATACTCACCACATGGCAGGCAAGGGGATCAAGCACCTTGCTCAGCACCACATGGAGAACATCTTCTATTTAAATGCATAGGATTTGTGACTTGACTCCTTTTGGGAGGTGTCCACAATGTGGAGCACATCTTCCGAAAGACCCGAGGCTTGGAACCATAGCCACTCAGGAACCAGGCTGAGAGGTGCAAGGATGTCGGGTCTGGGTACAGGACCATCCCCTTATCTGGTCAGCAGATCCAGGTGAAGAGGTAGCCACCACAGAGGTCTGCTGCTGAGGCTGAGGAGATCTGGGTACCAGAACTGTCTGAGCTAATCTGGAGCTATCAGGATCATCCATGCTTTGTCATTCTGGGCCTTGACTACTACCTTTTGGATCAAGGGAAAGTGAGGGAAGGTGTACACAAGGCCCGGGGTCCAGGTCCTTGTGAAGGCATCCCTCAGCAGTGTTCTGAACAGTGGGGGGTGAGGAGGTGGGCAGGTACTAAACAGCCTCAGTTTGACATTCTCCCAGGAGACAAACAGATCCACTAGAGGAGTGCCCCACAGGTAGAAAAGGTGGGTCACTACCTCCTGATTCAGGGACCCCTTGTTCAACATCTCTTCCACCTGACTGAGAGCATCTACTAGCTGACTGTGAAATCCTGCAACATGGATCGCCAGGAGATCTGCACCCAGGCTGTCCATGAGGGTCCAGGTGTAGAGGGCCCAGGTGTAGAGGGCCTCCTGACATAAGGGAAGGGAGTGCGTTCCGCCCTGCCTTTTCAGGTTGAACATGGTCATGGTATTTGTCTGTCTGGATCTGCACAAACAGACCCCTGACTAGACGAGTGAATTCCATTAGAGCAAGCCACACTGCATGGAGCTCCAACAGGTTTATGTGGTGACGGGACTTCTGGGGTGACCAGAACCTGTGGGCTCTGTGATCTCCCAGGTGTGCTCCCCTCCCTATCACAGATGTGGGATTCCTTCCTCTAGATGGTCCGGGACCAGTCACCACTGGATGGCATCCCACATCAGCTGGGTCACTGTGACAGGCTGGTTCAAGTGGCCTAGGCTCTTGGACCACTGACAGCCCAACTCCCACTGCAGGTGGTGCATCAGCCAGCAGGCCCAATGGACCATGCTGGTGTGAGATGCCATGTGCCCCAGCAGCTGCAGGAAATTTCAGGCAGGGTGTGGGAGCCCAACCTGAAATGATTGGGCAAAGGCAGTTAAATCCAGTGCCTGATCCACATGGAGTTGAACCTTGGCCCGCAGGGAGTCTAGTTTTTCCCCTATGAACTTGATCACATGCACGGGGACCAGTTTTGACTTATCTGGGTTGAGCAATAGGCCCAAGTCTTGGCAGGTCTGGAAAGTCAGATCCTTGGACCTTTCAATGGTCTCTTTGGAAGGCCTGGCCAACAGCCAGCTATCCAGGTGGGTGATACACCTTGATGCCCTTGCACCGCAGGTAAGGCTGCCACCACTGCTATGCACTTGGTAAAGACCCTGGGCATGGAGGAAAGACTGAATGGCATGACCTGGAACTGGTACAGTACCCTTTATGCATGAAACCAGAGATACTGGCAGTTGGGTGGATGGACTGAGATGTGGAAGAACATGCACTGGAGCTCCAGGGAGCAGAACGACAGGTCCTTTCACGAGGAGCTGAGTGATGCTGAGACTCTCAAGGAGCATGGAGCCAGTAAGGTGGGACAGCCTCAAAGTCCAGAGACAGCCCTCTGCCTACCATCACTAACACACACTTGTCTGTTGTGATAGCGGACCAACATGGCAAGAAGTGGTGTAACCAGACCCTAACAGGGAGCACAGACAAGGACAGGATGAGTGAAGGGATGGCACTCCGCAACCCATCACTGTGCAGCTTTTGTGGGGCACTGGTGCTGCCACTGGATGAGCATCACAACCCCCACTCCCTCATGTCTCAGTGCCCTGGGCACTGAACTTGGGTTTTGGGTCCTAGACCTGTACTGCCCTTGCTGGTGTTGCTGCTGAGAAGGATGTGACTGAAAGGGCTGCCCCAATTTTGTTTCTGGTCCTTATGGAATGATGCCACAGAGCCAAGGATGGCACTGAATTTCTTTATGCACATGAGATGTCCCTCCACCCCAGGCTCAAAGAGGTCAGTGCCCAAGAAAGGGATATTGGCCAGCTTGTGCTGGGTTTCTGCCAGTCAGCAGGGAAGTGAGGGAGGATCTCATTGAGGACTCCCAACAGGTAATGTCCAGAACTGGCCATCAGGATGAGGTAACTCACCTGAAGGAGATCCAAAGATGCCACAGTGTACACCTTTTTAGTGACATGGTCAATCTTCCTGGACTCCTTGTCCAGAGGCTTGTCCCCATCCCCTTGGCCCACAGATTTGAAGGCCAAGTCAGAGACCAGTCATTCAACTGCAGGGTGTTCTGAGAATCCAAAAAGGGACCTAGCAGGGACCACGTACTTGCAGACCATATGAGTAGAAGGTGGTAGGTAGGATGCTGGATGCTGCCAAAGCTCCAGGGATGGTTCCAAAAAGGCTCAACCATGGGAAAGACAACCCCCCAGGGATTCAATCCTGTCTAGCATGTCTGTGAAAGGGTACTTGGCCCTTTTCTGGACAGGCTCCAGAGTGACACTCATGGAGTCTGATATGAGCTGGATGAGGGTCCTAAATGACACTAGCCGATGGCTAGCAGTCAACTCAGAGTCCCAGAGAGGCCATGGACAATCAAGCTGAGTCAACTGAGAACTCCTCAAAAATGGCCCTGAGAACAGAGGTTGGAGCTGGATGGATGGCAGCAGGAAGAAAAAGGAGGAGGAAGAGGATGGCCGACCGAGACCAGGGAGAAAAAATGTAAGCAAATAAGTGGCCCTCGACTGTTTCTTGCCATGGACCACTCTAATAACCTCAGATTGAATGATCTCCATTGACACCTGGCCTGGAAAGTCAGATGCTGATGGGGTATCCTTGACCAGAGAGCCCACCTTTGGCTGTGGTGGCACCAGCTCCACCCTCAGGGGTGAGGAAGCAGTTGTGGGGAGCACCTGTGTGGCATGGGCCAGCGAGGGCATAAGTGGTGTCTGCCAAGCAAGCGATGGTTCAGGGGTAGAGAACTACCCCAACTCGCAATGGCCCACTGTTGCCATATAAGCTACACATAGCACCAGTGCATCTTACACCAGTGCCTCTCCTGATCCAAGGATGAGGAGGTCAAGGAGGATAGACAGCAACACCTCCTGGTCGAGCAGGATTGAGAGCGAAAGAGCCTTGAATGAAACCTCAATTTGGACCACAACCATCAACTGTACTGTCAAAATCCAAAAGAGCCTACGGGCTGGTTTTGGTAGACCAAATGCCTTGTTACATTCAGCAAGAGAGGCTTCACCACCAGTGGAGGTTGCTTCTGAGGTGACCTGGTTGTGGACACTGACTTGGTCACATCTCCTTGAGTGAGGACCGGAAAAACCAGGGTCTGGAAGATCGAATCCTTGATTGCACCCAACAGCTGGTTGATATGCTCAAAGAAAATCTCCACAGCCTTCTTGACTAGAGTTGAGGTTGACAAGCCTGACAGGGATACCCAGGAGCTCTCAACCTTCCTCTCGATCGAGGAAGTCTTGACTATAGTCTAGTGGTTGGGGATGTCGAGGGGTCAGGAGGACCTCGATTTCTCCAAGTCCCATGACTGGTGCCAGTGGTGCTTGTGCTTCTTGCCACACAAGATTATACAGTACACCCACCAGGAGAGCTCAGTCTGCAGCCGGCCATGGTGGTGAGCAGAGGGCTATGCTGGTCGCCGACCCACAGGGTTGTCATGGGGGGAGCAGGGTGGTGGAGCACTACCTGCCAGTGGGTTTCACTTTGACCACCAGGGACAGGGTTCTGTATGACATGGGCAGGTTGGGGTTAGAGAAGGTGGACTGCTAGACCATCAAGGAGCCATGTTCAGTGTTCTGGCAGGGAATCAGAGCAGGGAAAGGACCACTAGATCACCAGGGATTTCTATTTTCTGAAGTGGCCAGGCCTTGGGGCAGGGGAAAGACTGTTAGATTACCAGATGGGGATTGTGGCTGGGGAGGGACTGCTAGATCACTAGGAATTTCTGTTTTCTAAAATGGATGGGATCAGGGCATGGGAAGGACTGTGGGACCACCAAAGCTATCATTTGTTTTATATATGCGGGGATCAGAGGATGGGAGGGACTGCTGGACCACCAAGTTAACCAGCCCTTGATGGTGCATGGAGGTGGTGTGGGGCACTCTTCCCTCTATGCATAAAGGGCTGGGTTTCACAAATGTTAAACCGTGCCACACTTGCAGCTATTTAGCGCTTCTGAAAACTTTCAGTATGATGCTGTGTATGCATGGAGGATCCCTCATTTGCATATGTGCAGTGCAATATTGTGCGCCATGGCACTGCCAGGAATGCGTGGTGCATAGGTGGTGTCTGAATATGGCCACACCCTTGATGGCCAGTCCTATTCCTGGTTAGTATAGTGAAAACCCGGTTTGTGCTGCACTGTTTTGAAAATGGGTCCCACTCTATCTTGGTGAAAAATCGAACATGGAGGTTAGGTTGCCAGAGCCTACATCTCAGAAATTCTTTGAGCAGAAGTAATGGCAAAAAAGTACTCATTGTAGTAATATTGTTTCTTCCAAAGAGGTTGCTCACTGTGCTTAACAAATTCAATCATTCCCCAGGAATAAGCACCCCGGGGCATTAAGAGTTTTATGCTAATTATAGAATTTAGAATGAAATTCAAACTCTTTTGTGTGGCGGCGCTCACTCCTGCACTATAACATCAGATTTATTTCTAAAACTAGGGTGAGCAGTGATGACTAAAACTAGCTACATTGCTACCAAAAATAATAAAATGTTTCTAAAAATTTGGAAAAGGTTTACACAAGGCAGAACAAACTTATTTGTTATGAAAAATAAAATAACTCCAACCACTGAGCAACAATTGTAAAGACACTGTAACAAGTAATGCTCAAGCAACAAAAAAACAGATTCTTATTGGAACCTTTTGCCAGGTTCTGGAAAGGGAGGGAGGGATTAGGGATTGCTAAGCATAGTGAGGCATCCCTTTGGAGGAACCAACACTACTATGGTTATTTGTTCTTCAAATCCCAGCAATGCCTCATATATGCTTAACAAATGCAGACTCCATAGCAGTACCCTGGGAGGCTGGGTACAGAACCTATTTAGGAAAAAGGTTCTACAAGACCACTGTGCCAAAGCTGACATCCCTTCTGGACAGTATGTCCAGACAGTACTGCTTTGTGAAAGTGTGTACTGTTTTCCAGTAGCTGGTTCACAGATTTCCTGCAGGGAAATACCCCATGATGCTTCTACAGAGGCAGGAATGCCCCTTGTGGAGTGTGTTGAGCCCTTTAAGTGGCAATTAACCAGCTTTGTCATAACAGAACTGTACACAGGAGACTATCCAATGTGAAATGGGTCTCTTGAATCCTGGCTTACCTTTCCCCACTTCAACATACGTGACAAATAACTGAGTGTTAGTGGACCTGACATCCAGGTTGATCGGAGACCTGTTGGAGAGAGACAGGAGCATGGAGTAACAGATATGTCTAGCCCAGTCTGGAGTTATGAGAATCACTCTTACTGACTCCCTTCTCAGTTTTATCAGTACTCTCAGTAAAAATGGGTACAGTGGAAAGGTGTATAGAAACTTCCCTGACCAGTTGAGGACTAGGGTATCCTCTGGGACTGAACTCACCAATGGGGGTCTGCAACAAAACAGTTGGAACTGTTTTTTGTCCCAGGAAGCAAACAGGTCTGTTTCTTGTGTACCCCACCTTCTGGGCACAGATGCCAGCACCTGCTGATTCAGAGTCCATTTGTGATTTCCCTGGCTGATCCTGCTCAGGGCATCTGCCAGCACGTTATTTTTCTTTGGCAGGTGTACTGCTGAAAGCAGAACTTTCAGGGCATATACTAAGTTCCACATCTTCACTGATTCTATGAACAGCTTTGAACATATGAACAAGCCAGCAGAATATGGTCATTTTCTCTATCTAGTCTGCTCGTATTGCCACAGCTTGAGCTACTGTCCCTGCTCCCCTCCCCACTCCTCCCATCCTCCCTACCCATGATCCTTACCTTCCACCTATGCCTATGCCTATCCCAGCCTCTCTTTAAGCTGCCCATTGTTTTCAATGAGACCACCTCTTCCGGCAGCGCATTCCCAGTATCCACCACCCTGTCCATGAAGCTGTGCTTCCTGATCTCCCTCCTAAACCTCCCCCCTCCAGCTTAAGACTGTGCACCCTCATGTTATGGTTGCCACTCAGCTTAGAGACTCTCCTTATCCACCTTATTTATCCATTTCAAGTACTTTTAGGTCCCAATCATGTTCTCTTTCTCTCCTGTCCTCCATGGAGTACATGGTATGCCTTACCCTGCTGACCTGCTATCAGCTTTGTAGCCCCCCTCTAGACCTTCTCCAGTAGTTTAATGTCCTTTTTGAGGTGTGTACACCAGTACTGAACTCCATACTCTAGATGTGGCCTCACCAGTGACCTGTACAAGAGCAGTATAACCTCCTCTCTCCTACTACTGATCCCCTTAGCTATGCATCCCAACATTTTGTTTGCCCTTGCTGCTGCTTTCTTGCATTGTGTGGAGTGCTTCAGGTCACTAGTGGTCATCACTCCCAGGTCTTTCTCCTTCTCTGTTGCAGATACCTGGACTCCATCCAGGTAGTACTCCATCCTGGGATTCTTGGCTTTAACGTGCATAACTTTGCATTTCTTGGCATTGAAGCCAAGCTGCCAGATCCCAGACCATCTCCCCAGCTTTTCCAGATCATCCTGTAGGTCCTACATCCCTTCAGCTGCATCCACTCTCCTGCAGAGCTTGATGTCATCTGTGAATAGGCACATTTTGCCCTTAATGCCATCCCCAATGTCATTGATGAAGACACTGAACAACACCAGCCCCAGCACCAAGCCCTGTGGGACCCACTGGTGACCTCTCTGGTGCTAAATACCCCCACAACCGCCCTCTGGGTTCTGTTCCTCAGCCAGTTTTCCACCCATCTAGCCATCTTATACCCAACCCCAAGATCTGCCAACTACCTGATCAACCTTTTGTGGGGCACAGAGTCAAAAGCCTTTCTGAAATCCAGATAGAGGATGTCTACCTCTTGGCCCCGTATACTGTCTAAGTGACCCAGTCAAAGAAGTCAATCAGATTCATTTGACATGATCCCCCCCCATGAACCCATGCTGCCTTGCATCCTGCAGACCATACTCCTCTAGATATTCAACCAACCTTTCCTTAAGTATTGTTTCCATGAGCCAGCACACGATTGAGATCAGAGTGACTGCTTTGTAATTCCCTTGATCATCCTTGGGATTGCTTCTGTGGAGTGGATCCACATGTGCTGTTCTCCAGTCCAGCGGTACCATGCCTGACTCCAGTGAACTATTAAATAGGTCTGCCAACTCCTCAGCCATTTCCTTTAGTACCCTTGGATGTACTCTGGGCCTGGTGATTTGTCCACCTTCAATGCTAGATCTGAAAATCTTGTTCCTCCCTATTTGTTTATGTAATATACTGTTGTGGTGTTGACTGTTCTGATCTGGACAGACTGAGTCCTGATCTGGAAGGAAAAGGCCTGCACTGCCAGCTACACTGCCCTAAGCTCGATTTATGTGCTCCTGAGTTTCCTGTGTTCTTCAAGTACCACTTACAGTGAGGTCCTCCAGGTGAGTGCCCCAACCTAGGAGGGAGGCATCTGTTGTGAGCATAGCTATAGGGGATTGTTGAAGGAAGGGAATCCCTTTCCTGAGGTTGCATTCTTCCTTCCACCATTCCAATGCCGTCAGCAAGGACTTTGTAACAGGCACCAATCTGGACAGTGGATCCCACCTCTGAGACCAGTGGTTCCCTAGGTGATATTGGACATCTCTCTCTTTTGGAACCTGGACCCAGGTACCACTACAGTGGAAATGCCATGTGCCCCATAATTACAGAAAATCCCTTGCAGGTCTTGGCTGACCCGCCTTGAAGGATTCTGCAGTTGAAATCAGGTTTGCTACCCTTGTTTGGGGGAGAAATTTCTTCCCTTGCAGGGTATTAAACTCTGCGCCTATTAAGTCCAGAACCTGAATTGGTTCTGTTTGTGACTTTTGAAGGTTTATGAGGCAGCCTAGCTCCTCTAATGTGTCTTGTGTCAGCAGTATGGAGGACTTTGCTTCCTGCCATGTTTTTCCTGAGACCAGTCAATTGTCCAGGTAGGGAAAAAACACCAGCCCTTGCCATTCAAATGTGCTGCCACCACAGCTAGGCACTTTGTAAACACTCTTGGAGCTGAGATGTGGCCAAAAAGAAGGACTGTGAACTGGCATTGGCAGTTCCCAATACTGAATTTAAGGCACTTTCTGTGGCTGGGCCTGACTGATATGTGGAAGTAGGTGCCCTTCAGATCCAGTGACCCCAGCAAGTCTCCAATTTGAAAAGATGTTATCACCAAGCCCAGTGTTACCATTCTTAATTTTTCTTTCTTTAAGTGCTTGTTCAGATGTCAAATGGGTCGCCACTACCCATTTTCCTTGTGGGTCAGGAAATACCTGGAATAAAGTCCCTTGCCCCACTGTGAGGGAGGTACTTTTTCCCACTGCATTTGCTTGCAACGATTTCCTCACCTCCATCTACAACAGAATTCTTTCTGTTGGGGGTGTGAGGATGGATCTGTTGGGGTGTGAGGATGGAAAACCTTTGGATTTTGCAGCTTTAGTAATTTTCTGAAATGCAGGGACAAACCTAGACTCACTACTTCTATGTCCCCTTTGTCTGTGGTGATTTTTATCCATTTCTGGAACTAGCACGTCAGCCTTTTCCCCACTGAAAATGGATGGGCAACCTGTGCAGACTTGTCAGGGGTTTTGCTTTGCTTGGGTTTTTGGAGCTGGTGTTGCAGCTGTATGCCTGATGCCCCTCCTACCCCTGCCCCTATAGTAGCCCCTTTGTGGAGGGTACTCGTAGGAGACATAAGGATGGGGGAAGTATCCCCTATTCATATGTCCCCTTCATAAGGTCTGTAGGAAATGGAGGGCTTTTCTTTCTCTGTGTTGCTCTTTTAGGTGATTATATATTCATCCACCTTTTTCATGTAAGCCTCTATCTTGTCACCAAACAGGGAACTTCCCTCACAGAGGAAATCCATCGCTTTTGTTTGGGTGTCCTGGGATAGATTGGTAGTGCTTTATTTTTATTTATTTTGTTTATTTATTTATCAAGTCTAGGATTACAAATACCTTTGAGCCAAGGCTCTCTTACAAAGGTTCCACATCAGAGAAATACAAATTAAGGGACATTAAGTTACTGGAGGGGGTGCAGCGCAGAGTGACAAAGATGATCAAGGGGCTGGGGGACTTATCATATGAGAAGAGGTTGAAGGAGTTGAACATGTACTCACTGGAGGAGAGAAGAGACAGGGGTGACATGATTGAAACCTTTAAATACATGAAAGGAATAAACAAGACGGGTACAGAGGGGCTGTTCAAAGTAAGGGAGGGGAGGGACACCAGGGGTCATGATATGAGACTGGAGCGAGGAAGGTTCAGGAGGGAGATGAGGAGACACTTTTTTACAGAGAGGGTGGTGGCTGGGTGGAATGTGTTACCTGCTGAAGTGGTATGCAGTAGAACAGTGGACTGCTTCAAATGAGGATGGGACAGGACAAGGGGGAGGGTTAATGAAGGGGGAGGGTGGAAGGGAGGGGCAGCTGCAGAATTAGGGGTGCTAGCTGCACATTCGAGCAGACTTGATAGACCTCTAGGCCTTTATCTGCTGGCAAATTTTGTATAGGGAACATCAAGACAGACATTACAACAATGTGGACATTGCAAATAGATTACAGATTAGTACGATTCAAGGGTAGCATTGTAAGCAAGGCAGACAGTGGCATTTGTCAGAGAAAACAGACAAGATATAAGAAGTGCCAGAGTCATAGGGAGAGGGAAGGTGGGGAGAAGGAATGTAGGTAAGGTGGGGAGAGGGTGAAAAGTGCAGCATTGGGTACACCAAGATGTGAGGGTAGAATCCAATGAGGAGGGGAGGGGGAACCACTAGAGCAGGCCGGGAAGTGGAGTAACAAGCTTAAGTTGGGCAGTTACAGGAGCTGTTGGTAGTGAGATAGTCCCGGAACCTAGTTTTAAATATACCAATTGTTGGGGCAGAGGAGATGGTGGGGCTAAGGCCATTGAACCAGAGCCTGTGAAGTGTGACAGTGGGGGACTTTCAGTACCTGTAGTGTGGATCTCCGATGGGACCGTTTGTTGGTTCGGTATTGTAACAGAGTTGAAACCCCAGAAGGTGCAAGACCAAGGTAGATTATTTTTGCCATGGAGCAGGTGAGAAACTTTATGCGGTTTGATAGTTGGAGCCAGCCAGTCTGGGTGTACAGGTCACATGTGTGGGTGAGACGGTGAGCACCAGTGATGAGCCGACATGCCTTATTTAAGGCAGTTGAGAGGCGTCTAAGGGTTGTGGTTGTGGCCGAGCCATAACTGATGAGACCATAGTCTATTACAGAGATCACAGAGCTCAGGATTGCAACCTTCAAAGCTTCTGGCGTGAGGTGTTGTCTGTGTTTGTAGAGGAGACCAAGCCGTGTATTAGCAGCTCTAGCTACATTATCTACATGAGGTCCATAGGAGAGATTAGGGTCAAGCTGTATCCCTAAGTATCTGAAGGACCCTACCTGATCTAGAGTGTTCCCCTGGGTGGTGGAGATAGCCAAGTGGTGTAGCTTATGTGGGCATACCACTCAACCTTTTGTCACTGAAATGAGGGACATGGACATTTTTGGACACTCAAAATGAGGGACAATGACCCTTAGAATGAGGGACACATCCTCAAATGTGGAGATACACGCTCAGAACACTGTGAAAACCATGGCGTTTACTTGTACAATGTTTATTTTAGATTTAGTGTTTTAAAGTATTAAGACTTTCTGCTTTAAAGTTTGAATTTACAACACATTCTCTGTGTGGGCAGCACCTTTTCTATGAGGGATGGATGAGGGACAGAGAAATTTTAAGGGGCAAAATGAGGGATGTCCCTCATAATGAGGGACACTTGAGAGGTATGTATGTGGGTTATGATAGCTGCATAAGAGCATAGATTTTGTTTTCTTGTCATTGAGGACCAGTTTATGATTAAGAAACCATGTCTCTACAGAACTGAAACCAAGTTGAAGGTTGTGTTGAAGAGTTGCAGGATCTTTGTGAGTGGAGAATACAACAGCATCATCGGCATATAGTATGATCTGCTCAGAGCAGTGGTAAGGGAGGGAGTTTAAGGAAAGACTAAAAAGGAGGGGGCCCAGTATGGATCCCTGTGGGATGCCCGAGCGAACAGGCAGGGTGTCAGAAAGAGCGTCAGCAATTTTTACTCTCTGCGACCAATTTTCTAAGTAGCTTTTAAACCAGAGAGAAGAGTGAGGTGATAGCCCGGCATTCAGTAGTTGGTCAATTAGTAGTCCATGGTGTACTGTATTGAAGGTCTTGGAGAGGTCGACGAAAATGGCCCCTGTGAGAAGGCCATTGTCAAGGTATTTGTGCAAAGCTCCAGTGAACTCAAGAAGGGCTGTGGTGGTGTTGTGACCTTTCTGGAAACCATGTTGTTGTGGACAAGGTATACTGTATTTATCCAAGTGGTCGGTAAGTTGATCAGCCTTGATGCGCTCGAGTGCCTTAGAGAGTGGGGGCAGTATGGAGATAGGGCGATAATTTGAGTGATTCGTCTTATCCCCACTTTTATGGACAGGTGTCATGGTGGCTGTTTTCCATAAGTCCAGGAATTTTTCATAGCTGAGAGAGGTTTAGGATTTTTGTTAATGGATGAATTACCTCATCGAGGGAGAGCAACAGAAGCTTAAGGTCCAGGGTGTCGCTACTAGATCTAGATTTAGTGATAGCTGCAGTAATCTAGCGGCAAGCTTCATTCAGCCTTACCTCCCTGAAGTAGAAGAGGGGATGATTAGACTGTGGAGCTGAAGTATTTGGGGAGTAGGCCCTGTTTTCAAAAAAGTCATGGGGTAGGACAGCACTAAGGTCTGAAAAAAGCCGTATTAAAGATGTTTGCAATCACCTTGGGGTCGAAGGTTGAGGATCCATCAACCATTATCATGGCCGGAAAGGTTTTTGGCTGCTTCCCCGTGACATCCTTGATATTGTCCCATGCTAAGCCAGTCAAACCTCCATGGGCCATGACCCTAGATGCAGTGTCATTTGTGTCAGTGCCACATGCAACTAGTACTTTGTGGCATCTATGGCTGATTTTGCTGCATCAGTCATATCCTGTGCCAAATCTCTAGCAGCCTTTTCACTCAGTGCTACTATGAAATTCCAAAGGGCTTTCTGCAACTATGTTGTGTAGGCCACGTAAGCTGCCTACCTCAGGAGCAGGGAAATAGATTTATAAACTCCCCAACCCCCCCATACTATCCAGTTTCATGAAATCCTTCTCAAGAGGCTGGGAGGACAGGGGCATGTTGGCTTTATCACAAGCAGCAGCCTGGACCACTCTATCATGGTCAGGGTGGGAATACAGGTAGTCGGCTCCCTGTTTATCCACCTGATATTTTGTCTCAGTTTTCTTATCTATGCCAGCAGCTGAGGTAGGCACTGACACGATCTAGTATGTGATTTTTCTGATGGATTAATGAATGAGTAGCGTCAACCTCCTTGTGGGTTATCATCATATCCATGAATTCTGCCTCATCTTCCTCAGCCCCATGAGGGGAGATAGTGAGGGTATTTTTACAAAGGTATAATTGGAAGTACAGTCCTTAAAAGGCCTAGAGGAGAGCCAAATTCTTACTCTGGGGAACTATCTGGTTCCATGGATTCTCCTCCCTCCTCCCTGCCATAGTAAATATCAGTCTCCTCCTCCACAGGCATTGGGAATGGGACCTGAGCCTGGGGAAGGGGGAGCACACATATTCATGAAATTCCCCATAGCCTGGAGGAATTGCCATGCAATTGGCATGTCCTGTACCGAGGGAATTTTATCTGTCTACTGGCAGCTCCTTTCCTTCTTCAAGAGGAGGGACAGTGACAGGTTTTTCTTTTGGTTTTTTCTTGGCAGACACTGGTTCTATTGTCTGCTCAAAGGCTATTTTATGTTTACTGGATTCAGGGTTCCCACTTTTGGACACCCGGAGTTCTGAACCATCTTTAGCAGATGTATCTCTCTTTTCTATCCCCTTTAACAGGGACTGCTGTGAGGGGATGGACCCTCCTCTGAGCCTTTTGGTGACATGGAGGCAGACTAAGAAGCCACAAAATCTTCCTTTTTTTTCTGTTTCTTTTGCATTTAAGGCCAAAACTTTATAGAGAGATTACAACTGGCAAAATTGTGGTTGACCAAGGTACTTTAAACACCGCTTGCAGCAATCTGCCTTTACCAGGAGCTGAAAACAAATGCTACAAATCTTAAACCATGTAGGTCCTGTCTACTTTTTGGGTCTGTCAGTTATGCCAAACACTGAAAACCCCAAGAATATGTTTCCAGTTCCAGTAAAGTCAATTGAAATAAATAACAAGCCCTCAAAATGTTAAAAGGGGCATTAAGTGAAAAAAATATGATTCAGTTCCTCAAAAGTTAAAACTAAAAGTGAATAATACATCAGAAGAGGGTTCTTAACTAGAAAAAACTAATTCTCATCTCAATTCCCAACAAGTATTTGTCAATGCCGGACGTTTGATACATGTTAAAGAACTGTTTTTTTTTTTGTGTATGTTTTTTTTTTTTTTTTTTTTTTTTTTAATTGTGATCACAAGTTTTGAAGATACTGGTTTTAAGATGCACCTGATAGACATGACATGTACCTTTTATTTTTTTTTTTCCATTTTATTCTTTTTCCACCTGCCAGCAGCCCGTTACTGTCAGCCTGGTCATGAACCACTGACTTCCACCCCCCATATCGGCCTCGGGCCCTCCGGTACCAGTGGCTTACCCCCCACGGTGGGGCTGCAGCACTCTGGCTGCATGCCGCAGTCATCGGACTAGGTCTGGAGGGCTGGCCTTGGGGGGCGCACTCAGCTTTCTGGGCATGAGCTTCATTTAGGGCTGCCAGCAGCTTTATCCAGTTTCCTTTCGGGAGGCGGAGTCGCAATGACGCGGAGCATCCTGCCCCGCCCAGTACGTGCCTGTGCCAGCAGCTGCGTGACTCCTGGCCTCCACCAGGGTCATCCGAGCTCCGGACACCTCCCCTCCCTCCCCCTGGAGAAGGAGAGCAGTCCCTAGGACGCTCCATCCTTCTCCCCCCGGCCGGCCCTCCAGTGACCAGAGTCCATTCCCGAACCCGGGTCGCCGGAGTCGCATGCGGAAATCCAACCGCTGCGCCGGTGGGCAGGCTGACATGTACCTTTTATAGTACATTGAAAACACATCTCACCCAGGATTTTGAAAATGACACGTCAAGCTGATGAGGTGGTGTGGAAAAATGGCTGTTGAAAGTTTGTAGTCATAATATTAAAAGTTAGTGAAGTTATGAGTCAATGCTGAAATAGTGTAATGTTCAGTCATAACCTGGGCAATATATCATATTTGTACACCAAGTTTTCAGCATAGCCTTCTTACTACCCCACATAATGAATCCGGTAGGTGACAATTTTCAAATCCCTGCCAAAAAGTAATTCTGTACCCACCGAAACATCATTCTGTAGCACAGGCATGAAAGCACATTTTGGCCAGGATTTGAAAAATGACAGCTGTCATGTTTATGAGGTGCTGTAAAGAAATGGCTATGTTGAACATCTGGGGTCAAAATATTGAAAATTACCAAAGTTAAGAGCCTGCATTCACAAATTGTAATGTAGGCTCATAACTTTGTTGTTTTTTAATATTTTTCTGGCAGATTATCAGCATAGCCTTCTTATGTGCGAAACAAATGAAGAAAACAAAGCAGAATAAAAAAAACACTATGGTTCTCAAAAGAGGTGTCAGAGAAGGTTAAGGAAAAAATGCTGCCCTCAAAAAGTATAAGGAATCACAGAAGGAGCATGACAGGGAACTGTATCAATTAAAGCAGAAAGAAGTGGGGAAGGCAGTCAGAAAAGCAAAGGCCTAAACCGAGGAAAAGATAGCCAGCTCGGTTAAGAAGGGGGATAAAACCTTTTATAGGTACATTAGGGAGCATAGAAAGGGTAAGGGATAGTGAAGATTAATATAGGAGAGGGGAGGTGGGCAGAGGTAGACAGTGAAAAGGCAGAGATATTGAATGAATACTTTTGCTCTGTATTCACAACAGAAGAAGAGGAGGAGTTACCTAAACCAAACAATAGAAGCACTCTGGGTAGCGGGGTTGATGCCAGTCCATTTACAGAAGAGAGTCCTGAAAGAACTCCTAAACCTCAAGGTGGACAAAGCAATGGGGCCTGATGGGATTCACCCTAGAATCCTAAAAGAACTAAGGGAGGACCTAGTGACACTACTGACCACACTTTTTAACAAATCATGGGAGGATGGGATGGTACCTGAGAACTGGAGGAGGGCAGATGTGATTCCTCTTCACAAAAGTGAGAGCAAAGCAGAAGCAGGAAACTACAGACCTGTTAGTTTGACCTCAGTGGTGGGGAAAATGATGGAATCACTTCTGAAAGAAAGAACTGTTGAGTACCTAGAGGCCAGTGGGGCACAGGACCCAAGACAGCATGGAGTCACAGCAGGAAGGTCATGTCAGATTAATCTAATCGATTTTCTTTGACTAGGTGACCACAGTAATAGACCAGGGAGGGGCTGTGGCTATGGCCTACCTAGACTTTAGCGAGGCATTTGACACAGTCCCGCACAAAAGATTAATGATCAAGTTAGCCAGCCTGGGAGTGGGTCTCAGGGTGGTAGCCTGGGTAGAAAACTGGCTGCACAACAGGACACAGAAGGTAATAGTGAATGGAACACATTCTGAAGAAAGGGGGGTAATAGTGGAGTGCCTCAGGGCTCAGTACTGGGTCCAGTCCTCTTTAACATCTTATAGGTGACATTACAAAGTGTCTGGAAGGAAAGGTATACCTCTTTGCAGATGACACAAATATCTGTAACAGAGTTGATACACAAGGGGTGGTAGAAAGGATGATAAGGGACTTGGCAAGGTTGGAGGACTGGTCAGACATATGGCAACTTAAATTCAATGCAAAGAAATGCAAAGTAATGCACCTGGGAAATAAAAATCCAGGAGAAGAGTACACAATAGCAAGGGAGGTACTAACAACAACAATAATGGAAAGGGACCTGGGGTAGTCATATCAGATGACCTTAAGGTAGGTAAGCAATGTGAGAAGTCAGTAAGGAGAGCCAGGGGGCTAGGATGCATAGGGAGGGGCATCACAAGTAGAAAAAGGGAAGCGGTTATCCCTCTGTACAGACAGTTGGTGAGACCCCATCTGGAGTACTGCGTGCAGTTTTGGAGACCTCATTTACGCAAGGACAAAGACAGGATGGAAGCAGTCCAAAGGAGGGCAACTAAAATGGTGCAGGGTCTACATCAGAAACCATATGAAGAGAGACTGAGAGAGCTTAATATGTATGCCCTTGATGAAAGGAGGGATGGGGGGAACATGATAGAAACATTTAAGTACCTTGAGGGAATCAACAAAGTCCAGGAGGGTAGCATCTTTCAGAAAAAGAGATGCATAAGAACAAGGGGGAACAATTTAAAGCTACAGGGGGGACGGCTCGTAATGTAAGGAATTTTTTTTTCACGGAGAGAGTGGTGGACATTGGAACCGCCTTCCTGAGAGGCAAGGTTGTGGGTCTAAAACAGTGGGGGAATTCAAGCATGCATGGGACAGACATAAGGCAATTATAGTGGGGGGGTTGCAGGAAGTAGGCTGTTGGTTAACTAGAATCTGCAGCTTATCAAATAGGTAGGGAAATGGGCAGACCGGGTGGGCCAAGTGGTCCTCATCTACCATCAAAGTCTATGTTTCTATGACCCCACCTCATGAACAAGTGCAGAGAAAATTTTCAACTCCTGCCTGAATGGTGATTTCGTGCAGCGACTGCAAAATCACCTTTCTGGACAGATTTACTTAATGCCACTGAAATTGTTCATGAGGTGGGGTCCCAAAAAGGTATGTTGAAAATCAGGGCCAAAAATATCCAAAAATGGCCAAATTATGCCACTAAGTTCAAACCTCCCATTGAAATACATTGAACTGCATACCTGATTTCCTCAGTTTGCACTCTGGCATTGAAGAGTGAAGACATATCTGAATTTTTTTTGTTTGTTTTAATTACTGTCTTTTTCCACCTGGAGCCCTTGTAGGTGGCTGTGGCCCTCTTGACGGAGGGACTCACTCTCCGGTCCCTCTGCTTCCAGTCCCTGGGAATTCCCCAGCAGCTTGCCCCCCACAGCAGGGCCAGGGAGGAGGTTGCTGGCTCCTTCCCTTCCCCCACAGACCCAATCCAGAAGACAGGGATGGCCCTCGGGATGTGGCGGACCATAACAGAACCTGCCAGGCTCTTTTCCGCCATTTTCTCCCTTTTTCCCTGTCGCCCTCCCCTACCAATGTAAGGTCATCAGAACATGCCTCCTGACCTGTACTACCCTCCAGTGACCACCAGCGGGCAGTCAATGAGTGGGACGATAAGTCTCCTTCCCCCGGAGAGAGGAGAGCAGTCCTCTGGATGCTCAATCCTCTTTCCCCCCTGCTAACCCAGGCTCATTCCCAAACCTGCGTTGCTGGTGTGGCGCAAGGTATAGCGACCAGCACTTCAACCTCCAGTGCCACCGGGCCAGCTTGTGTGAAGATATGTCTGCAGTCCAGAGAAGATGATGGCTTCAGATCCCTGGTGGGTAAGAGCTTGGGGTGTAGGGAGGTGGGCGTGAGTGGGAGGGTTGGGTGGTGGCAGGGCAACTAATGGTGCAACAGATATGTATGGACAGTTTTCTTTTTTACAGGATTAAAAAAAACACATTGAAGGACAGACTACATTCCGACACTAGGACTTGGCACCCAGTGTTGGGTACACTTGAGTACAGTGGTGACTGACCTGTAGAGGAGTGTGTGTGTATGAAGAGAAGTGGCTGCGGGGGTGGGCACACCTCAGTGTTGGGCATGCTTCAGAATGGTGGTGGGTGACTGGGAGGGGGGTGTCAAGAAAAGCGGTTGTGGGAGTGAGCACCCCACTCCACTTAAAATATTATTTGCACAGAGATGAGAAGGGTGGGTGGGTGGAACAGCCATTTGGAGAGGATGGGGGCATTACAAAAAAAAAGAATAATTTTTAATTCCCGAGCTCGGCTAAATATCTTTTTAGCTACAAGAAAGAAAGCTGATCTTGAGAAACTAGTTAATGTTTTGAAATGAGTGTACAAAACACTGTAATTGTGCTCCAAAAGGGGACCTGTGATATTGAGTATGCCTGTATGCATACTGTATGTATATGAATATGCATATGTGCATGCCCAGTATCACGGCTTCCCTTTCGGAGCACTTTGACAGGGTTGAATAGGACCCTGTCCCAGTTGTTATGGAGAGGTTGAATGTAGGGATCTGTTCTGTTCTTTCCTTCCTTGTCTCTTGTCTGTCTGGTTGCGCAACCAAATTTTCCTGTGAGACCTAGGATTTGATCACCCCAACAGTCTTGCAGTTATTTGCCTCTCACTGTCTCTCTACCCTCTCATGCTGTTCTGTCTTTCCTCCCTTGCATATCTGCTGGTATAAAAACATATGCAAATCATTACGTGGAAATGTAACTGATATTGGGATCCCTTTGTTTAGAAATTATATAGTGTTACTGTTGAAATGTATATAATTATAATTTGAGATGATTGCAAAAAAGCTATTGGGGAACTTAAAGGGTTAACATGAAAGTAGTTTTTAATCCCCTTTTCAGGAGAGCTATGGAGACAGGCCTCAGTCCTGGGACATTGTGTTCTTGCTGCACCTGCCTGACACTTGCAAGAACAATGGAAATTTACAAGAACATTTTAGAAAAAAACAGGATGCTTGTTAAGGAGGGTGGTTGCAAGGACTTAAAAACAGAGCTGCAATTTCTTGCAAGAGACACTCAGAGACTGAAGGAAAATGCAGATGTATCTTCTCTGTTTATTCTGCCTTTGTAAATAGTTATACTGAACAAGTTTTTTTTTTTTATGTTATGGCTAGTACTAATAAACACTTTTTGTGAATTCTACAGCTGCTTCTGTTTTTTCCTATGCTTTTTTCTGACCTGTGTCTCAATGACAAGGACAATTACAGTACTTTTTACCCTTGTTTCAGAACACTAACTAGTTTTCCAGAATTCAGCTTTCTTTCTTGTAACTAAAAACATATTTAGCTGAACTCGGGTACACTGGTCCGACTCCATGCCACTAACAAAGACAGGCTGTTGGTGTTCACAGCAGATCAGCTACTTGCTGACCGTCTGGTTTCATGTAAATCAAAAGACCAAAGCCCTCCAATTGGAGCGACTTCATCCTTTGAAATACACAAAGTTTCTGCCCCACAAGCAGAGAGCATCTGGTCATTGTCCTAGACTGCCAAGCCCCTGATATTCTCAACTGTAATAGGCTTGGTAGTGACACACCCAGCTAATCCACTTTCAGTGTAGCAAAACATTTGGTCCATATGCGTGCATCAAACATAAAAATAAGGAACCAAGAATAATTTTAGGTAGAACTGCAAAGCAGTTTAAGCAAAAGTCTGTTTTCATTTACTTTAAAAGATTTTTAATAGCGGTTCCCTTAAAGTGGGAAACTGCACTTTGAACAGCCTTATCCGGTTCTTGGGAACTGATCGGTAACTGGAGAAAATTTCAACTTACACAAGTAAATACAAATAACACCCTAATGCAGAGTATTGAAAAGTTAACTGGAAACACTATAAAACAGCAAACTGTGAACTGGTCAGAAGTACAGCGTAGACTTCAGGGAGACTGCTTTCTTCAGGCAGAGAAATAAATTTGATGCTCGAATGCAGGAGTGAGTGAGCATGTCCACACAGCAGAGTCTGAATTTTATTCTAAATTCCGTAAGTAGCATAACATTTTTAAAGCTCCAGGACTACTCATTCCAGGGGAATGATTGCATTTGTTAAGCATAAGTGAAGGATTCCTGGGGTTTGAATAAAGGTTTTCCAGGATAGGAAACACATTTTACAAGTAACAGTGGGCTCAAATGGAGCCTCTGTCAATTTTCCAAAACATAATTAAGGTTCTAAGGCAAAATCAGTTTCAGGACTGGAGAAAGCATATGGAATATGAACTTTTAGGGATGTGCAGGACACTTCTAATTGTGTGACCATTTTCCTGGTGATAAAAGCATGAAAACCTGAAACAGATCTATAGGACCTACAGGATGATCTGTGAAAACCTGCCCTCTGAGGAGAGGTCAGAGTTTATGCAGCATGTAAATGCAGGTCTGGATACAGGTAAGTGCCAATTGCAGGTGGCTGTAGACAGTAATGATACAGCAACGAGAGCCCTGGTGAACACAGTATCTAACAGAAATTGTATATTGTTGAGAGCTATAGATTTATCTGTGGATCTGCATGATAAAGTGGCTATCTTCACCTTTAAAAGCATATCTTTCTTTGCAGATCAGAGAGTTACATGAGCAAGATATAACATAATGTAGGTACCGGGCATCCAAGGAGAAGAGGAGCCTTGTGATCTTCTAAAGATGATGGCAGCATCATCTGCCAAAGACCGCAACTCACAACATCATGTGCCATCCCTAGGCAGTAAAGGCATGACATGTTTGGGTAAGTCCATGATATCTTCTGCTGGCACGTGACACACTGCTTGAAGCCGAGAGCTTGCATTGCTTCCTCGTGTTCCATCGTCCACTGGTGAGGGCTGGAGCAGAACTGAGGAATGATTAGAAAACAGTAAAAGTTGGAAGAAAACAATTGAAGTTTGCCAATGGCATACTTTTTAGGCTCTAGAATGCATGGAGCTGTGAAGGAGGAGACTGAACTCTTCCAGCAGAAAGAAAGATCTCATGTCACAGGGCAGAGCTGAGGGAGATACCAGCCGAGTAGTTGGAGGAGCTCTGCTTAAAGACATTTCCGATGAAGCAACTCTTCTGGAGGATCTGCCATCGTATGCAAAAGTGAACCATATCCATGCCTCTAGAAGCAAGATTTAGTTGTTTTTTTTTTAACCTGTGGTTCACCTAGGTCTCTTTGATATACCAGTTTAGAGGTCCTAGTAAAAACTGAAAATAATTCCCAAAAACAGTAAAAAAAAAAAAAAAAAGTAGAACGTAAACCCAGCAGTAAAAACATCTCTTTCCTCCAAAAAACTGTGCAAATTAGTCCAACCCCCACCCCCAAAAAAAAATCCCCTGGGTCTGATAGGTTTTCAACAAGTTTCTTTCATGCATTTAAGCAAATTCTTGTTCCTATGTTAATTTAAAGTTGATAACAAATCCTGGGAGAAAGGACAACTCCCCTTGTCTATGTAACAGGGAATAATTACCTTGATACTAAAGGTGGGCGAAGACTTAAGGTAGTGTAAAAACTGTAGGCAAATTACTCTAATAAATTCTGATAGCAAGATATTGGCAAAATTATCAATTTTTAGGTTGGGAAGATGTAACAGAGATTTTCAGCAGATAACATAAGGAAATTATGTCACCTTACAGATATACAGTAGCTGAACACTCACACCTATGGCCTTTCTTTCAGTTGAAGCCGAAAAGGCATTTGATAGAGTTGCATAGTGACATACCATGACAACAGTGTCACTGTATACAGTTATGTAGCCCTACCTCCACCTCCTGTGTCTAGGGATCTCGTTGTTAAAGGTGAGGCAGAGGTGGCACAAATACAGATCCAATCCAAGAGACCCAATTGGAATAAATTAAAAAATCTTACTTTGCCCGCAGAACTAATAAAGGGGGAAGGGATGTCTCCAACAGATGATATCTTGAGAATGTACTGAACTGTCTTGCAGTAACTGGAGGGGTGCAGGAATGGCACTGAAGGGACAAAGATAGTTAGCCAGCAGAAACACAATAATGCAGCCAACACCGCAGTGGGGAAAATAAAAATACATATTTAAATAATTAATGTGACAGAAAAGGGGACCAGAACCATGTATTCTTTTTATTGTTGTTTTTTTTTTAAATATGCATCTTCTTCAGACAAGATGGTTGCCAGATCACATGAGCAAGTTTATATGGAAAAGTTAAAGTACAGGTCTGATGGTTCTCATGAGAAAGTTAACAGGAAAAGCCAGACAGGAGGCAGTAGAGCAATAAACCCATAAACTCAGTGGGGTATGCTTCCGGGAGATATTTCCATGTTGAACAAAAGGGACCAGGTGGACATCATTATGATAGCAAGGAGCTGCTCAAGGGTGTGGGGGGGACACACAGGCACACACTCTCTCAAAGATGGCTGTCACTCAGATTGAGTAGGACCCTCCCCACTTGGAGCAAGGCAATGTATTGAGAGGCTTATATCCAGCTCACTCACTTGGAATGAAACACCTAAAGACCAGAGCCCCTGCTATTACAAAGACTAGTGGAGGTAAGATAGCCCAGTGAGAGAAAAGTGCTTCTTTAGCTAGTGCAGGTGAAGGATTTGTAGGGGATGATAGCTTAGACTTCTGCTGTACAATACCCATCTGTTTAATGTGACTTTATTTTCTGCTTCTTAGTAAATGTTCAACCCTTTTGTTTCCTGTAAATACAACCTGTTGTAAATACTTGCAGTATTCTAGTAAACGGTCTATTTTCATAGACTCAGTGACTGCTTGTGTATTATTTAAAACGGTAATTCAATTTCTGCTGGACTCTGTTGCTGTCCGTCTCTGAGAGAGCACTCTACCCCCAGTTATTGTGTTTATCTTCCTGACCTTGTGCAAAGGGGGAAGTCAGAAACAGGTTTCCTGGGCCCTGTTGGTAAAAAACCCAGGTGGTGGCAGTGAACTGGAAGTCCCTAGTGTGGGATTTACGTCACAACTGGTGGCAGAGTGGTGGGATCCTTGTAGCAACCGGTACCATGTCAGTTTAGAGCAGCAGACAGTGTGCTTTACTGTGAAGCAGGAACTCAGAGAGAGACAGAAAGCACACTGGTGCTGGAGTGCTAGCAGAAATATACCTTTTAACAGTCACGAAACAATATACCTTTTAACAGTCACGAAACAGGATCTCAGAATGTTGTATTTTTTATACTACTGTTTTATTTATTTCTAGACAGTTAAGTGCAGTGTAGCCAGAGAAGATGAGCTCCTCAAACTATGTAAAATTTCATGTATAGCAGCTTCGTGAGCTGTGCGCAGGAAGGGGGATTGCCTTGAGGGCATGACAATGAATGCATTCATGGAAGCCCTGGTGGCACAGGACCAGCTGCAGGAGGGGCAGACAGTCTCAGACAAGCAGGACACAATATCTGATCAGCAGGCAGTCACAGAGGAAAGTGACTCAGGTAGCAAGACTGAGGTCACAGTGGCTGAGCAAGGGGGACACCTTGTGGCACAAGCTGGGGGAGCTGTGCAGCTCACTCAACCTCGGCTGGTGATCCTGAAGGCAGAGCTTGCTCTGAGGGAGGCTAAAAAGGAGAGAGCAAGGTTGGAGGCTGAGGACAGAGAGAGAGAGAGAGAGAGACCAACAGCATGAAATCCGGATGCTGGAGGAGACGGTATGGCTAGTGGCAGAGGAAAAGGAGAGGATTTGCCAGCATGAGATCCTGATACGAGAGGAAAAGGAGAAGATTCACCAGCATGAGATCCTAATGCAAGAGGAAAGAGAGAAAGAACGGCAGCATGAAGTGAATTGGAGAAACTGCGCCAGCAAATAGCGCAACAAACCCTAAGTAATGGCAAAGGTGGTTCATGCCACGAAGCCCCAATTAATTCTAAAATGTTTCCACAATACCAAGAGGGAGATGATCTGGATTTGTTTCTAAAATCATTTGAAAGGGTTTGTAGGCAATTTAAATTGGATAAGGCGTGTGGATGAACCATCTGACCCCATTACTTACTGGTCTTGCCTTGCATGCATTTGCTCGAATGGATGACAATGATTTCATTGACTATGATAAAGTTAAAAGAATGTTGTTAAAATGTTTTGAATTGACTCCAGAGGCTTATAGATGGAAATTTGGTGTGTTAAGAAAAGGCCCAGGAGACTGCTATGTAGAACTGCATGTCTAAATGTGTGCTTATTTATACCACTGGATGGATGGGGCTAAGGCAAGGATGGTAGAGCAGGTTAAAGATTTAATTGTAAGGAAACAGTTTCTTAAAATTGTACCTGATGACCTGCGTATATGGCTGCTGGACTGGGCATGCAACTCCACAAAGGAGGCAGCAGCAAGTGCCGATTTGTATGTGGCCAACAGACCACATTCACAATGCAAGAACTATGGAGGTGGGGCGGCACCTGGAATTAAGGGGACCCAGGGAGGGCAGCCTAAAGGAAACCAGCCTGCATCCAAGCCCAAAACAGAACCCATTGGTTCAAAGGGAAACAAGGAGCTGGGGGCAAAGGCATGCTGGATTTGCCAGAAAGTGGGACATCTATCCCACGACTGCCCTAAAAATAGTAGTAAGGTGCAAAAGTCTGGGGGGAGGGGGTGACCAAGACAGTACTCTGCAGTTGGTGAACTGTGCACACACTGTAGTGCCACCAAACTCCACCAAGCATATACACCCTATTCTAGTCAATGGCACAGTAACACAGGGATTGAGGGACACTGGTGCCTCCATCTCCATGGTAAAGCAGGAGCTAATCCAGGAGGAGCAGATTCTACCAGGGCAGTTCTCCAAGATTCAGGGAGTCACGGGTCCAGTGGTCCAAGTGCCAATGGCTTGGGTCTTCCTGAGCTGAGAGGGTGGCCATGGCGTAAAGGAGGTGGGAGTGGTACCGGATCTCCCTGTGGATGTGATCATGGGGAATGATTTTAACCACAGGTAAAACCTAGTATGTGTTACTATCCATAGCCAGGCAAAAAGGCAAGCTTCTGAGGGGGAGGAGAGGGTGAACAAGCCCATGCAGACCAATCCCTCAGCAGTTGAGGAAGTGGCTAGTATGGGTGAAGGGCTAGATAGGAGCAGCAGCCCTGAGCCCCAGCTGCAAATGGAGAAGGTTGCCACCAGGAGCAGCTTTCCTTCTGAAAGGGAACTAGGGAAGGTCAGATGTGAGGAGCTGGGCAGGACACAGCGAGCTGATCATACCCTCCAAAAATTGAGAGAGACAGCAGATAGTGTTGAGGCCTCTCAAGGCAGTAAAAAGTCAGTTTTTTTTGGAAAATGGGCTGTTGTACAGAGAGTGTACACCACAGAGGGAGCTAGACGGAGAGATACTCCAGCAATCGGTAGTCCCCCTGGACAACTGAAAGCAGCTTCTGGCCCTGGTCCATGACATTCCTCTTTCAGGCCACCTGGGTATTACCTGCACAAAAAAGCAGCTTGCCAACTTCTTTTGGCCAAGCCTGTACACAAATGTGGCAAATTACTGTCAGACTTGTCCACAGTGCCAGCAGGTTGGGAAGGTTGGGGACAAAGCTAAGGCAGCTTTGGTTCCCCTGTCTATTATTCACAAACCCTTCAAGAGGGTAGCCGTGGACATAGTGGGGCCCCTAAGTACCCCAAGTCACACAGGCAAATGATACATACTGGTTGTGGTGGATTATGCAACCAGGTACCCTGAGGCAGTGGCAATGTCCTCCACTGAGGCAGAAAAGGTAGCCAATGAGCTCCTGGGAATCTTTAGCCGAGTGGGATTTCCCCAGGAAATTTTGTCAGATCAGGGGACGAATTTCACGTCATTCTTAATGACCCATTTGCGGGTGAAGTGTGGGGTAAAACAGCTCCGAGCTTCACCCCATCACCCCGAGACAAATGGCCTGGTTCAGCGGTTCAATGGGACCCTTAAAACTATGCTCAGGGCATTTGCAGACCAGCACAAAAAAGGAGTGGGACAAATATTTGCCCCATCTTCTCTTTGCATACAGGGAAGTTCCACAGGAGTCCACAGGGGTTTCACCCTTTGAGCTCCTGTTTGCTAACAGGGTGATGGGGCCCCTAGATTTAGTCAGGGATGAATGGGAAGGTAACCATGCCACCCCAGGGGAGTCTGTTGTGGAGTATGTCCTAAATTTCAGGACCAAGCTTAAGGAGCTCATGGGGCTTCTCCAGGAGCACTTAGCCACTGCACAACAGCAACAGAAAGCCTGGTATGACCGTGGGGCCAGAGCCCAGGAGTACAAAGTTGGGCAGCAAATGATGTCCCAGTCCGACACAGTGAACTGCAGGTGGCATGGGAGGGCCCATTATCCAGAAGCTGACTGATGTTAACTATGTAGTAGAGCTGCCTGACAGAAGGCGCAGGCAGAGGGTATATCATGTGAACATGAAGAAGCCCTACTATGATAGGGAGGAAATGATCCTCGCTGTGTGCAGCACGCCAGAGGAGGGGGATGAGGCTGATCCCCTTGTGGACCTCCTTGGTGAAGCCCAGGAGGGATCCTCCTTGAACAATCTCACCCTCACAGAGCAGCTGAGATGAGGGGGTACTGCATGACTTTGGGGACTTGTTCACAGGGAATCATGGTTACACCACAATTGCTGAATACCACGTGGACACTGAGGCAGTCCCCCTACAGGGTACCCAAGGGGGTTAAGAAGACCATGCTGGATGAATTCAGGGAGATGCTGGCCTTGAGAGTGACCCAGGAGTCCAGTAGCCCCTGGACTTTGCCTGTGGTCCTGATCCCCAAGAAGGATGGTACCACACGGTTCTGTGTTGACTACCGGAGGCTCAACAGCTGTACAGAGTCTGATGCCTACCCCATGCTCAGAACAGATGAAACCTTGGAATGGCGGGGTGAAGCCCAGTTCCTGACCACATTAGACCTGACAAAGGGCTACTGGCAGGTGCCTTTAACCCCCGCAGCCAGGGAGAGGTCTGCTTTTGTTACCCAATATTGCTTATTTGAATTCAAAGTAATGCCACATGAGATGAAGAACGCACCCGCAACCTTCCAGAGGCTTGAGGATCGCATCCTGACAGCGGCAGGTGACTACATACTGGCTTACATGGATGACATCGCCATTTATAGCCAGACATGGGAGGATCAAGTCAGGCATGTGAGGAAGGTGTTCCACAGACTGAAGGCTGCAGGGCTGACAGTTAAGGCAGAAAAGTGCCAAGTGGGCATGGCTTAAGTGTCCTACCTTGGGCACCGGGCGGGCAGCAGACACATCCATCCAGAGCCAGCAAAGGTTGATGCCATCCGGGCCTGACCCACCCCAGCCACAAAGAAACAGGTAAGGGCATTTCTTGGAACAGCGGGTACTACAGGAGGGTTGTCCCTCACTACAGTGATGTGGCCAAACCCCTGACAGACCTGACAAAAAAAAGAATGCCTGAAAAAGTTCGCCGAACAGAGGACTGTGAGTCTGCCTTCCGATGGTTGAAGAAAACATTATGTGGGTCACCTGTACTGGTTAGCCCCAATTATGACCTAAAGTTTGTAGTACATGTGGATGCCTCGGACCATGGGCTGGGTGCCATCCTGAGCCAGGTCACACCGCAGGGATAGGAGCACCCCATAGTGTACCTGAGTCGGAAGCTGTTGTCCAGGGAGCAGTCATATGCCACAGTGGAGAGGGAATGTCTGGGGATAGTGTGGGCCCTTCAGAAGCTGCAGCCATATCTGTATGGGAGGGAGTTCACTGTGGTCACTGATCATAACCCCTTGACATGGCTCTATAGGACTAGTGGGCAAGACACAAAGTTATTGCGTTGGAGTTTGGTACTACAGTCAAATAACATGATCATTCAGCACCGAAGTGAGGCAAAGAATGCCAGTGCAGATGGACTGTCAAGGCACGGCAAAGTGCATGGCATATTCCATCAGGCACTCCCCAAGTCTTACATGAACAGCAGTGTCTCTTGGGGGTTGCCTGAAAGAGACACACCTTCATTTCGGGAAGGGGGGAGATGTGACAGAAAAGGGGACCAGAATCATGTATTCTTTTGATTAAGTTTTTCATTTTGAATATGCATCTTCTTTAGACAAGATGGTTGCCAGATCACATGAGCAAGTATATATGGAAAAGTTAAAGTACAT
Source organism: Neoceratodus forsteri (assembly GCA_016271365.2). Taxonomy (NCBI): domain Eukaryota; kingdom Metazoa; phylum Chordata; order Ceratodontiformes; family Ceratodontidae; genus Neoceratodus; species Neoceratodus forsteri. The sequence continues at coordinate 473,008,581 of JADMNL010000022.1, read as the reverse complement.
ATCTGATGGTTCTCATGAGAAAGTTAATAGGAAAAGCCAGACAGGAGGCAGTAAAGCATTAAACCCATAAACTCAGTGGGGTATGCTTCCAGGAGATATTTCCATGTTGAACAAAAGGGACCAGGTGGACATCATTATGGTAGCAAGGAGGTGCTGAAGGGTAGGGGGACACACAGGCACACACTCTCTCAAAGAGGACTGGGCAACATGGGCCTGTCACTCAGAGTGAGTAGGACCCTCCCCACTTGAAGCAAGGCAATATATTGAGGGGCTTATGTCCAGCTCACTCACTCACTTGGCCTGAAACACCTAAAGACCAGAGCCCCTGCCATTACAAAGACTAGTGGAGGCAAGATAGCCCAGTGAGGGAAAAGTGCTTCTTTAGCTGGAGCAGGTGAAGGATTTCTAGGGGAGGATAGCTTAGACTTCTGCTGTACAATATCTATCTGTTTAATGTAATTTTATTTCCTGCTTCTTAGTAAATGTGCAACCCTTTTGTTTCCTGTAAATACATCCTGTTGTAAATACTTGTAGTATTCTAGTAAACAGTCTATTTTTATAGACTCAGTGACTGCTTGTGTATTATTTAAAATGGTAATTCAATTTCTGCTGGACTCTGTTGCTGTCCGTCTCTGAGAGAGCACTCTACCCACAGTTATTGTGTTTACCTTCCTGACCTTGTGCAAAGGAGGAAGTCAGAAATAGGCTACCTGGGCCCTGTTGGTAAAAACCCAGGTGGTGGCAGTGAACTGGAAGTCCCTAGTGTGGGATCTGCATCACAATTAAATAAATTATGGCTGAATCCGCTCCATGGAGCTGGAGGACAACGGTAACAGTAACTAATACACTTGTGGCAGATAAAACAGCATGAAACTGCATTTTGTCCAAACAGGTGACAGAAATAAGGCTGGGACAGGCTCCATGCTTCTTCAGAGCCAAAAAAGGCACAGAATTTAAGACTTGGTGATTGCCAAAACCACTGACCCCTCAGGGGTGGTACAAAAACCCAACAGCCAGACCAAACCTGTTGTGAGACGTGGCTGGATGACAGCCAGCCCAGAACCACATTCCCTGGCCCTCATGACCTCCACTATACCACCAGAGAGATTTCACACAAGCGAACACAGCTCCCTGCATCAGTTACACTGTACTCCTGCATTGTTGGGCCTCAATCGGAACCTGCCCCAGACATGGGCACATCAGGCCCGATAACATGAGATCCCTGCAGGCCATCAATTCTACCTGCAGCAGCATGCCACACTGGGTACAGCTCCACAGGGCCCTGCCACTGCACTAGAAGTCACACTGCAGCACTGCCACTGCTGCAGCATTCCTACTGCCAACTCACTCTGAATGGAACAGGCTCCTAGGCCCACCCAAGTGCATGGAACACATAGTGAGCCCTACGTCTTCTTTCCTCCGGGACTGCGGCTCCGAAACACCCATGGGACCCCATATTCCTTAGTCACTTGCTCCTAAACACCACCCCACAAACACCCATACACGGAACCAACACTGCAGAAGTGATGACCGCCACTCCCTGGCTGGGTCTCAAACCCCGGGCCAAACTTGTACCAGATCTTCCCACCAGTCATTTTCTATGGCCCCCCACCCCACCCCCATTTTATAGCAGCTGGGAGGGGGAGAAAACACACCCAGAGTTTTCCATTAATTAAAGGAGGGAGAGGGGAAAACTATACTAAGCCCCCCCTAAAAAGGGGGTGGGGGGCTTACAATTATGTTGATTGAAATTTACAATTATGTTGATTGAAATCAACCACAGAAAGCTATTTCAGTTTATTAGAAAAGACAGTGAGCTATAACTACAAGGGGTTTGACCTTGGGAGACCTTTTGACCTCCTCAAGCTGGTTAACAGGACTGTCTACAGGAGGCACTTCCAGACATCCTGTTCTAGTCTGTTACACCTGTGGAACCTGGAAGCACTTGCACAGGAAAGAAACTGATAAATTTGTTACATTTTATGAAAAACAGGATGCAGTGAGAAACTATAAAGATATTTTTTTTCTGTTTTTTTCAGTTTTAGTTTTAGATTTGGAGAAGCACTAAGGACGTCTGCTTGTACTACCTATGTTAAAAGCCATCCCGTACAAATATTTTTTATTTTATTGTTTTTGTAATAATAAAGTTCTATTTCTGAATTGTATCACTGCTCCTAGTCTGCCTATGCTTCCTGACCTTGCTTCTATGACAACTGGTGTCAGCAAAGTGGGATTTACACTGTGCATACTTAGCCAGGAGTTATGTACGTGGGTACCAGAACCGGTACCAGGGAAGCATAGAAGAAAGATATGAATCCTGCAACAGCAAGCCCAGGAGTGTTTACAAGAAGAATGGCAGCCAAACTAGAAGCACAAGAGTAAGTCCAAACTGAAACTGTACAGCCAGCACCAATGATGGAAGAAGAAGCAGGAAAGTGACAGTACCTGAGAGCATGTTTGCCTTCTTCAAATGGCGGGCTACGCAACAAACGGAGACTGAGGAACAGCAGACAGAAGAGATTCAGTGTTTAGAAGTGCAGAGAAAAGAATAGATACAGCATCTAGAGGTGCAGAGAAAAGAAGATATGCAGCAAAAGGAGCAGCAAAGGCTGGATGTCTTGCAAGTTATCAAAGCTGGAAGATCTGGTACAGGTCCAGCAGATCAACAAAATACAAACAAAGTAAAAGACGTTAAACTTACAAAGCTGTGCCCCTCGGATGATATCTAAGCATATTTGACCACTTCTGAAAGGGTTGCAGGAGCCTGCCAATGATCAAAGCAGCAATGGACAATCAGGCTGGTACCTTACCTGACAGGTAAAGCCCAGCTTGCCTACAGCAATATGGACACTGCACAGTCAGAAAACTATGACCTTGTGAAAAGAGAAATCCTGAAAAGATATGACATCTCAGGAGAGACATACAGGCAGAGACTCCGGTCCCTGAAGCACAATTCAGGTGACAATCCTTAAGAAGCCTCTACCCAACTCAGAGAATCCTTTGTTAAATGTCTCCAACCAGAGGGTAAAACAGTCCCACAGATCAACACACTTCCAGTGAAACAATTCATCAACATCCTGCCTACACACATGCAGCTTTGTGTAAAACACTGACCAGAAAGTGGGGATGGGGCCATTTCTTTGGGTGAGGATAATGAGATGACCAGACAGACCACACAGTAGGAAAGTAACAGCCAAGGATTGGCAAGACCCTCTTTTCCCAAATTTAACTCCAGATCAGATAAGAACTCTGGAGGGGGGGTTACAAATCTGCACCCTAAGACTTTACTTGCTATAACTATAATAAGCCAGGCCATACTGCAAAAAACCGCCATAAAAATAAGGAGAGTAGCACTGGAGCAGATTTGCCTTAGATAGTTGGGGGCAAGTATTTAGCAGATGTCAAGGTGGGCAATAAGACTGTGAAGGGACTTATAGATTCAGGAAGCAGACGGACCCTGGTGCATGTTGAAGTGCTGGGAAAACCATGTGCAAAAGGACCAGGTACTGGGGACATCTGCATCCATGGAGAAGGACAAGTGCATTTTGTACATCAGTGGAGTGTTAAAGGCTAACCGAAGTAGGATAACATGTCAGCATTTCAAACAGCTGTAGGGCTGAGAGTAGAAATACTGATACTTTCACATAAAAATAATCACTCCAGTGAAAACAAGCGATGAAATAAAGATACAGGGGAACAAAACTAACAGCCATGGCAGGAAATTGTGCTTGCCAAAGCTTTACTAATAAATGTGCAGGTTAGACCAGTAGAAAATGAAATGGATAGGTCATCCTTAAGTTTCAGTGTTATCTTGGTGTTTTGATATTGGGGTGGCAGGTGGAGGAGGGATTTTGGATAATTCATGTGAGCCACAATGATTTGTCAATTAATTTTCAAACTGAATAATGAAAAGCAAGCACAGAAAGAAGCAGTGTCTACATAATGTGAATAGGAAGCCGAGCTGCATAACACATCAAAAACTCGTAGTAGTGGTGAGCCAGGGGACATTAAAACACATGATTATCTCATTTTTCCAGGATTGGCATGCAATTTTTTTTTTTATATACTTGCAGTATCAATTTTGTAATTATGGCCACGAGGCAACAGTAAAACAATTTGCACCTTAGAGCTTTTGGTTGGAGATTTTACTTTACAAGGTCCTCAGTGCACGGTTTCTGTTGTGGAGTAGGCACCCGGATGTTGTAAAGTGTCTGGGGGGGGGGGGTGCCCAACAGTGGGTGGATTGTTCAGAAGCAGAGCATCAACATTGGCCCCGTCCACACTGCAGCCCAAAAACCCTTCTGTAACGTTACAGAGGGTGTAAACCGCATCGGTAATGGCGTGCGTTTACACTGGTAACGCGTATAGGAGGCATTTTGTATTGTTGTGGAAACCACTCATGAGGTGGTTTCCACAATGGTTATGAAGCCGGTCTCATTCCTGGGACTGCTACCAGCGGGTGTGGACTGCCGGTAACGGTCCCCGCAGGGCACAAAGCGCAGCACGAAGCGTATTAGGATCGGGCGCTGCTGTAACAGTCGCCCAGATCCCGGCGTGTGGACCGTGATGCCGGTCCCGTAATGGACACCGCCAAGGTGTGATTCACTGCACCGCTTCCGCAGCCGTAACGGGATTGCTTCCGTTACCGGGTGCAAGCGGTGTAGTGTGCACGGGGCCTTAGTGTCACAGTTGTGTAATTAGGGCAGAAATATTTACTCGACTTTAACATGATGAGTTCCATGCCCTAATTGACTTAAAAACATTAAAGTTAGCAGCGCTAAATGAAGTCAGCGTACAAAATAAGTTAAAGAGAACTGTCAGGCAATATAGAAAAGGGTTCGAGTATGTTCAAAGTAACGCATACTTTTCTCTCTATCTCCCCCCCCCTTCTAAAAGCAAAATTAACTTTTCCAGTAAACATTTTTTTCTTCTTTGCAGGTACAGTATATTCCAGCTAAGTCGGACGTAGATTAATGGGATGTTCCCTTAAATGAGATGTCTCTCTGGGAATTGATTTTTTAGGGCGGAGGGTGATGGGAGCAACTGTGAAATTCCAGGAAGATGACTTGCAGGACAGGTGACAGTATCTGGGATCTTCGTGAACAAATCAATAATTTAGCTCACATTTAGCATTCTCCCGTGGTATTGTCATAACCATTTTATTTTATTTTAGCATGACTACTTTCAGGCAGAGGCAAAGGCATTTTTCTCCACATACAAATGAAAAGGAGAAAAGTATATCTAGCCCCCTAAAATGGCTTACTAAATAAATTATTTTGCAAAATCCTAGGTCCAGCTCTCCCACCCAAAACTGTTTCAGATAATGATGCCGACAATATGAGGGAAGCAAATCAAAAAGGTATACATTCATATTTATGGGACTGATATTATTTTTTACCTTTTATTTCTGGTTATTGTAATATGTACTGCATCTTTCTTTGATTAAGAGGAGCGGGCAAGATCGCACACAGAAGAAGGGAGGTTTTTCTGTATGGCAGGGGTGTTTTGTGCTGAGAGGGGGGTCAGGCGGTTCTCCCACACATAACAAGTCCCTGTTAGTCCAATGATGTACCAAATAAAAAATTAAATTGACAGCCTTATTTCTCAGACTTTGTGTGTACATAACACATCTTTCTGATCCATGTATTCCTTTACTTAAATAAAAAAAAATCTACCCACACAGCAACATACCTTACTTTTTTTTTTAATTCAAAAAAGGGCATTTACCAAAGAAAACTTGGAGTGCACCTGTAGATTGAAAGCAGAGCTGCAGTTCACAAAACCTAGCAAACAGTGAAGAAAAAAAAAAACAGAAAAAAAACCCACATTTTCTGTTCAATTAAAACCAGCTCCCACACTGGTATACAGTGTTCAGTTATTGTTTGTTTTTTAGACTGGATATAGAAACATCCTAAAAACACCCCAAAATTATTTTTTTCATGGTTGTCTTTGAATGAGTAAAAGCTGCCTGGTTTCTTGACAAAAACCATCAAGCACTTGGGGTGTTTTAAGGATGTTTCTATAGCCAGATTAACAACTAAACAATGGCCGAACTTTGTGTACCAGTGTGGTAGCTCGCTTTCATTGAACAGAAAACAAGTTTTTTTTTTTTTTTTTTTTTTTTTATATCATGCCTGTGCAGGTCACCGTAACGGTGCCTGCTCTGCTCTGCAGTGCATGGCATCCCTGTCCGAAGCACCAGGCCAGATGCCACACCCTGCCACACTGCCATGCTGGGCTCCTGCAGGTCATCCACACCGAATAGGTGGTACTCCATGGGCAGGACAAGGGCCACTAGGTTGGCCAGCTCAACGTCAGGCCAGTTAATCACCCTGTGACCATGCTGCCCTGGTACTGATATGCTGCCTACTGATTTGCTGTACGAGGCATGTGCCTATGGTGCCAGCACATGGAGCAGTGTACCACAGATGTGCAATAGGGCCCCGTATCATGGCTGCACAACACAGATCTGCATGATTGGGATGCACAGCAACCCCAATTGCAAAGCTACACACATGCGCAGTGCAGCCCCGTCAGGCGGGAGTCAGGGCCGTGATCCTACAGATGCACAGCATGACCCCGCATGGTGGCATGCCCATGGAGGCATGCGTGCAGCTGCAACCACTGCATGGTAGGGGGTATGGTGCATGCAGAAGCAGTGTGCAATAAGGTCACACCACACAGTGATTCAGTGTGTGTGCCTATGTACAGGGCCACATGCGCAATGGAGGCATGCCACGCTATGCGCACCAGTGCACCATAGGCCACATGTGGTGGCCACACTGCACATGATGGAAGCAACACCTTGCGTGTGCAGGAAGTGCACCAGTGGCCCTCCCCGGCACACTCGGAATGCACATAGCGCAACACACCGATATTCAGCCGCCATATGCAAATTGCCCACTAAGCCTATGCAAGGCACAGTCGGGCACATTAGCATACCATTAAGGTTGCGCAATCCACTCATTTGCATGAGTTGAGCCATAAAAGCGTACCACCACAGCACTAGGCATTGACAGGTATTGCAGCCATATCGGTGTGGGACTACATACAGTGGGATGCAACTGGGATTGCAGTTTGTGCAGCGGTGTACCAATCTGGCCTGACAGGCAGCTAATGGTGCCAATGTTTTCTGTCCACATGTAGCAACATGTCAGGGAATGAGGGAGCTGAGGAGCAGGGGTCTGCATGGAAGCACAGGCCTAACTTTACCAGAGACAAGTAGCAAGCCCTGTGTGAGGCCCACGTGGACAGGGAGGAGCTGATCAGTGGGGCAACAGGCACCCCACAGGAGTGTGCTACAGGGTGGGAGGATGTGGCGACATATGAGAATGCCCACGGCTGCCATCAGTGAAGTGCACAGGAGTGCAAAAAGAAGATGGGACTGACAGGCAGTGCATAAAAGAGAAAGTGGCAGCCATCAGGGCATCCTGCAATAGGACTGGTGGGGACCCTGGAGCCGCACTGGTCTTCATGGCAGGGGAGGGGATAGTGGCAGTGACCATCATCAGGACAGCCATTGAGGGCATCCTGGGAGGTGGGTTCCAGATGGATGGCAGCCCATCATGGCACTGTGCCATCAGGGCCAGGTGGTGCATGTACGGCCATGTGGGTGCAGTCTTTCACCCCAATCATGCCTGGCATGCGTGCCACCCTGTGGAAGCCCCACATGTTTGCTGTATGATCTGCCTGTGTGCTCGGGAATTGGATGAACTCCAAAGCATGTGGCAGCAGGGTGTTGAGGAACTGTGTGAGGGCACGGGACATGGCCGACTGGGTGTTGCCTGTGGTGGCCCCTGTTGGTTTCTGGAAGGTGTCCGTGGAAAGCAGGCACATTGCTGCTGTCACCTTGGTCTCCACTGTCATTGCGTGGCTCCTCCTGGTGGGTGCCTGCAAATCATCATGGTACAGCTTGCAAAGCTGACTCAGAATTGCCCTGTTCAGCCAGTACCATCTCACAATCTCAGCGTCACCAAAATCCTCAAAGGTGATCTGGGCACGATACCGTCTGTGTGTGGATACCACCGATGGGATCTTCCTCTGCCACATTGCTGTTCCTCCTCCTCCCACCCCTCATCATTGCCTCCATCATAAATGGTCCTGCAACTATGTTTATGTTTGCACTATTTCTTGTGCATCTGTTGTGTGTGCATTTGGGCCTGCTTTTATGGGCTCAGCTCTATGTGATGCATTCTGTGGGTTGCTCCTGACTTGTGCTGTGCCGCCCCGCTGAATATACCATTGCACTGCGTATTCATGGTTCCGCCCCCTTATACTTGCGCCGTGTACATGGCTATTGTGCTGCTGTGCAATGCGATTTGCCCATTTGAGGTCACTGAATATGGCTAAGGGGCACATTTCTGGTCCCTCTGAATATCTCCCCCTAAATGTACATAACATGATCACAACTCTTTACAATCTAAGTATTCATTTACTAAAACAAAAATAATCCAACCTCACAGCAGCATATCTTCCTCTTTTTAATACAAGAAAATGCATTAACAAAAGAAAACTGGTGTCACAAAACCTAGCAGTGTATAAAAAGAAGAAAGGAAAAAAAACAAAACACATTTTCTGTTCAAATTAAAGCCAGCTCCCACAACACCAGTCTACAGTGTTCAGTTATTGTTTATTTTTTGGGTTGGCTATAGAAATGTCAAAAAAAAAAAAAGAATTATTTTGTCATAGTTGTCTTTGAATGAGTAAAAGCTGCCTGGTTTCTTGACACGGACCATCAGGCACTTGGGGTGTTTTTAGGTTTTTTCTATAGCCAGATCAGCAAATAAGCAATGACCGAGCACTGTGTACCAGTGTGGGAGCTGGCTTTCATTGAACAGAAAACATTTTGTATTGTTTCTTTTCCTTTCTTTTTCACAGTATGCTATGTTTTGTCAACTGCAGCTCGGTTTTCAATCAACAGGTGCACCTGGAGTTTTCTTTGATTTATAGTCCCAATGTTCACATACAGAAGCATTTATGCTGGGGGCACCAAGAAGCTCTCAAAAGAACTGGATAGGCAATATATGTTTTTTTTAAGTATCTGTTGGAGACAAACCTCTAATGAATTGACAGAGTTGACAGTAAAATGGAGAAGAAGCACTGGTCAGTAAGAGCCAAGCAATGTATGTGGGATGTTCCTGCAACAGCATTGCTGCCACAATCCTGATTCTGGCAGGTATAACAAGACCAAAGAAAAAACAGAAATATAACTTTATCAACTTGTCCTAAAGCAAACAGGCGGCATCTCCCTTGGTGCTTTTGTTCTACACTGCAAAAATCACAGGCTCTAAAAAACGTAAGCAGAATATATCTTGCTTGCTAAAACTGAATTGATGGAGGGGTGAGATGCTGCCTATCCCTTAGTCTGGGAAAAGACAGTGAAAAGAATACCAGAGATGCAAGGGGGAAGAGAATAGCCAGTTAATTCTTGTATCAGCCTTGAATTTTGTCAAGTAGGGTAAATATGTTACTCTAGGATTTAAATGTCCAGATGTCAGATGGCTAAGAAATCAACAAAAGATGTTAGGAGGAGTGGAGGACTAGGGACAGGTCAAATATACTCTCATGGGGAGGATACTAATTAACATATCACGCCCCTAGAAAAATAGCTCTCTCCAACTCCTATGCTTCATGTAGACAGCGTAGTAATTAGGCTACTGGTGGAGGAAACTATTTTAACATTTCACACTGTTCGGTTGCAAGAATGAAGTCGGTCCTTTTCTGAAAGCAAAACGTCTGCAGGTCTATGCCCACTGCAGCTGTAAAAAGACAAGGTACCCCTGGTGCCCCTACCCTCGACTGATGTGCCTTTCAAGAGAATTGCAACACATGTGGTTGGTTCCTTAGACAAAAGTAAACAGGGTAATAGATTTATTTTGGTAGTATGTGACTATGCTACTCAATACCCAGAGGCAGTTCCAATGCACACATTGACAGCCCCAAAAGTGGCTGTAGAGCTTGCCAAAATTTTAAGCAGAGTGGGCATACCTAAAGAGATTATTATTGATCAAGGCAGTAATTTTGGTGCTGCCTTGCTGATGGCATTGTAACAATTACCAGGTATCACTGCCATAAGAACTTCTCCTTGTCACCCTCAAACAGGCGGTCTTGTTGAGCATTTTAATCAAACCTTAAAACACATGCTAAAAAGGTTTGCAAAAGGTGAAGGGAAAGACTGGGACCAATACTTGCCTTACCTACTATTTGCTTACAGAGGAAGTGCCACAAGCATCAGTAGGTTTTTCACACTTTGAAATAATGTATGGTAGACAACCTAGAGGGCCACTAGATGTAATAAAAGAAACGTGGGAAGATTACCCCACTCATAAAAACTCTGTTACGGCTTATGTGTGTGCACTGATAAATAAATTGAAAAAGTATGTTTAAATTGCTCATAGTAATCAGGAAGAGGCTCAAAGCCAGCAGAAGGTATATTACAACCATGGGGTAAAAGAAAACTTTTTTCAGCCAGGTGAAAAGGTCTTGCTTCTGTTAGCTGCTACTGAAAATAACCAGTTAATGGAGTGGTTAGACTTATTGCTACAGCTAACTATGAGACTGAGACCTCTGATAGGGAAAAATCCTACCAAGATATACCATGCTAACCTCCTGAAGAAATGGGTTGAAAAAACACCAAAGGCTGCTTTGTTAGTATTACCAGAAACTGATAAAGAAGATACTGATATAGCTTATGACAGACTGGAACTTCTGATGTTGTAAAGGTGAAGGTTTCCTTAACCCCGGAATAGATCACAGAAATTCATAACCTGGTAGAAACATTTAACAGTACTTTTATCACAATGCCAGGCTAAGCAAAAAGGGTCGAGCACGTATTAGTAACAGGGAATGCTTGCCCTATCAGACAAAAGGGGCACAGAATACCAGAGCAGTTAAGAACAGACGTGATTAAGGAAATACAAAAAATGAAAGAGTTGGGTATCACTGAAGAATCTAAAAGTGCTTGGTCATCACCAATGGTGACAGTAAATAAAAAAAGAAGGGGGTATAAGGATCTGCATTGATTTTTGGAAATGTAATCAAGTGTCCGAATTTGACAGCTATCTTATGCCCAGGATAGATAATTTGGTGGACAGATCGGGAAGTGACAAGTACATCAGTACCCTCAATCTCACCAAGGGTTACTGGCAATTTTCCTTAGCTAAAGAATCCAGACACAAAACTGCATTTGCCACTCCTGTCGGATTCTATCAGTTCACCACCATATGATTTGGTTTACATGGCAAACCCGCTACATTCCAGCAGTACATGGATTTAATTCTAGCTCCTCACGATGGTTATTCTGCTACTTACCTGGATGATGTTGCAATGTACAGTCCAGACTGGAAAAGCCACCTGAAACACCTATGAGCAGTTATCCAATCTATCAAAAATGCAGGTCTGATTATTAATCCCCCAAAGTGTGCACTGGGTATGCAGGAAACACATACTTCAGCTATATTTTGGGAAATGTAGATGTAAAGCCAGAGATTTCTAAGATAGAAACTGTAGCTAACAATCATATCCCTAAAACAAAGAAACATGTCGGGTACTTTTTAGGTCTGACTGGTTAGTACTGGAGATTGGTTCCCATCTTTGCCCAGTTAGCTACTCCCCTCACTGAACTCATGAAGAAACTGTACTCGAATAATGTGAAATGGCCCCCAAAGTGTGATGAGGCTTTTTGGGCCACCAAGGCTGCATTATTCTCAGCCCCTGTTTTAAGAAGTCCAGACTTTAAGAAACAATTCCTGTTACAGACAAATGCATCAGAGGTAGACCTAGGTGCAGTCCTGAGTCAGAATATACTGTAGATGGGAAGGAACATCCCATTCTGTATACCAGTAGGAAATTACACGACTCAAAGAAAAGATACTCCACCATTGAGAAGGAATGTCTTGCTGCAAAACGGGCCATGGAGTCCCTTAAATTGTATTTGCTAGGAGCTGACTTTGTGCTTATAACAGATCATAACCCTGTAAGTTGGCTTAATCAAATGAAGGATAAAAATTCCAGAATCACAAGGTTGTACCTGTCACTACAACCATATAAATTCAAAGTGAAGCACAAATCTGAAAAAGAGAATGTCAATACTCATTTTCTGTCAAGATCTGGAATTGAGAATTCAGAAGGTTGAAAAAAAGGGTGTGTTTAAACTGTTTGCTGCAGAATGTGGCATGTGGAAACCATGTTTGGGAAGACTAGACAGACCGTCTGCCACCATTTTCTATGTTTCTATGGCTATGAAAAAGGGGACATAAGGTAATGTTAAAAGGAGAATTAAAAGAATGTTTTGGAAACCTGTTTAAAAACAGGTTCCCTCTTAAAGAGGGGGTTCATGACAGGGTTAAATAGGACCCTGTCCCATTACTTATGCAGAGAGAGAATTAAAAGTAAGGATCTAGTCTGTCTTCTCCTTTTCTGCCACTTGTCTGTCTTTGCCTGTCTGATTGCGCAATCCCTTTTTTTTCCTGGGCACCCTGAGGATCTAACCAATCCGAAAGATCCCATGCTTCCTCCTGCTATCTCTTCTTCACTTTCTGTTTACATCTTTTCTTTCCCCATTGCTTATCTGTGGTTGAGAAAGTGTATATGGACATTTGTGTGAAGCTGAGATCCTTGGTTTGTAAATGTACATAGTTATGTTGTTGGAAATCAACTTCAGAAAGGTATTTCAGTTTATTAGAAAAGATTCAGTTTATTAGCAAAGCTAGCAAGCTGTAAATACAAGGGGTTTGACCTTGAGAGATCTTTTGATCTCAAGCTTGTTGACAGAACTGTCAACAGGAGGCACTTCCAGACATCCTGTTCTGTTTTATTACACATGTGGAGCCTGGATGTACTTGCTCGGGAAAGAAACTAACAAATGTGTCACATTCTGCGAAAAACAGGATGCAGTGAGAAACTAAAAGACAGCGATGTTTTTGGATTTTCAATTTTAGTTTTAGAGTTGGAGATGTACTACATATAGAACAAGCATTTGTCAATGCCGAATGTTGCTTGCTTCTATGTGCTGTTTAGGTATTTGGAAGTCATTGGAGTGTAAATATTGAAAATTTGCGAACTTACGAGCGTGCGTAGGAACTGCGCAACGCACACTCGTAAAACAGTCATTTTTAGGAATTTTTTCACCAAATTTTCAACATAGCCATTTTAAGACCTCTGGTCATGAACAGTGTCACTGTGATTTTCTTAATTTGTCCCGTGACATTGATTTCGCACAACCGACTGCGCCATTCTGCGCTACATGGGTGGAAACACATTTTGGGTGAGATGAAAATGACAGCTGTACTACTCATAAGAAGGTGTGGTAAAATGGCAATGTTGAAAATCTGGATGAAAATATTGAAATTCATGAACTTATGAGCCTGCGTAGGAACTTTCATAGCATATTTGTATAAACAGTCCTATTTTGGAATTTTGGCGCCAAATTTTCAACATACTGGGGTTTTAGGCCCTTCTCATGAGTGATGTCACTGTCATGGTGGTATTCAGGCCTGAAGGGTGGTTGCGCGGTCCCGCACAAATCACCTCCAGACCCCGAACTCTTTCATGACAGTATCATGAGAAGGAGTCCCTAAACCATGTTGAAAATTTGGTGCAAAATTCCCAAAAATGGCTGAGATATGCATAAAGTTGAAACCCTATCTAGCCCATTATACAGCTTACCGGCATTTCCTCAGTTCGCGGTCGGCTTTGAAGAGTGCAGACGTGTTCCCAGTCCACGCAAGATCGTCCGCGCTGGAGTCCGGAGGTAAGTATGGGGTGAGGGGGGTGGGAAGGCTGGCTGCGCAGTGGGTGGGTGCGGGTTGTGGGAGGGGGCCGGAGACACACCGCGGGACCGCTTTTGTCTTACAGGTTAAAAAAAAAGACGCTAGGGACCGCTTGCCATGTTGGGTGGCCTCCCAGCGGGCACAAGGACGTTGGGGGTGTTCAGCCCACGGGGATTGGGCACCCCGGTTGGCAAAGGACTGATTGCCACGCTGGGGTGGGCTCCCAGCGTGGCACCAACTACTGGGGGAGACGACGCAGCTCAGCCGGCAGGGATTGGGCACCCCGTCGGTTATACAGTGCATGTGGGGCGCCGCTGACGTGAGGAGGGGCTGCGCTGGCGGCAGCTTCTTATCGCTGCTCACCAAGCGTAGCCCCTTTCAACTGAGTGTCACTGCATTTTTGGAGCATGTCATAGACAGCTCCAAAATGCATTGGCTTACAGGGGACGCGCCTGCCAGCACACTGCCTGAATTGGAGGAGGAGGCGACACACCTCCGAAATCTCTGAAGATGGCACTATGTTTCTTGCACATGCGTGCAAGCAACATAATAATGGATAGGGAACTGTGCACAACAAGGCTGTGTTTCCATTGAGGGGGTTGATGATATCATAGACCTCGAGAGTGAAGCTCGAGAGGTCCCTATGATGTCATCAACCTCCCGAGATGGAAACATGGCCTTGTTGTGCACAGTTCACTGTCTGTTATTTTATATAGTATATGGTTCCCCCAAAATGTGTCAGCAAGTATCTGTCGGTTTCTGTGCCTTTCTGTAGCTTGTTCTGACACTGCCGTTTCCTCCCGGTGCATGCTGGGGTCCCGCTCTGCTACCAACCCTGAAGGTTCTCGCTGTCGTCTTTATTCCCCAGGACCACTGATTTATTAAAAAAAAAATAAAAGACTTGACAAATTGATTGTTTGGAAACACGGCGCCGACTATAGCTATCTGTGTTCGAACTATCTGAGAAGCTCATGCCCAAACACTCGCTTAGCGGCGCCGCCGCCATGTTGTACAGTTTTTTTTTTTGTGAAGCTCAATGTTTCAGCCAATGGGGAAACAGTTGAAGGTTAAGAAGTTGTTGTACTATTGTTGTGACGTCAGAACGATAGTACAACAACTTTTTTGACCTTTGAACTGTCCTACAACAGGATTTGGAAAACCACTGTTTTCCATCCACAATAAACCCTAACCATATACTATACAGGACTTTTGCTTGGACTGCCTGTGTCAAAAGCCATCCTGTACAAGTGTTTTTATTTTATTGTTTTTATAATAAAGTTCTATTTGTGATTTTTATAACTACTCTTGGTCTGCCTATGCTTCCTGACCTTGCCTCTGTGGCACTTTATGCCTTTCCAAAAGATTTCATTAAATGAACCTCACTATTTCATAGAAACCCTTCTATGGCCATTCCCGGAAATGGAATTCTTTCTCCTACCTTCTTCTTAGAAAGGGGGACAGAGCTAGGTTGTCCTCTTCCCTCCTTGTGGTCATTCTTTCACTTGATCAACTGGTGCATAAGCTTGAAAATGATCCCCTCACTGAAGGTATTAAATTTAAAGAGAAATCATACACCTGTACCCTTTATTCTGATTTATTAATCTCGATTCAGAACCCATGTACTTCAATCTTGAAAATGTTACAAATAAAATGTATTTATTTATTTGTTATTTATTTAACTTTGGTGACCAGGTAAGTACACTGGCATGAAAAGCCTTTTTCAGGCATGACCTGGGTGCAATAGCACAGGCGAAAGCAGAGATACATAATACCATAGATGTAACAATATTTACATTGCATTGTATTTACAAAGGTAAAACAGTAGTTAACCATAAGGAAATTGTGTACAGATATACAACAGCTACCAATCTAATGGGGGGGGGGGGATAGTAAAAAAAAAAAAAAAAGATACAGAGAAAGAGGAGGAGTGCACAGTGTCACAAACGCACCCCGCAGGTCAGGCCCTCTGCTCCCACAGTACCAAACCTCGAAGTGCAATATGTGAACAGGAGATAAACAGGGTACCCTCCTCTCTGTTTTGGGTCCGAATCACCTACTATCCTCAAGTCCAGGGTCAAATATGAACCTTTTTCTAGCACACCCAGTTAACAGGCTCCAATATATATTCTCTTTGGGGAATGCAATACAATACTTCACCCTGTGGGCACCCAGCCAGGTTCAAAAGTCTACCCTCATGACTCAATACAAGACCGAGGTATATTCTTACCTTTAGCAAGATAATTAACACACTTCTAAACCCTTACAGGTGTCAGAATTTTAAACCCTGTTCCAGCACATTCACATGGCAAAAGAAACTGAGAAGGCACAGGCAGAATTTTTAAGAAAAATAGTGTTTACTAAAATTAAAAAAAAATGGATAAAATACAAAACACAGAACATGTAACAAAAATACTTAGGACTAAATTGGAAATTACAGAACAAAAAGCACCTGAATACTTAAAGTTCTCGCTTAACTAATTGTTAACAGAAGTGCCTGTTTGAGTCCAGAGATCAACTGTCTCATTCCTCTTAGAGTCCGGAGATAAGTGTCTTTTCCCCCAGATGCTTGACAAATTGAAAGTCAATCTCTCCACCTCCTTGTGATGTCGCAGCACACATAAGGTCATTGCTAGCCCTGTGATAAATCTGTAATCTGAGTAGGAATATCCAAAAGGATGTTATTTCATTGCTGGCTGGAAATCAGCAGTTAGAATTTGTTAAAAATAGGACAGTCTCTTTGATCAAAGCATTTCCTTTGAAGTTCTTAGAACACATGTCCCGCCAACAGTTCCCTTCTAGGTGTGAAGGCCAAAAAGGAATCAACCAAGTGTACCCTTTCCTTAAGGATCATAAAATGCATACTTTGTCTTTATAGTTTTTAAAGTAGGAATATTTTATGATGTGTTATCACCTGCCATTTTTGAAGGAAGCCATATGTGTTAAAACAGAGCAGGAAAACAACATCTTCTATATTAGGGCTATGCTGAGGTCAGAAGGTCAAACCTTACACTTTCTGGCTGCTATCCTCTAAGCATTCACATCACATTTTTATATCACAAATATTGTACAATAATTATTAGAGGTTTTATCATGTTACACTCCTCCCTCCTTAGACTGAACTTGAGGGATCTATTCCTGCATGGGATGAGTTCCCCAAATTCAGTTCACATCTCAAACCTATGTGATAAACCGTCAGTGTTTTCATTTGCTGCCCCTGCCCTGTGGGAGACAGTCATGTCATAACTTTGCATGCAAGACTGCATCTTAACAGCCTACCATTTGTTTTACCCATTTGTGACAGCTAAACCAGGGGGTTGTGATCTGTTTGTACCTCAGAATGCTGCCTGTATAGGTATGGCTTTAACTTCTTTAGGGCCCACACCATGGCAAGACACTCTTTCCACTATAGAGTAAGCCTGCTCCCTGGAAAGTAACTTCTTACTGAGGTACACTATGGGATGAGCTTTCCCTTGGTTGGATGTTTGACTAAGCACTGCCCCAATACCCACATCTGAGACGTCAGTCTGGACTACAAAGATTTTACTATAGTCTGGACTTGCCAATACAGGAGCACTGCACAGTGCCTCCTTTAGACACGTAAAGGCTTGTTCACAGACTGGTTCCCAGGTAACTTTCTTAGCATCCTTTTCCTCAACAGGCCAGATAGGGGAGTGGCCAGGGCACTGTAGTTTGGTACAAATTTCCTATAGCACCCTGCTGTCCCTAGAAAACTCCAGACCTGCTTCTGTATTTCAGCTCTGGGCTATGCCTTGATTGCCTCTATTTTTGCTTGGTTAGGACAGAGCTGTCCCTGGCCTACAATGTGTCCGAGATATGCCACCTCAGCCATGGCTACCTGGCACTTCTCAGCTTTTAAAGTGAGTCTGGACCTCTGTATCCTGCCCAGCACTTCCCTAAGGTGGGACAGGTGTTCCTTCCAGCTAGCACTAAAGATGGCAATGTCATCCAGGTACGCCACAGTGTACTCCTCAGTGCCATTTAACACCTGGTTCACCAATCTTTGGAAAGTGGCAGGGGCATTCTTCATTCCAAAAGGCATTACTTTAAATTCAAATAACCCTATTGTTGTGATGAAGGCTGACCTCTCCCTAGCACTGGCAGTTAACTCTATTTGCCAATACCCTTTTGTCAGGTCAGTAGTGTTAAGGTATGTCACCCCTCCCAACTTGTCCAGGAGTTCATCTGTCTGTGGCATTGAGTGGGTGTCTGACTTTGTGACTACACTGAGTCCAAGATAGTCCACACAAAAATGAGTAGAGCCATCTGGCTTGGGAACAAGGACCATTAGTGAGGCTGTGGGATTTCTGGATTACCCTTAAATCCAGCATTTCCTCCACCTCCCTTCTAATGTCCTTTTGGACAGCCTCCGACACCCAATATGCTGGTCACCGTATGGACGCCTGTGTCTCTGTCTCCACATTGTGCATCTTTAATGGGGTTAGTCCAGGCTTATCACTAAACAATAGGGTGACAAGACCTGCAATACTCCTTCACCTGCTGGGTGAAGTTGGGCCAATAGCTGCGTAGTGCGCATGATTCTCAGATGACCAGACATGGGAATATCATGTGCAATCTTGAGCAACTGCTCACGGTACCCCTGGGAAATGACAAGCTGCCTGCCCATCACCCCTTCCTCTGTCCTTACATCCTGCGTATACAGAAGTCCATTGTTCCAATAAACTTTGTTTCCTGTCACCTCCCTGTGCTCCGTTAGAGTCTGCCCAAGCCCTCAGCTTCTCTAAACTAGGGTCACTTTTCTGAGCAGCTGTAAACTCCTTACACATTCCCAAAGCAGGGGACAGGTCCCCTTCAGTTTCTGAACTAGGGTCTCTAGCTCTAGCATCAGAGCATTCAAGATCACTGCCATCACTAACTCTCTGACTATAGGTTACACCTCCCTCCTCCGAGTAACCCTCTGTAGCTGTCCTGTGTACTACCTGGGGAACTTCTACCCCCCCTTTTTACTATTCTCCATATCAGGAGACACAGGCTGGGGAACCAGCCTCCAGTGTTTTCCACAGGGGCTTCTATGGGGTCTAGGGAACTACAATTTACCTTTGCTGCTTGACTGTGGGTAACTGCACACACCATCTCCTGCTGGAGACTGTTCACAAGAATTATGCCTAAAGCAAGATTTTCTGAGACTGCAATGTTTTGCACAGTCTCCCCTGTCTCACCCCAGTCCAGGAGAACACTAGCAAGTGGCAGCATTTTCTTCTCCCCAGTGAATCCCCATACAGCCACAAATTGATTGGGTATAAACTGTTTAGGCTCTACCAAACCCCCTTTTACCAAAGTCAGGGACACCCCCATGTCCCTTAGCCCATGCATCTGTACCCCATTCATAGTGACTGGGTGTATGTGTTCCCTCATGTTTACTGGCATGCTTTCAGGGACACACAAATATCCCACTTCTTTCCTAGCACCACTTCTCTGCCCTTTTTGGACACTGCCTGGCAATATGTCCAGGTTCTCTGCACATCCAACGTTCATTTCTTTTATCAGGCAAATCTTTTCTTTGTAACCTGGGGCTACCTGGTTTCAGTGGAGGCAGGGAGTATTTTTGCTGCCCTGAAGGTGCGCTTTTACCTTTCTGTGCTGCCACACCCAGCCACCCATTCCCTCTCAGAGCAGGTTTGCTCCTGGCACAGCGGTCCAAGAGTTCAGTAGCCTCTTGCACTGTTTTTGGATCTTGGTCCTCTAGCCAGGTTTTCAGCTGTGCTGGGCATGCCAAAAAAAAACTGCTCTATCAGTACATTTTCAATTTTCTCTACAGAGTTTGCTTCAATCCCTTCCTGTTTTAAAATCTTACGTTGTTTAATGGCTAGCTGCTCGTAGCTCATGTCAGGGCTTCTCCCAAGATTATGGAATTTAATTCTGTATGCCTCTGCTGTTAGATCATATTTCTTTAAAAGTGCAGCTTTAAGTTTACTGTAATCATTACAGTCCTCATTGTCCATTTGACCCAATGCATCCTGAGCTTTCCCGGTAAGTAGTAAGGCTAGATGGAAGCTCCAGGACTCTCTGGGAATGTTTGCCTGAATACATACTTTTTCAAAGGAATTTAAAAAGGCATCCATATCTTCCCCGTCTTTTAATTTAGCTGTCAGTTTAGAATTAAATTTGTAACCCTGTCCTGGAGTTCCAGTTAAACCCAAGCCACTTACCTGCTCTGGCACCAGTCTTGGGAGTTGTAGCTTCTCCAGTTCAAATTCCCTCTGGCGCTCTCTCTCCTCTTGCTTGGCCTCTCTCTGATGGTCACTCTTCTCACTCGGCCTCTTGCTGAAGCTGTCGGTCTTTTTCCTCAGCCTCTCTCTGAAGCTGTCTTTCTCTTTCCTCTTGCTCCATCTCCAACTTCCTCTGTTCAAACTCCCTTTGCTGCTGGGCTTCGAACCTTTTCTGTTCAAACTTCAGCTACATCCTCCATCTGCAGCCTGATCCCTTCTGGCTCCAGAATGCTGGTGACCTTCCCCTGCTGCTGTGGCCCTTGGCTTGCACTGGTCCTGCTGTCCTCCTCGCAGGATCTGGGCACTGCACTGGCCCCTGGCCCCTCCACACTAAAGGTTTGGTCCTTTCCCATCACAGACTGTAACTCGAGGCCTTGTGCATCAGCTGCCACAAGAGCCTCCATGTGGTACTGATGTTTGGCTCGGCCCTCATGCTGGACTCCTCTATCTTGGCAAAACTGCCTCATGTAGTCTGCAGTGTGTTCACTGTAGTTGGAAGTCATCTTCTTCCCTATCTACAGCTACACTAACTTGCACCCGAAAAAAAAATAAAACAGGTACGCAACTTAGACTGTAAGCACAATGATATAGTTATTTTTCCTTTTTTAAATCACTGCCTTATTTTGTATGTGAGCTGTTACAGTATCAATCTGACACACTGGACTCTTAATGCTCGTGTTGCCAAATACTTCTAAATCGCACTGCTGCCAACCAAATCTGTCACAAATGCACCCCGCAGGTCAGGCCCTCTGCTCCCATAGTGCCAAACCTCAAAGTGCAATATGTGAACAGGAGACAAACAGGGTAACCCTCATGTCTGTTTTGGGTCCGAATCACCTACTAGCCTCAAGTCTGGGGTCAAATATGAACCTTTTTCTAGTACACCCAGTTAACAGGCTCCGATATGTATTCTCTTTGGGGAATGCAATACAATACTTCACCCCATGGGCACCCAGCCAGGTTCAAAAGTCTACCCTCATGACTCAATACGAGACCTAGGTCTTTTCCCTCAGACGCTTGACAAATTGAAAGTCAATCTCTCCACCTCCTTGTGATGTCACAGCACACATGAGGTCACTGCTAGCCCTGTGATAAATCAATAATCTGAATAGGAATATCCAAAAGGATGTTATTTTATTGCTGGTTGGAAATCATTTTTTAAAATATGACAGTCTCTTTGATCAAAACATTTCCTTTGATGTTCTTAGAACACACATCCTGCCAACAATTCCCTTCTAGGTGTGAAAGCCAACAGGAATCAGCCAAGTATCCCCTTTCCTCAAGGATCATAAAATGCATACTTTGTCTCTGTAGTAGGAATATTTTACGATGTATTATCACCTGGCATTTTTGAAGGAAGCCCTGTGTGTTAAAACTGAGCAGGAAAACAACATCAGCTACATTAGGGCTATGCTGAGGTCAGAAGGTCAAACCTTACACTTTCTGGCTGCTATCCCCTATGCAGACATTCACATCACATTTTTATATCACAATATACAATAATTATTAGAGGTTTTATCACGTTACACACAGTACAGGGAAGGGGACATTAGGAGATGACACTAGGGTAAGGATAGGGAATACAGCTGTGCAGAAATAGGGAGAGCAAGATTAGGAGATGACACTGGGGTAAGGATAGGGGATGCAGGTGTGCACAATACGGAGAGCAAATAGGAGTAGATTGGAATGGATATGGGGAGGGAGGTTAGCAAATGCATGGACATATGGTAGATGATGAGTAATGATATTTCAGAAGCTTCATGAAAGTAGCAAGAGTGGGGGTTTTTCCTGATGGGAGGGGGTATTGAGGTCCATATAGAGGCAGCATGGAAACAAAAGGACCATTGACCCATGTTGGTGCAAAACAGAGAGACAGCAATGATATTAGAGGCAGAGTAAGAGGTGGGGAGAGTGACGAGAGAGAGCTGCCTAGCTAGGTATGGAGGGATGCCAGTACACAGAGTTTTATTAATAAGGGAGGCAAGGGCTAAACTGCCTCAGAGTTCTGGAGGTAGGCAATTTAGGGTATTTAATGCTGCACAGTGGCGGGTATTACAGCCCCAGCCAGAAGCAAATTTAGCAATATTGTAATATGAGGCATGTTTCTTTTCCCCATACATAATTTTTGGTGTTTTTTTAGTTTTTTTCTCCCCGATTCCCATCCTTACCTGGGACACACACGCATGTGGAGGTATGCACATGCCACATCTTGAGGCATCCTCCCTACGTGTTGCCTTCTATACCAACCACTGAACCGCCACCCGGTGGCGGCAGGACTATGGGGAGGTAGCAGCCACTCCCAGGAGAGGAGAGCTGCCTTCCAGCTGCTCAATCCAGCTCTGACCCTGCCCCCTATGCTGGCTCCCCGATGACCAGAGTCCGTTCCCAAACCCGGCTCACCAGCGTGGTGCGAGGTAAAGCATCCAGCACCTCAGCACTCAGTGCCACCGGGCCGGTTAGGTACATTTTTTTTTTTCGTAGAACAGTTACAGTAGGTAGGTTTTCTGGCTATAAAATTAACATAGGAAAAACATAGTTTTTATCTCTTAATGGACCCTGCACCAAAAGAGAAATTGTAGACTTAGGCCTAAACCGGGCTAATGAGTTTACTGACTATCTGGGAATCAAAATTTATAAAGACCTCCATAAAATGTTTAAAAATAATTTATCCAACCTTTAACCTAAAATAAAAAAAGATTTAGATAAGTGGAATGAGCTGCCCCTAAATTATTGGAGTAGGATCAAAACAATAACAATGAATTTATTACCAAGGACTTTTATATTATTTGAGCACGATACCTTGTTTCATCCCTAAGACTTGGTTCCAATATATTAATTCCATCCTTAATAGATTTATATGGAATAACAGACAGACTAGGCAATATTTTCACCACGCCTCTAAATCTAAAGAACTTAGAGTCCTCAGACTACCAGATCTTTATTTAGTTTTTGTTTACCGGGTAGGTGCACTAGCCAGCAGTATAACTATTTTCAGGCATGACCCGAGAGAGTACATAACATCATGAAAATAGGTACAGAACAAATTCAGCAATGAGAAGTAGACCTTACATCTTGGGGAACACAAATCCTTATACATAGAATGTAGGGAGTTAGAGCACAAAGCACAAGGGCAACAATATAATTAACAGGGAATGAATATTAGGTGCATCCTGTGGAGGAAGTAAACAACATAGCAGTAGAACAAGCACTGCTAATGAACTAGGTTATAGGAGAAGTATTAACAAAGATAGTGCAGTAAATAGGAGATCCAGGTGGAGACTAACAGTTCAGGACAGAATAAAAGTGAGGGTAGATGGAGCAGCCAAGGCCAAGGAGAAATGTTGTCTATCCAGATCCGAAGATTAGTAGGGACTTGGACAAGTGCTTAGGGCATGAAACATGGGCAGTGAGATAGGTGGCCTGACAGGCAAGAATTAGGGAGGATCAAAACAAGTACAACGGTCAGCCTGCACAAGATGGTGACGGAGCATAGTTCTGAAGTGTAGGTGGAACCCAGTCTGACGGACTTCCAGGGGGGAGAGTATTCCAGAATTGAGGAGCCACAAGTTGAAAAGCACCTGCACCTTTAGAGGCAAGACATCTGGGAACTTTCAGTAAGGATTTTTTCAACTGATCTCAGTTCATGAGAGGAGGTGAGAAGAAGTAACCTCTCTGCTAGTGTTGTTGGGGTTTCAAGCCTGATAATAGAATCAACAAGACAGCCCAGGTAGTATTGTCTAGTAGTCACAGGGGAGAGCCAGCCCAGGTCCTCAAAGTTGGCAATGGTGCCCAAGTCTAGGGGAAGAGGACGCATAACGGCATATATTATTATAAGTAATGTCCCATTTCAGTAGGGAGGTTTTTTGGGCAGCACCAAGGATGGGGACACACTAGTTGAGAGCAGGCAACAGAATTCCCCTAGCAATGGCCAGTTTAGCTGATGGTGTTAGCATATAGCTTGTCTTGTATGCAGCACCCAATTTTATATTTACTGCCTTGCAGGTAGTTTGAATATGCAGGTTGAGCTGGATTGATCCAGTAGGACCCCAAGATAGTTAAAGGATGAGACAGACTGTAATTGAGATCCACCCATGTCAAGGACCGCCAGTGACGAAGGACCGGTCCTGAGTTTAGGGGCATAGCCAAAAAGCATAGATATTGTTTTCTTTGCATTTAGAACCAGTTTATAATCATTGAGGACTTGGACATAGAGACATTGGATGGGTGTAGCCTGGCCTCTGTGGACTGTTATAAATACTTGGGAGTCTGGTTGGACTCCCATTGCAGTTGGGACTTTCATATTGATAACTTGATGCAAAAACTGAGTAAAAAGTTGGGGGCATTGTATAAACATAGAAATTGCCTCTCATTTGATGCTAGGTTAAAGATTGTGAATTTGATGATAATTCCTCATATTGATTATGGTGACGTCGTATATAATGGGGCAGCTAGTGGCAGTTTGGGAAAGCTTGATGTTATCTATAATAGATATACACGTTTTGTTTTGGATGCACCTTGGAAAACACACCACTGCACCGTTTACAGGAACTTAAATTGGATATCCTTGACAGAACGGCGAAATATGCATGTGCAATGGTTGATCCATCGCTGTTATCTTAAAAAAGCACCAGGATATCTAGTGGAGTTCCTGGAGGAGTGGAATGTTAAGGAAGGGCTGAGATCTGCAGGGGAAATAAAATTTAGGGTACCATTTATGAGAACAGTGAGTAGCCAACATTGTTATGTATGTGAGGGTCCGAAATTGTGGAACTCATTGCCAGGGCATCTGAGATTATGCACAAATAAAACATCTTGGAATGTAATAAAATCATGGCTCGTAAAGGAAGCAATGTCTTTAAAAATGTGTTGTATTTGAGATATTTGCACATATGGTATATTGTTGTAACTTTTTTTTTATCTTTTTCTGTTCATGTATGTATGTATAATGTATGTATTGTATTTTCTTAGAATGAAACTGATATTTTTGTACAGTAGGATCCCATTGTAAATTAGCTGATGCTAAACTGGGTTTTATCCTGTTTCTGATATCAGAAATAAACTTTTTACTACTACATTGAGCCAATTTTGAATGTCCTTGAAGTCGTAGGAGAGGGCAGTGTCATCAACTTTGCTTGTGCTGTTATAGATGAAGAAGAAGAAGAAGAAGAATCAGCATTTATATAGCGCTTTTCATACATCCCAAAGCGCTTTACAAGCAATGCTAGACTGGTAGTGAAGTGACTGAATGTGTGGTGGCGGCCATATCGCACATCATCACACACACACAGCCTGGATAATTGCATGAACCGGTTTATGGGAAGGGGAATGTTGGCCAGGACACCGGGAATGTTCCCTACTCTTTGCGAAGAGTGCCCTGGGTTCTTTTACTTCCACCTGGACACCCACCAGGACAACACCAGGATGGGCAGAAGGGATCTCAGTTTAACGTCTCATCCAAAGGATGGCACACCCCAGCAGTACAGCACCCCCCAATACTGCACTCGGATGCCAGTGATTTTTAGGTGCAAGTCCAATCCCGGTGTGGGACGAGAACCCACAACCTTCTGGTCTGGAGGTGGACGTGCTACCAAATGAGCGACGCTGACACCTAGTATGCTCCTCAAGATCATCAGCATATAGGAGAGATGAGCAGTTCCTAAGGGCAGAAGGAACCTTATCAATAAAGAGTGAGAATAGGAGCGGTCCTAAGATGGATCCTTGAGGTACACCAACGCTTATAACTGCAGGGTCTGATATAGCCGAGTCAAATTTCACCATCTGATACCTGTTGGAAAAGTAGCTTTTAAACCATTTCACAACTGGTGTAGAGAAACCCAGATTTGCGAGGCCACCAAGGAGCAACGGATGGTCTACCAGATCAAAGGCCTTTGTAAGATCGATAAAAACAGCTCCGGTAAGGCACCCTGCATCCATATTTGAGAGAATGTCAGAGTTAAGTTTCATGGGCTGTAGACGTGCTATGGTTCTTTCTAAAACCATGTTGAACATCCGAGAGTAGGTTATACTTTGAGAGATAGTTGAGTGTTTAAACATAGAAACATAGAATTTGACGGCAGATAAGGACCGCTTGGCCCACCCAGTCTGCCCATTTCCCTACCTACTGGATAAGCTGCAGATCCTAGTTAACCAGCAGCCTACTTCTTCTTACCCCAACCCCCCAGAATTGCCTTATGACTGTCCCATGCATGCTTGAATTCCACCACTGATTTTGACTCCACAACCTCCTCCGGAAGGCTGTTCCATGCATCCACAACCCTCTCTGTGAAAAAATACTTCCTTAAATTACCTCTGAGCTGCCCCCCTCTATCTTCAAATTGTGCCCTCTTGTTCTTGCACACCTCTTTTTTTGAAAGATGCTACCCTCTTGGACTTTGTTGATTCCCTTGAGGTACTTGAAAGTTTCTATCATGTCCCCTCTCTCCCTCCTTTCCTCGAGGCTATACATATTAAGCTCCTTAAGTCTTTCTTCATATGTCTTCCAGTGCAGACCCTGCACCATTTTAGTTGCTTTTAGTAGTTTGAGAGACAACAGCCTTTTCACGAAGTTTAGACAAGGCAAAGAGAATGGCAATGGGTCTGTAGTTATTTATGTCCTTTTTGTCACCTTTTTAAAACAACGGTGTTATCTGAGCTATTTTCCAGATGTCAGGGACAGCGCTGCAAGAGAGGGACAGGGTGAATATGTTAGCCAAAGGTGAGGCAATATAGGAGGCCGCAAGCCTAAGGAGGCGAGGCTCAAGGTGGTTCAACCCAACACAGGTATTCTCAGACATCGAGTGAAGAAGCTTAAGGACTTCAGATGCTGTTATAGCTTTGAAATAGAAGGGCAGACTTCGTCCATATTCCGGGGAGAGGGTGAAGGCATCAGACACTTTGATCAAACCCCCAGGGTGGGGCGGATTTGCAAGAGGTTTGGAGAAGGAGGTATATGGAGACAGATCAGAGAACATCCTATTAAAAACATTAGCGATGGTGTTAGGGTCATTACAGTTAGCCCCATGCAATAACATGTCAGTTGGTGTGTTATGCTTGGAGGTCCCAAGGAACTATTTGATATGTGCCCAGAATTTCTTGGGGTCATATGCAGAGCTGGTAAGCAGATCCTTACAGTACTTGCTTTTCACTATTATTTGTTTCCTGCAGATATTTCTACAGGTCCTGTAGGTATGGTAGTCAGACATATGTCCAGGTTGTTTAAACTGCTTCCAGAGTTTGTCCCTTAAGTGTAGCGCGGCTAGCAGGTCCTTATGTAGCCATCTAGTTTGTGTACCTCTGACTCTTCTGGTGACCTTAAAAACATGTCTAGTTTACACATCATTAAACTTGGTAAGAAAGATGTCTAGCGCATGTTCCACGTAGTTTGAATGATAAATCTCAGACCAATCAATGGTGGAAATGTCATGAAGAAAGGCCCTAATGTTCAAATTAGCAAAATCTGTAAATGTAATGTAGCGCTGGGATTAGATGGGGGAGCACAAAAGGCCCAAATACTGAAAATTGGAGCATGGTCAGTAATGGTATCGGAAAGGATTCCAGAAATGGGTAGATGCTCCAGACGGTTGGTGAGTAACCAGTCTATCAGGGTACCCATCTGTTCGGGACTAGGCATCCTTGTAGGTTCATTTATTACCTTGTGCAGGTTATAGCTGTTGGCCACCGATATTAGCGAACTATGGGTGGGTCCTAGCCAATTTAGGTTTATGTCTCCAAGGATTATGGCCTCATTCTGGTTGACATTCACCAGAGTTATGTCAAGCAATTCTTGTAACCCAGTGACACCCCCTGGGGGGGGGGATGTATCCACAGATGACGTGTAGTTTCTTTGACCCAAGTGTGAAGGTAACATGTATTGGTTCACATAACATGGGCAAGATCTGGTCCCGGATGACAGTTATGTTAAGATGATCTTTATAACAGATCACAACACCACCTTCCCGTTTAGCAGAAGGCCTTTCCCTTCGGATGAGGGAGTAGTTAGCAATTGAGCATGTGGAGTCAGGTATCTTGGGTTTCGGCAATGTCTCCGTGACACAAAGAATGTCAGGGTTGTAATCCTTCATCCATGCCTTGAGCTCATCCTTGTGGCATGTAAGGCTTTGAATATTCATGTATGCAATGAGAATACCTTTCCTTGCCAGCTTTGTTACGTTGCTAGCTGCGAAGTGAGCAGGTGGACCAGAATTAGAGTCAATGTCACCTGATCGTAGGATTTTGAGCAAGGCTAAGAAGTAAAGCCTGATACCATAATAAATTGGAGTTTTTGCAACCCGCCTCCTTCATCTTTCAAGGGCTAGTAGTACATAAAAGTAATAGCCCTTAGGGAAGGGAAGAACTAGCCATATGGACACTGGCCACTGGCTAAGGACTAACTGGTTAGAGAAACAGCAGTTTTGGAGGTCAGCTATCCTGCGCTGGTGGTCACAGGGGGATCGAGAGAAAGAAAAGATGTTGAGGCAGAGGAGCGCTAGTGGAATAAGGATCCCCCCCCCCCAAGTCGGGAGCTAATCATAGCTTTTTTTTTTTTTAAATTACTATTTATCCCCTCCTTACTGCCTGATAGCCCCGACCCTTCAAGACATCCAATGAGTCATCCTCCTACCACACACCCACCAGGACTCATGTCTCACTCCTCCATAGAGCATCGATTTCCCTCTGGAGAGGGGATGAGGCGGGGCACAACACCCCATAACCCTGCATCTCGTCAGGCTGAGAGGGTGGTCCTGGTGAGTGGGGCACATCAAAGGCACACTCTGGAAAGTCCGTTTTCCTGGAGCCAGCAGGCGTGTTTCTCGTTTTCTCCCTCCCCCTACAGTGCGCAAACCCTGATATCAAGGAAACAAGTGCCGACATCTGCACTGTAAAGCGGCAACCCATTCCCCTGCAATTGGGGCTTGTAGTACTCCCAGCCTCTGCTGGGAGCTGGACAAGTGCTCGGGCTGTGGTCTCAATGCTCCCCAGAGAAGGCGAGCTGTCACTGGACGCTCAAGCCTATCTCCACCAGGCTGACCCACCAGTGACCTGAGTCCACTCCTGAACCCGGGTCGCTGGCGTGGAGCGAGGTGTGGCATCCAGTGCCTCAACCCTTAGTGCCACTGGACCACTTAATCATAGCTTTAGGCTGCTGGTAGACAGTGAGATAGCAGTCAAAGCGTAGCCTACTGAATACTCAGGGTGGGTATCAAAAGGAAACAAGGCGGTGACAGTACCTATGATCACTGTGTAATATAAGGAACAGGGGCAAGAGAAAATTCCTAGGATAGTGGAGCAGAAGCAAGAAAAGGTTTACTCCAGCACAGCAGGATAGGCCTCTACGGTGGACAGATGACAGTGCAGAAGATGGGAAATAGTGGCTCTAAGTCTTATTACAGGGACTGCTAAAGCCTGAGCGAAGCTAAGAGATGCAGATAGTAAGAACATACTGGAGGATCAGTCCTACTGGGAGCATGGCCCAGTGGCCCCCTAGTAGCAGAATTATATAATGAACCAATGGAAATCTAGGCACTTAGTCATATGACGCAGAAAACATAATGTAAGTGAGAGCCCACCCAGGCTGGGTGACGGCGGGATAGTGGTTTACGCTTTCACCGTCTGCTGACCGAAAAATCAGCTGGGCTCATGGTCCTCCACACTGGGGTGATTCCTGGGGCTTTGTGTCTCCTTCTACAAGGGATTGCCTCGGAGTAGCGGAAGTCTGGTGGAGATCTGGAGGAGCCGCGCTGGAAGCGGGCTCACTGGTGGGACTTTCCCGACGGGTCCGAAGCCCCGGTGGGCTTAGGAGAGACCTAGAGGGCAGAGAAAGGGACAGGGGTTAAGTAGTGGCAAGTGGTGGGTGGGACAGAGTTCAGACAAAAGAAACTGGGTGGGCAGAGGATTAGGTGGGAGTAGGCGCTGAGGGTAGAGGCCGGAGAGAGAGAGGAGAGAGAAGAATTAAAGGGAAGTAAGCTTAACAACTAAAGATTCTGGTAAGGCTATTTAGGCAGTTCAAAATTACATATTCTTAGCAGGTTTAGCGGTAAAAAATGAGAATACAGTAAAGCAGTCTAACAGGTATCCTAGAAGGGCTGTAATCACACTGAGAGAAACAGTTCAGTAAAATAGGGCACGGTTTGTCACTTCAATTCTGGTAACTGAAAGGCACAAAAATTGAGGGCTGCCCCCTTGCTTAGTAATCCAAGTAAAGATTCAAAAGGTGCTCCAATCGGAAGACAAGTCCAGAGAAGGGAAAGCCAACCGGTTGCAGGGCACTCGCGTTTGAAAGTCCAACTGAGTGCTAGTTGAAGAGAGAACATACCTTTATGGCAGTTTACGCTTTCACCGCCTGCTGACCGAAAAATCAGTTGAGCTTGTGGTCCTCCGTGCTGGGGTAATTCCTGGGGCTTTGTGGCTCCTTCTATGAGGGAACGCCTCGGAGGAGCAGTGGTCTGGTGGAGATCTGGAGGAGCCACGCTGGAAGTGGGCTCACTGGTGGGACTTTCCCGGCAGGTCCAAAGCCCCAGTGGTCTTAGGAGAGACCTTTATGGCAGTTTACGCTTTCACCGCCCGCTGACTGAAAAATCAGCTGGGCTCGTGGTCCTCCACGCTAGGGTGATTCCTGGGGCTTTGTAGCTCCTTCTATGAGGGAACGCCTCGGAGGAGCGGCAGTCTGGTGGAGATCTGGAGGAGCCGCGCTGGAAGTGGGCTCACTGGCAGGACTTTCCCAGCGGTTACGAAGCCCCGGTGGGCTTCAGAGAAACCTGATCTATTCCTATACTACTCAGCTGTAAGAATTAACCAGTGCTCTAAATGGCTTACTCATCCGAAAAGCACCTACGAACAACCAGAGTGACTAATCATAGACAAAGATATCCTGAAAGACAGAAACATTGATCTTACTGTTTTACCCTTTGCTAGCTCCAAAATAAAACCCAAGAATTTTATAATATCAAATTCAATTCAATGGTTAAATTAACTGGCACTTTTAAATTTCAACTGATCAGATCCTCCCAACAGCCATTATGGGGAAACTCCAATATAGAGATCCTAGGAGAGACCATGCACAATGCCACCTGGGCAAAGAAAGGAATAATAACTATAAACAATACAAACAAGCATTTGTCAATGCCAAATGTTTGATGCCTGTTAATTTTTTTTTATTCTGACCCCAACTTTTGAAGATACTTGTTTTAGGATTCACTTTATAGTCTTGACATGTACCATTTATATTATATTGGCTGAAATGTCATTTCACACCAGAGGTGTGAAAACACATCTTGGCCAGGATTTTAAAAAAATGACACATCACGTTTATGAGGTGATGTGCAAAAAATGGCTATGTTGAAAGTTTGGAGTTAAAATATAAAAAATTTGCAAAGTTATGAATTGAACATTGAAATAGTGCAACATTCAGTCATAACCTGGGCATTTTACAATATTTGCACCCCACATTTTCAACATAGCTTTCTTATCACCCCACCTAATGAACCAAGTAGATAGTCATTCCATACCACTGAAATGTCATTCCACGCCACAGGTACGAAGACACACTTTGGCCAGGATTTGAAAAATGACAGCGGTCACATTCATGAAGTGCTGTGAAGAAATCG
Source organism: Neoceratodus forsteri (assembly GCA_016271365.2). Taxonomy (NCBI): domain Eukaryota; kingdom Metazoa; phylum Chordata; order Ceratodontiformes; family Ceratodontidae; genus Neoceratodus; species Neoceratodus forsteri. Next base: position 472,976,961 of record JADMNL010000022.1, on the reverse strand, counting down.
CTATGTTAAAAATTTAGGGTCAAAATACTGAAAATTCACACAGTTATGAGCCTGCATTCACAAATTTCAATGTAGGCTCATAACTTTGTTATTTTGTAATATTTTTAAACCAGATCTTCCACATTTCTTATGATCCCACCTCATGATCAAGGCTGGAGAAAATGTTCAACTCCAGCTCGAAAGGTAACGTCACACAGCAACTGTGGAATCACCTTTTGAGACAGATTTGCCTAATTTCACTGCCATTGTTCATAAAGTGGGATCCCAAAAAAGGCATATTGAAAATTTGGGGCAAAAATATTCAAAAATGGGCAAGTTATGGCACTTAGTTCAAAACCCCATTGAAATATACTCAACCCCTTATCTGATTTCTTCAGTTCATGGTCTGGCTTTGAAGACTGAAGACGATCTGCGGTCCAGAGAGGATTACAGTGTTTGACCCCAGTGGGTATGTAAGGGCAGGGGTGGTGCTGACTGGGAGGGATGGGTGGGGGTGGGTATTGGTACAACTGACATCGATAGGCAGTTTCCTTTTTCACAGGGTTTTAAAAATCATAGTAGAATCCACACATTTGGGTCCAGAACTGCGTAAAATGAAGAACAGGTGTGCTGGTGCTGCTTCAACCACTCCGACATCTCTGAGTTTCAGAAGAGGCCACTTTGCCATCTTAAGAAGAGCACAAGCAGTAACTCTGTCTAGCCTGTGCCACCATTTTAGCCCACTTTCACCATACATAAACATTAACCAACATAGCACAGGTACCATCTTTCAGAAAAAGAGATGTGCAAGAACAAGGGGGCACAATCTGAAGATACGGAGGGGCGTCTCAGAGGTAATGTAAGGAAGTATTTTTTCACAGAGAGGGTGGTGGATGCATGGAACGGCCTTCCGGAGGAGGTTGTGGGCCAAAAACAGTGGTGGAATTCAAGCATGCATGGGACAGTCATAAGGCAATTCTAAGGGGTGGGGGTAGGAAGAAGTAGGCTGCTGGTTAACTAGGATCTGCAGCTCATCCATTAGGTAGGGAAATGGGCAGACTGGGTGGGCCAAACAGTCCTTATCTGCCATCAAATTCTATGTTTCTATGTAATGCATATTGAACAGTGAAACAATATAGATTGATTAAAACTGGAATGTCATATTGACCAGATCATAGCTGTCTTAGACCCTCAGCTCAAGTTCCAAATATATTTAGAACTCTCCTCCCCAACAAGGATGTATAGTGCAGTGGTTTAAGGCTCTGAGCTGCAAACCTGGAGACCTGGGTTTGAATCCCACAGTCCCCACTTGCATACTGTGTGACCCTGAGCAAGTCACTTAACTTCCTTGTGCTCCCAGGTCACACCTGTAAACAAGCTTCAGCTTAGTGTCTCTCTCCTGGTTTAAAGAAAAACACACCAGTTCACAGCACCATATACTGTAGTTTCAGAACAGGTTGAGAAGACAATAGAAAGTACACTCAGTGCTCACCTCATATCAACAATCCTCCTTGAAGCTGGAGTGGTAAAACAGTGGTCACGCATTTAGATCAGTTCAATAATCTGTGTCCATAGTCACAGAGTATTTGCCTCACCTTCTGCTTGGTCATCACTCCTGTGGTATATGAGTAGTCAGAGGGAAAAGCATTCTGTGCTTGTTGATCAGTATCGGGGGTCTGTCTTTAGCTACTTTTGCACATTTTTTAATTTACCCAGAATAGCACAGCTAAGTTGCAACATCTCCTTTTCAGTGGTGGTGTGCAGTAGTGGGATCCTGCTTTTACTCAACTGTACTACAGTGTATACTTACCCAGGGTAGCCCAGCTGAGATACAGTACCTGATTTTCAATGGGGTCCTGCTTTTACACATTTTTACACCGTATTTACTCAGGACAGCCCAGCTGAGATGCAGTACCTCATTTTCTGTGGGAATTTTGCTTTTAAGCAGTTTTACAATGTATCTTTACCAGAATAACCCAACTGAGATGTAATTTGTTATTGTCAAGGGGGCCTGCTTTTACACATTTTTGCATTATATTTACCCAGGATAGCCCAGCGGAGATGCAATATCTCATTTTACTCACATAACACTACCATATTCATTCTTTTGGGGCAACAGATATACATGCCAAAGTAAAAAAAGAACAAAACAAAAGATGGAAATGAAGTGAAGAAAGAAGGAACAAGATATAGAAGAATATGGAAATGAAGTAAACATAAAATAAATGAATGAATAAGATACAAAAGCAAGAAAGATAGTATATTAAAACAACATGAAGTCTTGCTGTATTCTGACAATTGCAGTGATTCCCAACCTTTGAACTGCCCCAAAGAACAAAGAGTTAACTTTCTATGCAGGGCATAGAATGCTGAGCTCGAGCACGGTTGAAGTCCCTGTCTGCAGTGATTCAAACCTAAACCGTCAGATTCTTTACTCCGCCTCACTGAACGGTCACTCTGGAGATTTCTCCTTCAGCTCAGTTCGAAAGTCAGTTAAAGTTTCAATTTTCGTCATTTTTTAAACTAAAAAAGTTTCTGCTTAGTCGTTCAGTCTCTGTCTGTGGTGCCGTGAATACTAGATAGGAATTGTTCTTTTTTTTCTGTGTGGAACTTGTAAAAGTGCGGCTCAGTTCGGCTGAACTGGCCATTTGATAGTGAAATTTGTGTGTTTTACTTAGTGTGTGGTTACCGGTTCTTATCGGTTCTAAAAAAAAAAACGTGTTTTAAACGTTTTTTTCCAACACCCATGACACGGTTAGGAATCGATAAGGGAGTCTTGCCTGGTGGTTGCCGCAGAAAGAGTAAGTTTGGTTAGGTTGGCCATGTCTGAGAAACTCAAGAAAAAAAACGGGCCCACTGGGTTTCAACACTGCAGTGAGTGTGGGGAGGTCTTTGCTAAGGCCGATCCCCACACCACCTGTGTTTATTGTCTGGGGTTTGACCACCTCGATTCAGACTGCCAAATATGTAAAACCTTTCCTAAATCTACCCTTTAGAAGAGATTAGGTAGACTGTGGGAAAAGGAGGCCAAAAAGTCCACTGACCCGCATGGCCAGCTCGGTTCGTTTTCGACCGAACCAGAAGGAGTGCCCTCTGAACAGGGCGATACTTCTTCGGGCAAAAGGAGAGCCAATTCCAAGGGATCGGTTCCGACAAAAAGAAAACGCAAAGATAAATCGACCGGTTCGGATCCAGAGGTTCATGTTCCGACCGCCAAAGGGATAGCCAGCGATTCAGATTGTGGAATCGCTCCGTCCAGTTCTGACCAATCCGGCTCCTTCTGGCAGGGGTTCGGTTCGGTTGGTTCCCCGGTTCAAGATTATACCCTTGAAGATTTTTATGAACTGGAATTTGAAGAGGAAGGAGAATTTGAGGATGATGATGTAAGTGAGGGTCTGGATGTGCCTGTGGAACCGGACATCTCCCCAGACAGACCTTCAGGTGTTTCCCCTCCTAGGCTTTCTGAGTCCCCTTCTCACTTTATGTTTTACAGAAAGGTGGCTGAAACCCTCCAGCTTCCTGTGGAGGAGGCTGTGGAAGATCAAGAGGAGCCTGATTATGTAGAGATGATGGACATCCCAGAGTCCAGGAGATTGTCTATTCCCCACCATAAATCTTTTGGGAAACAGACACAAAAAATGTTAGTCTCCTAACACTATACCTCCTGTGGATAGAAGAATGGACAAGAGGTATACACTTTCAGGCTCAGACACAGAGTTCTTATATCAGCAATGCAGCCATGTTCGGTAGTGCAGGCTGCTGCCTGTGACAGGGCAAATATTCCCTTGGCTTCACACCCCCCTGACAAGGACTCCAGGAAGATTGATGCCATGGCAAAGAAGTAGTACATGGCATTTTTCTTTGGGACTCAGGCAGGCGAATTACATGGCCTATACAGCCAGGTACCACAAGTCCAGGTGGGACACTGTACTGGCACTGGCTAAACAGGCCACTCCCCAGCTAGTCGAGGAGCTGGAGGCGGTGGCTGCAGATGGGATTGAGGCATCTAAGGTTCAGTTTCATGCTGCTGTGGACTCTGATGATGTGTCATCAAGAGTTATGGTTACATCTGTGGCGCTTCGGAGTATGGCTTGGCTCAGATGTACTAGCCTCTTGCAGGACACCTAGGCTAAGGCCATGGATTTTCCTGTAGTGGGTAATTCTCTGTTTGGGAAGCAGAGAGAGAGAATTACATAAAGAAAATGGATGAGTACAGGACCACTTACAGGAGTGCTCAAGCCAAGGAAAGGCAGGCAACTCCTCAAAGGCAGCAGTCTAGGGGCACAGGCAGGCCTTTTCAAAGGTCTTTTTACCAAGCACAGGCCTCTTCTTCCTTTTCTCAGAAGGGGTTTTTCAGAGGGAGGGGCAGAAGGGGGATGAGCAGGGCTGCATCCACTTCTCAGCCTAAAGCCCCTGCCAAGCAGACACCCCGATGGGCCTGCCCGGGTCGACTCTCCTATTCCAGTAGGGTGCAGGCTGGCTTACTTTGTCCAGGACTGGATGTCTATTACATCAGACAAGTGGGTCCTGGAAGTAGTAAGCCAGGGACTGGTTCTCAGCTTCAAAAAATTTCCATAGATGAGAGCCAGATCTTTTCCACCTGCAAATCTCTCGGAAACCCTTGCCCTAGAGGCAGAGGTTTCTTCTCGCCTAGCTTTAACAGCCATAGAGAGAGAGAATACATACCCTACACTGGGGCAAAGGATTGTACTCCAGATACTTCCTGACCCCCAAAAAGACAGAGGAGTGGCGACCCATCCTAGATCTAAGATATCTAAACAAACATCTTTTAAAACCAAAGTTCAAGATGATAACTCTGGGAATAATCCTTCCCTCTCTAAGGTCAGGGGACTGGCTAGCTTCCCTGGACCTCAAAGATGCCTACTTTCACATTCCCATCAGGTGCTCCCACAGAAAGTACTTCAGGTTCGAGTTGCCCTCAGGCCATTATCAGTTTAGAGCAACGCCCTTTGGCCTAACCTCAGCCCCAAGGGTTTTCACAATGTGCCTGGCAGTAGTAGGTGCCTTTCTAAGAAGGCAAAATATTCCATTTTTCCATATCTGGACGATTGGCTAATAGTGGGTCAGTCTCCAGACCAAGTCAAGTCTCACCTGAAAGTGACCCAGCAAGTGCTCACTTCTCTAGGATTCCATCTCAACCTTCCCCAGTCAGTTCTCAAACCAGTCCAGCTTCTTACCTTTATAGGGGCAGAACTGGACACACTCAGAGCAAGAGCCTTTCTTCCTCTAGAAAGGGCAAGGGTTCTTATGGAACTAGCTTCTTCCTTCAGCTTTCAGGTATCTCAACCAGCAAGGCATTTCCTCCAGCTCTTGGGCCACATGGCAGCTTCAACAGCAGTGGTCCAAGGGGCAAGATTACAGATGAGGGATATTCAGTTCCACCAGAGAGCTTTCTGGTCTCAGAGGAAGGATTCCCTTACCAAACTGATCCCAGTGACTCTGACCTTGATCCAAGCCCTCCAATGGTGGCAGGATCAGAACAATTTAAGACAAGGTGTTCCTTTTGTTACTCAGCCTTGTTCAGTGGTCCTTACCACGGATACTTCTCTCCTGGGCTGGGGAGCCCATCTGGGGTCCCCTTACTGCCCAGGGGGGCTGTGGTCCGCCCCAAGAATCCCTTCTCCACATCAATTTTCTAGAGCTCAGAGCAGTTTTTCTGGCTCTAAAAGCTTTCTCACAGTCAGTACAGAACAAGGTGGTTCAAGTCAGAACAGACAACACCACCACCATGTGGTACATCAACAAGCAGGGAGGCACTCGGTCCACAGCCTTGTGCACAGAAGCCATGAAGTTGTGGTCCCTAGCTTATTCCCTGCAAACCTCTCTTGTAGCAGTTCATCTTCCAGGCAAGGACAATGTGCTAGCAGATGCACTGAGCAGGATTTCTCAGGGCCATCACAAATGGTCCCTGGACCCTCAGGTGTTGAAAGTGATTTTTTTTCAAGGCGGGGCACTCCAGAGATAGATCTCTTTGCAGCCCCAGTCAATCACCAACTCCCTCTCTTTTGTTGCAGACCTCCAGTCTTGGGCTCAGTCCCTCTGGACGCCATTATCCTGAATTGGGAAGGGAAGTTTCTGTATGCCTCCCCCCCCCTTCCCACTCCTGTTCAAAGTTTTGGTAAAAATAAGGTCTCAACCTTGCAAGGTGATTCAGATTGGGCCAGACAGCCCTGGTACCCCTGTTGCTGTCCCTAGCAGTCCATCTTTCCCTGTCTCTTCCCAGGAATTACAACCTGTTAACATCCTCTCAGGGAAGGATTTGGTACCCCAATCTTCAGTCTCTTAATCTCAAAGCATGGCTCTTGAAGAGTTAGAGTTTGCAGATCTGCATCTTTCCCAAGGGATTCTGGATATCCTCAAGGCTTCTCGAAAACTCTCCACCAGAAAGACTTACAACTCCAAATGGAAAAGATTCAGCATTTGGTGTTCTAAGGAAGCATATTTCTCCAGACACTGCTGGATTGTCCACGGTTCTGGATTATATGGTCCATCTTAATGGCCTAGGCCTCAGACCAGCTACTCTCAAAGTACACTTGGCAGCTGTTTCTGCATTTTAGTCAGTGGGGAAGTCTTACTCACTATCTTCCCACCCTGTGTTCTGTAAATATTTTAAAGCATTGCTTCACACCAATCCTTCTTTTAAGGACCCTGCTCCTACCTGGGATTTGAATGTTTGCATTGGTCAATTTATGCAACCCCCCCCTTTGAGCCTATGTCTTCAGCAGAGCTTAAGTACTTGACTTGGAAAACTGTGTTCCTGGTAGCCATTACCTCTGCCAGGCATATCAGTGAATTGCAAGCCCTGTCAGTGGAACCTGATTTTATCTCATTTCACAGGGATAAAGTGGTCCTTAGAACCAATAGAAGGTTCTTGCCCAAAGTGGTTTCAGACTTCCATTTAAACCAGTCTATGTCTCTCCCTGTTTTCTTCACTGATCATTCTTCCTCAGGAGTGAGGAGGCTACACAGTTTAGATGTCAAAAGAGCCCTTAGTTACTACATAGAGTGTACCAAGGGTCACAGGTTTGACTCCCTCCAGTTGTTCCTTACTTATGGAGAAGTGGGAAAGGGCAAACCTGCCACCAAAAGATCTATTGCCAGGTGGATTGTGTCTTGTATACAATTCTGCTATGAAAAACTCCACCCTCAGGCCTGAGGGCTCATTCCACAAGAGGTACAGCTGCTTCCCTGGCTGCTGCCAGGGATATCCCTCTATTAGAAATTTGTCAAGCAGCCACCTGGAAAACAGTTCATACCTTTACCAAGCATTACTCTCTGGATATCCAGGCTAGGAGTGATGCTCGGTTTAACACAACAGTACTTCAGAGCATATTCCCAAAGTAGATTCTGTCCCTCCTCCTTGGAGGTATTGCTTGGTAGTCTGCAATTGTCAGAATACAGCAAGACTTCATTTTGTTTGAAGAAAAAATTACTCACCTTAGTAATTATGTTTCTTCTAATAGAGTCTTGCTATATTCTGACCTCCCTCCCTGCCTCCCCTCTCAGAACCTGTTTTCGGGAAGTGGGTGGGCAGTTGCAATGTTGCACCCCAGGGGTGTTTTTTGCTTGCACTCTCCTCCTTTTTTGTTTGGGTGCTGATTTATTATTATTTATAGTAGACTGGTTTTTGGTTTTCCTGACTTGAGTCTTCCTTGGGAATCCAAAACTTTTTTCAGCCAGTTGGCTAGTAAGAATTTTTACAATTTCCACATAGAATTTTTAGTTTAGTTGGGCTCATAAGAATCTGACAGTCTAGATTTGAATCACTCCAGACAGAGACTTCAACCGAGCTCGAGCTTAGCATTCTATGCCCTGCATAGAAAGTTAACTCTTTGTTCTCCGGGGGGGGGGGGCGCAATTCAAAGGTTGGGAATCACTGCAATTGTCAGAATACAGCAAGACTCCATTAGAAGAAACATAATTATTAAGGTGAGTAATGTTTTCGTATTTCCCAATAACAATATTAGCTATAGTGTTATAAAAGTCCCCCAGCTGAAATTTCCTTAAAGTCCATGCATATCTTGATAGCCAGAAAGTGTCATATCAAGTTCTGTATAATTTATGGCAGCAACAATGGGCCCCAAATAGAAATGTTAGATGGTCTGGGATTGAACAAATGTTTCCTGTCTGCAGGTGCTAAAAATCAGGGACAGAAGTTGCCAAACTGAAAATGTCAATACACTTATGATTTAAAGGGGATTGGATAATGCATACCATGTCCTCAAGTGTGTTCTTCCTTCAGCTCGAATTATTAATGATATGTAAGATTGAGCAAAATGAATTTTATTGATTGCCTATAACTGGCATGTTTTCTTTCTTCACAGATTCCTTCTTTGCTGTTGTGAAAATGTATATCACCTTAATTAATGATGCTGATGTTTGAAACTAAAAGACTACCAGTGGTGTCCAATCAGGAGCATAATTTTGTAGTTAAAAGGAGGGTTACTCACCTGTAACCATAGTTATAGGAGTGGTATATGGTGTACATCCACATTTTGTAGCACAGTCCTTTCCCCTTTACATCTGGCCAGAAAGACTTCAAGCTGGCTCCTCCCTCCCACCCACTCGGTATCCTCCTTGACACTGCCTCGTTAAGTCAGATCTTGCACGCTGGAAGCAAGACAGGTGCGCCATTTGCCAGGGAAGGTCGGGTTGGTCGTGTGAATATACACCTTATACCACTCCTGCAACTACAGTTACAGGTGAGTAACTCATTTGTAGGGATGTGAATATGGTGCACTTATCCACACTGTAGCAGATTCCTATCAGTTCTCCTGGGAGGAAGGGTCAAGGTGCATATCCCTTACTTAGGGAAGAGTGATTGGAGAACTGAGGCCCCAAAACCAGCATCCCGGTGTGACTCAAGGTCGATGTGGTAGTGGGAGATGAAGATGTGCACTGACTTCAAGGAAGCGGACCTGCAGATTTCCTGGATAGGGACGTCCCTTGAAGCAGCCACCAAGGCAGCAGTATGTCTGGTGTAACCCTAAGCTCAACGGGAGGCTCCCTACCAGCCAACCTATAGCACAGGTCGATGCAGGAGATGATCCACCTGCCAACTGTCCACTTAGCTGCCGGTGTCCCAGGTGCAGATTCAGTGTAGGTAACAAACAGTTGACAAACCTCTCCCCAAACTGCAGCCGTGGGCTCTTTGTAATAAGAAAGTGCTTGCCTCAGGTCCAACAAATGGAGCCTGCGCTTGGCCTCCAAGGGTGGGTTGTAAAATTATACTGGGAGATTCTTCACCTGGTTAAGGTGAAGCATCGAAACAACCTTTGGGAGGAACTTCATGTTGGGGAACAGGAGAACATTTTCCTTGTGGAAGACCAGGTAAGGAGATTCCACTGAAGACGACTAGAACTCACTGATCCTTCTGACAGAGGTGACAGCCACCAAGAAGGTGGTCTTTCATGACAGGTGTGACATCTCACACCTGTGCATCAATTTAAATGGCTTGACAATGAGCATCGCCAACACCAGCAACAAATCCCAAGGTGGTGGAGGTTCACACAATGGTGGGGAAATGTGGTCAAGGCCTTTGAAAATGCACTTGACCACCTCCGCCTGTGCCACCTGGTATACAGAGATGGCTGCCAGGTGCACCTTGAGGATCTTCAACAAGAAGCATGACTGGGAGAGGAACCATAAACAGTCCAGAATAGTCACAAAGGGGTCCAGCTCCTTGCCCTGACACCAAATGGAAAATCACTTCCATTTGAAGGCATAGCACTGGCAAGTCGACTCCTTCCGTGAGGACTTGAAAATGTGGATAACCTTGTTGGAGACACCCAACGCCTGGAACTCTAGCTGCTCAGGGACTGAAGGTCCAGATAAAGGACCTCCCAAGAGCAAGAAAGCAGGTCTAGGTGGAGAGGCAGATGCCATGGAGGCCTGCTGCTGAGGAGATCTGGGTACCAGAACTGGTGTGGCCAGTCCAAAGCCACCAGGATCACCTGCGCCTTGTCCCTCCACACCTTGATCAACACCTTGCAGATCAGGAAAAAAGGGAGGGAATGTGTACAGGAGGCCCGGGGTCCAGGGCCTCGTGAAGGCATCCCCCAGCAGTGTCCCACACTGAGAGGGGTGGGCACAAAACAGCCTCAGCTTCGCGTTCTCCTGGGAGGCAAACAGGTTGACCTAGGAAGTGCTCCACAGGGCAAACAGTTGGTCGACAACCTCCTGGTGAAGAGACCACTCGTAAGATGCCTTGACCACTTGGCTGAGGGCATCTGCCAGCTGGCTGGACATGCTGGCCACATGAATCACCAGAAGGTCGCTGTCCAGATGCGGGGAGCTTCCTGGCACAATGGGAAGGAATGTGTTCTGCCCTGCTTGTTAAGGGTAGTACATGGTCATTGGGTTGTCTGTCTGAACCTGGACGACCTGACCCCGAACATTCAAAGCAAATGCCATCAGTGCCAGATGCACTACATGGAGCTCCAGCAGGTTGATATGACATTGGGACTCCTCGGGGGTCCACAGCCTGTGAACTCCGTGGTCCCCCAGGTGAGCTCCCTGTCTCAACAGAGAGGCGTCAGTCATGACAGTAACTGTTGGCTCTGGGTGGATGAATGGGACTCCTTCCTGCAGATGTTCTGGGACCAGCCACCACTGGATAGCATCCCACATAAACTGTATCACTGTGAGCAGCTGGTCGAGGTGATCAAGGTGCTGAGGCCACTACTAGGCTGATTCCCATTGGAGGGTGCCTCCAGTGGGTCCACCGGACCATGCTGGTGCAAGCCACCATGTACCCCAGCAGGTGCAGGAAGTGCCAGGCATGGTGCAATTACTCAACCCGAAATGATCAGGTAAAGGAGATAAGATCCTTTACCCTATCAGGACTTGGCCCGAAGGGAGTCTAGCTCCGCCCCAATGAACTACATGACCTGCTGTGGGCTGAGTTATGACTTGGCCTCATTGACCAGGAGGCCTGGGGCTGAGCAGGTCTGGAGGGCTAGGTCCCTGGACCACTTCACCTCTGCTCTGGAGGAACAAGAGATCTGTCAGTTGCCCAGATAAGGGTACACCTGGACACCTTGGTGCCTCAGAAAGGCTGCCACCAGCACAATACACTTGGTGAAGATCCTGGGGTATGAGGAGAGGCTGAATGGCATGGCCCGGAACTTGTATAGGGTCCCTTCTGAACAGAACTGGAGGAATTGCTGGTGGGACAGACAGATGGGGACATGAAAGAAGGTGTCCTGGAAGTCCAGGGAGCAAAATCACATGCCTTGCTACAGGGACAGAATGATCTAGTTCAGAGTGACCATTCAGAACTTGCACAGCTAGAAAGTATCTGGAAACAAACCCCAGGCCGGGTACAGTGTCAGGGACATGAACCACTGCCTCCTTCTGGAGGAGTAGGGCGATGTCCTCCCAAAGGGTGGACATGTCCACGGGCACCACGCACTCCCACGGAGCATGGACTCAGCTGGGTGGAAGAGACTCAAACTCCAGAGGCAGACTGTGGCTGACCACCTTCAGCACCCAGCTGTCTGAGGTAATGACATACCAGGCAGAAATGTAGTGGCGGAGCTGACCTCCAACAGGAGGGCCTGGGGTTGGCAGATCGGGCAGGGGAGGGGCATCCCAACCTGTCACTTCACAGACTTGGCAGTGGAAGCAGAGCTGGACGAGGAGGCCGCTGGCTCCCGGCCACTGGACTGTCTGGTGATCAAGGAGGAAGACTTCGACCGAGGATACCAGGCCTGCTGCTGCTGCTGCAGTGCTGGGGGCAGAGTGGAACAGATTGCAGAGGAGGGATGAAATTGAAATGTCTTTTTCTTCTGCTTCGTCCCTTTAATCTCCCGCTGGGTGGAAGTGACTAAGTCCAGGGTAGCACTGGACTTTTCAATACGAGTGAGATGGCCATCTACCCCAGGTCCAAACAGGTCAGCACCTAAGAAGGGAACATCTACCAGTTAGTGCTGGGTATTGGCTGTAAAGGTCAAAATCCACGTCCAAGCCCTGTGGCGCATAGGCACTGCTGCAGCCATGGACCTGGTGCAGATATTGCCAATGTCCAAGGCCACTTGGAGCTGTTGCTTGACAATGGTGTGGCCTTGGTCCTGAACCAGCTTGACCTGCACCTGCAGGTCAGCCGGGAGCAGAAGGATAACCTGATCCAGGGTACCCAACAAACCATGGGTGAAGATGGCCATCTGAAGGGTTACACTCACCTGTCGGAGGTCAAGGAAAGAGATTGCATAACATTTCTTGGCTGAGTAGCCCAGCTTCTCTGATTTCCTATAGGAAGGCTTATCAACATCCCTGATGTTGCCTGAGTGGTGAAAAACCAAGTTGGCAACCAAGCATTCTGCTGAAGGGTGGTCAGTAAACCCGGAAAGGGACCTGGTAGAGACCGCGTACTTGTGGACCAAATAGGCTGACTGTGTGGGGCAAGAAGCTGAATGCTGCCACAGTTCCAGAGTGGGGCCAATGATGGCCTCCATGACTGGGATGATGACTCCATGGAAGTCGTCCCTGTCAAGGATCTCTGAGAGGGGATACCGAGCCCACTTCTGGACTGACTCCAGTGGGGTCCCCATAGACTCAGATCAGGAGGAAATTGGCCCCAAAAAAGGTAGGGCCCTGCTGTGCCAACAGTTCCTCCCCAGACTCTTGGCCATAGCCAGGGGTCCAATGAGCGTGCATTGAAGAGTTCTCAGAATCCAAGGACTCCTCGAACACCAGCTGAGCACCCGAATGCCCACTGACTTGGTGAGGTTCATCGGTCTGGGTCACCATGACCGACATCCGATGGAGAAGACCAGTGGCAGGCCGAACAGACTTGGGAGGGGTCCCTCCTTAGGCTGGAGAGGTGGGGGCTCCATCTAAATGGGTGGAGAAGGTGGAGCCGGGGGTGTCGGCATGGGCAGGAGTGGCCATAAGAGTGCCGGAGTGGGCTGAGGCAACATCAGAGGCCTGCTGCCTGCACCGAGCAGCACCTGTTGCCAGACAAACTCCTTATAATGGTGCTATACCTTATGATGAAGTTGATCCTCCCCTGAAGAGGAAGAAGAGGAGGAGTATCAATGGCATCTCTTACCTGAGTGCCAAAAGCGGGACTGATAGTGTCAGGAACCACTTGACCATGAGCTACAAGACCTTGACCTGGACCTCGACTGCCAGGATGATCGACAGAGAGGCGAGACGGGGCAGGCAAAGGATGCCTGGGATACCCCTAAGGGATGGGTCCAACTCAGCATGCTGATCTGGCCCCCCTTGGGAGGTAAAGTACAGTTACATAAGAACTTACTGTAACAGTAGATCTTTGAGAGGAGCTCTTGCAGCAGGTAACACTTTAGGACTGTAGCCAGCAGGAGCCAGGACTCCATGTAAACTTTCTAGCTAGCAAAACCCAGCAGGGGACCACCTCCGATATCAGTCCTCCCCCGACGTCACGTATAGTATAAAGGGGGTGGTCCCCCAGCCCATCCCCAGTTTTACTGCTGGAGACCGGCTAGTGAGAAAAACAGAAAAGGAGAACTGAGGAACGAAGGTATCTGAGCTGGAGAAAAACTTACCAGGAGGAAAGGGGGGGGGAATAGTACCTGCTGCAAGAGTTCCTCTCGAAGGTCCACTGTTACGGTCAGTTCTTACGTAACTGTACTATCTTACTTCAAGATTTGCTCTTGCAGCAGGTAACACCTTTAGGACAGACTCCCAAGCAGTGGAGGACAAATCCTAAGCAGAAGGGTGGAGGAAGACGTCTCCTTAGAGGAAATTAGGACAGGAGGCCCTGAAGGACAGCAAGTCCAAAGCCAGCCCTGTAGCGAGAAGCAATGTCCAGACTAATGCTTCACAAATGTGTGAACAGAACTCCAAGTGTCAGCTGCACATACGTCTGTCACACATTTCTCAGTGAGGCGAAGGAAGCCGCCATGTCCCTGGTGGAATGACCCTTTACCAAGCCCGGTAAGGGTTTGTCATACTTAGTGTAACAAAACACAATGCAGTTAACCAATCATTTAGATAAACATTGTTTAGAAACTGGAGCCCTCACCATACGAGGGGCAAACGACACAAACAACTGATCAGACTGACGCACAGAGTGGGTGTGTGCCAAATAGCATCTGAGCACCTTGTGGACATCCAGAGTATGTAACAGAGCTGCCCCTCAGTTTGAATACTCCAAATAGTATACCGACAGGTGGATATCTTGATTTAAGGTAAACTCTGAGACCACCTTCAGCAGGAACTTAGGATTAGTTCTCAAGGACACCCTGTCCTTGTGAAAAACCAAATAAGTCTCCTTACATATCAGGGCCTGAAGCTTGGAAATTCTTCAAGCAGCAGAAATGACAACTAAAAATAACACTTTTCACGACGGAAAGTGCAGCTCATGGCAGGCTCAAAGGGAGGCACCATGAGCTTCTCTAAAACAAACAAAAGGTCCCAAGGTGGGATGGGGTCCAAGATGGGAGGCTTCAAATGAAGCATGCCCCACAGAAAAGTGCAGGAAAGGCCCAGCTGGGCAATGTACTTGCCCTCAATAGGCACGTGGTATGTGGAAACTGCAGCCAAGTGTACTTTCAACGAAGAGTAGCTGAGTCCTGCATCTGACAGAGAGAGGAGGTACCGAGTTCACTGGGCAAGTGAATGGATACAAGCTTCTGGTGGTTGCCCAGACGCAGAATCGCTTCCATTTCATGTAGGTCATCCTAATGGAGGGTTTCCTAGCTACCACTAGGACGTCTGCTATTCTTGGGAAGACCCCAAATTTGGAGACTGCTAGATCTGTAGGATCCATGCATGAAGATGCAGAGATCTGAGATCCGGATGGACCAGGGAGCTCTGCTCCTGGGACAGTAAGTCTGAATGGAGGAGCGGGGCACTGGAGGTTCCACCGCCAGTTGCTGCAATAGTGGGAACCAGATCTGCAGAGGCCAGAGCGGAGCCACCAGGATCATTTCTTCCCCCCCTCCAACTGCAACCTGATGAGTACCCACTGCAGAAGGGGAAAGGGAGGGAACACGTAAAGAAACTTTCCTGCCTAGGAGAGGGACAACATGTCTTGCCACAAAGCACCAGGCCCTGGATCTAGCGAGCAAAAATTGGGCAGTTTTGCATTGGATGGGGAGGCAAATAGATCAATTTCCAGGTGACCCCATCTGACTGAGATCTTCTGCCAATGTGGGAAGCAGTTCCCACTCATGGGCTCTGGACAGAGTCTGACTAAGGCTGTCAGCCAGAGAGTTCTGAATGCCTGAAACATGGACTGCTGAGAGTTCCAGTTGGTGATCCACCACCCAAGTCCACACTCGCATGGCTTCTCTGCAAAGAGGGTAAGGGTGTGCCCCCCCCCACTTGTTGATATAAAATACCACTGACATGTTGTCGACAGTCTGGAAGGCTTGGAGGGTGTAATGAACTGCCCTCATCTCCAGCACAATGATGTGGAGATGAAGCTCCTGCTGAGTCCAGGATCCTTGAGTCTGGCGAGTGCCCAGGTGAGCTCCCCAACCCTGGCCTGATATATTGGAGGTCAGGATCTGGTTGGGAGATTCTTTCCAGAAGGAAACCCCTCTGGAAAGGTTGGGAGTATCCAGCCACCATGCCAGGGACTGCATCACTGGGCTGGATACCAGGATCAGCTGGTCCGGGTCATCTGACCTTTGATCCCATTGAACCCAGAGGTTCCACTGGATCACCCTCATGTAAAGCCAGGCCAGAGATCATGGCAATGGCCACTGACATATGCCTCAACAGCCAGAGTACTGTCCGGGCTGAAACTTGGTGAGCCGTAAGCAGCCATCGAGCATGGGACAGAAGGTGTTCTGCCCCTGTCCTGGGGAAGGAAGGCCTTGCCTTGTGCCATGTCTAGGATTGGCCCTATATATTAAAGTGGCTGACTTGGCCATTTATTTATTTAGTTTTTGTTGACCAGGTGAGTGCACTAGACAAATCCTGCCTATTTTCAGGCACGACCCGGGGGAGGGGGATACAGATGAATGTCAACTGACCTTGAACCAGATTAAGCTGTTGGTGGTATTTTCAGTGAATGAGGGAAATTTGGCCAGGACACTGGGGAAATTCTCCTACTCTTTTCGATAAGTGCCATGGGATCTTTAACATCCACCTGAACTACCACCAATCCAGGCAGATGGGACCTCGGTTTTTTAACGTCTCATCCGAAAGACAGCACCTCAGAAGTGCAGCAGCCCTATCATGCTGCACTACAGTGTCAGTACTGGGATAGTAACCCAAGAGCCAGATGTGGGAACTTAACCCACAGCCCTCTGATCTCCTGGCTTCAGAGGAGAGTGTACTACCTACTGAGCCACTGACACTAGGTAGGACATGGTGAGACAGAGTAACCCCCAGGTCCTGAAAAGGGGAGAATGTGTTTCAAAGAGTTTCTACAAGCCAGTCCTGAGAGGGGGTGGTTACATAGAAACATAGAATGTGACGGCAGATAAGGACCGCTTGGCCCACCTAGTCTGCCCATTTTCCTACCTAACAGATAAGCTGCAGATCCTAGTTAACCAACAGCTTACTTCATCCTACCCCCCACTAGGACTGCCTTATGTCTGTCCCATGCATTCTTCAATTCCCCCACTGTTCTTGACTCCATGACCTCCTCAGGGAGGCTGTTCCATGCATCCACAACCCTCTCTGTGAAAAAATACTTCCTCGCATTACCTCTGAGCCATCCCCCCTTTATCTTCAAATTGTGTCCCCTTGTTCTTGCACATCTCTTTTTCTGAAAGATACTACCCTCTTGGACTTTGTTGATTCCCTTGAAGTACTCGAAAGTTTCTATCAAGTCCCCTCTCTCCCTTCTTTCCTCAAGGGTATACATATTAAGCTCCTTTAGTCTTTCTTCGTATGACTTCTGGTGCATACCCTGCACCATTTTGGTTGCCCTCCTCTGGACAGCCTCCACTCTGTCTATGTCTTTGAGGAGATGGGGTCTCCAGAATTGCACACAGTACTCCAGATGGGGTATCACCAACTGTCTGTACAGAGGGATAACAACTTCCTGTTTCCTACTATTGATGCCTCTCCCTATGCATCCCAGTATCCCCCCAGCCTTCCTTACTGCCTTCTTACATTGCTTGCCCACCTTTAGGTCATCTGATATAATTACCCCCAGGTCCCTTTCCATTTTTACTGTTGTCAGTATCTCACCCCCCATTGTGTACTCTTCCCTGGGTTTTGTTTCCCAGGTGCATTACCTTGCACTTCTTTGCACTGAGTCTGAGCTGCCATACATCTGACCATTCCTCCAACCTTGCCAAGTCCCTTCTCATCCTTTCCACTCCATCTTGTGTATCAACCCTGTTGCAGATCTTTGTGTCGTCTACAAAGAGACATACTTTTCCTTCCAGTTCCTCTGCAATGTCACTTATAAAGACATTAAAAAGGACCGGTCCTAGTACTGAACCCTGCGGTACCCCACTAGTAACCCTCCTTTCTTCACTGTGGACTCCATTTACTACTACCCTTTGCATCCTGTTGTCTAGCCAATTTTTATCCAGGCTACCACCTTGGGACCCACTCCAAGGCTGGCTAACTTGTTTATTAATATTTTGTGAGGGACTGTATCAAATGCCTTGCTAAAATCTAGGTAGGCCATGTCCACAGCCCCTCCCTGATCTACTACTTTGGTCACCCAGTCAAAGAAATCTATTAGATTCGTCTGACATGACCTTCCCATCGTGAATCCATGCTGCCTTGGGTCCTGTGCACCACTGGCCTCTAGGTACTCAACAATTCTTTCCTTCAGAAGTGATTCCATCATTTTCCCTACCACTGAGGTCAACTTACTGGTCTGTAGTTTCCTGCCTCTGTCCTGCTCTCACTTTTGTGAAGAGGAATCACATCCGCCCTCCTCCAGTCCTCATGTACCACCCCATCCTCCCATGATTTGTTAAAGAGAGTAGTCAGTGGTGTCACTAGTTCTACCCTTAGTTCCTTTAGAATTCTTTGGTGAATTCCATCAGGCCCCATTGCTTTGTCCACCTTCAATTTTATTAGTCCTTTCAGAACCCTTTCTTCTGTAAATGGACTGGTATCGACCCTCTTCTTCAGAGTGTTTCTCTTGTTTGGTTTAGGTACCTCCCCCCTCCTCTTCCTTTGTGAATACTGAACAGAAATATTCGTTCAGTATCCCTGCTTTTTCCACTGTCACCCTCTACCCACATTCCCTCCCCTTTATTAAGCCTCAGTATCCCTCCTTTGGTCTTTTTTCGCTCCCTAATGTACCTATAAAAGGTCTTATCCCCCTTCTTAACAGAGTTGGCTATCCTTTCCTCGGTTTGGGCTTTTGCTATGCTGACTGCCTTCCCAGCCTCTTTCTGCTTTAACTGATAAAGTTCTCGGTCCTGCTCCTTCTGTGTTTCCTTAAATTTCCTGAATGCTATCCTTTCCTTCTTAATCTTCCCTGCCACCTCTTTTGAGAACCATAGTGTTTTTTTTTTCCTTCATTGTGTTTTGTTGATTTGCTTTATACAAAGGCTTGTTGCCTCTGTGATGGCTGTTTTGATTACTCCCCATTGTTCCTCCACCCCTCTTTCTTGCCTGTTTGCTAGTGCTTTTCTAAGGCACTCTCTCATTTTCCCAAAAGTCAGCCCTCCTAAAGTTCAATACTCTTGCTTTTGTATGGCTTGATTGAATGTCTGTGTTTATCATGAACCACACTGTTTGGTGGTCGCTTGTTCCCAGATGGCTACCCACTTCTAAATCTGAGATTCTTTCTCCATCCCCATTTGAGAGCACCAGGTCTAAGATTGCTCCCTCCCGAGTGGGTTCCAATACTAGCTGTCTGAGGCTTGCCCCCTGTAGGGCATCAAGAATGACAATGCTCTTGGATGTGCCTGCAGCAAAGGTACTCCAGTCAACATCTGGCATATTCAGGTCCCCCATCAACAATATCTCCCCTTTTTCTGCCATTCTAAGGAAGCCTTCAATCATTTCCTTGTCCATTCCCTCCCCGAGATGGGGGTCTGTATGCAACCCCCATGAGGATTGTGATGTCATTTCCTGTCTCCAGGGTGACCCAGAGTGCCTCATCTGCTCCCTGTTTACTCTAGTTCTGTTGCTTTGATCCCTTCCTTCACATAGAGAGCTACTCCTCCTCCTCCTCCTCCTCTTTTACCCTCCCTGTCCCTCCTGTAGATTGTGTATTCTGGTATGTTGACATCCCAGTCATGGTTCTCTGTGTACCATGTTTCTGTGACTGCTACAATATCTAGGCAACCCTCTTCCATCAAGGCCACTAGTTCAGGGAGCTTGTTACACAGACTATGGGCATTGGTACTCATCACCCTCCACTTTTTGTTGGTCTTACCCCTTTTAGCCCCATTCCTGTCCTTACTGCCTTTGCCTTTTTTTTTACATTTACCTCTGTCCTTCTCCCTAATGACTTCTCTACCGTGGTGTTTACCTCACTAATTACCATGTTTTGTGGGGGGAGGCCAGGATTTTCCTGCTCCTTTTCAGTGCCTCCCCCCTTGGCTAGTTTAAATGCTTGCCAATGAAGCATTTAAACCTCTCACCTAGGATTCTGGTTCCCCTCTAGACAGATGCAGACCATCACACCAGTATAGGTCTGTATCCTTCCAGGTGGCTCCCCAATCCCCAATGAAGCCAAAATCCTGAGCTCCACACCAGTTTTTCAACCATTTATTGAATTCCCTGGTGAGGAGTACCCTAGCATCACCCTTGTCATAGACAGGCAGCACCTCTGAGAAGGCTACCGTATGCACTACTTGTCTAAGGCCCCTCCCCAACTCTACAAACTCCTCTTGCACTGCTCTGATCCCATTCCTAGCCAGATCATTTGTCCCTAGGTGGACAATTACATCCAGCTCCCTCCCTCATGCAGCTGCTTCCACAATCCTGAGGATTCGCTTCCTGTCCCTCCAAGCCATGGCGCCAGGCAGGTACCTTACCTCCCTCCCTCTCCCCTTCCTCCCCCATTTCTACTCCTCTAATGATTAAGTGCCCCACCAGGAGTTGTTTCCTTCCCCTGTGGGGTCCCATGCCACCCTCCTGTGGGCCTCCTTTGTGAAGGTTCCCAGCATCCTCCTTGGTTTCCACTGCAGGTGCCTCCATAGAGGAACCACTATCCACCAGAAGAGTGAATGAATTGTGGAGAGGTACAGCTGGAGGGATGCAACTCTGTTCCACCACCCTCTCCCTTCCTGAGCCCACCCTGGTCCAGTCTCTCCTCTTTTCTGGCAACCTCTGAGGTTGTTACATTGGCCCTGGTGGTCCCTGGGTGGGGGAGGAGGTTTCACGAATCCTAGCCAGGTCAGCCTGGAGATGGGCAACCTCCTCCCTCAGACCAAAGAGGTGCTTGAAAATAGGGCAGAAGGGCAGGTTAGAAGCCAATCATCAAGGTAGGGGAAGACATAATGCCCCTGCCTACTGAGACTTGCAGCTACCATGGCAAGGCACTTGGTAAACCCCCTCGGTGCAGAGGACAGGCCAAAGGGCAAGGCCGTGAATTAGTAATGGTGGCCCTGAAAGTGGAAGCGCAGATACCTCCTGTGTGGTTGGAAAATCAGGATATGGAGGTATGCATCCTGTATGTCCAGGGAACATAGCCAGTCCCCTTAGTGTAACAGAGGAAGGAGACCTATCAGGGTGACCATCCTGAATTTTTTGTACTGGTTCTGGTGGCTTAAATCCAAGATGGGATGAAGATGCTGTCTTCTTCAGCATGAGGAAGAAGTGGGACTAAAACCCTATTCCTCGTTGTTCCGGGGGCACTGACTCGATGGCCTTCTTTTGAAGGAGAGCCTGGATTTCCTCTGCTATGAGGGTGCTGTGGGCCTGAGAATACTGAGACATTACTGGAGGGCTGTCTGGAGGAACCTCCATGAATTCGAGGGTGTGTCCTCTCTCGATGAGCTGCAGGATCCAGCAGTCGGACGTGATCTGACACCACCTGTCTGTGTGCAAGAATAATGGACCCCCCCACTGCTTCCCATGCAGACTGTGCTGAAGGAGGAGGGTTGGGCAGCGAGTCAGGTGGAGGAGCTGGGGAGGAGAAGCACAGGCTGAGAGGTTCCGGGGGTCCGTGGAGCAAACTCTCTGGTGGCAGGGGTAGTGGCCTTGTGTTTGAAACCAGCCTGTTTCTGCTGCTGACCTCGAAATTGCTGTCATCCAGTGTTATGAAAGGACTGCTTAGGTTGTTGCTTAGGTTTGTACATAGTTTGTACAGACTTAACTGCTTTCCCTGCTTCCTGAAAAACAGACGATATTTTGAGCATCCTTCCCGAATAGGACCGGCCCTCTGAAGAGGGCATCCATGATCATAGACTGGATGTCCTGGGCAAATCCTGAGACCCTCAGCCAAGAATATAGCTGGATACAGACCGCAGAAGCTGCAGCTCTGCCTGCCGAACCCATGGTATCATATGAAGCCTGCAGGACGTGGTTACTGACGTCTGAACCGGATTTCATCATGGCCACGAGCTGTGCCTGTCCGGGTGAGTCTGGCATGGTCTGCACAATTTCCAGTGCCTTGTCCTACAGGGCATTCTGATATTGGATCATGTGGGCAAGGAAATTCTGTGACCGGATGGCACAAGTAGTGGAGGAAATAACTTTAAGCAGTTTGATAATTTGGCCAGGAAAGTCCTTACTGGGGGTTGTGTACTGAGGTGCTGCGGATGTCTGGACCTGTCATGGGTGGCATTTGGCATCACTGAGTCTGCCTCCAGTTGTTGCCCATAGAAGGGATTGTCCTGTGGGAACAGTATACAACCAATCTGATTTTTTGGACTCTGCTGGGGTCGAGAAAGGATGCTTCCATGCCAGTTTATGGGCATCCTTGTATGACTCTACCATTGGGGAAACTACCATGGGAAGGGCATCCTTCTTCTGAAGGAAGGCAGCCAACCTCTTCCGTTCCAGGTCGAGGTCTTCAGAGTCCCATCCGTTCAATTGTTGGATGTGACACATCACATCCATAAACGAAGGGTCGTCAGGCAGGAAGAAAAAATTACTCACCTTGGTAGTTGTGTTTCTTCTAATGAAGTCTTGCTGTATTCTGACATTATGCAGTTAGCCCCAGCACTTGAACTGCTCTAGAGAAGAAAGAGTTAACTCTATGCCAGAGCATAGAATGTTGAGCTCAAGCTCGGTTCAAACCTCTGTCTGCTGCACTTTCAAGTGTAACCGTCAGATTCTTATGAGCTAATCCTAACTAACTACACCTGCTAAGTGGAAATTGTAAAAACTACTAACCAAAAAGGCAACCAAATGTTTTGGATCCCCCAAAAGACTCAAGTCGAGAACTCCAAAACAAAAACTAGGTCGTGAACAAACATAACTATAAAAAAACAATATAACAAAACCCACTCCCCCTCTCTATATAGGGGAGAGTACTAAGTGCACCCCTGAGATGCAACACTGCACCTGACAGCCCACTTCCCAAAAAACAGGTTCTGAGAGGGGAGGCGGGGTGAGGTCAGAATATAGCAAGACTCCATTAGAAGAAACACAGTTACTAAGATAAGTAATTTTTTCTTCAAACAACATGAAGTCTTGCTGTATTCTGACATTATACAGACTACCAAGCAGTACCTCCATGGAGGCGGGAGAAACCTATTTTGGGAATAAGCTCTGCAGTACCAAACCTAGCATCACTCCTAGCCTGGATATCCAGAGAGTAATGCTTGATGACTGTTTGGACTGTTTTCCAGGTGGATGCTTTGCAAATTTCTAATAATGGTATATGTCTGGCAGCAGCCGGAGAAGCAACTGTACCTCTAGTCAAATGAGCCCTCAGGCCTGAGGGGGGTATTTTGCCTAGCCTTCCATAGCAGAATTGTATACAAGAGACAATCCACCTGGCAGTAGTTCTCTTAGTAGCAGGTTTACTCTTTTCCACTTCACCATAAGTGAGAAACAACTAAGGACAGTCAAACCTAAGTGCCTTAGTGCGCTCAATGTAGTAGCTAAGTGCCCTCTTAACATCCAAGGTGTGGAACCTTCTCTCTCCCATGAAGAAGAATGATCAGTGAAGAAGACAGGAAGAGACATGGATTGTTTCAGATGAAAGTCTGAAACCACTTTCGGTAAGAATCTCCTGTTAGTTCTAAGGACCTCCTTATCTCTATGGAATGAGACAAAATCAGGCTGCACTGACAGAGCCTGTAAATCACTGATATGACTGGCAGAGGTAATAGCTACCAGGAACACAGCTTTCCAAATCAAGTGCTTAAGTTCTGCTGAGGCCAAAGGCTCAAAAGGGGGTTGCATAAGCTGAGCAATGCAAATACTAAGATCCCAAGCAGGAGTAGGATTCTTAAAAGGAGGATTTGGTATAATAATAATAATAAACTTTATTTATCTACGCCTTTCTTAAAACCAAGGCGCATTACAATAAAATACAGAATAAAAACATGCTAAAACATAAAACTGAATTAACAGCTGAGCAATTAATAGGCATCCAAATTATCTACAAATGCCTTATTCCATAAGAAAGACTTTAGGCCTTTTTTAAAACCCTCCACCGTCATGCACTCTCGAATTCAACGTGGTAGAGAGAATTGGTAGCCTGAACATAAAAAGCTCGCCGGAAGATTTTAAAATTACCCTCGGGATCTCTAGCAACCCCTCATTGGCTGAGGGGTGGTACGTTGGTAGGTAAGGCACCAGAAGCTCTTTCAGGTAATCCGGGCCCAACCCGTGTAGGGCTTTATAAGTCAGGAGACTGACTTTAAGGGTGATCCGCCACTGAATCAGCAGCCAGTGCAGGTCTTGGAGCACTGGTGTAATATGAGAGGAGTGAGAGGTCCCCGTTAACAACCGGGCTGCTGAGTTCTGCACTAGCTGCAAGCGGCAGATATCAACCCCAGGCAGCCCAAAGTAAAGGGAGTTGCAGTAGTCCAGACGCGAGATCACAAAAGCGTGGATCAGCGTGGGTAGGTCGCCGGATGGAACAAGGTGCTTGATCCTGGTGATGTTCCTAAGATGGTAAAAGGATACCTTAACGACCGCCCGACACTTGCTACGCAATGTCAGCTGATCATCAAGGATCACCCCAGGTCTACGCACCCGTTCAGAAATCGGGGCGCCGCATCTCCCAGGAATAAACCAGAGGTTTGAAGTGCCCCCGACCCCTCAATCTGGCGGCCAGGATCCACAACCAACACCTCCGTCTTCCCAGAGTTCAACTTCAACCAGCTGGACCTCATCCAATCCTGGATCTCACTGAGACAGTTGTTAAACACTGAGAGTGCACTGTTCTGGTCAGGTACAAAAGACAGATAGAGCTGGGTGTCATCGGCATAACAATGAAACTCCAGCCCATATCATTTTACAATGTCTCTGAGGAGAAACATGTACACCGCAAACAACATGGGGGACAGCACAGAGCCCCGAGGCACCCCACAGGTCAGAGCGGTAGGATTGGAGGAAAAAATCCCCGATACCACCCTCTGAGTTCTACCTGTGAGGAAGGAAGTAAACCATCTGTGCACCAAACCTGACAGTCCACAGATGCATCTCAGGTGCTCAAGCAACACCCCAAGGTCTACGGTGTCAAATGCTGCTGACAAATCCAGAAGGACCAAAATGGACCATTTTTTCTGGTCTCTCGCCATCAGGAGATCATTGAGGACCTGAACCAGCGCAGTCTCAGTGCTGTGCCTCTTTCAAAAGCCTGATTGAAGAGGGTCGTAGATGTTATGGATGGTAAGATGGCTGTCCAACTGGGCTGCCACCACTTTCTCGATTTACCTTCCCAACAAAGGGGAGGTTCGAGATGGGTCTGTAGTTTGCCAGGGAGTCAGGGTCCAAAGATGCCTTTTTCAACGCTGGTGTCACTACCGCTT
Organism: Neoceratodus forsteri; assembly: GCA_016271365.2. Taxonomy (NCBI): domain Eukaryota; kingdom Metazoa; phylum Chordata; order Ceratodontiformes; family Ceratodontidae; genus Neoceratodus; species Neoceratodus forsteri. The sequence goes on along the minus strand of JADMNL010000022.1, from coordinate 472,952,161 downwards.
CCTTCAGGGAGCGGGGATATTCACCAGTGTCTAAGGAACACCAGACTATCCTGGCTAGAACCGGGAAGATAACCTCCCCACAGCCCATAATCAGGCCTGTGGGACCTGGGTCTAAACTACAGCTTGTGGTACGCATACCCTGGACAATCTTCATAACATCCTCGATTGCTGAATTTATGAATGAACTCCAGGTGAACAGTGTGCTTGCGACCATAGGCTGGACCACCACAACTCCCATGGAGGGGGCGGCGCAAATCTCGGCCCTGATGTCGGCCACCTTATCGGCAAAGAATCGAGCAAGCTCCACACACTGTAACTGTGAAAAAGCTCGATGAACCTGCAGACAGGCTGGGTTGCACAGCCTGTCTATGGTTCGAAAGAGCTGGGCTGGTCGATTCTGAGCAGCAGTAATTTCTCCGGACAGGAACGCTGCCTTCTTATGAGTAATTGCTGACTGATGGAGTTTATAATGCTCTAGAAGTCTAAGATGGTCGGCATCTAAGCCGGACTTCCGCCAACATCTCTCCAACCTGCGACTAAGTCTCCGCAACTCCCTCAGATCTCGATCAAACCAGGGGGATCGAGGGTGAAGGAGAGAGGTCACACGGTGGGGAGCAATTAAATCCAAAGCGGAGGTGACAGCCTTTATTATAGGCTTGCACCATTACTTCAGGATTTAAGCTCAACCCAGTAAATTCTGATAGGTCAGAACCGCAGTTAGGCGTGGAATAACATCCCAAAGGGCGGTGCCTGACCATCTCCACTGAGGTAGGTCTACGAGGGGGTGCAAAATTGAACCTCACAGTGTGGTGGTCGGACCATCCGACTGGTTCCACCCCACATCGGAGGCCTCAACCCCAGCAGGAAGACCAGATCGAGTGAGTGGCCATGTTTATGAGTGGCAGAGGTAACCACCTGTGAGAGGCCCAATGAACACATCAATTGGAGGAAGTGCTGACCAAAGGCGAGAGTTAAGTCGTTGATCCAGGCATTAAAATCACCCAGCACCATCAGACTGGGTGATTCCAAGTATCAGATCGTAGCAATCCGCCCCTTCCTTCAAGAATAGTTTTAAGTCACCGGTGGATGATAGGCGAGTGCTATTCTATAGCCCCACCTGCCACCACGACACATTCAAAGGATCTGGTCTCCACTGAAACACAGTGAGGTCAATTCGGTCTTGAAACAGACACCTTCACCCTGCGATCCAATCTCAGGCGGTGAATCACCCAATACCCGGCCGAATTGCAGCCTCAAGAACTGGGGCAGCATTGCTATCCAGCCAGGTTTCGGTGATGCAGGTCAGGTCCGCCGTACCTACCAAGTCCGCAACAATGGCAGTCTTGTTCACAATGGACCTGGCATTGCACAACACCACCCGAGTTGGATAGGACTCCTGGGAAGCCCCGACCACCTGCCCACCATTTACAGAAGTGGTGGTGCCCTTGGGTATGGGGACCAACCAGGAAGGACCCCGTTTGTCACTCCATTTTGCCCCAAGGCGTCTTCTGGACTTAATCACTCGAGCAGAACACCCCCTCCTCCATCCCACTGTATTCACGCCGCCCCTCGAACCCATGCCGCGCAATTCCAAGAGTCCTACAGCATTGGTAAATGGGGAAAGGCAAGGGGGGGGCAAAGAAAGGGCGGAGGGCACGAAGAGCGGCGGATGAATAGTGCATGACGGTAGAACAAGAATAACTAACGTCATCCACAAACATCAGGCCAGAACAATGATCTCAAAACTCCAGAGAAATCCCAATAAAATTAAAATAAAATACTAAAACTTAAAAACACACATCAACTTGACATAAATTAAATTAAAAAATCAAAATATCTAAATAAACATACAATAATAATAATAATTACTTAACAATAATAACCGGTTCAGATAGGTATTAAAAAGTCAGTTTTGAAACAGTGGAGCTCCCACCTTCCACCGCAAAAGTGTCCAAGTATAGAAGCACCTACTCTCACTCCATGCTTCCAGTAAAGCAAATTAAAATTAAAATAGAGATCCAAAAATACAGAAAAGGGCCCCCCCCCCAATTCAGACCCCACAGGGCGCTCTCACTACCCATGGGGAGACAGAGAAGTTTCCAAGACAGTGTACTAGTCAGCAGGTCCTGGAGAGATTAATAAGAAAAGAGTACAATAAAATTTGCAATCCCACATGGGCTGTCACCACCATGATGAATTTACAGATTACACTCTCTTTCGGCAGGAGCCCCACGGAATCACCTCCTCCTCTGGAAAGATTTAATGGCAGCAGCGCAATAAAGGTTTTCTTTTAAAAAAGCTTTCCAAGTTTGAACCACAGAGAAAAGGACCCGAAAAGGCCACTGTCGGTTCCAGGGACTTACCCTGAGAACAACCCGCCTCTCAACAGACTTTACTGCCTCCTGGTCGGCTCTACAGCCAATCCGGAGCGGGTCAGAAGAGCCAAGAGGCCTGCCGCCAAATAGCCGCAGCCTCCCGGCCCACCACCTTCCAGAGGACAGGTGTCCAACAGGGCAGCCCACAAACACAGACAGAGAGCCTGCAAGGAGGCCAGAAGCTAGCCCCCAAACTCTTTTACCTCCAGATGACAAAAGGCATAATATGGATCCAAAACTCTGCTAAGGAAGACCCTTCTCAAACTCCTCAATCCTCGGGGACACAGCGTACACCTCAGGTCCAGTCGACAGTCTGAAAAGTCAAATTCCATGGCTCCAATCCTCCGCTGCCCAGAAAACCAATCCCTTTATCCAGAGGGCTAAATCTCCACACAAGAGTACCGACGTTATTACAAGCGACTGCTGGCACTAACGAAAAAAAGGGGGGGGACCCGAAGAACAAATACTTCAACCACGAAAACAAAAAAAATAAATGAGGGGATAACCAAATGCCTAAAAATAACTACAAAACATACAAAACATAGAATACTGAAAATGGAGTTATGTAAGATTTCCCGGGGCAGCGTAACAGCGCTCAGAGATCGCGGTACAGCACCGCCGCCATCTTTCCCCCTTGCAATCCTTTAAAGAATTTACAGAAAACAGGATGAGATGCCAGTGAGGAAGCCTTCCCCATTGACAGAAATGCAGAAACAGCTGCCAAGTGTACTTTCAGAGTAGCTGGTCTGAGGCCTAAGCCATTAAGATGAACTATATAATCCAGAACTGTAGCCAAATCAGCAGCATCTGGAGATATCTGCTTATTGGAACACCAAATGCTGAATCTTTTCCATTTGGAATTATAAGTTTTTTTCTGGTGGCAGGTTTTTGAGAGGCTTTGAGAATATCCAGAATACCTGGAGACAGATGCAGGCTTGCATACTCTAACTCTTCAAGAGCCATGCCTTGAGGTTGAGAGACTGAAGGTTGGGGTACCAAATCCTCTCGAGAGGAGGTTAACAGATTGTGATTCCTGGGAAGAGATAGGGGAAGATGGACTGCTAGGGACAGCAATAGAGGATACCAAGGCTGTCTGGGCCAGTCTGGAGCAATCAGGATCACTTTGCAAGATTGTGACCTTATCTTGACCAGAACCTTGAATAATAGAGGAAAAGGGGGAAAGGCATACCGACATTTCCCCTCCCAATCCAGAAGTAGAGCATCCAGGGGGACTGAGCACAAGACTAGAGGTCTGCAACAGAAGAGAGGAAGTTGGCGATTGTCTAGGGCTGCAAAGAGATCTATCTCTGGAGTGCCCCACCTTGAAAAAAATCACTTTTAACACTAGGGGATCCAGGGACCATTTGTGATGGCCCTGAGATATTCTGCTCAGGGCATCTCTTGCACATTGTCCTTCCCTATGAGGTGGACTGCTACCAGAGATGTCTGTAGGGAATAAGCCAGGGACCATAATTTCATGGCTTCCGTGCGCAAGCCATAGACCGAGTGCCTCCCTGCTTGTTGATGTACCACATGGTGGTGGTGTTGTCCGTCTTGACCTGAACCACCTTGTTCTGTACTGTGTCCGAGAAAGCTTGTAGAGCCAGGTACACTGCCCTGAGCTCCAGAAGATTGATATGAAGTAGAGACTCCTGAGGGGACCACACTCCTTGTGCTGTGAGGGCTCCCAAGTGGGCTCCCCACCCCAGGAGAGAAGCATCTGTGGTCAGTACCATAGAATGAGTCTGTATGATGAATGGGACTCCTTGTCTGAGGTTGTCCTGATCCCACCACCACTGGAGAGCCTGGATCAGAGTCTGAGTCACTGGAATCAGTTTGGTTAGAGGATCTTTCTTCTGAGACCAAAAATCCCTCAAGTGGAACTGGATGTCCCTCATCTGAAATCTGCCCCTTGAACCACTGCAGTGGAAGCTGCCATGTGGCCCAGGAGCTGAAGAAAATGCCTTGTTGGGCGAGACACCAGAAGCCGAAAAGAAGAAGCCAGATCTGTAAGGGCCTTTACCCTTGCCAAGGGAAGAAAAGCCTTTGCTTGGACAGCATCCAACTCTACCCCTATAAAGGTCAGGAGTTGCACTGGTTCGAGAACTGACTTTGGAAGATTGAGGAGGAAACCCAGAGAAGTGAGCGATTGTTGGGTCACTTGCAGGTTTGACTTGACTTGGTCTGGAGACTGCCTCACAATGAGCCAGTCATCCAGGTATGAAAATATGGAAATGTTTTGTCTCCTTAGAAAAGCCACTACTACTGCTAGGCATTTTGTGAACACCCTTGGAGGCAGTATAGAGCAGTGGTCTAAGGCTCTGAGCTGCAAATCTGGTGACATCCAGCAGACCAGACCTGGGTTTGAATCCCACAGCTTCCACTTGCATACTGTGTGACCCTGAGCAAGTCACTTAACCTCCTTGTGCTCCCAGGTCGCTCCTGTAAAAAAGCTTTCAGCTTAGTGTGTTATACCTGGTTAAATAACTAAACCCTTGGTGCTGATGTTAGTCCGAAGGGCATTGCTCTGAACTGATAATGACCTGAAGGCAATTTGAACCTGAGGTACTTTCTGTGGGAGCACCTGATGGGAATGTGAAACTAGGCATCTTTGAGGTCCAGGGAGGCTAACCAATTTCCTGGCCTCAGAGAGGGAAGAATTACTCTGAGTCACCATTCTGAATTTTGGTTTGACTAGGTGCTTGTTTAAGTATAGGTATCTTAGGTCTAGGATGGGCCACCACTCCCCTGTCTTTTTTGGGGTAAGGAAGTACCTGGAGTACAGACCTTTGTCCCATGTATCGTAGGAACTCTCTCTATGGCTCTGAGAGCCAGCAGAGAGGAAACCTCTGCCTCTAGGGCAATGGTTTCAGAGATGTTTGCAGGTGGAAAAGACCTGACTCTGCTTTGGAAATTTTTTGAAGCTGAGATCCAGTCCCTGGCTTACTACCTCCAGGACCCACTTGTCTGAGGTAACAGACTTCCAGACCTGGAAGTAGTAAGCCAGCCTGCCTCCTACTGGAAAAGGGGAGTCAACCTGGGCTGACACATCAGGGTGTCTGCTTGGCAGGAGCCTTGGACTGGGAGGAGGATGCAGCCCTGCTCATCCCCCTTCTGCCTCTCCCTCTGAAGGAACCCCTCTGAGGAAAAGGAGAGAAGGCCTGTGCCTGGTAGAAAGGACTGTAAAAAGGCTTGCCCCTGCCACTAGACTGCTGCCTTCGAGGAGTTGCCTGCCTTTCCTTGGCCTGTGCACTCCTATAGGTGGTCCTGTACTCATCCATTTTTTTCATATAATTCTCTGTCTGCTCCCCAAACAGAGAATTATCCACCACAGGGAAATCCATGGCCTTAGCCTGGGTGCCCTGTGAAAGGCTAGTACATCTGAGCCAAGCCAATCTCCGAAGAGACACAGATGTAGCCATGACTCGTGATGATACATCATTAGAGTCTAGAGCAGCATGAAACTGGATCTTAGATGCCTCTATCCCATCAGCAGCCACCTCCTCCAGCTCCTTGGCTAGCTGGGGGGGGGAAGCCTGTTTAGCCAGTTCCAGAACGGTATCCCATCGGACGTCTGGTATCTGGCTGTGAAGGCCATGTAGTTAGCCTGCCTGAGTCCCAAGGAGGATGCCAAGTACTGTTTTTTAGCCATGGCATCCAACATCCTAGCGTCTTCATCTGGGGGGTGTGAAGCCAAGGGTGTATTAGTCTTATCACAGGCTGTAGCCTGTACAACTCCAGCATGGCTGCATTGCCGGTACAAGAATTCCATGCCTGAGCCTGACAGCATGTACCTCTTGTCCATTCATCTGTCCACAGGAGGTAAAGAATTTGGTGTTTTAAGAAGTTTTTGTGTCTGTTTCCCAAGGGATTTATGGAGGGTAATAGACAATCTTTTTGACTCTAGGATATCCATCATTTCCACAAAGTCAGGCTCCTCTTGTTCCTCAGCAGCTTCAACCAGAGGAAGCTGGAGGGTTTCTGACACTTTTTTGTAAAACAAAAAGTGGCATGGGGACTCAGAAAGCCTAGGAGGAGAAGCATTAGAAGGCCTGTCTGGGGAGATGTCCAGTTCTATGGGCTCATCCAGACCTTCTATACCATCATCGTCGTCATCATCGTAGTCTTCATCCCCCTCCAGATCCAGTTCATAATACTTTTCTGGACAATAATCCAGAACCAGAGGAACCGACTGAACAGAGTGGTGCCAGATCGGTCGGAAGCCGAACGGAGCGATTCAATAATACTACATCACCCTGGCAATTTCTTCAGAGGTTGGATGCGGTTCTGGATCTGAACCGGCCGATTTCTCCTTTCTCTTTTTCTTAGTCAGAACTGACCCCTCAGGATCAGCTCTTCTTTTGCCTGAGGGATTATCGCCCTGGTCAGAGGGCACTCCCTCAGGTTTGGTTGGAACTGAACTGGGCTGGCCATCTGGGTCAGCGGATTTCTCAACCTCCTTTTCCCTAAGCCTGCCCAATCTCTTCTCTAGGGTGGCCTTAGGAAAATTTCTACATGTTTGGCAGTCTGAATAGAGGTGTTCAAACCCCAGACAGTAAACACAGGTGGTGTGAGGATCGGCCTTAGCAAAGGCCTCCCCACACTCGCTGCATTGTTGAAACCCAGTGGGCCCGGTTTTTCTTTTGGGTTTCTCAGACATAGCCATCCTAACACTTATCCTTTATTCGACTAAAGCCAGGCAAGACCCCCTTATTGGTTCCTAACCGTGTTACGGGTGTTGGAAATAACCGTCTGAAACATGTTTGTTTTAGAACCGATAAGGACCGGTAGCTCACACTAAACTGTAAATAAAATCAAAACAAAACCAGACAATCGGTTCCTACCAAACTGACTGAAACTTATTTTTTTTTTGTTACAGTTTCCACACACAGAATAACACTCAGTCCACTACCTAAGCACTTACTGTACTGCAGACAGCAATCTGAACTGAAGTAAAATAAAGAAAATATGGTATAAAACCGACGTTTTACTGTTACCAAACCAAAAGCGATGCAGAGATCTCCAGAGCAACTGTTCAGTTAGACGGAGTAAAGAATCTGACGGTTATGCTTGAAAGTGCAGCAGACAGAGGTCTGAACTGAGCTCGAGTTCAACATTCTATGCTCTGGCATAGAGTTAACTCTTTCCTCTCTGGAGCAGTTCAAGTGCCGGGGCTAACTGCATGATGTCAGAATACAGCAAGACTTCATATTTGAAGCGCGGGGCGCAGGGGTCTACCTTAACTTTCTTTTGCACTAGCCAGCTGGGCTAGTGAACCAGAGATTGCAATATCCTGCAGAAGTTGGCACTACCCCGCAGTCAGTATGGTTCACAGTGATTTGTTTAACAAAAGGCAAATAAAATTGAAATGTATCAAGCACTTGTCTGAATTTATTTGAAACCTAAATTACAAATGAACTTAGTGAAATAAAATATATATAAAAAAACACTCGGTGAAGTCAGTGTCTTAATGTCATTGTTTTAAAGTTCTTAATATAAAAGTCAAACGATCCTTAAATGTTGCTGGATTGTGTGGTGTCAGGGGAGTGTGGCTCACTCTCAAGCACACTTGTATCACTATTACAGTCACTCTCAGCTCAGATAGACCACAGGGACAAGGCTGAAAAGAACAGCGGAGGTTGGAATGCTGGTTTAACCTCCCTGTGTTCCTGGACTGTAGCCTGTTAGTCTCTTGTTTGATTAGCCACTACAGTCTCTCACTGTCCCAACCGCACCCTGGTGTGAATGGTGGCAAATCTAGCGATGTTGTTTTACTTTGGGGGGGGCAGACTCGGGGGTCCGTCTTTGTGCCATTACTGCATGTGGAGATAGAGACTACCTGTTACAGTTAGGAAGGAGGAGCCCGTTTTCTCACTGGTGCATATTTGCTGCTGCAGCTGCTGCTTCAGAGTTTTGGAAGCAGCTTATCAGAACCACAAGGTGACAGGGTCGGGACAAGGCATCTTACTGTTCCTACTGCACCATGTTCTGACTCCTGAATGCTGCGGTGTGTTGACTGTTCAGCAGAGATGAGGTCGGAGTGCATTACACTTCAGCAGTCTATTAATTTACTTCCGACCCAACGTTATGGCGCAAATGCTGCCCTACCACTAGTCTTGACTTAAATACTGAGCTGCTTATCTTTGACTATGTACAGTTTGCACTCTCACTTTTCCAGCCATGCTGTGTCCTGAATGCTGCTGCTGGGGTGTTGTTTGGTTTGATTGGTGGGGGGGCTCTTTTGTGGTCTCAGTCAGTTGTCTGATCCGGTTTTTTATTTTACTTCTTTGCGGTCTCACTGCTCCAACCGCACTTCATGTTGGTGTTTTTTTTCTTTGCAACCACATGAGCGCCACACAGCACAGTAGGCAGATAATGGAACTGTAGCTTTCCACCAGAGGAACTGCACTAGCCCAACTGAGCAAGTGACAGAGATCCTGCACTAGCCCACAGCAATCTGCACCAGTACCCATGCTAATAAATGTATGTTAAGATCGACCCCTGGTGGGGCATCCTTGCTGATGTTAGGGCTGGATGGAGGGTCTGAGTCCCCATGGTCTGAGGAAGAGTAAAAATCTGACTCTGAGTCTGGAGACTGGGAGGGCGACCTCAGTGGCCTTCGTTGATGTTCCTTTGGAGTAGGAAGGCCCTTGTCAGGCGTTTTCCTCCTAGGAGGCAGAGTAGAAGAGCAGCCTGAGGGCTTAGCTTGAGAAGGCCCTTGGGGAGCTGAGTTAAGAGGGCCTCTTCATCTTTGAAATAGGCCCACCAGGCAGAAAAAGCTCATTGAGACCCTGAGGGGGTTCTGTGGCAGAGCTGGAGTATCTGGCACTGGGGGTGAGTGGGCGTGGATGGCCCCTGCATCAGGTCGTCTGGCAGGGATAACCCTAGCATTGGGGTAACCTGGTGCTGGTCATCTGGTGTCTGGATCATTGGAGGACCCTCAGGCATCGGAGGTGTCTGATCTGACATCTGACCATTAGGGGTCAGCCTATTGGCATCTGCGAAGGCACCGGGTTTTCCCGAGGGGGCACTGGGGAGACCCATGCAGTGGTGACCGGCGGAGGCCAGGTTGGGGAACTAGCCAGCGGATGCCTAGGTGGAGTCGCCTGTGGGGAAGGCATCGCTCCTGATCAGGACTTATTCCCATTGTTTCCGGAGGAAGAGGGCGACTGTCTCAGGTGCCACTTACTAGCATCGGCCCCTGACGTCAGGGTGGACTCAGTGGACACCCTGCCCGGGAGGGCGACAGACAATGGCCTGCCACCTGAAGGATCATCAGGTTAGCCACTAGGCTTAGAGCCACCCAGGGGTAATGGGCTTAAGCTTGAGCAGCTGGGAGGTGTAGGAGGACTTCCCACATCCCAAAGAGCCTTCTCCAGAAACTGAGATGAGTTAGGGAGTCTTACAGACCGAAAGCCTGGACGCAAGCCCAGAGGATGAGCCCACCAACTTCGTTGGGGACCGAAAGCAGCCTTCTGCCTGAGATTTCTGCTTGTCCTTGTGCTTTGTCACTCAATTTCTTCTCTTTATGAGAAGAAGACGAAGAAGGAGATGATGAAGAGTTCTTGCAGTGAAATTACTTCTCCGTGGCAGTAATCTATTTTTCTTTTTTTTTTTTTTTACTTATTTATCATTTTGCAAGCTATACTTACAAATGATACAAACATGGAAGCATACCATATTACATCTTAAGCAGAATATCCTTAATACAGGATATAGATGACATCTTCCTAAAGAAACGCACACAGGGGGGATTACAAATTTACTTTTACATCATGAGTTCACATTATAGCATACTTCAAAGGAACTTACTGGGGAAACATCTAAGGATAGATTCCCGTATTCCTTTACCATATGGGGCAATATCACCCCCTCCCCATTAAGATCCTGTAAAAACAGTCCTGTTGCTACAGGTCGTACCTAAGACAGAGTTCATGTGATTAATGTGTAAAGCTTCTTATTGGTGACAATTTGTCAATTCTCATGTGCCCAGACAACAGTAGCTTACAATGTGGAACTTAGACATTTTACATGAGCTAAAATCAACATTTAAGAGAGAATAAAATATTCCTTTCCAACAGTGTAAAGAGAGTTCATAACTGGGAGAGCTAAAAACAACCGTCAGGGAGGGTAATCTCAAAGAGACATTCCTGTGCTTGCAGCATTATTCTCTAGTTCGTAAGGAAGCCTCATGGTCGAAGGCAAATGCCATTTTGCTCAGCCAATACTTGAGAAGGCACATCATATATCCAGCAATGCACAGCGAAACAAGTGTTAACTTACAATTTTACGCTCCCCATTTGCCTCCCTTCCCCCAGCCCTCTCCACTCAGCCCCAATCACATGAACCCAGCCAAAATGTATAAGCATATTAGGAAAAGCACAACAAAGTACTGTAACTTTAACAATGAATAAGATATTTTTGTTTCTTATTATTAGTCCCATATCCCACTGAAGTGTTCAGTGAAATAAAGAAGTGTCACCTGTGCCGACGGCCTGTTCCAGCTTTCAGGTCTCTGTGGAGAAGTCTGACTCAACGGCATCTGTGGGTGACAACTCATTTTCTATTCATTGGGTCAATTTCTGTGCTTTTTCAGGATCGCTGAAAAGGTAGACATGCCCATTCCATTGGATACAGAGGCGAGCCAGCAGGAACAGTTGGTGTTGGATTTTTAGTGTTTGCAACATGCGTTGGGTGCGATCAAAGGCTTTGCTCCTTAAACGCGTGCTGTATGATAAATCTGGAAATATAGATATTTCAGCATCTCCATAAAACAGAGTTAGTTTCCTTCTTGCCATCGCCAGGACATTATCTCTGTCTCTGACTCCTGTGCACATAATGATGAATGTGTGAGGGGCAGCACGATCTGCTGGGGCCAGTCAAGGAGTAAGTCAGTATGCTTTTTCAATTGACAGTGATCTATCCTCCTCAAAAAGTCCTAGGACATTAAGTCAGCAGCATTTTTTGCAAAGCCCAAACTATCTTCTCCCTCAGCTGCTTCAGGTAGTCCAATGACTCAGAGATTCTGCTCCCACGCTTGGTTTTCTAAGGTCTCCATGCACTGTTTAAGCTGTTGGTTTTCCTTGACTAGAGAAGCCACTGCATCTTGCAGCTTTAGGGCTGCTGTCTCTGCTCGTTGAACTACTCCATCCATGGCATCTAAGCGAGTTTTCAGCATGGTTACCCTAGGAGTTAGTGTATCTAGCTTGTGGTCCATATCTTGTACTGTTTTAATTTGCTGGTTTAGTGTGGCATTGATGCTAAGGAGTGTTACTTCATTGTTGGCCTTTGCACTTGAATCTGATGGTGCCTCATGGGTAGCAGGCCTGCCATCTTTTCTGGTACTGTTTGGTGTGAAGAAATCCCCTGGTGGGGCAGCATTACGAGTTTTACCCATCTTGCACTCCACACTTCAGGCTATCGAATAAGCTTTTTAGATCTTTTACAAATCTGATAAAAAAGGCTTTAATCTGTAAAATACTAATTCTCTCTCAGGAGCTCATTGAAGAAGTATCTGTTCCTGTATGAAGCTAAGCCACACCCTCAGTAATCTGTTTCTTAAGCAGAAAGGCTTCAAGGGTCTTCTGGCACCAGAGCTGCACGTGCTGGTTGAAATCACAGCAGTGCTGGCAGGCCTCGATGTTGTGGTCCAGGCCCAGGCAGAACAGGCAGGCTGAATGGACATCTTTATGCAGGATCTGCTTGCCGCACGTGCACTTGGAAGGGCACCTCTTGATCGATGAAGTTGGAGAAGAAGACGACATCCCTGCATTTTTCGAAATACTGTTTGAAAAGGAAAATAAAGGCATTGAAAACATGATCAAAATGGCAGTCAACTAGCTGAAGGCATCCACTATGGTCCAACTTGCATAGTCAATGGTGGCAAACTAGGAATGGGCAGGGAGACTGCCCACTTTATACCATAAGTGACAGGGGTGGGTAGACGTCAGGGGTGGTCCTCCGATGGGTACTGCTAGCTAGTTTCCAAACCCAAAGCCTAAGAGCATGCACGGTCCCACAACTGACAGTGGGATTTCTTGGATTCAGAGTCCTGTTTGAAGGTTTTGAAGATTTTGACCCATGGAAAGGGCCTTCCCCGAAGGGTCAGAAAGGACTGACAAATGTCCCTAAAGGCCCTGGTAAACAAGGTGCAATGCCCACTGGAACGAGTGCAGAAGCGGATAAGGCGTCCACAGCAGCCTAGGCCACAGCTTCTTCAAAGGCAGCGAGTTGCTAAGCCAAGTCTGCCGCAGAAGAGACCACCCTACAGACATCCTTGGTGTGAACCAGCAGGTCCTGTTCATCCAGATGCCCCAGGAGGAGATGGGCATAGCGGTCATCCAAGGTAGAGGGTTCGACATAGGCCGCAAGCCTGTGGGTCACGGTGTGTACCCAGGCATTACACACATCAGGTGTGCAGGTCAGTGTGTGACATCTTTTGGCCACTTGGGCAGCGTTTGAAGTGGGGACCTGATATCGGTTCACCCAATTCCATTTTAATCGAGGAAAGCTCGAAGATGCGGTAAATTAGGGCCTACACCAACCAAGGATCTGCGATGGAGGAACCTGATGCTTCCATCGGAAAGGAAGATAGGACATTGCAGGGTGGTGCCAAGGAGGATACCATCAGGGTGGGTGGGAGGGGTCAGCCTGAAGACCTTCTGGACAGATTTAAAGGGGAAAGGACTCTGCTGCAGTGTGGATAAGTACACCATATCCACATCCCTACAAATGTACTCTGTGGAGGGTTACTTTTTTTCTTTCTGACGCATGACACTCAGGAAAGTTTGCAATTAAAATGATTATTTTTACCAAATGACTCCATTTAGCCAGAACAGTAACTCTCAATGTTTCTATTTTACTTTGAGATCTACGACAAAAGTAGGCTTGTTACATACATATATCTACATACATTCCACAGTAATTTTTTAAATCACTTGCACTGTAAAAAAAAAAAAAAAAATAAAAAAAAAAAAGCATTATATTGTTTAAATATAGCGGCACTGACCACGTGAACCACAGTAACTTAGTTCATAAATCATACAGGTGCTATGCATTTCGGAAAGGAACAATATTTTGCTTTTTTTGGCACTTTCACAAACATTGTTCCTTTCTTTCCAGGTCTTCTTGTTCTCCCCTTCATAGCTAACAGAACAATATCTGCTGGCTGCCCAAAATGCTTAAATTAGTTGTATAGTAAACATTATTATGTATCTATACAAAAAATGTTCATATGAAGTCATCAATTAGCAAAAAGAAAACCTAAGCATATTCATCTTTCATTCAATTTTATTTCATTAAAGAACTGAGATGAGTGATAGTCAAGTCCGTTATCCCCAAAACAGCACTGTTTTGAAATGTGCCAATGTCCCTATTGACAGAAGTAAGCACTCTGAGTTCCATAGCATTCCAGTTCAGCTACTCCTGACCAGTAAGAAAAAATTACTTACCATAGTAATCTTATTTCTTCCAAGGGATCCCTCAGAATTCTTAACTATAGCAGTTAGCCAGCTGGGTTCAGCTGGCCCCGGAGGAGGAGGAGTTCATGTAAATGAGAAAACTAAACTAATCAGATTGTAGTAAGAGATTACTGCCTGTATGTTGTGCTGTTTTCTAGTCAGAGTCTTTTCAAAGCTGAAAGTGGGCAGAAGGCCTCGGTCTAAACTCTATGCCTAAGGAAAAAAGAACAACCTACAAAAAAGGGAACCCAAAAAACCCACAAAACCACCCAAGGCAAACAATAAAACATTGCATGAACCATGAAGCCTTGTACCAAAGATGTTGCTCTACAAGAAAACATATGGCCAGAGTAAAGGACTGTAGAACCTAAAACAGAGGGGTTCTGTGAAGGGAGGATGGGCAGGCGGTCAAGAATACTGAGGGATCCCTTGGAAGAAACAAGATTATTATGGGAAGTAATTTTTTCTTCTCACCCCAGGAATCCCTCAGTATTCTTGACTATTGCAGATTACAAAGCAGTGCAGTTGGGAGGAGGGGAACATAACCTACTTCAGAAACATGTTCTGCAGAACTGTCATGCTAAATTTGGTGTCCGATCTAGACTGTACATCTAAGCAGTAGCGCTTTGTGAAAGTGTGTACAGTCTTCTAAGTAGCTGCTCTGCAGATATTAAGCAAAGGAATGTCTCTTTGAGCAGTCATTGAGGCAGCAGTGCCCCTAGTAGAATGGGACCACCTGATGCCTTGGGAGGCTGCTTGCCAGTGTTTTTTGTAACAAAACTGAATGCAGAAAACTATCCATCATGAGATAGTTCTCTTAGAAGCTGGCCTACCTTTGCTTGCCTTACCATAGGTAAGGAAAATCTGGGTATGAGAGGCCCTGAGCACCTTAGTGCGCTCCACATAGTAGGTCAGTACCTTCTTAATGTCCAGGCTATGAAGCCTGCGTTCACCCAGAAACACAGACGTTGACAGCAGAAGGAGACTGCTAGGTCCATCTAGTCTGCCCATTTGTTTTAGACCTATTTATACACTATATTTGCCCTTTGTAGTCAGGGCTCCCTTGTGTCTATCCCATGCATTCTTGAATGCCCCTCAGTGTTGACCCCCACAACCTCTTGGGGCAGGCTGTTCCAGGCACACACCACTCTTTTTGTGAAGAAAAACTTCCTGGTGTTGGTAGAGAACCTCTCTCATTGCAGTCTGAGATCATGTCTCCTGGTCCTACAGCCCTTCTTGAAGTGAAAAAGTTCCTGTGCCTGTACCTTGTTAATGCCTTTTGGGTACTTGAATGTTTCAGTCATGTCCTCTCTCTCTCTCTTTTCTCTGCTCCAGGGAGTACATATTCAGTTCCCTTAGTCTTTCCTCATTGGACATGTACTACAGACCCTGAATAATTTTTGTTGCCTTTCTCTGCTCTGTTTCCACCTGGTTAATGTCCTTCCTGAGGTGAGGCCTCCAGAATTGGACTCCGTATTCCGGGTGAGGCCTGACCAGTGATCTATACAGTGGTAGTACCACCTCTCTCCTCCTGCTTGTGATTCCCCTCCCAATACAGCCTAGCATTCTGTTGGCCTTCAATGTTGCCTTCTCACACTGCTTACTTTTTAAGTCATCTGAGATTATGATTCCCAGATCTCGTTCCTGGTTTGAGGTCGCCAGTCTTTCACCTCCTAGGTAATTCTTGGATTTTTCTTTCCTATGTGCAAGACCTTGCACTTTTTGGCATTAAATCTCAGCTGCCACACTCCAGACCATTCTTCTAGTTTCTTGAGGTCAGCTTCCATCTTGCTCACTCCTTCCGAAGTGTCCACTGTGTTACATATCTTAGTGTTGTCTGTGAATGGACACACCTTCCCTTCCAGTCCATCAGCGATATCTGCTATAAAAACACCGAAGAGCAGAGGCCCTAGCACTGAGCCCTGGGGCCCCACGCTGGTCACCCTGCCTTCCGTCGATTACGTTCCATTAACCTGTACCCTCTGGGTTCTGCCTGTAACCAGTTTTGTACCCATCTGACTACTTTTGGACCAACCCGTGTGGTCAAGCTTCTTTACCAGCCTTCTGTGTAGAACCAAGTCGAAGGCCTTACTAAAGTCTAGGTAGACCACATCTACTGCCCCACCATCGTCCACTATTTTTGTAGTGTAATCAAAGAACACGAGCAGATCTCTCTGGCATGACCTACCTGCTATAAAACCATGCTGTTTAGGGTCTTGTTGGCTGCTGGTTTCGAGGAATGCTATGATCCTGTTTGAGTAGTGTCTCCATTAGTTTCCCTACTATAGACGTGAGGCTCACTGATCTGTAATTATTAGCCTCTTCGCAACTGCCTGATTTGTGAAGTGGAACCACTATTGCCTTTTTCCAGTCTTCAGATACCACACCGCTCTTCAAGGATTTTGTGAATAGAAGTGCCAGAGGGGCTGCTAATTCTGCCCCCAGTTCCTTAAGGATTCTGGGGTGTATCTTGTCTGGTCCCATGGCTTTGTCTGCTTTTAGTTTATTTAGCATCTCCCATACTTTGGCTTCTGTAAAGGGACTCGTGTATACCCCTGGTCCTGGGGTGTTGTGTTTTTTCATGGCTGGGCCAACATCTGGATCCTCTTTGGTAAACACCAAGCAGAAGTATGTGTTGAGGATTTCGGCTTTCTCTGGATCATGTTTAGTGCATTACCCTTCCTCAGCTGCAATCTTTACTATTCCCCTTTTGCCTTCCTATGTTCCCCAATGTATCTAAAAAATGATTTGCCTCCTTTCTTTGCCCCTTCTGTTATCTATTCCTGTCTGGGCTTTTGCCTTTCTAATTTGTTTGTTAGATTGTCTCATTTTTTTGCTTGTATGGCTCCCAGTCTTTCTCAGTTTTTGTTTCTGGATATATGCTGCACGCCTTCTTTTTTTTTTTTTGACTGCGGTATCCACTTCCTTGGAAAACCATAGAGGATTTCTTTTTCTTTTTGCATTGCCGACTCATCTGGTACATTGATATGTGGCAGTCTTTACTGCTCTCGAGTCACCGCCACATGACCGCCACCTCCTCAGCCTCAATTTCCATTAACTGGCTACTTATGTTGTTCCTCATTTTTTGGAAGTCAGCCTTTCTGAAATCTAGCACCTTTATCATTGAGTGGCTGGTGTCCTGTGTTATGTTTACTTTAAAGCTTATCATGCGATGGTCGCTGTTGCCCATATGGCATTCAACTTTGATGTCCTTTATCCTTTCTGAGTTTGTGAGGACAAGATCGAGAATGGCATCTCCTCTTGTTGGGGTTTTAACAAGCTGGCACAGTCCCGTGCCTTGCAGTGACAATAAGAAGTCCCTACTTCTTGCTGTTGCTGCTGTCAGTGTGCTCTAGTTAATATCTGGTAGGCTGAAGTCTCTCACCAGTATTACTTCGCCTTTATCAGACATTCTGTGGATTTCCTCTATTAGGTCATTGTCTCCTTTATTTCCTTGATTTGGGGGCCTGTACACGATGCCAATTCTGAAGGGTTTTCCCTTGCCCATGTCTACTGTTAGCCACAGTGACTCAAAGTCCCCAGGCTGCCTTTTTACTTCTATGGCTTCTATTTTCTCCCAAATGTAAACTGCTACACTCCTCCTCTTTTTTTTTGCCCTGTCTAGCTTTTCTGAACAGATTGTAACTGGGAATGGCCGAATCCCATCCATGGCTTTCCGTGAACCATGTTTCTGTTACAGCCACCCAGTCCAACCTTTCTGTTTCCAAGATGGCTGTGAGTTCAGGAAGTTTGTCGGTTAGGCTCCTAGTATTTGCAACCATTGCCTTCCAGGAATGTACATCCTCTTGGCGTGAGATTGTACCGTCTTCCTGGACTGCTCCAGTTTGCTCTTTCCTGCCAAGGGATTATGGAGGTTGCTGGTTCAGGATGATGTTGGCTCTGATTTGTTTTCTGAGGATGTATGCACGCATTTGGTGTTTTGGGGAGTGATGACCAGCCCACCAACAGCAGGGGTGTGAGCTGTGTCATACTCCCCTTTATTTAGTTTAAACTACCTGTATAGCCATCAAATTTTTGTCTGAGAGCTCACTCACCTTCTCTACTTAGGTGCAATCCATCATATTTAAAAAAAGCTCTTTCCTAAAAGTTGTGCCAGTTCCCTATGTAGTGGTATCCCTTGTCTTGGCACCAATCACACAGCCATGACTTGAATTTGCCTACTTCAATCTCTCTGACTTGCTTGGTGCTTTTTACTTTTTCCCACACTGGCAGCACTTCTGAGATGGATAATTTGGGCAGAAGGGAAGAAAGTTTGTTGGCCAGGTCCTTGAAGTGTTTCTTGGGCTCCTGAACTGTGTGATTTGCCAAGTTGTTAGTACCAAGGTGTACTGCTATATGTGAAACATCCCCCGATTCCTGCACAATTGCCTTTATGCGGTTAGTGTTCCTACTTGCAGAGGCTCCTGGTAGACATTTTACCTCAATGTTGCTTTTAACGTTTTGTGTTAGGCGGTGTTCCACTCCACAAAGGGCAACCCTAGAAAGCATACGCCAAGTGTGGTCCAGCCCCTAGCCTTACTGTCTGCAGAGCTTTGCTGATCTTCACCGACTGGGAGAGAAACCAATCATGGAGGGAAGGCAGACTACGACAGGTGTACAGTGGCGTGAAAAAGTATTTGCCCCCTTCCTGATTTTCTCTATTATTGCATATTTGTCACACTGGATGTTTTCAGGTCTTTAGAGAAAATGTAATATTAGATAAAGGGAACCTGAGTGAACAAATAACACTTGTTTTTTTTAATTTCACTTATTTAATGAAAAAGTTAACCAACACCAACTGGCACTGTGTGAAAAGTAATTGCCCCTTACACTTAATAACTGGTTATGCACATTTAGCTGCAATGACTGCAACCAAACACTTCCTATAATTCAATATCAGTCTTTCACATCGCTGTGGAGAAATTTTAACCCACTCTTCCTCTAGAACTGCTTTAATTCAGTAACATTTGGTAGGTTTTGAGCATGAACTGCTCATTTCAGGTCCTGCCACAGCATCTCTATTGAGTTTAAGTCTGGACTTTGACTAGGCCACTCAAAACTTTAATTTTACTTCTTTTTAGCCATTCTGATGTGGACTTGCTTTTGTGTTTTGGATCATTGTCTTGCTGCATGACCAACCACGCTTCAGCTTCAGCTGACGGAAGGATGACTGGACATTCTCCTTAAGAATTTTCCGGTACAGAGCAGAATTCATGGTTCCTTTAATTATGGCAAGTCATCCAGGTCCTTAGGCAGCAAAGCATCCCACACATCACACTACCACCACCATGTTTGACTGTTGGTATGGTGTTCTTACTGTGGAATGCTGTGTTTGCTTTCGCGAGACATTATGGGATCCATGTTGTCCAAAAGTTCCACTTTGGACTCATCTGTCCATAGAACATTTTCCCCAAAAGGCTTGTGGATCATCCAGGTGCTCTTGGCAAATGAGAGATGAGCATTTATGTTCTTCTTGGTTAGCAGTGGTTTCCTTTGCTACTCTCACATGAAGCCTATTTTGCCCAGTCTCTTTCTGATTGTGGAGTCATGAACACTGACCTTAGCTGAGGCAAGAGAAGCCTGCAGTTCTTTGGATGTTATTTTAGGATCCTTTGAGACTTCTTGGATGATTTTACTCGCCCTTGGAGTAATTTTGGCAGGCCCCCACTCCTGGGAAGGTTCACTACTGTTCCAAGTGTTCTCCATTTGAGATTATGGCTCTCACTGTGGTTCGATGGAGTCCCAGAGCCTTAGAAATAGCTTTGTAACCCTTTCCAGACTGATAGAGGGCAACAAATTTTTTCTGATCTTTTCAGGAACTTCCTTTGATCATGGCATAATGTGCTTGTTGAATCTTTGTGCTGGCAACGTGACTCTGATGGTAAGGGCCAAAATAAGTGAGGTTTATATTGAGCAGGGCTGGCTGTAATCAAGCCTGGCTGTGTTCAATCAGCTGACTCTAATTATCCCTTTAATTGGGTTGATTTAACTAGGGGGCAATTACTTTTTCACACAGTGCCAGTTGGTGTTGGTTAACATTTTTCATTAAATAAATGAAATAAGTAAAAAAAAAAAAAGTGTTATTTGTTCACTTAGGTTCCCTTTATCTAATATTATATTTTGTCTAAAGACCGGAAAACATCCAGTGTGACAAATATGCAATAATAGAGAAAATCAGGAAGGGGGCAAATACTTTTTCACGCCACTGTAGAAGCGGGGATTTCTTGACAGCAGTTCTAATTGCCTGGGGCAGATTTGTCTGTAAAGAAGACAGGTAGAGAGATAGACTGGTTAAGGTGGAACTCCAAAACTACTTTGGGAAGGAATTTCCTATTGGTTCTGAGAACCACTTTGTCTCTGTGGAGACAATGTAGTTGGCTTCAGTACAAAGAGCCTGTAGCTCTGAAATTCTCCTGGCAGAAGTAATTGCTACAAAGAATACTGTTTTCCAGGTAACATACTTTAAGTCTGCTGTAACCATAGGTTCGAATGGGCCATCCATTAACATGGCTGTACACAGGTTCAAATCCCAGGAAGAGACAGGTTCCCCAAGTGTGGGCTGAAGGTGCAGCAGACCTTTAAAACCTTTTTTTTTTAAATGAGGTGAGAAACAACACATTTTTCTTTGCTGCCTACCGAAAGGTAAGCTGAAACTGCTGCCAGGTGAAATTTCAGAGAGGAAGCTGTCAAGCCCAAGGCCTGCAGGTGTACCAAGTAATCCAGAATAGAGGACAGGCTTGACTGCATGGGATCAAGTTGTTTATCTTTACACCAGAAAGAAAATCTCTTCCATTTGGAGGCATAAGTCTTTTTGGGGTAGGCTTTTTAGCAAGTCTGAGGATTTTCAGGACCTGCTCTGAATGCTGAGAGTCAGGGAACTCTAGCTCCTCAAGTACCAAGCTGTGAGGTGAAGATTGAATGTTGGGGTATGGGACTGCCTTCTGAGTCAGGAGACTGTAACTGGGAGGCAGATGAATAAGCCACTGGACTGATAGGTGGAGAAGTTCGGGGTACCAAAGCTGTCTCATCCAGTCTGGGGCTATTAGGATCATTGTTGCAGGCTGGTTCCTGAGTTTGAGGAGTACTGGAATCTCCCCAACCAGTGGAGGTGCAGGGCATCCACTGGCAATGTGCCTAGCGTAGGGCAACAGTATAGGGGAGCTGATTGAGCTCAAAGGTGAACAAGTCTATTTCTGGAGTGCCCCATCTCCTGAACACAGTAGCTAGTACCCGGCTGTTCAAGGTCCACTCATGGTGGCCCTGGCTGATACGACTCAGAGAGTCTGAAAGGACATTTCCCTTGCCTGGCAGGTGAATGGCAGTTAGCTGCATGTCTGGAAAGTAAGCTAGCAGCCAAATCCTCATCGCTTCTGTGTAGAGCTTTTGAGGTTTTTGTACCCCATTGTTTGTTGATGTAGAATACAATGGTGGTATTGTCTGTCCTGACCTGGACAGAGTGACCCTTGAGCTGGGAGGGCCAAGGCTTTTATGGTCAGGTACACAGCTCTGAGCTTGAGGAGGTTTATATGACAGCTGGATTACAAGGGGGACCATGCTCTGCTTCTGGATTGGTGCTCCAGATGGGCCCCTCCCAACCTAGGAGGGAAGCATCTGTTGTGAAGACCTTGGAGGGCTCCCTCCGCTGGAATGGAACCCTTTGCCAGAGATTCTGCCTGTCTTTCCACCAGTCCAGAGCTTGCAGAAGCATTTTTAGGGCTGGAATTAGCTTTGACAGGGAGTCTCTTTTCTGAGAACAATGCACCCTGAGGTGGTATTGAATGTCCCTCATTTGGAACCTGGCACCTGGAATCGCTGCTGTGGTATAGGCTATGTGGCCCAGTAACCTGAGGAAGTGTCTGGTTGGCCTAGCACAAACAACTCTGCAAGGGACTGGAGATTCTGAATCCTGTCCAATGGAGCAGAGCCTTTCCCTGTTGGGTGTCAAGTTCTGCTCCGATAAACTCCAATATTTGGATTGGTTCCAACTGAGACTTCTGCAAGTTGATCAGGAACCCCAGGGACTCCATGGTGAGCTGAATGAGATTTAGGGAGTCTGAGTTGTTAAGAAGACTTGGCTACCATGAGTCAGTCATCCAGGTAAGGGAAAACTAAGACATGCTGTCTCCTGAGGTAAGCTACCACTATAGCAAGGCACTTTGTGAAAACCCTGGGTGTTGTGGTAAGGCCGAAAGGCAGGGCTGTAAATTGGTAGTGTCCAGAAGGCAGTCTGAATCTGAAGTACTTTCTGTCCAGAATAGGTCACCAGTCCCCATTTTTGTTCAGGGTGAGAAAGTATCAGTAGTAGAGGCTCTTTCCCCACTGGGAGGGGCATGCTCCCTCTACTGCATTTTGTGACAGGAGGGACTTTACCTTGAACTCCAACAGAATCTTTTCTGTTGGGGTGATAGGTCTGAAACTTCTGTGACCCTGCTGAGAAGGGAATTTTTTGAACTGCAGGGTAAGACCTTGGCCCACTACCTCCAGCACCCACCTGTCTGTGGTGATGCTTTGCCAATTATCGATGTAGTGGGTGAGCCTTCCTCCTACTGGTGGAGGGGAGGTGACCTGGACATTCCTGTCAGGAGTTTTGTTTGGACAGTTTTTTTGTGGAAAGGGCAGGGTCAGCACGCTTCTGGGTTCTTTTGCCCCTTCCCCTAAAGAAACCTCTCAGTTGAGAGTAGTCCATTGGCATAGGAATTGGATAGAAATCTCTGGGGTAGTAACCCCTGCCTCTGGCTCCCCTTCTGTGTGGCTTGTAGGAAGTGGAGGCTTTTTTCTTAGCTGCATTGCTCTGGTAGGTGATTTTATATTCATCCACCTTTTTCTTACAAGCCTGTTTTATCACCGAAAAATGAGTTGTTCTCTCAGGGAAAATCCATGGCCTTATTCTGTGTATCCTGAGTAAGGGTAGTAGTCCATAGCCAGTCAAATCTTCTAAGAGAGATAGCTTGCACCATTGCCACAGAGGCGGTATTGTTTGTATCCACAGCCATGACAAATTGATACCTGGTGGCATGCAGGGCAATCTGTACTGTTTCAGACAGGTCCTGAGCAATGTTGTCAGGGAGCTTCTGGCTAACAGCCATAGCAGTGTTTCATATATTTTTTTGGTACTGTGCTGAGTAGGCCATACATGTGGCCAGCGAATCAGCGAGGAGGATACAGTGTAAGATTTCTTGCCCATGGCGTCCACTTTTCTGAACTCTTTGTCAGGAGGCTGTGATAAGGGTACTTTAGGCTTGTCACAGGCTACTGCTTGCACCACACCTTCATGCTCAGGATGTGTATAAAGGTAGTCAGCAATATTCTTATGAAGCTGGTACTTTTTCTCCAATTTAACGTTCACCCCTGGGATGGATGTTGGGCTTTGTAGCAGTTTAAAAGTCACCTTGCGAAGGGACTTGTGGATTGGCAAGAGCAATTTCTTGTGGGGAGGGAGACCCATCATGTCTAAAAAGTCTGCCTTCTCATCCTATTCAGAGGCTTTTTGAATAGAGAGGCTAAGGGTGTCCACCATATGACATAGACAGCCAATTCTGAGTGCTGTATCATTTCTTTTTAATATAAAATGTATTACTGACTGTCTCTGCTGAAAAAAAATCTGAGGTTCTTAGAATGACCTCACTCATCCCCCCTCCCCCAGATTTCAGCTGAAGGATGCAAGCCATGAAGAAATGTTGACAGCATGTGAGTTCACACACACTCAGTTTTTAGAGACAATGGGCCAGATATTCAAACTGTGCTATTTTGTGGTGCAAGCCCTTGCGCTGCACAAAATAGTTATGCGAAAGTGTGTCAAGAGCAATATTCAAAGGTTGCACCCTTGAGCAACTCCTTTGAATATCACCCAGCCACAGCCACTGTGCATGGTGCAGCGGACTTGCGCCACAGAAGTTGTCAGAGTGGAGCATTCAACTTGCGGTGGTGCAAGTACCATTGCGCCATGTGCAAAATCCCCATATTCAAAGGTGACATGAAAATGGGGCCATAATTCATGCAGGCGCAGGGGGCCATTTGCATCTGATTACGCCCCATTTGCATGCCATTAGCGTCTGCAGGTGCGCTGATCCCGAGGACTTGTGCCTGGCGCCCTGCCAGGCAGCAGCGTCAGGACCACGCCCCTGCAGCCCAATCGCGGGCAAAACAGTGTAGAATCCCCACCACCACCACCACCCACTGGCCCAATCGCGGGCATAGTTTAACCCCTTCACTAGCCCAATCGCGGGCAGCAATGTGGCTCCCCACCAATGTATCCCTGGTGGCCCAGTGGACCGAAAAGCCAGATCGTGGGCAGTAGTTGTTTAATAACCCCCTCCTCCCAAAGTCATCCCTGGTGGTCCAATGGCACATCCTGATCGTGGGATGTAAAGTTGAACAAACCCCCAGACATAGCCCTGGTGGCTAGTGTCCCCACCCACCCACCCATGAGCCCCACCCCCGCTCCCCCCAGCGGCGGGCGGCAGCATCACCGCCTGCCGCCGCACGCAACTGACTGCCGGTGGGCGCCACCCGTTGGTGCAGAGCAAGAGCCAATGGGCATGCGACCATACCGTATGACAGTCCAGATTTGTGAATGAATACTTCATTCACAAAACTGAACTTATCTTGTGCGGTATGGGCTACATGCCCATTGGCTCTGCACCAATGGCGTCTGGCTACTGGCGATCAGTCGGCGGGCAGCAGGCGGCAGGCGGGTGGGATGCTGCCGCCTCGCCAGCTGCCGGGGAGCGGGGGTGGGGCTTCGTGGTGGTGGGTGGGGTGGGGGACACCAGCCACCAGGGCTATGTTCGGGGTTTGTTCAACTTTACATCCCACGATCAAGATGTGCCACTGGACCACCAGGGATGACTTCGGAGGAGGGGGTTTATTAAACAACTACTGCCCGCGATCGGATTTACGGTCCACTGACCACCAGGGATACATTTGGGGAGAGCCACATTGCTGCCGCGATCGGGCTGGTGGGGGATTAAACTATGCCTGTGATCGGGCCAGTGGGGGGTGGTGGTGAGGGATTTACAGTCATCTGCAGCGATCGGGCTGAGGGGCACAGGGAGTGGGTTGGGGGCCAGCCACAGGTGGCAGCTGCTGTGTTGTACCCTGCAATGCAGCAGCTCACCTCTGGGTGGCCCTCGACTTGATCCTTTTTTTTTTTTGCTCAAAGTAGTGCAGGCGCAGGTTGGGGGTTGCGCCTGCACAACTCTTCACAGCCCCGCTGAATATCGGGCTGTGCAGTTTATGCATGGTTCCTCCCCCTCCAGTTCAGCATGCATTCATTTGCATTGCGCTGTTGCTCAGCATGTTTTCTGTGGTGCAACTGCCTCCTGCTGAATATCGCAGATTGAGCAAACTGGACTTATGCAGGTAATAACCCTATTAAGCATGGCGGAACCTTTTTGAATATCTGGGCCAATGTGTTACATGGAAGACTTTAATCAAGGATCCTGTTTCTCTGAGTTAATTACAGACTTGTTTAAGTTAATTTTGTTAAGAGAGAAATCATAAACAAGGTTTATGACATTAGAAGGGGAAGCTAGGATGTTACACAGAGGTGCAAGGTTGAAAATGTCCCTGGGAAGCCTGTGTGAGGGAGGGTACAGCATGAGATCAAACAAAGTATCATTTGAAGGACATGAATTATGCTGAAGTTGCAGAGTGTAATACTTTTGTATAAGATATATATTTTCATATATCCTGGCAGGGAGGAGCTAGGTGACCTCCTGAAAGGAGGTGGGGTAAAAGCCAGCTTTTAATTTAGTCTGTTTTACTTCACAGAGAGACATTTTTACCTAGACTCTGACCATGAAACATCTTGGGAGCACTTTTAAGCAAGTATTTAGAGACTAAGTACTGCAGCAGGAATTGCACTGTTTAAAATCTTGTTCTTTTAATAGATTTGTATGTCTTGTGATAGAACAGTTCTGTTTTGTTGTGTTTTACATATTCTTATCTATTATAGTAAAATTCTTTTTAGAACTTACTTGGTCTGTCTTTGACTTCTTTTTATTTGTAGGAAAAGTACATGGTCATAGCAGACAATAGCCATAAGCTTGAATGGTGATACTAAACTGGAAAGAGAAGCGTTTTAAATCTGAGGTCTTTATTAAAGTTTTAAGAGTTCATCTCTGTATACCTGGTTAGGTGCCCATAGGCCAAGATATCTGGCCCCCTGAAGACAGATATATCTGAGCCTGTGCATTGGGTATGCTAACAGGAGGTTAACAGTTTGAATCCCTCCAGAACTTGAGACCAAAGGTTGATCTGAACTCACAAAACAGACAAGAGGGTTACCATGTACTGTTCACAAGACTGAGCTCAGAGGTTGGCACTTTGGGAGTAGAGGGCCTGACCTGCTGAGTGGGTTTGTGACACCATCTGTTGGACAAAAGCATAGCGAGAGGTGAAATCCTCCTGTCTTGGTAAGGGGGAGTCAAATTCCTGGTCAGGGGACTTGCCTAGCTCTATCCTATCCTCTTGCTCCTCTTCATTTTCATCATAATAAAAACCCTGACCTAGGTCAGGGTTAGATGGAGCAGGGGTAGACAGCCCAGGTGGGTCTATGAACAAGTTGTCCATAGCCTGGAACACCTTATACATTTGCCAATTCCTCAGGAGAAGGCACATTTTGATTTGTCACTGACTTCTCCCTTTGTCTTTTGATGGGGAGCAGCGATATGTTTTTCTTTTGTCTTATATATTTGCCAAGCCTTTGCCAACTCCTCAGGAGAAGGCATAATTTGATTTGTCACTGATGTCTCCCTTTGCCTTTCGGCAGAAGGGGCAATTATATGTTTTTTTTTGGCAGGCACAGAATTGGAAACCTGCTCAGAATGTCTTTTATGCTTGGCTTGGTCAACATTATTTTTATAAGGCTTATTTTCACTGGAGTCCTAGAGAACCTATCTTTATGTCTATTATGGGAAGAAGTACCCTCCTCAATAGGCTTAGTAGATAGGAAGGGAGACTAAAAAGCCATAATTCTGACCTCTATTCAACTTTTTTTAATTAGATTGAATACAAGGCAAATAATAAAAATGTGGACCCACAGGAAAAAAAAAACAGCAAGGTTGTGGTCATCAGGAGTGACCACAATTAAAAATAAAGGAGTCTGACAGAAAATAAAGGTCAGAAGACTGAAAAAAAGAAAGTTTCCCAAAGGAAGCTAAAAACGTAAAACAAGTTTCCGCTAAAAATGGGGAAAAACTGTACATAATGAGTTTAAAATGAGAAAAAATGATGTTTTTTACCTCAGAAAATGTAGTTTCCAGTCAGAGAATACATCATGGAAAACCTGAAATAACTCCTGTGAGGGAATATGTAAACTGTTCCTGGAAAGCGCTGAAAGCCCAGAAAAAACACTAAAACTAGATAAAAATGTAAAAAAATCAACTTAAAGGCAGTAAAAGTGAAAAATAATACACTATAAACAGAAAATAACTTTCTTCAAGCAAAGAGAGAGCGAGACTCCACAGCCAACTGTCCACTGCTGCGGAGAAAAGAATCTGAATAGCAAACAGCATAACCTACGGCAGTAATCTCTTACTACAATTGGAATGGTAGTTTAGTTTTCTCATTTACATAAACTCCTCCTCTGGGGCCAGCCAAACCCAGCTGGCTAACTGCTGAAGGATTCCTTCCCAGGGTAAGAATTTCCAGTTCTCCATTCACATTAATCAAAGTGACTGCTAACAATGCTTCTCAAAATGTTTTTAAATGGCTTGGTTTCAGCCTTGCTCCTGTCACTACTAACTGAAATAGTTTCTATTCAATATTTATTTATTTATTTGCTTTTACCAGGTAAGCACACTAAACAGCCAAGTGCCTATTTTCAGGTGTGACTCGGGAGGCTACAAGGTACAAACAAGCACATAAGGCAGAGTAAAAGGTTAACATACAAGAACTACAAGTATCACAAAAACAATGTGGTAGAGTAACTGCATTATACAAGCAAAGGCAACAGAGTAAACAAGTATAGGGCCAGCCAAACCCTCGGGTACAAGCACCTCAGGCAGAGTAAAAGGTAACATACATGAACTACAGGCATCACAATAATCACTACAGTAGAGTAAAAGTATTATGCAAGCAGAGGCACATGGTAAACAAGTATAGGGCCAGGCATACCCTCGGGGGCGGGGGCGTAAGGATAGTAGGTAACTTGGGGAGACAGATATAGAAAAAGGAGATGCCTGGGTAACCCTCAGGCAGTATGGCAGGGAAATGGCTTACATTTAATGGGGAAAGTTGATGTACATTCAACATTTTAACAAATAATCAAATACTTGCAATCATTTTCATACTGCATGACACAGATGGTTGCAAATTAAACACATTCCGAACTACAGATGCAGATGACTGTTACACTGCATTAATATAATCCTTGAGGGTTCTGATGTATACGGAGCCTTCCTAGCTCTACATTTAGCAGTGTCAGTGACTCAGTAGGTAGCACACTCCCCTCTGAGGCCGGGAGATCAGAGGGCTGTGGGTTCAGTTCCCACATCTGGCACTTGGGTTAATATCCCAGTACTGACACTGTAGTGCAGCATGAGAGGGGTGCTGCACTTCTGAGGTGCCGTCTTTCAGATGAGACGTTAAACCGAGGTACCATCTCCCTGGAATGGTGGTAGTTCAGGTGGATGTTAAAGATCCCATGGACTTATCAAAAAGAATAGGGGAATTTTTTATTCATAACATCAAAACAAATAATTACAAACAGGAATTCTCACAAACCAAAGTATAAATCATGTGAAAGAAAAAATAGAAAATGTTACAATTACTCAAACTCAGAACTAGAAACCAAAATTAGAAGTGGTCCCCCTTCACCCCTCCTTTTAAAAAAAAATATTTTTAAACTGTGTTTAATTATACAAAAAATGTAATAATCATAATAGAAAGAACATGGATAATAATATGATCACATAGCATGAATTATTGTGTAAGTCCATCAAGGACATACGCTTCCTAACTGAAAGGATAAGGAAATTTTAGTATATCAAAATTTATCTAAACTAAAAAGACTGAATATTAATTACTATCATACTAATTATTCCATTCCTTTAGACATTCTGTTCTAAGGATTTGCCAAATTATACTGTATGTACTGTAAATCCTAACCCCTACCTATTTATATTTCACAAACATTGTAAAACCTCTCCACCAATTATTCACTTTCCTAGTGGTATAAATCTCTAAATCTTTAACATATACCTTCTCCATCGCCCCCTGAATCAGCAGGCTCACTGTAACATAAGGTATTAATTTCTGATATAGAACCCATTGGCATCTTGCCTGCCATAGATAATATTTCAGACAGCAACAAAAGATATGCAAGGTGTCTTCATAATAATGTTTCCCGATATTATGAAACTGCCCTAGGACTAAATTGTCATAATTCAATAGCAATAACCACCCCATTTTCCATTTTAAGGCAAGGAATTTCCAGGGGGAACTGGCATAAGAGCAATGAAACAAAAAACGATCTACTGTTTCTTCTTGATTAATGCAGCCTGTGAAGGGGCAGATTCTTTCTTCTTTAGCTTTATGTTTGGCATTGCCCCAAACCCCAATCCTCCCATATACTGCCAACCACAAAAATCCCACATATATCCTGGTAATCTGGCATTAAGTTGATGAAGTACCCCCAGAATCACAGCTGAAGGGCAGTTCTTAAAAGCAGGCTCAGAGAAATACAGTAATGACATCACTGTGTCGTACAACTTCGGCCCCTTACTCTCTATTAAACACTGTTTCATAATACCCCATTTGAATAGTTTTTGGACTACTGGTCTAAAGAACTGCGGAACATGCAAATGTTGTGAAAGTTTTAGAGGAGTTATATGCCAAGCTGAATAATATCAAGCTAAAGCATGTTTTAATAAGCAATTATGCTGGGAACTGGATGTCAGTAATCCTTCCTTTACATTTTGTGCTGCAAAAAGGGTATGAAAAAATATGACCGGGTCTACCATTCCCAAACCACCCTTTTCTTTTGCTAAATATGTATACTGTCTCTTAATGGGGTTAAGTCTGTTTCCCCATACCATCTGAAAAAATATACTGTACAATTTGGTCTCAAGCACTGTGGGAAGGGGAACTATCATAGCTATATACAGTAACATGGGAATTAGAAACTAATTATTTGTACCCACTTCAGCTTTGCCAGTTTCCAATGCTTCCACATTTGCACCTTATGTTCTACTGAGGATAAAGCAGTTTCCCAATTCAAATCTGGAATATTTTGGGGTCCAAACATTATTCCTAAAATCTTGATAGGATCCGAAGAGATTTGTAGACCATGTACAGTATATACACCTCATCCAGATAACCGACACCTATAAAAAGCCCTAGACTCTTTTGAGTGTTAACTTTAGAATTTGAAACTTAAGGATAGATGACCATAAAGTCAAAAAAGGCAGAGACCTGATTACAGTCTGAGAAAAATAAACAAATATCATCTGCATAGGCCTGTAAATACAACTCCTCTACTGTAGGTGATCCCAGCACCCCTTTCCACCGTGGATGCTTTGATAAGGACCGAATCAATGGATCTATAGAAAATAAGTATAATAATGGACTTAACGGGCATCCCTGACACACCCCAGTAGTAATGTGTAACCCTTCCGTGACTTCGTTTCCAATAACAGGATGAATCATGGCATTATTATAAAGGGATTTTATCCACTTCAGAAAGGGTTCCGGAACCCCATAATGTTTTTGAGTAAGAAATAAAAAGGGGTGATAGACCCTATCAAAGGCCTTCATTTGATCCACTGAAATGATACACCCAGAAGTCCCATGTAAGGAAAAATGTTCTATTAAGTCTCTAATGATCATTGATGCATATTGTATTTTTTTCCCTGGGAAGCCCACAATATTGTAAAGGGGAAATTACTGCACTTGCATAGGTTTTAAGTCTGGAATTTAAAATACTAGTTAACAGTTTGTAATCAGAATTCAGAATCGTAATAGGTCGTCAATTATCTATATTTTCCTTATTTCCTGATTTAAGTAAAAAAATTAGTAAACCTTCAGAAAACCACATAGGGAATCTAAATTTACCAAGAAAAAACAATTAAAAACCAG
This sequence comes from Neoceratodus forsteri, assembly GCA_016271365.2. Taxonomy (NCBI): domain Eukaryota; kingdom Metazoa; phylum Chordata; order Ceratodontiformes; family Ceratodontidae; genus Neoceratodus; species Neoceratodus forsteri. The sequence continues at coordinate 472,921,248 of JADMNL010000022.1, read as the reverse complement.
TTCTAAACATAATGAAAATTCTCGGGGATAAGTTTTATATATCTCCGATGTAAGGCCATCCGCCCCGGAGATGTTCCACTCTTTAAGGATTTAATAGCTCCTTCAATTTCTGCTGCTGAAATAGGACCTACAAATGTAAAGGTATCATTTTGAACCTTTGGAATTTTTATAGGTTGCAAAAAGTTCCTAATGTCCCTAGTACTAGGGGGGCACCACTGGGGTATGAGATAGTATGACATTTTTTTATTACCTTATGGAGACCTGCAGTATCCTGAACTGCTTGTCCCTCCTGATTGAAGAGGGAAGTCAAAGTGGTTTTGGTTTTGTACCTTTTAAAGGCCCTTGAGGGTGTTTTTTGTGCCATATTGAAAAAGTGCATTCATAGTAGCAGCCCTGTCATACTGGACTTCCTGAATTTGCTTTTTTAAAGCAACAATTTGAGGGGTATAGTCGAATTTAGAAGTATTGACCATAGAAAATAAATAATATAATTGTTGACATAATTTCAAATAGTGCAAGAATTTCACATTTTCTCCCGACCTACCCTGATTTCTTAACATAACTTTCAAATCATCTTCAGAGTCTTTCCACCAATCTCCTAAATCAACATATAAAAAGGAGACTGAAAGCCTAGCAAGCAACAGTGTCCTAATATTTTCCAGCACCAAGGGATGTTTCAAAAGGCATGAACATAATTTCCATCTTGACCTCTGTGGTGATGGTAAGAAAACTGAGGAAAAAATACACTGGAGAAGTAGGTGGTCAGAAAAGGCCATCGGGAAAGTTTGAAATTTAAAAGGGGGAGATTACGTGAGAGAAATATATAATCTATTGCGGATGTGTATGTATTCCGTTTATAAGTAAATTTTTAGGGCCACTGTGTTGGTGACATCTACTATCTAGGAGGCCCGATGAGTCAATTAAGTGAGACAAAGCATTGGAATCACAGTAGATTTTTTCCCATGGTTCATAGCACCTCCATTTTTGGTCTTAAATTCGCAGTTAAAATCCCCACATAGGATTTTAAAGGAAGATACTAGAAAGGGTCGAAATTTTGCAAATAGTGCAACTCTTTCTGCCTTCATCTCAGAACAATATACATTAATAAATCTACAAGTCATATTATTCCATACACCATCAAGGATCATTAGTCTCCCTGGAATTAAATCTATTAATTTAATTAAATACATACTGTAGGAATTAAAAATAAATCCTATTCCATCCACTGTCTCTAGTCCGAAGGACCAATATGAGGGGCCCCAAATCCATTCCTTCTGGAAAAACCTAGCCTGATCATTTGTGTACATCGAGGTTTCTTGGAGTAAACAAACATCTACTGAATGATCATGAATATAATCACAAACCACTCATCTTCTCCTAGAGTTCAATAAACTGTGAACATTCAAAGACCCTACACTATAGGAAACCAGATATAGTTAGAAATTCAATTATCTTTTTTCCTCCCCTTTTTCTTCTTCCCTTTATAACCTTGTGTGTGTAGAGGGAAGGGAGGACTGTCCTATAATGGCTGGGAGTCAGGTTCTGCATAGTCCATTTCTGAATCACCCCACTGTGTGGTCAAAACAGCAAAGGGATTACTAGACTCGATATCCACAGGGGGGTGGGGCAGAGGGAGGTTTAAAATTCCTTGAGGACCTCCGTACTTGGATCACCGGAGGCCCTGCTGGAGGGTCCGGGAGTGCTGTCTCCTGTTGTGTATTATAACATACATGGGAAAGAAGAGGAGAAACACTGGGAGGGGATGAGGGGGATTTCTCCACAGGATGTTCAGTTCCATGTAATGGAGCCAAAGGAGGGATGGCTACCTCTAAGGGGGAGGGTCAGGCCAAGCAGCTTGTTGAATTAATAAATCTGGGCAACCACTGGAAGCCTTATTCTTTGCTGCCCATGAACATTCAGAGAAAACATGGCCAGTATCTTCATATAGATCGCATTTTGTGAGATTTGCACATTGAAAGGCTATATGTCCTATTTCACCACAATTATCACACCTGGGCTCGTCACAGGAGCTGGATAGGTGTGCTCTAGATCAACACTTGTAGCACGCCCTGGGCTGCCCAGCATAAAAACATACCCCCCTGTCCCGGCCCAGCAGAAAGGAATTAGGGATATGGTCAATACCAGTATCTGTTTGCCTAAGCTTTTCTTTGTATCGCCAGCCCCCTGTCCAGAATTGTTCAGTGTCAAGTATAACCTCAGGATAATTCATTACCTCACATTTCTTGGACAATCAGTAAGTAATATCATCCACATGAACCCCCTCATTTTGAAACATAACAGTAACGTATTTGATCAAGGGCTTAGTCAATGGGATTACTAAAAAGGGGTCCATGTGGGTGAGAACTTCACCTGGCTGTACCTTTCCCAGAATAAATCAAGAGCATAGGCTGAACGAAAGCTAACATCAAAGTTATCTTCATCTGAGATGTTAATAAAAGCAAATACTTCCCTTGGAGAAAAGTGCAAGGAATCTTTCAACAAACATTTACCCACATAATGCCTATCAGGCCTAATATCCACCCCCCCATAGCGGATTCTAACCGCATTCCTTCATGGTGCTGCTTCCCTTTTAATTTTAGAAAATAAATCTGATAGCAGCAGCTTCTCAGATTCTGATTTATCTTGTGGTACTGCTGTAGACAGTTCATTGTCCTTTATGGGGAAAGAATCAGAATTGTCTTTAATTGAGGGAGTGGTGACTTGCAAGGCCGCAGTGGAAGGCCCAACTCCACATTGTACTCCAGTAGTATTTTCTGTTGTTAAAAGTACTGGAGGCATTTTAGGTTTCCAATTTGGTTAATTTTGGGAGAAATTAAACTTAGGATCCCACTCTGGAATGGGAAGCCAAGTCCCTTGATGTAATGTCCAACCTGCCTCACTTAAAGCTCTTTGTGGGGACCATGTTTCTTCAGTAAGGGGTGTTAAATGGGGAGATGATGTAGGCAGTACACCAGTATTAACCTGAGCTGTAGTATTTTTAACAAGCTCTATCTTCCCCAAGTTCCTTTTAGCAAAAGTCACTGCTGCTTGTTTGTCTTTCCCTTCATCCCCAAACCCCACATGATTCAGCTGGCTCTGTTTGGCCAAAGAAAAGTCCGTAACACCATCTTGATTTGAGGGAGTTGTCTGATAAACGCAATTCGCCTCTGAAGCTGAAACCCTATCAGGGGTTTTTATAAGAGGATTCCGAAAAACAAAATCCATGAATTTAGATAATGTAACATTATGTGGAAGAAGCACAAGGCTCGTATTCACAGGGTTCGGTCCATCCGCGTCTTTAGACTTTGCCCTAGCTTCAGAGGGCAAAAATAAATTGGTAAATAATTCTTCCGTTTCCCCTAACAGCTTTGGGCACTGAACCTGGCCGGATTCTGAACTGCCAGCTGTAGGGAAGTCTTTATTAAGTATACTTTCAGTTACTTTAGCAGGGAAATGGTGTAACTCACCCACCCGCTCTTCATTTTAAGAAGTTGCCACAGCTTTCAAAGGATCTGTTCGAATGACAGCCTGCTCCTGCGATTTGACAGACTGGGTTTCGGGTTTCAATAACAAAAGCTGCTTTCGTAGGCACTCCTGCTCTAGTGCGTGAAATTTAAGCTGCTGCTGAAGTTGTGTATGAATTTCCTCTATAACGAGGGTTGTATTTTTTTCTGCTACTTCCACTGGTTGTATATTTATCTGAGTTAAATCCTCCATAGAAATGAAAACTTCTTCATCGTCTGTTTCCTGCTTGGTGTGAGCTAGCTCATTTGATAGTATAGGTGATTCAGAATGCAAGGTAGAGCACAGCATTCGTTCACCCCCCTCTGGGACATCCATCTCCTCTTGGGCTTCAGTGAAAGTGACCAGAACTCTCAGTCACCCAGTCCCCTACTGTCACAGTAGGGGAATTTTTTATTAACACTTGAAAGAACAATACATTCATAAATGTGTTACAGCACACAAAATCATAATACTAACAAAAATAAACAGAGAGAAGTATTACAGCATACTTTCAATACAAAAATCCATTCCCCAGTCCCAAACTTCATAAAAAATACTAAACCCCCCTCCCCTCCACAAGAGAAGAGGATTTCATATTCAAGAGAACAGGAAAACAGACAGTGCAAAACATCTTAGAATAAAAAGCCAATCATCAACAGCACAATATAACAGAAAAAAAACCTACCATAAAAAAAAAAAAATATCCCGGCTCCAACTTACCAAATCAGACATATAGTAGTATGTAAAGAGAATAACAGAAGAAACAACTAATATATATACAGTGCTGAGTCGCACTAAGCAGTATACATTAGATATAAGGAAAAAAAATAAATACAGTCATGCTAACATACATGAAACTTCCCCAAAAATACTGAGAACCTGAAAGAAAATCACAATATGAAAAAGAATCACTGTCCTCCACGCAGAGTTGAAAAAACCTAAAAACAAAATGTACAAACTCATAGACTTTACAATAAAAGTTAGTATACATGTCAATGACCTCCTAAAAACAACATAGAGGCCCAAAAAACCTTTACAATAAAAGAGAATAGAAAAAATAAAGGGGGGGGGAAGGGTCCGAAACAAACCCCTACCCTGTATCAAGCCAATTAATTTTCCTCCACCTAAGTTTATAAAGATCTGGGTACACTTTCCCCTTTTCCAGCATCCTCCAGCTGAGTACTGCCTTTCTAATATTAAATAATACTCGAGTTTCAGTTTTCAGTTGCTTCCGAAGCATAAGGCTGCACCTAGCCTGCCACAGCTGAAAGCCTATGTACCCCATCAAAAGACAAATTGTAACAGAATCATAAACGACCCATGAGCCAGGAAAAAGGAGAATCAGCATTTATATAGTGCTTTTCATACACAGTATCCCAAAGCGCTTTACAAGCAATGCTAGACTAGTAGTGAAGTGACTGAATGTGTGGTGGCAGCCATATCGCACATCATCACTCACACACCACCTGGATAATTGCATGAACCGGTTTATGGGAAGGGGAATGTTGGCCAGGACACCGGGAATGTTCCCTGCTCTTTGCAAAGAGTGCCCTGGGTTCTTTTACTTCCACCTGGATACCCACCAGGACAACACCAGGATGGGCAGAAGGGACTTCGGTTTAACGTCTCATCCGAAGGACGGCACACCCCAGCAGTACAGCACCCCCCCCAATACTGCACTCGGATGCCAATGATTTTTAGGTGCAAGTCCAATCCTGGTGTGGGATGAGAACCCACGACCTTCTGGTCCAGAGGCGGATGTGCTACCAACTGAGCCACACTGACACAGGAAGAATCCTCTCTGTCCAGATCTCAGATGGATGACCCTGGAAAGAGTTCAGTGGCCAGGTAGCATGGAAGTAAGACCAGAAAGACACAGCAAAGGGACAGTCAAAAAAGAAATGTTGCAACGTTTCAACTACTCCTGCACAAGTCTCCTCCTTGGGGCAAAACCTCTCAGAGAGTTCTTTATGCTTCATATTACCCTTCACCCCCAACCATTTGTGTAGACAAAGCCATAAAAAAATCCCACATATACTTAGGGACTCTTGCTAACCAATAATTGCAGCTTGGAATGTTGATCAGAAATGGACAAATCCCGAACCCATGGAGCTGCATAAAAAAAATCCTGTAATATACAACAGTAAAATTGCTTCCGAGATTGCAGAGAAAGAGATTGTTTAACAATATGCCAGGACTTTAATTTCCGAAACATGCCCTGAAAGTGGCTAGCCATAGTGCACAGCCTGACCTGACGTGATAAAAAGGTAGCAGAGTCCCATTGCTCCAGAAATAGACCAATACCATCAGCCACCCACGGGGTCCAGATCTTACTTTCCCCTTAAGCAATGGAATTAAATTATAAAAAGAAAAATATTATGAAGAAATACAACTGGATTCAACATCCTAGACCTCCTCACTAACAGACAAATATGTTATACCCCTCTGTACCGGGTTCAACCTACTTCCCCATAAACAAAGAAAAAACACATTATAGAGAGATGTTTCGGGGGGGGGGGTAAACTGCCGCCACAAACAAAAAATAAGGTAATAAAAAGGTCTTAATAAGGTAAATCCATTTGGCTTTTGTCATTCAGCCCTTATTCCAGACAGCCACTCCGTCACGTGCCTCCAACAACTGTCTTTCCCATTTGTACCTATGGGCATCAGCACCTCCAAAATAAACCCCAAGAATCCTCCTATACCCAAGATCAATAGGCATATCCCAAATCAAGGCCACATTAGCAGCATCGTACCCCAATGGTAGGATCCCACTCTTAAGCTTATTGATGGAGAAGCCAGATATTTCAGAAAAGGTCTTTAATAACAGCTGTGCCGCTACAGCCGAAGCCCCATCCAACAACACCAGGACCAAATCATCTGCATATGCTATAGAAACAATATGTGGATCTGCACAACCCACTGACAGTCCTATAATGCCATCTGACTTATTTAAGGCAAGCAAGAAGGGGTCTAAGGAAAGCACATAAAGCAAGGGGCTTAGCGGACACCCTTGCCTAACACCTCTATATACCCTAACCTTCCTTCCCAACCAACCATTCACACTCGGTAATAAAGTAATACCTTTATACTGTAGCATGTTTGCAACCATCCTATAAATTTTAAAGGAAAACCATAGCTCCGCAAGGTCTCCCACAGGTACACATATTCCACCTGATCAAAAGCTTTCGCTTGATCAAGACAGACCAGATGACCAAAGATTTCCCTGGAAGTTCCCTTATATAGAATCTTCCTGAGAAGAATCAGGGCATCCTGAATCCTCCTGTGTGGTACCCCACTAAACTGTGAAGGATGTAACAAAGAATCCAAAATCCCCGGTAAACGAGTACATAATACCTTCATCAGAATTTCATAATCAGTATTTAGCAGAGACAAAGGCCTCCAGTTATTCAATTCCCCCTGATCACCTTTAGTTTTATAAATCAACAACAAAACAACCTGCAACATACTCTCAGGGAGATTACCAGTTTGCAAGCCTGCATTCAAGACCTCACAAAATTCCACCCCTAACACTTCCCAAAGTACCTTATAGACCTCGTGAGTTAGCCCATCAGAATCGGGAGTAATGCCTGCTTTCAGGGACCAAATAACAGATTTCAATTCTTCCAATGAAATGGGTTCAAAGTATGCCGAAATTCAGGCGCCAAAACAGGCAACATCCTACAGGATAACCAATCATGCACAGAGGCTTCCGACAGGGATCTACGCCTAAAAGAGTCAGAAGCATAAGCATGGATAGTATCCAAAATGCCTTCAGTAGTCAATACTCTCCAACCCCCTGCAGTATTCAAATACAGCATACTACGAGATTCCTTAAAAAGCTTTATAGATTCAAAAGGTAAGGTATTCCGCTTTTAACCAAAAATCCCATACTTATGCTTCTGCTCCATATCCTGCAAAACCTGTAACTGTAGCCTTGCCAACTCCACCTTCGGCTCCCTAATCCTGTCAAGACAGACCCAAGATGCTGTCGGAGAGTGGACCAGAAATGAAGTCGACCCCTTAGATAACGAAGCTCATCATGCCGAAGCCTCCCATTAATTCTACCTATTACCTTAAAATATCTCCCGACTTCATTTTTGGTATCCCCTGCCAATAATTTAAGTCATCATATAAAAAAAAAAAACACTGACGTACTAGCAAGAGAGAATGAAGCCCGTCAGTCACACAAGGGATAGCTAGTAAGGCGGTATTTAACTTCCACAGGCCTGGTCCCCTCTGGCACTTCACACTAGATTAATTTAAGTAACTTATGGTCAGATGTAGCCACCTCTTGCAAACATTTGGACTGTACAGCAACCCCTGAGGAGAGAAAAAAATAATCAATCCGGGATGCTCAGGGACCACAAAAATACAGTATGTATAAGCAGACCCATCAACAGTAGGCCCAAAAGCATCAACTAAACCAACATCTGCGAGTAGTTGAGCCAAACAAGCCACATCACAGTAAATCTTCTTACAGCAGGCTGGAGATACCTGGGAGGGTAAAGAACAGTTAAAAGCACCTCCCAAAAAAACCATAGTTGTGCACAAAAAAGGACAAAGTGATTTAAAAAGGGTCACCCTATCAAATTTAGTTTGTGGTGCATAAACATTCAATAAACGCAAAGACATGGAACCCCATTTAATATCCAGAACTAAGGCTCTGCCTTCCATAATTTCCACATGAGGAATCACTTGAACACGTGACATAAAAAAACAGATCCCAACCCCACTACATAAATCCTTCCCTTGTGACCAAAAACAGTCCTCCTATACCCAACCAGTGGTAGCAGCCAGTAATTCCTCAGGAGAATGTAAACAAACATCCTGTAAAAAGACACAATCTAAATTCTTATGCACAAATTGAGAAAAAGTGTGTTTACACTTAGCAGGAGTCTTAATGCTATTCGCATTCAAGGATGCCACCTGAAAGTGAAATGGAGCCATAAATTACAGAAAGAATATTTTACTTCACTTTACTGGAGGCCTGAGTCACCCTTCCACTTTTACAATCCTGAGGCCTAGGTTCTAAATGGTCTCCTAGAGGCCCCAGAGGCTCAGGCTGAGAAGGGGCCACAGAAGGCTGGACCAACTCTGACACCACCTCTAAATCCTCCATCAAAACTTCATAAATATTAGGGTCAGCTATAGGAGGTGCCGAGACAGAGACAGTGGATTTCTTATCCATTTTACTTTTCCCTTTCAGCGCCTTCCCTTTTCTACTACTAACTGTGGTAAACCCCTCATCAGAGGGGGCTGGAACCGAAGGCAAGGGGGGGCAGGACCAGCAGCCCCCACAACACCCAGATCAGGTGCCATGGATGCCGCAGCTTCATTTAAATCAATATCAGCAGAAACCAAGGCAGGCTCCTCAGGCAGAGGTTTCCCAGCCAATGTAAACCCAGCCTCAGGGACACTAGGATCTATCCTCCCGACAGAAGAAAGGCCTTGTCGCACAGCCAACCGAATGTAATGGTCCTTTAACTCCAAAATCTGCTTCAGCCGTATTTTTAGCAGCCAGAGGACAAGTCTCAAGAGCATGTCCTATCTCATCACAGAGATTAGATGTGGAAGTCTGAAAGCAATGAGCACTAGGGTGACCAGTCTCCCCACAGTGAGAACACTTAAGCACATCCCATGAGGTGCTAATATGAGACCTAGACCCACATTTGAAGCAGACTCTCGGTTGACCTGGGTAGAAAAGAAAGCCCTTATCCCTACCCAGGAAAAAAACAATTAGGTAAATGTATTAAATCAGAATCTGTAGAATGCAGTTTCACCCGAAATTTCCATCCCCCATTCCAGAAGCCCTCAGCATCCAGGATAGGAACAGGATTACCCCGAATGTCACATCTTTTATTTAGCCAGTTCACAATATCAACCACATTAACCCCTTCATTCCTAAACAGAACGGTGATAACCTGAAAGGGCTGTTTAGATAAAGGCAAAACAATAAAGTCAGACCATAAAGGATTAGTCTTCAGATTTAAATATCAGCTTCAAAAGATCTCCAATAGTGCAGAGGTACGAAAACTAATATCAAAAATAAACTCTCCAGGGACATGAATCAGTGCATAAACTTCAGAGGGTGAGAACCCCATACTACGTTTCAAAGTATTTTCCCAATATAAAATCAATCAGGGGGGTTATCTCTGGGGCCCACATAGCGCAGACGAATGGCATTCCACCACTTAGCCAGTTCCACAGGCTGCCAAAAATGACTAGCATAAGTAGGCTTTTCCGAGAGGTCAGGAGCCGGTTGCTGCACTTCTGTTGTATCAAGAGCAGGATTTTCAGCCCCCCCCCACCAGGCGTACCAGCTGGGGAAGGGCAGACTGAGAAGCAGGGGACTCATTACACAGGACTGGGTGAGATAGAGAAGAAACATCCCCAACAGTGTTACCAGTACTTATCTGTGCATCTGAAACAAGAGGCTTAGATGTAACTTTCCCAGCCGGCTTCCACGCATCTCCCGACACTGGGATCCATCTGGCATCCTGCGGAGCTCGTTCCGGGGACCAGAACACATCAGTGAGATCCCCCCAAGTTGGAGATGCCATACAACTCTCAGAAACTGGCCGCTCAACGACTGTATGCAGCTTACTCGGCCCCACCGTCTCCAAGGCTCCCGGGGACGTCGTAGAACTCTTCCTCTTCCAGTTTTCCTCTGGGTCTGCTGTCCGATTCCCCTGTGTAATTAATTCACTCACTCTGAGGCATTCCTCTTCTAAACAACACCTCTTCTCAGCCAAACTTAAAGGCTGTACTTCGGAAACTTCCAAGGGACCGCTGACTCGGGCGATATGCTGGCCACCAATCAGGTGCATCCCAGCCGCCACCTCAGTGGATCCCTCCGTCAACTGAACTCCCTGTTCTTCCGAACTCTGGGCCATCGTAGCCCTCTGCAGCAAACCTTCCTCCTCCAAGGTTAGGTCAGAATGACTGTCACGCACAGCAACAGGGTCCCCCTACTGGCAAGAGTAGGGGAATTTTTTATTTGTACAAACATCAAGGACAAATGAAAACCAACAGTGTTAAAGCACACAAAACATAAAGCAATCATTAATTATGAAGAAGTCAAATTAAATATCACATTGTGTTAAATCACACACACAGAAAATGATGTATATCAGATCAAGAAAGGCATACTATTTATATTTGATAAACATTGGGAATCCTTTCCACCAACTGGTAACCTGCCAAGAAGTGGAGTGTTCACAATCTTGAACATAAATCCTTTCCATAGCCCCTGTAATTAATATGCTAACAGATTCATAGGACATCCTCTTTTGGTACAAGACCCACTGACATCGGACTTGCCATAAATAATAAATTAAACAACAACAAAAAAGGTGCCATGTTTCCCTATCATAATGTCTATTCAACTGGAAATTAATGTCTAAAATCAAGGTATTATAATCTGTATATAACAGCCAAGACATATTCCATTTAGCAGACAGGAATTTCCATAAAGACGTGGCATAAGAGCAAGAACATAAAAAATGTTCCATTGTTTCTTCTTGAGCAATACAATCCGGATAAGGACAGTATCTTTCGGTTACAGCTTTATGTTTAGCATTGCCCCTTATGTTCAAACGACCATACAAGGAAAGCCAAATCAATTCCCACATACATTCGGGCAATCTAGGAGTATTCGATCTTTGAATAGCAATTTTGACATGAGTCATAGGGCAATTTTTAAAGGCAGGTTCAGACGGATAAAGCAATGTCATTACTTCTTTATACAATTGCGGCCCAGTCTTATCCTTGACCAACTGAACTGGAATACCCCAGGTAAACAACTTCTTTGCCACTGACAAAAAATAGTTTGGCACTTTTAATGATTTGATTGGTTTTGGGGGTAAATTTTTCCAGGCTAAAAAGTAGTTAGCCAAAATGTGTTTAAACAAAGACCCATAAGGGGTTATTTGGGGAAGAAGCCCTGGTCGAATATTATGTGAGATGAATAAAGTATGAAAGAAAACTACCGGGTCCACCATCTCAAGTCCACTTTTCCTTGTTTCTAAATAAGCATACTGCCATTTAATCGAATTTAACCGATTACCCCATAATAATTGAAAAAATATACTATAAAGTCTGGTTTCTAAGGACATAGGTAAAGGAAAAACCATAGCCGTATACAAAAAGCAAGGAATAACAAATTGCTTCAATATCTGAACTCTTAATTTTGACAATTTCCATTTCTCCATAAGTCAATTTTCCCTCAATTTTATGTATTGCAGTGTTCCAGTTTAGTTCTGATAAATTCTAAGACCTGTAAAATAAGCCCAAAATTTTTATAGGCCCCGATGAAATTGAAATTCCTCTACAACATCCCCTCGTCCTATAACTAAGCCCTGACTTTTTTATTCTTGAATTTTAGAGTTAGATACCATAGAAAAAGAAACCATTAATTCCAGAAAAATAGTGATAGATTCAATTTTGGAAAAAAATATACATAAATCATCAGCATAGGCCTGAATAAAATGCTCAGACAAGCCGGATGGGCCTAACATCCCCTCCCATTTGGGAATGGTAGTTACTGATCTTATTAAAGAATCTATAGTAAAAGAATATAAAAGAGGGCTCAAAGGGCATCCTTGACGAACCCCACTAGGCATGTGGAACCCCACACCACATATGCCATTCACAATTGGGTGGGTCAGTGCTCCTTCATAAACTGCTGTGATCCAATGAATCATTACCTTAGGTACTCCATAGTGCCTCAAGGACAAAAACAAGTACGGGCGATACACCCTATCAAAAGCCTTTTTCTGGTCCACTGAAACAATACAGCCCCGTTTCCCTTGAGAAACTGTGTATTCAATGAGATCACGAAGGATCATGTGGGCCTGCTGGATTTTTCTGCCAGGTAGTCCACAAAATTGGTAAGGGAAAGCACCGTGACAGCAAATTTTTAGTCAGTTATTTAAAATTCCTGTGAAAAGCTTATAATCAGTGTTTAAAGCGTAATCGGTCTCCAATTCTCCAAATGGGTTTCTTCCCGATTTGTACAAGAATATTACCAATCCAGCTGGGAACCACCCTGGAAAAACCTTACAAGAAAGAAAAAATTAAAACTAATTCTAAACAGTGACTGAATTCCAAAGGAAAAGTCTTGTAAAGTCTACTGTCATCTTGTCCTGAGAAATGCCTACTTTTTGAGATTTTATTACATCTTCTATTTCTAAACGTGTTATAGGTTGTACCAGAACATTTTTTGGAAGATTGACTCAGAATTTGAATAGAAGAAAGGAAATGTTCCATTTCTGCTACTCTGGGAGGTACTGCCGTGCATGTACTAGAAAGAAGTCTTTTATAATGTTCAGTATGCTCTCATTATCCGTCACTATATTCCCTGCTTGATTGACTAAGGCATTTAAAGAAGTATTACTTCTTAAAGGCCTCAAAAGGGTCACCTTGAGGTTGCTTTTTTAGCTCATATTATTGAATAACTGTAGCAGTTTTTGCCCTGTCATATTGTACTGATAACATTTCCTTTTTAAGTATGTGTATTTGTGATGAATAATCGAACTTTGAAGTATTAGCCTTAGAAAACAAATAATACAATTGTTGCCGTAAAGCTAAATAGAGAAGAAAATAAGAATTGACGCTATTTTTCCTTGATTTTGAAAGAATTTGCATAAATCAGCTCAGATCCACCACCATTGACCGATGTCATCATATAAAAAGGTAACTGACAACCTTGCCATCAGTAAAGAACCTAATTTATGCCGAATCTCACAGGAGCTTAATAAGGGAGCACTTAACTTCCACCTGGATTCCTCCAATAGGGAAGTGAATCACCAGAAATGTTACAATGAAGTAACAGATGGTCCAAAAGGCCACAGGCATAGTCTGAAAAGAAAAGATAATTTGGAAGATAAAAAATATAATCAATTATAGAAGAGTATTTATTTTTTGATAAGTAAACCGAGGCCACCCTTCTTTTTTACGACTGGCGTAATCAGCCGGATAATTGAACCAATGCCCGAAGAGCCATAGTATCACAATATATTTTCCCTGCTTTTAATGTAGTTGTCAATTTCTTACTAGGGTCCAATTCACAATTAAAATCTCCACAGAGAAAAACTGCAAATGAAGTAATCAAAAAATGTTTAATCATTTGCATTAGTGCCACCGTTTCAGCTTTTACTTGCAGACAATAAACATTTATAAATCAACACGTTGAAGACTTCCAAACCCCATCCAAAATCATCAACCTCCCCGGGATCAAGTCCATTAATTTTATCAAAGAAAAATCGTAAGTACCAAAAAGAAACCCCAAGCCATCAGCTGAATGTTGTCCAAAGGACCAGTAAGAAGGGCCCCAATACCATTCCTTCTGGAAATTCCTGACCTGGTCGATGGTGTAAACCCAAGTTTCTTGTAATAAACAAATGTCCAAACGATTTTCATGCATATAATTAAACACAACATGACGTTTTTTAAAGTTTAACAAACTATGTACATTTAGAGACCCCAATTTAAATGATTCCAGATCTAAATATGAATCATTCAACTATCTTTTTTCCTCCTTTTCTTTTTTTTACTTTTGTACCCGTCTTGAACCATAAATGGGGAGGGGGGACTGTCCCTAGCTGGTTGTGAGTCCAAGTCCTGACACTCCAGATGGAGTCTCCCACTGAGAAGAAAGAACCTCAAAAGGGTTACTGGTTTTCACATCTCTAGTAGAGCGCCTACCAAAGGAGGTTTAAATTCCTGAGGACCATCTTACTTGTAGAGGCACTGTTGGAACTGCCTCATTGGGCCGAGCTTCCTGATTGTCAGCATAACATACTGGGACTAACATAGGCAAGGTATCTTTCAAGGTATCAGGTAATGAAACTACAGAGTCCACAATTAAAGGTTGTGGGTTAGGGACTGCAGTGGCACCACCAGAGGCCTGATGTCCCGCTCCTGCTTCAGAAACCAAATCCTGAGCTTTTTGAATAAGAAGATCAGGACTACTAATAGTAGCCTTATTCCTAGCCGCCCACACACATTCAGTGAAGACATGACCTGTGTCATCACAGAGATCACACTTAGTATGGTTCATACATTGGAATGCAATGTGACTAATCTCTCCACAGTTGTCACAACGGGGTTTATCACATGAGCTAGATAAGTGTGTTCTAGCACCACATCTGTAACATGCCCTAGGTTGGCCTGCATAAAAACAGACCCCCGATCCTGGCCCAACAAAAAAGAGTTTGGAATATGCAAAATCTCTGAATCTGATTGCCGAAGTTCAACTTTAAATTTCCACCCCCCCGTCCAAAACTGTTGGTCATCTAAAATGGCCTCTGGAGAACTCAAGACATCACATTTCGGGGACAACCAATACACAATGTCATCAATATGCACACCTTCACTCCGAAACATAATTGTTACAAATTTAACCAATGGTTTAGTCAGGGGGATTACCAAAAACGGGGTCCATAGGGGTGAGAATTTGACCTGGTTGTAACGTTCCAGAATAAATCCAATGCATAAGCTGAGTAAGCTTATATCAAAATTATCCTCACCAGATATATTGATAAAAGCAAACACTTCACGTGGGGTAAAATGCAAAGAGTCTTTCAACAAATATTTCCCCACATAATGCCTGTCTGGCCTAGCTTCCAGACCACCCTTATATCTTAATCTAACAGCATTATGTCTAGGGGCTGCTTCCTTCTTAATTTTAGAAAATAAGTCCGACAACAAAGGTTTACTGTAGTCCACAGCTTTTTTATCAGTATGAGGATGTTCAGTATGTAAATCAATTAAGACCTCTGATGATGGAACTTGTTCTTGGGGGGGTTCTTGCTTTTCATCACCTGGTACCAAATTAGCTTGTGTCATGGGTAAAACAGAAACATTAGGCCGCCATGAAGGCTCGTTTTGAGAAAAGTTTAATTTAGGGTCCCAGTCCAGAGAAGGATGCCATGAACCATTATTGAAGGACCAACCAGCTTCCCGCAGTGCCGTTTGAGGGGTCCAATTTTCTTCCAATAATGGGTTATCAACAATACTGTCCTGCTGACAAGAAGGCTCAGAGTCCTTAGTCAGTGTCCCAGTAACTACTGGTTTATCTGTTGGGGTCACTAAATGTCTTTTAGTTGAAAAAACAGCCGCCCGTTTTTCCTTTCCCTCAATCCCCACAGAATCAATATGAGCAGTTAATTTCTTGACAAAAGTAAATTCCGACACCCCAACCTGATCCAAAGGGTTTGTTTGATAGATACAGCTTACCTCAGGATGTTGCGACTGCGTAAAAGCAGCAAAGGGGAGAGGCTTGAAAACAAACCCAGCATCTTTGGAAAGCAGTTTCTGCAGTGTGCAAATCACTGGACGAACTGACTCCATAGCCCGTATTGCAGTGTTGACTTGGTATCCATGACAACTGAAGACGCTGTCAGTAGTAACCTCCAAGGAACTACAAGGTTTTGGCTCTTGGCACTGGAAATCAGCATTTCCTCCCTGCCAGCCAATAATCCCATGTCAGTGTTATCCTGCAAAAACTCTCCTCCTTTCTCGGTTTCTGTAGTAAAGTCGCAAGAACTGAAGGCTCTGGTTCTTGCAAATCCTGTTTCTCTGCACTGCCAAGAACAAAACTCCGTCGCCTGAGGAGCCTCAAAAAGTTCCACCCGGTCTCCTTCCACTGATTCTTCCATCTCCCCTGCTACATCAGTACTTCCTCCTCCTCCTCTTCTGTCCGGCTCTAAACTGGGCTCCTCCATTCTGCTCCCAGGAAGTCAAGCCCCCTGCAGGCAGAGTAGGGGAATTTCCCCGGTGTCCTGGCCAAATTTCCCACATTCACTAAAAATACCACCAACAGCTTAATCTGGTTCAAGGTCAGTTGGCATTCATCTGTATCCCCCTCTCCTGGGTCGTGCCTGAAAATAGGCAGGATTTGTCTAGTGCAGTTGCCCAGTCAACAAAAAGTAAAATAAAAAAAAAAAAAACATTTTTAATAAAAAAATGCACACTAACTTACACGACCTTTTCTTAAGTTAATTTATGAGACTTGAATTAAATGCCTTCGATGCTCCATGCAGTAAGTCAAGCTGCAATTGCTAGTAAGAGGATGTAGTCATGATTACTGTGGGTTAAAGGTGCATGAATGCATACTTCTTTCATTCTTATTTCCCCATGTGTTTGCTTGGTATCTCTCACCATGCCCCTTCCACTGGTAATTGAACCTTATCAGCAAGAAAGGGAATACAAGTGTACTTACCCTTGGGTGCAGAAAGAGCATATAACTTAAGAAGCATGCAGTTCTGCACCTGGGCTGGTCTGAGGGGGTGCCAGGTGGAGTGCCTGCACTCTGTGTAATTCATACATGCATGGAGTGGAGGTCTGGTGTGGGTAAATTTACACCTCCAGGACCCTGCCATAAGTATTTACACATCCCCCATGGTCACTGGCAGGGCATGACAGCAACAGAGTCCTCATGCACACATCTGCCCAAGGCCACTAGGCTGCCAAGGTGGGCTGCAGCAGCTATTCAGTCAAGTGCCTGTAGTTTTAATAATCCTGGACCCGTGCTGGTTCACTCCCCCCCGCATCTGCGACACAAGGGATCAACTCTGGGACCCAAGATGGGCATCCAGCTGGATACCTGTCTGTGTCCAGCACTCTGCTCCACTGCAGCCCCGATCCAGCTGTGTGCCAGGAGGGTGGGGCCATGGACAAGTGCCATGTGGGTGATTGCGGCCATGAATCCATGCATCCTGCACCTGTCCATGGCCATGTAGGTGTGCAGGCAGTTTAAATGCAAATCACGTGTAAACTGCACTCTCTCAAGCATAGCCCTCATTATCAATTTGCACATCTGCTTAGTCATTAGTTCTATTCTGGTAACAGGGGAAAGAGGAGAGATAACAGATGTTAAATATTATTTTTAAATCAAAGTCGATTTAATATTGCTTCTACAGTCAAGTGTTATTGCTAACTTTTCCCTTAGAGGAATGGAGGGTGGGGTGGGACAGCAAACAGAGGGAGAGAGCAGGAGGTTTTATTTTTCTTTATGGGGATACAGCTAGAGGGTGGGAGAGCACAGAGAGAGAGGAGAGGATTTGTTTTTCTTTATAGGGGACATGGAATGGACGATGGGGTAGGGTAGCACACAGAGGGAGGGAGGGAGCAGGAGAGGTTTTGTTTACTTTATATGGGGACATGGAATGGGGTGGGGGGTGGGATAGCACACTGAGGGAGGGAGTGGGAAGGTTTTTCTACATACCGCACACTCAACTGGTTGCTGGGTGGTCTCTCGTTAATGAAAGCAGCCAGTTATGAGCAAATGAGACACTTTCAAGTACGAGATGTTTCCGCCCAGCAAGCAGTGAGGATTGTCATGACAGGCTTCTGACAGTGAAAGCTGATCAGCTGCTTGGAGACCAGCTTTATGCAAATCAAAGCCCTCTCTAATTGCAGTGGCTCGGTCCTTTGAAGTACAAGAAGTTACCACCCAGCAAGCAGCGAGTGGTGTCATAACCACAGTGCATGATCATTGGTATAGACTGCCAAGCCCCTGTTATTTTGAACTGCAATGGGCTCGGCAGTGACCCCCCCCCCAAGAAATCCCCTTTAATGGTAACAAAACAGTCAGTGCGCATGTGCATCAAATGTTAAAATGACTAGTTTTTAAAGACTCTGATACATTAAAAATAAGAGTTTTCTCTTCCAGAACATGACACAAATTTCTTTTAAAAAATGAAAACAAGCATCACAAAGTTGTACAACAGAAATGAAGATTTTAAAAAAAAAATGAACAGTAACACTAGTCTCAATCTGTAGACTAGCACCTAAAGTTTTTGCCTTTTACAATTTTTTGTCAACTTCGTACATAATGGCTATACTGATGTCAGTGGAAACTGGTCAAGAATGCATATTCTAAATACCGAAAACTGGGAATGGGGAAAAAAATCTTTTCGCAACCTCATGTTACCTTTTTTCCAGCAAATCACATAATGATGCAATATAACATTCTTAACAACCTCTACTATAGATAAGTGTCCAAAATCTGGGAAGCCCCAAGCAAACCTTGTGCATATGATGTGGAATTGTAATTATATTAATTAATTGTGGAATATAATACTTTCCCTGGTGTTCCCTTTAATATTAGCCTAATAGTGATGGTGATGAAAACTCTTATTTTAAAATACCAGTCAGAGACTACATATTCCACTCTTATTGAGTGGAGGCATAACCTGATAGAACCCTTAAAGCTTGAAAAACTTGCTCATTGCTTATACTTCAAGGCGAATGTTTTTGAGACGAAATATGGGATATCTTATTAAAATTCTTTACTGCACAGAACACACAGACTTGGCTAGGTGACTTTTGAGTAAGAAGTTTGCTGGATGAATATCTCCTCTCATGATAGGTACAAAACTTTTCATAATTCTATACTCTCTTTCTTTGTCTTTTTCAATTTCTTTTACAACCTCATTGTTTCCAACTTCCTTTCATATCTTTTTTTTTTCCTGAGTAGGGAAATGGTCAGACTAGGGCTGTATGGTCCTCATCTGCCATCAGATTCTATGTTTCTAAGATAGAGGTTGAAGATATAACTTGGTAGTTATAGCTTTTATGCTTGTAGATTGTAGCTATATTCACAGTTAATGATCTTTTCTGTTTTTAATGCATTTTAGCTTAATAATTACTAATATTAGTTAATTGTAGATAGGAATGTAATGCTTATATTTTAAATCTTGGTCTAGGCCAGTTGCAGTAGCCAATTATGCCATAGGTATGTTTTTAAATACATTTCATGTACTTGTTAAGCAAAGTGTTAATGTTCTGTTATGGTTTATATACACACAAATAAAGTTTTATTGACAAAAAAAAAAATGCCAAAGGTCAAAATGCAGCTTCTTCAGTATGAAGCATTTAATTAGGGGAAAGGGCACACGTAGACATGGAAAGTGAAAGCGTTCTGTTTCTGTACAGTACAGCTTCAAAATACAAGATCACTTACTAAAAGGAGGTAAGTGATACAAAATTAGGAAAAATAGCTAAAAATAAACAAACAAAAAAAAAAGTAGTGAAAGTGTGGTCTCCAGTTCCTGGAAATCAAAATGGAAGATGGAAGGACCAATCTCCAAAATTAAAAAAATAATGGATAGCTCACTGGATATTACCAGTGAGTAATACCATCGAGAGGTTCTGGACATGTAGGAACCTCGAGAGGTTCCTGTGTCCAGAACCTCGAGATGGTATCTCACTGGTAATGCCCGGTGAGATAGCCATTAATTTTTTTAATATATGGATCCAAGCTGTTTTTTCCTGCGTGTTGTTTTGTTGTGGGTGGTCGGCCCTTGAGTGAAGGACTGTCAGAGTTCTAGTCAACTGCCGCACTTTCTTGGGCTGTCTCACTGTGTGTGTGTGTCTCTCTCCTGCTCCCAACATGGACGGTATCACAAACAGTTTTCTTTTAGTCCTACCTTTTGGTTTCTTGGGGGTGAGGGAGCACAGGATCAGCCAAATAACTCCTTTTTGTGGTATAATGAAAAAAAAAAAAAAAAACAGGGAAGTACTGTGAATGCTTTACACTCTAAGCGAGAGACTGCAGCCATGTTTTGAAACTGTTTTGGCTGCCCGCAGACAGAAAGCGGCCAATGATGAGCCACAGTGTGAATCTGAATTTGAGATTGACATTTGGCAGCATCACTGATTTGTAGAGTTGTACATTTGCGCTGTTGAGCTTTGGTAATAATACTATCATTCAGGTCCTGAATTATACTATTATGAGACCTGAATGATAGTATTATCACTGTTGAAGTGTGGTATTATCACTTCAGGAGTGATAATATTACTGAGATCTTTTGTATACTTTAGTGGACTATTAAATTGAAGATCCATATATTAAAATACTCTAATTAATGCAATATAATAATAAAATATAGCTATATACTTTAAACTATTAACTAAACATTTACTTTAAAATAAATTAGTGACTGAAACCAAGTTGTACCAGAGCTGGATTGAGGTGACCATTCTCACCAGGTGGAGAAACAAATCTGGTAACTGCCAGACTGGAAGGTGGCTGCAGAGTTTTTTTCAAATCACAAAATTCTTAGTTCCGATAATTAGAATAAGGTTCTGTCCCCAGGGCATCTGTCTCCTAGGAGATGGTGCTCAGAGTGTAACTATTAAGTGTAGGATACCTGGGGTTATAATCAGAGATTCAGAAATGTTAGCATCTGAAGTCAGAACTATGATGCATCAGTGGTAGATTCAACTGCTTGCAGTGTATTTTAGATATTAATACCTTCAGATTAGATACCCGCCAGTCAAGATGATCACACGTTTAAGCCCTCACATAGTAGTCATGCATCTTCAAGTACCAGCAGTCATACTGGGAAGGAAGTGGGGACCAATTAACACTATGGTATGAAAAGGTTCAGTGTGTAACAGCGTTGGTTCTTTTCAGACGACAGTGAAACCATCTGTCAACATGTTATATCGTGAAGAATATATGGGATGGTTGGTGAGTGAATGGGTGATGTCAGAGAGGCACAAGACAATGACTATCTCCGGCCTTCACATTAACTTTTAGGGTGTGGGTGTTACAAAACATTTTCTGATCCATGCCCGTAATGGTAACTTAATGAGAGGCAAATGATCCCATATCACCTTCCTAATTTTGCTGTGTCATTTGAATGTTCATGTACAGATATGATGAATTGCTCTAAATCAGAGATATATATTATAGGGCCTTATCCCAGTTGAGTGACCAAAAAATTAATATTATACTATGTGACACATACCGTCTGTGTTTACACTTTTGTATGTCCCTACCACAGGCATAGCTGCAAAACTAAGGTCAAGAATTTAGTTACTCTTCTTATCAATATTCTTTAGGGGAGGAGGTAACCTACGACAGTAATATCACCAATAACGATGATGATAGCAGTAATGAGGCAACTGGAGAACTTTCTAAAACTGCAGCTCTGAACCCCCAGGAAGGACAAATGATTCAAATTCTGAGGTTCATGTAAATGCTCAACTGGACATTGAACAACAGAGACTAAATAACACAGATTGTTAATTTCTAAATGTATATTTTCAAGTATTTTTATTGCCAAGCAAACTCATCAGAATGCCTAACATCATGCAACAATGTAAGTACTTGACATTTTAAACTGTAAATGATTCCCTCAGAGAGTGCTTTGAGGAAATAACAGATTATAATGTATATGTAGAAATACACAGCAAGCCTGTGTCTACATTGAGAGTTTACTGTTGCAACCAGGAACCTGGAGAGTGGAGTTGTACAGATGTATTTGCTGCAATAGAAAACTTGAAATGAAGACATGATTGTTGAGTATGGATGCACATAATCTTTTATATTGTTGGTGCATCCATTTCCATTTCAGACACTCTGCTTCCTTTCAGTGAACTTGCAGTTGGGTGGGGGGCTTGGGTGCTGATGGATGGCTTAAAATACTGATTCTGTGTACTGCAGCTGTTTGTACAGGTTCAAGAATAAACAATGAAAAAAACCAAAAAAAACAGCTTCCAGTTCAATTGGGTCAAAGAAAGCAGCCACGCATC
This sequence comes from Neoceratodus forsteri, assembly GCA_016271365.2. Classification (NCBI taxonomy): domain Eukaryota; kingdom Metazoa; phylum Chordata; order Ceratodontiformes; family Ceratodontidae; genus Neoceratodus; species Neoceratodus forsteri. The sequence goes on along the minus strand of JADMNL010000022.1, from coordinate 472,899,195 downwards.
AACAATCTAATATTTTGTGCTGCCGTATTGACATCACTACTGCAGAGCAATAACAAAATAATGGTACTACTGTAGTATCATAAGCATATTCTATGAATAGCAACATTTCATTATACACTGTATGTTCTTACACCAATATTTTAATTTATTGTGAAGAGGCTGCTTGATCTTTATTCAGTGCTGTCATGCTGAGATAACAGCATGGGTAAAGATGGTCGTCAGCCAAACTGGCTTCACGATTTGTCAACCCATTTTATAATTTTCTACAACTGCACGTTTGAATAAGTTCAGGTAGTGAGATTTTGAATTTGGACAACTCCCATAAAGTATTAATGAGCCATCTCACTCATTCCTGTTTTTTTAAATGGTATTTTAAAGTAAGGTTTCACCATGATTAGAATTTGAATAGACTCTACCTTTACAAACAGTACAGGTAAATTTAATCTCTAATTTGCCATCTTTATCCCAACAGCCATACAATAAAACATGTTATATTAGTCTACAGACAGATTCACATCTATATATGTGACATATATATTTTTTAAATCCATAGGTGCACATGCAATAAATGTATCCCTATCAATAATGTTTTGAACTGTCGATGCTGCCATGAAGTAGATGAAACCATGACACAAAGATATGGGGAATCGATGGCCACCAGACCAAAGTACAACTTACAGTTTGTGTATAACGGCATGTGAAAGACTTGTACCTGTATGTTTAAAGAGGTAGTGGAGCCAAAATAGGCAGACAGGAAAATAAACATTTTAAGAAGTAGTCAGTTGTAACTTTTTATTTCTGAAATATTCTTGGATCCAATAGATAAGTACGAGCAAAAAGGCTGTAGCCTATGTTATGCTCACCCCTGAAATCGGGTGGAAAATTTCCACTTATGTTCTGCATAATAGTCATCACGTTTATTTTTAAAATCTCTCATATATGTACTGCCCACCACCTCAGGAGGGAGGCCATTCCAAACATTAATGACTCTCTGGTTAAACCATCATGTCCTCCTCACTGTATTATATCTTTCCCCTGTAGTTGTAGAATGTGAGCTCTTGTATTATAATATTGTTTTATGAGTGTAAGATCCAGGCAATCCCACAGGTCACTATTGTTAAATGCTAAAAATACAAGACATAAATCCCCTCTGAGCCTTCTGTAGTTCAGTGAGTACATCCATAGAGTCTGAAGTCTCTCTTCATACTGTAAATCTTTATCTCCCTTTATCATTTTGGTAGCTGAGCATTGTACTCTTTCTAAGGTGTTGATGCCAACTTTAGTGGATGGTGCCCATAATTAGCTACAGAACTCAAGGTGCGGTCTGACCAATGAGGTGTAAAGAGGCACCAAAACCCCTGTCTCGACTTCTAATGTGTTTCCTAATACAATATAAAATATTGGCTGCTTAATAGCACTGGCACTACACTGACTTTTGAACTTAAGGTCATTTGTGATTAAAACTCCAAGGTCCCTTTCTTTAGTAGCAACTTTTAGTACTGCTCCATTAAAATAGTAATTTACCAAGGGATCTGCTCTTTAAAAGTGCATAACCGCACATCTGTCCAGATTGAACTGGAGTTTATGTTATGCTGACCATTTTTCCAATGCCATTAAGCCAACCTGTAGTGTACTTGCATCTTCTTATTACTGTACCCAATTTGGTGTCATCTGCAAACTTAGATATGCAGATTCCTTTTCCACAATGCATTGAAGACACATATAAGTTGAATAATGTGGGACAGAGGACTGACCCCTCTAACAAACACCTGCTATTTTCTGTTGTGTAGCCAGGAATTTATCCATTCCACAATCCTCTTATCAATGTCCAATTTAACTAGTGCATATACTAATTGATAATGTGGTGCACTATCAAATGCTTTGCTGTAATCCAGATAAATTACATCAAAACCATTACCCCTGTGTAATTCCCTGCTGACGTTGTCGTAGAAGTTCAGCAGGTTAGTTTGGCATGATCTACCTTTTCACAAAGCCATGCTGAGTATCACCAACCAGGTTGTTCTCTCTGACAAATTTTCAATTTTGTCCTTAATAATGCCCTCCATGACCTTACCAATAATAGATATTAAACTAACTGGTTGATAAATTCCTGCATGACTTCTATTACCCTTCTTAAAAATGGGGATCGCTGTTGCTTTTCTCCAGTCATGTATCACAGAGCCCTTATTAATTGAAGTTTGGAGTATGGTGGTAATAGGTGATGCCAAGATATCTGCAGATTATTTTAATCACTCTTGAATGAATTCCATCTGGTCCTTGGCTCTGTTGACATTTACGTTTTGCAAACATGACCTAATATCACTAATTTCCAGATTACAAATACTAATATCTGATGTAGTAGTCAGTGGGAGTACATAATCAATTTTGGAATTATACACTAAACAAAAGTAGTTATTCATTTTTTCACCTCTGGCGCCATTAGTCACATATTGATCCACTGTCCATTCCCCCACAAAATTTAGGAGAAGATTTTCTGGCTGCTGATTTACCTTCTAATTTGGCCCCGTCAATCACAGGCATGTTAAAATCACCAATCGTAATAATTTGGTTTTCTGGGTTTATCCCATTAAGACAGTTTTTAAACTGTGAATCTACCTCTAGATTCTGAGTAGGTGGCCTGTATACTACCCCGTATGAATTTGCTTTCCTTTATTGGGGTAAACAACTACCCAGACTTATTCTAGGTGTACATTGGTCTCTGTGTCCATGACTTCAGTATGTATGGTATCTGAGACGTAAAGGGCTACTCTGCCCATTGGTTTCTATGTCCATGACATAAGTATTTACGGTGTCCGAGATGTAAAGGAGTATGTGTGGTGTCAGATGTAATTTCTATTTGTCCTTTTTCACTATGGTGACATTATTTATGGTAGTGCCACAGAATCTATGCTGCACAAATTGGATGTGCTCTACAAGAAATTAGCTTTATTTATTTATTTATTTTAACCCTCTTCTTTATCCCCCTTCCTACCTCGGTGTCCACTCCTTCGGACTGCTCATACCCTTTGTGCCACTCCTCCAGAATCTGCCCCTAGAGTGCTTCTCCTCCCTCCTATCTGCACATTGGGGTCTGTCCTGGAATCGGTGGTCTTGGGTGGAGCCGTCTTCATCTAGGACCACCGAGGGGCTTATCCGTTTTTCTGTGCTCCCCTCAACCCTGCCCCCTGGGATGCCGGGCGCAGGGCGATCGTCCAGAGAGGCAACGTGCTGACGTACGTCTCTCTCAAGTGCCCGACAGCGTCCCTCCCTCCCCGACTCCGTGAATGGAGCCACCAGTCCCCCTCAAGAGCCCGTGTTCCCACCGTCTCTCTTAGGGTGTCGGGTGCATATTGCACCCCTGGTGTCCCATCCCTGAGGGAGGAGAGCATCCGTTGGGACGCTCAATCCTCCCTCTCCCAGCCGACCCCCGCCAACCCGAGTCTGTTCCCGAACCCGGGTCGCCGGCGTGGCGCGAGGTGTGGTGTCCAGCGCCTCAACCCTCAGCGCCACCGGGCCGGCTCAGCTTGATTTGTTTTGAATGCGCAGTGGAAGACACATCACTCCTTGATGTATAGGGAATCTGAGGGTACATTGAAAAATACCTATTACAGAAATGATGTATAGAATACTTAAGGGAAGGTACCAAATTACTTAGTAGAGACCATGCCAATTAAAGTTGGCAAATTAAATCTAAGATCATCACAGGGGGTTGAATTTTGCTGTAATTTAAAAACAATCTAGTGCAGGGAGGGCATCTTTTAGATTTAGGGGGTCCAAATATACAGAATTCTGTTCCAATACACCTAAGAAGCAATACAAACTCAATAAAAATAAGTAAAATAAAAAGTTGGCTACTAAAGGATAGTCATAAACTGTTAAGATGTTGTCCAGATTTTGGCGTGGATTAATATCCTTTGCTATGTCTATCTTGCCTGAAGCCTAATGAATATATATATATGTTATGTCATGTGTGTAACTTATTTTGTGTATATGGGAGTGTTATTATCCATACTGTGTGTGACTACGCTATTTATGGTACCCATTGTAAATTAGCCCTGTGCTCAATTGGGATTTTAACCATTATCGTGCTCTTTCATTTGAATTAACATAAATAAAATGTTACTCTACTTTCTACTCTTTTGGGAACAGCTTGTAGCTTGGCAGCTGACACATCTATCTCTACCCCTACTACATCATCAGCATTGTGATTTCAGAGGCATCACAGATGACTGACCTTGCAGCCACTGAGTGGCTGTTCCTAAGCAGCAGTGATATCACAGTTAGTGAGGTAACAATGCTGATGATGTAATGTTGGGGGTGGTGGTGCTAGAGAGAGAGATAGGTCAGCTGCCAGGCAGAGTGCTATCTCACACATCACACCTACTAACATCATGTAAACAATCTTCTAATAAATCAAAGAGAAAAGACAAAGTACCTCAGATACAAAAAGAAATGGCTGACTGCTTTCAGAAACTAATATTACTTTCAGGCAGTACACTAGCTCTTTAATCAAGCATGATTTGGAAACAACATATTTTCAATATAGGGAACAATACACAGAAGAAGCACAATTTTAAGCATGAGTAAGAAATATGTATTAATTCTATGTAATTACATCACTGTTCTTACTGTAATGTTATGCAAATGAGCGAGTGCATTGTGTATGTGATTAAATGTAATTATCTGTGTAGCCAACAGGTTGCACATTGGAGAAAGAGTAATGTGCTCGGGACAGCCCAGTTTCCAGTTGCCTTGGTGGCACAGCTGGTAGCACAATCGGAATGGTACTACGGGCAGCCTGGTTTAAGTCCCATTCCAGGCACTTACTTCTTTCTCTCCTCTGTTTGTATGCGTTCCATAAAATATGCACACTGCACCCATGTGATTGAATACATGTAATTATCTGTGTAGCTACTAGGTTGTGCATTTGAGAAAGAGTAATGTGATCGGGGACAGTCCAGTTGCCTTGGTGGTGCAGCTGGTAGCACAATGGGAATGGTACTCCAGGCGGCCTGGGTTCAAGTCCCAGTCGAGGTACTTTTTTCTCTCCTCTGTTTGTATGTGTTCCATAAAATATGTACATTGCACCTATGTGATTGGACACATTTCATAACTGCAATAAAACACTCCAGTTGCTGCATTATGGTGGTCTAACAGACCTTCTCGGGTTGTGGAAGCACTTGATTTCACTTTGCAAGTCAACCAATCCGATTTGGGTCGTTATCCCACCTTATAAAATGGGTTCATTTTAGCTATTCCCTGGTTACCAGAATATGGACTACTTTTTGTCTTTAATGTTAAAATGAAACCATATTTTAATAAAAGTTTCAATTTTTATCTTTCTTTTAAATCTTATTCTCATTCATTTTAGATCAAGAATTTAAATGCAATATTATTATTGCAATAAGACACTCCTGGGTGTGCTATAATGGTGATGTAACTGCACTCCTCCCATTCATTTAAAGCAGCAGTACTAGATAATCAGGAAGTGATTATCAAAATTCTTTTTAGCTGGAAGCATGCAGCCATAGTACTGGTTTCCTTATCTGTAAATATTTTTTTTCTAGTGATCTTCAGTTTTTTTAGATATTTAAAATGTATTTCCATTGTTATGGATCCACAGTAAATGTAGCTGCTGCCTAATTTGCAGCTGAATTCCTCCCTCATGTCGCATCACATCTCTTGTTTACTTCCATAGGACCCTATGCTGCACGTTCCTGCTGCCCCTGTGTAGTGCTGTGATTCATGCACATGTGCAGTTGGCAGCAGAGGGTTCCAATTCAACACAGCGGGTGGGAGAAATGTAAACAAAAACAAAGGAAAAATAGAGCAAATTATGGGGCGAAAGTATAGCGAAAACAAGAATGATTACCAGGTAAGTGCTCAACAGAGCACAAGAAAAACTTGCAGAAGATCCAATTTATTTTATCTAGTACTGCTGCTTTAACGTCACTCGGTTGCGCACACAGCATAACTAAACATCTAAGGGATGTGATTATCACCATAATGCACACACTGTCATGTATTATTACTTATGTTATCTCCAAATCACATCACCTATGTCATATGTGTACACCATTACTGTTCACACTGCAATGGTGTCTAGCAGACACACACACTAAACCATCCCCCCCACCAACAATCACTATTGCATTCCCAATAACAAATCTGTGTGAATACAATGGTTACAAGACAAAAACAACCATATTCTTAGCATACATTTCTCTGTACATCTCCCTTCTATTATAGGTATACAAGAAAAAAACTACTCACCATAGTACTCTTCTTTCTTCCAGGGTATTCTTCAATATCATGAACTCTTGCAGTCAGCCTCCTGGACTGCACTGCTCCGGAGATAAATAGAACTTTATGTAAATAATGGAACATTAATTGGCTCATGCCACTATTAAAATCTGCTGCCCTGCAAACTGTGGGTGCTCCAAGATGCTCAGATTTTGACTAAGCCTATACTGTACCTAGGTCTCATACTTTATTATGAAGTGTTCGGGTAGCATAGTAACAGTAATATTTTAATTTGATTAACCCCCCTTTCTTTATTTCCCTGAGCTAACTGGCAATGTCCAGAAAGACCAATGAAATAGAAATACAGGTTACTCACCTGTAACAGGAGTTCTAGGAATGGTATATGTTGTTCATCCACACTGTCTGGCAGGTTCCTTGCCGCTTTAAATCTTGCCAGAAGGTCTTCAAGCTGGCTCCTCCCACCCACCCAGGTGGTAAAACTCTCGGCTCCGCCCCACGATGCCAGATCTAGCCCGCTGGAAGCCAGGTTGTGCGTCGAAGCTGCGGAGGCCGGTTGGGTTAGGTTTACGAACAACATATACCATTCCTAGAACTCCTGTTACAGGTGAGTAACCTGTATTTCTAGGGACATGGATATGTTGTTCATCCACACTGGCAGACTCCTAGCAGTTCTCTGGGAGGAGGGAGGCAAGGCGCACACCCCCTACTTAGGAAATAATGACTGGAAAACCAAGGCCTCAAAACCAGCATCCCTGGCGTGACTCAAGGTCAATGTGGTAGTGGGTAATGAAGGTGTAAGATGACTTCCAGGCAGCAGCCCTGCAGATTTCCTGGATAGGGACGTCCCTGGAAGCAGCCACCGATGCAGCGGTATGGTGGGTAGAATGACCTCTTATCCCTTGGGGAGGCTCCATGCCCGCCAACCTATAGCAGAGATCTATGCAGGAGGTGACCCACGTGCCTATTGTCCGCTTGGCTGCAGGTCTGCCAGGTGCGGCTTCAGCGTAGGTGACAAACAGCTGGCAAACCTCTCCCCGAACTTCAGCCGTCCGCTCCTTGTAATAAGCGAGCGCTTTTCTAGGGTTCAAAGTATGGAGCCTATATTCGGCCTCCGAGATGTGCTTGGGGTAGAACACTGGCAGAGTCAACACCTGGTTAAGGTTAAACTCCAACACCACCTTCGGAAGGAATTTCAGGTGGGGGCGCAGGACAACCTTGTCCCTGTGGAAGACCAGATAAGGAGACTCGATGGAAAGCACCTGGAGCTCTCCCATCCTTCTGGCTGACGTGACAGCCACCAAGAAGGCGGTCTTCCATGACAGGTGAGCGATGTCACACCTGTGCATCGGTTCGAATGGCTTGCCCATGAGCTTAGCCAATACCAGCAGTAGATCCCACGGAGGTGGAGGTTCTTGCACCGGAGGGGATATGTGATGAAGGCCTTTGAAAAAGCGCCCGACCACGTTCTCCTGCGCCAACTGCTTCCCAGCCCGCGCCCGCTAAGCAGAGATGGCTGCCAGGTGCACCTTAAGGGTCATCGACCGAAGCCCTTGCTGGGAAAGGGACCACAGGTAGTCCAGGATGCTAGCCAAGGAACAGGAGGAAGGGTCCAGGCCCTTGCCCTGACACCAAATGGAGAATCTCTTCCATTTAAAGGCGTAGCATTTTCTGGTCGACTCCTTACGGGATGCCTCAACAACGTTGAGGACCTCGTCGGAAAGACCCAAGGCCTGGAACTCTAGCTGCTCAGGAACCAGGCCATCAGGTGCAGGGATTGAAAGTCCGGATGGAATACCTTCCCCTGACTGACTGAGATCAGGTCCGGGCGGGCTGGAAGTCGCCTTGGGAGCCTGGAGCTGAGACTGAGGAGATCTGGATACCAGAACTGGTGGGGCCAGTCTGGGGCTACCAGAGTCACCTGCACCTTGTCCCTCCTCACCTTGAGGAGCACCTCGTGGATCAAGGGAAATGGGGGAAAGGCGTAGAAGAGGCCCAGGGTCCATGGCCTCGAGAAGGCATCCCCCTGCAGTGAGCCCTGCTGAGGGGGGCAGGCATGAAACAGCCTCAGCTTCGCATTCTCCTTGGAGGCAAACAGGTCCACCTGAGGCATGCCCCAGTGGGAGAACAGATCTTGTACTACCTCCGGCAGGAGAGACCACTCGTGGGACGCAGCCCCTATCCGGCTTAGGGCATCGGCCAGAATGTTGGAGGCTCCTGCCATATGGATGGCAAGGAGATCCGCCTCCAGGCTGCGCACGATGGACCAAATGTGGAGAGCTTCCCTGCACAGAGGTATGGAGCGCGTCCCGCCCTGGTGGTTTAGGTAGTATATGGTCGTGGTATTGTCCGTCTGGACCTGGACCACTTGACCCTGTACAAACGAAGTGAAGGCAGTGAGGGCTAGACTAACCGCCTCGAAGCTCCAGCATGTTGATGTGGCATTGGGACTCCCAAGTGGACCACAGGCCATGCACTCTGTGCTCCCCCAGATGGGCACCCCAACCCATCAGAGAGGCATTGGTCGATAGAGAGACTGTCAGCTCGGGGTGGACAAACGGGATGCCCTCCTGCAGATGAGCTGGAACGGTCCACCACTGGAGAGCATTTCACATCTCCTGGGTCACTGTCACTAGCTGATCCAAAGGATCGGAGCGCTGTGACCATTGGCTGGCCAGTCCCCATAGTAGGGGACACATGTGCCAACGGGCCCAACGGACCACACTGGTGCAGGCCACCATGAGGCCCAGGAAGTCCCAGGCAGGGTGCAATTGCCCAACCTGAAATGACTGGGCAAAGGAGGAAAGAACCTTGACCCTGTCCGCCGGGAGCCATGCTCTGGCTTGCAGAGAGTCGAGCTCTGCCCCGATGAAATGTATCACCTGCTTTGGCATGAGTTCCGACTTGGCCTCATTTATAAGGAGGTCAACTTGAGAGCAAACCTGGAGGGCCAGATCCCTGGACCGCTCCACCTCCATTCTGGAGGAGGCCGCAATCAGTTAGTCGTCCAGGTAGGGGTACACCCGGACCCTTCGGCACTGCAGGAATGCTGTCACCACTGCCATGCATTTGGTGAAGACCCTGGGAGCTAGAGAAAGGCTGAAGGGCATGGCCCGGAACTCGTAGAGGGACCACTCTGCCCTGAAGCGGAGGAATCTCTGGTGGGACGGATGGATTTGGACATGAAAGAACGCGTCCTGGAGGTCCAGAGAACAGAACCACACGCCTCGTTCCAAGGATGGAATGATCTGAGCCAGAGTGACCATCCTGAAGGTTCGAGACCTTAGGAACCTGTTCAGGTTGTGCAGGTCTAGAATGGGGCGCCAGCCACCCGTCCGTTTTGGGACCAGGAAATACCTGGACACAAACCCCGGGCTTGGTGGAGGATCCACCACCTTCCTGATCACCTCCTTTTTGAGGAGCAGGGCAATGTCGGCTCAATGAGCTGACAGGGAGGCTGCAGACCCCCCCCATGGGGCAACAGCTTGGAAGAGCAGGGCCTGCTCGAACTCCAGAGGCAGGCCCTTTCCTACCACCTCCAACACCCAGTGGTCTGTGGTGATAGCGGACCAGGCGGAAAGGAAGTGGCAGAGCCGTCCCCCCATGGGGGAACCCAGGGGGGAGCAGTGAGGCTGGGGGCGATACCCCTCAACCTGTCACTGGGCAGGCTTGGGGGAAGGACTGGCCGAGGGACCTCCTGGGCCTTTTCCTCCCTGCTTCCTGTTAGAGGAAGCCGCAGGCTTGGCTTTGGGGTGCCAAGCGCGAGCCTGCTGGCCATGATGCTGGTGTTGCTGGGCCGGATGTGCCGCAGGAGCAGAAGGTCGAAAGGATTTATGTTGCTGACGACGGCCCTTGTCCTTCTGGGCGGAGGTGACCGAGTCCAGGGTAGCGCTGGACTTTTCGATCCTCTGGAGGTGGCCTTCCACTCCAGGGCTGAACAGGTCAGTCCCCAAGAAGGGGACGTCTGCCAATTTGTGCTGGGTATCCCCCATGAAGGTGGATATCCCCAGCCAGGCTCTGTGGCGCATGGCCACTGCGGCCGCTACTGATCGGGCACAGGAGTCTCCCATGTCTAGAGCCATTTGGAGCTGCTGTTTTGCCACTGCCCTTCCCTGATCCTGCACCTGCTTGACCGTAGTCTGCAGATCGGCAGGAAGATGAGGGATCACCTCATCCAGGAAGCCCATGAGGGCGTGGGAGAAGTGCGCCATCAGCATGGCCGAGCTGGCCTGACGGAGGCCGAGGAAGGATGCAGTGTACACCTTGCACCCGGCATAGTCCAGCTTTTTGGACTTCTTGTCAGGGGGCTAATCCACATCCCTAGTGTTCCCGGAGCGCCGGAAAACGCTATCGGTGACCAACCCCTCCGCAGAGGGGTGTTCCGAAAAACCGGACAAAGAGCCAGTAGGGACCGCATACTTCCTGGCCATCCTGGCCGAAGGCGCTGGATAGGAAGCCGGCCACTGCCAAAGCTCCAAGGCTGGGCCAACAATGGCTTCAGCCACCGGAAAGGCCTCCATGGGAGAATCCCCTCAGTCCAGTATCTCCGTGAGGGGATACTTGGCCCGCTTGGATACAGGCTCGAGCTGCATCCCGGTGGACTCCGAGATAAGCTGAAGCAGACCCATGAACAATGATGGGCTCTCATCCATCAACTGCTCCCCGGAGGACTCCAGGTCAAGGGGCCTGGAAAACAGGGAGGAGTCGTCGTCAGACTCCGAGGAGTCTGCGAACAGCTGCCTGGGGCCTGAGCCACCCTCCACCTGCCGAGGGTGGTCGGGAGTGAGGGTGACCGACAACCGGTGGGGCAGACCCTGACCCGACTGAGAGTACTTCGTCAGCGCCCCCGATTTCAGTTGTGGAGGCGGAGGTTCCACCACAATCGGTGGGGCAGCTGGTTTCGGCCGAACAACCGGCGCAGGCTTGGGCACCTCGACTACCGCGAGGGGTTGTTTCTGCCTTTCGGGTGACAGCCACTTAATGGCCAGGGAAGGCGATGGTGTCGGCTTGTTCCCAGACAAAAGGAGCTGCTGCCACATTAAGTCCTTGTAGCGTCGACGCAATTTGTGCCGGAGCCTCTCCTCTTCCGAGGAGGAAGATGAGGATGAGCAGCACCGCCGCTTACCTCGGTGCCTAGACCGAGACCGCTGATGACGGCGGGATCCGTTGGACCGAGACCAAGATCCTCGGTGTTTCCGAGGGTGGGTCTGGGAGGGAGCGGGGGACACCCGCTCCTCCCTCAGCTCAGGAACCTTGACCGAGGACTCCGGCACAGGCAAGTCCTCAGTTTCCACCGGGGGAAATGGTGATGAAGGGTTGTCGGCTTCACCAGTCGACAGCCCCTCCGGGTCGAGAAAAATCTCGACTGTGTCGACAGCTGTCTTGGCCGGCTGACCTGACGGGGACATCGTGAAGCCAGCAGCCTTAGCCGCAACCCCCGACCGAATCCATGCTCACTGTCCGGAAGGGACCTCCGCCCCACGAACGTTGACGGTGGACTTACCCTTTGAGTTGTTCTTTCTTGACCGAGAAGAGTGTCCCAATGGCCCCTCTCCCTTCATGGAAAGGGACTGGAAAAGCTCCTTGAAAGAAGCTGTGTAGGAGGATCCCAGAGAGAGTGGGACAAATGCCGCGACCGAGGAAGATTAGGATGCGGCCTGGGCCGCCTCCTCGAGGGCGATCATCTGCTCAAGTTGCTCAGTCGAGCCAGCCACTGCGGACACTGCCCAATGGGCCTCCTTGGACTTCACCGGTGGATAACACTTCCCGGGGTGCCCAAGTTGTAACCGGGCAGCGTGGTCTTCAAGGACATTGGCCGAGAAAGATCTACACAACTCGCAGGCCTGCAGGTCGTGATCAAGGCCGAGGCAGTAGACGCACGTGGAATGCAGATTCGTCCTGGACATCTTCTGCCTGCATGAACACCGCCGAAAACCGGGAGTCGATTTGTCTATCACAGCTGTGAGGGAAGAATTTGACCGAAATCTTGAGAATTTTAAAACTAATTTCGGGCGAACTGAAGAGTTAGGATCCAGTCTAGATGCAGAGCATTAAGGAGGGAACCTGAGCTTCCAAGCGGTAAGGAAGATCGGGCGTCATGCGGAGCCGAGAGTTTTACCACCCAGGTGGGTGAGAGAAGCCAACTTGAAGACCTTCCAGCAAGATTTAAAGCAGCAAGGAACCTGCCAGACAGTGTGGATGAACAACATATCCATGTCCCTAGAAACTGGGCTTACTGGTTTAAAAAAGATTTTGTGCCAGTGAAGGCCAACCAACACACAGTAACACTTGTAATCTTATACTGATTGGTTCTGGAAGGGGAGTTAGGGTGGGAGAGTTAATGATATTGAAGAATTCCCTGGAAGAAAGATTACTATGGTCGGTAATTTCTTCTTTTAACCCCAGGTATTCTTCAATATCATTAGCTCTTGCAGACTATGAAGCAGTACCTTTGGAGGAGGGTCCAGAACCCTATTTAGGGAACAGACTCTAGAGCACTGTGGTACCAAACCTGACATCATTCCTGGACTGGATGACTAGACTGTAGTACTTTGTAAAGGTATGAACAGATTTCCATGTGGCTGCCTTGCAGATTTCCAACAAAGGAATATCCCTAGTTGCTGCTGCTGTAACAGCTGTACCCCTAGTGGAATGTGCCATCAGGCCTACTGGGGATTTCCTTGCCAGCTTTAGTGTAACAGAACTGTATGCATGCCACAATCCAGCATGCAACTATCCTTTTTGAGGCTGGCCTATCTTCACCCATATTACCATAGGTCAGGAACAGCTGTTGCATTTCCTGCCTATGCTCCTTTGTATGCTCAACGTAACAGTTCATCGCACTCTTTACATCTAGACTATGCAATCTACACTCCCCAGAGCTAGAGTGCTCAGTGAGGAAGACCGGCAAAGTAATAGACTGATTCAGATGAAAGTCAGAAACTATTTTAGGAAGTAATTTCCTGTTAGTTCTGAGCACCACCTTGTCTCTGTGGAAAGAAATGTAGTCTTGCTCCAGACAGAGCTTGTAACTCACTTATTCTTCTTGAAGATGTGATGGCTACTGGGAAGACAGTCTTCCAAGTGACAAATTTCAGATGGACACTGGTGAATGGCTCAAATGAGGGCTCCATGAGCTTGACAAATCGGAGACAGTATAGCGCAGTGGTTTAAGGCTCTGAGCTGCAAATCTGGTGACATCCAGCAGACCAGACCTGGGTTTGAATCTCACAGCTTCCACTTGCATACTGTGTGACCCTGAGCAAATCACCTAACTTTCCTGTGCTCCCAGGTCGCACCTGTAAAAAAGCTTTCAGCTTAGTGTACTACTCCTGGTTAAACAACTTAAAAAAATACAGATATTCAGTTTCCAGGCTGGAGCTGGCTCCCTGTGAGGGGGATGCACATGAGCCAACCCTTTAAAGAATTTTCTAAAAATAGGGTTAGCTGTCAAGGAGACTCCTTTACCAGATGACAAATATGCAGAAATGGATGCCAGATGAACTTTGAATGTGGATGGCTGAAGTCCCAGAGTACTTAGGTATGTTAGATATTCCAGCAAGACTGACAACCCGGCCTCTGTCAGAACCACCCCTTAACAAGCACACCAGATGGAAAACCTCTTCCATTTGGAAGTATAGGTTTTCCTAGTTGAAGGTTTCCTAGAACCCCAGAGCACCTGTAAAACATCCTCTGAGAGGTGTAGGTGAGCATATTCTAGGTCCTCAAAACCCATGCCTTGAGTCTGAGAAAGCCGAGATTCGGATACAGAATCCTGCCCTGTGAGGATGTTAGGAGATTGTGTCTGTGTGGAAGGTGTATTGGTTGTGTCACTGACAGGGAGAGCAGCAGTGAGTACGAGGGCTGCCTTGCCCAATCCGGAGCTATCAGAATCATGGTGGCTGACTGGGACCAGAGCTTGATCAGGACCCTGAGCAACAAAGGGAATGGGGGAAATGCATACAGGGTTTTCCCTGCCCAGTTCAGCAACATGGCATCCACCGTGACTGACCCTTGGCTGGTGGTCTGCAACAAAATTTTCTCTTCTGAGGCAATGAGATCTATCTCTGGAGTGCCCCACCTTCTGAACACTATCTCCAGTACCTGTCTGTTAAGCCACCATTCGTGATGGTTGTGGCTGATTCTGCTTACTTTAGGGCATCTGCCAAAGTACAGTCTTTCCCTGGAAGGTGCACTGCCACCAGGGACACTTGTAGAGACAGTACACCAGGCCTCAGACTTTCATTGCCTCTGTGCACAGCAGGTCGGACCTTGTCCCTCCCTACTTGTTGATGTAATACATGGTAGTGGTTTTCTCTGTTCTGACCAGTTACCACCTTTCCCTTTATCAGGTATACAAAAGACTGAAGTGCTAGTAGCACTGCCCCCCAGCTGGTGGTGGTCTGACACTGAGCAAGGAAGAAGGAGGCTACTGAAGAATATAGGAAGTTGCTGTCCCAGAACAGGAAGGGTGAGAGTTGTAAGGAGAGGAGAGAGTAAGCATACAGAGAAACAGGAGAGGGGACACAAACTAAGACATGATAGGAGTGGTGCAGTGCAATGGCTGTGGGGCAGCAGTGTTCCGGGAGACATTCTGGAGGCTGTGATGCTGCCCTATTTGCAGGCACCTCTCTGGTCTGAGGGAGGAGGTTGCCTGTCTCCAGGCTGACCTGGCTAGGATCCGTGAAACCTCCTCCCCCACCCAGGGACCACCAGGGCCAATGCCACTACCTCAGAGGTTGCCAAGAAAGAGGAGAGGCTGGACCAGGGTGGGCTCGGGGGGGGGGAGAGGGTGGTGGAACAGAGTTGCATCCCTTCAGCTGTACCTCTCCACAATTCATTCACTCTTCTGGTGGATAGTGGTTCCTATTTGAAGGCACCTGCAGTGGAGACCAAGGAGGATGCTGGGAACCTTCACAAAGGAAACCCACAGGAGGGTGGCATGGGACCCCACAGGGGAAGGAAACGACTCCTGGTAGGGGACTCAATCATTAGGGGGGGTAGAAATGGGGGAGGAAGGGGAGATAGAGGTGAGGTGCCTGCCTGGTACCACAGCATGGAGGGACAGGAAGCAAATCCTCAGGATCATGGGAGCAGCTGCACGAGAGAGGGAGCTGGATGTCATTGTCCACCTAGGGACAAATGACCTGGCTAGGAATGGGATCAGAGCAGTGCAAGAGGAGTTTTTAGAGTTGGGAGGGCCTCAGACAAGTAGCGACTACGGTAACCTTCTCGGAGGTGCTGCCTGTTCATGGCAAGGGTGTTAGGTACTCCTCACCAGGGAATTCAATAAATGGTTGAAAACTGGTGTGGAGCTCAGGGTTTTGGCTTCATTGGGGACTGGGGAAGCTGTTTCTGAGGGATGCAGACCTATACTGGTGCGATGGTCTGCATCTGTCGGGTGGGGAAACCAGATCCTAGAGTAGAGGTTTAAATGCTTCATTGGCAAGCATTTAAACTAGCCAAAGGGGGAGGCACTGAAAAGGAGCAGGAAAATCCCAGCCTCCCCCCACAAAACACAGTAATTAGTGAGGTAAACACCAAGGTAGAGAAGTCATTAGGGAGAAGGACAGAGGTAAATGTAAAAAAAGGCAAAGGCAGTAAGGACAGGAATGGGGCTAAAAGGGGTAAGGCCATCAAAAAGTGGAGGGTAATGAGTACCAATGCCCGTAGTCTGTGTAACAAGCTCCCTGAACTAGTGGCCTTGATGGAAGAGGGTTGCCTGGATATTGTGGCAGTCACAGAAACATGGTACACAGAGAACCATGACTGGGATGTCAACATACCAGGATACACAATCTACAGGAGGGACAGGGAGAGTAAAAGAGGAGGAGGAGGAGGAGGAGCTCTCTATGTAAAGGAAGTGATCAAAGCAACAGAACTAAAGAGTAAACAGGGAGGAAATGAGGCACTCTGGGTCACCCTGGAGACAGGAAATGGCACCACAATCCTCATGGGGGTTGCATACAGACCCCCATCTCGGGGGGGATGGACAAGGAAATGATAGAAGGCTTCCTTAGAATGGCAGAGAAAGGGGAGATATTGTTGGTTGGGGACCTGAATATGCCTGATGTTAGCTGGAGCACCCTTGCTGCAGGCACATCCAAGAGCATGGTCATTCTTGATGCCCTACAAGGAGCATGCCTCAGACAGCTAGTATTGGAACCCACTCGGGAGGGAGCAATCTTAGACCTGGTACTCTCAAATGGGGATGGAGAAAGAATCTCAGATTTAGAAGTGGGTAGCCATCTGGGAACAAGCGACCACCAAACAGTGTGGTTCATGATGAACACAGCCATACAATCAAGCCATACAAAAGCAAGAGTATTGGACTTTAGGATGGCTGACTTTGGAAAATGAGAGAGTGCCTTAGAAAGCACTAGCAAACAGGCAAGAAAGAGGGGTGGATGAACAATGGGGAGTAATCAAAACAGCCATCACAGAGGCAGCAAGCCTTTGTGTAAAGCAAATCAACAAAACACAACGAAGGAAAAAAACGCTATGGTTCTCAAAAGAGGTGGCAAGGAAGGTTAAGGAGAAAAGGATAGCATTCAGGAAATATAAGGAAACACAGAAGGAGCAGGACAGAGAACGTTATCAGTTAAAGCAGAAAGAAGCTGGGAAGGCAGTCAGAATAGCAAAGGCCCAAACCGAGGAAAGGATAGCCAACTCTGTTAAGAAGGGGGATAAGACCTTTTATAGGTACATTAGGAAGCGAAGAAAGACCAAAGGAGGGATATTGAGGCTTAATAAAGGGGAGGGAATGTGAGTAGAGGGTGACAGGGAAAAAGCAGGGATAGTGAACGAATATTCTTGCTCAGTATTCACAAAGGAAGAGGAGGGGGAGGTACCTAAACCAAACAAGAGAAACACTCTGAAGACGGGGGTCGATACCAGTCCATTTATAGAAGAAAGGGTTCTGAAAGAACTAATAAAACTGAAGGTGGACAAAGCAATGGGGCCTGATGGGATTCACTCAAGAATTCTAAAGGAACTAAGGGTAGAACTAGTGACACCGCTGACTACTCTCTTTAACAAATCATGGGAGGATGGGGTGGTACCTGAGGACTGGAGGAGGGCGGATGTGATTCCTCATCACAAAAGTGGGAGCAGGACAGAGGCAAGAAACTACAGACCAGTTAGTTTGACTTCAGTGGTAGGGAAAATGATGGAATCACTTCTGAAGGAAAGAATTGTTGAGTACCTAGAGGCCAGTGGGGCACAGGACCCAAGGCAGCATGGATTCATGATGGGAAGGTTGTGTCAGACGAATCTAATAGATTTCTTTGACTGGGTGACCAAAGTAGTAGACCAGGGAGGGGCTGTGGACATGGCCTACCTAGATTTTAGCAAGGCATTTGATATAGTCCCACACAAAAGATTAATACACAAGTTAGCCAGCCTTGGAGTGGGTCCCAAGGTGGTAGCCTGGATAAAGAATTGGCTAGACAACAGGACGCAAAGGGTAACAGTAAATGGAGTCCACAGTGAAGAAAGAAGGGTTACTAGCGGGCTACCGCAGGGTTCAATACTAGGACCAGTCCTTTTTAATGTCTTTATAAGTGACATTGCAGAGGAACTGGAAGGAAAAGTATGTCTCTCTGCAGACGAAACAAAGATCTGCAACAGGGTTGATACACAAGATGGAGTGGAAAGGATAAGAAGGAACTTGGCAAGGTTGGAGGAATGGTCAGATGAATGGCAGCTCAGATTCAGTGCAAAGAAGTGCAAGGTAATGCACATGGGAAACAAAAACCCAGGGGAAGAGTACAAAATGGGGGGGTGAGAAACTGACAACACTAGAAATGGAAAGGGACCTGAAGGTAATTATATCAGATGACCTAAAGGTGGGCAAGCAATGTGAGAAGGCAGTAAGGAAGGCTGGGGGGATACTGGGATGCATAGGGAGAGGCATCAATAGTAGAAAACAGGAAGTTGTTTTCCCTCTGTACAGATAGCTGGTGAGACCCCATCTGGAGCACTGTGTGCAGTTCTGGAGACCCCATCTCCGTAAAGACGTAGCCAAAGTGGAGGCTGTCCAGAGGAGGGCAACCAAAATGGTGCAGGGTCTGCACCAGAAGACATAAGAAGAAAGACTAAAGGAGCTTAAACTGTATACCCTTGAGGAAAGAAGGGAGAGAGGGGACAAGATAGAAACTTTCAAGTACCTCAAGGGAATCAACAAAGTCCAAGAGGGTAGCATCTTTCAGAAAAAGAGATGTGCAAGAACAAGGGGGCACAATTTGAAGATAGAGGAGGATGGCTCAGAGGTAATGTGAGGAAGTATTTTTTCACAGAGAGGGTTGTGGATGCATGGAACAGCCTCCCTGAGGAGGTCATGGAGTCAAGAACAGTGGGAGAATTCAAGAATGCATGGGACAGACATAAGGCAGTCCTAGAGGGGGTTAGGAGGAAGTAAGCTGTTGGTTAACTAGGATCTGCAGCTTATCTGTTAGGTAGGAAAATGGGCAGACTAGGTGAGCCAAGTGGTCCTTATCTGCTGTCACATTCTATGTTTCTGAGCTCCAGTAGGTTTATGTGTAACAGTGACTCTACAGGAGACCAAGTGCCACGTACTGTGCGTTCAACTAGGTGAGCCCCCCAACCTAGCAGGGAAGCATCAGTTGTGAGTACCATGGTAGGATGCTGAGTCTTGAATGGTACTCCTACCCTCAAGTTGCTTTTGTCCTGCCACCATTACAGGGCCTGTATCAGGGTCCCTGACACTGGCACCAATTTTGACAGAGGGTCCCTTTTTTGGCATCAGTGGGCCCTTAAACGGAACTGGATATCTCTCATTTGGAACTGACATTCATGCACTGTGCTTTTAGCTGCAGCCAATTTGTTTTCAATGAAAGAACCTGCCATGCTCACAATATGGTCTGCTCTGTCTTGGAGAAGGAATGCTTTTCTCCGTACAGTGTCCATTTCTGCTCCTATGAATTGCAGTACCTGAATAGGTTGCAATACAGACTTTTGGACACTTATGAGGAATCCTAGGGACTCCAATTTCTCCTGTGTGAGACTCAAAGCATCTCTTACTTGTGGGTTTTTTTCCCACCACTAACCAGTCATCTAGATATGGGAACACCAAGACACCCTGCCTTCTCAGGTGTGCCACCACTGCTGCCAGGCACTTTGTGTATACCCTTGGAGCAGAAGTCAGGCCGAAAGACAGAGCTGCAAACTGATAGTGTCCTGATGGTAGTCTGAAACTCAGGTATGTTCTGTGGCATTCCCTTATAGGGATGTGGAAGTAGGCATCTTTTAGGTCCAGTGATGTCAGCCAGTTTCCTTGTTGCAATGTGGGAAAGATTATTGCCAAAGTAACCATATGAAACTTTGTTTTCATGAGATGCCTGTTTAGGGATCTCAAATCCAGTATGGGTTGCCACTCCCCATTTTTCTTTGAGGTCAGGAAGCACCTGGAGTAGAAACCTCTTCCCCTTTGAGAGGAGGGAACTAGTTCTACTGTCTTTGCTTCCAACAGTGAGGAAACCTCTTTTTACAGTAGTTTCCTCTCTGCTGGGTCTGGGCACCTGAACAATCTTGGTATTAGCCTGGGGAAAGTTCTGAAAGTGAGGACCAGTCCTTGACCCACCACCTCCAATACCTACTTGCATGTAGTGATGGATTTCCAGTTTTGGAAGTAGTGGGTCAATCTGCCTCTGACTGGAATAGGGGAGGTGACCCTAACACATCAGGGGTTCTGGTTCCACTGTGTGGTAGGCTGAAGGAATTATTTATCCTTCTGGAGCCACTGCAATTCCTGCTCCTATAGTACCCTCTCTGTGAGAAACTAGGGGTAGCTTGTGCCTGGTAGAAAGGTCAGATGTAACCTCTACCTCTACTCCCCTTCCATAGGGCCTGTACGAAGTAAAGGCCCTCCTCTCTGGTGAGTTACTTTTATAAGTGGCCTTATATCAATCCACTTTTTTCATAAACTCTTCTGTTTTGGGTCCAGAGTATTATTCTCCACCAGAAAGTCCATGGCCTTGTTTTGGGTATCTCGGGTAAGACAGTTAACCCTTAAGCCAGGCAAATCTGAGGGCTATGGACAAAGCCATCCATCTGGCTGCATTGTCATTTGCATTAACAGCCATGTGGAATTGATATTTTGTACTTCCAGGCCACATCTGGCTGTTTCCACAAGGTCGGCTTGCACGTTTGGGGGTGCCTTGTCAGCAATGGACATGATGGAGTTCCACAGGGTTTTCTAATATTGGGCTGCATAGCCCATGTAGTTAGCTTCCCTAATGCCCAGGGAGGCTGCCAGGTACCCTTTCTTGGTCTTTCTCTAGTGGATACTTTAGCCTTATCACAGGCTGCTGTTTGCACCCCCGGTCTGGGTGAGACAATAGAAATTCTGCCCCCAATTAATCAAGCTGATATTTCTTGCCAGCTTTCTTGTCTACAGGCAAGACAGTGTTTGGGGTGTCAAGAATTTTAAGTACTTGATTCCTGAAACATTTAATAGGCAACAACACCTTTCTTGTGGGTATTTGCCCCATCATATCCATAAACTGCACCTCCTCCTCATCCTGTTCGGGCTCATAAGGAGTGAGGTCCAGAGTTTCAACTATCTGTCTCATAAAAGAAAAGTGTGAGGAAAAATCTTCAGTCAGCCGGGGGTGAGGGGAATCGACATGGGTACTGCAAAACTAACTGGTTTCTGGTTACCCGGAGCCAAACCAGTCTGCAAAGCCTACAATATTTGAGAGCCTATGCCACTTGGTCAGCAGTTGGCATACTGTCTGGAACAACTGGGAGCCCCACTGCTTTTTCAGCCAAGGAACCAGTGTTCTTTTTCTTGTCCAGCTTTTTCAAAGGAGGTGAATCCTTACAGGTTCTCCTGGTCTTTTCAGTCCAGATGTCTCACTGTTTTCAGGGGCGTTTGAACAGACATCTTTAGACATATTTTTATCAACATTCAGATCCCTCAGATCCAAAACAGAACCTTTGGAAATTCTCTCTTTAAAATGTTTCTTATGTTTTTCCATAGTTTTCTCAGGAAAACTTTTACATATTTCACATTCAGCATCAAAATGTTCAACTCCCAGACAAAACAAGCAAAGTTCATGCTTGTCAACCATGGAAAATATTTCCTGGCATTTAACACAATTTTTAAATCCGGTAGGTCTGGTCTTTTTCTTAGGTTTATCAGACATTGTTATGGTAAACTAAGAAACTTAAATTTAAAGTCTAAGGTTTTCTATATCGGTTTGTGAACCGATAAGAAACCGGAGAGTTCTCGCAAGTTTTAAAACTAAAGAGCTCACAGTCTGTTCCTCAACCGAGAAAACCATCAAAATCCCTGAAAATAATTACCCAAATAAACCGGAACAATAATAAACAACCACTACAATTTAATTAAAGAAATAGCGTTTTAACACTAATGTAAATAATACTAAGACGGTTCCTCACTGGTTACTAAGAACCGACGAGGAACCACAAAACTAATTAAAGTAAAGTAAATGAAATGGCAGCAGAAATGAAATAAAAACAATACTTATGTTTTTTGTTGACAAAAACTAAGTTCTCTCAGTAACGCTGAGGAGCAGTCTCCGAAGTGACCAACTAGGCAAGGCGGAAGAAAGAAATATAAGCATCTTGGAATGCCTATAATTAGCAGGGAAGCAGATCTGAATAGTGGCACTTGTCAATTAATGTTCCATTATTTACATAAAGTTTCATTTATCTCCGGGGCAGTGCAATCCAGGAGGCTGACTGCCAGAGTTATTGATATTGAAGAATACCTGGGGTTACAATACCTCCATTGTATTACTTTATAAAGTAATTATTTTTATTCTTCCCTCCAGTCGTCATAGATAGATACCATACTGACAATCTGTATGGTGGTGCTGGGGGTGGCTAGGATGGAAGAATAGAGTACCCCTCCCTTCAAGCATGATGGACAGAATCATCATTTCCATGTGAAGGAGGACAATATGAGTTTCATACTAGCATGATATATTACAAAATTAGAGAAGAACTGTAATATATACTACATATAACTCAGTACATTATGATTATTGTTTATTCTGATGTTCATAACAGCGACTTAATTTTACAGTAAAGTTAGATTTGTTGTAAACAAACTCCATTGTACTGTGTGTACATCTGAATTATCTGAAATTCACAATAACCAGTCTTTATAAAGTGAATATAACCATGGGCATGAAATTGCAATAATATACTATTAAACCTGACATTTAATGCTGATCCATCACATGACAATCCTATGAACAACTACGCAGTATATTACGTAGCACAATGTGCATGCTGTACCTTGAGTGACTATAACTGTGAGTTGATGTTTACATTTTACAGCGGTTATTTCAGCGAGAGAAAAATAACAACCAAAATGTTCATTTATAATTTTTTTTTCACTTTGATACATTTGCTGACAGTCTGCTTAAGCACACTAACACAAATTATAAAGTATGCTTATGTATTTCAAACTCCTGTTAAAGCAATTCAGTTGTAAGATATTTATGATTGTTAACTGAAATGTGTTCCATTTACCTTCCACCCCAAAGAATACAATTATTACAATCCAGGTTTGAATGCGATAGGTCAGCAAAAAAATTAATATACTGTTTCAGTCATACAAAGATGTTTTAAGAAGGTACTATAAACCATCTGGTTGACACTATACGAACTATCCTCAGAGACCAATCTGAAGATTCATCAGTACTGGTACTTAATTGATGGAGCACAGATATTCAAACCCACTGAGAAGAATCATGGTGGTTAAAATGTTGCCTTCAAAATTATGAACTTTTCATGGCCCCTTATTTCAAGGAAAGGAAGTGCCGTATGTGGTTCTTTTGAATGCTAGCTAAGTTGATGAAATATAAGGGAGAACCTGCAGGCCAATGTTGTGAAATTACGGAGAGAAGAGGGTGGACCAGGCCCATGTGTTTTGGTCTTGCCCTGACATGACCACCTATTGAACATATATTGCCCATATTCTGGAACCAGTGTTTGGGGCGTTTGGCCTTTTGTCTCCCAAGTTGGTTCTGCTGGGCATTCCAACATCAGCCATGAGTTCAAGGGGTCAACAGTTAAAACTATTATTAATCCTACTTGCAGGGGCTATGAAAGCTATAAACTATGGTTAAAGATGCAACCTCCAACGTTAACACAATGTGTTTCAATAACAGATTCTATTTACTATCTTGAAAAATGTACCTATTATTTGAATTATATGCCTGTGTTTGATGAAAGTTGGAGAAGATGGACTCACTAAATTAGAAATGGACTCAAATTTCATACCATGAATGTTTCTATATTCCCTGAACCAAGGGTGGCACATGGATGTAAAATTTCCTGGTAACCATGCTCTAATTTGTCATAATTATATTTTTTTTGGACTTCTACAGCCTATGCCTGTGATTTCCATATTTATGTCTGAATTTATTGGTCGTCATCATGTGTTATACCATTAAGTACTTAATAAAATCAAATTTAAAAAGATAGTACAATAAACAAATGATATATGTAAAAGCTTATGTGATGGATATTTTAGAAAAATTAGACAAATGTTCAAACTTTCTTGTATTTGTTTTCATTTAATATATTATTTTTAATCAAAATTACTGCTGTGCGAGGCTGACACAGTAGCGGGGAGGGCTGAGGTGTTGGGCACCTCACCTTCTGCCATGTTGGTGACATGCGTTTGGGAACGAACACCGTTTGATCGGGCCGGGGACGAGTCCCACTCAGCGGCTGCCACCTAGACTTTCTTGGTGGCAGCATAGCAGGATGCCTAGGAAGGAGTTCTACCCACTTGATGTTGTTGTCTCTACACAGGCATAATGCACACAATACAGCATTGCACGTGCTACGAGTCCAGGGAGAAAAGCACAGATGAAATCGCCCTGATGATGGCAGGATGGCTGCCCAGTGCCCTGCTGGCCCACACCAGTGAAAGTGCTATCCAGGGATCCTCTGGCTGAGGACTACTGGCAACAGTGGTAGGTAAGCCCCAGAGAAGCAGGGAGGTGAGGCTGAGGGGAATAAGCAAAACTGGGGCCAGGTAGGCAACAGAAGGGTATACAGTTCCAATAAAAAAAAGACAGCTATTGTGAGTTGGTCTTATAAGAATGTTTTATCATTCTGTAAAGTGTCAGCACATTAAGATATCATTCACCGACATATCAAACCTATAACTTAGTCAAATCAGTTTAAGTGATATCATATATGTCACTTTTGGTTATTTTGCTCATCCAGTCACATCAAATTGCTGGTTTAATAAGCTGCTGACAAAACTTTCAGTTGCCTCTTGCTGATCTAGTATAACAGTCACTGAGGACATAAAGCTTTTGGTACTTTCTGACATATTTATTCCATTGATTGACTCAACTATAAGGACTGGTACTGTACTTGTTAACCGGTTCTTGTAACAGATCGTCTGTGTATCCTAAATCAAAATATATTTAAATTAATTCAAATAGAAGAAAGAGAAGTTACTTACTAACATACATACAAACGAACAACTATACACAAAATGTTTTACTGTGGTGGTGGTGGTGGTGGGGGGAGAGTTAATCTCAAGAGCAAAAACTGAGAGAACCTTTCCGTCTTTACTTCCCCATGATAAAAGTACATGCCAATGTGTGTGGTTGTCCACATTTTTCAGTATTTGGAATATTGTGTGTTGTTATGAGTCATACAAATGCCTGCCACACTGCAACTGGAAAAAGAAAAACAAAAACAAAACAACAACACCAAAAATAGTGCATTTAGGTGTCCTGTTCCATGATGAAAAGCAAGCTTACATACATTTATGAGTATAAAGTCTAATTCTGATCACAGAATAGAGCAAATCAGTGTAACATGTTCTTGTAGGGTGGGGTACATTTCTGTGACTCCCATATTAACAAACATAGTATATACAATGCAATGTGGACAACCACACATACAGTATAGGATTGTGTTTACAACCAGAGGTTAAGTTGTCAGTATTACAAGTTCAAGCTTAAATCTAGAGGTTCGTATGCTGCCATTTCAACCTCATGATGGAAGTGAATCATTGATGTTTATGACTGCCCATACGTTATTCTAGCAATTTTTTTTTGCAGTTCCAATACCATTCATTACATATAACGTAAAAACATTCCATGAACAAGTTATGGAAATACAAACACCCAGTTTCCTTTAAAATTTCTGGATATTATAAAAGGGTATCATAAATGCTCCATTCTGATTGGCTATCATCATTACACTGACCTCTGTGACACTAACATGTGCAGCCTCATCATCATGACATATCACTTCTCCTGACAGCATTCCATCCTCCATCATGGCTGAATGACTGGAATGATGCATTATGATTCTGAACCAGCATTTTTTTTAACAGCTGATATATGAACTATATTGTAAAAAAATCTCCCCTCAATGATGGAGATCTTCAAAAGGTACACTTCTAAAACTATTCGTTTGAAGCAAATTTTTTCAGAGATTATACTCCGTACGAGTCTGTCTATAACCCCCTAACATATCCTATTGAGGACTGCAGCACAAACTGAGTGTTGAATGCTGACAGAACAACAGACTCAGTACCCATGGTGCCATGCTTTTTTTTTTTAATACAGGCAGGCAGTTGGGTGGCATAGCAAGACTCCAGTTGAACTGCGGAATGTCCGACAAGTTCAGACAAAGAGGACATGTTAGTTGTGAAAAGTTTTTTTTTTTTTTTTTTTACACAATTAGCTAAGCTGAGCTAAAGAAAATATATACAGAAGCTGTCTTCACTGCAGACAATGGCTATTCGAGTAACGGAGTGGTGACTCGCTGCATGCACTGCTCACGACAGCAGCTGCTGCTCTGGGGGTGCATGTTTGCCATAATAACTGGACATCTCCACTGAAAAAATTGATGGGCAATTATAATAGCAATAAAGCACTCCCAAAGAGTTAGATTAACAGTCAATCACACTGTAGGGCCAATATGACACTTGGTTGCATTTCGTGCCACATCATGCCCCACATTATATACTTGAAAGGTCTTCTTTTAAGCCACATAGTAAATCCATTATGTAGGCAAACTACAATGGCAATACCCAATATGTTTTTATTTTACATGCAGGCAGAACATATTTATTGATAATCAACCTTAATTTTTTTTTTTTAAGAGTAAAGGAAAAAGAAGGCTATACATTAGGAGATAACAAAGGGGCAGGTGTCGACAGCCTTTTGACTAGGCTAAGAAAATTATCAGCTAAACCAGTGACATATTTGTATAATTTATTCCTGTGTACAGATCAACTTCCCATATGCTCAAAGACAGCAGTTGTAACACCGATATAAAAGATGGGATAAACAGATCTTTACAAATTATACGCCTATTTCTGTCTTGCCTGCCCTCGCTAAACTCTTAGAGGAAGTGGTCTTTGCCCAACTGACCAAACATTTAGAAGAAAAGTTTTAGTCCTCTATAGATTGTGGAAAGGTGCCTGAGGACTAGAGGATGGCAAATGTAATCCCTATTCACAAAAAAGGATAAAAAACTGACTGCCCTAATTATCGTCCTATTAGTTTAACCAGTATATTGAGCAAAATACTGAAGTCTATTATAAAGGAGTACGTTGAGGGCTATTTAAGCGAAATGGGACACGCAGATATTACACAACATGGATTTACTAAGGGGAGATCATGTGTGACTAACTTGATATTTTTTTTGAGATAGCAAGTACAGCCATAGATAGCAACCTATCAGTGGATGTTACATACATTGACTTTGAAAAGGCATTCGATTCCGTGTCCCATTTAGAAGTAGTGCGTCAACTGAAGACTCTGGGAGTAAGCTCCTATACTGTTAGATGGATTTCCTTATGGTTGACTAATAGGAAACAGTGTGCCTGTATAAAGGGAGATAAGTCGGATTGGATGGCAGTGCCCAGCGGGGTCCCTCAGGGCTCCGTACTGGGTCCACTTCTATTCAATATTTTGGTTTCTTCTAGTAAATGTGACAGTAATGCAAGGATTGTCAAATTTGCCGTTGACATTAAACTTAGGGCAGTAGTCACTAATATTCCAGAAGCTCAGAAACTCCAGAAAAATATTGATTCAATACATATAACAGCTGTAGAGAGAAAAAATGAAATTTAACATCAATAAGTGCAAGGTTATGCATTTAGGTAAGAAAAATCCTAAAAATAAGTACTTTATAAATGGAGTACAGTTACTGGAAATTGAAGTGGAAAGGGATTTAGGAGTATGGATAAATAAAGAATTGGAGTTTAATTATCAAGTAAATGAAACAGGTAAAAAAGCATCTAGAATTCTGGCTCTAATTATGAAAAACACAAGGAGCAGAGAGAGGGAGGTTATAGTGCCACTTTTCAGGTCCCTGGTCAGATCCCATCTGGAGTATGCTGGTAGTGTATGAAGCCCTAGGTTTAGAAAGGACGTACGTAGATTGGACACGGTTCAGAGACGGTGACGAGGAGTTTGGCAGGCTTGGAACGACTGTCTTACGAGGAAAGAGTGAGGAAACTTAGATTGTATTCCTTACAATACAGGAGATATCGTGGGGATATGTGCCTGATTTATAGGGCATGTAGATCTCCTGATTTGTGGGAATGTTTGGGATTAACATTAAGATCAAGTTTAACTATAAACCAGGGTCATTTGTATCAAATAAAAGGTGAGAATTATAATAAGAATCAGAGAGGGACTTGGTTCTCACAACACGTTGTGAACCAATGGAATAATCTGCCAAGCCACGTCGTTTCTAGTGAAACCATAAATGAGTTTAAAACTGCTATAGATAAACACAGAAGTAATCACCTATATACTCTGAGACTGTAAATGGTGCAGGACGATTATGGCCTTTGGCTA
This sequence comes from Neoceratodus forsteri, assembly GCA_016271365.2. Lineage (NCBI taxonomy): Eukaryota > Metazoa > Chordata > Ceratodontiformes > Ceratodontidae > Neoceratodus > Neoceratodus forsteri. The sequence continues at coordinate 472,871,089 of JADMNL010000022.1, read as the reverse complement.
ATGTTCCTGATATTTTCCTATGTTCCTAAAACCACCTTTTTACACCTGATCAATATGGATTCCAAGTCGGGGGTACAGATTCCATGTCATGTCAGTGAAAACAAAACAGTGAGGGCAAAAAGAGCGACGAAAAAAAACCAAACTTACTTAGCACCTAGACAAAACAGCAAACTAGGCAGCGGAGAAAACATAACAAACCAACCCAGCAGAAATGGGTGTAATGGAGAAACAGCACTAATTAACAGGAACAAAATGAGGAAGGGGCATCCTGACTTCTTTCTGCCATGGTATTCTATGGGGGGCTTTGCCCCCCAATAAAACAATATAATCATCATGGGGGGGGGCAAACACAGGGAGAAACATGAGATGGGGTGGATAGACTGTTCCCACTTGGGGGGTTGGGGGTACAACTCTGGGAGGGGTGCATGTAAAATATAACAAGCTGGGGGGGAGAGAAGGTGGCTGCCACACTGTACAAAACACCTCACTGCGGGAATCAAACCCAGTTCTGCTGGATACAGCAGCACACACAGTGACCAAAATCTCTATGCTATGCTGTCAACACAGCTCAGGACCACACAAACATGCTTCTTCTAATCCCAACTAACAACAAACACAACTGCCCCTTCCATTGGCGACTCAGCGTAATGACCATTTTTGCTCACATTACTGGCACTCTAAACACAGTCGCCAATATTCTCGCCACTCTTTTTGATTCGCCCAAAATCATTCACTCAAATCACGGAATACCAGGGGTACAGCACGTTGATGGCCTTGTTCAGGTTAAGCAGTGACAGACATACTGTATATGATAATATGGATCATGGATTGCTCACTGGGAAAATTTTTATTGACCTCCCTGACCAAGGTTTTCACCCTGGTGGACCACCCCCTACTGACTAACACATTAGAAAACATGGGTGCAGTGAGTTACATACTTGGAATGGTTGAAACAATATTTGTTAAATAGAAGACAAATGGTAAAGGCTGGATCCATAAGGTTGTCAATGAGGATAATAAATAGAGGGGTACCAAAGGGAACAGTTCTTCACAGACACTGTCAGCAGATAAGGGCCTATGGACCACCCAGTCTGCCCATTTGAGCTTGTAAGTTCACTATGTTTTTCTAGAGGTCTGTTGCTCCTTACCCCTGACCTCCAGAATTCCCTTGTGTCTATCCCATATATTCTTAAATCCCATGATTGTTTTAGCCCTAACCACTTCCTCTGGCAGGGTGTTCCACTTGTCCACCACCCTTTCTGTGAAGAAATTCTTCATGTTTCCTCTGAATCGCCCTCCCTCCAATTTCATCCCATGCCTGGGTCTGCTCCTGTTTTCAATATCTTTAAATTATCTACCAGGGCTCTATAAAGAAGTTTCAACTATATGTATGCAGATAACAGTGTACTTTATTGTGCTGGAAAAACAGAATCGGACCTAGAAGTGAACATACAACCAGTATATCATGCATTACAAAACTAATTTATTGAAAATAAAATTCTGTTGAACAGAAATAAGAGTTACATAAGAACTTACTGTAACAGTAGATGTTAGAGAGAATCTCTTGCAGCAGGTCACAGCTTAGGAACTGCAGCTGTCAGGCACCAGGACCACAGAGAAAGCTTTTTGCTAACAGTCTAGCTGGGGCCACCCACAGCAATGTCATCACATCAACATCCCCCTATATAACCATGGGCAGCCCCACACCTTCCTTAGTTCCCTGCTGGAGACCATCTGTCAACTACACGGTCCAGGGGGATCCAAGGGAGAGCTAGAGAGACCTACCAGAAGAAGCATGGAATGCAGAAGGCTCATCATCCTGGAAAAGGAGAGAACAGGAAGGGAGAAAGAGAAGCAAGGGGGAAGGAGGGTGGGATGGCATGACCTGCTGCAAGAGATTCTCTCAAAGATAGTACAGTTACGCAAGAACTTATCATAACATAGGTCTTCGAGAGAGGTTTTGCAGTAGGTAATAACCATTAGGACTAGAGCCACCAAGTGCTAGGACCACACGGAAAACTTTAGCTAGCAGTGTCTGGCAGGGGACCGCCCACTCAATGTCATGTGACAAGATATCAGCATGACGCTATATAGTGGGTGGACCCCACCCTGCCCTCTAGTTCTCCTCCCAGAGACCTAAGAAGGTGCAACAGGAGAAAGGAGTGGGCTCCTGGAGCCAAAAGAAAGGCTAGAAATAAGTAGCCACACAAGCTGGGGGAAGGTGGGAGGGAAAAAGGTACCTATTGCAAGGGCCTCTCTCAAAGATCTACTGTTATGGTAAATTCTTAAGTAACTGTACTATCTTACTTTGAGAGGGCTCTTGCAGTAGGTACTAACCATTAGGATTCAGTCCCAAGCAGTGGAAGTCAGACAAAGGCTGAGAAACACCAGAGGCAGGAAAGGTCTGCAGCAGGTACAGAATTAAGAAAGAAAGGAGGGCCTGAAGGACAGCTAGTCCAAAGCCTGCCCTGCACCTAGAAGTAATGTCCAGACTGTAATGCTTAGTGATGGTGTGGACAGAGTTCCATGTTACTGCCGCACAAATGTCTGCGGCAGTAACATTTCTAAAACAGGCAGTAGATGCAGCCTTGCCTCTGGTTGAGTGCCCTACATCTGCCCCTGGGAGTGGCTTGTTATACTTCTGATAAAACAAAATGCAGTTTGCCAACCATTTGGACAAACACTGGAAACTGCAGCGCCCTCTCTCTTGAGTGCAAAGGAAACAAAAAGCTGATTCATTTTGTGGACTGATTTAGTCCGGTTCGTATAGTAACGCAAAGTTCTGTGCACATTGAGAGTGTGTAGAATGGCCTCCCCTTGGTCAGAGTGCTCAGAACAGTACACTGGTAAGCGTATCGTCTGATTCAAAGTAAACTCAGAAACTACCTTTGGTAGGAACTTAGGATTTGTACACAGAGCCACCCGGTCTCTGTGGAAAATCAAATAAGGTTCCTTACACATGAGGGCTTGAAACTCGGAAATCCTTCCAGCAGAAGTAATGGCAATTAAAAATAGCGCTTTCCAAGAAAGATAGCGCAGATCAAAGCCTACGTCTGGTACAAAGGGAGAAAAAGTGAGCTTTCTGAGAATAAAATTCAGATCCCACAGAGGAACAGGGTTTCCTGACCGGGGGCTTCAGATGCAGAATTTCTTTTAGAAAGGTTTTGGAAACCTCCAAATGAGCCAGGGTTTTGCCATCCACTGGAGCGTGGTAGGCAGATATGGCAGACAAATGGACCTTCAGAGAAGAGTAACTAAGGCCAAGGTCAGAGGGATGCAGCAGGTACTCCATGACCTGTGGGACCAGGCAAGAGCAAGGGTCCCAACCCTTGGATGTTGCCCAAATGGAGAACCTCTTCCATTTCACACACCAGGCCCAGGAACGAGCAAGCAGAAACTGGGTAGTTTTGCGCTGGATGAGGAGATGAACAGATCTAGTTCTGGACGACCCCAAAGACTGAATAGATCCCCAGCCACAGACCGTCTCAGTTCCCACTTGTGTGTCCTTGCATGAGTGCAGCTGAGACTGTCTGCCAGGACGCTGTGAACTCCTGGGACATGCACTGCCATCACAGAGAGGGCACAGCATGAGATTAGAGGGAGGCTGATTAAGGGGTAATGTGAGGAAGTTCTTTTTCACAGAAAGGGTGGTGGATGCATGGAACAGCCTACCTCAGGAAATGGTGGCTATGAATACAGTGCAGGGCTTCAAATAGGCATGGGATAGGCATGAGGGAGCAATACAGATGAGTATGAATAGATAGGTCACTGACAGAGCAAAGGCCGATGGCACATTCATAAGGTAGAAAAATAAATGATCAGACTGGATGGGCCTTGCGGTCCTTATCTGTCGTCAACTTCAAAGTTTCTATGTCAGCTAGATGCTGTGCTGAACAGCCCAATACCACATTTGTATTGCTTCCCTGCAAAGGGGGTACAATAATTTGCCTCCCTGTTTGTTCAGGTACCACACCACACTCATGTTGACCATCTGGACAAGGAGTGTGCCTGAGCGGAGAAGAGGCAGAAAGGCCTGAAGGGCATATAGCACTGCATGCATCTCTAACACACTGATGCGCAGAGAGAGCTCTCACTGAGACCAGGATCCCAGAATCCTGTGATCCCCCAGCTGAGCATCCCAGCCCTGGCTGTAAGCATCCGTTGTCAGGGTCTGGGTAGGGGAGGGAGACTGGAAAGGAGCTCCTTACCTGAGATTGCTCAGATCCTGCCACCAGAGGAGGTCCCGACGCATGGGGTTGGATACCAAAATTCTGTGATCTATGTTGTCTGATCTCTGGTGCTACAGCACTCTCAGTGTCCACCAAGTAACTAGCATGTGGAGCCTGGCTAGCGGAACAGTGGGAATAGCCGTGGCCATGAGACACGGTAGGTGTAAGATGGAAAGGGCCACAGTTCATCGACTGGTTGCCACTTGGTTGGCCTCTTGTCACAAGGTCTCCGCCCTGTCCAAGGGGAGGAAGGCCTGACCCTGAACTATATTCAGCACCACCCCAATAAACTGAAGGCGCTGCAAAGGAATTAGGTGGGACTTAGAATAGTTCACTATAATTCCCATCTGTTGAAAAAGGTCCAGGGTGATGAACAAAGAGGCTACTAGGCTATCCCTTGATGGCACCGACAGAGGCCAGTCATCGAGGTACAGGAACACATACAGGCCTGGTGGTGTAACAGTGTTGCCACCACCACTAGGCACTTGATGAACACACTGGGAGCTGAGAAAAGACCAAAGGGGAGTGCCTTGAACTGAAAATGTTCCCCCTGGAAAGTAAACCGAAGGAAGCTGCGGTGGGAGGAAAAGATTGGAATATGCAGGTAAGCATCCTACATATCCAGGGCACAGAGCCAATGTAAAACATATTCAAAAGAAAACACTGTGAAGCATCTATAGTTAATGATCGGCAAGATACACCAGTGGGCATCCACTTTGCCTGATTCCATTGTTCATCACCCAGTGACTTAAGATTTATGGGACTGGAACATGTGTTACCATTGGCCCTGGGAGGTTATAGATCGAACACATTACTGAGAAAGGAGTGTATGTGGATTTTCAAAATTAACTGTGATAAACCAAATGGACTGAATGAGAAATGGGAAGTTAAACCTTTTCTTAAAGAATAAGGGAAGTGATTGTAAATTCAGTAATTTGTTGTAGAACCTCTAGTCAAAATAACAGCCATTTGGCTTTAGAAATTCAAGACTAGTAGTGTTCACAAACTAATCTGTTTTCTCATGTTCTCTCTTCTTTCTTTAACAGGATACAGTTGAACCTAGAACCTTAATGCGATTGCCATCCTGGAATCTATAAATGTCCAATAAATGTGCTCGAAATAGAATTAAGAGCAATATACAACAGCCGCATCATCAGGTTTTAATTTAAATTCAAAACTTAAACCTTAGAGATTTGATTACATGATCCTTTTGTTCCCCCTTCCTTTTCCCTCCCTTCTCCTTCTTTTCCCGTTCCTCCCGCCCCCCTTTGCTTGTTCTTGTTTTCTTTTCCTTTATAATTTCTCGTTTTAGAAAAGTGGGAATATAATGTGTAGTTGCACTTTAAATTTGGAGCTAAAAAACTCATACATAATAATGAGTTCTGAGCTTAAAAAGGCTTGAATGTTTGAATGCACTACCCCCTTTGAAGACTCGCGAGGGTCGAGGCGCTAGGGGTGTTTGTTTTGCAGAGTTCCTACTCACAGTTTAAAGATTTGTGAAATTTTTTAATGTGGAAGACTATTCTGAATAAAACTGCAGTCCTCTGCTAATATATGGGAAAGGTTTCCTGTGGACTGTGTTCCGTGTTCAGTCTCCTCTATAAAGGTCTTGAATTTACTGGTGGGTGAGGCACTGTTGCACACTTCTTTGTGGATTTTCACAGAGCCAATGTCCCTGGTGAAGTAGTGGCAACAGACCCAGCAGGGTCAGCATGCAAAATCTTTTGTACTCTACGTACAGATTGAGCGTGCTAGATCCAGGACCAGACTGAGGTCCCCGTCTTTTTTGGGGACCAGGAAGAAGTGGGAGTAATATCCCCTTACCACCTGGTTCCGAGGAATGGGCTCTAGTGTGAATATTTGCAAAACAGCTGGCATTTCATCTCTGATGAGAGGAATGTGACCTTTTGGGTAGAGAGAGAGAGAGTCCTGGAGAATTTGTTGGAGGTCTTTCTGTGAATTCTATGGTGTGGCCTTGAGTGACTAGCTGGAGGACCCATGAGTCTGTGGTGATCGCCTCCCATTTGGTTAGATGTTTGGCGAATCTGCCCCCTACCGGTTCCTCTGGAGCTAATGGCAGAGGCTGAGGGCCCTACCGCAAGTCAGGAGGCGGGGGTGGGGGAGCGGCACCCCAGACGCCTGCTGTGACTTGGCTGGAGGGGTGGTAGCTGCTGAAGGAGCCCGACATTTGGTCTGATGTCGGGTGGGTTGTTCTCTGTTTTGACGCCTTTGCTGGCGACGAAAAGGCTGCTTAGGCTTGCAGTTGAAAAGATACATGGACTGGACAGAGAGCAAGGCCTTGCCACTGTCCTGTAGCTCAGTTCTGATATCTTTAACATTACTTCCAAAGAAAACTAGACCTTGGAAGACAGCATCCCGAATGACTGCTTGGACATCTTGGGCCAATCCAGATACCCGCAGGCAGGAGTACCGACGCTAACTAACAGCAGTAGAGGTGCTCCAGGAAGAAGCATCTACGGCATATGTAGCCCCTCGGGAATGACAGCAGGAGATTTCTGCTGTTCTGACCATTTCGGCAATCTTAGTTTTAGTCACGGAGTCGGGCAAGGCCTCAAACTCTGATTTAAGCTAAGATAGATTTCTTGTACACAATCATGTGTGCCAGATAATTCCAGGCTCCTAGGGCCAATGTGGAGGACAAAAAAACTTTAGGTCCATACTGGTCTATTTGCCTAGACTCACTGTCAGGAGTAGAGGTGCTCATATGCTTTGGCTTAGCTGTATGGTCATGGGCCCCATTAATGAACACAGAGTCAGCCCTTAGGATGAGTACTGAGGTGGTCTTTGCCTCAGGGGCCCGATATAATCTGTCGGCCTTCTTGGCAACCGCGGCCTCCGACGAAGGCTGCTGCCAAACCATGGAGGTCAAATCCTCATGTGGGCCAATCCACGGAGAAATGAGAAGTGGCGATAGCTCTGGCATGTCTAAGTGCTCCGCCAGTCTCTTACGTTGAGGGTCTTGGTCCTCCATCTTCCACCCATTCACCCCTTGAATTTTCCGAAGAATCTCTGTGAAAGAGGGATCCTCCGGGGGGGGGGGGACTTGGGAGAGTCCTTGGGCTTGGGATCCTCTGAGGAAGAGGTCTCAAAGCCCAAAGCGAAGGTGGTGGAAGAGTCAGAGTCTGATGAAATGGTTCTGTCCAGGGACAAAGCCCGCGGAAGAGGGATCTCCTTAGAGGAGACCGTTAGGCCCCTATCGTCGCCTGCTACTAGGGTAGGGCATGAGGCCTGGCCCAAGGTAGAATGAGATTCCACTGGCGAAAGGGACTTGGGTGTAAGTTCCAGTCGGACCGGCAGGAAGGCCGCGACAGGCTGTCGTCGGTCCAATACAGAAACCAACTGGGTCTTGGTCTCGCTCCACCAAGCCTGAAACGCCGCCCTAAAGTCCACTTGAGGCTGAGGAGGCTGGTACGTGGGCAGGTAGCCTGGAAAGTGATAACCCGGCACTGAATAACCAGGTATAGGGTAATGATAGCCCAGAGTACCATAGCTGGGCATAGGATAGCCTAGTATCGGATATCCCAGCGTGGGGTATCCTGGCGTCTGGTACCCTGGCGGCAGATACCTTGGAGAGGGGTAGTGAGGTGCAGGGAAGCCTGGCGTCGGAAGACCGGGTGAAGGACACAATGGTGGAGCAGAGGGTCTTGATGGCAGATAACCAGGCAAAGGCCCTGACAGAGGAGCTGAAGGACCTGACGGGGGCCCTGATGGAGGGTAGGAATGGCCTGGTAACATCAGGTCTGGTGCCAGACCAGCCGAAGGAAGTTCTGGAGTCAGCCTCGAAGGGGCGGAAAGTCCCACTGATGTCTGGGGTGGGACAACGGGCCCAGACTGGGGAGTCTGCAGCACAAGAGTGTCTGGCTCCGAGGAGGTCCAGCGCCCTGGTTCTGGCACCTGGGTGGTGTCAGCAGACGCCTCCAACTCCGGCTCGGGAAGATCAGGTGAGTCAGGTGTGTCCACCAAAGGAGGTGGGGAAAGAGGATCCAGAGAGGTAGAACCCTCTGGGGAAGGCTGCAGCTGAAGCGGCAGGAAGTGCTGATCTGGTGGATCGATGTCAGGTCTGTTATCGGGGCCAGATGAAAGCACCGTGGCTGGGCGGATGCCAGAGGTGCTGCCGTGCAGCTTATCAGCCTGGGTTGGGCAGTCAGAGGAGCTGACGACTGACTTATCAGCCATGCCACCAGACTTAGACCCAGGGATTTTGAGGGGTCTAAGAGTTGTGGAGTTCTCCGGAACTCCGGAGCCGCCCGCCTGAACTGCAACGAGCTCAGGCTTGGGGACCAAGGGCTGCTCCGTGGAGGAGGAATGAGACTTGGCTGGTGGAGCATTACCCACATTAACAGGAAGCCGAGGGTGGGAAGGAGACAGATCATGGTGCAGGTGCTTCACCTTGTCTTTCTTCTTCTTGTGGGAGTTGGAAGAACCCCCCGGGTGAGGAAGATGATCGCCGCAGCTTCCACAGCTCCTTTTCCATGGAAGCCATCTTCAGTTTAAAAATGTGGGCTTCCAGGGCCTGTTGGCAGTATTTCTGTGTGGCCTGGTTGAAATTCTGGCAGGCCTCACAGTCCTTGGTCTTGTTCTTAGGTCACAGACAGAAAATTATGAGGGAGCTGTGTGTCGCAGGAATCACACTTTTTCTTATGTGGCTTGGAAGATGTTGGAGAAGACATGCATGAAAAAGATGTAATTTTCTAGAAATACAGAAAATAAAGAAAAAATGGTGAAATACTCATCTGAAAATAGCTGTCAACTGAAGCAGCGTTCTCCGCGAGGTTTGACATGCACAGATCGACGGCAGGAAAGAAACTGGAGTGTGTGTGTGGGGACTGCCCACTATACAGCGTCACAATGACTTCCGTCACACGGTCCCCTGCCAGACACTACTACCTAAAGGTTTTCCGTGTGGTCCTAGTGCCTGGCTGCTCTAGTCCTAATGGTTATTACCTACTGAAACAGTCCTCTCGAAGTAAGATCTACTGTTACGGTAAGTTCTTATGTAACTGTTCTATCTTCTTTGAGGATATCACTTGCCACAGGACACACCTTAGGAACAAATCCTAAGCAGTACTGCAGAGGAGAAAAAAGTCTAAATGGCTGGAAGGCAACAGCCCACGACAGCAGGCCCTGTGGCACTGCTAGGCAAAAATCTGCCCTCCTTTGAGAGGCGATGTCCAGAGTGTAGTGTCAAGTGAAAGTATGGACAGTACTCCAAGTGGCAGCAGCACAGATCTCCGCTGCTGAGACCCCCTCTGAAACAGGCAATAAAAGTGGCCATGCCTCTGGTAGAGTGGCCCTCGACAGTCCCAGGAAGTTATTTATCGAACTTCCTATAACAGAAAATAATACAGTTGGCTAACCATTTGGACAGGCACCGTTTTGAAACTGGTACACCCTCTTTCCCAGGGGCAAAAGAAACAAATAGCTGCAAGGACTTCCTGCAGTTCCTCATGCGATGAACATAATATCTGAGAAGCTCAAAAGGAGCCCAAGTAAGTTTCTCCAAAACAAAATTCAAGTCCCTGGCCAGAATCGGGCTACAGATGGGAGGCTTTAAATGCAGGATGCCTCTCAGGAAGGTATGAGCCATGTACAACTGGACTACTGCACGACCCTCAATGGGCATATGGAAGGCTGATACAGTGGACAAGTGCACCTTTACTGAAGAATACTTCAGGCCAGCATCAGACAAGGACAGTACATAGTCTGGTTCACTGGGAAGATGAAGGGGTCCAAATTATGGGAAGTCACCCACAATGCAAAGCGCTTCCATTTCAGGGAATAAGTTGCCCTGGTGAAAGGTTTCTTGGTGGCCACCAGGACGTCAGCCACTTTAGGTGAAACACCAAACCTGGCAATGTCTACATCTTCAGGAGCCAGGCATGCAGGTGAAGAGATGAGACCAGAGGTTTGGATGGAGAAGGGTCCCCCATTCCTGCAACAGCAAGCCCGGGCACAGGGGAAGAGGAACCAGAGGCTCCACTGCTAATTGCTGCAACAGCGGAAACCAAATCTGCCGAGGCCAAAAGGAAGCCACCAGAATCAAGGTGGTGCCCTCCATCTGGAGTTTGATTAGCACTCTCTGAATTAGAGGAAAGGTGTAAAGGAACTTCACTTTCTAAGGGAGGGACAATGCATCTCGCCAGAAAACTCCAGGCCCTGGATCGAGCGAGCAGAAAAGCAGTAGTTTTGCGTTGAGTGGAGATGCAAAAAGGTCCAACTCTGGGTGACCTCACCTGTCGAACAGGTCTTCTACAACTGGGGTGAGCAGTTCCCATTTGTGCATTCTGGACTACGACTGGCTTAGCTTGTCTGCCAGGATGTTTTGGACACCTGGAACATGCACGGCTGACAGCTCTAGGTTATGTTACAGAGCCCAGTATCCAACTCTTATCGTCTCCCTGCACAATGGATAAGAGTGGGTGCCCCCCTGCTCATTGATGTAGCGCACCACTCTGATGTCTGTCTGTACTAGCAGATGGCCTGGGGACAGGTGGCACTAGAAGGCCTGCAGGCTGTAGAGGACAGCTCATCTCGAGAACACTGATGTGGAGCAAAGTCTTGAGCAGAGACCATGTCCCTTTAGACTGGTAAGAACCCAGATGAGCGCCCCAGCCCATCCCCAAGGCATTCGTGGTGAGGATCTGATGAGGAAAGGAATCTGTTTGAGCAAATGGCTGGGTTCCATCCACCACAGGAGAACCTTTTTGACTGGCGAAGAGGCAAGGACCATCTGCTCCAGGTCGTTGGTCTGCTGATCCCATGGTACCCTCAAATTCCATTGAGGGATGAGCACATGTAGCCTCACTAGGGGAACTGTGGTAATGCATGCACCCAAGAAACCCAGCAGTATGAGATATGTCCCGGCTGTGACATATCAGCTGTGACAGACTTCAATGTTTCTATGATATGGCAGCCAGATGCACCTTGATAAAGGAATGCTGCAGGCCTGAATTTGATAAGGACAGCAGATACTCCAGAACCTGACTGACTGAACAGATGAATGGATCCAGGTGGTAGGAAGTGGCCCATAAAGCAAACTGCTTCCACTTCATAAAATAAGTAGATCTGGTGGAAGGCTTTCTAGCAGCCACTAGAACATCAGCCACCTTTTACAAAACCCCAAAACGGGCAATGGCTATGTCTCCAGGAGTCATGCATGCAGATGGAGAGATGTGAGGCCTGGATGGACCACAGTTCCCTGTTCCTGAGACAGGAGACCCTTGTACAGGTTCAGAGACAGTGGGGGTTCCACTGCTAGCTGTTGCAGTAAAAGTAACCAGATCTGTCAAGGCCGTAGGGCAGCAAAGAGTATCAGAGTCATCCCCTCCATTTGGGATTTGAGTAGCGCACTCCAAATTAGAGGGAAGGGAAACAGGAACTTCACAACACGTCTCACCAGAAAACTCCAGGCACTGGAGCGAGTGAGCAGAAAAGTGGCAGTTTTGGGTTGTTGTGTGGGTATACAAAAAGGTCCAACTCTGGATGACCCTATCTGTTGAAGAAGTCTTCAACTACTGAGGTCAGCAGTTTGCACTCACACATCTTGAACTGGGACCTGCTTGGCCTGTCTGCCAAGACATTTTGGACACCAGGAATATATACTGCTGACAGTTCTAGACCATGTTCCAGAGCCCAATACCAACCCCTCATTGCTTCACTGCATAAGGGATAGGAATGAGTCCCCCCCCCCCGCTTGCTTGATGTAATGCTTCACACTGACATTGTCCGTCTGTACCTGCAGAGGACCTGGGGACAGGTGGTTCTGGAAGACCTGGAGCCCACACAGGACAGTTTGCATTTCTAGAACATTTATATGCAAGGTGCTCTCCACTGGGGACCATGTACCTTGTGTTTAATGGGAGCTGAGGTGGGCACCCCAACCCATCCCCGAGCCATCTGCTGTGAGAATCTGAAGGGAGGAGGGGGATCAGGAAGGTAACCCACTTTAAAGGGGAACTGTCAGCACTAAGAGCCTCACACCCAAGTGTGAGGATGATACCAATTTGCATTTTGTTTACAAAAACATTATTTTTACTTAATGTTTACTGCAGTAGAGTAGAATGTATTAGGCTAATTTTGCTGACTTCTAACATGCTATTTCCTATAACCAGAAATCCAAGAATCTCCAGCAGCTAACATCAGAGGAGGGTTGCAGAGCTGGGAGATTCAATAGCCTTCAAAAGCCCATGCCCCACAGTATATATGTTAAAGATTTTGTAAGCTAAAATCAGATGTTTGCTAGTCCTGCTGTGCTCACGGGGCTTAGTACAGCCCTCTGTGACTTTACCTAGCCCCAGGAGAACAGCAGACCAGCAAACAGAAGATTACATCTTATAACAAACTCTGACACTCACTGCAGGCTACTGAATCTCTCACTGCCGCAGCCATACTCTGATGTCAGCGGCAGGGGAGTCTGGCATTTCTGGTTATAGGAAATGACAGCTTACAAGTCAATGAAATTAACTTGATGCAATCTACTACATTGTAGTACTCAGTAAGTAGAAAAAGTGTTTTTACACACAAAGGGCTAATTGGGATGAATCTCGCACTTGGGTGTGAGGCTCTTATTGCTGACAGTTCCCCTTTAACAGGCTGCTGGGTTCCATCCACCACTTGAGCACTATGCACACTGGGGAGGTGACTAGAACAATTTGTTTTAGGTCATCTGTAAGCTGATCCCACTGGGCTTTCAGTGTCCATTGGGGAATCTGCATGAGCAGCCTGGCCAAGGGTACTGTCACTATGGCTGCTGCCATGAGACCCAGCAGGTGTAGGAACATCCTGGCTGAGACATACCTGCTACCGTGCACTAACTGTGCTTGGGCAACCAGTGGTGGGCCCTGTCCAGAGGCAGGAAGGCTGAGCCCTGGGCCGTATCCAACACTGTTCCTATATAGGGAGGCAGTATAGCGCAGTGGTTTAAGGCTCTGAGCTGCAAATCTGATGAAATCCAGCAGACCAGACCTGGGTTTGAATCTCACAGCTTCCACTTGCATACTGTGTGACCCTGAGCAAGTCACTTAACTTCCCTGTGCTCCCAGGACGCACCGCTAAAAAAAGCTTTCAGCTTAGTGTGCTACTCCTGGTTAAACTAAAAAAAAATATATATATATATACACACACACACATATATATGTATATATATACACACTACAGCTGTTGGCAAGGTGTCAATACTGATTTTGGTATGTGGACAGTCATCCCCAGAGCATTGAACATTTGTCTGGTTCGAGCTAAGGTCTGCACAAACATATCCCTGGAGTGGGCTTTCAATAGCCAGTCATCCAGGTAAGGAAAAATAAAGGCCTTCCCTGTGCAGGGCTGTTGCCACTACTGCCAAGCATGTGGTAAAGACCTGTGGCACATAAGACAAGCCAAAGGGCAACAGTGAATTGGTAATGCTCCCCTTGAAATAGCAACCTCAGATATATTCTGTGAGGCTACTGGATTTCAATACAGAGGTAAGCATCCTTCATATCAAGGGAACAAATCCAATCTCCTGCTTGCAGCAGTGGGAATAGGCCTTACAAGGTGACCATTCTGAAATTCTTGTACTCGAGGTTCAGCTCCCCAAGATCAGAGTTAGGCCACAGATCTCCTGTCCATTTTAGGACCAAGAAGTACTGAGAATAAAAACGTGTGCCTTTGTTCTAGGGGCACATGTTCTACGGCCCGCTTTTGTATCTAAGTCTGTAGCTCCTCCAGAAGCAGGGGTAGGTGTTCTGGAGGATAATGGGTCACTAGTGGGAGATGATCTGGAGGTATGTTTAAAAGTTCCACAGCATGGCCCTGTTCTATGATTTCCAGAACCTATGCATCTGTTGTCACCTCTTTCCACTGGTTTAAGTGGAGCGAGGGGCAACCCCTACAACCACCCCAGAGAGAAAGGTGGCTGTGAAGGTGTACAAGGAGTCAGGCAGTGGGGAGGCTCCCCCTGCACCACTACCTCTAGGGGCTGAGTGGGCACCTGGGGTGGTACTGGGGACAGGCCCTGTGTGACACCAGCTGGACGAAAAGGACCCTTGCTCCAACCCCTAGGCTGGATATGACAAAGGGAAAGCACAGATTTCAAGGTTCTGCCTGAGGCCTGGAGACTGGATAGGATATCTTGGACCTCAGCAGAAAACAATTTATGTCCTCGAAAGATGGCACTGAGAATGGACTGCTGCATGTCATTCGTAAAGTCTTCCAACCTAAGCCAAGAATACCTCCTGAGACACAGCTGCTAGAGGCCGCAGCCCTGGCAGAAACATGAGAGACATCACAGGATGTGCAGAGCAGATGCTTGACCACATCAACCCCGGCAGTAAAGGCTTTGAGAAGCTCGTTTTGAGGTGCCTTCCGGCAAGGCTTGTACAGCTGCCTTAGCCTTCTTCCAGAGGGTGTTCTGGTACTTCATCACGTGGGCTTGATAATTAGAAATGCGAAGGCCCAAAGATGCTTAGGCAAAGGTTCTTTTGCCCTAAACATCCAACCTCCTGGACTCTATGAGGAGGGAAGGAACTCGCACGCTTAGGTGGTCTAGACTTTCATGAGCAATATTGACTACTGAATCTGCCTCAGGCTGGGTGGCAAAAAACATGGCTTCCCAGAGGGGGACGTACATTTTATCTGCTTTCCTGGGTACAGCTGGGATACTGTTGGATCTGTACTGGCAGCAAAGGTGGCATCCTCTAAAGGAGGCAGCACAGGTGACACCACAATTGTAGGAGATTCTGGCAACTCCAGGAACTCTGTAAGGTTTTTCTTGGTGGTGTCCTGTTTGTCCAGATCAAAGCCCATGGCAGTTTGTAACTCCTGCATCAAAGGAAGGAAAGTGGGATCCTTTGCAGGGGACCTCGGTGTGTTCATTACTGAGTCCTCACTACAAGCAGACACTGTGGAGCTGGTGCCCCTGTCATAAGGGCTTTCAGCATAGTCCTCAGCCATTTTTAAAGGATATGCATTAATGAACCAATCGTTCTGTTCTCTTACAGATTTAGGAAGAGAAAATGAGTATGCCTGTTGAAGTGGCTTATTTTTCCATCTTCTTGATTCATACTTTCCCTTTACTCTCTTTAACTTAGATTGCTTGATGTGAGTACAATTGTCTTGGTATTTTACAGGAAAAGTCCCAGTAACATACAGAATTTGAACTTCATGCTTCAGCCTTTCTTTTATGAGTGATTCCAGCCAGACCATCTTTTTTAAAAATGGTTACCCACTGGTCCATTACAATGGTTGTTCATCCCCCATGGACACACACACTTCCCCACCTCACTTTGTTGAACCCCACCCCTCCTGTTTTTCTGTTCCCCTTCATTTGGACCCTTTCTTTTTTTGTAGGGATTTCCTTAATGGTTTTTTAAATCGGTTGTGGCCATGCCCTTAGATTAAGTCTTATGAACTAGAGGGTCCCTGTTTCTTTAAGTAGCGTGTGGACATGTACATATATTATATATAGGATTGCATCCACACAAGATTTCTGAACTCTTCTCTCCACTTTTCGCTCTTCCTAATGGTTCACTGAGTCAGAATGAAAGTAAATGTAAAAGGCATTTGTGACCCTATATGTTATGAAGTAAACTACAAGTCTGATTTTTGGAACCTTAGTACTGGGAACATTTTAAATACTGTTTTTTTTTTGTGTTTGTCTGTTGTTTACATATGTATTTAAAGCACATTTAAGCACTATTGCACTTTATTGCTCTGTTTATATTGTCTTGCACTGCTTTATAGCTATTGCACTATGATGTAACACTGAGGTGTGCTTTTAATGAATCATGTGATTCAAATGGTGCTATAAATAAGGATGAACACTAGGAGGCAGTATCTTGGAGATTGCCTCATAGGTAGGTGAAACGTCTGAGAGTTTTTTTTGTGTCCTCCTGACCCTGCTGGGTCTTTGAGAACTGAGTGGTGATTGTGAATGAAGAAGGAACTGTTCTTTTTAAAACTGTATTTCAGGACTTGTGTCCACTAGCTTAATGTACATAGAAACACAGAGTTTGACGGCAGATAAGGACTGCTTGGCCCACTAGTCTGCCCATTTCCCTACCTACAGGATAAGACGCAGATCCTAGTTAACCAATAGCCTACTTCTTCCTACCCCCATAAGAATTGTCTTATATCTGTCCCATGCATTCTTGAATTCCCCCACTGTTTTAGACCCCACAACCTCCTCAGGAAGGCTGTTCCAGGCATCCACTACCCTCTCTGTGAAAAAATACTTCCTCACATTGCCCCTGAACCACCACCCCCATCTTTAAATTGTGTCCCCTTGTTCTTGCATGTCTCTTTTTCTGAAAGATGCTACCCTCTTGGACTTTGTTGATTCTACTGATGTACTTAAATGTTTCTATCATGCCACCCCCTCCTTTCCTCAAGGGTATACATATTAAGCTCTTTTAGTCTCTCCTTGTATGGCTTCTCTTGCAGACCATGCACCGTTCTAGTTGCCGTCCTCTAGACTGCCTCTATCCTATGTCCTTGCGGAGATGGGGTCTTCAGAACTGGACGAAGTACTCCAGATGGGTCTCACCAGCTGTCTGTACAGCGAGAGAACAACTTCCTGTTTTCTGCTGGTGATGCCTCTCCCTATGTATCCCAGTATACCCCCAGCTCTCCCTACTGCCTTCTCACACTGCTTGCTAAACTTAAGGTTGTCTGATATGATTACCCCCAGGACCCTTTCCTTTTTTGTTTCTACTCCCCCCATTGTGTAGTCTTCCCCTGGGTTTTTGTTTCCCAGGTGCATTATTTTGCACTTCTTGGCACTGAATCCTAGCTGCCATACTTCCGACCATTCCTCCAAACTTGCCAAGTCCCTTCTCATCCTTTCCACGCCTCCTTGTATATCAACCCTGTTGCAGATCTTTGTGTCATCTGCAAAGAGGCATACTTTTCCTTCCAGTCCCTCTGAAATGCCACTTATGAAGACATTAAAAAGGACTGAACCCAGTACTGAACCCTGCAGTACCCCACTAGTAACCCCTCTTTCTTCAGAGTGGACTCCATTTACATTTACCTTCTGTGTCCTGTTGTCCAGCCAATGTTTTACCCAGGCTACCACCCTGAGACCCACTCCCAGACTGGTTCATTTGACTATTAATCTTTTGTGTGGGACTGTGTCAAATGCCTTGCTAAAGTCTAGGTAGGCCATGTCCACAGCCCCTCCCTGGTCTACTACTTTGGTCACCCAGTCAAAGAAATCTATTAGATTCGTCTGACACAACCTTCCCATCGTGAATCCATGCTGCCTTGGGTCCTGTGCCCCACTGGCCTCTAGGTACTCAACAATTCTTTCCTTCAGAAGTGATTCCATCATTTTCCTACCACAGAGGTCAAACTGACAGGTCTGTAGTTTCCTGCCTCTGTCTTGGTCCCACTTTTGTGAAGGGGAATCACATCCGCCTTCCTCCAGTCCTCGAGTACCACACCATCCTCCCATGATTTGTTAAAAAGGGTAGTCAGTGGTTTCACTAGTTCTCCCCTTAATTTTTTAGAATTCTGGGGTGAATTCCATCAGACCCCATTGCTTTGTCCACCTTCAGTTTTAGGAGTTCTCTCAAGAACCCTTTCTTCTGTGAAAGGACTGGGATCGACCCCCCTATCCAGAGTGCTTCTGTTAATTGGATTAGGCACCTCCCCCTCCTCTTTTGTGAATACTGAACAAAAATATTCGTTCAATATCCCTGCTTTTTCACTATCCCCCTCTGCCCACCCACCATTCGTTCTATTCAGCCTCACTATCCTTCCCTTTGTCTTTCTACGCTCCCCGATGTACCTATAAAAGGTTTTATCCCCCTTCTTAACAGAGTTGGCTATCCTTTCCTCAGTTTGGGCCTTTGCTATTCTGACTTCCCTCCCTGCTTCCTTCTGCCTTAATTGGTACAGCTCTCTGTCCTGCTCCTTCTGTTTCCTTATACTTCCTGAATGCTATCTTTTTCTCCCTGACTTTCTCCGCCACCTCTTTTGAGAACCATAGTGGCTTTTTCTTTCATTTTTGATTTATCTGCTTCACACAAATGCTTGTTGCCTCTGTGATGGCAGTTTTGATGATTCCCCATTGTTGCTCCACACCTCCTTCTAACCTGTTTGCTAGTGCTTTTCTGAGGCACTCTCCCATCTTGCCAAAGTCAGCCCCCCTGAAGTCCAGTACCCTCACTTTTGTATGGCTTAACTCTGTAGCTGAGTTTAACGTGACCACACTGTTTGATGGTCACTTGTTCCCAGATGGCAACCCACTTCTAGATCTGAGATCCTCTCACTGTCTCCATTTGAGAGTACGAGGTCTAAGATTGCTCCCTCACGAGTGGGTTCCGAAATTAGCTGTCTGAGGCATGCCACCTGTAGGGCATCGAGACTGACCCTGCTCTTGGATGTGGCTGCAGCAAGTGTGCTCCAGTTAACATCTGGCATATTCAGGACTTCCATCAATAGTATTTCCCCTTTCTCTGCCATCTTAAGAATGTCTTCTATCATATCCTTGTCCATTCCTTCCCCCTTACCTGGGGGTCTGTATACAACCCCTGTGCTGATTGTGGTGCCACTTCCAGTCTCCAAGGTGACCCACAGTGCCTCCTCCCCTCCCTGTTTACTCTTTTGTTCAGTTGCCTTTATCCCTTCCTTTACATAGAGAGCTACTCCTCCCACTCTTCTCCCCTCCCTTTCTGGCTGGTGAGTGCCATGACTTTTGTTTTTAGTAGTAGCCATTTGTCATAGAGCACCATGCTCTACCCTACTGCGACTTTTCTTGCTGTTTTGTGGTGTACAAACATGTTTAGGTGTTTTGATACAGAATTCATTGCCCCCCTTGACTTCTTGGGAACCAGAAACAGAAACACGGCAGATAAGGACCGCTTGGCCCACCTAGTCTGCCCATAAATAAATACAAAATAAATTGAGTAGAATGCCAGACCTTCCTCACTGGGTGGCAAGGGCACCACTGCCACAATCTGTCTTAGGTGATCCAAGGTCTGAGACACCGCCTGCCTCTTAACTGGGTCTTGGGGAGCAGAGGATTGCGGGGAAAAAAACCCTTGTTGGTACTACTGCAAACTCTGTGTTACCTAGAGCCAGTATCTCTAGTACCCATGAGTTTGATGTAATTTGGGCATATCTCTCATAAAAGTTCTGCAATCTTCCACCAAGGGAAGAGGGGCAGAGATGGGCCTGAGTACCTTCACTGGGAGTTATCTCCTCTTCCCCCTGCACCCCGTTACACCTGCAGGCAAAAGATTCTCTGTTACTAGGATGAATGGGACATAAAAGGGCGCTTGTGGCCCATCAAGAATGCCCCCTACTCAAGTGAGCAATTTAAACCAGAAGTTGTTTGGAATAGCAGAGCCTATCCAGGGTTGCCTTAAAGTTGTCAAAGCTGTTTATGTCCACCACAGATTGTGGAAGTCTCTTCCATGCCTTAATGGTTCTAATGGTGTAAAAATTATCCCACCTATTTGTTATAACTCTAGGGATATCTTATTTTGTATTGTGGTATCTTAGATTGGGTCTAGCATTACTAAATTTAAGCTCACACTCAACCATGAGTTCCTGGGACTGCAACAATTTAAACAGAAAGAGTAGTCTCCTGGCATGAAGAGCGTGAAGGCCGGTTTCAGACAGCCTCTCCAGATATGATTTACTTTTTAACCTAGGGATGATTTTTATAATTGATCTCTGAACTCCCTCTATTAAATTAATATATCTAACCAGTGAAGGGGACCATACTTGGGACTGACAATCTAAAATGGGACGTACACAGCTTTTGTAGATGGGGATGATAAGCTGATGATACAAATGCCCGGCAGACACTCCTATTCCTTTGGTTCACAAAATAACAAAAAGGACAAAAAACTCCCCTTGACTGCCACAGCCAAGCACCTCCTCATCCTCTTGACACTGAATTTGCTTTCTGCTGCTGCTTTGACACTGGAAGTTGTCCCTTCCTATCTTGGACATCCTTCAAAATGTCCTCCAGGCCAGATCCAAACAACAGTACTCCCTCAAATGACAAGTTAAACAGTCTGGCCTTCAGTGCTTGGTCTGCGACCCAATGCCTGAGCCAGATATCCCACATGGCTGCCACAATGTGACAAGCGAAGCATGTGGACATTCATAAACTGTCCACAGTGGCATTCCCTAGAAAGGTGGATGTCATGGATCCAACTGCAAAATGTTTGCCTCCTAAGAGTCTGGGGAAACAAAACTATCCAGGGCCGTAATCAAGGAGTTCAAGGCTCTGGAAACAATAAAAGATGCATAGGAGGTTTGAAGATTTACTCTATTGGAGGCAAAGGCTCTTATGCATGTGGCATCTACTCGCTTATCATATCGGTTAGGGTCAACAACTCCTCAATGGGTATGGTTGTGTGCTTAACTGAATTATTCACAGCCTTATCTGCCAGAGTAGGGGGTTCCCACTTCTGGTAGCTCTCCTACAGAAACAGACATCTCGCCCACGGGAGCTGGCCTGGTGGCACTGAGGGTTGAGGTGCTGGACGCCACACCTCGCGCCATGCCAGCGACCCGGGTTCAGGAACAAGCCCAGGACGACGGGTGTTGGCAGGGGAGGGAGAGGACTGAGCATCCGATAGACAGCTCTCCTATCCTGGGGGGCGGGCTGGGGTTTGTCTGGCGCACCAGCGGCTCCCGGTGGAGATCGTGGGCACTGCAGTGCACAGACAGCACAAATTAGCATGGCTGATGTCGGCAGGGTTGCCGTGCGCTTGACGTCAGGGGTGCCCATGCAAGGTGGGGGGCAGGGAGAAAACGGAAAAACCCGGTTCTAGGGGTAGGCGACGGCACCAATCTCACATGCC
This sequence comes from Neoceratodus forsteri, assembly GCA_016271365.2. NCBI lineage: Eukaryota > Metazoa > Chordata > Ceratodontiformes > Ceratodontidae > Neoceratodus > Neoceratodus forsteri. The sequence continues at coordinate 472,850,040 of JADMNL010000022.1, read as the reverse complement.
AACGACCGAGTCTGACTCTGCCAACCTTCGCAGATCCTCCGCCTGGGGCCCACGTCTGCAGTTGGAGTCTATGTGTGACAGCACCCAAGGTAGGAGGGGCGGCCCCACCCCGAAGGGTTAAGTTGGCGGTGCCAGCTGCGAGGCGGAGTGGGGAGAGGAAGGTACGGTTGGAGAGGACTTCAGGCAGGGCAGGAGCAAGGCTGGATGCCTGAGAGAGGCATGACCGGAGTAGAGAGAGCTGGAAAAAAAATAAATCTCACCCACGGCCTACATACGCAAATGTTTGTGCTTATTCATGCTGGCCCATTCCTGTTCAATAATCTGGTAGCAGCGCAAAAAGTTTGGAAAACAATTTGGTGCAGAGGAGGATGATGACAGAATCGGATTCACATCCAGAGATTCCATGACTTTCACCTCCTTCAGCTGCAATGTCCTACAAGCCTCTGTGATAAGGTAGGGCAGAGATTTGGTATCAAACAGGGAAGGGATCAGAATTTTTTTTTTGGCTCCATCCACTCACCCTCCTCCTCTTCAGAAAGGTCCTCCTCATCATCAAATAGCATGGCTGGGTCAGGACTTTTACATCTGCCCCCCCCCCCCCATATCCTCCCTCTTTATTCTCCATATAGTCAAGGTCGGAGGCTGCCTGAGGATCTGGGTGAGCAGTACTGTCCTGCTCTGATGCACCTGGACATGCCTATATGGGACCCCCCTTTGACCTGAAGGGCCCGCTTTGGGTTTAGGTGTGTTGATGGGGATGTCCTGCAGAATATCAGAACTTAATGGCTCATTTAAAAGCAAGAGAAAAGATTTTCACAACTCAGTCTTGCCACTGCTAGTTGGTTTAGCTGGAGGAACCGAAATACACATGGTAGATTAGGTTACATAATTAGGGCAGTGAGACCCTAAAGGAGAGGGTCTCATCACCCTCCTGCAGGTCTTACAACATTTGAATACAACAGGTCTCCGATAGGTCACAGTGCCACTTGTCTTATAGCCAGAGTGCCAACACAAAATAAAAGATTAAAACTGAACAAGAAAATAAGGTTCCTATATGCCTTTCACCCCAATTAGGTGGGATTACTGCTTTCTTATCCCCTCACAACTGAACAGCGAGGCAAGAACAAAATGTCTGATTTTATTTGTGCAGCTGCCTGGGAAGAGACGCTTTTTTAACTGGGAGCGTGTAACAGCAATGCTGTCTGAACAATTAAAGCCACAGTTTATATTGAAAAGTGAAAAAGACTCTGTGGAAACAGCAATCCATGTTCTTAGCGGAGCTTTACTCAGAGCAAGTGCTGTGCATGCTGGCCAAAGCGTGTAGTGATGCACGTGAACTGGGTGATGTCATGCTGATGCACATGGTGTCACCACATCAGCGTAAGTGCTCCTGGACACCAGGGCACAAAACAGTAGCTAGCAAGAAGCGAAGGCATCTGAAAGAAGGTGCAAATCTCTGCTAGCAAAATACCAACAATGGCCTCCCAACCACGCGACTCTAGAGCTGAGAAATGCGCAACAAGGTGCATTTTTAAAATGGAGTACAGTACAGCACTCTAAATGGAGTCGGGAAGCTGACCAGAGAAGACACACTTAGTGTAATCAGCTCAGAGAGTGGCCAAGAAATTGGAAATCAAAGCCACAGTACAATTACCCAAAATCACCAGGCAGCCAAGACCAACCCAGAAACAAACAAACAAACCTTTCAGAATAAATCACTAATTAAGATCTCAACTAATAAAACAGTCCCAGCGATAGCCAAGAGGGAGGAGTGTCCGCCATTCAGGAGAATGCTGAGGGAGAGAGGAAAGACAGAGGTTAGTATAAAATTGCTCTACCAGACTGTGTCCCCCCCCAAAGAAACAGAAATAAATCACTTATCTCAGGCATCAGGTTAGTGGGGTCGGAAACCTGAAACACCCAATATTGAGGCAGTGACACACGGTTCACAATCCATGCACAAAAGGCACTAGAAAATGGGGAAAAGAAATCAGGTTATTCAATCTGAAAGCAGCAGCCTATCAGGCATGCTCTCTAGATCTGATGGTGCTCCCTGTTACCAGATAGCCCCAACCGGCACCTCAGCTGTGTAATTCCAACATAAGAACAAAATAATAAAAATCTTCTTCAGAGGGAATCTTCTATGCCATCTACCCGGAAGTGGCACAGCAAAGACTGGAGAATCTTTGCTTCGGAATGTTCGTGTGCCAAGGGTTCTATGCTGATTGACAGCTTTGGGCTATAACACTGCCCCAGTAGTGGTGCTCATTACCCATATGTATTAACTCCCCATTGACAACATGGAGCGATATAGAAAGGGGCAGAGAGAGAGAGAGAAAGAAAAAAAAACCCAGCACTTTATGTCAGCGTTTGCCTATCTTTTATGTTTGCCGAATGGTGACAGCACAATCGGATGGAGCATGATTGCAGACAAAAAAAAAACACATGAAACTGGTATAAAAAACGTCTTTATTACACTGGCCATTACTCCAAATGATTCAGTACTTAAAACAGTGAATACCTGCTCTTTAACATGTCAGCAATTCTTGCTCAGGCTCACAAAGTGAGTAAGTGATGCTGGTGGGATCAGTACCTGGGTCACCTTCTTCCTCATATTATGCTCTTGCTACTAGCACTGTGTCTACAGCTTAAAGGCTCTTTACTCAGCATCTAGTAATTTCAAACAAAGAATAATGACCGGAAAAGATGAACTTTGTAAACCACTTTATTTAGTTCCTGCTTCTTCAAGTGCTTTCTCAAAGAGAATCTTCCTCTCCTCTCGGTCCTGTTTCCTAAAGAAACAAAAAAAAAAGCAGACAGTGGTACAACACTAACTGCAAATTATCTTTTAGGTTCTCCACACCCAGCCAAGGCTAAACTAAAGTACAGCATGACAAGCTCTTATATAAAGGGTTGTAATACCCACATGTAACAACTGAGAAGGGGATGGACAGTGACAGAGAAAGGATTTAACACCATACGTGTTACCATTCAGAAAGGAATGGGCACTGACAACTAAAAGGGTGTAATAACCCACATGTAACAATTAAGAAGCTGATGGGCAGTGACAGATAAAGAGGACTAACATCACTCATTACCACTGAAAAGGAGACTGGCAGAGACAAATAAGGGGGCTTAAACATTCCCGGAGAAGGTACTGGGCAGTGTCAGATAAAGAAGTCTAACACCACACATTACCACTGACAAAGTGCTGGGCAGCAAACCATTAAGGGGTGAAACACACCTTATTACCGCTGAGAAGGGGTTGGGTTGTGATCCACAAAGGAGTGTAACATGCCATGCTGCTCCTGGGAAGGTCATGGGCAGTACAGGTAAAGAGGTAAAACACCCCACGTTATATATGAGAAGAGGATGGGCAGTGACAAATAAAGGGGTATAACATCACATACTACCGTTGAGAAGGGGATGAGCATTGACACAGAAAGGGGCATCATGCCCCACACTGGACTACTGAGAAAAGGATATGTAGTGACAGGTAAGGGGGTGTAACACCCTATATGTAACTAATGAGAAGAGGATGTGCAGAAACAGATACATTTGTGTAAAAACACCCCATATGTTACCATAGAGAAGGGGATGGGTAGCTGGAGGGTTTAACACCCCACATTATTATCACTGGGTGAAGCATGTGCTCTGCCCGTTACAGGGGTGCAACATTCCACATTACCACTGACAAAGAGATGAGCAGTGACTTACAATGGGGTGCAACACCTCATGTGAACACTGAATGAGAGAGGGCAGTGAGTGATTCCCACTAACACCCCTCGTTACCATAAGGAACAAGAAAAATTATCATACACATGGATGTAATGCCTGTGTTACCAATGAAACAGGGCTTGGCCGTGAAAAACAAAGGAGTGCAACACCTTACATGAAGTTTTGACACCCCACATGGGAAGGGTGGACAGGCAATTAACTACAATCCACATTATCATTTGCATGGAAGGTGCTGGTTACTATAAAAACATGGTCCTATTGTGTAAGCATGATAGATTTGTAACATTAATCCTCACAATGCCATACCACTTTCTTATTATGGCAGACTCTATAATAAACTAGGGGGTAGGAGCTGGTACCACCCTGGGGTAGACTGCACAGATTAAAGGTGTGTTTACACAGTGATTGTGTTTTCGGCTTCCATCTGTGGTGTGCAACTATCTCAGGCACACCCATACACAAACCCCGGCGAAGTTACAGGAGGTGGAAATTGTCTACACAGGGACAGGAAACTCCTATGGCATTTCAGCCCTTCAGCATCAGAGTACCTCAGCAAAGCCAAATCAGGCTGGTTCCCAGTGTTTCCTGACTGCTTCAGCTGTAAAGAAGAAACCACTGTGCACAGCTTACATCAGGGTATACACCAGTAAATGTAAATGTGTGCCTTATGCCTGCTCATCTGTTTTAGGAAATCACTGTATTGTCTCTGCAGGAAGCAACATCAATCAAATACACCAAAAAACAATGACAAGAAATCTGTTTCATTTGATAGTACCTACCCTTCATAAAACTGACTGTAAAGATAGAAGGACATTCCTCCTAAAAAGCTGGCACCGATACAAAAGGCTAGAATGTATTTTCCCGCTAAAGAAAAAGAGAAAGACAATATAAAAGTGAATCCTGTACGATTTGTCAAATTTAATTAAAAAAAACTCCATTATCTGTTTCTTAAGTTTCCACAAAAAGACGCCAAAGGTTTCAACTTAACAGCCTGAGCTCCAAAAACAGCAAGCAGAAAATTATATTAATATTTAAAGTAGTCATGTTATTTTTTTTTTTTTATTTCTGATGTATTTTTCTACCCAATAGTACTGGGTGTCACAAACATGCTCCTCAGGTCAGGCCCTCTGCTCCCACAGTGCCAACCTCGAAGCGCAGTAGTGTGAACAGGAGACAAACAGGGTAACCCTCCTGCCTGTTTCTGGGTCCAAATCACCTACCAACCTCGAGTCCTGGGGGTAAAATGTGAACCTTATGCTAGCATACCCAGTTAACAGGCTCAGACATATATTCTCTTTGGGGAGATGCAATATAATCCTTCGCCCAGTGGCACTCAGCCAAGTTCTTGAAATGTACCCTTACGACTCAATATAAGACCTAGGTGTATTCTTACCTTTTTGCCAGATATTAACACATCTGGTTGCACTCTTAACAGATGTCAGAATTAAACACTGGTTCAGCATTCACATGCAAATGAAAACTGAGAAAACACAGGCAGAATTTCAAGGAAAATACTGTTTACTAAAAATTGTAAAATAGGTAAAATATTAAACACAGAACACATACATCAATAACTTACAGTGAATAAAATAATTGGGGAAATTACAGAACAAAAAAAAGACGCCTGCAAAAATACTTAAAAGTTCTTGCTTAGCTAGATGTTACCAGAAGTGCCTGTTTTAAGTCTAGAGACAAAAGTCTCACCCCTCTTGAGTCCGGAGATAAAAAGCAATGTTTCCCTAGATGGCTGACAATTTCAAAATCCATCTCCCCACCCCCTTGGTGAGATCACAGTTAAATCCTCCCATACTTAATTTCTACTGTGGAAATCAACAGTTAGCAGTTTTCAAAATATGAGCCTCCTTCATCAAAACCTCTCCTTTGATCTCTCTGCTGGTTTCCTGTTTTGCCAGAATGATTTTAGGTTTATGACATTAACAAGAATCTGTAACCAAATTGTCTCTTCCCGCAGGGTCATAAAATTTTACGAAGTCTCATCTCTTGGAATATGGCAGGAAGCCCTCTGTTAAGGCAGGACAGGAAACCTTTGATTATCTTTCCCCTAGCCAGCTTTTATGATAGCCAGTGGCTTTAGTGACACTGACACCTTTGAGGTCAAAGGTCAAACTTCTTACACACTGGCTTACTTGTGTGCCAAGCAGACAGACCCCAAAACATACACATTCATTTAAAAATGCAAATATGATACATATAACAATAAGCAGGTAGCAGAGCGTAACAGTCCTCCCCACCTAGACTGAATTTGGGGGCCTCTATCCCCTGCAGTGGGATGAGTTCCCCAAAGTCAGTTCATAGCGCAAATTGATGCGAAAGTCCATCTGCACTTTCACTGGCTGCTCTACCCTGTGTGAGACAGTCATGTCATACCCTTGCAAGGCAAGGCTCCATCGTAATAGCCTACCATTTGTTCTACCTGTTTGTGCCAGCCAAACCAGGGGGTTGTGGTCGGTTTGTACCTCAAAATGCTGCCTGTATAGTAATGGCTCCAACTTCTTTAGTGCCCACAACATGGTTGGACGCTCTTTTTCCACAGCAGAATAAGCCTGCTCCACTGGAAATAACTTTTTACTGAGGTACACTATGGGGTGATCTTTCCCTTGGCTGGATGTCTGACTCAGCACTGCCCCAATACCCACATCTGAGGCATCAGTCTGGACTACAAAGGGTCTACTATAGTCTGGACTTGTCAATAGAGGAGCACTGCACAGTGCCTCCTTTAGTCTTTTAAAGGGTTATTCACAGGCTGGTTTCCAGGTAATTTTCTTGGGCATCCTTTTCTTTAACAGGCCAGATAGGGGAGCGGCCAGGGCACTGTAATTTGGTACAAATTTCCTATAGTACCCTGCTGTCCCTAGAAAACTCCTGGCCTGCTTCTGTGTTTCTGGTCTGGGCCATGCCTTGACTGCCTCTATTTTTACTTGGTTAGGACGGAGCTGTCCCTGGCCTACAACATGTCCAAGGTATGCCATCTCAGCCATGGCCACCTGGCACTTCTCAGTTTTTACAGTGAGTCCAGCCCTCTGTATCCTGCCCAGCACTTGCCTAAGGTGGGACAGGAGTTTCTTCCAGCTGGCACTAAAGATGGCAATGCCATCCAGGTACGCCACGGCATACTCCTCAGCACCATTTAACACCCGGTTCACCAACCTTTGGAAAGTGGCTGAGGCGTTCTTCATTCCGAAAGGCATTACTTTAAATTCAAATAACCCTATCGGAGTGATGAAGGCCGACCTCTCCTTAGTTGTGGCAGTTAAGTCTACCTGCCAATACCCCTTTATCAGGTCAATAGTTGTAAGGTATGTCGCCCCTCCTAACTTGTCCAGGAGTTTGTCCATCCGTGGCATTGGGAGGGCATTTGACTTCGTGACTGCACTGAGTCCACGACAGTCTACATAAAAACAAGTGGAGCCCTCTTGCTTGGGAACAAGGACTACGGATGAGGCCCAGGGGCTGTGGGATTTCTGGATTAAACTAAATCCAGCATTTCCTCCACCTCCCTCCTAATGTCTTTTTGGACAGCCTCTGACACCCGATATGCTGTCCACCGTATGGATGCCTGTGTCCCTGTCTCCACATCGTGCGTTGCTAAGGGAGTTAGTCCAGGCTTGACACTAAAACAGTGGTGCAAAGTCTGCTAAAACCTCCCTTACTTCCTGGATCTGGTCTGGGGTCAACTGGGGTGACATTTTATTACCCCCACAGAGGAATCCTGCTTGCTTTCTTCTAGCAAGTCCAGAAGGGGGTCTCTTTCGTCTGTCCCCTCCCCAGGACTACACACTGCAAACACCATGTCAGCCCTTATTAGCATATGGCTTCATCATGTTGACATGGTACATTCTTTGTGTATGTCTCTTGTCAGGTAGCTCTATAATGCAGTTTACATCATTTACCCGTCTGACTACTTTATACGATCCTGCCCTCTCGGCCTGCAGCTTGTCTTTCTGGACCGGGATTAAGACCATGACTTCTTGACCCCAGTGTACAAGCGGGCTCTGGCTCTGCGGTCATACCACACCTTTTATTTTTGCTGGGCAGCTGCCAGGTTACTCTGGGCTGTCCCCATAAACTCCTTCAGCCTTTCCCTAAACCTAAGGACATAATCCACTATGGGAGTTCCCTGGGTGGGGTGCTTGCCTTCCCAGTCCTCACAGATCAAGTCTAGGGGCCCACGTACCCTGCGTCCATATAAGAGCTCGAAGGGGGAAAACCCTGTCGACTCTTGGGGCACCTCCCTGTATGCAAACAACAGGTGGGGAAGGTACTTCTCCCAGTCTCTCCCATGCTGTTCAGCAAACGCTTGCAGCACTGACTTAAGGGTACGATTAAATCTTTCTACAAGCCCACTGGCTTAAGGGTGATAAGGTGTTATGAGTCTCTGCACCACCCCACACCTCTCCCACAAACATTTCATCAGGTCTGACATGAAGGAATCCTCTCGATCGGTGATAACCTCCTGCGGAAACCCAACACAGGAGAAAATCTCTAGTAAGGCATCTGCCACTTTGTCTGTCCTCAGTGAGGATAGGGCGACTGCCGCTGAGTACCGGGTGGCATAATCCACCACAGTTAGGATGAACCTCTTCCTGAAGGAGCTGGGGGTATTTAGAGGCCCCACAATATCCATTCCTACTGTCTGGAATGGCTCCTCCACTATAGGCAAAGGAATCAGGGTGGCTTGGGTTTTCTTACCTGCCTTCCCTATTTCTTGGCACCAGTGACAAGACCTGCAATACCCCTTCACCTGCTGGGTAACGTTTGGCCAACAGAAATTCTGGGCCAACCACTGCGTAGTGCGCACGATTTCCAGATGACCAGATATGGCAATATCATGTGCAATCTTGAGCAACTGCTCACGGTATCCCTGGGGAATGACATGCAGCCTGCCTATCACCCTTCCCTCTGTCTTTACATCCTGTGTATACATCAGTCCATTGTCCCAATATACGTTATGTTTCCCGTCACCTCCATGTGCTCTATCAGAGTCTGCTCAAACCCTCAGCTTCTCTAAACTAGGGTCACTTTTCTGAGTAGCGGCAAACTCCTTACATATTCCCAAGGAATGGGACAGGTCCCCTTCAGTGTCTACACTAGGGTCCCTAGCTCTAGCGTCAGGGCATTCAGGATCACTGCCATCCCTAACCCTCTATGGTCACCCCTCCTTCCTCGGAGTAACCCTCCACAGCTGTTCTGTTAATTGCTACCTGGGGAATTTCTACCCCCTTTCATTATTCTCCATATCAGGAGACACAGGCTGGGGAACAAGCCTCCCACTGGTTTCCACAGGGGCTTCTATGGGGTCCAGGGAACTACAATTTTCCTTTGCCGCTTGGCTGTGGGTAACTTCACGCACCATCCCGTTAGACTGTTGCCAATAATTACATCAACAGCAAAAGTTTCTGCTACGGCAACCTTTTGCATAGTCCCCCCGGTCTCACCCCAGTCTAGGAGGACACTAGCAAGTGGCAATGTCTTTTTCCTCTCCAGTGAATCCCCGTACAGTTACAAACTGACTGGGTAAAAGCTGACCAGGCTCTACCAAATACCCTTTTACCAAAGTCAGGGATGCCCCTGTGTCCCTTAACCCACGTGTCTGTATCCCATTCACATTGACTGGGTGTATGTGTTCCCTCATGTTTACTGGCATGCTTTCAGGGACACACAAACAACCCACTTCTTTCCTAGCACTACTCAGTGCACTGCTTGCCCTTTTAGGACACTGCCTTGCAATATGTCCAGTTTCTTTGCAAACCCAACATTCATTTCTTTTCTCAGGTAAATCTTTTCATTGTAACCTGAGGCTACCTGGTTTCGGTAGAGGCAGAGAGGGTTTTACCTGCCCTGGAGGCACGCTTTTACCTTTCTGCGCTGCCACGCCCACCCCATTCCCTCTCAGAGCAGGTCTGCTCCTGGCATAGCAATCCGAGAGTTCAGCAGCCTGTTGCACTGCTTCTGGATCTCGGTCCTCCAGCCAGGTTTTCAGGTCTTCTGGGCATGTCCAGAAAAGCTGCTCTAAAAGTACAACATTTCCAATTTTCTCTACAGAGTTTGCTTCAATTCCTTCCCACCAATATTTTAAAAACTGATGTTGTTTAGTGGCTAGCTCCTCATAGCTCATGTCAGGGCTTCTCCCAAGCTTACGGAATTTAACTCTGTATGCTTCTGCGGTTAGCTCATATTTTTTTTAAAGTGCAGCTTTAAGTTTACTGTAATCATTACTGTCCCCATTGTCCCATTTCACCCAATGCATCCCGAGCTTTTCCGGTAAGTAGCGGGGAATAGCTGGAAGCTCCAGGACCCTCTAGGAATATTTTCCTGAATACATACCTTTTCAAAGGAATTTAAAAAGGCATCCACATCTTCCACCTCGTTAAATTTAGCTATCAATTTAGAATTTAATGTGTAACCCAGTCCTGTAGTTCCAGTTAAACCCAGGCCACTTACCTGCTCTGGTGCTGGTGTTTGGAGTCGTAGCTTCTCCAGTTCATGTTGCCTATGGCGCTCATGCTCTTCTCGCTCAGCCTCTCTCCGAAGCTGCTCTCGCTTCTCCTCTCTCTTTCCATCTCCATCTGGAACTACTTCTGCTCAAATTCCGGCTCCATCCTCCGCAACTCTATCTGTAGCCCGAATCTCTTCTGGCTCCAGAATGGTGGCGACTTTCCCCTGCTGCTGTGGCCCTTGGCTTGCACTGGTCCTGCTGTCCTCCTCACCAGATATGGACACTGCACTGGTCCCTGGCCCCTCCATGCTCAAGGTTTGGTTCTTCCCAGTCATAGACTGTGACTCGAGGTCTTGGGCATCGGCTACCACAAGAGCCTCTCCGAGGTGCTGCTTTTTGGCTCAGCCCTCGTGCTGGACTCCACTCTCTTGCCACAGCTGCCTCAGGTAGTCTGCAGTGTGCTCACTGTAGTTGGAAGCCATCTTTTTCCCTAACTACGGCTACACTAACTTACACCCGAAAGAAAACAAAAAAACAGGGAACTTAGACTGTAAGCACAATGATATATTTCTATTTACTTTTTTTTTTTAAATCACTGACTTGTTCTTTTTTTTTTCCAATTGTTTAACCAGGTGAGACACACTAAGCTGAAAGCTTGTTTACAGGTGCAACCTGGGAGCACAGGGAAGTTAAGTGACTTGCTCAGGGTCACACAGTATGCAAGTGGGGGCTGTGGGATTCAAACCCAGGTCTCCAAATCTGTAGCTCAGAGCCTTAAACCACTGTGCTATACTGCCTCCATGTGAGCTGTACAGTATCAATGTGACACACTGGACTGTTAATGCTCGTGTTACCAAATACTTTTAAATCGCACTGCTGCCACCCAAATCTGTCACAAACGTGCTCTGCAAGTCAGGCCCTCTGTTCCCACAATGCCAATCTTGAAGCGCAATAGTGTGAACAGGAGACAAACAGGGTAACCCTCCTGTCTGTTTTTGGGTCCGAATCACCTACCAGCCTCGAGTCCTGGGGTTCAAACATGAACCTTATGCTAGCATACCCAGTTGACAGGCTCAGCTATACATTCTCTTTGGGGAAATGCACTATAATCCTTCGCTCAGTGGCACCCAGCCAGGTTCCCAAAATGTACCCTTACGACTCAATATGAGAGCTAGTTATATTCTTACCTTTTTGCCAAATAGTAACACACCTGGTTGAGCTCTTAACAGATGTCAGAATTAGACACTGGTTTAGCATTCACATGCAAAATAAAACTGAGAAACACAGGCAGAATTTCAAGGAAAATACTGTTTACTAAAAATTGTAAAATATAAAACACAGAACATAAACATCAATAACTTACAGTCAATAAAATAATTGGGATATTCTAGAACAAAAAAGACGCCTGCAAAAATACTTAAAAGTTCTTGCTAAGCAAGATGTTACCAGAAGTGCCTGTTTTAAATCTAGAGACAAAAGTCTCACCCCTCTCGAGTCCGGAGATAAAAAGCAATGTTTCCCTATATGTCTGACCATTTCAAAATCCATCTCCCAACCCCCTTGGTGAAGTCACAGTTAGATCCTCTCATACTTAATTTCTACTGTGGAAATCAACAGTTAGCAATGTTTAAATTACGAGTCTCCTTCATCAAAGCCTCTTCTTTGTCTGGCCCGGTGGTGGTGAGGGTTGAGGCGCTGGACACCACACCTCGTGCCACGCTGGCGACCCAGGTTCGGGAACGGACTCAGGTTGCTCGGGAGCCGGTGGGAGAGGCAAGGATTGAGCGTCACAGCTCTCCTTCCTTGGGGTGTGGGTGGGGGTCTGTGCTGTGAATGGCACAGCTGGAGGGCTCACCCGCACCCAGGGTGCTTGGCTGCATCCACGGGTGGGACAGCTGCTGCACCCACTGCACGATGCGCGGGCGCAAAGGGGCAAAAAAAAGGAGAAGAGATCCCCAGCGACAGGATGACACCCAACTCTCCATAGGCACCGCTCCCGAGGAACAGATCTAGCTTTGTCAGCATCCAGGTAAAGCACTGCACCATACATCACACCAAGTATTATCAGGCAGAAAATCTTCTAATTAGCTAAAGGGAAATGAACAAAATACTTCAGATATAAGAAACAGAGGTTCCCCCGTAACCATAGTTTTATTACTAGTATACTGTTTGTCTCCACACTTAGGTAGTCTTTCACTAATTATTCTCAGTCATTTAAGTCTCCAAGCTTGACTCGCTCCTCATACCATCCAACTATGTGAACCTCTATCTCTATCCCCATTACACTCGAATATGCATTCTGGAACAGGTATCCAAAGCAAGGTGAATAACCTTGTTCTGAATATACAGATTCTGTTCACTATTCACCCTTAGGCAGACTCCCAGCAGTCCTCTGGAGAAGGAGGCAAGGTGTGCACCAAAAGTTAGGAGAACAGAGATTGAAGAACCCACGACCCAAAAGCGGCATCACAATGACTAAGCACCTGGATGCTGTACTGGGATATGAAGGTGTGTACACTGGACCAGGTAGCAGCCTGACATATTTCAGCCATGGGGATGTACCTGGCAGCCTCAACAGAGGCCTCAGTATGCCTTGAGGAGTGAGCCTTCAACCACTTGAGCAGCTCCTGCCCAGCCAACTGATAACACAGATACACACAGGAGGTGATCCATTGGCCAGTAGTCTGCTGGCTTGCCCAGGACAGCTGCAAAATATGTGACAAATAACTGTAGAGCTTCACTTCCAATGCCTGCTGTACACTCCCAAGTAAAAAAGCAGAGTCTTGAGAATATCTAGCGTGTGGAGTGTTCACCTGGCATCCAAAGCATGCAACTTCAGAAAAAAAGGACGGAAGAATTCACCTTTAGTTAAGGTGAAATTCCAAGATGACCTTAGGCAGGAAATTCTCAAGGGGGCATAGGGCACCTTGTCCTTGTGGAACACCAAATATGGAGACTCCACAGAAAGTGCCTGAAGCTCACTCACCCGTCTGGCCAAAGTGATAACAACCAAAAAGTACAGTTACATAAGAATTACCGTAACAGTAGATCTTCGAGATAGGCTCTTGCAGTAGGCAATTACATATAGGACTGATGCCGGCAAGCATCAGGACCCCACAGAAAAATTTCTAGCTAGCAGTCTCTGGCGGGGGACCGCCCCCACGTCAGGTGACCAATGTCAGTATAAAGGGGCAGTACCCCATGCCCGCCTTCCAGTTCTTTCCCACCAAAGGCCAAAAGGCGAAATGAGAGAGAAGCGGATATTTCCCATCCTGGAAAAAGAGCTGAAAAAGCTTAGGGGGATGGAGGGCGGGAAAGTATTACCTACTGCAAGAGCCTCTCTCGATGATCTACTGTTACGTAAGTTCTTACATAACTGTACTATCTTACTTCGAGAGGGCTCTTGCAGTAGGTAATTACATATAGGATGAGTCCCAAGCAGTCTGGAATAAGGAGAAGCAAACGGGAGGAGGAAAGCTACTCAAAAGTAGACCCTCAGGCTGTAAAGGCCTTAGGAAAGGAGGCCTTGCAGAACAGCCAACCCGAAACCTAGTCTACGGCGAGAGGCAATGTCCAAACTGTAATGTTTCGTGAAGGTATGGACAGAAGTCCAAGTGGCAGCTGCGCAAATGTCAGCCGCTGACACATTCTTGAAACAAGCTGTAGAGGCAGCGACCCCTCTGGTGGAGTGGCCTCTGACTTGACCTGGCTGGGTCTTGTTGTACTTGTCATAACAGAAAGTGATACAATGAGCCAACCATTTCGATAGGCATTGCTTAGAAACAGCATTGCCTTTTCTTTTATGAGCAAAAGAGACGAACAGTTGATCAGTCTTTCTGAGATCCTTCGTCCTGTTGGTGTAGTATCTCAGAATTTGGTGAACATCCAAAGTATGCAGGAGGTACTCTACATGATTAGAGTGCTATGTAAAGAAGGCAGGCAACTCTATGGACTGATTCAGCGTAGATTCCGCTACCACCTTAGGGAGAAACTTAGGGTTGGTACGCAGAGCCACACGTTCCTTGTGAAAAATCAAATATGGGATTTTGCACATCAGGGCCTGGAGCTCGGAAATCCTTCAAGCAGAAGTAACGGCCACTAGGAAGAGAGTCTTCCAAGAAAGGAACTTTAGGTCTGCTGAGGCTGCCGGCTCAAAAGGGGGCAGAGTGAGCTTCTCCAGAATAAAATTCAGATCCCAAGGAGGGGCAGGAACCCGGACAGGGGGTCGCAAGTGGAGGACCCCTCTAAGAAAGGTCTTAGAGACCCTAGTTGAGCAAACATCCTGTCTGCAAAGGGGACATGGTAGGCCGAGATGGCCGCAGCCGTGAACCTTTAAGGATGAGTGACTGAGACCCAGATCGAAAAGGTGTTGCAGGTAATCCAGAAGCCGCCCAACAGAGCACAAGAAGGGCCTCGAATCTTTGGAGGCGGCCCAAATAGTGAACTGCTTCCATTTCATGGCAGAAGTAGATCTGTGGAGGGTTTCCTAGTCTCCATCACAATCTCAGCTACCTGGGGGCCTGAATCAGGCTTGGGCCACGTCTGCAGGAGCCACGCGTGCAACTGAAGGGACTTGAGATCTGGATGGACCAAGGTCCCCTGATCCTGGGTCGGCAAAAGCTGTGACAGAGGAAGAGGAGGTTCCTCTGAGTACTGTTGCAGAAGAGAGAACCAAACTTGCCTGGGCTAGAAAGGAGCGATCAGAATCATTTGAGCTCCTTTTGAACTGAGTTTCTGTAAGACCCTCAGAATCAATGGGATCAGGGGAAAGCATAGACGAATCTGTCCTTCCAGTCTAGAGACAGAGCGTCTCTCCAAAAAATGCCGCGCCCTGGAGCGAGCAAGCAGAATTCTGGAAGTTTTGCGTTTTGAGGGCATACGAACAGGTCTACCTGTGGTGTTCCCCAACGTACGAAGATATCATCTGCGACCCCCTGATCCAGTTCCCACTCGTGAGCTTGAGCAGACGACTGACTGAGTCTGTCTGCCTAGGTGTTCTCGACCCCCGGGACGTGAATGGCCGTGACATGAAGGTTGTGATGCACTGCCCAATCCAAAATTCACATCTCCTCCCTGCAAAGAGGGTAGGAATGAGTTCCCCACTGCTTGTTGATGTACCAGACCACACACATATTGTCCGTCTGCACAGCCAAGTGACCAGGAAGCAGATGCAGAGCCTGAAGAGCATACAGCACTGCCCGAAGCTCGAGCACATTGATGTGAAGAGATTTCTCGAGCTTGGACCAAGAGCCCTGGGTCCTGTGAGGCCTGAGATGGGCTCCCCAACCCTCGCCCGAGGCATCTGTAGTCAGCGTCTGGGGGAGACAGAAGGGAACTCTCTGGCAAATGTTCTCCTGAACCATCCACCACTGCAAGTCCCGAGCCATAGGAGTAGAGGCCAGAACGAGTTGATCTAGGTTGTCCACCAACTGATCCCACTGAGACCGAAGCGTCCACTGAGAAATTCTCATGTGGAGCCGAGTGTGGAATCGCAGCTGCCATGAGCCTGAGAAGGCGAAAGACCGACCTTGCACTGACCAGCCTGCGGCTGGACAACAGGCTGACCTGGGCCTGGAGTGTGGCTGCCCTGTCCGATGGCAAGAAGGCCATGCCAGAGGTCGTGTCCAGGATCGCCCCGATAAACTGAAGCCTCTGGGACGGGAACAAGTGGGACTTGGTGTGGTTGATGGTACTACCCAGGCAGGTGAAAACCTGCCGGGTATGAAAAAGGGAACGCAGGAGTTCCTCCCTGGACGGGGCCGCCAGGAGCCAATCGTCCAGGTACGGGAAAACCTGCACCCCTTGGGTATGCAGGTAGGCTGCTACCACCGAAAGGCATTTGGTGAACACTTGGGATGCCGAGGAAAGACCAAATGGGAGGGCCTTGAACTGGTAGTGGTCCCCCTGGAATGCAAAACGCAGGTATTTGCGGTGGGACGGGCGAATAGGGATATGCAGGTAAGCATCCTGCCTATCCAGAGCACACAGCCACTGTCCCAGCCAAAGAAGGGGCAGAAGAGCATCCTGAACCTCTTGTACTCTACGAACAAGTTCAGGGCACTGAGGTTGAGAACTGGCCTCACGTCCCCTGACTTCTTCGGAATCAGGAAGAAATGAGAATAGTACTCCATCCCCTGAAGAGGAGGGGGGAACGGGTTCTATTGCCCCCTTCAAAAGAAGTGTGGAAATTTCTTCCCGAACCAGGAGAAGATGCTCCTGAGAGTACAACAATGACCTTGGGGGGGGGGGGGTTTCGAGGAGGTTTCCAAAGAAACTCTATTGAGTGTCCTTCTGCAATCAGCTGGAGCACCCAGGTGTCTGAAGTTATCCTCACCCAACCCGGAAGATGTAGGGAGAACCTACCTTCTACCGGTTCCTCTGGAGACCCCAGAGGCTGTGGGAGAGGAAAGGAGTCAGGTGGTGTGAGGCAGTGTTGCGGCTGAAGCCCCCGCTGCTTTTTTGGGTGGGTGGGCTTGGCAGCCGAAGGGGCCCGATGTTTATTGGCCCGCTTTCCCTGAGGTTTCACCTTTTGTCGATTCCGTCTGCGAAAGGGATGACTCTGCATCTGAGGGGGTTTGTACATGGAGTCCACAGACTTTAGTGCAGTCCCCTTCTCCTGCAGATTGGTGATAATGTCCTTGACATCACCACCAAACAGCACTGAACCCCTCCTGGATAGCAGACTGCACTTCAGGACCAACCTTGACACACAGAGCCAGGCATGTCACCGTAAACCCATGGCAAAAGCCAAGCTCCTACCAGCAGTGTCCACTGCATCGTACGTGGCACGAAGAATGTGCCGACTGGCTGAATATACAAAGCGGACAAGACTAGCCACTTCCTGTTTCACCTGCGAATCGGGAAGGGAGTCCAACTTGGATTCCACCTCACTAAGAATCGTTTTCTGGTAATCCCCCATATGACTGACATAATTCAGGGCCCTAATACCCAGAGTGGAAGAAGTGAAGACCTTCTTGCCATGCTGGTCCAGAAGACGGGATTCTTTGTCACGTGGAGATGAGCTCAAATGCTTCAGATTAGCTGACTGACCGTGAGCAGCACTGATCACGACCGACTCAGCTCGAGGGTGAGAACTAAGGGAGTCAACACCCTCCAGAGTCTGATGTAGCCTGTCCGACTTCCGGGGAAGAGGGGCTATTGCTGATGGTTGCTTCCAAATAGTGGAGACAAGGTCGGCATGAGGCTCAGTCCAGGGTGGCACCAAGGTCGGAGCAGTCTAGGGCAGATCCAGGTGTGCAGCGAGCTTCTTACACTGTGGCTCCGGCTCCAAGGAGTGCCACCGATGAACCTCCTGGATTTTGCACAGCAACTCCGTGAAGGAAGGATCCTCCAAAGGTGACTTCAGAGGAGTCCTAGGCCTGGGTTTATCCGGAGAGCGAGGCTCGTCGTCTGTGTCGGAGAAACCATAGGAGTCGTCCGAGGAGGAAGAAGAGGAAGAGGTAGACTCCCCCTCCCGTGCAGGGGAGGAACGAACCCCTTGGGAAGCCTATCCTGCTCAGCTCTGGAACCAGAGGGCTCGCCTCTGGTATCTGGAGGTGGGGAGGGAGTCCTTCGTCTCGGGCATACGGGAACCGGGGTCGGCACTGTCGCCGAGAGATGATTCTCCACCTCTCTGGTGAGCTGAGCCTTGGCCTCAGCCCACCAGGAGGCCACAGTCTCCTTCAAATCCACCGGTGGCTGAGGGGCCGATGGAGGAGGAGGGGGGGGGGATACGGGTACTGAGTGTACCCGTATGGCACGTATCCATAACCAGACGGTGGGTAATCCGGCGTCGGGTACTGGGGCACTGAATACTGCAGACCCGGGTACAAATGTATCGGATACGACGGGGTCGGATACCCAGGAACTGGGGGGTCTGACGGGGCAGACGGCCCGGCAGGATGCCCAGCAGGCGGGCCTGAAACAGGAGGCCCGGTGGGCCCAACACTGGGGCTGCATCTGGGAGAGGTATGTCGCCTGGCATAGGCAAAACCGGCGTCGAGGCCGGCGTCCAGGGAACCGACGTCAGGTCGTCCGGCCAAGCAGGAGTGGGACCTGATGGGACGCAGCATGACCCTCGGCATCGCCCGGGGAAGGAGGGGAAAAATCCCCGGGATCAGGCTGAGGAGACCTAGGGTCCCCAGAGTGCAGCGAAGGCTGCGGGGAGCCAGGAACAGCGGACGAAATGGGGTCCGGCGTCGTCGGAGCCGACATCCGACTTAGCAGACCCATCGCTTGAGGCAGGCCGCGAAGGAGGAGCGGCCTGGTCAGACAGAACAGAGGCCGTGCGCTGCCCTGAAGGGTCGAGCAACTTAGCAGCAGTCTCCGGGTGGGCGTCAGAGGAGCTGACGTCCCGCTTACCGGAGCCATTCGGACCAGTAGGCCGCACGGCGGCAGCCTTACTGGGAGTGGGGGCCTCCAACAGCCCGGAGGCACCTGAAAGGCCCGAGTACGAGCCAGACGGGCAGGCCGACACCACCTTGGAAGCCTCCAAGACAGCCGTTGCACAGCGTCCCTCGGGGGGTGGGGGGACGCTACCTGTAGCACGGCGACTCCAGTCGAAGTCGCGGTAGATGAGGAGCCCCAGTTCTGGTGCTTCTCCTTATCCTTCTTCTTATGATGGTCTTCGGGGGAAGTGGAAGCCTGACGGAGCTTTTTCAACTCCTTCTCCATGGAGGACATTTTCTTCTTAAGGATGTGGGCCTCCAGAGACTGCTGCCTCAGTCTGCGGGTGGCGGTGTTGAATTTAAGGCAGTGCTGGCACTTCTCCACCTGATGATCCGGGCCCAGACAGAAGGGGCACTGGGAATGGCCGTCCTTGTGCGGGAGTTGGGCGCCGCACGAGTCACACTTGTTCTTATGCTCGGAAGGTGTAGGGGACGACATACACCACCAAAAATCAAACAAATTCGTCGAATGAATTGAGTAAAGAGACGGTAAAACTACCGACGACAAGAGCTGACGAGCGTTGAACTTTACCACGAGGCGCTGACACGAGCTAACGGTGGGAAAGAACTGGCGCTGGGACCACCTCATACTGACGCCAGGCGGACGCCGGTCACCTGACATGGGGGCGGGTCTCCCACCAGAGACTGCTAGCTAGAAATTTTTCCATGGGGTCCTGACGCCTGCCGGCATCAGTCCTATACGTAATTACCTACTGAAAGAGCCCTCTCGAAGTAAGATCTTCTGTTTCTCAAGACAGATAAGACAAGTCACACATGTCCATAGGCTTGAATGATTTACCTACGAGCCATTACAGCACCAGCAGGAAGTCCCATGGTGAAGCTGGTTCTCACACTGGTGGGGCACAAGTGGTCCAGCCCTTTAAAGAAATGGCTGACCCCTCTATCCGGTGCCACCACAGCCATCCTGGGCTTAGCCCAATATGACAAAATGGTGGCAGTGTGCACCTACACAGACCTAGCTCACAACTGACTGAGAAAGGGACCAGAGATAATCTACCATGCATGCAATAGGACAGGTGAGAGGGTTCCACCCTTTGCCTGATGAACCAATGAGAAATCTTTTCTCCTTGCAAGTGTACATCTTCCACGTCGATTACTTTTAAGATGCCTCCTACATGGAGAACATCATCTCTAGTAAGACCCCAGGCCTGGAACTCTAGCCACTCAGGAACCAAGTAGTGAGGTGCAAGGACTGCAGGTACAGTTCATGTGTCCGATTGTCCCTCTGGATCTTGTCTGGCAATCCAGTCTAAATGGAAGCTGCCGCAGTGATCTTCTGTGAAGACTGAGAAGATCCTGGCACCATAACTGAAGTGGTCAGTCCGGATCCATTAGGATTGATGCTCTGTCCCTGTCAGCCTTGAGGAACACACTACAGATCATGGGAAATGGACAGTAGGCACACAAAAGGTTCTCAGTCTAGGAGTGGGAGAACATGTCTCCTGGCAAAGTGCCTGTCTGAAGGGAGCGGGCACAGAACAGTTTCAGTGTCCTGTTGTCCCACAGGTTCAACAATGGTGTCACTCACTGGGTGAACGCCACCTCTTGGTGCAGAAATCACCTGTATGACATCTCCCACAAGAAAGTGTCCACCAACTGGTTGTCAACCCCAGCAACATGGACTGCCATTCAGTCTGCCTGCAGTGCCTGAACCGGGGACCACATCTGAAGCACCTCCAGACACAATGCAGGGGGTGCGTGCCTCCCCACTGCTTGTTCAGTTAGAACATGGTGGTTGTGTTATCTGTGTTGATCTATACAACCTGGCTCCTGACCAAGGGGGCAAACTCTGTTGATGCTAGATGAACTGCATGGAGCTCAAGCTAGTTCACTTAATTCAGTGGCCAAAACCTGTGCATGCTATGGTCGAGCAGGTTAGTGGCCCAGCCCACAGAGACACATCAGTTGTCAAGTGAGGAGAGGTTCCATCCAGATGAATGGGATGCTGTTCGAGAGTTTGGTACACGATCTAGTTACAGAAAAGGTTCTGCAAGACAGCAGTGCCACAGCTGGCATCCCTTCTGCACTGTATATCCAGACAGTAGTGCTTTGCGTAAGTGTGTATCATTTTCTATGTAGCTGCCTTACAGATTTCCTGTAGGAAAATACTTCTTGCGGAGTGAGCCTTAAAGCCTTCAGGTGGCAACTTGTCAGCTTTGTCATAACAGAACAGTATGCAGGAAACTACTCAATGAGAAATGGTTCTAATGTTGGTTTCCCTTGAGTGTTAGTGGACCTTACATCCTTTGTGTGGTCCAAGTACAGTAGTAGCCCTGAGCTCTCTTCACATCCAGACTGTGTAGCTTCTGTAACTCGTTGATTCAGATGAAATACAGACTTCAGAGAGGAATTTTCTGTCAGTTCTTTGGATTACCTTGTCCCTGTGAAAGATGAAGTAGTTAGGATCTGTGCAGAGGACTGGTAACTCGTTCATCCTTCTGGCAGATGTCACTGCAACAAGGAAAACAACTTTCCAGGTGACAAATTTCAAAGCAGCAGTTGCACAGGCTCAAAAGGAGCCTCCGTCAACAGAGTAATGCACATATTCAGGTTCCAGGAAGGGACAGGATACCCTTTTTGGAGGGTATGGGTGACTTAAGCCCTTTGAAAAACCTTTTGAAAATGGGTTGTAAGGCCACTGACCTATTTTTGTCAGCTGATGCATAAGCCGACACTGCTGCCAAATGACCCTTCAGGGCTGAGGTTGAGGGCCTGAGGCCCAATGACTGGAGATGTATTAGGTAGTCCAGGATTGCTGACAGACTTGTTCGCAATGGGCTGATCTAAGGGAATACCAAAAGGAAATTCTTTCCCATTTTGAAGTATACGTTTTCCTTGCTGCTGATTTCCTGGAAACCTTAAGCACTTCTGTCACCTTCTCAGACAGATTTACTCCAAAGAACTCCAGCTCTTTAAGAACTATGCTCTGAAACGCAGAGTCCTCAGATCCAGGAATATTATTCTGCCTTGAAACAACTGTATCTCAGGGGCAGGTTGATAGGATACCCACTGGAGAGGAACAGAAGCAGAGAGTACTAGATCTGTCTGCCCTGTCTGGAGCTATGAGAATCACTGTTGTTGATTCCCTTCTCAATTTCAGATGTACTGTCAGCAAAGGTGGGAATGGGCAAAAGGCAGGAAGACATATAGAAACTTCTCCGACCAGCTGAGGACTAGAGCATCCTCTAGAACTGTACCCACAGATCGATGTCTGCAACAGAACAGTGGAAGCTCATTCTCCCAGGATGTAAACAGGTCCACAGAGTTTGACTTTGGGAGGGGGAAAAAATGGTAGCCACCAGGCCAGTCCATGGGACAAAACTGCTGGCCCACAAGAAGTTTTGGTGGCCCAATGAGAAAAATGAGAATTCTCACTTTAATTTAAGACAGCCGGTCCCAGGTTTCCTCTGTTTTTTCCTTAATTTCTATGGGCTGCTTTTGTACACAACTTTTTACAAACACTGGATTATCTTCCTGCTTTGTATTTTTTATGTTTGCTTGCATGCATGTGCAAGAAACATAGTGCCACCATACGAATTTTCGTAGGTGTGCCACCCCGCTTCCAATGCCCTGCTCCTTCTTGCAGGCTCGGCCTCACCACACCAATAAATGTCCGAGCTGTCTATGACAGCAGTTCAGATGCAGTGGCGTATAGTTCAAAGCAAAAGACTGCTACAATCAGCAGTGGTATTGTGTAGGCAATTTGCATACTGCTGTCAGCAGGCAATTTACATACTGCCGTCAGTAGTATGCAAAGTGCTTTCACATCAGCACTGCATCTGAACAGCTGTCACAGACAGCTGTTTTCTTCTAGTACCCCCAAACAAACACCTAAGTAGCATGCTGGGAGCCCACCCCAGCGTAAGCAATGTGCTCCCTCCCCGCACTGTATGGCAAATTGGGGTGCCCACCTCTGCCTGCTCCACTGTACCCTCCTCCCAAAACAGACTTCCAGGTGCCACTTTGGGAGCCCACTCCAGCGTGACAAAAGTCTGTATGGCTGACGGGGGTGCCCAATCCCCATCATCAAAGTAAATCCCACAAATAGGTATTCAAAGAATACATTACATATGTACAACATTTATAGTACGGGAAGGGCAACAAACCCCATATCACTCTAAGAACCTGGGCTCCTATGCAGCAAGATGGGTCATCTCCCAAAAATCAAGCTGCAACCCCCTCCTTCCCAGCCAAGCTTTTGGGCTGACCAAGCCTGTCTGTAGAAGGCCAACAGCAGGTGAGGTTAGCAAGAAATTTCCTTCTATAAGCGAGGTGTTGGACACCAATATATTTTCTGAGTAACACTTAAATGATACTGTATGTTATCACATCAAGAGAGTTTACAGAAGATTTTTTTTTCCTATAGAGCTTTTTTCTCCCCGTTACCGCCGAGATATAGCATTTTTTCTGGTTTTCTCCCTCTACTCCCGGGGCCCGAGAACACGGTTGTGCACCCTGTGGAGGCGAGCATGCACCCCTTGGCTCCGGTGCCGGCCCCTTCCCCCCACCCAGTCTAGCGCAGAGTCTCCCACTGGGCTTGGTGTTACCACCAAGCCTCCACTCGGTGGCAGCCAAGAGCCCAAGAGACTCCAGATCCCTCCCTGGGACAGGAGAGGAGAGCACCAACTCTGCACCCTCTTCCCACCCCCCCAGCCGACCCGAACTTGCTCCTGAACTCAGGTCGCCAACGTGGTGTGAGGTGTGGCATCCAGCCCCTAAACCCACTGCACCACCATGCCGACTGCTGAAGATTTATTGTATTACTTCACAATTCATCATTTTAGGGCAGTAGTAATTGGGTCACTGATCCTACAGTGCCTCTGACATATATGTCCATTCTTTAAAAAGCTGCTGACACACTCCAGGCAGGCAATTCATACAGTGTAGTTGCCTGCCCTAGGAGCTTTTTCAGCCATAAATCAGTATATTCTGCCCAGTGATTTAAAAGTAGTTTTACTCGTAAAGCCCAGCTCGTAACTTCTTGATCAAGCCAAGCAGCCAGCAAGTGCTCTAGCCCTGCCCCTAAAAATAGCACAATTATGACGCGAAGTAAGGAACGAGGCTGCAGGTGCTCTATGGAGACAGTAATGAAATCGGGGGCTTCCTAAATGTACTATGATTATCTTTGCTGGCAATACACGCCAGCAAAGGCAGTCTTAGTGCATTTAGGCAGCATACTTTGACCAAGCTTGTTCATCCAGTCAGCCCTAAAGACAAATGTTATTGAATACATGCAATGCTTTCAGAAATAGAAGGGAATGGTCAGTTCTACCTGGTGCAGTGCTATACCACCATGTACATGTACGGTATGCATCTGGTGCAGTGCTGCACTGCCATGTACATGTACGCACATGGTGATGTGCTATACTGCCATATACATGTATGCATCTGGTGCAGTGCTACACCGCCACGTACATGTATACACATGGTGCAGTGCTATACCGCCACATACATGTATGCATATGGTGCAGTGCGGTACTGCCATGTACATGTATGCACATGGCGCTGTGCTACACTGCCATGCAGATGTATGCATATGGTGCAGTGCTATATTGCTGCATATGTGTATGTGCGCATGGTGCAGTGCTATACTGTCACATACATGGTATGCATATGGTGCAGTGTTACACGGTCACATACCTGTATGTGCATGATGCAGTGCTATACTGCTACGTACATGTATGCATATAGTGCAGTGCTATATTGCCACATACATGTATGCGCATGGCACAGTGGTATACTGCCATGTTCTTGTATGCATATGGTGCAGTGCTATACCACCATGTACATATAGGTGTATGATGCAGTGCTGTACTGTCACATACATGTCTGCGTATGGTGCAGTGCTGTACTGTCATGTACATGGTGCTGTGTTATACCGCCATGTACAGGTATGTGTATGGTGCAGTGCTGTAATGCCATGTACATGTATGCACACTTGCTGTGCTATACCGCCACATAAATGTATGTACTGTACATGGTGCAGTACTATGCTCATACAATACAAGACTTCCCCCAGTGGCCCAGAGGGAGTGGGTGTCATGTGGGAATAAATAGTGCTCTCTTACGAAGAGGGCTTAGTTGGCATGCACCTGCTTGATTACCATGCAACACAGATGTATCACATGCCGAGGTCAGAGCTGGCAGGGGAGTTCTGAATGAGAGGAAGGGGCTCACTCATCCCCGCTGGCGCTGATTAGCACGACGTCAGGTTGCCCCACAGCAGCACACACTGTGGGCAGGATAAGGAGTGGGGCTACAGAGCATAAAATAAGGGGTGGATTTGGGACAGATGAAGTCCCCTATCCCACTACACCTAACTGGAAGCCTGGCCTGCCTCCTCCTGGCCGGCATTCCAGGGACTGTCACACTAAGTAAACTCCTCAGAGGACTGCTCCCCCTTAAAGGTCCCATTTGCTGGGGACAAGCCACAGGTCACCTGCTCGGAGCTAGAGTCAGGAGTGTGCAAAGGCAGAAATGGAGTGTCAGACGCCAGGGCTTCCATGGGAAGGAAAGGGACTCTGAGGGTGATGGAATATGGTTCCCACATCATGCCCTGGAGTGCTAAACAAAAAAAGTACAATAAAAAGAGAGGTTCAGGCCTAGAATTTGTTTTTTAAATTTTAAAAAGCCTGGTCATACCTTGGAAATAAAATGACTGTATACAGGATTGCTTGTTTGTGCTGCCATGACAGGGACTTGGGTTCAGAAGCGAACTCAGGAAGTAAGCAGCAGTCAACTAGGCTGGGAGACAGTGCTGCTGATGGCAGTGCTTCCCAGCCCAGATAGAAGGGATGGTGTTGTATCCACCACCATACCAACCCTGTGCCAAGCCAGCAAGCTTAGACCATCATAAGGCTGCTTGCACCACTGTGTGGATGGAGGGAAGAGAAAATCTATAGGATGACCAGGATGACAGTCGTGAATACTCTTGGGCCCTACAACACAAAGACCTCCACAGGGAAGGCGGGGGGCAGCAGGCTAAGCTGGGAGGTGACCTGGGCAGCTGGCCCTGACACATGGACTTGGATAGTGACCACGGAGGAGAAAAAGCAGGATGAAATGGCCATAACATCAGCGCAGCAGGGCTACAGGTCGCAACGCTGCTGACCTGCGTTTAGTAAAGAGCTTGGGCCATAGGGGGCTGCTGGGAGGAGGAATATCAAGCATCCCAGAGGACACTCTCTTCCTCTGGGGAGGGAGGGAGGGTAGTTGCTCCCACTATCACACTGTTGCTTGGGTGACCACAGGTGGTAGTGCATTGGCAGGCAGCACAGTGGTGGTGGAAGATGTTGACCAACTTCCACTAGAGTACACTCTGCACATGCAGGCTTGGAGCCCCTAGTATGCACACATTCCAGAGTGTGGAAACCAAAACAGAAAGCAGGGGGGGGGGTCACGTGACCACATTATGGCATGAGGATGTGCTTTTCTCGAGCTCCGAACCCCGGGTAAATTAAAGAAGAAAATCCACCAGAATCCTTTACGTTTTAAACACGGGCAAAAGCGTATCTGACACACGGAACAACATGGATGATTTTATCGTGTCGGCGGCGAATAAATCGCAACAATCGGGCGCTAAAAACAACAGGAAGCTGCCAGCTAGGGGCCAGTCGGGCAACGTGGGCCCCATCTCCATTTCAGCGGTGGAGATGACAGCGATAGGCAGAGAGCTTAAAGGAGAAGACTCCTGTATATGTATGATTTAGATATATCTGATGTATTTATTATACATTACATCAAGTACTGTATATATGTCAATAAGAGATCAGCCATTTCTTCTGTTGCAACACATATCTAGAGTTTGAGGCTCTGACACAAGGTAGTAAAATGTCAAGCAAGCCTCCATTTATACGCAAATGAGTCACTTGTAATACAGACCCTCCCATTTCTTGATGGCACTGCAGCAACAGTGCAGAACAAAACATAAGGGTATCAATGCTGTCTATCCTGATTTTAGTTTAAGTTTGCAATGGCTTAAGGCAGTTCTGTCATGCAACTCACACAAGGAGTAGTATTTTTAGCCTTAATACTGCATGTGTAGAGCAAATAATACATCCAGTAGTATTTCATTCACAGGAAACAAAATCTGTTTCTCTGTACTGCTCATTTCTCTCTGTGAGACAGTTGTAACATTGTGGAAAGCAGTAGACTGAATCAGTCAATCAACCAATCTAACAATCGAGCAGTCAATCAGTCACACTGTATTGAACCAGGTGAGCACCCTTAAGAAGATTTGTTACAAGATGAGCCGGGGCAGCTTACCAAAGGATCACACAAGACTGACTTATACATATCCCCTTTCAGCAGCCTGAAAGTGGAGAGCTAGATCATTTACTTTATAAAGTGTATTGTTTTACATTTCAAATGCTCCTTAAATCTGAGTTTCTGACTGGAAATACCAAGACACAGAATGCATATGACATGGGAGGAGTGAGCTAAGCAAATACAGAGCACTACAAACAGAGACTGATTAGTTTCTTTACCTACAACAGCCGACATGTAGCATCTGATTTGTGAGGGACATCCTACTTCAAATGCTGGCATTACAAAGCCGGGGGGGCTGCCACAGCTTATCCTTAGTACCTTGAAAGTGAAATGCTGTAGCTTTCACATCACTGCTAATGATTTATAATGGGAATTGGGGCACTGTTAAAGTCATGGACCTGTGGGGCCATCACAGTTTCTAAGGAGGTTAGGGGAACTTCTTAAGGGTTAGAGAGTAAGGGACTCTAGTAGGATTTGAACCAGAGTTCCCCCAGTGCGTGTGCCTGTGCTTTCCTGGTAACCTAATCCTTGTCATAGCTGAAATCTTATTGCCTTACAGCAGCCATCCAATCACTGCCTGCCTAGTTAAAAAGGGAAAGGGGTCTATTTGCAAGATTATTTCTCACTGCTGGTGTCAATCAAAACAGAGAATGTTAACACACACACACACACACACCATAACACAACAGCTGCATAATACCACTTAAAACTCTTGTTGTACCCAGAGTCATTTATTGGGTAAACTGTTTTTGCTAACAGAAACAGTAACACAACACATACAGGCACTTCCTTATATGAACACTATATATACCTCATATCAGTGCTGCATCACACTCACGTGGTCCTAGTCCCTATTAGACCTGCACTTCAGGATGTGCACGACACTTAAAGGGTTCCTCCATTACTCAAATGGGGAACCAAACATTGTGGGTTTGGTCTACTGGTGGAACGGCATTTAGTGCAGCACCATTATCTGTTGCTCTAATAACATCATCTTCCAGCAGCACTGATGGTAAAATGGAGGACAAACACATTGATAACTTAAGGGGGCTGTATATTTTTATTTATAACCTAGATTTGGACAGCAATAGGACTGCTGGCAACTGGAGGAGGCAAACAACAGTTACACATAAGGAGTTGGGAAAATATTGGTGTGGAACTATGGAAGACTTTCCCTTTAAAAATCAGCTCATGGATGCTCTATCTCCACAATTAGAGAGATTGGAGAACAAAACTGTGGGCAGACTAGTCATGATGGAGGCACAATTAGAGAGGCAGCAAGAACGTATGGAAGAGGTGGAAGGCCGCATCTCGGCCGTGGAGGACACAGTGCTCCTTATGGAGAGACGAGTCGGGGAATTAGAGAAGCAGCTGCAAGACATGAGGGAGGCCCTGGGTTACCAGGAAAATTATCAACGGAGGTCCAGTCTTCGGCTCTGGGGCCTCCCGAAGGTAAGAAGGACCAGATATGCTGTCGTTTGTGCGAGAATCTTGCCAGCACTAATTGGCCTGAAGCCAAAGGAGGTGGCTATAAATTGGGCGCATGCCTGACAGTCCAGCCAAGACCCCAGGAGGGAAACCCCCCAAGGCAATTGATATTCCGATTTCATAACTTTCAGGATAGACAAGAAATGTGGAAGGCGTACAAGGCTATGCCTGAATTGAAATATGAGGGAGCCAGGCTATACCTTTCTCAGGATCACTCAGCGAGGGTTGGCAAGAAGAGGGCAGAATTTAACGAGGCGATTGCTGTATGCCAACGCTTAGAGGTGGAATGGTACATGGTCTTGCCAGCAACAATGAAGATCAGACATGAGGGTGCAACATATAGTTTCTGGGAAGCTGAGAAAGCAAATAAATGTTGCTGGAGCTACAAAAGAAGATTGGCTGAATGCTTTTAAGGAGAGAAGGAGGAGAGCCCATGGGAGTTGTGGAGAGAAGATTTGCGGTCTTGTCTTGTGAATAGTTTTAGACTTTTTCTTCAGTCAAATTCGAGTGCAGTGACACGGAAGGAGGAAAGGAGAATGCCTAGCCTGGACACTGCCGAAGGTGTGAGAGTGGAGTAGGTAAAGGGAGTTCCCGTGTGAAAGTGTCTGGCTGATATGAATTCCCCTACGAGCTAAGTGTGACTATGATAGAAGAGAAAATGGACTGTTTGAAGAGCGAACTGTGAGCGAACTACCTGAGTCTGCCATTCAGGACTGTTATTATCTGGGACAGTTGCAAGTCTAGACTTGAGGCCACCAAAAGGAAAAGATATAGAGACCCGATCCACGAGGAGGGCCTACACGTTGATGCTGACTCGTGGGGCTTGCCCTGGTGGAGAAGTAAACAAAGGTATGCAGTCTCACTTTATTAACTGGGAGAGAGGAGCTTAGTCACTGGAACCGAAGGGATAGGGTGGATGGAAGGGGCAGGAAAGGGAACTTTGTTCTTTCTTTTGCTCTCTGAAAATGGGATCCTGGTATTGACTCCATATACTATTAAGGAAATGGAGAAAGGGAAGCAACTGTCGAGGGGGGCCTGCGCGTGATATTTAAATCGCGGGGCCTAGCCTTGTCAGTAGGAAAGGGGGGGGGGAAACAGAGCGAAGACTCAAAGGATGGCTTTTTAGATTAAAAATGTGGAGGATTGCACACATAAAGGGAGTTATAGGTAGGAGGGACTGACAGAGAGAAAGGAAAAGGCCAATTAAGAGACATGGAGGGTTAGCCAAAGGAAAAGGGAGGAGAATGGACACGGCACCATGCTGACCTGTATAAGGAGAATAGGGCATAATAAGCAGACTGGGTACATTATACGCTTAAAGGGATTGTGGATTAAGGGACGGGTGGGTAAAAGAAGGTAACAACCCGGGGAGTGGGGGAGAAAAGGTTGATCAAAATGTTTTTTGTATCAAGCCCTTTTTGAATATTATAGAGGTGAGAACATACTAATTTCCGAAATGCTCTATGTTATGAAAGGAGGAAGTGGAGTTTATATTGTATATAGGTTGGGGGGGGGGGGTTGAAGTTCAAGTTATATGTTATGTTATTTGTTGTAAAACTGTATGTTATGTCCACAATAAGAGATAAAATAAGGAGCGAAATGCTACATATTAAATTGACCAGAGAGGTGAATTCAGGTTTGAGGGAGGGAGAGTGCCCGGCTGTTCTTAACAGGATGGATCAAAAGGAGAGGGTGACTGTAGTCTCGTGGAATGTGCGAGGAGTTTCCTCCCCGATTAAATGCACTAGTATTCTTACAGCCCTTAAGAGAGTGCGGGCTCAAGTTGCTTTGTTACAAGAGACGCATTTGACTCCTTGGAGCACCAGAAGCTGGTGAACAACTGGGTTGGAACTTGCCATGCTGCATCCTTCTCTTCACATAAGAGGGGGTGGCAATACTGATACACAAGTACCTCCCATTTAGGGTTTTAAGAGTGCTACAAGATAAAAAGGAAGGGAGCTATGTGTTTGAAGAGGGAATGCTGCACGAGACACTGGTTACATTCGGGTGTGTATAAGCCCCGGCTGTATTTGAGCCCTCGTTCTACAGGAAGATTTTAGATTTGCTCACAAGGGAACAGTTTCAGGGGCTGATATTGGGGGGAGATTTTAATTGTACGCCCAACCCATCCATGGATCACTCAGGAGGTAAGGGCAGGGGAGGAAGCTGCATGAGACAGTGGAGGGAAGGAATAGTGGAGCTAGATCTGCTGGATGCTTGGAGAACAGCTAACCCAACTCTTAAAGAATATACCTTTTTTTCCAACCCCCACAAAACGTGGTCCAGACTAGACCACATCTACATTGAGGGGGGCTGGTACCATAAGATGGTAGACGTGAGGTATGGACCCATTCACATTTCAGACCATGCCATGGTGATTATGACACTAGAACTTGAAGCTCATAGGGCAAAGCCTGCCTTGTGGAGGTTTCCTTTATACCTGATGGGAAAGGAAGAGTTTCGGACTTTCCTGAAAGAACTGGGGAGGTATGCGGAGCTCAGTAGGGAGACGGCACCATCCAGACAGGTGTTCTGGGACACAGGAAAGAGGGGCTATAATAGGATATGTAGCAGGGTACAAGAAGGAACAGGCTAAGCGGTATGAGGAGCTATATCGACAGCTCAAAGATTTGGAGTGTAGGGTAGCTGGGGGGGGGGTTATGCAGATGCTGACATCGGCAAGAGGGACACTCAATAATATGTTGGCTGAGCAGGCAAGAAACCAAACATGGTTTGTGAAACAAAAGTTTTATGAATGGGGAAATAAACCAGGGCCCATGCTGGTGAACCTCATTAGAGGGAGGAAGGGGATGGTGAGGATTCAGGAGGCACAGAGGAAGGGAGGAACCCTACTTAAAGAACCCCAGGCCATAGGGGAAAGGTTCAAGCAGTTCTATCAGGCCCTATATAAGGCTGAATGCGAGGGTAAATTAGATAGAGCAAGATAATTTCCAGACAGGGCCAATTTTCAAAAAACTACTGAGAAGCAGAGGTAGGAACTGGATAAAGAAATATCTAAGGAAGAGATCAGAAGGGCCATACAATATATGAAGCTGGGAAAGGCGTCTGGGCCAGATGGCCTTCCAGCCGAATTTTATAAAGGTTTGGGTCAGGAGGTGGTGGATTTGCTTTGGGAGGTGTTTCGAGAGCCCTGGGAGGGGAACTCACTACCGTATACCATGGAGATGGCGACGATTTGTGTCATACCGAAACCTGGAAGGGACTCACAGGATTGTGCCGCATATCGGCCTATATGCTTGTTTAATGTAGATACTAAGATTTATGCTAAGGTACTGGCGAGCTGATTGGACCGGTTGCTGCCGCAGATGGTGCATCCGGACCAGACGGGCTTTGTACAGGGCAGGCATTCCTATCATAATGTGAGGAAGGTCCTGAATGTGGTGCATTGCTCTTCTTGGCGCCCGGGGATGACAGCGGTTCTGTCCCTGGACGCCGAGAAGGCTTTCGACCGCATTGAATGGGGATACCTCTTTGAGGTCATGAAAAGATTTGGACTGGGTGAAAGATTTGTGGCAATGGTAAGAGCCCTGTATGCCTCTCCGCAGGCGGTGGTGCTGACTAATGGAATGTTATCGGGGCGGTTCGCCCTGTCTAGGGGGACGAGGCAGGGATGTCCGCTATCCCCACTATTGTTTGATTTGGCAATCGAGCCGTTGGCCATGGCCATAAGACAAAACCCAAACATTAAAGGAGTAGAGGGATCGGAAGACAAACAACATAAATTGTCGCTTTATGCGGACGACATGATCTTATACCTAAGTAACCAAGAGAACTCCATACTTCCATTATTAGAACTTATAGAAGAGTTTGCTTCCTTTTCAGGATACAAGATAAACCTGGATAAGTCAGAGATAATGTACCTGGGGAAGGGGAAAGTAAGCGGAAAGGAGTCCTAGAGGCTGAGAGAAGTGAGGTCATCCTTTAAATATCTGGGGGTAAATATTGGGAAGACTATATTGGAACTTTATGGATTGAATTATACCTCGTTGGTGGGAAGCATGGTAGCAGAAATGAGGAGATGGAGAGCATTACCGCTATCCTGGATTGGTCGCGTGAACCTTATAAAGATGAATATTTTGCCAAGGTTCCTCTACCTGCTGCAGATGCTCCCAATGGGTCTGAACAAGAAAGATACTAGGAAACTGCAAAGAAGCTTCTCTGAATTTTTATGGCAAGGGAAAAGGGCTAGGATCAGTTTGGACAGATTAAAGTTAAATACAAAGGGGGGGGGTTAAATTTCCCAGATTTAAAGAGCTATTATCTGGCTGCGCAAGTGAGAGTTGTTAAGGATTGGGTAGCTAAACCTGAAGCAGCTAGCTGGATTGAACTGGAAGAAATGGGAGAGCTGGGGCAGATTATCGGCAAATTTAGCCGGGGAGCATATGTGACACAAGGTCGAACAAACCCTTTGGTGCTCATGGTTCTGGAGAGCTGGGAGCAGATCAAGAAAGCTTTAGGAAGTACAGAGGCGGAAATGGTACTTCTACCGCTGAATGGGAACCCCTTTTTTTTCCCGGGTTAGAAGACCAAGGATTTGAGGAGTGGAATACTAGAGGGGTGCATTGTGTAGGGGACCTCCTCAAAGGGAAGGACGTATTCTCTTTTCAGGAGCTTAGAGAGAGTAAAGGGGTACCTGCTAAGCATTTATTTAGATTCTTTCAGACCAGGGATTACTGTAGACGGCTACGGAGGCAGAGGCCATGGTCATCTTTACTGGATCAGGTAGAGACCTTAATTGGTAGAGCCAGGAGGGACCCCAAAGGAATGATAGGGGCTGTGGCCTGTGTAATCTAAAGCAGTCTGTGGGATAGGACAAGCAGCACTAAGGGGCTGTGGGAAAAGGACCTAGGACTTTTAATTTCTGATCATAATTGGGAAATTATATTAGAAACGCATATGGGCCTGTTGCTGTCAAACAAAGATAAGGAATCAGCCTATAAATTTATACATAGACTCTTCTACCTCCCCAAGTAGTACTACACAGATACCAGCAATAGATGCAACGAGCAGAAGGGCACATACCTGCACTGCTTCTGGACTTGCCCCAGGTTGCAAACATTTTGGAAAAAGGTAGCGCAGAACATGGGAAGGAATATGGGAGTGGACAACCCTTTCCATCCAATTGACCTACTGTTTGGGGTAGAGACGAGAGGGGAAGAGGAATGGGCCCCATACAGGAAGTGGATCAGGTTTTTACTTTCACAGGCCATACAGGTCATATTGAATACTTGGGTGTCGGCAAAGGACCCTTCTATTGAGCAGTGGCGTGCGCTGGTCATTGGGGCTCTAGTAATGGAAAAGAAGTCTTTTCAAATTAAATGTAGAATAGAGACGTTTATGTCTCTATGGAATCGCTTCCTTGCAACATTAACTATGGAGGAAGCGGTGATCCTACAAATGGGGGCCTGAGGCATAAAAAAGGGGTTAAGGGTGTTTAATCTAAAGGTAAAATGGGGAAATGTAGCATAAATGGATTTTGAAATTTAAATGAACGCTTATCAAATGGATTTAAAAGATATGGTGTAATTGGCATGGACTAGAAGATATGAACTATTAGGATTATGTGGACATATGTAAATAGATTGCAGAACCTGTTTGTGTTTTAGGTTATTGTATGGTGTCTGTAGGATTTCTTTTCTTTTTTTTTTTCTCTTCTTTTGTCCTGGTGTTTACATTATTGTAGGTATCTGTTTGTATATGTGTAAAATTCTAATAAAAATTTTAAGCAAAAAAAAAAAAAACCAGAAAGCAGCGCCTGCCTCACATGGGGTAATGCCATGCGCGCTCAGGTGCTGACCACTGTCCTCTGGTTAACCCAGGATCTTTGACAGAGGTGGGAGGCTTGGGGGGGGCAGCCTGTGGGGTTAAAAAAGCTGCAGTCAGTAAACGGCAGAGATGGCACATCCTGCAGGAAGAGGGCAGAGACATGGGGATAAAATTTAAATTATTAAAAAAAAAGATGAACAAATGGTTTGCTAAATTGATATACTTCCTTTTTATGTTTGCTTGTGCAGCGCACAAGAAACATATTGAGACAGCAGAGCATTGCAGAGGTGTGGCAATGTTGTGGCCAATGCGGCTGACGCTTTAATGGGCATGTCCTTCGGCCACCAATTAATGCTGAAGCTGCCGATGATGGCAGTTTCAGAGCAAGCGCCGCACCTGAAATAAATCTGCTGCTGCAATCAGGGGTAGTTTCGTCATTGCAGTGGCATCCCCCCTCCCTCCCAACCAGGCACACAGCAGGACAAATTTAAATGTTAGCTCCCTCCCACTGCTGCCTGCCCCCACTGCTCTCCATCCCCTGCCAACATCGGGATGCTCAATCCCTGTGTCTGCATGTATCCCCCCTCCCCCTATTAATGTGGCACACTGGCAGCACTCCCAGTGTGCAAAAAATCTTTGTTCCGACACCAGGTTGCCTCCCAGTGTTGGATCGCCCCCATGCCCTTTGTTCTCAGCTGACCTCCGGGTGCCCAATCCCTGGGTCAGCATTCATCCCCCCAGTACTCAGGCACACTGGGAGCACACCCCAGTGTGCCGAAATCTGTGTTGTTAATATTTTACCTGTAAAAAAGAAAAGTTTCCTGACTTTTTTTTTTTTAAACCTGGGGAAGGGGAAGTCCCTCGTCATTCCTACTGGCCCCCCAACCCTCCCTCTGCGCACCCCACCTCAACCATACTTAGGAGCAGCGATGTTCTGTGGACTGGGAACATGTCTGCACTCTTCAAAGACCAACTGGGAACTGAAGAAATGATGGCAAGCCCTATAATGGCAGTCAACCGGGGGGGGGGGGGTTAAACTTGGGTTGATATCTCAGCCAATTTTTGGAGTTTGGGTCCCAAATTTTCAACATGGGATTCTTGGGACCCCACCTCGTAAACACTGGCACTGTCATTTTGTTTCTCAATACTGAGAGGTGATTTTGAGGTCACTGCGAGGAATCACCTTTTGGGACCAATTAACGAAATGACAGTGCTACTGTTCATGAGGTGGGGTCCCAAAAAGCCCTTGTTGCAAGTTTGGTTAGAAAAATCAAAAAAATGACTGCGTTACGAGCGTCTGTTGCACAGTTTCTATGCACGCTCGTAACTTCATCAATCTGCAAAATCAACTTTCGGGACAGATTAACGAAATCACAGTGCCACAGTTCAAGAGGGGTTGTTCTAAAAAAGGCCATGTTGAAAATCTGGCATAAATATTCCAAAAAATGATTGCGTTACAAGCGAGTGTTGCACAGTTTCTACGCACACTCGTAACTTCGACACGTTTTCATATTTTCACTGCCATTTTTGCATACCTCCTCATGAAGAGTACAGCTGTCATTTTTCACATCCTGCCCAAAATGTGTTTTCGCACCTGTGGCACCAAATGGCACACTCGCTGAGCGAAATCACCTTTTGAGATTGAGTAACTAAATGATACTGCCACTGTTCATGAGGTGGGGTCCCAAAAAGCCCATGCTGAAAATTTGGAGCAAAAATACCAACACCTGATGTGTTAGGGTTTCCAGCGTAATGTCCACCCTGTACAGACTGACAGGCATCGGGGGGGGACGACGACTTGGGGTTGTCGGCCGTAATGCTCACGCCATTCCACCCCCACCCTGCAGCTACTGACAGGCATTAAGGTGTGCCTTGGGGTCTCTGGCCCCAACATTCACCCCATTCTCCTATACTGCACCCATCTCAGCTTATTTCCTTATGGAATGGGGTGTGCACAAGGGCCGAAGACTTCAAGGCACACCGTAAGACCTGTCAGTGTCTGCAGGGTGAGGTGAGGTGGAATGGCGTGAGTGTTATTGGCCGATGACACAAAGGCACACCCCCATTGCCTGTCAGTCTCTACAGGGTAGGGGTGGGGGTTGGCATTACTTCAATACTTCACTGCCATTCCTATTATGGATCTCTCTAACTCCTGCATTACCAATGCCAATACCAGCAAGCAAACATTCGGCATTGACAAATGCTTGTTTTTTAATTAATAGAGGGATGCTAGAACTAAGTGCAGCTCGGGTTGCATACAGAACAGGACTCCGCTCTCAGTCTTTTAGTTTATCCTGAGTTTATGAATCTGTCTCTGAATACAGACTTCTATCTTTTTTGTTCCTATTCAGATAACAAGTGACTGTAATGAAGATTAATTCAGGCTGCAAAAACAGCAATCTACTTTGGAATGCACCCTTTCTCACCCAGCGTAGAGCTTGCTCTGCCAGTTAGTTAAGTTTAGGAGAAAAACAATGGCTAACTTTCCCTATGCAGGCTTATTTTTTTCTTTAAGATCTTTTCATCTAAGGATTATCTACTATAGCTGCAATGCTGACTTTTTTCAGACTACTCATGCAGCAGTCTGCTCCCTGAGCCAGACACCTCTCCCACCTTCAATCTTGCAGTGCCCAGAGTAATGTCTCTTGTAAATATTTTATATCTCTGGCAGAGAAAGTAACTGTATTTCTTTTCCAAAAAACAGGGCGAACTTGGCTTGGTATCACAAATGTTGATCTCCCTTTATCCACTCCAAATACTGTCACAACCCCAAATACGGACTGTGAGTATGTAACAGTCTGGTATACTGGCAGTTTAGTGCAGTGGTTTAAGGCTCTGAGCTGTAAATCTGGAGACCTGGGTTTGAACACGCGATTGTTTTAGACAACTTTGAGCCATTAGCCGATGATCCCCTCACGAATCCCACGACCAGAAACTCGTTCACTTCTCTTCCCGATCAAGGGAAAACCAGCACTTCCTACACCTTTCTCTCTAATCCTGGCCTTTTCTCATTCTATCCTCACCTACTTACATGCTCCCTACTCTCCCCACCTACTACCAATAAACTTGTGATAGTCTAAGATTGTTGGCTCTTCCCTCTCTCTCTCTGTAAACCTATTCTATGAATTGTATCTGCTTTACAGCTCCAGCAGACCAATATGTTTTGACTGTACTGATTACTATCTGTACAATGGTTTCGCAAACATTCATTCATTGTATCTGTGATTATGTATTGTATCAATGTCCAGAGCCACCTTGAAAATGAGCTTGCTCAGTGGTGTCTATGCCTGGTTAAATAAAGTTGATTGATTGATTGAATCGAATCCCACAGCCCCACTTGCACACTGTGTGACCATGAGCAAGTCACTTAACTTCCCTGTGCTCCCAGGTCACACCTGTAAACAAGCTTTCAGCTTAGTGTGCTACTCCTGGTTAAACAATGTTCCCTTCCCTTTCCTCTCTAGTTCAGAAAGATTGCATCAACTATGGACTTTGATTGACACTGCTATTACGGAAATTATATAACACTGCAGGCAGCTGCATGGGTGGACTCTCTCCTGATTCTCAAGTTAAACTAATCCATTCTGGCCAGTACTGATAGGATAAGTAGACCAGCTGTATGTATATTTGGCTTATGTATCTTTGTGCCTTAATAAAAAGATTAACCACAAAAATAAATGAAAGTGAGTTCACTATTTCAATTTGACCACAATCCCTAAACCCAACGCAGCACAACTCGGTAGTAGTGGCTCTTGCCTTCATCAAGTCTTAACACTGTCTGGTGCAAAGGACAGATAAAGACAGCACTTCATGTTTTCCCAAATGTACTGCAGTTGACTGTCCTATCTGTCAGTTTTCTGTTCAGCTCCCCAATACATCTGCCATCCATGCCACCTGGTCATTCACTGTACTACAAATTGGTTATCTGATCACGCAAGTGGGAGCCATGCACAACCACATGGCTGACATACCATAGTCTGGGCTTCCATTATACACTGTGTGCCTTGCGACATTGTAGAATCTGAAAGAGCACACATGCAAGCTCCCGACTCCAAGACCGGCTGGTGCACAATTATCAACTATATTTCAGCTGACTTCCAGAAGTCAACTGAAGATGTTAGCAACTATCGGTCTTAAAGGTGCAGGACACAATACTAATTTTTTTTTTTTTTAAAGTGTCTGTTGGCCAAATGGGCAGTGAAGAGAAAGGTTTTCTGGCCTAAATTCATATTTGGTGGTCTTGGGCCACTGCTCAAGTCAACTCCTGATGTACCCCACCATCTGAACACTGTTGCCAGCACCTGCTGGTTCAGGATCCATTCATAATTTCCCTGGCTGATTCTGCTCAGGGAATCTGCCAGCACATTGTCCTTCCCTGGCAGGTGTAATGCTGACAGCTGAACTTCCAAGGAATATGTTAGGTTCCAGATTTTCACTGCTTTTGTGTAAACCCTGGAAGATCTTGTTCCTCCCTGCTTGTTTATGTAATACAGTACATTGTTGTGGTGTTGTCTGTTATGATCTGGACAGACTGGCTCATCATCTGAGAGGAAAACATGTGCACCACCATATACAATGTCCTGAGCTCCAACAGATTTATGTATTCCTCAGTCTCCTGTACTCCAAGTACCACTTACAGTGATGTGCTCCAGGTGGGCACCCCAGTCTAGGAGTGAGGCATGTGTTACGAGTATAGCTTGTAGGTGACTACTGAAGGGAATTCCTCCTCTGAGGTTGCATTCCTCCTTCTACCATTCCAGAGCCCTCAGCAAAGACTCTGTGTCGGGCACCAATTTGGACAGTGGATCCCACCTCTGGGACCAATGTTACCCTAGGTGATACTGAAGATCCCTCATTTGGAACCCGTCCCCTGGTAACACAGCAGTGGATGAAGCCATGTACCCCAGTAAATGCAGAAAATCCATTGCAGGTCTTGACTGACCTGCCTTGAAAGACTCTGTAGCTGTAGTCAGATCTCCCTCCCTTGCAGGGTATCCAGCTCTGTACCTATAAAGTCCAGAAATTGTACTGGTTCTGTTTGGGACTTCTGAACATTTATGAGGAAGCCCAGGTCCTCCAACGTGCCTTTTGTAAGTAGAAGGGAGGACTTTGCTTCCTGGTGTGTTTTTCCTGAGACTAGCCAGCCAACCAGATAGGGAAAAACCATCACCCTTTTCCTTCTCAAATGTGCTGTCACCATGGCTAGGCACTTTGCAAACACTCCTGCTGCTGAGGTAAAGCCAAAGGGAAGGGCTGTAAACTGGTATTGACAATTCCCTATCCTGAACTTGAGGTACCCCTTCTATCACTACCCCTAAAGTAACCCTCTGTGAAGCATAGTTACAGGAGATAGAAGCACAGGGGAAATATCCCCTACCTCTACCTTTCCTTCCATAAGGTCTGTAGGAAGTGCAGACCTTTTCCTTCTCAGTGTTGCTATTGTAGGCAGTTTTGTATTCATCCTTTTTCATTTAACCTTCTGTCTTGGCACCAAACAGTGAATTTCCCTTGTAGGGGAAAGCCATTGCATTTAGGTGTCCTGGGATAGACTGGTAGTTCTAGGTCAGGGAAATCTCCTTAAGGACACTGTATGGGCTATGACCCTAGATGAAGTGTCGTTTGTGTCCATTGCCATATGGAACTGGTACTTTCTGTTGCATCTATGGCTGATCTTGCTGTGTCAACCATATCCCGTGCCAAGTCTCCAGTAGCCTTTTCGCTCAGTGCCGGTAGGGAATTCCAAATGGCTTTCTGGTACTGAGCTGTGTATGTACGCCAAGTAGACAGCGTGCCAAAGGAGCAAGGAAGCTGACATTAACTTTTTTGCACATGCTATCCAGTTTCCTGGAATCTTTCTCAGGAGGCTGGAAGGAATTGTCACAGGTGGCAGTCTTGACCACACCTTCATGATCAGAGGGGAATACAGGCACTCAGATTCCTGTTTGTCTATCTGATGTTTCTTTTCAATTTTCTTATCCATGCAGCAGCTGAGGTGGGTGCTGACATGATTCTGCAAGTGGCTTTCTTAAAGGTGACCTGCAGACTAATTGTAGCAACCTGCTCCAGTTCCACATACCTTTCTACAGCATTGTGGGAGTCCGGGGCTGCTATGATGATGATCTTTCATATAAAATTAATATTTAAAAAAGCACCAAAACTTTTCGGTGAAAGCGGAAGTGCCCTGGGGATCTCGATCGTGTGGGCGCAAATTACTGTGGGTATTCCACCCAGTTTGTGATGTGGCAAACACCACTGCTATGAATGAACAGCAGTGGTTGCAATTTACTATTATTTATTTTATTGCTTCTAGGTGGGTCTTGATGCCTAAATTCATATGTACAGCAAGGACCAGGCCAGGTGTTGCTGTAGGTGTGATTTTAGGCATCAACAGGAGACAGAAAAGGGAATGCCACACCAGGAGCTTCAACCCATGGCTGAAAGAATGGTGCAGAGAGGAAGGGTTCGGCTACACTGGGGACCCACCTGGGAGGATAAGGGCCTATACAGGGGTGACAGCCTGCCTCCATCCAGAGAGGAACCGCAGTCCTCAGTGGATAGTTTAAAGGTTACTTTGATGAACATTTAAACTAGCCAAGGGGGGTGACAGAAGATATCAGGGAGTCAGAAACCGACTCCCCCAACAGGCTGAAGTACAGAGTAAGGAGAATCCGAGGGGAGAGGAATCCCCCAGGGTGCAAATTAATAAGAGAAAGCAGGATGGTAGAGATAAAGGGGGAAAGGGACAGGAGCATTAAAATAAGAGGTGGACTGGCCCAGTGTCACGGAGGACTGTGGTGCTAGGCGCCTTACCTCCTGCCACACTGGTGACCTGTGTTTGGTGAGAAGTACAGGTTGCTGCAGGTCGGAGGAGGGGGGGGGGCTGGGTGAGGACTGAGCAGCCGCCAGGCAGCTCTCCTCTCCTGGATTGAGGAGGTTGGCTCTCCTGGCCTTTGACCGCCACCATGTGGAGGAGTGATGGTGGTGTGGGTGGGGAGGGGGTCAGGCACTAGGCCAGGGGTAGAAGAAGCAGAGTTGTTTCAGGCCAAGGCATGTGCGTGCCTCCACGTTCATGCCCGACCTTGTCTGGGGCTCCGGGGATAAAGGGAAGAAATAGGTGGAAAATCTAAGGGTTGGGGCTTAATAAAACCCCACAGTCAGTACAGACAGTCTGCCAGGCTCGGAGGAAGGACAAGAGTAGGAGCCTTAGGTGGCCACGGTGCCGGAAGGGACAGGCTGATACAGCCTCCCAAAGGAGCATAAAGGAAAGGATGGGAGGGGGGAGAAAGAAGTGGGAAGAATGGAGGGCAAAAAGGAAAAAAGGGGAGCAACAATCAGAGTCAAATCAAAATCTGGAAGGCCATGTGTGTGAATGCTGGAAGTCTAGGAAATAAGATTCTGGACCTAGAGTCCATTACGGCAGAGGATGACCCGGATACTGTGGCCATTACGGTGTCATGGTGCACTAAAAACCATGACTGGGACATGGCCGTACCAGGCTATATTCTGTTGAGGAAGGACTGTTTGGGAAGGGAAGGAAAGCAGGAGGTGTGGTGCTATATGTGAGGGAAAGCATAAAAGCCACAGAGATGAAGGGAATACAGGGGGAAGCAGAGATACTGTGGGTCTCCCTGTAGACAAGGAATGGAGCCACTATTCACACTGCAGTGATTTACAGACCTCCAGCACAGAGGGAGGAATTAGATAAGGTACTGGTGGAAGCCACTGGCAAGATGGCAGAAGAGGGGAGGAGCTGCTGGTGGGGGACTTCAACCTGCCAGATGTGGACCGAAGACTCCCAGCAGCGGCTTCAGCAAGAAGCAGGGACCTCCTGGACTCTCTGCAAGGGACATTCCTCAGGCAACTAGTCAATGAACCCACCTGCAATGGGGAAATACTGGACCTGGTACTCACTAGCAGGGACAGTGTTGCAGACATCAAGGTGGGAGGCCACTTGGGGACCAGAGATCAACATACACCATGGTTCAATACAAGGACGGCTGCGAAATTGAACCACTAATGGTTGACGGTCCTGGACTTCAGAAGGGCAGATTTTTAAAAAGATGGGTGAATGCCTCGGGGATGACCTAGAAGGAGTGGTGACCCGGGTGGGGGTGGAGAAACAGCGGGCAAAGATAAAAGGGAGCATAGTAAAGACAGCAAAACTTCTGTGTCAAACAAGTTAGCAAAAGCAAGAGGAAAAAGAGACCGCTATGGTTCCTGAAAGAGGTACTGTAGCGAAAAACTACACGCTAAAAGGGTAGCATTCAGAAGGTACAAGGAGATGCAGAGGGAGGAGAATAGGCAGATATATTGAGGGAAACAGAGGGAAGCAGAGAAAGCAGTAAGGAGTGCAAAGGCACAAACTGAGGAGACAATAGCCCAGAAGGTTACGAAAGAGGACAAGACATTTTTTAGATATGCAAGTGAAAAAAGAAGACCAAGGGTGGGATTGTGAGGCTAAAAAAGGAAGGGGGTGACTGTGCAGAAGGGGACCAGGAAAAGGCAGACACCCCGAACAAATACTTCTGTTCAGTTTTCACAGAGGAAGGAGAAGGGAGGAGCCACAAAAAAGTAACAAACTCTTTTGGGAAGGGGGGGGGAGAGGTGGACACTAGTCCTTTTTCAGAGGAGAGTCAAATCAAATCAATATTTATTTATATAGGCGATTTTCAAAATGCCAAAGCGCAAATACATAAACATAACAAACACACATCAATAATAAATACATATATAAAACTATTAAAAGGCAGCAGAATAAACAAATGTTATCAGCAAAAAGCTAATTCAAATAAATAACTTTTTAATGAGGCCTTAAAAGACTCAGTGGACAGGCACTCTCTGATCCAACAAGGTAGAGAATTCCACAGGGTTGGGGCCACAAAAGAAAATGCTCTGGCCCCAGATAACTGAAGACGAACCCTGGGAATCTCCAGCAATTCTTTGTTGGTGGAGCAGAGTGGGCAGAGAGGGTGGTAGGGCCGAAGGAGATCTTGCAGGCAGCCCAGTCCCTGTCCATGTAGGGTCTTGTAGGTCAGCAACGCAACTGTAAAGGTGATCCTCCATCACACCGGCAGCCAGTGCAGTTCGTGCAGCACAGGTGTGATATGGCAAGTTCTTGGTAACCCAGTCAACAACCTGGCTGCAGCGTTCTGCACCAGCTGCAGGCGACGGAGATCCACCCCCGGTAACTCTAGATATAGAGCATTATAGTAGTCAAGACGTGAAGATACAAAGGCGTGAACCAACACCGGGAGGTCATCGTGTGGAACAAGGTGTTTTATCCGGGCTATATTCCTCAGGTGGTAAAACGAGGACTTGGTAACGGCTGACACCTGTGTCTTAAGCGTCAGCTCACTATCAAGCACTACACCCAGATTCCACACCTGTTCAGAAGGTCTCAACTGGTTACCCCCTAACACAAGGCCAGAAGGAAACCCAGGAGTCAACTTCTCTACACGATGATCAGGGTCCACCACCAGCACCTCAGTCTTGTCCGGATTCAGTCTCAACCAGTTAGCACTCATCCAGTCCTGAATTTCAGCAAAGCAGTTGTTAAAGACTGATATTGCATTGTTTAGTTCGGGTACAAAGGACATATAGAGCTGAGTATCATCTGCATAGCAGT
This sequence comes from Neoceratodus forsteri, assembly GCA_016271365.2. Taxonomy (NCBI): domain Eukaryota; kingdom Metazoa; phylum Chordata; order Ceratodontiformes; family Ceratodontidae; genus Neoceratodus; species Neoceratodus forsteri. The sequence continues at coordinate 472,806,209 of JADMNL010000022.1, read as the reverse complement.
GAAAACTCAGCCCGTAACACCTTATAATGTCTCCCAACGGCAGCATATACACCATGAACAACATGGGGGAAAGCACTGAACCCTGCGGCACCCCACAAGGCATAGCAAAGGGAGCAGAGGGAAAAATGTCTGATACCTCCCTCTGAGTTCTGCCCATGAGAAAAGACTGGAACCATCTGAGGACGGTCCCCGGCAGTTCACAGAGCAGCCGCAGGCGTTCAAGCAACATCCCATGGCCCATGGTGTCAAATGCTGCAGAGAGATCAAGGAGGACCAAGATCGCATGGCTCCTACAATCTTTCGCTTTTAGGAGATCATTCAGTACTCGAACCAATGCCGTCTCGGTACTATGCCTCTTCCTGAAACCGGACTGGAGAGGATCACAGACTTCATGGGTGGTAAGAAAATCATCGAGCTGCTACGCGACTACTTTCTTAATAACCTTGCCCAAAAAAGCCAGGTTAGAGATCGGTCTGTAGTTGGCGAGACAGTCTGGGTCAAGGGAAGATTTCTTTACAAGGGGTGTCACGGTAGCCTCTTTTAGAGACTCCGGCAACACCTCTTGATCCAACAAACACCAGACTATCTCAGCGAGGACTGGCCCGATCGCATCCACGCACCCCACAAGGAGGCGCTTAGGACCAGGATCCAAACTACAGCAAGTCGGCTGCAAGTCCTGGACAATCTTCATGATATCCATGATCGCTGGCTGGTCGAAATCTGTCCAGACAGACCAAAGACCTGTAGCCTCACATCGACATGCTCATCTGAATGCATTCTGCGGATCTCCGACCTGATCGATGACACCTTATCATCAAAGAACCAAGCAAACTCATCACACTTTATTTGTGAAAAGGCTCTGAGACCCCCCAGGCAGGCTGGATTGCACAGCCTGTCCACTGTCCAGAAGAGCTGAGCTGATCGATTTCTTGATGCAGCTATCTCCATGGACAGGAACTCTGCCTTCTTACAGGAGATTTCTGATTGATAGTCTGTATAATGGGCGATCAATCTAAGTTTGTCCCCTTCCAGGCTGGATTTCCGCCAACAGTGTTCCAATCTTCACCCCACTCTCCTCAACTCCCTCAATACCCCATCAAATCAAGGGGACCGAGGGCGGAGGGAGAGGGGGCGAACTCAGATGGGTGTAATGGAATCCAGAACCCTCAGCACCATGTTATTATAGTGCACTACTAAGACATCTGGTTCCATGCACTCCACAGGCCAACTCGATAGGTCCAGCACCGCCATCAGACCCTCAGGGGTTACACCCCTCAAAGGGCGGTACCGGACCATCTCCAAAGGGGCGGTCTCATGGGGGGGGGCGCAAAATTGAACCTTATAGGGCGATGGTCTGACCACCCAACTGGTTCCACCACCAGTTCCGTGATCTCTATCCCCAGGGTGAACGCCAGATCCAAAGAGTGACCCTGAATATGGGTTGCAGCGGTAACAACCTGTGTAAAGCCGAACAAAATCATCAGTTGGAGGAAGTTTTGACCAAAATGTGAGAGTTTGTCGACCCAGGCATTGAAACCCCCCAGGACCAACCACCTGGAGGGTTCCAACACTATAATCGACAATGAAGTCTGCAACTTCCTGCAGAAAAACTTTCTCATCACTGGGTGGACAGTAGATGAGTAAGATTCTGCTACCCACACCTGCTCCCATGATACACTCAAAGGATCTAGTGATTGCCACTGGAACCTCTACAAGTTCCAATTCTGATTTAAAGCAAATAGCGCCCCCCCCCCCCGATCCAATCTCCGGCGATGTATCACAGAGTACTCAGCTGGAACAGCTGACTCCAATATGGGACCAGCATTCTCGTCCAGCTAGGTCTCTGTGATGCAAGCCAGGTCAGATGACTCAACAAGATCAGCAATAATTGCTGTCTTGTTCTTTATTGACCTGGCATTGCATAACACAGCCCGAGTTGGATGAGAGGCCTTGGAGGAACGGGCAACCTGCCCACTATCAGTGGAACCCTTGGGTATGGGAACCAGGCATCGCAACCCCCCATCCTGGACCCATTTCACCCCAGGGTGTCTCCGTGACCTCACCATTCTTATCCGCCCATTCCGCTCCTCCTCCTCCTCCTCCCCCTCCAGCTGAAGCACCCCGTCTCCTCCGTGCAATCCCCAAGGCACGGCAACGACTATATACCTTGGGCTGAAACAGGGGACTATCGAAGTGGCGCAGGCCCCTCAGCCTGAAGGGGGAGTAGCGCCTGCCCACCGAAACTCGGTCCCAACACATGCTGCCAATGTTAAAAACTACTGTCAATCAACAGATTTTTAATTATCACCATCAACGCCACTAGCCTATTTAAAATAGCTTATACAACAAATTCTAAAAAGAAAACAATAATTAAACTATTTTAAACTAAATTAAACAAACCGCCTCTCACGTAGCGAGGGATAGCACTTAAAAACCAAATAAAACAACTACTCTTCCCCTTCAGACAGGTTTTTAGTTCCTCAGAAAGAGTTCGAAGAATTTGGACATACAGCTCTAGTCACTTTTCCACCTGTATACCACTGTAGTCTTGAAATGGTAAAAACCCTCAGAGCTCTCACCTCTGAGGATTTAATCCCCAAACCTATCTCTCACATAGGCTGGGTAAATGTTCTATCAATCACACAAATTGTTCTTGATAAAAAATGCAAAGCACTCTCTCTGCTTCACCAGAGTACATAGGAAAAGAAAGGAACAGTCTGACCTGGGTTGTTCCAGTATTTCCACCAGTCTCAAAATAACATAACTGAACCTCCGCTGCAGCCAAAAATCACTTCTGTCCTTCAGCCTTATTCAGGTTTCCAATAGATGGGAGCTACCCAACTGAGAGAAGTTCTCGCCCTAGTAGTCCCCCGAGGGGTTACTAGGGATTCACGCCGCAACTGGTTCCAAGCGAGCAGGCTCTCCCGCCCGCACACCAAAAGACCCAGGAACCATATGTACACTGGAGCCTGTCCTCTGACAGCACCAGCCCCGATCTCCCCTCGCAGTCAACAACCCCAGTAAACCTCCCTGGGTTCAGACCAGGTTCAGCCCAGCTCACCGTGGAAGCCAACACTCCAGGATCAGCACCAGAATCTCTACAGTCCACAAGGCCCGAAAAACAGGAATCGCTGAGTCTCCCAAACCGGCCTCAAAATCCCGCTAGCACTACTCTGGGCCATATCTCCAAGCACTCCGCAGGACCCACTGTGCAGTTCCGAGGCAACACGAATCTAGCGGTTGAGCCCACAGTCCCGATCAGCAAACTTCCAACTCCAGGTAACACAAATAACAAGGAACTTCCTAGGTCTTGAATCAGGATGATCCAAACGTCTTAGGCCTGCACCTGAGTGTCTTTCGATCAAACAGAGTGACAGAAATGAAGAGATAACAACGTTGAAGAGATAGCAACATACTGTTGCTGTTCGTGCAGACAGCTACCGGGCAAATATTATGCATAACAAATAATAAAATAAAACAACAAAACATAAACGTAAAAGCTAATAAAATAAGCTAATCTACTACTACTATGGTGTGGCTAGCCCAGTGTGGCCACTATCTTGATTCCAGAGTTATACTACAGATGAGATGCTATACGAGTGTCCTGAAGGGATTTGCTAATCTGAAGGTGGACAAGGCAAGAAGGCCAGATGAGGTGCATCCAAGGGGTATTCAGGGAGCTCAGGAAAATAGTGGCTGGACCTCTGACAGTTCTGTTTAACAGCTCACTGGAAATAAGAGTGGTTCCAGAGGACTGGAGGATGGTGGATGTAGTCTCATTGCACAAAAGTGGCAGCAGGGAGGAGACTAGCAATTATAAGCCAGTCAGTCTGACATCGGTGGTGGAAACATTAATGGAATTACAGCTGAAGGAAAAGATTGTGGAATATATTGAATCCAGTGGGATACAAGACCCAAGCTAGCATGGTTTCACAAGGCGGAGGTCACGTCAAACAAATCTGATAGATTTCTGTGACTGGGTGACCAAGGAACTACATCAGGCTGGAGCTGTGGACGTGGCCTACCTAGATTTCAGTAAGGCATTCTCCACCATTCCACCTATGAGACTAACAAGCAAGCTGGGTAGCTTAGGAGTGGGTCCAAAGGTAGTAAACTGGATAAGAAATTGGTTAGGGGATAGGCAACACAAGGTTATGGTAAATGGAGTTTATTGAGGAAGGAAGGATGACCAATGGGTTGCCTCAGGGATCAGTGCGGGGACCGGTCATCTTTAATATTTTTAAAAGTGACATTCCAGAGGAGCTGGAACGGAAGGTCTGCCACTTTGCGGATGACCCCTGAAATCTGCAATAGAGTATACACTCGGGGGGTGGGGGGAGGGGAGGACGTGCAGAGGCCTGAGAAAACTAGAGGAGTTGTCAAGGGTATGGCAGCTGGTTTTCAATGCGAAAAAGTACTAAATAATGCACTTAGAGCACAGAAACCCAGTTGTGCAGTACAAAATGGGTGCAGTGGTACTGATGACCACCAAGCAGGAAAGGGACCTGGGGGTAATCATATCGGATGACCTAAGGTGGCCCAGCAGCGTGACAAGGCAGTAGGATGGGCAAGTGGGATGCTGGGGTGCATAGGGAGGGCTATTACCAGCAGAAAGTGGGAGGTGGTGTTGCCTCTGTATAGATCGCTGTTAAGTCCCTACCTAGAGTACTGTGTTCAGGTCTGGAGATCAAGCACTCTGTTCTCAAAACAGTTATATTGTCGCAAGCCCCGGGTCTGTCAAAGGCATGGTGCATGGGGCTTGCAGCAACCCCAGGGCTAAATTTGGGATTCTCAAAACCAGAGCCCTTCGTGCATCACATGCGGTGAGTTAGACCAGCAGGCTGCCGTAAAAAGGGCGTACTGTCAAAAAGGCGCATAACCTATGAGAATAGGGCACACAGTGCGCCAAAGTGTTTGGGGCAGCTGCACTGTTGGCGCAGGCTTCTGTACGCCTTACACCAACCTTTGAGAATAGAGCCCCATATCTCCACAAGGACAAAGAGTGGAGGAGGTTCAGAGGAGGGCAACTAAAATGGTGCAGGGTCTGCATCAAAAGCCCTATGAGGAGAGACTAAAGGACCTCCATAGGTACATCCTGGAACAGAGAAGGGAGAGGGGAGATATGATAGAGACCTTAAAATGCCTCACAGGAGTAAATAAAGTACAGAAGGGGAGTATTTTTCAGAAGAAAAGGTGCCCAAGAACAAGGAGACATGCTATGAAGCTGGAGGGGTTAGATCCAGGAGAGATGTAAGGAAGTACAGTGCAGCCTGCTTATGTTAGACACCTCTGTGCTTACCGATTTCTTCCAGTATGGCAGGTGTCCATCTTAACCTTAATGCCATCATACCATTACTGTAAGTGCTTGCAGGTTGCAGTTGCTGTAATGTGCAGTACATTACATGCAACAAGAGCCCACAGCGTTAACTTATTCTCTTCTGTTGGCCATTTTGGGTTGGGTTCGGCAGCAGATGGTTCAGATGCCATATGACAACTACTGGAAGCCACCATAGTTTACACCGATTTAATATTTTTATAAAATTACTGCTTGCAGATTGCATGTTAAATATGTCACTGTGATCTAAGGAGGTTCTAATTTAACATAAGAAATTAATTCGCAATCTTTCAATCGCAATGTCAGTCTTTCAATTTTAAAGTGCATTCTCTGTGTTTACAAAAGCCCTCAACGTTGAACAGTTTTTCTTTATTCATTTTAAAGCCTGTATTACAACATACACTCTTTTCAGCCTGAGTAGTTGTATTATTGCTGTGGTCTAAGGAAATTCTGTTAAAGCATCGGGAGTCAACTCGAGGTTACTCCATTCCTAGTGATCGTCATTAAATTTGAAAAAGGTGTCTCACAGTACAATTTTACTAACCCACTGATGTATCATTACCAACTGAGTGCCCATGAGAAAGATATTAAAAGTAAGCATCTGTGGCCAGCCTGCCGGCGCAGTGGTTGGATTTCCGCTTGCGACGCTGGGAACCCGGGTGCTAGAGGGCCAGCCGGGGGAAGGTAGTCTGAGCATCTAGTGGACTGCTCAGATCCTCCGGGTGGGGGGGGGGTCCTGCCCTCTGGCAGTGGCCAGGAGGTACAGCAGCTCCAGTGCCCAAACCAATGGTGGAGTGCGACGGATGCCAGCGCAAGTCATTGTGTCATGTGGCACATCGTGCTCAGGGGTGTACACTCACAAATACACTGCCCGGAGCAACACCGATGCAAGGGCCTGACAGTGGGTCCTCCCCCAGCCAGCCAACCACTGCAGAGGTCCCCAAAGAAAACTTGATTCCTTGGGATGGGGCGGGTATAGGGGAGGCCCCCCTTCCATCGCCACCTCGCCTGGGAGGTGAGCCAAGGCTCCATGGGGGGAGACCTCGAGTGGACGGCGGAAAGCAGACAGGGGAGTTGGGTACAGATCCGGGTGGTGGGGGAGAAAAAAAAAAAAGTAAGCATCTGTAAGCAACTGAGTGACCGCAACTCGTATTCGCACTGTGTGAAAAGAACTGTTAAATGCACTGTTAGCCGTACGCTACAGAAGGGCTGCTTAAATCAGCATATGCCAAATATTTAGTGTTGTGGTCAATGGGGATGGCATTTGGCAAATGGGAATCCTCTGATGTAAGCAAGCTTCCGGTTTACCGGTATCCAATATAAGTGGGCTGCACTGTACTTCTTCACGGAAACAGTGGTGGATTCCTGGAACAGTCTTCTAGTGGAGGTGGTGGAGGCAAAAAACAATGGCGGTGTTCAAGAATGCATGGGAAAAGCATAAAGGAATCGTAGTGGAAAGGAAAGGGGGATGGAGAAAGAGCTGTAGATTGGGTATAGTCTGATGTATTAGTGTACGTAGGGAGAAATGGGCAGACTGGATGGGCCAAGCAGTCCTTATCTGCCATCAAATTCTAGGTTTCTATGACCCAGAGCTGCAGCAGGATTTGGGACAGTGAGGGGATGGTGCCCCTCAACCTGTCACTTCTTACTTTCAGAGGCAGAAATGGAGGGTTGGGCTCTGGATGCACCACCACCAGCAACACCCTCTTTGTGCTGGTCTTGACCCGTGGAAGACTTGACTGGGTGGTACTTCTGGATCAGCGTCCTCTGTTGCTGCTACTACTGCTGTGCAGAGGCACCTCAAAAGAAACCCCAAAAGGAGCCCTACAAGACAGGGCCTTGGACTGCTGTTTTGACTGCCTTGACCTAAGTCATCAAGTCCAAGGTCACACTGAACATCTCAATCCATGTGAGATGACCTTCTCCCCCTGGCCCAAACAGGTAAGTGCTAAAAAGGGTAGATTTACTATCATATGTGGCTCTCAGGGGTAAACAACAATACCCGCAACCAGGACCTCTGGCAGATAAAGACAGACGTAGCCACAGCCAAGCCAGAGAGTCCAATACTGCCTGCAATTGATGCTTAGACAAGGAAATTGCCAGACTGTGAATCTCTTACATTTCTGAATGGGTCCTCTCTAGGAGCAGTTCAAGGAAGTTACTGAGTCTTTCAGTGAGCTTGGGCAATAGGGAAAGCCAACTCAGAGACGAATTGCTCTTAAGAGGTTCACTGGGGTTAAATCTCTCAGTTCTGGACCCCTTCCAAGGGAGTGTCCAGAGCAGTGGCTCTATGGTCCAACACAGTCAGAAAAGGACACCCGATTTTGGGGGGGGGGGGGAGACTGGGCAGGTGATAAAAGTCATCCTCTTCTTTACATGGGGCTAAGATGATGAAGCATGACTAAGAGTCCAAATCCGGGTACAGGACTGACAAACCATCAGGCAGGAGTACAGACTACCCTCTCCAACAGGGCAGCAAGCACTGACAGAAGAGAGGGCAGGTCAGACCCTGGCCTAGAGTTCTTCATCAGAGTCCTTTCCCTCGGCTGTGGGGACTACACCTAAATAGGCTACTGTAGCACAGACAGCAGACCCAGAGGGGGAGACACTGGATGTTGAGTGAAGACTGGTACTGAGAGAGGTGGCAGCAGCCAGGACTGGTTGACCAAGAACAATGATCGACTGTGATCCTGGGCAATAGCTTCAAATGCCCACTGTCTCCATGTTGACCTTGCGCATCAACAATGATCCCAACGTTGATGGAGTATGAAGATGAAGGTGATGAACTCAAAGTCGACTGCTGAGCATGATGTCAAGATCTAGAATTCAACTTCGAAACTCAACCATGCGGTCAATGCAGTGTTAGTTCCCACAGTCTGGGGGACCCCACTGGCTTGAAGACCAGCAAGACCAAGGTCTGTGCCAGAGCCAGGGGGACCAGTTGAGGCTGCCCAGAGGGGTCTCAACTGGGAAATCAGTTGGGTTCCCCTTGCCGTTCTGGCAGCACCGGCGTCCAAGTGAGGGATGATGTCTCACCCTCGCTTGACTCCTCATCGACAAGGACCAGCTGGCGCGACTAGTGCCAAGTCAACTGGCTATTCCAATGGGCTTTCCACCAGCAGCCTGATGGCGCAACCGCTACTGGAGGAGACAGCTGTGGTGAAACCCTCAGTCATGGGAAACACGAGTAATCCTGTGATGACTGCGTTCCCATGACCATCAACAGCGTTTTTGTTTTTTTGTTTCCGTTGGTACAGAGGGGAATTCTCCTCAAAAAGAGTTGATTCAACAAGAAACTGCAAAACTCTTCACTGTCCTGAAGAGTCACAGGTTCAAACGCGTACTCCTTGACCGAAAGCAGCTCCAAGCAGGAATACCCCTAGCAGCAGCTGCCTTAAACTCAAAGGTGCAGAGCTGCATATTAGAACACACAGCTGTAGATAACTTCTTCCCCTGGGGTTTTCCTTTGAGAAACCATTTATGGCATTCTATCAACAAGGGGTACATTGCCAGGCACCATGTGCAACACTCCATGTTGTGTGCAAGGCCTAAGCAATACAGGCACGTGTCATGGCCGTCAATAATCAACATCTTTTGACTGGAAACAATACACCTTTTAAAACCTGGCTTACACATGGGATCCATGTTTATGATGACCAAAACTAGAACACATGAGCAAAGCAATTCAAACTTATCGAAAGAAAATGAAGTAAACGTTCTGCAGAGTTCCCCTTACACACATTAAGGAGCTGTGAAGGAGACCTGTTCCTTACAGCAGAAATATAACCTAAGCATAATGGGTTGAAGCCAGGGGAAAACATGGTTAGGTGGCAGTAGGAGTCAAGCTTGAAGACTATTCCAATGACTGAGCATGCTCAATGGAAGACTACTTACACAGTGATATTAAACTAAATCTAGTAATCTTTCACTGTTTTATTTAAAGTAAATATTCAATTTCAGGCAGAACAGTAGCCATTGAAAAACTTTTATAAGGTTTATCCCATTAATATATGCTTCAATATTTCCCAAAGACAGTTATAGTAGCTTACATCAAAGTATACTACCGGCTTATACCATCAGCAAAACCTCAAAAGAAAATGTGTGTAGCAGGTGGTATGGTATATAAATCCTTCAACTCTGTGTCTCACCCCATCCTCCTTAAACTGTGCTCTGCTGGCCTCTCAACCAAAGCTGTTGATTGGTTCTGATCATCTCTCTTGGGCTGTCAACAGTCAGGTCAGGTGGGGGGGTGTTGTGTCTCCACCCTTATCCTTGCTGGAATCCCACAGAGCTCCATACTAGGGCTAATTCTCTTCTCCATCTTCCTCAACGAAGAACCCCCCTCTCACCTTCCTCAATGATGAACTCCCCTCTGCATTTGTCTCCTCAAACATCCATCTGTATGCAGACGACACAGTTATCCACACATCCTGCCCCACAGCTTCTGATGCATCCGATCCACTCCAACAGGACTTCCATAATGTCCTACAGTGGTTCCACGATAACCAACTTAAAGTCAATGCCAAAAAGACACTGACCATGAACTTCAGCTCCACCCAGAAACTGGCCAGGCTGTCGTCTCCCCCTCCCAGTCTTCACGCGTTCAAATACCTAGGAGTCTGGCTGGACAGCAAGCTTAACTTCTCAGTCCATATAGATACCATCCACTCCAAACTTCACCCCAAACTGGATACCTTATTCAGAAACAAAGAATGCCTCCCCCTACAGGTCTGTAAGGAGTTGGTAACCAAAATGGAGCTCCAGGTTTTCAATTATGCTGGTATAGTCCAAGGCATCACCCTTTCCTCCTCCCTCACCAGACTGGATACCCTATGCAACACCTTCTGTTGCTTCGCCACTGACTCTCCCCCACGCCCCTAGAACTGCTCCCTTTACTCTTAGAAACATAGAAGCTGATGGCAGAAAAGGACCGCAAGGCCCATCCAGTCTGCCCATTTCTTTTTCTACCTTATGAATGTGCCATAGGCCTTTGCTCTGTTAGTAGCCTATCTATTCATACTCATCTGTATTGCTCCCTTCTGCCTATCCCATGCCTGTTTGAAGCCCTGCACTGTATTCATATCCACCACTTCCTGAGGTAGGCCGTTCCATGCATCCACCACCCTTTCTGTAAAAAAGAACTTCCTCATTACCCCTTAATCGGCCTCCCTCTAATCTCATGCTGTGTCCTCTTGTCCTGCTGTTTTTCTTATATTGAAACATGTTAGACTCTTTCACCTTGTTAATGCCCTTAAGGTGTTTGAATGTTTCAATTACATCACCTCTCTCCCTCCTTTGCTCCAGGGTATACATATTGAGTTCAGTTAATCTGTCCTCATATGTTTTCTGATGCAGTCCCTGCACCATTTTGGTTGCCCTTCTCTGGACTGCCTCAATTTGGTTAATGTCCTTGTGAAGGTGTGGCCTCTAGTACTGCACGCAGTATTCCAGATGGGGCCTAACCAGTGTCTTGTAAACAGGGATTATTACCTCCCTCTTCAGACTTGTGATACCCTTACTAATACACCCCAACATCCCTCTAGCCTTACCTACTGCTTTAGAGGTCTGCTTGGATGATTTTAGGTCATCGGTGATGATGACGTCCAAGTCTCTTTCTTCCCTTGTGACTGCCAGCAACTCCCCTCCCAGCCTATAGGTGGCTTCAGGGTTTCTCTTCCCTATGTGCATGATCTTGCACTTCTTTGCATTAAACCCCAGTTGCCACTCTTCTGACCATTTTGCTAGTTTATCCAGATCTCTTATCATTCTGCCCACACCATCTGGATCATCTGTTCTGTTGCAGATCTTGGTGTCATCTGCAAAGAGACAAACCTTACCCTCCAGTCCATCTGCAATGTCACTGATGAAGATACTGAAGAGGACTGGCCCCAGGACTGATCCCTGAGGTACCCCACTTATGACTTGCATCTCTTCTGACTGTATACCGTTTAGCACCACTCTCTTTTTCTTGACTCAACCAGTTTGCCACTCAGTTGACCAGCGTCTGACCACCAGACCTACCCAGCTAATTAATCAATCTTCTGTGTGGAACAGTATCGAAGTTAGCAACATCAACTGCTCCTCCTTGGTCCACCACTTTGGTTACCCAGTCAAAGAAATCTATGAGATTAGTTTGACAGGACCTTCCTTTTGTAAACCGATGCTGTCTTGGATCTTGTGCTCCCATGGATTCCAGGTGTTGCACTATCCTTTCCTTAAGGAGTGTCTCCATAATCTTGCCCACTACTGACGTAAGACTGACTGGTCTGTCCTTCCCTGCCTCCTTCCTGCTACCACTCTTGTGGAGCGGGATCATATGAGCCCTCCTCCATTCTTCTGGGACCTCTCCTCTGCTCAGAGACTCACTAAACAGTTCTGATAATAGCTCTGCTAGTTCCACCCTTAGCTCGTTTAGTACCCTGGGATGTATGCCATCAGGTCCCATTGCCTTGTCCACCCTGAGCTTATTGAGCTCTTGTAGGACCCTTTCTTTTGTGAAGGGACTAATGCACACCTCCCTCCCTCCTGTGTCCATTGTGCAGAGCTGTGGGCCCTGCCCTACCTTCTCTTCAGTAAATACTGAGCAGAAGTATCTATTTAGGATAGATGCTTTTACATGATCCTCCTCCTTGCACGCCCCCTTATACCCTTTGATCTTAGCAATACCCCCTCTGGACTTTCTCCTTTCACTAATGTATCTATAGAAAGTCTTGTCACCTTCTTTTACTGTTCGTGCTAGTGCTTCCTCTGTTTGGGCCTTTGCCTGCCTTACTGCCTTCCCTGCTTCCCTTAGGGAAGTTTGGTATGCCTCCCTATCTTCATCCTGCTGCGTTCCCTTATATTTTCTGAAGGCCAGCCTTTTGGCTCTGACCTTTTCTGCTACTGTGTTTGAGAACCAAAGTGGTTTCCTCCTTCTTTTGCACTTCCTTTTCTCACTAACACAGTGGGATGTTGCTTCAAGTATTGCAGCTTTAATGCCTGCCCATTTTGCCTGTACTCCCTCACCTGTATTTCTTTTGGCCAGGGCTAACTTAACTCTGTTGGCCATCTTATCAAAGTCAGCTTCTCTGAAGTCCCATATTTTTGCCTTGGAATGGGATGATTTTGTTCTAGTGGCCAAACTGAACCATACCATGTGATGGTCACTGGCCTCCTCTCAATTCCCCCCCATTACATTATGAGGCACACTGCACAGCCTGCATGGCCTTCATCGCCAAATACTGGTTTGGGTCTCTGCCCTCCTATCTCTCCTCCCCCCTGCACCCAGCTCCTCCTGCTCACTTCGGTCCAGGGATTCCTGCATCTTCTGTACCCCCACCCTCAATCTGCTGGTCAAGCAGTCTTCTCCTGTTGCTTCCCCTCCCTCTGGAACCAGTTCCCTTCTCATCTCCGTCTATCCCCCTCTCACCTAAGGCAACTACCAAATCCCCACTGCTCCGGCATGCCACCCCAACTCTGTACTCCTTTTCCACTTCTGTCCTCCAAATGCTGCCCTTTTGTTACTATGCATTTTTGCCTGCTACAGATTTACTTCCATGCTTTCGGTAGTCCACTGGTGGCTTCTCACTCCCACCTATGCCTCCTTGTTTCACCTGGTTTCCACCAAAGACAATTTATGGTGCCCCCCCGACTACTCTCCTAATAATGGCTGCTACAATTATATACCTTGACTGTGCTTCTTCCTCAGAGTTGTACCAACTGCGCTGTGTTAACTTGCTGACTTTTGACCTGTATTCTTCGTACACTGTACTGTACTTGCTTGTTTCTCCTTGTACCCCAACCCCAGTCACACGTGGAAACATGACCTGGCTCAGTGTGCCTTTCCTGGTTACCAGCTTTTGCCTAAATTAAATCAATAATGTTGGTCCTACCTGGCATAAACTAGACAATCAGTGTAGTGTGGAGGCTGCTGTAAAGCCTCCCTGGCCAAATATTTTAATTTAATTGAATAAATGAATATTTGGTCTGCTTTTACCCAAATGAAAGAAGCCGTCTCTTCTCACCCTCGTCAGTGTGATTTGACTGTTGAAATATTCTCCATCCATGTCCATCATACTGATGTTCTCTGTAACAGGAAAATTGAAAATATCATAATCTATTTTAGAATCAGGGAAAAACATATTGGTCAGTACAAATTAGTTTTGCCTTATGCACTACTTTGAGTACCCAGCTATCTCAAAATGCTTCAGAAAAAAAACTTTGTTATTATATGTATATATATATATATATATATATATATATATATATATATATATATATATATATATATTTTATATATATATATATATATATATATATGAAGAGCAATATGGCTGGCTCTGTGACACAGAGTGGTGTTAATCATTCTGGCACACTGGCAACCTAGAGTTGCACCCTAAGCCCCAGATGTCATGAGTTGAGAACAGCAGTTGGGATTCAGAGCATCTACTCGGATACCATCCACCCAGGAAGAGGGTTCACTGCAGCACTGCTCACAGTGCAAGACCTAGCGGAGAGCTGTTGCAGGCACCACTGGCAGCGTTGGTGACTACATGCTGCCTGGCGTAGCCTACACAGCAATCAGAAACATATTTAGTTATTAAAAAATCCAACTGGTGGCAGGATGACGAGCAAGGCCTGTCACAAATCATGTCCACTGAGCACTCTGAAAGGATGGGCCTTCAGGGACCACACTGGAGAAACCCAAATTTGCCCAAAGAATGTTGTAAGAGGAGGAGGCTGGAAACGGAGATCTCACCCTCAGGGGGAAGTCAGTGGGGCAAGGCACCAACCTAAGTTGAGAACCTGGATGGGGGATGGTGGCTGAAGGCAAGGTACCACCTGAAAGTAAACACAATTTAATAAACAAATAGGAAGTACAGTGAAATCTAGGAAAACAATGGTACTATACGAAGCATACTATAAAACAAAATGGTAGTAACGCTGGTGCTTAGCACGCCCAGGTTGTTCAGTGATCTCAGCATAAATCCCACTATGATGCGTCTTAGTGCTCAATAAATACTTTACAATTAACACACAACTTAAAAAGCAAAAAAATCAAAACCCTAGCACAACTTCACTCTCAAGTTACATAGCTCTGGAAACAACAAAAGAGCTCAAGTAGGAGCACGCACACAAGAGCAGCTATCAGTATATTGACTTTAAAATCCCATAACTGTGCGGAACAGTACCAGCTACCACAGATGATAAACCTGTGCCCATTCGGAAGTTCGATGCCTTCACAACTTAACAATGAACAGTTCCTGAAGTGCAGCCGCCCCTCAGGATATGGATAGTATAGTTGCATAAGAACTTACCGCTACAGTAGATCTTTGAGAGAATCTCTTGCAGCAAGCCACATCTTTGGAACTATAGCCATCAGGCACTATGACCACACAGAAACTTTTCTAGCTAGCACTCAACTGGGGCCGCCCACAACAAAGTCAGCAGACGTCGCTCCTTCCATAGATACATGAGCACCCTGGCACACTCCTCAGTTCCCTCACTGAAGACCATACATAGAGGATGTCCTCCAAAGGAACCGAGGGAGGGCAGGGGTTCTCACCACTGTAGAAAGAAAAACAGAAGGTTAACTCATTACCTCCAACAGCTCCATATGAAGTCCGAACTAACTATTGTTTACCTGACACATAATGGCTGCCCAGGAGGTAATGTAAGTGTTCTGGAGAAGGAGAGTGACACAGAAAGCACAGGCGAAGGACGGATGGTCCCCCAGCACTACCTCAGTTCTCCTGCCAGAGACCCTGGCAAGCACAGAAAATGGAGAACCGAGGCGTTACTCTGAAAATGAGGAAAACTAAAAAGATGGAGAAGCAGTCACCAGGGGGATGGAGGGAGGGAAAGCAGCTCCAGCTGCAAGAGTTCCTCTCAAAGATGTACTGTTATGATAAGTTCTCACATGACTGTACTAGCTCACTTCGAGGGGGCTCTTGCAGCAGGTTACACCATAATGGCAGAGTCCCAAGCAGTGAGAGGACTGACCCTGGTCAGCTGGGAAGAGGTAGAGGTCAGAATAGACATCTCAAGAGAGTAGGCCCTGAAGGACAGCCAATCCAAAACCTGCCCTTTGCCTAGAGGCAATGTCCAGACTGTAATGCCAGATGAAAGTGTGGACAAAACTCCAAGTGACCACTGCACAGATGTCAACAATGGACAAATTTCTGAAAGATGCAAACAAGGTAGCTACCCTCTGGCAGCATGGCCTTTAACCAAGCCAAGTAAAGGCTAGTTGTATTTGCGGCAGCAGAAAACAATGCAATTCACCAACCGTTTGGACAAACACGGTTTAGAAACTGAAGCCCCTTCTTTCCTTGGAGCAAAAGAAACAAATAACTGATCAGATTTTCTGAAGGCACGGGTGCAGTCCAAATAATAATGAAGTACCCGGTGAACATCCAGAGTATGTAGTAAGGCCTCCGCCGAGTTACAATACTCTAGTTAATACATAAGAAGATGGATGTCCTGATTCAGAGTAAACTCATACACCACCTTAGGAAAAACTTAGGACTGATTCTCAAGGATACCCTGTTCTTGTGAAAAACTAAATAAGATTCTCTACACATCAGAGCCTGAAGCTCGGAAATCCTCCAAGCAGAAGTAATAGCAACTAAAAATAACACTTTCCGCCACACAAAGCGAAGCTCGCAACTTGCGGCAGGCTTGAAGGGAGGCAACGCAAGTTTCTTTAAGATGAATAACAGATCCCAAAGAGAGACAGGGTCCCAAATGGGGGACTTTAGATGCAGGATACCCAGCAAAAAGGCGTGGGACAGGTCAAGCTGGGCAAGGGACTTGCCATCTATAGATACATGGTATGTTGAGATGGCTGAAAAATGCACCTTAATGGATGAGTGCCCCAGGCCAGAGTTAGATATGGAAAGGAGATACTCTAGAACGAGATTCTCCAGACAAGCAAAGGGATCCAGATGGCGAGCAGTGGCCATATGCAGAACCGCTTCCACTTCGTAGCATAAGTAGATCTAGTGGAGGGTTTTCTGGCAGTCACTAGAACATCTGCCACCTGGGGGAGGTACACGCCTAAATGGGCAATTGCTAAGTCTGCGGGAGCTATGCATGAAGATGCAGAGACTTTAGATCCAGATGGACAAAGGTGCCCTGCTCCTGTGAGAGGTCAGAATACAGAGGCAGGGGGAATCAGGGGTTCCACTGCAAGCTGTTGTAGGAGTGGAAACCAAATCGGTCATGGCCAAAAGGGGGCAATTAGAATCATCTCTGCCCCTTCAGACTGCAATATGAGCAGGACTTTCTGCAGCAACTGAAAGGGAGGGAAGGCATACAGAAACCTCCCTGTCCAAGACAGAGACAACGCATCTCACCAGAAAACACCAGGCCCTGGATCTAGTGAGCATAAAATGGGCAGTTTTGCGCTGGATGGGAACGTGAATAGATTCAGCTCTGGGCGGCCCCGCCTTTCGAAGAGATCTTCGGCCACTGCAGGAAGAAGTTCTCATTCATGAACCTTGGACTGAGAACGGCTTAAAATGTTGGCAAAGATGCTCTGAATGCCTGGAACATGCACAGCCGTCAGGCTCCGGTGATGTTCTATGGCCCAATACTAAACTCTCATGGCTTCTCTGCGGGGCAGGGGGTAAGAATCGTTTTCCTCCATGCTTGTTTATGTAAAGACTGACATGTTGTTCATCTGGATCAAGAGGTGACCTGGGAGCAGATGCGTCTGAAAGGCTGGGAGAGCATACAGTATTGCTTGCATATCCAAAACTTTGATATGGAGATGCTGCTCCAATGGGGACCCAAGTCCCCACAGTCTGGCGGTCTGCCAGATGGGCACCCAAGTCCTGGACTGACGTGTTTGTGGTCAGAATCTGTAGAGGTGACTCCGACCGGAAGGGAATTCACCTGGAAAGGTTGTAGGGGTTCAGCCACCTCTTCATGGTCTGATGGACAGAGTTGGATACTGACACTGGGAGGTCCAAGTCACCCGAACGTTGGTCCCACTAAACCCGGTGGTTCTACTGAGCCAGTCTCATGTGCAGGTAAGCCAAAGGTGCTGTTGCAATGGCTGCTGCCATATGTCCCAACAGTCTGAGAACCATTCTGGCTAGGACTTGAGACAATGAGACCAGCTGAGCCGGAGTCTGAAGGTGTTCTGCTCCGTCCGGTGGAAGAAAGGCCATGCCTTGCTCAGTGTCTAGGATCACTCTTATGTACCGGAGTCTTTGACTTGGCTAAGGGGATTGATTTTGGAAGGCTGAGGGTTACCCCCAGATCCTGAAACAGGAAAAAGGTGTCCTCCATGGTACTGAGCAATGTCTCCTTGGTAGGAGCTGTCAGAAGCCAGTCGTCTAGGTAAGAGAAGACATAATGGCCTACCCTCCTTAAGGCCGCTGCCACTACTGCTAGACATTTCACAGAGACTCGAGGGGCCTTGGACAAGCCAAGGGCAGGGCCCGAAACCAATAATGGTTTCCTTGGAAGAGGAAGTACGGGAACCTCCTGAGGGGTGGAAACACCAAAATGTGGACGTAAATGTCCTGCATATTCAGGGAGCAGAGCCAATCCCCTTGATGAAGGAGAGAAGGCTTGGAAGGGTGACCATCCTGAACCTTTTGTACTCAATGAATTTGCAGAAACAGTCTAACTGCCTGGAGTCCTCATCAGGAGGATGAGTACTGAGGTGTTGGGGTCGTTTTGAATGGTCATGGGCCACACTGATAATGACTGAGTCGGCCTCTGGGTGCACCCCAATAGAAGGGTTCATCCCTTGGAGCATTATACAAGCGATCTACCTTTTTGGATGTGGTGTAGTAGATGGGCGCTTCCAGGCCGCCCTGTTGACATTCTTGAAGGAGTCAATGAGACAGAGAGAGAACAACTAGAGGTAAGGACTCCTTCTTTCGAAGGAAAGTGGCTAACCGACGTCGATCAAGGTCCACTTCCTCAGTGTCCCATGAGGGCCTGGGTGTGTCATCACATCCAGAAACTTTGGGTCATCTGAAGGGGACTGCAGAGTGTCCTTGGGCTCCTCTGGCTCTGAAGGAATATCCAAATCTCCAGAATCATCGTACGCGAAGGAGGAAGACTACCCCCCTCCCGATTCATCCAAATCTGGTAAAAGAGAGGGTGAGTGCCGAGGTTTAGGCTTATGAGGTCCAGAATGACCAGTGTCTGGCTGCGGCATAGGCTGTCTAAGAGTAGGCGTCAGAGCCTTCCTAGGAGGAGCCTTGGGAGTTGGGGGCTACTTTGGGGCCTCCTTGTCTTTAAAATATGCTCACCGGGCTGCAAAAAGTGCATTGGCATCACCTTCCCGAGGGAGGTGACTGCATGCCCCGGGCATCGCAAGGTGACGTCGGTCCCCGACTTCGGAACCAACTTTGTAGACACCTTGACTGGGAGACGGGCAAGAACCCACCACCTGAAGCAGAAAACCCAATTGAGCCGCCTGGCTGAGTACCCATGTTCAGAATGTGCCTCAGCTTCTGGGGCTGAAAGACTGAGGTTGGAGACCAGAGTCCCACAGAACCACCTCCTGAGACAGAAACCACAGTGGGGGGATTCGACCACTGGCAGCCCGGAGGGAGACAGGGCTGACTAAGTGGAAGGGGCCAACCTCCCAAAGGAGGAAGACCCCTAATCAGCACCCAACTTGTGCAGGGACCTGGAGCAGGAAGCGGACCAGGGTTTCTCCCTATGCTTCTCCAGGTGTGTGTGCTTTCCCGAAGACTTCTTTGAATCCCTCACCAAAGAAGTGTAGGGACTGGGGAAGAGGCAGTATTCTGGTGAAGCTCCTTCTCCATCAAAAGAAGTTTCTGCTGCAGCAGGAAGGATTCCAAGGTCTCCTGGCAGCAAAGCTGGGTCTGTTGACTGAAGACTTGACAGTGCTGGCAGGTCTTAATGTCATGATTCGGGCCTAGGCAAAGTAAGCACGCCGAATGGCCGTCCTTGTGGGGCACTTTGTTCACCGCTGTTCAACAGATGAGGAAGGACAAGAAGACATGCACAAAAAAAATACTGAAAATAGAAGAAAGTGATAAAAATAAGAAAGCATGGGTAACGTGGAAAAATGGCGGTCGACTTAAGCAGAAGGTGTCCGTGGAGGTCCGACTTGCGCGGGTCGATGGTGGAAAAAGAACCGAGCTAATGTTGGCGGACCGCCCTTTAATACCATAGGGAATGTCAGGGCAGGCCAATGCACAAAAGACTTTAAGATAAAGCGTAGAAAAATACAGATGAATAGTGACTATAAATACACAAGTAGAACAAACTAGTAAGGTGCAAAAAAAAAAAAGTGGATACAATGCAGTGCTGTGCAAAGACAGGTAATCTAGCTAGAATTGCTAAAACAGCTGAATGGAAATTGTACAAGGTCTTACGTAAAAACAGACTGACCGTGTTAGACAGTAAATTTTTTTTTTTTTTTTTTTTACATTGCTAGGTTGGTTGCTATTTGTGTATTTACAGTCACTCTTTATCTATATTTTTACACTCCTGCGCAGTCTGTACTAAGCTTTATCTTAACCCTTGCACCGCTGCGGACTGATATTAATCCAAAATTCCATACGTACTAATTCTGCAGGCAGCCTAAAAGAGTCTTTGAGCATTGCCTTTGGGATGCCTCTTTAATTTATGCGACATGTTTTCAGTCTGTGATGTGGTTAGCCATTCAGTAATTAACACTACCCCTTTAAGTGTTTTACTATTTAGCATAACTAGCTAGCCTAATGCCATTCACTCTCTGTTGAAGGCGTCACTATACGCTGAAATGTAAGGACTGTGAGCTGGGAGCTCATTCAGGTGTGGCCAGGTAGTAACAGTGTAGTCTCTGAAGCAATGGAGATTTTGTGAACTTTTTCAGTCATGGAATACACAATTTGCTGGGCCGTTTAAAGTTCTTACTGACTCCTGAAGTGAGATAGATACCTGTAAGCTGCTTACTTTTGAACCATTTAATTAACTCTTGCTGATAATTATAATTAACTTTTGGTTCTGTGTCTATCTGTGATGCATTAGGAACATATTCTGAAACACAGTCTGGACTACTTACTCAGTACAGATGGGCTAAAAGGAGTGCTGACCCACTCTGCTCTTTAATGGGGTTTTGTGTCTACATTGTGAATTATACCAGGGTAAGTGCACCCTCCAGCTTGCAACGCTTATTTTTGTCCTTTGAGCTACTGCTTCTTGTTTCTTGTATTAGAAATGCGACAGTTTTGCGTTGAGTAGGGACACAAAAAGGTCCGATTCTGGATGGCCCCACCAGTAAAACAGATCGTCTACTACTGAGGTTAGCAGTTCCCACTCGTGCATCCTGGATTGCGAGTGGCTGAGCCTGTCTGATGGGATATTCTGAATGCCTGGAACATGGACGGCAGACAGCTCCTGACCGTGTTCCAGAGCCCAGTACCAGACCTTCATCACTTCCTGACACAGAGGATACGAGTGTGTCCCTCCTTGCTTGTTGATGCAGTAGACTACACTGATGCTGTCCGTCTGCACCAGCAGATGGCCCAGGGATAGGTGGGTCTAGAAGGCTTGTAGAGTGTATAGAATGGCTCTCATATTCACACCAATGTACAGAAGGTGTTGGCAGGGGGTCAATACTGACTTGGCCAGACTGACCTGACTCCCAGGGCAAGGAACAGCTGTATGGTGCACTCTATAGAGTCCAGGGCAGCTGGTTTCTGGACCATGCTTTAGGCAGCCAACTGACCAGGTAAGGGAAGACATACACACCCTCCCTCCTGAGAGCCATAGCTGATACTGCTTAGCACTGGGTAAAGACCTGTGGTGCCGAAGATAATCCAAAGGGTAATGCTCGGAACTGACAGTGCTCATCCTGGAATTGGAACCTGAGGTAATGCTGATGGGGAGCACACACCTTGATATGCCGGTATGCATCCTGCATGTCGATAGAGCATATCCAGTCTCTCTGAAGCAGCAGGCCCTGTAGGGTCACCATCCTGAACCTTTTGCACAGGATGTAGGAATTCAGGTCTCTCAGATCCAGAATTGACCTCAAATCACCCTGTGGATTTGGGAATTAGGAAGAAGTGGGACTAGAATCCCCCATTTCTCTGGTTCACGGGGACAGGTTCTATGGACCTTTTTTGTAACAAAGTGTGGATTTCCCTCAACAGCACTGTAATGTGAGCTGGAGGGTAATGAGACCGAACTGGGAGAAGACAGGGGCCGCTCTGTAAGTTCTAAAATGTGGCCTTGCTCTACGATCTGTAACTCCCAAGCATCTGTTGTGATCTCCCGCCACCTGTCTAGCTGGAAGGAGACGTGACACCCAACCACCACCTCCTGAGGAGCTGGGGGGTGGGGTCTGCTAAGGAGTTATGCTGAGGTAGCCCTTGTGCCTGGGGCTGCGGCCCCTCCTCTGGGGCCTTTTGCAGCTGTGGCAGAAGGGGTAGACAGGGGTGCTGATGCCTGATGCTTGGTCTGGGGTCTAGTGCCCTACTGAGGCTTGTTCTAGGCTCGAAGAAAGGGTGCAGTCTGGGTACCTTTGAGCTGGGTGTGGTAAAGGGAGTGGGATGACTGCAGGGTTCTGCCTGAGGCCTACAAGTCAGAAAGAATGTCCTGAATGTCTGCCCCGAAGAGTTTATAGCCTCTGAAGGAGGCATTCATTACTGGCTGTTGAACATCCGAGGCAAACCCAGAAACCCTAAGCCAAGAATGTCACCGGAGACAGGTGCCTGCGGCAGCTGCTCTCACGGAGGCATCAAATGCATCATAAACCAACCATAAGAGATGCTTGCCTACATCTGCCCCAGACTGAACAGTACTGAGATGCTCTTGCTGCTGTGTACCCTCTGGGAGTGCCTTAGCTGCTGCCTTATCCTTTCTCAAGGGAGTGTTCTGGTAATTGATCATGTGGGCTATCTAGTTCATGACCCTAATGGACAAGGTGGCAGAGGCAAATGTCTATTTGCCTATGTAGTCCAGCTTTCTGGATTCCTTGTCCAGAGGAAAAGAGCTGAAATGTTTAGGTCTCTTAGTCCTATCGTGGGTGACCTTGCTAACCACAGAATCTGCTTGCGGTTGTTCTGCAAAGAAGGGTTTCCCTGAGGGAGCCTGGTATAGTTTGTGGGCTTTCCTGGGTATAGCAGGGATCAGGTTAGGCCTGTACCAGTGTGACAGATTGACCCCCGTCATAGTGGACACCCTTGGGATAAATTAAACCCCTTTCCCAAGCAGTTTTAATATAAGAATAGCAAACATTTATGTCTACTTTTTCTGGATGTTAGCAGCCCTCTTCTAAGATATATTTTGCAGCAGACAGCATGAGGTAATATGACCCTGCAGGAGAGTTTAAAACTGCACAGAATGTTCTGACCTTTAACAATGCTGTAATAAGTTATGTAATGTGCTCCAAGTGGCTGCCAAATAACTGTTCTCTATGAAGCAACAGTGGCCCCTAGTGGCTAGCGTTATGTTATGTCTGCTGTTAATCAAAAGGCAGTGGAAACTTTTTCCAGCTTCTAGTAAGCTTATAAAATGCCCTACCTCAGTGCTAAGAGAGGAGAGATAGGGTGGTCAGTTGGATACAGACTGAGGAAGGTGGAAGACCTCCTGGTAGTGTATGCTTTCACACTGTTAGGCTGAAGAAAAGTCTCAGAAATTGTTGAATCTAAACAGTTGTCTGACTTATAATTTTATTTTCTGTATATTTTACTTGATAAAAATAAGATAAATGCAACCTTGCATTTTTTATGCACCCGATTTGTGGTCTGCCGGAACTTGCGTTATCCTAAACCCACACCCGGTGACATATGATGTTAGAAGTGGGATCTGTCTGGACGTCCAAGGAAACAAGAGGGAGTCCAGTCAATTGGTGCCAGACATGGAACTGAGGATACACGGCAGAGGTGCATGGCACCGGCAGAGATGAGAACAGCACCTGATGGAGATGGTGACCTGATCGAGGCACCATGGATGGGATGAGATGGACCTGATGGCTAAATGGAGACCCTGATACGGCTTCTTCACTGGATGAGTGGGAGATGGCTGGAGGCTGATCGATGCCGGAGAGAGGCAGAGTGCAGATGCCAGGAGCCACTTGAGAGGTCCCACTCGGAGGATGTCGAGGAAGAATCAGTGGAGCAGGATCCATGGGCTCTGGAAGAGAAGGACCCCCTAAAGAAGCATTTGTGACCAATGTTTATGGAGATCCCGTTGTTGCCCATTTTTCCAGGCTGCTACAGTATTTGGTGGAGGGCGGCAAACAAGAAGAGGAGACCCCAGGTTAGACTTTGACTGGTAATGTATTACTGGGACAGAAGACTTCAAGCAACATGGAAGGAGCCATTTTGACTGAAGGGACTTCTGTATATTTTAAACCTCCTCCTATGAAAAATTATTGTTCTCCTGGTGCTGACTGGGGAAAGTTGCATGTGGGGAATCCTGAAGTAACCCAGTTAAGGGAGTATGTAAAAATCAAGGATGGGAGACAGGTTAATGGTGGCATGGGGACATGTTATGATAGTATGAACTTAGGAAGGAAGTTCTGTATCATATGAGGCCCAACACCTGGACAAAGCAAGTGGATGCCCAGGTAGTTGTGCCCGTGACATACAGGAAAACGGCGATGGAGGGTGTTCACGCTAGTCACTTGGGGCTAAGCCATGGGGAGGTACTGGCTAGACTTGCCCCATATTTTTATTGGCCTGGCATGTATAGGTAGGTAGTAGCATACTATAAGACCTGTTGTAAGGGCAGACAGATAGTGACCCCCTGATAATGATGAGGGAGGAGTAACCCAGAGGGTGAAGGGAAAGATATGGCACCCTGGGAGGAGGGGGGGGGGAGACTCCCACATAGAACAGAAGAGACTAGGTGGTAGCCAACACCACTAGTAGTGTACAAGATTTAATATGTAAACTCAGAAGTTAGGGACAGGCTGTTAGGCACGCAGCATGGTATGCAAGTGGGAACAAAGCAGGGTGGTACCCCCCCCCCCAAAGGTAGTTTCACGGGTGCTGGATGGTCCAGCCATTCAAATGTATCTGGCCAGGGAAAGTCAGTAGATGGCATAAAACTGTCATTAGTGATTTTTTCTCCTAAATGTAATCGATGATATTGTAGTCTACTAATGGAGAAACTAATTTCAGAATAATTTAAGATGTCTCAGGGTATTTGTATTGTTATGAATAGGATACTTTACAAATTTTTTTTTTTTGAAAGAGACCCTGAGACAGAGCTTCCAGTGACAGTGGGCTGAAGCTCCACACCCTTCTATCCAGGGTGTTACTTGAGATTTGGACAACCGTAGGACAGTTGCCCTCTTGTGCCGGGGGTGTGTGTGTGCAACAGGGTGATCCCTGTCATAGTGGACACCCCTGGGATAAACTGAAACCCCTTTCCCAAGCAGTTTATATGTTTTGTATAATGTCCAACTTGCTGCTTGGTTGCTTATAACAAAACTAAGAGTACAGTTACAAAATGAGAGGGTAGTTTTAATATAGGAATAACAAAAGTTTGTGTCTGCTTTTTCTAGATGTTTGCAGCCCTCTTCCAAGATATATTTTGCAGCAGGCAGCATGAGGTAATATGACCCTGCAAGAGAGTTTATGAGAGCACAGAATGTTCTGACCTCGGCTTCGACCTTTAACAATGTTGTAAACAAGATATGTAATGTGCTCCAGGTGGCTGCCAAATAAGTGCTCTCTATGGAGAAACAGTGGCCCCTAGTGGCTAGCTTTATGTTATGTCTGCTGTGAATTCTGCTGTTAATCAAAAGGCAGTGGAAAATTTTTCTAGCTTCTAGTGAGCTTATAAAAAGCCCTACCTCAGTGCTGAGAGAGGAGAAATAGGGTGGTCAGCTGGATACTGACTGCAGAAGGTGGAAGACCTTCTGGCAATGTGTGTTTTCACACTGTTCGGCTGAAGAAAAGCCTTAGAAACTGTTCAAGCTAAGCAGTTGTCTGACTTATAATTTTGCTTTCTGTATATTTTACTTGATAAAAATAAAATGATAAATGCAAACTTGCGTTTTTTTTATGCACCCGATTTATGATTTGCCTGAAATTGTGTTATCCTAAACCCACACCTGGTCACAGCCAGGCAGCCATGGTGGCATCCTCAAAGGCCACCATCAAGGGAAGGACTATGATCGGCGGAGAATCAGGCAGCTCCAGGTACTCTGTGAGGTTCCTCAGGACTATATCCTGCTCCTCTGTATCAAACCTCATGACAGTCCGTAGCTGTTTCATGACTGCAGTAAAGAGGGGTCATCAGGGGTGACCTCGGGGTGTATTTAAAGGAATCCTCCCACCCTCTCCCAGACGAGACTGCAGATGAAGAGGGAGCGAGGCTGGCAGTTCCATACTCACAGTCATCATCATCCTGGAGATCAGAATGATACTCCTCCTTGTCACCAGGATTTGAAGAGGGGACCAACAGCGTGGAAGAGTGAGGACGAGTAGGCTGTGGCACTGTGGATGGCATAGATGGGGAAGGGGAGGCAGGCCCAGTAGGCCCCCACATTGTCGGTCCTGTTGGAGGGATAAGACAATGCACAGAGTCCCGGAAGGAGTACAGTATCATTTGGACGTCGATGATAGGCATCTTCAGGGCAGGCTGCAGTGTCGGCAGGGGAAACCAAGGGCCTGGCCCTGGTGAAGCATGCTGTAGTACTGGCATCGTCAGAACCGTCTGAGACATCGACAGGAAGGGCTGTGTACCAGTCTTCAATGAAGCAGCCTGGGGCTGTGATGGGGAGACTGTCCCCAGAGTTGAAGCAGAGCCTGCAGTGAAGGCCGTGGGCGGGCATCACGAGACTGGAGCCCCGAGTGCGATGGCTCCGCTACCAGCCAAGGCCAAGCCGGCAGAGAGACCTAAAGCAAGGTCCAAGGGAATCACCAAGGAAGAGAGAGAGAGAGAGAGAACCCCGGATGACCATTCCATTAGTGCTCCCTGGTTGTGGGTCTGCAGAAAAGAGGCACCAGAATAGCAAGGACTGTGCGATCGGTGGGGGGCAAAAGAAGAGTGGGTGCCAAAGACCCCACTCCTGCGAAGGAGAGACTTCATTGTGGAGGAAGGAATGTGATTAGCAGTAGAGGTTATTGCTGTGGCAGACGATGACCCAGCCGTGGTCAGCTCCCAACACAGCGACCCTCTCCTGGTAAGTGTACTTCCAAACTGATTTGTCCCAGGCCTTAGAGGATTAGGAGCCCCTGGACAGAGCCAGGGAAGCAGAGGAGCTTCTGGCCTGGAGCTCCTTCTCCATCTCCTTTACTTTCTGTTCTAGGAGGTAGTTTTTGAGGTCCTTCTGGTGGCAGCACCTAGTAGCCTGGTTGAATTTGTGGCAGAATTTGCAGGTCTTTACGTTGTGTCCGAACCTAAGAAGCAGACAGAGGAATCGTGGTCATCACTGTCTGAAATCTTCTTTCCTTACTCGCAGAAATGAAAGAGATTTTTGGGCTCGGTAAGCATAAAATAAAAATGTGAAAATCACTTTAGGGTAACTAGGGTGAGAAAAGAAAAGTAGGAACGTTTCGGTGCTCGACTGAAGCTGTGGTGTCTCCATGGGATCTGACGTGCAATGGTCGATGTCAGGAAAAAAAATGAGAGCGGTACAGGGCCACCCACGTATATATGGGAGAAGCGATGTTGGCTGATATCGTCGTGGGCAGACCCAGCTGACTGTTGGCTAGAAAGGTTTCTGTGTAGTCCTATTGCCTGACGGCTATAGTTCCAAAGGTGTGGCTTGCTGTAAGAGATATCCTCGATGAAGATATATTTGTATAATTATATAATATTAGTTTGGCTACCTTGTCTGCAGTTTGCATTCTGTTCCAGGTTTCACGTGTTTTGCTGTAGGATTTAATGTTTCTAAGTAGTCTTATGTGCATCCCACTCAACTGTCCCTGATTTTCAGAGATGACCCTGTTTTTGCCTCAAAATTTTCCTGTCCCTCGTAAAATTTGCGTTTTTGTTACAGATCAGTGGGGATTAAAAGCACAAAATGATGTCAAACATTAAAGTTAGACTTCTTCTTCAGAAAATGCATCGTAACACAAATCCTTTCATTCTTTCAGCTTTCTGAGTGAATGGTACCAATTTTTAAGATGCGTCCCTCATTTTGGGTCTTTAGCCCTGATTTTTTTGAGCCTTGTTGATTCATGAGGCAAGAGGTTGAGAGGTATACTTATGTGCAGTCAGTGTTTTTCTGTAGTCTAGTTTTTTCTTCTGCAGTATAATGGGGGCACGCGCGCTTTCTAGCCCTCCCCCTATAAAAAGGGGAGTGGTAATGCAAAATCAGTATAGCATATAACAGCAAGGCTTGTGGCGTGGTGTTTGCGGGCATGTGCTGTGGTCAAGATCAGCAGCTTCGAGCGTTTCTGAGGTCAGGAATGGCAGTCCGACATTGTTTCGAGTTCAGAAGCAGTGGTCCAGCATTGTGATGCAGCCAGGAGTGGCGCTTGGCAGTGAGGTGCCTTGTTGAAGAAGAGCAGGGAGCCGGCCTGCAGCAGCATAGACAGCTTGTAGACTAAAAGTCCTGCAGCATCGAGGGACATGGTTGTGTGGCGAGTGTTGTGGGAAGGGGCTGGTATATTGTGGGTTAGGATAGGGATTTTCCCCCCAGGCTGTGAGCTGGTGTTGTAAGGGCTGTTGTGTTAGTGAGTGTTAGGGATCCGATTTGGTTTGTTAGTGTGTTATTAAGGTGGTTGTTACATGTATTGATACAGTGGCTGTTACATGTGTTAAGATGGTTGTTTTATGGTGTTATTAAGGTTTTAACATGGTGGTTCATACTGCGTTTGTTAGGAATCAATGTGTTATTAAGGTGCTAAAACACATATCTGACTACCCCCTTCCCCCCACCCCTACCACATAGCTCAGTGTTTCAAGCTTCCTATTTTATTCATAATGATGTGCACCTCCTCAATGTCAGCTCCTTTTTGTTCTGAGGCGCTCAACAGCGTCTTTCGCATTCAAGAACATCTTTCTGTAAAGCTGAACCGCAAAGCTGGTTATAGTGGTTCAAATGTCTCAACAGAAAAACACTATTCAGCTCATGAGACTAAAGAGGAGTCAAATGGGTTACCTGTTGGTTGTCAAATAGACAACAGGTTAGAATAAACAGTACTCTGTCTGATGTGGGGAGTGTTACCCGGCGGAGTTCCTCAGGGTTCGGTCCTTGGACCAACCTTGTTTAATATATTTATTAGTGACATGCAGGTTAGTGAAGGTAATCTGCTTTCAAAGTTTGCTGATGACACTAAGTTAGGGGGAGCAGTAAATACAGCTACAAATAGGTCTATGCTTAAGCAATAAGGCATGACAAGGTGTGTGTTATCATTTAATAACATCACTCCTGGGGTGAGCTGAAGCATGAGGCGAAGCCACTCTCATTCAGCACCAGCCCCGGAGCACCTGCCTCGTTCCCCAATCGCCTTGCTCCTGCAGATGCCCACTGGCTTAACCCCCAGGCAGGGCTACGGCACTGAGCAGGCTTGTCTACGATGGGAGAAGGTGTCAGCGAACTGACATTGCCCCCCTGGCTTCCCCCAGGGCGGGATTCAGGGCCTGGTGGTGCCGCAGGGCCTTAACGGGTCAGCAGGGAGCTATGGAGGCCAAGTACAGGGCGGGCTTCATCCATAGCGGCCAGCAATTTTTCTGGACTGCCCCGGGGTGGAGATGTGCAATGACGTCTACTGTCCGACCCCCCCTTGCGTGCTGGCATCGGTCGGCTGTAGTTACACCACCTTCCGCCAGGGGTCCATCAGGCACCGGATACTCTACCCCCTCCCTCCCCTGAAGAAAGAGAGCAGTCCAAGGGACACTCAATCCTTTTCCCCGGACGGCCCTCAGACTCCCCGGGTCCGTTCCTGAACCTTGGTCATCGGCATCGCAAGCAGAAATCCAACTGCTGCGCTGGTGGGCCAGCACAGCAAATAGTAATATTTAAATGATATGCCATTGGGAGGGTGCACTGGGTTCTTTAACTGGCCATGATCCCATAAATTTCTTAAACTTGCATCCTGCCCCACAACCCTCTGGCCCCAATACCTTTCCTCCCACCCCCACTCAACCCAAAAACGATGATAAGTGTTCCTCCGTGGACGTCCAGCACAATCTCTCTCCATATTAGCTGGCTGCTGTCCATCTAATGAATGTGAATGGAACCAGAAATGTTACCTGATCAGCTGATTTCTATCAGATTGCTTGCAAATCCATTCATATTTATTTTACTTAGTTTTTGCTGACCGGGTAAGTGCACTAGACAAATCCTGCCTATTTTCAGGCACGACCTGGGGAAGGGGGATACAGATGAATGACAACTGACCTTGAACCAGATTAAGTTGTTGGTGGTATTTTTAGTGAACGAGAGAAATTTGGCCAGGACACCGGGGAAATTCCCCTACTCTTGCCAGTAAGGGGACCCTGTCACTGTGTGGGACGGTCATTCTGACCTCAACTGTGGAGGAGGAAGGTCGGTTACAGAGGGCTACGATGCCCAGAGTTCCGAAGAGACCGGAGTTCAGTTGCAGGAGGGATCCGCTGAGGTGGTGGCTGGGATGCACCCGAGGGGTGGCCAGCAGAGCGCCCGAGTCAGCGGGCCCATGGAGGATTTTGCAGTTCAGCCTTTAAGTCTTGCTGAGAAGAGGCGCTGCTTGGAGGAGGAACTTCTCAAAGTCAGTGAAATGCTAACGCAGGAGAGTCGGAGAGTAGATTTGGAGGACGACTGGAAGAGGACGCGTTCCACGACGTCGCCGGGTGCTTTGGAGGCAGCGGGGCCTAGTAAGCTCCATACAGCCGTTGAGCGGCAAGTTTCTGGCAGTGGTGTGGCATCTTCAGCCTGGGGGGATTTTGTAGATGCGTCCTGGTCTCCGGAGCGAGCACTACGGAATGCGGGCTGGATCCCTGCGACAGGCGCTGTGTGGAAGCTGCAGATCTGCCTGGTGATGCACAGATAAGTACTGTACTACCTGTTCCTGACCAGTCTTCTTCTGTCTTGTGTACTGGTTCCACTGTTTCTCAGTCTGCTTCTCAGCCTGCCCTTCCCTTCGCTGTGACGACAGGTGGGGTGGCTGAAGATATTGCTCTTCCTGCAACAGAAATGCAACAGCCGGCTCCTGACCCTTCGGAGAAGCCTACTTATGCTAGCCATTTTCGGCAGCCTGTGGAACTAGCTAAGTGGCGCAATGCTATTTGTTTGCGCTATGTGGGTCCCAGGGATAATCCCGATAGATTTTATATTGGGAAAACGCTTTTGAAACAGAGTATGGGGTTCTCACCCTCTGAAGTATATGCGTTGATTCATGTCCTTGGGGAATTTGTTTTTGACATAAGTTTTCGTACCCCTGCACTTTTGGAAATCTTTTGGAGTCATTATTTAAACTTAAAAACTAAACCCTTATGGTCTGACTTTATTGTGTTACCTCTATCTAAACAACCCTTTTGGGTCATTACAATCCTGTTTAGGAATGAAGGGGTTAATGTGGCCGATATTGTGAACTGGCTCTCCAAAAGATGTGATATTCAGGGAAATCCTATTCCTATCCTGGATGCTGAAGGCTTCTGGAATGGGGGTTGGAAATTTCGGGTGAAGCTACGTTCTACAGATTCTGAGTTAATCCATCTCCCTAATCGTTTTTTCCTGGATAGAGATAAGGGCTTCCTTTTCTACCCAGGTCAACCCAGAATCTGCTTTAAATGTGGGTCTCGGACTCGTAAAAGCACCTCTTGCGAGGTGCTTAAGTGTTCTCACTGTGGGGAGACTGGTCACCCTAGTGCCCACTGCTTTCAGACATCCAGATGTAATCTCTGTGATGAGATAGGACATGCTTTTGAATCTTGTCCTCTGGCTGCTAAAAACACGGCTGAAGCAGATTTTGGGGTTCAGGATCATTATATTCGGGTGGCTGTGAGGCAAGGCCTCTCTTCAGTGGGAAGTATGGATCCCAGAATCATTGTGGCTTGTCCCCCGTTATCTGAGAAAGCCTTGCCTGAGGAGCCTGATCTGGTTTCTACTTTCATGGATTTCAATGATGTTGAGGCTTCCATGGTACCTGAGCTGGAGATTGTGGGGGTTGCTGGTCCTGCTCCCCCTGTGCCTTCAGGTTCCGGCCCCTCGGATGAGGGTTTTACCACAGTTAGTGGTAAAAAAGGGAAGTTGGTAAAGGGGAGAAGCAAATTGGCTAAAAAAATCCATTGTCTCAGTTTCAGCACCTCCTATAGCTGACCCGAATATGTATGAGGTTTTGATGGAGGATTCGGAGATGATGTCAGAGTTGGTTCAGTCTTCTGTGCTCCATTCTCAGCCTGAGCCTCTGGAGCCTTCTGGTGACCATTTGGAACCTAGGCCTCAGGATTGCAAAAGTGGAAGAGTGACTCGGGCATCCAGTAAAGTGAAGTGATGTTTTCCTTCTGCATCTCATGGCTCCTTTTCACTTTCGGGTGGCACCTTTAAATGTGAACAGCATTAAGTCTCCTGTTAAGCGTAGACACACTTATTCACATTTTATACATGAGAATTTGGATTGTGTTTTCTTTCAGGATGTTCATTTACAATCTCCTGAGGAGCTGGCAGCTGCCACTGCTGGTTGGGTATGGGGGGACTGGTCCCAAGGAAGGGATATATGTAGTAGGGTTGGGATTTGTTTTTTTCTGTCACATATTTAGGTAAATCACCATGTAGAAATTTTAGAAGGCAGGGCCTTAGTTTTGGATATTAAATGGGGATCTATGCCTTTGTGTTTCTTGAATATTTATGCACCTCAAACTAAGTTTGATAGGGTGACCCTTTTAAAATCACGTTATCCATTTTTGTGCACTTCTTCTATGGTTATTCTAGGTGGTGACTTTAACTGTTCTTTACCCTCCCAGGTTTCTTCTACTTGCAGGAAAAATGTATATTGTGATGTGGCTTGTCTATCTCAACTACTTGAAGATGTTGGATTAGTTGATGCTTTTGGGCCCTCTGCTGATGGGTCTGGTAATACATATTTTTGTGGTTCCCGAGCAACTCGGATTGATTTAGTTTTTCCTTTCCCCTGGGGCTGCACTGCAGTCTAAATATTTGCAAGAGGTGGCCACATCTGATCACAAATTGCTTAAATTAACCTTATGTGATGTACCAGAGGTCCAGAGGAGGCCAGGCCTTTGGAAGTTGAATAATGCCTTGCTAGCTATCGCTTGTGTGGCTGACAGGCTTTGTTCCCTTTTGTTGGCACGTCAGTCTGTGTTTTTTTATATGATGATTTAAATGCTTGGTGGGGGGGATACCAAAAATGAAGTCAGGACCTACTTTAAGGTTACAGGTAGGCTTAATGGGCGATTGAGGTATGATGAGCTTCATTATCTTAGGGGTCAACTTCATTTTTGGTCCAATCTCCGACAGCAACTTGGGTCTGACTGTCTTGACAGGATTAAGGAATTGAAGGTGGAGCTGAGGCGGCTGCAGTCACAGGTTTTATGGGATATAGAGCGGAAGCATAAGTATGGGATTCTTGGTAAAAAGCAGGATACCTTACCATTTGAATCTATGAGGCTTTTTAAGGAATCTCGTGGTATCCACTGTAGAGGGTGGGCGAGTGTCAACTACTGAAGGCATTTTAGATGCTATACATGCTTATGCTTCTGTCTCTTTTAGGAGCAGATCACTTTTGGATGCCTCTATATGTGATTGGTTCTCTTGCAGGACGTTACCTGTCCTAGCTCCGGAAGGTCAGCATGATTTGATACAACCCATCACATTGGAGGAATTAAAATCTGTTATTTGGTCTCTGAAACCAGGCATTACTCCTGGTTCTGATGAGCTGCCTCATGAGGTCTATAAGGTGCTGTGGGAAGTATTGGGAGCGGAATTTTGTGAGGCATTGAATGGAGGCTTGCAAGCTGGTGCTCTTCCTAACAGTATGTTGCAGGGTGTTTTGCTGCTGCTTTATAAAAATAAGGGTGATCGAGGGGATTTGGATAACTAGAGGCCTCTGTCTCTCCTAAATACTGATTACAAGATTCTGATGAAGGTACTATGTGTTCGTTTATGGGGGATTTTGGATTCCTTGCTGCATCCTTCACAGTTCAGTGGGGTACCACATAGGAGGGTTCAGGATGCCCTGATTCTTCTCAGGGAGCTTCTCCATATGGGAACTTCAGGGGAAGTCTTTGAACATCTGGTCTGTTTAGATCAAGCAAAAGCTTTTGATCAGGTGGAACATATTTATCTTTTGGAGACCTTGCGGAGGTATGGTTTCCCTTTCCAATTTATAGGATGGTTGCAGACATGCTATAAAGGTAGTGCTCTTCTACCAAGTGTAAATGGCTGGTTGGGAAGGGAGATTACGGTACATAGGGGTGTTAGGCAGGGGTGTCCGCGTAACCCCTTACTTTATGTGCTTTCAGTAGACCCCTTCTTGCATGCCTTAAATAGGTCAGATGATATTATTGGTTTGTCAGTGGGTTGTGCTGATCCACAGATTGTCTCTATAGCATATGCAGATGATTTGGTTTTGGTTTTGTCAGGGCTTCAGCTGTTACGGCGCAGCTACTATTGCAGTCTTTTTCTGACATGTCTGGCTCCTCCATAAATAAGCTTAAGAGTGGGATATTACCCTTAGGGTGTGATGTTGCTGATGTGGCCTTGGTTTGGGATATGC
This sequence comes from Neoceratodus forsteri, assembly GCA_016271365.2. Lineage (NCBI taxonomy): Eukaryota > Metazoa > Chordata > Ceratodontiformes > Ceratodontidae > Neoceratodus > Neoceratodus forsteri. The sequence goes on along the minus strand of JADMNL010000022.1, from coordinate 472,772,288 downwards.
CTATTGATTTGGGTATAGGAGAATTCTTGGGGTTTATTTTGGGGGTACTGATGCCCATAGGTACAACTGGAAAAGACAGTTGTTGGAGGCTCGTGATAGAGTGGCACTCTGGAATAAAGGTCGAATGACTAAAGCTAAGCGGATTTACCTTATTAAGACGTTTTTGTTACCATATTTTGTGTTCGTAGCAGCAGTTTACCCCCCCTCTTAGAATCATCTCTCAAAAGTGTGTTTTTTCTTTGTTTGTGGGGAAGTAGGTTGAACCCGGTGCAGAGGGGTATAACATATTTACCTGTTAGTGAAGGGGGTCTAGGGATGTTAAATCCAGTGGTGTTCCTACATAGCATTTTTTTTTTTTTTTATAATTCAGTTCTGGTGCTCAAAGGGGACAGCAAGGTCTGGTCCCCATGGGTGGCTGATGGTACTGGTCTCCTTCTGGAACAATGGGATTCTGCTTCCTTTTTGGCACGTCGGGTTCGGCTGTGTACCATGGCTAGCTACTTTCAGGTGATGTTTCAGAAACTAAAATCCTGGCATATTGTTAAACAACCTCTCTTCAATCACGGAAGCAATTTTACTGTGGCGTATTGCAGTTTTTTTTTATGCAGATCCCTGGTTTCGGGTTTTGTCCGTTTCTGATCAACATTCCAAGCTGCAATTATTAGTTAATAAAAGAGTCCCTAAATATATGTGGAATTTTTTGTGGCTTTGCCTACATAAACGGTTGGGTGTGAAGGGTAATATGAAGCATAAAGAGCTCTCGGAGAGATTTTGTCCTAGGGAAGAGACTTGTACAGGGGTAGTTGAAACGATGCAACATTTATTTTTTGACTGTCCTTTTGCTGTGTCTTTTTGGTCACTCTTCCATGCTGTCTGGCCGCTGAACCCTTTTCAGGGTCATTCATCTGAGATCTGGACAGAGGGGGTTCTTCCTGGCTCATGGGTTGTTTATGATTCTGTCACAATCCATCTTTTGATGGGATACACTGACTTTCAGCTTTGGCAGGCTTGGTGCAGTCTTACGCTTAGGCAGCAATTCAAAACTGAACATCAGGTTATATTTAATATTAGGAAAACAGTACTCAGCTGGAGAATGCTGGAAAAGGGGAAAGTGCACTCAGATCTGTATAAACTGTGGTGGAGGAAAATGAATTGGCTTGATACAGGGTAGAGGTTTGTTGTGGAGAGCAGTACTTGTGGTATTTTTTTCTGGTTCCGAGTACTTTTTGGGCAGTTTCATGTGTATTAACATGACTGCATTGCCTACTGTGTATTGATTAATGAGACCAAGGGCAGCATGCTTTTTTGATGTTTATATGTTTTTTTCTGTATAATTATATGCCCTTTATGGTACGGATGGAAGAGGGTTTTTTTTCTTTATATTAAGGGTCTTTTGGTATTTATACTGTTTTGGTTTATCTTCTGCCCTTTATGAATTCCTTTTCTCTGTTGGAGGGGAAGGGGGTTGAGTCTTTCTCATGAAGTTTTGGAACTGGGGACTGGATTTTTGTACTGAAGGTTTGATGCAGCACTTCTTTTTATTTATTATTAATTGATATTATGTTTTGTGTGAAGTAACACATTTATGTATTTTGCTTTAACACAGTTCATAACACATTCCCCTACTCTTTTAGTGTGTGTGTGTGTCTGTGTGTGTGTGTGTGTGTGTGTGTGTGTGGGGGTGTGTGGGGTGCTTCACATTTAATACTCAGTTTTAGGTCTCTAATGACTGAAATTTGTGTGCTGAATGTATGATGTCATACTTATTCCTGTTTATTATTTGTTTTTGCATTATGATTTTGTGTGAAGTAACACTGTTGTGTCTATGTTTTGCTTTCAGGTTTTGATTACAAATTCCCCAACTTTTTTTGTGGGGGGGGGCGCATTTATTTATACGTTTTGGGACTCTGATAAGAAATTTTTTGAATTGGTGTTTGCTATAATACTTATTTCTGTTTACTTTTAGTTTTGCATTGTGCTTTGTGTGATGTAACACTGTTATGTATATATTTTTCTTTAAAGTTTTGCAACATTCCCCATCTCTTTTAGTGGGGGGGAGGTAGTATGCTTACATACCTTTATTTCTGTCTAGGGTTTATCGTAGGAAGTACTACTCCTTTGTGTTTATGTTTTATCTTTTTTGTGATTTTGTATGAAGGAATACTGATTTGTTTGTATGTTCTTTTAAGTTCTGAATAAAATATTCCCCTACTCTTTTCGATAAGTGCCATGGGATCTTTAACATCCACCTGAACTACCTCCAATCCAGGCAGATGGGACCTCGGTTTAACGTCTTATCCAAAAGACGGCACCTCAGAAGTGCAGCACCCCTCTCATGCTGCACTACAGTGTCAGTACTGGGATATTAACCCAAGTGCAGATGTGGGAACTGAACCCACAGCCCTCTGATCTCCTGGCCTCAGAGGCGAGTGTGCTACCTACTGAGCCACTGACACTGATATTAGATACACAGCAGCCGGTTTGGGGGGGGGGGGTCAGAGGGTTGTTGGACGAGGGGATATATCAAAGAAATTTATAGGGTCTGGCAGGAGGGTGAGGGGACAGTGTGTTTAATACAGACAGATACAGAACACATAGGGTGGGGGAGCTCTAGACAGATGTCACAGTGAGGCTGTTTCAAAGAGCAATGGATGGGGAGGGCCACTGCATGGCGATAGAGTGAAGGGGAAGGGGGGATTGGCAAAGTGACAGACACTACACTGCCTAACCCCCAAAAACACTAACTCTGGAGCGCACTAGTGAGCTGGAAACGGAAGTCACTAAGAGAGTGAAAATGTAAACAATATAAACAATGTAGAGAGACCATTGTTTCTGTGGATCCATGATTCAATTACATTTTATTCATTACAAATAAAACTAATGCAAATGTTCACATAAAAGTTACAATTTTTTAAATCCCTGCTAGGCTAAATAAAAAAATGGCCAGTTGCTGATTAAATAGTACTGCTGCTTTAATCTGGTAACAGAACAGCACAGAAACGCACTGTAACAAAGATATTAGAAAGACCCTGTGTTGTTTAGTACAAATACCTCATGGTTTCACATCACAGTTACAAGTTGTTATGTAAACTTCTGGTGTAGTAGCAGCAGAGACGATGTGAAGTTACACATAATATGAAATGCCAGACAAAAACAAACCAAAAGTCCCGTGTATTCATCCCCTGCCATCCAGACAGCAGTATCCTTCACTATTATAAGACAGCTAGCCACCATTGTTTAACTGGAAATGCTATCAGTAATGTTTATGGCACTGTGGACAGTAAGTGAAACATTTGCGTAAACAGCAGTGGAAACATCTGGGAACCCAAGGCCAAGAGTTTCTCCCTTTCCTCCCAGGCGGTCACGCATCCTCCTAGGTATGAGGCGATGGAGTTGGGTGCAGAGTATAGTCACAGAACTAATACACAGAACACTGCCAGCAATCACAAGAGAAAATCCTAGTACGGCCAGTGCAGACTAAGCAAGCTCCCCCGTGGATGTTGCACGATGCCTCTGGGGAGTCGCATATCAACAGCATACCGACTCTGTTGGCTCTTTTGCCCTCCTTAATACCCTCCCATTCCCCACCAGGACACACCAGAAAACAAGTAGCTCATCTGAAGACAATAAGCATTCCTTCCTGGACATACAAATGTCAAAAACAAAATAAACATAATAAGGGGCGCTAGCATATGCAAGACGTGATACATGGCCTGCTCAAGCCCCTGTCAAAAGAAAGACCAGCACCAACTTGACTCCCTGACTGCCAGCTGAACTGGTGTCTGTCCCCCAGGTTCCCTCAACACTAGATGGGGGAGTGAACTGAAAAGTCTTTAAGGTAGCGAGTAGAGGCAGCACCATTTTGACTGCACAGGAAACAAAGAAGTACTTAAGACAGAAAAGAACCACAGGGAAGGAGGGTGGTTTACTGGCGAAACGTGAATAAAACACCATGAAATAGAATTTAAAAGAGCAGGTATCCACTACCGCATATTTTCATAAATATACTCAGTTCACCATTAACTGTTTTAGAAAACACCATTTATATATCTCAGTTGTCTTTCCGTTTTTGCCAAGTCATCCATGACAAAGTCTCCATTAACCGCTTCCATCCTGATTTGAGACTTGTCACTGTGCTTGCAATTACATCATCATTACTAAGATAACAGACTGTGATGTCACAAACATAGTAACTGTGAGATGAGTTGGGGCTAGTCAGACGTTTTTGAAACAGGTAGTGGAATAAGTACAGTTCCTGTTCATTTGAAAACACTGATATCTGGGAAATCCAAAAACCTGATAAACATTAAGGGTCAGTTTAACTGTCATTAACATAATTTTACATATTTTATTTTAGGAAGTATCTGCTCTTTACAACATAATGGCAGTTTGAGCAAACACAGGCATGGGAAGCACAATGCAAATTAAGATCAAGAAAGGTTGATATTGGCCCAGCATGTTGGTGGTACACTTCACCACCACACTGGAGACAGGGGATTGAGACCCAACCCGACTCCCTGACTAAGCTGATGGGGAACACAGCATGATATAGAGGCATCATGCAGTCACTCTGAGGAAGGGTACTGGTCCACCTGTGCTTTAAGCGATTCCTACAGCAGGGAATGGTGTAATATTGACATTAGGCGTGACCACACATCGTCCATCCCCACCCATAGAATGGCACCACAAGCAAACACTGACAGTAGCCAAGGGTGGAGGGGGTCATAAAGGGGAAAACAATCTACCACACCAGCAGAAAGACAGCATGATACCTGCCACATCTTAAGAACCTCAAAATGGTCCAACACCTGTTGTTGCATCGTCTGCAACTGATAAGCGTGCACTGTCAGGGACCCGCCCGTTGGGGGCAAGCACCAGAACCCCGATGGAGGTAATCAGAGGTCTTGACTTGTGCCATTCGTGGTCCAGGTAGTGTGTGAGTGGGGAAGAAGCAGACTGACAGTGCCTCAGGTAGGCAGAGGAGTGGTAGTTATCGTGGGTTGGGTGGGACAAAACTATAATTATATTTAACGGAAAAAAACAAAAAAAAAAAAGAAATGTGGATGTTGGTAACCCAGGTTTGGAAGCAAGGATGTTAGTGACCAAGGCTTGGAAGCAGTGGCTGGGGAAGGGAGGATATTGAGCTAGCTAGAAAAAAGGAAAAAGAAAGAAAATCACGACAGCAGACAGCACTAGAAAGTGTCAGGACACTCCTGATGAAGCTGTAAAGCAAAACGTTGAATATTTTTGGTACACTTCAACAGTTGTTTTTTTTTTTTTTTATTAGTACTTTTTGACGTTTTTTTTCCCAGTCCCAATCCCAAACGTCCCCGACGTGATGCATGTATGTGGAGGCATGCGCACATCACACCCTACGGAATGCCCCACCCTACCAGCCGTCCCTCTACCCACCTGTGCCACCACTAGTACTCCATCCAGTGGCGATGGACTTCAAGCGGAATGGCATCCACCTGAGGAGAGCTGCCAGCAGGCAGCTCAATCCTGCTCCTACCCCCCCAACCAGCGCCCCCGATGACCCAAGGTTGTTCCCAAACCCGGGTCATCGGCATAGCACAAGGTGTGGCATCCAGCACCTCAACCCTCCACACCACCGGGCTGGCGTATAAAGTTTTTGACACTTATCCTATAGTATCACTGCACTTTTCTTCTCTTACCCTGGTGAGTGTCACAGTTTTTCTTTTGTTGGATGTGCAGTTTACCGTTCAGCACCCATAACTGGGTTGTGCTTTTTTTCTGACTTCAAAGAAGACACTCTATGCTGGGGATGGCTGTGCAGCACAGAGCTAGGGACAAGAGACACTGACTGAGCTTGATGCAAAACGCACATTTGTGTGCGTGCTCTTCAAATAACTCCGGCCAATCTTGGTGGGGGGGGGGGTTCGAAAATGCCCAGCAAAACAACACCAACCCCGGCTCAGCAAACTCAAAATGTTGACCTTGGCATCCATCTCTGGACCAAGCATGGTGCCCACACTGTCGAAACTGCAGGGGGAAGTGAGCCAGGGAGAAACCTAGTGGCAGCGGAAAGCCAATGAGGCAGACTGAGGAGTGGGGGGGGGGGAGAAAAAATAACTTACTGTAGTAATTATGTTTCTTCTAAGGGGTCAGATAATGATTTATACAAGTCTGCAATCACCTCAGCCCTGAGTGATTGCCCCAGGGATGGAATTTGGAATGAATGCAAATTTATACTCTGCACTGTGGTCACACTCCCTCTAGCATCAGTTAGACCAATTAGACTGGATGGGCAAAGAGCCTTTTCCTGACAGCAGCATCTATGTAGCTACATATGTAGCATTCTAGAATATGATTGGTTGCTGAGGAATCAAACAGAGCAGTGACCACCTATTTAAACTTGTAAACTATCCTAGAATTCTTAATGTACCAAATTGACTTAATAATGTTACTGCCACACTTTAAATATTGTGAAACTGTAAAGTTTGTAACAATAAAAAGCTCAGCAATGTAAAACACAACTGAGCAATTGATTTTTTGCAGAACCATATTTTACTAAGATTCTAGAGGGGAGGGATTGTATAAATCACTATCAGACCACTTAAAAGAAATATCATTATGTTTTTTTTCCCCCCAACAACAGGAATCTACTAGTAATGTTATACAAGTCTACAGACTCCTAGCAGTACCTTGGGAGGGTGGCGCTAGAACCTATTCAGGAAAAAAGTTCTACAGAACTGCAGTCCCAAACCTGGCATCCCTTCTGTACTGGATGTCCAGGCAACAGTGCCTTGTAAAAGTGTGTACCGTAGACCAGGTACAGTAGCTACTTTACAAATCTCTTGTAGGGGAATACCACTTGTAGCAGCCATATAGGCAGACGTAGCACTCGTAAAGTGTGCCTGTAGGCCCTTAAGGTGGCTACTTGACAGCCATTTCATAACAGAACTGGAAGCAAGAAACTGTCCACCGAGGCAGCATTCTTAGCTGCTGGCTTACCCTTCCCTACTTCACCATTAGTGACTAACAACTGGATGTTGTCAGATTTGGTTCCTTTTTTAAGTGCAATTCTTACACCACTTTAGGAAGGAATTTCCTATGCATCCCTAACTCTGCATGAGATAATGAATTACAGTTCTGTACAGAGGACTTGTAATTCACCGACCAATCTCAAGCCACTGCTATAAGGAACAAGCATTTGTCAATGTACACTGGTGTCATGGGGGGATGTCTGAAAATTGCTTTAGTGAAGTTGTTTGTGAGGTGGGGTCCCAAAAAACATATGTTTAAAATCTGGGGCAAAAATATTTAAAAATGGGTAAGTTATCCCACTAAGCTGAAAACCCTTTAGAAATATATTAAAGTGCTTACCTCAGTTTGCGGTTGGGCTTTGAAAAGCAAAGACGTGCCTGCAGTCCAAGGCAGATCACACTGATGGACCTCCAGTGGGTAAGTATGGGGTATGGAGGGTGAGGGATGGTGGGTCCTGAGTGGGAGAGTAGGGGATTGCGTAAGGGCTGAATGGACAAAGATGTATGGTTTCCTTTTTTACAGGGGGGAAAAACGATGAGGGACAGTTTGGGATTTTTCAGGGAGTTTGCTGAACAGATGAGGACACTGGGGATTGGGCAGCCCCAGTGTCTGTATACTGTTAGCGGGGTCACACAGGCGGATGGACAGATGACACTGGGGGACTGGGCACCCCCGTGTCTGCATACTGTTTTGTTTTTTTTTTTGAGGGGGGTTACACAGCGCACAACAATGGACAAACAGATGAGGACACTGGGGGATTGGGCACTCCCAGTGTCTGTATACTGTTTAGGGGAGGGGGTGTTACACAGCGGACAATGATGGACGTTTTTCTTTTTCTGGGGGGATAAAAAAAAACCAAGCATTTGTAAATACTGAACATCTGATTTATTGAAAGATGTCCCCCTCTGCACCTTGTTTATGCCCTTGAGGTACTTGAATGTATCCATCATGTTACCCCCACTCCCTCCTTTCCTCTAATAAGTACAAGTTGAAGTCCTTTTATTCTCTCCTGATATGTTCTGTGTTGCAAGCCATGTTCCGTCTCGGTTGCTTTTATGTGGGCTGCCCCCACCCTGTCAATGGCCTTGCGCATTTGCAACCTCCAGGTCTGCACACAGTACTGTTGGTGAGGCCTCACTAGTGCATTATACAATGGCATCACCACCTCGTGCCTTTTGCTAGTGATACCTCTGCCTATGCATCCCAGCATGTCACTGGCTGTCCTTGTAACATGAGTGCTCTGCTTTGACACCTTTTGGTCATCAGAACTGAACTAAGTCACTTTCTTCCTTAGTGATCATCAGCACCTCCATCCCATCCTGTAACCACAGCCAGACTACTCATCTTATTAATCAACCTTCTATGTTGGACATTATCGAAGGCTTTGCTAAAATCAAGGTACAGTAGGTGACATCAAACATCCCCTCCCTGATTTATTTTCTTAATGAGGCATTAAGGTTTCCAACCCTAGCGACCCAACCACCACCCTGCAGAGACTGACAGGCATTGCAGATGTCCTTTTGGGTCATCGACCGTAATGCTCATACCATTCCACTCCAACCCTGCAGACACTAACAGGCATCGCGGTGTGCCTTGAGGTCTTCGGCCCTCACACTCACCCCATTCCATAATGAAACAAGCTGAGATGGGTGCAGTATAGGAGAATGAGGTGAACGTTTGGGCTAAAGACTCCAAGGCACACACCGATGGCTGTCACTGGCTGCAGGGTGGGGGATGAAATGGTGTGACATTATGGCCAACAACCCCAAAGCACACACCCGACACCTGTCAGTCTCTACAGGGTGTGTTGGGGGAGGGCATTACAATTGGAAAACCTAATGCCCCAGATGTTTGTTGGTATTTTCACTCAAAATATTCAACATGACCGTTTTGGGACACCGCCTTATGAACAGTGGCACTATCGTTTCGTTACTCAATCCCAAAAGGTGATTTTGCGCAGTGACTGTGCTATTCGGCGCCACAGGTGCTAAAACACATTTTGGGCAGGATGTGAAAAATGACAGTTGTATTGTTCATGAGGAGGTGTGGAAAAATGGCAAAGTTGAAAATCTTGAGTGAAAAATATGAGAAATTGCCAAAGTTACAAGCATGCATAGAAATTGTGCAACGCACGCCTGTAACGCGGTAATTTTTTCGCCAAATTTTCAACATGGGCTCTTGGGACCTACACTGCGTGGAACAGTGGCCCTGTGATTTTGTTACTCCATCCCGAAAGTGGATTTCGCACAGCAACTGCGCCATTTTGCGCAACTGGTGTGAAAACACATTTCAGGCAGGATGTGAAAACTGTCAGCTGTACTATTCATAAGGAGGTGTGAAAAGAAAAAAATGGCAACATTGAAAATCTGGAGTGAAAATTTTACAAATTGGCAATGTTTTGAGTGTGCCTAGAAATGGCGCAACGCATGCTCTGAATGCAGTCATTTTTTTGAATTATTTCACCAAATTTGCAACATGGGCTTTCTCGGACCTCACCTCATGAACAGTGGGACTGTCGTTTTGTTACCCGGTCCCAAAAGGTGATTCTGCGCAGCGAACACAAAATCTCCTTTTGGGACCGAGGAACAAAATGACACTAACAAGTTCAGGAGACGTGGGGTCCCAAGAACCCCATGTTGAAAATTTGGGCCCAAAATTCCAAGAAATGACTGAAATATCAAGGTAAGTTGAAATCCCCATTGATTCCCATTATACGGCTTACCTTGAATTCTTTCAGTTTGCCGGTTGGCTTTGAAGAGTGCAGACGTGTCCCACTCCGCAGAAGATCATGTCCACCTACCTCAGAGGGTAAGTATGGAGTGGGAGGGTGTGGAGAGGTGGGTACGCAGAGGGAGGGTCAGGATGGGGGCGGGGGACAGGGACACAACGAGGGACAGAACAGCAAGAGGAGGAAGGGGCTGTTAGAACTTTACTACTCTACTGGAACTAAAGAACTAGAACTCTATACTGAGACCTTTAATTTAGGGTAAAAACAAACAAAACCAAAAAAAGAGTTACGTGTGTTTGTCTGAGTTGGGTGAAGGGAATTATTATCTGTGCAGTTAGCTAGGTGAAGAAGGAAACTGTGAATTAGGGGGAGTTGCTTTAGACAGAAGGAAGCCAGGTGTTTGGATTTAAAAACTGCCCTAGATAACTTTTGGCAGAGAACAGCAAGAGGAAGTAGGTGCTGTTAGAACTTTACTACTCTACTGTGCCAGTATTGCCCTCCATCCTTTGCCTCCTCCCTTAGCCAGTTCTACTTTTATATGCACAGGATTTGACTGACAACAGGAACTTCCTGTTTGGGAGCAGGAAGGGAGTGCTCACAGAGGCACAAAAGACTAACCATCCTAGAAGGAAAAGGGTAGCTCTCCATCCCCCTCTAGCTGCTGGAGGTCTGACTCTGAGCAAGTAAGAAGGAGACTACTGATGAATAAAGGAACTTCCTGTCCCACAACAGAAAGATCAGGAGCTTTAAGGACACAGAGGCAGTAGAAAAGTATTGAGAAATATAAAAAAAAATTATATAAAATAAAAAAAATAAATAAACAGAGAGGAAAGAGTAAGTATACAAAAGAACAATTAAAGGGCCACAAATAAGACATGATGGGAGTGGTGCAGTGCAGTGGCCATGGAGCAGCAGTCTTCCGGGAGACGTTCTGGAGGATGCGGTGTTGTCCCATCAGCAGAAACCTCTCTGGGCTGAGGGAGGAGGTTGCTCATCTCCAGGCTAAGCTGGCCAGGATTCGGGGGACCTCCTCTCCCACCCAGGGACCACCAGGGCCACCGTCTCAGAGGCTGCCAAGAAAGAGGAGCAGTTGGACCATAGTGGGCTCAGAGAGGGTAAGGTGGTGGAACAGAGGCGCATCCCTCCAGTTATACTGCTCAACAATTCATATGCTGTTCTGGCAGAGTGTGGTTCCTCTATGGAGGCACCCGCAGTGGAGACCAAGGAGGATGCTGGGAACCTCCACAAAGGAGACCCACAGAAGGGTGGCATGGGACCCCATAGGGGAAGGAAACAACTCCTGGTGGGGGACTCCATTGTTAGGAGGGTAGAACTGGGGGAGGAAGGAGAGAGGGAGGTAAGGTGTCTGCCTGGCACCATGGCTTGGAGGGATAGGGAGTGAATCCTCAGGATTGCGGGAGCAGCTGCACAGGGGAGGGAGCTGGGTGTCACTGTCCACTTAGGGACAAATGACCTGACTGGAAAAGGGATCAGAGCAGTGCAGGAGGAGTTTGTGGAGTTGGGGAGGGGCCTTAGACAAGTAGCATGCATGGTAACCTTCTCAGAGGTGCTGCCTATCTATGGCATGGGTGAGGCTAGGGTGTTCTGCACCACAGGATTCAATCAATTGTTGAAAAACCGGTGCAGAGCTCAGGATGTTGGCTTCACTGGGGACTGGAGGTCCACCTGGAGGGATGCAGGCCTATACTGGCATGATGGTCTGCGTCTGTTCAGGAGGGGAACCAGGATCCTAGGTGATAGGTTTAAATCCTTCATTGGCAAGCATTTAAACTAGCCAAAGGGGGAGGCACCGAAAAGGAGCAGGGAAATCCCAGCCTCCCCCTCAAAATCAGGGTAGTTAGTGAGGTAAACACCAAGATAGAGAAGTCGATAGGGAGAAGGGCAGGGGTAAATGGAGAAGAAGACAAAGGCAGTAAGGACAGGGATGGAGCATAAAGGGGTTAGGCCATCAAAAATTAGAGGGTAATGAGTACCAATGCCCATAGTCTAGGTAACAAGCTCCCTGAACTGGTGGCCTTGATGGAAGAGGAATGCCTGGATATCGTGGCAGTCACAGAAATATGGTACACAGAGAACCATGACTGGGATGTCAACATACCAGGGTACACAATCTACAGGAAGGACAGGGAGGGTAGAAGAGGAGAAGGAGTAGCTCTCTATGAAAGGGAAGGGATCAACAGAACAAAAGGGTAAACAGGGAGGAGAGGAGGCACTGTGGGTCACCCTGGAGACTGGAAATGACATCATAATCCGTACAGGGGTTGTATATAGACCCCCGTCTCAGGGGAAGGGGATGGACAAGGAAATGATAGAAGGCATCCTTAGGATGGCAGAGAAGAAAAAAATTACTCACCTTAGTAATGTTGTTTCTTCTAATGGAGTCTTGCTGTATTCTGACATATGCAGTTAGGTCCTGCATTTCAACTGCCCCGGAAAACAAAGAGTTAATTTTTCTATGCCTAGCATAAAATGTTCATTACGAGCTCGGTTGAAGCCCCTGTCTGCTGTTGTTTAAACTGCAACTGTCAGATCTTTTCGAGCAAAGACTCACTAGGTGTTCTGTGTGGAAACTGTAAAATTCTTACTAGCCAACTGGCAAATATATAAAAAGTTTTTTGGTTTCAAAGGAAGACTCAAGTCAGGAAACCCAAAAACAAAAACACATCCAAAACACAACCACTCACCCAAACAAAAAAGAGGGTGTAAAAAGGACACTCCTAGGGTGCCAACACTGCTCCTGCCCACCCATATCCCAAAAACTAGGTTCTGAGAGGGGAGGCGGGGGTTGGGGAGGTCAGAATACAGCAAGACTCCATTAGAAGAGACAACATTACTAAGGTGAGTAATTTTTTCTTCAAACAACATGAAGTCTTGCTGTATTCTGACATATGCAGACTACCAAGCAGTACCTCTATAAAGGAGGGACAGAACCTACTTTGGGAATAGGCTCTGAAGTACTGCTGTGCCAAACCGAGCATCACTCCTAGCATGGATATCCAGAGGGTAATGCTTGGTGAAAGTATGGACTGTTTTCCAGGTGGCTGCTTGACAAATTTCTAAGAGAGGAATGTCCCTGGCAGCAGCCAGGGAAGCAGCTGTGCCACTTATGGAATGAGCCCTCAGGCCTGAGGGTGGAGTTCTACCCAGTTTTTCATAGCAGAATTGTATACAAGAAACAATCCACCTGGCAAAATATATCTTAGTGGCAGGTTTGCCTTTACCAACTTCTCCATAAGTAAGGAACAACTGGAGGGATTCAAACCTGTGACCATTGGTACACTCTATGTAGTAGCTAAGGGCTCTTTTAACATCCAATCTGTGTAGCCTCCTCTCCCCCGAGGAGGAATGGTCAGTGAAGAAAACAGGGAGAGAAATAGACTGGTTGAGGTGGAAATCTGAAACCACTTTAGGTTAAGAACTTTCTGTTAGTTCTAAGGACCACTTTGTCTCTGTGAAAAGAGATGAAATCAGATTCCACTGACAGGGCTTGCAATTCACTGATACGTCTAGCAGAAGTAATGGCTACCAAAAACACAGTTTTCCAAGTCAAGTACTTAAGCTCTGCTGAGGACAAAGGCTCAAAGGGGGGTTGCATAACCTGAACAATGCAAATATTAAGGTCCCAAGCAGGAGCAGGAGCCCTAAAAGGGGGATTGGTGTGAAGCAATCCCTTGAAAAACTTACAGAATACAGGATGGGATGACAGAGAGGAAGACTTACCTACTGACAGGAAAGCAGAAACATCTGCCAAGTCTACTTTGAGGGCAGCTGGTCTGAGGCCTAGGCCATTAAGATGGACCATATAATCCAGAACCGTAGGCAATTCAGCAGAGTCTGGAAAAATATTCTTCTTAGAACACTAAATGCTGAATCTTTTCCATTTGGAGTTGTAAGTCTTCCTGGTGGAAGGCTTTCGAGAAGCCTTAAGGATATCCAGAACCCCTTGGGAAAGATGCAGATCTGCAAACTCTAACTCTTCAAGAGCCAAGCCTTGAGATTGAGAGACTGAAGATCCGGGTACCAAATATTCCCCTGAAAGGATGTTAACGGGTTGTAATTCCTGGGAAGAGACAGGGGAAGGTGAACTGTTAAGGACAGCAACAAGGGATACCATGGCTGTCTGGCCCAGTCTGGAGCAATCAGAATCACCTTGCATGCTTGTGACCTTATCTTGACTAGCACCCTGAACAGGAGAGGGATGGGGGGAAAAGCATACAGAAATTTCCCTTCCCAGTTCAGAATCAGAGCATCCAGGGGGACTGAGCCCAAGACTGGGGGTCTGCAACAAAAGAGAGGAAGTTGGTGATTGTCTGGGGCTACACAAAGATCTATCTCTGGAGTACCCCATCTCAAGAAAATTACTTTAAAAACTAGAGGATCCAGGCCCCACTCGTGATGGCCCTGGGATATTCTGCTCAGTGCATCTTCTAGGACATTGTCCTTCCCTGAGAGGTGAACTGCTATCAGAGAGGTTTGCAGGGAATAGGCCAGGGACCACAACTTCATTGCTTCTGTGCACAAGGCCGTAGACCGACTGCCTCCTTGCTTGCTGATGTACCACATGGTGGTGGTGTTGTCTGTTCTGACCTGAACCACCTTGTTCTGCACAGATTTGGAAAAAGCTTGCAGTGCCAGAAACACTGCTCTGAGTTCCAAGAGATTGATGTGAAGCAGAGATTCCTGAGGTGACCACAGTCCTTGGGTGGTAAGATCCCCCAAATGGGCTCCCCAGCCCAGCAGGGAGGCATCTGTGGTGAGTATCACTGAATGAGACTGAGCGACAAATGGAACCTCTTGTCTCAAATTGTTCTGATCCTGCCACCACTGCAAGGCTTGGATCAGGGTTCGAGTCACTGGGATTAGTTTGGTAAGGGAATCCTTTCTTTGGGACCAAACGATTCTTAAATGGAGCTGAATGTCCCTTATTTGGAATCTTGCTCCCTGGACCACTGCTGTGGAAGCTGCCATGTGGCCCAGTAGCTGAAGGAAATGCCTTGCTGGTCGAGACACCTGAAGGGTGAATGAAGAGGCCAGTTCCATAAGGATCCTTGCCCTTTCCAGGGGAAGGAAGGCTCTTGCCTTTACTGTATCCAGTTCTGCACCTATGAAGGTGAGGAGCTGCACTGGTTCGAGAACTGACTTTGGTAGGTTGAGAAGGAATCCTAAGGAAGTGAGCACTTGCTGGGTCACTTGCAGATGTGACTTGACTTGGTCTGGAGACTGACCTACTATGAGCCAGTCGTCCAAGTATGGGAAGATGGAGATCTTTTGACTTCTTAGGAAGGCAACAACTACTGCCAGACGCTTTGTGAAAACCCTTGGGGCTGATGTTAGGCCAAAGGGCATTGCTCTGAATTGACAGTGGCCTGAGGGCAACTCGAACCTGAGGTACTTTCTGTGGGAGCACCTGATGGGAATGTGAAAGTAGGCATCTTTGAGGTCCAGGGAGGCTAGCCAGTCCCCTGGCCTTAGAGAGGGAATGATAATATCCCAGAGTTACCATTTTGAACTTTGGCTTTAAAAGATGTTTGTTCAGATATCTTAGGTCCAGGATGGGCCGCCATTCTCCTGTCTTTTTGGGGGTTAGGAAGTACCTGGAGTACAATCCTTTGGCCCTGTGTAGGGTGGGAACTCTATAGCTCTGAGAGTTGGGAGAGAAGAAACCTCTGCCTCTAGGGCAAGGGTCTCAGAGATTTGCAGGTGGAAAAGATCTGGCTCTCATCTTGGGAAATTTTTTTGAAGCTGAGAACCAGTCCCTGGCTTACTACTTCCAGGACCCACTTGTCTGATGTAAGAGACATCCAGTCCCGGACAAAGTAAGCCAGCCTGCCCCCTACTGGTATGGGAGAATCGACCCGGGCAGACCAATCAGGGTGTCTGCTTGGCAGGGGCTTTAGGCTGAGGGGTGGATGCAGGCCTGCTCACCCCCCCTTCTGCCTCTCCCTCTAAAGAACCCCCTCTGCGAATAGGAAGAAGAGGAGGCCTGAGTTGGTAAAAAGGCCTTTGGAAAGGCCTGCCCCTGCCCCTGGACTGCTGCCTTTGAGGAGTTGCTTGCCTTTCTTTGGCCTGAGCACTCTTGTAAGTGGTCCTGTACTCGTCCATCTTCTTCATGTAATTCTCTGTCTGCTCCCCAAACAGAGAATTACAAATTACAGGAAAATCCATGGCCTTAGCCTGGGTATCCTGTGAGAGGCTAGTACATCTGAGCCAAGCCATCCTCCGAAGTGCCACAGATGAAGCCATGACTCTTGATGATACATCATTGGAGTCTACAGCAGCATGAAACTGTACTTTCGATGCTTCGGTCCCATCTGCAGCCACCTGCTCCAGCTCCTTGGCAAGCTGGTCGGGGGCCTGTTTAGCCAGAGCCAGCACAGTGTCCCAACTGGACTTCTGGTTCCTGGCTGTATAGGCCATATAGGTAGCCTGCCTGGGTCCCAAAGATGCTGCCATGTATTGTTTCTTTGCCATGGCATCAATCTTCCTGGAGTCCTTGTCTGGGGGGTGTGATGCCAAGGGAATGTTTGCCTTATCACAGGCAGCAGCCTGCACAACCCCAACATGGCTGCATTGCTGAAAAAGGAACTCCGTGTCTGAGCCTGAGAGAGTGTACCTCTTGTCCATTCGTGGGTCCGCAGGAGGTATAGAATTAGGAGACTTAAGAATTCTTTGTGTCTGTTTCCCAAAGGATTTGTGAAGGGGAATAGACAGTCTCCGGGACTCTGGGATGTCCATCATCTCAACATAATCAGGCTCTTCCTGATCCTTTACTGCCTCCTCCACAGGAAGCTGGAGGGTATCAGCCACTGTTTTGTAGAACATATAGTGTGAAGGGGACTCAGAAAGCCTAGGAGGAGAAACACCTGAAGGTCTGTCTGGGGAGATGTCCGGGTCAACAGGCACATCCAGACTTTCACCATCACCATAATCATCCTCATACTCTCCCTCCTCCTCCTCCGGTTCATAAAATTAATCCAAAGCATAATCCGGAACTGGGGGAACCAACCGAACCGAGCCCCTGCCAGATGGTGCCGGTTCAGTCGGAACCGAATTAAGCGATTGCACAATCCTTATTGCCTTGGCTATCTCATCGGCGGTCGGAGTATGAAATTCTGGGTCCGAACCGGTCGATTTCTCTTTTCATTTTCTTTTTGTAGGAACAGATTCCTCGGAATCGGTTCTCCTTTTGCCCGAAGAAGTATCGTCCTGGTCAGAGAGCACTCCTTCTGGTTCGGTTGGAACCGAACCGCGCTGGCCATCCGGGTCAGCGGACTTCTCGGCCTCCCTTTCCCTCAGTCTACCTAATCTCTTTTCCAGGGTAGATTTGGGAAAATTCTTGCAAATTTGGCAGTCTGAATCGAGGTGGTCAAACCCCAGACCATAAACACAGGTGGTGTGGGGATCAGCCTTGGCAAAGACCTCCTCGCACACACTTCAGTGTTGAAACCCAGTCGGCCCCTTTTTTTTCTTGGGTTTCTCAGACATGGCCAATCCTAACCAAAAACTTACCCTTTTTTTGGCAATCCGCCAGGCAAGACTCCCCTATCGGTTCCTGACCATGTCACGGGTCTTGGAAAAAAATGTAATTAAATCCGTTTTTTTTAGAACCGATACGGACTGGTTACCACACTCTAAAGTAAAGCACAAGTTTTTTTTTTCTCAGATTGATCGGTTCAGCTGAACCGATCCACAGTTTACAAGTTCCACACAGAAACAGAACAAAAACTTATCTAGTACTCATGGTACCACAGACACAGACTTGAACTGACTAAGCGGAAACAGCAATTTGGTAGAAACCGACTGAAAACCGACACTTCAACTGACTTTTTGAACCAAGCAGCAGGAGAAATCTCCAGAGTGACTGTTCAGTGAGGCGGAGTAAAGAATCTGACGGTTGCAGTTTAAACAACAGCAGACAGGGGCTTCAACCGAGCTTGTAATGAACATTCTATGCTAGGCACAGAAAAATTAACTCTTTGTTCTCTGGGGCAGTTGAAAGGAAGGACCTAACTGCATATGTCAAAATACAGCAAGACTTCATGTTGTTTGAAAGGGGAGATACTGCTGATGGGGAACCTGAATATGCCAGATGTTAACTGGAGCACCTTTGCTGCAGCCACATCCAAGAGCAGGGCCATTCTCAATGCCTTACAGGGGGCATGTCTCAGCTAGTGTTGGAACTCACTCGGGAGGGAGCAGTCATAGGCCAGGTACTCTCAAATGGAGACGGAGAGAGAATCTCAGATCTAGGAGTGGGTAGCCATCTGGGAACAAGTGACCACGAAACAGTGTGGTTCACAATAAACTCAGCTGCAGAGTCAAGCTTTAAAAAAGTGAGGGCACTGGACTTCAGGAGGGCCGACTTTGTCAAAATGGGAGAGTGCCTCAGAAAAGCACTAGCAAACATGCAAGAAGGAAGGGTGGAGCAACAATGGGGAAACATCAAAACTGCCATCACAGAGGTAACAAGCCTTTGTGTGAAGTAGATAAATCAAAACGAAAGAAAAAATCACTATGGTTCTTAAAAGAGGTGGCGGGAAGGTCCGGGAGAAAAAAAACTGCATTCAGGAAGTATAAGGAAACGCAGAAGGAGCAGGACAGAGAACTGTACCAGTTAAAACAGAAGGAAGCAGAGAAGGCAGTCAGAATAGCAAAAGCCCAAACCGAGGAAAAGACAGCCAACTCGGTTAAGAAGGGGGCTAAAACCTTCTATAGGTACATTGGAGAGCGAAGAAAAACAAAGGGAGGGATAGTGAGGCTGAATAAAGGAGAGGGTGGGTGGGCAGAGAGGAACAGTGAAAAAGCAGGGATACTTAACAAATACTTCTGCTCAGTATTCACAAAAGAATAGGGGGAGGTACCTAATCCAATCAATGGAAGCACTTTGGCTAGGGAGGTCGATACCAGTCTTTTCACAGAAAAAAGGGCTCTGAAACAACTCCTAAAACTGAAGGTGAACAAAGCAATGGGGCCTGACGAGATTCACCCCAGAATTCTAAAAGAACTAAAGGGAGAACTAGTGACACCACTGACCACCCTTTTGAACAAATCATGGGAGGATAGTGTGCCACTAGAGGACTAGACGAGGGTGGATGTGATTCCCCTTCACAAAAATGGGAGCAAGACAGAGGCAGGAAACTACAGACCTGTCAGTTTGACCTCAGTGGTTGGAGAAAATGATGGAATCACTTCTGAAGGAAAGAACTGTTGAGTACCTAGAGTTCAGTGGGGCACAGGACACAAGGCAGCATGGATTCACAGCAGGAAGCTCATGTCAGATGAATCTAATCTATTTCTTTGACTGGGTGACCAAAGTAGTAGTCCAGGGAGGGGCTGTGGACATGACCTACCTAGACTTTAGCAAGGCATTTGACACAGTCCCACACAAAAGATTAATAAACAAATTAGCCAGCTTGGGAGTGGGTCCCAGGGTGGTAGCCTGGGTAAAACACTGGCTGGACAACAGGACACAGAAGGTAATAGTAAACAGAGTCCACTCCAAAGTAAGGGAGGTTACTAGTGGGGTACTGAGGGGTTCAGTACTGGGTCCGGTCCTTTTTAATTTTAGTCTTTGGTAACCTGGTAAGGCCCACTAGGCACAAGTGCCTGTTTTCAGGGGCGACTTGAGAGCACTGGGCGGTTAAGTGACTTGCTCAGAGTCACGCAGTATGCAAGTGGAGGTTGTGAGAATCAAACCAAGGTCTGGTCTGCTGGATGTACTACGCTCATTTATGGCTCGTTACTGTAACCTCTAGGCTATACTGCCAGCCCTGTCTTTATAAGTGACATTGCAGAGGGACTGGAAAGAAAAGTACGCCTCTTTGCAGACAACACAAAGATCTGCAACAGGGTTGATATACAAGGGCGTGTGGAAAGGATGAGAAGGGACTTGGCAAGGTTGGAGGAATGGTCAGAAGTATGGCAGCGTATATTCAATGCAAAGAAATGCAAAGTAATTCACCTGGGAAACAAAAACCCAGAGGTAGGGTACACAATGGGGGGGAGGTAGTAACAACAACAAAAATGGAAAGGGACCTGGGGGATAGTTATATCAGATAACCTAAAGGTTAGCAAGCAATGTGAGAGGGCAGTAGGGATGGCTGGGGGGATACTGGACTGTATAGGGAGAGGATGCTCACCAATAGAAAACAGGAAGTTGTTACCCCTATGTACAACTGGTGAGACCCCATCTGGAGTACTGCGTGCAGTTCTGGAGACCCCATCTCCGCAAGGACATAGACAGGATGGAGGCAGTCCAGAGGAGGGCAACTAAAGTGGTGCAGGGTCTGCAACAGAAGCCATATGAAGAGAGACTAAAGGAGCTTAATATGTGTACCCTTGAGGGAAGGAGGGAGAGGGGGGACATGATAGAAACTTTTAAGTACCTCAAGAGAATCAACAAAGTCCAAGAGGTAGCATCTTTCAGAAAAAGATGTTCAAGAACAAGGGGTCATAATTTGAGATGGGGACGGCTCGGGCAATGTGAGGAAGTATTTTTTCACAGAGAGGGTGATGACGCATGGAACAGCCTTCCGAGGAGGTCGTTGGGTCAAAAACAGTGGGGGAATTCAAGAATGCATGGGACAGACATAAGGCAATTCTTGTGGGGGGGGGGGTAGGAAGAAATAGGCTGTTGGTTAACTAGGATTTGCAGCTAGGTGGGCCAAGTAGTCCTTATCTGTCAACACAGTCTATGTTTCTATGTGTTCGTTTTTACAGGTGAAATGTAAAAAAAAAAAAAAAGACAGCGAGAGAAAAACCACAATTTTAGGCACACTGGGAGATTGGGCTCCCAAGTACCCTAATTTAACAGAGGTGAGGGAGGGAGAGGGATGCCGACAGGGGATTGAGCACCCCAACGGGCTAGGGATATAGACGGGGTCCGACACCGGGAGTGGTAATCCCGGTGTTGGAAAGAGAAAAGTGAAATTGTTTAACTAGGCAAAAGCACACTATGGGGCTACAGGGACCGGGGGATTATTTAATGAGGAGAGACACACTATAGGGCTGCTGGGACCGGGGGAATTGTTTAACGAGGAAAGACACACACTGAGCTGCAGCTAAAGGGCTCGCATTTCAAAGGAGAGAGCCGCACGCAGCGTCGGCTCTGTCCTTTGAAATGTTTGCCAGGATCAGCCCTCTCAGCAAAACAGTGTCATCAGGATACTGCCTGCTGATTTGTCAGCTACAGACTGGCCCTTGCAACACCATTGGTCATTGGGCTAGCACCCCTCACACCCCTGTTTAGCAACTCTCATATCAACAAGTTCGTCTGAGAAACGTACAAACTGTTATGTTCCATACTGAGATCTGCTGAGGCCATTAGCTTGAAAGGAGACTCCAGTAACTGTGAAAGGCATAGGTTCAAGACCCATGGGAAGGGGGATTCAGTCCCTCACTGGGGAATAGTTCTTGTTAACTTAGTATGATTTCTAGTTAACATCATATTACTGACACACACCATTTGTTAACTTTATCAATGTTAGCACTAGTTTATGCCTTCTCTGTTGTAACATTGGATCACGTTCTAGTCCAAACCAAGGAAAAGGAGAAAAAGCACTTGTTTTCTTTTTCTCCATTTTTTTTCTTGCAGGAAACATGGAGCCCTTGAAGACTGCATCTAAAGACTTCTGGGAAAGATTATCACTTACTTACAAATTTGTGCTTTGCACATGGCAGAGATGAAAACGTTACTCACTGTAGTAATGTTGTTTCTTCCATGGGATCCCTCACTATATTTAACAACTGCATTAGGTACACTGATTTGAGCGCCCTGGAGTTTAAGAACTGTATGCAAATGATGGAATGTTTACACAGAATTGAAGCGTTGGTCACTACACCTCAAGCCATGCCGGCAACCCGGGTTCGGGAATGAGCCTGGACCACCAGGGGTCGGCAGGGGCGAGAGAGGATTCAGCGTCCAGAGGACTGCTCTGCTCTCTCTCGGGGGAGGGAGGCTTTGTCATCCCGCTCGTTGACTGCCCTCTGATGGTGGCTGGAGGACAGTATGGGTTGGGAGGCACATACCGACATTGTTACGTCAGTGGGGAGAGGGGACGGGAGAAAATGTGGAAAGGGAGCTGGCAGGCTCTATGATGGCCTGTCGCATCCCCGACTTCAAAGATTATGCTCGGGGGTGGGATAGCTGGCACTCTCCTCCTTGGTCTCGCCACGGGGTAAGCTGCAGGGAATATACAGGGTCGGTGTGAGTGGGGACACACGGGGCTGGAGAATGAGTCCCTCCGAGAGAGGGCCATAGCCACCTGCCAGGCCCTGGGAGTATAAAAATATAAGGAAAAAAAAAAAAAAAGAATTGGAACGCAATTCAAACCCTTCTGTGTGGTCACAAACTCCCCCTCATAACCAACATCAGATTTGTTTCTAGAGCTAGAGGAGATGCAACCACTGAAACTAGCTAAACTGGAGTGTTTGGGGCGTGTGAATGTTAGAATTAATTATCTGTGTACAGTGTAATGTAGGTTTGAATGGTTGTGTGATTATGTTCGTTTTGGGAAGTACTACTGGTAGTGGGGTGATTTTTTGTGTTGTGGGTGGGACTTGATTTTTGTTATTTAGTATTTAGTTTAATTGGAGTGTGTGGTATGTAACTGTTTAGTTCAGTTAAATGTAGTTAAATGTATAGGTAATTGGGTTTGAATAGTTGTGTGCCTGCTATTTGTATAAGTAATCTTATTTTTGGGTTTGGGGTAGTTTCATTTGTATGGGTTGGCATCTTATTTATTTAAATTTATTGGGAGGAATTGTGTATGTTGTGTCACACAGCAGCCAGACCTGTGTGCATCTACTCTGAGGAGCAACTGCAAGGGTAGTGTCCATTCGGAGGGCTCCCTTGCACCATCTCTGCAGCAGTGACTGACCACTGTAGGGGGCTGGGGTCCTCTGTGGGCACTGCTCACAATGTAGATTCGCTAGGGCCGATGGGAGGGGGGGAATGAGTGTCCCACAGGTCACTCTCCTCCTCAATGTAGGATTCCACAGGTCACTCTCCTCCTCCAGGGAGGGTTCCATGCACCACTGCAGTACTGCCACCTGGAGTTTACAGCTAGCAGTGCAGTCAGAGAAGGAGGCAGGGAGGGAGGGATGCCGCAGATGCTGGCATATGGACAACAGTGTGGGCACAGACACGCTTTGACATCACAGCACATGACGTCCATGAGGGAAGAAACATGGGAGAAACATTATCATGACCCCCAGCACTTCCAGCAATGATGACTACCGTGCCCCCCCCCAATATATCTGGATTCCCCTGCATCTGACAGCACCAAAGCATCAACTGACACAAACAGATGTTGGACCGTACTCCCAACTGACTCCAGCTGTGGGTGAATCCAAAGCTACATGGAGGCAGATGCCTGGGAGTTGGAGGCCGGATAGGATCGGGAGGTGCCTGGGCCAGTGGAGGAGCTGGAGGATGGGGGCCGGGGGGGGATATCAAGTGGAAAAAAAAAAAAAAGATCAGCTCCATGGGTAGACAAGGAGGGCAGGATCAAGTGAGTGGTGTCTAGAAGGCACGCAGGGAGTAGGCTTTAACAAGCAAGGGTTCCCCCATGACAGATTCCTATCCCCTGGGCTAAATGAGACTTTCGGTCAGCAGGTAGGCAGTGGACTAGACGACTCAGCTTCTCCCCTTATGGCAGTACTCCATAACACCAGATCTCTAAGGAATAAAACAACTGTGATGGAAGCTTTCATCACGGATTCCTTGGCAGATCCGGTATGTATTACAGAGACCTGACTGGGGGATAACTCGGGTCCTGTGCTTGAGGCATTCATTCCGCTGGGTTATTCGGTGGTGAACTGTTCTAGGTGGGAGCACAGGGTTGGCAGGATCACCATCTGTTTTAGAGTTGCATTAGGACTGATGGCACACCCCATGGGAGAGATCAGGTTGTTTGAATGCGTGGTGGTAAAAGGTGGGCCAGGTACAAGTTGCAAGGTCATGTTTATGTATCGCACTCTGGGATATTGGAGTGAATTCTTGCAGGAACATGAGAGTTTCCTGGCCAGCCTAGTGGCCAAGTTGCCTAGACTTCTTGTTCTGGGTGACTTCAGTGACTGGGTCGATGATAAAACTACTTTTTTTGGAAATCAGTTCCTCCAGGAGATGTCATCCCTGAGCTTCCTACAGGCAGCTGCCACCGATACTCACCAGCACAGCCAGGACTTGGACCTGGTTTTCTCATTGGGTCTCGATATTAGCAGTGTCAAGGTTGATCCAGTCATTTGGTCAGATCACCACACCATGCAGTTTCTTAGCAGGGCTCCCCGGTTAACCTCCCTGCTGGAGATGGTGAGTTATCACTCTTTTAGAAATCTGGATCCTCAAGGTTGCTGGATGACACCGGACATCTCGGGCATGGAGATGGCTTGTGTAATGGAAGTCAAGGCCATGGTAGATGGGTACAATGTGGTTCTTGCCATGGCTATCGACTCCTTAGCACCTCTCTGTGTCTGCCCCCTGAGCTCCTGCTGCAGGTCACCATGATTTAATGGTGACCTGAGGAGGCTGAAGACAAAGGGGCAGAGGTTGAAGTGCTGTTGGCGGAGGCCCCACTCAGAGGAGGATGAATTGGTGTTGAGGGCTCATTACGAAGAGTACCAGCTAACAATCAGTCTGAGAAAGTCAGTGTTCCTGTCATGGGTGACTACTACTGGAAAGGACCAACTTGTTCAGCTCTTGAGTATTATGAACAGATTATTAAATCCTAGCTGTCTGCAGTCTCGCAGAGCCTTTTCCACAGATGAGTATAAGGAGTTTAATCAGGTCTTTCTGGACAAGGTGTCCTCTATTCAGGCTGGAATATCCTTACGTGACCTGTGGCCAGCCGACAGTGCCCAGTCTTTGATGGACAAAGGCACTGAGCTTTCATGAGTGGAGTTTGAGCTGGTGTTGGCGGATAATGTTCTTCAGGTTGCTCCTTGATTGTACCCATCCACCCACTGTATACTGGACCCCGGGCTGACCTTGCTTCCTTTAGAGTGCTGGGGATTGCTCGGTTAAACTTTAGTGGTTACTGTTAGGTGTTCTCTTAGGGAGAGAATTTTTTCCTTTATCTTGAAAAGAACAGTGGTGAAGCCCCTTCTTAAAAAAGCATCTCTGGACCATGACGGTCTAGCAAATAACAGGCTTGTGTCAAACCTTCCTTTCTGGGGACACTGATCAAGTAGGTGGTGGCAGTGCAGCTGGAACAACATTTAGAGAAACATGATATCTATGAACCTCTCCAGTAAAATTTCCTGCCTTGCCACTAGTACGGAAACAGCTCTGGTCTGGGTGCAACATGATCTCCTCCTAGCAAGGGATAGCAGATGTTGTTCTATCTTGGTTCTGTTATACTTATCTTTGGCCTTTAACACGGTGGCTCATGGGGTGCAGTTATTTGACTAAGGCAATATGCAGAACTTGCAGGGATGGTGTTACAACTGTTCAAGTCCTACTTATCCAGCATGATGCAACAGGTGGCACCGGGCTCTTTTATCTCCAGCAGTGCTGCACTCTGTTGTGGTGTGCCACAGGGGTCTATTCTGGCTTCCACGTTGTTTGCTGTATACATGTTGCCTTTGGGAAAGATCATTAGATGCTATGGTTTGGGTTTTCATTGCTATATCGATGACATCCAGCTGTATGTGTCTTCTGCTCCAATTGCAAGGTGGTTGTCTTGGAATTGAGCAAAAGCCTTAAGTAAACTCAAGAACTGATGATGGCCAGCTGGCTTAGACTGAAACCATCGAAGACAGATGTGCTACTGGTGCAGCTAGGTCAGTCTGGTTCATCAGTGGTGAGTACTGTCCTACCTTCTTTGCATGGTGTTGCACTGGATGCTGCCAATAAAGGTGAGAAATCTGAGAGTCACTGTGGACTCCAAGCTGACAACAGATTCTCAAGTGTTAGCTGTTGTCTGCAATGGTTTCTACCATCTTCAAAATATTGCCTGGATCAAGCCTTTTCTTGAACTAACAGACCTAGCAACACTGGTGCACGCACTTGTTTCATGAAGACTGGATTACTATAAAGCTCTATACTCAGTGTTATCTCTGTGAAGTTGCTGCACTGCTTGCAGCTAGTTCAGAATGTGGCAGCCCAGCCCACTCAGTGGGGCTGAGGACTGAGGTGCTGTACACGCAACGCCGGCGACCTAGGCTCGGGAGCAAGCTCAGGTTGCCGGGGGTCAGCAGGGAAGGTTGTCCTGCTCCTTGGCTGCCTCCTGGTGCAACAATGGAGTTAGGAAGGCAAAGAACATGGCTATGTGACATCTGCGTGCACTCAAGGCTGTGAAGGGGAGGGACAAAAAATGGAAAAAGTCATTCACAGGCTCCATGAAGCTCTGCCTGCCAACTGGTGTGCAGCTCTGCCACCAGATCGCTGGAATCCCTGCTCTGGACTGAAAGTTCTGGGTGGGAGGTCGGCCCTCACCTTCCCAGCCCCACCATAGGGGAAATGGGGCTCAGCAGTACTGGGAGGAGTGGTGGACGGTCTTAGATGGCAGGCGGGGGGGGGGGTGATAGTTGCCTGCAGGTTTATGTGATAACGGCGAAAGCCTAAAGGCGATCGCCATTATCACAAAGTCAGATCACTCAGACACCCCGGCGCACAGCAAAACAGTGCCGGGGACTTCGTTTTTTAATGTTTTATGTGAGGGGCTGTGCCCCCCCACTCCCCTTTTAAGAATTCTCAACCCAGGGAGTACATGGGGAAGTAAAAACATAAAAAATAAAAAAGTCCAGGCCGGTGCAAAAAAACGCACCAGCACCCGGACCCGAAGCCAGTACCCAGCCCACCAATGCTGCCAACCAACCCACCACACCACGGGGTCATCTCGGCCACAGCACAACCTCACATACCCTCCTGTCCCTCGCTTTATTGCATACTCGCGCTCCCCCACGCATCGTGTATAGCGACATCCCGCTACTATATTTGCTGACACCTCAATCTGGCCACCAACCCTCATTGTAGCCCTGCAGACACAAGCGCTGGAGTTTGGGACGCCGTATTGTAGCGCCCAGCCACCGACGCCAATATCTCGCATAATCCTACCTGTAACGCCGAGGATGAGGGAGTAAAAAAAGAAAATAAGAACGTGGCAGCCTAACTGGTGGCTGGTACTTCCCGGTTTGAGCACATCACATCAGTTCTCCATATGTTGCACCGGCTTCTGGTGCAGTGGCATGCCACCTTTAAGGTGTGTTTGTTAACTTGCAAGGCCCTGCATGGTCAAGGTCCAGGCTATCTGAAAGACCTACTGATCCCATATATTTCTGGCTGCCCCCTTCGTTCAGTGAATGCAGGTCTCTCATCTGTTCCACGAGCCCATTTAAATTCATCAGGGGACACAGCATTCTGAGTGGCTGCCCCGAACTTCTGATCATAGGAGACTCCACGATTTAGGGAGCTGATACCTATCTCCAGCCAGGGGTAATGGTCAGATGTCTCTCAGGTACATCAGCATGGAGACACTGACTGCATTGCTAAAACTGTTCAGGAAGCAGGGGAAAACATTGATGTCCTGGTACACATAGGGACTAATGATCTCGCCAGCCAGTCAGTTGTGGAGACCAAGGAACACCTGATCAGGCTGGGTGACAAACTATCATCCATTTCATCTGGCATCTCCTTCTCCGAGATCCTGCCAATCTGGGAGAGGGGGGGCAGACAGACGAAAGGTCAGAAAAGGGGAGATAGGGGAGCTAAAACATGTGGCTCAAGGGCTGGTGCCAGGAAAAAGGACACAAATTTGTAGGGAACCGGCAACAGTTTTGGGAGCGAAAGTTCTTTAAATTTGATGGACTGCATCTGACTAAGGAGGGAGTCAGTGCATTAGGCAGAAGTTTGACGTCTTTGCAGAATATTTAAACTAGCAAATGGGGTGAGGGGTGCAGCACCCTCATACGTCGAATGGGAAGAACACCTCTCCCCTCAGCTAGTGGTCAAACAGGATTCAGCATGTTTGCAGTTCATTTGCATCATCAGGTAAGGAAAAGGTCTGGTTCCCCATATGATGCGGAGAAGCAAGCGGACCTCACCCAACAACAACACGAAATCTGGAATGGAAAATCATGTACACAAATGCTCGCAGTCTGGGAAACAAGATCCCAGACCTGCAAGCAATAACAACAGAGGCTAAACTGGACATAGTAGCAATTAGCGAGACGTGGTTTACCAGTAACCACACTGGGAGACTTCAGTACCTGGCTATGTACTGTTCAGAAAAGACCGAGGTGCAAAAAGGGGGGTGGAGTGGCCCTGTATGTCAATGAAAATATCAAAGCTACAGAAATTCAGAATACACATAGAAACATAGAATTTGACGGCAGATAAGGACCGCTTGGCCCACCCAGTCTGCCCATTTCCCTACCTGATGGATAAGCTG
The DNA here is from genome assembly GCA_016271365.2 of Neoceratodus forsteri. NCBI lineage: Eukaryota > Metazoa > Chordata > Ceratodontiformes > Ceratodontidae > Neoceratodus > Neoceratodus forsteri. Next base: position 472,744,142 of record JADMNL010000022.1, on the reverse strand, counting down.
CAGATTCTAGTTAATCAACAGCTTACTTCCTCCTACCCCCACTAGAATTGCCTTATGCCTGTCCCATGCATTCTTGAATTCTCCCACTGTTCCTGACTCCACAACCTCCTCAGGAGGCTGTTCCATGCATCCACAACTCTCTGTGAAAAATACTTAACATTACCTCTGAGCCGTCCCCCTCTATCTTCAAATTGTGCCCCTTGTTCTTGCACATCTCTTCTTCTGAAAGATACTACCCTCTTGTACCTTGTTAATTCCCTTGAGATACTTGAAAGTTTCTATCATGTCCCCATCTCCCTCCTTTCCTCAAGGGTATACATATTAAGCTGCTTTAGTCTCTCCTCGTATGTCTTCTGGTGCAGACCTTGCACCATTTTGGTTGCCCTCCTCTGAACAGCCTCCACTCTGTCTATGTCTTTGTGGAGATGGGGTCTCCAGAATTGCACGCAGTACTCCAGATGGGGTCTCACTAACTGTCTGTACAGAGGGATAACAACTTCCTGTTTTCTACTGTTGATGCCTCTCCCTATGCATCCCAGTATCCCCCCAGCCCTCCTTACTGCCTTCTCACATTGCTCGCCCACCTTTAGGTCATCGGATATAATTACTCCTAGGTCTCTTTCGATTTTTTGTTGTTGTTATTAACTCACCCCCCATTGTGTACTCTTCCCCTGGATTTTGATTCCCAGATGCATTACCTTGCACTTCTTTGCACTGAATCTGAGCTGCCACGTATTTGACCATTCCTCCAACCTTGCCAAGTCCCTTTTCATTCTTTCCACCCCACCTTGTGTATCAACCCTGTTGCAGATCTTTGTGTCATCTGCAAAGAGGCATATTTTTCCTTCCATGTGTTCTCCAATGTCACTTATAAAGATATTAAAGAGGACCTGCCCCAGTACCGAACCCTGCGGTACCCCGCTAGTTACCCTCCTTTCTTCATTGTGGACTCCGTTTACCATTATCTTTTGCGTCCTGTTGTCCAGCCAGTTTTTTATCCAGGCTACCACCTTCGGACCCACTCCAAGGCTGGCTAACTTGTACATTAATCTTTTGTGTGAGACTGTGTTGAATGCCTTGCTAAAATCTAGGTAGGCCATATCCACGGCCCCTCCCTGGTCTACTACTTTGGTCACCCAGTCAAAGAAATCTATTAGGTTCGTCTGACATGACCTTCCTGCTGTGAAACCTTGCTGCCTTGGGTCCTGTGCACCACTGGCCTCTAGGTACTCAACAATTCTTTCCTTCAGAAGTGATTCCATCATTTTCCCTGCCACTGAAGTCAAACTAACTGGTCTGTAGTTTCCTGCCTCTGCCCAACTCCCACTTTTGTAAAGTGGAATCACATTTGCCCTCCTCCAGTCCTTAGGTACCACTCCATCCTTCCATGATTTGTTAAAGAGAGTAGTCAGTGGTGTTACTAGTTCTACCCTTAGTTCTTTTAGTATTCATGGGTTAATCCCATCAGGCCCCATTGCTTTGTCCACCCTCAGTTTCAAGAGTTCTTTCAAAACCCTTTCTTCTGTGAATGGACTGGTATCGACCCCCCCATTCAGAGTTTCTCCCTTGTTTGGTTTAGGCACCTCCCCCTCCTCATCTGTTGTGAATACTGAACAGAAATATTCGTTCAGTATCCCTGCTTTTCACTGTCACCTCTGCCCACATTCCTCCCTTTATTAAGTCTCTGTATCCCTCCCTCGGTCTTTCGTCGCTCCCTAATGTATCTATAAAAGGTTTTATCCCCCTTCTTAACAGAGTTGGCAATCTTTTCCTCAGTTTGCACCTTTGCTATTCTGACTGCCTTCCCAGCCTCCTTCTGCTTTAACTGATAAAGTTCTCTGTCCTGCTCCTTCTGTGTTTCCTTATATTTCATGAATGCTATCCTTTTCTCCTTAACCATCCCTACCACCTCTTTTGAGAACCATAGTGTTTTTTTCCTTTGTTTTGTCTTATTGATTTGCTTCACACAAAGGCTTGTTGCCTCTGCGATGGCTGTTTTAATTATTCCCCATTGTTCCTCCACCCCTCCTTCTTGCCCATTTCCTAGTGCTTTTCTAAGGCACTCTCATTTTCCCAAAGTCAGCCTTCCTAAAGTCCAATACTGTTGTTTTTGTATGGCTTGACTCTATGGCTGTGTTTATTGTGAACCACACTGTTTGGTGGTCACTTGTTCCCAGATGGCTACCCACCTCTAAATCTGAGATCTTTTCTCCTTCCCCATTTGAGAGTACCAGGTCTAAGATTGCTCCCTCCCGAGTGGGTTCCAACACTAGCTGTCTGAGGCATGCCCCCTGTAGGGCATCAAGAATGACCCTGGTCTTGGATGTGCCTGCAGCAAAGGTACTCTAGTTAACTTCTGGCATATTCAGGTCCCCCATCAACAATATCTCCCAATTTTCTGCTATTTTAAGGATGCCTTCTATTATTTCCTTGTCCATTTCCTCCCCCTGAGATGGGGGTCTGTACACAACCCCCATGCGGATTGTGGTGCCATTTTTCTGTCTCCAGGGTGACCCACAGTGACTCATCAACTTCCTGTTTACTCTTTAGTTCTGTTGCTTTAATCCCTTTCCTTGCATAGAGAGCTACTACTCCTCCTCCTCCTCTTTTACCCGCCCTGACCCTCCTGTAGACTGTGTATCCTGGTATGTTGACTTCCCACTCATGGTTCTCTGTGTACCATGTTTCAGTGACTGCCACAATATCCAGGCATCCCTCTTCCATTAAGGCCACTAGTTCAGGGAGCTTGTTGCACAGACTACGGGCATTGGTACTCATCACCTTCCATTTATTTTTTATGGCCTTACCCCTTTTAGCCCCATCCCTGTCCTTAACACCTTTTCCTGCATTTATTCCTGTCCTGCTCCCTACTGACTTCTCTGACTTGGTGTTTACCTGTCTAACTACTGCGCTTTGTGGGGGGAGGCTGGGATTTCCCTGCTCCTTTTCAGTGCCTCCCCCCTTGGCTAGTTTAAATGCTTGCCAATGAAGCATGCAGAAACTTGAAGAATGGTCAGGGGTTTGGCAGTTGAAATTCAATGCAAGGAAGTGCAAGATAATGCATATGGGGCACAAAAACCCTGGCACAATATATCAGTTGGGGGGTGAGGATATAGCATGCACCAAGCAGGAAAGGGATCTTGGAGTTATCATCTCTGATGACCTCAAGGCAGGGAAACAGTGTGACAAGGCAGCAGGTAAAGCAAATAGGATGCTGGGATGCATAAGCAGGGACATCACCAGCAGGAAAAGGAGGTCATAATTCCACTATACAAGACACTAGTGAGGCTGCACCTGGGTACACTGTGCAGTTCTGGAGACCTTACCTACGTAAGGACATAGACAGGGTAGAGAAGGTTCAGAGGAGGGCAACAAAGATGGTGCATGGATTGCATCACAAGTCCAATGAGGACAGGTTGAAGGCACTGAACATGTACTCCCTGGAAGAGGCGGAGAGAGGGATATGATAGAGACATACAAGTATCTTACAGGGAGGAACAGGGTGCAGGAATGCACTATTTTAAGCGAAAAAGATGTTCCAGGACTAGAGGGCATGGGATGAAGTTGGAGGAGGGCAGTTCAGAGGATACGTGAGGAAGAATTTCTTCACAGAACAGGTGGTGGACAAGTGGAACATCCTGCCAGAGGAAGTGGTGGGGGCTGAAACAATCACGGGATTTAAGAATGCATGGGATAGACATAAAGGAATTCTGGAGGTCAGGGGTAAGGGGCAACAGACTTCCTGGAAAACATAAACTGAACTTACAAACTTAAATGGGCAGACTGGGTGGGCCATAGGCCCTTATCTGCCGACACTGTCTATGTATCTATATATGTATTTAAACCTGTCACCTAGGATCCTGGATACCCCCCCTGGACAGATGCAGACCATCGCGCCAGTATAAGCCTGCATCCCTCCAGGTGGCTCTCCAGTCCCCAATGAAGCCAAAACCCTGAGCTCCACACCAGTTTTTCAACCATTCATTGAATCCCATGGTGCGGAATACCCTAGCATCATCCTTGCCATAGACAGGCAGCACCTCCGAGAAGGTTACCGTACATGCTACTTGTCTAAGGCCCCTCTCCAACTCCACAAACTCCTCTTGCACCGCTCTGATCCCATTTACAGCCAGGTCATTTGTCCCTAGGTGGACAATGACATCCAGCTCCATCCCTCGTGCAGCTGCTCCCGCGATCCTGAGAATTTGCTTCCTGTCTCTCCAAGCCATGGCGCCAGGCAGGCACCTTACCTCCCTATCCCCTTCCTCCCCCACGTCTACCCTCCTAATGATTGAGTCCCCCACCAGGAGTTGTTTCCTTCCCCTGTGGGGTCTCTTGCCACCCTCCTGTGGGTCTCCTCTGTGGAGGTTCCCAGCATCTTCCTTGGTCTCCACTGCAGGTGCCTCCATAGAGGAACCACTCTTTTCCAGAACAGCATATGAACTGTGGAGAGCTACAACTGGAGGGATGCACCTCTGTTCCACCACCCTCTCCCTCCCTGAGCCCACCTTGGTCCAACCGCTCCTCTTTCTTGGCAACCTCTGAGATAACGGTGGTGTCCCTGGTGGTCCCTGGGTGGGGGAAGAGGTTTCACGAACCCTAGCCAGGTCAGCCTGGAGACTGGCAACCTCTTCCCTCAGACCAGAGAGGTGCCTGCAAACAGGGCAGCATCGCAGCCTCCAGAATGTCTCCCGGAACACTGCTGCTCCTCAGCCATTGCACTGCACCACTCCCATCTTGACTTATTTTTTGGACTTATTACATAAAGAGCCAGAATAACTGTGGGTCACCCTGGAAAGAGGATATGGGACAGCCATAAGAACTGGGGTTGTCTACAGGCCCCAGACCAGGGAGGACACAGACACATTATTTTAGAAGATATACAAAACATGACAGCTAAAGGAGGTTCTGATAATGGGAGACTTCAACATGCCAGATACAGATTGGTCAATAGCAGCAGGAACATCTGCCAGATCTAGACACACGGTGGATTCCCTGCAGGGAGGGCCTCAAACGACTGGTACAACAAACCACAAGAGACAGGGCTATCCTAGATCTAGTACTGGCTAACAGGGAAAGATCACAGATCTCCAGGTAGAAGGTCACCTGGGGCCAGTGACCATCACAAGGTATGGTTCAGTTTGGCACTACAACTAAATCATCCCATTCCAAGGCAAAATATGGGACTTGGAGGAGCCAACTTTGATAAGATGACCCACAGAATTAAGCTAGCCCTGGCAAAAAGAAATACAGGTGAAGGGGTACAGGCAAAGTAGCAAGCATTAAGGATGCGATACTTGAAGCAACGCCCCACTGTGTTAGAGAGAAAAGGAAGTGCAAAAGAAGAAGGAAACCATTTTGGTTCTCAAAAACAGCAGCAGATAAGGTCAGAGCCAAAAGGCTAGCCTTCAGGAAATATAAGGGAACGCAGTGGGATGAGGATAGGGTGGCATACCAAACTTCCCTAAGGGAAGCAGGGAAGACAGTAAGGCAGGCAAAGGCCCAAACCGAGGAAACACTAGCACAGACAGTAAATGAAGGTGACAAGACTTTCTATAGATACATTAGTGAAAGGAGAGAGTCCAGAGGGGGTATTGCTCAGATCAAAGGAGATAAGGGGGCATCTGAAGAGGAGGACCATGTAAAAGCATCTATCCTAAATAGATACTTCTGCTCAGTATTTACTGAAGAGAAGGTAGGGCAGGGCCCACAGCTCAGCACCATGGACACAGTGGGGGAGGGAGGTGAACACTAGTCCTTTCACAAAAGAAAGGGTCCTACAAGAGCTCGATAAGCTCAGGGTGGACAAGTCATGGGACCTGATGGCATCCCAGGATACTAAAGGAGCTAAGGGCGAAACTAGCAGAGCCATTATCAGAACTGTTCAGTGAGTCTCTGAGCACAGGAGAGGTCCCAGAAGACTGGAGAAGAGCTCATGTGATCCCGCTCCACAAGAGTGGTAGCAGGGAGGAGGCAGGGAACTACAGACCAGTCAGTCTTACCTCAGTAGTGGGCAAGATTATGGAGGCACTCCTTAAGGAAAGGATAGTGGAACACCAGGAATCCACAGGAGCACAGGATCCAAGACAGCATGGGTTTACAAAAGGAAGGGCCTGTCAAACTAATCTCATAGATTGTTTTGACTGGGTAACCAGAGTGGTGGACCAAGGGGGTGCAGCTGATGTCACCTACCTTAGCGTCAACAAAGCTTTCGATACTGTTCACATAGAAGATTGATTAATAAGCTGGGTAGGCTCGGTGGGTCAGAAGTTGGTCAACTGGGTGGCAAACCGGTTGACGGGTAGAAAACAGAGCATGGTGGTAAACAGTATACAGTCAGAAGAGATGCAAGTCACAAGTGGGGTACCTCAGGGATCAGTCCTGGGGCCAGTCCTCTTCAATATCTTCATCAGTGACACTGCAGATGGACTGGAGGGTAAGGTTTGTCTGTTTGCAGATGACACCAAGATCTGCAACAAAGTAGATAATCCAGATGGGGTGGGCAGAATGAGAAGAGATCTGGATAAACTAGCAAAATGATCGGAAGAGTGGCAACTGGAGTTTAGTGCAAAGAAGTGAAAGATCATGCACAAAGAGAAGAGAAACCCTGAAGCCACCTATAGGCTGGGAGGGGAGTTGCTGGCAGTCACAAGGGAAGAAAGATACTTAGGCACCATCATCACCGATGACCTGAAATCATCCAAGCAGACCACTAAAGCAGTAGGTAAGGCTAGGGGATGTTAGAGGTGTATTAGTAAGGGTATCACAAGTCAGAAGAGGGAGGTAATAATCCCTCTTTACAAGACACTGGTTAGGCCCCATCTGGAGTACTGCGTGCAGTACTGGAGGCCACACCTTCACAAGGACATTAACCAAATTGAGGCAGTCAAGAGAAGGGCAACAAAATAGTGCAGGGACTGCATCAGAAAACATATGAGGCCAGAATAATGGAGCTCAATATGTATACCCTAGAGCAAAGGAGGGAGAGAGGTGATATGATCAAAACATTCAAACACCTTAAGGGCATTAACAAGGTGAAAGAGTCTAACATGTTGCAATATAAGAAAAATAGCAGGACAACAGGACACAGCATGAGATTAGAAGGAGGCCGATTAAGGGGTAATGTGAAGAAGTTCTTTTTCACAGAAAGGGTGGTGGATGCATGGAACGGCCTACATCAGGAAGTGGTGGATATGAATACAGTGCAGGGCTTCGGATAAGCATAAGGGAGGAATACAGATGAGTATGAATAGACAGGACATTGACAGAACAAAGGCCGATGGCACATTTATAAGGTACAAAAAGAAACTGGCAGACTGGATGGGCCTTGCGGTCCTTATCTATGATTCTCTGGCATGCCCTCCCCCCGGAACTAAGGTGCTTTGTCCCAAGCCATGTTCAAATCACATTTGAAAACATACTTATCTGCATTGTGTTTGGGCCTGATGTAGCAATTTAATGCCATTGTTGAATAATTTTTTTTTAATTTTAATTTATTATTCTTACTTGTATTGCATTTTACTGTATTGTTTACTGTTAGGCGCCCAGAGCTTATGGAATGGGCACCATATAAATAAAATTGTCTTGCCTTCAGGAGAGAGTGGCAGAGACATGGGGCCAGATATTCAAAACTTTGCACCAGGCAGAAAACGTTTGCGCAGGTTTAACACGGGATTAGCGCAGGTCTGCTATATTCAAAAGGCCAAATAGCACGGGCAAACTGCATTAGCGCCGTGCAAAATCATAATGTATGCAAGGGTCAAACTGACATGAATAAAGGCGCAATGCTATATTTAGTGACTAGCGCCGTGCTAAGTGGTTTTGCGCAATTTAGCGTGACACTTGATGCGGTGCACATTACCGCCCAGGAAAAGCTTGTCTTCACCCTGGGCAATCAGCTTTGCGTGGTGTTTGTGTAGCTTTGCGCAACCCTAACAAATAAATATGACACAGAAAAAGCCAGACATAGAGGGAACATGCTGCTAACTGATGGCATCACAATGATGTCATCATCTGCCACCAGTCCCAGCCATGCCAGGCAGTGAGCAGTGACCCTGCTGCCAGTGGACAGCATGGCAATGTGGCTATACAGCACACACCTGCCAACCACTCTTCTGTGTACACTAACAGATGCCAGAACACACATGCAGCACTGTGGGCATGGAGGATGTTGAAGGGAGAGTGTATGGGTGGTCAGGCTGTGCCACAGACCAAGTGTGGCCACAAGGCTGGGACACATCATGCAGTGCACATGGGCCAGTATTGGGAATACCCCAACACTAGTGTGCCTTTCTGATAATCTATGCCCCTCGCCACATACTGCACAGCTGTACAACTGCCACAGCACACAAAGCCAGACATATACACGTCACTGTGAGCATCCCATGCAAGAGGTGCAGCATCTGTGGGTCACATAACAGCGTAACAGTAATGTTCCACTGTCAGTAAACACCGCAGGTTGGGCCTCTCACTGTGTATAGTGCAGTTATCATCACTGCCCTACACACCATAGGCATTGCTGTGTCACACACTACTGGCCCCTTGCTACTGCAGTGTCTGCTGTGCACTGTGGCATGACCTACAGTGTGCCAGTTGCATGCAGCACCTCCACCATCTGTGCCTATGCTGTGCTGTCCCAGTACAGCTAAAGGCAGCAGCGCATGTGGAAGTAGAGTATTCAAAACTGTATAATATTCCCCAAGCTGTTGCGCGGCGCTAACTCGCTGCGGGTTTAGCGCCAGGGCTAAACTTCTTAGCCAGCGCCAAACTGCATGCAAAGCAGGGCATAATGAGATGCTAATTTGATGTTTGCCCAGAGACTACCCACGTAAGCTCATCTGCATGTCACTTTTGAATATGGCCAAGTTTGGTGCCAGGCAAGCGTGTTTGCACCAGGCTAACGGTTTAGCCCTATAAACCCACACAAACGTGCTAACTTTCATAAGTTCGGGAATATTTTTACAGTTTGCACACTGTACTCAAATACACTGCTGCCTGCAGCTGTACTGGTCCACGATTTGTTGGCACACACACCGCCACACAGTTCACCTCTCACCTACCTTCACATCGCTGTGCACTGTGTTGCTGTTGTGGTTTGCACTCCAAGTTACCATATTCAGAACCGTCTCATTCCAGGGCTAAGTTTGCCCTGCACTCCCAGCCCAGTTTGCCCAACCTCATTCCCATGCTATATTCAGAAGCTGTTTGCCCCCAGCTATTCCTTTTGAACATGGCTTGAATATGGATCTCAGCCCGGCACCCTTATTAGAGAAGAATAGCAGAGGGCTATGTCCCACAGGCTCACATCTGCAAGGCCACAGCTCCCCACCCTCGGACCAAATGTATTCCCTATTTAGCGGGTTTGGTCATTTCACTCCTAGGGTGCGCCCAGAGCCCCCCAGCTTCCCCTGCCATCACCTACTACCTCTCTAAAGGACATGCATGGTAGGTAAATAACCTCAGGATAAAAACGTCATCCGAGGGGTTGTGGGGTCCAGGCTTGCTCAAGTCAAAGCATAGGTTTACAGTATTGGGCATCAACCAACCATACTAATGGCCTCAGCATGGCTGCCCCAGCCCCCAGCCCATCTCCAACACTCCCACCTCCCATCCCATCAGGAAAGCAGGGAGCAGCCACCTACCTCAGCTGAGCTACTGCCTGTTCATCTAAACGGGTCCAGGATTTGTGCCCTCCTTCAGTGGGAATGAGAAGGCTCACGTCGCCCCAGGCAGCCAGAAGGGCTATCCTTGAGTCTAGTAAGATGGGAAGAGTCAGATCATGAATTTTCTAGATGGCCCAGCACAAGCAGAATGACAAAAATGGTGATAAAATAATCTGCTTTCTCGTCCTCCTCAGGGGAATCTTAAAATAAGTTAAATTAATTGTTCCCGTCCCTCCCTCCTCCCTGGGAATCCCAAAACAATTCCTCGAAACAGCTGGTTTCTAACAGTTTCTAACAGGCAAACTGTCTAAGCAATTGTTTTATTCCCTCCTATGTTGATTGCTGCGTCTGCCTCCCAAGTACCGCTGCTGTCTACTGGTCAGAGTTAGGCTGTTGACCCTTTGCGGTTTGTGCTCGGGATGGGATTTCTAGTCCTTTGGCCTTCATGTCTTAAATAGCCTCATCAGCAGTATTATATGTCTGTCTGCCTATTGGATATTGGACCACCAGTTTATGCAGGTAGGGTGTTCTAAACTGTAATTTTTCTTGTCTAAGAATTGGGAAAATAGGGATGTAGGTGCGTCTTCTCTGCATCGTAAGTGATGCATAGTTGTTATCAATGAAAATATGTTGTTGTCCATGGAACACCTTGCCCCGAGCCCAAGCCATTTTCAAAATAAGCTCCTTCATTTGATATTTGTGAAGACGGACAATAATAGACCCTTAGCCTTGCAACAAGCCTAGTGGGCCTAGGGCCCAGCACCCTATGCACACGTTCGATCTCCAGGGGTAGATCAGCATCCAAATCCAGTGCCGTATGCAAGAATGGTTTCAGGAATTCAAACATTTCAGTCCCTCACTGCCCTCGAAATGTTAGAAAACTGATATTTTCCGACGATGTTGGTTATTTGCATCTTCCTGGCATTCCAAATGAGCTTACACAATTCAGTTAACTGGGTAAGGGTGGCTTGAATTTGCTAGTCTGTCAGTCTGTTCCTCACTGTATGTTTGAGGGAGGTGACTCTGGCGCAGGTCTGTTTTAATTCGGTTTGTATAGCCTCCTGAGTTTGTTTAAAGTGGGAAAATTCTGATTTGAAGTCCCGGAGTTCACGAGGATACAATCCAGTTTCTGGTCAGCCTGTGAGGAGTTAGGATAATTTTTCTTTAGTTTCTTGCTGGATTTAGAGGCGTGGTTTGAGTGGATTTCTCCGAGGAATCAGAATCTGAGTGATCCATCTGTGGTGGATCGGAGGCTGAGACGATCTATAGAAATCGGTTGCTTCCTCCTTCAATTTGCTAGTCGCCATCCCTGAAGCCTGTTTTAATTATGCTAAATGTTATAAAAGCAATATTTCAAGCAACAAGAGGCTATTTCTATGTAAAGGTTGGTGAGCTGGAGCGGAGCTGTAATTCAGGCTGCCATTTGCCACTAGTGCTGCACCGGAAGTCCAAGAGATGGCAATGTTGAAAATCTGGAGTGATAATATTAGAAATGCTTGAAGTTATAAGCGTATGAAGAAATTGCGCAATGCATGCTTGTAACACAGTCATTTAGTGGAATTATTTCACCAAAGTTTCAAAATAGGCATTTTGGAACCTACCCTCATGAACAGTGTCACTGTGATTTTCTTAAGCTGTCCTGAACACTGATTTCCCACAGCGACCGCACTATTGTGCGTCAGAAGTGTGAAAGCACATTTCAGCCATGATGTGAAAAATGACAGCTATACTGTTCATAAGAAGGTGTGAAAAAATGCCAATGTTGAAAATCTGGAGTGAAAATATAACAAATTCGCAAAGTTACGAGTGTGCGTGGAAACTGCACAATGTACACTCGTAACACAGTCATATTTTGGAATTTTTTCATAAAATTTGCAACATAGGCTTTTTGGGAGCCCACCTCATGAACAGTGACACTGTCGTTTCGTTACTCGGTCCCGAAAGGTGATTCCACACAGTGACCGCAAAATCACATTTCAGGACCAAATAACCAGATGACAGTCACTGAATTCATGAAATGGGGTGCCAAGAACCCCATGTTGAAAATTTGGCGTCAAAATTTGGGAAAATGGCTGAGATATACACATAAATTGAACCCCCCCCCCATTCATGCCATTATACAGCTTACCGTCATTTCTTCAGTTCGCGGTCGGCTACTGAAGAAGTGCCAGACGTATTCCGCTCACCAAAGATCATTGCGCGGCCTCCGAGGTAAGTATGGTGTGAGAGGGGTGGGGAGGTGTGTGCAGACGTGGGTGCAGGGTTGGGGGAGGGGTACGCAGCCAGTGAGGGACCGTTTTCTTATTTTTAGGTTTTAAAAATAAAAACAAAGCAGGAAGGTTTTCTTTTTTACATGTGGTTTGCCAGCAGGGGTGGGCTCCCAGAGTGCCACCTGGGTGTTTCTTTGGGGGAGGGGGCTGTAGCCGACAGGGGATTGGGCACCCATCGGCACCTATACAAGTGGTTGGGGAGGGGCGCATAAGCCAAGGGGATTATTGTTTAATTCAAAATTGAATAAAGAAATACAAACTTCCACACAGTCTTTTTTGGCCAGGCAGGAATTAGAATGCACACTGAATGAGATCTTCCACCTGTGCAATGGAAGAAATACCCTCCTACTACTATGAACATCTCTGCTCCTACGAATTTCAAAACTTGGATGGGTTCTAGGTGTGATTTTTTTGCAAGTTTACAAGGAATCCCAGTTTATCTATAGCACTTCTTACTGTGGTTATGAAGTTATGAAGTGCACCGTTTTTTCTTTTGTTGTCCCACTTATTTGCAGGTGGGGGATCACACGTTTTTTCCCCTGCAGATCTGAGACTACTATGACCAGGAACATTGTGAACACTCTTGGTGCTGAGGTTAAGCCAAATGACAGTGATGAAGACTGGTAGTGTCCACTACCTAGCCTGAACCAGTTCTTGTTCAGTCGTCTGCCCTGGTTCTGCTTGTTCCATTTCCGCTGGCAACAAAATAGCTGCTGCCATTGTTTTGACGGAACAGTACATGGGTGGACATCCTTCAGGATTGCTGCTCCCCTGCAGCTTGGTAATGATATCTTTCGTGTTGCCGCCAGACAGAAATGGATCCCTAAATGGAGCATCCAGAAGAGAGCTCTGTACATCCTGGGCCAACCCCGCCAGGCGAAGCCAGGCTAGACATCTGAGGCAGATTCCTGCAGCTGCTCCTCATGCCACAGAGTCCACCAGTCACATGTGGCACACATAGGTATGGCGGCAGGAGGACTTTTCATCCTGACCTTGTCCAGGAGTTTGTTCCTTAGCTTTTCGTCAGGGATCTCCTGGAGGTCTTTTTCCAAATCTGAAAGGGAGAATTTTTGGAAAGCCACCATGTGGACTACATAATTCAGGAACGAATAGCACAGGTGAATGAGGAACAGATTTTTCTACCATACTGGTCCAACTGCTTGGACTCCTTATCTGGTGGGGAGGCACTAAGATGCTTAGGCTGGGCCGATCTATCGTGGGCAGCCATTATAACGATAGAATCGGCCTTAGGTTGGGCAGTTAGGTGGGAAACCCCTTTCGGGGGTAGTAAGTCCTATCAGCCTTCTTGGATACGGCTGGTATGGATGAAGGTTGCTGCCAAATGGTGGACGTAAGGTATCCCGTGATAACAGCAACGCAATAATAGTGACTACAAAATAGCGACTTAAAAAGCGCGAAAAACAATTATGCGACCAGTACATTAAAAACGACTTAGCTGAAATCGTGACTTTGTTTGCAAAAATAGTGACTGTGCAGTACCTTCTATCTTATAGTGCTTACCTTATATCTGTGAGTGCTTACATTACATCTGTCCCCTCGATTTAGTTCCATTTCCTGTTGTACAACATAAAACCCCAACCCCAAGTAGCACAGTCAGTCAGTCAGCAAAACAACCCAATTGCTATGGCAGTCGAGTTTCTCACCAGCCAAAAAGGTAAGCCACTTGCGCTATATGGGGGCTACCTTTATTGCAGAGATAAGGAAAAGTCTGAAAAAGTGTACTGGAGATGTGCAGATTCACAAAAATATAGTTACCTTGCGAGACTGCACACCTCCGGGGAAAACGTTGTAGTGGTTGTCAAGCAACATATACACGTACCTGATGCTGCAGAAATTGGTGTTAGGCGTATGATGGGTAACATTAGGACAAGTGCACGCTCTACAGTGGAGACAACTGCACAGGTTGTGGTCGAGTGTACTGCATCTGCACCCGAGGCAGTGACTGGTGGGCTACCAGGCATTAGTTTGATAAGACGCACTGTGCAGCGTATTCGGCAACAGGAGCATGGCTGTCCTGCAACTCCTACCATGGTGGAGGACTTAATTATCCCTCCTGAATGCTGTATTCTAAGCTCTGGAGAACAGTTTCTACTGTATGACAGTGGGCCTGAGAAAGATCGAGTGCTATTGTTTTCTACAGAAAACAATCTCCAATATTTGAAGGAATGTGGGGACTGGATGCTTGATGGTACATTCAAGTCGTGTCCAGCTTTATTCGATCAATTGTACTCTGTGCATGGTATTCGTTCGGGAATGCTTTTAACTGCAGTCTATGCTTTAATGAGTTCCCTCAAAATAGCTTCCTATGAGAGAGTCTTTGCGAAGATTAGAACACTCGTTGCGAACTCTAGCCCAGCAAAGTCTATAATGGATTTCGAGCGGGCATCATGGAAAGCATTTACCAATGTTTTTGCAGAAACACAACTTCGTGGTTGCTTTTTCCATTTTGCACAAGCTGTGTGGAGGAAAATCCAACAGCACCCCGAGGTGGAAAACCGGTACTGCAATGACCCGGACTTTGCACTGCACTTACGAATGCTGTTGTCATTGGTGTTTGTGCCCCCTACTGATGTTATAAAGAAATTCGAGGAAATGAAAGAAATGGATTTTTTTGTTAAAGATGATGAGTTGTTACAGCCGGTGCTTGACTACTTCAAAGACACGTGGCTTGGGCGACCAAGAGGTAGAACGGGGCACAGAACAACACATTTTCCAATACAGCAGTGGAACTGCTACACTACTACTCATATGGGGTTAGCAAGAACTAACAACAGCGTTGAGGGATGGCACAGGGGATTCAACTGTAGGCTAGGTGCATGTCATCCTAGTATTTGGAAACTGATCAATGGGCTCAGAGAAGAACAAAAGCTTTGTGATATTAAAATGCAGCAGCTAATTTCTGGAGCTGCATCTAGTGGCACTAAAAGGAAGTACAAGGACCAGAATATCCGTATAGCTGCTATTGTGGGGCAATACGAGTCTCGTACTACATATGAGTATTTAAAAGGATTAGCATACAATTTCAGTTTAAGCAGTAAAGAAGAAAACAGATTACAGTGGGCAGCATGAAGAAGGCTTGAAGAAATAAATGAACGAAGTGCAGCGTAGTGCTGTGAAGACTTGACAGACAGCAATAAAGGTTTTCCTGGCTTTGCCAATTTTTTTTTTTTAATCGTGGCAGTCACTGTTTTGACGCTTAACATCCTTGCCGGTTTGGATTCACGAGAGACTGCTTTGTGGGAGACAGTGTTTCCGTGTGTGTGAGGGGCATGCCTAGCGAGCACCCATTGACACTGCAAGTGTGAGGCTTAAGATCCTTGCCGGTTTAGATTCAAGAGAGACCTGTTGACACTGCGAGTGTGAGTTTCTGTGTGTGTGAACGCGGACCCATATTGTGTAATGCTTGTTGGAACTGGTGTTTTTAGAATCAGGCTTTTTAGAGTTTTTCAGTCACATAGGGCAGGCTTGTTTCATATTAAATCAAATGCCATTAAATTCTTTGGAAATTACAAGCCGCATTGAAATCAGGCATTTTTGAGTTGTTCTGTAACTTTGGGCAGGCTTGTTTACGATTCAATAGTACAGCTTCACTAGTACTAGTACTCAAACTGAGCACAATTAGATGCACTGTTTTATCAGTCTCGGTTTTGTACTGTCGCCTTAACTGTGGTCGCCAATTTGTAGTCGCCCACATTAACGTAGCAATTTTTTAGTAGCTATTTTAACATAGAACTGGAGCGCAAAGGTTCTCATGCGGCCCGTCAAGTGGAATGGGTAGGCGGTCCGCATTGACCAGCTCCAAGTGCTCTGCCAGTCTCCTGCGTTTGGGGTCCAATTCCTAGAGACCCATCTGCAAGATTTTTGAATTGTCCTGAGGAAGGATCCGGGGAGGGGGATTTTGGGACTCTTCCGGCTGAGGTTCGACGGGAGAGTGAGGTTCGGACTGGTTTCCTAAGTCCAATTCCCCATCAGATTCTGAAGATTCTGGTCTACTGGGCAAGGATGCCTCCTGAGCCAGACCTGGGAGCCTATGTTCAACGAGTCCAGAAGGCAGAATACCTAAGTCTCTGTCTGAGACTCAAATGGAGGGTACAGGACTACTTGGGGGCACCCTGGAAGGTGGAGTGGCCCTGACCACAACCTGTGGTTGACCCAACTCTTGAAGGAGTTGGGACTTAGCGTTCTTCCACCACGTAGGGATGAATTCTTGTTCTGGCTGCGGTGGTGGAGGTGGGGGCGGGTAACTCAGATACCCTGCGTAAGGAAGATAGCTAGGCGTCTGATACCAATAAGGGTACTGGTAGCCTGGATAGTATGCCTGGCCCAGTTATTGGTAGCCCGGCATCAGCGGGGTATAACCCAACAACAGGCCCCCGGCGTCGGATACTACAGATATTGAGGGCTATATCTAGGAAAGTACTTGGTTGGGCCTGAAGGAGGAACAAAGGGCCCCGCCGGAGGAAGGGGGTGCTGAAGGGATGCTGGGGAGTGGGTCCAGTGACAGGGTAGGCGGAGGAGCCAAACGTCCCGCAGCAGAAGGGTTGATGCCGCCCCCCAAAATGTCTGGCGAGGGATCCGGCAATGTGTGAGGATCTGTCGGCGGGAGAAAGTTCAGCGAGGGGGGAAGATTAGGTAAAGCCCCCGCTGACAGGTCAAGAAGGTTATCCGATGGGAGCAGATTTGTCCCTAAAAGGTCAGATGAAGGTAGCAAATTCCTGGAGGGAGAACCCTGAGGAGATGAAGAGGGACCTGTGAGCTCTCTCTCTGCCCAGGGTCTGAGTTCACAAGGGAGTCCGATGGGAGAGAGGTGGCGGCCACACGATCGGCAGAGGAGCCAATCGGCTTACTGGATGCGGCCATGCTGACAGCAGCCGGAAGGCTAGGATCAGTCTGATCAGCCTGGGCCGGGCGCCCGGCGGTGGAGCCGGTGGGTGACATAGCGGCAGAGCTCAAAGCAGCGGACCCTGAAGGAACCTCCGAAGAGGCAACCCCTGACTGCCTGCTAACCTTGGCGGGGGTCCACCGGAGTGGAAGAAGGCCCTACAGGTGGGGTACTCAGGGAGGTGGAGGGCCCACCCTGGTCAGCATCGGCTGTCTGGCTGGATTTCCCTTGAGGAGAACGGCTCCACTCCCAGCGTCTCTCCTTGTCCTTCTTTTTCTTTTTCTTCTCCGGGGACAGCGATGACAATCTTTCCCTCAGGCTCCTGGAGCTCTTTTTCCATCTATGCCAGTCTTTGGGTCAACAAATGGACATCGAGGGCCCTCTTGCGATGGGTGTGTGTGGCCTGGTTGAAGCCCTGGCAAATGGTGCACTCAGTAGAGTTGTGCTTAGGCCCCAGACAGTGGACACACCGGGAATGGTAGTCCCCGAGCAGAATCTACACGCCACACTTGGAGCACTTCTTCTTGGGCCGACGAGATGACAGACACCGTAATGGATCAAGAAAGAAATCAGAAATTAGGAAAAATTCGCTGTAGAAAATGGCGAGCGACTGAAAGCTGTTCTACTTCATTTGTCGAAACGATACCATCTGACCGAAAGAACTGGAGGCGAATGGGACGCCCTTTATGGTCGCGTAGCGTACATCACCTGGCGATGGGAGGGCAGTCCCACCGATGACTGCTAGCTGTAAGTTTACTGTGCAGTCCCGACGCCAGGGGGCGCAGTCCTATAGGCGAAAACTTACTGCAGGGACCCTCTGGAAGTAATATCTAACATTACCCTTGGAAATGACAGTGCCAACTGGGACTGTCCTGCTGGCTTAAGAATCAGGAATTTGCCCTCTGCATTACATCAAGATGTGGACTATTGCTCAGCAAGCTGGAGTCCACCTAAAAAAAGATAAGATTCTGGTAGAAAGGCTGCAACGAGCCCTCACTAAATAAATTCCAGAGTTAGAAAAATACACCTTATGAAGAAAGGTTGTTGAATCTTAAACTATGGCCTACAGAACTTAGAAGGCGAGGAGATTTGTTGTTATTTTATAAGATACTGCATAATGAGGAACTTGAAGAATTAAATTTGAAATATCGACTGCAAATATATAATCTTAGGGGACATGAACTCCAATTTGTTGAAGACAAGTACAGAACAGAACTAAAAAAGAATAGTTTTAAGATCAGAACTATAAGAGAGTGGAATAAATTGCCACAGGATGTGGTAGAGGCAGAAAGTTTCAATACATTGAAGGTAAAACTAGATAGATATTACTCAGTCGGCATCTTGAATGCCTCCACTTTATAGCGGAAACAGCTTATATGGGCTTGAGCCTTCTGCTGTTCTAAAAATTCCTAGTATAAGATGGAAGCATTTTGGGGGGTGACCCAGTGAAATGCCTCCTAAGAAATATTAAGTGCGAGAGACTTGACAAAATACTTGCATTTTTAAACCATGTTTGAAAGCTGAACTAACGTCACAGTGTCATGCTGTTTTAGGCTTAGAAGCATCCTGCTACCGAAAACTCGCCCTTTCTGTGAGCGAGAAAAGAATAAAAATGTTAAAGTGCTGTTAAATGTTATGCTTCTCTCCCACCTACTACGGAAGGGAGCCCCACAGGGTTGGTGATATCCTACCAACAACCTACATCTAAGTGCAAAGCGATGAGGGGTTCCAAGTTGGACCCTGTAGCCTTCCCACAAGTGCCTAAGAAGCATGGGATAACACAACCGTCAACAGACTAGGTGGCTGGGGGGAATCACTGTTTTTTTTTTAAATTCACATTTACTGAACAACATGGGTACAGGATACAGTACAGGTCAGTATAATGTCTTCAAGCAGTCACACACTTCATCGTACTAAGTTTATCACTGTAACATTTTACAAATCACGACAGGCGTGTAAAAACTGTCCAAAGTCAGACAGTGTATCTCAGGACAGCTTGGGCAGGAGGTGGGGCAGGTCCCCTGCGAAGTGGGTTTGGGCCTGCATGCCCACATGAAGTAAAGGAGGGCCTCTCAGGTCCTGTCTGTAGGGCACAGTTATGGAGTTGTATCGGAGTCCTGCTTACTAAGGTATAACATCAACCAGAACCATCTGCCTGTAAAGCTGGGCACCCAGTACTTAACATGGGGAGTTCCTCCATACAGTAGATCTCCCCTATGATGTCCAAACACTGGTTGTATGAAGGAGACTGTGGCTGCAGCCATTGTCTTGTTATGGCAACTAAAATGGTGCAGGGTCTGCACCGGAAGACATATGAAGAGAGACTAAAGGAGCTTAATATGTATAGCCTCAAGGAAAGGAGGGAGAGGGGGGACACGATAGAAACTTTCAAGTACCTCAAGGGAATCAACAAAGTCCAAGAGGGTAGCATCTTTCAGAAAAAGGTGTGTGCAAGAACAAGGGGGCATAATTTGAAGACAGAGGGGGGAGGGGCGGCTCAGAGGTAATGTAAGGAATTATTTTTTCACAGAGAGGGTTGTGGATGCATGGAACCCTGCCTTCCGGCGGAGGTTGTGGAGTCAAAAACAGTGGTGGAATTCAAGCATGCATGGGACAGTCATAAGGCAATTCTAGGGGTTGGGGGTAGGAAGAAATAGGTTGTTGGTTAACTAGGATCTGCAGCTTATCCATTAAGGTAGGGAAATGGGCAGACTGGGTGGGCCAAGAGGTCCTTATCTGCCGTCAAATTCTATGTTTCCATGGCTTTGTGCATAGTAACTAGCAGCACTTGCCACGTGCCTCTCACCCCATCTGGGGGAAGGGCTAAGTGCTTGCTGCATTTTGAGTGGTACGTCTAGCAAGACCAACTCTATAAGGGTGGCTGTGTCTTGTTCCCAGAATCTGGTCATTAGTTTTGGACAGGACCAGAATTACATACAAGTGATGTGCCTTGGTTTCTGAGCACAGCCTCCAACAGACCTGCGACGTGTTCCGTGCCCACTTTTCCTGTATTACAGGAATGTAGAAGAAATGGGTTCTCACCTTCCAGGCAAGCTCTTGCCATAGTGGTAAGCTAGCCATTTTAAAAAGCAGTCTGAAAAGTTGTGGATCATTCTTTGTGAGCCCAATCCCATTCTTCCTTTCCTACTTTTGTTTGATGTTAGCTGCATGGTCTACATGCAGCCTTATAAAGAGCTGATACCTATCCGGTAGAGATTTCTCCTCCGAGAATGGCTTTCAACGATGCCAAAAAATGTTTAACTGGGGGAGGTTCCCAAGTGGTCCTACTCTGGGCCCATATGTGTGCCCTTATTTGAAGATACCTGAAGTGGTCCATGTTGTTTAAGTCAAAAACTTGTTTGAAAGTACCGACGTCTATTAGGTCCTCCCTTTACACAACTGCATAGGTCAGCACAGGTTCCAATGGGCCCATCTTCTTCAGGTTGGGTCTATCAAGGCTGGCTGGAATGAACTGTCCCAGGTTAGTCACCTGAATGGCAACAAGATAGGGTTTAGGCTGAACTTGTCCATGTTCTGAAGCCCTCCACTAGGGTAGAGCGAACTACCAAGAGTGCGATGTCTCAGTCTGACTGGAAATCTAAAATTTTTGTGATGTGTGGTTTATTTTTAATACATTTTCGTTAAACCCCTAAAGAATTAAGCCCAATTTTTTTTTAATTGGTCTTTGGTTCCTCAACCACTAGATTGGGGACCGCAGCTAACTGCACTTTCTCCAGTTTCAAAAACGAGGGACTCAGAGAAATAACGCGATTTAACATAAAATTACTGGACAACACTGTATTGCAGAATACTGTAAATCTAACTAAGTTAAAACTTTTTTATGTATAAAATAAATCATATCCCAAAAGGTCTGGTATGGGACTCCGGTGCATCTGATCTCTTCAGTGGAGAAAACAAATCTACCGTTAGAATGCTGTGACCACAGTACAGAATTTGAATTTATTCCAAATTCTATCTACAGGGCAACCACTCAGGACTAAGATGAATGTAGACTTGTGTGACATCACTATTAGACTCCTGGGGACAGATTTTATAAGGTGGAAGCAGGATTGCATCAAGCCCTGCATCCACTGCAAAGTTTGGCGAAGCTGCGCCAAAGCCCTCGAATGCAACGCAGTCCGATTCTAGAAGGGCTGGTGCAGTTGCAACACTTGTCCCACTTTACGGCAGCTTGTGCCAAAGGTTTGGTGCAAACCCCGTAAAAAGGGTATCCCCATGGCCTCAAAAACACAGACCATGAGGAAGCTGGTCTAACTTCATGCGGCAGACGTTTTGCATCAAGCAGCTTCCAAAATCCCGCTTTCTGCTATCTTTGTCGCAAGTCACTACTTGCGTCAGGGTTCTGGCTGCAACTCCCTTGTGGCAAAAGCAGTCCCTTGTAAAATTGGGTCACTATTAGAAACACAAAGTAACAAAAAAAAACCTTTGGATAGATCTGCCTCTATTCTGCAGGTGAAATTTTAGCACCCCTTAAATTAAGCTGGTCACAGATCAAGAATCATCATAAGATCCAACTTTTTCCAGGCTTAAATATGGTTCCATTAAGTCTGTTCAGAGACATTTAGCTTTCAAACAATTTCTTAACTTACCGTCACCAAGAAGTCTTCTGGGGAAACAGCAAGACAAACCTGTTTAAAAATACAACCATTTTAAACGAGAAATATACAAGATCTGCAGATTTTTTCTGGTAATAAAATTAAACATATATTTCTGACAACAAAAAAATTTATCTGAACTGTTGTTTTTTTCCAGGCTTCTCCTATATCTCAGGTCACCCATTAAACGGTACATTAATAACTATAGGAATGACAAGTTTGCATCAAATTCCAGATGATCACTAAATGATCCAAGTCTAGACCCAAGGATCACAAATTCATCTAAAGCCAAGACACAAGAGTTACGGAATTTCCTAAGTCCTGATCCATGGATCATGAAATGACCCAAGTTCAGAATTAAGAATCATGAACTGACTTAAAGATCATAAAACTTAAGAGACATTTGGTCTAATGCTTAGAACAATGGCTTGGAAACCAGGAAATCAAAGGTTCAAACCCCAGCAGAGCCAAATACTCACTGTGTGACCTTGAACAAAGTCACTTTACCTCCCAGTGCTCCAGATCAGCCAGCTGCCAAAATGGGTTGAAGTATGACCGGAAAAAAAAAAATTGTAGTAATGAAGTTCCATTTAGAGGATTTATTAATAGTTCATATTAACTGCATCCGCTCAGCCCTGAACTGCTGCCCTAGAAACAGAACTTTAGAATGTTGAAGTTCAAACTCTGCAGTCTGGTCATGCCTCCCCCAGTTTTCCAACCAAAGGTTTACTGCTGAAGACAAGAGGACAGCTGTGACCACCTATCTACTCTATGCTATTTCTACCTAATGTAAACTAGAATGCAAAACCACATATGAAAATTGGCAAAGTTTGCACTAATGAAATGCTCAAGCTGAAAAGAAGAGATTCACTAAGCAATAAGAATTTCGATTCGCTCCACATGTTGTGGTGCCTTACCTCTGCAAAAGGTGGACTGGATATATTTGAACAAAAATCCTTGTCATATTTACAAGTGGAAGGGATCGTAAAATTGTTCCCAGCCATTCCCTTCCACTTCCTGGTTCTGGGAACTGCTTAAGATCCACCCCCGTGCACAGGCACATAATGATGTGTGCCCAGGGAGAGCGCAGGGGCTTGTTAGTCATCCGGTGCCCTTGATTAATCACAACATGACCATTACAATAAATAAGAATGTTTAAAAAGTGCCCCCCCATAGACTATAATGGAGCGCACCCCCACGCTCTCTCTGAACACACGTCATTACATGTCTGTGCGCAGGGGTGGATCTTATCTCCCAGAACTGGGAAGTGGAAGGGATCCGCTGGGGACAATTTTTCGATCCCTTCCACTTATAAATATGACAAGGATTTTTGTTCAGATATATCCAGTCCGCCTTTCACAGAGGTAAGGCACCACAACATGTGGTGCAGACACGCAACTTAGTGGATCTCTTTAAGAATCTTTTATTAAGGTTCTAAAATGGGAGGTAGGGAAGGGCTTGTATAAATCACTAATAACCCCTCATGAAGAAACATCATTACTATGGTGAGACTTGTTTTCTTTTAGCAACTTGTTTATTAGGGATGTTTTACAAACTGCAGACTCCCAAAAGTACATTGGGAGGCAGGGTCCAGAATATTTAGGGGGAAAAATTACTAAAGTACCAAACTTGGCATCCTTCTAATCTTGATGTCTAGACATTAAGAGAAATCAAGGTGTCTACTGTGGACAAGGGAGATACTTTACAGACATCCAATAAGGGTATACCCCTTAGAGCTCCCCAGTGGCAGATGTACAGTAGCTCTAGTGGAATGTGCCCGCAGGCCTTTGGGTTGCTGCTTGCCAGCCTTTTCCTTGAAAAACTGCATCCAAGAGACTAGCAAGTGACAGTCTTAATTGTTAGTTTGCCTTTACCTACCTCACCATTAAGTGACAAACAGCTATCTGTTCTGGATATTATGGTTCTACCCACGTAGAAACTCAAAGCACAGGGCTGTTCAAATCAAAATCTTTAGGACTTGTCCAATCATGAATGAAGCTAAATTTGTACTTACTTAATTCATTAAAATGAAATCAGTTCCTTGTACTTGTCCTTTAAGGAAATGTACTTGTCCCTAACAGGATTTGCACACCTCTGTCAAAGCCCTCTTCACTTCTTGGCTGTACAGTTTATCTTTACCTGCATTATGAGAGCTAGACATACAGTAATGGCCTCGAAGTACATTTCCTTTGGAAACGTGGAGGGTGCTGATACATTTCCTGGACAACAATTACTTTCCACATACTAAATACAAACGATATATATATTACTGTAGGACTTTTTCTAAGCCACTTTCAACTGCCAGGGATGATTATTGGTCAAAGATCCCCTTTCCATAAAGACCGTTTCTCTAACACAAAACTTCACAAAAGATTGTATTCCTCCATGTGAAGAAAAAATGCTTTTGTAAGCCCTTTTCAGCTACAGGGAATGATTTTATTTATTTTTTTTAAATAAGAGATCCCCTCTCTGGAAAGATTGTTGCTAAGTTCCCCCTCCACTGCTGCCTTATTTGTCCCCACGGTCTCCTTGCTACTTTCTCTCCCATCACTGTCTTTATCCTGCTCCCTTCTCTCCTACCACTAGTCCTATTCAAGATAGTAAGGACCACAGTATTTTAATTTTAATTTTTTAAGAATATGCTCCTGCACTGATAGAACTGGAATTTTTGCAGCGCATGCCCCAGAGATCTTCTCTGTGTGAATCCCACACTCCAACTGCACCACAACCTACACAGCACAGCAGG
This sequence comes from Neoceratodus forsteri, assembly GCA_016271365.2. Taxonomy (NCBI): domain Eukaryota; kingdom Metazoa; phylum Chordata; order Ceratodontiformes; family Ceratodontidae; genus Neoceratodus; species Neoceratodus forsteri. Next base: position 472,719,945 of record JADMNL010000022.1, on the reverse strand, counting down.
TTATGACACCTGTGGCCAATCAGGTCTGAGCCTCAGTACCACAGGGTCAACCCTGCTGGAAGCTCCGAGAAGGACATCATAGGCTGCCCTCAGTGCCTGTTTCTAGTTACCAGCAGTGAACTAGTAAAAATGTCAGTTCAGGAAATTCTGTGCCCCAACCCCGACTAGACAGCCAGGGAAGCTCTCTGCTGCAACTCTCCCAGACAGCCCTATAACCAGACCAGACAGTCAGGCAAGCTCTCTGTTGCCACTCTCCCACATAGCCCCATAATGAATTGCAAAAGAGTGGCATAGTATTTCCAGAAGGAAATGCTGGGACCTTGGATTACATTTTCAGGAGCCTTTCTGCATTTCCACAGAAATGCAGAAAGGCTGTATTTCAAGCTCTGGTCATTGGAATGAGGTTCTGGAAAATGAACAGGCAATCAAATCAAATCAAATCAAATTTATTTAAAAAGACGCCCAATCCCGAAGGCTCTGGGCGCCGCACAAAAACTGTACAGTATGTCATACCGTATATATTTCATTACAATATCATACAAATATAAAATACATAAAAACTTAATCACCAAATGTCTGCATGAATAAAAAGGTCTTCAGACGACTCTTAAAGGCCTCTATAGTGGGGGCCTCTCTCACTTCAACTGGCAATGAGTTCCAGAAAGCCGGAGCAGCAACTCCAAACGATCGATCCCCTGCTGATTTTAACCTTGCTCTCGGAACTTTGAGGAGGCCCCCACTAGAGGAGCGGAGATCTTGGACAGAGGTGTACGGTACCAGGAGATCAGAGATCAATGTTACAGATTGACTAATGTGAAATGCAAAAACCACTTTTAGCAGATGTAACCCCTAGGTGGCACTATCCCGAGGGCTAATACCCCTTCCTGCTTGGCTAGTTGCAGGTTAAGGGGCCTAGGTTCCGATACGGGTGCCTCCATCCGGTCAGGGTTGGTAGTGGTCAAGTTAACTTGGGCACAGCCCTCCGGGACACTGTAACTCCTCTTTTCTCCTTCTAGTGGCCTGAACAGTACACAATAATCACTTTCACAATGATCCTTATTCACCAGGCAATTACGCACACTGTTTGCACTTACCACCAGGGCTGGTTCCTCTAGCTTGACCCTGGGGACCCCCCTGTAAAACAAGGTCAAGCACAGCAAACAACAACAGTACAATACTCTTGGCACAAACTGGAACCACAGTCATGTTAAATGCAAACACAGTTAAATCCAATTTATTCAGGGGACTTGAACAAGTGAGGGGCGTAATCAGGTTGATGTGCTTAAAAGCTATATTAATCAGACAGTTATGCATGCAGTTCAGAGTCCCTACACAGTCACACACTCTGGGTACCCAGGTAGGAAAACGATGGGCTAGCCAGGAACGTTGCAGCTGGTTGGAGCCCTGTGATGGAAGAAAGCAACATGCACAACACACACTATTTGTAATCCGGAGCCAGAGGGCTCAGTTCGTGAAAGAAAAGGCAACAAGACAATCAGATGGCAACACTTTTAGATTTAGCTGTTGTTACAGGGAGCTACCCTGATGTTTACTCACGATACCCAATACTGGACACAAGCAGGATGAAACCGAGACTGCAGGCTGTTGAGCTGGAGTGCCCGGAGAAGCAGGGCCCACACGAATCACCGAGGCGTCGTTCCTGTTCAAGGCGTTGAGCAGGAGGCTGATCCCCAGACCGGTCTCTCGTCGATGGTTCTCTCTGTGTAGCAGGTATTATGGCTGGGCCAGTGTAGCAGGGCCCAGGAAAATGGTAATGGACAAGGATTCAGACCATGGAGCTGGATACAGCCTCCAGCAAGCAAAACACAGTTCAGACACACAGTGGGGAACCAAATCATGACCCACTATAAGCACACAGCACATTCACATGTAAGGAAATTCCACTGTACCAGGCAAATGGCTCTCCAGTCACAATTACAGAGTCTCTGTACAATCCGGGAGTTCAGAGGTAGCTGGAAGTCCTGACAGGCCGATCGCATTCAGCAAATCTTCGGTCTTCTTCAGGTTAAAGCCTGGTCACAATTCAGTGGCTTAATTCGCTCTCCAGGTTTGGATTCAGTCTGGAAAAAAAAAACACAAGTTCCTGCTCAGGAACAGCAGGCAGGCATGCAGGCCAAAGTCAGGCCTTTCCACAGTTCTCCCGCGCGAATCCTCTATGGACTGCTGCTCGAACTATCTCGAGCTGTTACTTCTTCACTTCCCAACTCCGATCTAACTGAAACTGCAAGCAGCGTGGGCAGGGTGCGAAATTCCTATACCTTAGGTGCTCCAGGGCAGGCACTTTTGTACTAGGACACCTACAGCTCTTCAGTGCCTGCCCCTCGGGGCACCTAAGGTATTCCTGTTTTTCCCGATGTGCTGTGGCTTTAAGGGCAGCTTGAGCTGGGACTGCGCAGGCACAGACAGCCGACACTGGGACACGATCACAAGGTACACCTAACTGCTCGTCCCAGTGTCAGCTGACTGCTAAGTTGCAAGTGCTTGAGGGGGGTCGTCGTTTTCTTCTTGACTAGCCAACTGCGATGCAGCAGAGGTGGGTTTACGCGATCAGACGCCAATCGCGTACTGTCTCTTGACTGCTTGCCCGCCCTCCCTCAGTGCATTTCAGACATTCCTCTTGGAAAGCGCGGCATTTGGCGCTATAGTGTGGAACAGTTAGGAGTCGTCGGACGTTCCTGCTGTGATTGCAGATTGGGGATTGCTTAAAACATATAGAAAAAAAAACAACAAAAGCTCTTTTAAGAGCTACTGTGCTGCACTGCTGCCTAGTGCCTACATTACTCCACTGTGAGGTGGGGGGGGTCCGGGGGGACTCTGATTAAGGCGGCGGAGCGGGTAATGCAAACAAAAAAAATACCCTTAACATTTCAAGCTCTTTTAAGAGCTACTGCCCAAATTACTCCACTGTGAAGTGAACTGGGGAGACTTTGAGGCGGGTGAGGGTGAAACTGTATTGATTCTGCAACCTCGACCAGGCAGAGCAGATATAAAACAATTACCCTTACCACTGAGTTACCATTACCAACTATATTTGTACCATAGGTGTTTTCTTTTATTTCTGGGGTGAAAATAGTAAACTAAGAAGGAGCAATACAACAGCTCCGTAGGGAAGGGCTGCAATCCACAGTGGAGACAGGAGGGACTCTCAGTTAAACTGTCACTCAGCTAATTAAAACAGCTATAAATTAGCTGATCTAAAGTGCAGCTAGTTAATCACAGTTTGTGGTCTGGAATCTGGACTGTAGTGCAAGGCAACAGGCAGACTACTGAAAATAAGACGCTACTAGACTAAATTGTCTTGGTGTTGCTGCCTGGCTGCCATACATATACTTTTCAGGCTGCAGTAGCAGTATATTTGTTCCTCAGTTGCTGCTACCCGACAGTTTCTTGGGAACTTTACCACTAAAATCTATCTCTCCTTCCTAGACATTCCTCTTTCTCCATCAGTAAAACAAAAGCAGAGTGAGACTGAGGCAAGGGTTAGGCTGGCATCACATAAAAAATAAGCAAAGTGATATTGGAGGGAGCAGAAAGCAGAGGCTGAGATTGTATTTTAGAAAGGCGTGGTGGGAGCTCACTCAGCTAGTAGAGCTATTGCCCTCCCTGGCCCTAAGCTGTAAAGTACATAACCTAAATAGATAAAGGTTGAGAGGAGAGTGTTGCTGCCAATCTATAAAGTTGAATTAATGCTCCTCTAACCTCTGTTCTCTATAAGGGATCTGAAATAAAGCCTGTTACTTAAAGTTTAAAGCCGTTTTACAAGCTACTCAGGCTACCTAAAATCTGAATACTGTTATAAAAAATCTTTTAAGCTTTTTTACAAGCTGCGCCATCTAAAATCTGAATACTAGTCTGTTGTAAAAAAAATAGATATATATTGTTAGCGTTTTACAAGCTACGCTAACGCTGAGTGGACTAATACTGAATACTGTTATAAAAAAATCTGTTACCCTTTGACAAGCTACGCTATGTGTGTGTGGACTAGGTAAAATCTGAATACAGTTATAAAAAATCTCTAGCTTTTTAGAGGCTACACTATCCGTGGACTATCTAAAATCTGAATACCTGTTTCAAGAAATCAGACAACACACAGTCAGGTTTTCTTGTTAAGTTTATTATAAAAAAAAAAAAAGACAAGACACGCTTTTTTCCTTGTTGCATTTATTAATACTGAGTAACACAAATAAAAAATTCTTAAAATCAGTTTTCACAAGTTCAACTCCGAACAGCCAGGCAGACACCATGAGTCTTTTTAAATTTGGATTTAAGAGAAAGCGTTTTGATGAGACTGCGGGAGCTGACTCGAATTCCCTAACACCAAGTACTAGTACTACTACAGGCACAGCTATAACCCCACCATCTCTTTGTCCAGAGAGTGAAACTGTTGTGACCACTAACGTTTCCTCAAGTGCTATTGCTTGTATTGAAAGCCAAGTTAAGGCCCCGAAAGTTAGAAAATTTCAGGAATCCTGGAAAAAGGGCCGGAAGTGGCTTACGTATGACACAGATAAATGTGCCATGTTCTGTACATGGTGTCACAGTTATGATAAAAACCAAAGCAAAAATCATTTCAGAACTGGATGCAGTACTTTTAGAGTACACATTATCTCAGCACATGAAGTGTCCATAGCACACAAAAATGCTGAGATGGCATACATTGCAAATAAAACAAAAGTTGGAGAAAGACCAACAGAGAAATCCATACAATTTATGGAACAAAAAGAAATGGATCAAATTTGTAAATTGTTCTGTACTGCATATTACGTGGCTAGGACCGAAAGGCCTTTCAGGGATTTTCCTGGGTTGATAGATTTACAAAAAAGAAATCATGGGGATGATGCTATGAGTCACAGTTACAGTAGTGACAAGCAATGCCGTGTCTTCATTCACTATATTGCCCAAGATATTCAAAGCACTACTTCTAGTCTACTACAAGACAATGACTTCTTTTCTTGTTGATTCCTGCATAGATAAAAGTATGATTGAGAAGGAGGGCATTTATGTACGTGTTTTTGAAAATGGCCTACCTTTAACAAGATTTCTTGCACTGAAACCAGTCAGTGTCCCTAATTCAGAAAGCATTTTAAATACTGTGATTAATGCTTTAGAGGGTGAAGGTGGTTTAAAGGATGGTGGTTGGAAACATAAGCTGATAAGTGCAGCATCTGATGGTGCTGCTGTAATGTTGGGGAGCACTTCAGGTGTCCTTAGTCGAATAAAACAAGATTTCCAGTGCCCACACCTCATTGACATACACTGCTGTGCACATCGTTTAGAGCTTGCTGTAAAGGATTCATTCAGAGACTGTCCCTTTTACAAGCCATTAGAACAACTTCTGCTGAACATTTACTCATTTTACCACAGGTCACCAAAAAGTTGGAAAGGCCCACAGGAAACGGGATCCCTTTTAAATATTAATGTGGTCAAACCAGTTAACACTGGTGGCACTAGGTGGCTTGCACACACAGAACAGGCCATTTCTGCCCTTGAAAGGAACTGGGCTGCATTAGTGCCTCACCTCGAACATGTGTCACTGACAAACAAGCAGGATCATGGCCAAAAAGCACTAGGAATACTTAAAGTGCTTAAGACTTTAAAATGTGTTATATACATGAACTTTCTGAAAGTGTTTTTTGGTTACTTATCTGCTCTTAGTCTGTGCTTTCAGCAAGAGGATGCCACTGTTGAAAAAGTTCACAGCAGAGTAGAAAGCACAATTCAAAAACTAAATGGTCTCTCGAATCAAGAAACTCTTCACTGCATAACACTTAAGTCTGTAAATGAGAATCTAACTCAGTACAACAGTGTTGACTTAACTAATGAAACTAGCAGGCACAGATCAGGTTCTCCTTCAGACATTGTAGAAGCCACAATTTCAGAGATCAAAAAAATTCTTCAGAAAACGTCACAGCACGTTGAATCTCGCTTTCAGTCCTTCACGACCAATAAAGTGCTACTAGCTGCAAGAGCTTTAAATTTTCAGTCCTGGCCAACATCCACAGAGGCACCTGAAACATATGGAGATGAAGCAATTCAAACAATTGTTGATCACTATAAAGTGGTCCTAGAGTCTCGTGGAGTTGATGTTACTTTGGTACTGCTGGAGTGGCTAGACTTAAAAAAGCATGTACTCCACTTGCTGTCTATTGAAAGTTGTAAGTCTCTGAAATTGTGGCAGAAAGTGATTCTTGCGGATGTGCAGGATCAACAATTTCGAAATGTGCTGGCCATTGTCAGAATCATTCTCCTGATTCCTGTTCACACTGCTGCTGCAGAACGAGGCTTCTCTCTGATGGGAAGAATAAAAAATGACTGGAGGGTTGGATTATGCCCAGACACCCTACACGACCTAATGTCTATATCTCTGAATGGACCCCAGCTTAGTGACTATAACCCTGAAGGTGCCATATCACTGTGGTGGAAAAATGGCAAAAGAAGGCCCACTACCAAAGCTTATGGCTCCAGAACACTGTCACTGCATGCTGCTTCTGCCAGCCCTAGTGGCGGTGATGAAAACGAAAGTGCTTGGTCCAGTGAAGATGACGTCTAAAATTATGTAAACTAAGGGGCGGCATATAAATAGTTTGTTGGGCATGTACATTTTCTTTTTACATGCCCAAGTGGGCATGTACTTTTTTTCACGAATTTCATACCCTGAGTGTGGGACTTTCCCCAAGATCCAAAAGGTTCGGCTGGCTGATCTGTCTGTCAGTCACAACAAGGGGTCCCCCTCCAGGTTATTTTAGGCACCAAAAGCCCAAAACTACAATTCCTACAAGTTTTGGCCCCACCAAGCCCTGTAGGTGGGCTCCATTTTAGAGTCCCAAATGTCCTGATTGACCCATTCTGACAGTCCAGGACCAAGATGATGGAAACAAACAGAACTGTCCATGCTGCAAAAAAGGCAGGTTAGAACAAACTGCAATATTATTACCACTCTAATAAATGATCAGCAAACAAGTACATCTTCTACCAGAGCTCCCTCTCAGATTAATTTTGACTGCAATCTAGGCAGCTCTTGAAGAGAGCGTACACAGAGGCTATACAGGCACTCTCTGGCAATACATTTAAACTGCTAAAATGCAGGACACCAGCCTGGCAGTGAACATTTAAGCAAGATCAAGGAAGACTTTTTGGGAACCCCCATTTGTAGGGGGGTTACATAGAAATTTCACATATGATCTGGGGCTGGTAGAGGTTGTGGGAACCTGCTTTTGCTAAGCAGCTGGGGATTTTAGTAGCTGGATAAGCTCTAAATTCTTATCAGTCTGTAGACTTTTAAGCAGGACTGCTGACTTGTTTAATAAGTGTTGTTTTGTGTGTGGGATCCATAGAGGAAGCTGGATATTCATTTATCTTTTCTACAGGTATTGTGAGCAGCTTTTAGAAGGTTCTGTCTTTCTCAGCCAGGATCAATTTACAGCTCATAGAGGCTTAAATACCAGGACTTCTCACATAGCAGTACTGCAGAAACAGTTGGGGCTGATAGAGGTTGTGGGAACCTGCTTTTGCTGAGCAGCTGGGGATTTCAGTAGCTGGATAAGCTTTAAATTCTTATCAGTCTGTAGACTTTTAAGCAGGACTGCTGGCTTGTTTAATAAGTGTTGTTTTGTGTGGGACCTTCCTCCGGAGGAGGTTGCAGTGCTTGGAGGTGCAGTGAGAGGCAGACACAGGGCTGATACACTCTCATGAGTGTCGTGGGGCCCAATCCCACCCTCTCCCCCCCTCCCTCCCCAGAGCACAGCTAATTTATACAGGAACACCTGCCCTGCAATTGGAGGAAAAGGCTAGGTGCAGCTCATGTAGTTCTAGCTACTGGGGGGTTGGGTTTTGGTTGGGAGAGAGGAGCATAGGAGTTGCACTCTTTCCCTATAAACTAACTCTTAAAGCAAATAGTCAGGTGGGGAAAGGTTCAGCCACCCAAGCTTTGCAAGTTTAAAGGTTTGCATGCTGTATGGGGGGGGATTGCCTAGGTATAGGTACTGGTAGCTCGAGAAACTGTAGAGCCACTGAGTTGATAATTTGACCTAGAAAAGACTGCTGTGATGATGGGGAAGGGACTGCATATCACTAGAGCAGGTATCTTTGGGTGGGTGGTTGGGTGCACAGGGTGTGGTGCAGCCATGATACTGGACTGGGCGTGGAAGTTTGGGGGATGCCCAGTGTGCTACCAGCTGGCACAGCTTAAGGAGGAGGTAAAGGGGATCCGAAGGCAGCTGGGGGAGACAACTGGAGAGGTAGAAGGCAAGCGGTCACCTACATGAAAGCACGAGGTGCTGGGCCTCCCAAGCTGGGGGAGGAGTGAAGAGTGGTGCTCACACTAGCACAGACGGGAAGGGGGGGTACACAGAGGGATCTCGGGGACCCTGGCAGATGGGGCCCAAAGGGCGGAAATTTCCACAGCAGCAGGCAAGAGTCTGGAGATGTCCAAAGGAAACCAAGAGAGGCAGTAGGAACAAAGGGGGCACTGGGGGATGGGCTAAGGCTCACAAATCGTTTTAACCATCTACACCCATTGGTAGAAGAGGGGTGTGGGGGAGAAGAGGAGGAGGAGGATGCTGCTGCTACTGGTGTAGCTAGGGTGGGATGGATAGAATGGGTGTAGAGGGCAAGTATCAAGGGCACAATAGAGGGGATCCCGGACAGGATGGGGGAAGAGGGGTAGGAGGGGAAAGGAAAAAGGAGGATCAGAGGAACAAGGAGGAGGCTGATGGTATGGAACAGGGGAGCACGACAGGCAGGAAGGCGCAGGATGTAAATGGGATGATAGCAAGCAGAAAGCCAAATAGGCAAACAGATAGGACAGATGGATTAGTAAAGAGTGGGGAAAGAGATACAGAGAAAGATACTCAGGTGGGGGGGATAAAGAAGGCCAGGATACGGGTAGAGGAAGTGACCAGGGACAATAGTGAAGGACTACCTTCAACACCCAGATTGTGGGAGGTGCAAGGAGCCGGTTGAGGGGAGAATCCGGACGAAGGGATGAGGAGGGGCATGGAAAGAGGGGGAACACGAGGGGTGAACAGAAAGGCAAGGGGGAAGTTAGAGTACTGCTACTGAGGGACTCCATGATCAGAGGCATACAGTGGAAGGGGCAGGAGGAGGGTAAAAGCTGTCTGATCAGAACCAAATGCCAACCAGGCCTGACAGTGCAGAAGGCCAAGCATGAGTTGTATTCACTGGCAAGGGAATGCGGGGGGACCCCAGACATTCTAGTGCACTTGGGAACAAAGCGACATAAGTGGTAATAGTGAACTAGAAATTCAGGCAAGGTTCCGGGAGTTGGCCAGGGTATGCCTTTCCATAGGCTGTAAGATCTCCTTTTCAGAAATCCTGCCGGTGCCAAGGACTACTGGGGAAAACAAGATGAAGATTAGACAGACAAATCAGTGGCTTAGAGAGTGATGTGTGGAATTGGGGTATGGCCTGGTGGGGGACTGGGGGGAGACCTGGGAGGATAAGGGTCTGTATGCTGCTAGGGACAGGCTCCACCTTAATCTGGAGGGGAAGGAAATCCTAAAGCTCAAACTAGCTGGGTTCATCAGTGAAAGGTGGGGTTTAAACTTGTTAAGGGTGGAGGAATCAAAAAAAGGAGCAGTGCCAGCAGATACAATAAATGAGGGACATGGTCTCCATTCCTCTAGGGGGCTAGGGAGATATGAAACTGGGTCACTAGGTAGGGTGCAGGAGCTGATAAATGGAAGCTCAAGGGGGAGAAAGGAGAGGAGGGAAAAGGGGTGGAGAGTGGTCCTGATAAATGCCAGGAGCTTAGGAAACAAAATGCCTGAGCTCCAGGCAATGCTAGTTGAGGGGAAGGTAGATGTGGCAGCAGTCACTGAGACCTGAGCCACTCAAGGGCACGAGTGGGACCTAAATCTGGAGGGCTACACTATGCTCAGAAAAGATAGGGGGAAGGGTAGGGATGGTGGTGTAGCACTGTTAGTCAGAAACTGCGTGGGTATTGAAGGGGTAGAGGAGGCAGAGGGGAATATGGAGGTTATCTGGGTCACCTTGCTAATGCAGGGGGGTAAGAGGAGTAAAGATCAGAGTGGTATACAGACCACCAGCACTGGTGGAGGTCCTGGAAGAAAGTCTGGTGGAAAATCTTGAGGAACACTGTAGATTAGGAAAGGGAAGGGAAGGGTAATAGTAATGGGGGACCTCACCATACCAGGAACAGACTGGAGGACTATGACATCACCAGTGGCCAGAGAGCAGAGGCTGCTTGATGTCTTCCAGGATGCGTTTCTGACACAACAGGTGGGTGAGCCAACTAGGGAGGCCCAGACACAGGACATGGTCCTGGCAGACAGTGATCAGATTAGTGGCCTAGAGGTGAGGGACCCGTTGGCTGGGAGTGATCACGCCACAGTCTGGTTCTTCCTGGACATGAGGGGGAAGGAAAGCCAAACAAGGATGGTAGTAACAGACTTTAGGGGTGCAGACTTCAGGGAGATGGGAAGGATCCTTAAAGATAATCTAGACAGGATAAGGCCGGATATGGATGCTGACAGCAGGTAGGGGATCATGAGGAGGGGAACACAGGAGGTTACCAGATCCTGCGCAAGGGAAAGGTGTAAGTTCAGTAAGGCCAGAAAACCCTGCTGGTGGACCCGGGAGGTACAGGAGGTGGTGAGGGAAAAGAAGGTGGCCTATAGGCACTTCAAGTGGTCAAGGAGTTAAAGGGATCAGGAGGAATATGAGCCGACAGCCAAGGGAGTCACCAGGGTGGTGAGAGCAGCTAAGGCAAAAAAGGAGCAGTCCTAGGCCAGTGGGATCCGGAGGGGGGGACAAAGGGTTCTTTAGATACATAGGGGAAAAAAGGAAAGTAAAGGGGCAGATCAGCAAGATAAGGGTAGGGGATGGTTGGGCACAGGAGGCGGGAGAACAGGCAGAAGTCCTAAGTAGTACTTTGCCTCAGTTTACACCGGGGAGGGAGGGGCTAGGTATTGCAAGGAGCGGGGTAAACCGGAGCAAGGGGTGAGACCAGTAGAGACCAAGGGCCCTGATGGGTCTGGGGAAAGGGAGTCTCCACCACAGACAGGTGGGGGCCCAGCAGTGCATGGTGACAAGGGGAGAACGAGGCTGAAATCCCAGTAGAGAGAGTAAGGGAAGCCCTCAGGTCCCTTCGGATGGAGATAGCACCTGGACCAGATGAGATACATCCCAGGGTGCTGAGGGAACTGGCAGATGTCCTGGCAGTCCCTCTAGCGGGCCTTTTTAACATCTCTCTGAGGACTGGGTGGCCCATGTTGTGCCGCTCCACAAGAAGGGATCAAGACAGGAGGCGGGAAATTACAGGCCTGTTAGCCTGACATCAGTTGTCGGCAAGGTGATGGAGAGTATTGTCATGGAAAGGCTAGGGGGGATTACTGGAACAAACTGGGGGCTTGGACAATAGGCAGCATGGCTTTGTCATGGGAAGATCGTGCCAGACAAATCTTGTTGAGTTTTATGACTGGGTGACGAGGGCCCTGGACCAGGGTAGGAGAGTGGACGTCCTCTTTCTGGATTTTAGCAAGGCATTTGATTCGGTACCCCACAGTAGCCTGCTGACTGAGCTGAAGGAAATGGGGGTAGGGAGACAGTTGCTAAGATGGATAGGAAATTTGCTCTCTGAGCATACTCAGAAGGTGGTGGTTGGAGGGTTAGCCTCATCCCCAAGGTAGGTTACTAGTGGGGTTCCCCAGGGGTCAGTGCTGGGGCCACTCTGTTCAACGCATGTACCTCAGACATCAGGAGGGGGGTCAGGAGTGAGATGAGTCTCTTTGCAGACGACTCAAAGCTAGGTGCAGTGGTGGATGGGGAGGAGAGGAGGGTGGCCTTGCAGGAGGACCTGAAGACTCTGGAAAGGTGGTCGGGAAAATGGAAACTAAAATTCAATGTGGGGAAGTGCAAGGTTCTGCACCTGGGAGTCAGAAATCCAGGACAGGAGTACACCTTGGGAGGAGACATGATTCAAGTCACTGAGGGTGAGAGGGACCTGGGGGTAGTGGTAGACGTCAAAATGAACAACTCGGAGACCTGTAGGAGGGCAGCGCCAAGGGCAAATAGGATGCTGGGATGCACTGGCCAGGGGGATTATCTCCAGAAAGGCGGAAGTGATCCTTCCACTGAACAACTGCTTGGTTAGGCCACACCTCGAGTATTGTGTACAATTTTGAAGAGCACATTTAAAGAGGGACATTACACTCCTGGAAAGGGTCCAAAGGAGGGCTACCAAAATGATCTGGGGCCTGGGGGAGAGGACCTATGTGGAGAGGCTCAAGGAGCTTGACATGTACACCCTGGAGGAGAGGAGGGACGGGGGGACAAGATAGAGGTCTTTAAGTACATGAAAGGGATCAATAAAGGAGGCCCAGTCAGGGTGCTCCAAAGGAAGGAGGGTGGGGCAACAAGAGGTCATGGGTGTAAATTGGAAGGGGGCAGGCTCAGAGGGGAGAGGAGGAGATGTTATTTCACTGAAAGGGTGGTAGAGCCATGGAATGCGCTGCCCAGGGAACTGGTAGAGATGGAGACTGTGGACAGGTTTAAGAGGAGATGGGACAGGTACAGGGGGAGGGTAAATCTGACCAGGCACAATACAGGTGGAACATCTGGGACTGGGAACAGTATAACCCAAGGGGGAGCAGGAGACACCAAAATCAGCCCTCAGTGCGAGTGTCGAAAAATCGAGCAGACTCGAGAGACCATTAGGCCTATTCTGCTGGCATTTTAGTATGTTACATCTAAGCACCACCTTGTCCCTATGAAAGATCGCAAAACTGGGATCTGTACAGAGGCTCTGCAGTTCACCAACCCTTCTGGTTACAATGATAGCTATTATGAACTGGATGCCGAAACCGTAAGAAGCTGACTGGCCAAGAGCCCTTTGAAGCCATGATGTTATCTAGCTGCATCATCACAGCGTCAAAGCCTCCGGCCATCAGCCTCCTCACTCAGAAGGAACTGATCTGACCATAACATTACCCACCTCCCACGCTGCGGAGCAAGTCAGACTAAACAAAACAAAACAAAAAAAACATTTTATACACTGTCGCAGCCAACAGGTCATTTTACCTGTTTCAGATCGGTCTGTATATTTGTCAGCAACCACATAACACGTGGTTTTTTAATAAACACTTTTAATTCTGTCAACTCCAAAAAAGCATCACCCACTGCAGTCGGTTACCTCCCTCCTGGTGTTTGATAGACTGATGTGTGCCGCCGATAATAAGCTCCAGCATGTTCCCTCCACTGATACGCTGAGACATTGACCTATCATGCCGCACACCAGTCCCGCTACTCTTCTCAAACCAAAATAAAATAAAAAAAAAAAAAAAAACCGACCACACGGAAGCACCAGCAACCACACTGAAACACTCTCCGGGAACAATTCCAGATCCAATGTCCAAGAACTGCCTCGTGATATACGTACTTCTGTACCTTCCTTCACACCACGTTGTCCTAGTGAGCTGCTCACTTGCGGCATTCCGCAGCCCGTGAACTTTTTGTTTAAAAAAAAAAAAAAACATCAACAGTGCCGAAAAGCTCCAACTGCCATCTACAATAATCAACAGGAAGTCGCACATATCTTTACCCAGTCCCACAGCAGGCAGTGGGACTGGGTCAAACACAGTAGTGCTAGCAGAGTGAGACAGATCATGCACACCAATTACCACAGCGCCACCTGCTGCCCAGTGCCCTCCAGGAACTATTTTTGTTAAAAGATACTCCTCCAACATCCCAAAAGGTGCATTTTCAAAAGGCTTTAATTTTGTATTTTTTTTTTTAAACTGAAATTAACTTTTAAACCAGTTCATAATAGCAATAAGGCACTCCAGGGTGTGGTATATCATGGGATATCATCACTTCTCAGTTGCTGGACGCACAAGGCCGCACTTGGGTTGTGACAATATCCCATGATGTACCACACCCTGTCGTGCCTTATTGCTTAATTAGAACATTTTCTTCCATGTCAGATTTGAACTCTGCTGAGAACATGGGCATAAAGGGGGTCTCCATCAATTGTGAAAAGACCAGGTTTAGATCCCATGGGTGAACCGAGGTCCTCACAGGAAGATATAAGTGGCTTAACCCTTAGAAAAACTTTCTGAATACTGGCTGTGAACAAATCAATTACTCTCTGCCTGATGACCTGAAAGATGAAAAAGCTGCCAAGCGTACTTTGTTTTGGGCCCTTGGACTCCAAATGCACCAGGTAGTCCAAAACTACCAATATCTGCAGCCACTGTGACGGCATATTAGAAGCACACAGATGCTGAACCTTTTCCATTTTGACATGTCAGTTTTCTGGTTGCTGGCTTTCTGGCAACAGGTCTGACAGTTTAATACTAAATTATCCTAGCTCTAGTGTGCTGGGATCTGAGAGAGACACTGCTCTGGGACACACCAAAGAAGTAATGTCTAGAGGCAAAGTTACAGGCATTTTCTGTTACGCTGTCAACAGTACAGCATATCAGGCCTGCCTGGCACAGCCTGGTACTATCATAACCATTGTTGCCGAGTCTGACTCTCATCTCAATTTCAACAGGATCCTTGGGATCCGTGGTAATAGAGGAAGTGCATACAGGAACTTGCCTTTCCAGGGAAGGAAGTGTGCATCCCATGGGAATATCCTCACTGATGGGGGCCAACAAGTGAGTTTTCTGTTCTCCCAAGAGACGAACAGATCTATCTCTGGTACTCCCCATCTCAGGAACGCTGAGTTTAATACTTGTTGGTTCAGAGACCCATCCTGCTCAGTGAATATACCAGTACAATGCCCATGCCCAACAGGTGTACTGCAGCTTTCTTTGCATTCAGCAAATATGACAGGTTCAATATCTCCATAGACTTTGTACAGAGTTTTGGGGATCTGTTATCTCCCTTCAACTTTCCTGCCGTAACCTGTGGACTTTGACTTCTGTAATTGCTCCCTTCAAGTATTTCATCTGCTCCTGACAACATCTGAGAGGACTCTAGCATCAGCAGTGCAGATCGGACGAAGGAACTGTTTACTTTTAATTCATTTAAAAGGGCTCTAAGCAAACGAGGGACTGTGCATGGGATTCTAACAAAGGACCCAAATCAAGAGTTCGAGAGGGCACTGTGCTTTTCAAATAAGGCGTCTCGTCTGTTTGCTCTGATCAGTGCAGCACATTGTTAACATCTTCAGCTGTCTGAGGGAACTCAGTTTATTTACATCTCTGCAAGTGTGCCGTTTGTCACCTGATTCCTACAACTTCTGTACTGTTCCCTATTGTAGTCTGTGGGGGCTGTGATCGGAAGTGCTGTGGATCAACTAGTAAGGGGTCTTTTGGAGCTGCTCTCACAAGGGACTGGCACAAATATTGTCCACCCTCCCGCTCTGCTCCACTTCCATTAATTAAGTAGACTACTGAGAACTCCATCCAATGGGAGGTACCAAGTTGTCTACAAGGGAGAGGGAGAGAGTTTTTTTAATATACTGTACATGGGCAGACCTGTACACTGTATATTTCTGCATTATCACATGTTTAAAAGTGGTTAATGGTTGATGGGGCAGTTATTATCTATGATAAGTTGTTTTAACAGTGACATAAAGGTTTTGTTTTTGCGTTAAATTAATGAAGACACTTGGGAGTGTTGTGGGGGTGTCGAGAGACAAGACAGGAGCTGGTGTTATGAGAGGGAGGAGTGGGTTGGTTCCAGGGAATGGGAGGCTGGTATGGTGGGCAGGTGGGTGGAAGGGGGAAAAAGGGGGGATAGACTAGTGTAATGCAATAGATGTGGGGCGGAAGTCTGAATGCGCACTTTATGGAGACTGTGGGAATGTCCCATTTGCCGTAGACTGGAGGTCCTGGGGGCAGAGGTCCGAAGGCTGGAGGGGGAGTTAAGGAGAATAAGGGATGGGTGAGGGAGTGTGGGGCAGGCTGGTCACCCTATCAGATGCATACGGGAGCAGAGGTAGTGGGTTTATGGTAGAGGGCAGGGTCTCAGAACAACAATATGGGGCGGTATTGGGATGGTATCAGAGGCGATGACTGCAGGGTGGGGGCATGCTCGACAAACAGGTTTGCGGCATTGGCATCAGTAGCAGGAGTTGATGGTGTGGCTCACTGGGGTGAGGCATGTGGGCATTAGGCTAGTGGATATGCAGAGGACTACTGTCCAGTTAGGGAGATGTACAAGTTTTTGGGAGGGGAACGTATAAATGGTAGCAGGAGGAGTGGGGGAACAGGGATAGGACAAGGGCAACAGTGAGGGCATGCTGCCCAGGGAGAGATGGCATGGTATAAAATGAGACTAGGGTTGTCATTGGTGGTGGGAGGATGGCAAAGGGAGGGAGGCAAAAGAAGCAGGCAGGTGGGACAAGCAATGGTGAGCAGGAGGGGGCTGAAGTTCTTGGGTAGGATGAGGATAATAGGAAGGTACAGTCGTCGGGGGGGGGTTGTAGTGATAGGGGACTCTATCCTGAAGGGGATCAGAAACGGAGGGAGGGTGAGCGGCATAGTCGGATATGGGTGGAATCTGTACCAGACTTGACAGCAGATAGGGCGGGTCAGGCTCCATCTAAGTGTGTTGGGGGGAAGAGTGAAACACACACGTGGTGGTGGTGCATGTAAGCACTAATGACCTGGGGGATGTACGGTGGAGTCGGTGAGGGAGAGGTCTGAAGAATTGGGGAGGATATGTACGAAGATAGGGAGCTCAGTGGCCTTCTTGGAAGTGCTGCCGGTTCCCAGGGCGAGCAGAGCAAGTAAAGACAGGATAGTGGAGTTCAATTCCTGGCTGGGTGGGTAATGTCATTCTCATGGGTACGAGCTAGTGGGAGATTGGGGGAGCACATGGGATAATGATACTTTATATGCAAAGGATGGGTTACACTTAAATTGGGAGGGTAAGGAAGTTTTGAAATGTAAGATGGAGAAATACATTAGCATCAAGTGTTTTTTCTTTAAACTAAGTAAGGGAGTAGGCCAGGATGGGAAGCCAAATGAGCTGACCCACCACAACAACAGTGTTTGCTATGGGGGCTGCAGGGGAGGGTCAGGTTAAGGGGATTAGGAATGGAGAGAGGAATGGAATTGGGCGGAGGGTAGTCTCCCTGAATGTGAGAAGCCTGGGTAACAAAACGTCTGACCTCTCTTAGCTGTAGGGCAGGTGGACGTTGTGTCCATCATGGAAATCTAGGCCACCCAAGACCAAAACTGGGATCCGGTGATCCCAGGGTACAGAATTTCTAGGAAGGACAGAGGGGTGGGTAGAAGGGAAGGGGTGGCAGTTTATGTAAAGGAAGGGATTAGATTCACTAGAGATGAGGGTGAGGAAGGGAGGATGGAGGTGTTATGCAGTTCCTGGATTCTAGAGATAGAAAACTGAAGCTGGGGGTGGTGTACAGACCACAGGTCAGTCCAAGGAGTTGGATAGGGAGTTGGTGGAACAAATTTGGTGGGTGTGTAAGAAACATACAACATAGACTTTGATGGCAGATAAGGACCGTTTGGCCTGCCCTTCCCTACCTATTGGATAAGCTGCAGATCCTAGTTAACCAACAGCCTGCCTCCTCCTACCCCCAACTATAATTGCCTTAATGTCTGTCCCATTCATTCTTGAATTCCCTCACCGCTTTTGACCCCACAACCTCCTTAGGAAGGCCATTCCATGCATCCACCACCCTCCCTGTGAAAAAATACTTCCTCACGTTGTCACTGGAGCCGCCCTCTATCTTCAAACTGTGCCCCCCTTGTTTTTGCATATCTTTTCTGAACGATGCTACCTCTTGGACTTCCTAGGATTCCCTTGGAAGTACCTGGACAGCTTCTATCATGTCCCCTCTCCCTACTTTCCCTCGATTTAGTCTCTTCATATGGTTTCTGGTGCAAACCATGCCATTCTAGTTGCCTCCTCTGGACTGCCTCCATCCTGTCTTTGTGCTTGCAGAGATGGGGTCACCAGAACTGCATGCAGTATTCCAGATGGGGTCTCACCAACTGTCTGTACAGAGGGATGTCAACTTCCTATTTCCTACTGGTGATGCCCCTTCCTATGCATCCCAGTATCCCCCCCAGCCCTCCTTACTGCCTACCCTCCACTGTGTACTCTTCCCCTGGGTTTTTGTTTCCTTCTTTGCACTGCATCTAAGCTGCCGTATTTTTGACCATTCCTCCAACCTTGCCAAGTCTCTTCTCATCCTTTCCACACCCCTTGTGTATCAACCCTGTTGCAGATCTTTGTGTCATCTGCAAAAAGGCATACTTTTCCTACCAGTCCCTCTGCAATGTCACTTATAAAGACATTAAAGAGGACCGGCCCCAGTACTGAACCCTGCGGTACCCTGCTAGTAAGCCCCTTTCTTTGGAGCAGACTCAGTTTACTACTACCCTCTGTGTCCTGTTGTCCAGCCAATTTTTTACCCAGGCTACCACCCTGGGACCTACTCCCAGGCTGGCTAACTTGTTTACTAATCTTCTGTTTGGGACTGTGTCAAATGCCTTGCTAAAGTCTAGGTAGGTCATGTCCACAGCCCCTCCCTGGTCTACTTCTTTGGTCACCCAGTCAAAGAAATCTATTAGATTCATCCGACAGGACCTCCCCGCTGTGAATCCATGCTGCCTTGAGTCCTGTGCCCTGCTGGCCACTAGGCACTCAACAATTCTTTCAGAAGTAATTCCATTATTTTCCCCTACCACTGAGGTCAAACTAACAGGTCTGTAGTTTCCTGCCTCTGCCTTGCTCCCACTTTTGTGAAGGGGAATCATATCCGCCTTTCTCCAGTCCTCAGGTATCACACTATCCTCCCATGATTTGTTAAAAAGGGTAGTCAGTGGTGTCACTAGTTCTCCTCTTGGTTCTTTTAGAATTCTGGGGTGAATCCCATCAGGCCCCATTGCCTTGTCCACCTCGAGTTTTAGGAGTTCTTTCAGGACCCTTTCTTCCATGAATAGACTGGTATCGACCCCCCTATCCGGAGTGTATCTATAGTTTCGTTTTAGGTACATCCCCCTCTTCTCCTCTTCTTTTGTGAATAGTCAACAAAAGTATTCATTTAGTATCTCTGCCTTTTCACTGTCGCCGTCTGCCCACTCCCTCTCTTTTATTAAGCTTCACTATCCCTCCCTTGGTCTTTCTTCACTCACTAATGTAACTATAAAAGGTTTTATCCCCCTTCTTAACTGAGATGACCATCTTTTCCTCGGTTTGGGCTTTTGCTATTCTGACTGCCTTCCCCACTTCCTTCCGCTTTAACTGAGTTTTCGGTCCTGCTCCTCCTGTGATTCCTTATACTTTCTGAATGCTATCTTTTTTTCACTAACCTCCCCCGCCACCTCTTTTGAGAACCACAGTGGTTCTCAAAAGAGGGGACTGTAGTGATAGTGTGGCACTTCAGTCTGCCTGAGGTGGACTGGAGTACCCCAGCTACCTCTAATGCCAGGGAATAAGTATTGTTAGATGCATTTCAGGATGATCTTAAGAAGCAATTGGCTAGCATGTCAACGCGGCTACATAATACACTCGACCTGGTACTTTCGAACAGGGAGGCGGTGAGGGAAATTAGGGTGGAGGACCCACTAACTGGGAGTGACCACCAATCGGTGTGGTATACACTTAGCTTGAGCAAGGAGTCTGTAGGATCAGTAACTAGGGAGGTAGACTTCAGATGGGCAGACTTTGGGAAGATATGGAAATCCTCATAGGGCACCTAGAGGGGATAAGATCGGGGATGAATGCACAACAGAAGTGGGATATCATCAAACTTGGTCTGAAGGAAGCTACTGAGGCTTGTACCAGGACTCAAGTTAGAACAGTAGAGCTGGGAAGCCATGTTGGTTGAATAGGATAGTACTGAAGGGGGTGAGGGCAAACAAAGTGGCATTTTGGAGATTCAAGAGGACCAATAGGGAGGAGGTCTAGGGAGGTAACCAAACTAGCTGGAGAGGCCAAGACCTCCAGAGAGTTATGGTTGGCTCAGGGCATCAAGGAAGGGGAGAAGGACTTTCTTTAGATACATGAGAGAAAAGAGAAGTTGCAGGGACCAAATAGTGCCGATCAGGAGGGGCAAGGGTGGGTGGAAAATGGAGCAGAACAGGCAGAAGCACTGAATGAATACTTGCTCTGTGTCCACCCAGGAGGAGGATGGTTCACTACCTCTGTGAACTGGGAGAGGGGGGTGAAGGGATGATTGATAGGAGATTGTGAAGAGCAGGGTACTAGAGGGTCTGAGGGCACTAAAGATAGACAAGGCACCAGGTCCTGACGGCCTCACCCCAAGGTGTTGAGGGAGATGGCGGATGTGTTGGCCAGATCGCTGGTGGACCTGTTCAACACCTCCCTGGATGCAGGGCGCATGACGCAGGATTGGAGGATAGCTCATGTGGTGCCTATTCACAAGAGTGGTCCAAAAGACAAGCCAGGAAACTACAGACCTGTTAGTCTCACTTCCATAGTGCATAAACTTATGGAAGCAATCCTTAAGGAGAGATTGGGTGTCTTTTATTGAAGTAAACAGCCTTCAGGATGGGCAGCAACATGGGTTCATCTTGGGGAGGTCCTGCCAGACCAACCTAATAGAGTACTATGACTGGGTAACAAGAGAGGTGGATAGGAGCCATAGAGTGGATGTCCTGTATTTGGACTTCAGCAAGGCATCTGATTCAGTGCCACATGGGCGGCTGGAAGGGAAACAGAGATCCATGGAGGTGGGGGTGAAGACGTTTAATTGGATAGTGAACTGGCTGAAGGGGAGGCAGCAACGGGCGATGGTGGGGGGGGACTCTTAACCACTAAGCCTGTGACAAGTGCGGTGCCGCAGAGCTCTGTACTAGGTCCAGTATTGTTTGTTCATATCGGATATTTCACAAGGAGTTATGAACAGGATCAATCTGATTGCAGATGATACCAACATAGGAGCGGTCGTGGATGATGATGTGGGGTGGAAAGTGCTACAGCAAGACCTAACCAAACTGGAGGAGTGTTCGGCGAAGTGGCAACTGGGCTTCAATGTGAAGAAGTGCAAGGTAATGCGCTTTGGGGTGAAGAACCAGAGGAGGGAATACTGGTTGGGTGGGATGAGACTGGGGGTCACCGAGGAAGAGAAGGACCTGGGGGTGATGATAACTGAGATCATGAACAACTCTGCCCAGTACAGAAAGGCTACAGCCAAAGTTAACAAGATGCTGGGGTGTATTGCAAGGGGAATCTCGTCTAGACATAAGGATGTGATCCTGACGCTCTATAGATCTTTAGTCAGGCCGCACTCGGAGTAGTGTGTGCAGTACTGGCGGCCAACTCTGAAGGACATCAGGCTGTTAGAGAGGGTGCAGCGTAGGGCGACAAAAATTATACAGGGGATAGAAGACAAGCCCTATGAGGACAGACTGAGGTATCTGAGTTTGTACATCCTGGAGAAGAGGTGGGAGAGAGGGGGGATATGATTGAAACGTTCAAGTATCTGAAGGGGTTTAACAAAAGTGACATGGATGGGTTACTTGGGCTGGGGAAGGGAAGACAAGAAGTCACGGGCTAAGACTGAAGGGGAGCATATTTAGGAGGGAGATGAGGAGGCATTATTTTACGGAAAGGGTGGTGTTGAAATGGAATACATTACCGAAGGAGGTTGTATCATGTAGGACGGTGGGTACTTTCAAAAGGGCATGGGAGGGCAGGGGGTCTGCATTAGTAAAGAGAATTTGCTTGAGGGGAGGGGGGGGGGCCAGCTGCAATCTAGAAGCATTAGCTGCACTCTCTAGCAGACTTGATAGATAATTTGGACTGTTTCTGCTGGCATATTCATATGTATGTTTGTTTATACAATACACTGTAGTTGTATTGTTTGTCTTTATCAAGGCTGCTTGATCTGTAACAAGAGAAAGAGACCATGGACAAGAGCACAACTCTGAACTCCAGCAGGTTTATTTGCTCTTGGCTGTTCTGTGGATCCTAGACCCCATTTACTGTTTTGCATCCAGATGTCCTCCCCATCACAGGAGGGAGGCCATCTGTGGTTAGGATCCTTAAAAGTGAGGACTAAAGGACATGCATATCTTCTCTGAGGCTGCTTACCACCTTCCATCACTCTAATGCCTGTAAGTTTTCAGAGATACTCCTTAAAACTGGAAATCCATCGCTTTTCTCCGAGCGTCCTGGGAAAGGATGGTTGCTCTTAGCCAGGAGAACTGCCTCAAAAAGAGCCTGAGCCAAGACTCTAGAGACAGTGTCATCAATGTCCACAGCAGTGTAGAAGTTGTATTTAATGTCATCCAGAGCTAACTTCGCTGTGGCAATCAGGTCCTATGCTGATTCACCATTAGCTGTGTCAGCCATGCCAGCACTGTAGTCCACAGTGCCTTGTGATACTAGGCTACACAGACCAAGTAAAGTGCCTGCCTAATGAGCAATGAAGTTGATGTGTAAACTATTTTTGGCAATAGCATCCAATTTTCTGGAATCCTTTTCTGGGCGCTGTGCAGAGAAGGGTACCTTATCCCTCTCTCCACCCCCTCCCCTGTTTGTCTCCCTGATACTTTTTTCCAATCTTTTAGTCTATGGCTGCAGCATAGGTACGTGCAGACAAGATCTCTGAAGTGGCTTTTTGTAAAGATTCATGAATGAGGAGCAGCAACCTCCTTGCAGGACCAAGCCCCATCATGTCCCTTTGACTACTACCACTCAACTTTATTGATTCAACAACTGTAATCATGAGCCGATTTATTGGTCTAAGTACTTTGCCTCCTCAGGCTTCATTTCACATGTTCATGTGAGATACTGACCCACTGGATGTATAAAGTAAGTGTCAAATAAACAAAAACCAAAAAAAAAAATGATGGGTCTTATTGTTCAACTGAGCCCCGATTCATAAAAACAGTAGTTCAAAACCTAACAGTGTGCAGGTTGTCCCCAAGGTAGAAGAAAAGGTGAATCAAAATAAAATACACTGCCTATTGTCTCAGTCCCCCATCCAAAAATGAACCCTGCTCCCTGTTACAATGTTACTGATTTTACACTACCTTTTTTTTTTATGTTTGCTTGCACGCATGTGCAAGAAACATAGTGCCTTCATTGGAGATTTCGGAGGTGTGTCACCTCCTCCTCCAATTCAGTCAGTGGGCTGGCAGACGCTGCCCTCAGAAACACGCATTTTGGAGCTGTGTATGACACGCCCAAAATGCAGTGGCATACAGCGAGGGGAGTTACGCTGAGTGAGCACCGATAAGATATCGCTGCTCACGCGCCATTCCCCGACGCACAGACGCGTGCGCGCCCGTACTGTATAGCCCGACGGGTGCCCAATCCTTCGCCGGCTGAGCTGCGCCCCACTCCAGCAGGTGCCACGCTGGGAGCCACCCCAGCGTGGCGCGACTGTGCTCCTTTGGCCGGCGGGTGCCCAATCCCCAGCGTGGCAAACGGTGCCGCATTTTTTGTATTTTGCCGACGGGGTGCCCAATTCCCGTCGGCTGAAGCTGAGTCCTTGTGAAGCCGCTGGGAGCCCACCAGCGTGGCAAATCAAAGGCGATTTTTTTTTTGTATTTTGCCGATGGGGTGCCTAATCCCCCGCCGGCTGAATGCTCCCCTAAGTCCTCAGCGCCACGCTGGGCCCACCCCAGCGTGGCAAACGCCCCATGATGTCTTTTTGTTTTTTCCTGTAAAATAAAAACTGTCCTGGCGCGTCTCCCAACCCCTCCCACAACCCGCACCCACCCACTGCGCACCCAGCCTCCCCACCCCCCACCCCATACTTACCTCCGGACTCCGGCGCGACGATCTTCGGTGGACCGGGAACACGTCTGCACTCTTCAAAGCCGACCACGAACTGAGGAAATGCCGGTAAGCTGTATAATGGGCTACATAGGGGGTTTCAACTTTATTGCATATCTCAGGCATTTTGGGAATTTTTGCACCAGATTTTCAACATGGGGTTTTGGGACCCCTTCTCATAAATACGTCACTGTCATGGCGTTGACCGGGCCGAAGGGTGATTGCGCAGTGACTGCAAAATCACCCTTGGCCCGAATACTGCCATGACAGTGACATCATTCATGAGAAGGGGTCCCAAAACCCCATGTTGAAAATTTGGTGCCAAAATTCCAAATAATGACTGTTTTACGAGGGTGCATTGCGCAGTTCCTACGCAGGCTCGTAAGTTCGCGAAATTTCAATATTTTCACTCCAGATTTTCAACATTGCCATTTTACCACACCTTCTTATGAGTAGTACAGCTGTCATTTTTCACATCTCACCCAAAATGTGTTTCCACCCATGTAGCGCAGAATGGCGCAGTCGGTGTGCGAAATCAATGTACGGGACAAATTAAGAAAATCACAGTGACACTGTTCATGAGCAGAGGTCTTAAAATGGCTATGTTGAAAATTTGGTGAAAAAATTCCTAAAAATGACTGTTTTACGAGGGTGCATTGCGCAGTTCCTACGCACACTTGTAAGGTCTGCGAATTTTCAATATTTCCACTCCAGATTTCCAACATTGCCATTTTATCACACCTTCTTATGAGCAGTACAGCTGTCATTTTCACATGTCACCCAAAAGCGTGTTTCTGCCCATGTAGCACACAATGGCGCAGTCGTTGTCTTGAGATCAATGTACGGACAAATTAAGAAAATCACAGTGACACTGTTCATGAGCTCAGGTGTTAAAATGGCTATGTTAAAAATTTAGTGAAAATTCCTAAAATGACTGTTTCTGATGCGTTAGCTGTACAGCCCCTATGCACGCCTGTAAGTCTCACGAATTTTCAATATTTTCACTCCAGATTTCCAACATTGCCATTTTACCACACCTTCTTATGAGTAGTATAGCTGTCATTTTTCACATCTCACCCAAAACGTGTTTCCGCCCATGTAGTGCACAATGGCACAGTCGGTGTGCGAAATCAATGTATGGGACAAATTAAGAAAGTCACAGTGACACTGTTCATGAGCAAAGGTCTTAAAATGGCTATGTTGAAAATTTGGTGAAAAAATTCCTAAAAATGACTGTTTTACGAGGGTGCATTGTGCAGTTCTTACGCATACTCGTAAGTTCGCGAATTTTCAATATTTTCACTCCAGATTTTCAACATTGCCATTTTACCACACCTCCTTATGAGCAGTATAGCTGTCATTTTTCACATCTTGCCCAAAAGTGTTTCCACCCATGTAGTGCACAATGGCGCAGTATGTGCAAAATCAATGTATGGGACACATTAAGAAAATCACAGTGACACTGTTCATGAGCAGAGGTCTTAAAATGGCTATGTTGAAAATTTGGTGAAAAAATTCTAAAAATGACTGTTTCGTAGCGATGCTATGCAGTTCCTATGCATGCTCGTAAGTTTGCAAATTTAATATTTTCACTCCAGATTTTCAACATTGCCATTTTATTTTACTTCCTTATGAACAGTACAGCTGCCATTTTCGCTATATTTGCCCAAAATGTGTTTCCAGCATATGGCGCACAATAGTGCTGTTAGTGTCTGAAAGCAATGTTTAGGACAGATTAAGAAAATCACAGTTACACTGTTCATGAGCAGAGGTCTTAAAATGGCTATGTTGAAAATTTGGTGACAAAAGTCCAAACATTCTGTGTTACGAGTGAGCAATGCGCAGTTTCACGACCCTCGTAAGTTCATGACTTTGTAATATTTTCAGTCCAGATTTTCACCAGTGGCATTTTTTCACACTTCCTTATGAACAGTACAGCTGTCATTTTTCACAACATGGCTGAAGTGTGTTTTCACACTTTCAGCGCTGAGATGCAGGCCGCTGGGAAATCATTGTTCGGCACAGACAGAGAAAATCACAGTGACACTGTTCATGATCGGAGGCACCAAAATGCCTGAGTTGACAATCTGCTGTAAAATATCCCCAACCTAATTATATTACGGGTGTGCGTTGCACAGTTTCTATGTACGCTCATGACTTCACCATTTTTTTAAATATTTTTACTGCAGATTTGCAGCATTGCCATTTTTTACACCTCCCCATGAACAGTACAGCTGTCATTTTTTACATCCTGTTCGGAATGTTTTTGCACCTGTGGTGCTAAATGCCGTGCTACGCTGTGCATAAGCAGCTTTCAGCTAACAAACTGATATTCCCCTGTTCATGAGGTGGGGGTCACAAAAAACATGTTGAAAATTTGGAGTGAAAATACCAATGAATGCCTGAGGTATTAGGGTTTCCAACCATAACGCCCAACACTGTAGAGAATGACAGGCATCAGGGGTGTGACTTGGGATTCCTGCCTGTAATGCTCATACCATTCCACACCCTGCAGCCAGTGAGAGGCATCGAGGTATGCCTTGGACTCTTCAGCCCCAAAGTTCACCCCATTCTCCTATATCGCACCCATCTCACCGCATTTCCTAATGAAATGGGGTGCGCATAAGGGCCAAAGACCCCAAGGAACACCGTGACACTTGTCAGTGTCTGCAGGGTGGGGTGTGGTGAAATGGCGAGGCCGTTATGTCTGATGACCCAAATGCACACCCCAATGCCTGTCATTCTCTGCAGGGTGGTGGTGGGGTTGGCTTCAGTTCAGTACTTCACTGCCATTCCTATTACGCAGCTCTGTAACTTCTACATTACTACTGCCAATGCCAGCAAGCAAACATTCGGCATTGACAAATGCTTGTTTCTAAATTTAATTTTTATTGAATGAAGCTTCATGTTCATGGAATTAGCAAATCAGTACAGAGTAAGATATACATTAGCATTAACTTTAAAGGTAAAACATTGCCTCCATGTGTGTATCGGACCAGAGTCTTAATAAAAAGAGCTACATCCCCAAAATTTAAAAATTAAATCTCAACTTCTAATAACACTTCCACAGGACTGTAGACAATTCAAAATCAAAATGACACAATTTACACCCCCACCAAGCATCAAGAATAAAGCTAGTGCCACACTGCCATTAGACCCTGACAGGAGTGAGTCTGTCATGGATATCTGCTGTCAAGTTTTTAAGTCTATATACTATATGTCCATGACTATCTGCCTTCATTCTAAAAGTGTGGGTACAGCTGTAGTCATCCATCTACGTGTTACTGCTTTCTTGGCTGCCAAAAGATAAAAGGCAACAAAGCTTTATGCCATAAGGGGCAATGTTCCAGAAAGATTGACAGCAATACCATTTCTGTCATAAGTTCCACCCAGACACCCAAGCATTCCCACAACTCACCTTGTAAGGAACACCAGAAAGGTGTTATCATAGGGCATAACCCCAGTCAGCACTTGCAATCCCGCCAACAAACACCAGAGGCCGGCAGGTATTTTGGGAGGACTGCCAGGGAGTGGAAGAATCTGTAGCGACATCTCCATGTGAATTCTCTCCATATATTAGAGAACGTGATCTTAATGGCTGCTAGGGTGGTTTCCGACCTGGAAACACATGTCACCAAGAGATCCAAATCCCTGTTCCAACTTTCCAGAACTGCACGGGTTGAATTCCCCCAAATATTAGGTTCCCTGTATAAATTTGAGGAAATAAGTGTCCCCACAGGAGACCTGCCAAAGATTTCCTTAACAAGGTCAGGATGGTGGGTAATGAAGTAAATAGCTTTGAGACATCTGCATGTTGACATAGGATATAATTTTTGACTTGCAAATATCTAAAAAAGGTCCAGCTCAGGAAGCCCATATTCCCGTTGTAAGGTGCTGAAAGGAATGACACCATTAGGTGATTTTTATAATTAAGTCTCTATCCCCGCCAATTAGAAAAATCCAAGTCAAATTGATTCGGTGGAAAACATTTATCCTCCGATAATCTATGAAAAAATATATATATTATAACTTGAAGGGCAGGTTAATTTTTTTTAGGTAGTACCAGATCCTTACGATGTTAGCAGTAAATTTAGTAAACAGATGGAATCGGGAGACCTTCCCACAGTAGCAAACGTTATCTTTCTAGATCATACAGGTCATTGATAGAGAATTCTATGTCCTTCCGTGGGGCTGATAAGGAGGGGACAACCTAAGTAACAGAAATTTAAGAAAAGCAGCTTTAGCATACAGTTCCAAATTGGCAGATGTCTTTCCGGGCCACAGAAAGCTTAAGAATTGAAAACTGAACCCTAGGTCTCTGACTTATCCATATGAAATCTGATATTAATTTATTCCAGGATTTAAACTACAAACTCTAAGGAAAACTGGAATATTTTGATATAGATATAATATCAACATAATGAACGATATTCATACGGATTATTTCTATCCGCTGAAATAAGGTGAGGCAAAGTTTTCCCCATTTAGTCAAATTTATTTATTGAATTTTGTTGACCAGGTAGGCCCACTGAGACTGGAAGTCTCACTGTGTATTTGAATCATTAAAGGCCCACAATTAACTAGACCAATATGATTAATTTCCATAGGTACATAAATACCCAAATATTTGATTTTGGTACGTAGCCATCTCAGAGGTTAAGTTCTCTTTAAAGCTTCCGACAGAATGAAATAAAAGAACTTGATTTTTGAAAATATTAAGCTCAAAGTAAGCCACCCTTTCAAATTTATGCAATAGATCCCAGATTGCTGGTACTGATATTTTAGGAGATAAAACAGTTAAGAGGACATCATCAACGAACAAAGAGATCTTATATTCTTCTTGCTGACCCAGGGGACCCATTCAACCCATCCCTCCACCCTCAAGGCAGCCGCATAAATAAACAATCTTGGTAACTGTGGATTCAAGATGGTAGTGGCAAGCTGTATTGCTCATTAATTGGCGGTCCACTTCATCTACTCTCTCCTGCTATGTGCCCAAATCTGCTCATAGCTCTCGGATCGATTCCTACATTTCAGTCCAGAATTCCTGAATGGCAAGCAGGACTGTCTCAAGCTGGGTTTTGTCTTGTTGTGATTTAGGCAGGTGGCCCTTCTTCACATCGTCATTAGCAGACATTGTTGTCTCTGTCTCTGAGAGGCCACTGTCTCAGGAATCTCCTTCATCCATCAGTACCTGGAAATGATTTCAGATGCTTCTTGACATTAGTAGATGGAACACAATAGCATTATAAAAGTAAAGTATTTATTTCAAGTTTGGTTATAGAATATATATATATTTTTTTTAAAGATTTATGTTGCAGTTAAGGGGGAGCTTTCGTTCTGCTCTTACAGTTCCATAGCACTACCGGAAGTCCCATTTTACACAACCTTTTGACTGTAAATGTTGCCTTTTGTATTGTACTCTTAAGTTGTGTCTGTACCATCAGTTGTCTTTGTAACCTCCCTCCTCCCAGGGTCATACCTGGAAACGAGCCTCAGCTCAGTATGCCTTTCCCGGTTACCAACTTTTAAATAAAATTCAGCTTCCTCCTCATCATCCTGTATCTTAAGGAGGGATGTTGAGAGTGCTCACCATTTGTCAAATGAAAAGAAAAAGGAAAGTAGTCCTCTACAGGCCCCTGCTCATGTGAACCATATGGCTGAATCAGTTCACCTTCCTCTACATCATAATACATTGCTCTCCTCCTCCACAGGCAGGGCCCGAGCCGGAAAAATATTTTTTTTTGGGAGGAGGTAGAATGCTTGAAAAATTGCCTCATTTTTTTGTTATGTTCTCTGTTGAGGGCAACTGTCTCTGGTCCAAAGCCAGCTCCTTCCCTTTTCAGGAGGAGTGGTAAGGATATTCTTTTCCACCCCACGGCAACAGCGTTTCCATTGTCATTTGAGGCTCTTTTTATTTGTATTTCTACCATTGGGCCTAGGGCTTCTATCTGACGCCCTGGTATCTTTCCCATGCTTATCTGATGCCTGAGCAGCTTTATCTTTTTTCTGTCCCTTTGACAGTATTTGCTGTATTTGAAAAAACAAACCCTCTGATGTGTGCTTCCCATCATCATTAGGAACTCGCTCAGAATCTATATTAGCCATAAAAACTTCCCCTTTTTTTAAGCCCTTTTCTTTGGGGTTTTAGGGTAAAACTTTATACAGAATTTGCAACTGCCAAAATTGTGATCTGGACCCAGGAAAATTAAACAGAACTTGTGGCAGTCTGCCCGTCCCAGGAGTTAAAAACAATTTTGACAATTTTTAAAACCTGGTGGTCCTGTTTTCTTTGTCTTAGATCCAGCAGTCATATCAAACACTAAAAACCCTAAAAGAAAAAAAAAATTAATTCCTACAGGAAAAGAAATACAATTCTGGTCCCTGTTACTATGGGTCTTGTAATACATGTAACAAAAACTGTCAAATAATGAATTTGGAGTTACAAGACCATTCGGTTCCCTCTCTGCAGGAAACCTGACTGGTAAAAACTGCTGGCATTAAAAAGTAAAAACAGCGGTTTTGATTCAGGGTACACCAATTTTTGAAGAAATAGTGTGGTTCTCTTAAGGTGGAAACCACGCTAGCTGCAGCCTTCTCTGGTTCCTGAGAACTTATCGGGAGCTGGAGAACCACACAGAATAAGAAAAACCCTAAACTAACGCAGAGTTATTAAAACAAAAACCGTAACTTAAAAACAAATAAGTGCTTCTAGAGAGCAGAATACCAGAGCTGTACTTTGGAGCGACTGCTCTCTACAGTGAAGAAACACATCTGCTACTGGACAGCTAGAGGCCGTGGCCACATTGCAGAGCTTCAATGCTCATTGTAAGTTATTTTATTAGCACAGAGTTCTATCTCTAGGGAAGCACTCTAACCTGATGATGATGCTTAAAGCACATTTAAGTGAAAGGATTCCTGGGGTTAACAGCCATAAACTTTTCTCCTTAAGCTTTTATTTTGGGTTTTAGCAATAACCTTTTCACAAAGCTCACAACTGATAAAATTGTGATCTGGACCCAGGCGCTTAAAACAAGAGTCCATGACAGCTTGCCCTTCCCAGGAGCAAAAAACAATTTACAAACTTTTCAAGCCTATTGGTACTGTTTGCTTTTCAGGTCTATCAGTCATGCCAATCGCTTAAAGCCAGTTTACAAATAACTATTTTGGTTCTCCATATACAAACGTGATGGTTAAAAATTATTGTAACCCCCACCCAGGTATGCCGTTTCTATCCACCAGCTCTACCTAGTGGTCTGGGTTCGGGGAGGAATATGTCACTCGGCACATTAGCTAGGTTTGACTACTCTGCAGAGGGGCCCCCCAAGTAACTCCGGACAAAGGGAGCAACAACTGTAATGTCCAATACCAGAAGTGAGATTCTAAAGTGTGGCTTTTATTCACATCCAACAGAATAAACAAAATACAGATGGGCCCTCACGGGGCTACACTCCTGGTAATGCAGATTTAAGGAGACCAGAACACATCCTCATCACTTTAGCCCTCAGGTTCTGAAACACACTGGGCACACAGCCCGAACTTGTATGCTGCTCTGGGTTTTCCCTGGCTTGGCTCCCTTGCCAGCCACTTGGACACTTTCCATATAGCATGGAAGCATTTACTGGTGGCTCCTTAAACCACCTATGAGCACTTCTGCTCCATAAGGGAATCTTCCTCATCAATCCCATGTCTGGGTACTTTCCTCAGGCACTGGCCAAGTACCTGAGAGAAAGCAACAGGTGTCCCAGAGCAAATCTGTAAAGGTGAATTTGGTTACTACTGATTGGGGGGTCTCCCACCTCTTGCTCCCATAATTCATACCCAGCCATTTCTATGGACCGTAACACCTCATCCTTTAACACACTTTGCTGTGTAGATTCTTTTTAATGTATATCACATTCAATCTATGGTCTTTATATCCCATTTGTGCTGGACTTGAACATACTTAAAAAAGTGGCTTTGTCCATTACTCTAGACCCCCCACAGAGTTAAGTAGTCCAATCCCCACATCTTCCAAACTGTACTTGGCTGTCTTTTCCTGACCCCACAGTAACAGTCCCTTTAGTTTCATCTTGATGCAGGTGAAAACACATGGCCCTTTAGCAGAGCAAACTCACCCTTACGTTGCAGGTGCCCCACTGGCGTTTCCTCCTCAATGAACTCTCTTCCAGAACTTCTGGTGCCTCAGCATGAACTTAAACAGGCAGCTTCTTTTCTCTAGCCGGACCAAGGGGGTTGCCCCTCGAAGCAGGCTGACTCCTTCCCCCATCCCCGCAGGGATGGGGCCCTGAACCACTGCGAGCGGTCTCCACCACTTCAATATGCTCTTCTTGTGTTCCTCTTCAGGTGGAAACACACACTTAAAAAACAAAGGTAGCTCTTTGACAGAGTTTAGAGCTCTGAGGGCCTGCTTACAGCAGAGCACCTCTTTCAGACTGCACACTCTACTGAACTCTTACAGACCTCACTTCAAATTCCCCAACGTTCTACTCCAACCTCCAACTGCAACATTCCAGTGTGGCTTATTAATGGTGGAAATTAATGTTATGTGGAAATGTGATGTTTTTGAATGAAGGATTATATAAAACCATGTTGTTCAGTGAAATTACGTAACATGTATGTTGTTAAAATGAATGGAGTGTATTTCTTAAGTATTTTTAAAAATTATGAGGAAAACAGGTACATCTTGAAAAAGTGTCAGTGACCCAATGATGTTAAAATGAATGGAGTGTATTTCTGAAGTATTTTTAAAAATTATGAGGAAAACAGGTACATCTTGAAAAAGTGTCAGTGACCCAATGATGTTATAAACCATTCTTACTTGTATAAAAAATAAACTTTTACTACTTAGTACTACTTATGTAGCTGCAACAGTTCTAAATGATGTCATCCCTCAGTCTCAGCTGAGACTGAGAAGAGAGTGAGATGGTGTGAAATCCATTTAACTGGCATTTCACAAGCTGCCGTCCCTGCCTACCAATAGGTCTTACTGGGATTCTAGTAACCCCGGGTAACAGGGGGGTTACATTATTATAATGTATGGGGAGCCCTTATTACCGCTAAAAAGCATCAAGATTATTTTCTTGTAATCCCATTGCTATGATGTCAGGGGTTAACCCCTCAAGTACGTCATAGCGATGAGATTATAACTGAAGCTGATCTGTACATGATTTATTAAGTAGCGTTTCTTAACAAACGTCCATGGCGGTAAGAGCTGTCCCTTACGGAGAGTGACAGCACTGGTTAAAAATTAAAAGAAAGGACCCACCCAAAAGTTGCAGAGCGCCATAGCTCAGGTGAAAACCTTTTCTGCTGCTGCACTCGGGGGGATGGACGACCATTAGGAACAAAAGAAAGCACCATTAGCATTTGTAGTGTATCATCCCCATACACTATAAAAGCTAATGGATCGCCGTCAAGCAATAACTGCACCACAATCACCTTGACGTTTCCATGAGAAAGGTAAACCTCTTGAACTGCGCTCTTGAGGTTTACCATGTTGTCATGGAAAGCTCTCAAAGTGATTACAGCATGGTTATTGTCCAAAGGCCATCCATTATCCACTGTCATAATTTTTTCCTTCATAAATAGTGAGGAACCACTGCAAAACTAAACAGTTTGATAAGGCAGTTCTCTAAAAAAAAAAATGGAAACAGTATAACTTATGCTACAAACTGCCGAAATAAAAACCTTGGCAGTCTATAAAGTTTTTAGTCCACTGCGAGGAGTTCCCTCCGGATGAGAAGAAACCACATTTTTAATGTGACCCTCTCCAGTTCCTGGCGCCGATCAGGAACCGGAGAAAACCTCAAAATATTAAATCAAAAATAAACACCCTAGCTAACACAGAACATCAAGAAACTATTTTAACAAAATAAAAATAAAAACTAAGTAAAGTAATAACTTTGTTGTCCAGAAGACTGGAGTGGACTTCTCGGTAACAGCCCTTTTCAGTATAGAAACATCTGATATGTGGACACTAGGGGGAGTGTGAAAACAGTGCAAAGTCTGAACTTGTATTCTAAAGTTCCATCTTCAGGGCCTCACACTCAGGTAGGATGATGCTTTTCTAAAGCATCATTGATTCCTATTATGAAACCCTCCCTTGTCCGGTCTTCAACTGTGTACCTATGAATTGCAGTATTTGGGTGGGCTCGAGGTGAGACTTTACTAAGTTTAGAAGGAACTACAATCTTGCTGGGTACTCTTTACAGTCTGAATTAAGTGAGCTGCTTCCTCCTATGT
Organism: Neoceratodus forsteri; assembly: GCA_016271365.2. Classification (NCBI taxonomy): domain Eukaryota; kingdom Metazoa; phylum Chordata; order Ceratodontiformes; family Ceratodontidae; genus Neoceratodus; species Neoceratodus forsteri. Next base: position 472,685,964 of record JADMNL010000022.1, on the reverse strand, counting down.
TTTCTAACATATTAACCAATCATCTTAGTAAGGAACTAGCCCTTTTTCCAGCCTGCACAGATGTGCTGCCACTACTGACAGGCACTTTGTGAACAGCCTCGGTGTAGAGGCCTGATCAAAGGGCATTGTTGTGACTCCGTATTAAATATGACCCATCCTGAACCTCGAGCCAATTCCTGTGGCTGTCTTACTGAGATATGAAAGCAGGCATATTTCAGATCCATAGACCTTCGCTAGTCCCCTTTTTTGCAGAGATGGAATCGCTGTCTGTAGTGTTACTGTATTATACTGAACTCTCTTCAGGTGCCTGTTCAGGAAAGGTGGGCCTAGAATTGAGTCATTATTCCCTATTTTGTTCTTGAGTGAGAGAAAATATATGGACAGGTGTCCCTTTCCCAAATGGGAAACTGTAACCCTTTCCACTGCCTTCAACATTAGCAGTTTTTTACATCAATGTTCAGTAGATTTCTTTCTCTGAATTTTGAGCTGGAAGTACTCAGATTTGGCTTTTTATTTTTTGTAATTTATAGTATTATTTATGCCCGTTGCGCCTGACCGGCCCCCATCAATCCTGCCACTCTGCCCAGTCCAGCCATCTCTAGGACTTATCTCCGCTCCATGTTCCCCCATGGGTATGGGCTGCCATAGGTGGGCCCCTACTCCCAGCAGAGTTTAAGTGTTGGTCCTGGAGCGGAAGCCTGGTCAGGCTGCAGATGGCATCCTGTGCAGTTGGAGGTTTTCCACTTTTCTGCCCCAGCACATGGATGTCAGAAGGCCCTGAACCGACACATTAACACATACAGAGCGTGCAACATACAGCAGAGCACCAACGTCACCCTCCCTCAATCACTGGCTTCAGTTTGCAGTGCCACAGCAAATTCCAAGTACCCTCCCACCCAAGGAGGCATCACCCCCCTGACAACACAGGCTTATTACTGAACCCGGGTCACCAGCATCACAAGCAGTAGTGCTGCCGCTTCACTGGCCTAGCTTAACTTTTTGTAAATTTAAATGTTAAGACGTGTCCCTCCAAGATCTACATGTCTGTGGTGACTGTTTTCCTCATTCCTGGAAACAGTAGGAAACATGCCCTCCTACTGCTACAATTGCGACAATGAGCAGAAATGTCATGTGTTGAGCTTAACCTGAGCTGGAGGAGCTAAGGTAGGCTTCTGCCTTCCTCCTTTTCCACCTCTGCCTCTCCTTGTGCCCCCTCTTATTAGGGTATTCATGTTGCACAAAGGGTTTGCTATGATAAGCCCTTCCATACCTTCCCTTCTAGGCATACCTCTCAACTGTACCACATTATGAGGAACGTTCCTCATTTTACTTCACAAAAGCTCCCTGTTCCACATTTTGAGGACTTGTTCCACATTCAGTATTAACATTTTAAAGCAAAAATCTATACTAAATTATGCAAAAAATATGTTATTCAATTAATAACAGACTTTCTGAACATAAATGCAAACATTTTAACAGTGTCCTGAGCCTCCTAGGTAAAGATTTGATTAAGTGTTCCACATTTTGCTCATTTGTTCCACATTTTGAAAGGCAATGTTCCACATTTGGGGAACAAAAGGTTGAGAGGTATGCTTCTAGGACCTATAGGAAGTGGAGGACTTTGGAAGGATTTAAATGAAAACAGGAATGAGGGCTTCTATGCCTGGAAATGGTCACATTCCCAGGCAACCTAACCCAGAAACAAGTACTGTATCTATCGGTAAACCGACATGTTTGCATGCAGTTTTGCTTTCCAAGAAAAGCAGTGTTCTGACAAATAACTGCTCGTTTCCACGAAAGCAAAGACAAAGGTAAATGCAGCGACAGTCTCTCTCTCTTTCTTCTGTCACATTTAGGCTTTCTGTTCCTTCAGTGAGATAAACTACTTGTACAGTGCTTCATCACAAGCATTATTGACAATGGGATTGTGGCATATGGCTCCACGAGTGACATGCGATGTCCAGGGCCAGGTGTGTCCTTAACAGGACCTACCGCTTTGTACTACACCTTTAAAAATGACAGGGCTGGGGCCGGCCCGGTGGCGTAGAGGGTTGAGGCATGGGCGCCTTACATGGACCCACACCAGCGACACGGGTTCAGGAACAGACTCGGGTTGCTAGGGGCTGGCAGGGGCGGGAGACGATTGAGCGTCCGTAGGGACTGCTTTTCTCTCCCAGGGGTGGGCTGGGGAGTTGTCGGTCGGCAGCGGCCTCTGGTGGAGACCAGGAGCACTGCGTGATGGCGAAGGAGGGACGTACACAGAAAAGCGTAAAAGACGCTCCATGTCACGCCGGATGATGGCTGCCTGGCTCTCCGAGTCTGTCAATGCCTCTGCAGCCTTCCGCCTCAGCAGCATCTCCCTGGGCCAAGATGATGTGCTAGTCTGCGTCCCCCTGGCTGGTGCTTTCCCCCTCGGAGGAGGGGGACTCGTCCAGCGAAGGGATATGCCAGGTTACCCGGAGAGGTGACTGTCATGTGAGAGCAGAGGCTCGGGGGACAGGGCAGGTCGGTAGAAGCCTTGGCTCACCGGAAGGAGAGGCTGGCGTGGATGCAAGTAGGGGAGAAAAGAAAATAATAAAAAAAAAAAAAATGACAGGGCCTACCTCATTGTACTACACCTCAAAAATTACACTCACACCTATGTACTATACAGCAGCCTGAAATGGTTAAACCTCAGCTCGAGGCGAGGGTGCTCTACCACACCTTGGTCACAGGCAATAAAGCGCTATGAGGCTTGCTGTCCCCTGGCCTACAGTCTGTGTTCAATTATGTTGATAAATATGGCACCAGGGGCTGCGGTGTGTTACACCCTACTGCTTCCGAGCAGAAGAAACTCCTTAGGTCAAAACTGTTTTTCGTACCATTTTGCAAAACAATGAAATGACCTGCCTGACACTTTAAAGAACCGATAGATCTCTTGAAAATCCAGCTTTTATACCCGCTCACTCCATCTGGTACAAATAAATGCTACCACTGATTAACTACTGTAGCTCCAAATATACACTATGTACATTGCACTTTATTCATAATGTAAACATTACCAACCTAGCGCAAATCTTTGGTGTACCAGCACCAACTGTACAGCAATGTTTACCTGTTCTGCTGTAATTCTTATCTACAGATGCCACTGTCTATTTAGGTTTTTTAATTATTGTACCAGACTGTAAACTTTTTGAAAACAGGCACTGCCTAAAAGGTTTTATATGAAATAAAAAAATAAAACTAAGCATTACCCAGCCACCCGTTTCTCTGTCATCCTCTTCTCCATTTTGTTTACTTTTTATTTAGTCCTCCTAACTCTCAGCTAACTGTCCCTGATTACAAGAGTATTTTACTCCTCAAAACTGCTCTCTCTCATCCATCATGGACAATGTGCTGTACATTTTAAGCAGGAATTCATGCTATTGTAAGATGCTAAATCAGAAATGAACTCTGTACACTTGTTTCTACCGTGTTCTGAGCTTGAGGATGTTCTGCCACTCATTTTCAGTGCCCCTCATCTCAGCGACAAAAAGCTGAGAGGCATTGTCCTTCTGTTCTAAATTTTTTCCCGCTACATCCCTCTCGGTGTTCCTGTTCCCACACAATTTCTCTCATCCCTCAGGTAATCGCTCTAGCAGTACGTTCTCTTTTCACCATACTGTATGTACAGTTCCCCCTACATGTTATCTCCTTGCCCCATTAGTTGTTCCCTAATTCCGTCTCTGCAACTAACAGTTCAGTTCAGTTCCGTTCCCGCCCACCATACACTGCGTGGGACATGGCCGAGGACACGGGTTACTGCTTCTGCCTTTTAACACAACAGCTTAGTTACTCACCCACCAAGCTCAGTAGCAGCAACGTTCCCAGTAACCGCACCATCCCCTCCCAATCCGCAGCGCCACACCACAGCGCAATCCGTACCCCACCGCCCCCCATGCCGCCTATAGATTGTGACGTTATGATGCAGGCCAGTGAGCGTGCCTAGACGAGCCTGTGACGTCACATTATTAAAGCTGAGGCAAATAAAAGAGGGGATGTAGGTGGTGAGCTTCTGCTCAAGTTCAGTGGGTGACCACCAGGTGTCATATGGCCAAATTTATTTATTTAAAAGTTTCACCAGGAAAGACATACCGAGCAGAGAAGGTTGTTTCCAGATGCGTCCTGGAAGAGAGGGATATACAGCAATACGCGGCAGTAATATCAGAAACAGGTCAAAAAGGCAGTAGACTACAGACATACACAGTATGAGCAAAATTGAACAATTGGCACATTAAACTTTAACAAGAAAGATAAGAGATTAAAAAACCAAAGAAACAGTTTTATAAAATTAATATAAGAAGTACTAATCTGCACAAGTGCAAAGGTAATTTTAGTAAGAGTAAAATTAAACATTACACATCTACAGGAAGGGGGTGGTCCTTGAGAAGGGAGTTGAGGATATACGGGGAGGCAGCATGAGGGGTGGGAGCCTAGGGCATTTCAGATTTTTGGAAATGGTGTGAGAATGCAGCCTGACCAACTGAAGTCGTCCTGGGCGGGATAGTTCAAGTCTGGTGGTGAAGGTTTCTGAGTGAGTGATAAGAAGAGGGTTTGAGAGAGATGGAGTCAGCAAGGGAGGGAAGGAGTGAAACCAGAATTTGGCAAGAAAGTTGGCACAGTGAATATGGCACCTATCGGCTAAGGAAGGTAGAAAGAGATTGGTAAAGGGAGCAGTGATGGAGTACAGAAGGACTATCAAGAGTGAAATGGCAGAAAGAATGGAAAAGAGAGTCCAACCTAGTTAGGGAAGATTTGGGAGCTGCACTGTAGACTACATCTCTGTAGTCAAAAATAGGTAGGATCATTTTCTGGACCAAGGCATGGCGAGCCGGCAGAGGAATACAAGCACAATTTCTGTATGATGCACCCAGTTTAGGGTGTAGATTTTTGTGGATGGCATCACTGTGGCTAGAAAAGGTGAGGTACTGGTCAAGCCAGACCCCAAGGTGCCTGAAACAGGAGGAGACATCAAATAATGACCCATCTAGAGTGTGGAATGAAAGGGGTTGCCGAGAGGTCTCTACTTAGTGCGAAGGTAGCAAAGATGCATGCTTTAGTACTAAAAATAACTGGTTAGAGCTGAAACCAGAGCTGTACTTTGTCAAAATTCTGTTGAAGTTTAGAAGCTACAACAGAAGGGAAGGCCAGATACAAACAAGACAGTATCATCCACATACATATGGATAGAGGTAAGAGGGTAAGCAGTGGGGAGGTCATTTAGGAAGATAGAGAAAAGTAGAGGACCCAGCACAGAGTCCTGAGGAACACCAGTATTAATGGGACGAGAGGGGAATTTTCATCACTAATCCATATGGATAGTGTTACCCCCCCACCCCATTCACGAACCTGCTTGCTGATCTACAATAACACTCCACCCATTTTGTACTCTGCCCTTGGATTCCTGTGCCCAAAGTGCATTATTTTGTACTTTTTCATACTGAAGCCCAGCTGCCATACCTTTGACCATGCCTGTAGTTTTCCCAGGTCTTTGCTCATCCTTTTCACCCCTCCGGAGTGTCCACTCTATTGTAGATTTTTGTGTCATCTGCAAAGAGGGAAATCTTCCCTTCCAGCTCCTCCCCAATTTTATTTATTTATTTCATCTCGGATTACAAGTACTTTTGAGCTAAACATAGCTCATTATGACTGTGGGTGGAGCCAACAGGAGTATTACATGTACAAAAGGAGTGATGTCATGTTTTCTGTCCGTGGAACTGACCGAAGGTGTAAATAGTCTCCTGCACCTTACCCTCCTCCAAGAAATGTTTTCCGCCTTCAAATAAATACGCTTTCATGTTAGTCAATGGTTGCAGGGTACTATTTTCTTTCTTAAATGGGTGGTACAAGAACTGGAACCTGAGTAGTGGGAGGCAGCATTGTTTTTTGGGGGGAAGTAATCCACCCCACCTCCACCCAAGAAGCTCCAAAAGGTCCATCGCACCTTTTTATTTTATTCATGTGGGAGGGGCATGAGGTGGATTTATCATGCTGAAAGAAGACTCACTTGTTTGGGATCTGGACCAAGGAACAGAAGAAGTCTGTGGAATCCTGCATTTTGTTAAGGACTAGGAGAACAGAAGATACTTAAAATGCCTTCAAACTGACTTAAAAACCCTTGGAACAAATGATTATCAGCGTCACCTGGTGTCTCAAAAGGAAAGACTAAAGTGTCGAAAAACTAAGGAAAAAGACAGCTTCGGGTAGTTCTTAAAATTTATATACTAAAAACAAAGTTCAGCTTTTAGGATTAACAATATTTATTTACCATATTCTATATACATATCTATATAGATATATAGATATGTATATATATATATATATATATATATATATATATATATATATATTTATCTTTCAGTAGTTTCAAAACCTTGAAAGCATTGGTGCATTTAGAAATACATTTTTAATTGTCTTTACAGATAAATCATGCATGTTCATGTGAGGACACATTTTTGGGGGGATGGGGTTCAAATTATTTTAATCATGGGCACAGTACTTGGTAAACATAGTCTGTGATGAAGTGTATTTTCCTTTTTAAGTTTTAGAAGTGGAGTTGACTTGCACAAATGGATAGTACAGACATCATAGAAAGCTATTAGAAGTAGAATGGGTTAAACACTTCCTGGAACTTTCTGCATAACAAGTTCCCATAGACACCTGACACCACTATCCTAAGAGCAGTCAGTGTGTTACTTTGCAGGACATTTCATAGCAAGAGAACCAGTCTTGCCTTTTTCCAAATAATATACCAACTTCATTCTCAGGCAGGCAGTTATGGGCTACTGTTTATATTTTACTGAATCTTCTTAAAGGAAAACTGCATTTTAAAATCAGGAATATATGTATTACTACCAGTTTTGAGTTCTCACTTCAACCCAGTGTTTTGTTTCTGCCTAGGCTGTGAGACAAGTTTTTTCTAATTTTCCCTGGGTGTTTTATGACATCTGGGGGCTGTCATTCAAGTTTGTTTTATTGCATCTTCTCCAAGTTAGTCTTCACAGAGTACCCTTTGGTTTGATGTCTAATAGCCCGTACAGCAGGCCAGTGTCTTGTTACAGTGTCTTGCTTAGCCACGGCAGAGAAAGAACACTGCAGCCAGGATTCACAGTGCTATTCAATATATTATAGAAAGTTACATGTTTAAACACATACACACACACACACACACACAAGCAGAACACAGCTGGACAAGGTACCAGTATTTGGGAAACTTGTCATACTTACCCAGAGTCTAGCAATGTGAGTCCTGGCTGTGACTGTAGGTGTTTACAGCTGAATGATAATAACCACATTTCCTTCACTGGCAAATAAGTAGACATTTGTGTGTCTAATTTCTGTTTGACTTACTGTAGGTTACATAGAATCTGAAAATTCATAACATGCTGTATTGTGATTCAATGAACTGATAAATGGGGATTTTGGTTTCTTTTACAAATTCATTTTCCTGACCATGGATATACTAAAACAAGAATTTCTCAACAAAATGTTTTTAAATAAAGAGTTTAACTCACAGCAGCAGAAGAAGCATGTTGGCATTAAAAGCATAGTGGCATGGATGTAGAGGCACCAGTATTTAAGCATGCCTTTGGTAGAGGATTAATTGTGACTGGGGAGTGAGGGAGGGTGAGTCTTGATATTTTTAGCATAATGGTTTTCTGAAACTTCAGCCTTCAATGGGTTAGACTCTGCAGCCATCTGTACAGTATATCACTAAGCCACATGCAGTGTGGTATGGGTAAAACCCAGATCACCAGACCTGGACCAGTGCTGTAAAATCTGCACTGGGCACAGCTTGTGCAAATATTGCTGATCCAGTGGATCAAATAAATATGTGCAAATAAATAAATAAATAAATACTTGGCTTCGCTTCATGCTTCAACCCACCCCAGGAGTGACATTATTACATGATAACACACACCCTGTCATGTCTTATTGCTTAAATATGCCTTTTCTCAATGTACTGTACTTTGATTCAGTTAATGTATGCAACAGCCTTCACGTGAACACTCTGGACTTCTCTTTGACTCCTGATGTCTATTTGTTTTAGCTATTGTATATTGTTTGAACTGCTTTGGTCTTCTTGAAGTGGTGCCTGTGTGCCTAAACTATGTAATCTGTTTATCTACTGCTACCCATGTATCTCCAGTGAATGATTGTTATAACTGTCTGCTCTCTGAGCCATTGTTTTTTTAACTTGTTAACTGTGCTGAATTTGTATTAGTTTCAATGAGGTGCCTTGTAAATGAGTCTCTGACTCAAAGGTTTGTAAATCTGATATTTTTTAAATAAATAAATGTTTATGTTTAAGCCCATAAAACACCCATATCTAGTTAATGCATTCATATCATAGTGGCTCTTCCAGAGCTTGTTTACAAGGTTCCATGTCAGAGGGAGGGGGAACAAACAGACAGAGGGGGCTAACTAAGTAATAAACAGGCAGGTAATTGACAATACATCATAAATCGTAATGAACAGCAATAAGTAGAGAGTAGCAACTAAATGGTATTCAAATAAACACTGAAATACAGCATACATCATAGAAAAAAGCAGTTTGGCAGGAGGGGGATACCAATTGACAATTAGGCAAACACAGGAATACTTTAAATATCAAGGTCAGCAAAGTAGTTACAGGTGAGAGAGAGAGAAGGAAAGAGAGAGAGAGAGAGGGAGGGGGAGAGAGAGAGAGAGAGAGAGAAAGGAGAGAGAGAGAGACAGACAGAACGTTATGTTAGTGTCCTAGGGGACTGAGTATAGAAATGCAGTATAAAGCTCCAGGCAGAGAGATAGCAGCCAAGGCTATATCAGTGCAGGGCGTGGGCCAGATTGTTTAGGTTGGGATTGGGGGAGACTGAGGAAAGGTGGGGGGGGAGGAGTGCAAGCAGGTACCCTCAGGATTGGGGGTACAGTCACAGTGGCTTTCAGTTGTAAGATGCTGTTGAAGCATCTGCTTGTAGGACCCCAGTTTCAGAAGGTTATTTAATTCATGGTATAGTCCATTGTACCAGAGCGGAGCCTGGTACAAAAAGGTCCATGGACACCTAACTACAAAGTGACTGGGGCAGTGAGAGGGCCCTTTGCCTTAAAGTATTTTGGCTATAGACTGACATCTCTCTTAGATTACTGTTTTATCTGTAATTTTGTGTGATCCTGAGCATTGGAATCCTATACGTGATCTGCAATCTGTTTTCCTGAATTGTATTTAAATTTAATTCGAGCTTCCTGCTTTTGAGGGTTGTTCTGGTTGTGGGTGAGGGTTTAGTTTTTAATGTATGTATGTGTGTGTGTATGGAGTGTGTGGTATTGAGTTTTTGTAGAGTGTTTTTTGGGTTTTGGGATTATACAGTCAGGAGGGATGTGTCTGGGAAGGTACGAGGGCCTGGGACGGGCCAGGATAGTGTATGGGGCATCACGGCTGCTTGATCTCCAGCCTTTTTTCAGCCTCCCAATGTCTGTTACTACAGCAAGGTGCTGTAGGGAGGTTGGAATAGGGAGGAATCGCAGGATTCGATCAGGGTGGTGTGCCCCTTGCACTGCGATTGGTGGTAGGATCGAGGTAGCGGGGTGCAGAAGGCGCCCTGGGATTAAACAGGCCTTAGGTAGAGGCCAGATGTTTTAGTTCCCATCACCATGTTTCCCACCAGACCGCATGGGCAGGCAGCCAGAGGGACTGCACTGTCCACCAGTCCCCCGAGGGCAGTGCTTTGCAATGCCAGATCGGTCAGAAACAAGACTGCAATTATAGCAGACCTGGTTTCTTTGTCCAATCTGGCTTGCATCATGGAGACCTGGATCGGTGATGATGCTGACCCAGTTCTAGAGGCCGCCATCCCGCCCAGGTATACTGAAGTGCACTGCCCCAGAGTGGAACGCAGGGGTGGGGGGTAGCCATCTGTTTTAGATCCAAGCTGGGCTTCACTCTGCACCCAGTGAGAGCACCACATTCATTTGAATGTGTGGCCATCCGTGGGGGTCCGGGCACAGGTTGCTTGATTCTCCTGATTTACCACCCTTTCTTGTAGGAGGTAGCTGATTTCATCGTCGGGGAAACATTGGAAGCCCTCAGATGTTTAGTGCTGGGGGACTTCAATGTTTGGGCTGAGGATGCCTCTTCTCTGCTTGGTTACAAATTCCTCCAGATGATGTCATCTGTGGGCTTTGCGTAAAGAGTTTCCTCCATGGCCCATCAGGGTGGCCACATGTTGGATCTGGTGTTCTCACTGGGGCCTGAGATAAATAGTCTCTGCATTGATCGGGTCGTTTGGTCCGATTATTGCACAGTGAAGTTCCGGTTCAAGGCACCCCTTGATAGCTCTCCCCCTGCAGAGATGGTCAGCTATCGCCCTTTGAGGGGGTTGACCCCTGAGGGTTTTCTGGCTGTGGCTAGCCTATCTAGTGTGGACAGTGCATGCATTGGGGGGGTGTGCGTGGCAGTGGATGCCTATAACAAGGTGTAGTCTGGTGCGCTTGACTCCCTCGCACCAGCCCGTGTATAACCCAGGTCTTCTCGCTTGAGGTCCCCTCGGTATGATCAGGAGCTCAAGGCGATGAAGACTTTGGGTCAGAGATTAGAGCGCTGCTGGTGGAAGTCCAGCCTGGAGGTAGATAAACTGGCCCCTACGTGTGCACTACAGTGCATACCAGGGGACAATCTACCATAAGAAGGCAGAATTCCTGTCCAGGGAGATTACTGCTAGGAGGAACCGAAGAATTGTGCTCTTTCAGACTGTGGACAGGCTTCTTCATCCTTCCTGTCTACAGCTGAAGGTAGCCTTTTCGAATGCATTGTGCGAGGAGTTTTCTCAGTTCTTCTCGGACAGGGTGTCTGCCATCAGACAGGGGATTCCGCCAGTGGACCAGAGCTTAGCCAACAGTGGTCACCATGGGTGACCAGAGAGCACTCTTGCTGGTTGGGGTGAGTTTATTTATTTATTTTATTTATTTATTGCATATAATCAGAATTACAATCCTTTGAGTCACAGACTCATTTGCAAAGGCTCCACATCGTTACAGGGGGTGGAGGGAGAAGAAATACAAGGATACATACGTAATAAAGCAGTATACAAGAAAACATACACACTCAAGCAATAAACACAAACAGTACTGACAATGCAGTCCAGGCTTTATCTTAGTTCACCAGAAACACTGGTAGGCAGCTTTCAGGGTATCATTTGTTAGAGGTGGGGGAAGCGTATTCATGGGGTCTATGGAGACCCTGTGTCGGTTATTAATGGGGTTAGGGAGCATACTAGGAGGGCAGGGCTAGCCACAGTCACAGGTTGCAGACTCAATTAGGTGGGCTTTGAGGCCTGCTTTGAATAGGGAGATGCTGAGTGTCTGAGAGAGCCGAGGATGTAAAGCATTGAGCCAAAGGGGAGCACGGTACTGAAACAATCTTTGACCCAGTGATGTCCTACAGTGGGGGACCTGGAATGAGAAATTTGCAGTGAGTCGAGTATTACGCCTGAAGGGGGCTGGGCTGATTATGGGGAGAAGGCCAAAGGGGGCTATCTGAAGTTGTATTTTTTTTTGCCAGGATGCAGGTGTGATACTAAAGTCTTTGTTGGAAGTTTAGCCAACCAGTCAGGGCATAAAGGTCACAGGTATGAGTTAGATGGTCTCTGCCAGTGACTAGTTGGCAGGCTTTACTCAGGGCAGTGTTAATACTGTGCAGTGTGGTGGGTTTTGCTGATCCGTATATCGCTATCCCGTAATCAATTAGGGAGAGGATTGAGGCGGAGACTGCCAGATGCAAGGCCTGTGAGGGTAAACAGTGTTTAACTCTATAGAGGATTCCCACTCTGGTGTTGACAGCGTTGGAAAGATGTTGAATGTGACTATGGTAGGAGAGGGAGGTATCTAATGTGATACCCAGGTATTTGAAGTTAGTAACGTGTTCAAGGGGGGGGTACCTTGTGTGTTTTTAATTAGGAGTGCCGAATGGCTGTGTGGGCTTTGACGGTGCGCAAAGATCATGGATTTCGTTTTTTTATAGTTGATGATCAGACGGTGCTCATCGAACCATGATTCTACCTCCCCAAAGAAACCCTGTAGGGCTTCCTGTAGGGCGCTAGGTTGAGGGTGTTTCCAAAATAGTACTGCATCATCCGCATAGAGAAGCATATGACCACTGCATGCCTTGAGAAGTGAGTTTAAAAAGAGGGAAAAGAGAAGAGGGCCAAGGATAGACCACTGTGGGACCCCAGAGCACACTGCTTTGCGAGAGGAGATGGTGGTATTTAACCTGACTTGCTGTGACCGGCCTGAGAGGTAATCCTTGAACCAGGCAGTTGTCTCGGGGACCACATTTAGCTGCGGAAGGACATGAAGCAGAAGATTGTAACTGACCGTGTCAAATGCTTTAGTAAGATCCACAAAGATTGCACCTGCAATAGATCCTTGGTCTAGGGCCTCTTGGATGAACGAGGTGAGCTCAGAAAGTGCGGTGACAGTGTTATCGCCTGTCCGGAAGCTGTGCTGAGCATGGCTTAGTAGGTTGTATTTAGTTAGGTGTTCAGTTATCTGGTCAGAGACTATTTTTTCCAGTGCTTTAGAGAGAGGAGGAAGTATAGAAATTGGTCTATAGTTGCTTGAGAAAGTGGGGTCGCCACTCTTCAGAATAGGAGTGATTAATGCACTCTTCCAGGTTGAAGGGAATTGATCGAGGCAGAGAGAGAGATTGAGAATTTTAGTAAGGTGGGGTAGTATGACATCCAGTGTCGGCCGAATGAGTTTAAGATCTAGAGAATCATTGCTGTAACGGGAATTGGTAATAGCTTTGGAAATGTAATGTTTTGCCTCCCAGCAGGAGACGACTCTCAGCCTGCAAGGTAGTGAATCTGAGTTAGATGGAGTGTTGGGGGAAGGGTGGGAGGACAGGGTGGAAGAATTTAGGAGGGAGGATATGGGAGAGGTCCGAGAAGGTGGTGTTAAGGGCTTCTGCTATAATGGAAGGATCATGTGTGACTTCTCCATTTATAGAGAGTTGGGAGGGGGTGGGGGAGCAGGAATTCCCATTTAGTTCTTTTATGTTGCTCCAGAATTTTTTACTGTCTCCCCAAGAGGAGGTAAGAGTTTGATGGTAGTAAGAAGCCTTAGCCTGTCGTATGGCCCATGTACATTTATTGCGGGCCGCTCGGTATAGCTGTCTATCATGTGTGCTTTGAGATTCAAGGGCCTTATGCCAAAGGTAGTCCCTCAATTGGAGCAGGTTAAGTAGTGAGGGTATGAACCAAGGGGTGGTTCTGGTTTTCAGTACTTGTTTGGAGATGGGGCAAAAATGTCACAGGCCTCGTTAAAGGTGGTTATAAAGTGAGCGAAAGCTAGGTCTACTGACTGCGTGGTGTAAATGGGGAGCCAATCGCTAGTAGCTAGATGGGCTATGAGTTTCTGTAGGCCTCCTCTTTTTAGCCGTCTCTGCATGGAGATTATTGAGGGGGCAGGGGGAAGTTTGCCCGACCACCAGCTGGTCACTGGGGAGTGGTCACTAATTGAATCTGGAAGCACCGAGGCTTGGGGGAGGTTCCATGGCCTATTTGTGAAAATAAGGTCTATAAGGGTGGAGGCCCCGGTTCTGTAGTCCCTTCTGGAAGGAGAGGTGACAATTTGGGTATGGTCACATGCCAGAGCAGCGTCTTTAAAGCTGGATGAGGCAGGGGATAGCCAGTTGACATTGAAGTTTCCATTAAGATGAGTCTACTCAGTATTGGGTAGGTGGGAGATAGTGTGGGAGGATAGAATCAAAGGCTGGTTTTTTTGGTTTCTGGAGGGATGTAGGCAGAAATGATGTAGAGGCGTTTGGTACCCAGATTGAGTCTGACTGTTAGTGTCTGGCGCCATATTGTAGTGCGGGGTGTTAACTTCAGTGGCATGGAGTAGGGATTTAACATAAATTGCATAGCCTCCGCCTCTCTTGCTGGCCCTATCGGTCCTGAAGAGAGAATAATTACTGAGGGGGACAGCATTACTGGGTATTTTATCTGAGAGCCAGGTCTCCAAGAGGGCTAGGATGTTGGGTGTATGCTGGGCAACTCAGCCTTGGAGAGGAGTGAGTTTTTTTGGTAGGCTGCAAATATTCAGAGTAGCTAGCAGTAGGCTGGTGGAGGTGGCTGAGGTCAGTGAGATTGCTTACAAGCTTCGGCACACCTTTTGTAAACTGGACCCGGTGCCAACTCATTTCTTAATGAGATGTGTTGACTCCGTTGGCCCGGTGTTTGCCTTGACTGTCCGGTGCTCGTTGTTGGAGGGGGTCTTCCCCAATGTCTTGAAGGAGGCTTTGGTGAGACCCCTTCTGAAAAAAAACATCATTGGACCCTGACGTCAAGGCAAATTACCATCCTCTCTCCAATCTCCCATTTTTGGGTAAGATTGTGGAGAAGGTGGTGGGGCTTCAGCTTGAGGAGCACCTTGTGGCCCATGATCTGTACAAACCGCTCCAGTCTGGGTTTCATGCGAGGCATAGCACAGAAACCGTGCTAGTTTGGGGGCATAATGACCTCCTTAGGGCTAGAGATTGAGGGGATGGGACAATTCTTCTTCTCCTCGATCTCTCTTCAGCATTTGACACGGTGGACCATCGAGTGTTACTTGACCGCCTAAGGGAATTTTACGGACTCGCTGGCACTGTCATCTGTTGATTTGAGTCTTTTCTATCCAACAGGAGGCAGAGGGTAGTGAAGGGGAATTTCTACTCCTCTCGTGGCCACCTGTCATGTGGAGTTCCCCAGGGTTCAGTCTTGTCTCCGATGTTGTTTGCCGTGAATATGCTACCCTTGGGAAAGCTCATTAGGAAGTACAGTCTGGGTTTTCACTGCTATGCTGATGATACCCAGCTGTATCTTTCCTTTGCCCCTGGAACATCTTGCGCAGTGGAAGTGCTCAACAGCTGCCTTACTGAGATCAATGACTGGATGGTCTCCAGCTGGTTGCAACTGAACCCCAGTAAGACGGGGGTACTGGTGGTGGAGTTGAACAGAGGGCATAATAGGTTGGTGCAGAGACAGGGCTTTGTCTTGGCTCTGTACCATTGAAGGCCTCCTCTAGGATGTGTGATCTGGGCGTTATTCTTGACAGCAGATTGACACTTGAGTTTCAGGTGGTGTCCATTGTCCATACCAGTTTTTATGATCTGAGGAATATAGTACCAGGATAAAGCCCCTAGTTCCTCCACTGGACCACCCCACTTTGGTGCATGCCTTCATAATGTCCAGGCTTGACTACTGTAATGCACTGTATCTCGGGGTCTCTGGGGGCACCCTGTGCTGACTGCAGCTGGTGCAGAATGCGGCAGTGAGGCTGTTGATGGGACAGCTTAAGTATTGTCACATCACTCCATTGCTGCATCAACTGCACTGGCTGCTGGTTAGGTGGAGGGTCCTCTTTAAGGTGGGTTTGCTCACCTTTAAGGCCCTTCATGGCCTGGCCCTGGCTACCTGAAGGACCTTCTTGCACCTGCTGTCTCGGTCCACTCCCTCCGCTCCTCCTCTAGGGGCCTCCTCGCGATTCCCAGGATGAAGGACCTAAAAGAACTAAGGGTAGAACTAGGGACACAACTGACTACCCTCTTTAACAAATTATGGGAGGATGGGGTGGTACCTGAAGACTGAAGGAGGGCAGATGTGATTCCCCTTCACAAAAGTTGGAGCAGGGCAGAAGCAGGAAACTACAGACCAGTTAGTTTAACCTCAGTGATAGGGAAAATGATGGAATCACTTCTGAAGGAAAGAATTGTTGAGTACCTAGAGGCCAGAGGGGCACAGGACCCAAGGCAGCACAGATTCATAGTGGGAAGGTCATGCCAGATGAATCTAATAGATTTCTTTGACTGGGTGACCAAAGTAGTAGATCAGGGAGGGGCTGTGGACATGGCCTACCTAGACTTTAGCAAGGCATTTGACTCAGTCCCACACAAAAGATTAATATACAAGTTAGCCAGCCTTGGAGTGGATCCCAAGATGATAGCCTGGGTAAAGAATTGGCTGGAGAATAGGACACAGAGAGTAATAGTAAATGGAGTCCACTCTGAAGAAAGGGGGGTTACTAGTGGGGTGCCACAGGGTTCAGTATTAGGACCGGTCCTCTTCAATGTCTTTGTAAGCGACATTGCAGAGGGACTGGAAGGAAAAGTATGTCTCTTTGCAGATGACACAAAGATCTGCAACAGAGTTGATATACAAGGTGGGGTGGAAAGGATGAGAAGGGACTTGGCAAGGTTAGAGGAATGGTCACATGTATGGCAGCTCAGATTTAATGCTAAGAAGTGCAAGGTAATGCACCTGGGAAACAAAAACCCAGGGGAAGAGTACACAATGGGGAGTGAGATACTAACAACAACAAAAATGGAAAGGGACATGGGGTAGTCATATCAGATGACTTAAAGGTGGGCAAGCAATGTGAGAGGGCAGTAAGGAGGGCTGGGGGGATACTGGGATGCATAGGGAGAGGCATCACCAGTAAAAAACAGGAAGTTGTTATCCCTCTGTACAGACAGCTGGTGAGACCCCATCTGGAGTACTGTGTGCAGTTCTGGAGACCCAATCTCCGCAAGGATATAGACAAGATGGAAGCTGTCCAGAGGAGGGCAACTAAAATGGTGCAGGGTCTGCACGGGAAGACATATGAAGAGAGACTAAAGGAGCTTAATATGTATAGCCTCGAGGAAAGGAGGGAGAGGGGGACATGATAGAAACTTTCAAGTACCTCAAGGGAATCAACAAAGTCCAAGAGGGTAGCATCTTTCAAAAAAGAGGTGTGCAAGAACAAGGGGGCACAATTTGAAGATAGAGGTGCGGCTCAGAGGTAATGTAAGGAAGTATTTTTTCACAGAGAGGGTTGTGGATGCATGGAATGGCCTTCCGGAGGAGGTTGTGGAGTCAAAAACAGTGGTTGAATTCAAGCATGCATGGGACAGCCATAAGGCAATTCTAGTGGGGGGGTAGAAAGAAGTAGGCTGCTGGTTAACTAGGATCTGCAGCTTATCCATTAGGTAGGGAAATGGGCAGACTGGGTGGGCCAAGAGGACCTCTTCTGCCATCAAATTCTATGTTTCTATGTATGAAGTTAAAAACTGCTGGTGATCGAGGATTTAGTGTCGCCGTCCCCGTCCTGTGGAATTCGCCTCCTTTAGCTATCAGGGAGGCCCCTTCTGTGGAGGTATTTAAGGCCCACCTCATGGCCTTCTAGTATAATCAGGCCTTCCCAGACTGTGTTTTATAGTCCCGGCCTGTCTTTTAGAAATCAATGTTTGATTTAGTTTTTAGCTATTCTGAATTTAGTTGCTGTTGAGAGTAGTAAATTCTGTTTTGTTTGGAATATTG
This sequence comes from Neoceratodus forsteri, assembly GCA_016271365.2. Classification (NCBI taxonomy): domain Eukaryota; kingdom Metazoa; phylum Chordata; order Ceratodontiformes; family Ceratodontidae; genus Neoceratodus; species Neoceratodus forsteri. The sequence goes on along the minus strand of JADMNL010000022.1, from coordinate 472,668,631 downwards.
TATATAAATGTTTATTATTATGTTGTTTTGTATTTATTTTGATTGTCGTATGACGCCAAGAGCCTCTGGGATGGGCACCTCTTAAATAAAACTTGCCTTGCCTTGCTATTGGGTAGTCCGACACTTGGGAACTAGGAGATGTTCAGCTGTGGATGAGCAGGTGTGTTGGGTCTTAGGAGATTTACTCAGAAGGCTAAGAACCCCTGTAGGAAGGAGTCCGAGGAGTGCTTTTTTTGTAAGCAAACACGTTTGGTATTTAATTCTGCCACTGAGCTGGAGCCACCCGGATTGTGAGTAAAGCTCACATGTGTGGGTAAGATGAGGGGCACCAGTGTAGAGTCTGCAAGCCTTGTTCAAGGCGACTGTTAACCTTCTGAGTGACATGAAGGAGGCAGATCCATATATGACCAAGCCATAATCAATGACTGCTAGGCCTAAGCTGTGGATAGTGAGCTTACGGGCATCTGGAGTCAAACACCATCGGTGCCTATAGAGGAGCCCTATCCTAACATTTACTGTCTTGGCAACATTCTCAATGTGGGGTATGTAGAGAATGCTGCCAAAGACATTGAAGAGGACCGGTTCCAGCACTGATCCCTGAGTCACACCACTGGTCACCCTCTCCTCCTCTAAGTGAATTCCATTTACCACCACTCCCTGTTACCTATCCCCTAACCAATTTCTTACCCAGTTTACCACGTTTGGACCCACTCCTAAGCTACCCAGCTTACTTACTAGTATCCTATGTCGAACGGAGTCGAAAGCTTTACTGAAACCTAGGTAGACCACTGTGCTAGGATGTTAATAAACAAACATCAGGCATAGCTTAAAATTTCAACTTCCTTTTCACTCTCTCCTATCTTCTTTCCTTTTTCTGACTATCCTTTTATTCATATCAGGGTGGCCAACCTGATACTCTTCATTCTTATCTATCCCTTGTCTTAAATGCAGCCTGAACCCCCCCCCCATTTTGTCTTAAAGACATCCTTAAAACATGTTCCCCATTACACAAGTTCCTTAGTCATAATTAAGAAAACAAAGGTATCTGTGTACTAAGAGTCCAAAGGCTACTGTTTAAAAAGTTACCATTGGGTTTCTGTTTCCAAATGAAGAAAGGAGACGTGGTTTTTGTTTAGTTAAGCTGCCATGTGTATCCTAAGTCATTTGCAAATGAAAATGTTGATTCTGCCTTCTTAATGGTTCTGGAATAGAAAGTCATACCCTTGCAAAAACAAACAGATAGAGGAGCGCGTCCTTGTCTGTTTGGGTTTCCAAGATAAATGCCCTTTTCTTCTAGTAAAAAAGAAAAAAGGTATAAAAAGGTAACATGATTCCATAGAAATATCAAGTATAGTTACCCTGATTACTGAGATAGGTCCTCAGTAGCTGAGACAGGTGCTGCTACAGGGCTAGCTGCCCACAGACTGACAGGTTTTATAGACCCAGAAGAGAGTGATGTCATGAGGGGGAGGAGCTAAGCTAATGCTCTGACATCATTAGCCCTATAATTAAGCATTTAGCTCCCTTCTGTCTTGGTGTGTGTCATTAAATGAACATATGTTCAAATGATAAGGACTTGAACACATTGTTTGATGATGTAAAACATATGTATGGTGTATCCAAAGGCTCCAGTAGATATTTTTGCCTTAATAAGGGTGTCACATGACTTATGAGGTCACCCCTGATTGACTTAAAAAGTGCTCCTCTAGGGGGCTCAGACAGGTGTGGTGATCAGTAGCTTGCTGATCACAGTGAGAGAAGGTTCTAGTGAGAGTGTGCCAGTTTTCACATTGTTCCATGGAAAGGAAAGACTGCAGGAATTGTTTTATGTTCTCTGAAGGAAGAAGAATAATATCCTGTGTTCTGAAGGTGTGAAGGACTAACACCATTTATTTTCCTTTCTGTATACAAGTATTTTTAATTTTTTTTTAATTTTTTTTAATTTTTTTGATTTATTGAGACAATAAAATGATAAACGCAGAAGTGTGCGTTTTTTATGCATCTTAAACTGGTTGTAAGATCTGTTATTGGAACCCATACTACCACAACCACAGCCGCTGCTCCACCCTAATCTAATTCCTTCAGATTCATTTGGCACCACCTTCCTCTCATGAATCCATGTTGCCTCAGGTCTTGTAACCCATTGAATTCAAGATATTCTACTATCCTTTCCTTCAGCAGTGATTCCATTAACTTACATTTCTTTTACCAATAGAGCTTTCCCCCCTAAGGGGACTAGCGGGCACAACTTTGGCTCTCCCACTTGAGAGGGCTCAGTTCAGCCCGGTCAGTGCATCATGGAGCCTGCTAATGCCCCATTTTGCTGAAGCATACATATTGCGAACTGGACCTAGTACTGACGTGTTTCTTGATGGGATGTATTGGTTCCATCAGCCTGGTGTTCGCCTTGATTGTCCGGTGTTCTTTGTCGGAGGAGGGCTTTCCAGACTCCTTGAAAGAGACTCTGGAGAGACCCCTTCTGAAAAAATCATCTTTAGACACTGACATCTTGGTGAATTACCAGCTTAACTCCAACCTTCTTTTTCTGGGTAAGGTTGTCAAGAAGATTGTGGCGCAACAGCTTGAGGACCCCCTTGTGACCTTTGATATCTATGAGCCACTCCAGTCTGGATTTTGTGCTAGGCATAACACCAAAACGGTGTTAGTTCGAGTGCACAATGACCTCCTCAGGGTGAGAGATAGAGGAGAGGTGTCAGTTCTCATTCTCCTCAATCTCTCCTCAGCATTTGACACTGTGGACCACTTTGTGCTGCTGGACCATCTCTGAGTATACTGTGGCCTTGCCGGCACTGTCATCCATTGGTTCGAGTCCTATCTCTCCAACAGGAGTCAACTAGTAGTGATGGGGAATTTCTCCTCCTCTCTGAAGCTCCTGTCATGTGGTGTACCTCAGTGATCGAGCTTGTTGCCAATGTTGTTTGCTGTGTACATGCTGTACCTGGGTGAGCTCATTAAGAAGTACAGTGTGAGTTTTCATTGCTATGCAGATGATTCCCAATTGTATCTTTCCATTGCCCCTGGACATCTGATGCCGTGGAAGTGCTAAAAAGCTGCCTGGCCAAGATTGATGTCTGGATGGCCTTCAGCTGGTTGTGGCTGAACCCTGATAAGACGGGAGGTCCTGGTAGTGGAGTTGAGCTGAAAGTGTGATAGGATTGCCTCTGGTGTGGCAACTGGTTTTTTCCTGGGGCCTACACCATTGATGGCTTCCTCTAGGGTGCATGATCTGGGTATGTTCCTGGATGATGGATTGATGCTTGAAGCTCAGGTGTCATCCATTGTCCAAAGTGTTTTTTACCACTATAGGAATATCATCAGGATCAAACCCCTAGTTCTACTATTTTTTACGATATTTTAAGTGAGGCTTTAAATAAGCATGCACCCTTGGTTAAGGTGAGGGTCAGGAGCAGCACCTGCCGTTGGTTCTCACCTGAGCTCAAAGCTTCCCTGTTAGAAAGGGATACTTTATGGAAAAAAGCCAGAAGAAGCAAGAATGACTCGGATTGGTGTCTTTTTAAGAGAGCACGTAACAAGTGCACCAAGTTGGTCAGAGCAGCCAAGGCCACCTACTATCGTTCGGAGTTAGCCTCTTCCTCAAGAAATCCTTCAAAGCTCTGGAAAACATTAAAAGACATGTCTGGACATGCACCTGGTAATTCCATTCCAGCACAAATTAAGTCCGGTGGCAGCGTTATCTCTAACCAATTGGAGATATTGGAAGCCCTCAATTACCATTTTGCAACGGCAGGGCTAGCATTTGATACTTCTCCTTCCAATGACCTCCGCACAGCTCAGGGCCCACCAACCCACAAGTCCCCCTCTACCGAGGATGCCGTCTCCCTCCTGCTTGCCTGTCTATCTAAAAGAGGTGGAAGACTTACTGCTGCAACTGGACAACAGGAAGGGAGCAGACTCCGACTTCATAGAGCCATACTATCTGAAATGTGCCTACCATGTACTTGCGGTGCCAATCACCCACCTATTCAACATGTCAGTCTCCCAGGGTAGCCTCCCCCCTCAATGGAAAATAGCCCATGTCATCCCTCTATTAAAAACAGGTGACCTCTGCGTTCTAAATAATTGCAGACTGATCTCCCTCCTCCCCATCCTGTCTAAATTACTAGAAAAAATAGTGTGTGGCCAGCTAGGGGTATACTGAGAATCCATAAGCCTATTAAACCCCATTCAGTCTGGATTCAGAGCAAAGCACAGCACCATAACAGCCCTAGCTAAAGTGACCAATGATTGGCTCCTAGACCTTGACAACAAGAAGCATGTCTGTGCTGTTTTCTTGGATCTTAATAAGGCATTCAACACAGTCGATCACAGCCTGCTTCTTTCCTCCCTAAGCACCTTAGGCCTGGACCATAAATCTATGTGCTGGTTTGCAGACTACCTCGGAGAACGGAAACAGCAGGTTAAAGCTGAAGGTGATCTTTCTCCATTAAAACCTATGCTGAGGGGCATGCCCCAGGGCTCTATCCTTGGTCCCTTCCTCTTTGCAGTCTACATTAACAACATCAACGACCCCATCAAAAAAGCCAACATCCACTTATTTGCGGATGACACTGTACTGTACTTGAGTTATCCCATGCCAGAAGCAGCCTGTGAAGACCTCCAAGCTGAATTTAACCTTCCACAATACCAGCTCATAAACAAAAAGCTTTTGCTCAATGCGAAAAAGACAAAAGCCATGCTCTTCTCCCCCTCCTTGCATGCGCCAATTCCTGCTGGGGGGGGCTATCCCACAAATTACCACTGTTCTTGGAGAAACACTAGAGTATGTAGCTAAATTCAAATATCTAGGAGTTTGATTCGATCATAAACTTTCCTTCGCCGACCATCTCGAAGAACTACAGAAGAAACTAAGGCAAAGATTAGGACTATTCTACAGAATTAACCACCTGCTCTCAAAGGAGGCCAAGATTCAACTGGTTCAAGCTACCTTCCTATCTTTAATAGATCACGCGGACCTGCTGTACAGCCACTGCACTGCCTCTGCACTGGCTAAGTTGGACACCCTCTACCACAGAGCTATCAGGTTCATTACTGGCCTTCCACTTTCCACACACCACTGCTCCCTGTACTCATCGTTAGGCTGGACTTCCCTTCACTATAGAAGGAATAGAAATGCTGCCCTATGGGCCTTCAGAGCGGTGACCAATAAGCTCCCCTCATATGTCTCAGATTGTATTCCCCGGAATGTGTTAGGCATCTACGCTCAAAGGAGCTATTCTCTAATTGCCCTCCAAGTTCCAAGGGTCAAAACTCATTTTGGCAAAGCTGCTCTAAGCTTCTCTTTACCCACATTGTGGAATGGTTTACAAAGGAACTCGAAGCTGAGCTGCCCTGTTAGCCTGAATATCTTCAAGGCACTCTATGATCGCTACATGAAAGCACCTTGCAAATGTTTTCCTCACCGCTAGCCCACTAATTCCGCAACGCCCCCTTTCCATACTGATACTCGCCATGTTTCTACCCCTGGCTCTCACTCTTTCCCTATAACTCTTCCTGCTGCACCCACCCTTCCCTGTCCACTCCAGCCTGGCTAAAGTCCCACCCCATCCATAGTAGTGTCCCAATTATCTACCCCTCCTCCGTCATTATCATAATAAACAAGTACACGACAGTCATTGTCACTTTCTGTGGTTTTAATTCAATTTTTCCCCTAGTCGTCAGTAATATATCCCTTCTCTTCTTTACCTCTCTAACCTGCCACCCCATACATGGCCTCTTTCCCCTGTATGTGTAGTTGCCGGCTGCCTCACTCAAAAGATCTCTGCTTATAACCCCTGTATGCCTATGGTTGATTGTACATCTGCTGACTTCTTCAATTGTAAAATAATGCTGTTTTTTTTATTTATTTCAACCTTGTACTGTACTGTATACACTGTATATACTTTTTCTTCCTTGTATATTATTGCTTTTTGTATACCTGCTTCTGTACTGTACTTTGATGTATTCGTGACCCGGTCCACCTTGTAAATGAGCCTTGCTCAATGGTGTCTGCCTGGATAAATAAAGATTTTGACTAATTGATTGATTGAGTTCCGCCTGAGGACCTCACTACCTTGGTACATGCCTTTGTAACGTCCAGGCTTGATTACTGTAATGCTCTTTACTTCAGGGTCTCTGCAGGTACCCTCCGCCGGCTGCAGCTAGTGCAGAACGTTACCACCAGGTTGCTCACGGACCTTTCTAGGTTCAGTCATGTAACTCCAGTGCTGCGTGAACTGCACTGGCTGCCGGTCAGGTGGAGAATTATCTTTTATTTTATTTTTTTTGTATCATATTTTTATTGTGTTTTTTTTTTATATGCAATAAAAGTACATTCAGGTAGAGTGATACAGCATTGTTACTTTACAATTCTCCCCTCACACTTTGGGGTTACCAAATTAATGTACAATCACTTCCCAAAGCATTATTACTTAATTGATACCCATCTGGCACATTGGTAAGAATAAGAGAAAAATACAATCACAGGAAATTTGACTATATCTTCTAAAGAAGAGAGATGACGCAAACAGTTTTATCAAACTATAATACGCAGTGTAACCTGTGCACGAAAAAAATAAGTATAAATAAATGTGCTTTACCTTAACACTAAGTACATCTCATTGTGTTTTATTTCTTATGTAGTCATTCATTATGATGTAATGCAGAAGATTCTTAATTTGTTTTAATCGCTTTAGTTAGAGTATAGTATTCTCTTTTTCAAATAAGCATAGGTGGGTCCCCCTAGGATGTCCAACCCTCCCTAAAGAGAATAACTTGCCTTAGAGTTAGTGTGGTCATGAATGCTGCCCATGTATTCATAAATCTCTCCTCATGTCCCTTTAACACATATGTCAACCTACCCACTGAGAGTGCCCTTAGGGTAAGGGTTTTCCACTGATCAACTGTGGGAACATTCCCAGTAGTCCATAGGTTTTGTATCCCTTGTCTAGCCACTACCAGGAAGATCCTAAGCTGTCTAGGATGTAGTTCCCATCCCCCTTTTTCCTGTCCGGCCACCCCTAGCAGCAGTGATCTCGGTGATACTTCCAATGGGTATCCTGCTATCTTGTTCATCTCTGTAACTACCCCTCTTCAATACCTCTGTATTCCCTGGCATTCCCAGTAGTAGTGCATCCAGGTGCCCCTGGCCTCACCACGTCTCCCACATGTGGGTGACACTTCCGGGTAGAACCAATGTACATTGGACGGGGAGGGGGTAGTATAACCTGAGCAGGAATTTGTATTACATTTCTTTACCTCTGTTACACAATAATAAGCCCATATGGGAAGTCAGTAGTAAGTCACAGTTATTATCTTCAATTATGATACTGAGGTCTCTTTTCCACCTTTGTTTTGCCCTCTGGAAGTCTCCTTTAAAGTATACCCTATCTAGTTTAGCTGCCTGACCAATCAGTCCCTTCTCCTGGGTCTTTGCCCCTAGGATTTCTTCTTTGATCTCTACCAAGGCAGATTCTGTATTGGCATGTCTATGGAGGATTATCTTCAAGGTAGGCTTGCTCGCCTTTAAGGCCCTGCATGGACTAGGCTCTGGTTATCTGTTTGACCTTCTAGCACCTGCTGCTCCCTCCATTCCTCCTCTAGGGACCTCCTAGTGATTCCCAGGATGAGATTAAAAACCACTGGTGACAGGGCATTTAGTGTTTCTGGCCCCATCCTGTGGAATTCTCTACCACCTGTTGTCAGGTAGGCCACTTCAATTGAGGTGTTCAAGGGCTGCATGAAGACCTTTTAGTTTTCTCTGGAACCCCAGATATAGACATATAGAGACACAAGCTATCTGATTTGATCTATTTAAAGCTTGAATTCTGGTTTCTATCCTGATTTTATTATATTTTATTACATTTTAAGTATTATTTATGTATTTATGTACTGTTCTACTTCTCCTGATTATTTTGTATGTAAGGCACCTGGAGTCTCTGGAAATGGGTGCCTAAGAAATAAAATTTGCCTTGCCTTGCCATTTTTCCATTTTGTCCCACCCCCTCCCTGTTGCTGGGGCGTACAAATCAGTGTGCCTACATGGAGGTCTGTGTGTAACCCCCCATCACCCGGGGTTACAAGAATCCTACTTGGATCTAGTGGCAGGCAGGGAAGGCAGCTTGTGAAACACCAGTTAAATAGGTTTCACACTGTCTCACTCTGTCCTCAGTCTCAGCTGACCTGGAAGGATGACATCATATAGAATTCTTGCAGCAGCATTAGCAACATTGGAGTGTTGCAGCTGGGAGTTAGGTTAGAACGTTGGGGCTTTCAAAGTGCAGTCTGTAGTAGTCTAGTGGGAGACTCAGTGGAGGGAGGAGGTGCACTGCAGTTGGCAGTCCCTCAGAGCCCTCAGCTCTGCTACAGAGCTACCTCCATGGTGGGTGTGTGTTCTCACCCTAGAGAAGGACTCAGAAGAAACCTGATTAAAGTGGTTGAGACCATCTCCCAGTTTTTCCAGTGCCACATCCCTGAGAGGGATGGGGGGAACAGGACCAGCTGTTCAGGGGTAATTCCCCTGGCCCTGCTGGAGGAAGAGAAACTGCCTAGAGAAGATTTGTGCTAAGGCACCGAGAAGTACGTGTTGTTTTTCCTGAGAGAAGCCTGTGGGCACCTGCAAACCAGGGTGAGTCTGCTCTGCCAGAGAGCCTATGTTTCATCAAGACTATTGTGTTAAGTATCTGCTACTGTGGATCAGGAAAGGATGCCAAGTACAGTACTTAAGTTCGTGTATGGCTTGAAATGCATCTAATCAGTGGAGGTCTACAGGGATGGATTAGCCACTTAAAGAACGTTACAAGTCAGGACACCAATTTCCAGAGACTATGACTGTTAAATGTGACATACATTTTGAGATAGCATTCTACAACCAGAGAGGTTCACAAGGAAAGGTATTGAGACCAAATGAATGGCCGGGTATGAATTTGGGGAAAAAAGGTGGGAGACCCCCCCCATCTGGAGAATCCAGATTTACCTCTAAGTATTCACTTTGGGCACCTATATCTTTCTTCCGGGCACTTGGCCAGTGTTCGCAGAAAGTACCTAGACGTGGGATTGAGGATGATGATGATTTCCCTTACGGAGCTAGAAAGTGCTCATGGGTGGTAGAGGGAGCCACCACATAAATATCCATGCCATATGGAAAAATGTCCACGTGCTGGCCGAGGGCCACGCCAGGGAATCCAGGATAGAGCGAGAGTACCAGTTCAGGCTGAGAGCCCAGTGTGTTCCGAACCTGAGAGTAAAAGTTGTCGTGATGATGAAGAAGATGTGTTCTGACCTCTATAGTTCTGTACATCCAGTGAGTGTAACCCTGTGGGGGTCCATCCTGCCTTGTATTCCTGTGTGTAAGTGAATAAAAGCCCCACTTTAGAATCCCACTCCTGGTCTGGACATTCACAGTTATTGATTCCTGTGTCCGGAGTTACTTGGGTGCCCCTGTCCAGAAGTACAAACCTATTCCTGATGCCGAGTGAATGTTTTCTCCCTGAACCCAGGCTCCCCAGGTAATGGCTATAAAATGGAGGCACCGGGCACTAAAATAGCATCAACCCAGGACCTGGTTACAAATTGGAGGCTACCGCTGGGATTTGGGTTTGGAATCTAGGGAGAGAACAAAAGATTTGCTCGGATTAGGGCTAGCGTTTTGGCTGTCTGGCAGTAGGTAACCCAAAAAGTAGCAGCATTGCCATTTAAATGTCCTGCTGTGTGCTGCTGTTCATGTGCTGCTGTAATTGTGCCACCAGTTTACCGAGGAGCAGTAAAGCCCAAGAGTGTATGCCCTTGTCCTGCATCAAAGTTATAACGTTTTCCAGCTTTTTAAAGTGTTGTGTGACAAGAAAAGTGTGGAAAACTGTGGGAAGCAAACAGAGATTTGTGCCCTAGGCGTTGGAAGTGCTTGGTGTATGGACAGAGAGAGAGAGTCGCTAAGTGAAATGCCATGAGAAATGATAGAAATGGTGCTCCCACCGAAGAGCTACAGTTGAAAAAAAAAAAAGTGTGATTTGCAGTTTAAAAATTTTACCTGCTCGACGATCGCCATGGAGGAGAAAAGCGCGAGAAGAAGGATGCTCAGTCACATGGCGTCGAGTGATTGGTGCGACTACAATCAGTCCCGCCCCCAAGCCAGCTCTAGAGTGGCTGCACAGTGTTCGAGAGGGAGAGAGAGAGAGAGAGAGAGAGAGAGAGAGAGTGTGCGAACTGGCTTGCCAGGAGGAGCATCGCGGTGACTGAAAATGTTATAAAAGTAGTAAAATCGGACTTTTCTGTTTAAATTGGGCTCAACCTGCATTCTGATTCATCTGAGAAAAGAGCGAGGTGGTCAGAGGAACAATTGGCAGGACTGCCGGCCCACTTCATTCCAGAAGCCTCCAAGACTGGCTATAGGTCGAATATTTCCATCATAATAACCAGCTACTGATTAAGTGAGTACCAACCTAAAAGCAACTCAAACTGTGTGTGATTTTAACTAAAGCCAGCTGAATCTATGTGCAGCAGTGCGATCATTTTGCAAAGAAGGACTGTGTCATAATTGTGGGTTCAGCAACAGTATAATTTTCAAAGCCATGTGAGAGACTGAGAGTTGTATGAAAGATGCAGCAAGAAATACAGGCAATCCTGTGCGATGAAATACTGTGGCTTTAGGGACTTTTAAGCAAGAACAGTGAGTTACAGGAAGTAAAAAGTCCAGTAGAAGTCATATAAATGTGCTAAGAGAACAGACAGTACAGTTAACCAGTTTGAGTGAACTTTATTAGTAGAGTGTGTAAATCGGATGCGCACTGGCTTGAGTCAGAAACAGAACGTTGATGCGCAGGAGTGCTGCCGCCGCCATTACAGGGTGGGGTAGTAAAGTAAACACAGCAGCAGGGGAGCCATTTTGTAGAAGTTTTTCCAAAAGAATGGGACTTGAGATAACAGTGAGCTTTGGTTTTTCTCTGCAGTCATGGCTTCGGGATCAGCCCGCTACCCAGATCATGCCCGGGCTATGATAGTAGAAGGAGTGAACAGATTGAGAGATATTGAGAGATGTTACTACTGGGGACAGTTGCTGCCTCATGTGGTGATTCCTGGATATCCAGTAAGTGTGCATCATGTGCTTAAAGGCTAGAAGGGACATCTTCATGGTTCCTCACTTATCTGGGTGCCTAGAGAGACATGGCTTAATCAAAGCACACAAGATTTGTTTGGCTCCCACATGGACAAAGATTCAAGAACCTGTAGTTGGCAGCACACAGCACCAGGTAGGTCCTGTTGAAGGAGGTTCAGTAGAGTGTGGCATGAAGTAGGAGGGTGCAGAGCTACAGGCAGAACAAAGTATTGATGTATCTGAGTCCGAGTCAAAGAGAAACACATTGGAGGGAGCATCAGCAGACCCTTGGAGAGAGGGGCCTAGCCCAAGTCTCATAGGAGAAGATGAGATGAGGGAGACCTTTGAATGGGAGGTGTCGACCTCTGCACCCAGTGAGAAGTGGATAGTCTCAGGAGTGAGGATGACTGCTCACTCCTGGGCTCAGATCTTTAGTAAGGAAGAGGATGAGGGGAACCAATGTGGCCTTATGAAGAAGGTACGGATCCACAGCCTCGGGCTCTTGCCTCGGAGGAGCGAATGGAAGAAGAAAGTGGTGGCTACACAGCCCTGTCCCCACAAGGAGGAGTCAAAGATCCATTCTACATTGCATTGAGTATGCGTAGCTGCCAGAATCAAGACTGGCCGTCCCCAAGCCAGGCCAGAGGTCTCAGGTTGACCAAGTGTAGTAAAGAGGAAAGACTGGTTCATAGGAAGGTGAAAGAGATCTATGGGATATCCTTTCCTACCTTTCCTCAGAGAGTCTTGGAGGAGATTGAAAGAAACAGGAGAGCCTGGATAGTGGAAGAGGCCACAAAACATGTGCATTCTGGTGCAAGTAGATATGTCAGAGACAGAGTGTTACAAGTAAAATTCAGACAGTGGAAAGTGGGCAGGACACTGTTTATAAACACTGTTCGAATTGTGGTTGGAGAGGGCAATGAAATCTTTCACAGTATGAATTGTGAGCGCCCAGACGGGGTAATAATTCTAGCACCTGACCCATTGTGCTATTTCCCACAGTACAGACAATGTCCTGCGAATGTGCCCATGCCTACCAAGTAGAAAGCAGAGCAGTGGTAGCCAGTGCTGCCATCCAGCCGTTGCTGTACCTATGTTGTTCCACCAGTCTGGTGTTCCAGGAACCAGGTTCCCCACATTCATCAGCCTTGCAGTGTACTAGCTTTCCAGATTCCATTGACTGGCCTACCAGATGACATCAGATCCAGAGAGGACACCATCCCAGCTGTATCCTGATTCATCGCCTGGGATTTCGGATGACTTCAGACCAGCTGTTTCCTGTCCTGTTTCCAAGGTTCCATCTCTGAGATGACATCAACCCAGCAGTTTCCAGATGTGCCATCCTGTCATTTCCGGAAGATGTCCTCCCAGCTGTATCAGAAGAATGCTGCCAGGGAGAGTCTTCAGCGGAAATCTAGGTTTCGTATTGATTTCATTCTTCAAGGGACTGTTAAGTCCAGACTTTTCTATTTTAATGACACTGCAGTACACACGCTACACCCAGCAGACTTCAGACTGTTTGAACTGTCCTCAAAGACTCTCCCCTTCAGGATTACAGTCCTACCAGAACTGTGCTTCACCGTGCTCCGGCCTAGGAGATACTCTTTCTTGGACTTGCCTTCGGGCACTGTTGTCACTAGATGGGACTTTTAGGGCACTCCATCCCCATTAATGTGTATTGTAAATAGTGTCATTGTTTTCTACTGTTTCTACAGTTTATACTGTTTTTCTATTTTTCTAAAAAAATATTTTTTGGGATTCTCCAGTGTTTAGATGGTAGAGGTTAGATAGTACTGTGTTGACAGAATAGGGGTTTGTTTGTATTTTCTCTTGCAGGTGTTCCTGAAGAAGATAAGTGAAGACAAAAAGAGAAGGCAAGAAGAGGAGTAGGGACTCAGCGGAGTCCTTAATGTGCTTTAAAAGTAGTAGTGTTTAAAGTACAGTGCTGTTTGTTGTGTTTAACTTTTCTTTCCTCGGGTATGGTTGTGGGGGAGTGTAGGAGTAATACCTAGGGTATAGTATTAGCTCCCTTGTAGTTTGGTTGCAGGTGTCCCAGGTTGGGGAGGAGGTTTCCCTGTGTATTTCTGGGTAATTTGTTTTTTTTTTGGTCAGTTAGGTCTTCCCTAGAGGGCTAGGGGTGATAGACAGGCTGTGGCTCTGACCTGCAGTAGGGGCCGCAGTACTGATCTATTGAGGGCTATGCTCTGGACAATTCTACCAGGGCCACTAGGTAACCATAGAAAGATCATAGAGTAGAGGCTGATACGTCAGCCAATGGCCTCCGAGCACTTACTGTTGCCTCCCTATGCCTAGCACATGGTAGGAGAGGGCCTGATCACCCCTCTCCATAGGTAGCACAGAGGGTAGGATGGCTTAGACCAGGTTAGTAATGACTGCGGACAGTCATTTTCCTGGTCAAGGGTGGGTGTAACCCCCCTGTCACCCGAGGTTACAAGAATCCCACTTAGATCTAGTGGCAGGCAGGGAAGGCAGTTTGTGAAACACCAGTTAAATGGGTTTCACACTGTCTCACTCTGTCCTCAGTCTCAGCTGACCTGGAAGGATGACATCATATAGAATTCTCGCAGCAACATAAGCCACATTGGAATGTTGCAACTGAGAGTTAGGTTAGAACGTTGGGGTTTTCAAAGTACAGTCTGTAGTAGTCTAGTGGGAGACTCAGTTGGCAGTCCCTCAGAGCCCTCAGCTCTGTTACAGAGCTACATCCATGGTGGGTGTGTGTTCTCATCATAGAGAAGGACACAGAAGAAACCTGATTGAAGTGGTTGAGACCATCCCCCAGTTGTTCCTGTGCCCCATCCCTGAGAGGGATGGGGGAACAGGACCAGCTGTTCAGGGGCAATTCTCCTGGCCCTGCTGATGGAAGAGAAGCTGCCTAGAGAAGATTTATGCTGAGGCACTGAGAAGTACGTGTTGTTTTTCCTGAGAGAAGCCTGTGGGCACCTGAAAACCAGGGTGAGTCTGCTCTGCCAGAGAGCCTATGTTTCATCAAGACTGTTGTGTTAAGTATCTGCTGCTGTGGGTCAGGAAAGGATGCCAAGTACAGTACTTAAGTTCGTGTATGGCTTGAAATGCATCTAATCAGTGGGGGTCTACAGGGATGGATTAGCCACTTAAAGGACGTTACAAGTCAGGACACCAATTTCCAGAGACTGTAGATTATTAAATGTGACATACATTTCGAGATAGCATTCTACAACCAGAGAGGTTCACAAGAAAAGGTGTTGAGACCAAATGAATGGCCGGGTATGAATTTGGGGACAAAAGGTGGGACACCCCCCCATCTGGAGAATCCAGATTTACCTCTACGGATTCACTTTGGGCACCTATATCTTTCTTCCGGGCACTTGGCCAGTGTTCACAGAAAGTACCCAGACGTGGGATTGAGGATGATGATGATTTCCCTTATGGAGCTAGGAAGTGCTCATGGGTGGTAGAGGGAGCCACCACATAAATATCCATGCCATATGGAAAAATGTCCACGTGCTGGCCGAGGGCCACGCCAGGGAATCCAGGATAGAGAGAGAGAGAGAGAATACCAGTTTGGGCTGAGAGCCCAGTGTGTTCCAAACTTGAGGGTAAAAGTTGTTGTGATGATGAAGAAGTGTTCTGACCTCTATAGTTCTGTACATCCAGTGAGTCTAGCCCCGTGGGGGTCCATCCTGCTTTGTATTCCTGTGTGTAAGTGAATAAAAGCCCCACTTTAGAATCCCACTCCTGGTTTGGACCTTCACCGTTATTGCTTCCTGTGTCCAGAGTTACTTGGGTGCCATTGTCCAGAAGTACAAACCTAGCCCTGATGCCGAGTAAATGTTTTCTCCCCAAACCTAGGCTCCCCAGGTAATGGGTTATAAAATGGAGGCACCAGGTGCTAAAATAATATCAACCCAGGACCTAGTTGCATGCGCATGCTGCAGAGTCCCGTGGCACCCTCCCATCGTTGCTGTCCCAGACCTGCACTGCCACCAGGTATCCACCTGGTGGCAGTTGTTTGACGGGAATGACAAGTCAGCCACCCTAAGAGTGGAGAACAGTCCTCTGGATGCTCGATTCTCTCCTGACCCCCAACAACCTGAGTTCACACGCGAACACAGGTCGCCATCGTGGCAGGAGCTAAGGCACCTAGCATCTCAGCCCTCCATGCCACTGGACCAGCTGTAACTTCATTTTTTTTTAATTCTTTTGGTGAGCGGGTACTGCTCACAAGGCACAAGTGCCTGCTTTCAGGGTTGACCTGGGAGCACTGGAGAGGGTAAGTGACTTGCTCAAAGTCACAGAGTATGCAAATGGAGGTTGTGGAAATCAAACCCCAGTTAGCTGAATGCACCAAACTTATTCACAGCTCATTGCTCTAACCTTTAGGCTGTACTGCCAGCCAGTGGTAAACTTCCCTATCACTGATGTCAAACTGACTGGCCTATAATTGCTAGCCTCTTCCTGCTACAGTTTTTGTGAAGTGGCACTACATCTGTCCTCCTCCAGTCCTCCAGAACCACTCCTGTTTCCAGTGAGTTGTTAAATAGGACTGTAACCAGTACCTCTCTGAGCGCCATCAATACCCTTGGATACACCTCATCTGGTCCCATTGCTTTGTCCAGTTTCAGATTTGCAGGTCCCTTCAGGACTCTCTCCTCTGAAAACAGACTAATGTCCATTGTCCTTCCTGTAGTGCCCATGTTAACTTTTTGTGGCCCTTCCCCTTTCCTTTGTGAACAAAAGTATTTGTTCAGGATGTCTGCCTTTTCCTGGTTCTCCTCTGCATAGCCCCCCTTCTCTTTTTAACCTTACAGTCCCTTCCCCTGGTCTTTCTCTTTTCACTAACATACCTAAACAATCTCTGATCAGAGCCAATATGGCTGTGGTGAGCTTTTAGGAGTGGCAAGAGCAGTGAACAGAATATGCTGTGCTCTCGCTGCACAGGGGTCAGCCATAATACTGCAGGGATTACAGTACTGAGCATGCATGATATTCACACATGTGCAGTTTGCCCCAGAGTCAGCCTTGTGTAACATGGCAGTGCTGACATGACTACGTGTAGCAACCCAGTCCCCCCCGGGTTACTAGACTCCCATTAGTACTAGTCTTAGGCAGGTTGGAAAAGGCAGCTGCTGGGGAGGTCATTAGGGACTTTCTACATAATGACATCATTGTTTACTCAGCTAGCCAGAGAGAAGTATGATGTCATTTAGAACTTGCACAGCAGCATAACCATTTTAGAGTCACTTGTTCTTAGGGAGCTTAGAATGTTCATTAGTAAGTTCAAGTGTGACAGTTAGACTGGCAGGAGATCTGCCATTGAGGCTCTGTTAAAGGGAGCCCTAGTATTTCTCATCCTAGTTTGGTAAAATCTTCGGTTTTGCTGCAGGACTCTGTGGTTTCACTCCAGAGGGTGTGAGAGGGAATGCAGTTCTTGTGGATCCAAGGGGCAATCCCCTGAAGTTCCTAAAGTTCACAGCTGCCTTAAGGAAGAGCAATGAGTAGAATCTGACAGCTACCAGAGAAAGAAAGAAAGATGCCTTTTGTTCTTTCCACGACTGGGAGGAAGGAACAACTAATCTGTGAATACAGAATTTGAGACTGTCCTCTGAGGGAGCTGTCTGAGATGTGTGTGCCCTAGATAAGGCTAGATGACACTAGTCAGGACCCCTTTCAACACAACTGTGCTGAATTTAAAGTTAAAGTTGGGAGTCTTTAGCAATTCATTGGGGATTGAAGGCTCATTTGCTGTAACCCAGAATGAATGGCAGAGGCTGTTTGTGGCAAAGGGTTGAAGAACGCCATCTGGAGTTACAGACAGGGCTAAGTGGTTCATGGATGGGCACCAGTGTTCCCTGGGCAACAACGATGCACCAGGAGGATTTTAAAGTGTGTGGCACATCCCACAGATACACACTTTAGAAATGGAAATGTGTGCAAAGTGTTTAAAGTGTGTGGCAAATCCCACAGATATACATTTTGAAGAGAGAGTTTTTTTTGTGGAAAACAGTACTGCCTAGCAAAGTGCCCTGCTAAAGAGAGTGTGCCTGTATTGCAATGATAAACATTTGGGGGACCACCCTTGCTTTAAGTAACATCTGTAAATAAAGCCATACTGCAAAATCTCAGTTACTGCTTGGGACATTCTGCGTATTGTTTCTAGTGTGAACATTATTGGGGCTCCTCAGCAGTTAGGTCCAGCATATGCCAAGCATCCTCTTCCCTGGACCTGGTTATCAATAAAAAGATCAATTTTAGTATGTACCCCTGTCACAGTGTGAGGGAATAAACTTCAGATGAGGCAAATTTACTGGTTTAAAACACACCTTGGTGTGATATTTAGTTTTCAAAAGTTTGAAAAATAGAAACATAGAAGTTGATGGCAGATAAGAACTGCAAGGCCCATCCAGTCTGCCCATTTCTTTTTCTACCTTATGGAATGTGCCTTTGCTCTGTCAATGGCCTAACTATTCAAACTCATCTGTATTGCTCCCTTATGCCTATCCCATGCCTGTTTGAAGCCCTGCAGTATATTCATATCCACCACTTCCTGAGGTAGGCGGTTCCATGCATCCACGACCCTCTCTGTGAAAAAGAACTTCCTCATGTTACCCCATAATTGGCCTCCCTCTAATCTCATGCTGTGTCCTCTTGTCCTGCTATTTTCCTTATATTGAAACATGTTAGACTCTTTCACCTTGTTAATGCCCTTAAGGTATTTGAGTATTGCAATCATAGCACCTATCTCCCTCCCTTCTTTGCTCTAGGATATACATATTGAGCTCCATTATTCTGGCCTCATATGTTTTCTGATGCAGTCCCTGCACTATTTTGGTTTCCCTTCTCTGGACTGCCTCAATTTGGTTAATGTCCTTGTGAAGATGTGGCCTCCAGTACTGCCCGCAGTACTCTAGATGGGGCCTACCCAGTGTCTTGTAAAGAGGGATTATTACCTCCCTCTTCTGACTTGTGATACCCCTACTAATACACCCCAACATACCTCTAGCCTTACCTACTGCTTTAGTGGTCTGCTTGGATGATTTCAGGTCATCGGTGATGATGACACCCAAGTCTCTTTCTTCCCTTGTGACTGCCAGCAACTCCCCTCCCAGCCTACAGGTGGCTTCAGGGTTTCTCTTCCCTATGTGCATGATCTTGCACTTCTTTGCATTAAATCCCAGTTGCCACTCTTCCCACCATTTTGCTAGTTTATCCAGATCTCTTCTCATTCTGTCCACCCCATCTGGATCATCTACTCTGTTGCAGATCTTGGTGTCATCTGCAAACAGACAAGCCTTACCTCTAGTCCATCTGCAAGGTCACTAATGAAGATGTTGAAGAGGACTGGCCCCAGGACTGATCCCTGAGGTACCCCACTTGTGACTTGCATCTCTTCTGACTGTATACCATTTACCACCACTCTCTGTTTTCTGCCCGTCAACCAGTTTGCCACCCAGTTGACCAACTTCTGACCCACCCTGAGCCTACCCAGCTTATTTATCAATCTTCTATGTGGAACAGTGTCAAAAGCTTTGCTGAAGTCAAGGTAGGCGACATCAGCTTCTCCCCCTTGGTCCACCACTCTGGTTACCCAGTCAAAGAAATCTATGAGATTAGTTGGACAGGACCTTCCTGTTGTAAACCCATGTTGTCTTGGATCCTGTGCTTCTATAGATTCCAGGTGTTGCATTATCCTTTCCTTAAGGAGTGCCTCCATAATCTTACCCTCTACTGAGGTAAGACTGACTGGTCTGTAGTTCTCTGCCTCCTTCCTGCTACCACTTTTGTGGAGCAGAATCTCATGAGCCCTTCTCCAGTCTTCTGGGACCTCTCCTGTGCTCAGAGACTCACTAAGCAGTTCTGATAGTGGCTCTACTAATTCCACCCTTAGCTCCTTTAAGGGGATGAATGCCATCAGGTCCCATTGCCTTGTCCACCCTGAGCTTATCAAGCTCTTGTAGGACCCTTTCTTTTGTGAAGGGACTAGTGCACACTTCCCTCTCCCCTGTGTCTATAGTGCTGAGCTGTGGGCCCTGCCCTACCTTCTCTTCAGTAAATACTGAGCAGAAGTATCTATTTAGGATAGATGCTTTTACATGCTCCTCCTCCTTCTCACATGACCCCTTATTCCCTTTGATCTTAGCAATACCCCCTCTGGACTTTCTTCTTTCACTAATGTTTCTATAGAAAGTCTTGTCACCTTCTTTTACTGTTTGTGCTAGTGTTTCCTCGGTTTTGGCCTTTGCCTGCCTTACTGCCTTCCCTGCTTCCCTTCGGGAAGTTTGGTATGCCTCCCTATCTTCATCCTGCTGTGTTCCCTTATATTTTCTGAAGGCCAGCCTTTTGGCACTGACCTTTTCTGCTAATGAAAACAAAAAAATTGCAAAGAAAATCACTACTTAACATCAGTAGTTTCCCACACAATACAGTCCTGGATTCTAGAGTTTGTAAGATCCTTCTCATCTGCATTCAACAGCTTGTCTACAGTAGCAGTAAAATCTCTCTCTCTCTCTCTCTGTCTCAGGGCTGAGCCCTACTGGGCTGAACTGAAGTGAACTCAGTGAAGAGGTTTTATATATTTTGGTGGGGTCACCTGACTGAGCCCTTTCTGTATTTACATGCCTGGACATGTTGTTTCAAAACCAAGGGGGGGGTAGTTGTTTCAAATCAAATCATCTTTATTTCTATATTGCCTTTCAGAGCCAAGGCACTGTACATAAAACCAATAACATCAAATATAAAAAATTAAAAACAGGAAAAATAAAAACAAATCATCCATATTTAGGGAAGGCTAAATCAAATGGCTCTGGTGGCTCAGGGAGTGGTGTGAGACCAGAGGGTATGGGCTGATTGGGGATTGGGGGGAGACCTGGGAGGATAAGGAGCTGTATGCTAGAGATTGACTCCATCTCAATTTGGAGGGAAGGGGAATCCTTAAGTTGAAAATAGAGGGGTTCATTGGTGAAAAGTGGGGTTTAAACTTGTGAAGGGGGAAGGGATGGGAGAAAAGGCTGTCAAGGGGGTACCGATAAAGGAGGAACTCTGTCTCCACCCACCTGGGGAGCTGGAGGATTGCAGGAAAAAGCTGACTGGTAAAGTGCAGACCAGGGGAAAACAGAATCCCCATGGGAACATGAGCAGGGGAAATGGAAGTATAGGGAAAGGGTGGAAGGTAGTCCTGCTAAATGCCAGGAGCTTGGGAAATAAAATGCCTGAGCTCCAGGCGATGCTAACTGAGGGAGCAGTAGATGTGGCAGCGGCCACTGAGACCTGGGCCACTGCAGGACATGACTGGGACCTGAACCTGGATGGTTACACTATGTTCAGGAAGGACGGGGGGGAGGGAAGGGGAGGAGGGGTAGCAATGATAGTCAAAAACTGCAGTGGCATTGGGGGAGTAGAGGAGGCGGAGGGGACCGTGGAAGCAATTTGGGTCACCTTGATAAGGGGGGGCAAGAGAGTAAAAATAGGAGTGGTGTATAGACCCCCTGCCCTGGCGGAGAAGCTGGAGGAGAGTCTGGTGGCAGATGTTGGGAGACACTGCAGACTGGGCAGAGGAATGGTGGTGGTGGTGTTGGGGGACTTAAACATGCCAGGAACAGACTGGGAGACTATGACATCTTCTGGGACCAGGGAACAGAGGTTGTTGGATGTCTTTCAAGACGCGTTCCTAACTCAGCAGGTGGGGGAACTGACCAGGGAGGCGCGGGTACTGGATGTGGTCCTGGCAGACAGTGACCAGATTAGGGGCCTGGAGGTATGGGACCCGTTGGCGGGGAGTCACCATGCCACAGTCTGGTTCTGCCTGGACCTAGGAGGGCTAGAAAGCTGCACAAAGATGGAGGTAACTGACTTCAGGGGAATGGATTTTAAGGAAATGGGAAGGACCCTTAAGGAGCATTTGGATGGGATTGGGTCAGACATGGACGCTGATAGTAGGTGGGAAATCATCAGGAGAGGGGTGCAAGATGCTACCAGCCCCTGTGCAAGAGTAAGACAAAAATGCGGTAGGGCCTGAAAACCCTGCTGGTGGACCAGGGAGGTCCAGGAGGTGGTGCAGGAAAAGAAGGCAGCCTATAGGCAATTCAAGTGCTCAAAGAGTGAAAGGGATCGAGGGGAGTATGAGCTGATAGCTAGAAGGGCCACTAGGGTGGTGAGGGTGGCTAAGGCAAAGAAGGAGCAGAACCTGGCCAGGGAAATCAGGAGAGTGAACAAAGGGTTCTTTAGATACATTGGGGAAAAACGAAGGGTGAAGGGGCACATTAGCAGGATTAAATCAGGGAAGAGATGGGCACAAGACCCGGGGGAGCAGGCTGAGGTACTAAATGAGTACTTCACCTCAGTTTTCACCAAAGAAAATGGGGGTGCTGCATCATACATGGGAGGAGACAGAGATACTGAGGAGGGGGGACCCTTACCGATTGGCGGGTCTGGGGAGAGGGAGGCATCACTGGCAGGAGGGGGGAGGGCTAAGCAGGGAGAAGAGGTACTGGAAGTGGAAATCACAGCAGACAGAGTGAGGGAAGCCCTCAGCTCCCTTAAGACAGAGAAAGCACCGGGGCCGGATAAATTACATCCCAGAGTGCTGAAGGAACTTGCGGATGTCCTGGCGAAACCCCTGGCGGAGCTTTTCACCATCTCTCTGAGGACAGGGTGGCTGCCCCAGGACTGGAAGGCAGCACATATAGTGCCTATCCACAAGGGGGGATCCAGGGAGGTGGCAGAGAACTACAGGCCTGTCAGCCTGACATCGGTGGTGGGCAAGGTGATGGAGGGTATTGTCAAGGAGAGGCTAGGGGGGACCTGGAAAAGTCAGGGTGCCTGGACGATAGACAGCATGGATTCATCTTGGGGAAATCGTGTCAGACAAACCTTGTGGAATTCTATGACTGGGTGATGAGTGCCTTGGACCTGGGTAGACCAGTGGACATCCTCTTTCTAGACTTCAGCAAGGCATTTGACTTGGTTCCTCACATGGGCCTGTTGGATAAGCTGGGAGAAATGGGGTTGGGGAACCAGATAATCAGATGGATAGGCAATTGGCTCCAGGACTGGACCCAGAGGGTTGTAGTTGGCGGGATAGTCTCATCCCCAAAGAGGGTCATTAGTGGGGTCCCACAGGGATCAGTCCTTGGACCCCTCCTGTTCAACGCCACGCTCTGACATAAGGACAGGAATCAAGAGTGAGATGAGTCTCTTGCAGATGACTCAAAACTGGGGTGGTGGTGGATGAGGAGGAGGGAGGGTGGTCCTACAGGGGACCTGGAGGCTCTGAAAAGATGGTCTAGAAAGTGGAAGCTGAGGTTCAATGCAGAAATGCAAGGTACTCCACCTGGGGCCAGAAACCCGGGCCAAGTGTACACCCTGGGGAAATGCTACAAGTCTCGATGGCTGAGAGGGACCTGGGGTGGTGGATGTCAAAATGAACAACCGGAGACTTGTAGGAGGCAGCAGCCAAGGCCAACAGGATGCTGGGATGCATCACTAGGGGATCACCTCCAGAAGGAAGTGATGCTCCCTCTGTGAACTGCTTGGTGAGGCCACACCTTGAGTACTGCATGCAGTTTGGAGGCCACACTAAAGAGGGACATTAAACTCCTGGAGAGGGTCCAGAGGAGGCAACCAAAATTATTTGGGGCTTGGGGACAGGACCTATGAGGAGAGGCTCAAGAGCTAAATATGTACACATTGGAAGAGAGAAGGGACCGGGGGACATGATAGGGTCTTCAAGTACATGAAGAGGGTAAATGGGAGGAACAGTCAGGGTGCTTCAGCAGAAGGAGGAGGGGGCCACTAGAGGGCATGGGTGGAAGCTGAAGGGGGGGAAGATTCAGGGGAGAAAGGAGGAGGTGCTACTTCACTGAGAGGGTGGTGGAGCCATGGAATGCACTGCCTAGGGGGATGTTGGAGGCAGAGACGGTGGAAGGGTTCAAGAGGAGCTGGGACAGGTACAGGGGAAGGGTTCTGGAAGCAAAATCCAATGCAGCAAGAATATCTGGAACTGGGAAGGGAGAAGCCAGAGAAGGCGAGGGGGGCAGCAAGGTCAGCACCCAGGTTGGGGGCTGAACAATCGAGCAGACTCGAAAGACCGTTAGGCCTATTCTGCTGGCATTTTAGTATGTTAGTAAATAAATAAGTTTTTAACTCAGTTTTAAAACTACCAATGGTCAGGCATTCTCTTAACCGACGAGGTAGAGAATTCCACAGGGTTGGAGCTGAAAAAGAGAAGGCACGAGAACCAGATGTCTTCAGTCATACCCTGGGAATCTCCAACAATCCCTCATTGGCAGATTGGAGAGGACGGAGGGGGCAGTAGGGTACCAAGAGATCTTGCAGGCAACTGGGTCCCTGATCATGTAGGGCTTTAAAGGTTAGCAAGCCAACCTTAAAGGTGATCTGCCACTGAAGAGACAGCCAGTGCAGCTCGTGGAGCACAGGTGTAATATGACTGGTCCTAGATGTCCCAGTCAAAAGCCTAACTGCTGCATTCTGCACCAGCTGCAAGTGGCAGATATCAACCCCTGGTAGCCCCAGGTAGAGGCAATTGCAGTAATCAAGATGGGTAGTGACAAAGGCATGGACCAGTGTTAGAAGATCAACTGGGGGAACCAGGTGTTTCACCCGGGCGATATTCCTCAGATGGTAAAAAGAGGATTTGATGACAGCTGACACCTGAGATTGTAGAGTCAGGCCATCATCAAAAATAATGCCCAGGTTACGCACCCACCCAGTCTGAGGTAGTGAGCGGTATACCACCAAGTAACAAGCCTGATGGTTGTCCAGCCCCCAAACCCGCCCCCAGATGACCTGGGTCCACTACCAGCACTTCAGTCTTATCTGGATTCAGTCTCAGCCAGCTGGAGCTCATCCAGTTTCTAATCTCAGTAAGGCAATTATTTAGCACGGAAAGTGCATCATTCTGTCAGGGCAGAAAGGACATATACAGCTGAGTATCATCTGCATAGCAGTGAAAACTCAGACTGTATCGCCTGATGATATCTCCCAATAGCAGCATGTACACTGCAAACAACATGGGGGCCAGAATAGAGCCTTGCAGCACCCCACAAAGCAGGGAGTGAGCACCAGAGGAATAAATTCCAGTGGCAACTCTCTGAAACCTGCCCGTGAGGTATGAATGGAACCATTTAAGGACTGTATCAGACAGCCCACAAAAGAGCCACAGGCGCTCCAACAGTACCCCATGGTCTACAGTATCGAATGCAGCAGAGTGATCAGGAAGAACCAGAATGGTACATGCCTTTCGATTTCTAGCCATTAGGAGGTCATTCAATGCCCAGACAAAAGCAGTCTCCGTACTATGCTTCTTCTTAAAACCAGACTGGAGAGTATCATAGACATTGTGAGTTGCAAGATGATCATCCAGTTGCGACGCAACCACCTTTTTAATAACAAATGGCAGGTTAGAGATAGGCCAGTAGTTGGCTAGACAGTCTGGATCCAAGGAGGATTTTCTTAAGGGGGTCAGGAAAGACCCTCCTCTCCAAGGACTTCCAGACAATTTCAGCAAGGATTGGGCAGATAACATCTACACATCCTACTGAAAGTAGTGTAGGGCCTGGATCCAAACTACAACTGGTTGGGTGCAATGTTTGGACGATCTTCACAATGTCCATGAATTCCGGCTGGCAGAAATCTGACCAGATAGACCGGGTGCATGGCACTTCCTGCCGACCACTGCAATCCCTCATAGGAGAGGTCGGACCGATGCCAGACCGGATGCTGGAAAACGTATCTGCAAAGAATCGAGCGAAGTCCTGGTTCAGTTAAAGGTACAGTGTATATCTCCACAGATACTCACTCTATATCTCTGATCAACAGTGACTAAGCACATTCATACATAGAACCTTATACAATAACAGGTTTATGGTGTGAATTTATGAAAATACCTTAAGGATTTCTTATAATTGTACTAATCGTAAAATTATTATTGTTTTATATGGTTTTATATTTCTTTAAAAATACTTTATTAACTGTATGTATTCCTATTTAAAATAGCCTTCATGCTTTTTTTACACAAAATGCACGTATGCACTTTTCGCGACACCTCTCTGGGTGTTTGGCATCATTCCAGGGACTGGATGGATTGAAATGGAAAACTAATGAAAAGAGAGAACTAGTAGGAAGTTTAGTAGGGATAGTAAAGAGCTATGCTAGGTGGCCAACCTAGGGTAGAGGGGAAAAAGAAGAAAAGCAAAGAGAAAAGCATTAACTGTTGCTAGGAAATAAGGAGATAGAAAAGTGATCCATCAGTCACAGCTGAGGGTGTAGCTTAACTCTGCCACAATCCCCGTCCCCCATCCTCTAGGTAATGAGCCTGGTATACACTCCAATGCTAGGGGTGATACCATGGATGTAGCTCTGCCAAAATAAAATTATATGCCAAGTAGTTGGCAGTATTTCTTTATAGGGGGGTGCCAGCTAGCCAAAGGTGGTGTGGGGGTTACATACATATGCATGATACTCATGCATGCACAGTTTAAGTCTGTGCCACCATGTTGCTCACGGCGGCCATCACGTCCACACTTGCGGAAAGGAACAGTAGTGCACCAGGAAGTAGGTATGTTTATGCAGCCTACAGAGGGGAAGGGCTGCATAAACAGAATCACTGGAGACTATGCTGGAGCACTGGGGCAGAACATCAGACAGCAGTCTGGTTACGTGCTTCCACAGTGCTCTTTTACAAATCTGATGATGGCATAACATCTGTGGAACTTGGCCCACACAACCATAAAAATCAGACCCAAGATTGGACTATTAACAAACTAGAGATCTGGTCTCAGATTTGCTCCTCATCACAGTCTCTTTCTCATTCTTTTCTAAGCAGTAATTTCTGGTAAATGTGCCTTACCCATATTGACCTCAGTGCTGGTAGACTACTTCTGGTTTTCCCCTGATTGTATTAGGAGAAGGTAGTTGCAGTCTTGAAGTGGTTGCTGCCAGTGGTGGCATGCTCTGAAAAAAGTGGTCCCTATGCTAGCCTGCACGTTTTAGAAATGACCCCTTGAGTTAAAGGGGTCAGGAATTGCTTATTTATGTGCAGCTGTTTGAAATGTCTCTATTTTTATGTTTGCTTGTGTATGCCTAGTTTTAAAAATATTTAGATTTGTTTGGAAGGTGTGCACATTTGCTCTCAGATAAAAGCAGCTTGGAGTTCTGTATCCATCATTCTAATTAAACAGAAATAAGGGAGTATTTCTTTAACTGCCATGGAGATTTGCAGAATGGAAGGATACACTGAAAACTCCTAAAAGATGTGTTCCACGGAAACACCGTTTTTCAAGTGAAAGCAGGATGGCTATCGGCTCCCTCCACAGCCATAAAAATGTCTTGTCCCCTTTGATTACCACTTGTGCTATTCTTTCTTCAGTTTGAGCCTTTGCGCACCTTACTGCTTTCACTGCTTCTCTCTGTTTCCCCTAATGCACTTCACTATCTTCCTCTCCCTGTGTCTCCTTGTACCTTCTGAATGCTGCCCTTTTAGCATTTATCTTTTCAGCCACCTCTTTTAAGAATCATAATGTTCTCTTTTTTCTTATTGCTTTTGCCACAGGCTGAGAGAACTAGGTCACCCATTACCAGGACTGGGACCTGGTGGTACCAGTGTATAAGATATTATGCAGAGATAGGGTAAATGGGAAGGGTGGGGGGTGGCACTGTATGTGAGAGAAGGATGGAAGTGTGTTATAAGATATTATGCAGAGATAGGGTAAATGGGAAGGGTGGGGGGTGGCACTGTATGTGAGAGAAGGATGGAAGTGTGTTCATGAGGAGGGGGAGGAGGGTGGTACAGAGTCATTATGAATGCAAATCCAGGATTCCACGAATAGGACTCTCAGGATGGGAGTAGTGTACAGACCACCATCTGAGACAGAGAAGTTAGACAGGGAACTAGTGAGACGTATCAAAAGGGCCTGTGGAAAGGGTAGCACGGTGATTGTGGGGGGACTTCAACCTGCCGGGAGTGGATTGGAGTACCCCAGACACCATGAATAGAAGGGAGCAGATACTTTTGGATGCATTCCAGGATAGCTCCCTAATGCAAATGATCAGCAAGCCAACCAGATTAGGGAACACTCTAGACCTCATGCTGGCAAATGGGGAGTTTGTGATGTAGCGGGTGTGGAAGAACCACTGGCAGGGAATGACCACCACTCAGTGTGATTCATGTTGAAAATGAGTAAGGAGGGAGGGAGTAGAAACAGATACAAGAGTGTTGGACTTCAGGAGGGCCAACTTCGGGACGATGGGAGAGGTAGTCAAAGGGTATCTTACCAAAATCCAAACTAATATGGACACTAACCAGAGACGGAAGATCATAAAACTGGGGATTGAGGAGGCAACCAAAACCTATATCAGTATCTAGAGTAAGAGAGCTAGGGCCAAGAAACCTAGCTGATTGAGCAAAGGGGGCACGGAGAAAATAAGAAATAAAAGAGCCACCTTTAGGAGGTTCAAAAAAACAGGTAGAGGGGAGGACAGAGAGGATTACCTGAAGGAATTGAAGGAGGTGATGAAGGCAGTAAGGGCATCCAAGGCATATAAGGAGCTCAGGCTGATGCAAGGTATCAAGAAGGGGAGAAGGAATTCTTCAGGTACATCAGGGAGAAAAGGAGTTGTAGGGACAAAATAGTAAGGATTAAGAAGGATGAGGGTGGGTGGAAACAGGGGCAGAGCAGGCAGAAGTACTTAATGAATACTTTTGCTCAGTGTTTACTAAGGAGAAAGGAGGGGCGCTACTGGGGGGGATGTCAGGCCTGGGGGGTAGGAGGTGACAGATGGGGGAATCACAGAGGGCAGGTACTGGAGGGCCTGAGGGCACCGAGGGTGGACAAGGCACTAGGGCCAGATGGCATTCACCCTAGGGTACAGAGAGAGCTGGCAGAATTCCTGGTGGGGCCTTTGGCAGACCTGTTCAATGCCTCCCCTGATCTCAGGAAATGTACCTCAGGACTGGAAGATGGCTCACGTGGTACTCCTCCATAAGAGCGATCCCAAAGAAGTACCAGGAAACTACAGGCAAGTAAGTCTCACATCCATTGTGGGAAAACTGATGGAGACAATCCTGAAGGAGAGGCTGGTGTCCCTTCTGGAGACTAATGGGCTGCAGTAAGTTAGGTAGCATGGGTTTATCATAGGCAGATCCTGTCAGACCAATCTGGTGGATTACTATGACTGGGTAACTAAACAGTTGGACAAGAGCCATGCAGTGGATGTCCTGTTTCTGGACTTCAGTAAGGCATTCGACTCGAAGTGGCATGGGAGGCTGGGTAGTAAGCTGGCAAGTATAGGTGCAGGGGTGTAAATGGCAGGATGGGTAGTACACTGGTTACAGGGAAGTCAGCAGAGGGTGGTGGTGGGATGGAAGCTCTCATCTCCGAGGGCAGTGACAAGCAGAATACCACAGGGCTTAGTGCTGGGACTGGTGTTGTTTGGGTTGTTCATATCAGACATCTCAATGGGCATCAAGAGCAAGATCAGTTTGTTTGCAGATGACACCAAGATGGAAGCAGTAGTGGATGACCTAGGAGGGTGGCATGGGCTGCAGGATGATCTGTCAAAATTGGAGACCTGGTTGGACACCTGGCACTTGGGGTTTATTGCCAAAAAGTGCAAGCTGCTACATTTCTGGGCACAAATCCAAGAAGAAGCTACCAGCTGGGGGGGAGGGGTGGGTTCAGCTAGCCATGACAGAGGAGAAGAAGGAACTGGGGATAATTGTAATGGGCTCAATGAACAGCTCAGCACAATCCAGAAAGGCAGCTGCAAAGGCCAACAAAGTGCTGGGTTGTATTGCCAGGGTATATCTTCAAGGGGGGTGATCCACACCTGGAGTACTGCATGCAGTACTGGTGCCCATACCTGAAGAGGGACATTAAGTTACTAGAGGGGATGCAGTGCAGGGCAACAAAGATGATCCTGGGACTAGGGGACATACCCTATGTGAGCAGGCTGAGGGAGCTGAACATGTATTCACTGGCAGAGAGGAGAGACGGGGGGGGGATATGATTTAAACCTTCAAGTACATGAAGGGAATAAACAAGATGGGCACTGAGGGACTATTCAAGTTAAGAGGGGGTAGGAACACTTGTGGTTATAATTTCAGATTAGAAGGGGGAAGATTCAGGAGGGAAATGAGAAGACACTTTTTTACGGAGAGAGTGGTGTCTGGGTGGAACGCATTGCCTGCGGGAGTGGTATCCTGTAGAACAGTGGTCTGCTTCAACAGGGGATGGGATAGGGTAGGAAGGAGGGTCGGGGAGGGAGGGGCAGCTGCAGTATAAGGGTTGCTAGCTGCACACTCGAGCAGACTAGATAGACCATAAGGCCTTTTCTGCTGGCAAATTCTTATGTTTGTATGTAACTGCAGACAGAGGTCAGCTGGTTGTTGGGAGAGATAAGAAGGTTAAGAGAGGGGATGGGCAGAGCAAGGGTAGGAGTGGCACCACCTTGGGTATACAGGGAGTCATAGTTTGAGGCGACTGGGGGGGGGGGAGTGGAGCCCGGGCTGAAATGCGAGTCTCAGGCCGCTTCACTGTGGCAGCAGTGACAATGCTGGTAGGAGGTGAACAGGGATAAGAGATAGGTATGAGATTCTGATGTTGGTAGCAGAGAAAGAGGAGGAGGAGGAGGATGGTACTCCCAAGAGTGGGGTAGGCAACAGTCAGGGCAGGGAGAACGCTGGGGACAGGAGTCTTGATGGAGAGAGGGTGGGTGGGTTCGAGAAGATAGGGGTGAGGGAGGAGACAAGGCAGGGGAGCAGTGGAGGATAAGCCAAGGGAGGCTTGGGTGGCACTTGGCAGGGCAGGGGATCATAGATGGTATGTTGGACAATGAGAGGGGCGGCAGGCAAGGGGGTAGGAGGCACGGCAGGAAGGGAAGGGGACGTGCGTGGGGAGGTCTTAGTGCTGATGGGCAGGGAAGGCCAAATGCTCAAAGGGGGGAAAGGAGTTGCAGCCAGGTACAGGCAAAAGGGGAGGGAAGAGGGGGTGGATTACTGATGTTAGGGGACTCTATACTTAAGGGGGTCAGGTGGGGAGGGAGGGGCGAACGACACAGCCAGATCAGGGTGGAATCCATACCAGGCAACAGCAGGTAGGGCGGGGCAGGCTTTGCTTAGATGAGTCAGGAGGGGAAGGGAAAAAAACTCATGTGGTGGTGCATGTAGGCCCCAGTGACCTGGCAGAGAGTCAGGTAGAGTTGGTTAGGGAGAGATTTGAAGAACTAGGAAGTTGTGCATGGAGGCTGGGTGCTTGGCGGTCTTCTCAGAAGTTTTTACAGTACCCAGGGCAAGCAAGACAGGATTGTGGAGTTTAATTAGTGGCTGGTGGAGTGGTGTTGCTCACAGAGATATGGGCTGGTGGGAGACTGGGGGAACATATGGGTCAACAGCGGCATATATGCAGCAGACAGGTTGCACTTGAATAGGGCTGGGCAGGAGGTCTTGAAGCAGAAGCTGGAAGAATACATAGCTTCCATGGGGTTTTTAAACTAGGAAGGGGGGAGGCAAGTGTACAGCCAAGGCCCCTACTTTTCTGCAGCACAATGGGACCAAGTTCTGCGGCAAGAGTACCATTTGCCTCAGAACTTCTGCGGTAGTGGTTTGTAATTTCTGCGGCACTAGCAAACTACCACATCACAGTGTCAGCTTGTCATCCTTACTTCACTTTCATGACAATGGTTATAGCAGTAAGGATGGTGGAAAGCACAGTAACACTAGTTCAAAAATTAACAGACTTATAGAAATAATTGTATGCCTAAAAAACCAAAACAAATGTCTCTCCCTTAAGGTCCTATCCTGTTGCATAAATGACGTATGCAGAGGGGACCTTAAGTGATAAATAAGGTATTTCTATATGCTATCTATCCCACTAATGAGGTCTCTACTGTCTATCACTTATTTTGCATGTGCTTTCTACATCACTCATGAGGTTCCCACTGTGTATCACTTGTTTATTTATATGCAATCTGTAACATACATACAAGTATGTGTGTGTGTGTGTGTGTAGTGAGACAGATACTGTATGTGTGTGTGTGTGTGTGTGTGTATATATATATATATATATATATATATATATCCTTTTTTTTTAATTTCCATGAAATTGCATCCTCATTCATACAGGTCCCATTGGAAATGGAATAAACGGAATAGAGGAGTTATTGCAAAACTCATTTTTCATGTCAACCTGCTTCCCTGACACACTACGTAACACCATCAGGCCATGATATGCATGTGAACTGATTGTGAGATACAGCTCTCCAGCCCATCACAATGTGTCCACCGTGTAACAGAACACTGCACCATACCTTCCCAGACTCCGAGCAGTGATGTGTTCCACCAATCCTTGTGCTGCCCAGCCAGCTCCCAGAGCTAATCTCTGAACCTGAGTTGCCAGCACGGAAAAACAGCATGCTACCCTCTGGCCCAACAGCTGTCCCTGCACACAATATTTCTCCATAACCTTTAGGTGATTCTATCAACCAATGAACAATATGTAATCAATAACCCTGGCAAAAATGCACACAGTGCAATTATTTAACAGGTCTATCCTTTCAACAGGTCTACACATTATTATGTTCCACTTTTCTGGGATAATTACTTTATTTTTCTTAAAAATGACAGTTAAATTCATTTTAGCAGTTATTCATATCAGATGGCATCTCTATACCTTAAAGGCACAAATAAGTTTGTACAAAGTGAGGTATGGACTTAACAGGTCTGTGCTATTGACAAGGTTTTGTTTAAGCTGGCCCTAGTGCAATAATGTAAGACTGAAAATTGTATTAGGCTGTAGTGCAGGTTGAGCAAATATCAGTGTGCCTGATGTGCTGTGCCACCGTCTCTGGCAGTGGGAACTGTGGTAGATAAGTGACTGTTCATTTCTGTTGCAGAAAGCAGCCATTTCATTAGCTAATGTATGATGTTATAGCAATGATAACATCACATTCTGAACATACAGGGGGGGGTTTGGATATAAAAAGAGGGAAAGGGAACCAGATTCTATGGATAAACAGAAATATTAATAAAAAAATCACAAAGAAGAGTGAATTCTGCTGCACTGCAGAAGTTCTGTGGTAGATTGCAAGTTCCGCGCAAAATTCGGCAGCCGCAGAATTCTAGGGGCCTTGTGTACAGCTAGTGTGCAGGGTCACTAGGTAGGGGAGCTGTACAAGCTGACCCCCCCCCAAGACAGAAGGGTTTGTAATGAGAGGGAGCTGAGAGGGGAAAGTCAGGTGGAGGGGGTGTGGGGCAAGGAGAAGGCGAGTGCTGGGTAGAGAGTAGTCTCCCTGAATGCGAGGAGCCTAGGTAACAAAGTAACTGAGCTACAGGCTCTCTTAAACATAGGGACGTGGACATTGCAGCCATCATGGAGGCGTGGGTCAGCCAACACCAGGATTGGGAGCTGACAATTGCTGGGTATAAGGTGTATAGGAAGGACAGAGGAGTGAGGAAAGGGGCCGGGGTGGCGATTTATGTAAAAGATGGGATCAGATCCACAAGGGATGAGGGGGAGGAGGGGTGGACAGAGACACTGTGGATGTGGTTCCTGGACCGGAGAGGTAGGAAACTGAGGTTAGGGGTGGTGTATAGACCACCAGCACAGTGCGAGGAGCTGGACAGGGAGTTGGCGGATCAGATTTGATAGGTATGCAGTAAGGGGAGCATAATGATTGTCAGGGTGAACTGGGGAACCCAAGTCACCTCTAGCATCAGGAAACAGGTACTTCAGGATATCTTTCAGGATAGCCACCTGGTGCAGTTGGTTGGCGAACCAACCAGGCTGGGTAACATATTGGACCTGGTACTATCAAATGGGGAGATGGTGAGTGAGCTATGGGTGGAGGACCCACTAGCTGGGAGTGACCACCTTTCAGTGTGGTTCAGGCTCATCATGAGCAGGGAGGTTGTGGGGTCAGCAACAAAGGTAGTGGACTTCAGATAGGCGGACTTTGGGAGGATGAAGAAAATACTGAGAGGGCGTCTTGAGGGGATTAGGTCGGAGATGAATGCACATCAGAAGTGGGATATCATAAAGTCTGTGCTGAGGGAGGCTACTGTAGTGTGTACTAGGACTCTGAGCAAGAAGTCCACGGCCAAGGTGCCATGCTGGATGACCAAGAGTGTGTTGGAGGAGGTGAGGGCCAAGAGAACTGCTTTTTTGGAGAATGAAAAGAACCAGGAGCGGAGAGGACAGGGAGTTGTACACAAAGAGGTCCAAGGAAGTAACCAAGTTAATAAGAGAGACCAAGGCTGCCAAGGGGCTAAGGCTAGCTCAGGGAATTAGGGAGGGGAGAAGGAATTCTATAGATAAGTGAGGGAAAAAGGAACTATAGGGACCAGATAGTTTGGATTAGGAAGGGCAGGGGTGGATGGAGAAGGAGGAGGAACAGGCTGAAGTACTGAATGAATACTTCTATTCTGTGTTCACGAGGGAGGTAGGAGGTCCACTACCTCAATGGACTGGAAGGGTGGGGATGAGGGAGGAGGAGGAGGTGACTGATGCAGTAATTCTAGAAAGCAGGGTATTGGAAGGTCTGAAGGCACTTAGGATGGATAAGGCACCAGGTCCTGATGGCATTCACCCTAGGGTGCGGAGGGAGATGGAGATGTTGGCTGGGTCACTGACTGAACTGTTCAACACCTCCCTGGACATGAGGTGTATGCCACAGGAATGGAGGTTAGCTCTTGTTGTGCCTATCCACAAGAGTGGCCCAAAGGGCGAGCTGGGCAACTACAGACCTGTCAGTCTCACTTCCATAGTGAGTAAACTTATGGAAGCAATCTTAAAGGAGAGACTGGTAACATTCTTGGAGGTCAATGATTTTCAGGATGGGCAGTGGCACGGGTTCATCTCAGGGAGATCATGCCAGACCAGCCCTAAAAGAATAGTATGACTGGGTGACAAGGGAGTTTGACACAGGCCATGTAGTGGATGTCCTATATTTGGATTTCAGCAAGGCCTTTGACTCAATACCTCATGGGCGACTGGGCAAAGCTGGATCACATAAGGGTGGGTCCTAAGATGGCTAGCTGGCTCAAGAATTGGCTTGGAGATAGACTGCAATGGGTGGCTGTGGGGGGGGGGGGGACTCTCATCTCCCAAGCCAATGACCAGTGGTGTGCTAATATCAGATATTGCTCATGGGGTTGGGAGCAGGATCAAACTGTTCTCAGATGACACCAAGATGGGTGCTGTTGTGGATGACATAGAGGGCTGGCAGAAGCTACAGAGTGACTTAACCAGACTTGAGGAGTGGTCAGCAAGGTGGCAATTGGGTTTTAATGCAAAGAAGTACAAAGTTATGTACTTCGAGTCAAGGAACCTGAGGAGGGAATATTGGTTGACCAGGCATTCAGCATGTTCTGGTACTCCTGAAGTTCCTCCCTATCCTCAGGGGAGTCCACTGTGATGTGTCATTTGTATAAATAAGTCCACAGAATGCAGTGTAGAGTTTGCCCAAAGACATTTTGTCCACAGTATCACATTAGTAGTTTGACAAAATGTGTTTTGTTCACAGAATAAAGTAAGAAAACTGACTAAAGATATTTTGTCAGACTTCGTTTTGTTTAACAGGCAGTATAGCATAGTGGTTAAGGGCACTGAGCTGCAACCCTGGAGACCTGTGTTTGAATCCCAACAGCCCCCATTTGCATACTGTGTGACCTTGAGCAAGTCACTTAACTTCCTTATGCTCCCAGGTCACACCTGGAAAAAAGCTCTGGCTTAGTGTGCATTTCCTGGTTAAACAATTTTCCCTCTCCCCTTCCCTTAATTAAATGAACTTTTCAGTTTGACAAAATGCATGTTGTCCAGTCCACAGAATGAAGTTAGCAGTTTGTCAAAAAGCATCTTGTCATTAATTACTAAGTTAGTACAATGTATTTCATCCACAGAATGAAGGAGTTTGACAAAATGCATTTTGTCCAGAACATCTACCTCACTACCAAACCACCATACACCCCAGTATCTGCCTCTAAGCTACACTATATGCAAGTACTTACTCCCAACACCCCACATCCTAGTATCTGCTCCATACTACTAGAAGTTGGGAGGTTTAGGAGGGAGGTCAAGAAGCACGTCGTCACAGAGAGGATGGTGGACACTTGGAATATGTGGTCGGAAGAGGTAATCTCATTGAAGACAGTGGGCAGCTTTAAGAGAGGCTGGGATAGGCATAAGGGGGAAGGTAAGAATCATGGGTAGGGAGGATGGGAGGAGTGGGGAGGGAGGGCAGGACATTAGCTCAAGCTGTGGACCCTGCATTACGAACAGACTTGATAGACCAAATGGCCTTCTTCTGCTGGCTTCTTCGTATAACTACCTCACTCCAGTTACAGTCCCATAGCTGTCCAATATTCTGCAGCACAACTACCCACACCTCAGTATCTGCTCTGCAACTACACCAGCACACTATCTAACCCCAAACTACTCCACACCCAGCATCTGCCGTGCATCTACCCCATACCTGTATCTGCCACACAACTGCCTCTCACTCCAGCATCCACCCTGCAACTATCCCACACACCATTGTCTGTCCCACTACCACCACTCCACTCCAATGTCTGCTTTACAACTACCCCAAACCTTGGTATCTACCCCACAACTATGCCACACCCTAGTATCTGCCCCACAACTACCACAGACCCCAGTATCCACCACACAACTATACCATGTCTAAGAATCAACTCCTACAAACAGCCACACCCCAGTATCTAACCCCCAAATCACCCATACCTTAGTATGTGTCCTACAACACACTTCGGTATAGGTCTCCAACTACCACATTTCCCTGACTATACCACACAACTGCCCTGCATGCAAATGGCTAAATGACAGTTCATGCCAGTCCATTCAGTCTGTGACACGTCACTCTAAACTCTGGCATAAAGTGCACTTCTGTACAAATTGTCCCATGGCAGTTCGCCTCCTACATAAGTAAAATAAACTCCAGGTGGCACAAAATGGGAATGAACTGTGCAGGAAGGGGATTGTGCTAGAGTTCATAGCCCAGAGGAAGTTGTCACGGAACTGAATGATCAACACATATTGATGTGTTCCCCACTCCAGTATCTACCCCATAACTTACACACACACCAGTACATTCCCAATAACTACACCATGAACCCATATCAACTCCATAACCATCACTATACCTCAGTATCTACCCTACAACCACCCCAATATATGCCCCACATTCATACAATCACTCCATATACCCCAGTATCTGCTCCAACAATCCAATACACCAGTTTCTGTCCCATAACAGCCACCCACTCTAGCACTTGCTCACAACTACCTCTCACCTCAGGATCTGTCCCACAACCCCCATAACTCATTATCTGCCCACAACTAACACTCACTCCAGTAAGTTTTTATTTATTTATTTATTAATGGTGTCAGAATTACAATCCTTTGAGTCAGTGACTCTTTTACAAAGGCTTCTCGTCAGAGACAGAACACAGGTATGATAAACAATGAACAGCCAACATGATACAATACATATACAAAATTTTGCTAGGGCAGTGCAATTAAAAGACAGGACACTATGATGCAGCTTTTTTTTATACAAGCAGAGAGTGGAAGGCTAAGTTTGCTGACCAAGGCACCTAGCTTCACCTGAGCTCTTTTCTTCCAGGTTGCTTGAAAGGACAGAGCAAAGAACCTTACCAGAGCAAGGGAAAGGATTAAGGTTTCTTTTGGCTAGGCAGATTTACTGTGTGGTGTTATTTTTATTTTGTACTCATAGGGATTGTTACTGTTTGTTGCTAACATTTTATTGCTTTATTTTTTTCTGATTCAAATTGTTGTTCCTGGGTATACCTTTTGCTGCATTATTACAGGGTGTGCCTACAGGTGTGTGCTAATAGAATACTGCTGTAATCTTCTGATTCAAATTGTCTTTTGCAAGGTATATCTTCTGTTACTGCTCTATTTTTCTCTGTGGCAAAATGTTTCTTACAGGGTATATCTTCTGTGAAATTATATCAGGTGGTGCTTTACAGGTTTTACAGTTTTATAGTGTATGTTAGAACGTTGTTAACCTTAGGAAATCATCATTTCCTAAGGTTGTTATACCATCGTTATGACGTAGAACTGTTGTTAACCTATCAATGCTACGTCACATCGATAGATTAACAACAGGGATCGCTTTGCACATAGTGCACTACATGACCCGACGGCCTTCCAGAAATGGCCGCAGCAGTGAAAGCATTACCCAGAATGGCTGCGGCAGTGACTAAAATGTCAATAGTAAGGATCCTGATTATTTTTTTCACTAGAAATGCATGACCATGCACTATAAAATATAATTTATGGTAATACATCGGCAGCCAGTTTGAATAACCGGCTCGAGGTTGCCATGGTGACATAAACCTTGAGAGCAAAGGTTTACATGGTCACCATGGCAACATCTCACCAGTTAACAAACCAGTTACCGATGCATGCCCATACATTATCCTCTATATCTATCATCAGGATAAGCTTTCAGGGCTACTGCATTTGTTGCTGGCTGATTGTTTCTGCTCTTACCTCCTTGTTTCTTTTGTCTGTGGCTCTTCTTTTTTAGCAGGGGAAAGGCCCAGCCACCCACCCCCATTCCCCAATCACCCCACACTACACTCCTTTTATTGGTAGCACAGTCGTGACATTTCCTGTGGCAAAGCAGGAAGGGGCGGATCAGTGGGGTATCCACATGGTGACTTCATTTACAGGGGCACTAGTAATTTAACTTGTTTTAACAAGTTATACAAAAACAAACAAACAAAACATAAAATCAAACTTTTGCTTTCAATTTCTTCCTTCTAATTAGACTGACCAGGTTATAAACCCAGCAACTTATCTGGAAAGGATATCATTAACTGCGGGTACTGCGGAACACTTTTCAGAAGGACAGTCTTACAGGATTTAGGACACTGTCCTACATGCTGGGCCATTGGAGATCTTAGGGCTCATCTCCGGGCAGCATGGGCAGAGATTGCGTACCTCAAATTTCATATTCAAGAGGAAATACATTATAAGAACCACCCACCATTTCCCCAACATCCAACAGAAGAACCTCGACTGAAGAGGGTAGTTGGTCCAGGAGGTTGGCAGGTGGTTAGGAGGGGAAAATCAGGTGCCCCACCACTCTGTGCTCTCCAGCATATTACCTCCAAAACCCATATAAACACTACAAACAGGTATCTGCCTCTGTCTCCAAAATCAAACAAAGGGGTAGAGGACACTGCAGAGCAGGACACTGCAGCACAAGAGCTAGCACAACAAAACTCGCCCAAATCAGGAACCAAAACAAAACAATCAAAAAGGAAATCCAAAAAACTTCTGATCATAGGAGACTCCATGATTTGGGGAGTTGATACCCATCTCCAGCCAGGGGTAATGGTCAGATGTCTCCCAGATACATCAGCTTGGAGAGACACTGACCACATTGCTAAAATTGTTCACAAAACAGGAAAAAACATTGATGTCTCTGGTACACATAGGGACTAATGATCTTGCCAACTGGTCAGTTGTAGTGACCAAGGAACACCTGACCAGTCTGGGTGACAAACTATCATCCATTTCATCTGACATCTCCTTCTCTGAGATCCTGCCAGTCTGGGAGAGGGGAGCAGATGGACGGAAGGTCAGAGAAGGGGAGATAGGGGAGCTAAACATGTAGCTTAAGGGCTGGTGCCGGGAAAAAGGACACAGATTTGTAGGGAACTGGCAACAGTTCTGGGAGCAAACGTTCTTTAAATTTGAAGGACTGCATCTGACTAAGGAGGGAGTCAGTGCATTGGGGCAGAAGTTTGATGTCTTTGCAGAATATTTAAACTAGCAAATGGGGAGCGGGGTGCAGCACCCCATACGTCGAATGGGAAGAACACCCCCCCAGCTTGTGGTTAAACAGGGATTCAGCATGTTTGCAGTTCATTTGCATCACCAGGTAAGAAAAAGGTCCGTCTCCCCATACGACGCACAGGGGAAAAGCCAAACCTCACCCAACAACTAACACACCGAAATCTGGCCAATGGAAAATCATGTACACAAATGCTCACAGTCTGGGAAATAAGATTCCAGAGCTGCAGGCAACAATGCCAAAGGCTAAACTGGACATAGTAGCAATTAGTAGATGTGGTTTACCAGTAACCAAACTTCCGAGACTTCAGTACCTGGCTAAGTACTGTTCAGAAGAGACCAAGGTGCAAAAAGGGGGGTGGAGTGGCCTTATATGTCAATGAAAATATCAAAGCTACAGTAATTCAGAATATACATAAGGAGCCAAAAGAACTGTGGGTCACCCTAGAAACAGGAAATGGGACAGCCATAAGAACTGGGGTTGTCTACAGGTCCCCAGACCAGGGGAGGACATAGACACATTACTGTTAGAAGATATACAAAACATGACAGCAAAAGGGGAGGTTCTGATAATGGGAGACTTCAACATTGGTCAATACCAGCAGGAACATCTACCAGAACTAGACACATGGTGGATTCCCTGCAGGGGGAGGGCCTCATACAACTGGTACAACAACCCACAAGAGATAGGGCTATCCTAGGTCTAGTACTGACTAACAGGGAAGTGATCACAGATCTCCAGGTAGAAGGTCACCTGGGGGCCAGTGACCATCACATGGTATGGTTCAATTTGGCCATTGCATCTAAATCATCCCATTCCAAGGCAAAAATATGGGACTTCAGAGGAGCTGACTTTGATAAGATGGCCAACAGAGTTAAGCTAGCCCTGGCAAAAAGAAACACAGGTGAGGGTGTATAGGCAAAGTGGGCAAGCATTAAGGATATAATACTTGAAGAAACATCCCATTGTGTTAGACAGAAAAGGAAGTGCAAAAGAAGAAGGAAACCACTTTGGTTCTCAAATACAGTAGCAGAAAAGGTCAGAGCCAAAAGGCTGGCCTTCAGGAAATATAAGGGAACACAGTGGGATGAAGATAGGGAGGCATACCAAACTTCCCTAAGGGAAGCAGAGAAGGCAGTAAGGCAGACAAAGTCCCAAACTGAGGAAACACTAGCACAAACAGTAAATGAAGGTGACAAGACTTTCTATAGATACACTAGTGAAAGGAGAAAGTCCAGAGGGAGTATTGCTAAGCTCAAAGGAGAAAAGGGGGCATGTGAGGAGGAGGACCATGTAAAGGCATTTATCCTAAACAGATACTTTTGCTCAGTATTTACTGAAGAGAAGGTAGGGTAGGGCCCACAGCTCAGCACCATGGACACGGGGGGAGGGAGGTGAGCACTACTCCCTTCACAAAAGAAAGGGTCCTACAAAAGCTCGCTAAGCTGAGGGTGGACAAGGCAATGGGACCTGATGGCATACTTTCCAGGGTACTTAAGGAGCTAAGGGTGAAACTAGCAGAGCCATTAGCAGAACTGTGTAGGGTGTCTCTGAGCAAAGGAGAGGTCCCAGAAGACTGGAGAAGGGCTCATGTGATCCAACTCCACAAGAGTGGTAGCAGGGAGGAGGCAGGGAACTACAGACCAGTCAGTCTTACCTCAGTAGTGGGCAAGATTATGGAGGCACTCCTTAAAGAAAGGATAGTGCAACACTTGGAATCCATAGGGGCACAGGATCCAAGATAGCATGGGTTTACAAAAGGAAGGTCCTGTCAAACTAATCTCATAGATTTCTTTGACTGAGTAACCAGAGTGGTGGACCAAGGGGGAGCAGTTGATGTTGCCTACCTTGACTTCAGCAAAGCTTTCGACGCTGTTCCACATAGAATATTGATAAATAAGCTGGGTAGGCTTGGGATGGGTCAGAGGTTGGTCAACTGGGTGGCAAACTGGTTGACAGGCAGAAAACAGAGAGTGGTGGTAAATGGTATACAGTCAGAAGAGATGCAAGTCTCAAGTGAGGTACCTCAGGGATCAGTCCTGAGGCCAGTCCTCTTCAATATCTCTTCATTAGTGACATTGCAGATGGACTAGAGGGTAAGGCATGTCTGTTTGCAGATGACACCAAGATCTGCAACAGAGTAGATGATCCAGATGGGGTGGACAGAATGAGAAGAGATCTGGATAAACTAGCAAAATGGTCAGAAGAGTGGCAACTGGGATTTAATGCAAAGAAGTGCAAGATCATGCACATAGGGAAGAGAAACCCTGAAACCACCTATAGGATGGGAGGGGAGTTGCTGGCAGCCACAAAGGAAGAAAGAGACTTGGGCATCATCATCACCGTTGACCTGAAATCATCCAAGCAGACTTCTAAAGCAGTAGGTAAGGCTAGGGGGATGTTAGGGTGTATTAGTAGGGGTATCACAAGTTGTAAGAGGGAGGTAATAATCCCTCTTTCCAAGACACTGATTAGGCCCCATCTGGAGTACTGTGTACAGTACTGGAGGCCACACCTTCACAAGGACATTGACCAAATTGAGGCAATTCAGAGAAGGGCAATCAAAATGGTGCAGGGACTGCATCAGAAGACATATGAGGACAGATTAACGGAGCTCAATATGTATTCCCTTGAGCAAAGGAGGGAGAGAGGTGATATGATTTAAACATTCAAACACCTTAAGGGCATTAACAAGGTGAAAGAGTCTAACATGTTTAAATATAAGAAAAATAGCAGGACAAGAGGACACAGCATGAGATCAGAGGGAGGCTGATTAAGGGGGAATGTGAGGAAATTCTTTTTCACAGAAAGGCTGGTGGATGCATGGAATGGCCTACCTCAGGAAGTGGTGGCTATGAATACAGTGCAGGGCTTCAAATAGGCATGGGATAGGCATAAGGGAGCAATACAGATGAGTATGAATAGATAGGCCACTGACAGAGCAAAGGCCAATGGCACATTTATAAGTTAGAAAAAGAAATGGGCAGACTGGATGGGCCTTGCAGTCCTTATCTGCTGTCAACCTCTATGTTTCTATGTAGATGCTAAGAGGCAGTTTGTCCAGATGGACTTTGTGAAGAAAGGAGAGTCTGATGATGTTGAACTGGTCTTCTAGTGGAGGCCAGTCCAGGACCTTGTAAAGGGTACAATGGTGAGTCCTCCTTGGGAGCCTGGTAACAAAATGGATAGTGCTGTTGTAATAGGAGCTAAGTTTGTTGAAGAGTTGAGAGGCAACAAGTAGAACATAAATGATGGACGCATACAGAAAAATTGGTAAAAGGAGGGAGCAGGCCATGTGACATCATGATGAGGGGATGAGGAACCACCAAGTCCTGTAAAGCAACCCTAGCCTCTGGTGGAATTTGTTGATAACACAAGAGACATGGTTGCTCAAGGACAGGTGTGGGTCTAGAAAGATGCCCAGGTATTTAAATTCTATTACTTGTTCTTTGCTTATCCCGAGGTTATCAGTGAGGGTTAGGTGAGTGCAGGAAGACTTACTTGGTCCAGAGAACACCATGCACTTGGTTTTCTTGGAGTTTAGGACCATGCCTTTATCTGAGAACCAAGTGTGAAGTTTTGAAAATTCGATTTGAAGGTGTGTGATCATCACATATGGGTCTTTGTTGCTACACCAGAGCACAGCATCATCGGCATAAAGGACCAATTTAGTACTGGAGCAGATTTAAGGGAGGCTATTAATGAAGAGTGTGAAAAGAACAGGGCCCAAGATAGAGCCCTGGGGAACCCCGTACTTAATGGGGCATGCAGTGGAGAGGTATCCGTCGATGGAGGTAATTTGAGATCTGCTGGAGAGATAGTTCTCAAACCATTTGACTGTATCATTAGAAAGCTGCAGATCTGACAGGGTGTTTAGAAGGAGATTGTGGCTGACCAGATCGAAGGCTTTTGTCAAGTCCATGAAAACACAGCCAGTGTACATCGATGGCTCTGTAGATGTCTGTGGTGAACTTGACAAGGGCTGTCTCTGTGCTGTGAGAGTCCCTGAACCCATGTTGGGCGAGAGTGAGAATGTGGTACTTGTTAAGGAAAGAGGTAACTTGGGTGTGAACCACCTTCTCAAGTATCTCAGAAGCGGGGAAAGGAGAGAGATAGATCTGTAGTTGCCAACTTCTATCTTGGATCCTGATTTGAACAAGGGTTTGACAGTGGCAGTTTTCTGGATGTGAGGAAACGTGCCGAAGCAAAGTGACAGATTTAAGATATTTGTGATAGGGAAAATAGTGAGTTTGAGAATTTTGAAATTGATCCCAACTGCAATTTTGCATGGGCATGGATTGTTAGAGAGGATAATTTTGTTAGTGTCCAAGGGTTTAAGGGCTTGGAAGTAGAAGTTGGGAAGAGAGTCACAATGAGGTTCTGTGGGCTTGGGCATGGCAGAGCCAGCAGTCCCATTATGAGTGTTTGCAGTGGATGGTTTATATTTGTCTAGGTACACAAAAAATTTGTTGAAGATGTCAGCGACCTCAGCTAGGTTACTGGTTGGCTGGTCATCATGAGTCAGAGTGATTGGTTCATTTTTCATTTCCGTCCCAAGGAGGTTGTTCAGGGTGCCCCAGAGTTGCTTGGGGTTAGCTCTTTCCCCTAGTTACTTGTTGTGTAGGAAATTTACTTTGGTTGACCGAACAGAAGATTTGCATTTGTTGTGTAGGGTTTTATAGAGTGAGAGTTGGGCGGGGTCTTCATGCATTCTATGGTTTCTCCATGCCTTATCCCTTTCCCTCATAAGCTTAAGTATGGTCGGAGTGGTCCATTCACTGATGAGTTCGTGGATTCGAGTTTTCTTTGGTGGAGCGAATGCATCACATATCTCTGTGAAGATGTCTGTGAAGTGACGCAAAGCCTCGTTGACATCGTTCACCATCGAGGAAAAGGACCAGTCAACTTGTTCAAAGGCAAGCCTTATGCCTGTGAGGGCATTGTTGTCCAGCCTTCTAGTGAATATAAAATTGGGAGGTTGCTTATTAAGGTGTGCAGACCAGTGACAGAAGACAGCACAATGTTCACTTAAGTAGTCCAGTAGAGTCCCAGCCTTAAGGATTCTGGCAGGGTGGGAGACAATAATCCAGTCAATGAGCATCTGAGAACCAGTTCTGTAGTTGGTCTTGGTGGGATGTGAGATAATCTGGTGTAGCCCCTGGTCAAAGATGACAGATTTGGCAGGGTCAGATTGGCCAGAATCCCAGTTTATGCTGAAATCTCCCATGAGGATCCACTCTGTTAGGAGGAAGGAAGTCTTTTGTTCCAAAGAGTGCATCAAGGTTCCCCTGTGGGGTACCAGGGGGGAGACAGGCGGTGGTGATAGTTATGGTTTTGTTGACCCCCAGATTCAGGTGTATGGAGATAGTTTCTAGTTTCAAAAGAGAAAAGCTAGGGCAGAATTCATGGTATGAAAATGTTTTGGAGATGTAGAATATGCAGCCCCTCCCTTTTCTACCTGGCCTATCCTTTCAGATGGAGGTGAAGCCGTCCAGCTCAGTCTCACCACAAGAAACCTTGTCTGAAAGCCATGTTTCAGAGAGAGCTATAATATCGGAGCTGTTTCCTTTGACCCAGGCCTGAAAAGTATCTTTCTTGGCAGGGAGGCTCTGAATATTGAAGTGGACTAGGTTGATGTATTTGTTACCTTTTCCAAGGTTACCCTAGCATTTAGTGGAAGGATTTTGTTGCAGATGATGTGAGAACATAGTTGAGGTGGTAAAATGAGGTAGAAGTAGGTTGGGGATAGTGGAGAGTTAAGGAGCAACTGAGAGAAGCTTAGTTTCTGTTTCTCTACTTATATTATTCAGTTAGGATCAGTATCTGGTGTCTGTAGCAGGAGGATAGCATCAGGCAATGGGCATTAGTAGCAAAGGAATAGGATAGGGCAGGAGAACAGTGATGGC
Source organism: Neoceratodus forsteri (assembly GCA_016271365.2). Classification (NCBI taxonomy): domain Eukaryota; kingdom Metazoa; phylum Chordata; order Ceratodontiformes; family Ceratodontidae; genus Neoceratodus; species Neoceratodus forsteri. Next base: position 472,623,760 of record JADMNL010000022.1, on the reverse strand, counting down.
CCTCAGGTGGGCAGTTAGGATCTATATCTGGTACCGGTAGTGAAGGATTAGTAATAGGCAGAAGAGCAGCGATAGCCCTTTAGTGGCAGATTAATATAGTGAGAAGCACAGACAGTAATGCTGTGATGGCCCTCTAGTGGCCAAGAATTATAAGGTGTGAATGGGAAATTGGGGAGATTAACCAATCAGTGATTCCAACTAACACTATGTAAGGGAGTGTCCAGATAGGGCAGGTGGGTGAGGGGTGGGTGGGGAGATGCCACAAAGCAGCATCGGGAACACGTCGGGAACAGCAGTGTGAGCTTGACTGGAGAAGTGCTGTGGTAAATATAGCACACCGTCAGGTTTAGCTGTGGTGAGCTATCTGATTTTTAATTAACACCAGGCAGCAAAGGCAGCCAAAATAGAAATAATGTGAACAATGGCAGCAGCAGAAGAACAAAAGTAACCCCCGATGTTGCTCAGGTAAGAGTGAGAGTCTCTCTGTAAAGGAACCCATGGTGGCACTCCCAGTGAAAATGGCATCAGATTCAATTCAAAGTTTAGAACAAAGAAATGGTACAGCAGTGCCTACATGGATTCAACACCTTTTTTGTCGTTAGTGGATGGCGGCTGGGGAGCTGCACCTGGGCACGATCTGCCCAAGTGAGGTGGGTAGCTGGGGATAAGAGAGAGAAAGAATGAGTGTTAAGCAGGTTAAATACTTTTAGCTGTGGGAGGTGCAAGCAGGAGGGTCAAGAGACAGGAGAAGGTGAGAGAGCACTTTGGCAGTGGGTGGGGTGGGGGGCAGAAGAGGGTAAAGATCAGGTAAAGAAAAGCGAACTAGAAAATAGCTAGCAGTGTAATCAGCAGCAATCTGAGGCAATGCAACTGACCCAGAGCAGCTGCTTAAAATAAAATGTCATGCGCAGTGTAATTAAATTATCTCTGCTAAGGTATCATTAGTAGCAATCTGAAACAATGCAACTGACCCGGAGTGGCTGCTTAAAATAAAATGTGATCATGCACAATGTAATTAAATTATCTCTGCTAAGGTATAATTAGTAGCAATCTAAAACAATGCAACTGACCCAGAGTAGCTGCTTAAAATAAAATATGATCATGCACAATGTAATAAAATTATCTCTGCTAAGATTAGTACCAGTTAATTATCTTTGCTGAAGGTTAGCACCAGGTAAAACGACAGTTGTGATGGCAGATTGAGTTGTTCTAGGCTAAAAGTCTAGGCAAATGACCATACAGCTAAACTGGTTTAGCAGAAGTTAAGGTTGGATATAGGCAGTCTTAGTCAGTGAAGCATTCAATGTAGAGAAAACATAAATTAAGCAGTAATTGAAATTAGGCTGATACTTGAATTAATTTATGGTGCAGGGAGGTCTGAGACAAATTCATACATTACAGCCTGTCTGTGCAGAGTATATAGTTTTGCTCTGCTGAAGAGTTCCATCAAACATTGCATAAAATTCAACGTTATCAGTCTCTGAGCAGTGTGAACATGACTGGAGAAGTGCTGCGGTAAATATAGCACGCTGTCTGGTAACTCTCTCTGGGTGTTTGGGGAGAACATTCTGGTACTAAATATGTACTATAATACCACTGAGGATTATGTAGACCTGCTATGTTACTATGGTAAGCAAGGAATCACGTTTACCATATACATGTACCTAATCCCTGCAGATTTCCTAGGTTGTATGCATACTGTGCTTATCTGTATTAACTTGGCTATCCCTCCATGTCATAGCTGATGGGGGTAGTGTCTTACAATATATAACTTGTTGGAGAATGACATTTCTTGTTAAATGTCTTTCTGCTATCTGCCTACAGAAGTGTTTTAAGTTTTTCTTGTAAAAAACGCAATTAACAGCTACAGTTAACGCAACAGCTTAATCTGGTTCAAGGTCAGTTGGCATTCATCTGTATCCCCTTCCCCCGGGTCATGCCTGAAAATAGGCAGGATTTGTCTAGTGCAGCGGTTCTCAAATGGTGAGGCCAGCCTCCTTGGGGAGGCCCCAACCTGTTCCAGGGGAGGCTCAAGCAAGTTTGAAAAAGTACTGTATTTAAATTTTGGGTTTTATACATTTTGTGTGAAGAGATGAAGCAAACTGAAGGAGGATAATAATAGTAGGTGAATTTTATGTATTTATTTACTAATAGATGATGAAGGAAGGTGAATGAGCCAAGACTCATTTCAGGTGTACACGGGGAAGGGTAAGGAGGGAAAAAATGTCAAAAGGTAACTGCAAAACAATCAAGAAATACACAATGAGCAATAGTGCAAATAAATATGAACAATAAATGAATAATGAGTGGTGGTAATTGATCTATTTGTAAACTGATGGCAGAACAGCCCAAATACAAGGGTTGAGCATAGAAGTGCTAAGAGCAATAGCAGGAAGGAGCAAAGTAATCCTCGAGATGTTGCTTAGGAGCAGAGAAGGAGGGGGAGAGGCAAAGTATGTAGGAAGGTTATTTCATATAGAGAAGAAATGGAGGAAGTAGTCGGACCCATGAAGGTACTGCAAAAGGGTAACAATGGTTCAAGAATGAAAATAGCAGAACAAGTAGGTTGGCCTGTGGGGGTTACAATAGGCTGAATAATAATACTTGTTTATTTAGCATTGATCTCTTTTTCTAAAGTTCCAACTCAGTATAAGACAAAGAACTGAATTTGAGCCAGATACTCAAAGGGGTTTCAATTTATTCATGCTGTACTGCACAAAGTACAGTACATTATTCTTCTTTGGGGAGGTCCAAGATTATTTCAATTTTTGGGGAGGCTCAAAATCTTTTCCATGGATTTGGGGAGGCTCACTGTGACAAAGTCTGAGAACTATTGGTCTAGTGCACTTACCCGGTCAACAAAAAGCTAAATAAAAATTTAAAAAAAGACTAAACAAATTTATTTTTACATGAGGCAATGTTCTGTCAGTTTCTAAGCTAATGACTGCACAGCCTATTCAAGGTATTAACATGAGCACAGCCTGTATTGCTTTTCTCTTTTCCTAAAAGAATATCTTCTAACATTTAATGCAAACAATCAGCATTTGAAACCCTCAACCCCCCCCCCCCCAAAATAGTTAAAATGTCCCAAAGTCAATTTAAAGTCCCTGAGGTCACAAACCCTTCTTCTTAGAACCCAAATGGATGCTGTCTGTGGTGTTGATGGTAATTCCAATGTCTGATACATTGCCCTGGCCAGGGATGATGAGGTGTTGTTGCTGCCTGGGTCCTCTGATCAACTCCACTGCACTTCCGGTCCTCCAGTCTGCCAGCTAAGCTGCACCACTTGCCTTCCTCAGGTCCTCTGATGAGAAGATGTATTCTCTCCCTATAGCTTTCAACTAATTAACATAAATTCTTCTTTGGTGATGTCTCAAACAATTATCTTGACTAAAATGGACTTCCCCTCACTCCTTAAATTGGACTATCAAGGCTCAAGTTTTATAGTAAAAGTTAATCTGACTGAACTTTTCCTGGTTAAGAACTGTTTTACTATCTGTGGATGTGGTAGTTCCTTAATTATCTAACCTGACACACAAAACTTTTTTCTAAACTTTTTTTCTTCGGTCCTAACAAGAGGAGTTGCCTGCGGCAGAGACCACACACAGCACTTCTATAAACTTGAGGATGAGGAAAGACCCCAAATCACTCTTCCTCCAGCTTCTTACCCTCCCCTGTGTGACACCTGGTTGCTCTGTCGAGTCACTAAGGCATCTGGCAGCCAATCAGGAGCTCACTTGCACCCCACCCCCCAAGATGGAACTGTCTCGAGCCAGCTTCTCCCAACTGCTATCCCTGCACCTTTTTGAGCCTCTTGTTTACCCTTTGGGAGGGGACCAAACTTGCTACCATTTGTGGGACACAAGGCTATAACCAGTGGTGTGCAAGAGATGTGGTTGCAGTAAGGGCCCGCACAGTCAGGGGGCCCAATGAATCAGAGGTCAGCATTGAGAAAATCCTTTATTGTCAGACTAACTTGCAACTTTATATTGCTACATTGTGTATCCATCTGTAAACTGGGGCTATCAGCAGTGGTAGCAGTGGAGTCTGTACTGCTGATTCCAACGCCTGTGTCATGGGGTTGGGGGGGTTAATATGAAACAAAGAAGCAATATGGCTCCATTACTCAAAAAATTTGTTCTAGGTACTGGTGTCCCAAAGAACACCAGGAACAAATTACATTGTTCAGTTCCTTGATCCTGGTGTCAGCAAGTGGGAAGGGGGGCAGCACCACAGATGCTCACTGGGACTGATACAAAAGATCCTACACTACAAGAGGGAAGAGGAAAGGGGAAATTGTTTAACCAGGAAAGGCACACTAAGCCGGAGCTTGTTTCCAGGTGTGACCGGGAGCACAAGAAAGTTAAGTGACTTGCTCAGGGTCACACAATATGCAAGTAGGGGCTAATGGGATTCAAACCCACGTCTCCAGCTCAGTGCCCTTAACCACTGTGCTATACTGCCTGCCTTTAAGTGTTTTATAAGTGCTAATTGTTATTTTAGGTTTATTGGTGGGGAGGTAGGGCCTCACAAAATATTTTGCAGGAGGCCCTTGATATCCTTGGCATAGTTCATTTTTTTATATAGCTTTTTAGCCATCTGATCCACCTCTGTGTGCTTCAGGCTTCTTGTTCTAGAACCTCCAGTCCCAGCTGCCACTCCCCTCACTGTCCCTGCAGTGGAAATCATTATGGGCAGGGACCTGAGGGCACTGGTGCCATCATTCACAGTTGCTGATGCATGTTATTTTTTTCTGTGTTTTGTTTTTCTGGCCTCTCCCCTCTCCGGCGCCCTGGCACAGAAGGTATATCCCCATGTCACCTCAGAAGCATGTAGCAATATCCTGCCAGGGAGATAAGCTCACTCAGTCCACTGCAGGGGCTGTTATGGCACCAGAACCAGGGTTACGGCACCAGAACCTGGGCATCTCCCTCCTTTGGCTGGGAGTGTTGATGTACGAACTTCCATTGGACCATTGGGTGGCTCCTGTCTTACGAGCATACGAAAACTTGCCAGCAGAAACAGGCCTCATGGCCTATCAAGTTTGCTCATGTGCATAGCTAGCACCCTTATATTGCAGCTGCCCCTCCTCCAACCCTCCATTCTCCTCCTGAAACTGTTCAGAGTCCTTAACACAGCCCCCCTCCTTTCTCTGTCCCATGCCCTTTTGAAACTCTCCACAGTCCTACATGCCACCACCTCCTCTGGTAGAGCGTTCCATTTCAACACCACCCTCTCAGTGAAATAGTGCCTCCTCATCTCCCTCCTGAACATGCCTCCCTCCAATCTTAGCCCATGCCTCCTCGTGCCCATTTCCTTTCTCAGGTCAAACAGCCCTCCTGGGTCTGATTTTTTGATCCCCTGCAAGTATTTGAGAGTTTCAATCATGTTCCCTGATCCCTTCTCTCACTCGCCCCCCTCCCCACCTGATCCCCTTAAGTATGAAGTCCTCTAACACTACTACACACACCCTTCCCCCTTTCCCTGTATCTGCCTGCCACCCCTTCCCTCCTGAGCATTTGCCCTTCCCTGACCTTTAGCACTTGGACCTCCCCCCAACATTCCACCCTCTCCTTCCTGCCAGACCTTCTTACCCCCTTGCCTGCCACCCTTCTCCCAGTGGCCAGTGCACCATCTATGACCCCCCGCTTCACCAAGTGCAGCTCCAGTTTCCCCTTGGCTGCTCATTCTCACTGCACCCTCTCACCTACATATATTAAAAATATCTTCATATATTAAAAAAAAATCAGTAGTTTTGTCATCGGGAGCAGCTGAATTGCAGTTCCCCCAGTCTCTACTGTGCATATCTGGTTGATCCTGACTCTCTGCTGACGTTAGCATGTCCCTGACATCAGTGTCTCTACCAGCAGGCACCACATGGCCTGGCTGTCTATTTGTGTCCCTGGAGGGACTGCTTATTTGTCTTCAGATAATGTTCATTTAAAATATTTATTTATTCTGCCCCTCAGGGCACCTTCAAATTGAGGCTGTGCAACTAGTATGGTGGGTTCTCCTGGCCCTTACACTTCTTGCTTCCCCCGATCTATCTGTTAACCCCTTGGGGCTTTAATAGTCATGGAGCAGATTTCCCTACTGCTCTCCTCAGCAAGCACCTTTCTCTGCCATGCTCACTGCTGCTTGCCCCGCGGATCTCCTAACAAGCAACTCGGGGCACTGACAAGAAGTAGCATGGCGTGGCATAGCTACTGGTGGCTCCTGCAGTTTCTTACTTCTGGCCATTCACTCCCTGCTAACCAAGTCCCTCGGGTGATTTACAGACAGTTGCGGTGTGGCTGATCATGTTGGTGGAGGGAGGCATACTTGCTCTCGCCTCCTCCACCTTCCGACACTCCTCCATTCTTCCCTTTCCCACGCACATGGAACAGGTCACAGCCTGAGCTCAGTACGGGCTGGGAGTGAAAGTGCTGCTTGCCACTTTCACTTTAGCCCCTCCGATCAGATGATTTCCGGTTCTGCTTTTCACTGTGGGCTAAGTACAGTTGTCTGTGATTGTACTTTTTCCAGGAGGACAGCGAGACCAGCAAACAAAAGATCAGAGTTTATATAAATTGTAACATGCACTACATGCTATTGAATCTCCCATTGCTACTTACTGCTCTGATGTCAGCTGCAAAAGATTCTGGGATTTGTCGGAAGATGTCAGCCAAGAAGAAAACAAAATTAGTCTGATACTATCTACTATGCTACAGTAAGTAAACCAACATGTTTTTGCACCAAGGTGCATATTGGGACCAGCCCCATACTTGAGTGTGGGGCCCTTGATGTTGGCTGTTCCCCTTTAAATTGTAACTTTTTTCAAAGCTTGACTTTCCCTTACTTCTAATCTGTCCTGTACAACTTTTGTTTCTCTCTGCTCTCTGTCTCTGCTGTAGCTACTATATTATCCCATATTAACCTGTTTTTCCTTTTACTTCTACAGGTCTGACAGGACGCTGACCCCCACCCCACCCCCATCAGATAAGTAATATTCTATGTTTAACTTGCCTATCAATCCTATGTACTCCATAAAGAACTATGGATCTTTTGTGACCCCTTTCTTTTCTTATATTTTATAGGTCTGATGGACATCATCTTTTCAAGACCCATATCTCAGGCTTCCTGTTCCCCAGGTAAAAGATCCTTTACTTGTTATCTGTTTTTGGTGGATGAACTGTAACAGTGCGACTGTACCCATTATAACTGCATGGACTCAGAAATCTGAGAACTACACTGATAGGTCATTGACTCATGATCAGAGTTTTGTATCTGTGCAATAACATAGTCAAAACTCCAAACCACTGGAAGGGGACAGGATCAGTTGTGTTCCAGGACAGTAGCTGCTGCTTGTTGTTTTCACAGGGTTCTTGTGGATTTTGCTTGGTAGAAGGTTAGTTCTTTTTTTTTCTTTCTTACTTCTAAGGGGCTAGCAGGGTACTGTTTTGGGGGATGCTGGAAGTTTGAAAACTGGTTTGGTGGCTGTAAGTGGGCTCATTTTCTGGATGTTTCACTGTGTAACAGGCTGCGTGGGTGAAGGCCCATTTCTTCTGATTTAAAACCTATTTGGTGGAATTTGCTTGGAGATGGTTATTTGAATTGGAGACCTATATCTGTTAATTTCAAGCCTATTTTGATGTGTCGTTAGTGAAGCTGATTAAATTGGAGACCTGTTTCCTTTGGCAGCAAACATATTTTGGGGGCTTTGAGTTGAAATTTGATTCCTTTTTGCTCACTCCACTAGCTGCAAAGGTTAGTGCATAGTGGGGGAAGGGTGTTGATGGTCTGGCCAGGTCTCACTCAGCCAATTGACTGGAGGCAGAGCTGAATCAGGTTTGAGGTGTTAGCTGCTTTGTCTTCTCAGAAAGAACTGGAAAGGGGACAGAATCACTTGTGTTCCAGGACATTAGCTGCTGCTTGTTGTTTTCACAGGGTTCTTGTGGATTTTACTTGGTAGAAGGTTAGTTCTTTTCTTTCTTACTTCTAAGGGGCTAGCAGAGTATTGTTTTGGGGGCTGCTGGAAGTTTGAAAACTGATTTGGTGGCTGTAAGTGGGCTCATTTTGTGGATGTTTCACTGTGTAACAGGCTGCGCTGGTGGAGGCCTATTTCTTCTGATTTAAAACCTATTTGGTGGGATTTGCTTGGGCCTGGTTCTTTGGTTGCTGGGCTTAGAGGGGAGACACAGGGCTGATACACTCTCTCTCAAGTCAGGTGTCTGCCCAAGACCCTCCCTCCCCAGAATTCTGCTAATTTATAGGGGAACACCTGCCCTGCAATTGGAGGAAAAGGCTGCAGGTGCAGCTCATGTAGTTCTAGCCACTGGGGGTTGGATTTAAAGGCTGTGAGAGAGGAGCTTAGGGAGTTGTTCATTTCCCTTATAAGTTTAATATGTTGTACTGCACCTAGTAACAGGGTTACTGGTGTACAGTGGGACTGTCTCTAAGATTAGTGGAGTGACCTGATTAGGCAGTAGGGTATATCTTGGACAAGGGGGAACCTGGTGGCTCACCCAAGGAAACCTATTTGGAAGGGGATGGAACCACACGTCATTAGGGCTGGCATCTTTGGGAGGGTGGTGGGGTGCACAGGGTGTGGAGCAGCCATGATACTGGACTGGGCTTGGAAGTTCGGTGGTTGCCCAGTGTGCTACCAGCTGGCACAGCTTAGGGAGGAGGTTGCGGGGATTAGGAGACAGCTGGGGGAAGGGGCAGTATGGTTGGGGAAGGGGACTGGGGATCTCCCATGGGGTTGCACCAAGCACTGGGGGCGGGGGCATAGGGAAAGGAGTGCAGGAGAATACTCAGGGGTCACATAGGGACCCTGGCAGAGGGGGTCCAAAAGGACACTACCAAGGAAGCAGGCAGGTAACTGGGGACCCTCACAAAGGAGGGATGGAGGGACAACATTCTCAGGGAAGTAGGCAGATGGACAGGGATGGACAGAAGGAAGCAAGGCGGGCAGGTGGATCAGACCTTACACTCAGTAACTGCTTCAAATCTCTTCTTCTGCTCGATGATGAGGGTGGTGATGTAGCCACGACAGGGGTGGTTAGAGACGGAAAGGGAGTGGGGGGCAGGAGGCAGGGGCCAGATAGCAGGAAGAACAGGGGGGACCTGGAATGCAGGAAAATGGGGGGAGCAGTGAATCAGAGCAGGAGGGGCAGGGGGAAGAGGGAGGAAGGCGCAAGGAGAAGGACCAGTTGGGAGGAAAGGTATAGGAGAAGGACCAGAAGTACAAGGAGGATTCAGTAAAGGGAGCTGAGGGTTTAGGCCAGGGAGCACGCGAGGCAGGAGGAACTAAATGGAGACAGGAAGGAAGGAGGACGAGCCAGGCTAGTTTAGCAGATGGGGAGAAGGACCAGTGTGCGAGCAGTGAGGGGGAATTAGCAAGGTACAGAAGGATACTCAGGAGGAGGAGGCATAGGATTGGAGGAGGAGGTTGGTCATGGTAATAAGGAGGGGTGGCATGTGGCACCCAGATAGGGGAGGAACAAGGATCCGCTGGGTGGAGGGGCCGGTAGAAAGGATGAGGGACATGGAGGGGGGGAAATGGAGGAAAAGGAGCGGTCAGAGTGCTCCTGTTGGGGGATTCTATGATCAGGGGTATCAAATGGGATAGGGAGGGAGAAGCCTGGCCAGTTAGAACAAGATGCTTCCCTGGACTAATGGTGCACAGGGCTAAGCACGAGGTATATCTGCTGGCAAAGGATTGTGGGGGTTCCCCGGACATACTGGTCCACCTGGGTACAAATGACATTGAGGGAAATAGCGAGCTAGAGATACAGGCAAGATTCAGGGAGCTTGCCAGGGTTTGTCATGACATAGGATGCACAGTTTTCTTCTCAGAAATCCTGCCGGTGCCAAGGGCTAGTGGGGAACACAAAAGGAAGATTAGGGAGATAGACCAGTGGCTCAGGGGGTGTGGAGGCCAGAGGGTATGGGTTGATGGGGATTGGGGGAGACCTGGGAGGATAAGGAGCTGTATGCTAGAGATTGACTCCATCTCAATTTGGAGGGGAGGGGAATCCTTATGTTGAAAATAGAGGGGTTCATTGGTGAAAAGTGGGGTTTAAACTTGTGAAGGGGGGAGGGATGGGAGAAAAAGACTGTCAAGGGGGTGCCGATAAAGGAGGGACTCTGTCTCCACCCCTCTGGGGAGCTGGAGGATTGCGGGAAAAGGCCGACTGGCAAAGTGCAGACCAGGAGAAAACAGAATCCCCATGGGAACACGAGCAGGGGAAATGGAAGTATAGGAAAAGGGTGGAAGGTAGTCCTGCTAAATGCCAGGAGCTTGGGAAATAAAATGCCTGAGCTCCAGGCGATGCTAACTGAGGGAGCAGTGGATGTGGCAGCGGTCACTGAGACTTGAGCCACTACAGGACATGACTGGGACCTGAATCTGGAGGGTTACACTATGTTCAGGAAGGACAGAGGGGAGGGAAGGGGAGGAGGGGTAGCAATGATAGTCAAAAACTGCATTGGCATAGGGGGAGTAGAGGAGGCGGAGGGAACCGTGGAGGCGATTTGGGTCACCTTGATAACAAGGGGGGGCAAGAGAGTAAAAATAGGAGTGGTGTATAGACCCCCTGCCCTGGCGGAGGAGCTGGAGGACAGTCTGGTGGCAGATGTTAGGAGACACTGCAGACTGGGCAGAGGAAAGGTGGTGGTGTTAGGGGACTTAAACATGCCAGGAACAGACTGGGAGACTATGACATCCTCTGTGACCAGGGAACAGAGGTTGTTGGATGTCTTTCAAGACGTTCCTAACTCAGCAGGTGAGGGAACCGACCAGGAGGCACGGGTACTGGATGTGGTCCTGGCAGACAGTGACCAGATTGGGGGCCTGGAGGTAAGGGACCCATTGGCGGGGAGTGACCATGCCACGGTCTGGTTCTGCCTGGACCTAGGAGGGGTAGAAGGCTGCACAAAGACGGAAGTAACCGACTTCAGGGGGGCGGATTTTAAGGAAATGGGAAGGATCCTTAAGGAGCATTTCGATGGGATTGGGTCAGACATGGACGCTGATAGTAGGTGGGAAATCATCAGGAGAGGGATGCAGGATGTTACCAGCACCTGTGCAAGAGTAAGACGAAAATGTGGTAGGGCCCAAAAACCCTGCTGGTGGACCAGGAAGGTCCAGGAGATGGTGCGGGGAAAGAAGGCAGCCTATAAGCAATTCAAGTGCTCAAGGAGTGAAAGGGATTGAGGAGAGTATGAGGTGATGGCTAGAAGGGCCACTAGGGTGGTGAGGGCAGCTAAGGCAAGGAAGGAGCAGAACCTGACCAGGGAAATTAGGAGAGGGAACAAGGGGTTCTTTAGATACATTGGGGAAAAATGAAGGGTGAAGGGGCAGATTAGCAGGATTAAATCAGGGGAGAGATGGGCACAAGACCCGGGGGAGCAGGCTGAGGTACTAAATGAGTACTTCACCTCAGTTTTCACCAAGAAAATGGGGTGCTGCATCATACATAGGAGGAGACAGAGATACTGAGGAGGGGGGGCCCCTTACCGATCGGCGGGTCTGGGGAGAGGGGGAGGCATCACTGGCAGGAGGGGGAAGGGCTAAGCAGGGAGAAGAGGTACTGGAAGTGGAAATCACAGCAGAGAGAGTGAGGGAAGCCCTCAGCTCCCTTAAGATGGAGAAAGCACCGGGGCCAGATAAATTACATCCCAGAGTGCTGAAGGAACTTGGGGATGTCCTGGCGAAACCCCTGGTGGAGCTTTTCACCATCTCTCTGAGGACAGGGTGGGTGCCCCAGGACTGGAAGGTGGCGCATATAGTGCCTATCCACAAGGGGGGATCAAGGGAGGTGGCAGGAACTACAGGTCTGTCAGCCTGACATCGGTGGTGGGCAAGGTGATGGAGGGCATTGTCAAGGAGAGGCTGGGGGGACCTGATAAGTCAGGGTGCCTGGATGATAGACAGCATGGATTCATCCTGGGAATGTGTCAGACAAACCTGGTGGAGTTCTATGACTGGGTGACGAGTGCCTTGGACCTGGGTGACCAGTGGATGTCCTCTTTCTAGACTTCAGCAAGGCATTTGACTCTGTTCCTCACGTGGGCCTGTTGGATAAGCTGGGAGAAATGGGGTGGGGAACCACATGATCAGATGGATAGGCACTGGCTCCAGGACCGACCCAGAGGGTCGAGTTGGCGGGATAGTCTCATCCCCAAGGAGGGCTATTAGTGGGGTCCCACAGGGATCAGTCCTTGGCCCCTTCTGTTCAATGCCTATGTCTCTGACATAAGGACAGGAATCAGGAGTGAGAGGAGTCTCTTTGGCGGATGACTCGAAACTGGGGGCTGTGATGGATGGGGAGGAGGGGAGGGTGGCCCTACAGGGGGACCTGGAGGCTCTGGAAAGATGGTCTAGAAAGTGGAAGCTGAGGTTCAATACAGGGAAATGCAAGGTACTCCACCTGGGGGCCAGAAACCCGGCCAAGTTTACACTCTGGGGAAATGCTACAAGTCTCAATGGCTGAGAGGGACCTGGGGGTGGTGGTGGATGTCAAGATGAACAACTCTGAGACTTGTAGGAGGGCAGCAGCCAAGGCCAACAGGATGCTGGGATGCATCACTAGGGGATCACCTCCAGAAGGAGGAAGTGATACTCCTCTGTATAACTGCTTGGTGAGGCCGCACTTTGAGTATTACGTGCAGTTTGGGAGGCCACACTTAAAGAGGGACATTAACCTCCTGGAGAGGGTCCAGAGGAGGGCAAACCAAAATGATTTGGGGTTTGGGGACAGGACCTATGAGGAGAGGCTCAAAGAGCTAAATATGTACACATTGGAAGAGAGAAGGACCGGGGGACATGATAGAGGTCTTCAGGTACTTGAAGAGGATAAATAGGGAGGAACAGTCAGGGTGTTCAAGGAAGGAGGAGGGGCCACTAGAGGGTATCGTGGAAGCTGGAGGGGGAGATTCAGGGGAGAAAGGAGGAGGTGCCTTCACTGAGAGGGTGGTGGAGCCATGGAATGCGCTGCCTAGGGGGCTGGTGGAGGCAGAGACAGTGGAGGGGTTCAAGAGGGGGTGGGACAGGTACAGGGGAAGGGTTCTGGAAGCAAAATCCAATACAGCAAGAATATCTGGAACTGGGAAGGGAGAAGCCAGAGAAGGCGAGGGGGGCAGCAAGGTCAGCACCCAGGGTGGGGGCTGACCAAACAAGCAGACACGAAAGACCGTTAGGCCTATTCTGCTGGCATTTTAGTATGTTAGTATAAAGAGAACTGTACAGAATGCATTGTCCATATAAAGAAAGCAATTAAAAGCATGGGTTTCAGAGCACCTTTTATTCAATTACAGTTAATAACAATTTGAGAGTATAAATATCAGTTCTGAAAGTAGGAACATTACAAGCAGTCCCAAATTCATTAAGATTTCTTGTCCCCTTTAAAGGGAGACAGTCAACCCCCGTAGGCCTCAAAGTGTCTCTAAACACGTGTTATGATTGGTCACATTCTGTAGAGAGTGTTAATGTAGCTGGTAGTTTGGTTCTCATTCCATTTTTCCTTTTTAAAATTGAAAAACAGACTGTCCAGCATACTGGTTTTACCACACAAAAAATGAAAATTATGTACTTACCATAATTGTTGCTCTTCCAGAATATTTTTACCATTGATTCATAATTATAGGCCTAGGACAGAAGGCATTAAGACCCTGTGGGAGCTTTTTTTTTTTAAACAGGGAAGGAGCTGACCTTGGCTACTTATGTCGCCTGTGCACAGCACATACCTCATGTGGTGCTGCGCACTAGCCAGTAACTGTCATTGACTCCTTCACGCAACTCAGTTCTGTTGATGGGAGAGGAACAAAGTGGAAAGAAACAAGAGAGAGCTTGATGCTTCTAACCTAAAGGGATAGTAAAAGGATATTGGAAATAAAATAAAACAACCAGCTAGCACCTGACTACCAACTTAGAGACAAAGAGTGGGCCTACCAGGTAGCACAAGGGTAATGGGACTAAAAAGAGTCAGAGCCACTTACTACTAGCCAAACAGAGTGTGGATAGTGATAGGTAAAAGGATAGGACAGCAGCCCTAATCAGATGGCTCTGGTAGAAGTAGCAAAAGGGGAAGTTCAGTTGGGGATTCCCTTGCAAATATTATGGCGACATTGCCAAAAATGTAAAAATGACATCTGGAGGAGCAGCTGCAATGACATGTTTGCAGGCACCTCTCTGGTCTGAGGGAGGAGGTTGTTTATCTCCAGGCTGACCTGGCTAGGATTCGTGAAACCTCTTCCCCCACCCAGGGACCACCAGGGCCATCGCCATTACCTCAGAGGTTGCCAAGAAAGAGGATAGGTTGGACCAAGATGGGCTCAGGGAGGGAGAGGGTGGTGGAACAGATGTGCATCCCTCCAGTTGTACCTCTCCACAATTCATACGCTGTCCTGGCAAAAAGTGGTTCCTCTAAGGAGGCACCTGCAGTGGAGACCAAGGAGGATGCTGGGAACTTCCACAAAGGAGACCCACAGAAGGGTGGTACGAGACCCCACAGGGGAAGGAGACAACTCCTGGTGGGGGACTTGATCATTAGGGGGTAGAAGTGGGGGATGACAGGGATAGGGAGGTAAGGTGCCTACCTGGCACCATGGCTCAGAGGGACAGGAAGCGAATCCTCAGGATCACGGGGGAGCAGCTGCATGAGGGAGGGAGGGAGCTGGATGTCACTGTCCACCTAGGGACAAATGACCTGGCTGTTAATGGGATCAGAGCAGTGCAAGAGGAGTTTGTGGAGTTGTGGAGGGGCCTTAGACAAGTAGCATGTATGGTAACCTTCTCAGAGGTGCCTGTCTGTGGCAAGGATGATGTTAGGGTATTCTGCACCATGGGATTCAATGAAGGTTGAAAAACTGGTGTGGAGCTCAGGGTTTTGGCTTCATTGGGGACTGGAGAGCCACCTGGAGGGATGCAGGCTTATACTGGTGCGATGGTCTGCATCTGTCCAGGGGGGAACCAGGATCCTAGGTGACAGGTTTAAATGCTTCATTGGCAAGCATTTAAACTAGCCAAGGGGGGAGGCACTGAAAGAAGCAGGGAAATCCCAGCCTCTGCCCACAAAACACAGTAGTTAGAGAGGGAAACAACAAGGTAAAGAAGTCAGTAGGGAGCAGGACAGGGATAAATGCAGAAAAAGGCAGTAAGGGCAGGGATGGGGCTAAAAGGGGTAAGGCCATAAAAAATACATGGAAGGTGATGAATACCAATGCCCACAGTCTGTGCAACAAGCTCCCTGAACTAGTGGCCTTGATGGAAGAGGGATGCCTGGATATTGTGGCAGTCACTGAAACATGGTACACAGAGAACCATGACTGGGATGTCAACATACGAGGAATACACAGTCTACAGGAGGGACAGGGTGAGTAAAAGAGGAGGAGGAGTAGCTCTCTATATAAGGGAAGTGATTAAAGCAACAGAACTAAAGGGTAAACAGGAAGTTGATGAGTCATTATGGATCGCCCTGGAGACAGGAAATGGTACCACAATCCACATGGGGGTTGTGTACAGACCCCCATCTTAGGGGGAGGAAATGGACAAGGAAATGATAGAAGGCATCCTTAAAATGGCAGAAAAAGGGGAGATATTGTTGATGGGGGACCTGAATATGCCAGATGTTAACTGGAGTACTTTTGCTGCAGGCACATCCAGGAGTAGAGTCATTCTTGATGCCCTACAGGGGGCATGCCTCAGACAGCTAGTGTTGGAACCCACTCGGGAGGGAGCAATCTTAGACTTGGTACTCTCAAATAGGGAAGGAGAAAGGATCTCAGATTTAGAAGTGGGTAGCCATCTGGGAACAAGTGACCACCGAACAGTGTGATTCACAATAAACACAGCCATAGAGTCAAGCCATACAAAAACAAGAGTATTGGACTTTAGGAAGGCTGACTTTGGGAAAATGAGAGAGTGCCTCAGAAAAGCACTAGCAAATGGGCAAGAAGGAGGGGTGGAGGAACAATGGGGAATAATCAAAACAGCCATCGCAAAGGCAACAAGCCTTTGTGTGAAGCAAATCAACAAAACAAAGGAAAAAAACACTATGGTTCTCAAAAGAGATGACAGGGATGGTTAAGGAGAAAATGATTGCATTCAGAAAACGTAAGAAAACACAGAAGGAGCAGGAGAGAGAACTTTATCAGTTAAAGGAGAAGGAGGCAGGGAAGGCAGCCAGAATAGCAAAGGCACAAACTGAGGAAAAGATAGCCAACACTGTTAAGAAGGGGGAATAAAACCTTTTATAGGCACATTAGGGAGGGAAGGAAGACCAAGGGAGGGATACAGAGACCTAATAAAGGGAAGGGAATGTGGACAGAGGATGACAGTGAAAAAGCAGGGATACTGAACAAATATTTCTGCTCAGTATTCACAGAGGAAGATGAGGAGGAGGAGGTACCTAAAAAAAAAAAAGGGAGAAACACTGAATGGGGGATCGATACCAGTTCATTCACAGAAGAAAGGGTTTTGAAAGAACTCTTGAAACTGAGGGTGGACAAAGCAATGGGGCCTGATGGGATTCACCCAAGAATTCCAAAAGAACTAAGGGTAGAACTAGTAACACCACTGACTACTCTCTTTAACAAATCATGGGAGGATGGGGTGGTACCTGAGGACTGGAGGAGGGCAAATGTGATTCCACTTCACAAAAGTGGGAGCAGGGCAGAGGCAGGAAACTACAGACCAGTTAGTTTGACTTCAGTGGTAGGGAAAATGATGGAATCACTTCTGAAGGAAAGAACTGTTGAGTACCTAGAGGCCAGTGGGCACAGGACCCAAGGCAGCATGGTTTCACAGCAGGAAGATCATGTCAGACGAACCTAATAGATTTCTTTGACTGGGCGACCAAAGTAGTAGTCCAGGGAGGGGCTGTGGATATGGCCTACCTAGATTTTAGCAAGGCATTTGACACAGTCTCACACAAAAGATTAATATACAAGTTAGCCAGCCTTGGAGTGAGTCCCAGGGTGGTAGCCTGGATAAAAAACAGGCTGGACAACAGGACGCAAAGGGGATAATAGTAAACGGAGTCCACAGTGAAGAAAGGAAGGTAACTAGTGTGGTACCACAGGGTTCGGTACTGGGACCAGTCCTCTTTAATGTCTTTGCAAGTGACATTGGAGAGCACCTGGAAGGAAAGGTATGTCTCTTTGCAGATGACGCAAAGATCTGCAACAGGGCTGATACACAAGGTGGAGTGGAAAGAATGAAAAGGGACTTGGCAAGGTTGGAGGAATGGTCAAATATGTGGCAGCTCAGATTCAATGCAAAGAAGTGCAAGGTAATGCATCTGGGAAACAAAAACCCAGGGAAAGAGTACACAATGGGGGGTGAGTTAATAACAACAACAAAAATTGAAAGAGACCTAGGAGTAATTATATCAGATGACCTAAAGGTGGGCGAGCAATGTGAGAAGGCAGTAAGGAGGGCTGGGGGGATACTGGGATGCATAGGGAGAGGCATCAACAGTAGAAAACAGGAAGTTGTTATCCCTCTGAACAGACAGTTAGTGAGACCCCATCTGGAGTACTGCATGCAGTTCTGGAGACCCCATCTTCACAAAGATATAGACAGAGTGGAGGCTGTTCAGAGGAGGGCAACCATAATGGTGCAGGGTCTGCACCAGAAGACATATGAGGAGAGACAAAAGCAGCTTAATATGTATACCCTTGAGGAAAGGAGGGGGGACATGATAGACACTTTCAAGTATCTCAAGTGAATTAATAAAGTACAAGTGGGTAGTATCTTTCAGAAGAAGAGATGTGCAAAAACATGGGGACACAATTTGAAGATAGAGGTGGGGTGGCTCAGAGGTAATGTTAGAAAGTATTTTTTCACAGAGAGGGTTGTGGATGCATGGAACAGCATTCCTGAGGAGGTTGTGGAGTCAGGAACAGTGGGAGAATTCAAGAAAACATGGGACAGGCATAAGGCAATTCTAATGGGGGGTAGGAGGAAGTAAGCTGTTGATTAACTAGAATCTGCAGCTTATCCATCAGGTAGGGAAATGGGCAGACTAGGTGGACCAAGCGGTCCTTATCTGCCGTCAAATTATATGTTTCTATGACTCCCAAAAAGTAATAACGTCATGCTACCAGATAGAACATGAGTAAACCCAAGTGTAAACTCATAACCCTCTTTTCTCTAAGATAGATGGGAGAGGAAAAATAGGCATGAAGAGCATAGGAACTGCAGGACTAGCAATCCTAGGGAGGCAAGATGTGGTTATCTTCTGTGGCATGTTCCAGGCAGAGTGGGCGAAGCCCAAGCTCAAAGAGGAGTGACAAGGGATGCCAACCCCCAAAAAAATTCTAACATAAAAGAAGAACACACCTTGCTTCTCCCTGTGACCATATGGATTTACCCTTTGTGAAGCTAGTACATTGATCCAAACAAGTTCATAGTGCCTATCCACAGGTAGAGCACCTGCTCAATGCAGTTAGATTGGATGATGCCCAGGGTACATGTTGCATTTGGCAAATAACAAGGATATAACCTAGAGGGGATATACCCCAGGCAGTGGAAGGAGGATAAGAAATAAATGGAGGGAAGGGGCCACCTACTCATTCCATATTAAAAAAAAAGAAATTAACTTCATACTTACCATAATTTCCTTTTCTGTTAGCTACAACATTGTCAATGGGTAATCAAAACAACTGAGTATAGTGCACCCCTACTAGAGGAATGGCACAGCCCAAGCTTTAGAATGTTGGGCACATGAGGATTCCATGCAGCAGCAGCAACTCCCCAGTTACTACTGACCTTGCAGTGCCATGAGAGCTACACATATATGGTATTACCCAAGTTAATCTTTCTTTTCCAAGCCCTCCCTATTCTAATGTCACAATTCTTTTTTAATAAATTAAAAATAATAACTAACTTTATATGGAAAAATAAAAAAAACAAGAATTGCTTACTCAGTGTTAATATTACTAAAATTAAAAGGCTGACTAGTTCTACCAGACATGTACAAATATTGCATAGCAGCCCAAATTGCTAACATATGGATATGGTCGAAACAATATAAAACTTTACCCAAATCTGCACAACTGGAGCAGGCAATACATCCTTATCCAAAATTAAGAAACATACGTTATTCTGCATACTATCAAAAAGCTAGAAATATAAAAGAATGTGTAACAATAACAATTACAATACAAACCTGGCATAAAGCACATCACATGTTAAAGGAACAAATGTTAATATCTGATTACACACCAAAATTTGAACTATAACTTCACCCCTTCAATATCAGGTAACCTCTTTAAAATATAAAAAGATAATGGTTTACCAGAAATACAGATGTTTCACAATAAGGAGCTGAAATCATTTGAACAACTTCAACAATAATGTAATATTCCAAAAACTCATTTCTTCCAGTAACAACAGATTAAAAACTACATAACAAAAACAGAAAAACAACCAAATCACAGCAAAGAATCAACTGGTAAACTTTTTAAAGACAAACATGACAAACCAAAACTGATATCGAAGATACATGCATTGTTAGGAAATAACATAAATAAAGAACAAGAAAAAGTAAGGAAAATGGGAGCTGGAATTAGGTATTAAATAAAAGAAAATATATGGCAAGATATAATTGCAACCTTTACCATAAACGTAAAAGCTAGCAAACTACAACATATTCAAATAAACACCATATACAGAACATATTATACACTTTCAAAATTACATCAGTTTAACAAAAATATTCCAGAAGTATGTCTATGGCAGGCACTTTAATTCACATGTTACACTCTTGTCCCTACTTATCAGATTTATGGCCCAAAATAATAGGTATTCTAGAGAAAACGTTAAAGAAACAGCTGATAATCTCACCCCAATTAACATTATTGTCTATATTTACTGACAATCAACTAGACACTCATCAGTAGAAATTAATGACCATAGCAACTATAATTGCAAAAAAAATACATTCCTATGAAATGGAAGGACATGACCACACCGTGCTATGAAACATGGATCAATTTAATGATTGATACTATGGAGTACACTTTAAGTATGGGGCTTAATGCTAGCTGCCACCCCTTTCAGAGCTCAGGACAAATGTAGCAATTTATGCTAATTATGCTAATTACTGTGTTAGCAGGGGCGCCTAAGAAACCCTTAGACAATCTGTCTGATTGTCTGTCTTAGTCTGAACCTCATGGGTTGATGAAGTTCCCTGCTGGTGTCTCTGAAGTTTGTGAAGAAACACCATTTTATCCATTATTTTATGCAACTGTCAGTTATTCATATGGTCCAGCAAGGTGTCCACCAGAGCAGCAAGAGATGGTCCTGGCAGATTTGAAGAGAAGGTAAGGGTCCTAGTAGCAGACCAACACCAAAATGGCACACATGGTGGAGAATGCAGCCCTTCTTCTGCCCTGACCCTATCTCACTTGCCTGCGTTGCTGGGTACCCCAAGTCATGTGTCCCTGTTGCTACCTGAACAGCTCTGAATACCACCTGCACCACAGCATTGACTGAAGAAAAAAAAATGACTTTCTCCTTCTTTACCAGCAGTCCTCCTACTGTAGTGGGACTATAGAATGTCAAAAAGTAAAATAGGACAGTGCTGTAATAGAAAAAATTGAATGTCTGTGCACTCAGCAAAACTGCAAACCTTAGCCGGCCCATCGGCGCAGCAGTAGGATTTCCGCTTGCGACGCTGGCGATCAGGTTTAGGTATGGACCAGGGTCACTGGAGGACCGGCGGGTGAAAAGGATAGTGCGTCCCAAGGACTGCTCTCCTTCTCTGAGGAGGGTGGGAAGTGCCCGTGCATTGATGACCTTAGCGGAGGCCCAGAGTCACACAGCTACTGGCACTAGCACGCACAGGAGGCGGGGCGGACAATGGATGTCATTGCATGACCCCACCTCCCCCAGAAAACCAGAAAAAAGGACAGCTACCGGCTGCCTTCAATGAAGCCCACCACGGCTTCAGTTAGCCCCTCAGGCCAGCCCTCTGACCTATCCCGAAGAATGCGGTGTGTAGGGGAGTGCCACAGCCCCGCCGTGGGGGGAAAGCCACGGGGTATCGGAGAGCTTGCGGCTGATATGAGGGGTGGAAGTCCGTGGCCTGTGACTGGGCTGAAAGTACCGGTGGCTGGAGGCTCAAGGAGGACAAATAATAAAATAAAATAAAAAAACTGCAAACCCCCACTTTCAGCAGCATTTACCTCCTGATAGCAAGCCTGCATGAAACTCCTTGCCTGTCACAAAAGGTTTAACCTGCTCCGTTTCACCAGGCACACTCCCTCTATCCCGCCCTGCTACAGCCACGAATCCACTGCCTCTCTCAGCAGAGATCACAGCTAAAAGGAACAGAAAAAGCAGTTTTACAAACTAGCTCTATCATCTTCCCCACCAATGCTGCTTCCGTGCGTGGCTCCACAGCAAACGGACGCTCTGTTCCTCCTCACTTCGACTACAGTGCTGACCCTCCCCAGAAATGCCGCGGTTCAGCAAGCCACTCCACAAGGACTGCTAAGAAAAAAACAAGGGAGCAGTTGCATCCAGTGCTTTGTGCCACATTACACAGCTTCATCCCCCACAGCTGCATAGTACCATGGCTCAGCTTAATGATCTGCTCCCTGAAAGCTGCTATGGACTGCAGCTGTGCCCAACAGAAGGATAGTCTCTTCCCAGCCACAGCAGTGTCCATTCTGCCTCTCTTCATCTGCGGCTTTCCTCTTGCCACTGCCGCTGCAACAATGAAACCTCGGCTCCCCTTGGCCATGTTTCAAAAGGCCATAAAACAAATAAATCAAACAAATAAATCAGGACAGCAACTGTAACAGAGCAATCCGCTCCACGCTTGCCCATGCTCCAAAGAACAGGGGGCTGTACAATCAATGAAAATAAATAAAATGAGGGGCACATCAAAATAAAATGGGATCAGAGAAAAATAATAAACAGAGCACTAGCGGAGCACAATAAGTAAAAAAACTGGAAGCACAACATTTTTGTTTAAACAAAATGGTAGAAAACAAAATAAATGCATCAAAGGGAAAACAATACTAAATAAACAAAACCTGGGGCAGAACATAAACTAAATGGAGGATAGCCTAGGAGACAACAGAAAAATAAAAAGAAAAGAAAGCTCCATAAACAAACCAGAGAGCAATCAAATAGATACAGAAATGTCCCCATTCTGTCACTCACCAAATAAAAGGCGTGCCACATTTTCTTGTCAGTTGGGGAAGAAGGACAGCAGCACGGCAATTGCCATTTTGGCCATTGTAAAGCAAGCTAATCAGCCTCGTGGCAAGAAGCATCCATCTTGTTTACAAGAAAAAGACAAGAAGTGACCCTTCATCCCTGTCAGTGGCCATCTTGATACAGTCAAAATAGACAGGAACTGTATGTCAAGCTCAGTAGCCATGTTTGTGAGAGCACCAACTTGCTCAAAATTACCTCACTCTATTGAAATCAATGGCAGCCATGTTTTTGATGGGCAACCTATTGAAATGAATGGACACTGAAACAAATACAGTGCGCCCTCTATTATCCGCCCAACTTGGGGCCAGTGTTTTTGGGTGGATAAGAGATGGTGGTGGATAACAAAGGGTACCTGAAAATGAAAAATGTTAAACGTTAAACACTGTATTTGGAGACTGCTGGTCTGAATGTAAAATGAACACATTTTTTATATTTCAGTATAGTATATAATCTTTTATTTTGCTGGGAGTATGGTTAAAAACCAGTGGACACAATTTTTTAAATGGATTACAATAAATTAGTACTATATACAGCAAAATACAGTTCAGTACTCTAGTACAGTCTGATAAATATTGTAAACTGCAATAAACTACATTAAAGTGCATCTCAGTGAAACAAGCATAGCAGCATAGCAGAACAGTATGTTGTGCAGTACTATTCATGTCAGTTTAAAATAATCTGTAATAGACATTTGCTTGGCTCTAACAGAAACAAGCTGTTTTACCTTGCAATGAAGGGCAAGGCACTTCTGAATATCTGACTCACCTGTGAGCTCATATGATTTAAAAAATCTAAGCACAGTGTTTATTGCCTCCTTAGCCTCAAGGACAGAAGGAGGTTGTATCTCCTGTTCTTGGCTATCTTGGCTATCATCACCTTCTCTTGCCACGGACAGTGGTCGAGGTATGATGCCAGTGTGAAACCAGTAGTTTTGTACTGTCTCTGCTGTAACAGAATCCCATACCACTTTGATAAATCTAATGGCGTCACTAAGTAACAAGTGCCTGTTGTTTCTCAGATCTGAAGCACCTTGGGCTTGCAGACTTTCCAATCACTAGGGGTTTTAATTTTTTCATGCCATCTGCATTGCAAGTTAGAGCAACTGTAATTCTGTCTTTGCATCTCTTGACACCTTTTTTAAAGTCATTGGTGGTCAATGATCGATCAGGCAACATTTTGAAAAACAATCTGGTTTCATCCATGTTGAAGCACGTCCCGTGCAGCGTATTGCTCTGCTATACATCTGGCACTAAGCATGCTTTCACTTATAACCTCTTTACTAACACCAGTGCTTTCCCTAGATATAATGTGGCATGCTATGCTGTTTCTGCCATTAGCCGTTAGAGTATGAAAAATCAGTCACATTTAATTGACCCCCGAAATACTTACAGTAGCTTTACTAACATACTAAAATGCCAGCAGAACAGGCCTAACAGTCTTTCGTGTCTGCTCGTTTGGTCAGCCCCCACCCTGGGTGCTGACCTTGCTGTCCCCCTCGCCTTCTCTGGCTTCTCCCTTCCCAGTTCCGGATATTCTTGCTGCATTGGATTTTGCTTCCAGAACCCTTCCTTTGTACCTGTCCCACCCCCTTTGTGCTTCAACATTTCGTCGGTGACAAGAATATTCTGTGCCCTGGTGTTGCTGAACCAGAGAAATAACACCTCCTCTAAATCTGCATGCTTCAGCGTTCATTTGGATTTCTGTGAGTTGGCAGCTGCAGTCTCGGACCAGTCCTCTTTTCTAGCAAGGACATCACCTATGGTCCGCCATGCCATTGGCCTGCCCCACAGCGTGGAAAAATGATGAGCAGCCTCTTGCTGGGTTGCATGAGGATACTCACCAGCAAGTTTAACAATTAGGCTCTTCTGAGCTGCAGTTAAAGCAAGATGCATTCGCTTTCCACACGCCACCTTGGCCATCGTTCTGTTACCATCTACCTGGATCCCATTTCCGTGTCACCACCAGCACCCTGACCCTCAGCCCTGGAAGTGACGCTTTTATGCAGTCCAGAGTGCTCAACTAGGACATTTTTAATAAAAGGCAAAAGGAGCAAAAGAAGCAACATTAATTCTTTTCAAACACTGTACAAATAAATGAAATTAAATTGCCGATTTTTGCAGCTTTTGATGGTGTGCAATGTGACGCATGGGGAAAGCGGTGTGATGATGCTTGACAATGGCTTGGATGGTTGGGATGGCAGAAGACAGAGGGCAATTATGGTCATGGACTTGGCAATCAGGGAAGAGAAATCAAAGGTGGATGGTGGACACAGAGGGAGGCAGATGAGAGACAGGATTAACATGGGGTTGCGATCGGGACCAGAGGTAAGGACGGTGATAACTCAGGGTGGCAGATTATTGAGGGGTGAATAAGTGAGGGAGCACTGTAGCTGAATTTTTGCAAGGAAACCTTTATTGAAATAACAGACAACACAGAACTGAGTTGGAATTGTTTATTGAGATGTCATTTGATGGACTTTGCTTACAAATAATTGTATTTTTGTCTACAAAAATATTTTCTTCCCGGCACTCCATCTGCTCCGATGTCTTGTCTCCTGCATGATGGCAACTCCTTCTCATCCTTATGTCCTTTGCTCAGTGAAATGAAGCTTGCCTCCAACCACAATGTCCAAAGATGACGCAGATATGGGCGCTGCAGCGTCCTGAGTTCTACCTTCACCCAGGGCATGGGGCTACAAAATAGAAACCATCCTGCATGACATCTAGTCTTCCCTCTCGGCTCAGGAAGCACCAGCTATGCAAGCCATTCAAGATGACCTGGCCTACATTAAAACTATCTCTCCTCAGTCCATAGTCCATACCAGCCTATAGCCAGTACCCTTCTCAGCCTTGCCTCATGAAGACGCTGTCGACTGACTAAAGCAATTCCAAGCCTGGATTTCTTTCAATGGGCGGACTGATCCTTTGCATATTTCCAATGCCTTGTGCTTACTTTTGAGAGGAACTGCCATTTCCTGGTTTAACGCACTTCCAGAACAAGTCAAAGGAGATACTGCCACTTTCATATACAACTTTCAGAGACCATTTTGTCCAAGCGCATCTGCCCTGGTTATTTAACAACAGCTGTGGGACCACGCCATGAAACCCTCTGACTCTTTAGAAGCCTTCATAGTCGACACTGAGTCATGCTGCAAATGTCTGCAGAAATCAGAGAAAGATCAAATCACAGCCTTTGTCGGGGGGGCTGCTTCCTCAATTCCGTACTTATGCAATTAAGCAGAATTCAACAGCCTGGATGGACACAATCCAGGATGCACGACTTGCACAAGAACCCATATCAATGTTCCAGTCCACAAGTGTACACGCATCTCAGTCCTCACAAATGACTGCACAGGCAACATGTGTCCAGCAGCAACGAGCAATGATTGACAAGCTCATTACAACTGTCAATAACTTACACCTCAGCTCAACTGCTTCCTCTGCAACCTTTGTAAATGCTCTGCAACCACCTTGACAGCCACCTGATCCACCTCCATCTTCACAAGAAACTGTGACCTGCCAGTGATGTGGATTCAGAGGACACAGTGCTGCTGTCTGCCAAAAGCTAAAGTATGACAATAGAAGTCAAGGCAACCAAAGACGCCCACCACAGAACAATCGGCAAGATTATCGTAACTACTCAAAGGATCAGGGAAAATAGCGCTGCCCAACAAACTAGGGACTTTTGTTGGGTAGGGGAACACAGCAACTGACTTCCCCTCTGACTCTCACAGTTTGCTCAACCAGCATCCTTCAACTGCCAATTCTGGCACCCTCTCACTTCCAGTGGCAAATGTACTTGTGCTCAAATCACCGCTACTAGCAAACAATGTCCCTGTAACCATCAGAGATTGTTCCATGCATGCCTTGGTCGACATTGGAGCAGAAATCTCAGTTATCAACACTAGTATTTTGAACAACAAAGCAGTTCGGCACTTACTTAATGTCTCTCCAGCTGACCTAAAGTACATTATCACAGCAAATGCTGCTACAGTACCTATCACAGGTGTGGTCCATCTCAAGCTACTCTTTGGCTCACAGCAAGCTACTGTCAAGTTCTACCTGGCACCAGACCTACAACCATCAGTGATTCTTGTCATGGACTTCCTCAAAGCTCACAAAGCCATCCTAGACTTTGCATCAAACTGTCACTAGACCTTCGGATGCAACTCCCAGCTACAGACTCAGTCACTGTGCCTCCTCAGACAGAGATGGTTTTGATTGCCAAGATTCAAGGTGAACCACTTCCACAAGGTGTTGTTGGCATCATCACGGGATCCCCCATTCTGCATTCATCAGGTCTTCTCCCAGGAAACACCTTGTCTGCTGTGCATGGTGGCATAGTCTTTCAAAAATGCTGTAACTTCACAGATGAGCCAGTAGTCATCTCCAAGGGTGCCAATGTTGGAAAGTTTGCTTGTCTACTGGAGACTAACTCCACTCTATGCAAGAACCTCAGCCTGGTTCCATCAGCTCTAGTCCTGTTAGTATGATCATGACCACTCCAGCATCACCAGAGTTACCCCATAGTAAGTGACTATCCTCTTACAAACTCCCAGCATCTCCAACAGAGAATCAACAGCTTCTGAATTTCCTGGAGGACTATCCAGATGTCTTTGTTGGTCCAGATGACAAGCTCAGATGTTGTGATATCCTACAACACACCATCAAGGTACAGCCCAGTCAGAAACCCATCTGTCAGCGAGCCTACAAAGTGGAACACAAACAGAAACAAGTCCTAGAGGACATGATCAAAGACATGCTTGAACACGTCATCATTGAAGAGTCTACAATTCCTTGGGGTGCACCATGCCTACTGGTGGTAAAAAAGGACAAGGAGTATCGCTTTGTGGTAGACTACAGAAAGCTCAATGCCTACACGGTGCAGGATGCTCATCCCTTACCTACAACCAAGGATGCCTTAGAGAGTTTTGGCATGAGCAGCCCAGCTTACTTCACCACTAAAGATCTTCAGAGTGGGTTTTGCCAAGTCTCCATTGATTCAACGTCTCATCCACACACAGCTTTGTGCTGTCACTTGGGACTTTTTCAATTCAAAAGACTGCATATGGGACTTCAGAACAGTCCTGCCACATTTTAGCGTGTTATGGAATCCGTACTATGTGGGTTGTCTTGGAAATCTTGCCTAGTCTACCTAGGCAATGTTATTGTCTTCAGCAGAACTTTGCCAGAGCACCTCCTACATCTCAAAGAAGTGTTTGAACATCTCAGACAAGCCAATCTCAAGCTTTGCCCAGAGAAGTATTGTTTCGCACAGCATCAAATTCATTACCTGGGACATGTCAGTTCTCAAGGCATCTCTCCAGACCCAGACAAGCTTTCAGCAGTCAAAGATGATCCAGAAACTAACAATATCAAAGACCTTAGAGCTTTCCTAGGCTTGTTAGGATATTACAGAAAGTTTATTTGTAATTATGCCAAGATTGCTGCTCTACTGTACGCCCTCACCAAAAAGGGGTGTGAGTATATCTGGACTTCCGAGTGCAAAGAGGCCTTTAAAACCTTAAAAGAAAAGCAGATCTCTCCAGTATTGGCCTACCCAAAGTTCGACCAACCCTTCAAACTCTACTCAGATGCTAGTTCCTTTGCAGTGGGCGCTGTGCTATGTCAAATACAAGATGGAACAGAATGAGTTGTTTCATATACTGCACACTCCCTTTCCTCAGCTGAGCAGAACTAGGACATCACAGAAAAAGAATGTCTAGCCATGATATTTTGCCATAAAGAAATTTGACTGTTATCTTCATTACAGCTCCTTTACAGCTATCAATCACTCTGCCCTCAGATGGTTATTCAAAATGAAGGAGCCAGTAGGCAAGTTCACCAAATGGATTACCATGCTAGAATGCTACAACTCTGAAATTGAGTACAGACCAGGTCGAGTTCACTGCAATGCTGATGCTGTAAACCAGAGACTGTATCCCTCTGTATCATCCTCAAGAGACAAAGAATCCTGCTTACAAGCTCTTCCTTTCCTTGCCACAGACATGCTCCCTGTGGACACTCCTACAGCACTTCAAATTGCTTTGCTGCTACCAACTGCTTCTTCAGAAAAAAGCACAAATCCTCACTTACTGCAAGCAGCCAAAGAGCTTCTCATCTCCTCTGCTGCTGATATCTCCCTGGCAACTGTCAAAATGCAACAAAGAACAGATCCTCAATTCACAGACATAATCTCTTACTTAGAGTTTGGAACCTTACTGCAACAGAAGCAACATTGCTGGGATGTATTCTTCTTTGCTTCTCAATACTTCCTCAATGATGGTGTGCTTTTCCGCATTTGGACCAA
Source organism: Neoceratodus forsteri (assembly GCA_016271365.2). Taxonomy (NCBI): domain Eukaryota; kingdom Metazoa; phylum Chordata; order Ceratodontiformes; family Ceratodontidae; genus Neoceratodus; species Neoceratodus forsteri. The sequence continues at coordinate 472,595,232 of JADMNL010000022.1, read as the reverse complement.
GGAAGGTAAGGGCCATCGCATGGATAGAACTCATGTACAGTTAGTTGTGCCAGCCTCTCTAGTCAACCAAGTTCTTCTCTCCACTTTCTGGAGGTCATATAGGAATCCACAGAACTCTCAAAAAGACAAGGCTTCATTTCTTCTGGCCTCACATGAACACGTATATTGTCCAATTTGTCAAATCTTGTCAGCCCTGCTCCCATAGCAAGCTTTCTGCCAAACCAACAAAGGCACTTAATCATTCCAGTGCCTGTAGCCACCAAACCATTTCAAAGAGTCAGCACAGACATTCTTGGACCTTTATCAACATGCTCTGACTCTGGCAACAAATACATCCTTGTTTTGTGGACTACCTTACAAAATACTTGGAACTAATTCCACTAAAAGACATCAAAGCTGCCACTGTAGCAAATGCTTTCCTCAACACTGTTATTTGTCATCACGGTACCCCCTCACCTGCATTCAGACAGAGACACTAACTACCTTTCAACTATTGTTCGAGAAATGTGCAAAATTCTCGACATAAAAAAGACTCACACAAGTTATCATCTGCAATGCAATGGAGAAAGTGAAAGAATGATGTCTACCATTCTCAACACACTCTCCAAGTAACCGGATGAAACTTATGACACTTGAGCATGCTCTGTTCACTTTGTTCAGTTTGCCTCCAATACCAGCCCTTGTGTTGACAGTACAGAGTACGTACCATTTTTCTTGGTCCTTGGACGCCATCCAAGAACTCCATTGGACAGAGATCTCTCACTGCTAGAGGTTCCAAAGTTAGTTTCTGCATTCATCATTCCTGTTCTGGAATAGTTTGAATTTGCCAGACATGTTGCAATCACCACGTTGGGACAGAGAAAATCTGCCTTGCAGAAAATGTCAGCAACCAAGTCACATGAGCCTTCATTTTCTGTGGGGGACATTGTCTACCAACATTGACCTGTCCTAGTCCTGGGCGCCACCAAGAAACTGCTTCATTCTTGGACTGGTCCCTTCGACATCATGGAAAAGCTTCCTCCAGTTCATGTCCATTTGCACTGCAAGTTCGATGGGAAGCTTGTACATAACAAGGTCCACATCAATCAACTAAAGCATGGTTACCTGAGTAACACCCTTCCAGATAATCCCAGTCTACCCAGTAATGAAGCTGCACTTGAGCCTGCCATCTTGTCGGAAGCTGAAATTCCTCCTCATAACTTGCAACTAGTTACTTCAGACCTTCCCACTCCTGGCAGTCTCCAGCTAGATTCTGTTTTGCTTGATCATCAGCCAGATGAACTTCCTGGGACTTCTCAGCCGTCATCATCTTCTTCTTCTTCGTCTTCCTCTCTCGTACACACACCAGTGTACCAGACTGAGAAGATTTTAAGGAAGAAGTATGAAAATGGATCCTGGACTTACAGAGCGAAGTGGTGTAACTTTGACAGTTCACAGAACTCTTAGGTTGCTTTTGATGACCTCACACCATCCTGTCAGGAACTGATTCAAGCTACACATACCACCATTTCCACTAACCGGAAAAGTTGACGGAGGTCTTGAACTTTTGGTAACCGGACTCAGTGGTGGTACACGCTCTTTTATGATGGTATTTCATGTCTGCTTTATAAATATTTAGTGTTCTGCAACTTTTATTGCTTTGTTATCTTGTATTCTGGGTATTCTCCAGCTGTTGCCCCTTCCCTCTCTTACCCTCTCCATTCCCTGCACTGTGGCATTTGTCACCCTGACTAAGCTTCAGGTTGCTATAGTGTTTCCCCTCCCCCTGGTACTATTCTTACTAGTCACTGTTGTAGTCCAGACTCCCCCCCACCCCCCACAGTGGAGTAATGTTTGACAAAAGGTTTTCATAATGTTTGGTGAAATGTTTTCATTCCATGCATAAATCTTTTTTAGAAACTATTTCTTAGTGTAAGGCTAATAAGCTATAGCTTTGTTTGAGTAGTGCTCACATTCACTGTCCCTGCTATTATGTGGTGTACACATTAAGTATGGAGCTTAATGCTAGCTGCCACTTCTTTAAGAACACAGGACAAATGTAGCAATTTATGCTAATTAATGTGTTAGCAGGGGCTCCTAAGAAACACCTTAGATAATCCATCTGATTGTCTGTCTGAGTCCGAACCTCATGGGTTGGAGAAGTTCCTTACTGATGTCTCTGAAGATTGAGAATAAACACCATTTCATTTATTATTTTATGCATCCGTCAATTATTTTTTATGGTTCAGCAAGGTGTCCACCAGAGCAGCAAGAGATGATCCTGGCAGATATGAAGAGAAGGTAAGGGTCCTCGTGGCAGACCAACACCAAAACGCCACAATACTATGAATTTGGAAAAAAACATTGTATAAAAAATGAACAAAATGACATATTTGAAAAGATATAGGCCCTATTCCGAGATAGCATACAACAAGGAATAGTGAAATAAGGAACACTATAGGATAGTATGTAAGAGTAGTTAGTAAACTGGACCCCTTGGGGATGATCTTAAAGTATGACCATTCACACTGAATACAATCAGATGAAGTATTGATCTTGATCTTTATCCGAACCAAAAAGAGAGAGGGAGAGAGCACTACACATATATAATATAAACAGGCACATACTTGTAAAAATAAAACTGTCTTGCCTTCCTATCTGACGTTCGAGGAAGGGATAATTTTGTATGGATCCAAAAGGAGGCCTGGAGTATTCCGTTCTTCTTGTAGAGGAACCATGTAACAGCCAACATGCTTCATAAAAGTCACCAATCTGTGAAACTGAAGCTAACACGCAATGAGACATGTTCTGTCTTGTTTTTTTTTTTTCTTTTTTTTAACTGAGTGCTGAGAACTAACCTGCAACAGGAAACACACCTTAAATAACCAACAACACCTGTTAACCTGCAGTTGCAGATACATGATAAATCAGCCTGTAAATGCACACAGAGTACAGTGCAGCAGAATAGAGAAAGAGAGATCAGAATAGGGAATTTTTTTGGGGAAAAATTTACCTCTCTCCTAGCATACCAGATAAGATTCTCCCTCAGGAGCCAAGCTCCTGGGCGGGTCTCACTGACAATGTTGGAGCTAACAGAAAAGGAAATTATGGTAAGTGTGACACTTGGCCAGCTGGTTATGATTATTGTATGCTATTTGTAATATAAAAATATAGTAGGTGATGGTCTCGCATAAGGCAGCCTGTGCTCCATGGGTGCCCCCCCCCCCAGGCTTCAGTGAAGCTACATATATTACACTAACTGGAGATCTCCGTAATGTAATTAACTTCCTTGAGAAATTGCATTTTATGGCCGTTTTATGACCTATTGCTGCCTCTGAAGTTGGGAAGCTAAATATGCATTTTATTACAGGACAGGACATAACTTAGCCGATTCCTGTTGGATATACTCGCACCTAAATGACGTACGGCGGAGTTATAAAAACCTTTGATGTTCCTTGGGAAAATAAGAAACCAGCCACCAGTTCAAAGGAAAGGCTTGATTAAAGACAGTCATAATTTGGGAAATTAGTTTTTGCTGAAGTCACATTATTTAAAATATCTCCTTACAGGAAATCATGTTTGTATTTTTTTGGTTCTAAAAGGAGGAGCTAGATGACTCATAGAAGAGGTGTGGAGACACAGAGTTTTAAACTGAATACTGTGTCTGAACTTTGTTGTCATATACCATCTTGGGACTGTGGAAAGACTCAGCTCTGATAAGCACTTAGAGGTAATAGATTTGATAGAAAAGATCTAAATGTACTTTGGTAGGAGTTGGTCTGTAGTTTTCCTTGTTTTTCTTTATGTGATTGTATGCTCTTTGATATAGTGTTCTGTGTTTACAGTTTACATATTTTTATCCATTTTTAGTAAACCTTTTATTCAAAAGACTGCCTGAGTGTCTGCAAGTTCTTTTTTGCATGTGACATATAGATGGTTAAGTTTTGACAACTGTTCAACAGCTTGATGGTGTTACTAAACTGGGAAAAGGTAAGAATATACCTAAGGTCTTTTATAGACTTTTAAGGGTTCATTTTGGAAGCCTGGCTTGGTGCCCCTGGTGAAAGATTGTACCGCAATCCCCGAAGAGTGTACATATCTGAGCCTTTACATGGGGTACGCTAGCATAAGGTTCACCGTTTGAATCCCCCCAGAACCTGAGACTAAAGGTGATTTGGACCCACAAGCAGACAGGAGGATTACCCTGTTTACTACCTGTTCACACTATTGCACTCGAAGGTTGGCACTGTAGGAGCAGAGGGCCTGATCTGCTGAGTGCGTTTGTGACAGTAAATATGAAGTTAATTTCTTCTTTCTGTAGTGCTCCATGTTGTCAATGGATAATCAGAACAACTGGGTTCTAAGAAGCAGTACGCAGACAAAACCAGATCTGGTCAGAGCCGATATGGCTGTGGAAAGCTTTTGGGATGCTTTTACACATTGGCCCAGATATTCAAAAGGGTTGCGCCATGAGCAACAGGGTTGCGCATGCACAAGTCCAAAATACGCCATTCTGCGATATTCAGCAGGAGGCAGTTACGCCACTGGCAACAGGTTGCGCAAGAGAGCAATGCAAATGAATGCATGCTCAACAGGAGGGGGAGGATCCATGCATAACCTGCGCAACCCAATATTCAGTCGGGTTGCGCAGAGTTGTGCATGCGCAACCCCCAACCTGCGCCCGCAGGCTTGAGCCAAAAAAGGCGTGAGAGGGCCACCACAGGTGAGCTGCTGCATTGCAGGGTGCAACACAGCAGCTGCCACCTGGCTGGCCTCAACCGCTCCCTGTGCCCTCACCAGTCTTATCGGGCAGTACACGCATGCCTCAGCATGCGGTAGAACCAGATGAATTTATCGCTGGAACATTTTCAACTGCTTCTGAGTTCAGTGATGTAGCGATCGCTGGCAGATGTCACAGACAACCCCTCCTTGCGTTTCATACTCATGGTTTCTTCCTCCGCCGCGCCGGGTACACACCACGTCGCCTGCTGGGCCGCCGACCGATCAAACCGGTTGCACGCTCATTGCGAGTGTTATTCCCGGGCGCAGTTCTATGCTAAAGGTGATATCCAGACTTTGGAATGATCATCTGCCAAATCTGGACTGTCATGTACGGTATGGGCTGCACGCCCATTGACTGTAGCTCTGCACCACTGGGCGGCAGCCCTACCGACAGTCAGTCGGGCGGGCAGCGGGCGGCAGGCGGTGGATGCTGTCGCTCACCGGCTGCGGGGAGCGGGTGGAGGGGTTGTGGGTGGGGGACACTAGACACCAGGGAGATGTGTGGGGGAGTTGTGCTGTGACATTCTGCCCGCGATCGGGCTTTACGGGTCCACTGACCACCAGGGAGTTATTCGGGTTGGGGGAGGGTTACATTCTGCCCGCGATCGGGCACTGGGGGTTCATACAGGTTCTGCCCGCGATCAGGCTGTGGAGATGTGAGGGGGTGTCTGGACTGTGGATGCCTGCGGCGATTGGTTGCATTAGGCGCCGGTCCTCGATGGCTGCTGCCTGGCAGGGTGGCCAGGAGCAAGTCCTGGATCGGCGCACCTACATGCAAATGGCATGCAATGGGCTATAAATAGATGCAATGACCCCCTGCGCTTTGCATAAATTATGGCCCCATTTGCATGTCACCTTTTGAATAGCGGACATTTGAGCATGGCGCATGTGGTACTTGCGCCACCGCAAGTTTAATGCTCAACTCTGGCAACTTCTTGGTGCGCAAGTTCCACTCGGCGCCTATGCGCAGCTGTTGGGAAGCTGGGTGATATTCAAAGGAGTTGCTTCAACAGCGCAACTCTTTGAATATCACCTCGGCCACACCCCTGCGCAACTATTTTGAGCAGCGCAGGGGCTTCCGCCTCAGACTGGCGCAGTTTGAATATCTGGGCCATTGTTTCTAACAAATTTGCACAATGCAGATTTGCTGAGAAGCAGTTTCAGTGTGGTCTTCCTTTTACACATTTTTACAATGTGTTTTCCTAGAATATGCCTGCTGATTGCTATATGTTTAGCCTGGACAGTTCACAGAAGACATGGCATCTTATTTTCAGTGGGACTCTACATCTGCACAACATTATGCCACATTGCGTAAAAACAGAACACACTGAAAACAATATTTTATGTCTGGACTAGGCTACCCTGAATAAATACATTGGAAAAATGGTAAAATCATGACACCACTGAAAACAAGATATTGCATCTAATCTGGGATATCCTGAGTAAATACAGTGCAAAAATGTGTATAATGAAGATCACAATGACAATGAGATGTAGCATCTCCCTAACGCTCCTTTTTCCTTTTGCTCATCAGAAAGTATTCTATGTGATAATATTGTGCTGGATGTATGGAACAGCTCTTAGCCTGGCAGCTGACATAGCTTTCTCTACTGCCCCACACTATATAATCAGCATGTGATCTCACTGATTGTGACATCACAGGTGAACAACGTGGCAGTCAATCACTTGTTGTTCCTAAGTAGCAGTGATGTCACAGTCATTGAGGTAACAATGATGATGATATAGTGTGGGGCAGTAGTGTAAGATATGTCAGCTGCCATTGCTAAGAGCTGTTCCACACATCACACCTACTAACATTAGGTAAACAATTTTCTAACTAAACAAAGGGAAAAGAAAAAATACCTCTGATATAAAAGGTAATGGTTGGCTGCCTTTAAAATTTAATATTAGTTTTAGGCAGAACACTAGCTCTTTTAAAGGAAATCTACAGTAAACTGAACTTCACTGTGTTCACTGACATAAACAAACAGTTCCTTTATTGTTTTATAATGTATTAGATTGCAGTATTTGTTTTGAATGTTGTGGCCATGAGGATGGTGTATACAGTGTGTGTGTGTGTGTATGTGCGCGCACGCATGTCTGCGTATATATTTTTCCCCAAAAAGCATAGTAAAAATGCCTGATGATTGCTATATAATTAGCTTGGCTAGTTCACAGAAGACCTAGCATATGCCTGAGACAGTGCTTATCAGATAGTGTCTTAAGAGGTTAAAAAAACAACGTACATCTTTTTTAGATTTATTCCTTGGAAAGGGTGACATTTATGAGGTATGAATCTTTCTTGAAAGGCAATACTTCCTCAACTGAAGCTAGTAGCAAGAAAATGTTTAAATGCTAAGTATTTAAATGCGCAAGTTGTTGTATTTCAAAGGGGGTAAACAAATCTCCAGTTTAATAGGCAACCAATATTTAACAAGCTGTTTCGGTTTCCTAATGGCCATCTGATAAGCAGCTTTAGTGCTGCCTCCAACATTCCAAACAAAAAGGAGTATTTTATTTCAATTGGCAAGTGATTTATAGTTGTGGAAGGGTATATTAAAATGTCCAAAAATGTGTTCCATGTTTCTCCATTTTTCCAGCTACAGACAGCAAGATGGCTGTAGGCTCTGCCCACAGCTATACAAATGGGAGGAGGGAGAATATTGTCCCATATGCCAGGTGCATTAGAATTACTTGTGAACTGCTGCCTGAAACACTCTGCAACCAAAAGCTGCATTAGCAGGACTCTGAACATTCAATTTGTAATGTTTAGTGAAGGTGTGGACTGAAGACCACATAGCTACCTTCATAGTTCTAAGCATAGAAACATAGAAACATAGACTTTGACATGCAGATAAGGACCACTTAGCCCACCCAGTCTGCCTATTTTCCTAGCTATTGGATAAGCTGCAAATTCTAGTTAACCAACAGCCTACTTCCTCCAACCCCCCGCTATAATTGCCTTATGTCTATCTCATGCATATTTGAATTCCCCCACTGTTTTAGACCCCACAACCTCCCAAGGAAGGCGGTTCCATGCGTCCACCACTCTCTCCATGAAAAAAAATTTCCTCACTATGCACCTGAGCTGTCCCCCCATCTTTAAATTGTGCCCCCTTGTTCTTGCACATCTCTTTTTCTGAAAGATGCTACCCTCCTGGACTTTGTTCATTCCGTTGAGGTACTTGAAAGTTTCTATCATGTCCCATCTGCCCTGTCTTTCATCATGGGTATACATATTAAGCTCTATCAGTCTCTCTTCATATGGTTTCTGTTGCAGACCCTGCACCATTTTAGTTACCCTCCTCTGGACTGTCTCCATAATGTCTATGTCCTTGCGGAGATGGGTCTCCAAAACTGCACGCAGTACTCCAGATGGGGTCTCACCAACTGTCTGTACACAGGGATGACCACTTCCCTTTTTCTACTTGTGATGCCTCTCCCTACGCATTCCAGTATCCCCACAGCTCTCCTTTCTGACTTCTCACATTGCTTGCCCACCTTTAGGTCATCTGATATGACTACCCCCAGGTCCCTTTCCATTACTGTTGTTGTTAGTACCTCCCCTGCCATTGTGTACTCTTCTCCTGGGTTTTTGTTTCCCAGGTGCATTACTTTGCACTTCTTTGCATTGAATCTAAGTTGCCACATGTCTGACCATTCCTCCAACCTTGCCAAGTCCTTTCTCATCCTTTCCACCCCCCCCCTTGTGTATCAACTCTGTTACAGATCTTTGTGTCATCTGCAAAGAGGCATACCTTTCCTTCCAGGCCCTCTGCAATGTCACCTATAAAGATGTTAAAGAGGACTGGACCCAGTGCTGAACCCTGCGGTACTTCACTATTAACCCCCCTTTCTTTGGTGTGAGTTCCATTCACTATTACCTTCTGTGTCCTGTTGTGCAGCCAGTTTGCTACCCAGGCTACCACCCTGGGACCCACTCCCAGGTTGGCTAACTTGATTAGTTATTTTTTTGTGTGGGACTGTGTCAAATGCCTTGCTAAAGTCTAGGTAGACCATATCCACAGCCCACACTGGTCTATTACTTTGGTCACCTAGTCAAAGAAATTGATTAGATTCATCTGACATGACCTTCCTGCTGTGAATCCATGCTACCTTGGGTCCTGTGCCCTGCTGGCCTCTAGGTACTCAACAATTCTTTCTTTCACAAGTGATTTCATCATTTTCCCTACCACTGAGGTCAAACTAACAGGTCTGTAGTTTCCTGCTTCTGCTTTGCTCCCACTTTTGTGAAGGGAGGCTTTGCCTCTTTCCTCTCAGGAAGTTGCCATCACCCTGGTGGAGTGAGCCTTGATGACAGCCGGAGGCCTCTTCTTTTTTGCAACATTGGTCTTTGCAACACAGGCCCGCACTACCTAGCTAGGGTGTGTTTAGAAGCCTTTTGTCCTTGTTTGGCTGCCCCAAAAAGCACAAATAGACTATCTGACTTACAAAACTCAGCCATATGTTTAAGGTAGATCCTAACTGTCTGCTGCAGGTCCAGTTTATGCAACTCCTTCTCCTTGGAGTGAGAAGGATGCGGGCAAAAGGATGGAAGACAAATTTCCTGATTCTCATGAAAGGCCGTGGGCACTTTAGGGATAAAGGATGGAACTGTCCTGAGTACCACTTTGTCCTTATGCCCTTAGAGAGGGTAAGCTGCTGATCATTTAAGATCTGGAGTTTAAGTAGGTAGGGAAATGGGCAAACTAGGTGGGCCAGACAGTCCTTATCTGCCATCAAAATCTATGTTTCTGTGCAAAATAAGATATGGCTCCTTGTGAGACAGGGCCTGGAGTTCGTCCACTCTCCTGGCTGAATACATGGTCACTAAGAAACAGATCTTGTAGGATTACACATCCAGTGACACGGATGATAGCGGCTCAAAGGGTTCAACACAGAGAGCATTCAGAACCAAGTTCAGATCCCATGGGGGTACTGGGTATTGAAATGGCAGTCAGCTCCTGCCAACCGCATGCAAAAATGCTAATACGCTCTCTATTTGTTTCTAGGGAGAACCTCAAGGAAGCTCCGAAAGTGGAAACCTGATTTTTCAGCATGCTCAATGCCAGCCCCTTCTCCTCCTATAGGAAGTCCAGGATTTGAGGAATGGAGGCTTTTGAAGGTTTAACCCTTTCCCTCTGGACCAAGATGAAAACATTGTTCAGACTCGAGTGTAAGCTGCTGAAGTAGAACTTTTCCTGGCTGCCATCAAGGTTTCAACTACCTTCAGGGAAAACCCTAGTTTTAGGAGCCTCCTTCTTTCAGGTGCCAGGCTGCAAGTTGAATTGTGCCTGGGTTCAGGTGGAGAATGGGGCCTTGCAGCAGGAGGTCCCTTTGTGCCAGAAGACAGAAGGGCACTTGCTGTACTAGATTCACTAGATCAGAGAACTACGGTCTTCTTGGCCACTTTGGGGCTATCAGAAGGAAGTTTCCACTTGAGTGTCTTATTTTTCTTAAGACCTTCTGAAGGAGGAGTAGTGAAGGGAAGGCATACGCTCTGCGGAAGGACCACACCTAGTCAGAGCGTCCACTGCCTCTGCCTGTGGATACCGGTACTGACTGAAGAACCTGTTGGACTGAGCATTGTGGCCTAATGTGAACAGGTGTATCTGCAGTTGCCCGAATTGATTGCTTAATAGTGTGAACACTTCTGGGTTCAACTGCCACTCTCTGGGATGAACATTTCCATGACTTTGCCAGTCCGCCTGAATGTTCAATTCCCCAGCAAGATGTACTGCCGACTGAGAGAGAAAATTCTCCTCTGCCTAACTCAGGAGTTCGGAGACCTCCTGAAGCATTTCCTTGCTTTTTGTGCCTCCTTGGTTATGTATCCCACTGTGATGGCATTGTCTGACTGCACTTTTAATGCGGTGTTCTTCAGTACGGACTGGAGCTGAAGCAAAGCTATGTGAACTGCTCGCATCTCCAGCACATGGATGTGGAGATGCTGTTCATGTACTAACCAAACCCCCTGAGTGGGAAGTTGGTCCAGAACTGCCCCCCACCCATGCAGACTTGTATCCATTGTGAGAATCACTTCTGGCAGCAGTTCCAAAAGAACCCCCTTGTTGAGATTCTGCACATTCAGCCACCAACTCAGAAAGTAGTGAAGCTGAGGGGTGAGCAGGATCCTGGCATAATAGTCCTCTGATATGGATCCCAGACCATCAGCAGCCTCATCTGAAGGGGCTGCATGTGGAAGCAGGTGCAGAGAATTAAGTCTATTGCTGCCACCATGAGGCCAAGAATCCACAGCAGACTGTGGCCTGATGCTGAGGACTGATTCCTTAGCTACCCTATCTCTGACAACAAAGTTTCCTCTTGGGAGGGTGACAGAAACACCCTCCTTATTTTTGTGTTGAAGACTGCCCCCAGGTGTTCCAAGGACTGAACTGCTTTGAGGAAACTCTTCTCCCTGTCGTCTATCCAGCCATGTGATTCCAGGATTTCCAGGGTTCTGGATGCTGACCTCATTGCTAGAGGCAACACCAGTGCCTGAATAAGCAGGTTGTCCAGATAAGGGTAGACATGATGTCCCTTCTGTCATAGTTGAGCCACCAGAACTATCAACACCTTCAACAAAACTTGAGGGGCTGTTGCAAGGCCAAACGGAAGTGCCTTGTATTGGAAATGTTTGCCCAGTATTGCAAATCTGAGGTATTTCTGGTGGGACTGATGGATGGGGATGTGGAGGTAAGCATTCATCAGATCTACTGATGCTAAGAAGTCTCCCAGCTGAACAACCTGGGTTATCAACCTCTGAGACTCCATCTTGAGTGTTTTATGGTGAACAAATTTATTCAGATGCTTCAGATCCAGAATGTCCCAGAAGCCCCCAGACTTTTTGGGAACTATAAAATAGATGGAATAGAACCCTTGACCTTGCTTGTTTGGAGGAACTGGCACAATGGCCCCTATCTGAATGAGGTGGGTCAGCGTATCTGATATGGCCTGGTGTTTTGTCACTTGCTTTGAAACCAGGGACAGCAGGAGGCGTCCCCTTGAGGGAACTGTTAAAAATGCTATGGCATAGCCTAGTTGAAGGATTTCTAGAACCCAGGCATCTGATGTTGTTTGGGCCCATCTTGCAAGACATTCCTGGAGTCTTCCAACAAGGGAAGGGAGGCAGTGACGGGCTTGCATACCTTCATTGTGAGGTACTATGCTTTGTGCTGGGCTTCCTCCACAGTGCCTGGGAAAGGACCCTCTATTGCTGTAACCCCTATTGCCTGAGTAGGCACCTCTGTTTTTTTGGTTACCAAAGTTCTGTAAGGGATGATGCTCCCCTCATGACTGCCTGTGCTTGTCATTGCCCTGACTCCATTGGGGTGCTGTGGTCTTGCGTTGCTGCTTAGACACAGGGAGGTGGCCCTTCTTATCCTGTACATCCTGCAAGATAGAATCCAGACCACAATCAAACAATAGACTTCCTTCAAATGGAAGGCTAAACAGCTTCACCTTTAAAGTCTGATCAGCAGACTAATGTCTGAGCCACACGGCCCTCATGGCTGATGCAATGTGGTAAGCCGAACGGACTCACATGCATAAATTACCCACTGTAGAATCACCAAGAAAGGTGAATGCCATGGACACAAATTGAAAAATGCTCACACCCTTGGAATTGAGGAACAAAGTCGTTCAGCATAGTGACCCAAAGGTTTAAAGCCTTGGCAACAATAAATGAAGCATAGGAGGTATGAATGTTTGTGCCAGTACAGGTGAAAGCCCTCCTGCATGCGATATCCATCCACATGTCATGTGCATCTGATAGGACCAGAGCACCCTCAGCTGGAATGGTGGTGTGTTTTACAGAATTATAAACTGCCTTGTCTGCCAGAGGGGGAGGTTCCCACTTGCGAGACTTTCCCTTAAAAAGGAATAATTCCTCATTTTTGGTTTGGGAAGATTTTTTTCTCTGATTCACACCTGCCTATTCTTGCTCAATAATTTGGTCACAATGAATAAAACCTGGGAAACTCTTTGGAGCAGAGGAAGACGCAGACAGAACTGGATTAACATCCACTGTCTCCATCGACTGCCCTTCCTTAAGCTGTAAGGACCTACAAGCCTCAGCCATCAACAAGCATTTGTCAGTGCTGAATATTGATTGCTTATATGTGCAGTTTAGGTATTTGGAAGTGAAAGTACCATGCCTAACAACTGTCATGTGCCCCTCCAAGACATCCACTGTGTATTCACAGAAGAGTCAGGGAGCAAGGGCCACAGCAGCACAGCAGTTGCAAAGGCTATAGTCCAGTCAGCCTCACTTCAGTAGTGGGGAAGATCATGGAGACATTGGTTAAAGAAAGGACAGCGGGGCATGTAGAAGCCATCGGAGCCCAGGACCATAGGCAACATGGATTCACAGCGGGGAGGTGATGTCAGACAAATCTGGTTGATCTCTTTGACTGGGTGACAAAGGAAGTAAATCAGGGTGGGGCAGTGGACAAAGCTTACCTTGATGTAAGCAAAGGCTTTGACATCGTCCGACAAAGAAGGGTGATAAACTAGCTGAGTAGGCCGGGCATGGGGGAAAAGGGTGGTAAACTGAGTTTGAAACTGGGTAACAGACAGGAGGCAGAGAGTGGTGGTAAATGGGGTGCAGTCTGGGGAGAGGTGGTGAGCAGTGGGGTACCACAGGGATTGGTCCAGGGGCCAGTCCTGTTCAGTGTCTTCATTAGTGACATTGCAGAAGGGCTGAAGGGAAAGGTCTGCCTATTTGCAGATAACACCAAGATCTGTAAGACAGTGGATACCCCAGAGGGGGTGGAGAAAATGAGGAGGGACCTGGGAAAGGTTGAGAAATGGTCTGAGGACTGGCAACTGAAGTTTAATTCAAAAAAGTGCACAATTATGCACCTGGGACACAGAAACCCTGGAGAAAGGTACAGGATTGGGGGGGGTTGCTGACAGTCACAAAGAAGGAAAGAGACCTGGAGGGTTGTTATTTCAGATGACCTGAAAATGTCAAAGTGTTAAGGCAGCTGGGAGGGCCAGTGAGATGCTGGGGTGCTGTAGTGATAGTATAATATGTTGATTATTGTCACTCCATTTTGTATGCTATTTCATGTAATGTATGTCATTTTATACTCCATTTTGTATTGTGTGACTCCATTTTACATGCTGCTTCATTTAATTGGTGTTTTGCTCTTTAGATAGCCTCATTATTATGTTTTGCTTCAGACAGTGTATTTTGCTGACTTGAAGGTCGCATATTATCAGGCAACCTGTTTTGTAGTTTTGTTTAAACTCCTGCTTAGCTCATAGTGTTCTAGGCACCCGGCCAGTGTTTGGAGCACAGTGACCTAGCAGTGTGAAATTCTGAGCAGTCCTTGTGGTGTGAATTTGCATCCTGGGAGCCGGCCAGCTTCTAGAATGTGGGAAAACAACACTATGAGGGCTGCACGATTATTTTAGCATAGAATAAGATATAAATGTAGCTTTCTCAATGCCTGGTTTGAAGCCTCTCCTGCAGGGTGGATGCATCGCTGTGGGGCCAGTTCCCGGTTCGAGAGACTCCTAGCCAGGCTGACAAGGGGGCTTCCCAGCCATTGGAAGAGGGCTTGGATGATGCTTTATTGAATCGGTGATGTATAACTTTTGTATTATATTTTGCTATAATAAAGCTTTGGCTTGCTGTACTTATTGTTTTGTTATTGTGTGTATGTGAGTGTGAGTGAGTAAAATAGCTGCCTGGTTTGAGTTGGCAGAACATTTTTGGCGTAGTCGGCAGGATTCGAAAATAAAATGTCTATTTTTAGGAAAAAGGATGAGTTCTTTTTTTAAAAGGTGTATTAAGGCTCAAACAAGCAAGGGCAACTGCCTTATACTTGTAATTTGTGCTTGCTGCAAGTATATACTGTTAGAGCCAATAATGTATTGATGAGTTCAGGCTGCTTTAGAGAAAAGCAGCTGCTGGTTAAGTAAAGTTAGATAAGCAACATCTATAAAAAAGAAAAATAAACTACTGTGGATGTACGCACAGTAGGTGACTACAGACGGGATGATTTGAAAATCCTCCCCCATGTTGCCTATCTGTGTAGTTTCAAGTTTTTCTGTATCAATTTCAAGTTCCCTTGCCTCCTATAGAGGCTGAAACATTTGATCCTAAACCCAAGTACTGGGACCTCTACCAGATGGATCTCAACCTAGTACTGTTAGAGATTTTGTTTGTTTGTTTTTAAACTGCAAACCAGAGCTCTGGAAAAGACTTGGTTTGGCAGGTTACTAAAATGGCCAAAAGAAAACCTTTGAAAGGGTTAAAACCTTTGAAAGAGTTAATAGCTGCAGCGTTTGAAATTATCACGAAGGTCCTGCAGTCAGTTTCTTACTTAGACTAGTATATCGGAAAAGAAGAAGAAAAATACCTTGGCACGGGTAAGTCTGAATTTTTTATTCAAAGTTGTTTTATGTCTGTCTGTTTTATTTCTGTAATACGTATACTAAACAAGGTAATGCTCCGTCTTTCTCATGCATATTTTCTGTAATTATGTTCTGTTGTCAAGGTTGCGAGATAGGATTGACTGCCTTCAGTGCACAACAGGTTACAGAAAAAAAAAAGGAAGAAGAAGCTTCTTTGCCCCATAGCTGACTGTTTTAATTGGCTTTGTTTTTAATGGAACATTTGTGCTGCATAGATAGGGTCAGTGAAGAACTTTTGTTTGCTTGGAGCAGGTAGTGTTGATGGTGAAGAGTTATGACGTCATATAGATTGCAATGTGCAGAAAGAGTTGTAGTTTGCAAGCAACGTGCCAAGCCACTGCTAGGTGAAAATGTAATGTGTTAACAGCTATAAATGGCTTTATCATAAAACCAGAAACTTTTTGCAAAATGGCAGAGTGCCGTATTTTAGTTATGTGCCAAAAGGTGTAATCATGTTATACGAGATGTGTTCACTTACAGATGATGTGTTTAAACAGTGTTTTGTTCTGGAAAGATTTGGCATGGCAATATGTATAAATGTGTTGGTTTAAAAATTATCAGTGTTACAAGACAGGCAGGAGGCAGCACATATATCTAAACCACGTACAGTTTTCTAATGGAACTATGGGCATTACCTCAGCAAATTGGTGTGAAACAATGTTAGTCTTATTTTGTGTTAAGTATTTCTTTTTGTGTATGTGTATGTGTGTACTGTCTTGGCCAGCAGTTTAATTGTGTACTCTATTGTTATTTAAAGATATTTTAATATTGGTGGTGTTCAAGGACACTACAGGAATGGCTGGGTTTGAATGACCCTTGCATGCACACTGTGACCTTTTGCACGTTATTTGACATTTTATGTTACTATCAGTTCAAACTTGATGTGTATTCCATGCCTAAAGCAATGTTTTCATGAAAGCACACCAAGAGTGAACCATGTAATTTGACTTTTTATTGCAAAACTAGTACAATTTTGAAAAAAGGATTTTTAAACTGATGTGTGTTTGTTTTTGTTGTTTGTCTGTGTTTCACAGCTAACCTTTTTATTGCTACAGTATTCGAGCTGTCTCTTGCACCTCGAGCTGTGTCTTTCACCAGTAGGAGCTTGGAGGGAGGGGGTAAGCTACCCTTCCTCCCTTCCAGTGTAATACCCACAAAGGTTGCAAGGTACATGTCATATTTATACTGATTCATGGTCTGTAGCCAATGGTTTAACAACCTGGCTGCCCACTTGGGCTAAGGATGAGTGGAAAATTTATTCGAAAGAAATATGGGGAAAAGAACTGTGGCAGGAAATATGGACTATGGTGCAAAATACTCAGACCACTGTATTTCATGTTGATGCTCATTGTGCTTCAGATACACTAGAACGATGGTATAATTCTATTGCAGATGAAAAGCTAAGATTCTTCCAGTGGATATTGAAGAAACTCAAAGTCAGCAGTTATCAGGGCTGGCAAAATGGGCACATCAAAAATGTGGACATTTGGGAGAGAAAGCCACTTACAGGTGGGCATATAGTAGGGTGTACCTAACATTGGATTTGGTTAAAACTGTTATTGCTCAGTGTCCTATATGCCAACATGGGCAACAAAGACCAATCCCTCATATTGTGAAAGGACAATTGGGGAGAGCCTAGAAAATGGAAGAGAATATGCATGAAGCATTACAGATTTTAAATAACAGACCAATTGGAGAATCTGAGACCCCTTAATACGAATGATAACTCCTAATTTGCAAGTGCAGGCTTACTCAACCACAGAAACAGTGTTATATTGGGAAATTACACCAGAGCTCTGTCTCCTTGCAGAGCAACCCCAGAAGCTGCTGGACTTGATTTACATGCCCTTCAAGAATACAGAATAAACAGCAGAAACATTCAAGTGATAGAAACTGGTATTGGAATACAAATTCCACCGAGACATTTTGGTTGGATAGCACCTAAATCAGAACTAGCCCTCAAGGGAATACAAATTTTGGGAGGGTGATTGATTGTGATTATCAAGGAGAGGTGAAAGTAATTTTGTTGAATAGTAGAGAACAAAATATGTTAATTCAACAGTATGACAGAGTGGCTCAATTGTTAATTATTCCAGTTAACAAAATGACCTATAAAGGGACAAGCCCCCACTCTTAACAGCAAGAGGGGATAAGGTTTTAGATCTACAGGAGGTTTTAACAATGGTGCCAAAATATGGTTACAAACCAAATGGCCCTCCTGAACCAGCTGAGGTGATAGCCACGACGAGACAACACAGTGTTAATTATCAGATCAGGGAAGAAAAATGGAATACGTGCCTGCACATAAATGTTATCTTCGAGACTAATGAAATTTGTGTCTTTCTAGGTCCAGCAATGGATTTTAAAAGGAATGCTGGTGTGTCTTATGGTCCATTTGGCAGAGCTAGTTACCCTGGAGGAAGGATTCAAAGGGTTAACTGTAATGACACTGGTTGTAAAGGAACCTGGAGTTGGAAAAATGATACCAAAGATAGAACCCAGGAACTTTAGCTGCCCATCCGGACAGAAGTGTGTGGTACTGAACATGACATTTTCACCAGGGGTCAATCTCTGGATGACAACTGGTGGCTCAGGACAATATGCCTCCGAAACAGATGAAATCTCTTTGCAGAATAAGACTGCTATTAAATGCTGCAACTTACGAATAGTTGCATGGTGACTGTACAACATAGACTTGATTGCTGCATGAATCAAACAGACATTTTCAATGCAAGTATTACTTTGATTGACATAGACACGTTATTCTGCATGAATGCTACTGCAATAACTAATAGAACTACTTGGGCAGATCACATTACAGTGTTGAAAAATCATCCTGTATTTAGCAATGATAGTATAGTTAAGGTTCCATCCACATGTACATCAGTAGCGCAGTGGTATCAGAAAAATGTAATCCATTTTAACATAACGTTTTTGTTTAGTAGAAAATGCAAATATAAAAGAGCTTGGTATGATACGCTATTAGGTGGAGCAGGGGCAGGCATGGGAATTTTAAATAGTGTTGATATAGAAACACTGACTAACAGGCTTCAGGCAGTAGGAGATTGATGTATTTAGCTTAATTAACACAAGCTCAATGGATGCCAACTGTTTTCTTATCCCAAAGATTAACTTTGAATTATGATTTTGAGTTCTTGCAGTTATTTAATGCTTCACAGGTATGGGGAATGGGAGTAGCAGAAAATATTTCGCGATTTATTGATTGGACAGAATGCACAATCGACATATGTATTCTATAATACAAAGAAATAAGGCCCAGAGTGATTTAATGAGTAATAATGAATATGTGTGGAGGACGTGTTCAAATCATAGATTCCTAGTAATCATTGGATTGTAATGTCATCCACCACAGTAAAATGCACAGGTCCCTGATAATGAGCAGAAGCTTATTTTGTATTGGCAGCCCAATATTTTAGATCAATCAAGATTGAATATCTCGTTAAATAAAATTAAACAGATAATTCAGGAAACAGATGTAATGCAGGCTCATTTGGCAATAAGAAATAAATCATTAGTGCAAAGTCAGGTGCAAACTACGATAGTTAAAAATAAAATGATTGATTTAAGTTCCAAGATTCAACAAGAGACTACTCATTATTGGTGGGATATTTTTACAGAATGGTCTTCATCAGCTACAAAAGTGTTAAATATTCTGATACATCCTATCATAATCATTGCTGTAGTGACAATTATCTGGCTTATTTGGACTTGTTACTTATCATGTTATATTCGTAGTAATTTTGCTATGGTACCAATATCATACAAATCGTATTCACAATAATCAAAGGACCGAATGTAGTGATAGTATAATATGTTGATTATTGTCACTCCATTTTGTATGCTATTTCATGTAATGTATGTCATTTTATACTCCATTTTGTATTGTGTGACTCCATTTACATGCTGCTTCATTTAATTGGTGTTTTGCTCTTTAGATAGCCTCATTATTATGTTTTGCTTCAGACAGTGTATTTTGCTGACTTGAAGGTCGCATATTATCAGGCAACCTGTTTTTGTAGTTTTTTAAACTCCTGCTTAGCTCATAGTGTTCTAGGCACCCGGCCAGTGTTTGGAGCACAGTGACCTAGCAGGTGTAGGAATTCTGAGCAGTCCTTGTGGTGTGAATTTGCGCATCCTGGGAGCGGCCAGCTTCTAGAATGTGGAAAACAACACTATGAGGTTGCACGATTATTTTAACATAGCATAAGATATAAATGTAGCTTTCTCAATGCCTGGTTGGAAGCCTCTCCTGCAGGGTGGACGCATCGCTGTGGGGCCAGTTCCGGTTCGAGACTCCTAGCCAGGCTGACAAGGGGGCTTCCCAGCCATTGGAAGAGGGCTTGGATGATGCTTTATTGAATCGGTGATGTATAACTTTTTGTATTATATTTTGCTATAATAAAGCTTTGGCTTGCTGTACTTATTGTTTTGTTATTGTGTGTATGTGAGTGTGAGTGAGTAAAATAGCTGCCTGGTTTGAGTTGGCAGAACAGGTGCATAGGTAGGGGTATCACCAGCATAGGGAGGCAGGTAGTGATGCCATTATATAAAACCATGGTCAGACTTCACATGGAGAACTGTGTGCAGTTCTAGAGGTCGCACCTTTGTTAGGATATTAGCAGGCTGAAGATGGTCCAGAGAAGGGCGAATAAGATGGTACAGAGTTTGCAACACAAGACTTATGAGGAGAAATTGAGGGTCCTCAATGTGTACTGAGTGGAAGAGAGAAGGGAAAAAGGGGGGATAGGATAGAAACATTCAAGTACCTCAAGGGTATAAATATAACTACTGAGAAGCAGGAGACAGCTGCTACAGGCATATGTACCAGCTTCTGTGTAATATTCTTTTGTTCTTCTAAATCTGTAATCTACAGTATTTCAGTAACCACATGACCACACTGCCTTCTGTAGGCAATGTTATGCTGGTTGATGCCTGGTGTCAGATGGCAGAGTGCTCACCAGATTATGTTGTCATTTGAACAACTTCATAGAGTGTTCTTTTGCTGGTAAGCATTTTGGAAAGCTGGTGAAGGTCTCACAATTTTTATTATGATTGTATCTCCTTATGTCTGTCCCCTTTGGTTCCCCCATCCCCACACCCCAACCTTCATCAGTGGCCACAGCTGCAGCCTTCTTCTTGCTAAGATCGTGGGTGAGAAACAGAAACATAGAAACATAGAATTTGATGGCAGATAAGAACCGCTTGGCCCTGCTAGTCTGTTCATTTCCCTACCTGATTGATAAGCTGCAGATTCTAGTTAAACAGCTTGCTTCCTCTTCCCCCCCCCCAGTAGAACTGCCTTATATCTGTCTGTGAGCAGCTGCCTTCAGAGTCTGTGAGGTCTGACGTCTTTCAGTACCTCTTATTGGTCATCTTCCAACACAGGCAAAACACTGCCAGCTGAAAAGTAACTCAGGACAAGGAGGTTTCAAAGTGGGGAAGAAATGGAGTGAGCAAGAATGAAGTACTCATTCAGATGCGGTGTTGATTTTAAGATCAGCATACTGGTGTGGACATTGCAAACAGAACCCCAGCTCTTTAAGCAGCCTTATGAAGAGTAAAGGCTTCCCGAAGCACTGGGGTTGTGTTTATTGTACTGTAAGTGAGTTGCATCTAATTCGGTAATTTACTGTACCTTACATCTGGATGTATGGTAGGGCCAGCTTTAAATAAGCACTGCACCTGAATTAACACATGATGCCACAGAAACATAGAATTTGTCAGCAGAAAAGGACCGCTCAGCCCATCCAGTCTTCCTAAGTGTTCTCTACCTACTTGTAACTCCTGCCTATATATGTTACTGCATGTCTTATCCTGCCTGCATCCATCAGGACCTCCTTGTGAATGAGCTTGCTTAATAGATTTTTCCTGCAATGAACTTGAACATACACCACTTCCATAGCCCTATTGATTTCCGTTGACCCCCTCCTTCCCCTTTTTCTAATATACCCCTATGTTTATCCCATGCATGCTTCATGCCCCCTACCACCTTAGGTTCCACCACTTCTACTGGCAGTCTGTTTAAGGTGTCTACCATCCTTTCAGTAAATAAATATTTCTTCACACCTATCCTGAATGCCCCCCCCAGCTTCATTGTATGTCCCTTAGTTTGGGTGCTCATCCTCATTTGAAGGAAACTCCCCTAACTGTACCCTCGTAGTCTTGATCATGTCACCTCTCATCCTCCTCTCTTCCAGAGTATATATGTTGAGATTCTTCAGCCTTTCCCTGTAGGGATTCCTGTGAAAATTCTGAACCATTTTAGTTGCCCTCCTCTGGAAAACCTCCACCTTATGTCCTTTCTGAAGTGTGGACTCTAAAACTGGACACAGTACTGCAGCTGGGGGTATACCACAGAGTGAAACAATGGCAGCACAACATCCCTCTTCCTCCTATTGGAGATGCTACTCCTTATGCACCACAGAATCCAATTTGCCCTGCCCATAGCCTTCTGACACTGTACTGCCATCTTGAGGTTCTCTGATATAATAACCTCAAGGACCCTTTCATGTCTAGTGAGTATCAGTACCTCCCCCATCCTATACCCAGCATCTGGGGTTTCTATGCCCTAGGTACATGATTTTACACTTGTTGGCATTGAACCCCAAGCACGTAAGAAAATGGAATTGATTTGAATGAATTGCCGGCTTTTAAGCAGCTTTACAGGGAGTCTGTATGAGTGTGTGTGTGTGTGTGGGTGGGGGGGGGCTCTGCTACTATAAGTATTTGCTTTGATTTGGTATAATGTGCAAACAGACTAACCCTGCTCCCCACTCCGTGTGCTATATCAGAGATAAAAAGCCCAAATAGCATTGGGCCAAGCATTGAGCCATGCAGCACACCGCTTGTCACTGCTCTGGGTGCCGAGAGCTACCCCACGACCACCACCCTCTGCACCTTCCCCTGTAACCAGTTCTCTATCCATTTACTCAGACCACTTTCCACCTATACCCCTGCTTCTCCTCACTCTTCTCCTCCTTGGCCTGTCTCCCTCCTCCCAGTAGTCTGCATCCTTTGTCCTCCGTATTCTTACTGGGTGGTGGTGCTTTCCGTATTACACTCAGACCACTCTGCCTGCCCCCTTCCAGCGATACTACACCTCCGCCTTCACCTCTGTCTAGGGTGGTGAGCTCATCAGGCTCCCCTGTCTGGACTTTTCTACCTACCTCAGTCTTTTGACCCCCCATTTGTTTAAATCCACTTTAGTAGAGATATACCCCTCTAATCCTGGTTTTTTACATTTTTTTTATGTATTTTGCCACAGGGCTACGGTCGGCTTGGTCATCCCGATTGCCCCCCCAAGCCCTGCCCCCGACATCAGGCCTAGCTGCTCACCTCCACAGATTACCCCATGCTGGGGTGGTGAGGAGCTTCCCAGGTTGACCCACCGGAGCAGGATCCGGTTGAAGAGGCGCCACTCGGGGCAGGCAGGGGGGATCGAAAGCTCATGCTGCCTGACCGTAGCCCATTTTCCACTTTTCTTCCCTTTGCAGAGTGTGAGCATGCATTGATGCTTAGGCACAGCATGCCAACGTCCGCCACACTCTGCCACCCTTTACTACACCGCTGTAGTAGCATCCGCGGTCATCACCAGGGGTCACTACAGAGCGGTGGGTCCCAGGATCCCCCTCCTCGGGATAGGAGAGCAGTCCTCCAGATGCTCTATCCTATCCCTCCCTTGCCAATCCCTGGCTGCCCGGGGTTGTGTCTGAACCTGGATCACCAGCGTGGTGCGAGGTGTGGCGTCCAGCGCCTCAACTCTCAGTGCCAGTGGCCCGGCAGCAATGCTGCCTTTAATACTCCCTTCCCTTTCCTGCTCCAGTGTACCCTGTCCCCTGCGTACAAGTCACTGTTCCCCCCAGACCCTACCCCACTTAGTCACTAACCCATAATGTTTCGTGTGGCACCAATCCCTTAGCCACTCAAACTCCTCAAGCCTACCCTTCCTCCCCATGCTTGCATATGGTACCAGCAGTACCTCCACGAATGCCATTGACTTCCCAACCCCCTCACACTGCTAGCCCAAGTACTCAAACCTCCCCTCACTACTCCCACAGTGTCCCCTGCCAAGTCGTTTGTATCCACATGCAACAGTACATGAGGTTTCTTCCTCCCACTTGCTACATGTTTGAGCAGTGCCTGCCCTGCCCCTCCTGCAGTCAACCTGGGGACAGCTTCAACCCAAATATGGCTGTGCTTTTCCCCCTTTCCGCCCCATCTCACCCATTTCAGTATAGAATCCCCCAGGATGCATACCACCCTGCCCCTTACCCCCTTTCCCTTCTAATGCCCCTTCCACCTCCCCAGTATTCATTCTCCCCTGTCCCTTACCCCACCAACTGCACCCTCTGTGACTTCTGTATCTGTACCCCCTACTTCCATCTCACCCCTTTTCTGTGCCTTATTCCTCCCATTCCCCTTGAACCCCTTCTCAGCCTGACTACTTCTTACTGAGCTTCCCATGTCGACCTCCCCATCTCCCCTGTTGATTTTCAACCCCCCTCCTATCCCCACTGTTGTCAATTTAGAGCCCCCATTCCCTTCTACCCCAATAATGATACCCCTCCCACCCTTCCCGTAGACTTTCTCCTTCAGTCACCACCCCTCCTTCTTTACTAGCCTCCTTCTGCCCTTTTGTCCTCACTATCTCTTCCCCACCTGTTGCCATCCCTCTCTTGCCCTGCTTGTCCTCCCCCTTCAGTATGTTCCTGCTCCCCCTCTCTGTCCAATAGCAGGGTTTCGAATCTATTCCTACTTGATACCTGTCCTACATCTCTTCCCCCTATCAGTTTCCCCCTCCTAGTTGTTCCTCCATGCCACCCCTGGTCCCTCCCTACCTGCAGCCATCTGCTCTCTCTCCCCTGGTGCTCCTCGTGGTGTCTTCCTCCCCCACCAGGAGGCCCCACCCCGCCTTCGCCTCAGGCACCCTGTTCCTTCTTCTTTCTTTTCTGCTAGTGCCTCTGATACTGGGGTCGGTTTCAGTCCCTAGTTATTCTTCTTCCATCCCCCTTTGCCATCCCCTATTCCCCCTCAGGATGCCTACCATAGTCATCTGCCCTGCCACTTAGACTCCTTCCTAACCTCCACAGTTCCTCCCTCAAACAAGCCAGTCATCTACAGACCATACACCGCCCCCCATCCTCCAAGTCCAGTCCAGGATCATGGCAGACCCACACCTGTACAACCCTCCAGCCTTCCAAAGATGCCCGCCCTATTGACATGTAGCACCTGCCCCATTCTGGCCCCCATCGTATGTTACGGGCTGTTACTCCCAGGTTCTGTACCCTACTACAACTGTTAGGCCCCTATTTACTCAAATTCCAGCCCCCCCCCACACTAGTCCCCTTACTGACCCTTTACCGACCGGGGTAATTCAGTCTCAAATCTCATCCGTTACATACTGTATTACTGTAGCAATCCTAAAGCCTCCTTGTCTGTTTTTCACCCCTCAGCTACTATACTTTTTGTTCTCGGCTCTCATTTAGTTTCACTTAGCCCAGTTAGAAATCCTATTGCACTCCAAGTATTACTCAGCTCAGTTAGAGAAATAAACAGAACAAATAAAAATGTATTATTACAGCAATCATAACAGTATAGCTCAGTACTTAGCTCAGTTAGAGAAAGAAAGAAAGCAACTAAATCTGTATTATTACAGCAATCCTAAAGTATCCAATCATTGCTTTGTCTCCACTCCAGAGACCCTACTGTAAATAGGACCACAGAGGACCATGTGCAGGAGGGTGGGTGACTGTAAAGTCCCAGCAGAGCTCCACTGAGCTCGCTCACTCCCCCCCTCTCTCACTCGCTCATTCTATTTCTGTTGATGCTGCAGGCTGCCCTTTTGTACTGGGCTCCTGCTTGCATTGGCACCTTTTTCTGCCCACAAAGAAATCCGCAGCAGTCCAGACAAAGCTCCATTGACCTCGCTCACTCACCCGCTCTCACTCGCTCATTCTGTTTCTCCCAGCACTGCAGGCTTCCCTTTTGTAAGGGGCTTCTACCTGCATTGGCACCTTTTTCTGCCCACAAAGAAATCCTCAGCAGTCACGCTAGAGCTCCGTTGAGCTTGCTCACTCCCCCTCTCTCACTCGCTTGTTCTGTTTCTCCCACCACTGCAGGTTGCCCTTTTGTACTGGGCCCCTTCCTGCATTGCTGCCTTTTTCTGCCCACAAAGAAATCTGCAGCAGTCCCAACAGAGCTCCATTGAGCTCATTCACTCCCTCTCCCTCACTTGCTCGTTCTGTTTCTTCCGGCGCTGCAGGCTGAAACATAGAAACATGGAATTTGACGGCAGATAAGGACCGCTTGGCCCACCTAGTCTGCCCATTTTCCTACCTAACAGATAAGCTGCAGATCCTAGTTAACCAACAGCTTACTTCCTCCTACCCCCCACTAGGACTGCCTTATGTCTGTCTCATGCAGTCATGAATTCCCCCACTGCTCTTGACTCCACGGCCTCCTCAGGGAGGCTGTTCCATGCATCCACAACCCTCTCTGTTAAAAAAATACTTCCTCACATTACCTCTGAGCCATATCCCCTCTATCTTCAAATTGTGCCCACTTGTTCTTGCACATCTCTTTTTCTGAAAGATGCTACCCTCTTGGACTTTGCTGATTCCCTTGAGGTACTTGAAAGTTTTTATCATGTCCTCTCTCTCCCTTCTTTCCTCAAGGGTATACATATTAAGCTCCTTTAGTCTTTCTTCGTATGTCTTCTGGTGCAGACCCTGCACCATTTTGGTTGCCCTCCTCTGGACAGCCTCCAAAATGGTGCAGGGTCTCCCCTTTTGTACTGGGTCCTGCCTGCATTGGTGTCTTTTTCTGCCCACAAAGAAATCCACAGCAGTCCCGACAGAGCTCAGTTGAGTTCGGTCACTCACCCGCTCTCACTCACTCGATCCTAATCTGTCCCAAACACTGATTTCCGAAAGTGACTGCACTATTTTGCATCGGAAGTGTGAAAACATAGTTCAGCCAGGATGTGAAAAATGACAGCTGTACTGTTCATCAGGAGGTGTGGAAAAATTGCAATGTTGAAAATCTGGAATGAAGATATTACAAATTTCCGAAGTTACGAGCGTGCATGGAACCTGCTCAACGCATGCTTGTAACACACTCATTTTATGGACTTTCATCACAAAATTTTCAGCATAGGCATTTTAAGTCCTCTGCTCATGAACAGTGTCACTGTGATTTTCTTAATGCATCCCGAACATTGATTTCCCACAGCGACCGCACTATTCTGTGCCAGAAATGAGAAGACACATTTCGACCAGGATGTGAAAAATGACAGCTGTACTGTTCATCAGGAGGTGTGGAAAAATGGCAAAGTTGAAAATCTGGAGTGAAAATATTACAAATTTGTGAAGTTCTGACGTCGCATTAGTAACTTTGTGCGATGCGCTCATAAAACAGTAATTTTTCCCTCAAATTTGCAACATAGACTTTTGACAGCACACCTCATGAACACTGCTCTATTGTTTCATTAATTGGTCCCAAAGGTGATTCCACACAGTGACTGCAAAATCACCTTTTGGGACAGATTAACGCCATAACAGTGGTTGAATTCATGAGGAGGGGGCCAAATAACCCCATGTTGAAAATTTGATGCCAAAATTCCAAAATATGCCAGAGATATGCAAAAAAGTTGAAAAGCCCTATTTATGCCATTATACAGTTTACCGGCATTTTCTCAGTTCGTGGTCGGCTTTGAAGAGTGCAGATGTGTTCACAGTCCACCAATGATCATCACGCTGGACTCCAGAGGTAGAGTATGGGGTGAGGGGTGTGGGGAGGCAGGAATGCACAGTGGGTAGGCGAGGTTGTGGGAGGCAGAGACAGCGAGGGATTGTTTTCTTTTTTATAGGTTTAACAAACAAAAAAAAAATTGCGGGACAGTTTTTTCTTTACAGGGGCATTGGGCACACTGGGGTGGGCTCCCAGCATGCCACCTGACTGTTTGGGGGAGCTGTAGCTGATGGGGGAGTGGGCTCCCCCGTCGCAACCTGAACTCGCACGGGGACTGAAGCCAACAGAGATTGGGGCCCTCATCGGCAAACAAACACTGTTGTGGAGGGTACATGCTGCCGAGGGGGATTGGGCACCCCTTTGGCACTGGGGGCTCAGTAATATTGTTTGTGATTAGGGCAGCAAGCCACCACCATGTTCACAAACAATGTTACAGTACCAACGTTCTGCCCAACAATGATGGGTCACTCCCTCATTGCAGCAGAATGGCTGACGCTGCAATAATGAAGCCACCCCTGATTGCAGCGGCTAAAACATGTATAGGTTGTGGCATGCTGGCTGAACTAGTGTCAGCAACAGTGTGCCACCCCATTGGGGAAAGCGGTGCAAGCCTCAAAAGGCAGTGGGGGCATTGGCCACAGCAGTGCCGCGCCTCCACAACCTGCTTCTGGAGCAAGCTGCCACAATATGTTTCTTGCGCATGCACACAATCGACATAAAAAGGAAAGGGACTTACTATTAACTAGGGGTGGAATCAGAATCCTGGTCTTGGACTCCATCCACTCTCCTTCATCTAACTACTCCTTGGAGGGGACGTCCTCCTCATCTGAGAGTAATTTGTTAAGGTCAGAAGTTTCCCCCAAATCCCCATAATCCTCATCCTGGCCTTCTAATAAGTCAGGATTGTGGTCTGCCTGCACATCTGATTCTGCAGCCTCTTCCATGCTGTGTCACACCTGAATGTGTCTGTGTGGGCCCCCCGACCTGAGGGGCCCAGTTTGGGGTCAGTGGTATCTGCTGGGATGTCCTGTGGGACATCAGGGCTCAGAAGCTCACCAAGGAGCAATAAGAGAGATTTTCACAATTCTGCTTTGCCACTGTGAAGAGACAGACCAGGTGCCCCCTCCCCAGCTCGGAGGACCTGCTGAGGGGAACCGTGAGAGAAATATTATGCTGGGCAACACATTGAGGACAATATGTACCTATGGGGGAGGGCCTCATCACCCTTCTGCAGGTCTTATGTCTTTTCATAATTAATGATCTACTGTAAGCCATAGTGCCAATAACAGATAAAAGGGACAGGAAAATACCCAGATTTTAAACTGTATTAGTAATATTCAGTCCATAATTGTCAAACCAACTTCCAAATGCTCCAGTAGGTTTCAAAAGTGCTAAACTGAGGAAACACTAGCATGAACAGTAAAAGAAGGTGACAAGACTTTCTATAGATACATTAGTGAAAGGAGAAAGTCCAGAGGGGGTATTGCTAAGCTTAATAGAGAAAAGGGAGCATGTGAGAAGGAGGACCATGTAAAAGCATCTATCCTAAATAGATACTTTTGCTCAGTATTTACTGAAGAGAAGGTAGGGCAGGGCCCACAGCTCAGCACCATGGACACAGGGGAGGGAGGTGAGCACTACTCCCTTCACAAAAGAAAGGGTCCTACAAGAGCTTGCTAAGCTCAGGGTGGATAAGGCAATGGGATCTGACGGCATACATCCCAGGGTACTTAAGGAGCTAAAGGTGGAACTAGCGGAGCCATTAGCGGAACTGTTTAGTGAGTCTCTGAGCACAGGAGAGGTCCCAGAAGACTGGAGAAGGGCTCATGTGATCCCTGCCTCACAAGAGTGGTAGCAGGGAGGAGGCAGGGAACTACAGACCAGCCAGTCTTACCTCAGTAGTGGGCAAGATTATGGAGGCACTCCTTAAGGAAAGGATAGTGCAACACCTGGAATCCATAGGGGCACAGGATCCAAGACAGCATGGGTTTACAAACGGAAGGTCCTGTCATACTAATCTCATAGATTTCTTTGACTGGGTAACCAGAGTGGTGGACCAAGGGGGAGCAGTTGATTTCGCCTACCTTGACTTCAGCAAAGCTTTTGACACTGTTCCACATAAAAGATTGATAAATAAGCTGGGTAGGCTTGGGGTGGGTCAGAAGTTGGTCAACTGGGTGGCAAACTGGTTGACAGGCAGAAAACAGAGAGTGGTGGTAAATGGTATACAGTCAGAAGAGATGCAAGTCACAAGTGGGGTACCTCAGGGATCAGTCCTGGGGCCAGTCCTCTTCAACATCTTTATTAGTGAACTTGCAGATGGACTAGAGGGTAAGGCTTGTCTGTTTGCAGATGACACCAAGATCTGCAACAGACCAGATGATCTAGATGGGGTGGGCAGAATGAGAAGAGATCTGGATAAACTAGCAAAATGGTCAGAAGAGTGGCAACTGGGATTTAATGCAAAGAAGTGCAAGATCATGCACATAGGGAAGAGAAACCCTGAAGCCACCTATAGGCTGGGAGGGAGTTGCTAGCAGTCACAAAGGAAGAAAGAGACTTGGGCATCATCATCACTGATGACCTGAAATCATCAAACAGACCTCTAAAGCAGTAGGTAAGACTGGGGGTGTATTAGTAGGGGTATCACAAGTCGTGAGAGGGGTAATAATCCCTCTTACAAGACACTGGTTAGGCCCCATCTGGGTACTACGTGCAGTATTGGAGACCAGACCTTCACAAGAACATTAACCAAATTGAGGCAGTCCAGAGAAGGGCAACAAAATGGTGCAGGGACTGCATCAGAAGACATACGAGGACAGATTAACAGAGCTCAATATGTATACCCTTGAGCGAAGGAGGGAGAGAGGTGATATGATCGAGGCATTCAAACACCTTAAGGGCATTAACAAGGTGAAAGAGTCTATCATGTTTAAATATAAGAAAAATAGCAGGACAAGAGGACACAGCATGAGATTAGAGGGGGGCCAATTAAGGGGGAATGTGAGGAAATTCTTTTTCACAGAAAGGGTGGTGGATGCATGGAATGGCCTACCTCAAGAAGTGCTGGCTATGAATACAGTGCAGGGCTTCAAACAGGCATGGGATAGACATAATGGAGCAATACAAATGAGTTTGAATAGATAGGCCACTGACAGAGCAAAGGTCGATGGCACATTTATAAGGTAGAAAAAGAAATGGGCAGACTGGATGGGCCATGCGGTCCTTATCTGCCGTCAACTTCTATGTTTCTATGTTTAAATGGGCCGGCCCGCCGGCACAGCGATAGTGCTACCACTTGCACCACCAACAACCCGGGTTTGGAAATGAGCCTGGAGAGTTGGAGGGCTGGTCGGGGAGGAGGCTGAGTGTCCCAGGGACTGCTTGCCTTCTCCAGGATGGTGGGGGCAGAGGCTTGGTACTCGACTGGCCCCAGGCTGAGGCCTGGGGTACAGAAAGACCCAACCAGTACAAGGGAGAGATATGCGACAGACATCGGTGGTTATGCCTTCACATTGGGTGCATGTCACATCCACACAGAAAAAGGGAAAATAGCTCTCTAGGCACCAGGAAGACAGCATGCTTGGTGCAGACCCCATAGCTCACACCTGCAAGTCCCAGACGGACCCGACGAAACAAGAAAGTTCAGGGTGCATGGTCCCCACCTCGTCCCCACCTGGGGGGAAGAACCACGGCTCCATGGTGGGTACCGGAGGGCTCCAGGTAGGTGTAAGAAGCAGGGGCAGACACCATAAGAGATTCCCAATGGTGCAGTGATTGGCGAGATGAGGGGAGGAAAAAATGCAAGTAAAAAAAAAGGCGCTAAACTGAGTGTGCATGCGTGGCATGACCCCTGGGCTTATGGAGGCAGTCACGCACATGCATGGACATGCTGTGTGTGTGTGTGTTGTGCAATAGAAGTCCATGGATATTAGCACTGCACAAAGCTGTTAGCGCTGCACACATGCTTGCACCATGGATGCACACTCTGGACACTGGTAGGAAGCTGAATTGATGAAGAAGCACATGACCAGCCCTAATGACAGCCGTGCAAATGGTAAAAAGTGAGGTTGAAGTGGAAAATCACAAAAAAAACTCACAAGTTAACCAAATTCACAATTTTGCTAGAAAAAAGTGAAACCTCCAAAATCTCAAGGTGGGGGCACAAGGGAACTAACGCCAATGACAAGTGGCCCCTAGAGACCCTAAACTCCCAATAATTTAAATCTGTACCTACCTGTTGTACCTTTTTGCTTCAATTTTTTTAAAGTTTTCTACAGAAGACCATTAAAAACACCCTAGCAAAGCAGAAGTGGCTCCTGATCCACACAGGGAGTAAGAAAAAGTGCAGGTTATTCAATCTGAAAGCCGCAGCTTTACAGGCATGATTTTAATTTAGAGGTGCTTGCTGAAACAGATAGCCCCAGCCTGCAGAGCAGACTTGCAGCCCCAACTGAAGTCTTGAAATCTTGAAGCTTGAAATTCTTGAGAGAAGAGTAAAGTAGCTTTGTCCCCTTTGCATTGCAGAACTTACCTGGGGAGTTGCTGCTGCTGCATGGAATCCTCATGTACCCAACCCATTGACAATGTGGAGTGTTGCAGAATGTAATAAACTTTTTTTGGTTGGTAGGGGGCCACAAGTGACTCACATTCCCTTTTGTTGTTGTTTTTGCTTTTTTGGTGAGGATGTCACCTGAGTGACTCCTCTATTTTTTTTTTTTTGGCAAAAACAATGGGACCACCACCAAAAGACCAGAGGAGACAACCCAGGAGGTCTTCTGCCAGTGCCCACAGGGTGAGCTGCCTGAGGCCCTGTCTATTAGCTGAGTGGGGGATGGTGGGCCGGTGTCAGAATCAATGGTGAAGACATTCTGGGAGGTCAACAATTACGTTAAGTATGTAATTTTCATGTCTTCCAAGAATCAGTCTTCACAATTGATTCATACTAATGGGTCTGAGTACCCAGCTTCCCAAAAAGGGAGGAGCTGGATCAGCCTGAGGGTAACAAGTACCCTCAGCCCTCTGCGTGAGGGAGAACACCTGAGGGCAGGGGCTTCTTACAGATCTGATGGATCTCGAGACCAGTCTGAGTTAGATGGATGAGCAAGAGAGTGCCACAATAGCTCCTGTCTGACCCTAAGGGAGAAGAAGGTTATTCCTTGGAACTGGGAGTTATGCACCTTTCCGCGGCCATAGGTACTAGTCGAGAAAGGCAAAGCCACGTCATCCACCGAATGTAGACTCTGGTTCCCAGCAGTCTGGAAGCCACCTTATTGGCATTGTATGATGTCCTTGTCTGGTGCCTGGCCAACTCCATGCTCTTGGTAGAAAGGCAGATGGCCTGCCTGGCTAAATCTGAATGAGGGATGGCAGCTAGAAGCTGTCCTAGCTGCATCCAACAGGCACTTGTTGTAAACTGCCTGGTGTGCCTGATGTGCAGCAAAGCACATCAGACAAAAGCAAAAGGAAGCTGGGAAGGCAGTCAGAACAGCAAAGGCCCAAACCGAAGAAAGGATAGCCAACTCAGTTAAGAAGGGGGATAAAACCTTTTATAGGTACATCAGGGAGCGAAGGAAGACCAAGGGAGGGATAGTGAGGCTTAATAAAGGGGGGAGGGTGGGCAGAAGGTGACTGTGAAAAGGCAGAGATACTAAACAAATATTTTTGCTCAGTATTTACAAAGGAAGAGGGGGAGGTACCTAAAACAAACAGTAGAAACACTCTGGATACAGAAGTTGATACCAGCCCATTTACAGAAGAAAGGGTTCTGAAAGAACTCTTAAAACTGAAGGTGGACAAAGCAATGGGGCCTGATGGGATTCATCCCAGAATTC
Source organism: Neoceratodus forsteri (assembly GCA_016271365.2). Classification (NCBI taxonomy): domain Eukaryota; kingdom Metazoa; phylum Chordata; order Ceratodontiformes; family Ceratodontidae; genus Neoceratodus; species Neoceratodus forsteri. Next base: position 472,562,443 of record JADMNL010000022.1, on the reverse strand, counting down.
TAAAAGAACTAAGGGTAGAATTAGTGACACCACTGACTACCCTGTTTAACAAATCATGGTAGGATGGGGTGGTACCTGAGGGCTGGAGGAGGGCAGATGTGATTCCCCTTCACAAAAGTGGGAGCAAGGCAGAAGCAGAAAACTACAGACCTGTTAGTTTAACCTCAGTGGTAGGGAAAATGATGGAATCACTTCTGAAGGAAAGAATTGTCGAGTATCTAGAGGCCAGAGGGGCATAGGACCCAAGGCAGCATGGATTCACAGCAGGAAGGTCATGCCAGACAAATCTGATAGATTTCTTTGACTGGGTGACCAAAGTAGTAGATCAGGGAGGGCTGTGGACATGGTCTACCTAGACTTTAGCAAGGCATTTGACACAGTCCCACACAAAAGATTAATATACAAGTTAGCTAGTCTGGGAGTGGGTCCCAAAATGACAGCCTGGGTAAAAATTGGCTGGAGAATAGGGCACAGAGAGTAATAGTAAATGGAGTCCCTCTGAAGAAAGGGGTTACTATGTGAGGTACCGGTGAGGGTTCAGCATAGATTTGGTCCCTCTCTAATGTCTTTATGCTTTGCCATTGCAGAGGACTGGAAGGAAAAGTATGTCTCTTTGCAGATGACACAAAGATCTGCAACAGAGTTGATGTACAAGGTGGGGTGGAAAGGATGAAAAGGGACTTGGCAAGGTTAGAGGAATGGTCAAATGTATGGCAGCTTAGATTCAATGCTAAGAAGTGCAAGGTAATGCATCTGGGAAACAAAAACCCAGGGGAAGAGTACACAATGGGGGGTGAGATACTAACAACAACAAAAATAGAAAATGACCTGGGGGTAGTAATATCAGATGACCTAAAGGTGTGCAAGCAATGTGAGAGGGCAGCAAGGAGGGCTGGGGGGATACTGGGATGCATAGAGAAAGGCATCATCAGTAGAAAACAGGAAGTTATTATCCCTCTGTACAGACAGCTGGTCAGACCCCATCTGGAGTACTGCATGCAGTTCTGGAGACCCAGTCTTCGACAAGACATAGACAGGATGGAAGCTGTCCAGAGGAGGGCAACTAAAATGGTGCAGGGTCTGCACCAGAAAACATATGAAGAAAGACTAAAGGAGCTTAATATGTATAGCCTCAAGGAAAGGAGGGAGAGGGGACATGATAGAAACTTTCAAGTATGAAGGAATCAACAAAGTCAAGTGGGTAGCATCTTTCAAAAAAGAGGTGTGCAAGAACAAGGGGCACAATTTGAAGATGGGGGCAGCTCAGAGGTAATTTAAGGAAGTATTTTTTCACAGAGGGTTGTGGATGCATGGAACGGCCTTCGGAGGAGGTTGTGGAGTCAAAACAGTGGTGGAATTCAAGCATGCATGGGACAGTCATAAGAGCAATTCTAGGGGTGGGGTAGGAAGAAGTAGGCTGCTGGCTAACTAGGATCTGCAGCTTATCCAGTAGGCAGGGAAATGGGCAGACTGGGTGGGCCAAGCGGTCCTTATCTGCTGTCAAATTCTATGTTTCTATGAATGCACATCATGGTGCAAGCTGAGGAAAATACTGTCCTACCCAAAACATCTGCCTGAGCAGAGTCAGCTTTGGGAGGTCAGCCACGTACTGGGCACCAAGGCCCTATCAGGGTCTGCATAACCTGAATCCCCAGGGTGGTGCAGTGTGCAATAGCTTTGTAGGATGTCCCTTGGGGCTGGGACAGGAATGTTGAGATACCTCCAAAGTATTCTAGAACATTCTTCTCTGTCGTCCAGCGAGGGATGACACAGTTGACATTGCTGAAAACTCCTATGACTCCCAGCTGTAAGGACAGGGTATTGTGGGTAGCAATTGTGCCAAGATCCAGCACCTGCAACATGTCTGTCAGGAATCTCTGGTATAGCACTTACTCTGAGGCCAAAGACATGTGGAGGGAGGATCCTGTGCCCTCAGAGGAGGATGCTGACAGAGAGGAGACGATGAATGTTCAAGTGGGTGGAGCCAGGAGCACAATCGGAGCTGGACCCTGTTGACATGTCTGTGGTACTGGTACAGGGCACCAGCCACACTTCCATGCTGACTCCAGGTGATTGGCATCAGAGGACCTATGATCCCTGGAATTTTAGGGAGAGGTGGTACAAGCTTGAGAAGGAATCAAGAGCTAGAGTCTCTAAGGGTTATACCTGGGCTCTGAGAATGCCCAGTGAAACCTTGCCCAAGTGGAGGGCCCAGCAAAACCACCTGAACAACGCCAATCTACTGAAGAAGAATGACCAGGATGGTGCCCTTGAGTGGAGATCCTCAGATGAGGAGAGGAGAGCAGAGCCATTCAGTCTCCATGGGGCAGCTCCAGTCCTCCCCAGAGGCAGGCTCAACTGAGAACTCAATGCTCTGGCCATCCTCTGACCCAGAGCCAGTGGTGCTTCTGGCACCAGACCCAGGCTAGTAACTGGCCTACACACAGGTTCCCCTTCAGCCCTGTAGCTGGTACCACCCTCAGTGCCATGCATGGAGTCAGTTCTGACACTGTCCCTGGGTTTGTCCCTAACCTGAAACCATCAGCAGTGTCAGGAGTCAGCCCGGTGCTGCAAACAGCACTGGAACGAGGGATGGACTTAGGGGAGACACCATCACCAGCGAGCCCAGAACCAATACCAGGACTGGTGTCATGTCCATCACTAGGGGTGGTGTTACCCTCTCCCTGGAGCCACAAGGGCAGCTTGGAGGAGAGGTCTTCACCTGCACCTCAGCAACCGGATGCCGCATGGCCTTGGTGTGGTCCCTCTTCCGGTACCATGAGTAGTACCGGGGGGGCCTGATGTCATCGCCAGTACCACCCTGCTCATGGACACCATGGATGATGTCAGGAGCTGTGGTGGCACTAGGCTGTGACACAAAGGGGTCCATTGGTGTAGACTGACCATATAACTTCAGCCTCACCACCAGGGATGTTTGCTACCCAGGGCAGACAGACTGGGGGTTGCTTAGCCAGCCACCCAGAAGGAGCCAGCCGTCCACCAGATCTACCCCCATGGGGCTTCCAACACCTCAGCAAGATGAGGTTAAGAAGCATCCTGCACTTTCACAGCACCTATGGCACTGGGAAAGGAGCCCAGGGAAGAGCACAAAAATCTGGCCATGGCCATGGCCTCAGGCATGCATCGCCAGCCTCCGAAAGTGAGAGTTGAGTGATCCAACTTTAACTCACGGACTTCTAGGGTGTGGTAACTCATAGAAAAGCAGGCATTGCATGAATCCATGTCATGAGTCGAGCCATAGAATTTCCAGCATACTTGATGTTGGTCCATCTCTACAGTCGGTTTCCCACAGGGGCAATGACACATGGGGAAGGGGGGTCTGGCAGTCATCTTTAGCCCCCTTTCCTTTTTCTCACACTTTGACATCTTTGAAAAATAATAACAAACAGGCAACACCATACACAGAAGAGTTTTTGGTGGTGACATAGAAGAAATTCAGTTAACGACAGTTAAACTGAGATGCTGTCACTCCTGTAGTGTGCACTAGATGGCAGGAAAAACAGAACTGAGTTGCAAGAGGGAGCGGTCAATGTTTATTGGCTAACATGCGGCACTATGTGAGGTACGCACAGTGTACGGGGGATGTCAGTAGCCAGTGTTGGCTCCTTCTCTGCAGAAAAACTCCTATGCGGTCCTAGTGCCTCTGACCCTAGATCCATAAATATAAATCAATGGTGAAGATTGATTCTTGGAAGATCACGTTTGTTTGCAGTCCTTGATCAACCCCCACTACATCTTTCCTGGACTGGGGAACACCCCTTAACACAGTCTAGCCAATCAAGGTGCAGACAGAGGAGAGGAAACTATTGCATCATAAGTGGCTGCACCGTTTGGCGATGTTCCTGACGTCCAGGAAGTAAGCAATAAGAGTAGATTAAGGATTTGAAACAAAACAAGGCTGGTTAACACCATTAGCGTACATTTTAGTTCTACTAAGAAAGGACACAGATAAAACAACCAATAACATCAAGGAATTTTAGGGAAGGTAAACAGTCATGTGGGTTTGCAACAAAAAAATAATATGGTACAAAAAAGGTTCACAGTGTCCCTTTAAGTCCTCTGCAGACTGTCCTCCTCTGCCCTGGAGTCATTACCCTCATAAGCTTTGTGTTCTTGTGTCACTGGTATACATTTGTAACTTGAGATCCCTGACTCCAAGTCATCAATAAAAGAAGATTTGCTGAAACTTGTATTACCTTTAGCAATATATAGATTACCATTAGTAGCATTGCCCCGGGTTAGAATCATGAACTGAGTTTAGTGACTGACCTTACTCTGTTTGATCATCAGGAATTGTATGATTAATTATAGCTTTGTTGCTAGATAATGCATCTCTTCACCTAGATACGAGAAACCAGTTCCACCTTGCAAATGTAGCCTGGGATAGAATAGCTAATATGTAATGGTGATTTTGCTGGCTTTGTGTTTTGCAGAATTTGCAAGTTATGTAACAAATAGGGTGTCTGTTTCCTCATTTGGCCTCAAATTACCATATAGCCCTGTAATCCAAGTGAAGTAAACACAGTGCACTATAAACTAGTTCTTTGATTTTTTTTTTTTTTTAGTTGTTTAACCAGGAATAGCACACTAAGCTGAAAGCTTTCTTACAGGTGCGACCTGGGAGCACAGGGAAGTTAAGTGACTTGCTCAGGGTCACACAGTATGCAAGTGGAAGCGGTGGAATTCAAACCCAGGTCTGGTCTGCTGGATGTCGCCAGATTTGCAGCTCAGAGCCTTAAACCACTGCGCTATACTGCCTTCTTGGCATGATCTAACTTTAATTTGTTCCCAGAAAGCAACTCAACAGCTATGTTGTCTCTTAGTCTTGTCACATGATCCTTACTGGAATAGTGTGCTTTAACTGGGTTCCCAAATGCTTTCCAGATCAAAAGGTTTGAAGTTCAGTGCTATTTTTCATCTCATCATGGCCTGGGGGGAGTCCCCACCTTTACCAATTTCAGCCCCACTTACCGTTTACAGTATTGGTGTATTATTACATTGTTACTGTATTGTGTCAGGTAGTTTACCGTTGCTGACTAAAACACTATATATACTGTTTTGCCTTGTCATAGCATAGATGAGTAACTCTCTGTTTTATCTGCTGCTGCAGCTGTACGAAGGTTTGAGACGGTTTGTGTGAGGGCCCTATCATATTAATTTGTATTGTATTGGATCATGTTGTCTAAGCCTCGAAGACTGAAAGATGATCTATGTGGGAGGATGGGGTCAGTGAATACCAGGAAAACAGGAATCTGAATATATACATACAGCACAGAATTTCAGATGGATATACCTATTCAAACATGTACACATACTGTATATATGGAGGAACATAAACTCTTTATACTTTTGCTTGCAGATGTTAGGTGAAAAGAATGGAGCTGGTGAGGTGGTAAACATTTAAAGGCTTACAGAAAAGTTAGAAGATCTGCCACGTACTATGATTTGTTGGTGGGAACCTGGTCATAGGATTTACGGTATCTGGACACAGTTTGAAACAATAGAAAGGGCAGGACATGAAAGGCTACAGTATATCTTATTTCCATCCTCCACATTTTTTAGGATCCTATGGACTTATTCTAAGATTTTCTTTTAACGTTTTATTAGTGGGATAGAAAAAAACACACAAACAAATTTCCTTGGCAAAAACAAACAAATATATCACATTGTTACAAAAGAAATGTATCTTACAACCAACTGATAAAAACATGGGGTGAGCAGTGGAAGCACGTGCAAACAATATATTGTAATTTCAGCAGTAAAAATCAATATTATGTGTTACCTTAAAGAGAAACATTGGAAAAGGTAGAGCTTTACCCATGCACTACAAAAATTCCTGATTAGTGCTTTCAGACAGTAACATTTTTTTAAATTACTCTAATTGATTTTTTAGTGATTTAAACAGTGCCCTTCAACTTTCACTTTCTATTGCTGGAAGCCACCATTTAATGAGTAGCAGAGAGCTTCCTGAGCTCACTTTATGCAAATATGTCCTGCCAACCAATAGCTGTGGTCAAACAGGCATATTAGCATACAGTGAACTCAGGAAGCTCACTGCTGCTCATGAAATGGCTGCTGCCAGCAACAGGAAGTGGAAGTTGTGGGTAACTGTTCTAAATCAGTAAATAAAGTTATTACTGTCTGAAAGCACTAACTGAGAGTTTCTGTAGTGTGTGAGGAAAGCTGAGTCTTTTCCATTGTTTCCCTTTAAAGAGCAGCTAATGCCTTCAGGAAAACTTTATCAAAAAATAATATTCAGACATACTTTAGTTTACATTTCACATTAGTTCTATATTTCTCCTCTCCGTTATTTTATTACTGAGGTGATGTGATTTGCATAAAAACATGATCTTTGCTACTGCACAGTTCATCTATTCCTGTTACTTTCTCCCTACCTGATGTCATAATGCCCTACTTGTGACATCACAGTTACTCCCATGACAACAGAGTGTGATGTCACAACAGGGTATGATGACTTGAAGTAGGGAGTAAGCTACACAGGCAGATGAACTCTAGTGGATTGAGATCATGTATTCATGAAAATTTCCTCAGTAACATCAATCAATCAATCAGCTTTATTTTTTAAAAGCCTTTCCAAAGCCAAGGCGCTTTTACAATAGATAAAACAAATACATAAGTTAAAACAACAGCCTAAAACTAATCATTAAAATATACTTAGAAGTCAGAATAGGCCAAACTAAATAAATGTGTTTTTAAAGCTAATTTAAAACTTTGGACAGTCAGGCAATTTCACACCCAATAAGGTAGAGAATTCCACAGGGTTGGGGCCATGAAACTAAATGATCTGGCCCCTGATGTCTTTAAACGTACCCTGAGAATCTCCAGCAATCCCTCATCGGTGGATCGGAGTGGATGGGAGGGACAGTAGGGATGCAGAAGATCTTGTAGACAGCTAGGTCCCTGATTGTGTAGGGCCTTATAGGTCAGCAAACTGACCTTGAAGGTAATCCGCCACTGTACAGGCAGCCAGTGCAGTCTGCAGAGGACAGGCATTATATGACTGGTCCTAGACATACCAGTCAAAAGCCTGGCCACCGCATTCTGCACTAACTGCAAACGGTGGATATCCAGCCCTGGTAGCCCTAGGTACAGAGCGTTGCAGTAGTCCAGGCAAGAGGTAACGAAGGCGTGGACCAATGTTGGAAGGTCGTCAGCAGGAACCAGATGCTTCACCCGGGCTATGTTCCTCAGATGATAAAAAGAGGTTTTGACAACAGCTGACACCTGATGTTTAAGAGTCAGGCAATCATCAAATATAACACCCAGGTTCCACACCCAGTCTGAGGCAGCTAACTGGGTCCCCCCAAGCCAAAGACCCAAAAGTGACCCCATTGGCAAACCCACCCCCCGACGACCTGGGTCCACAACCAACACCTCAGTTTTATCAGGGTGCAACCGCAACCAGCTCTCGGTCATCCAGTCTTGGATCTCGGTGAGACAGTTGTTAAAGACCGATACAGCATCACCCTAGTTAGGCACAAAGGACATGTACAGCTGAGTATCATCTGCATAGCAGTGAAAACTCAAGCTGTACCGCCTAATAATCACTCCCAACGGCAGCGTATATACTGCAAACAACATGGGTGCCAAGATGGAGCCCTCCGGCATCCCAGAGGATAGGGGAATGATGCCAAGGAGGAAATCCCAGACGCCACCTTCTGAGTTCTACCCTGAAGGAATGATCAAAACCAACTGAGGACCAGGCCCAAAAGTCCACAGATAAACCGCAGGCACCCCAACAGCACTCCATGGTCAACGGTATCAAATGCCTCAGAAAGATCAAGAAGGACCAAGATGGAATGTGTTTTTTGATCTCTCGCTATTAAGAGGTCATTTAGTATCCGAACAAGGGCCGTCTCGGTATTATGTCTCTTCCTAAATCCAGACTGGAGAGAATCATAGACATTGTAGCTGGTCAAATGACCGTCCTGCTGCAGCGCGACCACCTTCTCAATAACCTTACCTTCAAAAGGCAGGTTAGAGACAGGCCTTTAGTTAGCTAGACAGTCCAGGTCCAAGGAGGGCTTTTTAAGAAGGGGCTGAATAACAGCTTCCTTCAGGGGATCAGGAAAGATCCCTTTCTCCAATGACAACCAAACTATCTTAGCGATAAATAAAAAGACATATAAAGATAAATAAAAGGGAGGAGAAATCTATAGAATATTGAAAGTTGTTTTGAGGCATCAGCAGCTCTTTAAATGCAGCAGCAAAGCATTTCTGGATCCCTTTAGGATGAGGAACAAAAATGAATACATGAAATAAATGTAGAATACAATATACTTCCCAAAGGGTCATTACCATTTATCGTTGAATTTTTATGTCACGTTACTTCCTGAAGAGACTACTGCGAAACCAGTAAAAGTCAGCAGGGCTCTGCCTTGCTCTTCCAGCCTGTGCTATCAGCATTTGTGAGGTTTGCACCATTTGTTTATACTGATATATTATTAAACTGCATTTTTTCTAGACATACATTTTGTGTTATTGCCTTGTTTGGTGGTGGGTAGTGCTGGTTTCTGAGATTCATGTAGTGTATCTTCCTGGAGCACACCCAGCTGTGGGGTGGGGCTGCTTGCAGAGTGCTGCCCCCCCATGAGCCAGTGGTGCTTAGCATAGCACCCTGCACAACCATATGGAAGACCTGAATTGGGATCCGAAGTGCACACCCCCCCAACAGGCAGGTGGTGCTGGGGAAGTGCACTGAACATCCATATGGGAGACTTGGGTTAGTATCCAGAACTCACTGCCCCTCCCTGGACCAGGGCTGCTGGAGGGGGAAGGGGCAGCATTATGCAAACCATACAGGAGACCATACAAGGGACTTTAGTTAGGACCCTGAGCCTAAGAGGCTAAAACTGTGGAGGTACTGCACCTGGTGTGAAGTGTAAGCTGCTCTGCCATGCAGGTGCCTTCTTTCAATGATCTTTGAACACTCCTCGCATTGGTCCTGGCATCATTTGGGACCATGTGATGTCTGCCATCCCAGGTTTGACATCAGGTGTGAGGTACATGGCTTAATATCAGGGGGAGGGCTTTCAGGAGTTAACATGTGTTGGATCAGGCCACTCAGTGGCTTAATGGTTAATGTAGTGGCTTACGATTTTACGTCAACAAGCCGAGTTTCAGCCTCTTGTCTGGGCTGCCTCACATCAGGTGGCAGAAGGAGTAGTGAGAAACTCCCTGAGGAAGACCACATGGTTGAAGCATTAGGGTGAGTTGATTGTAACAGAGAGGTTCCCTGGGGTTCCCAGTGAAATACTGAACTGCATGTATTTGTAAGGCACTTTGTATGGGTTAATAAATTGGAGCAAAGCATTTAACTGGACTAGAAGTGTTGTTCTTTAGAAGTCTCCTGACACAGGTTCAAGTGCACGTCTTTTTTTTTTATAATGTAACTTTTTTTATTCAAAATTTACAGGGTGAACAAATGAGAGTTCAACAAGACATACATTTGTAAAAAACATGAAACGTAGGCCGCATTCCAGGTATGAACATTTTACAAAGTGCAGTAGGACTGACATATTACTGGATGTATTATAACCACCATTGAAAAGTAAGATTTGCTGCATATTCACAGAACATGAAAGGACCCTTTTAAAAACAGAATGCTCTTTGGTGTTACAGTAAGTAAATCAACCCACAGATTGTCAGTAAACTGGAGAAATAAAATGATTGTGGCACATATGATGTGTCTATCTTCAGTCTGTACACGACCCACCTTCTCCAGATTTCAACAAACACTAGGAGGTGATACACAGAGAATGCTATACATGTTAAGAAGTAGTCAGGTGTAACTTTTTGTTTCTGAAGCAGTTTTTAGTTTTTGTTTGCCCATTAGAAAGTTTTCTCCGTGAGAGTATTATGTTGGATGTGTGGAACAGCACTCAGCCTGGCAGCTGACATATCTAATTCTATTCCTTTTACTACATCATCGGCACTGTGACCTCACCGACTATGACATCACAGGTGATTGACCTGGAAGCTACTGAGTGGCTTTTCCTGAGCAGCTGTGACATCATTGCCAGTGATGTCACAATGCTGATGATGTAGTGGGGGGGGAATAGAACTAGACATGTCAGCTGTCAGGCAGAGTGCTGTTCCACAGACCCCACATACTAACAACAGTTGAAACATCTTCTAACTACACAAAGGTAAAAGAAAAAGAATCTCTACTACTGGTGATGTTCGCTGTGATGTGTCTGATAACTCTGGCTTGTGCATGCTAGGTGGCAGTGGGGTGATGTGGAAGAGCAGAATATAAGGAGAATCCTTTTGACAGCAACCCCCTCCCAAATCAGTAATATTCATGAAAATATCACTCCCCCGTTGCAGAGATCTGAGGGCTGATTATTCGTCAGCTGTTAAGTGTAGGTGATACTGTAATTAGAGGAATGAAAAATGATATTAGAAGAGTCTTTTATGCATTTATTGATGAAATAACCTACAGATGTAGAATGGTCTGGAGGTGGGTAGAGTACACTGTGTGAGGACTGAAGTTAATCCTGGTGGCTGTGTTAGCATTATTTGTGGGATGCGATATTCAGTTTCAGCAGCTGGGCTGCAAGATGTGCTGTGTTGTAAAAGCAGTAAAAGCACTGGAGAATGTCCTGATTAGGGGTACATTGGGGTGTCTGGGATGGGCATTATGCAGGTTCTCCAACTGAGAAAAGATCTTTCATCACGTGCTGGGAAAAGATCTGTTACATTGAATAAACCAGGCCCTCACCTTCATACTGTACAGTGTTCCCAGTTTTATGTTTTGATTCCATATGGTTTCATCAATTCCAACATCCAGGGGATGGATACAAGTATCCAAGTGTTTGATTTTGTGCAAAGCACCTATTTTCCTATTCCCAATCTGATATTGCCAAAGATGCATCTTGACCATTGAGAGGATGTGATGGGCGAGTGACTACCTTTGCAGGTGATCCTATTTTTTGCTTGATGTTGAGACTGCAAAGGTTGCACCAACACCAGCTTGCCCCCTGTCTCCCTCCCTTCTCACAATCAGAGCACCATGGGTCCCGCCAGCACAGCAGTAGCATTACTGCTTGAGATGCAGACAACCCGGGTTTGGGAGTGGACCTGAGTGTTGGAGGGCTGGCCGGGAAGGGGGGGAGAACTGAGCATCTCATGGACTGTTCTCTGCATCCGGAGGGGGTGGTGAGCATCTGATGTAAGATCGACTCCTGGTGGGGGCCGGGGGAGCTGCTGCCAGAGCTAAAGATGTTGAGGAGTCGTGCTGGATGTTAGCATATCGGCACACTGTGTCACTGCACACCATGCCTCCCAGGGGAACAAAGCCTCCAAAATGCCAGCGGTCAGTGTCAGTCTACTCCTCTGGTCCTGCTGTGCCCACCCGCAGCACTCGATTGATGCCAAGTTCAGTCCTCCATCGGGTTCAGTCTGGTCCCACAGTCCCACCCTGGGGGTAAACCAAGGAGGAACACCGGTAGTTCGTGACTGCTGGGAACCGAGTTCAGTCTCTGTGGGATCATGCCTGCTTAGCCGCTCTGCCCAGGGGGGTAAGCCTGCAAGGACCATTGCCGAGCTAAGTCCTGGGGGACGGGCAGGGACCAGAGGAAGTGAGGGCTGAGCTACAGGGCCACGGCAACCAAAAAGCATAGTAAATAACAATAAAAAGGAAGAGTCAGAGCACCACACTGTCCCAACAGACCAGGCTGCCTGCCACTCCCAGGATCAGAGTACCTCACTCCTGCCACACACCCAGCTCTCTGCTATTCAATGGATTAGAATGCCTCGCAGCAGCACTGTGCCTGACTCACTGTTATTCCAAGGATCAGAATGTCTCACCATTGCAACACACCTGGCTCCTTGTCACTCCCATGATCAGAGTGCCTCACAGCTGCAATGTGCCTGGCTCCATGCCATTCCAAGGGTCACACTGCTTCACTGCTGCAGCAGACCTAGCTCCCTCATGCTCAGAACCAGAGTGCTTCGTGGCTGCAACACACCTATGTTCCTGCCACTCTGACGAAGTGGACATTTTGCCTCCGAGTGCTGGGGAAGTGTTTACTGTTGCGGTGACTGCATGCTGTTCTTGGAGTAACCCACAGTTGTTCACAGCTTGCTTGAAGTGCTTTCCTTTATTTGTTTTTGTTGGGGAATATTGTTTTGCGTACCACCTGAATTTACTAGTAGCATGCCCAGCCCTCCTGTATCATCTGCTGATGGTAAGTCTGCAGGGATTGCCCAACTCTAGCATGGCTGCTTCCTCCCTAGGATCAGAGCAGACACCCCTCGACATAGAAAAATAAAGTGTGTTCACACGGCCTACTCCATTCTCATTTGCTTTGTGGTGCAGGTTACTCTGTTCACGCTACAGCAATGCTGCTTCTGTTCACACATTGGCCCTATCTACATTGGTGCGACTGCCCTTCTGGCATTTTGGGCTAACTTCCATGGGGGAGCTGCTGACAATATGCAGTCTGAATATAAATAATCTGCTGCTGTCATTTTAAATACATGTAATAGATCCACAAGCTTGTTAACACTGAGAGTTGCAGGCAGGGCTGCTTCACTCTATGCATGCTACATGGTACAAATGTCCACTGGCATGTCAGAAAAGTGAGAGACTTGTTGACAATACCTCGTACCTGCATCCCAGAATGTGATCTATTATATTTGTTTCAAAATTATAGCAGTAGGTGAACCGGGCAGACTGGGTGGGTCCAGCTGATTGCAGGTTTAGCATGGGGGTGCTACAGGGCTGCACCGGTCCGGTGCAGGCAGAGCAGTGTGTTCACATGCTTGCAAAAAATGCCTGCACTGGTACATGATCCCGCCAAAACAGGAATTGCAGTTTGCCACAGAGGAGCAATGTACAGTGCTCTGCTAATCGTTTACACAACCTGATCTGCATTGGTGCAACTCATCTGCATCATTCGCCACAGTGCAGATCAGGTTGTGTAAATGGGAATATAAACAATGATGGCAGAAAAAGAGCAAAGGCCCATCTAGTCTGCCCAGAGTTCCCTGTCTTTCCTAGAATCTATTGTCAATATGGGGTTTTATCCCTCCTGGTCCATCCTCTGCTTCCCTTCCTACTGCTACCAACCTGAGGAACCACTAAACTTGTCCCTGTATCCCAGCCATGTTTGACCCCATTTATGGTCTTGGCACCAACCACCAACTCTGGCAGACTGTTCCATGGCTGCACCACCATTTCCGTAAAACAGAATTTCTTCACATCCCTCTTAAACTCCCCCCATACCAGTTTCCACTTGTGACAATGGATATTTGACTCTGTAGTCCTGCTAAACAGTTCACCTTGTTTATTCTCTTCAGGAACTTGAAGATTTCTATCATATCCCCCTACTCACCTGGTCTCTAGTGAGTACATGTTCAGTGTCTTGAGATGATCTTTGTAAGAACCTGCCATGTTGGCCTTGAATCATCTTGGTCAGCCTGATTTGTACAGTCTCCAGGCTGACCCTGTCCTTAGGTAAGGACTCCAAAACTGAGCGCAGTATTCCAGGTGTGGTCTCACCACTGACCGGTTTTACTAAAGCACTGCAACAGCGCTAATGCCAACATCCCTGACAGCAACAGACACAATGCCGAGTGTCAGTATTGTACTGTCAGGGATGCCAGTGTTTTTAATTGGGGGGCTGTGCCCTCCAAATCCCCCACACCCCTCCAGTTACTAAAGATCCAACTCTGAGTCGGAGTTGTCTCGGGGAGTGGGTGCAACACCAGGAGCTGCACCACTGGTGTCTGCAAGGACCAGTACAATGACCCGATGATTTTGGGCGAAATCTGTCGCTGTGCTGGTCTTCACGGTGGTGGAGATGACATACGGTCGGCATACCCTACTGACCTATAGAGAGGTAGTAGCACCTCTTTTTTCCTGTGGTCAGTATCCCTTCTAATGCACCCCAGCATACTATTAGCTTTACATAGAAACATAGAAACTGATGGCAGAAAAGGACCGCAACGGCCAGCTGGTGGCACTGAGGGTTGAGGCGCTGGACGCCACACTTCGTGCCATGCCGGCGCCTCGGGTTCGGTAATGAGCCCGAGGAGCCAGAGGCCAGCAAGGAGGGAAGAAATCGAGTGTCCTTAGTGCGGTTCTCTCTTCGCAGGGAGGGACGGAGATATGACCACTCAAAGAGCGACCTCTGGTGGTGGCCGGAGGTAGCCCAAAGCAGCGTCGTGGCATATGCCTGGGGGTGGAGTCATGGCAGCACATTGCCATGACAACCAGGCTCCACAGGGGATCTCTCACATAAAGGAAAAAAAACCCTCATCGCCGATAGGCGAAGGCGCCTCCCTCCACAGACCACACTGCCACTCGGAGCTCAGGCTGTACCCCCCCCCGGCCCAGTGACTCAATACTAAGAGAAAGAGCACCCTGGGTAGGGATGGCTCTTCCCTGGAGGGTAGACCCGGGGAATGCCCGGAGTCAGACAGGAGCCTGTGGAACACCGAGACACATTGGGAGGTAGAGATTGGGGATCAGGAGGTCGCTGGAGAGAGTTCGGAGGTAAGGGGCAATAAAAAGAGATTGAAAATAAATAAATAAATACAATAAGGACTGCAAGGCCCATCCAGTCTGCCCATTTTTTCTACTTTAAGAATCTGCCATAGGCCTTTACTCTGTCAATGGCCTATCTATTCATATTCATCTGTATTGCTCCTTTAAACCTATCCCATGCCTGTCTGAAGCCCTGCACTGTTTTCATATCCACCACTTCCTGAGGTAGGCCGTTCCATACATCCACCACCCTTTCTATGAAAAAGAACTTCCTCACATTACCCCTGAATCGGCCTCCCTCTAATCTCATGCTATGTCCTCTTGTCCTACTATTTTTCTTATATTGAAACATGTTAGACTCTTTCACCTTTTTAATGCTCTTAAGATTTTTGAATGTTTCGATCATATCACCTCTCTCCCTCCTTTGCTCTAGGGTATACCTATTGAGCTCTGTTAATCTGTCCTCATTTGTTTTCTGCACCATTTTGGTTGCCCTTGTCTGGACTGCATCTATTTTGTTAATGTCCTTGTGCAGGTTTGGCCTCCAGTACTGCACGCAGTACTCCAGATGGGGCATAACCAGTGTCTTGTAAAAAGGGATTATTACCTCCCTCTTACGACTTGTGATACCTCTCCAAGGATCAGGGTACCTCTCCACTGCAGCATGCCTGGCTTTCTGCCACTCCCAGGATTAGAGTGCCTCATGCTGCAACATACCCATATCACTGCCACTGCTAGGATCAGAGCATATCACTGCCGCACGCACCCACCTCCCTGCAATTCCCAAGATCAGAACATCTCACTGCTCCAACACACCCACCTCCCTGCCAGTGCTAGGATCAGAGCATCTCACTACTGCAACACACCCAGTTCCCTGCCACTCCTAGGATCAGAGCACCTGACTGCTGCAACACTTACATCTCCTGGCCACTTCCAGGATCAGAGTACCCCACTGTTGCAACACACCCACCTCCTTGCCACTCCTAGGATCAGAGTGCCTCACTGCTGTAACATACCCAGCTCCCAGCTACTCCCAGGATCAGAGCACATCACCACTGCAATGCTTTCAACTTTCTGCAACTCTCTGCCTCACTGCTGTAATACATCCAGCTCCCTGCCACTCCCAGGATCAGAGCACCACACTGTTGTAACACATCTAGCTCCCTGCCACTTCCAGGATCAGAGTAGCTCACTGCTGTAACACACCCTGTTCCCTGCCACTCCCAGCATTACAGTGACTCACAGCTGCAACACTTCTATCTTCCTGCCACTCCCAGGATCAGAGCACATCACCACTGCGACACTTTCAACTCCCTGCCTCACTGCTGTAATACACCCAGCTCCCAGCCACTCTCAGGATCAGAGCACCACACTGTGGTAACACATCCAGCTCCCTGCCACTTCTAGGATCAGAACAGCTCACTGCTGTAACATACCCAGATCCCAGCCACTCCCAGGAGCATAACACCTCACTACTGTAACACACCCAGCTCCCTGCCACACCCAGCATTAGAGTGACTCACAGCTGCAACACTTCTATCTCCGTCACTTCCAGGATCAGAGCACATCACCACTGCGACACTTTCAACTCCCTGCCACTCCCAGGATCAGAGCGCCTCAGTGCTGTAACACACCCAGCTCCCTGCCACTCTTAGCATCACAGCACCTCACAGCTGTAACACACCCATCTCCCTGCCACTCTCAGTATCAGAGCGTCTCACAGCTGTAACACACCCATCTCCCTGCCACTCTCAGCATCATAGTGCCTCACAGCTGTAACACACCCATCTCCCTGCCACTCAGTATCAGAGCGTCTCACAGCTGTAACACACCCATCTCCCTGCCACTCTCAGTATCAGAGTGCCTCATAGCTGTAACACACCCATCTCCCTGTCACTCTCAGCATCATAGTGCCTCACAGCTGTAACACACCCATCTCCCTGTCACTCTCAGCATCATAGTGCCTCACAGCTGTAACACATGCATCTCCCTTCCACTCTCAGCATCATAGTGCCTCACAGCTGTAACACACCCAGCTCCCTGCCACTCCCAGTGTCAGAGCACCTCACAGCTGTAACACACCCATCTCCCTGCCACTCTCAGTATCAGAGCGTCTCACAGCTGTAACACACCCATCTCCCTGCCACTCTCAGCATCATAGAGCCTCACAGCTGTAACTTGCTCGGCTCCCTGCCACTCTCAGTATCAGAGCGCCTCACAGCTGTAACACACCCATCCCACTGCCACTCTCAGCATCAAAGAGCCTCACAGCTGTAACATACCCATCTTCCTTCCACTCTCAGCATCATAGTGCCTTACAGCTGTAACACAACCAGCTCCCTGCCACTCTCAATATCAGAGCACCTCACAGCTGTAACACACCCATCTCCCTGCCACTCTCAGTATCAGAGTGCCTCATAGCTGCAGCACTTCAATCAATCAATCAATCAAAATCTTTATTTACCCAGGCAATCACCATTGAACAAGCTCATTTACAAGGTGGACCTGCAATTTGCAAGGACGAGGGTACAGAACAGAGTACAAGTAAAATATACATAAAACAACAGTAGTAAGACGTATACAACAAAATATATGCAGTGTAGAAATAAAGGTAAATAATACTTACAGAGATGCCTTTATAATCCTATCCATCAATAACATGTTCATAGCCTGTAAAGGAGTCCCTGGGATATGGAAAAGTGCACGAGTAGTAGGCAGGGATGCTGGCAGAAAGATTCTGGGATACTAAGCAGGTGGTATCAGGGCATAAGAGTGGGCGATGGGGGGAAGGGTTTTGCAGTGAGTACGTAGTACCGGTGGGACTGGAATGGACTGAGGTGAACTGCTAGTACCGGTGGGACTAGAATAGACTGAGGGAGTAATCTTGGTAAGGGAACACTTAGTTTGAATGGGAAGGACTTAGATTGAGCGGAAACGTCAGCTGGACAACTAGGAATGGTAGAAACAGTTACAGAGCTCCACAAATGTTTTGGCATACAGGGTCTTGAACATAGTAAGACTAACAGGGGAGCTAAGTCTCAGCGATTTCTGTATCCTATTCCAAAGTGTAGGCAGGACAAAGCTTATGGCTGCTCTTAAGTGGGTTCCGACCCTAGGTACTTTCAGGGAAACCAGCGAGTGACTTCTCAAGGCATAATTCCCAATCAGGCTTAGTGGGAGACAATCAGCAATGTATTGCGGGAGTTTATTGGTGATGGCTCGGAGCATCCAGAGGGCTGCATTTCTATACCGCCTGTGTTGAAGGGAAGGCCAACCCACAGCTGCATATAGTGAACAGTAGTGGGTGGAAAAGGGGAGGCCTGTTATAAATCTCAGAGCTCTATGATACAGTACGTCCAATTTAGCAAGGTGTGAGGCTGGGCACTGGCCATATATGAAGTCAGCATAGTCAGTTAGTGAGTGGAATGTGGATTGGACGAGCTGTCTTTTGGCGTCTGTGATCAGGAGGCAATTTATTCTGAAGAAGAGTCCAAGCCTCTGCCTCAGCTTTTTCAGCAGTTCTTCTATATGTTCCACAAAGGAGAGTTTATTGTCTATCCAGACACCCAAATACTTGAATTTCGGTATGCATTTTAGATGTTCACCTAGTAAGGTGGAGATAGAAGGTAATGGACCAGTAGCGGCAGAATATGCCCCCTGGCCAGTTAGTGAGAATAGCATTGCCTTGGTTTTCTTGGCATCCCCCTGCCACTCCCAGGATCACAGCACAACATCACTGCAACTTTTCCAACTCCCTTTCACTCTCAGGCTCAGAGTGACTCACTACTGCAACACTTCCAACTCTCTACGATTCCTAGGATCAGAGCACCTCACCACTGCAACACTCCAGCCCTATACCCCAACCAGCTCAGAGCACCTCACCACTGCAGCATGCCCTGCTCCCTGCACTCCTAGGATCATGGCACTTCTCTGCTGCAATGCACTCAGCTCTCTACCACCATAATCAGCGTACCTCATTGCTGCAGCAAATCTAGCTCCCTGCCATCCCCAGGATCAGAGCACCTCACTGCTGTTACACTCCAGCTCCCTATCACTCCAAGGATCAGAGCACCTCACTGCTGTAACACTATAGCCCCCTGTCACTCCAAGGATCAGAGCACCTCATTGCTGTAACATTTCAGCCCCCTGTCACTCCAAGGATCAAAGCACCTCACTGCTGTAACATTTTAGCCCCCTGTCACTCAAAGGATCAGAGCACCTCACTGCTGTAACATTTCAGCCCCCTGTCACTCAAAGGATCAGAGCACCTCACTGCTGTAACACTCCAGCCCCCTACCAGTCCCAGAAACAGAGCACCTCACTGCTGCAACACATCTAGCTCTCTGCCACTCACAGAAACATGGACTTTGTCAGCAGAAAAGCACCTCTTGGCCCACCCAATCTGTCCAGATGTTTCCTGCCTAATCTGTCTCTGCAGACCCTTACTGGTCTCTGCCAACCCTTGCTTCTCCCTGTGTGTTTTTTAATACCTCTATGCCTCTCCCATGCATGCTTGAAGCCACTCACTGTTTTCACCTCCACCACTTCCGCTGGCAGTCTTTTCCAGGCATCTACCACCCATTCAGTGAAGAAATATTTCCTCACATCTCTCATAAACTCCCCCCCCCAGGCTTCACCGCATGCCCCCTGGTCCTGGTATACTTTCTCATTTGAAAGAGACTCCCCTTCTACACCCTGTTCACCCCATGAGGTCTCTTTCATGGTGTATGTGTTGAGATCTCTGACTCTCCTTGTAGGGCTTCTCAAGGCAACCCCTGCACCATTTTAGTTGTCCTCCTCTGGACTGCCTCCACCATGTCTATGTTCCTTCTGAGGTGTGGCCTCCAAAACTGGACACAGTACTCCAGGTGTGGTCTTTCCAGTGAGTGATACAGGGGCAACACCAGGCTCTTAGGATTAGAGTGCCTCACTGCTGTACTACACCAAGCTTCCTGATACCACCAAGATGAGAGCATCTCACTGCAGCAACAAGCCTGGCTCCCTGCCATACTAAGGATAACAGTGCCTCTCAACCTCAATTCTTCCATCTTCCTGCTACTCCCTGAATCAGACACCACACAGTTGCAATGGTTTTTGCTACCTACCACTCCCAGGATCACAGCAACTCACAGCTGCAATGCTCCCATCCCATCACTCAGGATCAGAGCGAATCAGTATTGCAACATGTATGGCTCCCTGCAACTTCTATCATTCTTAGAATCAGGCCCTCCCAACATCAGTGGTTCTACCTCCTGGGATCAGATGCCCTTCCACTGTCATGCTTTGATCTACATTTCCTCTACCTGGGCAAGACACCTCATCTCCACAATGCTTCTGGATCACTGCCACTCTGGGGACCAGGGTTTCTCACCTCCATGATGCTACTGGCACTCTGCCACTCCCAGGAACAGCAAAGCTGAACACTGCAACACCTGCAGCTCCTTGCCACTCCCAGGATCAGGGCATCTCACCACTGCAGTACTTCTGGCTCAATTCCCCTACCAGATCAGAGCACCTCACCACTGCAACACTTCCAGCTCCCTGCCACTCACAGGATCACGGCATCTCACCATTGCGACACTTTCAGCTCTCTGCAACTCCCAGGAACAGGCACTGAATGTGTACTCTCTCAAGGACAGATGAGAGAGGGGTGATATGATAGAGACCTTCAGGTTTCTGAAAGTAATGAACAAGATGAACTGCATGGAACTTCCAGAAAATCATGTACACAAATGCTCACAGCCTGGGAAATAAGATCCCAGACCTGCAGGCAATAATGTCAGAGGCTAAACTGGACATAGTAGCAATTAGTGAGATGTGGTTTACCAGTAACCACACTTGGGAGACTTCAGTACCTGGCTATGTATTGTTCAGAAGAGACCGAGGTGCAAAAAGGGGGGGAGGAGTGGCCCTGTATGTTAATGAAAATATCAAAGCTACAGAAATTCAGAATACACATAAGGAGCCAGAAGAACTGTGGGTCACCCTGGAAACAGGAAATGGGACAGCCATAAGAACTGGGGTTGTCTACAGGCCCCCAGACCAGAGGGAGGACATAGACACATTACTGTTAGAAGATATACAAAACATGACAGCTAAAGGGAGGTTCTGATAATGGAGACTTCAACATGCCAGATACAGATTGGTCAATACCAGCAGGAACATCTGCCAGAACTAGACTCATAGTGGATTCCCTGCAGGGGAGGGCCTCAAACAACTGATACAGCAACCCACAAGAGACAGGGCTATCTTAGATCTAGTACTGACTAACAAAGAAGGGATCACAGATCTCCAGGTAGAAGGTCACCTGGGGCCAGTGACCATCACATGGTATGGTTCAATTTGGCTACTACATCTAAATCATCCCATTCCAAGGCAAAATATGGGACTTCAGAGGAGCTGACTTTGATAAGATGGCCAACAGAGTTAAGCTAGCCCTGGCAAAAAGAAACACAGGTGAGGAGGTACAGGCAAAGTGGGCAAGCATTAAGGATACAATACTTGAAGCAACATCCCATTGTGTTAGACAGAAAAGGAAGTGCAAAAGAAGGAAACCACTTTGGTTCTCAAATACAGTAGCAGAAAAGGTCAGAGCCAAAAGGCTGGCCTTCAGGAAATATAAGGAACACAGCGGGATGAAGATAGGAGGCATACCAAACTGCCCTAAGGGAAGCAGGTAAGGCAGTAAGGCAGGCAAAGTCCCAAACTGAGGAAACACTAGCACGAACAGTAAAGAAGGTGACAAGACTTTCTATAGATACATTAGTGAAAGGAGAAAGTCCAGAGGGGTATTGCTAAACTTAATGGAGAAAAGGAGCATGTGAGGAGGAGGACCCTGTAAAGGCATCTATCCTAAATAGATACTTTTGCTCAGTATTTACTGAAGAGAAGGTAGGGCAGGGCCCACAGCTCAGCATCATGGACACAGGGGGGAGGGAGGTGAGCACTACTCCCTTCACAAAAGAAAGGGTCCTACAAGAGCTTGCTAAGCTCAGGGTGGATAAGGCAATGGGACCTGATGGCATACATCCCAGGGTACTTAAGGAGCTAAAGGAGGAACTAGCAGAGCCATTAGCACAGAGTTCGACCTTAACATTGTTTTACTAGCCCTGAACCTAGTGCAAATTGGCCAGGGCTAGTGCAGCTAACCCTCTACTAGTCCGTCTTGACTAGTGCAGGTTTTTCATGACTGTTAATGAAGTTGAAAAAGTCCCTACTTTAGCAAGCTGTAGTCCTTTTGCTAATCTCCCTCAGTGTTGCAGGTGGCCTGGTGTGATTAACAGCTCATTAAGAGCTGCAATTATCTAGCAGTTCAAGAGGGGGGAGCCAACAAAAGACTCAATGTGAGTCATTATCACTCAATTGTTAGGACATTCAGCTAGTGTGCATGCTGTGATCAAGGGTGGAGTGCTGTTAAGTTACTAGCTTCCAGTTTGCTGAACTTGTCTTTGATTTGTCCAACAATATTAAAATCAATGTGCTTCATTTCCCAACCTTTTGAGTGCCTGTATCCAACACTGCAGTAACAGAATGCTATCATATATACATGGTCTGCCCAGCCAGATGGTCTGTCCACTCTATACTTTCTCTGGACACCACTGCAGACTAGGCTCTGAAGTGACCATCTATAGACCCATAGCTGCCATTACTGACTGGTGTATGGTTCACAACTCCTCTTAATGGATCACACCAGTCACTGCCATCAATGCAGTACCACCCAGCATGTCATTTCATCCTAAAAACAATGCTTTGGAGTATGTATGGTATAAAGCAAAACCTTAGTAAAATACATAATTTGAAAGGTTGAAATAGGTATTTCTGGTGGCATAGATCATCCTATATAGAAAGAGAGGTAGTATAGCATCATGCTTGAATACTGCTCCCCTTTGACTGATGAAAGGACACTGTTATGAAAAATCTGTTTTTGTTAGAGCAGAGCATGTTAAATCAATATTTTTTTGCCTGGCATATATATAACAGATATGTCAAAGTTTCTTACATCCCAAGCCCCCTGTGTTTGTTTAACTCTCTCCAAAGAAATCCTAGAACTGCCCCAGGCTCACTTTGCAGTGTAAGAAAACTTCCAGAAGTGCAGTTCTGGTTAATCACAGGAGAGGGGATGAGAGTGTCTTTCTCTGCCTGATTCAGTACATTGCCCTGGAGATCAGGGTGGGACTGTGGTGATGTGCATGATGATGTTGGCTATTGTGTGTGCAGAGCTAGAACGGCCTGATTGAACATTTGCAATTATGATATTCTCTGGTTTGGCGGGGAGGGGGTAAAGAAAGAGGAAGCAAGGGGCACATGGTAAAAAAACAATGGGGGTACACACTGCAGGTGATTGGACTGCAGACTTTTTGGTTTTTGCTGGGGCAGGAAGCAATGTGGGAGCAGGATAAATATGCAATAATCAGAGTATTTCTTGGCTTCCATTTTTCCTGTTTAACCGATCAAAATTGACCATTATTATTGCGGGCTAGTACAATCATCTGTGGGCTACTGTAATTTTTAATTAACTTGTCCGGCTGGCTAGTGCAAAAAAAAGTTAGGGTTGACCCCTGCATTAGCAGAATTGTTTAGTGAGTCTCTGAGCACAGGAGAGGTCCCAGAAGACTGGAGAAGGGCTCATGTGATCCCGCCTCCACAAGAGTGGTAGCAGGAGGAGGCGGGAACTACAGACCAGTCAGTCTTACCTCAGTAGTGGGCAAGATTATGGAGGCACTCCTTAAGGAAAGGATAGTGCAACACCTGGAATCCATAGGCACAGGATCCAAGACAGCATGGGTTTACAAAGGAAGGTCCTGTCAAACTAATCTCATAGATTTCTTTGACTGGGTAACCAGAGTGGTGGACCAAGGGGAGCAGTTGATGTCGCCTACCTTGACTTCAGCAAAGCTTTTGACACTGTTCCACATAGAAGATTGATAAATAAGCTAGGTAGGCTCGGGTGGGTCAAGTTGGTCAACTGGGTGGCAAACTGGTTGACTGGCAGAAAACAGAGAGTGGTGGTAAATGGTATACAGTCAGAAGAGATGCAAGTCACAAGTGGAATCTCAGGATCAGTCCTGGGGCCAGTCCTATTCAACATCTTCATTAGTGACCTCGAGATGGACTAGAGGTAAGGCTTGTCTGTTTGCAGATGACACCAAGATCTGCAACAGAGTAGATGATCCAGATGGGGTGGGCAGAATGAGAAGAGATCTGGATAAACTAGCAAAATGGTCAGAAGAGTGGCAACTGGATTTAATGCAAAGAAGTGCAAAATCATGCACATAGGGAAGAGAAACCCTGAAGCCACTTATAGGCTGGGAGGAGTTGCTAGCAGTCACAAAGGAAGAAAGAGACTTGGGCATCATCATCACTGATGACCTAAAATCATCAAGCAGACCTCTAAAGCAGTAGGTAAGGCTAGGGGGTGTTAGGGTGTATTAGTAGGGGTATCACAAGTCGTAAGAGGGAGGTAATAATCCTCTGTACAAGATATTAGTTAGGCCCCATCTGGAGTACTGCGTGCAGTATTGAGGCCACACCTTCACAAGGACATTAACCAAATTGAGGCAGTCCAGAAGGGGCAACCAAAATGGTGCAAGGACTGCATCAGAAGACATATGAGGACAGATTAACGGAGCTCAATATGTATACCCTTGAGCAAAGGAGGAGAGGTGATATGATCGAGACATTTAAACACCTTAAGGGCATAAACAAGGTGAAAGAGTCTAACATGTTTAAATATAAGAAAAATAGCAGGACAAGAGGACACAGCATGAGATTAGAGGAGGCCGATTAAGGGGAATGTGAGGAAATTCTTTTCACAGAAAGGGTGGTAGATGCATGGAATAGCTTACCACAAGAAGTGGTGGCTATGAATACAGTGCAGGGCTTCAAACAGGCATGGGATAGGCGTAAGGGAGCAATACAAATGACTATGAATAGATAGGTCACTGACAGAGCAAAGGCCGATGGCACATTTATAAGGTAGAAAAAGAAATGGGCAGACTGGATGGGCCTTGCGGTCCTTATCTGCCGTCAACTTCTATGTTTCTATGTTTCTATATGTAACACGAGGTCCTGAATGAAAGCTGGTTTCTGGGGACCCACAGGGAACTGGAGAACCATGAAAACAATTTACGAATTGCAGTAAAAAATACCCAAATAACACAGAGTAATACTATTAAATTTAAAAACTACTAATTAATCAATTAGTTACAATAGTAAACTAATAATAAACTGTTCTGGAGGAAAAGAAGAGAGAAGCTATTCTTTGGGGTGATAGAAACATAAAAACATAGAATTTGATGGCACATAAGGACCACTTGGCCCACCTAGTCTGCCCATTTCCCTACCTAATGGATAAGCTGCAGATCCTAGTTAACCAACGGCCTACTTCCTCCTACCCCCCACTAGAATTGCCTTATGGCTGTCCCATGTATTCTTGAATTCTCCCACTGTTTTTGACTCCACGACCTCCTCAGGAAGGCTGTTCCATGCATCTACAACCCTCTCCATGAAAAAATACTTCCTCACATTACCTCTGAGCTGTCCCCCCCCCCGTCTTCAAATTGTGCCCCCTTGTTCTTGCACATCTCTTTTTCTGAAAGATACTACCCTCTTGGACTTTGTTGATTCCCTTGAGGTAATTGAAAGTTTCTTTCATGTCCTCCCTCTCCCTCCTTTCCTTGAGGCTATACATATTAAGCTCCTTTAGTCTTTCTTCATATGTTTTCTGGTGCAGACCCTGCACCATTTTAGTTGCCCTCCTCTGGACAGCCTCCACCCTGTCTATGTCTTTGTGGAGATGGGGTCTCCAGAACTGCACGCAGTACTCCAGATGTGGTCTCACCAACTGTCTGTACAGAGGGATAACAACTTCCTGTTTCTTCTGATGATGCCTCTCCCTATGCATCCCAGTATTCCGCCAGCTCTCCTTACTGCCTTCTCACATTGCTTGCCCACCTTTAGGTCATCTGATATAACTACCACCAGGTCCCTTTCCATTTGTGTTGTCAGTATCTCACCCCCAATTGTGTACTCTTTCCCTGAGTTTTTGTTAACATAGAAACATAGAATTTGACGGCAGATAAGGACCGCTTGGCCCACCTAGTCTGCCCATTTTCCTACCTAACAGATAAGCTGCAGAGCCTAGTTAACCAACAGCTTACTTCCTCTTACCCGCCACTAGGACTGCCTTATGCCTGTCCCATGCATTCTTGAAGTCCCCCACTGTTCTTGACTCCACGACCTCCTCAGGGAGGCCATTCCATGCATCCACAACCCTCTCAGTGAAAAAATACTTCCTCACATTACCCCTGAGCCTTCCCCCCTCTGTCTTCAAATTGTGCCCCCTTGTTCTTGCACATCTCTTTTTCTGGAAGATGCTACCTTCTTGGACTTTGTAAATTCCCTTGAAGTACTTGAAAGTTTCGATCATGTCCCCTCTCTCCCTTCTTTCCTCAAGAGTATACATATTAAGCTCCTTTAGTCTTTCTTCGTATGTCTTCTGGTGCAGACCCTGCATCATTTTGGTTGCCCTCCTCTGGACAGCCTCCACTCTGTCTATGTCTTTGCGGAGATGGGATCTCCAGAACTGCACACAGTACTCCAGATGGGGTCTCACCAACTGTCTGTACAGAGGATAACAACTTCCTGTTTTCTACTATTGATGCCTCTTCCTATGCATCCCAGTATCCCCCAGTCTTCCTTACTGCCTTCTCACATTGCTTGCCCACCTTTAGGTCATCTGATACAATTACCCCCAGGTCCCTTTCTATTTTTACTGTTGTCAGTATCTCACCCCCCATTGCTTACGCTTCCCGTGGGTTTTTGTTTCCCATGTGCATTACCTTGCACTTCTTTGCATTGAATCTGAGCTGCCATACATTTGACCATTCCTCCAACCTTGCCAAGTTCCTTCTCATCCTTTCCACTCCATCTTGTGTATCAACCCTGTTGCAGATCTTTGTGTCATCTGCAAAGAGACATACTTTTCCTTCCAGTCCCCCTGCTATGTCACTTATAAAGACATTGAAAAGGACCAGACCCAGTACTGAACCCGGCGGTACTCCACCAGTAGCCCCCTTTTCTTCACTGTGGACTCTGTTTACTGTTACCCTCTGTGTCCTGTTGTCCAGCCAATGTTTTACCCAGGCTACCACCCTGGGACCCACTCCCAAGCTGGCTAATTTGTTTATTAATCTTTTGTGCTGGACTGTGTCAAATGCCTTGCTAAAGTCTAGGTAGACAATGTCCATAGCCCCTCCCTGGTCTACTACTTTGGTCACCCAGTCAAAGAAATCGATTAGATTCATCTGACATGACCTTCCCGCTGTGAATCCATACTGCCTTGGGTCCTGCACCCCACTGGCCTCTAGGTATTCAACAATTCTTTCCTTTAGATGTGATTCCATCATTTTCCCTACCACTGAGGTAAAACTGACAGGTCTGTAGTTTCCTGCCTCTCTCTTGCTTCCACTTTTATGAAGGGGAATCACATCCGCCCTCCTCCAGTCGTTAGGTACCACAACCATCCTCCCATAAGTTGTCAAGAAGGGTAATAAGTGGTGTTACTAGTTCTCCCCTTAGTTCTTTTAGAATTCTGTGGTGAATCGTCTGGTGCACTTACCCAGTCAACAAAAGCTAAATAAATAAATAAAATAAAAAAATCCCATCAGACCCCATTGCTTTGTCCACCTTCAGTTTTAGGAGTTCTTTCAGAACCTTTTCTTCTGTGAGAGGACTGATATCAACCCCCATCCAGAGTGCTTCTATTGAGTAGATTAGGTACCTCCCCTTCCTCTTCCTTTGTGAATACTGAGCAGACTATTCATTCAGTATCCCTGCTTTTCACTGTCCCTCTCTGCCCACCCACCCTCCTCTTTATTCAGCCTCAATATCCCTCTCTTAGTCTTTTCTCACTCCCTAATTTACCTATAAAAGGTTTTATGCCCTTCTTAAGCGAGTTAGCTATCTTTTCCTCAGTTTGGGCCTTTGCTATTCTGACTGCCTTCCCCACTTCCTTCTGCTTTAACTGGTGCAGTTCTCTGTCCTGCTCCTTCTGTGTTTCCTTATACTTCCTGAATGCTATCTTTTTGTCCCTAACCTTCCCTGCCACTTTCTTTGAGAACCATAGTGGTTTATTCTTTCATTTTGATTTGTTTATTTGCTTCACACAAAGGCTTGTTGCCTCTGTGATGGCAGTTCTGATGTTTCTCCATTATTGCTCCACCCCACCTTCTTGCCTGTTTGCTAGTGCTTTTTTGAGGCACACTCCCATTTTGACAAAATCAGCCCTTCTGAAGTCCAGTACCTTCACTTTTGAATGGCTTGACTCTACAGCTGAGTTTATCGTGAACCACACTGTTTGGTGGGCACTTGTTCCCAGGTGGCTACCCACTTCAAGATCTGAGATCATTTCTCTGTCCCCATTTCAGAGTACCAGGTCCAAGATTGCTCCCTCCTGAGTGGGTTCCAACACTAGCTGTCTGAGGCATGCCCCCCTGTAGGGCATTGAGAATGGCCCTGCTCTTGGATGTGGCTACAGCAAAGGTGCTCCAGTTAACATTTGGCATATTCAGGTCCCCCATCAGCAATATCTCTCCTTTCTCTGCTATCTAAAGGATGCCTTCTATCATTTCCTTGTCCATTTCCTCCCCCTGATACAGGGGTCTGTATACAACCCCTGTGTGGATTGTGATACCATTTCCAGTCTCCAGGGTGACCCACAGTGCCTCCTCTCATCCCTGTTTACCCTTTAGTTCCATTGCTTTGATCCCTTCCCTTACATATGTAACCCCTAGGTGGCGCTATCCCAAGGGCTACTACTCCGGCCTGTTTGACTACGGATGGGTTGAGGGGCCTAGATCCTATTGCGGGTGCCTCCACCCAGAGGTCAGGGTTTGTAGTGGTTAGACTAGCTTGGTCACAACCCTCTGGGATGCTGAGACCCCCCTTATTCCCTCTAGTGGCTCATACAGTACACCAGAGTTACAGCCCCAATACCCCACGTATACATCTATTCACTCATATAGATACCACTTACCCTCGAGACTTATTCTGCAGCACATCTCTGAGGACCCCCTGTAAAGTAAGGTTAAACAACATACACAGCAATACACAATACTGTTTCCATAAGTACCAACACCACAGACAGCATACAATATAACAACAACAAATCTGATTTATTTAGGGGACAGTAACAAGGAGGGGGGCAATCAGGTTGATTTGGTTTGGAAATATTCAAATCACAGTACTGTGCACACATACAGGGTCTGAAAAGTCACACTCTGGGTACCCAGGTTGGGGGGGCTAGCCAGGTCCGTTGCCCGGAGTTGACCGGCAGGTGCAGATGGATATGGCCCTGTAGAAGAAAATATATACACAACACCCAATTGTAATCCAGAGCTGGAGGGCTCAGTCCATGAAACAGTAAAACAGCAAGAATTAGGTGACACACTTGTGATTGAAAACAAGCTGCAGGGGAATACCCTGATTTGTACTCACAACACCCAAGCTGAGGATCGGATGGAGAATGTCCCTCTGGATTTCCAGAAGAACAGGACATGAGGACAAGGTCCTTGTGACTGGACCTCACTGCAGTTGATAGCAAATGGATGTAGTCCGAATTAAGCTGGGGGTTCACTTCCCGCTTCAGTAGACAATTCACTGTACAGGGGATTTGAAATAGCGATTCCCCACAAGCACTATGCACATTTATATGTAACAGGAAAGTACTATACCAGGCATGCTGTTTCTTGATCCCGATCGCAAAATACCCGGGAGCACACACAGCAGCTTCAGTTCCTGGCAGACCGAGCGTGATTCAGCAATTTCTCCCGTCTTCTACAGGGTGAGCCTGGTTTCCACACGTCTAGTGCTTCTTTCTCCTCACAACTCAGATTCAGTCCAAACTAGCACTCACAAAGGCTGCAGACCAAAACTCAGGGCCTCACACACACTTCCCGCGCAAAACTATACACCGCAGAAGCACACAGCTCCTTCTCTCTTCACTGCCACAACTGATCTGATCTTTCCAGTCACAGAGCAGGGCATTTCCTTTGGCTCCACACTATTCTGTTGGCTGATTCAGCTGTCACTCATAATAAGACTCCCTCTGTTGGTAGAAAAAGTCACCAAGGTCAAAACTACATTTCCCAGAGCCACTGCCCATGCAATCCCTTTGTGGCTGGCTCAAAATTAAGAGTCCAAGTTCTGATTCGTCCACAGGCTCCATTTTAGGCAACCCTTAACCCAATTGGCCCAGCACGGCAGTTTAGGTCCAAAATGGAGCGGTAACACACACAGAGTACCAGCTGCAAGAAAGGCAGGTTAGACAAACTGCATTTTACTTAACACTCGAGCAGGTTTCAGGCAAACAGTTACATCTTTCATTTAGGCTCCTTCTTCGCTCTTAGCGACTGCAGAAATGGAGCGATTTCTCTGCAGCTCGGGTGGGATTTGAGCATTAACTACACAGTCCCCCCATACAAACTAATTAAGTCTGCAAGCAGACAGCTCTTAAAGAGGCAGTACATGGAGGCTCAAATAGCACTCACTTGGAACCACATTTAAATGGCTCAGATGCTGAACACCGCCCAGACTTGGAGCATTCAGGCAAGCTCCTGGAAGACTTTTGGGAACCCCCCATTTGTAGGGGGGTTACACCCTCTCTGTCCTGGAAAACTTGGCATCCGCATCAAGTTAGTACCCCATAAGTTTCAATACAACCATATACATTTACATCAGTATCACATTAGGCTTGTACATGTAATCATCAGTCAACATATCACCTTACCAGAAACACATTTCTGAAACTTTTCAGTACATCACTTTGTACGTAGTATTATACACACATTGTACCATAACTCAGGTTATTATCTCCTGTACATGAAACCTAAAGAGAGGGGGCCTTTCCCTATCAGCTACTTTGGGGCTGGATGGGGCAGGGGCACCATACCTAGAGGGCAACACAAGTAACTTTGAGTTAGCACTGATGTTCAGTTTGAGCAATGAGCTTGGGGACACATACTCTCCTTTATGGACAACATTGAGAGGCAAGTCCACAGGCTTCCCAAGGGAATCATAACTGAGGTGCACCACAGGCTTTACAGCTCGACCAGTCTGTCTAGGGGGAACTATTACAGTCTCTGCACTCTGAGCCTCATTTTCAGCATTGTCCTCACTTGTCAGGGGAGTCTGCATTGGGGTAGAGAGGCTAGAACTTGGGGTACTTTCAGCTCCAGGAGTTACAATTTCTGAATCCACAGCACTTGGCTCACATGGAGAGCTTTCAGACACTGGCAATGGACCATCAGGGCACTCAAAATACTCTTCTTATTCTGGTATATCACCAGTCTGTTCCAGTCCATCATTTTCCTCCTCTGAAAGCTCAACCAGTTCAACCATACACAATGATTCCATATCATCTGACTTGATGCTTTGCACTTCACTTTCTGGGAGAATTGGCTCCAGAAACAAAGCTGGGGGCTTAGACAGTCCAGAAGGCTCAGCTTTATCTCCAGGATTGACTAGGGGATTGCCCTGAAACAACTGACTCAGTTCATAAGAAGGGTAGTATTCAAAGCCACACTCACTTTCCTCTGACATGGACTGACAGTCGTGTTCAACTGGGACGTGTGAAGGGGAACACTTTAACTCAGCTTCTGTAGGTGCAGACTTTCTTGATTTTTTATTAGCAGCAGCTCTAGTCACTGGTCCAGAGGGGCCATTTTCTGGGGGCTCAGACTAAATCAAGATTTGTCCAATGGACAGTAAATGATTTCTATGCATTGTTTTAACATCTTTTGACTTGTTCTCAGGCCTTACTTTGTACACAGGCAGATCATCTAGTTTGCCCACTACAATGTGAGGGAGATGGTGCCATCTATCAGCAATCTTATGTTTGCCATGCAGTCCCAGATTTCTTAGCAATACCCAATCTCGCTCCTGGAGTTCCTGTGCTTTCACCTTTTTATCATACCTTTGTTTGTTGGCTAGATTTCTTTTGGCAGCCATGGTTTGAGCCAGTTGGTACGCATGATTTAGCTGGACCTTTAACTTTTGCACATACTGTAAATAGTTGTCAGCTTGAACCCCATCAGGAGAAACTCCAAAACACACATCTACCGGCAGTCAAGTTTCTCTTCCAAACATCAGGCGGTAGTGGGAGAACCCAGTGGCATCACTTTTGGTGCAGTTGTAGGCATGCACCAGGGTGCTAATTTGTTGGCTCCATCTAGGCTTGTCCTTTGGGTGGAGGGTGTCTAGCATATCTAGCAAAGTGTGGTTGAAATGTTCAGGCTGTGGGTACCCTTGGGGGTGGTAAGAAAAAATTACTTACCTTAGTAATGTTGTTTCTTCTAATGGAGTCTTGCTATATTATGACAATTGCAGTTTGTCCCAGCCTTAGAACTGCTCCGGAGGTGAAAGAGTTAACTTCCATGCCAGGCATGGAATCTGGAGTGTGAGCTTGGTTAGAAAAAACTCTGTCTGTGTAGTTTCAAACTGAAACTGTCAGATCTTTTCGAGCAAAACTCACTAAGGTTCTGTGTGGAAGCTGTAAACCTACACTAGCCAACTGGCTACTAAAATATTGACACATTTTCCTGTTCCCAACACCAAGACTCAAGTCAGGAGACCCAGAAAATAAGATAAAATAAGATAAAACACAACACCCAAACACCCCAAAAAAGAAGGGGTGGAAAAACACAAGATGGGCATCAATAAGTGCCAACACTGGGCTGCCCACCCCATCCCAAGAGTAGAGGTTCTGAGAGGGGCAGGCGGGGGAGGTCATAATATACCAAGACTCCATTAGAAGAAACAACATTACTAAGGTGAGTAATTTTTTCTTCAAACAACATGAAGTCTTGCTATATCATGACAATTGCAGACTACACAGCAGTACCTCCATGGAGGAGGGACAGAACCTACTTAGGAAATAGGCTCTAAAGCACAGCTGTGCCAAACCGAGCATCCCTCCTGGCCTGGATGTCCAGGGAGTAATGCTTAGTGAAAGTGTGTACTGTTTTCCAAGTAGCTGCTTGACATACCTCTAAGATAGGGATGTCCCTGGCCGCAGCTAGGAATGCAGCTGTACCTCTGGCAGAGTGAGCCCTCAGGCCTGAAGGGGGAACCTTACCCAGTTTTTGATAGCAAAATTGGATACAAGAGACAATCCACCTGGCAATGGATCTCTTAGTGGCAGGTTTCCCTTTCCCGACCTCACCATAAGTGAGAAAAAGTTGGAGGGAGTCAAACCTGTGACCCTTAGTACGATCTATGTAGTAACTAAGGGCCCTCTTAACATCTAAACTGTGCAGCCTCCTCTTGCCAGAGGAGGAATGGTCAGTGAAGAACACTGGAAGAGATATAGATTGATTAAGGTGGAAATCTGAAACCACCTTAGGCAAAAACTTCCTGTTAGTCCTGAGGACTACCTTATCTCTGTGAAAGGAGATAAAGTCAGTCTCCACTGACAAAGCTTGTAACTCAGTTATGCGCCTGGCAGAAGTGATGGCTACTAGAAACACAGTTTTCCAAGTCAAGTACTTAAGCTCTGCTGAAGACAGAGGTTCAAAGGGGGGTTGCATCAGCTGAGCAATGCAAACATTAAGATCCCAGGCAGGGCAGGGTCCCTGAATGGCGGATTGGTGTGAAGCAATCCCTTGAAAAACTTGGAAAATACAGGGTGAGCAGAAAGAGAAGAGGGCTTTCCTGCTGAAATAAAAGCAGAGACAGCTGACAAATGCACTTTCAGGGTAGCTGGCCTCAGCCCCAAAGTATTTAGATGGGCCATATAATCCAAGACTGTGGGCAAATCAGCAGATTCTGGGGAAATATGCTTCCCAGAGCACCATATGGAAAACCTTTTCCATTTAGAGTTATAAGTAGCCCTGGTGGAAGGCTTCCTAGAAGCTTTCAAGATTTCGAGCACACCTTGAGAAAGGTGTAGGTCAGCAAACTCTAACTCCTCAAGAGCCAGGCCTTGAGGTTGAGGGATTTGAGACTTGGATACCAAACTCTCCCCTGGGCACAGGTTAACAAATTGTGGTTCCTGGGGAGACACAGGGGAAGATGGACTGCTAAGGACAGAAGAAGTGGGTACCAGGGCTGTCTGGCCCAATCTGGAGCAATCAGAATCATCTTGCAAGGTTGAGATCTGATTTTGACTAGCACCTTGAACAGGAGAGGGAAGGGGGGGAAGGCATAGAGGAACTTCCCTTCCCAATCGAGAAGGAAGGCATCCAGGGGACTGAGCCCAACACTGGGGGACTGCAACAAAAAAGCGGAAGTTGGTGATTGTCTGGGGCTGCAAAAAGATCTATCTGAGGGGTGCCCCACCTGGCAAAAACTAACCCCAGTACTAGGGGATCCAGTGACCATTCGTGATGGCCCTGGGAAATCCTGCTGAGAGCATCTGCCAGGACATTGTCCTTGCCTGGGAGGTGAACTGCTATGAGGGAGGCGCTCAGGGAATAAGCCAGAGACCACAACTTCATTGTCTTGGTGCACAAGGCCGAAGACCAAGTGCCCCCTTGTTTGTTGATGTACCACATTGTAGTAGTGTTGTCTGTTCTGACCTGTACCACTTTGTTCTGAACAGATGCAGAAAAAACCTGAAGTGCTAGAAAAACAGCTCCGAGTTCCAACAGATTGATGTGGAGCAGAGATTCCTGAGGGGACCACAATCCCTGGGTGGAGAGGTTGCCCATGTGAGCTCCCCATCCCAAAAGGGACGCATCTGTAGTAAGGGTCAAGGAGTGAGATTAAGGGATGAAAGGAACCCCTTGTCTCAGGTTGCTCTGATCCTGCCACCACTGCAGGGCCTGGATCAGGGTTCGAGTTACTGGGATCAACTTGGTTAGGGGATCTCTCCTTTGAGACCAGAAAGCTGTCAAATGGAACTGAATGTCCCTCATCTGAAATCTTGCTCGTTGCACTACAGCTGTGGAAGCAGCCATGTGTCCTAGGAGCTGTAGAAAATGCCTTGCTGGTCGAGAGACCTGCAGAGTGAAGGAGAAGACCAGGGCCACCAGGGTCCTACCTTTTCTAGAGGAAGGAAGGTCTGGCCTGCTTTGTCTCAGTTCTGCACCTATGAAGGTGAGTAGCTGGACAGGTTCTAAAACTGACTTTGGGAGATTGAGAAGAAAACCTAGAGAGGTAAGCAGCTGCTGGGTAACCTGCAGGTGTGATTTGACTTGGTCTGGAGACTGACCCACTATGAGCCAGTCATCTAGGTAGGGGAAAGATGGCAATCTTTTGCCTTCTTAAGTGAGCAACTGCTACTGCCAGGCATTTTGTGAATACCCTTGGGGCAGTGGTAAGGCCGAAGGGCATTGCTCTGAACTGATAATGGCCTGAGGGCAGTTCGAATCTGAGGTACTTTCAGTGGGAGCTTCTGATGAGAACATGGAAGTAGGCATCCTTGAGGTCCAGGGAAGCTAGCCAGTCCCCTGGCCTTAGGGAGGGTAAAATCATTCCCAGAGTCACCATTTTGAATTTTGGTTTTAAAAGGTGCTTGTTCAGATATCTTAGGTCCAGGATGGGCTGCCATTCTCCTGTCTTTTTTGGGGTAAGGAAGTACCTGGAGTACAGTCCCTTGCCCTGGTGTAGGGGAGAAACTCTTTCCACAGCTCTGAGAGCAAGGAGGGTTGAGACTTCTGTTTCCAAAGTAAGAGTCTCTAGTGGATTTGCAGGTGGAAAAGATCTGATTCTCATCTTTGGAAATTTTTTGAAGCTGAGAACCAGTCCCTGGCTTACTACTTCCAGAACCCACTTGTCTGATGTTAAAGACTCCCAGTCCTGGACGAAGTAAGCCAGCCTGCCCCTTACAGGTAATGGAGAATCGGCTCTGGGCATCCATCAGGTGCCTGTTTGGCAGGGGCTTTAGGTTGAGGGGTGGGAGCAAGCCTGCTCGTACCCCGTCTGCCTCTCCCTCTGAAGAACCCCCGCTGGACATAAGCCGAAGAGGAGGCCTGGGCTGGGTAAAAAGGCCTGTGAAAAGGCCTGCCCCTGCCCTTGGGGGGCTGCGTCTGAGGAGTGGCTTGCCTTTCCTTGGCCTGTGCACTCCTATAAGTGGTTCTATATTCATCCATTTTCTTCACATAATTCTCTGTCTGCTCCCCAAACAGAGAATTTCCTACAACAGGAAAATCCATGGCCTTAGCCTGGGTATCCTGTGACAGACTAGTACACCTGAGCCAAGCCATTCTACGAAAAGCCACAGATGTAGCCATGACTCTTGAAGATACGTCATTAGAATCCACTGCAGCATGGAATTGCACCCTGGATGCCTCAATACCATCAGCAGCCACCTGTTCCAGCTCCTTGGCAAGCTGGCCAGGGGTCTGTTTGGCTAAAGCCATGACAATATCCCATCTGGATTTCTGGTATCTTGCAACATAGGCCATATAATTTGCCTGTCTGAGTCCCAAGGATGCTGCCATGTATTGTTTTTTAGCCATGGCATCAATCCTCCTGGAGTCCTTGTCAGGAGGGTGTGAAGCCAGGGGAATATTAGCCTTATCACAGGCTGCAGCCTGCACTACCCCAACATGGCTGCATTGCTGTGAAAGAAACTCTGTATCAGGACCTGACAAAGTGTACCTCCTGTCCATCTTTTTATCCACAGGAGGTACAGAATTAGGAACTTCTAAAATGTTTATTGTTTCCTAAAGGATTTATGTAAAGGAATAGACAATCTCCTGGACTTTGGGATATCCATCATCTCCACATAGTCAGGCTCCTCTTGCTCATCCACAGCTTCTTCCAAAGGGAGCTGGAGGGTTTCAGCAACTTTTTTATAAAACAGAAAATGAGAAGGGGACTCAGAAAGCCTAGGGGAAGACCCTCCTAAAGGTCTGTCTGGGGAGATATCCGGTTCAATGGGCACATCCAGACTTTCAAAATCACATTCACACTGTTCATAATCCTCCCCCCCCCTCCAGTTCATAAAACTCCTCTATATCATATTCTTGAACCAGTGGAACCGGATGAACTGACCTTTTACCAGATAGTGGTGGTTCGGACGGAACCGGGGAAAGCGACTGGACAATTTGGATCGCTTTGGCTATCTCTGCAGCAGTTGGAGAAGAAATTTGACTCCACACCTGCTGATTTTCTAGTTCTCTTTGCTGGAACTGGCTCCTCTGAGTCAGCTCTTCGTTTGCCGAGAAGTCTCGCCTGGTCAGAGGCACTCCCTCCAGTTCGGTTGGCACCGAACCGGCTAGCCATCGGGTCAGCGGACTTTGGCCTCTCGTTCCCTGAGCCTACCAACTCTCTTATCCAGGGTAGCTGCAGGGAAATTCTTGCAAATCTGGCAGTCTGCATTGAGGTGGTCAAACCCCAGACAATAAACACATGTGGTGTGTGGGTCAGCCTTGGCAAAGGCTTCCCCACAGACACTACAGTGTTGAAACCCAGTGGGCGGTTTTTCTTTGGGTTTCTCAGACATAATGCCAGCTAACCAAAAACTTGCCCTTTTCCGGCAAATGCCAGGCAAGACACCCTTATCAGTTCCCAACGTGTCACGGGTCGTGGAAAAAACCGTAATGAAATCCGTTTTTTTTAGAACCGATAAAACCGGAACCGCACTCTAAATGTATTGAAATGATTTTAAAATAAGTTTTAAAAACAACCTGATCGGTTCAAACTGAACCGATAACACATTTACAAGTTCCACACAGAAAGTAAAACCTGTCTATTACTTACGATACCACAGACAGAGCTTGAACCGATCGGTTTGCGGTTAAAATAAATATAACCGCGGTTTATTAACCGAGAAAAAAACACTTTTTAACCGAGAAATGAACCGAGCAGTAGGAGGAATCTCCGGAGCAACTGTTCAGTGAGGCGGAGTAAAGAATCTGACAGTTTCAGTTTGAAACTACACAGACAGAGTTTTTTCTAACTGAGCTCGTGCTCCAGATTCCATGCCTGACATGGAAGTTAACTCTTTCACCTCCAGAGCAGTTCTAAGGCTGGGACAAACTGCAATTGCCATAATATAGCAAGACTTCATGCTGTTTGAAGGGGTGGTTCTGGGCTTCCGCACTCCCCACAGAGAAAGCATCTCTTTGATCAGGTGACTCTCAAAGTCTCCCCCTTGATCAGAATGGATTATTTGTGGAGCCCCATAGTGAACAAAAAAGTTTTCTACAAACACTTTTGCCACAGTGGATGCCTTCTGGTCCTTGATAGGGAAAGTCTGGGCATATCTCATAAAATGGTCAGTGACCACCGGCACATTACTAATATTTCTTTGATCTGACTCCAAACTCAGAAAATCAATACAGACCAGCTCCATGGGTGCACTGGTGGTGATGTTAACAAGGGGGGCAGCCCTCTGGGGCCAAGCTTTCCTCTGTAAGCAGCGACTACAAGTTTGGATGTGTTGCTCAACATCAGCCCCCATCTTAGGCCAATAGAATCTGGATCTCACCAAGCCCAGTGTTCTGTCTGTACCAAGGTGCCCCATGTGGTTGTGTAAGGACCTCAGCACTGAGTCTCGAAAAGCAGTGGGCAGCACTAGTTGTTGTTTGTCTACTTGTACCCCTCTGTCTACTGTTTCTGTGTATAACAGTCTATTGATCAGTTTCAACTTAGGACCTTCCTTGTGTAACAATGCAGTTCTCAAATCAGTGGAGCGTTATTGGACACATCTTTCCCTGCATAGAGAGCTTCTAAAGCTCATTTGACCATGGGATCTTGGGATTGAGCCCACTGAATACTGTCACTGTCCAGCTGAGACAGTGCACAAATGTCTGTTGCAGAAAAGTGGCAATAAGCAGCAGGTATGCAGTTCTCAGAGGGTCCCAAACAATTCACCATACAGTCCACTGAGTCTGTGGACATTTGTTTCTCCCTGTCAAACTTCTGGCAGAGTGCTCGAATATCAGGTTCTGACAGTCTGACCCAGTCATTCGGGGGAACAGGCCTCTGAGAGAGAGAGAGCATCAGCAACTATGTGGTTCAGGCCTGCTTTGTATTCAACAGCATAGTCATATGTAGATAATGCAGAAAGCCACCTATGGCCAGTGGCATCCAACTTAGCAGAAGTCTGCACATAGGTTAAAGGATTATCATCAGTTTTTACTAGTATCTTAGCCCCATACAAGTACTCATGGAACTGGTCAACAATAGCCCACTTCAAAGCTAGGAACTCTAACTTATGTACAGGGTAGTTCTTTTCGGATGGGGTCAGGCTTCTACTGGCAAAGGCCACTGGTCTCAGGCCATTCTCATGCTCTTGGTACAATACAGCCCCCAAGCCTTGCAGGCTAGCATCAGCGTGCAAGACATAGGGCTTCGCTGGATCTGCATAGGCAAGGACAGGAGCATGGGTAAGTTGATATATAATCTCATGAAAAGCAGCTTCACACTCAGGTGTCCATCTGGCTCCAAATATTCATTGGGGTGGAAATACACTCTCTCAGGCTCAGAAGAAA
The DNA here is from genome assembly GCA_016271365.2 of Neoceratodus forsteri. Lineage (NCBI taxonomy): Eukaryota > Metazoa > Chordata > Ceratodontiformes > Ceratodontidae > Neoceratodus > Neoceratodus forsteri. The sequence continues at coordinate 472,523,467 of JADMNL010000022.1, read as the reverse complement.
CTGACCTCTTGTATTTTTTGTTAGTAGGAGGGAAACCTTGAGTAAGATTAAGTAAAGGACGGATCACTCTTGAATAGTCCTTGATGAAACGGTGATAGTAGCCACAGAATCCCAGGAATATTTGCAGTTCTTTTAGATTGTTGGGCTGTGGCCAGGTGGTCAAGGCCTCAACTTTACTTGGGTTGGTCTCTATTCCCTCGGTGGATACTATGTGTCTCACATACTTTACAGAGGTTTGGAAGAACTGACATTTATCGATGGATAGTTTAAGGCCAAAGTCTTCCAGTCAGTCCAACACCTTGAATAATCTGCTCTCATGTTCCTCCAGTGAGCTGCCAAACACAATAACATCATCTAGGTATACCAGGCACTCTAATAAGTTCATGTCCCCCAATGCACGCTCTATCAATCGTTGAAAAGTGGTTGGAGCACCTGAAATCCCTTGAGGCTTCTTCATGAATTCATACAAGCCAAGTGGACAGATACAGGCTGTCTTCTCACGGTCTTCTGGGGCCATTGGGATCTGGTAGTACCCGCTGTGAAGATCCAGCACAAAGAACCACTTGCTACTGTTCAGGCAGTCCAAAGCATCCTGAATGTGGGGCATTGTATACTGATCAGGGATAGTCCGCCAGTTTAAAGTGCAATAATCCACGCTCATCCTTACTGTCGTATTCTTTTTTCTCACCACTACAATGGGGGAAGCATAGGGGCTTCTGGATTCTTGTATTACACCAGCAGCTAGCATCTCCTGCAGGTGCCATCCCACATCATCTATGTAAGCAGGGGCTAGGTGTCGAGACCTCTCACAAAATGGCCTTTCATCATGCAGCCGGATGTGGTGCTCAGCTCCTTGTACACATCCTACATCCCATTCCTTTAAAGAAAACACCTGGTCTCTCTGGGCAAGTTTTCTATTGATTCTCATCTTTCATTCAGCTGGCAACAGGGAGTCCTCAAAACCAAACAAGTCGGGCATCACTTTGTCATTCTCCCCCGAACACTTGTTACTGGGTAGCACTGCAGTATCTGCATAATATACATTAGCCATGATGCAACCTCTATTTACTCAAATCTCTCTATCAGACACATTATGAACTTGAACCATTACCCTTCTGGCATAAGCATGGGCTCTGGCAGGCAAAATACTTGGCTTGACCAGCAGTCCTTCCGGCAATTTCCCATTGCCTGGTGCATCCAGCATGAGGATTTTATTCTTGACATCCTTTCTGATATGGACTTCCCCCTGTAAGGTACACTGGGCATTTGGCACCAGAATCAGAGACTCAGGATCCTTCTTCCAGACAATTCCAACTGGCTCCTCTAGGTCTATTTTTTCACATTTCTCTGTGCCTCATAGGCCTTTTTGATCAAGGCAGGGATTCTCAAAGCTCTACCAGTCCTTGACCCTTGTTTCTCATAACACAACTGCGCCAACCCTCCAAACATATGTGCATTCATCCCAATTAGTAGAGGAATCCCATCATACAGTCCAGTAGGGGGACACACTAATGCCAGGGTCTCTACTTGCTCTGCTACTCCAGCCACAGAGGTAAGGAAAGATAGCCAAACTCAGATGTACCTAGAGTAGGGGCACGCCTTCTCTCTTAACCCCCATACATGCAGTCCTTCCAATGATTGTAAGGCTACGTCTGACAAATGCTTCTGATACCAATCCTAGAACATAATTGTCACTTGGAAGCCATTGTCCAACACAGCTCTGGTGGGCACACCATTCACTTTTACTGTAGCTTCCATTGAAGGGCCCACTATTCTGGACCAGACTGGAGAGGTGGTAGCAAGGGTCTGGGTAGATGATCTAGCCACATAAGGACATGAGTATTCATTTTTGGGACCGTCACTGCGGTTACTTCGTGCACCTCTTAACCACTGTTTTGTGCTCCAAAGCTCTCCTTGTAGCCGGTTCACCACTCTCTCTAAGTCTTTCTGAGACCGGCATTCCCTCTTCATGAAACCATCCTTCCCACAATTATGGCAAAATATGTCTGCTGAAGTTTGGGGTGACTGAGGCATCACATTGGGGGCTACGGAATTGGTACTATCAATAGAAAGCCTTGGTGCCACCTCAGCCGGCGGTGGGTTGGATATTTGGAGACATCTCTTCAGTTTCCTCACTTCCATAGTCAACACATCAAGTTTCAAACTGTTGTCTACATGAGGTGCCTGGGTAGGCACCTCCACCCCCATAGCAGAAGCAGTCATGCAAGTGTCAGTGCCTGTACCGGTAGGAGTGGCCTTCATGATGAGACTGTCTGTTACTTTCCTAACCTCCTTCAGCAGTTCACCCCATGGTGGCACACCCTTTTACTTCTCAGAGCACTCATTAACTGCCAACCTCTGCCCCTGAACTTCACTTGACATGTCACCTTCAGTCACTCGGGTCGTAGCAGCAGCTATTGGTGCAAGTCCCTCCCGGGGTCGCCTTTTCTCAACTCCTTGAATTTTTCTCATTAGCTCATCATAGGAGAATGGGGATTCCAGTCAATTAGCCAGGCATAACTGAAGCAACAGCAGTTCTGAGAAGGGGGCAGACCTAAGGATCCTGTCTAGCCTGGTTCGGTCCAATTCATTCGCTGACAAACTACCTTTTCTGAGCCATTCTTGTAACAATTTTTCCAGCCAAGAGACATACTCAGACAACTCCCCTTGGTACTGTTGTGCATTTCTTACTCTCCACCACAGGTCCTAAATGGAATCTGGGCTCCCATACACATTCTCCAAGGCCTCAAGATAGTCCTGTGCAGTCACTTCAGGGTTACTGGCCCGTTTGGCATGGATGGTAGCCAGGGCGGGACCTCGGAGGCTCTCACTTACCCTATTTCACTTTTCTGCTTCTGAGTATTGCCATTCTAGCACTTGAGGGGCAACATAGTCTATCCAGGTCTCCCAGTTATCCTCCCCTTGTGGGATGGGAAGGGTTCCGGAGAAAATTTTCAACCTGCGGTAAGAGTCATAACTATTGGCAGATACGGACATAGGGACTAGCACTGGCACAGGAAGAGAGGCAATAACAGGTGCTGGAGGGGAGAGGGTGTTGGGGGAGGAACGTTCTCAGGTGGCAATAATAGTTCCTTTAAATCCTCCTCAGTTTTCCCTTCCTCCAGCAACAACTTAGCAAATTTATCCTCAAAAGTTTCAGATAGTGGGGGAGGCTCATTTTCCCTGGGGTCTTTATTGTCTTTAGTTATCATTCTCCAGACAGTGAGGGTTTCCCCTGGGGTAATAGTCTGTGGCACTTTAGAACTGTCTACAGGGTCCTTACACTCTATTAGGGCCATAAAGGTTTGGGTGAGCAGATCAGCCTGTCGCCCCATCACCACAAGATCTCATGAACATTCCACCTTGGAAAGTACTCCCTCTACAGTGTCCGTATTGGTACCCAGCGGGATATCCAAAATAAGTATAGCATTTTGGGGGTCGATCTCCTGCCCAGTACGCCACTTCACCAACTGGTGTACAGCCACTTCTGTTGGGGCATCCATTTATTTTTAACAGTAATTCATAAATGTGGCCAATAGAGGGTGCTAATCCCAGCAGTGCCTCTAAGATGTAACCCCTAGGTGGCGCTATCCCAATGGCTACTACCCCGACCTGTTTGACTACGGACGGGTTGAGGCGCCTAGGTCCTATGGTGGGTGCCTCCACCCAGAGGTCAGGGTTTGTAGTGGTTAGACTGGCTTGGTCACAGCCCTCTGGGACACTGAGACCCCATTTTATTCCCTCTAGTGGCTCACACAGTACACTGGAGTTACAGCCCCAATACCCCACATACATACAATGTTCACTCATATAGATACCACTTACCCTCAAGACTGATTCTGCAGCACGTCTCTGAGGATCCCCCTGTAAAGTAAGGTTAAACAACATACACAGCAATACACAATGCTGTTTCCATAAGTACCAACACCACAGACAGTATATAGTATAACAACAACAAATCTGATTTATTTAGGGGACAGTAACAAGGAGGGGGGGCAATCAGGTTGATTTGGTTTGGAAATATTCAAATCACAGTACTGTGCACACATACAGGGTCTGAAAAGTCACACTCTGTGTACCCAGGTTGGGGGGGGCTAGCCAGGTCCGTTACCCGGGGTTGGCCAGCAGGTGCAGATGGATAGCGCCCTGTAGAAGAAAATATATGCACAATACCCAATTGTAATCCAGAGCCAGAGGGCTCAGTCCATGAACAGTGAAACAACAAGAATTAGGTGACACACTTGTGATTGAAAACAAGCTGCAGGGGAATACCCTGATTTGTACTCACAACACCCAAGCTGAGGATCGGATGGAGAATGTCCCTCTGGATTGCCAGAGAAGCAGGGCATGAGGGCAAGGTCCTTGTGACTGGACCCCACTGCAGTTGATAGCAAACGGATGTAGTCCGAATTAAACTGGGGTTTACTTCCAGCTTCAGCACACAATTCACTGTACAGGGGATTTGAAATAGCGATTACCCTCGAGCACTATGCACATTTATATGTAACAGGAAAGTACTATACCAGGCAGGCTGCTCCTCGATCCCGATCGCAATTACTGCAAAATACCCGGGAACACACACAGCAGCTTCTGTTCCTGACAGACTGAGCGCGATTCAGCAATTTCTCCAGTCTTCTACAGGGCGAACCTGGTTTCCACACTTCTAGTGCTTCTTTCTCCTCACAACTCGGATTCAGTCCAAACTGGCACTAACAAAGGCTGCAGACCGAAACTCAGGGCCTCACACATGCTTCCTGCGCAAAACTATACACCGCAGAAGCACACAGCTCCTTCTCTCTTCACTGCCACAACTGATCTGATCTTTCCAGTCACAGAGCAGTACATTTCCTTTAGCTCCGCTCTATTCTGTTGGCTGATTCAGCTGTCACTCACAATAAGACTCCTTCTGTTGATAGAAAAAGATGCCAAGGTCAAAACTACATTTCCCAGAGTCACTGCCCATACAATCCCCTTGTGGCTGGTTCAAAATTAAGAGTCCAAGTTCTGATTCGTCCACAGGCTCCATTTTAGGGAACCCTTAACCCAATTGGCCCAGCACAGCAGTTTAGGTCCAAAATGGAGGGGTAACACACACAGAGTCCCAGCTGCAAAAAAGGCAGGTTAGACAAACTGCGTTTTACTTAACACTCTGATTTCAGGCAGTTACATATTTCATTTAAGCTCCCTCTGTGCTCTTAGCAACTGCAGAAACGGAGCGATTTCTCCGCAGCTTGGGCGGGATTCGAGCATTAAATACACAGTCCCCCCATGCAAACTAATTAAGTCTGCAAGCAGATAGCTCTTAAAGAGGCAGTACGCGGAGGCTCAAATAGCACTCACTTGGAACCACATTTAAACAGCTCAGACGCCGAACACTGACCAGTCTTGGAGCATTCAGGCAAGCTCCTGGAAGACTTTTGGGAACCCCCATTTGCAGGGGGGTTACACATAGAGAGCTACTCCGCCTCCTCTTCTACCCACCCTGTCCCTCCTATAGATTGTGTACCCTGATATGCTGACATCACAGTCATGGTTCTCTGTGTACCAAATTTCTGTGACTACCACGATATCTAGGCATGCCTCTTCCATGAAGTCCACTAGTTCAGCGAGCTTGTTACCTAGACTATGGGCATTGGTACTCATTACCCTCCATTTTTTGATGGCCTTATCCCTTTTTGTCCCATCCCTGTCCTTACTGCTTTTATTTTTTCTCCATTTACCCCTGCCCTTTTCCCTATCGACTGCTCTATCTTGGTGTTTACCTCACTAACTACCCTGATTTTTATTTGGGGGGGGGCTATGATTTCCCTTCTCCTTTTTAGTGCCTCCCCCCTTGGCTAGTTTAAATGCTTGCTAGTGAAGCATTTAAATCTATCACCTAGGATCCTGGACAGATGCAGACCATGGCACCAATATAGGCCTGCATCCCTCCAGGTGGACCCCCAGTCCCCAATGAAGCCAAAACCCTGAGCTCTGCACTAGTTTTTCAACCACTGATTGAACATGGTATGAAGTATCCTCGCCTCACCCATACCATAGACAGGCAGTACCTCCAAGAAGGTTACTGTACATACTACTTGTCTAAGGCCCTTCCCTCCCCATGGTACAGCTACCGCTTGCAACGGCAGTAACCTGGGTTTGGAAACGAGCTTGGGTAATTGGTGGCCAGCTGGAAGGAGAAGGATTGAGCATCCCAGAGGATGCTGCCCTCCTCCAGGGAGAGAGGACAGCCAGATCCACTGCTATACTGTCATCAGGGTGAACGCAGATGTCAGTACAGGTTGAGCTGCTTGTGGGTAGGAGGATGCTGACAGGCACCACACCACACATGCATGCAAGGTGCACACTTGATATCAACATCCTGAGGATACGGGGAAGGAAAACACCCTGAGCAGTTAGATGATACTATTCTGCTTGTAGACCTTCACCTGGGTACCTGGGCGCAACCTCTCATAACATGATCTTTCTGTGGCAGAGGAACTGGGGGCCTCTACAGCCCCCCTCCAGAAGGAAGGGGGAAGCTCTGCAGGAATATGGTAAGGCAGGAGGTAAGTCCTGGGGACGCCAGGGTGATGGGGCTGGGGCAGGTCATGTAGATACGGGGTGAACGGAGAGCAGGGAGCATAAATAATAACTATGCTTTAGGGTGACCATTTGCTACAGCGGTGAAACAAATCTGATGTTGGGCTGCTAGGGGAGCTATAACAACCCAGCAGAGTTTGAACTCCATTCTAATTCCAGTAAACATTCCTTAGTTAGCATAAAGTTCTAGATCTCTGGGGCAATCAGCTCAGTGGACCTGATTGCTATTTGCGATACATTAGTGAGGGATTATCAGGGTTAGAAAGAAAACATTCTAAAATAAATAAGTAAAAGGGATGATTCACAGGATCAAATGCTCCTGGAAGGACCACAGATACAGCTCCCCAGCTGTTTCCCTATTTGGTACAGAAGCAAAGTGGTGTAATTTTTTTTTCAGTGTGGTTGATATAGCAGAATGTTCTGTAACCAGACCGGACTGGCACTGGTACATAATAATCATTTAGCTACTGCATCATCAACCGCTGTAAATGAGGCATTCAAGCATGTCTACCCCTGCTGTCGGTATTGACAGAGGCCTACAATTAGGTCTGTCTGATGTACTGCCGCTCTGTAGTAATGGGGTCAACCTGTTTATTTCCCAACAGTCAATGAGTTCCGTTGTCTAATCTGACAAATGTAACAGAGATGCTGATGGTTTTGAAACGTTTGTGTCAGCATATTGAGGGCAACAATGCATGTTAGCCTGCTGTGCTGTACCAGGAGAAGGGAAGGACTTTCAGTTACCTGTGCTGGACAAGGCATCTAAAAAGCAAATGGTGTCAAATAATGTTTCCTAATTGCTAAATATATTGTTTTTCTTTTATCCATCCTCATTCCCCTCCACCATTTTTGCTCTTTTAATTAAAATGATGAACTGAGATGTGAACTACATTAGTAATGAAAACTACAATTGCAAATTTGCCTATGATCTTAATTTGACTACCTGATTATTTTTTGAATGCACTTCTTGCCAGGTATTTAAACTCCTCTCTCCCTCCAGTTTCTCTGACATGACTTCTAAAGGGTGGCTGAGAGATGGCTACTGAGCTGGTGAATTGTTTTCAATGTTTCCGGTGAGATACCTGTCCAGCCAGTAGTAATAGTTGATCAGCTAGTGGTAACTTTTTCTATAGCCCCCCCAGGACCAACAAAGTGATGGTAGCATTTTCTATGTGTCCCTCTTCTGAGGAGACAGTCGTCAAGTCAGCAGAAATGTTTTCAGTGTCCCACTCTCCTCAGGGGGAACTGGACACTGAACTGACACTGGTAATTGCTGACCCCAGGCCAATTCATACACTATTGGAAGCATTGGTTTGTTGACCAGAGTTGCTCCCATACTCTTTTGCCATTCTGAATTTAATGAGGGGTGCTCCCTTGATATGCTGCTTCTTGATGTTTTCTTGAAAATCAGAAGGTATTCACTTCATTATATCTTTTGAACCACAGTGTCAGCTATTGGTGGCACCAGCCAGTTTGTGTTTTTCCTATTTGTTTGCAGTATGTACCTGACGCAGCAGCAGAGAGTACCTTCTATCCTGAGTGGCTGCTGTGCAGTGTGCCCTCCTTCGCACCAGGCACACAAGTTAGCCACTTAGGTTAGCGCTCCAGGCACTTACACTGGCCCATGCCCTATGCCTAGCTGAGATGATGTAAGGGCAGTTCCAAGAGCCGAGCATGTCCCTTGTCTCAGGGATCTGGCTAAACTCTTGGCATCCCTGTGTGATGGCCTGAATTCCAACATGCAATTCTAGACACCTCCTGTTAGGGACGTAGCAACTACAGCTGTGCTATGGATACTTACACTGTCACATGATCCACATTTTTGGAGGCCTACTGCTGTGACCTCATAGGTATATTAGTATAATGGTTTTCAGATTTGCATCCAGGTTAATTTTATTCATATTTATAGCACTCAGTGCACAGTTTGTACATTACTACACCTGTATCTGTCAGTATATGGATCCTGCTGTGTTGGTCAGTACAGAGTTACTTCAGATATCTTTAAGGTATAATTTGTTTTTATTTAAGAATGCTTTTCTAAAACATCTTGCAGGATCTCTTTTCCTAGTAGAACTGGAATAAATGGATCTTCCTTTCATGATCTTATTTAACCTTCATTTCCTGGTTCATTGCTGTAAAACAGAATATCAACATTTATTGTAAATTCAGGGAACTCCCACCAGTAACCCAGTGGGTCAGTCTGGGAAAGGAGGGGTGTAAAAAAAAATATGTGTAACCATTTCATACGGCAGTCCAAACATTCCCTTTTGTGTACTCCTAAAGTGCTCTCCTTACATGCTTAAAGAGCAGCTTCCTAGCTGCCTAGTTTCTGCCCACCCAAGCATATGTAATTGCTCACCTGCCCTAGAGTTGAGTGGCATAAATAATTCTTTCCGTTTCTGCACATAAAAGAAGTCATAACACCCATAAAACTGAAACTAAACAGTGCGGTAAAAAATGGAGGCACTTTCTGAACCCTTCAACATGCCCCCATGCAGGCACACGCAGCCCCATTTTGTGATGTCAATAAACGAAGGCTGCGTGTGTGCACCTATTGATTTCAATGGGGGTGACTTTTCCTTACATTTTATCAACATTTATAGTAGAGATTTTAATAAATCAAAATGCCTGCCCGACTAGCAGGGTCCCTGTTAATCGGGCAGTCACTTTGATTTGTTAAAATCTCTACTCTAAATGTTAATAAAATGTAGAGAAAAGTCACCCATTGAATCAATGAGCACACACATGCAGTCTTCGTTACTAACATCACAAAATGGGTCTGCGTGTGCCTGCATGGGGGCATGCCAAAGAGCTCAGGAAGTGCCTCCGTTTTTTACCAGTTTTAATTTTACAAGTGTTATGACTTTTATGTGCAGAAATGGAAGGAATTATTTATGCCACTCAACTCTGGGGCAGGTGAGAGATTCATTATGTTGGGGTGGGCAGGAACTAGGAAGCTGCTCTTTAATGTGTTTTTTTTTTACTGCATGTTCTGTAACATCACATAAAATGGGCAAGGGACATCCAGTAACCTGATAAGCTAAAACAAATCAGATCACATTACAATTCATGGCCCATTTCATTTATCCCTCATTGCCATGATAAACAAACATGTCTTGGAGTCATGGATGGGTGAACTTATTAAGGAGAAATGTACAATCTCCCACCTCCCCGCAGTTGGCAGGTTCAACTATTTTGAACCAATTATGGCTTTTCAATTTAAAGGTAGTGGTCTGAAATACAAATGAAGTGATACACATGGGGCCAGATATTCAAAACATTGTGCTGAGCGCAAACCATTTGCACAGGTTTTGTGCACCGTTTGCGTGGGGCTGCAATATTCAAAAGACCAAATAGTGCCAACGCAACAGTGTAGTGCCAGCACTAAAAGATAATGTATGTGTGGTGCAAAGTGAGTGGTGGGAACATGAATACAGGTGCAATAGTATATTGAGCACCTTAACACTGAGCAACGTATGTTAGCACAACACACAGCATGGCACAAGTTAACACCCAGAAAAAGGTAGTCTTAACTTTGGGCAAAACAAGGATGGGGGGTATGGATAAGGCAACAAGGCTGTATGCAGCAACAGCAATCATGGAGCACCTGATGATTGCAGTCATTGAGGAGGCAGAGAGGACAGAAGGCCACCCTGGGCCACTCCATATGCCAAGGAAGAGATATGCTGCAAACAGATGGTACCAACCACAAGTCCTAGCATGGTACCCTAGCAGTGCCCACAATGCCTTCATCTGGCATCAGTCCCAACCTTGCCAGGCATTTTAGGGTGGCCTAGTACCCAGTGAAAAGCTTGCCAGTGAGTACATGCAGCACACATACCCAATCCCCCCATAGGAGGTACACCAACACAATCCAGCACACATATGCGACTCTGAAGAGAGGGAGGATGTTGAAGGGAGGGTGTACAGGATGCACCACATAGTAGGTGCTGCCACATGGCTGGGGTCATCCACATAGTGAACATGTTCCAGTGACAGGAATATCCCTGACACCATTGGGCCTGTATGATGGTATATATCTGCCCCCCCCGGGGAACATACTGCACACCTGTACATACACCCTGTCACACATGGCCAGCCATGTGTGTGTGTTACTGTGAGAATCCCATGCCACTGGCACAGCGTATATGGCTCACAGGATGGTATGACAGTGGTGTCCACTGTCAGAACACACCTGCCAGCTGGGCCTGTCTATGTGTAGATAGCAGCAGTCAATGTTACCTGACACACAGTATGCATTGATAAGTCCCTCACGATACTGGCTACCAATGGTACTGCAGTGCACAATACACACTGTGGCAGAAACAAGACCTTTCTCTGTCTGTGCCTTAGCTCTTCTGACTGCTTTCCCAGATTATTTCTGTTTCTTCAGACACTTCTCCCTGTCCTCCTCCTTTTGAGTCTCCTTGTATTTCCTAAAGACCTTTCTGTTTTCCCTTACTTTCTTGGCCACTACCTTCGAGAACCATAGTGGCAGTTTCTTTCTTTTACTCTTACTATGCATTCTAACACAGTGTCTTGTTACTTCTGTTATGACTCCTTTGAGTCTAGACCACTGTTCCTCCACATCTGCCCCATACCTTCTGCTGCTTCCTTAAAGTTGGCCCACCTGAAATCCAGACCCCTAATCCTTGTATGACTTTCCTCTACCACTGTGGTTACAGTTAACCATACTGTCTTGTGGTCACTGGAACCAAGGGGACTGCCCACCTCAACATCTGTGATCCTGTCCCCACTGGTCAACACCAAGTCCAGTATAGCCCCCTCCTGGGTGGGTTCTACTACTAGCTGCCTTAAGTTTGCCCTTTTCAGGGTAGTCTCGAAGTCCTTGCTTCTTCTTGTATCTGCAGTCTGAGTGCTCCAATCTGCATCTGGTAGGTTGAAGTCTCCCGTAAGCAGTAGTACCCCTTTGGTTGTCATTTGTGTCCATCTACTAATTGGGGTCTCCATATTTCCAAATATGTCATGGGGGGTCTACAGTAATCCCCCTGACTGCATTTGCCTCCCCCTTGGCTAGTTTAAATGCCATATTCACTATCCTGCAGCACTTGCCCTGTCTGTAAAGAGCAATTGAAGAGATTTGCTACTGGTCTAGCCAGGACCTGTCTCTTCTCCTTTAATGCCCTTGGTTGCATCCCATTGGGGCCCAATGAATTATTTACAGACAGTGCTTGTAGGCCCTTCTGCACTGTCTCCTCCATGGTAGACTTCATGTTGGCAACAGCTAGTAATCCCTTACTGGCTTTTATGCTTTAATCTGGTAAAGGGTTCTTGCGCGTGACCAGGAAGAAAAAATTACTTACTATAGTAATTGTGTTTCTTACCCATGATGCTCAGATAGTCTTAACTTTATGCAGTAAGCCTGTAGGGTTGGACTGCCTGGAGAGATGGAACACATGCAAATGATGGAACACTTTGCACGTGGGCATCTTTCAAACACTGCCTCTACTAATTGCCTGTGTTCTAACCTCTCCAGATTTTATAAAAAAGCCTGAAAAGATGGTTCAGGATAATGTAATACTACTAAAAAATTCTTATCATTAAAATTGGGGTTACCCAACAATATGGATTTTACTAAAACAGTCGTCCAACTGGAGGATAAATGTTTAAATAAGTTAGAACAACATATCAGAAAAAATACCAAAAATAAACACAATGGGCTGGATATTCAAACTGCGCTATTTTGTGGCGCAAGCCCTTGCGCTGCACAAAATAGTTGCGCAAGGGTGTGGCCGGGGCAATATTCAAAGGAGTTGTGCTATTGAGCAACTCCTTTGAATATCACCTCCCTAGCCACAACCACTGTGCATGGCGCAGTGGAGACTAACGCCACATGAGTGGTCAGAGTGGAGCATTCAAGTTGCAGTGGTGCAAGTACCATTCGCCATGTACAAATTTCCCATATTCAAAGGTGACATGCAAATGGGGCCATAATTCATACAAAGGCATGGAGGAGCCATTGCATCATTATACTTCATTTGCATGCCATTGCATGCAGGTGCGAGATCCTCATGACTTTGGCGCCGGCTCGCCAGGCAGCAGCCATCAGGACCAACACCCCTGCAGCCCGATCAGCGGGCAAAAAGTGTAAAAATCCCCACCGCCCCGACTGGCCCAATCACGGGCAAAGCGTAAAAATCCCCCTCCCGACTGGCCTGATGCGGGCATAAGGTTAAATAACCCCCACTAGCCAGATCGCAGGCAAAGCTTAAATACCCCACTAGCCCGATCATGGGCATAATTGTAAAATACCCCACCAGCCCGATCGTGGACAGCACAGAGTCCAACCCCCAGGACATAGCCCTGATGGTCAGTGGACCGCTAAGCACATCGTGGGCTGCAAAATGTTACAAACACCCCAAGACCATATCCCTGGTGATCTAGTGTCCCCACCCCACCCACCTGACCCCACCACCCGCTCCCCGCCGGCGCGGCGGCGGCAGCTATCCAACCGCCTGCCGCCCCGCTGACTGATTGCCGGTAGGCTCTCGACCATTGGTTCGAGCAAGAGCCAATGGGTGTGCAGCTCATACCGTACAAAGGCAGTCAGATATGTGAATGAATTCTTTCATTCCACATATCTGAACTGCTGCTCAATATGGACTACGCCCATTAACTCTGCTCTGCACCAATAAGCGTGCAACCGGACCGAGATAATCGGCGGGTGGCGGGCGGCAGGCGAGTGGGATGCTGCCGCCGCTGGCTGCCGGAGTGGGGTGGTGAGGCTTCATGGTTGGGTTGGGTGGGGACACTAGATCACCAGGGATATGGTCTGGGGGTGTTGCAACATTTTCAGCCTGCAGTCGGGCTTAGTGGTCCACTGGACCACCAGGGATCTGTTCTTGGGGGTGTTGCAACATTTTGCAGCCCTGATCAGGCTTAGCGGTCCACTGGACCACCAGGATATGTCCTTGGGGGTTTGGACTCTGTGCTGCCTGCAATTGGGCTGGTGGGGGGTATTTACAATTATGCCAGCGTTCAGACTAGTGGGGGTTTATTTAAGCTTATGCCTGTGATCGGGGCTAGTGGGGAGTGGGTTATTTAACCTTATGCCCGCGATCGGGCCAGTCGGGGGTTGGGGGGATTTTTTACACTTTGGCCCATGATTGGGCTGCAGGGGGGGCACAGGGAGTAGGTTGGGGGCCAGCCACAGGTGGCAGCTGCTGAGTTGTGCCATGCAATGCTGCAGCTCACCTGTGGGTGGCCCTCGACTTACTCCTTTTTTTTGGGGGCTCAAAGTTGTGCAGGCGCAGGTTGGGGGTTGTGCCTGCACAACTCTGCACAGCCTGCTGAATATCGGGCTGTGCAGTTTATGCATGATTCCTCCCCTTCCAGTTCAGCATGCATTCATTTGCATTGCGCTGTTGCTCAGCTTGCCTTGGGGGTGCAACTGCCTCCTGCTGAATATGGCAGAATGGCACAATTTCTGACTTGCGCAGGTGCAACCCTATTGCACATGGCGCAACCCTTTTGAATATCCAGCCCAATGAGCTCTGTTCACCTAACTTGTACAGGTGCAGAGGAAAATGTCCCCCAAGGGTGTAAAATGTTAAGTGGCACCAGCATGTGGAGTGCAGAGGCTGTAATTCTAGAAGAGGAGGTAGGGAGGGAAGTTAAGGATATCTGAGCATCACTGGGAAGAAACACAATTACTATGGTAAGTAATTTTTTCTTCTAACCCCAGTAATGCTCAGTATATTCTTAACTTTATGCAGACTACCAAGCAGTACCCCTCGAAATGGGCACAGGACTGTACTTTAGAAACAGACTTTGCAGGACTGCTGTTCCAAACTTAGCATCACTTCTGGATAAAATATCCAGGTTGTAATGCTTTGTAAACGTGTGTACTGTTTTCCAGGTAGCTGCTTTGCAAATGTCCACCAAGAAGACCTCCCTGGCAGCTGCAAGGGTGGCAGCAGTTCCTCTTGTAAAGTGAGCCCTCAATCCTGGTGGGGGCTCTCTGCCAGCACTAGTGTAGCAGAATTGGATACACAGGACTATCCAACGAGAAATAGATCTTTTTGAGGCTGGACTACCTTTTCCCACATCCCCATAGGTCAGAAACAATTGCTTTCTATCCTGTCTAAAGTCCTGAGTGGCTGTCATGTAATAACTAAGGGCCCTCTTCACATCTAAACTGTGCAGCCCCCTTTCACAAGAAGTGAAGTGCTCAGTGAAAAAGACAGGTAGGGTGATAGATTGATTTAAATGAAAATCAGAAACCACCTTGGGGAGAAATTTCCTGTTCGTTCTGAGGACTACTTTATCCCTATGAAATAATATATAGTCCTGATCAATACAGAGAGCTTGAAGCTCACTGATACTTCTTGCAGAAGTCATTGCCACTAGGAAAACTGTTTTCCAAGTGACATATTTAAGGTGAGCTGTGGCCATGGGCTCGAAGGGGGCAGCCATCAGCTTAGCTATACACACATTCTGATCCCAAACTGGGACTGGTGGCCTGTGAGGAGGATGTAGATGATCCAGGCCCTTAAAGAACCTTTTGAAAATAATGATAGAAGCCAGTGTCACCTTTTTCCCAGCAGAGAGGTAAGCAGACACTGTTACAAGGTGAACCCTCAAAGAACTGTGTTGTAGGCCCAGGGAGTGTAATTGGGTGAGATACTCCAATACCTCTGGTAAACCAGCTTGGGCTGGAACCAGAGTCTTGCCTGAACACCAGATAGAATATTGCTTCCATTTGGAAGAATAATTCTTTGTAGTAGAGGGTTTTCTGTAACCTCTTAGAATACTTAAGACAGGTTCAGAAAGTTTTAAATCAGCGTATTCTAAGTCTTCAAGAGCCAAACTTTGAGATTGAGGGACTTGAGGTTTGGGTACAATAAGTTTCCCTTGTTGGTCAATAGATTGTGCCTCTGAGGAAGATTCATAGGTTTCATAGGGTATCAGAGCAGAAAAGACCAAGGTCCATATAGCTCGCTAAGAAATATTTACATATAACCATTTATTGAGTTTTTACATAAATAGATACTAATCTCATCTTGAAGATGTCCATTGAATCCCTAGTTACCACCGTTAAGGGTAATTGGTTCCAAATACTAGTGACTCTTATTGTAAACCAAGAGCTCCTTTTTTTTGTTTTACAACATTCTCCCTTAAGTTGCAAGAGATGTGACTGAGTTTCATAAAGATTATCTCTTGTAATTAGTCCCAGTTTGTCCCATAAACTGTCATCATGAAGTGCTTTAAAAATTATACAAAGGTCGCCTCTCATTCTGTGGTATTCCAAGGAATAAAGTCCTAACTGGTTTAAATGATCATCATAATTTAGATCCTTAACCTCGTTCATTTTCTTTGTTGCTTTCCCCTGAAATTTTTCCAGAGCATGTTTGGAGCCCGGGTCTTGTGGGGACCAAAACTGAGCACAATACTCCAAGTGAGGCCTTACTAAAGAAGTATACAAGGGGAGTAACACTTTTACTACTATTGCTTTGGATATGCTTGTTAATACAGTGAAGAATTCCTCCAGCTTTTTTAATGACTTGCTGACAATGAAGTTTAGGACTTAAATTATGTTGTACCCTTACACCCAAGTCCCTTTTATCTTCCACCACACTCAATGATTTGCCTCCCAACTTATATTTGGCTAATACATTATTTTTCCCAAAGTGCATAATGGTACACTTATTTACATTAAAATTTAACATGTTTTTATCTGCCCAACTTTCAAGTTCACCAAGTGCGAACTGTAGGGTATTTGCATCCTCAACATTATTTACAATATGACCAATGCGAGTGTCGTCTGCAAATTTGGTTAGCCATACTCCGACTGACGTACTTAATGAGGCAATATATATATTAAAAAGACATGGGCCGAGCACAGAGCCCTGTGGGACACCACTAGACACCTGTTTCTGTCCTGAATAAGAACCTTTTATACAGACTTTTTGCATTCTATTGGTCAACCATGATTCCACCCATTTGGTAATATTACCATTTAAACCCATGTCATTCAATGCATCTAACAGTTCACCATGAGGGACCTTATCAAAGGCTTTTGAGAAGTCCAAAAAAATGACATTGACTGCCTCATTTTTATCTAAAGCCATATTGACTTTACCATAGAATTCCAGCAGGTTTGTCTGGCACGATCTGCCCTTTACAAAACCATGCTGGGAATAATCAATTTTAACTATTTCCCCTAAATATTTCTTGATAATTCCCTCGAGGATTTTACTCAGAATAGACGTCAAGCTAATGGACCGGTAGTTAAATACTTCATGTTTTGAACCCTTATTAAAAATAGGCACTACATTAGCTTGCCTCCATACATCAATAACTTGTCCTTCTTCAATGGATCTAATAAATAATGCTGTAATTGGACCAGATTAGGGAATAGCCAATTCTTTGAGAATACAAGGGTGAAGACCGTCAGGGCCTGATGATTTAATAGAGTCCAACCCTTGTAGATGCTTTTGAATGTCTGATACTGTAATAAGGTGTGATCCAGGTATTTTATGTGAATTATGATTTTTTGGGGGTAAAGATTTCTTATTAAAAACTGAAGTAAAATATTCATTACATAATACTGCTATATCAGAATTCTCTAATATCGTTTTACCAGTTGAATCATTTAATGGGCCTAAAGTGGGAGTGGCACCCCTTTTACTATTTACAAATTTGTAGAAGGATTTATAATTATCTTTAACCCTTGCTGCCAAATTAACCTCATATTCCCTTTTAGCTTTTTTAACACAACTTTTGGTTTTTCTCAGAAGATTTTTTATAATATTCCCAATTTGTCTGTATACCACTAAGTTTTGCAATTTTGAAGGTCTTATTTTTTTGTCTTATCAGTTTTTTGACCTTAGCATTTATCCAGGGAGTTTTATATTTGACTTGATCCCTTTTCTTCATTTGTGGAATATACTCTAATATTCCGGTAGATAATTTAGTATTGGGTATGAACCACATTTCATTTAGTGATTTGTTCTTAAATTCCTCTTCCCAATCCCACGATGTCAACTCTATATTACATTTTTGAAAATCAGCTTTTTTAAATTATAGATAACTGCACATCCCATATCTGAGCCACAATTACCTTTATATGTAAAATTTACCATGGAATGGTCACTGGTTCCAAGGGGATAGGAAACATTACAATTTGCAACAGACATTGAGAGCAGAAGAGAGTACCATGGCTGCCTCGGCCAGTCTGGAGCTATCAAGATCAGTGATACTGTATGGGATCTGAGCTTGACCAGTACTCTGTAAATGAGAGGAAAAGGAGGGAAAGCATAGAGGAACCTCCCTGACCAGTCCAGACTGAGGACATCCAGAGGGAAGGTTCCCTGATCTGGAGGTCTGCAACAATACTGTGGCAGTTGGTGGTTCTGGTGGGATGCGAACAAGTCCACCTCTGGAATACCCCATCTTCTGAAAATAACTTGTACCACCTGCCTGTTTAGGGTCCACTCGTGATGGGCCTGGTTTATTCGACTCAATGCATCTGCCAGGGTATAGTCCTTCCCTGCAAGTGAATTGCTAGCACAGACACTTTTAATGACTGGGCCAGAGCCCAAATCTTTATGGCTCTGAGCAGAGGGGGCTTGACCTTGTGCCTCCCTGCTTGTTTATGTAATACATTGTGGTGGTATTGTCTGTTCTGACCTGTACCACCCTGCCTTGGACTAGGTGAGCAAAGGTTTTTAGAGCCAGCAGCACTGCTCTGAGCTCCAGAAGATTTATGTGCTGAAGGGACTCTGAGGCTGACCAAGTGCCCTGAGTTGTGTGATCCCCTATATGGGCACCCCAGCCCAAGAGGGATGCATCTGTTGTGAGAATCACTGAAGGATTCTCTTTTTGAAAGGGAACTGCTTGCCTTAAGTTGGATTCCTCCTTCCACCACAAAAGGGCCCATAGCAATGACCTTGTTACTGGGATGAGCTTTGAGAAGGAATCTTTTCTTTGACACCAATGGGACCTGAGATGGAACTGAGTGTACCGCATGTAAAACCTTGCACCTAGAACTGTGCCTGTGGATGCAGCCATGTGGCCTAATAGCTGGAGAAACTGTCTTGCAGTTTTTGACTTGTGGAGCTTGAAAGAGTTTGCTATTATATGAATGTTTTTCACCTTTCCAGAGGCAGATATGCCCTGGCCTGTAGAGTATTGATTTCTGCTCCTATGAGCTGCAACACTTGTGTGGGATTGAAGACTGACTTTTTGCGATTGATTAGGAATCCTAGGGACTCCAAGAGGTCCTGAGTGAGCTTCGGGTCTTGCTGCACCTGCAGGGTAGATTTTCCCACGACCAACCAGTCATCCAGGTAAGGGAAAACAGATATTCCCTGTCTGCGAAGATGTGCCACTACAGCTGCCAGGCACTTTGTGAATACCCTTGGAGCCAAAGAAAGGCCAAAAGGCAGGGTTGAAAACTGGTAGTGACCTGAAGGGAGTCCGAATCTGAGGTATTTTCTGTAAGACTCTTTTATGGGGATGTGAAAATAGGTGTCTTTCAAGTTCAGTGATGCCAACCAGTCTGCTTTCTGAAGTGCTGGCAGGATCAGAGTCAAAGTTACCATCTTGAATTTTGGTTTTCTAAAGAACTTGTTTAAAGCTCTTAAATCCAGAATAGGCCACCACTCCCCACTTTTCTTTGTGGTCAGGAAGTATCTGGAATTAGAAGCCCTTTCCCCTTTGAGATTTTGGAGCTGGTTCCACTGCTTTTAACTGCAGTAGGTTCCGAACCTCTGCTTCCAAGAGCACTTTTTTCTGCTAGGGAGGGAGAGCTGAAGACTCTGGATTTTTGAAAGGGGAAGGACTTGAATCCCAGAGACAGACCCTGTCCCTCCACCTCTAACACCCACTTGTCTGTGGTGATTTTCAGCCAAGTTTGGAGAAAATGGGAGAGTCTGCCTCCGACAGGTAGGGAGGAATTGGCCTGCAGTTCAGGGGGTCTGTTTGGTTTGTAGCTGAGGCTGAGTATGAGACCCTCGCCTCAAGCTCTTTCTGCCCCTGCCCCTAGAGTAACCCTGCTCTGGGCACTGCTGGTACTGGGGTAATGCCACAGGTTGGAAGAAGGGCCTGGTGTAAAAGGATCTGCCCCGGCCTCCCCTTCCATAAGGCCTGGTGGATGTAGAAGCTCTCTCTTTAGCAGAGTTGCTTCTGTAAGTGGTCTTATACTCATCCACCTTCTTCATGTATCCTACAATTGACTCCCCAAAGAGAGAATTCCTTCCAGGGGAAAATCCAGGGCCTTTAGTTGTGTATCCTGAGTAAGGTTTGTGGCCCTAAGCCAAGCAAACCTCCTCTGTGCCACTGTGTTTGCCATCCATCTGGCTGCAGTATCATAAGTGTCAGCAGCCATTTGGAACTGGTACTTAGCTGCCTCCAACCCAAACCTGGCAGTTTCAGCCTTGCCGTCTGACAAGGCCAAGGGAGCTTTCTGAGACATGGCCAGGACTGACTGCCACAGGAATTTTTGGTACTGGGCAGCATATGCCTGGAAGGTAGCCTGATGCATAGCTAAAGAGGCTGACAGGTACCCCTTTTTTGGCCATACTCTCTATTTTCCTAGAATCCTTGTCTGGAGGATGTGAGGACAGAGGGACCCTAGCCTTGTCACAGGCAGCCTGCTGTATGACCCCCTGGTGGTCGGGGTGGGAGGAGAGAAAATCAGCTCCTTCCCTTTC
Organism: Neoceratodus forsteri; assembly: GCA_016271365.2. Taxonomy (NCBI): domain Eukaryota; kingdom Metazoa; phylum Chordata; order Ceratodontiformes; family Ceratodontidae; genus Neoceratodus; species Neoceratodus forsteri. The sequence continues at coordinate 472,503,209 of JADMNL010000022.1, read as the reverse complement.
CAGCTGGTACTTCTTGTCCATCTTCCCGTCTATAGGAGGGGTGGAATTTGGTGCCTGTGAAATGTTTAGTGCATCCTTTTTAAAGAATTTATAGGCAGGGAGGAGGAGACCCTTTGTGGGTGTTAACCCCATCATTTCTAAGTATTCCACCTCATCCTCATCTTCAATTTGGTCAGTGGTGGAGATGTCAAGGGCATCTGCCATCCTTCTAACAAAAGTGAAGTGGAATGAAAAATCCTCGGACACCCTTTGGGGAGGACCAAAGTCCTGTTCAGGGGACACTTCTGGTTCTATTGGTCCCTCCTCCTCATCATAATCATCATCATCTAAGGTTTCCCCACTTTCTAGGGTAAGAGGATGCACTTTGCTGCCAACCTGGAGACCCTGGAGAGGGGTAGGAGGCTGCTGAGGAGGGACTATTGCCTGTAAAGACTGGATGATTTTAAAAGCTTGAGCAATCTCTTGGGCTGTAGGTATAGGCAAAGCAGTCAAAGAAGTCCCTGGTTTGACAGGTGGGGGGTTGGTGTATTTTAATTTCTTTCCTTTTTTGCAGGAACCAGGGAGTCAGCCAGTTCAATTGCTCTTTTAGTTCCCTTTGTGCCCGTCTCAGGGGCAGGAACTGAAGAATGTGTGGGTTCAGCCACAATGTCTGGGGGTGTCGGCTGGTCAGAGCTAGAAGGACCCCTTGGAATTTTCTTCCTTAGCCTTTCAAGGCGTTTCTCAACAGTTTTCTCAGGGAATGTCTTACATACTTCACATTCCTCATTTAAATGGTTAAAGCCCAAACAAACTACACAAAGTGTGTGTTTGTCTGCCTTTGCAAAGATCTCTCTACATTTGGTACAGTTTTTGAGACCGGGCTCAACGATTTTCTTTTTGGGTTTTTCCGACTTATTCAAAAATTAGCAACCGCTAAGAAAAAGCCTAATTTTTTTTTTTTTTTTTGAAATCGGTTCAGGAACCGAAGAGGAACTGATGGAACCAGACCGTTTGTTTAAAACGGAACCAAAATAGCGGTTCAGTAACCGAGATTTATAGGTTAAAAAATTAGAACAATTTAGTGAAATCAAAGAAAATATAGGTGGTTCTTTAGTCAGAGAACCTCGATTTTAATATAAAACTATCTCGGTTCCCCCGCGGTTATACCGAACCGAGAGGAACCGAGAAAAACAACAATTTTAACGCAAATTATCTAGACAAATAAATAGTTGAGGCAGTAAATTAAAACAAAAATGTATACTTATACAGTATCTGATGTTTTCTTCACGCAGGAGAAAGTGGACTAACGGGACTCCGAGCAACCAGACATTTCAGGTGGCAAAAAAAATCTGAAGAGGTTAGAACTCAGGCAGTTACTAGAGGCAGTGTTTGAAAGATGCTCACGTGCAAAGTGTTCCATCTTTTGCATGTGTTTCATCTCTCCGGGCAGTCCAACCCTACAGGCTTACTGCATAAAGTTAAGAATATACTGAGCATTACTGGGGTTAGAACACTAAACAGGAATAATCAATCAGTAAATTTGCTTTACCGTTCTCATTCTTCACCCACCTCTTCCTTCTTTCTTTAGCAGTACTACTCTTCCCTTGGTTTTGCACTGCACTTGTATGTAGTGAAAGAATGTTTTGTCAACTTTCTTAATGCCCTCTGCTAACCTCAACTCTCCTTCCATCTTTGCCTGTCTTACTACTCTGTATGCCACCCTTATCTTTTCTCGCTATTTCCCCAGTCCTTTTCTATCTGCCTTATTTTGGGTCTGATGAATGCCTTTCTTTTACAGTACAACAACCAAGGTAATCAGACCACTGTAGAGACAGTGCACATTCATAATACAGGTATGAGCAAGTGCTCCTGCTGTGTAGCAAACCATGCTATTTAGAGTCACAATAGGGGTAGGGCCAAAGTATTGTAAGCGACATTTGCCAAGCAGGCCAAAATGATTGACAGATGCCTGCACTTATTTGAAAATACAAGCGCTGTGAACACATCTTAAAATTGAACTTTTCACATTAAACCGATAAATGTCTGAAACGTTTGGTTCACATTCAGTGGTTTGATATGAGAAGTATGCTCCTTTCACTTATGGGGAAATTGTTTAACCAGGACAGGCACACTAAGCCGAATCCTGTTTCCAGGTGCAATCTGGGAGCACAAGGAAGTTAAGTGACTTGTTCAGGGTCACACGGTATGCAAGTGGGAGGCTGTGGGATTCAAACACAGGTCTTCAGGTTTACAGCTCGGAGCCTTAAACCACTGCGCTATACTGCCTCCTAACGACTTATAACTGCTTTAAGCAGCAATGAGTGAAAGGACAGAAACCTCCAGCTCCTGACTCCCCACCTCACTCCACGTCCCATTCTTTTAAGGTAGTTGGGGTCCTCTAAATTCAGCTGCCTCCCTGTTGCTGTCTGACCTAACCAGGAGGGGGGGGAGGTCCATGCTCTCAGGCTTGGTACCTCTGTGCCCTGCTGCTGCCTGACCACATTCACACTTCCTAGTGAACAAGCCCTTTATCTCACTGCTGCCCAGAAAAATGCCATGCCAGTAAATCACAAACCTCTGACAGTGGGCCACTGGAGAGGTTTCCAGAAAACAGCAGAGTGTCTTGGCAGGAGCTGGGACTTGAACAGGCCCAAAGGAAAGATGCCCCAGAAGCATGTGGGAGCATTAACAAAAATAAACTGTGAATCAACTTGTGGTGGAAACATTCTGAAAACTTCTGACCTCAAGAACTATGGGAATTATTGGTGCACAAACAATAACTATAACTTGGTGTAACCAAGTATCTTCTATGTCATCTCAAGAGGACAGCAAATTAAGAGATCTCATGTTCAGAGAGAAGTAACTTACCCATCACAGCACTACCATCAGCAACACCATTAGCAGCACCACCAACAGCACCAGCAGCAGCAGCAGAAGAAGAAGCAGCAGCAGCAACAGCTCCAACGCTTGTCCTAGCAACAGACAGAAACATAATCAGGACATGAAGGGCATGCATCCCAGGATTGCGATCACCCCCAGAGCTGGTGTGTTTACCCCACCAGGGAGCAGTTCCTCTAAGGCTGACATACATTCTTCTTGGGAGCTGTTACACATGTGCTGCTGTGTGTACCCCTGGGAAGATGTTACTGGTGTGTATAACCACCTGGAGACCAGTTATCAGTGGGGCTGGTGTATGTATCCCCTCGGGTGTGTATCACTCTGCAACAGTTACCAGCTTGGATATTGTATGTGTCTCCTAGGGAGCTGCTACTCTCTGTGCTTGTGTATGTATCCCCTGTTCCCGTGGTGCTGAAGTGTGTATCCCCTAAGCAGTTGTTCCAGATTAGGCTGGAGTATGTGTCTCTGTGAAATGGTTATCTATACGGCAGTGTGCATACTTCTTGGATAGCACTAACCAATGGTGGACTCCACAGAAATGTACATGCCAGATTACTGCATATGAGAGAGATGTGTATTCTACTCACTGAGGTGAAGGATTAATCTCATTGATGCTGCTGACACTGTCGCCCTCCAGTGGCTTTTGCACCTGCTGTGCCTGCTGCACCTCCTGCCCTTGCTGCACCTGCTGCCCTGCTACGTCAATGTTAGAATAAGACCTGAAACACACAACACACAGAAATACATAAAAGTGAACAATTCATTAGGATCATAGGACAGGAGACACTAAAAGAACCTGTGGCAAGCCAGTTTGCTTGCTGCGATCCCAGTAGCTGGAACCAGTTTAAAATTTGCAACAGTGGCTACATTTCTTATAAGTCAATAGGGTGTCCAAGGGATGTCTCTTATGGTAAAAGAGACTCTGAGCTAGAGGTTTGGGTGAGAGGACTGCGAAACTGAACAGTTCTGTCTGCCCAAACCTCAAGAAAGAAGTTTCTTATACCATAACAGACATCCTTCGGAGGCCCTGTTACTTATAAATCATTAAAGTTTAGGTCACATGATTTATAATAATAGGTTTAGTCTTTTTTCTTTTAATTTTATTGTGCTGTCCTCCCCCTGATGTTGAAGTGGCATGCTCACTCCTAGGGCTCCAGCATGAGAGCACGCTGTACACAGATAAGAGGTACAGTAGCTTTGCATGCTGATTGGCTGAAAGAAAAACATTACTCACATAATAACGTTACAGCAATCATTTCCCTGTAATGAGCAGCCCCGGAGCTTTACAATTTATGCAAATGATAGAATTTGGAACTAAATTCAAACTATGCTCTGCTTGGTCATGTGTACCCCTGCACTCTAATGTCAGATTTATTTCTAAGGTTAGGGTGAGCTGCGACCACTAAAACCAGCTAAATGGCTACCAGAAAGATTTTTAAATATTTTCCTTAAAAATAGATGAGAAAGGACAATCTTATTTGTTATGAAAACATAGAAAAAATAAGAACACTAAGCAACTGTATCCCGTCAAGACCACACATCTGAAAAAGTGCATGGTCAAATAAATGAATTTTGGATGACTGTTTTCTCAGGATTGTTCTAAAACTTCCAGTTTTCAATGCAGAATTCGTTTCAGGAGGATTTCATCTAATGAATTTTGGTAAAACCCCTAGCAAATTCCTCCTTTTGAATTTTATCAATTATTTTCATGGCACTGATATATTTTTAGATTAGATTTGATAAAATGTATGTTTCAACAGGATAAAAATATGACAGTGTTGTTTTTCCTTTCACAGTTTTAACATGGAACCCTTAGCAACAATTGTAAAGGCACTGTAACAAGCAATGCTCAAGCAAGTAGAAAAAAAATTGGTTATTGTCGAAACCTTTTACCAGGTTCTGGAAGGGAAGACAGGGAGTAAGGACTGTTAAACTTAGTGAGGGATCCCTTTGGAAGAAACAACATTACTATGGTGAATAATTGTTTTCTTCAAACCCCAGGAATCCCTCATGTAAATTTAACAACAGCAGACTCCATAGCAGTACCTAGGGAGGCTGGGCACAGAACCTATTTAGGGAAAAGGTTCTGCAAGACAGCAGTGCCAGAGCTGGCATCCCTTCTGGTATGTATATCCAGACAGCAGAACTGTGTAAAAGTGTACACAGTTTTCCGGGTAGCTGCTATACAGATGTCCTGCACGGGATACCGCTTGATGCTGCCACAGAAGCAGAGGTGCCTGTTTTAGAGTGTGCCTGAGACCTCTGGCTGGCAATGTTCCAGCTTTGTCACAATAAATAGGTAGTAGTAATTACTTTTATTTGAACAATCATGAAAAAAGATTATTGCAAGCATAAAACAAGACATCATACAAAAAGACAAGACAACACATATAAAAAATTTACAAGGTAAAAATAGATGTACAATTTTGGCTTAAATAGTGTTCTGCCAGAACATAAAGTGCTTAATTTTGAATTGTAGATACAATTCTTCTGCTTATTTTTTGTACATTAAGGAAGAACAAAGCTGCCTTTTTTACAATTTGTTCATCTTCGATAGTCAAGAGGATCCTCAGTAGTTCTTGATTAGGGCAACCTGTGAAGGAGTTTATAATAGGTCCCAGCCATTTACTTGACCCAGACATTTTACTGCCTTATACCATTGACATTTTAAAATAAGATGTGCACCATGGTAGCAGTATAGTACAGTGATTTAACGCTCTGAGCTGCAAACCTAGAGACCTGGGTTTTACTCCCACAGCCCCCACTTGCATACTGTGTGATCATAAGCAAGTCACTTAACTTTTTTGTGCTCCCAGGTTGCACCTGTAAACAAGCTTACTGTGTCTTGCTTGGTTAAAAAAAAAAAATATATATATATATATATATATATCCTCCTTCTCATTTCCACTATAGTAAGCAAATGCAGGATCAGTATTTTTAGTGTATTTGCAGATCAATACATTTGAGTCAAAAAAGCCAATTCTGAATTTTACATAAGTTCTTCGTAAATCTTTACAGGTCAGATATTCTAGATAATACCGAAAAAATAATGAAATCAATCATTGTAAGAATACCACGGGGCAAACCTGGAAGACATTATATATTGTAAATCATGTACTTTATATTTTTTAACCAATCATTTTTTTAATATATGTATTTTTTTTTTTTACCAGGAGAGACACACTAAGCTGAAAGCTTCTTACAGGTGCAACCTGGGAACACAAGGAAGTTAAGTGACTTGCTGAGGGTCATACAATATACAAGTGGGGGCTGTGGGATTCAAACCCAGGATTCTGAGTTTGTAGCTGAAAGCCTTAAACCACTACTCTATACTGCCTCCAAATTATATTGCTCTGATATTGCTATATTCTGCACATTAAATGTAAATAAATTCAAAGCTCTATAGAAGCTAACAATTTTTTTATTACACCGGATAACCATGCTGACTTTTTACAGCCCAATGTATCCCATATTTTCTCTTCGAGGCATTTTTTTCCAAACGTTGATTCGAGAGGTGATTCAATCTAATTCAAAAATTAATAGTTTGAGATTCTGCCAAGGCTAGTATTTAGTTTAATGTGTAGAATATAGCAATATTGGAGCAATATAAATCATATATTAAAAAATTAAGGCAGTTAGAAGTAAATGGCTGGGTCCTATTATAAATTCCTTCGCAGGCAGCCCTAATCAAGAACTACTGAGGATCCTTTTGACTACTGAAGATGAACAAACTGTAAAGCTTTGTTCTTCCTTAATGTACAAAAGAATAATAATAAGAATTGTATCTATAATTCAAAACTAAGCACTTTATGTTCTGGAACAGTGCTATTTAAGCCAAAATTGTACATCTCCTTTTACCTTATAAATTGTTTATATGTATTGCCTTGTCTTTTTGTGTGATGTCTTATTTTATATTTGTAATAATCTTTTTTTATGATTGATCAAATAAAAGTAATAACAAATAGGGGTATACAAATACCTTGATTCAAATATTTGGAAACATATTTGTATTCGGGGCACCATATATTTGTTATTCTTTATTCGACCCCCCCCCAGATAATTTTTTTTAAAGATATTGTAACACTTTTAAACTCCACCACTTCCTTCCCTTTTGAAGTACACTAGGCAATTCTGCCATGAACACTCCACAAAAGACTTTCAGGGACCCAAAAAGGCAACAAACTACTGCATTGGTCAGTGGTCAGGTGACACATGGTCATCATAGATTGAGCAAAGGCCACAGATGAGGTGACATCTTGTGTCTTGCCTAGGGCTACTAAAATGGCACTGGTGTAAGTGCATTGTATATCCACCCTGGACAAGAGGAGAGAGAGATGTGCCTTGCTTTTTCAAATACATAAGGGAGAGAAGGAGCTGCAGGGACCAAATAGTGAGGATTAGGAAGGATGGGGGTGGGTGGAGAAGGGGGAAGAACAGGAAGAAGCACTAAACGAGTACTTCTGTTCTGTTTTCACAAAGGAGAAGGGTACACAGCTACCTCAGGGGATGGGGAAGGTGGGAATGAGGAGGAAGGGGTGATGGATGGGGTAATTATGGATGGCAGGGTGCTGGAGGGTCTGAAGGCACTAAGGGTGGATAAGGCACCAAGTCTGGATGGCATTCACCCCAGGGTGCTGAAAGAACTGGCAGGGGTATTGGCGGGGCCACTGGTGGACCTGCTCAATACCTCCCTGGACACAGGTTGCATACCATAGGATTGGAAGATGGCTCATGTGGTGCCCCTCCACAAGAGTGGCCCAAAGTATGAACCAGGCAATTAAAGACCTGTAAGTCTCACATCCATTGTAGGAAAACATATGGAAGCAATCCTGAAAGAGAGGCTGGTGACCCTTCTGGAGTAAAATAGACTCCAGGACAGTCAGCAGCATGGATTCATCTCTGGAAGATCCTGCCAGACAAACCTAATTGAGTAGTACGACTGGGTACCGAGGGAACTGGATAAAGGATATGCAAAGGATGTACTGTATTTAGACTTCAGCAAGGCCTTTGATTCAGTGCCTCATGGGCGGTTGGGGGGTAAGTTGCAATATGTGGGGGGCAGGGATAAATATGGTAAACTGGATTGTGAACTGGCTGAAGGGGAGGGAGCAACAGGTGGTGCTCGGGGGTGCATTCCCATCCCCGAGGGCGGTGACAAGCAGGTGCTGCAGGGCTCAGTACTGGGTCCAGTGTTGTTTGGGTTATTCATACTGGATATCTCACAAGGCGTTAGTAGCAAGAACAGTTTGTTCGCAGATGATACCAAGATAGGAACAGTAGTGAATGACATAGAGGGGTGGCAGGGGCTACAGGAGGACCTCACCAAACTGGAGGAGTGGTCAGAAAAGTGGCAACTGAGCTTCAATGTGAAGAAGTGCAAGGTTATGCACTTCGGAGCAAGGAATCCAGAGAGGAGCTACCAGTTTTGAGGGGTTTAGATACAGGTCACTGAGGAGGAGAAGGACCTAGGGGTGATCATAACGGGTAACATAAACAACTCAACTCTGTGCAGGAAGGTGGCAGCTAAGGCTACAAGATGCTGTGGTGCATTGCAAGAGGAACTTCATCCAGAAATATGGATGTGGTCCTGCTGCTGTACAGGTCACTAGTCAGGCCACATTTGGAGTACTGTGTGCAGTTTTGGTGCCCCTTTCTGAAGAAGAGTATCAGATTGCTGGAGGGGGTGCAGTGCAGGGCAACTAAGATGATGCAGGGGCTGGAGGGCAAAACCTATGAGGACAGGCTGACTGAGTTGAATATGTACACCCTGGGGAAGAGGAGGGATTGGGGGATATGACTGAGACCTTCAAATATTTGAAGGGGATTAACAAAACAGGCACAGAAGGGATATTTAAGCTAAGGAGGGGAAGGGACACAAGAGGGCATGGACTTAAGTTGGAGGGTGGAAGATATCGGAGAGGGATGAGGAGGCATTTTTTCAAAGAGAGGGTGGTGGAGAACTGGCCAACTCTACTTGAGGAGGTGGTATCCTGTAACACAGTGGGCAGCTTTAAAAGGGCATGGGATAGGATGTGAGGGGTGTAAAGGTGAGGGGGGAGAGGGGGCAGTTACAATTTAAAGATCAGCTGCAGCTATATTAAAATCATATTACAAATGTTACTCCTTTTCCCTAACATAAGGACAACCAGACCTTATGTATTACATGTGAAATGAAGAAATTGACATTTGTCATGCTCAGATGCTATTTTAATGCTCTCCTATTTGATGGTTTCTCAGAAAGTCTTCAGACATTTTTTGACCAGCTAGCGGAACTTTGGGTGAGTGCTGATTCCAGTCAAGCAAGAATGATGTCATTTTCCTTCAGTTCCTTGCAGCTCAGTACCTGGAACTTGAGGAAAATTACATCATTCTTGCTTGATTGGAATCCAGCACTCACCCAAGGTTCCCTAGTTGGTCAAAAAATGTTTGAGAGATTTTCTGTGAAACCATCAAATAGGAGAGCATTAAAATAGTATCTGAGCATGACAAATGGCAATTTCTTCATTTCACATGTAATAAATAAGGTCTGGTTGTCCTTATGTTAGGGAAAAGGAGTAAAGTCTATAATATGTTTATAATATAGCTGCAGTTGATCTTTAAGGGTCCTAGCTGTGCATTCGAGCAGACTAACTTGATAGACCGTAAGGACTGTTTCTGCTGGCAGATTCTTATGTTTGTATGTTCGTATGATAGCGACCTTAACAAGTACATCACAGGGTGAAGACAGGGCACATAAGGAGAGTTTCTTTCAAATGAGAAAGAGCATAAGTGCCAAGGGCTATAGGTGCATGTGATGAAGCTGAATGGGGTGTTCAGCAAGACAGATGTGAAGAAATACTCATGGAAAACATGATAGATGACTGACAGGGACTGTAGACATAAGTGATGGCACCGAAAACAGTGTGAGGCTTCAAGCATGCGTGAGATAGGCATAGGGCTGGGGTGTAATTGAAAATAGGCAGGGAGGCAGCAGAGTTGCTTTAGGGTCTGCAGATGAGACCGGTAAGACAGAGCTAGACAGTCTGGGCTGACTGTGTGAGCCAAGCGGTCCTTTTCCAACAGATAATTAGTAACAAAGTACACAATAGTAAGATCCCTAAAACATGATACATTATTTAAATGTTTCTAGTTTAACAGGGGCCTCATGGTGGTCCTGCAGTCATATGCCAGGGAGTGGAAACTCAGTTACCCTTTTAATTAAATATTTTAGGTGATAGAAAAAGAGAAAGGTGAGCCAAAAAACAGTAACATTACACTTTTGCAACAATAGGCAGATTGAGAACTGTACTGTAGCACCAGTTTTATGGGCAGATCATATTTGTAGTCAATTACTGGTAAGGTTATCTTAAGGAACACTGGCTGTTCAAAGTGTTGAGGGTCCAGCTTGGAACGGTGTGGCTCAACAACGTCACCAGCAGTGCTAAACATCTGTTCAGACAGCACACCTGTAGGAAGTCAGCTTAGGTATTTTAAAGCAAGTTGTGCCAGGTGAGGAGAGGAGTTCATTTTCTGAATGTGAGAAGGCAGTAAGGAGGGCTGGCAGGATACTGGGATGCATAGGGAGAGGCATCACCAGTAGAAAACAGGAAGTTGTTACCCCTCTGTACAGACAGTTGGTGAGACCCCATCTGGAGTACTGCATGCAGTTCTGGAGATCCCATCTCTGCAAGGACATAGACAGAATGGAGGCTGTCCAGAGGAGGGCAGCTAAAATGGTGCAGGGTCTGCACCAGAAGATATACGAAGAGAGAGATTAAAGGAGCTTAATATGTATACCCTCGAGGAGAGGAGAGCGGGGGGAACATGATAGAAACTTTCAAGTACCTCAAGGGAATCAACAAAGTCCAAGAGGGTAGCATCTTTCAGAAAAAGAGATGCACAAGAACAAGGGGGCACAATTTGAAGTTGGGGGGGGGATGGCTCAGAGGTAATGTGAGGAAGTATTTTTTCACCAAGAAGGTTGTGGATACATGGAACAGCCTTTCTGAGGAGGTAGTGGAGTCAAAAACAGTGGGGGAATTCAAGAATGCATGGGACAGACATAAAGCAGTTCTAGTGGTGGGTAGGAGGAAGTTGGCTGTTGGTTAACTAGGATCTGCAGCTTATCCATTTGGTAAGGAAATGGGCAGACTAGGTGGGTCAAGCAGTCCTTATCTGCCATCAAATTCTATATTTTTGTGTTTCTATGAACCCAGTAGCCCAGAGGATAAACATCAAAAGGCTCAACTGATTCTGCAAAGTAGCCATTAAGTAAATTTTCTGCAGAGAGATGCTAAGACTGTGAGCATTTGTGTTGCTGTTGATGCAATGATGTGCTGAGTAATTTCCAGTCACTCTCCTCTACACTGCCACTATGCCGTCTTTCCCCATGCACCAGTATTATCCAATTCCAAACCACCACATGCCTGTCTCTCTCCCTCAGGAGCCTGAACTGGAGCATGTTCCTCCCCTTCTGAGTGTCTGACTGCCTGCATGGCACTATTTAACTCTTCACTGAGCTGCTGCCCTGTGGGTGTCCATATTTATATTAAGGATCTTGCATTTGAACCTAGGGTCCAACATGGTAGCAAACACATGATGGTAGGTATCCATGACTGTGGCGAACCTTGTGTCAAGTTCTGCATCAAGATGATTAACAAGGTCAGTGACCTCTTGTGTACTGAGTGTGTTGTCAACCAAAAACCGTTGTATTGATCTTTTGAGAATATGCACAACTGGGATAACCTGACTAAGTAAGGCTGTGGAAGCACTTAGATCACGTGTACTCCTCTCAAATGGCACAAGAACCTTCACCATGCCCTCAAGAACTAACCAATTATGATGGAGTAGGACTCCTCTAATGTCTGCCTCCATAGACATTTCATGTAGTGCCCGCTTTTGCTCTAAGAGTCGTGAAAGCATCAGGTATGAAGAATTCCACTGAGTGCTAACATCTTGTATTACACAATGTTGGGGCAGACCAAGGCATTCCTGAAATTCTCATAATTTGTTAGTGGCTTTTACAGAGGGATGGAAATGGCTGCAGATGGAATGGGCTGTACATAATATGTTGTTGGTCCTACTACTGCTACGCAGTGCATGAGTCACTACTAAATTTGGTGTTTGTGCAAAGCAACGAATACTCACAAAATGGCCATCATTGATGGCTTTCACCATGTTTGTGCCATTGTTGGCAACAAAAAAGCCAGCTTTTAAATTGATGTTAACACCAGTCCAAGACCGCAACATGTCTTGCAGGAACATGAGAATATTATGTGTTCTGTAGTCTTCCTCCATGAGTCTGACTTTTAGCAAAGCTGACCTAATGAGCCTACCAGATTGTGGGGGTGGGGGGCAAGGGTAAGCCACAAGATGATGCATCAGAAACAGCAGCAGTAGAATGTTGCACACATTAGTGTGCAGTTAAGGAGAGATAGGCATGCAGGGAGTTATCGCTAGTCCAGATATCTGACGTACAGTGAAAAACACCACCAACAGCCTCTGCAAGCAGAGCAGCAACAACAGATCACACTCCATCATACAGTCGTGGCAATACACTCTGTGAAAATGTGATACAAGATGGGATCTGATAACGTGGTGCAAATGGTTGAGAAGCTGTCGGACGCCTGTATCTTTCACAACTGACGTAGGCTGGAGATCCAACGCTATCATCTCAACTGTGCAATTTGCTGTGCTGTTGGATGTGAGGCATGATACTTTGTTCATGCATACAAAGAATCCATTTTTGGAAGTGCTACGGGAGACATCGATGTGGACCACTGCGACAACAGTGGTGTGCGAAGTGCTGATGACTAAATCTGTCTTGTAGTATTAGTGGAGTCAGAAGTGACCGCCAGAGCAGAGGCCGGACTCTGAGTTGGTGGGGGGAAGGAGTGCTGTAACCACTGGGTTGCTCTAAATCAGATCTGTCATCAGTACCATCACTGTCCACCGGAGGGGGTTTAGTCTTGGTGAAAACAAGGGTCCGGATCCAGACCCAGATGAGCTTCAATACACTTGAGGGTATTTAAGCTTCAAGTGGTTCTGTAAGGCTGTTGTGGATAAGTTAGAGAGTGATTTCCCTCAGCTTATAGTAGCATTGCAAAAAGAACAGACTGTCTTCCTTGTGTCCTCCTTTAACGCAGTGAATGCAGCCGCACAACACTTTTAACACTATGGTTATCAGTGATTCTGCTAGCACCACATCCCCCAATTGTTTTTTTCAACAGATGTGCCTGTTTCGTCCTGACTTTCTTGCCCTGTGACCACTGCCCCTGATGGTGCCATGCCAGTACTGCCTTCACTTGGCTGTCTTTCAGGCTGTCACGGAGCCTGCCAAAGAAAGGTTAGTGTTGCTTGTTTGGTCTTCTTAGAGGGAGGGGGACCCTTATCCTTACTACTACTTCTACTACCCTTGTTAGTAGTGCTACACCTAGAGGCTGTGTTGCCAGGCATCTTTTTTCCCCCCTCCCTTATGGTACATAGTGTACTCTACCTCATCTTCAAAGTCACTCACATGTGCCTCTAAACAAAATGATGACATGTCACTGGGCAGTTCATCATGTAGAAGGAAATACTCAGAACTAGATGACTGGTCATCCTCTGCAACATTTTCAGGAGTGCTGAGAAGCTGTGAAGCAGGAGGCATAACTGTATCAGATGTAATGGTCACACTGTTAATATGCACCATGGCAGGGATACCAGACTGTGGGGGCATTGTTATAGTAGTGGCAGTAGTGGCAGGGTTCATAGTGTCAGTAGTGGCTGGAGTGACCATCACAGTTGCAGGACTGGCTGCAATAGCCATACTGCCCATTGCTGTGAAAGATGAAGACAGGGTCTCTATACTGGTGGTGGTGTTAATGACAGATGCGATGGTACTGGTGATAGACGGGGACACATTGGTGGTTGTGGTGGGAGCTGAGAACAGTGTCCTTCTGCTTGTGCTTCATGTATCACTTTGTCCTGTGGTGCCACAGTACTACTGTTGCTGGAAGACATAGACATGGAAGGGGTAAAGAATAAGTTTGGGCATTGAATACGGGCTGACCGTCACTCACATTCAGGTTCAGCATCACCAAAATGTTCCTCCATTGTAGTTTGCTTGGGCTGGACTAAGTATGTTTTTTCCACCTCTACCTGTCATTGTCTTTGTCTATGTAAACAAGTTCTAAACACACTCAAGTATTTAATACTTCGTAAATGTATAAACACTGTGCTTTATCATAGCACCAAAAAATATTGCAAGTCGCACCTGCTGCAGTACTGCTTTATTTAACAACGAAAAATTATTGCAGGCAGCACGCACGCAGGGCAGGCAAGGGTGTGCACATACTGCAAGCGTCAACTCGCTACCGTGGGGGGGGAGTGCAGTCAGCTGACTGCCCTCCAAGACTGCTGGCAGCTACTGACTTTTGTGAAACCCCAGCCCAACCTCTGATTACACCACAAATATTTCTTACAGAGATTTCTACAGCAGAACTACTGCTGTTCACTTTTTTTTTGTGAATGCACACAAGTTCTGCTGTATTTCAGTACAAAAAAAAATGACTGCAAGCAGCAGTATTACTTTATTTTCACACAGAAAAATTACAGCAAGCAGCACGCTCGCAGGGCAGGCGAGGGTGTGTGCACACTGCAAGTGTCGACTCGCTACCTAGCCCTAAACTGTTGGGAGGGGGAGTGCAGTCAGGCAGCTGGCTGTCCTCTGAGATTTCTGGCTAGGCTACTACTGGGTTTTGTGCAACCTGAGCGCACCCCAACTCAAGGTAGAAGTTAGAACTACTGTAATTAAGGAAGTAAACTGCAACTTGAGTCTCTCAGCAGCACCTCCTGGCAAAATAAATCAGACAATTTCTCTGGGGAAAATACAAAAAGCCTCACACCACTATCAGCCCCTGAAATGAAGGTATGCTAATTTCTGTCTGCAGCTCCTAGCAAAACAAGCATTTGTCAATGCCAAATGTTGTCTCGCTGGCATTGGCATTGGTAGTGCAGGAGTTAGAGACTCATAATAGGAATGGCAGTGAAGTATTGAACTGATGCCAACCCCACCCCCACCCTGCAGAGGCTGACAGGCATTGGGGTGTGCCTTTGGGTCATCAGCTATAACGCTCATGCTATTTTATCTCACCCTACCCTGTAGACACTGACAAGTGTTGTGGTGTGCTTTGGGGTCCTTGGGCATTATACTTACCCCATTCCATAAGGAAATACACTGAGATGGGTGCAGTATAGTAGAATGGGGTGAACTTTGTGGCCGAACACTCCAAGGCAAACCTCAATGCCTGTCACTGGCTGCAGGGTGGGGGTGGAATGGCGGGAGCATTACAGCTGATGATCCCAAGTCACACCCCTGACGCCTGTCAGTCTCTACAGGGTGGGGTGTAACAGTTGGAAACCCTAACGTGTTGGTATTTTCACTCCAAATTATCAACATGGGCTTTTGTGACCCCACCTCATGAAGAGCAGCAGTATCAGTTTGTTAGCCAAAAGGTGATTTTGCACAGTGACTGCACCATTTGGCATCACAGGTACGTAAACAAATTTTGGGCAGGATGTGAAAACTGATAACTGTATTGTTCATGAGGAGGTGTAAAAAAACGGCAACACTGAAAATCTGGAGCGAAAATCTGAAAAATTGGTGAAGTCATGAGCATGTACAGAAACTGCGCAAAGCATGTCCGTAACCCAATTGTTTATTTATTATTTTTTTAACCACATTTTCAACATAGGCATTTTGGGACCTCCCCTCATGAACAGTGGCACTGTGATTTTGTTAATCTGTCCCAAACGTTGATTTCCCACAGTGACCACGCCATTGTACACCACAGGTGTGAAAACACATTTTGGGCAGGATGTGAAAAATGACAGCTGTACTGTTTGTAAGGAGGTGTGAAAATGTGCCACTGTTGAAAATCTGGCATGAAAATATTGCCAATTTGCGAAGTTACAAGGGTGTGTGGAAACTGCGCAATGCATGCTTGTAACACAGTCATTTTATAGACTTTCATCAACAAATTTTCAACATAGGTGTTTTAGGACCTCTGCTCACGAACAGTGTCTTGTTAATCTGTCCCTAAAATTGATTTCCCACAGCGACCATGGTATTCTGTGCCGGAAGTGCAAAAACACATTTCATCCAGGATATGTAAAATGACAGCTACTGTATACTGTTCATAAGAAGGTGTGGAAAAATGGTAATGTTGAAAATCTGGAGTGAAAATATTACAAATTCACGAAGTTACGAGCGTGCGTGGAAACTGCATAAGCATCTCGAAAAATAGTAATTTCTGGGATTTTTGCCCAAATTTGCAACATAGGCTTTTGAGAGCCACCTCATGAACAGTGGCACTGTCGTTTCATGTCGGTCCCAAAGGTGATGAAACATAGAAACATAGAAACATAGATTTTGGCGGAGATAAGGACCGTTAGGCCCATCTAGTCTGCCCATTTCCCTACCTAATGGATAAGCTGCAGATCCTAGTTAACCAACAGCCACTTCTTCTTCCTACCCCACCCCTAGAATTGCCTTATGTCTGTCCCATGCATTCTTGAATTCTCCCACAGTTTTAGACCCACAACTTCCTCAGGAAGGCTGTTCCTACATCCACTACCCTCTCTGTGAAATAATACTTCCTCACATTGCCCTGAACCGCCCTCCTTCTATCTTTAAATTGTGTCCCTTGTTCTTGCAAGTCTCTTTTTCTGAAAAATGCTACCCTCTTGGACTTTGTTGATTCCTTGAGGTACTTGAAAGTTTCTATCATGTCCCCCCTCTCCTTCTTTCCTCAAGGGTATACATATTAAGCTCCTTTAGTCTCTCCTCATACGGCTTCTCTTGCAGACCCTGCACCATTTAGTTGCCCTCCTCTGGACTGCCTCTATCCTGTCTATGTCCTTGGGAGATGGGGTCTCCAGAACTGGACACAGTATTCAGATGAGGGTCTCACCAACTGTCTGTACAGAGGGATAACAACTTCCTGTTTTCTGCTGCTGATGCCTCTCCCTATACATCCCAGTATACCCCAGCCCTCCCTACTGCCTTCTCACATTGCTTGCTAACCTTAAAGGTCATCTGATATGATTACCCCAGGTCCCTTTCCTGTTTTGTTGTTGTTACTACTGCCCCACCATTGTGTATTCTTCCCTGGGTTCTTGTTTCCCAGGTGCATTATTTGCATTGAATCCTAGCTGCCATCGTCTGACCATTCTTCAACCTTGCCAAGTCCCTTTTCATCCTTTCCGCCTCCTTGTGTATCAACCCTGTTGCAGATCTTTGTGTCATCTGCAAAAGGCATACTTTCCTTCTAGTCCCTCTGCAATGTCACTGATGAAGACATTAAAGGACTGGACCCAATACTGAACCCTGCGGTACCCACTAGTAACCGCCCTTTCTTCAAGTGGACTCCATTTACAATTACCTTCTGTGTCCTGTTGTCCAGCCAATGTTTTACCAGGCTACCACCCTGGGACCCTCCCAGGCTGGTTAATTTGACTAATAATCTTTTGTGTGGGACTGTGTCAAATGCCTTGCTAAAGTCTAGGTAGGCCATGTCCACAGCCCCTCCCTGGTCTACTACTTTGGTCACCCAGTCAAAGAAATCTATTAGATTCATCTGACATGACCTTCCGCTGTGAACCCATGCTGCCTTGGATCCTGTGCTCCACTGACCTCTAGGTACTCAACTATTCTTTCCTTCAGAAGTGACTCCATCACTTTCCCTACCACAGAGGTCAGACTGACAGGTCTGTAGTTTCCTGCCTCTGTCTTGGTCCCACTTTTGTGAAGGGAATCACATCCGCCTTCCTCCAGTCCTCGGGTACCACACCATCCTCCATGATTTATTAAAAAGTAGCCAGTGGTTTACTAGTTCCTTCCTTAATTCTTTTAGAATTCTGGGGTGAATCCATCAGGACCCATTGCTTTGTCCACCTTCAGTTTAGGAGTTCTTGCAGAACCCTTTCTTCTGTGAAAGGACTGGGATCGACCCCTATCAAAGTGCTTCTGTTAATTGGATTAGGCACTTCCCCTCCTCTTTTGTGAATACTGAGCAGAAATATTTGTTCAGTATTCCTGCTTTTCACTGTCCCCCTCTGCCCACCCACCGTTCATTCTATTCAGCCTCACTATCCCTCCCTTTGTCTTTCTACGCTCGCTGATGTACCTATAAAAGGTTTTATCCCCCTTCTTAACTGAGTTGGCTATCTTTTCCTCAGTTTGGGCCTTTGCTATTCTGACTTCCCTCCCTGCTTCTTTCTGCCTTAACTGGTACAGCTCTCTGTCCTGCTCCTTCTGTGTTTTCTTATACTTCCGGAATGTTATCTTTTTCTTCCTGACTTTCACAGCCACCTCTCTTGAGAACCATAGTGGCTTTTCTTTCATTTGATTTGTTTATTTGCTTCACACAAGGCTTGTTGCCTCTGTGATGGCAGTTTGATAATTCCCATTGTTGCTCCACCTCCTTCTAGCCTGTTTGCTAGTGCTTTTCTGAGCACTCTCCCATCTTGCCAAAGTCAGCCCTCCTAAAGTCAGTACCCTCACTTTTGTATGGCTTGACTCTGTAGCTGAGTTTACGTGAACCACACTGTTTGATGGTCACTTGTCCCCAGATGGCAACCCACTTCAGATCTGAGATCCTCTCACTGCTCCCGTTTGAGAGTATGGGGTCTAAGATTGCTCCCTCATGAGTGGGTTCGAAGCTAGCTGTCTAATGCCTGCCACCTGTAGGGTGTCTAGAATGGCCCTGCTCTTGGATGTGGCTGCAGCAAATGTGCTCCAGTTAACATCTGGCATATTCAGGTCTCCCATCAACAGTATCTCCCCTTTCTCTGCCATTCTAAGAATGTCTTCCATCATATCCTTGTCCATTCCTTCCCCCTGACATGGGGGTCTGTACACAACCCCTGTGCGGATTGTGGTGCCCTTTCCAGTCTCCAAGGTGACCCACAGTGCCTCCTCTCCTCCCTGTTTACTCTTTTGTTCAGTTGCTTTTATCCCTTTCTTTACATAGAGAGCTACTCCTCCCCCTCTTCTCCCCTGCCTGTCTCTCCTATAGGTTATGTACCCTGGTATGTTAACATCCCAGTCATGGTTCTCTGTGTACCATGTTTCTGTGACTGCTACGATATCCAGGCATCCCTCTTCCATTATGGCCACCAGCTCAGGGAGCTTGTTGCCCAGACTACGGGCATTGGTACTCATTACCCTCCATTTCCTGATGGCCTTACCCCCTTTTGCCCCATCCCTGTCCTTCTTGCCTTTATCACTTTCTCCATTTACCCCTGCCCTTCTCCCTATCGACACCTCCATGTTGGTGTTGGCCACCCTTACTACCGTGATTGTTTGGGGGGGGCTAGGATTTTCCTGCTCCTTTCCAGTGCCTCCCCCTTGGCTAGTTTAAAAGCTTGCCAATGAATCATTAAACCTATCACCTAGGATCCTGGTTCCCTCCCGGACAGATGCAGCCCATCATGCCAGTATAGGCTTGCATCACTCCAGGTGGACCCCAGTCCCAATGAAGCCAAATCCCTGAGCTCCACACTAGTTTTTCAACCACTGATTGAATCCCATGGTAATGGACACCCTAGCCTCTCCTATGCCATAGATGGTAGCACTCGAGAAGGTTACCGTGTGTGCTACTTGACTAAGGCCCCTCCCCAATTCCACAAACTCTTCCTGCACTTCTCTAATCCCTTTCTTAGCCAGGTCATTTGTCCCTAGGTGGACAATGACATCCAGCTCCCTCCCCTGTGCAGCTGCTCAGCAATCCTGAGGATTCGCTCCCTGTCCCTCCAAGCCATGGTGCCAGGCAGGCACCTTACCTCCCTCTCCCCTTCCTTGCCCAGTTCTACCTTACTAACAATGGAGTCCCCACCAGGAGTTGTTTCCTTCCTGCAGGGTCCCCTGCCACCCTCCTGTAGGTCTCCTTTGTGGAGGTTCAACATCCTCCTTGGTCTCCACTGTAGGTGCCTCCATAGAGGAACCACACTTTGCCAGAATGGCATAGGGTGTGGAGGTACAACTGGAGGGATGTGCCTCTGTTCCACCACCTCACCCCTCCCTGAGCCCACTGTGGTCCAACCGCTCCTCTTTCTTGGCAACCTCTGAGGCAACGGTAGTGGCACTGGTGGTCCCTGGATGGAAGGGAGGTCCCACAAATCCTGGCCAACTCAGCCTGGAGATGAGCAACCTCCTCCCTCAGCCCAGAGAGGTGTCTGCAGATGGGACAACACCGCATCCTCAGAACATCTCCCGGAAGACTGCTGCTCCACAGCCACTGCACTGCACCACTCAATCATGTCTTATTTCTGGCTCCTTAACTGTTTGCAATCCTTACTCTTTCATCTGTTTTTTTCTCTCTCTCCTTACTTTTGCCTGTGTGCCTTTAAGCTCCTGATTGTCCTGTTCTGAGACAAGAATATCCTATATTTCTCAGTAGACCACTTACTTGTTCAGAGGCAGACTTCCAGCAGCTACAGGGGCAGAGAGCTACTCTTGCCCTTCTAGGATGGTGGGTCCTTGGTGGTTCTGTGATCACTCACTTCCTGCCCCTAAACAGGAAGTTCCTGTTGTCAGTCAAATCCTGTGCCTATGAAAATAGAACTAGCTTTGGGTGGGTGGGGGTGGAGGGGAGGGAAGGAGGGCAATATAGTCCCAGTAGAGAAGTTCAGTCACACAACAGTCCTTTCTCCTGGTGTCTTCTGCCAAGCTATTCCATGCAGTGACTGTGAAATCACCTTTCAGGACATAATAATGCCATGACAGTGACTGAATTCATGATGAGGGGTCCCAATAGCCCCATGTTGAAAATTTGGTGCCAAAATTCCCAAAAATGGGCAAGATATGCACCAAAGTTGAAAAAACCCTATTTATGCCATTATACAGCTTACTGGCATTTCTTCAGTTCGCGATCGGCTTTGAAGAGTGCAGATATGTGCCTGGTCCACTGAAGATTGTTGCGCTGGGCTACGGAGATAAGTATGGGGTGAGGGGTGTGTGTAGGGAGGCAGGGTACACAGAGGGTGGGTGCGGGTTGGGGCAGGGAGCAGGACAGACAGCAAGGGACCATTTTCTGTTTTACAGGTAAAAAAAAGAGAAACATCACGGGACTTTTTTTTTTTAACAGGGACATTTGGCATGCTGGGGTGGGCTCCCAGCATGCCACCTGAGTGTTTGGGGGGTTGTAGTGGATGGGGGATTGGGCACCCCCATCGGCACACAACAAATGGGGGGAAGGACATTATGCTGATGGGGAGTGGGTTCCCCATCGGCAAATTAAACTGGGAAGGAGGACTGTAGCCGATGTGGATTGGGCCCCCCATTGGCAAAGAAAGACTATTGTGGGGGCACATGATGCTGAGGGAGATTGGGCACCCCCTCGGCACACACTTGGGAGAAGGGGCATTATGCTGAAGGGAAGTGGGCTCCCCATTGGCAAATGAAGTGGGTTGGGGCATGCGACAGGGGGATTTGGCACCCCTGGAGTCAGGTGGAGGCAGTCAGTACCACAATGTTTAGGAAAAAATTCAATAAAGGCACATTGGGAGGCATGTTACTATGCCACAGCATGAGGAGCTTGCCTCTCATTGCAGCGGCACTTTTGTTTGATCTGGTGGCCAGTTTACATATGCTTTCTGGCACTGGGCTGAGTAAGCCAGGTAAGCTGCCTCAGGAGCAGGAAGCTGATGTATAGACTTTTTTTGCCCATAGTAGCCAGTTTACTGGAATCTTTCTCAGGAGGCTGGGAGGAAAGGGGTACTTTGGCCTTATTACAATGTGGACCACTCCCTCATGATCAGGGTGGGAGTACAGGTACTCAACACCCTCTTTGTCCACCTGATACTTTTAATCAATTTTCTTGTCTATGCCAGCAACTGAGGAAGATGCTGACATAATTTTGCATATGGCTTTCTTGAGGAATTTATGGATGGGTAACATCAGCTCCTTCTGGGTGCTAAGCCTGTCATATACATGAATTCTACTTCATCTTCCTCAGTTTCATGGCGGGAGATGTTGAAGTTATTTACTATATGTCTTACAAAGATATAATGGAAAGTATAGTCCTCTGAAGGCCTGGCAGGAGAACCAAATTCTTGCTCAGCAGCACCATCTGGTTCTACAGGTTCTTCCTTCTTCTCATCTTCATAGTAAATAGCCTCCTCTTCCACCATAGCTATTGGGAATGGAACTGGAGGCTGGGGAGTGCAGGAGTACTCATGAAATTCCCCATAGCTTGGAATGCCTGGAGGAACTGCCATGCCTTTGTCATACCCTCTACCGAGGGCATTTTATTTTTGTTCACTGGTGGCTCCTTTCCTTCTCCAGGATGAGGGACAGTGACGTGTTTTCTTTTAGTTTTTTTCTTGGCTGGCCCCAGTTCTGGTGTATGCTCAGATGTTTATTTTATTTTTACTGGATTTAGGGTTCCCCCTTTTGGGCACCCTGAGTTCTGAACCATCTTTAGCACCTGTATCTTTCTTTTTGGCCCCCCTTTGACAAGGACTGCTGCTTATTCTGAGGGATTGTGCCCTCATCTGAGCCTTTTGATGACATGGAGGCAGACTGAGAAGCCTCATTGACAGACATTTTTATGTTTGCTTGTGCACAGCACAAGAAACATATTGTGGCAGCTTGGTGCCGAAGCAGGTTCTGGAGGTGTGGCACTGTTGTGGCCAACACCAGCATGGCATTTGGGTGTGTGTGTGATGTCCACCAATAATGGGGGACACAGCTGGTGACACTAGTTTGGAGCGTTGCCACCAACTGAAGAAAATAGCTGCACCAGATGCGCTCCCCCACGCATGCTGCGCATGCATGCACACATGCATGTTGTGCTAATGCACTCCCCTCACGCACTGTATGGCCGATGGGGGTGCCCAGTCTTCCGTTTGCTCCAATGTTCCCCCCCAACAGACAGGCAGATGCCACGCTGGGAGCCCGCCCCAGCATTGCAACAGTCCGTATGGCTGACAGGGGTGCCCTATCGCCCATCAGCTCCACTTCCCCCTGCCCCAAATAGCGTTCAAGCTGCCATGCTGGGAGCACATACCAGCATGGCAAAAGTCCCATGTCGTCCAAGAAAAAAAAAGAAACCTGAAAGAGAAAACCTTCCCTCGCTGACTGTCCTGAGCCCAGCTCCTCCCATCCACGCCCAACCTCTGCAAACCCTGCCTCCCCACACCCCCCTCACCCCATAATTACCTCCGGAGTCTGGCGCAACGATTTTCGGTGGACCAGGAACGTGTCTGCACTCTTCAAAGCCAACCGCGAACTGAGGAAATGCCAGTAAGCTGTATAATGTAATAAATAAGTTTTTTTCAACTTTGATGCATATCTCAGGCATTTTTGGGAATTTTTTCACCAAATTTTCAACATGGGGTTTTTGGGACCCCACCTCATGAATTCTGTCACTGTCATTTTGTTACTCTGCCCCGAAAGGTGATTTTGTGGTCACCAACTTTCGGGACTGATTTATGAAATGACAGTGTCTGATTCATGAGGTAGGCCCCAAAAACCCCTATGTTGAGGTGGGTGAAAAATTCAAAATGACTATTTTATGAAACATCGTTGCGCTGTTCCCTCATGCACGTCGTAAGTTCATGAATTTTCACTATTTTCACTCCAGATTTTCAACATTGCCATTTTACCACACCTCCTTATGAGCAGTACAGTTGTCATTTTTCACATCTCGCTCAAAACATGTTTCTGCACATGTAGCGCACAATGGCGCAGTTGGTATGTGAAATCAATGTTCGGGACAGAGTAAGAAAGTCACAGTGACACTGTTCATGAGCAGAGGTGTTACAATGGCTATGTTAAAAATTTGGTGAAAAAGGTCCATAAAATGACTGTGTTATGAGTGACCATTGTGCAGTTTCCACGCGCCCTCGTAAGTTCATGGATTTCTAATATTTTCATTCCAGATTTTCACCACTGGCATTTTTCCATACTTCCTTATGAACAGTACAGCTGTAATTTTTCACACCATGGCCGAAATGTGTTTTTGCACTTCCAGCGCAGAAATGCGTGGTCACTGTGGGAGATCATTGTTCAGGACAGGTTAAGAAAATCACAGTGACACTGTTCATGAGCGGAGGCTCCAAAATGCCTGTGTTGACAACCTGCTGTAAAAATTCCCCAAACTAATTGCATTATGGGTTTATGTTGCACAGTTTCTACACACACTTGTGACTTCACCAGTTTTCTTAATATTTTCACTGCAGATTTTCAACATTGCCATTTTTTCCACCTCTCCATGAACAGTATAGCTGTCATTTTTCACATCCTGTTCAAAATGTGTTTTCGCACTTGTTGTGCCAAATGGTGTAGTCGCTGTGCAAAATCAGCTTTCAGCTAATGAACTGATATTGCCACTGTTCATAAGGTGGGGATCACAAAAACCCATGTTGAAAATTTGGAGTGAAAATGCCAACAAACGCCTGAGACATTAGGGTTTCTGACCATAATGCCCCACCCTGTAGAGATTGACGGGAATCAGGGGTATGAATTGGGATTCTCGCCTGTAATGCTCATACCATTCCACACCCTGCAGCCAGTGAGAGGCATCAAGGTGTGCCTTGGACTCTTCAGACCCAAAGTTCACCCCATTCTCCTATATGGCACCCATCTCACCATATTTCCTGATGGAATGGAGTGAGTATAAGGGCCAAAGACCCCAAGGCACACCGTGACACTTGCCGATGTCTGCAGGGTAAGGTGTGGTGAAATAGCATGGCCATTATGCCTGATGACCCAAAGGCACACCCCAATGCCTGTCAGTCTCTGCAGGGTGCTGGCGGGGGTTGGCTTCAGTTCAATACTTCACTGCCATTCCTATTATGCAGCTCTCTACCTCCTACACTACCAGTGCCAATGCCAGCAAGCAAACATTTGGCATTGACAAATGCTTGTTTTTTAACTCTCACGCTGACAAAATAAAGACTGCAGCAAACCTCCATACATTTTTAATTTTCTCCACAAAAAGCTTGGCTCCTCAGTCTCTACTTATGGAATAAACACACTGGTGCTGTGTCTTCAATCACTTTATTAAAGATAAAACAGCAGCAAGATACTAGCACACCCTCCCTGATGCAGACAACTGTTTTTGTCCCGAACTAATGCGTGCTCAAGACTGACCACACTCAGATGGCTAACGTTTTAAAAGACATCTATTTAAAATGACGGGACACCTGTGCAAAGATTATATAACAATAAACACCACCACATTCAAGCCCAGACATAAATGTAATACATAAATATATACAATATATTACAAATAAAAAAGGGGGGTAAGCTGGAAAGGGGAAAAAAGGAAGGGTAGAAAAAAAGAAGAAAAGAGAGAGAAGAGGGGGAAAGAAAGGTGGAAGACAAGAAGAACGAAATAGGAAACCAGAACCACCACAATTAAGATATGGATCATTTAAAGAGCAGCTGATGCCTTTGAACATTGGAAAATAATAATAGTTGGACACAGTTCAGGTTATATTTCAACATATCTTCTATAGATTTCTTCTCTTCATTATTTGTTACTGAAGAAATTCCCACAGAAACAAAATCTTTATCCCCGGAGTTCATCTGCCTGTTTAACTTGCTCCCTATTTGACATCACAAGGCTCTGTTGTAACATCACAGTCTGTTGCTATTGGAATAATTTTGATGTCACAAGCACAGTATTATGACAACAGGTTGGGAAGAAGCAATAGGAGCTGATGAACCCTCAGGGAACAATTCTTTTGTTTTCTTGCATCTGACCTCAGTAATAAATAATGGAGGTACTGTAAGAAATACATAGCTAATGAGAAATATAAGCTGCATTGTGTTCAAATATTATGTTCTTCAAAGTTCTTCTTGAGGCGCGGTGGCTCTTTAACAATCCATAACCATAAAAAGTTACAAGTTCAAGTTTCAATTTTATTGTTCAGCTTTTGGTCTTTATAAGGAAATTTCAAAACATTTTAAATGCAAGGTACATAAAAGGCACCAGCTTATACAGTTGTAGTAAAAGGTTTAAAATGCATGTAATATCTCGTTACAAGATATCATATAATCAGCAATAGGTTCTATTTATGTAATAAATAATCTCTAAGAACCACTCTCAAATACATACACTCTCAAGTTCAGTATCAATTGAAATATAACTTGAATAATTTGAATATGCAAAAAGGTCAGCAAAATTACATTCAGGTTATAGGTAAATGTAATTTAGAATTATTATTTTAAAGGTATATATGATAGCGATGTAAGGATAAGGCAAACACGACGGTCTACCATAAACCATAAATATACAGAAGATAAATATATTTTCAATGAACATTCCTCTATAGTAAAAGATTCCCTTAAAACTGTTTCATAACAATGGGACCAACTGGAATTGATCATTTATCCTAGGAGCGTAAAAGGATTTCATTTGGTATTGCCAGAAGGCCTCCCTTTGTAATAATGTCCTGTCTAAATCATCCCCTCTCACAGATTCATACACCTTTTCTAGTGCCTGAAAAACAAAATTATGATTTCTGCCCCTGTTTTGCTGATGTTGAAACAGAGCACTGAAACATCAGATTTTTGAATCCTTCTCACATGTTGTCCAACTCTTTCCTTCAATGTTCTTTTGGTTTTACCAGTGTAAAAAGAGGGGCAATACTGCACATAGCTGAGTAAACTACATTAGCAGTGTTACATGTAATAAGATCCAAAATTCTATACTTCCTCCCTGTAACAGGATGTGTAAATTCTGTTGCTGCTGTTATACACTGGCAATTTTGATAATTGCCACACCTGTAGGTAGATGCTGATGTCTCTCTGGATTTGTATTTTTATCCCAGTTAATGCCCTTAACTAGATGGTCCTTCAGATTTTCACCCCTTCTAAATACCACCCTAGGGGTATTTTGGGCAACATGTGACAATTTCTTCTCAGTTGATAAAATATACTATTTGCACATAAGTGTACTTGAGGGTTAAAAATGATAACAAAAACAGAAGTATTTCTCCTGTCTTGACCATAATTCCTCCTGTTGTTATTCCTATGTCTAGTATTTAAGGCAAGAAGTGTTTCCCTCTGTAAACCATCCACTTTTTCTTTTGCTTGTACAATGCTGTCTTTATTGTACCCCGTCTGTGTAAACCTTTCTGCAAGCATTTCTGCTTGAGCCTGATAATCACTATTACTAGTATAGTTACGTTTTAAGTGCATAAATTGCCCTACTGGTATGTTGTTTATTACATGCCTTGGATGGCAATTATTGAAATGAAGCAATGAATTTCTATCAGTGGCCTTTCTGAATAAATCGGTGACAGCATCTCCCCTTTCACCCTTTTGATTGTTATATCCAAAACGTTGATTGACTGGGGATCATGGGTCATGGAAAACTTTAGGTTTTCATTTGTGGATTCCAAATAATTGATGAAATGATGTCACTCCATTTCTGTTCCCTTCCAGATTAGAAAGAAATTATCAATAAATCTCTTATATAAATCAATCTTAGCATAAAATGGATTCAAATAACTGAATATCACATCCTTTTCCCAATTGTCCATAGAGATATTTGCATAATTGGAAGCCATAGCTGCCACCATGGCCATCCCTTTCTTTTGTAAATACATTTATTGTGTCAGATGATAAGGACAAAATAAAAAAAGGGCAAAGTCAGAAGGGCAATGGTGCACTGTCCTCCTGATGCCCTGCATGTGGTGAGTGCTGCGGCACCAAAGATGGTTATACAAAGTAAAGGGGGTGTGGGGGGCAAGCCCCCTGCATGTGCAAGTGCTCCTGTGCTTTCACCCATCTGCCGTGCATGTCGCGATAATTGCTGTCACCCTTATTCCTTTGCCCCTATTGTATGGTTCCTTATTTCATCCTTAAACAAACAAAAAATTTACAAGCCAACGCTTTTTCTGTAAGATCTATTAAAAATTCAACAAATGAGGCAGAGTATTAGGTACCCTCATAAAGTGACTCATGAAGGGTCTCCAATTCACCATCATGGGGGATATTACTGTACAAAGCTTCAACGTCAAGGGTGACAAAAAACCTTTCAGGTTGTAAACTAATATCCCCCAAGATTTTCAAACGATGTTTAGTGTCCCTCAAAAAAAGAGTCCAAAACAAATCCCAGCGCACACTGCCTGGCATGCTCGGCAAACAACTTTGAAGCAAAACCAACAAATGCCAGCACTGCCAACTGAGTGAAAAAAGCTTTATTGAAGTGAACTTAGAGCTGCTGTAGCTTGGGCATGTGTTCCTCACCAGCAGAACACACGCCTGAGCTGCAGCGACTGTAAATTCACTTCAAGAAAGCTTTGTTCACTCAGTTGGCAGTGCTGACATTTGATGGTTTTGTTTTCCCCCAAAAAAGACCTTGTACTTTGTGCCAATACTTTAATATGGACATCAATAAACTATGCCAATGGTTCCATTAACGACTCTATGCTAGATACAGAAGGTCAAGCAGGTGGCGTTTACACCCTCATGAATTTTAAGTAAACCATATAATACCGCATGCACAGGGTGTTCCACCTTGAGGAAGTCATATACTTCTTTTTAGATGATGCAATTTACAAGTGCTTCATGTAACAAAACATCAGTGTTTCCCTTAGAAACATCAGTGGGCCTTTTTCAAGAGGTACATAAAAAGTTCTGTCTGATAACTGCCTCAACATTTCAGATTCATAATCTTCCCTACCCCAGATAACAACTGAACCCCACTTATCTGCAGGTTTTATAATTATATTGTTGTTTTTCAAATTTCATATTGCTTCCCTTTCTGCAGATGTACAGTTATAATATCCATCTGATTCCATGTCCAAAACAAATTCTTAAGATCTTATAAACATGCTTGCTCAAAAATAGAAACAGATGAATTAGATGGGGGGTATAAAAGATGACTTCGGTCTAAAAATATTTTCGGCAGTCACTTCAGAATCACTATCCGAACAGCTAGTCATTATCCAAACCACTCATAGAGGCAGTAATTTCATGGGTTCGTTCTCCTTCAGTATGGAAAAATGCTTCCAGGTGTAGTTTTCTAGCAAACATATGTAAATCTACCACAGTCTGAAACCCATTCAGGTTAGTAGTAGGTATAAAAGTACTCGGTTCTTCTATGCTGATCAATGTCTCTAGTTCACCTAGCTTGTTTTTTCAGGTTTCTTGCAGTGGTGTACATGACCCTTCCATTGCTATTTTGATTATTTGTATTTACTTCTCAGCCTCTCGTGTTGTTTCCCTTGTCTTGCTTGTCACCTTCTCTGAATTAAATTCTTTGACAGCACTGTACGCTGTTCATTTCTTTCCCTCTTCCTGTCCTCCTTTTTGGCTTCACTAGCCTCTTCCAGTATCCTTCCCCTCCACAGGATCAGTTTAACATTGTCTGCATTATTGTGTTGATCTGGCTTCCCAGAATGTTTGCTCCTTTTAGATTCAGCTGTAATCTGTCTTTCCAAAAAAGACAGGATTGTAGAAACATAGATTTTGTTGGCAGAAAAGGGCCTTTAGGCTCATCCAGTCTGCCCCCTTATCTCTGCCTATTCTGTCAACACTGGCCCTAGTTGGTCACTGGAGTCACTCCCTGCCCCTTCATCTACCTAATAGACCCCTGTGACTATACCACACATACTTGAAGCTTGCCACAGTCTTTGCCCTTACTACCTCCTCTGGCAAACTGTTCCAGTCATCCACCACCCTTTCTGTGAAGAAGTATTTTCGCACATCTCTCTTAAACGTTCCCTCTCTTAGCTTCATTGAATGTCCTCTTGTTGTATTGCCTTCCTTTCTCTGAAATACACCCTCCACCAGCACCTTGTTCACTCTGTAAGATACTTGTAAATTTCAATCATGTCCCCTCTCGCTCTCCTTTCTTCCAGGGAGTACATGTTGAGTTCCTGCAACCTTTCCTCGTGCCTCTTGGACAATCCCTTCACCATTTTGGTTGCTCTCCTCTGTACTGTCTCTATCCTGTCAATGCCTTTACAAAGTTGTGGCCTCCAGAATTGGACGCAGTACTCCAGGTGGGGCCTCACCAGTGAGCAATGTGAAGGCAGCACCATCTCCCTTCTGCTAGAAATCCTCTCCCAATGCACCCCAGTATCCTGATAGCCTGTCCCACTGTTTTGTCTCATCGCTCAGCTACCCTGAGGTCATCAGATATGATGACCTCTAGGTCTCCTTCTTGCTTGGTGACTGTGAGCTTCATTCCCCCATCATATACACAACCCTTGGGTTCTGCAGCCCTAAGTGCATAATCTTTCACTTTTTGGCACTGAAACCCAGCTGCCACCCCCTAGATTATTCCTCTAGTTTTCTTAGATCCCTTTGCATTCTCTCAACCCCTTTCTGACTGTCAACCCTATTGCAGATTTTTGTATCATCCGAAAAGACACATACCTTTCCCTCAAGCTACTCTGCAATGTCACTTATGAAAACATTGAAGAGGACTGGTCTCAGCACCAAACCTTGTGACACCCCACTAGCCAGTCTTCTCTCGCCTGAGTGGTTAATGTTTACCACCACCCTTTGACTCCTATCCCTTAACCAGTTTGACACATAGCTTTTCACTTTCTCCCCAACCCCAAGGCTACTTAGTTTCTTAACTAGTCCCCTGCGTGGCACAGTGTTGAAAGCCTTACTGAAGCCAGATATGCCACATCCACTGCTCTTCCATGATCCACCTCTCTAATAACCCAGTCAAAGAAATCAATTAGATTAGTTTGATACGATCTCCCCTGTGAAACTATGTTGCTGGTGGCCCTGCAGCCCATTTGCCTTCAGGTGCTCCATGAGACTCTCCTTCAGTAGTGTCTCCATTAACTTCTCCACCACTGATGCGAGACTGACTGGTCTGTAGTTGCCAGCATCCTCCCTACTGCTGCTTTTGTGCAGAGGAACCATATCAGCTCTCCTGTAGTCCTTTGGAACTTTTCAATCTTCACTGAGGTGATAAAAAGCACTGTCAGAGGGGCAGCCAGCACTGAGCAGAGTTCATTTAGAACCCTTGCATGAATCCTGTCCACTCCCATCACCTTATCCTCCTTTAAGGCTTTTCGTCCCTTCTGGATCCTCTCCATCAAGAATGGACTTGTGCCCACTCCACCCCTTCCTATTGCTTACTACAGCATGCTGGTTCATCCCCCCCTCCCCCACATCCTCTACCATAAAAACAGAGCAGATGGAATTGTTTAGTTTTCTGCTTTTTCTTGTTCTTCCTCTTTACAATCCCCCCATCCTTTTGATTCTCACTATCCCTCCCCTTGTTATCCTCTTTCCCCCACATACCTGAACAAGGTCTTGTTCCCTTTTTATGTTGTCTTGCACATGCACAAGCAACATCTTGCGGTAGTAGCACATTCAGAGGTGTGTCAGTGTTGGCAATTGCAAGGAATGCTTTAGTGGGTGTGTCCCTCAGCCACCAATTAGTGAGCATGCTAGTGATGACAGCAGTTTCAAAGAGAGCTATGGAGTTGAAAGAAATCTGCAGGAGCACGAACTGGCACAAACGATGAATGGCAGACTGTGTGAACAGCTCCGGACCGCTGCCAGTATTTTTAAAATAAATATTTTGCTATTTTTACAGAATCAGTGATCGGAGTGACAGATCTCCTTAGTAAGTCCTAGGGCCACAAATTAGTATAACATTTGTTAAGGGAACACTGTTTGCTCACAAATAATTAGTTTAAAGTATCGCCAAGCAGTTTTCTCATTGCAATATAGGCCATCACTACCAAGACTCCGGAGCCTAGGATACAATCAACAATCTCAGGAATGACAATGGAGCAGTTAAATGCAACAACAGCAGCTATTAAGGATGATATCGTTCAGCTTAAGGAAATGCTAGCTGTTTTACAAATAGATCTCTCAAAGATTAAAAACACAGCTTCAGTACTTGCACATAACTCTGAGGAATTAACTGCCAGAATAAACATTAATGACACCAAGATATCAGGGCTCACTAATTCTGTCAGCTATTTAGAACAGTTTACTCAACAACAGAACATGCAAATCTGCTATTTAGTAGAGAAAGTGGATGACCTTGAAAACAGGGGTTGTCACAACAATATTAGACTCCTGGGTGTTCCAGAAGGGTTGGAGGGTCGCAACATGACTTCTTTTCTGCTAAGTTTTTACCAAAGGTTCTCGGCAATCACTGGTCCTGGCCCACAAAGATAGAAAGGGCACATAGATCACTGGAACTAAGGCATACAAATGGGAAACTGCGACCAATACTTGTTTATCTGCTTTGCTTTACTGTTAAGGAGGAGATTTTACATTTAGCAAGAATGAGAAAAACACTTGAATGGAGAGGTGAATGCATTTCTATCTATCAGGACTTCTCTGTGGATGTTATTAATAAAAGGAAAGTGTTTCTGGATGTAAAGCAGCAGTTACAGAAATATGGTGTTCCCTATCATTTTAAATATCCTGATACCCTGATGATTCAGCAGAAAGGAGGTGGTCTTGCTAAGTATGAAACAGTCAGAGAAGCCTGGAAGCTTTTACATGATTTTCAAAACTCTCAAGATTTTGCCAAGTTAACCTCTTCCATTAACTTCCAATTTGATTCAAAGGCAGCACGTGGAACGTCCAACCCTGCCCATGCTCGCCCTGGTGATCGTACCCTCTCTGAGAATGCTCATGACCAGGCCTTCAAGAAGCTCTCTCATCATTCTCAAAGAACTCCCACTTTGCAGTCTTCAATGCCACGATCTTATGCTGCTGCCATTGACATTCAAAAAGACCCCCCCCCCCGAGTGTACCTCCTATCCAAAGTAAATCCAGGCCTGCAAGTTGCCCCCTTGAACATTTCAGGATTGGCTTTTTCAATCCCAAACCCGAGGAAATGAGGGTGAAGCAGAGAGAGTCTGTACACAAACTCATCGCGGATGTCCCCTGAGCCTGAATGGGAAATGCGTGCTGACAACATAGCTTCTGGGTCCTCCATTATTTCAAGCCCTCCAGCAATAGCCTATCAACAAATAACCTATATTGGTGAACTCTCTTTATCAGTGCTAGTATAACCTGTATTGGTGAACTCTCTTTATCAGTGCTAGTATAACCTGTATTGGTGAACTCTCTTTATCAGTGCTAGTATAATCTGTATTGGTGAACTCTCTTTATCAGTGCTAGTATAACCTGTATTGGGGAACTCTCTTTATCAGTGCTAGTATAACCTATATTGGTGAACTCTCTTTATCAGTGCTAGTACTTTTGATTGGAGTTCCAGACACCTCACATGTTTCTTGTTCAGTTCTTCCTGTCTAACTTCATGGAAAGTGAACTCAAAAGGATAATTTTACTTTTCTCTCGAGTGGTACAGGTCAGGATATATCCACTACCTGTTGCTGAATCTTGTCTTGAGAGGAACTAAGCTGCTTACTAACTATAATACCATCATCAGTCTGTCCCCCACCCCATTGCTGAATATAGATATAAGGTAAATGTTGCTTCTTAAGTCTGTTACCTTGTATCATATGGTCATGTGGGGGAATAGTGGGCATTTGCTGGGAATTATCTAATGGATTAGTCATATAATGAATGCTCTGAGAACCCCTTATAACTCGTTCAACCCTACCCTCCTTTACCCTCTCCCCTCTCCTATTGTGTGTTAGTTTGTTTTTCCTACTAACAAGTGTTGTTATCAAATGGTATTCACCTGCTTCAAAGTGTTTAGAATGTATAATGTGGATGGTAATACATGAAAGAAGAAACACTATATTTGAGGTACTTTTAAATGATGTGGCTTTAATGTGACCTTGCCTGGCTGGAGCTATGTGGGTACTTGAAACCAGAATGGGTTTCCTCTACATGGTTTAATGTGATCTAACGTGATTACTTGACTCACAGGGCTTCCTACTGGCCAGAGGCTATATGCTCTAAAGTACAAATTATGTTATCATTAGCACCTCTGTCTATCTCTCTTACTAACCTAATAATCTCCTCGTCATGTCATTCTACTTCCTCACCCCTCACGGCCCCCCCACCCGGCGTGTCCTGAGGCTCTTGCATTCATTTTAAATTGTGAGACCCTAGCTGTATCCCTATGCCCTAGGTGGTCTCTTTCTGTTCTTCCAACTCTATTATGGAGCTAAAATGTCATACTACAGATTACTGGTCTGCTCCGGACAGCTTTTGCCTTTTCATTCTCCAATTACCATACCCAAATTACCTTGGACTACCATTAGTTGAGTGGACTTCAGATTTACAGTAGATTACATCCTACTGATAAAAAGTTGTCTCAGCTTTTAGCTCACTCAAATCTATGTACTTATTTCTGATATCTGTCAGTGTCAGTGGCTCAGTAGGTAGCACACTCACCTCTGAGGCCGGGAGATCAGAGGGCTGTGGGTTCAGTTCCCACGTCTGGCACTTGGGTTAATATCCCAGTACTGACACTGTAGTGCAGCATGAGAGGGGTGCTGCACTTCTGAGGTGCCGTCTTTCAGATGAGACGTTAAACTGAGGTCCCATCTGCCTGGATTGGTGGTAGTTCAGGTGGATGTTAAAGATCCCATGGCACTTATCAAAAAGAGTAGGGGAATTTCCCCGGTGTCCTGGCCAAATTTCCCTCATTCACTAAAAAATACCACCATCAGCTTAATCTGGTTCAAGGTCAGTTGGCATTCATCTGTAACCCCTTCCCCCGAGGTCGTGCCTGAAAATAGGCAGGATTTGTCTAGTGCACTTACCCGGTCAACAAAAGCTAAATAAATATATTTACTGTTATTGGTCTGTATTTCAGTCACTGCAGGGTTTATTTATGTAGTTATTTATTTGCTGAACACTGTTATATTTATTGTTAAGTAGTAACTGGTTAACTGCTAGATAATAGTAACCATTTACTTTTCTTATCCTTGTATTTGTATTTTTTTCTCCCTCTCTCTTTCAGTGGTAGCAGAGCCTTAAACTCTTTTAATTACAACTACTGTTTACTGACTACTGTATATTTAATAAGGTTTTATTTTGTAAACTGTTTTATGTCCTCTCTTTTGCATTGTAGTTAGTATTTTAGTTGCTGTAGGTCACTAAGATTGTCAAGTTTTTTAATAGGCACCTGGAATGTTGGAGGATTGGGTTCCCCAATCAAGAGGGAGAAAATTCTGACATATTTAAATAGATATAAGCTAGACATTACTTTACTTCAAGAATCACATCTAGAAGAGTGTGAGGCAAAAAAATTAGCTAGATCGTGGGTTGCTCAAGTGGAGTTTAGTTTCTTTAACTTCAAAAAGAGGGGTACTGCTATTTTATTTAGAAAATGAATTAATTTTATGAAGAGCTCTCATTATGCAGACCCGAAGGGTAGGTTCCAGATTCTGGAAGATGCTATTGACGGGAAAGAAATTGCAATTTGCAATGTTTATGCCCCAAATACAGGCCACTCTAGTTTCTTTAGAGATCTTAAGACTAAGCATGTGTAACCCTCAAAATTTGATTCTGGGAGGAGATTTTAATGAGGTTTTAGATAATTTGACAGACAGAAGCTCACTTCTTGTCCTTTTAAAATCTCCTCAATCCAGCTTGCTATACATAAGCTTGTATCTGACTTGAATTTAATTGATGCCTGGCATATTCTGAACCCTTCTGTTAGAGAACTATTCCTTTTGCCCTGCAAGGCATGAAACCTTCAGCAGAATTGACACAGTTTTTATATCTGAATATCTAGCCCCAAACCTTATTTCAGCAGATATTAAAGAGATATCCCTCTCGGATCATGCTTTAGTGCAGTTCTCAGTTCACTTTGAAGGTTCCATAAAAGAGAAATGTGGTAACTGTGTTAGTCCAGTCAACAAAGTAGAGAAAAAATACAACAAATATGTTGCAGGTGGTACCTTTTATTGGACTAACAAAATTATTTTTAAGACCAGCTTTCGGGAGGTGACCTGAGGAAGAGAGTTTCACCTTTTGAAAGCTAGTCTTAAAAATAATTTTGTTAGTCCAATAAAAGGTATCACCTGCAACATATTTGTTGTATTTTTTTCTCTACAAGGTTCCAAAAGCAATTGTATTTGTTGGAGGTTAAATGTTTCTCTCCTGTAGGATCCCAGTTTTTTTAACCTGGTTAAACCATGAGACTGAAGATTTCTTTAGCATAAATGACAATGGGGAGGTAGCTCCTAATTGCTTATGGGACACTTTCAAAGCTTTTTTAAGAGGCAGGATCATTTGCTTTTCAGCCTCAAAGTAAAAACAAAGGGATGAGGACTTAACACAAAAAGAGTTAGAACTTCTTGATTTACAGAGGCATTACAAGCAAAACTGTGCTAAGAGGAAGAATCTGTTAAACAATATTACTAACCTTAAATATGAGATAAATAAAATGTATTCTGCTAAGGCAGAATTCTCTTTATACAGAACTAAACAGACTTCCTGGGAGGCTTAAGAGAGGGCGGGGAAGCTCTTAGCACATAGGTTAAAAAGAAAAACTGGACAGAATTTGATTCTTGGTATTTCCACCACTCTATTTATTTATTTATTTGAGTCTCAGATTACATATACATTTGAGCTAAGAGTTCTTCTACAAAGGTTCCACATCAGTAGAAAGGACAACAGATTAAATAGGACAGTAAAGTATAGTACAATAAAATGTAAATAGGAGGTACAAAACTCATAATGGACACAAAATCATAATGGACAGTCAATGTAAAACAACAGAGACACATTATGGTAATCAGTTTCAAGAACAGGAAAATGCATATGATACATTGATATCAGCCAGCAGGCTTTGTCAAGACAAACAGGGCACAGGGTGTAGGAAGGGATGTGGGAGGGTGGGCTGGGAAGAGTAAGAGGGAGGTGGGAGTGGAGGATGTGAGGAGAGGTGGGACGAGGAAGGATGGAGAGGGTGGGGATGCAGAGGGAGGGGTAGGAGGCAAGAGTGCTAAGTTACTATGAAAGAGGTTGAAGTTTGGGAAAGCAGGGTTAAGGGCAACAGTCACAGGTGCTAGCTGTAGAGAGCGGTGACTGAAACCTGACTTTGAACGGGTCCAGCTTAGTTTCGGAGGTGTTGTCACTGTTGAGAACATTCATCCAGATGGGTGCCCTGTAGGTGAATAATCATTGACCCTGGGTCGTTCTGCAATGAGGGACCTGTTGAAGCTGAGAATCAGAATCTCAAGTGCAGGGTGGATTACGAGGGGGCTTAGAAGCTCTTGTACTCCAGCTGGCAAGAGGCCTAAAGTTATTTTCTTGGCCATCAGGCAAGTTTGATATTTGATGTGATTTTTAAGCCGTAGTAAACCAGTTAAGACATAGAGGTCACACGTGTGGGTGAGATGGTGGGCTCCTGAGATGAGACAACATGCATTATTAAGAGCAGTGGAAATACACTGGAGGGCAGTATCAGTTGTAGAGCTATAGATAATCAGTCCGTAGTCAATTATAGAAATAATAGAGCTCTGCACAGCTATCACTAAGGCTTCAGGGGTCAGAGATCACCTGTGTCTGTAGAGTAGACCAATGCGAAAATTTACAGCTTTAGAAATGTTATCTACATGCATCCCATATGATAGGTTGCTGTCTATGGTGACACCAAGATACAGTACTTAAAGAATTGTACCTGTTTGAGGGCAGTACCAAGGCAGTTAGTGATAGTCAGAGGATGTTTCCTGTGTTGATTTTGGGAGTTGCTGAAGAGCATAAGCTTAGTTTTTTTTATAGTTTAGTACCAACTTGTGATGACTAAAGCATTTCTCTACTGAGACAAATCCGAGTTGTAGCTGGTTCTTAAGGGGTATAGGCTCTGGGTGAGTTGTGTAAATTACAGCATCATCTGCGTAGAGTAGGATTTGTTTAGGGCAGAAGCTTGGGAGTCTGTTTAGGAAGAGACTAAATAGGAGTGGGCCCAGTATAGACCCTTGAGGAACCCCAGAGCAAAGAGGTCTTGAGTCAGAGAAGA
Source organism: Neoceratodus forsteri (assembly GCA_016271365.2). NCBI lineage: Eukaryota > Metazoa > Chordata > Ceratodontiformes > Ceratodontidae > Neoceratodus > Neoceratodus forsteri. Next base: position 472,465,467 of record JADMNL010000022.1, on the reverse strand, counting down.
TGTCAGCAATTTCGGCTTGGCTCCAGGAGTCAGTGAAGTTGCAAACCATAAAATAAATGTAGAATTTGAAAAACATTTTAAGGTCTTATACTCAAGTTCAGATTTGAAAGCTGCAGAGAGTTCTTGGGCCTTTTTGAATTCATTGACTCTTCCAGAGATTAGTAAGAAAGACTGAGAAGCTTTGAATTCACCTATTTCCTGGGCAGAGTTTGATAACATTATATAAGAACTCCGGCCAAATAAAACACCAGGTCCAGATGAACTCCCGGAAGAATTTTACAATGTTTTAAGTACCAAAGCTAAAGATTATCTTTTTAAGGCCCTTGTTTAATCATTCTCCACACAATCTCTCCCTGACGCTATGTACCAAGTATATATAACCTTGATTTTAAAGGATGGGAAGGATTCCCTTTAATGTGAGAGTTACAGGCCTTATTTATTTTCTTGACACAGATTATAAGATCCTTGCCCAACTCTTAGGTGCTTGGCTGAAGTCATATCTCACTAAGTTATTAGGAGAGGAACAGGTGGGATTTGTGCCAGGCAGATGTGGAGCCTATAACATGCAAAGGCTCTTAAATGTAATCTGGAGGGCAGAGAAAATGCACAATTCAGCAGCAGTTCTGGCTTTTGACTTCTGAAAAGCTTTTGATTTTCTGGAATGGGATTATCTCTTCCAAGTCCTAAAAAATTTTAGCTGGGGATACTCTTATTTCTTGGTTTGAAATTCTTTACAAAGGGCCTTCTGCTAGAGTGATTTCTAATGGGTTTATTTCGGACTCCTTTTGCTTGAAGAGCAGTTCTAGACAAGGCTGTCCCCTTTCCTCCTATATTTTTATTTTGGCCATTGAGCCCTTAATTAAGCCAATTTCAGAATGTCATGAGAAAAAAGGAATCAGAACAGGCAAAATTAATAATAACGTGTTTGCTTATGTGGATTGTCTGCTGATTTCTTTTTCAAATCCAAGAGACTCAGTGGTGTACTTGAGTAAAATCTTTGATGTTTTTGCCTCCTTCTCAGGTCTTTGTCTGAACTGGACTAAAACTCAGATTTTATCTCCAAATGCATATTTGTGACCAGGGGACTCTTTAAGGATGATACAGTCGGATCTTAAATGCTCAAAGTATTTGACTCTTATTTAGGTGTCAAATTGTCTTAAGACTTTCAGTGTCTAGTAAACGTAAACCTTTTGCTACTGATAAAAGAAATTCAATCAGATTTGCAAAAATGGCAAGGCCTAAATTTATCTAATTGGGGAAAATAAATTTAATTAAAATGACTGTGGCCCCAAAAATATTTTATCTTTTTCAAAATGTACTTTTTAGAATAGGTAAAACAGTCTTTGACCTCCTAAATAAAATCATTAGACATTTTCTTTGGAACTTCTCTGCTTCTAGACGTTCATTAGCAAAGCTCAGAGCTCATAGATCAGATGGAGGTTTTGGCCTCCCGCACTGAGAAAAGTATTACTTTGCTTTCCATTTTAAGCAAATTTCCTGGTATTTGGAGTCCAATGCAGATACTTTTGTGCCTCTGTGGCTTAGGGTTGAAAGGCAGCTATTGCTGCCACAAAAACTGTCTGACTGTCTTTTTATTAAACTTACCTTTTCTCTCAATGATAATATGTGTATTAATACTTTCATTTGGGTAATTAAATAAATGAAGAGTTTATTACTGCTTGAGAATTTACCTGTCTATTTGATCACTTTTTGGAATAATAGTAACTTGTTATATAACCATACTGTCATACCTGATTTTGGTTGGAAGGATTTAGGCATCATGAATCTGCAGGATTTATTAGGACCTCAAAGGGAACTGCTCTCATTTGAACTGCTTAGAACCCACTATAGCACTCCAAAATTTCACTTTGTTCTCTACCTCCAATTAAGGAGGATAGCGCAGTGGTCTAAGGCTCTGAGCTGCAAATCTGGTGACATCCAGCAGACCAGACCTGGGTTTGAATCCCACAGCTTCCACTTGCATACTGTGTGACCCTGAGCAAGTCACTTAACCTTCTTGTGCTCCCAGGTCGCTCCTGTAAAAAAGCTTTCAGCTTAGTGTGCTATACCTGGTTAAACAACCAAATAAAAAAAAAAGGAAGGCTCTCCAAGACATAGCACTAGGCATGGACCTAACTTTTAGAGACGGCCCTGAATGGGACTCAATGCTAAATGTGACTAAACTGAGGAAAGGGGTGAGCTTAACTTATAAATGTCTAATTAACATACAGACCCCTCTCTATTAACAGCCCCAGCCAAATGTAAATGGGAGCATTGTATTAGAGAAACAATATCTGACTCTGAATGGGCCTCAACATGGGGCAATGCTTGCAGTAGTAGTAGGGAAATACAGGGTAGAGCAATTCAGTATACAATTCTCCATTATTAGTATTATTCCCCAAAGAAGTTGTTCTCTATGGGTCTCCAGTCTGATGGGAAATGTTGGAGATGTCAGGTAGAAGATGCAGATCTGCTTCATATGCTTTGGTCCTGCCTCCTTATTAGGGAAATGTGGGAACAGGTCTGCATAGTTTGTGAATCTGCTTTGAGAATACTAATCCCCATTAGCCCTAAATTTCTTATTTTGGGTATAAATGTGGATATTGGGATGTGAAATAATCATCAAAATTCTGTTACATGGACAGCAGCTTTAACACTCAAAAGGACTCTACACGCTCACTGGAAGTCTCCTTCCCTTCCTGGCTTTAAGGAATGGGCGTCTAGAATGAGTGAAGTCATTAATAATGAAAGATTAGCGCTGTTAGTAATAGGGATCTGTTTGAAAAAAATTAAGTACCTTTTCTTGCTTATCTTGTCATTCCAGGATGAAAGATTTACTATTTTAGATTTGAGCAAATACTTAATGCCTATTTTCTTTCTTAACTGATGATGTTAGAAATATAGTTATCTCAGTAACTTAATTGTTACTTATGTATGTAATTTTCCACATGAGACATAACAACTTAATTTGTTTTGCTAATAGTCTATTTCTGGTGTTGTAAGTTTCTTTGTTGTGTTTGAATTGCTGTATTCTGCTCTATGAAAATTAATAAAATCTTTAAAGCAAAAAAAAAAAAAAAGAAAGAAATCTGTCACCCCAATGAGGTGCAGTTTCCTCATCAGAGTGTCAGATGATAAGGTTCAGTTACGTGCCTTTCCTGGTGAAACATTCCAATAAATATGGCGGCTCCTTCCACCCACCAGACAATCCCCACTAAGCCAACATCGGGGATGCTCAATCCCTGTGTCAGCATGCCCCCCCAGTTCAATTTGTTTGCTGATGGGGGTGCCCAATCCCCGTCGGCATCATATTCCTTCCCTCGCACACTTTCTTTGCCAATGGGGGTGCCTAATCCCAGTCAGCATCATGCCCCCCCAAACTTGTGGTTTAATGGGAGCCCACCCCAGTGTGCCCAAAATATTTTTTTTTATCTGTAAATAAAGAAAACTGTCCCCTAAAGTCCGTTTTTTTATATTTTACCTATAAAAAAAAAAGTTCCCTCGTTGTCTCGCCACGCCTCCTCCCCAACCCGCACTCACCCTCTGTGCACCCCACCTCCCCGCACCCCCCTCACCCCATACTTACCTCCAGAGGGCTGGTGCTGTGATCTTCTGTGGAGTGGGAACATGTCTGAACTCTTCAAAAGCCGACTGGGAACTGAACAAAATGCTGTAAGCTTTATAATGGCAGGCAATAGTGGGTTTCAACTTAGGTGGATATCTCAGCCATTTTTGGGAATTCTGGTACCAGATTTTCAACATGGGGTTCTTGGGACCCCACCTCATGAACAAATGTACTGTCATCTTGTTACTCAGTCCCGAAAGGTGATTTTGCGGTCACTGCACAGAATCACATTTCGGGACTGATTAACAAAACAACAGTGCCACAGTTCATGAGTTGGGTCCCAAAAAGCTCATATTGCAAATCTGGTAAAAAAATCCCAAAAATGACTGTGTTACAAGCATGCATTGCGCAGTTTCCATACATGCTCATAACATCGACAATTTTTAATATTTTCACTCCAGATTTTCAACATTGACATTTTTTTCATACCTCCTAATAAACAGTACAGCTGTCATTTTTCACATCCTGCCCAGAATGTATTTTCACACCTGTGGCGCACAATTTATTTATTAATTTTTTATTGACCGGGTAATTACACTAGACAGATTCTATTTACAGGCACGACCCAGGGAAGGGGGATACAGATGAATGCTAATTGACCTTGAACCAGATTAAGAGGTTGGTGGTATTTTTAGTGAATGGTGGGATGTTTGGCCAGGACACCGGGGAAATTCCTCTACTCTTTTTCGAAAAGTGCCATGGGGTCTTTAACATCCGCCTGAACTACCACCAGAACAGGCAGATGGGACCTCAATTTAATGTTTTATCCAAAAGATGGCAAATCAGGAGTGCAGCACACCCTCATGCTGCACTACAGTGTAAGTATTGGAATTTAACCTAAGTGCCTGTTGTGGGGATAGAATCCACAGCCTTCTGATCTCCCAGCTTCAGAGCTTCACCTGCTGAGCCACTGACACAATGGCACAGTCGCTGTGGGAAATCAACTATTGGGACAGATTAACAAAACCACAGTGCCACTGCTCATGTGGGGAGGTCCCAAAATGCCTATGATGAAAATGTGGTTAAAAAATCTCCAAAATAATTGCGTCATGGGTGTGTGTTGTGCAGTTTCTACACGTGCTCGTGACTTTACCAGTTTTTCATATTTTCACTCCAGATTTTCAGCATTGCCATTTTTTTAAACCTCCTCATGAACAGTACAGCTGTCATTTTTCACATCCTGACCAAAATGTGTTTTTGCACCTGTGGCGGCAAACGGCCCAGTCGCTGTGCAAAATCACCTTTCGGCTAATGAACTGATAGTGCCACTGTTTGTGAGGTGGGGTTACAACAAGCCCAAATTGAAAATTTACAGTGAAAATACCAACAAATGCCTGGGGCGTTAGGGTTTCCAACTGTAACGCCCCACCCTGCAGAGACAGTCAGGCGTCAGGGGTGTGACTTGGGATCATCAACTGTAATGCTCACGCCATTCCACCCAACCCCCACCCTGCAGCCAGTGACAGGCATCGAAGTGTGCCTTGGAGTCTTTGGCCCTAAAATTCACCCCATTCTCCTACACTGCACCCATCTCAGCATATTTCCTTACAGAATGGGGTGAGCATAAGACCCGAAGACCCCAAGGCACACCGCAACACTTGTCAGTGTCTGCAGGGTAGGGTGAGGTGAAATGGCATGGGCGTTATGCCCGACAACCCAAAGGCACACCCCAACATCTGTCAATCTCTGCAGGGTGGCGGGGTTAGCATCAGTTCAATACTTCACTGCCATTCCTATTACGCATCTCTCAAACTCCTGCACTAGCAATTATCAATGCCAGCAAGACAAAATTCGGCATTGACAAATGCTTGTTTAACCTCCTTAGCTATCTTCTCTTCTGTTAGTGCTTTAGCTGCTCTCACCTTCTTCCTGCCTCCCTTTGTTTTGCTAGATATACCTCCCTGTCGTAATCCTTCTGGGTCTCCTTGTACTTACTAAGTGCTGTTTTTTTTCTCCTTCACTGCTTTTGTCACCTTTTTAGAGAACTATAGTGGCCTCTTCCTCCTCTTGCTCATTTCCTTCAAACAGCATGCCATTGCATGGGATATACCCTCCTTAGTTTTACTCCATTGAGCCTCCACTTCCTCCTCTGCCCCCCCAAAGCAATCTCTGAGGCAGTTTCCAATTTCTTTAAAAATTTGCCCTCCTGAAGTCCAGGACTCTTGTCATAGTGTGTTTTTTCCTGTCCTATCTATATGCCAAACCACACAGTACAGTGATCACCTGTACCCAGGGGACTACCCTCCGTGATATCAGCAATGCTGTCTATGTATGTACTAGGTCCAGCACTGCCCTGTCCCTGTGAGTTCCAAAACCAGCTGCCTTACAAATGCCCTGTGTGTGGAGTTGAGAATGGTCCTGCCTCTTGATATAGCTGCAGCAGCATAAATGCCACAATCTACATCCAGCAGATTAAAGTCCCACATTGTTAAAACTTCCCTCTTCCTGGTCATTTTGCCAATGGCTTCTCCCAGGGCGCTGTCTAAACCCTTTCTCCTGATGGATTTAGATTAAGAGTGTTGCTTCCATCAAAGGTGGTCCTGTTTCTAAGGAAGATGAATTATTCCCCCTTATTATGAATTATTTGTTTATATCTTATTTATTTGAATTTTGGTACAAGGATAAGTCCACTGAGACAATGCAGTCCCATTTTCAGGGATGACCCAGGAGAACAACCAGCATAGTACGGTACTGAAACAATTACAAACTTTTTACAATTATTACATTTTCACATGGAAAGAATTCCAAATACAGTATAATTTCATAGGATGATAAATTATAGCAGAAACACAACATTTGAGCAGGAAAATGAATATCATCAGCACAGTAAAACAAATGTAGCAGTGGCAACCATATAAAGTAGCTAACAGGCTAAGCACAGAAAATTTAGCAGATTATTATACATGACCCTGTAAAGACAAGCCATTGGTGCTGATACAAAATGGTAGAAAAGGTGAGTCAGGATAGAGGGCAGAGGAGTGGAGCACAGGTAGGGAGACATGCAGAGGGGAGTGAAGGGAAAAACAAACAAGGCAGGAGTAGGATAGGTATCATCAGAAGCAGGAGCACGAAGCAGCAGCAGAGAGAGTTGTGAGCAGATTGGATTGGAACATTTAGGAGGCAGTATAGTACAGTGGTTTAAGGCTCTGAGCTGCAAAGCTGGAGACTTGGGTTTGAATCCTACTTGCATGCTGTGTGATCCTGAGCAAGTCATTTAACCTCCTTGTGCTCCCAGGTCGCACCTGTAAACAAGCGTTCAGCTTAGTGTGTCTCTCCTGGTTAATCCTGGTTTTAAAAAAAAAAAGAACATGGGAAGAGAGAGGCATGATAGGACAGAAGAAGGAAGGGGGTTCCAATCAGACACAACAGCAAAAGTGAAGGACTTATGAGCTGTAGCTAGATGCAAGTTAGGCCACAGGATAAGGGGGAGGGAGGGAGGCAAATCTAAGAACTTGAGGGGCTTGTCTACGTCGGACAATCTCACTGAGGCAAGGTGGGGTAAATTTGTGGACCAACTTATGCATAAGACTCAGGGTGGTGTATCTCAGTTTTGACTCATACGGAAGCTATCCTAAATAAAAGAGGACGTTATAGTGATGATGATGGGCATTGACCCCCCCAGGGCAAACCTATCTATCCTATGATAAGCCAGAGCCAGGAGAGACATTGGTAAATAGTAATAAGGGAGCACCTTATGTTAGGAGAGGGAGAAGAGAAGAGGAAGCTATTTTAAAGCAAGAGGCAGCGGCGAGGAATGGGCAGATTTGGTAGAGGAGACCTAACTTTTGGTTCGGGGATTTAACTATATTAGATACATGGATATTAAAGGAAAGAGAGGCATCGAGTGTGATGCCCAAGTATTTGAAGGTGTGGACAGATTCAAGGGCATCGCCATTCTGAGATGAGATATTAAGCGGGGGAGGGTAATAGGGGAGGAGGGTGTGTGCAAGAATAGCATACTTTGTTTTTTTTGTGTTGAGGACGAGGTGATTAAGTCTGAACCAATCTTCTAGGTCTGAATCATTCTTCCTTACACCAATATCTGATCTAAGAGTTTATCACTTGAATCTTGCCTTTACATCTCTGATTTAAAAACTGGAATGGTAGCATCCCTGAGAGGATGACTTTTGCATTTTACTTCTATTTATTTATTTCGCTAGGAAAAAGGCTCCATTGAGCAAAGCTCATTTACAAGGAGGTCCTGATTAGGACAGAATAAAGGCAATTCAAAACAACGCATGAGGTTCTGCAGGGGAATAGCAACATACAGTACAAGGTGTCACATAAGATACAACAGCAACTGAAGAAGCCAGAAGGGGAAGGAAGGAAACATATTCAATTCAGTGCTTTAGAGTAACTGGTAATTGCTATTTTTCTTTTAAACTTAGATTGTTGGCTTTTAGTGACACTGTACTTTCTTTGTTGTCTTTACTTATAATTGTTTTTGGGCTGTTGAAAATGTAAAACATAGTGGTGGTGTAATTCTGTGCTGTCTTTAATTGCTGCAGATTTTATCTTGACTTGTCTGACCACCCTGTAGTTGGGTGAAGGGTGTTAATTGTCTGGCCTCTGACCTCAGCTACATGATAACTGGAGGTGGGGCTTAGTCAGAGTTAAAGTAGCAAGCAGAGTTTTATTTTCTCAGAAGAAGCCAGAAGGGGAAGGAAGGAAACATATTCAATTCAGTGCTTTAGAGTAACTGGTAATTGCTATTGTTCTTTTAAACTTAGATTGTTGGCTTTTAGTGACACTATACTTTCTTTGTTGTCTTTACTTATAATTGTTTTTGGGCTGTTGAAAATTTAAAACATAGTGGTGGTGTAATTCTGTGCTGTCTTTAATTGCTGCAGATTTTATCTTGGCTTGTCTGACTGCCCTGTAGTTGGGTGAAGGGTGTTAATTGTCTGGCCTCTGACCTCAACTCTTAATTATATGCCCTGTTAAATCTGATTGACAGGAGCTAAACACAGGGTATAGTAAGGGGTGTGAAGTAGGAGGGCATAAGGGGGAAGAAGCCCACACTCAGCACAACCATTTTTTGACTCATTTATTTATTTATTGGTTTCTTTTCTTTAAAAAAATTATCTGAGGATCAGTGGCAGGATTTTAGTACAGTAAATTAATAAAAGGGAACTAGGAGAGCTTCAGTAGCAGACAAGTGGTGGAATTGCAGTATAATGTGGGGGAGTGGTGCAATGCAGTGGCTGTGGGGCAGCCATATTCAGGCAGACCTTCTGGACACTGAGGTGCTGCCTATCTGCATGCATCTCTCTGGACTGCGGGATGAGGTAGCCAGATTCAGAGTGGAAGTAAACTGGGTCAGGAGTACCATCACCCCTATCCAGGGACCACCAGTCCAATGCAACTGCCTCAAGGATGCCGAGAATGAGGAGTACTTGGATGACAGTGGGCTCAGGGAGGGTTAGAGCAGTCAGGCAGAGGCACATCCCAGATCCTATTCCACTCAAGAACTCATATGCCACACTGGCAAATGAGGACAACCAAATAAATTGCCAGAGAAGTGGAAGGAAAGGATCTGGAGGTTAGCCAAAGGAGGTGACCTCAGCGGGGAAGCAGTGGACCCCAGGAGGAGGAAGAAAATCCTGGTGGGGACTCCATCATAAGAGGGATCCAGCTAGGAACACAGGAGGGGAGGACAGGGAGGTGAGGTGCCTACCAGGTGCCACGGCATGGAGGGATGGAAGGAAGATCCTGGGGATCACTGGGAAGGCAAGACGGAGGGTGAGCTGGATGTCATTATCCACCTAGGTACTAATGACCTGGCAAATGGGGAGCAAAGGAAGTTCAGGAAGAGTTTAGGAAACTGGGAGGGGTCTCAAGCAAGTAGCTACTTCTGTCACTTTCTCAAGTACTACCTGTGAGAGGCAAGGAAACTAGGTGCATGCACCAGGAACTTTAACTCATGGTTGAAGAACTGGTGCTGTGAGGAAGGTTTGGATTCATTGGTGACTGGGGACCACCTGGAGGGATGGAGGTTTGTTCAAGCCTGATGGCCTGCATCCATCCTGGAGGGAATCAAGCACTCAATGATAAGTTTAAATGCTACATTGACAAGCATTTAAACTAGCAAAGGGGGGTGGCAGGCCAGCAAGGAGGGTACCTACTTGCTCACCCCCCACAGCTAGCAGTGGAACCAGTGAACCAGAGGAGTGGCTATCTCTGCAAAACAGTGTGCAAAAGATAGAGATTAGTGCTCAAGAGGTGATAAGCAGAAAAGGGGCAAAATTCAGCAGAAGGGCAGACAGCAAGGAGAACCAGGGATAAATGACAACCAAGGAAGGGGCTGGAGTAGAACAGTGAAACAGTCTAGGGAGGTCAAATCATGGAAAGCCATGTGTGCAAATGCCAGGAGCCTCAGCAACAAGATGGAAGATCTGGAGGCTGTCATGGTACAGTCAGACCTGGACATTGTGGCCATCACTGAAACCTGGTGTAATGATAACCACGACTGGGAGATGGCCATACCAGGCTACAACATATTCAGAAGAGACAGAGCAGGCAGGAAGGGAGGAGGAGTGGCACTGTATGTGAAAAATGACATAAGGGCCACAGAGATCCAGGAGGAACAAAATGGGGAGAGATACTGTGGTTAAGCTGGAAAGGAAAATGGGACAGCCATCCGCACAGGTGTGGTCTATAGACCACCAGCCCAGGAGGAAGAAACAGATAGGAGCTGATGCTAGCCAGCCAAGGATGGCAGACAAGGTGAGGTAGTACTGGTTGGAGACTTCAATATTCAGACGTGGACTGGAGCATCCCAGCAGCAGCATCAACTAGGAGCAGATTTATCCTGGACTCCCTTCAGGGTGCCTTCCTCAAGCAACTGGTCATGGAACCAACTCGGCAGAAGGCAATACTGGACCTTGTGCTCAAACAGGGACAGTGTGATGGGGGTAACAGTGGGGAGCACCTGGGAAACAGTGACCACCAGTCATTGTGGTTTGAAATCACAGAAAGAGCAGAACCAAACCACACAAAAACACGTATCCTGGATTTTGGGGGCAGACTTTGGGAAAATGGGAGATACTTGAAAGAGGCATTAAGGGAATGGGACAGGAATCAGGGGTTGAGGAACAGTGGGCAGTATTTAAAATGGGGATTACAAGAACAACAGAATTATGCATTAAGCAGGTTAGCAAGAGGAAAAGGAAGAGAGACCATTATGGTTTCCAAAGAGGTAGCAAAAAGTGAAAGCCAAAAGATTGCATTCAGGCAATACAAAAGACACAGGCAGAAGGGGATAGGGAGAAGTACCAGGAGAAGCAAAGGGAGGCAGGAGGTCAGTAAGGGAAGCCAAGCTCAGACAGAAGAACACATTGCAGAATCAGTGGGTAGAGGACAAAACCTTTTACAGGTACATAAGTGAAAAAAGAAAGACAAAAGGGAGGGATAGTGAGACTGAAGGGGAGGATGGGGGCAGCGCGAGGATGACAACAGTAAAGCTGACATATTGAACAGGTATTTCTGCTCAGTCTTTACTAGGGAAGAGGAGGGCAATGGGTCTGAAGGAGTACAAGGGTGAGAATGGTGCAGAAATGGACACAGTCCCTTTACACAGAAAGGGTCCTGAAGGAACTGGAAGTAATAAGAGTTGATAAAGCAATGGGGCCAGATGGAGTGCACCCAGGGTCCTTAAAGAACTAAGAGGTGGTGGCTGAACATCTGGCTATCCTGTTTAGCTGATCACTGAAACAGGAGGTACCCAAAGACTGGAGGACAGCAGATGTGAGTCCCCTTATACAAAGTGGGAACAAAGGGAAGCAGGGAACTATAGACCAGTCAGCCTCACCTCGGTAGTGGGAAGATCATGGAAGCACTACTGAAGGAGAGATTGGTGGAACATCTGGTTGTCAATGGACTACAGGACCCAAGGCAGCATGGTTTCACCAGGAGGAGGTCATGTCAGACCAACCTCGTTGAATTTTTGACTGGGTGACTAGGGAGGTGGATCAGGGAGGCAGTGGACATGGCCTATCTGGACTTCAGCAAGGCCTTTGACACTGTGCCACATAGAAGACTATTACACAAACTGGGAAATATGGGTGTGGGCAGGACAGTAGTGTGGTGGGTAGGTACTGGCTGGGTGGCAGGACACAGAGGGTGGTGGTAAATGGCTGTCACTCCACTGAGGGAAGAGTGACCAGTGGGGTACCACAGGGATCAGTGCTGGGACCAGTCCTATTCAACATCTTCATCAGTGACATTGCGCAGGGACCTAGAAGGCAGAATTTCACTGTTAAGCTGATGACACAAAGCTCTGTAACAGAGTAGACACACCAGAGGGTGTAGACAGAATGAGAGCGACCTGCAGAAACTTGAAGAATGGTCAGGGGTTTGGCAGTTGAAATTCAATGCAAGGAAGTGCAAGATAATGCATATAGGGCACAAAAACCCTGGCACAATATATCAGTTGAGGTGAGGATATAGCATGCACAAGCAGGAAAGGGATCTTGGGGTTGTCATCTCTGATGATGACCTCAAGGTAGGGAAACAGTGTGACAAGGCAGCAGGTAAAGCAAATAGGATGCTGGGATGTATAGGCAGGGGCATCACCGGCAGGAAAGGGAGGTCATAATTCGCTATACAAGACACTAGTGAGGCCCCACCTGGAGTACAGTGTACAGTTCTGGAGACCATACCTACGTAAGGACATAGACAGGGTAGAGAAGGTTCAGAGGAGGGCAACAAAGATGGTGCATGGATTGCATCACAAGTCCTATGAAGACAGGTTGAAAGAACTGAACATGTACTCCCTGGAGGAAGGAGGAGAGAGGGATATGATAGAGACATACAAGTATCTTACAGGGAGGAACAGGGTGCAGGAAAACACTATTTTAAGCGAAAAGATGTTCCAGGACTAGAGGGCATGGGATGAAGTTGGAGGGAGGACGATTCAAAGGAAACATGAGAAAGAATTTCTTCACAGAATGGGTGGTGGACAAGTGGAACACCCTGCCAGAGGAAGTGGTGGGGGCTGAAACAATCACGGGATTTAAGAATGCATGGGATAGACATAAAGGAATTCTGGAGGTCAGGGGTAAGGGGCAACAGACTTCTAGGAAAACAAACTGAACTTACAAGCTCAAATGGGCAGACTGGGTGGGCCATAGGCCCTTATCTGCCGACACTGTCTATGTATCTATGTATCTATGTAACAGCAATAAGATATACTAAAGCAATACAAATTTACAATCACGAACAACAGGCAGGAAAGTTAAATGTACGTAGTATAAAGAAAGCAAAAAACATACCAAAAATACATTTATAAAATAGATGGGAGTAAATCCAGCAACCTGATTGGTTTATAGCCATGATAAGATGTGTCTAACTCATGTCTATTACTAGTCCAGGCTGCAGAATGTTTCTGAGCCTAATGTTGTTTCTGGAATCAGTCCCTCATTATGTCAGAATTCCATTTGCAGTTTAAAATGTTAAAATGGCCACCATTTTTTCAGACAACCATCTGACTGTTTTCTGGCATCAGTAAAAAGATTGCAAACCCATCGTAAATGTCACCTGTAAGCTGGCCCAGTGGTGAAGAGGACTGAGGCACCATGCATCTTACCTTTTCCCAAGCTTGGGTCATCGGGGCCTGGCCAGGGAGGGAGGGACAGGATCGAGCAGCTGAGGGACTGCTCTCCTCTCCTCTCTCCTCTCCTCTCCTCTCCTCTCCTCTCCTCCAGGGGTGGGAAAGCTCATTATCTCAGCCTAAGCTGCCTCCAGGTGAAGGCCTGAGGATAGAACAGGTGAAGGAAGTAAAGTACGGGAGGGGACTGTGGGGAACGTTGGATGAGTGCACCTCAGTGCACAAGTCCAGTGCTCTGTAGTAGGAGAGAGACCAGAAAATGTGGAAACTGCCATCTCTGTGCACTCTCTGCAACTCAATGCATGACCCAGTCCGCCTTGGATTTGATGTACTGAGGGGAGGACGGCCCTCCCCCTCTGGCCCTGCCATGGGAGGGGAGCTCATGGAGAGAATCTGACTGGGTGCATAACTGAGGGAGTCAGAAAGCAGGCCTGGAGGGGCTGGGAATCGGGTCAATGCAGCAACTCCCCGGACAAAGGAGCAAGGAAAACCTGTATGGAAAGAAATGTCACCTGTGTCTGTTAGTTTCAATCTAGAGCCATCCAGGGAGCTAGATATGGTATTCTTGTCCCTGTCTGGAGAATATGCAGCTACTGAGACACCGATGTGAGCCCAGAGCAGACCAGCCCAATTGAGCTCTTCCCTGACATAGTAGCAGTATGATCTGAGGCGGACCTAACAGATGCGATAGCAGTAATTCGTAGTGTTGGCAAAAATGGGACCACTGACTCAAACGCCACCTGCAGACAGGAATGGAGGAACTTCCTGATTACTGTGCCACTAACACGGCTTTACTCCAGCACACCACTTAATCATTCACCCACTCACATCACTTATCATCGGTTATTTAAAAAAAAAAAAAAATGAGAGAGAGAAAAGAAAATCTGCATTTAAAATGTTTGGCTGCACATAAATAGTTCTGCATTTACCAGTGCACTTGTAGCTGGGCCTATGTGTGTGTGTGTGGGGGGGAGTGGGAGTCATGGCAACCTCAGTTTAACTACAGAGGCCTTAATAGGACAAAAGTAATAAGGGGAAAAAAGGCATTTTAGGCAGAGGAACTATTTTACTGAACTATGAAATGAATTAAAGATATTACTGTTACATTATTTAAATTTAACAATGTTATTATTTTTTTCATACATGTAAAATACAGTGTTCAGTTTTATAAGGACAATAAGACACGGGGGCAGTGTGTATTAGACATTTCTAATGCACAGTAAGGAGCTGAAGGCACTTGCTCTGCTGCAACCTAGGGCCTTACTAGGCCCCTTGCCATGTGTTAGAAATGTCTAATGCATACCTCGTAGTTTCTTGTTGCTTACATAACATTATGGCATTTACATGGTGAGTTATGCCATATAGGCAGCAGTATATCCTTCCTTTATTCTTCTCTCCTGCTGTAGGTTCATGAAGTCTGCCATGATTTGGTCTTTCTACCTGCCACTAGTGTTGTTTATTCCAATATATAACGCTACTAAGGCTTAGTGTCCAAGAGGCTCTAGCAGTCTGCCATTCGTATCAGTAATATGTTTACATTTGAAAATGTGCAGTATTGTTAATGTATTTTCTTTAACATGTGCTAGCCTTGTTGGGGCTTTTGGAAAATTAATAATGAAGTAAAAAAAAAAAAAAAGAAAATGTTTGTTATGAACACGACATGCAATGGCCTCAATTGGACTATGATATTTAACATCATTTATGATGGGGCAGGACCTTCATAACTCACTTGTGGATTTTTTTTTTTATTTAGTTGTTTAACCAGGTATAGTACACTAAGCTGAAAGCTTTTTTACAGGAGTGACCTGGGAGCACAATTTTGCCACTCAAGAGTTGTAGTCCTGCCTCCTCATTCATTAAGAAAGATAGACAGATAGATAGATAGACAGACAGACAGACAGACAATTAAAAAATGCCTTTCCAATGCTCAAGGTGCTTTATAAAAATTGAAAAATTAACAGCAGTAGACAAATATAAGCAAAATTATAGACTGAGGGAGCACTCCTGGTCAATTGGAGCACTCCTTTCCTCTGCACCTGAGACACTCTTATTGTTTGAAGAGTGTCTCACATGCACCTACCCAGGAAATGGGCATGTTTGTGGTAGATTTAAAAAAAAAATGTAATATATTATTAAACAAGCTCAATCAATAATATATTAATAGCACTGCAAAGACCACTCTTGTGGTTGTAAAAATGGTCTCACATTCTAAGGGTAGCAGAACCCGGTAACCTTTGGTTCATGGTTCTCGTACCTTAAGAACACACAAGACCACTCTTACAATTATAAGAGTGATATCAGCTTCGATATTAACATATAAATCAATATAGCTTGGAACTGCATACAAAGTTCTTAATTTTAAAATTCTTTTGATTTTTTTTTAACTAGAAAATACTTAGTTCTTAGTTAAGGGGGAATCACAATAAATCACAATTTCTACGGATCCAGGAACCAAAGTTTTTTTTAACTGGAAAATACTCAGTTCTTAGCTAGGGGGGAACCACAATGAATTGCAATTTCTACGGATCCAGGAACTAAAAGGGAACTGAAGAAAATTGCTAAGTATACACAAAAATAATAAAACTGCCCTAAACTAATGTAGAGTATCAGAAACTAAAATAACTTGATACTTAAAAACAAATAAACAGTTTAACTGTAATAAAATACATAAATGTGACCCATAGGGCTGGGACAGGACTCCTGAGCAATGGCTGTCTTTGGTGCAGAAACAAATCTGATGTTAAAACAGCATAGGGAGAGTGGCCATAGTGTAGACTGTGAGAAAAATTCTATATTCTATTAGCATTACGTTCTGTCTCCAGGGCAACACCTGTGGATGGAGACAATGCAGTTATTGCTGGATTCTTGTTAGAAAACAATGCCAAAATCCATTGTAGTACTAGAGCAGCTGGTCAGCAGATCCCACAGGTACTGAGGTTTCAGTCCAGTCAGGGCCTTTTAGGTTAACAGAAAAACCTTAAACTTTATCCAGTGCCAATGCAGCTCCTGCAAATGTGAAGTAATGTGCTCTCTCCTAATAATACAGGTAAGAAAACGTTCCACTTTATTCTGTACTAGTTAAAGTTGGTGGATAAGAACAGCTGGTAGGCTTTGGTAGAGCACATTACTGTAGTTAAGGTGTGACCTGCTGAAAGCATGTACTTGTGTTATAAGTTTATCTTGACGGACATAGGGGCACAACCTAGCAATGCTTCTTAGATTGTAATATTCACTTCTCACTATTGCCAGCGCCTGCTTTTCAAGCATAAGCCTATCATCCAAGAACCCTCCAAGATTGCAAACCACTTGCCTCACCTCCAGCTGCACGCCATTTATAAAAGGCTGTCAAAGGTTGGTTAAGGTAACCAATCATAGGTGATCGGAATCTAAACAATAATCCCATCTTTCCTGAACTCAATTTCCATCCACCGAAAGCCATCCAACACTTGATCTCGCTAAGACCACCTTCTAAGACAGCTACCAAGCTGTCTTGGTTGGGTTTACATGAAAGAGACAACTAAGTATCATTTGCATAGCAGTGATATCTCAAGCCAAACATCTGGATCACTTCTCCAAGTAGAGGTACAAGCACAGCAAATAGCAATGGAAACAAATTTGAGAACTGAGAGACTCCGCATGCTGACATCCAATGGAGAAGATCTATAATTCCTCAGGACCACTGCTTTATGGCATCCTTCAAGGAAGGAGCAAAACCCTTTTGAAGTGACTTCTGACATGCCAACTACCTGCCCATGTTGTACAACTTAGAACCCATGCTTAACAGTGTCAGATGCTAAGGACAAAATCAAGGAGAACCAAGTTAGAAAGTTCTCCTCTGTCCCACACTAGGACCTGATAATTCAATACCCTGATCATGGCTGCTGCCTTAGTGTTTAAGGGCCAAAATCCAGACTGAAACTGCTCATAGATGTAATTTACTTCCAAATGCATTCTGAGCCATGACACTAAAAACCTTCTCAATAACCTTGCACAAGGCAGGTTAGAGGTTGATTGATAGTTCAAGAAATCATCAGGATCTAAAGACACTTCCTGGTTGGTCTTACTACCACCTTTTATTAGGACAGGTGAAAAAAGTCCTTCCCCAAGGGAGACATTGACAGTTTCTATGAGCACAGGAACCAACACCCAGCTTTAACAAGTAGTAATGGTACTGGATCCAGGATACAAGTGTTTCTGTGAAGCTCATTCAGCACTTGGAGGATCTCCTCATTATCAGTGGGGTTAAAGCTATCCCCACAACACAACAGTCCTTTCACAATAATATCCCTATCACCGTAACTGCAGGAACCAACAGTGGAAGATATCTCTGCCCTGCTACTCATGACCTTAGTGCTGAAGAAAATTCCAAAAGACTTGTATATTTCCAGAGAAGTCTAACCCAACACCTTCAAGAGACATTCTATGCTGAGGAGCTTGTCAGCCACCCTGGAAAGAGCAGGAGACCTATTTCTCTTGGCTGCAGTGATGCTTGATAAAAATTATTTTCTTGCTACAATCATTACCACCTGTTATTCTTTTAAATGGGATAAGAGGACAAGTTGGTTGGGCTCAGTTTGTGACCTCCTTCACTTGTTCTCCAACCTCCATCCTTGTACCTTCAATCAGCAAAACATCAATATTAAACCATGGTGACCCAGTGTGAGAGAACAAGATGGGAACAGACTAGTGCCAGACAGTAAGCAACAACAAGGAGTTCCTGTTTAAAGGCCACTGTCACTGAGTTGACATCTGTGGCCAAGGCAGCAATAATATTAGAAGCAGATTTACACCTTTGTTCTTGTAGGATTTGAAACAGAAAAAGATTCTAAACAATGACTAGAGAAATGGACCAGTGAATAAGTCTTCTGACTGACGGGGAGTAAAAACTATTTTATATTATCAGATAAACAGCATAAGCTGATTAAAAATCAAAGCTGTGTAATACTCACGGGACTTCTGGCATTTTTGCTTCACCTTTAGTAAATCTAAGAGAGAAAGAGATTTCTGTAAAAAAAACACTTGCGTTCATTGATAAGAAGCACAATAACTCTTATAATCATAGAAATTGTTGTCACGGAATCAAACCAGTGGATAGCTCCCCCCCCCCAAGCACCACCACCACTTGGCAGACACAACATGTGTGTGGCATTTAGTGTAAGGGGTATACCACTCTGAGAACTGCCCATGAAAGCAGGAAAGGGTTGCAGAAGACAGGAGCAGACAGGCAGGGGATTCAGCTGAAGCTGTAAGTAGAATTAGCAGAGGAGAGACACATTAGACATAGGACTTTTAGGAAGACAAAGGGGATAGAGTACAAGAGCAGGAATTACCTGTAAACTCTTAGAGTGAGACTTTCAGGGAGAAAGGTGAGGAAGAAGAGTGAATAGGAGGAGGAAAGTTATTCCAAAGATGGGGAGTCTATAGGAAAAGTATGCTTTGCCAGCAGACATTTTGAAAGAGTGGGAGTTACAGATCCTGAATAAGTAGATAGATGAGGAGGAAGAGAGGAGGGAGAAGAATTTGTAAAGGAGGGCAGATAACCAGAAATAAGACATGAGAGTGGCAAAGTGGAGAAGTTGTTTGCTTTCAAGAAAAGGAAATAACAGCTTTGAATAGAGGAAGCAGTGCTGAGTGCAGGAGGGCAGTTTAGGGCAAAGCAGAAAAAAGTGATGGGAAGGGGTCCAGTTGAACCAGGGTGTTCAGGGGCAGCACTGTAGACCAAATCCCCATAATCAGCCAGGGGCATCTCCGTAGAGGTGGGAAAAACACCCCAAGCATCAGGCTGACGTTCGACCCTTCGCAGGCCCTGCACCGGTTTCCAGGCAACACCACAGTCCAGTGGCAGAGGACATCAGTGTATGTAAGTCCCTAGGAAGCCAGTTGATAGGGCTGATGGGGGGGGGGGGGCAGTCAGAAGGGAGCAGCCGGGGAAAATGGGAGATAAACTGTATATGGAAAGAAATCCCCATAATCAGATGTTGGGAGGATAATTTTGAGAACAATCTTTTGACGTGCAGAGAAGAGAATATAGGATCTGTTCCTGTGCAGCACCTTATTTGGGATTGTTTTGAGTATATGGAATCTGTGTGTCTGGAGAAATCAAGGTCTTGCTCTAGCCAGACACCAAGGGATTTGAAGGAGCACACTTCTTCCAACAAAGAATCAGCCGGGGTCATGAAGAGTGTGTGTGTGGGGGGGCAGGAAGGAGGGGTAAGAAATCCTGGTCAACCTCTGTCTGTTAAGAAATGTTATGGAAACTTCTGTTTTTATCATTAAGGCAGAGCTGGTTTGAGCAGAACTGGAAGAAAAGATCACTCACTGTAGTAATGTTTCTTCTTAAAGGAAAATGTCCACTTGTGTCCGGGCCATGCCTCTGTTGGGCTTTGACCCGATTGCTTGCCAAAGTGCTTTAATTTTTAAGCGTTATGGTTGCTGAATATATAGATCATATCTGGTTCATTCTGCCTCCTCCTGGCGGCATGTTGAACTGCTAGGCATGCCCACAACCTCCTGCTGCTCTCCCAGGATGACGTATGAGACGGGGAGCAACCGTAGAGTGTCCACAGATGTCCCATGTGAATGGAGCTATTAATAGCTCTGGTTTCCAATGTACATGTCCCGGTGCTATACCGAGACCAGATATAGACTGGCAGCCTGTCTGTATCTGCTCTCGGTATAGCACCGAGACATGTACATTGGAAACCAGAGCTATTAATAGTTCCCTTCACATGGGACATCTGTGGACACTCAGGAACTGCTCCCCATCTCATACATCATCCTGGGACAGCCACAGGAGGTTACAGGCTCGCTGAGCAGTTCAACATGCCAGCAGGAGGGAGGCAGGATGAACCAGATACGATCTATATATTTCAGCAACTGTAAGTTAAAAAAATTAAAACACTTTGCAAAAAAGTTAATGGGGTCATGCCTTACACAGAGGCATGGCCCAATTATACATAGGCGTTTCCCTTTAAGGGATCCATCAGTATGCATTACAGCAGCTTTACATTATCAGTCAATGCACTGGATTGAGTTGCCCTGGAGAATCCCTTACCGGAGATAAAACATATGATAATTTTGGAATCTTAGAATTAAAATTAAGTTCAAACTCTGCATTGCGTCCCACTTCCACCGACAATTAGATTTGTTTCTAAAGCTAGGGGGAGCTATGACCACTGAAACTAGCTAAATGGCTATCACTAATGTATTTAAAAAATGTTTAATTAAATTTTGGAAAACATTAACCAAGTTAAGGCAGACAACAACAATTTTTGTAGAAAGCTTTTTTATAACTGACCATCTTTCAACAATTGTGAAGGAAATGCAACAAGTAATGCTCAAGCAAATTGAAAAAAACAACTGAGTCTTGTATAACTCTAATTTCAGGTTCTGGAAGAGGAGGCAGGGTAAGGCTTTGTAAAGTTTACTGATGGATCCCTTAAGAAGAAACATTACTACTGGAATTTTTTCTTCTAATGCCAGGAATCCGTTAGTGAAGCTTTACAATAGCAAACTCCATAGCAGCACCAATTTTGGAAAAGGATTCTTCAAGACAGCAGTGCCAAAACTGGCATTCCTTCTGAACTGTGTTTCCAGACAGCAATGTTATGTAACGTGTGTACTGTCTTCCAGGTAGCTGCTTTACAGATTTCTTGAAAGGGATGCCCATTGCTGCTGCCACAGAGGCAGAGGTGCCCCTTGTGAACTGTGCCTGTAGACCTCTGGGGTGGGAGTATTATGCCTGCTTTCCCATAACAGAATTGCATGCAGAAGACTATCCAATGTGAGATAGTTCTCCTAGTTGCTGGTTTACCCTTTCCCACTTTACCGTAGGTGACAAAAAGCAGAGTGATGCTGGACTTGACATCTTTTGTGCAGCCCAGGTAATAACTTAACATAGAAACATAGACGTTGGTACACTTGGTCCCCACACCTATACTGGCAACCCACTGTGCACCGCCGACAATATCTATCATGCTATATGCTATATTATATATAATCAGTACTAACATTTAGGGTGTTGGTACTTACCGTATAAGTTACCAGGGATATTATTACTGTGATCCTTGCTAGTAACGCATAAGTACTGTGCTGAGGATACATTTATGTGCTCTCTGTTTATTCTTCTGAGAAGCCATTGTATAGCCTGCACTGCCACCATGCAGATTTACGTAACATCACACTTATATCTGTATTTTGTATGAGCTCTTTGTTCTCGTTTTAGCCAATTTTACACTTTTTGCATATCTCTAGATACCCTGTGGAGCCACCTAACTTGGCCAGTAGGGCTTTGCTTTATGTATCTAATGTGCATGCATGGAACGGCCTACCTCAGGAAGTGGTGGCTATGAATACAGTGCAGGGTTTCAGACAGGCATGAGATAGGCATAAGGAAGCAATACAGATGAGCATGAATAAATAGGCCATTGACAGAGTAAAAGCCTATGGCATATTCATAAGATAGAAAAAATGGGCAGATTGGATGGGCCTTGTTGTCCTTATCTGCCATCAACTTCTATGTTTCTATGTTACCTACAAAAATAATAGTTACCATGGGAATTATCACTGTATATAACTTGTTGCATTATGTTTTCCCACCGAGACCATCTTCATACCCTGGGGTATTGGGAAACTCTGGCTCCCAGTGTCTGTTTAGTAAGACCTGTTTTTAGGGCATAAGTCTGCTTTTGTGTAATAAACAAGTTTATTACCGCATATGCCGCTTGTCTGTTGTTTCTTTTGCTGGTTTATTACTACCAAGAACCTCAGAAGGGCTTGACACCCTGACATTATTGGCAACCACGTGCAGGTGGTCTAAACTAGCAAAGATTCACTGTTTGCTTGCTTTTCCTTTGTGGGAGTAAGTAGGTGTACACACCCATACCACCTCGCCCATGTTTTTCACTCCGTAGCATCTTGTAAAGTCTGACTGCTTACTGGGCAAAGTTGATGCCATCTCACTTTGTTCAACAGCAGCTTTGAGTTGCAGGATTGTGTGAGTACAGACATCCGACCGTCTGTTTGGTTCAACCACTGTGGATCGATACACATTAAGGTAACCACTGATGGGTCCATTTGAGTTTTCCAACCTTTTCTGTCATGTTCAGTATCTGCACAGATTTGAGACTTGATATCTCTAACTTTCTCGCTTCCCATGAATTGACTTTGCACTAGAAGTGAATCACTCCAATAACCCAGTGTAAACTTGCAGTGTTAGTGGCTCAGTAGGTAGCACACTTGCCTCTGAGGCCGGAAGATCAGAGGGCTGTGGGTTCAGTTCCCACATCTGGCACTTGGATTAATGTCCCAGCACTGACACTGTAGTGCAGCATGAGAGGGGTGCTGCACTTCTGAGGTGCCGTCTTTCGGATGAGATGTTAAACCGAGGTCCCATCTGCCTGGATTGGTGGTAGTTCAGGTGGATGTTAAAGATCCCATGGCACTTATCGAAAAGAGTAAGGGAATTTCCCCGGTGTCCTGGCCAAATTTCCCTCATTCACTAAAAATTCCACCAACAACTTAATCTGGTTCAAGGTCAGTTGGCATTCATCTGTATCCCCCTCCCCTGGGTCGTGCCTGAAAATAGGCAGGATTTGTCTAGTGCACTTACCCGGTCAACAAAAACTAAATAAATAAAAATAAATAAATAACCCTGTACTGGGGATCTCAACCCAGTACTCAGAGGTGAGACAAACAGCCAAAAAGTGTGATGCTAAAGGGCTGTTGGTCGTGGCTCTTTGTGCTGCTTTGGAAGCCTCCAAATTGAGGTTTCATCCCCTTGAACTGCAAAACTCAGCTCTTAAGAAAGAGATAGGTTTGCAGGCATCTGAATGTCTTAGGAAAGAGCAGAGACTGGAAGAAGAACTTCAGTTGCTGCGTAGTAAGAACGAGACTGTTTTGCACTGTACTGTACAGAACAATGATCGAGAGTTATGCATGTTGAGAGAGGATTGCGATAGGCTGAAGCAGGATAAGAGACAGGTTTTGCAAATGAATGATTTATGAGTGACATGAATGAGTCTTTGCATGAGGAGATTGAGGAGTTGAGAGAGGACCAGAAATGGATAAGTGATGAGTTGGATAGAGAGCTTAGGGATAACTGCGAATTGAGTGCCGCATATAGAGTGTTACAGAAAGAGGTTGCGAAAGTTGTTGGGCAGAACAATGCAAACGTTAGTCACACACAGCACAGAGCTAAGATGTGAAGCTATGTCATCAGTGAGAGGTGCTGGCTGCTCACGTCAAGGTGATGGGCAGCTTTCATTACACACCCTTTGACCTTATGTCATCCGGAAATGACGATTCTGGTGATGACAGCAGCCAAGATGGTGCCCAGTCACACCCTTAAAATGGCGCATTCCCCAACTGCCATTCACAAGATGGCAGCTCCCTATGCTGTGCCAGCATGATCCTACATCATGAGAAATATGACGAGTATCATGTGCGATGCCAAGATGGTGACCCCCATGATGAGGGGGAGTTCGAGGCCAAGTCCCTCCAATTGCTGTCCTGAAGAAGGAGGACAGAAAGGAGATTAATCAGATGACTGTGACAGCCCTCAGTAGGACACAGATGACTGAGGAGCAAAGACAGGCCTTCCGGGCACACACGGAAAACATGTTGAGGGAAGCTGCTACTCGGCAGTCACTTGTCCACTCTGTGGCTAATGCCACAGTGGAGGCCGCCTTTCACGGAGCACAACTCCACAACCCCTTTCCTGATCTAAATCCCGTAGTTCAGACTAATCCCCTTCAGGCGGCTCACTCTGTACAGCAGATTGCTGACAGGATAGGCTGCATGACCCCCAACTACAATCTCAGATGTCATTTGGAAAAAAAAACATTCCAAATGTGAGATGCTCAGTCTACCAGTAGGCTACCAAGTACAGATCCTCTGGCAGATTGTATATCCTGGCCTCTGGTCAAAACTTTCAGAGGAAGTCCGCCAAGTCACGGATGTGACATTTGATGATGTCAAGTGGAACTTATTACCGCACACTCCCCAGGCTTGGCTGGTGTTATGTTGGCCCATACTGTCAAACAGTATGCCAAGGACAGTCCAAAGTCATACCATCAGAGGTTATGGTTGGCCTAACGTACTGGCAAGGTACTTTCACAAGAGGAAGCAGACATTGACCAAATTGAATACAAGACCTTGTTCATTCGGAACAAGATTCCAGCTGTACATGACAAGGTTGAGCCAACAGTTTTCCCCAGAACTGACAAATTTTCAGATATTCTCATAAGGACTGAGCACATCTACCAGCTCTACCTCTGAGAACTGAATTCTGGCTCAAAAGCCAAGGTGGTTATGGTACAATCTACAGCGAGCCCAGAACCTACTACACAGTGGAGGGCAAGGCCCAGGATGACAAGGCCGAGCCCTCGGATGATAAACAGAACTACAAGATGGGGAGAAACCGCAACAGAAATAGGAACCGACAAAGAAATTGGAATGACCCTAATTCTGATCAGAATGACAATTGGGGCAATCAAAATTATTGACAAGGCCCTTCCTACCATGCCGTAGTAGCGGAGAATAACTACCTTAACACACTCCTTGGGAAAGTCCAATCAGTGGTCGAGGCTATCCCAAGGCAGACCGTAGTAGCATTAGCTCCGGTAACCCAGTCCGTACAAGGCCAAGGAGATACCGGAACCTCCTTGGACCAGGCCACAAGAGGCCCTGATCCTGAGGCTTTGTCTATTGCAGCTACTACCAGTACTCAGACCTCCTTGTATTCTATGCATAACCTGGAAGAGGCCAGGCGAGATCCTGCTAGCCTGCTTTTTCAGGAACCACCTGAAGATGGCAGTAATAGTTCAGATTGACAACTACAGACCCCAGTTCGTATTGTGAACAACATCACTATTGACACAAATGGAAGGCCTTGTACCAAGGCAACGGTCAGGGGCCACCAAATGGTTGTGTTGCTATATACAGGCATGGCTGTGTCTGTACTACATGATGAGGATCCAGCTAATTCCCCTTAGTCCACCGGATGGAGGACCAATGCTCAAGGTGTGGATGGCACTAGATTGTCCACTGTACTTTCTGTAGTGTTGGGTAGCCTTCGCACAAATCACACTTTTGACCTCATGGTATTACGTCATCACCCCAGCATCCTAGGAATTGATTTCCTAGCACTACACAGCTTTGTAGTAGATTTAGCTAACATGCTCTTGATCCAAATCAAAGGACAATACCATACAGTCATGATTCCTGATTCCCATGTAGTTGCTGCCATTGCAGTCAATGACAAGGAATATGATGTTATAGCTCTATTCCAGACACATGAGTTCTTTAAAGAATTTTTGCCCATTCTGCAGATACACCTTGATGTTTTTGCCACACACAAACATGACTGTGGGAGAATGCAAACCATCATTGAAATTCCAGGCCCAAAACATGACAGGCAAAGGCAGTACCCTTTTCCTACAGAGGCCCTACCATCACTCAGAGAAACCATTCAGTCACTTCTTCAGCAAGGTGTGATCAGGTCTTGTGTCTCAACCACCAACTTGCCCATCTGGCCAGTGAGAAAGCCCAATGAATCTTAGAGACTCACTATTGACTACAGGAGACTTAATTAAGTCACTCCTAGGTGCTCCCCTACAGTAGCCTCAGCACCAGATGTGCTAAAACTGCTAGCACCAGTTTGTAGGTGGTTTAGCACCCTTGATATCTCCAATGGGTTTTGGTCACTGCCCCTTGCTCAGGAAATCCAATATAAATTTGATTTTACCTTTGCGTGTTATCAGTACACTTGGACCTGTCTCTTGCAGGGCTTTCACTATAGCCTCTCCCTTTTCCATCTACACATGATGGATGCCTTGCATGGTTTCTCTGCCCCACAATGTCTTGTGTAGTATGTGAATGACTTACTCCTGGCAACTGCCACTAAGGAGCAACATCTTGACCTCCTTGATGAGTTACTGACTCTCTTACAGAGAGCAAGCCTCAAGTTCAATCCTGCAAAAGCACAATTGTACCAGACAGAGGTTATCTTCCTTGGTTTGCATATCACAGCACAAGGCAGAAGTCTGGCCTGGAAGAAGATCCAAGGCCTATAAGATTTGCCACTTCCTACCCGTGTGGTAAGTGCGATCATCACACACACATAAACTGGCTATCTATCACCAGACTAAGATCTTATCAAGGTATAAAACCTCTTTTCCCATGCCCCATCTCCAAGAAAATTGCAGGCAAACCCTGCATGACACTGCAGTGCTCAAAAGAACCAGACTCCCTGGTACGTATGCCACATAACTAGCATGACATATACAATGACCCTATAAGCTAAGTGGGATTTTAATAAAATAACCTTATGTTGTTTTTATAACTGCTTCTAATTCTCATTATTAGCCTTTCTCAGTCCTTGAACCTGTAAGAGAGGTATTGTATGTTTTGTTATGGTGTAATAATCTTCTAATATTCCCCAAAGGGCTATGTTTCCCTGCAGGTAACAGAGGGTTTGTTAAGTCATAATAACAAAGTCAAAAAATGTCCAACAAAGCCCAGAAAAATACTTAACACACTGTCCATGCGTCCAAATGCTGCAGTGTTGCATCTTCTCAGTATGCAGAACTGGCAGCTGTGGCCTGTGCTCTTGAACTGATACATCATGGTACCACAGATACTATGATCTTTATATATTCTAACTGGGTCTGTTGCTCTCTGACTGAATTTCTACTGTTCTGGGAGAAGAACTCATTTGCATCTTCCGATGACACCCCTGTGAAATACAAAGCACTCTGTATACATTCACAATTTGACTCAGCAGTTTAAACACAAGCTGTTCATCCACAAGGTGAAGGCCCATTCAAAGTCTTATCTGTACCACATTTTCAATGACTGAACAGACACTCTTTTGAAAAAGGGTACTCGAGGGGGGTACCCGTGGGATATGGCTCACCCTGTGGCTGTGACAGCTGAACATAGCTGCCACGAGAAGGAAGAAAACTGAATCTTTTGTGCCACAGACTTGTCTACATCACAAAAATCTGATCCTCAGCTGAAAGAAGTGTTCAGATTTCTAGACAAAGGAACTGAACATGAACTGCTGACCAACAACCCCTACAAAAGACATGCAGACAAACTGCATCTATCACATGATGACAAGCTGAAATGATATCAGCCTGACGACCTGAATTACAGGTTTTGGATAGTTCCCAAAGCATTGAGATCAGAGTTCATCCATCAGGTCCATGACACCCAACTGGTGGACACCAGAAGGTGGAGAACACAGTCCAGAGGCTGAAATCTGTGGGTTGGTGGCCTAGCATCATTAGGGATGTCAAACATTATATCCAAAACAGTTTAATTTGTGTGTAGAACAATCCTGCCCCAACCAAAAGAAATGCTAAGTTACTTCCCCAGAGACAATCTGGTCCCTGGCATGCAATTCAAATCGATTTCGTTGGTCCTTTGACCAACACCAGCAGGAACAACAAGCACACCCTTGTGATCACTGACCTATTCTCCAAATAGGTTGAGGCTTTTCCCACTTGACAATGCACAGCAAAGGCAACTGCAAGAGTCCTTGTAGAATAATTGTTTTCCACGTAGGGTCTACCGCTTAAGGTAGACTCTGATCAAGGAACCAGCTTTACAGATGAGTTGATGCAAGAAACACTCAAACGTCTTGGTGTACACCAGAAATTCCACATTCCATATCACCCACAAGGTCAGGCAAAAGAGACAACAGATGGATAAAGCAAATGCTATCCAAATTTATCGAGGACAATCCCAAGGATTGGGATTCCCTTTTGCCTTTATTCCTTATTGCAATTAGGGGTACTCCTTCAGCCACCACCCTGTGCACACCCTTCGAGGTGATGACCGGTAGAACCATGAGATTACCTGAGCACCTGTAGATTGATCTGAACACACCCACTGCAGACAAAGTGTCCGCAGACACATATGTTGCAAAACTGAGAGATGACATCATCAAAATCCACTTGTACACTGCACACCGTATGGGCAAGGCCCACCAACAATCCAAGATTCATTTTGACAAACACGCACAAGAGGTGGATTGGCAAGTTGGAGATCAGGTAATGGTACACAGATTTGCGCACCCTACTCATCCCTTCTCCAATAAATGAGAAGGACCCTACCCCATCATTAATAAACTCAGTCCCGCAGTCTACTAAGTTAGACTTGTCAGTCAGAAGAAACCTACTGATAAATGGATGCATGCTAATCAGCTCAAATTGTACAAAGGAGACTAATTACTTTTCCTAACCCCATTGGGTGGAATTGTACGTACTGACCTTTTCTTTTTCCTTACAGGTATCTGCACAAGATGGCTATCTTGCATGTGATCCTCCTTCTTCTAGGAGCACTCCCCTTTGTCCATTGCAAGGATATGAAAACTATATCTGAATACAATACATGTCTAAGGCGACTCCTTCTACAGACCATTCTGAGGGAAGACATATGAGCTCACAAAACAAACCCACCACCCTCCCTGAAAGAGTCAGTATAGATGTTCCCAACGAATTAATCACTGTTCAGGAAGGCACTGTTGCCTACCTGACTGCCATGGTTGTGGCACCTGACAAATCGTTCCTCCAAACTGAATGGCAAACTGACAATCATGGACAAACTCTTCCTGTTGCCTGCCTTTACAAATGCACTTTCCAAGGCTGGCCTAATACTAGAATCACCACAAATGGCACCCTGTCTATTCACCAAGCTAATTACAAACATTCTGGTCTATATAATCTTATTGTGGTTGGGACGGAGGAAGCAGTGGCAGCCTACTATGGAGCTGTTGCTGCGGCCTTCGATTCCATCACACCCATTCGTGTCCACCCCTTGTCTACTCTCTGGAGACCTCCTTGGTATGATGAGGATCTCCGGAATTTAAAGACTAATGGGCGGAGGTTAGAGAGGTGCTAGAGGAGATCTGGACTGGTGGAGGATAAATTGGCCCTGAAGTCACAATATGTCGACTAACGGGGCAATCTCCCAAAAGAAGGCTGAATTTTTGTCTAGGGACATTGTTGCAGTGAGGAACAGACCAGCTTAGCTCTTCTGCATGATGGATAGG
Organism: Neoceratodus forsteri; assembly: GCA_016271365.2. Classification (NCBI taxonomy): domain Eukaryota; kingdom Metazoa; phylum Chordata; order Ceratodontiformes; family Ceratodontidae; genus Neoceratodus; species Neoceratodus forsteri. The sequence goes on along the minus strand of JADMNL010000022.1, from coordinate 472,436,178 downwards.
CTTTTACATCCTGCCTGTCTCTGTTTTGGGGGGGTGGGTTCTAGCACTTGGTGCAAGGAGCTGACTCTGTTCTTCGCCTACAAGGCATCCTTTATCAGGGCCACGGTCTCTTCGAGTGTCTCTCAAAAGGGCTGCAGGTTCTGGCCTGAGTTGTGCCTGAACACTCCTCCTGTCTGGGATGAGTTTGAGTTGGTTTGGGTGGAGGAGGTGGTGGAGATAATCTCAAAGCTATGGCCAACACAATTTGATCTAGACCCAGGCCCAACCCGACTTTTGGTTGGATGTCTTGACCTGATTTGACCTGTGATTGCTGAGGTTGTCTAGAGTTCCTTGAGGAGTGGGATCTTCCCATTGTCCCTGAAAGAGGCCTTGGTTAGACCCCCTTTGAAGTAATCCTCTTTGGACCCAGACTGCCGCAGCAACTACAGGATGGTCTCTAACCTCCCATTCTTAGGAAAGGTTATTGAAAAGGTGGTGGCCATTCAGCTTAAGAGACATCCTGCCTCTTCCTTCACCTCTGAGTCCTTCCAGCCTGGGTTCCATGTGGGGCATAGTATGGAAACTGCCCTGGTGAGGGTGCTAAATGATCTCCTGATGGTGAGGGAGAGGAGAGACCGTACTATCTTGGTCCTCCTGGACCTCTTTGCGGTGTTTGACACCGTGGACCATGAGGTGCTACTTGACCACCTTCGGTTCTGGTGTGATCTGTCTAGTAATGTCATCAACTGGTTCAGGTCATACCTAACAGAAAGAATGCAAAGGGTGACAATGAGATTAGTCTCATCTAACCTGAAGCCTCTGTGCTATGGGGCTTTGCAGGGTTCGGTCTTGTTACCCTTACTGTTCACGGTGTATATGCTGCCATTGGGGGGACATTATTAGGCAGTATGGGCTGGGTTTTCACTGCTATGCACATGATACCCAGCTGTACTTATCCTGTGCACCTGATACCCAGGTGTTGGCTTCCATATTTAACTGCTGTCTCAAGGAAATTCAGACATGGATGACTCAAAACTGGTTTAAGCTTAACCCAGACAAGACTGAGGTACTGTCTGTGGATCTGGGTCATCGGGGTGGAGGGGGGGTATGGGTTACCCCCTGACCTATGTTGGGGGTGTTCCCCTTGCCCCATCTAGACAGGTGAAGGATCTGAGCATGATTCTGGATGATGGTCTGATACTTGATGCTCAGGTGTCAGTCATGGTCAAGAGTGGATTTTATCATCTTAGGAATATTGCCTGAATCTGAGCCCCTGATCCCGCCTGAGGACCTGACCACACTGGTACACACTTTCATCACTTCCAGGTTGGACTAGTGTAATGCCCTATACCTAGGGTTATCTAGAGGCAACCTCCGCAGGCTGCAGCTGGTGCAGAATGCGGCGGTAAGATTACTGACAGGGGTGAGAAGATGTGAGCATATCACTCCAGTCCTCTGTGAACTGCACTGGCTGCCAGTCAGGTGGAGGATTGTGTTCAAGGTAGGGTTCCTGACCTATAAGACCCTGCACGAAAGAGGACCTGTCTATCTGCAAGATCTCCTTGTCCCCTACCATCCCCTGGGGCACTCTGTTCTGCTAGGGGAGGCCTTCTTGGAGTTCCCAGGGCTAGGCTGTGGCATTCCGGTGACAGAGCATTCTCAGTAGCTGTGTCTAACTTGTGGAACTCTTTACATGTTTATTTAAAGAAGGCTCCCTTGGTTGAAGCCTTTAAGAAGGGTCTGAAGACATATTTATTCCAGCAAGCATTTACCAATTAGTTCTGTGTTTTAATGGGGTAGATTAATATTATGCTCCCAGTTGAATTGTAATATATATATACTGGCCCGGATATTCAGACTGCGCCAGGCTGTGGCACAAGCCTGGGCGCAGCGCAACTTGGCTGCGCAGGGGCGTTGACAGGGTGATATTCAACAGAGCTGCGCCATGGCACAGCATCATAGACTATTGCACCCTGGCCACCCGCAGTGCACATGGCGCAGTGGCACTGCGCCACCACAAGTGGCCAGAGTGGAGCAGGGGGATGTGCTAGCGCAAGTTTTGTTGCACTACGAGTAACAGAGACAGTTTTTTCCTTTTTTTTTTTACAGACACTGTTTCCAGTGCTTGCTTTGAGGATCTTTTACTTTTGCCATCACTGGATTCTAGGTTCCCTCTTTCGGACACCCTGTGTTCTTAACCATCTTTATCATTGTTTTTTGATGGCTGTGCAGCTTTATCTTATCTGGCCCCTTTGACAGATACTGCTGCTGATTCTGAGTGGAAGGACCCTTGTCTGAGCCCTTAATATGTTTTAGTGACGTGGAGGCAGACTGAAGAAGCAGACTAAGAAGCCATAAAGTCTTCCCTTTTTTGTCCCTTTTCTTTTGCATTCTAGGGCAAAATATTTTATCGAGTTAACAATTTAAAAAAATTGTGGTCTGGACACTAGCACCATAGACAGAACTTGTAGCAGTCTGCCCTTGCCAGGAACTGAAAACATTACAATTTTTAAACCCTGTAGGTTCCTTTCTTCATTGGTCTGTCAGTCATGACAAATGCTGATAGACGATAGTCACTTTTATCAATTCTCAAAACAGCCAAATACATTTTAACAGAGCCCAATGGATTATAAAATGGTTTTTAAAATGAATATCTTGGTCCAGTTCCCAGAAAAAGTGGTACCGTGATAGTTTTACCTGAAAACCTACAGTTTTAATAATAAGGTCTGTGTTTTTTTTTTGTCAGATTCAAAGATTTAGTAACAAAAGTGGCTCGATTCCCTCTGTATTGGAACTATGACTCTATTGTTAAAAAAAATTAAAAAAATAGCTACGAGTAATTAAAAAAGCAGTTATTAAAAAAAAAGTATTTCTTCACATAAATACGCAGTTCCCTAAAGGTGGAACCCATGTTAGTTTGCAGGTCTCTCTAGTTCCTGGGAACCATTCAGGAACCAGAGAAACTGCAAAACATGTTAATAAAATAACCAAAAACACTTTAACGCAGAGTATCAAGAAACAACTAAATATAAATATTAAAACAGAAATTAAATTGCTACGGGCAACTAAAATGGTGCAGGGTTTGCAGCAGAAGACATACGAGGAGAGATTAAAGGACCTCAATATGTATATACTGGAAGAGAGGAGAGAATGGGGAGATATGATAGAAACCATTAAGTATCTTAAGGGCATAAACAAGATGCAAGTGGGAGACATCTTTCAGTATAGGAGATGTAAAAGAAAGAGAAGGCACAATATGAGGCTGGAGGGGGCAGCATAAAGGGGAATGTGAGAATGTTTTTCTTCACAGAAAAGGTGGAGGATGCATGGAATAGCCTACCTCAAGAGGTAGTGGGAGCAAACCCAGTGGGGGGATTCAAGGATGCATGGGATAGGCACAAGAGAACCCTTGAGGTGGGTAAGAGAGGCTAAAGCTGTGGACCAATTAGGGTCAGTGACCGCTGATACAGGTAAGGAAAACAAGCAGACTGGATGGGCCTAGTGGTCCTTATCTGCCAGCAAATTCTATGTTTCTGTGTTTCTATGTAAACCATTATGGAGACTAGGAGAGTGGAGCTGTACTTTGAACTACTGCTTTCTTCAAGTGGAGAAACAAATCTGACTGTTGGTGGGAGTGTGTCCATAGTGCAAAGTCTGAGCTAAGTTCTAATTCTAAGGTTCCAAAATTAGCATATGGTCTATCTCAGGGGCAACTCAATCCTGTGGACTAATAGCTATTGTAAAGCTATACTGGTAGATTTCTGTGATTAGAGTTGGATGTTATCAAAGCCCTGCTGGAAATCCACTTTCAACTCAGGGGCCAAGGGTCCACTGGGGAAGAACACTGGCATATACATATATATATATATATATATATATATAGCCAGTATATTAGGGATGTGCAGCCACTTCTATGTTAAACTCAAAAATTTGCACTTTAATAACTTTGCAACTATTACTCTGATTCACCTGAAATTTTGCATGCGCAGTGTGGTACCATAGATCTCTGGATCTGGAAAGTTTTGTTCTGGTTGGATTTGCAGTTGCAGAGCTGCAGAACATGAAGAAGTGTGAAAAATCCTCAAATATGTGAAATTCTTTGCTCGTCTCCACAGCCTGAATGGTTTGTCCATCTGGTCCGGAATTTTCGGGGTACATGCGGACTGGGTCAATGAAGTGCTTTTTGAAGGTTTGGTGAAAAAATATTAATCTATTCAAAAGCTATTAAAGTTGAAAGTTTTCCACTACAGCCTATGTGAAAAATATATGTGCACCCATGTTTCTTTGCCATGTCATAGCAAAAGAACAGACATGACTTTTGGTCTGAAATTTGCAGCTTCCAGGGTGGCAAGCCCTTGCCCTAATGATGTGCCTTTTGGTGGTTTGGTGAAAATATTGAAACCAGTTCCATAGTTACGGCTCTCCAAAAATGCACAATCTCCCATAGGATAACATTGTACCACCCATGGTGTCTTTTGGCACCTGCATCTTGAAAATGGTTTGAGATACAGATTTGCCACTACTCACAGCTTAGTCCACTTAGCGCGTGTGGAGGTTTCCAAGTCATGATAATGACTGCAGTGGATTTTTTTCATAGTTACTGAGATATTGCCAAATTTGCATTACAAAGGTTCCTTTTCATGTCTCTAGGCCTGCCATATGTCTCCGTACATGTGTAAGTGGGAGTGCAGGGCCCAGAGTGCCCGCGCTCCCACATATGCATATTAGTTTTGTGAAAGTACCAGGTAGTTTCACAAAAGTACCGGTCAAAAAAATTCAATAAATAAATAAATAAGTTTCACTAAAGTACTGGTACTTTCGCGAAAGTACCAGGTAGTTTAGCAAAAAGCACAAGGTAGTTTCACGAAAGTACCAGGTAGTTTTGCAAAAAGTACTGGTATTTTCATGAAAGTATCACATAGTTTCGCGAAAGTACCATTGGTTGACATGGGGGAACTTTCCAAAAAGTCCCTCAGTACTTTCACGAAAGTTCTACCATGCAAACCAATGGTACTTTTGCGAAAATACCGGTACTTTCATGAAAGTACGGCTGAAAGCCAGCCCCAAACCATACATTCCTTCGCCACGTCACAGCAAAAAAACAATTAGAGCTTTTTGGCTGATATTTGCAGGGTGGCAAGCACTTGCCCCACAGATGTGCCTTTTGCTGGTTTGGTGAAAACATTTATAATGGTTCCATGGTTACTGCACTCCAAAGTTGTGCAATTTCCCATAGTATAACATTGCGCCGCCTTTCAGCGCCTGTATTTTGAAAATGGTTCAAGATACAAATTTATGGCTACTCGCCACTTAGTCTAAGTATGTGTGGAGGTTTCCAAGTCATGATTACAACAGCAGTGGAATTTTTCCCATACTTGCTTCGGTTACTGACATATTGCCAAATTTGTGTTACAAGGGCTCCTTTTCATGTCTCTAGGCCTGCTGTATATCTCTGTACTTATGTGTAAATGGGAGCACAGGGTCCAGAGGGCCCACGCTCCAACATATGCATACCATTATGCAAAAAATGGGAGTGGGGGGGCATGCCATTATGCAGTGCTTCGGGCCCTGTGCTCACAGACGGACATGCGGGTTCATTACAATGTCTCTACAGTTATGGATATTTGGTAGCCGTGTGCTCTAAGAAATGGATAACATTACTTATATATGGTTCAGAGCTCAGTACTTGTGTTACATACTGCAGCTACATAATGTAGGTTTGAGTTTGGATACAGAGGCCAGGCCAGTAAGTAAATTGATGCTTCCAAGGTATAGTTGTACAGATGAATAGTGCTTAGGTACTTAGGCATGGACATGAGTACATCAGTGATTATAGTACATGATGAGCTGAAGTAAGATAGTGCTAGATATTGGAACAGATGAGTTGTTCGTTATGAGTTGATGGTTTGGCTTTGCTCTGTATCCCACCATAGGAAGGATGGTTAGTTGATTAGGATGTGACACCCCCAAAAAAATATGATGTTCCATGATTATCGTCTCCAACTCCGGAGAGTATGGCCAGCAGCACGCAGGAGAGGAAAACCCCCTTGGGGAAACCTCTGAGGACCCATGGCTACCAATCTGCCCGTCCTTCTGGGCATACTAAATAAGCATAATCCTAAATTAATTAAATTATTTGCTAGTCCTAGTTGCAGAGTACAGATGATCCAGTGGAACAGTTTGTAGTAAAAGTTGAAAGGTCAGGAACAGGCTTCCAAGTCTTGCGTGAGCGAAGCAGGTAGCTGTATGAACACGTGAAGCATCCAGAGATGTGCACTGAGGTGAGTATTGTTAGAACACGTCTAACAGGTTCAGGATAGGGCTAGAAGTGAGGAGCTCCTAAGGCTAGCAAATGACAGATAGGAGAATATAGAGTAATATATCCAGGCTTTGATGTTGGCGAGGCAGGATGAATAGAAGTAGTCCAACCTCCAGGCTTCTGCTGATAGAAGACTTATGAATGTCATGGAATGGTAGAAGGCTTGAGATGAAGCTGATGAGTGATGAACCCATTAAGGTGATATCACGAAGGGAGTAGAATTTATGCTTAAATCATGATATAGAAGGCATAAGGTAGTAGAGCTAAGCAGAATCCTGCACGGATTTGAGGGTAGTAAGTCCGAAGCAATACAGTGTGAGGTTAGGAAGCATCCAAGGGAGTAGAATGGGACGAGCCCAAATAAGAATGTGCGGGTGGACCGCGTAGGTCAGGAGATGAGGTAGTAAGTAGCAGGTAATGCAGACTAGGTTGGCCAGTTGATAAGTAGTAGAAGTGGCAGCTAGTCCCATGGTTAGAATGTGCAGCTAGACCTTCGTAGGTCAGCTGGTAAGGTAAGTAGAGTGGCGGCTAGCTCCAGGTAAGCATGTAAGTGCAGCCAGACCCTCATAGGTCTGCTGGTAAGTGGGTAGATTGCAATGGAATTGAATGTACGAGTAGATGGAGCTCAAAGATCTCAAAGCCTGGATGGGCGGAGCAGGTCTTGTAAGCAGACGATGCTCTCGGTGAACCTCCAGGCCGTGGGGTAAAGCAGGTGTGATGTGGGAGTATATGAACCTCCAGGCCCAAACTGGGCATGGCAGACTGACAGAATTATGAACCTCCAGGCCCAATGCTGGGCAAGGCAGGCATAGTGTATGAAGCAGGTATGGTATAGGAGTATACCAACCTCCAGGCCCAGACTGGGCGTGGCAGGCTGATAGAGATTATTTGTACAAATAGTCGAACCTCCAGGCCTGAAAGGCAAGCAGGTATGAGGTAGAAGTATACAAACCTCCAGGCCCAGACAGGGCGAGGCAGGCGGATAGAAATTGTGACCCTCCAGGCCCAATGCTGGGTGAGGTAGGCATGGTGTATTAATAGTCGAACCTTCAGGCCGCAGCATGGTGAGACAGGTGGAGTAAGAGAGCAAGCTTGTAAGCTGAATGAGCACTGATGAGCTGATCTGAAGGAGCGTTCGAGTGTTAGGACCTTGCAAGGTCGAATACATATAGTTGGCAGAATTCCAGCAGCCAGGGAGAGCAGGAGGCAGGAATGCGATAAATAGTGCGAGCAACGTAACGAGTTGTGAGCAAAGGGACCTGCATGTAGATTGGTAGTAGTAGTAGTAGTAGTAGTAGTAATAGTAGTCATCATGGTACTTGCATGAGATGCAGATGAAGTAGCAAGGAGTAGTACTGGGTAATACTTGTGGTACGTGGGGAAACTAGTGAAGAACGTAGCTAGCAGGGAAGTAGTCTGACCCTGTGAAACATTGTTGTTTGATGACCCAACTGAGGAAGTATGTAAGCATGATTATGTAGTCGGTGTTCAAGCTGGCTTGAATGATAATGCCTCAAATAGGTAATGACTTGAAGCCCATCCCTGAGGGGCAGTGACGTGGATAAAGACATAATGAATCCTGTGTGCAGACATAAATGTAACTCTAAATGTGTCCCCGTCCGTTGCTCAGTAAATCACATAGAACTAGGAAATTTCTGAATGTCTGCTCGGTGGCTAGGGTGGCACTACAAAAGATGTTCAGTAATACATAATGCACCATAATAGCATCTCTAAGGCTGAATGTAGGAAGTAACAGGAACTACCGTAATAAGAGATTGAATGCAGTAGCTGTAACTGTTCTAGGAATTGTAGGCAAGCCAGCGGCTCTTATGTGAGATACTGAGGAATGAGCAATTAAAGTAGTAGTAGGTGCCTGCCTTGGTTGCTTTAGGTTTGAACCTAATAATAAAAAAATAAAAAAACAGTCAGGAAGCAGCACAGTATCAGTAGACTATCATTGAACTGGGGAACTTATGACTGCATCACAGTGTAGGGAGAGAATGGTATGCAGGTAGCAAACCACGATAGCAAGTACTGGGTCTTATAGTGAAGCTCGGTGAGCTGCAATGCCCGCCCCATAATAGAGTGCTGCAGCTTTGAGCCAGAGGTCTGCATGGCCATAGTTAGAGGGAGCAGTATGAGAATGGGAAGGATGCGGCAGCCAGCGATATCCTGGTCCTGTCGCGCAATGTTCGAGGAGTGAGCAGTCCTAGTCCCAAAGGTAAGAGTCATTTGAAGATCTGGGTAGAGCCTGTAATTAGGGTACCTTTAGTCCGTAGGAAAAGCAGGAGTCTGAGTAGCAGCTTGGGATAGCTACCTGCGTCCCCCAGCAGAAAATTCTAACGTAGCCAGGTGCAGGAAATAGTGAGTGAGTACAAGTAGGGAGCAGGAATCCGAGCGGCAGGCAGGTCCAAATGAGCAAAGAAAAAATATATACGATGATAGGGAACTCGGCAGAGTGTGGGCAATGGCTGCTGAAAAAAGAGGCAGAAGGCATAGGCAAAACAGCGAGGCAAGCAAAAGAAGTAAAAGAAATCCCCCCCAAAAAACAGAAACAAACAGCTCACAAGGAGGGGGCAACAAATGGCAAATGAAACGGATAAACAAGTGGGGGGGGGAGAGCAGCTGAGCACCAGGAGCAACTGTGTCTTGCTCTAAGCAGAGTGGCAGGGCTCTGCTACTTAAATAGGTTATGGGGGAGGAGCTCTTCCCCCATATAACCACAGGCAGAGCCTTCCAAATATTCAAGGCAGCCCACAACCACATACCACTTTCTCAAAAAGAAGGGAAATTCACTGCAAAAAAAACTAAGTTAATCCACAATTAGGGTTCTAACATCAAAAAGTAGGGAAATTCAGCCTTAGGGTTGAGAAAAAACACACCACCACCACTGTGCATGCAGGAATAGGCATGACGGATGTGTTTTGGTGTTATGAACTCTAATGTTCACCCCATTCCATGAGTAACTTAAGAAAGGTATAGTATATGACAATGGGGAGAGCACCGGGGTTCAGAACACCAAAACAAATCTGTTATGCCTGTTACTGCATGCACAGTGGGGGTGTGATGTTACCCTTGACAACTCTAAGGTTGAATTTCCCTACTTTTGATGTTGCAACCCTAAAGGTGCATTAACAGAGTTTTTTTTTGCAATGAATATACTTATATATATATATATATATATACAGTATATATATATATACAGTATATATATATATATATATATATATACATATTTTCTTGGCAAAAAACTTTGTTAATGCATCAGTTAGGGTTCCAGTGAGAAAAGTTTGGAAATGTGCTGTTAGGGTTTCCAACCCTAACACCTTACCTCCACTGTGCAGGCAGCAGCAGGCATGGAGGGTGTGCCTTGGGGTTGTCAACCCTAATGCCACCCCATTCCATGTGTAAGTAAGACTTGGGGGTAGTCATATCAGATGATCTAAAGGTGGGTAAGCAATGTGAGAAGTCAGTAAGTAGAGCCAGAGGGATACTGGAATGCATAGGAAGGGGCATCACAAGTAGAAAAAGGGAAGTGGTTATCCCTCTGTACAGACAGTTGGTGAGACCCCATCTGGAGTACTGTGTGCAGTTTTGGAGACCTCATTTATGCAAGGACATAGACAGAATGGAAGCAGTCCAGAGGAGGGCAACTAAAATGGTGCAGGGTCTGCATCAGAAATCAAATGAAGAGAGACTGAGAGAGCTTAATATGTATATCTTTGATGAAAGGAGGAACAGGGGGACATGATAGAAACGTTCAAGTACCTCAAGGGAATCAACAAAGTCCAGGAGGGTAGCATCTTTCAGAAAAAGAGATGTGTAAGAACAAGGGACACAACTGAAAGATAGAGGGGACGGCTCAGGGTAATGGGTGAGAAATCTTTTTCACGGAGAGAGTGGTGGATGCGTGAACTGCCTCCTGGGGAGGTTGTTGGGCTAAAACAGTGGGGAAATTCAAACATGCATGGGACAGACACAAGGCAATTGTAGTGGGGGTGGCAGGAAGTAGGCTGTTGGTTAACTAGAATCTGCAGCTTATCCAGTAGGTAGGGAAATGGGCAGACTGGGTGGGCCAAGTGGTCCTTATCAGCCGTCAAAGTCTATGTTTCTATGTTTCTATGAGATGGCACAGTATAGGAGATTGGGGTGAGCGTTAGGGTTGACAATGCCAAGGCACCCCCATGTGGTACCAGATCAATATGCGGTGTAAAGAATGCAGCAGGCAAAACCGTGTGGCATAAAGAACGTGCAGTATAATATCTACAAGGTACAAAATACTGCATGGAAGAAATGGTGAAGGAGCGGTAGCGTACCCCTGTAGCTGTTGGCTGGGAGGCAGTGATGCAGAGGATAAGACCTCTGATTGGTGGTGGTCCTCTGAGTAGCTGCTGTGGCTCAGAGGGTAGAGATACTGGTAGTGGAGGGCAGTGGAGCATCTGTGGACTGGGGTTCAAATCCTGGTCTCAAATTACCTGTGTGTTTTTTTTTTTCATTTTATTTTTGTTAAACTGTTGTGTAGTCCACAATTCTCCCCCCTGCCCATGTTTCTCCCCATCCCAGAGTTGCCTCCCCCCCAGATGTGGTTACTTTAATATGGAGATGGTTTGAGGGGTACAGCCCCCCCCCCACAAAAAACAATGTTTTCTGTGTAATGTGCACTATTATTACAGCTCAGTGTTTTTACCGAGCGCTGTAGATATGGATGCTGTATTGACAGTGTGGTATGTTGCTGTGCTGTTTTTGACCATGGCATATTGACCCCATGCCCCCTCCCCACATCTGTTGCTGCCTACATGGTGGGGTTGGGGTGTTAGGGTTGGAAACCCTAACAGCACATTTCCAAACTTTTGTCGCTGGAACCCTAACTGATGCATTAACAGAGATTTTTGTCAAGAATTTCTGTACTTTTTGAGAAAGTATGATCATAGCTTCTTTGCTTGTGGGAGCGTAGGACCCTCTGGGACCTGTGCTCCCATGCCTCCATAGATGCAAATATGTACGTTGCAGTGCAAGCATTGCAGCCAAAAAAGCAACCATACTGTCAGCCTAGCCATGATATTGCCCCACCTCATGAACACTGGGCTGAGAATTTTCTTTTTTTTTTTCTATATGTAGTTTACTTTTCCCCCGTTTTCTTGCCATAAATCCCGGGACCCCAGCAGACGTGGCAGTCCATGCATGTGGAGGCACACATGCACTCTGGACGCTGGCTCAGCTCCTTCCGCTCCACCCCTGACAATCGCAGAGCTCCCCAATAACCCAAACTGCCATCCGTCCTTCACCTGGTGGCAGCCAAGGGCTAGGGAAACTACTCATCCCTCCCCGGGAGAGGAGAGCCACCTCACGGCAGCTCAGTCCTGCTCCTTGCCCCCCCCATGATCCCTGACAACCCATGCTCATTCCCAAACCTGGTTCACTGGCGTGGAGCAAGTTGTCACGTCCAGCGCCTCAACCTACAGTGCCACCACGCTGACTGGGGCTGGGAATTTTCAAATGTCTGCCAAAACATCATACCATACCACCACAAAGTCATTCCATGCCACAGGTGACAAAACACTTTTTGGCCAGGAATTGAAATCTGACAGCTATCACATTCATCAGGTGATGTAAAGAAATGGCTATGTTGAAAATTTGGGGTGAAAATACTGAAAATTACCTAAGTTAGGTGCAAGCATAGCAAAATGTCAACAGATGTGCACAACTTTGCCATTTTAACACATTTTGACTCCAAATTTGCAACACACCCTTCTTATGATCCAACCTCATGAACAAGTATAGTGAAAATTTTCAAATCTGGCCCAAAAGATGATTTCACCAACTGACCGTGAAAACACCTTTTGAGCAGGATTTGGGAAATGACACCAACATTGTTCATCAGGACGGGTCTCAAAAAGGGTATGTTGAAAATTTAGAGTTAAAATCTTTCAAAATGACAAAGTTTTGCACCAAAGTTGAAAACCCTGCTGAAATACATTGAACCGCATTTACCTTAGTTTGTCAATTCCCTCGTAGTCTAGTGGTCCCTCCCCCGATGTCCGATCGCCTTCCCCTTATTGTAGAAACATTCCCTGGTAGTCTAGTGGTCCCAAATCTTTTCCCGTGACTCATAATATGAAAAAAGACTCTTTTTCATATCGTGAGTCATGAAAAAGGACCGTTTTTCATGATCAGAAAATCCTTTCCCTGGTAGTTTAGTGATCCCTCCCCTGATGTCCGTTCCCCATCCTGATATTTCTAAAAATATTCCTTGGTAGTCTAGTAGTCCCACCCTCCTCCCTAATGTCCTTAGTCTAGTAGTCCCACCCCCTTCCTGGTCACTGATTGCGATCCTGTTATTGAGAAAAATATTCCATGGTAGTCTAGTGGTCCCACCCTCCACCCCCAATTTCAGATTGCCCTCCCAGTATTGGAAAAAAAATATTCCTTGATAGTCTAGTGGTCCTATCCCCCTCCCCAATCACAGGTCGCCCTCCTAGAATTCAGAAAAGTATTCCCTGGTAGTCTAGGGTACCACCCACTTCCCTGATCCCCCATCGCCCTCACGATATTGTTTTTTTTTTAATAAACTTCCTTGCTAGTCTAGTGGTCCCTCCCTGTCCCCAATCTATGTCCCCTAAAATAGCAAAAAAAGATAACCCTGGTGGTCTAGTGGACCCCACACCCTGTCAGGTACTAACCTACCACCCCATCCCCCCAACCCAATTCCCAGCTGGCGACCAGCACAGCCCTCCTCTCAACACCGTGGCTGGCCACTGACTGAGCTCTGAATGAGTGCGTACTGTATGCAGTACGCACTCATTTCAGAGCTCAGTTGGTGGCCAGCCACAGTGATGAGAGGAGGACTGTGCTGGTTGCTGACTGGGGATCGGGCTGAGGGGAGCGGATGGTGGTTCAGCACCTCAGAGGGTGGAGGGTGGGTGTCCACTAGACCACCAGGGTTATCTTTTTTTTTGCTATTTCAGGAGACACAGATCGGGACGGGAGGGATTACTAGACTACCAGGGAAGTTTATAAAAAAAATGTCAGAGGCGATGGGGATCGGGAGGGTGGGGCTATCTGACTAACAGGCAATGCTTTCCTGAATATTGGGAGGGCAATCGGCAACCGGGAGGGGTGGGACTACTAGACTACCATGGAATATTTTTCTCAATAATGGATGGTAATCGGGAGGGGTGGGACCACTAGATTAGCAGGAAATATTTGTAGAAATAAAGGGACGGTTATCAGACATCGGGGTGGGGAGGTGGGAACACTAGACTACCAGGGAATATTTTTAGAACTATTGGGACAGGGATTGGCTATCGGGGGGGGGACCACCAGACTACTAGGAAAAGGATTTACTGATCACAAAAAAGCATCCCTTTTATCAATCAATCAATCAATCAATATCTTTATTTATCCAGGCGGGCGCCATTGAGCAAGCTCATTTACAAGGTGGACCCACGGTCCTACAGTAATAATACAGAAAGACAAGTTACAATAGTACAAACAGTAAAAATAGCTGCTATTATAGTAAAAATCCACATTTACAGGTAATATACATTGAACATAGAACTACAAGGAGTCGTGGATAATGACCTTGTGCTGGATCCAAGCCCAAAAAACTGTGCATTTTGTAGTGGGAAATGTTAGGGAGAGGGTAGGCATACCAGATAGAAGATATCAAGTGCATAATGTAGGGAGAGGTGGGGAATAGGGGTGCAAGCGAAGAGGACCCAATTTTTAGAGCAGAGTGAGGGATTGGGAGGGCGGAGGACGGTACGAAAGGCAACAAAGCGATTTTTGCCCCAAAACGCGGCGACATATGGAGGAGAAAAGCTGCCATTGTACTAAGTGCAAGACGAGGAATATAGTAGCAGGGGCATAACTGGGAGGGTCCTGGAGGTTGGGGCAGAGGGAGGTGTTGGATGGACGGGGGACCAAATATTTTTTGGGGCGAAAGATGATAATTATCCCCAAGTGCTGTAGCATTTGCTAGAATCAGGCTGCAGCTGTTCAGAGCATCAAAGAATAAGATATGGGAGTTCGGGCAATAAATCCTGTGGATCTGTTGGTGGGCATGCTAGAGGCAGAAGCACACATTTCAGCTGGGAGGCTGCTGTTTGTGGGCCGCCGTTTGAGGGAGGGAAGTTAGTTAGTGTCTAGTAAAGCAGCTGCAAATTTCCATAATGCCATCACAGTAAAGCCTTTTGAACAAAAGGGTACTTACTGAGGTTTTCAGCTTAAGTATTTTTGGGGTTTTATTCCATATTGATGGGAGTGAGAATCCAAAGGCGGCTCTCCCGACTCGTGTGAGTGCTCTGGGTTTATTTAGCAGGAGTTGTGAGCAGCTTCTAAGGGAATAATTACTGGGCACAATCAGAGACAGTCAGTCGACGATGTATTGAGGGAGTTTGTCACTGAGGGCTCTAAGTGTCCAGAGTGCTGCATTAAAGTTGCGCCTATAGTGAAGTGAGGTCCAGTCTGTGGCAGCATATAGTGCACAATGATGAGTAGAGAAGGGGAGGTCAGTGATGAAGCGTATAGCTCTGTGGTAGAGCGTATCCAATTTTCCAAGATAGGAAGCTGCACAGCTACTGTATATGAAGTCTGCGTAGTCAATTAAGGACAGGAACGTGGCTTGGACTAGTCGTTTCTTTGCGTCTGCTGTAAGAAGTCTTCTTATCCTGTAAAAAAGGCCAGTCTTTGCCTTAATTTTTCAGCAAGTCTTCCAGGTGGTCAGTGAAGGAGAGTTTACAGTTGATCCAGACCCCAAGATATCTGAATTTCAGAACGCACTTCAAGCACTTCCCAGCATTGTGGTTATTGGGGAGGGAGTCAGTAGTGCTTGTATAGTTTATGGGGAAAATAACATGGCTTTAGTTTTCTTAGCATTTATTAGCAGTTTTTATTGATTAGTTGGAGTTGCAGGAGGTTGAAATCTTTTGTAGGTCAGTACAAGCTTCTTTTGGTGTGGGACGACTCAGGTACAGCACTGTGTCATCCACGAATAAGTGAATACTTGCATCCTTGATTCCCTCATCAATGCTGTTGATATACACTGCGAAGAGGAGGGGACCTAATATGGATCCCTGAGCGACACCTCTTTGTAAGAGTTTTAGGGCAGATAGTTCGCCATCCACTTTCACCTGCTGGTATCTGTCTGTCAGACATTCAGAGAACCAGTTTAGAGGAGTAGCATCCAGTCCTAGTGTTTTCAGCGAGTCGAGGAGCAGGTCATGGTTGACTGTGTCGAATGCTTTGCTGAGGTAAAGAAATGCAGCACATACTGACTTTTTATGCTCCAACTCCAGTTGCCAGTCGTTGGTTACTTTAGCTAATGCCGAGACTGTACTGTGGTTGGCTCTGAATCTGGATTGAAGGGGGTTTAGTAATTTTTCTCTGTCAATGAAGGATCTTAGTTGGTCATTTACTATTTTTTCCAGTAGCTTCGAGTGTGTGGGTAGGAAAGAAATTGGCCTATAGTTATTAAGGTCACAAGGGTCTCCAGATATAAATAGCGGGATAACGTGTGCGATCTTCCATATTTGAGGGAGGGTACCTTGTGTTTGGGACAAGTTGAATAAGTGAGTAATAGGCAGTGCCAATATGTGGCATGCTATCTTTAGGAAGTATGGTTCAAGTGCACCTGCACCGGCACTTTTCTTAGTATCCTGGTGGAGAATCAAGTCCTCCACTTCCTTGAGGGAAACTGATGAGAATGAGAAATGCTGACTAACAGAGCCAACATTTGGTGGGGTCATGCCAAGTTGGGTGTGCAGGCTACATGCAGGCGAGTTATCGAAGGCTAGGCCTGCTGTGGCGAAGTGCGTGTTGAATGCCTGCAGTATCTCTTTTGTCATTGATTACTGTACTGTCAGAGGTAATTTTTGTAGGGAGCATATTTTGTGACATGGCTCCCACCAGTTCTTTGATTGTGGCCCAGAATTTTGAGGGACAATTGACTGCAGTATCTAGTTCTGCTTGGTAATAGCAGGCTTTAGCCTCCCTAATCAGTTTGGTGCAGCGATTTCTGGCTGTTCTAAAGAGGAGCCAGTCTTCCTCTTTTTGGGATTTGCAGGCAGTTTTCCAGAGTTTATCCCTGGACAGTAGTGCAGCCTTGAGATCTTGAGTGAACCAATGGCATTTCCTAGCCTTTATGTATATTTTTGACAGAGGCACATGTAGATTCATGGCATAGGTAATGATTTCATGTAGTATAGAATATGCAGTTTCCACTGTTTTAGCAAGGCAAAAACTCTGCCGCAAGGGGGAGATTTTTAGGTCAAGTAGGTATGCCTTAGGGTCGAATGACCTGGTTGACCTTTTAGTGGAGAATTTGGCCGTAGTTGGCACTTTGTTGGCTGCCCAAACTCCAGCTATTAGGCAATGGTCACTAATATCCGCGTCAAAGGTTCCAGCGTAGGAGAAGGAATGGGGTTTATTCACAAGCAGGACATCCAGAAAGGTACTTTTGGCTGTATTCTTTTTGTTGATATGGGTGGGCTCTTCATTGAGTAGGGTGAAACCAAGGGAGTCACAGAAAGATTTAAGTGGGTGACCGGCTTCTGGCATCCAATCGTAGTTTAGATCCCCGAGGATAATTGTTTCAAGGGGGGCTAGTGTCCAAGATAGTTGTAAGATAGGACAAGAGCTGAGTACCGGCAGATGGTGGTCTATAGCATCCTATGACTCGGAGTGCTAACGATGGGGATAGGTCAATTTTTATGTCCAGGCATTCAAATCCTGCTACCAGTGAGTTAGAATTAAGTGTTGATGCCACAAATCTATCTTTGATGTGGATGGTGACCCCACCTTCTCTGGATTGCCTATCACATCTAAAGATCTGGTAGTTAAGTATATTAATCACGCTATTTGACGTAGAGGGCCGTAGCCAGGATTCTGAGATAACAAGCACATCTGGCATTTTATGGGCAGTCCAAGCCTGGATAAGGGTGACTTTTTTCAGCAGGCGTACACGTTAATGTGCATAAAACTAATACCTTTAAGAGATAGTGACTCAGAAGGGGAGGTAAGTTTATTTATGGGCCCTGGATTAAGCTCGACATTGCCAGAGCAGAGTAAGAGGAGGAGTAGCAATTTTTTCAGGGATTCAAGTGAAAGGCAATGAGCTTGAGGCTTTTCCGGCTTGGCATCAAGGAGGAACTGGGATGCCAAACTTGGTTTTTTGATTTATGCAAGCCTAAGGACACTGAGGCTAATACTCTGGCTGTGTAATGCAAGTGAGAGTAACTCGAATTAATTAGAGATAAGGAAGGAGGCGTAGACAAACCTGCAATAGTTGCTCTTCGAGAAAGGTAGCCCACCTGGATCAGTTGGCAAGGAGCCTTGGCATAACATGTGATGTGTAGAGTCAGATTGGGCGAGCAGTCTTCAGGATGAAGATGTGGTGTACCCCCAGTCTCAAATTTTTTGGATAATAAGCCAGTAAGGGGTATAATACACAGTGCAGTCAGGAGGAGGAATTGCCACGAGGCTCCCATAATTGCAGTTGTTGGGTAAATGATAGAATTTTGATAACAAGGGTAGCTCACCAGCTGCTGGTTGCAGGATTCCCCTGGCGGAACCCTGGCAGTAACAAATTGTTTCAGTAAGAAAGAGAAGGCGGGAGATTTGTTAGGGATGGGAGTGGGTGGTGCTATCGGGTCTATATAATAGCACACAGGAGGGGGGATGAGCGGGTGGGTGAAAAATTGCAGATTTGTCGAACCTCTCAAGCGGTGGAGTCCGAAGAGGAGGTTTCGGGCAGCGGCTTCGGAAGCACCGACCTCCAGATGTCCGCGCAGAGGGTGTCTGAACTGGGATCCCTAGCGGGTTCTCGCCTAGAGAAAGGAGAGAGCAGCTTGAAATAATAGTGGGGCAACGCAAAGGCTAGCAGTCTGAGTGAAAACAGCTCAATTAGCAACTGAAAAGCCAGGGATTTCCTTGGCACCTTGCAGTCTGGAGAGAGCTACAAAGTCACAAAGGAGCTGTAACACTTGGTTGCTGGGAACATTTTTATTATTTATTTATTTATTATTAAATTTTGTTAACCGGGTAAGCTCACTGGGCCCCGAGGGTCCCTTTTTCAGGGGTGACCCAGAGTTTTTAGAATTTTAGACAATAAACACAGTTTTTTCGCAAATCAGTCACAGTTCAGTAATTTGTAGTACAATTTTCAAGTAAAACAGTGCCTTAGCAAGACAGGATATGCTAATCAGCAAGACAGGATATGCTAGTCAGCAATAAGCAAACCTAAAGTACCAAAATGGTATGCCTCAGCGAGACAGAATGAGATAAAGCTGCTAGAAGGCTTAGCTGCAAAAAGGGGATGGCAGGAATTGCAGTTGTTGACAGTAAGTAGCCAATAAATTGAAACATCAGATAGGAGTGGGTGGAGACTGTGTGCATTTAAAGGAGGCCTGGGAGGGGGACAGGGGGTGGGATGAAAAATCAAGGGGAAGTTTGCAGAGCTAGCACTGAATCAGTGCACATACAGTTGGAGAGAAACTGCAGCTGGGGGGAATGGTAAGTTACTTTAAACGGGCCGAGCAGAACAGGCTAAATTAAAATATATAAATTAGAAGCTAGCACAGGGATGCAGGCTTACATTAAGCCACATGTCTTGGGTGCTTCTGTCTCAGTTGAGTGAGACCAGCCAATCAGGGAGCTCTACACAGGCGTGGAGCCAATAGCGCTACCCTAAGAAGGTGCCGAAATTGAAAACAGCAAATTGCAAGTGATGATCTGGTTCAGTGTTCACACAGCACAGAGAAATCGTGGCAATTTTTGAAGCATTGTACCTTATCTGTCTCTTTGGGGGGGGTGGGTGGATCAGGCTCCTTGCACCGCAGAGGTGCTGCGGCTGGATCATGACCACTGCCCGAGGGGACAAGTGGCACCTGTAAGAAAGGAGACAGCAGATTAAATAGGAGCAGATGGGGGTGTGTGTCTAAACAGAGACACACAAAGAGAGTTGAGTACCAACTTGAAAGCCAAGTTAGGGGGCAGTCTCAGACAGAGGCAAGGTGCCAGCTAACTCGGGAATCCAAAACAAGCACAAAAGAACAGATTGATGGGGGAGGGCAGGAGGGACAAAACAGAGACAGAGGAGGACAGGGGGACAAAGGAAAATTATTATGAATGAAAGTCAAGGGCAGGAGCCTTAGGCTCAAGACAGAGGCTACACAGATTTTACAATTCACTGAATTTTCTAAGTCCATAACAGTAAGCATGTAAACCCAGTACAGTCTTAAATAGGATTAAAAAATACATATATTAACAAAGCCAGTAAAACTTTTTTACAAACTCAGTTCAAGGCAGTGTACAGAGTGAAAGCTTAAATGGGGAAAAATCAAGGGGAAGTTTGCAGAGCTAGCACTGAATCAGTGCACATACAGTTGGAGAGAAACTGCAGCGGGGGAATGATAAGTTACTTTACACAGGCCGAGCAGAACAGGTTAAATTAAAATATATAAATTAGAAGCCAAGTACAGGGATGCAGGCTTATATTAAGCCACATGTCTCGGGTGCTTCTGTCTCAGGTGAGTGAGACCAGCCAATCAGGGAGCTCTACACAGGTATGGCACCAATAGCGCAACCCTGAGAAGGCGCTGAAATTGAAAACAGCAAATTGTAAGTAATGAGCCGGTTCAGCGACTCATGATATGAAAATAATATTTTTTCATATTATAAGTCACAAAAAAAGATATAACATGTGAAAAAAAAAACATTCAAAGGCATTTGTTGAACAGTTAACTGCAGAATCCAGCTGAGATGGTCCCAATAAGGAAGCTACATGTGTCGATATCAAATAAACACATCCTTTTCTTGAGTTATTTCATTTTGTTTCCCTCGCTAACTGTAAGGCAAAATGGTGGCCACATGAAAAAGGATTTCACATTTGCGGCAAAGGATTACCCATTTGCAACAAAGGATCCTTTTCCAAGTGGCACATCTAACTGCTCCCATTGAAAAATAATGGGAAATTTTAAAATTGAATAAGTTTGGAATGGATTCAAATTTTTTCACCAAACCTTCAAAAGGCACATCTGAGTTGGCCCGGTGGCGCTGAGGGCTGAGGAGCTGGACATCTTACCTTGCGCTACTCTGGCGACCCGGATCCGGGAACAACCTCAGGTCATCAGGGTGCTGGCGCGTGGGGGGGGGGAGGGAGGTGCAGGATTGAGCAAGCCAGTAGGCAGCTCCCCTCTCCAGGGGGTGGTGGGGGTTGGTTGTCGCCCCCCCCATAGTTCTGCTCCCGCCAGGTGGAGATCTGGTGGGTAGCAAGTGCAGCAGCATCATTACTGGTGGGTAGAAGGAGCTGAGCTAGCGCCACGGTGTGTGTGCATGCATCGACATGCATGCACGGCCATGTGTCAGGGCCTCAGGCTGGAAACGGGAGAAAACCTACAAAATACCACAAAAATCTATATGGGGAAAAAAAGGCACATCTGTGACCCAAGACCTTTCTACCCTAAAAATCTCAGACCAAAATTCCAAGCCATTTCTGTGCAGTGGCATGACAAATAATTTAACAAAACATGGTAATTTCCACATTTTTGGACACTCTGTATCTCCCCACCTACACATCCAATCAGATCAAAATTTGCCACACCAAGAGATCTTTGGTCCCTGCTGGTGCATGCAAAATTTCATGTGAATCACTTAAATGGGTTTCAAAGTTATTAAAGTGCAAAACTTTGAGCTTAATATAGAAGCGACTGTTGAACCCTAACCATAGGGGGTGCGACCGCGTCTGTGTGTGTGTATAGACATATATATATATTTTGAAAAAAACTGCATTAATGCATCAGTTAGGGTTGATAGCACAGCGACAAAAGTTTGGAAATTGTATGTTATGGATACCAACCCTACCACCCCCACCATCCATACACCAACAGAGAAACAGTAGTGCTATGGGTTCATCTGGCCCAACTCTCACCCCATTCCATCAGTAAACAAGCTGACATGCTACATTATAGGAGAATGGGGAGAGAGTTAGGCCCGATGACCCCATGGCACACACCGAGGTCTGTTGGTGTGTGTAGGGTGGGGGTGGGATGTTAGGGGTGGTAACCCTAACATCGAATTTCCAAACTTTTGTTACTGTGCTATCAACCCTAACTTGATACATTAATGCAGCTTTTTGCAATAAATTACCCCTCTTTTTGAGAAAGTGTAAGGTAACTGGCATGTGTTTGTGGGAGCACGGGTCCTTCGGGCCCTGCGCTCCCTTCATGCTGCCCATTTTTGCATAATAGTATGCGTATGTGGGAGCAGAGGGCCCTGTGCTCCCACTTACACATAAGTTCAGAGACATACAGCAGCTTTATAGTACTGAGCAGGAACCCTTGTAACACTAATTTGGCAATATCTCAGTAACCGTAGCAACTATGAAAAAATTCCACTGCAGTTATAATCATGACTTTAAAACCTCCACACGGGCTTAGCCCACCTAAGCCACCCAGTGCAAAAAATCTGTATCTCGAATAGTTTTCAAGATACAGGCACCGCAGTGTTATCCTATAGGAAATTTCTCAGCTTCAGAGCACCGTAACTTTTGAACTGTTTTACATTTTTTTTTACCAAACCACCAAAAGGCACATCTGTATGACCAGGGCTTGCCACCCTGCAAATTTCAGCCCAAAAGCCTCAATTGTTTAAGTGCAGTGGGGTGGCAAAGAAATGATATTTTTGGGGGTAAGTAGTGTCGCAAATTGCGACACTTTCACAAATTTTGCAAAAGAACGGGTGTAACACTTTTGCAAATTGCGAAAGTGACGCATTCATTCTGTCGCAATTTATGACAGTACGTGGGACCCAATCTTGGAAAAGGCATTTCTGGGGAGTTTTGAAAAGAACTGATGGCAGCATTGTGTTCTTCATGACCCGATTAGGTAAACACAACTGCCAGTGTTTACCTAGGGGCAGTAGAATTTTAATTTCAGTCTTTTTCTCTGCCACTAACTGAAACAAGATAGTGGCGGCACAACACTACTGAGGGCATTTGCAACAGTTAAATGTGCTGTCATGACAGTACCGGGCTGCTTTCAAGAGGCACATACATTTTTTCCATTGACTATAATGGGAAAACTCAAATCTGAATAACTTTTAGATAGATTAATACTTTTTCACCAAATCTTCAAAAGGCACGTCAGTGAGCCAGACTGCATCTTCCCTGAAGATTTCTGACCAGACAGACAAATCATTTGGGCTGTAGCCCCGAGCAAAGAAATGTGCAAAATTCCCATTTTTGCAAATTTTTTTGCACTCCGTAGCTCCACAACTGCTCATCCGACCGTAGCGCAACTTGCCAAATCCAGAGATCTTTGATACCCTACCATGCATGCAAAATTTCAGGCAAAATCCGTATACGGTTGCAACGTTATTAAAGCGCAAAATTTGGGGTTTAACATAGAAGTGGCTGGGCAACCCTAACTATAGTTGCACTACAGTGCAGCTGTAATATATATGTATATATTCATTTGTTTCCTTTTTTTTTTATACTTCTAAGCTGGATGAGCAAAGCTGCCCTTTTTCACCGGCGACAAGTTTTAACACAATTAACAATGAACAAGAACAACAGTAAGGTAAACAAGCATATTAGGACAATAAATACAATGGAATACACAAAACAGTACAGTATATGTGTGTGTGTATATATATATATATATATATATATATATATATATATATATGGGTGTGTGTGTATATATATATATATATATATATATATATATATATATATATATATTTGATACTGGTCAGACAGGTAAGAATGAAACCATTAGACCAAGAGGTCAGGAGATCTGCACCTGCTTGTTTTTTGAGTAGGACAGGATGTGCCACTGTGTCAGATGCTTTGGTCTTGATTTGAACTCTAGATTATGTTACCATTGAGCACATTTAGGATAATGTATGGGCAGCCATACACAACAAGCCTGTGTCTGCATTAAGAGGTTTCTATGGCAACCAGGAACTTCAATAGTGAAGCTTTGGAGGTTCGTTGGTTGCCACAGAAAACCTGAGATGAAGAGACAGGCTTTTCTGTGAATGGATTCAGGGTCTGCAGTACGTTGTCCTACAAGGAAAGACTTACAGAACTGAATATGTACTCCGTGGAGCAGAGAAGAGAGAGAGCAGGGACATGATTGAAACATTCAAGTACATAAAAGGCATTAACAAGGTACGGGCACAGGAACTTTTTCACTTCAAAAAGGGCCCAGGACCAGGGGACATGAACTCAGGCTGTAAGGAGGAAGGGAGGTTCTATACCAACACCAGGAAGTTTTTCTTCACAGAAAGAGTGGTGGATGCATGGAACAGCCTGCCCCAAGAGGTTGTGGGGGTCAATACTGTGGGGGGATTCAAGAATGCATGGGATAGACACAAGGGAGCCCTGACTACAATGAGCAACTAGAGTGTCAAAATAGGTCTAAACAAATGGGCAGACTAGATGGACCAAGCAGTCTCCTTCTCCCGTCAATGTCCATGTTTCTATGTATGCCCATGCATGATCTTTTATAGTGTATGGGCATCCATATCCATTTCAGACACTCTACTTACTTTCAGTGAACTGGGGGACGGGGGGCTCTTGGGGGTTAGTGGCAGGCTCAGATTACTGATTCCCAGTGTGGTGCAGTTTTTTATGGAAATTCAAGTTAAAAAAAAAACAGCTTCCCGCTTGATTGGATAGATAGGAAAGCAGCTGTGTGAAAACATTCTATATTGTTATGCGGCAGTAGTGACATCACTACTGCAGCACAACAACATAATGATGTCACTACTGTAGCACAACATAGAGTATAATGTATGGTCAACTATCGGTACCAAGCATGTGTGGCCATCATGAGGTTGCCATGGTGACCATTTAACCATTGAGAGTGAAGGTCCGGAAGTTTTGGTCAACATGGCTACCTCGAGATGACAATGCACACTTTGTTGTTGACAGTGGACCATATATTGTCTTTTATAGTGTATGGTCCACGTAAACAGCAGGATCCTTACTTTTTCATTTTTTTTATCACTGCTGCTCTCTTTTGGGTCCAGCTCTCACTGCCACAGCCAGTTCAGGAAGATGGAGGTTTGCATAACGCGCATGCGCAAATGCATTCCAGGTTGTTATACCATCGATATGACATACTCACAATGGTACAACAGCATCGTGATGTCACATCAATAGTACAACACTGTGAAACGCTTGAATTTAGGTATTAATATAATTCTACCATACATTATAAGCATATTCCAGGCATAGCAGGGTTCCACCATACACTATATTCATTTTGTGTCACAGCTGGTGCCCAGAGTCTTGATACTTACACGTTATCCAAGACAGAGGGCCGCAAAACAATCAATAAGCCAGCACCAACGGTAGATAAAGCAAAGGCACTGAGTGAACCAAGTACCGCAATGATAATCTTCATGTTCCACTCTGTCATTATGTAGCTGCAGTCACAGATGCCAAACACTAAGAGAGAAAAGAAAAAAAATTACAGTACTCACTATAGTAATAATGTTTCTTCCAGGGGTTTACCTGTGATTCATACAATCTACAATCATCTCAGCCGTCTGTTTTGGCCCTGGAGATGGAACTTGAGAATGTTACGGTTCAAATTCTGCACTGTGGTCACACTTTCCAATGTTGTAATTGCAGATTTATAGCTGAAGACCACAAGAGAGCTGTGCTCATCAATCTGATCTGTGCTTAGTATTATAAATGTAAGAATCCTACACCACACATTAAATGCTACAAAAACGACAAACTTTACAATAATAAAATACTCAAGCAACACACAAATGTTTTGATAGATTCTGAAGAAACCTTTGTACTGAGGTTCTAGAAGGAGAGGTAAGGAAGGATTTGTATGACTCACTAGTAAATCCTCTAGAGGAAATGTCAATACTATGGTGAGGAATTCTTTCTTCTAGCAACAGGAATTTATTAGTGATGTTATACAGTCTGCAGACCCCAAGCAGCACCTTGGGAGGTAGGGTCTGGACCATATGTAGGAAAAAGGTTCTGAAATATTAAAGTATCAAACCTGGAAGCTTTCCAGATTGGATGTTCAGGTGGTAATGTGAATTCAAGGTACATACGTTAGACCAGGTAGCTGTTTTACAGATGTGTGGGAGAAGGATACCCATAAATGTTACCATAGTGCCAGCTGTAGCTCTAGTGGAGTGTGCCAGTAGGCCTTTTGATGACTATTTGCCAGCCTTTTCATAACAGAACAGTATACAAGAGAATATCCAATGAGATACAGTCTTTTTAGCCACTGGCTTGCCTTGGTCTACCTCACCAGTCAGCTGAGTGTTATCAGTTCTGGGCAACTTGATTCTGTCTATAAACCCAAGGCCCTCGAAACATGTAAGCTATGCAGTTTCTCCTCACCAGCGCTTGTGTGAGGCTTCATGTAAAATGCTGAGACCACTTTGGGAAGAAATTTAACATGTGTCCTAAGCAGCACTTTATTCCTGTGGAAAACCATATAATTGGGATCTGTACAGAGGGCCTGCAGTTCACTGACCCTTCTGTTAGAGGTAATAGCTGTTAGAAACATTATCTTCCAGGTCAGGTATATGAGCTCTGCCAAGAATATGGGTTCAAAAGGAGGCTTCATTAGCTGTGCTAGAACTCTGTTCAAATTTCAAGGGGGAATTGGGTCACTCACAGGGGGATATAAGTGGTAACAGTTGCCTTTTTCAGACATTTGTGAATGGGATCTGATAGCCTCTTTGAGGAAATCAGTCACAAGATGTTCATATATTCAACTTTCTCTATATCCACCTCTGTCTCAGTGGACTAAAAGTTAAGCATGATTGCCATTTGGCTTATGAATTCTAAATATGAGGTAAAATCCTCATTTGATCTGGGAGAGGAACCAAAGCCCTGTTCAGGGGACACCACAGGTTCAGTTGGTTCCTCCTTCTCTTCCTCTTCCTTCTGATCCACGCCCTGTTCAAAATACAGTGACTGAACAGAGGGACAGAAATGGGGTTCCACATGGCTTGCATGGCTTGGAAAACTGCAATGTATGCTTTCTGTAGACCAGGGAGTTAATAGTTTTCTCTGGCATTGGCTGCTGTGGCTCTATTTAGGGCAGATGAACCGTGCTGAGTTTATTCTATTTATTTAAATATTTGTTTGTAATTTATGACCAGGAAAGGCACACTACACTGTGACAGCTTGTTTCCAGGTGTGTACTGGAGTTGGTGAGTTGCATGAATCTGTTTTTATCGATGTTGAAAGGTTGACAATGACACCAGGGAACCTCCTACTTTTAGAAACACAGAAACTGATGGCAGCTAAGGACCACTTGTCTCACCAAGTCTGCCCTTTCACCCTACCTACTTCAATACTGCAGACCCTACTTAGTCTCTGGCATTACCCTCCCTTTCATAACCACTAAGATTCCCTTATGCCTATCTCATACATTCCTGAATCCTGTTACAGATTTTGCCCTGACCACCTCCACAGGGAAGCTGTTCCAGACATCCACTATTCTTTCTGTGAAGAAGTACTTCCTCACATTTCCCCTGAATCTATCCCTTCCAGCTTCATAACATGATCTCTTGTTCCTGAGCATCTTTTTTTCTGAAAAATACTTCCCTCTTGTACTCTGTTTATACTCGTGAGGTATTTGAAAGTATCAATTATATCTCCCCTCTCCCTCCTTTCCTCCAGGGTGTACATATTGAGGTATTTTAGTCTCTCCTCATAGGGTTTTTGATGCAGGCCCTGAACCATTTTAGTTGCCCTCCTCTGGACTGCCTCTACTCTGCCCATGTCCTTCCGGTGATGTGGTTTCCAGATCTGGGCACAGTACTCTAGGTGAGGACTCCCCAATGATTTATACAGTGACATCACCACCTCCTTATTTCTTCTGGTGATACCCTCCCTATGCACCCTAGCATCCCACTAGCTCTCTACACTGCCTTGTCACACTGTTCAGCCATCTTTAGGTCATCGGATATGATTACCCCCAGATCTCTTTCTTGCTTGGTGGTCATCAGCACCACTCCACCCATCTTACTTACTTACTACTTGCCAGCAGAAACAGGCCACATGGTCTATCAAGTCTGCGCAAGTGTGCAGCTAGCACCCCACTTTCCGCAGCTGCCCTTCCCCCAATTATCCCCCACACAGATGAATGCCAACTGACCTTGAACCAGATTAAGCTGGTGGTGGTGGTATGTTTAGTGAATGGGGGAACTTTGGCCAGGATTCTGGGGAAATTCCCCTACTCTGCAGTAGGGGGACTCTTTGACCATTTTGATCTGTTGCCCAAAATGGCTGCCGTCCCAGACTCTGGAGGGGGTGCTTGTGAAGCTGCTCTGCATCCTCCATCTCCTATGGACACTTTTCAGCCTATTGTTCGGTAATTTACTCCATGTTCTGGTTTGGATATCCCTGAGCCTGTTCTGGATTCTAGCTCTGGAGTATTGCCTTCTCCTATTGCACCTCTCTTTACATCTGCTGAAACGCTGACTGCAACTACTTCATTTTTGAGCATTCTGGAGGATTGTGCCGTCCCCCTTACCTCCTCACAACTATGACAAGTCTTTTTATTACATCTCTCTCGGTTCAGACGGATGGCTTTGGAAGATGATAATCTACACCCTACCCTACCACCTGATTCGAATACTTCAGTCTCCCTGCCACTCAGCTCGTCTTAACAAGTTCAAGGACAGTTTCAGTCACCTACCTGTACTGCGATACTTCCTCTGGTTTCTTCCTCAGCTCCCATGGCCGTTCCTTGGGAATCCATGCTTCCTGGCTCGGACTAGTCTCCGGCTTCCACCCTCTGTGCCGCCGGTTAGATCCAGCGACTTCCTGGTGCACCTTGGACTTCGCCTTAACTGGTTAGTGCAGCGGATATCATTCTGACGAATTTGGCTACTGACATTTCTGTTCCTGTTACCCCTCCAGTGCTGCAGTCTCTTTTGGAACTTTAACCCCGCAGTTCTTCCTCCCTCCCGGATACAAACTGCTGGCCAACCGTCGACTCCTACACCTTGCTCACTGCCTGTGCAGGACTCTCTCTTGGAACCGGGACTTACAGTTCCACATCTTCCATCTTCAGAGGATAACCTTCTTCACCATCCTATGGATCCTGTTCTGCCTCCCCCTCCCACGGAAGAGACTACACCGGATCCCCCATTTTGCCTTAGTGATCTTTTTCAAAATCTGGGGACTCCTGTTCAGTGTAGGAATGCTGTCAGACTTAAGTATTTTGAGGACCTCTCTAATGCACCAGACAGGCAGACAGTCTTACGTTCTATGTTACGTGATTCTTTGGGTATTTCTACCAGTGACCTGTTTGCCTTTATACACGTTAAGGGGGAGACTATTTATGACCTGAGTTTTAAGAATGTATACACCTTGGAAAGGTTTTGGGTGAAATATGACTTAGTTAAATCTCAGCCTTTGTGGTCGCCCTTTATGCTTATCCCTCTTATAAAACCTGCAGTGAAGGTTATAACTCTTCTTTTCCGTAATGCGGGTGTAAGCATAGTGGACATCCCGTACTGGCTCAAGCAGTGCTGTGACATTCTCGAGGCTCCTCGTCCTATTCTGGACGAGGACCTCATCTGGACGGGGGGTTGGAAACTGAAGGTACAATTACGACAGATGGATAGGGGCATATCCCATTTGCCAGACAGTTTTTATATCGGTAGAGATTGGGGTTTGTGTTTTTACCCTGGACAACCTCAAACTTGTCATAAGTGTGGGACGTGAACCCATCTCAGCCATACTTGCACCGAGCTGCATTGTACTATCTGCTTGACTTATGGTCATGTGAACCAAGGTTACCCTAACCCACAGAAGTGTAATGTTTGTGAAGAGCAAGGGCACACTTACCATCGGTGCCCTTGGGCAGATCACAATAGGCTTGACCGCCCTCCTCAGGACCAAATGGTGCTCATCTCTGACTCACAATCACAAATGCTGAACCAGCGTGAGAGGGAACACAAAGATTTTGTGCCCCCCCCACCAAAGATGCTTCTCCATCCACCTCTCGAATATCAGACCAGACAAGTCCAGATCTGGCTCCTTCTTGTCCAGAGCCAGTTTCTGAGGTAATTGTTCCCAATGATACCTTGCCCCCTCCTCCTCCAGCCCAGGACCCCTTTGTAGAGGTGGCACAGAATAAGAAGGGTAAATCAAAGGGTAAGCGCAAGGCTCCCAACCCTTCCCCCAGACAATCTATCTTAATCAGGAATCGCTACCAGGCCTTGTCCAAATGGAAGCAGTGGGGTGACATAATGGATGAGGAAAATGATTCTGAATCTTCTCAGGCTTCTTCTCTCAATATGGACTACTCTTTGATTCCCTATTGGATCCTTTCCCTTCTAACTCAGATAACGGACATCTCACGGGGGTTACTTGATGGTCCCGTGCTTAGTGCTTCCTTTTGTTCCTCTACCCCCTTATATCTGTGGGATTCGGTATTCGCTGTTTCACACTGAACGTGTGCAGCATAAAGTCCCATAAGAAACTTCTTACTACTTTTCAGTTGCTCCTGGATCTTCCCCATGATTTCTATTCTCTTCAAGACATGCGTCTCGAGACCCGCTATGAGCACTGTCAAGCTTCTACTGCTTGGACGAAGGGTCCCTCTTATTGGTCCTTAGGTGAGGATCAATGCGATGGTCTGAGTATTTTGTTCTCCAACTTTGATTGTGCAGTTACTCGACTGGTAGATCTGGTCCCTGGCTGCGTTTTAATGCTCAACTGCACATTCCGCTGCTTGAAGCTCAGAATCATAAATGTTTATGTGCCACAGAGTATTGCTGTGTGTTCGGATTTATTTAGGTTGCTCCAGCCTTATTTGCATACCTCTTGGCATCTCTATCTGGGGGGAATTTCAATTGTGGACTTACCCTATTAGATAAGGGAATTTCCTCTCGGAAACTCTTTGGAGACTCTATTGCATTGGATACTGTTCTTCGGACTGCCTCTCTTCAGGACAGCTATTGTGCAGTGCACCCTACGAGAGCTAAGACTTACCATAGGGGTCATTTAGCCACTTGTATTGATTTCTTCTTTTTATCTCAGCACGTCTCGGTTAGGCATGCAACAGTTGTTCTTTGTGAGACCTCTGATCACATGGTCATCTCCTTACTTTGTGTTCCCTCTACTGCCTCCTATCCTCTTGTTGTTTCTTCTCATTAGAAGTTGAACTGCTCCCTGTTGTCTGACGGGTGCATTGTCCAGGATTGTCGAGAGCTTTTTGTTGGCTCGTATTTCAATTTTGGATGCATATACCTCCCCTTTAAGTTGGTGGGTTGCTACTAAGTTGGACCTTCAGCATTTTTTTTCTTCGGTATGCTAGATGACACTCAGCCTCTTCTTAAAATCAGTATTTGCTTTTGAGACGGCATCTGCAGGATGCTGTTTCTAGCACCTGTGAGTCAGGTCATGATTATTCCTCTCTTACTGCCTCTTTGAAAGCCGGGATGGTGGGGTTGCAATATGATAGGGCTCGCTCTTTGCGTCTTGAAGCATCTAGCGGTGCACGTTCTTCTAAAGCTTCTTTTGATATTTATAAACAATCTTCTGACAGGGTGTCAGCCACTCACATTGACAGTCTTATAGATCCAGGTATGACTATGGTATATGATTCTATTTCATCTTTGCAGCAAAAAGTCTTTTCTCATCTGGTTGGTGTTTTCGGAACCCCCACGGTGGTCCCTCCAGTTTTTGATTCCTTTTTGGATTTTCAGGTTCCCACGCCCTCTCCTGAACTTTGTACTAAGATGATTGCTCTGATTTCTTTGGTAGAGGTGCAAGACACGATTAAAAGGCCGAAGCGCTGTACTTCACCAGGGCATGATGGTCTTCTGGCGAAACTGTATCTGGCATTTCCAGAAAGGTGGATTTACTTCAGCTTCTTACGGAGTTTGAACGAATGTCTGGTTCTAAGCTGAATTATGGCAAGAGTTCTGCATTATATCTCCTGATTCAACAGTCTATTAGTTCTCTTTCTTTTATTGCTGGAGTTCCTCTGCAGTTTGCCCCGATCAAGATATTGGGTTTAACCTTTGGTGCTCCTGATGATGCTCTCTCCAACTGGACTGCTGCTCTTGACAAGGCCTCCCATGTCGTTGCTTCATGGAAAGGCCGTACTATTGCAAAGAGGAAGCAGGTTTTGTTACTTAAGACCTTTGTTCTTCCCTTGTTTCTTCATTTGGCTTCAGTTTTTCCTATCCCCTTCTCTTTAGAAGCCCAGGTATACAATATATTCTTTCAAGGCTTTTGGGGGAGCCGCTTAAATCCGATTAAGAGATGCTACATGTACCTGGATTACTGCCATGGTGGTGTGCGGATGTTGAGTCCCTTGGTGTTTTTTCACTGTCTGTTTTTCAAATTTACTTTTCTGTACCTTTTGAGTGATTCACCTGCCTTCTGGTTCTCTCCTCTGCACAGTTGTGTTGCTCCATTGTGTGCTCTATGGAAGCGTTCCCCCTCAAGTAATCCCCTGGAATTTCCGTAGGTTTCACCTTCACGGATTTATTATTCCCTCTTTTTTGAAACTCCTTCAGTGGTGTTTGAACCCTATGATGCTCCTCTCTGCCTCAAGGAAGTGTTTATATCAGCATGTTTTGGGGACGTCCTTTTTGGACTTGCCAGTACTGCGGGACTCCCTTGGCACTGTGCTGGACTCTTCCAGAGTTTTTCACCAAGTGATCCCCATATCCCACATAGGTTATGGGATGTTACTTGGTTGTCGTGTCATGGTAGACTGGGTGTCCGAGATAACCTGAAGCATAAGGCCCACGAGGACAGGTTTTGCCCTCGTGATATGTGTCATTCCATCCTCGAGACCATGATGCATTTTTTGATTGATTGTCCTTATTCCCACCCAGTGTGGACACTTCTCCTCCATAAGTGGAAAGAGAAAGCCCTCCCAATTCTCACCTATGATATTTTGATTTTGGGGATTTATCCCGTGGGACTACACCGTTATTGTCCCAGTACTTTAGGGTTGATTTTTGCATTTTGTCATTTTTATTTATGGCAGGCTAGGTGTGCTTTTTAACTACAACAGATGGTTAGTAGCCCTGTTCAGATAATCACCCAAATTTTACAGGGCTTGCAAGCTGTTTATTTTTCAGAGTGGGCAACCGTACCACCTGGAGTTTTTCGTAAGTATTGGGGTTTGTGTTCCTGGATTTTCTCATAAAGGTGTTTCTTATCCTTTTAGGATTTGATTTGTATGTTATTTTTCTGCTCTTATTTGTTGTGTATTTATTTTTTTTCTGTCACTTTTGTATGCATACTTACTCCTTTGGTTGGGTGGGATTGGGGATTATGTTCTGATTGAGCTTATACTGGTTTTTACTGTTATACCTATTGTGTTTCTTCTTTTTGTATGCGATTTCCTTTGATTTGCTTTGTATGATGTAATACACTTGTTTTCAGTTTTGATTAAGTTTTTGAATAAAAAATTCCCCTAAACTTCCTGCAGGGAGCCTTGCTTCCTGTGAGCAGAGGGGACCCCTTTGTCTGCAGCACCAAGATGGCTGCTTGGCAGGCTACTGGAGTGGAGGAGGAAGAGATGATTCTTGATGAACAAACTGCTGTACTGGATATTGGTGTAGTTCCTTCCATGAATATTGATTCTGCTGATAATGCAATGGATGTTGCCCTGGACAATATTCAAACTGACTCTGACCCTGCACAGATGACTTTATTACCTGAGTTGCCAGAGAATAGTTTTTCTGATGGCAGTAATAGCAGTGAACTTCCACTGGATACTCTGGGTGAGCAATCACACTTTTCTATTGAAACTGCAGATATTACGGCACAGCTTGTTGCTGAGGAAAAACAGAATTTGTTTAAAAAATGCAACTACAAAAGAAGCTCCATGACGTTAAAGCTGACAAACTGAAAGACACTGTCAAGGGAGCACAGCTGAGCAAGCATGACGTAGGTGCATCAAAGGATTCCTCGGGGAGCTGGGCGGTGGCCATAGAGCAAGCAGAACACCAAGAAATGCAGGGAAAAGGGCTTTCAGCAATTGCGTCAGGTATGGCAATTTTGGGTGAACAGACACCTGGCCTAAGACATGCTGCAGAAGGTGAAGTTACTCCACAGGTAGCGTGGTCAGTGGATACTGCCTTGGAAAATGCAGGGTGGGAGCAGAATAAACATACAGGTCAGTGGGTTTCAGGCTCATCACCTATTCGTATGCCAGAGTCAACTGCAAATTCTGCACCTGTCATTGTACAAATTCCAGATTTGGAGGTACCTCCTGAACTCGAACTAACACAGAATCCTGTTTTAAGGCTACATCAAAATACTGACTCTTCAGAACATAGCGCTCTGAATGGGGGACACCCCAATACATCTAATGTTTTACCGCAATTACCTCTTAATATTGTGAATAAAGATGCTCCGAGGTCATTTTCCTCTTTATTTAAGTTTCCTATTTTTCCAGCTAAAATGCATAATGCGGTGCATCTGTCCTATACTGGAGGTATGTCTGGACCTCCTGATCGACTATTTGTAGCCAAAACTCTCTTGAAGGACTCTATGAAGTTCTTTGCCAATGAACCATATGCACTGATCCATGTTTCTGGAGAAACTACGTTCGATGTTAGTTTTAAGTCTCTCAATGGTTTGGAGAGGTTTTGGATTAAGCACAGTACACTAAAGAAATCTGCCCTTTGGGCACCATTTGTTGCAATAGCACTGACTAAACCTGCACACAAGACTATTACTGTGTCATTTCGCAACGAGGGGGTCAGTGTCAACAACCTTACTTACTGGCTGAAACAGAAATGTACAGTACTTGAAGAACCAGTGGCTCTGTTGGACTCGGAGAACATATGGACTGGGGGATGGAAGGTTAAAGTTTTGTTAAAAACTGCTACTACTGGTGTTATTCATTTGCATAACTCTTTTTTGGGGGGAACGGGATGGGGGATTCTTTTTTATGTGGGACCGACAGAAATGTGCTACAAGTGTGGCTCAGTGGCTCACTTAAATAGCATATGTGATCAGATTAGGTGTAATATCTGTGGACAACTGGGTCATGTTAGTTCTCAGTGTACAAATGAATGTAAGTGTAATCTCTGAGAAGAGATAGACCATACCTTTCAAAATTGTCAATGGGCTGCACATAACATACCTGACCAGGCTGATGGGAGGGGGAGCTGTGCTTGCTAATCACTTCAATACAAAAAAAGAAATTGGTTTCTGCTAGATTGCAACATCAGCAAGGGGTTTCAATGGCAGACCCCCCCCCCTGGGCCTCTCAGTCAAAACCCATCCCCCCCACTGAAGCTCTATTGACTTGTGCTAACTTGGAAAAATCAAAAGAAACCTCTTTAGAAGAACAGACTTGGGGGGGATCCACAATCCAAGATATCAATGCTATGTCTGTTGTTTCTGAAACCTGTCCCTCCACCTCCGGGGATCATCCCAGAGATCTTATGCCTCCCCCCCCCTTCCTCCCCTGACTGGTTCTGAAATCAGTTCTAAAGTAAGTGCTACAAGACCTAGTACTAGGGCTTCTGTATTAAAATCACAGCTAACTGATGTACCTTTACTGAATAAGTTTGATGTACTACAAACTGAATTTACGGAAGATGGTTCTGATGACTCATCTGTAGCATCTTCTGTGCCAGACGTTACCACTGACACTGAAAAAAAAGAAAGGGGGAAAGGGCCTCAAAAAAAGAAAGGCTAAACTGAAAAAAACAGTCTGCAAGGAGGGGGAAATGTAAATGATATACAGTAGGTATTCATATTTATTCCTTTTTCCCAGTTATACTATTACTGTGAATAGTATAAAGAGGGCTAGCAAAATAAAGGTGTTTTTTTCCTTTCTGACACATTTATCTTTTGGTGTTTTCTTTCTCCAGGATGTTCGTTTTCATTCCATGAAAGAAACACTGCTAGCTTCAAAAGAATGGTATGCTGGGCCTTTGTATTGGTCTATAGGTCAGGACAGGTCTCGGAATTTTGTTTAAATTGCCTGAAGTTCATCTTTTAAAATTATATGATTTAGCACCAGGCAGAGTTTTGATCTAGGATGTGTTAATACAAGCTACTCTAGTTAGGTTAATAGATCTGTACGCACCCCAAACAAAAGTGGAACGTTGTGAAATCTTTAATTTAATACAACCTTTTTTGTTTACTGCCCATTATGTAGTTTTTTTTCAGGTGATTTTAACTGTCCATTAAAAGCTACTACTCTTAAAACGTACTGAGATTTGAATCTCTTAGCTCAAATAGTACATAAAGCAAGTCTCAAGGATTCTTTCTTTCCATATACTAAATTAGCCTCTCCTACTTTTCAAAAGGGGCATTTAGTCTCTAGGATTGATTATGTTTTTGTGTCTACTTCTTTGTCAATACTTTCAGCTAATACATATCCAGTAGAGTTTTCAGATTATAATATGATGGGAATTTAAAAGGGCTTACAAGCAGAAGTACAGAGAGGTCCAGGTTTTTGGAAGCTGAACACTTCCCTATAGTCTAATGAACAGACACTACAAACTCTTGTTCACTTTCTATCAGCAAGAAAATCAGTATTTTCCATTTTTGATGAGCCTACCTTGTGGTGGGAAGATCCCAAAAGAGATGTGCAGAAGTTATGTAAAAATATGAGTAAAAGTACACAAAAAATTACAGTACTTTCATTATCTACAACAGAGGAAAATTCTGCAACAGCTGCTCTCTATGATGCTTGATACCGGTCAGAATCTCATACAACAAATAAACACAGTGAAAAAACATACAATGGACTATCATGCACAAAAAAACAAGGTTTTATATCATCAGCAACAGTTTGGTGCAAAAGGGAAATTTGGTGAGGTTTGTCCCTTTGCGTGTTATGCTTCACAGGTACGGGCAAAAGGGATGTCTGCCCTACTGGGAGATGATGAAGTTACCTATTCATCTAAAGAAAGTATGCTGGGAATTGTAAGTCAATATACGGCACAAATCTATGGTCTGCTCAAAATTGATAGAGAGTGTCTAATGGCCTATTTTTCAGACTTACAAGTTCCAGCTGTTGATATCAATACAAAATCACACATAATTTGGCCTATAACAGTGGAAGAAGTGAATGCTGCATTATCTACGTTAGCAGGAGGAAAGGCTCCTGGACCTGATGGACTTCCTAATGAGTTACCAAAATTGATAGGCCCAGAATTGATAGAAGAGACAACGTCTGTTTTTAATTACATATTAACTAACAAGGCAGTACCCCTCCACATGAACATGGGAATATTAACATTTATATATAAAAAGGGGAACAGGAGATTATTAAAGAACTGGAGGCCCATTTGTTTATTAAATTCTGACTTTAAGTTGCTTACAAAAATATTGGCAAGTAGGTTGGCCTTGGTGGCACAACAAGTTGTTTCTAATGCTGAATCTTATGCTCTTCCAGGAAGAAAAATTCAAGATAATTTGTTATTTTTGAGAGAGACTGTAGAAGTGAGATAAACTACAGAGTTGAATGGGTATTTAGTGTCTTTGGACCAAGAGAAGGCTTTCAATAGGGTGAATCATACATTCCTATGGGAAGTTTTAAGACATTATCATGTCCCTGGGGTATATATAGAATGATTGCAAACCATTTACAGCACAGCTACAGTAACCCCTATGATGCAAGGATGAAAGGACTCTCTGGTACATCTTCAAAGAGGAGTTAGACAAGGATGTCTGCTCAGTCCTATATTGTATAGCTTCTTTATAGATCCTTTGTTAAGGAAAATTAATGAACACCGTCTGGTAGTGCCAATCCAAACAAGATAGGAAAACCTCCCTTTTAAAGTCATGGCACATGCAAATGACATGACCCTCCTTGTCTGGACTCAATCTTCATTAAGAATGGTTTTAGACTTATGCAAACAGTTTGGGCAATTATCTGGGGCATCATTAAATATAGACAAATGTGTAGGCCAAAATTTAAATTATGCTTCACAGCAGATAATGAGTATTGAGGGGATTATTATAAAACCAAGGCAGTATAGCGCAGTGATTTAAGGCTCTGAGCTGCAAATCTGGTGACATCCAGCAGGCCAGACCTGGGTTTGAATCCCACAGCTTCCACTTGCATACTGTGTGACCCTGAGTAAGTCACTTAACTTCCCTGTGCTCCCAGGTTGCACCTGTAAAAAAACTTTCAGCTTAGTGTGCTACTCCTGGTTAAACAACTAAATAAAAAATATTAATATATTAGATATATGGTTTGGGAAAGGTGAACTGGATGATTTAAATTGGAGTAAACAGTTAGCAGTAGGGAGGGAGAGGGTAGGTTTATGGAATAGAGGTAAATTGATAAAAAAATGGGTTTATCTTATAAAACCTTTTTTAGGTCTAGTTTTTTTTTATGTTTAAGTTATATATTTCTGCCCCCAAAACATTAAGAGACTGAACTCCTTAGTATTTTTTTTTCAGGCTTGTTGGGGGAGTAGATTAAATCCGGTGAAGAGGAATATTTTATATCTGCCCTGAAACAGGGGGGCTTGAATATGATAAACCCTATTTTATTCGATAATAGTTTTTTTTTTGTATGCAAATATAGAATCTCTTTTAATGCAGCA
Organism: Neoceratodus forsteri; assembly: GCA_016271365.2. Classification (NCBI taxonomy): domain Eukaryota; kingdom Metazoa; phylum Chordata; order Ceratodontiformes; family Ceratodontidae; genus Neoceratodus; species Neoceratodus forsteri. Next base: position 472,398,326 of record JADMNL010000022.1, on the reverse strand, counting down.
ACCTATAGGCTGGGCACCTCTGTTGGCTAGAAAGGTTTCTCATTTTGTGGCTCTATGGCATTCAAATGCCTTGAAAATCCTGAAAAAAAATTGGTTATAATCCTAGAATATCTTAGATGTACATTCTTGAGGTTAAAACAATGGCAGGTCACTGTTCAACAGGTGACTAACCTGTCAAGAAGAAAAAATTACTCACCTTAGTAATGTTGTTTCTTCTAATGGAGTCTTGCTATATTATGACAGTAGCAGTTTGTCGCACCACTAGAACTGCTCCGGAGGTGAAATGGTTAATACCATTCCAAAATAGAACTTTGAGCACGAGCTCTAAGAAGCAGCTCTATCTGTGTAATTTCAAACCTGAACTGTCAGATCTTTATGAGCAAAAACTCACTAAGGTCTGTGTGGAAGCTGTAACCTACACTAGCCAAATCTAGCCAAATGGCTACCTAAATATTAACAACCATTGCTGGTCCCAACACCCAAGACTCAAGTCAGGGACCAGAACTACTAACACAATTCTAACAACATGAGAATAAAACAACAGTATAATAAAACACACACACCCCAAACTCCCAAAAGGGAGAAACGCTAAAGGGCATAAAATAGTGCCCACACTAAGTTGCCCAGACCTACCCAAGTAGAAGTTCTGAGAGGGCAGGCTGGGGAGGTTTGTATATAGCAAGACTCATTAGAAGAAACAACATTACTAAGGTGAGTAATTTTTTCTTCAAACAACATGAAGTCTTGCTATATTATGACAGTAGCAGACTACAGCAGTATTCCATGGAGGAGGGCAGAACCTACTTAGGAATAGGCTCTGAAGAACAGCTGTGCCAAACCGAGCATCTCTCCTGGCCTGGACATCCAGGCAGTAATGCTTGGTAAAAGTGTACCTGTTTTCCAAGTAGCAGCCTGGCATATCTCTAATATAGGATGTTCTGGCAGCAGCTAGAGACGCAGCTGTACCCTGGTAGAATGAGCCCCATGCCAGAGGGGGATCTCTGCCCAGTTTCTGATAACAAATTGGATACAAGAGACAATCCACCTGGCAATTGATCTCTTAGTGGCAGGTTTGCCTTTCCCAGCTTCACCATAGGTAAGGAAAAGTTGGAGGATTCGAACCTGTGACCTTTGCACGCCTATATAGTAACTAAGAGCTCCTTAACATCCAGGTTGTGCAACCTCCTCTCACCAGAAGAGGAGTGATCAGTGAAAAATACTGGAAGGAGATAGATTGGTTAAGATGGAAATCTGAAACCACCTTAGGTAAAAACTTCCTATTAGTCCTAAGGACTACCTTATCCCTGTGGAAAGAAATAAAGTCAGTTTCACTGACAAGGCTACCAACTCTTATCGTCTAGCAGAAGTGATAGCTACTCAGAAAACAGTTTTCAAGTTAGATACTTAAGCTCTGCAGAAAACAGAGGTTCAAAGGGGTTGCATTAACTAGGCAATACAAACATTAAGGTCCCAGGCAGGGTCCGGTTCCCGAAAGGTGGATTAGTATGGAGTAATCCCTTAAAAAACTTGGAAAACACAGGGTGAGTGGAAAGAGGGGATGACTTTCCTGCTGACACAAAAGCAGATACAGCTGCCAAATGGACTCTCAGGGTAGCTGGTCTGAGACCCAAGGAATTAAGATGGACCATGTAATCTAATACAATGGGCAAATCAGCAGATTCTGGGGAAATATTTTTCCCAGCACACCAAATGGAAAACCTTTTCCATTTAGAACTATAAGTAGCCCTAGTGGAAGGCTTTCTGGAAGCCTTTAGGATTTCAAGAACACCTTGAGAGAGGTGTAAATCAGCAAACTCTAACTCCTCAAGAGCCAGGCCTTGAGGTTGAGGGATTTGAGGTCCGGATACCAAACCCTTCCCTGGGCACAAGTTAACAGGTTGTGAATCCTGGGGAGGCAAAGGGGAAGATGGATTGTCAGTGACAGAAGGAGTGGGTATCAGGGCTGCCTGGCCCAATCCGGGGCAATCAGAATCACCCTGCAAGGCTGAGATCTGATTTTGACTAATACTTTGAATAGGAGAGGGAAGGGAGGGAAAGCATAAAGAAACTTCCCCTCCCAATCCAGGAGAAGGGCATCCAGGGGGACTAAGCCCAACACTGGAGGACTGCAACAGAACAGAGGAAGTTTGTGATTGTCTGGGGCTGCAAAAAGATCTATCTGAGGGGTGCCCCATCTGGCAAAGACTATCCCCAGCACTTGAGGATCCAGGGACCATTCGTGATGGCCCTGGAAATCCTGCTGAGAGCATCCATAGGACATTGTCCTTCCCTGGAAGATGAACTGCTATGAGGGAAGTGTTCAGGAATAGGCCAGAGACCACAACTTCATTGCCTCGTGCACAATGCCAAGACCGAGTGCCCCTGTTTGTTGATGTACCACATTGTTGTGGTGTTGTCTGTTCTGACTTGTATCACCTTGTTGTGGACAGATGCAGAAATGCTTGAAGAGCTAAAAGACAGCTCTGAGTTCCAGCAAATTGATGTGGAGCAGAGATTCCCGGGGACCACACTCCTGAGTGGAAAGGTCGCCATGTGGGCTCCCAACCCAGAAGGGAAGCATCTGTAGTGAGAGTCAAATTGTGAGCAGGGGAATGAAGGGACCCCAATCTTAAATTGCTCTGATCCTGCCACCACTGGAGGGCCTGGATCAAGGTTCGAGTCACTGGGACCAACTTGGAAAGGGGTCTCTTCTCTGAGACCAATAGGTTCTCAAGTGAAACTGAATGTCTCTCATCTGAAATCTTGCTCCCTGCACAACAGCTGTGGATGCAGCCATGTGTCCCAGGAGCTGCAGAAAGTGTCTTGCTGGTCGAGAGACCTGCAGGGTGAAGGAGGAGGCCAGGGTCACTAAATTCGTCACCCTTTCTAAGGAAGAAAGCTCTGGCTAGCTTTGTGTCCAACTCTGCCCCTATAAAGGTGAGTACCTGGACTGGTTCCAGAACCGACTTTGGTAGATTTAGCAGAAAGCCCAGGGAGGTGAGAAGCTGCTGGGTAACTTGCAGGTGAGATTTTACCTGTTCTGGGGACTGGCCTACAATGAGCCAATCGTCTAGATAGGGAAACAGCAATCATTTGCCTCCTTAGTGAGCCACTGCCACTGCTAGACACTTTGTGAATACCCTTGGGCAGAGGTAAGGCTGAAGGGCATTGCCTGAACTGGTAATGACCTGAGGGTAGTTCGAATCTGAGGTACTTTCGATGGGAACTTCTGATTAGGACATGGAAATAGGCATCCTTGAGGTCCAGGGAGGCTAACCAGTCCCCTGGCCTTAGGGAGGGTAAAATCATTGCCAGAGTTACCATTTTGAACTTTGGTTTCAAAAGATGCTTGTTCAGATATCTGAGGTCTAATATGGGCTGCCATTCTCCTGTCTTTTTTGGGGTAAGGAAGTATCTGGAATACAGACTCCCACCCTGGTGCAGGGGAAGAACCCTTTCCACTGCTCTGAGAGTCAACAGGGTTGAGACCTCTGCTTCCAGAGCAAGGGTCTCTGAAGCACTTAGGTAGAAAAGTCTGGTTCTCAACTTGGGAAACTTTTGAAGCTGAGAACCAGACCCTGGCTTACTACTTCCAGAACCCACTTGTCTGAGGTTAAAGAAGCCCAGTTCTGACTGGAAGAGTCAGCCTGCCCCTACCAGTAAAGGAGAATCAGCCCTGGGCACCCCATCAGGGTGCCTGCTTAGCAGGAGCTTTAGGCTGAGGGGTGGGAGCAGGCCTGCCCACCCCTCATCTGCCTCTGCCTCTGAAGAAGCCCCTCTTAGCATAGGCAGAGGAGGCCTGAGTCTGGTAAAAAGGCCTACCCCTACCCCTGGGGTTATGCCTCTGAGGAGTGGCTTGCCGCTTCTTAGCTTGGGCACTTTTGTAAGTAATCCTATATTCATCCATCTTTTTCATGTAATTCTCTGTCTGCTCCCCAAACAGAGAATTTCCCACCACAGGAAAATCCATAGCCTTAGTCTGGGTAGTCTGTGACAGACTAGTACACCTGAGCCAGGCCAACCTACGAAAAGCTACAGATGTGGCCATGACCCTAGAGGAAACATCATTAACATCCACAGCAGCATGAAACTGTACCTTAGAAGCCTCAATGCCATCAGCAGCCACCTGTTCTAGTTCACTAGCCAGCTGGCCATGGGCTTGCTTGGCCAATTCCATAACAGTATCCCATCTAGATTTCTGATACCTAGCTACATAAGCCATATAATTTGCTTGCCTGAGTCCCAGAGAGGCTGCCATATACTGTTTTTTCGCCATGGCATCAATCTTCCTGGAACTTTGTCAGGAGGATGTGAAGTCGGGGATATTAGCTTTATCACAGGCTGCAGCCTGAACTACCCCAACATGACTGCATTGTTGAGAAAGGAATTCTGTATCAGGACCTGACAATGTGTACCTTCTGTCCATCTTTTATCTACAGGAGGCACAGAATTAGAGCTTTAAAATTTTATTGTTTGCTTCCTAAAAGATCTATGCAAAGGAATAGACAATCTCCTAGACTCTGGAATATCCATCATTTCTACAAAATCAGGCTCCTCTTGCTCATCCACAGCTTCTTCCAAGGGAAGCTGGAGGGTTTCAGCAACTTTTTGTAAAACATAAAATGAGATGGGGACTCAGATAGCATAGGGGAGATTCTAGAGGTCTGTCTGGGGAAATGTCCGTTCAATGGGCACACCAGACCTTCCCAGCCACATTCATACTATTCATAATCATCCCCTCCTCTGGTTCATAAAATTCTCAACATCATATTCCTGAACCACTGGAACCGGACGAACTGACCTTTTGCCAGATAGTGGCGGTTCGGACGGAACCTGAGACAGTGACTGGACAATTTGTATGGCTTTGCTATCTCTGCAGCAGTTGGAGAAGGGGTTTGGACCCAAACCTGCTGACTTTCTTGTTTTCTTTACTGGAATTGGTTCCTCAGAACCAGCTTTTCTTTGCCCGAGGAAGTCTCCGCCTGGTCAGAGGCATCTCCTCTGTTCGGGCACCGAACCGGGCTGGCCATCCAGGTCAGCTGGACTTTTTGGCCTCTCTTTCCCCTGAACCTGCCCAATCTCTTTTCCAGGATGGCTGCAGGAAATTCTACATATCTGGCAGTCTGACTGGAGGTGGTCAAACCCCAGACAATAGACACATGGTGTGTGGGTCAGCCTTGGCAAGACTTCCCCACAGACATCACAGTGTTGAAACCAGTAGACGGTTTTTTCTTTAGGTTTCTCAGACATAATGCCAGCCTAACCAGAAAAACTTGCCCTTTAAGCGGCAGTGCCAGGCAAGGCACCTGGATGATACTCTAACTGTGTCACGGGTATTGGAAAAACCGTAATAAAATCCGTTTTTTAGAACCGATAAGAACTGGAACCGTGACTCTAAAATGTTAAACTTTAAAGTTAATAAGTTTTAAATCCAGCTGATCGGTTCAAAATCGAACCGATAAACTTACAAGTTCCACACAGACAAAACCTTTAATTTACTTAAATTACCACAGACAGAGCTTGAACCGAACGGTTTTGCGGTTAAAATAAAACTATTCTCGGTTGAATCGAACCGAGAAAACACTGTTTAAACCGAGAAATGAACCAAGCAGTAGGAGAACTCTCCGGAGCGACTGTTCACTGAGGCGGAGTAAAGAATCTGACTGTTCAGGTTTGAAATTACACAGATAGAGCTGCTTCTTAGAGCTCGTGCTCAAAGTTCTATTTTGGAATGGTATTAACCATTTCACCTCCGGAGCAGTTCTAGTGGTGGGACAAACTGCTACTGTCATAATATAGCAAGACTTCATGTTGTTTGAAATATTTTTCTTTTTTATTGTCTAATGTCTGTTTTGAGGAAGTGATATTTTCAAGATGTCCAGAGGAGCATCTGGAGATCTTGAAACAATTTTTGAATAACCCTAGAATTCCCAAACAGATATGGGTTTTTATTGGATTGCTTGTCATGAGAGAATTAATATCAAGACAACTCAGAAACATAAAAACAGGATGGGCAGTACTGTAGCAGATTTAAATGTATACAGAAGGAGGAGACTATACAGCACTTATTGTTTTTCTGCTCTTTTATTTTAGATTTTTGGGATTTTCTAGCACAGTCTTGGAATGAACCTATATTTAAGACATCGACATATGAAAACTTAATGTATGGTGTCTTTACTAAAGAATGGGATAAGTGGAATTAGGATCCTTTACAAGTGATAATGGTTATTCTAAAATGGAATATTTGCTCCACTAGATGTGGATTTACGTTACAACAGAAAGACAGCAGTCATATTGAATTATACAACAAAATTGTTTTGGATCTTGACAAGTTGTACGAGGCAGAAAAGAGAAAGTTTTCTAAAGTTCTACTATTAGAGCTATGGAAAGGTTTACCAGGGGTGACAAGACAATGATGCACCAATAACTTAATTAGGAGGTATAGCACATAAAGGTTTCTTGGAGACTCACTAGTCCTGTTTTTTTTTTTTATATAAATAGTGCAATATGGTAAATTATGATGTACTTTGTTGGATACAACTTCTTTTTGAATGAACCTGAGAGGGGATAATATGCAATAGGTTTGGTTAGAAGTATGAAGTTTAATACTCAGTCATGTTTTCTATTTGATTTTGTTCTGATTTAAGCTGGGGGCAAGTTGTTTTGATTAATTTTATACTCATGTATGTTGTAATACATACTTTTGTTTTCATTTATGTTGTTATGATGTAATGTGCTGTGATGTTGTTTGGTTGTATTTTATTTTATGTTTTATCAATAAAAAATTCCCCTACTCTGCCTGCAGGGGTGCTGTCACTTCCTGTAGGCAGGATGGAGAAGCCCAGTTTGATGGCAGATGGAGAGGATCTACTGGAGGTGGTGGATGTGTCCGAGACAGTGGATAGGGCCTCCTCCACTGTTCTCCCTTTGCAAGAGGCTCAGGATCTTGTTGACCCTATTATTTCAGAACCTATCAAAATGGATGAAGAACCAGCTGAAATTTTTGTTTCTACCAAGGACTTAACAAAATCTATGGATACAGAGGAGAAACTGCATCATCAGATGTTACTCCTCAAATGGACAAAATTCAGGTGCTCATAGATGAAGAACTGAAATTAAATGACAGAAAACATCAGATCCAAAGAGACTTGGTGCTTCTACAAATGAGAACAACTCCTGTCAGTAAGAGTGGCAGCACTGTCAGCACAGATGTAAGCTCCTGTGATGCTGGAGTATCAAAGCCATGAGCCAACACCAAGAACAGTGAACAAGCTCTCCCCAGGTAAACTTTCCATTCTCTTATAAATCTATACATGCAGCTGGCAATTAAGCCACTTCTAGTAGTGGGTGCTGAGAGCTACGGGAAAGGAAAAATTATTTTGAACAGGAGCATGAGAGCAAGAACAGTATTCTACAGAACATTAGACCAGAACAACCTCCTAATGCTGGCAGGCATATTAAAATAATATTGGGAGTTTCTCCTGAAGGTATGCACACTAATTATTGTAATGGGGATCCATCTATACTATCTAATCAAAGCACAGTTATGGACCAGCCACCAAAACAAAAAGTAGAGACTGCTATTGTGTACCAAAAGAGCAATGAGAGTCAAACGGAAGCCACAGTCTTTTCTTTTCCGGCTAAAGGAGTTAGCCAAAAAAACTGCAAAAAAAGATGATCAATCAATCAATCAAAATCTTTATTTATCCAGGCGAACATCATTGAGCAGAGCTCTTTTACAAGATGGACCTGGTTAGAACAGGGTTGGGTAACATCCATCATAAAAACATATAAATACATGTAAATAAGTATATAAACATAAACACAATGGTGCAGTAATAGGGGAGTCAAGTGATAAAAGGAAGACAAGGCAAGCCATAACAGAGGAGGATTCAAATACAAGGGGGCAGATCCACCATTGAACCATGCAACTGTATATAAACCATGTTCTCTGTATAGAAGTGCCAGTTAGTTCCTTTACCAGGGGCAGTCACTAGTACTAGCCATGAAAATGGCTTGAAGAACCACCAACTAATGGCAGATGGGGTACCAGGAGAGGTATGTAAGCGAAGGATAAACATTGTGAGAAGTGAAGTCCCAAGGATAGGTCAGTAGAACTGATGCAGTGGTGGGGCCGTACGGGGAGAGGGAAAGGGGAGTTAGGAATTAAAAAATAAACGTGATGCCCCAACTCTTGCTAAATGGAACCTCCCTAACATGGCAAATGTGTGCAGTGATGACTTAGCAGATGATTTCCCAGTTAAACCAGTGGTATAGTCAGCTGCCTCAGCAATTCAAACAGCTTTCTCAATACAACCACAAACAGGAGACCCCTGTGCACAATGGTATCCTGCAAAGGCCTTAAAAGAAGCTGGCTGGAAACTGTTCTCAGATGGCACTTGGTTACCAGATCCTGACTGGGACAAAGATCCCACCACCCAATCTTACCCAGCATGGATTTGAGTCCCTCAGATTACAGCATTACAAGAGAACTGTGCAAATATTTTGATGGAACAAACTAACCCTTCCCCCCTTTTGAATTTGGGTCTTCCATGTCTAGACATGCAACCTCCAACTGAAGGCCCTCACCAAAAACAAACTGAAAAACAAACTGAAACTAATCCACTACCAGTGACAATAAATACTGAAGAACCTGGAAGGGTGTGCCCCACCGGCAAGAACTCTTCACAGACAGAACAAACTCCCATTGGGGAAGATCAGCCTCATAAACCTTTACTGTCTGAACTTTCTTCCAAATTAAAAAAAGAACCTGCACCTAGGCAAAATGCTGTAAGGATAAGATACAAGGGAGGGTTAGAGGATAGACCTGACAGGTTTTATGTAGGGAGAAAATTACTTAAAAATTCATTACATTTTTCTCCCAGAGATGTGTTTGCTTTTCTTAATATATCAGGAGAGGACAATTTTGATATTAGCTTCCATTCCTCATACGCCCTTGAAACCTTCTGGCAACGGTATAATCAGATGAAATTCTCCCCCATGGACTCCCTTCCTCATGATCCCACTAACTAAACTGCGGATTAAACATGTCACAATTATGTTTAGGAATGAGAGAGTCCAGGTGGAGGACATAACCTATTGGTTAAATCAGAAGTGTGAAGTGCTTAGTCCTGAAGCCATCCTAGATTCTGAACTTTTCTGGAATGGAGGATGGTAGTACAAGGTGAAGCTATGACAGTCTGGCAGTGGAATTGAGCACATCCCCAACTCCTTTCTATTAGGTAGAGATGGGGGGGCCTGTTTCTATGCAGGACAGCCACTAACATGCTGCAAGTGTGGGGTAAGAACCAAACTTTCTAGTGTGTGCGACAGACCCAGTTGTGACAACAGTGGGGAGACAGAACACATTAGCCTCCAATGTGCCAACTTGACAAAGTGTGACTTATGTAGGGAAACTGGCCATGTCTTTTCTGAGTGCCTATGGGCAGCCAGGAACAAAGCCTCAGTGATTAGCCCAGGGCTTTTGATTCAAAAAGCTGTAGACGAAACTTCTACAGAAAATCATCAGCCAGCCCTCCTCTCCTCCACCCCCACCTCGAGAGAGAAGGAAGGAACGAAGCTGATTATCAGGAGGATATCGTTTCTGAACCCCCTGTAACTACAATCACACCCCCCAAGTGAGTTATTTACCCCGGTCTGCTACCAAGACCCCCCAGAGACAGTTACAGAAAATGCAACTGCTACAACCAAGACTCAGATACTAGCCCCAACCACTAGAAGAAGAGTTACAAGGAACTCCAAACCACCCCCCCAAAGCACCAGAAGAATCTCCAATTGAAATTCCGAATCCCTATGCTGCTTTAGGCGCCACTTGGGGTGACACTGACATGGACCTGGGTGAACCTGATAACTCAGAACCACCTCAAACCCAACCTGAAACACCAGACTATAAAGGGAAAAAAAGAAAAGGAGAAAACAATTCTTCTAACTCCTCCTACAGTAATCCATGTCTCATGCAAAACTGACAATAGGAACTTTATGTGTAGTCTTATTAATGGTACAAAAAGGCAAACATTATTTCAGCATTTGCATGAATCCAATCTAGATATTTGTTTTATCCAGGAATCCTGGATGTATACTGTGGATCAGGTGCATCATTTTTCTACAGAATGGTTATGGGGACTCTCCTACTGGTCTTTTGGCATAGAAAAAGCCGATGACCTAGGGTTATTGATTCATTTCTTTTTCTTTTTCTCTTAAAAAATTAATTGATGTGGTCCCTGGTAGATTATTAATTATTGATGGCAGCTGGGAAAACACTACCTACTGCTTTATAAACATTTATGAACCTCAAATCAAATCTGAAAGAGTAGCTTTATTTCATCTTATTCAGCCTTATCTTGCCACCAATTTACATGTAATTTTGGGAGGAGATTTTAACTGTGACATGCCAAAATCAGGCTTAAATCTAGAAAGAAAAAAAATCATACTGTGATTCTAATGCCCTGCACAATCTGGTACACATAGCAGAACTATGGAATTGCAGAAAAAATCAAAAAAAGGGACCCCAATTTACATACCGTAGAGGGAAATTTACTGTACTACCTATATAGACCACTTTTTTTATTTCCAAAAACCTGCCTAGCCCTGTCTTGGAGACTTATCCCATAGAATTTTCAGACCACCTCCTTTTAAAAATCACCTTTTCCCAGCAACCTAAGAACAGTACCCACCATAAAAGATGGAAACTGAATTCATCCATCTTACAGGATATTGAAGTCTAAAAAGGAATTTCTCAGCTCTTGAAAGCAAGAATTTTGGCACATTTTTATGTGAAGACTTAGGTGTCTGGTGGCTTGACACCAAGGAGGACCTAAAAATATGGTTCCAGAATTATGGAAGAAACCTAGAGAGAGAGAGAGAGAGAGAAATTCCTAAAGTATTGAAAACTTCGCAATCAGTTACAATACCAGTTCTCCCTATCATCTTGCTCCAAACATAGCTATAGTCCTCAAATTGAAAATTCAAATCTGACATGACAGCTTTTCTCATTGCACCATGACTTGGTAATGGTGACAATGTCCACGTCAGCCTCTGCCATCATGGCCACTATAGGTTTGGTATCTTATTCCCCAGACTTCTGGCATTTCTACACATGGCCTTTCAAATCATGTTGCCACCCTTCCTGTCAGCCCTACTTATTCCCTTTTGCACACTCACCTCATCCCCTCTGCCTTCATTCCCATCTCTCTTCAGTTCTACCATTTTGTGTTTCCTGTTTTTAGATACCTTTGGAGAGTTCCCTACCTTAGCGTTCTCCTGCTCACTACTTCATCTTGTGGGGGGGGCAGTTTATGTTTCCTTGCTTCCTTCCATTGCCCCCCCCCAGCTAGTTTAAATGCTCACTAATGTAGCATTTAAACCATTCACTGACAACTACGGTCCCCTCTCAGACGGATGCAGTCTATCTCCCCATACAGGCCCTTATCCCTCCAGGTGTGACCCCAGTCCCTAATGTAGCTGAAACCCTCCTCGCTGCACCACTCCTTCAACCATGAGTTGAAGCTGCTGGTATGGAGTACCCTATCCTTCTCCATTTTAGAAAGGCAACGCCTCAGAAAAGATCACTAGGCATGCTGCCAGCCTGAATCCCCTCCACAACTCCCTGAACTCCTTCTGTACTGTCCTATCCTTGTCCCTAGCCAGGTCATAAGTCCCTAGGTGGATAATGACATCCAGCTTTCCCTTCTGTCCTACTGCTCTAGCGATCTCCAGTATCTGCTTTCCATCCCTGTGAGCCATGGTGCCAGGTAGGCACTTGATCTCGCTCTCCCCCTCCTTTCCTGTCCCCAGATCTATCCTCCTCATGATGGAGTCCCCCACCAGGAGTTGCATCCTCTTCCTCTGCCACCCTCCTTGGGGTTTCCACTATGGAGGACCCCCGCTTCTTCATGATCACTACTGCAGGTGTCTCCATGAGACAGTCCCACCCCACCAAAGCAGCACAGGAATTGTGTAATGGTACTATATGGAGGATATGCCTCTGACCCACCACCCTCACCCTGCCCAAGCCCACTGTGATTCAGCTGCTCCTCTTTCTTTGGCAACCTTTGAGGCAGTGATAGTGGACTTGGTGGTCCCTGGGTGAGGGAGAAGGCCTCCAGAATCCCAGCCAACTTGGCCTGGGGTCTAGCAACCTCCCCCCCTCAGCCCAGAGAGGTGCATGCAGATGGGGCAGCACCATAGTTTCCAGAAAGTTTCCCTGAAAACTGCTGCCCCATGACCACTGCACAGCACCACTCCCAGCATAACCATTTTTTACACTGCCTGCTTTTATTTTGCATTCTTTGAATCTTTTTTAGACCTGCCCTAGATAGGGTGTTTCACCTACTCCTAAATGTTGCTTGCCTTATACTGCCCATTCTCCCTTCCCTAAATCAAATATGAACAAGAGAACTTTTCGTCAATAAGTGCCATGGGATCTTTTACTTCCACTTGGACACTGACCAGAGATTAGTAGAAAGGACCTTGGTTTAATGTCTCATCCAAAAGATGTCACCTCTGCAGTGCAGCACCCCCTTGTATTGCACTACAGTATATTTTTATGGGTATTAACCCAAGTGCTTGGTGTGGGGCTAGAACTCATGAGCTTCTAAACATCTGGCAATAGTGGCAAGTATGCTACCCTATGTTTTCTCTTTCCAGATGTTGATGGCAACAACTGGTCAGAGGTTCTCTTCTGTTTTTTGCCATCATTGGTATCAGGGCTTCCCCTGCTGGATGCCCTGTGCTCCTTGCTGTGGTACAAGGATGACTTTTCAGTTTCACCTGTCATCTTGGCTTGAGATGACTTCTTGCAGCATTTTCAACAATTTTTGAAGTCAAAAGCTGCTGCAAGGGTAAGCAGCCCTCAAATGCCTGCTTTCCACCATTGGGGTAACTCCCTACATTACAGAGTTCATGCTTTTAACAGGAGCACTGATGTGAAAATGAAGCAGATGTTTGAACCTACAAGATCATTCATTTAGCCGCACTTTTCTTTTAGGTTTTCAGACAGAAAACAAAGCAGACATTACAGTTTTCAAATCATGGTAGAACCCCAAACAATCAAAACAAAGCTCACAGTGATCTGCTTCTGCCAGGACCTTCATGTAGGATTTACATTTTTAAATCATGTAGGGTCTATCCTTTTTGTAGGCCTCTCAGTCATGCCAGATAGACTATGGAGGTGCCAAAAAGCATTTTCTGGTGTTGTACACCCAAAAAGGGTACAACCATTATTCAAACAAAGCAGGGGCGTAACTACAAGGGTGTAGGGGGTGCAGTGGCACCTGGGCCCATGAGGTTTGAGGGGCCCAAATCATAATTTTGATGTTTATTCAAAACTGGGGAGGGGCCCTGTAACATTGCCTTGCACCCAGGCCCTCTGGGAATTTGGTACGCTACTGAAACGAAGTAAACTGAAATTTAAAACAATTTTTATTTTCAAAACTGCTAAGCAATTACTGTGTTGAACAATATTTTATTCAGTTCCAGGAACCACAGAAACATAGAAGCACAGAATTTGATGGCAGATGACGACCGTGTGGCCCATCCAGTTTCCCCGTTTCTCCCTGCCTACACTATTACTACAGACCATACCCAATGTACAGCTATTTCTCCCTTCTCCCCTTCCTTTCCACTATAATAATCATAATAATAATAATAAAATGTATTTAATTAAGCGCCTTTCAAATTTTCAAGGTGCTGTACAAAAGGTATAAACACCAAACATCAAAAAATACAATAAAACAAAGCAACAATTATAACAAATAAAAGCCAGTTACAATATAACAGGAAAAGCCTTGATATGGTATGATTCCCTTGTGCTTATCCCATGCATTCTTGAATCCCATCACTGTTTTCACCCACACCACAGGAACCAACTGGAAACCAAGAAAAAAGCTAAATATAAAAAAAATACAAAAATAGTCTAAATTAATTTAGTTGGTTTATTTATTTTATTTATTTAGTTTTTGTTGTCTGTGAAATTAAAGCAGGCGATTGTACTTTAAAATAACTTTTATTGAAGGAAATAATAGTTTTTTTAAACCACTTAGCTGCTAGGACTGGAACAGGACTCTGGGGTGTCTGTAGAAATAAATCTGCCATTAGAACACTACGGGGAAAGCATGAGTACAGTGCAGAGTTTGAACGTAAACATTCTATAGTTCCTTCTCTGGGACAACTCAGTGCTGACAAGATTGCAGATTGTAAGACATCGCTAGTAAACTTTCATTGCTAGAAACACAAGATGGTAGGATCCTCAAGAAATGCAAAGCTGTTGCTAGCCTTGCTTGTAGAGCATAAAGCAGCTAACCAAAATAAGCTACATTTTCTTATTAATTTAACACTTATATCTCAGCAGCAGTCAGTGTCTGTTGAGATTTAGTAGACAGATACTTTATTAGAAGTAGAAGGAGTCTTATTTAGGGTTAAAAAAAGAAAGAAAGTGAGTGTGTGTTCTGTGACGGGAAGGGTACTGTATTAGCTGACTTTTCTAAACCAGTAGGAGGCGAGAGAGCTTAATTGGGGGTGTGGCTTAGACACGATAAAAGCAGGTGACTCAAATTACAACTTCCTGTTGCTAGCCTTGCTTGTAGAGCAGAAAGCAGCTAACTAAAAGAAGCTACATTTTCTTAATTTAACACTTATATCTCAGCAGATGTCAGTGTCTGTTGAGATTGAGTAGACACATAATTTATTAGAAGTAGAAGGGGGTCTTATTTAGGGTTAAAAAAAGAAAGAAAGTCAGTGTGTTCTGTGCTGAGAAGGGTACTGTATCAGTTTACTTTGCTAAACCAGTAAGAGGAGAGAGAGCGAGAGAGAGCTTAATTGGGGTGTGGCTTAGACACTATAAAAGCAGGTGATTGAAATTACAACTTCCTGTTGCTAGCCTTTTTTCTTACTAATTGTCCTCCATCTCACCCCTCCACCCACCCACCCTAAGCCAGTTCTACTTTTAAAGACACTGGATTTTGACTGTCAACAGGAACTTCCTGTTTTGCAGTAGGAAGGGAAGGATCATAGAGAAACATTGGTTTTGTCAACCCTAAAGGAAAAAAGTAGCTCACTCTCCCCCCTAGATGCTGGTGGCACACCTCTCAACCTCTTGCCTTATAAATCAGGGACAAGGCTTAAGAAAATCAGGGACAAAGGACCAAAGTCAGGGACAAATCTTCAAAATTAGAGATATCCATCCACAAAGCTGGTAGAATATGAGGCTTAGTGCAAAATGCATTTTATAAAGAAGAACAAGTCTGTAACTTCAATGCTTGACGTTATTTTGTGTTTTCAATCCCCACTGTTTAGCCATGAAAACAAAAATTTTAGGAGGGACAGAGTAAAATTTTGAGGCAAAATCAGGGACATCCTTGAAAATCAGGGACAGTTGAGAGGTATGGCTGGTGGTCTGACATTGAGCAAGGAAGAAGGAGGCTACTGAAGAAGATAGAAAGTTGCTGTCCCAGAACAGGAAGTGTAAGAGTTGTAAGGAAAGGAGAGAGTAAGCATACAGAGAAATAGGAGAGGGGACACAAAATAAGACATGATAGGAGTGGTGCAGTGCAATGGCTGTGGAGCGGCAGTGTTCCAGGAGACATTCTGGAGGCTGCAATTCTGCCTTATTTGTAGGCACCTCTCTGGTCTGAGAGAGGAGGTTGCCCGTCTCCAGGCTGACCTGGCTAGGATTCGTGAAACCTCCTCCCCCACCCAGGAACCACCAGGGCCAATGCCACTACCTCAGAGGTTGCTAAGAAAGAGGAGAGGCTGGACCAGGATGGGCTCAGGGAGGGACAGGGTGGTGGAACAGAGATGCATCCCTCCAGCTGTACCTCTCCACAATTCATTTGCTCTTCTGGTGGATAGTGGTTCCTCTATGGAGGCACCTGCAGTGGAGACCAAGGATGATGCTGGGAACCTTCACAAAGGAGACCCACAGAAGGGTGGCATGGGACCCCACAGGGGAAGGAAACAACTCCTGGTGGGGGACTCAATCATTAGGGGGTAGAAATGGAGGAGGGAGGAAGGGGAGAGGGAGGTAAGGTGCCTTCCTGGTGCCATGGCTTGGAGGGACAGGCAGCGAATCTTCAGGCTCGTGGGAGGAGCTGCATGAGGGAGGGAGCTGGATGTCATTGTCCACCTAGGGACAAATGATCTGGCTAGGAATGGGATCAGAGCAGTGCAAGAGGAGTTTGTAGAGTTGGGGAGGGCCTTGACAAATTGCGATACAGTAACCTTCTTGGAGGTGCTGCCTGTCTATGGAAGAGTGATGCTAGGGCACTCCTCACCAGGGAATTCAATGAGTGGTTGAAAACCTGGTGTGGAGTTCAGGGTTTTGGCTTCATTGGGGACTGGGGAGCCACCTGGAGGGATGCAGACCTATATTGGTGCAATGGTTTGCATCTGTCCGGGGGGGGAACCAGGATCCTAGGTGAGAGGTTTAAATGCTTCATTAGCAAGCATTTAAACTAGCCAAGGGGGAGGCACTGAAAAGGAACAGGGAAATCCCAGCCTCCCCCCACAAAACATGGTAATTAGTGAGGTAAACACCAAGGTAGACAAATTATTAGGGAGCAGGACAGAGGTAAGTGTAAAAAAAGACAAAGGCAGTAAGGACAGGAATGGAGCTAAAAGGGGTAAGGCTATCAAAAAATGGAGGGTGATGAGTACCAATGCCCATAGTCTGTGTAACAAGCTCCCTGAACTAGTGGCCTTGACGAAAGAGGGTTGCCTGGATATTGTGGCAGTCACCGAAACATGGTACACAGAGAACCATGACTGGGATGTCAACATACCAGGATACAGAATCTACAGGAGAGACAGGGAGGGTAAAAGAGGAGGAGGAGTAGCTCTCTATGTAAAGGAAGGGATCAAAGCAACAGAACTAAAGAGTAAACAGGGAGCAGATGAGGCACTCTTGGTCACCCTGGAGACAGGAAATGGCACCACAATCCGCATGGGGGTTGTATACAGATCCCCATCTCAGGGGGGAATGGACAAGGAAATGATAGAAGGCTTCCTTTGAATGGCAGAAAAAGGGGAGATATTGTTGATGGGGGACCTGAATACGCCAGATGTTAACTGGAGCACCTTTGCTGCAGGCACATCCAAGAGCAGGGTCATTCTTGATGCCCTACAGGGGGCATGCCTCAGACAGCTAGTATTGGAACCCACTCAGGAGGGAGCAATCTCAGACCTGGTACTCTCAAATGGGGATGGAGAAAGAATCTCAGATTTAGAAGTGAGTAGCCATCTGGGAACAAGTGACCACCAAACAGTGTGGTTCATGATAAACACAGCCATACAATCAAGCCATACAAAAGCAAGAGTATTGGACTTTAGGAGGGCTGACTTTGGGAAAATGAGAGAGTGCCTCAGAAAAGCACTAGCAAACAGGCAAGAAAGAGGGGTGGAGGAACAATGGAAGTAATCAAAACAGCCATCACAGAGGCAACAAGCCTTTGTGTAAAGTAAATCAACAAAACACAACGAAGGAAAAAAAGGCTATGGTTCTCAAAAGAGGTGGCAGGGAAGGTTAAGGAGAAAAGGGTAGCATTCAGGAAATATAAGGAAACACAGAAGGAACAGGACAGAGAACTTTATCAATTAAAGCAGAAAGAGGCTAGGAAGGCAGTCAGAATAGCAAAGGCCGAAACCGAGGAAAGGATAGCCAATTCTGTTAAGAAGGGGGATAAGACCTTTTATAGGTACATTAGGGAGCAAAGAAAGACCAAAGGAGGGATACTGAAGCTTAATAAAGGGGAGGGAATGTGGGTAGAGGATGACAGTGAAAAAGCAGGGATACTGAATGAATATTTCTGCTCAGTATTCACAAAGGAAGAGGAGGGGGAGGTACCTAAACCAAACAAGAGAAACACTCTGAAGACGGGGGTCGATACCAGTCCATTTGTTTGTTTGTTTGTCCAGAGTTTGGAACTGTCTGATTTTGAAAGAAGCACAAGGGAAATCACAAAGTTTGGAACTCAGTGCTTTGGCTTCTCAGAAGGAACTAGAAGGGGGACAAGATCAGATCTACAGTACAGTAGCTTCTTGTTGTTTTACATTGTTTCTTGTGGATTCTACTTGGTTGAAGGTTATTTCTTTTCTTTCTTACTACTAAGGGGCTAGCAGGGTATTGTTTGGGGCTGTTGGAATTTTGAAACCTGTTTTGGTAGCTATAAGTGGGCTCATTTGTTTGATTCACTGTGTGGCAGGCTGCATTTGTAGAGGCCTATTTCTTCTGTTTTAAAACATAATTGGTGTGATTTAACTGGGTCTGTTTCTTTGAATTGGAGACCTATATCTTCTAATTCCAAGCCAATTTTGATGTGTTGTTGGTGAAGCTGTTTGAATTGGAGTCCTGTTTCTTTGGGTAGCAAACCTATTTTGGGGGCTTTGAGTAGAATTGTGATTCATTGTTGCTGGCTTCACTAGCTGCAAAGTTTGAGTGCAGAGTGGGGGAAGGGTGCAAATGGTCTGACCAGAGGCCCAGCTACCTGATTGTTTCTGAAGACTTGGATGGACCCACCCTTGGTCCATTATTTCCTTTATACCAGGGGTTCTGACATCACTTCCTCAAACAGGCAAAGGATATGCACCTGTCATAGCAAAAGCAGACATCCAGGAAAGGAACATCAGCAAGTGAAGAGGTGACTGCTCTCTCAGTGGAAGGGGAGTAAATGCAAATCTAGGAGCTTTCATTATTACTTCTTTGCATTGATATTGCATTGGGGAAAGGAGGAGTAGGAGTTTGAAGAAGGTTGTGCAATGGTTACTTAAAGTCTGTTTTTGAGTGTGGATAGGAAGGATAGGAATATAAAAAGCAGTTGCTCAATATATCTAAACGTGTGCAACAACGGAGGTAAGGGAAATAAAGAAAATGTTTTGCACTGATAGAGGAGGGAGAGGGGAGACTTGGGGGAGTGTTTGGTATCCTGCATCTGGAAGAGTGTGGGGTCGCTGGTGGGCAACGACAGCAATGGGTAGGGTGGTAGGCTGCAACAACTGTGGTGCACCAATCTTTCTAAAAATTGCCTGGAGTGTGGGAGGATGTTTAGTGTGCAACCACATAGAAAAACTTAGAAAGTTCCACAGGGCTCAGTGTTGGGACCAGTGTTGTTTGGGATATTCATTGCAGACATATCATGGGACATCAAGAGCAAGATCAGTCTGTTTGCTGATGATACCAAGGTAGGTGCGGTGGTGGATGACCTAGAGGGGTGGCAGGGGTTGCAGGATGATCTGGCAAAGCTTGAAACCTGGTCAGACACCTGGCAACTGGGCTTTAATGCCAAAAAGTGCAAGGTGCTGCATTTTGGGATGAAGAACCAAGGAGGAGTTACCAGCTAGGGGAGTGCAGCTAGCCCAGACAGAGGAGGAGAAGGATCTGGGTGTGCTCACTACAGGGTCAATGAACAACCTAGTACAATGTAGGAAGGCAGCTGCAAAGACCAACAAAATGCTGGGTTGTATTGCAAGGTATATCCTTGAGGAGGGAGGAGGTGATTCTGCCACTGTATAGGTCATTAGTTAGACCACACCTGGAGTACTGTGTGTGAGTACTGGCGTCCATATCTGAAGAGGACATTAAGTTACTGGAGGGTGCAGCGCAGGTGACAAAAGATGATCAAGGGCTGGGGACTTATCATACGAGAGGAGGTTGAAGGAGTTGAACATGTACTCACTGGAGGAGAGGAGAGACAGGGGTGACATGATTGAAACCTTTAAATACATGAAAGGAATAAACAAGACAGGTACAGAGGGCTGTTCAAAGTAAGGGAGGGAGGCCACCAGGGCCATGATATGAGACTGGGCGAGGAAGGTTCAGGAGGGAGATGAGGAGACACTTTTTACAGAGAGGGTGGTGGCTGGGTGGAATCGTTACCTGCTGAAGTGGTATGCAGAGAACAGTGGACTGCTTCAAGCGAGGATGGGACAAGACAAGGGAGGTTAATGAAGGGAAGGTGGAAGGGAGGGGCAGCTGCAGGATAAGGGATGCTAGCTGCACATTCGAGCAGACTTGATAGACTTCTAGGCCTTTATCTGCTGGCAAATTTCAGATGTTTGTATTTTCGTGATTTACAGAAGAAAGGGTTCTGAAAGAACTAATAAAATTGAAGATGGACAAAGCAATGGGGCCTGATGGGATTCACCCAAGAATTCTAAAGAACTACCGGGAGAACTAGTGACACCGCTGACTACTCTCTTTAACAAATCATGGGAGGATGGGGTGGTACCTGAGGACTGGAGGAGGGCAGATGTGATTCCTCTTCACAAAAGTGGGAGCAGGACAGACGCAGGAAACTACAGACCAGTTAGTTTGACCTCAATGGTAGGGAAAATGTTGGAATCACTTCTGAAGGAAAGAATTGTTGAGTACCTAGAGGCCAGTGGGACACAGGACCCAAGGCAGCATGGATTCATGATGGGAAGGTCGTGTCAGACAAATCTAATAAATTTCTTTGACTGGGTGACCAAAGTAGTAGACCAGGGAGGGGCTGTGGACATGGCCTACCTAGATTTTAGCAAGGCATTTGATACAGTCCCACACAAAAGATTAATACACAAGTTAGCCAGCCTTGGAGTGGGTCCCAAGGTGGTAGGCCTGGATAAAAAATTGGCTAGACAACAGGATGCAAAGGGTAGTAGTAAATGGAGTACACAATGAAGAAAGGAGGGTTACAAGCAGGGTACTGCAAGGTTCAGTACTGGGACTGGTCCTTTTTAATGTCTTTATAGGTGACATTGCAGAGGTACTGGAAGGAAAAGTATGTCTCTTTGCAGACGACACAAAGATCTGCAACAGGGTTGATACACAAGATGGAGTGGAAAGGATGAGAAGGGACTTGGAAAGGTTGGAGGAATGGTCAAATGTATGGCAGCTCAGATTCAATGCAAAGAAGTGCAAGGTAATGCACATGGGAAACAAAAACCCAGGGGAAGAGTACACAATGGGGGGTGAGATACTGACAACAGTAAAAATGGAAAGGGACCTGGGGATAATTATATCAGGTGACCTAAAAGTGGGCAAGCAATGTGAGGAGGCAGTAAGGAAAGCTGGGGGATACTGGGATGCATAGGAAGAGTCATCAATAGTAGAAAACAGGAAGTTGTTATCCCTCTGTACAGACAGTTGGTGAGACCCCATCTGGAGTACTGTGTGCAGTTCTGGAGACCCCATCTCCGCAAAGACATAGACAGAGTGGAGGCTGTCCAGAGGAGAGCAAACAAAATGGTGCAGTGTTTGCACCAGAAGACATACGAAGAAAGACTAAAGAAGCTTAATATGTATACCCTTGAGGAAAGAAGGGAGAGAGGGGACATGATAGAAACTTTCAAGTACCTCAAGGGAATCAACAAAGTCCAAGAGGGTAGCATATTTCAGAAAAAGAGATGTGCAAGAACAAGGGGGCATAATTGGAAGATAGAGGGTGGGACTGCTCAGAGGTAATGTGAGGAAGTATTTTTTCACAGAGAGGGTTGTGGATGCGTGGAACAGCCTCCCTGAGGAGGTCGTGGAGTCAAGAACAGTGGGGGAATTCAAGAATGCATGGGACAGACATAAGGCAGTCCTAGTAGGGGGTAGGAGGAAGTAAGCTGTTGGTTAACTAGGATCTGCAGCTTATCTGTTAGGTAGGAAAATGGGCAGACTAGGTGGGTCAAGCGGTCCTTATCTGCCATCAAATTCTATGTTTCTATGTTTCAAAGGGGCATTAATAAGGACAATGCAGCAAATGCTTCCATTAATTAAACTGCATTTATTACTGTTAATTATTATTTTTATTTATGGCTCCAGCAAGAAAAAAACAAACTGGAACATATTTTTTTCTTTCTCATTTTATCCTCTTGTGAAAGGTGATCACTACCTTTTGTGCTACTCATCTGATCTCCCACTCTGACACCATCAGCTGCCTGGTAATCCCCTTCCCCCACCCCCAGCTATACCCTTGGGTGCTGCTCTACTGGGTTGCTCTTACATGCCCTCCAAATCACTAGCTGCAGTAAGATAACTCAGAACAAGCAAGAGGTGGGGACTCTGAAGGTCACCACTGGGTTGTTGGGGTGTAAGCAGATGGCAGGCAGCAGGGTTCCATGCTTCTGCTATGATATGATCCCTTTTAGGACCTTTGTGAAGCACCACTTTGCCATGCAGAGCCCTTATGGGGAGGGGAGCTGCTGCTGTTGTGTGGTCACTTACAACATTAATGCTGGTTCAGATCCCCAGTAAAGAAGGCACCCAAGCGCCACAGCAGGAGTCTCCCTCATCCCGCTATCTGAGGCACATCACCAGTGCAACATGCCCTAGACTTCTCCAACCTGGTGTGAGAGTTACATTCTGAGCATGAACATGGGGTTCCAGTATGGTCATTTAACATGCAACCCTCAACACCACCAGCCTGGATAATGGAATCTATTTTGCTGTGTTTCATATCTTTTTCTGAGTTTCATTTTTCGATATCAATTGAGACGACAAGTAAACAATAATAATGTGACTGGACCTACTGGGAATTGAACCCAGGCCCCCAGAATGCATCCCAGTGCTGTAGCTACTCAGTTACAGGCACAAATCGTTGGTTCTTTCTCACTAAAATGTGTGATTTAAATTGAGTAGCAGTGGCTAATACTGCACCAAAAAACATATAATTATCATCTTGATTATTCCTAGTAGATGAATATGAAATACTAGAAAATGAAAGTGCATTCAGAAACCCAAGGGCCAACTATGTGAGCCTGTTGCTGAGTGATTAGAGCACTGGGACAGTATTCCAGGGGCCTGGGTTCAACTCCCAGTAGGTTACATTATTCCTTTCTTACTACAGTTTACAATATCAGCTGAGTAATTGTGTACTACACAGGCACATTTTTTTGCTGAAGACTAGCAGATTAACTGGTTAACAGTGACAGAATGACAACTTCTTGCAAAATAAGTACATTAAGCACCCAGACCCCAGTATATCTATTTTTTGGTGCAATATCACCACTGAACCTCTAACCTTCTGCTTAATGGAGAACTACCTTAAATCTGTAAGCATCTGTTTTCTGAAGAAACTGCCTTTCTAATACTGGTTCATATTCTGTTTTTATTCCATCTCTAATGGCGTTTTGGTAAACTCAGTGGATGCTTCTTCTTTATACTCTGATGGGAAGTACTATTATAAAACTGTATGATGTACTTTATGTCCATATTAAAGAACTTACGTTGTTTTCACAATGCATTTATGTTTTGCTCTAGAACACTGTGACCCAAGGAGGATATACGCATAGAAACATAGAAACATAGACTTCAACGGCAGATAAGAACTGCTTGGCCCACCCAGTCTGCCCATTTCCCTACCTATTGGATAAGCTGCAGATCCTAGTTAACCAACAGCCTACTTCCTCCTACCCCTTACTTGAATTGCCTTATATCTGTCACATGCATTCCTGAAATCCCACACTGTTTTTGACCCCATAACCTCCTCAGGAAGGCTGTTCCATGTGTCCATTACCCTCTCCATGAGAAAAATACTTCCTCACATTGCCCCTGAGCCAACCCCCCCCCCCCGTCTTCAAATTGTGTGCCCTTCTTCTTGCACATCTCTTTTTCAGAAAGATGCTACCCTCTTGGACTTTGTTGATTCCCTTGAGGTACTTGAAAGTTTCTATCATGTCCCCTCTCTCCTTCCTTTCCTTGAAGGTATACATATTAAGCTCCTTTAATCTCTCTCTTTGTATGGCTTCTGATGCAGACCCTGCACCATTTTAGTTGGGTTAATTTCCGAGCGCGTCTTTACAGTACACGCTCATACTGAACTCAGTCAGTGGCTGGCTGTGGTGGTGAGAGGTGGGCTGTGCCAGTCGCCAGGCTGGGGATGTGTGGGGGGGGTGCCGTGGCTGGCACAGCTGGGTGGGGGCCACTAGGCTACCAGGGCTTATCAGGATTTTGCCGCATTTCGCGGCTTGGCCCGGCCTCGGGGGGTTGGGGCTGAGTGGGTAGATGACAGCGCCGCCTGTGGGGGTGTTCTGCAACGGAGGATTAGGGGGGTGAGCAGCTCTGTAGGGTAAGTATTACATAGGAGTCAGGGGCAGGGGTGGGCACCTGCGGGGCACTCACCATACTGGGGCATGTACAGTAGGGGGATGGGATGAGATCGTGCCCCCAAGTCTAGAGCTGGTTCTGTGCAGTGCCCATTGGGACAACAACAGAGGTGGTCACGGCATGGGGGGGGGCACATGGATAGGGTTCTACAGAACCCTCAGAGGACGTATGTAAGTTACACCTGCTAATTGCAGGTATAACTTACAATGCCTGTTCTCCTCCCGGGGTTCTTGTAGAATCTCAACATTGGAGTCTTTGTTGCTGCCCTTCTGGAATGGGGCACAACTGCTGCTGTAAACCCCCTAGTGCCATGTCACAGGGGGTTTATGGTGCAATTGCCAGTGTAACTGCTGTTCAACATATGCAGCCTGCGACATGTCGCAGGCCACTTAGTAGAATCGCTCAAGTCGCAACCGCTGGCGTAAGTTGCTACTTGGACCATTCTACTTGGCACAATTGCTGTTACGCCAGGCGTATGTGTACTAGAATCGGGCCATGGAGTGTAATGCTCCCCTTAACTAACCCACATGGAGGGAGGTCTGCCAACACTCCAATGGTCAGTTTTGTGAGTTTACAGAAATTAGAAATATTTACACCACATCAGTCAGCTGATGATATCTCAGAAAAGCAAGCACCTGGTACTTTCAAAGACACTTTACATGAAGACATTCATTTTCTAAGGTGGCATAAAAGTTGCATCTGGAATACAGATTTTACTTCAGAGAAAGTAAAGGGAAAATGGTTTAACCAGGAAAGGCACACTAAGCCAGAACTTGTTTCCAGGTGTGAGCTGGGAACACAAGGAAGTTGAGTGGCTTGCTCAGGGTCACACAGTATGCAAGTGGGGACTGATAGGATTCAAACCCAGGTCTCCAGCTCAGTGCCCTTAACCACTATGCTATACTGCCTCCAGATTTAAGCACAAGTCAAATTTTTACACATAAATGTGTTGTGAATAGAACATAGTGGGCTCAATTCTCAAAGAGGACTTAGATTGGCACAAGCTGCAGCAAACAGCAGCTTGCACCGCGAAGCCTGATGCACCAAGGACCCTGCACCAGATTCTGGTACAGGAGGGGTTCTGGTGCCTAAGTCCCCACAATTGCAGCAACCTCTGCCATGTGAAGAACAAATGGTGCATGGGAGGTTATTTGCCACCGGCTCTGTGCGGTGAAGGCTAGCAGTCCCCCCATCCCTGATCCCCCTGTAAATGAAAACCTCTTCCCGATGGTCTATTGGCCCACCCCCCGATCCCCAAGGTTGCTTGGCAGTATTCATAATTATTAAAATAACCCTTCATGGCAGTCTAGTGGCCCCCCTCCCTGATCCCCGATGTTGCTGTAATCATAAATAATAATAACCTCTTCCCTAGTGGTCTAGTGAACCCCCACCCTCCATCACAGCAGGTAGAGCACACCACCCCTCTGCCCCATCCTGAAACACAATGGTGACCGGCACAGCTCACCTCTCACCTCCTTGGCTGTCCACTGACTGAACTGTCACTAAGTGCCTACTTATAGTTGTAACCCCCCCCCCCGTTACCCGGGGTTACAAGAATCCCAGTTAGATCTAGTGGCAGGCAGGGGAAGGCAGCTGGTGAAACTCCAGTTAAATGGATTTCACACTGTCTCACTCTGTTCTCAGTCTAAGCTGAGACTGAGGGATGACATCATTTAGAACTGTTGCAGCTGCAGAAACCACACTGGAATGTTGCAGCTAGGGAAGTTAGAATAGAATGTTGGGGAATTTGAAGTCAGTTCAGTAGTGGGCTCAGAAGAGGGAAGAGGTGTGCTGCTGCTGCTGCTGCAGGCCCTCAGAGCCCTTAGCTCTGCTAAACAGCTATATTTTTGTTAGAGGTGTGTGTTCTCACCTGAAGAGGAACACAAGAAGAGCCTGGTGAAGTCATAGAGACCGCTTCCAGTGGTCCCGGGCCCCATCCCAGCAGAGGTGGGGGGAAGGATTCAACCTACTTCCAGGGGCAATCCCCTGGTCTGGCTAGGGGAAGAAGAAGCTGCCTAAATTTAAGTTTGTGCTGAAGCACCAGAAGTTTGGATGAGATTTCTTTGAAGAAGAAAAAGCCTGTGGGGCACCTGCAACCAAGGGGTGAGTCTGCTCTGATAAAGGGCCAATGTGTTTTCACCTGAGACAAGATGAAGTTAAGTGACTGTTACTGTGGGGTCAGGAAAAGACAGCCGAGTACAGTTTGAAAGTTGTGGGAATTGGACTGCTTAACTCTGTGGGGGTCTAGAGAAATGGACACAGCCACTCTTTAAGTATGTTTCAAGTTCAGCACAAGTGGGATGGAAGAACAGTAGATTAAATGTGACACACATTTAAAAAGACTCTACACAGTAAAGTGTTTTCAAGGATCAGGTGTTAAAGTCCAGAGAAATGGCCGGGTATGAATTATGGGAGCGAGAGGTGGGAGACCCCCCCCATCAGTACTGTAGTAACCAAATTCACCTCTACGGATTTGCTTTGGGACACCTGTTGCTTTCTCTTAGGTACTTGGCCAGTGCCTGAGGAAAAGTACCCAGACATGGGATTGACAAAGAAGATTCCCTGATGGAGCCAGAAGTGCTCAGAGGTGGTTTAGGGAGCCACCGAGAAATGTTCAATGCTATATGGAAAGTGTCCAAGGGCTGGCATGAGAGCCAAGCCATGGAAGAAAGGTAGCCCAGAGGGCTGGCAAGGGAGCCGAGCCAGGGAAACTGAAAAAGAGTTGAGTTAGGGCCGAATGCCCTGAGTGTTTTGAAACCTGAGTGTTTCAGTGTAAAGAGGATGTGTTCTGATCTCCATAAATCTGCATTACCAGGAGTGTAGCCCCATGGGGGTCCATCTACACTTTGTTATTCTGTTGGATGTGAATAAAAGCCACACTTTAGAATCCCAACTTCTGGTATTAAACATTACAGTTATTGCTTCCTGTGTCCGGAGTTATTTGGGGGCCCCTGTGCAGAGTAGCGAAACCTAATCACCATGCCAAGTGACACCTTTCTCCCCAGGTTTCAACTTATAAAAATGGAGGCACCATGTCATAGGACCCAGGCCCCTCAACCTGTTCACTAGCTACACGGGCAGGGGTAGTAGCCCTCTCAGTTTTAGACGCACTGGAGGTTACATCATGGAGGCTACCGCTGGGATTCTGTTGAAATTTGGGAGAAAGAACAAGAAAGGTTGCTCTGGTAATAGCTAGTGTTTTGGCTATCTGGCAGTGGGTAGCCCAAACAGCTGAAGCAATGTAAACTATATGTGCTACTGTATGCTGCTGTCTATGTGCTGTTGTGATATTGCCAACTGTTTACCAAGGAGCAGTAATGCCTGAGTGTGTATGCCCTTGTCTTGCATTAAATTACAGTGTTTGTCATCTTTTAAAAGTATTGTTGTGATTAAAAAAGTATGGAAAACTGTGGGTAGCAAAAGGAAAATTGTGCCCTAGGCATTGGAAATGCTTTCTGTGTAGACTGAGAGACTTGTAAATGGCCATGAAAAATGGTTAAAATGGGCTCCTGCCATGGAGTCAGTTGAAAAAAAAAAGTGTGGTTTGCAGTTTAAATTTTGCCTGCTCCACGATCACCGTAAGGAGAAGAGCATTCAAGAGGAAAGAGGCTCATTTGCATGGTGTTGAGTGATTGGTGAGACTGCAATCAGTCCTGCCCCCAAGCCAGCTCTAGAGCGACTGCACAGCATTCAAGAGGGAGAGTGAGTGGAGTGTGCAAACTGATTTGTTAGGAGGAGCGTTGCGGTGATTGAAAGTGCTGTAAAAGTTAAAGTCGGACTTTTTCTGTTTAAATTTGGGCTCAACCCGCATGTCAATCATCTGGACTGTGAGTGTGGTGTTCAGAGGGACAATCAGCAGGACTGCACACCTGCTTCCTTTCAGAGGCCTCCAAGACTAGCTGCAGGCTGTTTTTTCCATCGCAGCAAACAGCTACTGATAACAGTGAGTACCATCCAAATGAAATAGCTCAAACTGTGTGATTTCACCAAAAGAAAGCTGAATCTGTGTGTAGCAGTGTAATCACTTTGTAAAGAAGGACTGTGACAGTTTAACCAGCTAAAAGCAAGAATTCTAAGCAACAGACCATCAGCATAATGATAGGTTCAGCGTCAGTATAATTTTCAAAGCCATGTGAGAGACTGAGTTGTATGAAATATGCAGCAAGAAATACAGGCAATCCTGTGCTATGAAATATTAAGGATTTAAGGGACTGTAAGCTAGAGCAATGTCTTCAGCGAGTAAAAAGTCTGTGGTAAATCATATAAATGTGCTAGGAAAAAGAACAGTGCAAGTTTGTGCAGTTTGAGCAAATTTTTCAGTAGAGTGGGTAAATCGGATGCACAATTGCTTGACCCATTTACAGAATGTTGATGTGTAGGAGTGCTGCCACTGCCATTACAGGGTAGGGGTAGTATGTAAACACAGCAGCAGAGGAGCCATTTTGAAAAAAGTTTTCAGTGATGTGGGACTTGTAACAACAGTGAGCATTGTTTGTTTTTCTCTGCAGTTATGGCTTCAGGACCAGTCCACTACCTGGATCATGCCCGGGCTGTGATAGCAGTAGAAGTTAACAAGTTAAAGGATGTTGAGAGATGTTACTTCGGGGGATGACTGCTTCCTTGTATGGTGATTTCTGGATATCCAGTGCGAGTATGTGTGATGTGCTTAAATGCTGAAAGGGACGTCTTCATGGTACCTCATTGTTCTGGGTGCCTAGAGAAATATGGTTTGTTCAAAGTGCCCAAGATTTGTTTGGCTCCCACATGGACAAAAGTTCAAGAATCTGCAGTTGGCAGCACACAGCACCAGGTGGAGCCTGTTGGAGAAGGGCCCTCAGAGTGTGGCACAAAGCAAGAGGGTGCAGATTTACAGACAGAACAATATGCTGATGTTTCAGAGTCTGAGTCACAGACACGCATTTTGGGAAGAGCATCAGTAGACCCTTGGAGAAAGGGCCGTAGCCCAAGTCTCATAGGTGAAGATGAGATGAGACCTCCATGCCCAGCGAAGAGTGGACAGTCTCAGGAGTGAGGAAAACTGCTCTTTCCTGGCCACAGATTCTCAGTGAGGAAGAAGAAGAGGGGGAACCTATGTGGTCTGAAGTAGAAGGCGGGGGTTCACAGCCTCCAGTTCCTGGCTTAGAGGAACGCATGGAAGAGAGTAGTGACTCTGCAGCTCTGCCCCTACAAGGAAGAGTTAGAGATCCATTCAGTGTCACATTGAGTATGCTTAGCTGGCAGAACCCGGACTGGCCACCCCCAAGCTAGGTCAGAGGTCGTAGGTTGACCAAAGCTAGTAAAGAGGAAAGGCTGGTTCATAGGAAAGTGAATGAAATCCATGAAGAATCGTTTCCTACCTTTCCTCGGAGAGTTTGGGAGGAGATTGAGAAAAGCAGGAAATTCTGGATTTGGGAAGAGGCAATGAAACGTGCATCCTGATGCAAACAAGTATGTCAAGAACAGAATGTTTCAAGAGAAATACAGCCAGTGAAAAAGAGGCAGAACACTGTTTATTGACACTGTTCGAATTGTGGATGAAGAAGGACACAAAACCTTTCACAGTGTGGATAATGAGCACCCAGATGGGGTAATAATTCCAGCACCTGACCTGTTGTGCAATTGACCACAATGCAAAGACCTCCCTTCGAATGTGCCCATGCCTACCAAGTGGAAAGCAGAGCAGTTGTAGCCAGTGCTGCCATCCAGCAATTGCCATACCTATGTTGTTCCACCAGACTGGCGTTCCAGGAACCAGGTGCCCCACATTCAGCAGTTTTACAGTGTACTGGCTTTCAAGAATCCATCGAGTGGCCCACCAGATGACTTCAGATCCAGAGAGGACACCAGCTCAACTGTATCCTGACTCATCGCCTGGGTATCGGATGACTTCAGACCAGCTGTTTTCTTTTTTCCCATTCCAAGGTTCCATCTCCTAGATGACATCAACCCAGCAGTTTCTAGATGTGCCCTCCTGTCGTTTTCCGGAAGATGTCTTCCCAGCTGTATTAGAAGAATGCTGCCAGGGAGAGTCTTCAGCTGAGGACCAGGTGTGGTGCCATTTTTGTTCTACAAGGGACTGGTAAGTCCAGACTCTTCTATTCTTATGACATTGCAGTGCACACCCGACACTAACAGACTACAGATGTTTGAACTGCCCTCAAAGACTCTCCCCTTCGGGACTTTGGCCTGCTAGAACTGTGCTTCACCAGGCTCCGGCCCAGGAGAGACTCTTTAATGGACTTATCTTTGGGCACTGTGGTCACTAGCTGGGATTTTTAGGGCACTCCATTCTCCCCCCAATATTGTGTATTGTAAATAATGTAATTGTTTTTTACTGTTTTCTAATGTTTATACTGTTTTTCCTACTTTTCTAAAAAAAATATTTTTTTGGGATTCTCCAGTGTTTTGATGGTAGGGATTTAGATAGACTGTGTATGCAGATTAGTAGTGTGTTGTCTTTCTTTTTCTTGCAGATGTACCTGAAGAAGATAAGAAGAAAAGACAAGAAGAGGAGGAGGGACTCAGTGGAGTTCCTCAGTAGTACCTTAGAGTGTAGTGTTTAAAGTACTGTTATTGTTGTTGGTTACAGTGTGTAACTTTTCCTTCCACAGGTATGGTTGTGGGGAAGTGTGGGAGTAATGCATAGTGTATGGTATTAGCTTCTGGTGTGTGGTTGCATGGTGTCCAGAGTTGGGGGAGGTCCCCTGTTTGTTTTGTTTTTGGGAATTTTGAGTTAGCGGCAGACAGGTTTTCCCTAGAGGGCTAGAGGGGATAGACAGGTTGTGGTTCTGAATGGCCATGGGGTCACAGCACTGATCTATTAGGGCTATACTCTAGACAGTTCTTCCAGAGCCACTGGGTACCCATAGTCAGCAGGTAGAGTAGAGGCTGATGCATCAGCCAATGGCCTCTGGGCCCTTAGTGTTGTCTTCCTGTGCCTAGCACATGGTAGGAGGGGACCTGATCACCCCTCTCCGTAGGTAGCACATATGGTAGGATGGCCTAGGCCAGGTAATTAATGACTGCAGACAGTCATTTTCCTGGCCCAGGGTGAGTGTAACCCCCCTGTTATCCGGGGTTACAAGAATCCCAGTTAGAACTAGTGGCAGGCAGGGAAGGCAGCTGGTGAAACTCCAGTTAAATGGATTTCACACTGTCTCACTCTGTTCTCAGTCTCAGCTGAGACTGAGGAATGACATAATTTAGAACTGTCGCAGCTGCATTAGCCACACTGGAATGTTGCAGCTAGGGAAGTTAGAATAGAATGTTGGGGAATTTGAAGTCAGTTCAGTAGTGGGCTCAGAAGAGGGAAGAGGTGTGCTGCTGCAGGCCCTCAGAGCTCTTAACTCTGCTAAAGAGCTATATTTTTGTTAGAGGTGTGTGTTCTCACCTGAAGAGGAACACAAGAAGAGCCTGGTGAAGTCATAAAGACCGCTTCCA
This sequence comes from Neoceratodus forsteri, assembly GCA_016271365.2. Taxonomy (NCBI): domain Eukaryota; kingdom Metazoa; phylum Chordata; order Ceratodontiformes; family Ceratodontidae; genus Neoceratodus; species Neoceratodus forsteri. The sequence goes on along the minus strand of JADMNL010000022.1, from coordinate 472,366,807 downwards.
GTGGTTCTGAGCCCCATCCCTGTGAGGATGGGGTGAAGGATTCAGCCTACTTCCAGGGGCAATCCCCTGGTCCAGCTAGGCGAAGAAGAAGCTGCCTAAATTTAAGTCCGTGCTGAGGCACCAGAAGTTTGGATGAGATTTCTTTGAAGAGAAAAAGCCTGTGGGGCACCTGCAACCAAGGGGTGAGTCTGCTTTGATAAAGGGCCAATGTGTTTTCACCTGAGACAAGATGAAGTTAAGTGACTATTACTGTGGGGTCAGGAAAAGACAGCCGAGTACAGTTTGAAAGTTGTGGGTATTGGACTGCTTAACTCTGTGGGGATCTAGGGAAATGGACACAGCCACTCTTTAAGTATGTTTCAAGTTCAGCACAAGTGGGATGGAAGAACAGTAGATTAAATGTGACATACATTTAAAGAGAATCTACACAGTAAAGTGTTTTCAAGGATGAGGTGTTAAAGTCCAGAGAAATGACCAGGTATGAATTATGGGTGCAAGAGGTGGGAGACCCCCCATCAGTAGTAACCAAATTCACCTCTATGGGTTTGCATTGGGACACCTGTTGCTTTCTCTCAGATGCTTGACCAGTGCCTGAGGAAAAGTACCCAGACATGGGACTGACAAAGAAGATTCCCTGATAGAGCCAGAAGTGCTCAGAGGTGGTTTAGGGAGCCACCGATAAATGTTCCATGCTATATGGAAAGTGTCCAAGGGCTGGCATGAGAGCCAAGCCATGGAAGAAAGGTAGTCCAGAGGGCTGGCAAGGGAGCCGAGCCAGGGAAACTGAAAAAGAGTTGAGTTAGGGCTGAATACCCAGAGTGTTTCAAAACCTGAGTGTTTCAGTGTAAAGAGGATGTGTTCTGATCTCCATAAATCTGCATTACCAGGAGTGTAGCCCCATGGGGGTCCATCTATACTTTGTTATTCTGTTGGATGTGAATAAAAGCCACACTTTAGAACCCTAGTTTCTGGTATTTGACATTACAGTTATTGTTTCCTGTGTCTGGAATACTTGGGTACCGCTGTGCAGAGTAGCCAAACCTAATCACCATGTCGAGTGACACCTTTCTCCCCAGGTTTCAACTTATAAAAATTGAGGCACCGCCTCATAGGACCCAGGCCCCTCAACCTGTTCACTAGCTACACAGGCAGGGGTAGTAGCCCTCTCAGTTTTAGGCATGCTAGGGGTTACATAGTGTACACACTCAATGAGCATGTATGCTATACAGTAGGTGCTCAGTGACAGTTCAGTTGGCGGCCAGCTGTGCAGGTGAGAGGTGGGCTGTGCTGGTCACCGGCTGTGGTTCAGGATGGGGAACGGGGTGGTAGGCACTACTCACTGCAGTGGAGGGCCCACTAGACCATCAGGGAAAGGGGTTATTATTAATTATGATTGTGACATTGGGGATTGGGGAGGGGGGCACTGGACCACCAGGAAGGGTTATTTTAATAATTATAAATACAGGTGACATCGAATATCAGGGGGGCACTAGATCACCAGGAAATTTTTTTAATAATTATGAATACAGGCGACATCGGGGCTGGGAAGGGGGGACCATGGCACATTGCCACAAACAGGTCAACTCTCCCAGAGGAGAATTTTCTAAGTACTCTTAGACAGCCCTGGCTGGTCTGATGGTAATTAGAATTTCTCCCTCTGGGAGAGTTCTGAGAATTCCACTTTCGATGATGTGGCAGCTTGCCTCTGCCACATGCCCCCTAGCTCCATGTTGCAGCCCATTTGTGGGCACATGGGCAGCACAAACCCTGTTTTGGGTAGGCAGCCCGTGGTTGATACAGGCTGTCATTGAGAATCACTCCTGGTGCATTGTTTGGAGCAAGGGGCACTTTGCGCCATTCTTTGTGAATCAGGCTCAGTGACTTTTATGAGACTGTGCTCCAAATCACTGTAACCTTTGATACTGATCTGCATCTCTTGGAGAAGAGTGTATGAGGTTCCAGTTGAGCCTTAGGGTTTTTTCTGTAAGCGTTGATATACAGTATTCATTAGTGTGAAGTTCCAGCTCCCCAGTCCAACAGTCCCATATCTGTTTTGTTCCGTGAAAACCAAAGGCAGTAAGATGTTGTTCCAAGCTGGAAGAGCATCAGAAGTATTCATTTTGTTTATTAATTTTTAACTCTGTAAATTAGTTTTTCATCTTCTGGTTTTGTTCCCTTGGTCCACTAGGCAGCATTTCCCTTGCTGCAGCCATGCCTTTTCCCATATACCACCTCCCCTGGGTCTTGCCATTCCATTATTAGACAGATGACTCCCAAAATCCAATTACCAGGGATGGTGCTATGAGGAGGGGGGGTACACATGGGCACCTGAGGCCAACCCCAGGAATGAAAAAGACTACTCCCAGGCATGGAGGTAGTGCTGAATGTCATCCTACTATTCAGCGGCTGACCTTTTCCAGTTTTTCTCCCAATTGTACCTATCCTTGAAGATCCAGGGGAACCCTGGTACTGGCATGTTGAATTTGGTAGTGATTGTAGCCTCCCCTTCCATGTACAGTTCCATGTCAAAACACTGAACAAAAAACAGCAACTGTTAAAACAGAGACTCCAGGATAGCGTGTGCACATCCAGCGACTGCCAATAAAGGCAACTGGTGCACATCACTAAAATAGTGCCACACTGACTTTCTGTGGGGGCTTCATCCTGGCACCCTCCAGAACTATTATAATTATCACCAGCTACAACATACATAGAAACATAGAAAGATAGAACTTGACGGCAGATAAGGACCACAAGGCCCATCCAGTCTGCCCATTTTTTTCTACCTTATGAATATGCAATAGGCCTTTACTCTGTCAATGGCCTATCTATTCATACTCATCTGTATTGCTCCCTTATGCCTATCCCATGCCTGTTGGAAGCCCTGCACTGTATTCATATCCACCACTTTCTGAGATAGGCCATTCCATGCATCCACCACCCTTTCTGTGAAAAATAACTTCCTCATATTACCCCTTTATTGGCCTCCCTCTAATCTCATGCTGTGTCCTCTTGTCCTGCTATTTTTCTTATATTGAAACATGTTGGACTCTTTCACCTTGTTAATGCCCTTAAGGTTTGATCATATCACGTCTCTGCCTCCTTTACTATAGGGTATACATATTGAGCTCCGTTAATCTGTCCTCATATGTTTTCTGGTGCAGTCCCTGCACTATTTTGGTTGCCCTTCTCTGGAATGCCTCCATTTTGTTAATTTCCTTGTGAAGGTGCGGCCTCCAGTACTGCATGCAGTACTCCAGATGGGGCCTAACCAGTGTCTTGTAAAGAGGGATTATTACCTCCCTCTTACGACTTGTGATACCCCTACTACTACACCCCAACATCCCCCTAGCCTAACCTACTGCTTTAGTGGTCTGCTTGGATGGTTTCATGTTATCTGTGATGATGATGGCACCTAAATCTCTTTCTTCCCTTGTGATTGCCAGCAACTCCCTTCCCAACCTATAGGTGGCTTCAGGGTTTCTCTTCCCTATGTGCATGATCTTGCACTTCTTTGCATTAAGCCCCAGTTGCCACTCTTCTGACCATTTTGCCAGTTTATCCAGATCTCCTCTCATTCTGCCCATTCCATCTGGATCATCTACTCTGTTGCAGATCTTGGTGTCATCTGCAAACAGACAAACCTTACCTTCCAGTCCATCTGCAATGTCAATGATGAAGATTTTGAAGAGGACTGGCCCCAGGACTCATCCATGAGGCATCCCACTTGTGATTTGCATCTCTTCTTATTGTATACTGTTTATCACCACTCTCTGTTTTCTGCCTGCCAACCAGTTTGCCACCCAGTTGACCAACTTCTGACCCACCCCAATCCTACCCAGCTTACTAATCAATCTTCTATGTGGAACAGTATCAAAAGTTTTGCTGAAGTCACGGTAGGCCACATCAGCTGCACCCCCTTGGTTCACCACTCTGGTTACCCAGTCAAAGAAATCTATGAGATTAGTTTGACAGGACCTTCCTGTTGTAAACCCTTGCTGTCTTGGATCCTGTGCTTCTATGGATTCCAGGTGTTGCATTATCCTTTCCTTAAGGAATGCCTCCATAATCTTGCCCACTACCAAGGTAAGACTGATTGGTCAGTAGTTCCCTGCCGCCTCCCTGCTACCACTCTTGTGGAGCAGGATCACATGAGCCCTTCTCCAGTCTTCTGGGACCTCCCCTCTGCTCAGAGACTCACTAAACAGTTCTAATAATGGCTCTGCTAGTTCCACCCATAGCTGCTTTAGTACTCTGGGATGTATGCCATCCGGTCCCATTGCTTTGTCCACTCTGAGCTTAGCGAGCTCTTGTAGGACCCTTTCTTTTGGGAAGGGACTTGTGCACACTTCCCTCCCCCCTGTGTCCATGGTGCTGAGCTGTGGGACTTGCCCTACCTTCTCCTTAGTAAATAAAGAGCAGAAGTATCTATTTAGGATAGATGCTTTTCCTTGGTCCTCCTCCACACACTCCCCCTTATCTCCTTTGATCTTAGCAATACCCCCTCTGCACTTTCTCCTTTCATTAATGTATCTATAGAAAGTCTTGTTCCCTTCTTTTACTGTTCATGTTAGTGTTTTCTTGGTTTGGGCCTTTGCCTACCTTACTGCCTTCCCTGCTTCCCTTAGGGAAGTTTGGTATGCCTCCCTATCTTCATCCTGCTGCATTCCCTTATATTTCCTGAAGGCCAGTCTTTTGGCTCTGACCTTTTCTGCTACTGGTTTTGAGAACCAAAGTGGTTTCCTCCTTCTTTTGCTCTTGCTTTTCTCCCTAACACAATGGGATGTTGCTTCAAGTATTGCATCCTTTAATGCTTGCCCACTTCGCCTGTACCCCCTCACCTGTATTTCTTCTTGTCAGGGCTAGCTTAACTCTGTTGACCATCTTATCAATGTCAGCTCCTCTGAAGTCCCATATATTTGCATTGGAATGGGATGATTTAGTTCTAGTGGCCAAGTTGAACCATACCATATGATGGTCACTAGCCCCAGGTGACCTTCTACCAGGAGTTCTGTGATCCTTTCCCCATTAGTCATTACTAGACCTAGGATAGCCCTGTCTCTTGTGGGTTATTGCACCAGTTGTTTGAGACCGGGGGGGGGGCTGGTGTGTAAGCGGATGCAAAACTTTCAAAAGGAAGGAAAAAAACAGCAACACCAAGTTTTGGACTCATACATGGGTGAAGCAACCACAAAGAAAGCCAGTGACTCTAATCTCTAGTTTACAGAGCCAGCACAGCTTTTAACCCGACACTACCAAATACATTACTCGCTACAGTTTACTCCCCACACTGTTGAAGGACACTACTTATCGATGAAATAACCAGGTGCTATTCAGACCAGGTTGCCAACACTGCATTCACTATTTTAAACTTACTCTTATTCCCTTGTTGTTTTGTGTTCGCTCTTTTAACAGCTCTCCAGATTGTACCACCATCTGTAGTCAACCAGGTAATGGTATGCACTGAGAATCTCATCCCTCCTTCCTAAGAGGATAAGAGCATCCACCCGGCCATGACATCCTGATCTTGGAGCACAAACCTGAGTTGCCAACATGGCCAAGCTCCTCCCCACCCCAGCACTGTACTATCATTTAATTCTCTAGTCTGGTCCGGTCTGTCTTTCATTTGGCCTACTGCTCTACAAATCCCACTCCAACACCTCTGATTGGTGCCCCAGTCCTTCCTCTTATATCACCCCACTTCCTTGTCCCCATGGCTTCACCCTCCATAACAGGTGTGACATCCACCCCAGGTTCCAACATGGTGCAGGGAGTTTCAAGGATTATTGGGAAGGCCACTGCAGTGTGGGTGAAGGCAGGGACTTTATCCATGCTGGCCCAGCCCAATTTCTTCCTTTTAGAGTCACCTACCACCACCCTGATGTACGAACACACAGCTCATAGTTGACATTTGGTGGGGAATGCCTAGCATCATGTGGTCAGCAGCAATGTCAGTTCCCCTCCCAGTCCCAAAAGAAGGAGGTGCTTATGCAGCAGAGTGAGCAATTCCCTTCCTCTGGAGTCTCAGTGCAATGACTAGCACATGAGATCGGGTGACAGTACATCACTGTCCATCCCTTAGATTAGAACACGCACTGGTGGATCGTCCTGTGCCTGTGCAATCCCATAGCTATGGAACTTTATACCACCTGAATTTTGTCTCTACCCCCTCAGTGCTTACTTTTCATCTTAGGTACTATAACTACCACCTAAGCTTGTCACACAGCTCTTGCTTCTGAACCTAAGCAATCTTTGCATGGCACTCATATGTTTATGCATAATCAGTGTTAATCTATTATAATGGTAGTTATACATCCTTTGTGTAGTTCAATACGGATGGATACTGTTACCTAAATTTTTCACATCCTATGACATGATGTTTGATTAATACATTTCTTCCTTTCCTTGTTCATTGTACTGCAAAATATTGTTAGGTTTTTCTACTTTTCAAAAGTCTTCACATATTCTCTGTACCATTTACCATGTTGAAGAATCTGATTAGTTGTCCCACCTTGCACGTATTCCCATTCCACGATGCAATGTCATGTTTCATGTTTCCTCCCCTTATTTCCTGTTGTATTACAATGTATTCTGCTATATGTATTCACCTTGTATGGAACTTCTTGTATAATCTCCCAGGTCGTACCTGAAAATAGGCATTGACTGCCTAGTGTGCTTACCTGGTTAACAAAAACTAAAGAAAGACAGAAAATATAGACTCCACTGGCACTGCGTGGGAGTCAGAGCATGAACCCAGGTCTTCTGCACTCACCTAGCCACCTGACTGGGCTACAAATATTCATTTTAGACAGCAACCTGACAATCACATGCAGAATTCAAATAAAAGTAATAAAAGAATGAATAACACCAAGGATAATCTTACATTGTTTTGACAATTTTTGAAGTCCTGTTAGTTCAGCAATAGTCACCTAGACGGAGGTAAAACAACATGTCAATTAACTAATCAAGAAAGCACTGCATAACAACATGCAAGTAAACAGGTACCATTCGAATAAGATAAATTTAAGAACTGCTAGCTCCAGGACAAGGTGTGCATGCAGACAAGTCCTCATTCAAATTCCTCCCTGGGAACATTAGGGTTACAAAATTGACCTTCCAAACTATGGGGCATTAGAGGCAAAGAGCAGACCTTCCTAACTGTGGGGATATTGGCTGCAAAGCTGTGGGAACTCTGTGGCAAATAACAGGTCTTTATAGCTGTGGGTACTGAGGAAAAATGCAGACCTTCCAAACTGTTGGGATATTGGGGGAAAAGAGCAGATCTTCCTAACTAAGGACCCTTTGGCAAAAGGCAGACCTTTCCAACTGTGGAGGCATTAGAGGCAAAGAGCAGACTATCCTAACTGTGGGGACATTGAGAGCACAGAAAAAGCATTTCCAACTGTGGACAATGTAGCACAGGATAGACCCTTCCACTGTGGGAATATTAAAGGCAAATAGCAGACCTTCCCAACTGTGAACATGACAGGCAAAGAGCAGATCTTTCCAATTATGGGGATATAAGATACCATGGCACTTCTCGAAAAGAGTAGGGGAAATTTCCCCGGTGTCCTGGCCAAATTTCCTCCATTCACTAGAAACACCACCAACAGCTTACTCTGGTTCAGTTTCAGTTGGTTATCATCTGTATCACAACCCCCGTGTCGCCCCTGAAAAAGGGACTTCTAGTCTCAGTGGGCTTACCCAGTCAACAAAAATTCAATAATAATAATAATAAGGGGCAGGGAACACATGCTCAACTCTGGGGCATGAGGAGCACAAAAACAGACCTACATAACTGTGGGGACATTAGGGGCAAATAGCTGACCTTCCCAACTGTGGGGACATTAGGGGCAAGGAGCTGACCTTACCAACTGTGGGGACATTAGAGGAAAGGAGCTGACCTTCCCAACTGTGGAGACATTAGGGTCAAAAAGCTGACCTTCCCAACTGTGAGTTGACATTAGGGGCAAAGAGCAAACCTTCCTTACTGTGGATATGGGCCAAAGAGTAGATCTTTTCAGTCATGAACACTGTGGAGAAAGCAGCCCTTTCCAACTGTGGGGATGTTACGAACAGTCTTTCCCAGCTGTAGGTACATAAGGGACAAAGAGTAGGCCTTACAAACTGTAGCTACTGGAGCAAAGAGTAGACCCTCCCAATTGTGGGGCCATTAGGGGGCAAAGACCTGACTTTCTGAATTGTGAACACTGGGGCAAAGATCAGACCCTTCCAACTGAGAGAATATTGAAGGCAGTGGCGGAACCAGAGGGGGCGCTGGGGAGGCGGTTGCCCCTCCTGGCTGCCCCAATGTGAATAGTAGCACCCGCCATCATCTTTATTCACTGTTTAGTGCCCATTGTGGAGCCTGTGATTGACTGAATGGCCCCCCCTTGGCTCCCAAATTATCCCAAACCTGGCTCCGCCACTGACTGAAGGCAAAGCATAGGCCTTTCTTCTAACTGTGGAGATCATTAAGGGCAAAGAGAAGACTTTACCAACTCCAGACACCACAGCTTTATATTATTATGAACCCAAATAATGGCAATTTCTGGTTCTAAATATAATTTCCAGCCACCAGGAAACAGTGACAACTGGTATCAGCAGAACTAAATTGCACTACCTTCTAAATAAATCAGATTTCAGGTACAATAACTCTTCTTTATTATGGAGTGTCTTTACATGAAAAAGTAGCTTTGCACTTTTCAGTTCATCAAAAGCTAAGCTTTATTTCTGGAACTGAAGTTGTAATGCCCTGCTTGTGATGTCACAGTCATTTCCACAGTAACATACTTTAGATGTCATACTCTAGAGGCTATGCATTCGGCTCCTGTACAAGCCTCAGTTGTAAGTGAAGTGGAAGGGACTAAGCTCCAGTTTTCATACAGATACCCTTAAACAGACTAGTGGCAAGCAGGTTAAACAAGCTGAAGAATAGTATTCAACAGTTTATGTCAATCTCGGATTCATTTTCTGCAAACTGTGGGATAATATTTCTCAGATTATGTGATCCATGGAATATTATTCAGTTTGTATGGCAGTTTCCATAGAAATGCTTTACAAAATTATGCAAAATTTAAAAAGAAAACCCGGAAAGCAGTTCAGAAGTGGAATTCCCATGCTGCACAATTTATGTAGGTGGTATTTTCCATTCCGCACAACCCTAAAAGAATGTGGTGGAATTAATATTTTTGAGAGCGCTGTGTAACTGAGCTCCACTGCTGCCAACTGTGACTTTTTTACTGGTGACTGGATTCCCTCTCCAAAATAATTTTAATTTGATGACACCAGTTTACAACCTGGTAGGAATGGTGCTTAGTGCAAGCCAAGTGCCTGGAGGAACTTACAGTAACCGAAAAGTGAACCTCCTTTTAGATCTGTAAATACCAATTTGAGCCTTCATAACAAATGAAATAGAAAAGCAGATCCCAAATGTTACTATACATGAAAACTGTCTATGGGATGGATTGTTAAAAATCACTCCATATAGTAGTTTAAATAGCTGTTAGGATGAATTCCAAATGTACAATTCCAAATGTACAAAAAAGATACATTAGATATTTTACATATTTATTATTTTTTGAAAGTTGTCAGAATTCCACAAGCTTGATATGTTCATTTATAATAGACATAATCATGACAACCCATCATTTATTACAGTCATTTCCATAACATGTTTTTGTGAGTGACCATTTAAGGATCATGTGGAATCATTATTAATCATGATCAAAAGAATGGTTCTTGAAGATTAAATATGATCATAGAGAATGACAGATAATGACAATTTATGATAAATCTTGATTTAATCCCCAATATTCAGACTGAGCACTCAGCTGTTCAGTTTTCTCAAGACATGTAGAATGCTCCAGGTTTCCAGTTCAGTTCTAAATGCTTTCAGTTAAGGGCAATTGTAGTGGTGGAGAAAGAAGGTATGTAATGACCCTCTGGTGTTAGGTATGACGTCTCCCCCATTCATGTTATACTTGGTGTAGCAAACTGGGTTGGCTTATTGTTAATGGAGACAAAGGCCCAGTACCAGACAGTGGCATCAAGGCTGCTGACAAAGGTGTTCCACAAATGGAAGCAGCATTAATCACCAACAGTAGGGTTAGAGAGACCCTGGATCAACTCAGGGAAGAAAAGTCACCAGGGCCTGATAGAATACACCCAAGGGTGCTTAAGGAGCTAGCAAGTGAATTGCAGGTCCGTTAGCACATTTATGCAGTAGCTCACTTCAGACGCAGGTAGTGCCAGGAGACTGGAGAAGAGATGATGTGGTACCTCTCCACAAGGGAGGGAGTTGGAAGAAAGAAGGCAACTATCAATCAGTCAGCCTTACATCAGCAGTGGAGAAAGTGATGGAAACCTTAATAAAACAAGACTTGGTAGAGTACCTAGATAAGAACGGTCTGCAGGATTACAGGCAGCATACGTTCTTGACAGGACGGTCATGCCAAATGTACCTAATCACATTTTTTGACTGGGTCACTAGGGAACTAGACAGAGGCCACCCAGTGGACCTCCTCTACTTTGATTTTAGTAAGACCTTTGATTCAGTGCCACACAATCATCTGCTGAAAATGCTGAAGGACCTGGGTGCAGCCAAGTGCATAGTCAGTTGGGTAGGTAATTGGCTGAGGGACAGAAACAGAGTGTAGTGGTCAACGGGGTGAGGCTTTAATGGAGGCATGGTCACTAGTGGTGTGCCCCAATGCTCAGTGTTGGGGCCTGTACTGTTTAATGCCTTTATCAGTGACAGTGGCATAGGTATTCAGGGTAGGACTGCCCTAGTCACAGATGATACCAAGCTAGGAGGAAGGGTTGACAGTGAGAAGATGGTTAAGGACCTACAAACACCAGATCAGTGAGAGCACCCGAGGTTACAGGTGCAGCGTATGGAGGAACAGTGGGAAGTGATATTCTTCTCCTGGAGTTGATGCTGATGTGGTGAGAGCACATTTCATTTGCAATGTGCAGAGGACGAAAGAATAACTGAAGTTTCTCTCTCTCTCTCTGGATTTTTAGGTGGGTGCTCCTTTCCTTTCCATTTGGAGTGGATGACTAGCAGGGTTTGGGTTATTTGGGTGTTTAGGAAGGAACTGCTGGAATTTGGACTGAGGGTTTTTACTCTGTAGTTGAAGGTAAGGGGGACTCATGCGGCTGGTGGGCAGCTGAGGTCTCCAGATTCCCCTGCTGTATGGCCTCTTAACTAATGCAGGTCAGTCACTCCAGTGAGGGGAAGGTTGCTACCTACCTTTTGGGCCATGGCACCAAAATAGGGATTATTGATGGAATTGGTTTGCGACTTAGAGGGAACTCAGAGGGGCTTTATTGGAAGATGGTGTGTCCCTCTGGGTAACCCGTGAAGTAGGCGCATGAGGAAGGGCACTGTCCACTATGGCGACACCTTTCCGGCACAATCCACTCACGGCGACAGAAAGGTAGGGCGACTGGAAAAGGGGGTGGGTGAACTAGGCGACAGGATGTCACTATACGTACGCACATGGGGGGGAGTGGGAGGGAGCATGGTGAGCGTGGGCTGGGAAGGGGTGGCGAGGCTGTAGGGAGTGGCGCTGCGGTTGCTGGTTGAGCTGCGTCATGGCTTTGGGGATAGGCTAGTGGCTGGGGAGGCTGAGGTACTGGGTTCGGGTGTGATTTTGTATTGCACCTAGCCTGAACCTTTTCATTTTTACTGCTTTCACCTTCCCGATTTGCACCACCCTGGAGTTGATAATCCTTAAGTAGGGGGGTCTGGGGGGACAAAGCCCCCCACAAGGGGGGTGTGTGGGGGGTGCAGCTTCCCCACAGAAAGCAGTAAAAATATGTCCTGGTGCTATTGTGTTGGTGCACCGGGGTTGTCAGAGTGCCGAAAATGTGTTCGGCACTCTGACTGAGTGATAACGGTGATCGCCTTTAGGCATTCACCGTTATCACATAGACCCGTCCCTCTGGGGTTCTTAAGGCTTTCTGTGGGGGAGCTATTGCTTACTCCTCAGGGGCCTGTATTCTATGGTCTCAACCTTCTAGTTTAGCCCTGGGATTGGTGTCTTGGCCTGAGTTTCTGAGTGTTTTCGCTGAGGAGGATATTACAGAAGAAAGAAAGTAGAAGTGGTTCGACCATTTGGAGGAACTATTTGGTGTTGGACTGGATTGGAAGAGGGTGAGAGCCTCTCCTGTTTTAAGAAACAATTCACTTGAACTTTTACAATACTCCATATACTTGGATGCTGACCTACTGTTATTATTTTGGGACTTCCACCATTTAACTTTGCTTCTAGAACTGAAAGAGGGTGAGAGCCTCTCCTGCCCAAAAAAACTACATAATTTTTTTTTTGTTCTATATTTGAACCTTCTGTTATTATTTTTCTTTTTAGTTGATTGAAAATTTTGTTTTGGGTTTTTTTGTATTTTATTATATTATAGATTTAGTTTGGGGTGGTTTAGATTTTTGTTTCTCTGAGTTTCCCACAGTGTGAGTAAGTGGGGATTCTCAGAGAAACTATAGGGGTTTTAAAGTTATTGATTTTAACATGTGTAGAAAGCCTACCCCCATGGTCGTATGCTATTTGTCTTCCGCTCTTTGTGCCCTCAGTCCTTTCTCCCACTTACCATTACAGTTGTCAACATACCAATGCAGTAGAGCATTGGGTATTGTGCGAAGAGGGAGGAGGGGTTTTGGGGGGTGTGAACAGTGGAGGTCGAATGAACGGGGACATTGTATTGGGGTAGTGGGAACCAGAAGACGTCCTGGGGCGAAATGGACTCTGGAACGAGGTCATTCTTGTCTGATCTCCATATCCAAGGGCACCACCAATGATGATGGGCAACTGGTCTGTGCAGCTCCAGAGGCCCGCCTAACCCGGGCGGTGTTGTGCAATGCCAGGTCCATAAGGAACAAGACTGCAGTTATTGCAGATCTTGTTGGGTCTGTGGATCAGGCATGCATTATCAAGACCTGGCTGGATATGAATGCGGGTCCAATTTTGGAAGCAGCAGTTCCAGCTGGGTACTCAGTGTTACACCGCCTGAGGTTGGACCGGGGGGTTGCGGTCTGTTTCAAGACCGAACTAGGCCTCACAAGTGTACCAGTTGAGGGGGCTGAGTCCTTTGAGTGTACTGCAGTGGCAGGTGTGGGTTGCAGAATTGCTGTCATCTATCATCCACTAGGTAATGAGAAGCGTTTTCTGCAGGAAGTAGTAGACTTCGTCATCGACATGGTGTTTGAATCACCCAGGCTGATGGTCCTGGGTGACTTTAACACCTGGGTCAATGGCAAACTCTCACAGTTTGGACAACACTTCCTTCAACTTATGACATCCTTGGGCCTCACACAAGTAGTTACTTCTGCCACTCATAAGGGTGGTCACTCTTTGGACATAGTCTTCCTCCTGGGGATCAAAGCCTTCAACTTGGGGGTGGAACCTGTCAGTTGGTCCGATCATTACACTGTGGGGTTCAGTTTTTGCACTCAGGTACTGTTCTTTGCAAGATATTAGCTCTGTGGGCCTGGCAGCAGTGCTTGACCTATCGGAGTTTTCTGGAGTGAGCAATGATCCTGATGCCTTGGTGTTGGTCTATAACAGGGCCATTTCCTCAGCTCTAGATCTAATTGCTCCTGTCTGAGTTCATCTTCTTCCCCTTCGCCCTCGGTCTCCATGGTTTGATGGGATGGGACCGTGAGGGAGATGCGGTGACAAGGACGAAGATTAGAGCATTGTTGACAGACATCTGCCCTTGATGCCGACCATCTTAGACTGATGGAACATTATCAACTCTATCATTCTGCAGTCTCCCATAAGAAGGCAGAGTTCCTGTCCGGGGAGATTGCGGCTGCTCAGAACTGACCAGCTCAGCTTTTTCAAACTGTCGACAGACTGTGCAACCCAGCCTGTCTGCAGGTTCAGAAAGCTTTTTCACAAGTGGTGTGTGATGAGCTTGCTCACTTCTTTGCGGCTTAGGTGGCCGACATCAGGGTAGTACTCCAGCCTGCACCCTCTATGGTAGAAGCTGTAGACTGGTGTTTAGCCGAAGCCTCTAGTCTTTCCTGGAATTCCTTTGACCGGCCTGAGTTCATTGATGTCATGAGGATTGTCCAGAGTATGCACTCTATAAAGGGCTGTCATGATATTATCAACCTAGTCCTAGCTTGGATAGTCTGGTGCTCCCTGGATATAGGTGAGTTTCCTAGCTCCCTGAAGGAGGCAGTGGTGATGCCCCTCCTGAAGAAAGCTTCCCTGGACCCAGACTGCCATGCTAACTACAGGCCTATCTCTAACCTTCCTTTTGTAGGGAAGGTTATTGAGAAAGTAGTGGCCGTACAGTTGGAGAAACATTTAACCATCCATGACATCTATGAACCACTCCAGTCTGGTTTTTGAAAGAGGCATAGTACCGAGACAGCACTGGTTCGGTTGCTCAGTGATCTCCTAATGGCTAGAGATCAGAAGAGCCATTCCATCTTGGTCCTTCTTGATTTCTCTTCAGCCTTTGACACTGTGGACCATGGGGTACTTCTTGAGCACCTGGAATTCATCTGTGGCCTGTCAGGTGCAGTCCTAAGTTGGTTTAGATCTTTCCTCACAGAAAGAACTCAGAGGTTGGTGTCGGGGATTAATTCTTCCCGCTCAGTCTCTCTGTCATGTGGGGTTACCTGGTGTTGTCCCCCATGTTGTTCACAGTGTATGTGCTGCCCCTCGGAGACATTGTAAGAAGGTATGGGCTGAGGTTTCATTGCTATGCAGATGATACCCAGCTCCACCTACCTTTTGCACCTGACCAGGATAGAGCTGTCTCAGTATTTAATAGCTGCCTCACTGAAATCCAGTGCTGGATGAATTCAAGCTGGCTGAAGTTTAACTCAGAGAAGACTGAGATGATGGTTGTGGACCCAGGTCGCAGGGTAGAGGGAACAGGAGCTGGCTTACTCTCTGGTTTATTTCTGGGGAGGTGTCCAGCTCCCTACCTCCGAACAGGTGCGGAACCTGGGGGTGATTTTTGACAATCAGCTGACACTGCGTTTACAGGTGTCGGCAGTTGTCAAACTATCCTTTTACCATCTTAGGAACATCGCCAGGATTAAGCACCTTGTTTCACCCAGCGATCTGCCTACACTGATCCATGCTTTTGTGACCTCACATCTTGATTATTGTAACTTCCTTTATCTAGGGCTTCCTGGGGTTGATATCCACCATTTGCAGCTGGTGCAGAATGCTGTGGCCTGGTTATTGACGGGTACTCCCCATGCCTGTCATATTTCTCCGGTTCTGCGTGATCTGCACTGGCTGCTAATACAGTGGTGGATCACCTTTAAAGTTGATCTTTTGACTTACAAAGCCCTACACGGACTGAACCTGGACTACTTGAAAGAGCTTCTGGCGCCCTACTGCTCTAAACAGTCTCTCCGCTCGGTGGACGAGGGGTTGCTAGAAATTCCGAGGGTTTCTTTAAAATCTTCAGGGGCTCATGCTTTTATGTATGCTGCCCCTTCCCTCTGGAATTCTCTACCCCGTCTGCTTTGTCAGCGTGCGTCCGTGGAGAAATTTAAAAAGGCCTTAAAGACCTATTTATGGTCCAAGATCTATCCTGATTAATTATTGGGATGTTAGTAGCTCAGACTGATGTTTTATTTGTTTTATCTGTAATCGTTGTAAGGCGCCTTGATTTTGAGAAAGGCACAATATAAATAAAGTTTTATTATTTATTATTAAATAGACCTACAGAGGCTGGAAAGATGGTCCAACGTCTGGCAGCTGAAGTTCAATACAAAAAATGTAAGGTGATGCTTTTTTGGGGTAAATGAAACTCAAGGACAGAGTACCACCTCAATAGAGTCCAGCTCAGCACCAAGAAGGAAGAACTAGACCTAAGTGTCAACATAAGGAGCAACCTTAAATAGATAAGTCAATGCAACAATGCTTACAGCAAGGCCAACAAAATGCTGGGGTGCATAGGGAGGGGATTCAACAGCAGGAGGAAGGAGGTAATACTGCCACTCTACAGGTCCCTGGTAAAGCCCCATCTGGAGTAATGTGTCCAGTTTTGGAGTCCACATCTGAAAAAGGATATAAGTAGGTTGGAGGCTATTCAGAGAAGAGCACTCAAAATAATCCAGGGTCTTCAAGGGCACTCATATGAGGAGCGTCTGGAAGCATTAAGTATGTTCTAACTGGAGACAAGGAGGAAGAGGGGAGACATACGAACATATCAACATACAAAATTGCCAGCGGAAACAGGCGTCATGGTCTTTCGAGTCTGCTTGAGTGTGCAGCTAGCCCCTCATCATGCAACTGCCCCTCCTGCTCCTCCTTTCCAGTATCCCTTACCCTGTCCCAACCCCTCTTGAAACTGCCCACCGTGTTACAGGACACTGTCTCATTTGGTAAGGTGTTCCATTTGTCCACCACTCTTGCCATGAAAAAATGTTTCCTCATCTCCTTCTTGAATCTCCCCCCCCCGCTCCAATCTCATTCCATGCCCTCTCATGTCCCTCCCCTTCTCATCTGAAAAATCCCTTCTGTGTTGGTTTTGTTTATCCCCTTCAGATACTTAAAGGTTTTGATCATATCCCCCCCATCCCTTCTCTCCTCCAGTGAATACATATTCAACTCTCTCAGCCTATCCTCGTAGGGTTTGCTTTCCAATCCCTGGATCATCTCTGTGGCTCTTCACTGCACCCCCTCCAACAATCTGATGTCCTTTTTCAGGAATGGGCACCAGTACTGCATGCAGTACTCTAGGTGGGGCCTGACCAACAACCTATACAGGGGCAGGATAACCTCCGTCCTTCTGGAGGACATCCCTCTTGCAATACACCCCAGAATTTTGTTGACTTTTGCTGCCGCCTTCATGCACTGAGCAGAGTTGTTCATGCTCCCCTTAATGTTCACTCCTAGATTTTTCTCCTCTGTGGAGCTCCCCAACTGTACCCCACTGAAGTGATAATCTCTCCCCAGGAGCTGTGTATAAGATGGGGGAAGTGGAGCTTACAGTTACCAAGCAAGAAAGAGACGTAGGAGTCATCATATCCGATTACCTCAAGGTGGCTTGACAGTGTGATAAAACAGTGGGAAAGGCAAGCAGGACGCTGGGGTACATTAGGAGAGGGATTACTAGCAGGAGGATGTGGTGGAGGGAGGTAGGGCTGCCATTGTATCACTCACTGGTGAGGCACCACATGGACTACTGTGTCCAGTTCCAGAGGCCGCACCTCCACAAGGACATTGAAGGGTGGAGGCAGTACAGAGGAGGGCAAGCAAAATGGAGAGAGGGTTGCATGAGAAGCTATATAAGGAAAGGCTGCAGGAACTCAATATGAATTCTCTGGAAGAGAGGAGAACGAGAGGGGACATGATTGAAACCTACAGATACCTCACAAGAATGAACAAGTTGCAAGTGGAGGATCTATTTCAGAGAAAGGAAGGCACCAGAACAAGGGGGTATGAGGTGAAGCTAAGGGGGGAAGCTTAGGAGATACGTGCAACACTACATCTTCACAGAAAGGGTGTTAGATGACTGAAATCACCTGCCAGAGGAGGTGGTAGAGGCAAAGACTGTGGGGATCTTCAAGACTGTGTGGGATAGGCACAGGGGCATATGAGGCAGAGGAATGGGGGGAGTGACACATATGACTGACTAGGGTCAGTAATGAAGGAATAGGCAGGAACAAGGGGCGGACTGGATGGGCTTAAAGGGCCTTTTCTACTGACAAAATCCATGTTTCTAGGGTATCTTCTGAGATAAGGGATAAGAAACAGATGGAAACATAGAAAAATAGACATAGAAACGTAGACTTTGACAGCAGATAAGGACTGCTTAGCCCACTCAGTCTTCCCATTTCCCTACATATTGGATTAGCCGCAGATCCTAGTTAATCAATAGCCTACTTCTTCCTAACCCCCACCAGAAATGCCTTATGTCTGTCCCATGCATTCTTGAATTTCCACACTGTTTTTGACCCCACAACCTCCTCAAGAAGGCTGTTCCATGCGTCCATCACCTTCTCCATGAAAAAAATACTTCCTCACATTGCCCCTGAACCATCCCACCATTATCTTCGAACTGTGCCCCTTGTTCTTGCAAACCTCTTTTTCTGAAAGATGCTACCCTCTTGGACTTTGTTGATTCCCTTGAGGTACTTGAAAGTTTCTATCATGCCCCCTTTCCTCGAGAGTATACATATTGAGCTCCTGTAGTCTCTCTTCGTATGGCTGCTGGTGCAGACCCTGCACCAGTTTAGTTGTCCTCCTCTGGACTGCTTCCATCCTGTCTATGTCCTTGTGGAGATAGGGTCTCCAGAACTGCATGCAGTACTCTAGATGGGGTCTCACCAACTGTCTGTACAGTGGAATAACAACTTCCTGCTTTCCACTGGTGATGCCTCTCCCTATACATCCCAGTATCCCCCTAGCCATCCTTACTGCCTTCTCATATTGCTTGCTTACCTTTAGGTCATCTGATATGACTACCCTCCCCGTTCCTTTCCATTTTGTTGTTATTAGTACCCTTCCCCCATGTACTCTTCCCCTGGATTTTTGTTTCCCAGATGCATTACTTTGCACTTCTTTGCATTAATCTAAGCTGCCATACTTTGACTATTTCTCCAACCTTGCCAAGTCCTTTCTCACTCCCCCCCCCCGTGTATCAACCCTGTTGCAGATCTTTGTGTTGTCTGCAAAGAGGCATACTTTTCGTTCCAGTCCCTCTGCAATGTCACTTATAAAGACATTAAAAGGACAAGTCCAGTACTGAACACTGTGGTACCCCGCTAGTAACCCCCCCTTTCTTCGGAGTGGACTCCATTTACTAATACCCTCTTTGTCCTGTTTTCCAGCCAATTTTTTTACTCAGGCTACCTCCCTGGGACCCACTCCCATGCTGGCTAATTTGTTTATTAATCTTTTATGTGGGACTGTGTTAAATGCCTTGCTAAAGTCTAGGTAGGCCATGTCCACAGCCCCTCCCTGATCTACTACTTTGATTACCTAGTCAAAGAAATCTATTAGATTCATCTGACATGACCTTCCCACTGTGAATCCATGCTGCCTTGGGTCCTGTGCCCCGCTGGCCTCTAGAGGTACTCAAGAATTCTTTCTTTCAGAAGTGATTCCATCATTTTCCCTACCATTGAGGTCAAACTAACAGGTCTGTAGTTTCCTGCCTCTGCTTTGCTCCCACTTTTGTGAAGAAGAATCACATTCACCCTCCTCCAGTCCACAGGTACCACACCACCGTCCCATGATTTGTTAAAAGGGTAGTCCATGGCGTCACTAGTTCTCCTCTTAGTTCTTTTAGAATTCTGGGTGAATCCCCTCAGGTCCCATTTGTCCACCTTCAGTTTTAGGAGTTCTTTCAGAACCCTTTATTCTGTGAATGGACTGGTATCGACCCCCCCCTATCCAGAGCATTTCTATTGATTGACTAAGGTACCTCCTGCTCCTCTTCTTTGTGAATACTGAGCAGAAGTATTCCGTATCCGTATCCCTGCTTTTTCACTGTCACCCTCTGCCCACCCAACCTCCCTCCTCTTTATTAAGCCTCACAATCCCTCCCTTGGTCTTTCTTCATTCCCTAATGTACCTATAAAAGGTCTTATCTCCTTCTTAACTGACTTGGTTATCTTTTCCTCGGTTTGGGCCTTTGCTATTCTGAATGCCTTCCCCATTTCCTACTGCTTTAACAGGTACAGTTCTCTGTCCTTCTCCTTCTGTATTTCCTTATACTTCCTGAATGCTATATTTTTCTCCCTAACCTCCGCCACCTCTTTTGAAAACCATGGCATTTTTTTCCTTCATTTTGATTTGTTTATTTGCTTCACACAAAGGCTTGTTGCCTCTGTGATGGCAGTTTTGATGTGTCCCCATTGTTCCTCCAACCCTCCTACTTGCCTGTTTGCTAGTGCTTTTCTGAGGCACTCTCCCATTTTGCCAAAGTCAGCCCTCCTTAAGTCCAGTACCCTAACTTTTGTATGACTTGACACTATGGCTTTGTTTATCGTGAACCACATCGTTTGGTGATCACTTGTTCCGAGATGGCTAACCACTTCAAAATCTGAGATCCTCTCTCCATTCCCATTTGAGAGTACCAGATCTAAGATTGCTCCCTCTCGAGTGGGTTCCAACACTAACTGTCTGAGACATGCCCCCTGTAGGGCATCAAGAATGACCCTGCTCTTGGATGTGGCCGCAGCAAAGGTGCTCCAGTTAACATCTAGCATATTCAGGTCCCCCATGAACAATATGTTCCCTTTTTCTGCCATCCTAAAGATGCCCTAAGGATGCCTTCTGTCATTTTCTTGTCCATTTCTTCCCCGTGAGACGGGGGTCTGTATACAACCCTGTGCAGATTGTAGTGCCATTTCCTGTCTCCAGGGTGACCAACAGTGCCTCCTCTCCTCTCTGTTTACCCTTTAGTTCCATTGCTTTGAACTCTTCCCTTAGGTAGAGAGCTAATCCTCCTCCTCTTCTACCCTTCCTGTTCCTCCTGTAGATTGTATACCCTAGTATGTTGACACTGCAGTCATGGTTCTCTGTGTACCATGTTTCTGTAACTGCCACGATATTCAGGTGTCCCTCTTCCATCAAGGCCACTAGTTTTGGGAGCTTGTTATCCAAACTATGGGAGTTGGTACTCATTGCCCTCCCTTTTTTGATGGCCTAACCCCTTTTAACCCCATCCCTGTCCTTACTGTCTTTGCCTTTTTCTCCATTTACGTCTGTCCTTCTCCCTGTCGACTTCTCTGTTTTGGTGTTTACCTCGCTAACTACCCTGTTTTGTGGGGAGGGGTGGTTGGGATTTTCCTGCTCCTTTTCAGTGCTCCCCCATTGGCTAGTTTAAATGCTTGCCAATGAAACATTTAAACCTATTGCCTAGGATCCTGATTCCCCTTCTGGACAGATGCAGACCATCGCACCAGGATAGGCCTGTATCCCTCCAGGTGAACCCCCAGTTCCCAATGAAACCAAAACCCTGAGCTCTGTACCAGTTTTTCAACCACTGATTATATCCCATGGTCAGAACACCCTACTCTCACTTATGCCATAGACAGGCAGCACTTCCGAGAAGGTGACCGTGCGTGCTACTTGTCTAAGGTCCTTCCCCAAATCCACAAACTCCCCCTGCACTGCTCTGATCTCATTCACTGCCAGGTCATTTGTCACTAGGTGGACAATGATGTCCAGCTCCCTCTCCTGTGCAGATGCTCCAGTGATGCTAAGGATTCGCTCCCTGTCCCTCCAAGCCATGGAGCCGAGCAGGCATCTTATCTCCCTCTCCCGGCCCCCCAGTTCTAACCCCCTAACAACTGAGTCCCCCACCAGGAGTTGTTTCCTTCCACTTGTGGGGTCCTGTGCCACCCTCCTATGGGTCTCCTTTGTGGAGGTTTCCAGCATCCTCCTTGGTCTCCGCTACAAGTACCTCCATAGAGGAACCACGCTGTGCCAGGAATGGCATATGAATTGTGGAGAGGTACAGCCAGAGGGATGTGCTCCTGTTTCACCACCCTCACCCTCCATGAGCCCACTGTGGTCCAACTGCTCCTCTCTCTTGGCAACCTCTGAGGTAGTGGTGGGAGGCTCTGTTGGTCCCTGGCTGGGAGAGGAGGTGCTCTGAATCCTGGCCAACTCATCTTGGAGATGAGCAACCTCCTCCCTGAGCCCAGAGAGGTGTCTGCAGATAGGACAACACCACATCCTCCAAAATATCTCCTGGAAGACCGCCGGTCCACAGCCACTGCACCACTCCCATCATGTCTTTTTTTGCGGCTCCTTAACTATTGTTTTGTATGCTTACTCTTTCTTCTCTCTGTTTACTTTTTTTTGTTTGTTTTTTCTTCCTACTTTCCTACTGCCTCTGTGCTGTTACAGCCCCTGCCCTTCCTGTTCTGGAACAGGAAATTCCTGTATTCCTCAGTAGTCTCCATCTTACTTGCTCAGAGATGGACCTCCAACAGCTAGAGGGTGAGGGAGAGCTATTTTTTTCCTTCTAGGATGGTAAGTCTTTTGTGCCTCTGTGATCACTCCCTTCCTGCTCCCAAACAGGAAGTTTCTGTTGTCAATCAAATCCAGTGCCTATGCTGGGGGGGTATACAGTCCCAGTAGTAGAGTACTAGCAGCTGCCTCCTTCATCTTACTGCTCTCTGCCAAAAGCTAACTAGTAAAGTTTTAAATGCAGACACCTGGCTTTCTGCAGCCTAAGCCACACCCCCAATTTACAACTCTCCTCTTCACCTAGCTAACTGCACAGATAACAGTTCCCTTCCCCAACTCAGCCAAGCACATTCACTCTTGTTTTTTTTTAATTGAAATCTTGGATACATCTGTGAGCGGATGCTCGTTGAGAGGTTCCACGTCATGTACATAAACAACAATGCAAGGAATTCAGGACAATATACAGATAAAACACTGAGAGTACAGTAAACAGATAATGACAATATTAACATATGGGTACATAAATACAAGTCAAACTAGTAACTGTGGCAATGTTCAAAGTAAGCCTGCATCAGAAGGAGAAGTAGGAGAAATGGGAAAGAAGGGGTGGGGTAGACAGGACAGTATGGAGAGGGGGTAGACTGGGATAAAGGGTTTGGAGATGGGGCTAATTGTCACTGTTTGCCTATCCCAGGGATAGGGGCTGGGAAGTGCTGGGGTCAGTCAGTGGTGGCACCTGCAGGTACTCATATGAATAAGATGTGGTGCAGTTTAAGTCTGAAGGGTCCTAGAGTAGCAGTGCCAGAGATATCTGGTGGTAGTGCGTTTGTCCAGAGCAGTGCCCGGTATGCAAAGGCACGAGGTGCCATGGATGTGTGGCATCTGCGTAAATAGAAAGCCTGTGTGGAGGAGCTCCTGGTTTGCCTGGTATTTAGTGGAAGGAACAGCAGGTTCTGCACTCTAGGAAGAAGCTGGTTTAGTGCAACCTTTTTGGTGAGAAGGCAGGCTTGATATCTTTTTCTGTCGTTCAGCTGAAGCCAGCCAGTGTGGGTATAGAGTTCACAGGTATGGATTAGTTTAGGTACATTAGTGAGCAGGTGGCAGGCTTTATTTAGTGCAACAGTGATGCACTGGAGTGCCGAGTTCGTTGCAGATCCATATATTACCAGTCCATAATCTATAAGGGATACAATCGAGCTGTTAATTGTCTGGTTCAGTGCTTCATGGGTGAGAAAATGTCTGTGTCGGTAGAGGATGCCAATTCTGGTGTTGATGGCTTTGGCAGTGTTGTTGATGTGCTGCGTGAAGGACAAGGTGGAATCGATAGTTACTCCCAGGTATTTGAAGTGTGATACAAGTTCCAGGGTGCTGCCACTGTCATTCCGTATGGCCAAGGGGTAGCTTTTATATTTGTTGTGGGTTGATGTGCAGTGCATGGTTTTGGCCTTTTTATAATTCAAGACCAGCTTTTGTTCTTTAAATCATTTTCTGGCTGTTGTGAAGCCACTTTGGAGGTCCTTTTTTGAGGAGTTCCAGGTGCTGGTTGCTGGCAAAGATTACTGCATTGCTTGCATATAAGAGCATGAAGCACTGGCAAGCTGCTGAGAGGTTGTTTAGGAAGACACTGAATAGCAGCAGCCACAGTATAGACCCTTGCAGTACTCCAGATCTCACAGGTCGGCTGTGAGATAGGACTTCCCCAATCCTGACTTAGGAGCAGAGGTTCAGATAGCTACTAAACCAGTCCACGGTTTCTGTTGTGAGTCCAGTTTCAAAGAGTTGCTGTATGAGGAGGGAGTGATGAACCATATCAAATACCTTTGATAGGTCAATGAAGGATGCTCCTACCAGATGGCCTTGGTCCAGGGCGTTATTGATGAACTCCGTGAATTCTAGAAGGGCCATGATAGTACCGTGGCCTCCACAGAATCCATGTTGTTCTGGGCAGAGAAGCTTGTGTTGGTTAAGATATTCCACTATCTGGTCAGCCACTATCCGCTCCAGAGCCTTGGAGAGCGGCGGGAGAAGGGAGATTGGCCTGTATTTGTTGTGTGCTGTTCGGTTCCCACTTTTATGGACAGGGGTTACTGTGGCAGATTTCCTTCTTAGTGGTACTTGAGAGTGGCAGAGGGAGAGGTTAATTATTTTTATCCAGTGCCAGATGTACGCATTTAAGGTCCAGTGTGTCCCCACTATGCCTTGACTTTCCTAGAACCTTCACTACATATTTGCGTGCGTCAGCTTCAGAAACTATTTTGAAGTGGAAAGGTGGATAATTAGGAGGTGGTGTAGAAGCCCTTGTAGTGACTCTTGGGTTAGGGGCATTGAAGAAGTCAGCCAGAAGAATACTACTGAAGTCAGTAAAAGCCTGATTCAGTGAGCCGGCTATGAGTAAGGGGTTTACAGTAGAGACAACCTCGACAGTGAGCATAGCAGGGGGTGTTTTTGGATCCTTCCCTGTAATATTCTGTAGGTTTGCTCAGAAGGATTTAACATAGAAACATAGAGTTTGATGGCAGATAAGGACCGCTTGGCCCACCTAGTCTGCCCATTTGCCTACCTAACGGATAAGATGCAGATCCTAGTTAACCAACAGCCTACTTTCTCCTACCCCCCCAACTAGAATTGCCTCATGTAAGTCCCATGCATTCTTGAATTCCCCCACTGTTTTTGACTCTACAACCTCCTCAGGAAGACCGTTCCATGCATCTACAACCCTCTCTGTGAAGAAATACTTCCTCACATTACCTCTGAGCTGTCTCCCCTTTATCTTCAAATTGTGCCCCCTTGTTCTTGCACATCTCTTTTTCTGAAAGATGCTACCCTCTTGGACTTTATTGATTCCCTTGATGTATTTGAAAGTTTCTATCATATCCCCCCTCTCCCTCCTTTCCTCTAGGCTATACATCTTAAGTTCTTTTAGTCTTTCTTCGTATGTCTTCTGATGCAGACCCTGCACCATTTTGGTTGCCCTCCTCTGGACAACCTCCACTCTGTCTAAGTCTTTGCGGAGATGGGGTCTCCAGAACTGTACACAGTACTCCAGATGTGATCTTACCAACTGTCTGTACAGAGGGTCAACAACTTCCTGTTTTCTACTGGTGATGCCTTTCCCTATGCATCCCAGTATCCCCCCAGCCCTCCTTACTGCCTTCTTACATTGCTGGACCACCTTTACTTCATCTTATATGACTACCCCCAGGTCCCTTTCCATTTCTGTTGTTGTCACTATCTCACCCCCCACTGTGTACTCTTCCCCTGGGCTTTTGTTACTCAGGTGCATTACTTTGTACTACATTTGGCCATTCCTCCAACCTTGCCAAGTCCCATTTTATCCTTTCCACCCCACCTTGCATATCAACCCTATTGCAGATCTTTGTGTAATCTGCAGAAATACATACTTTCCCTTCCAGTCCCTCTGCAATGTCACTTATAAGACATTAAAAAGGACCTGCCCCGGTACTGAACCCGTGGAACCCCACTAGTAACTCCCCTTTCTTCACTGTGGACTCCATTTACTATTACCCGCTGTCTCCTGTTGTCCAGCCAGTGTTTTACCCAGGCTACCACCCTTGAACCCACTCCCAGGCTGGCTAATTTGTTTATTAATCCTTTGTGCAGGACTGTGTCAAATGCCTTGCTAAAGTCTAGGTAGGCCAGGTCCACAGCCCCTCCCTGGTCTACTACTTTGGTCAACCAGTCAAATAAATCAATTAGATTTGTCTGACATGACCTTCCCACTGTGAATCCATGCTGCCTTGGGTCCTGTGCCCCACTGGCCTCTAAGTACTCAACAGTTCTTTCTTTCAGAAGTGATTCCATCATTTTCCCTACCACTGAGGTCAAACTGACAGGTCTGTAGTTTTCTGCCTCTGTCTTGCTCCCACTTTTGTGAAGGGGAATCACATCCACCCTCCTCCAGTCCTCAGGTACCACACCATCCTCCCATGAGTTATTAAAAAGGGTAGTCAGTGGTGTTACTAGTTCTTCCCTTAGTTCTTTTAGAATTCTGGGGTGAATCCCATCAGGCCCATTGCTTTATCCACCTTCAGTTTTAAGAGTTCTTTCAGAACCCTTTCTTCTGAGAAAGGACTAATATCACCCCATCCAGAGTGCTTCTATTGACTGGATTAGGTATCGCCCCTGCTTTTCCATTGTGAATACTGAGCAGAAGTATTCATTCAGTATCCCTGCTTTTTCAATGTTGTTCTCTGCCCAACCACCTTCCTCTTTATTCAGCCTCAGTATCCCTGTCTTAGACTTTCTTTGCTCCCTAATGTACCTATAAAAGGTTTTATTCCCCCTTCTTAACTAAGCTGGCTATCTTTTCCTCAGTTTGGGCCTTTGCTATTCTGACTGCCTTCCCTGCTTCCTTCTACCTTAACTGGTACAGTTCTCTGTTGTGCTCCTTCTGTGTTTCCTTATACTTCCTGAATGCAGTGTTTTTCCCCCTTACCTTCTCCACCACTTATTTTGAGAACCATAGTGTTTTTTCTTTCATTTTGATTTGTTTATTTGCTTCACACAAAGGCTTGTTGCCTCTGTGATGGCGGTTTTGATATTTCCTCATTGTTGCCCCACCCCACCTTCTTGCTTGTTTGCTAGTGCTTTTCTGAGGTACTCTCCAATTTTGACAAAATCAGCCCTCCTGAAGTCCAATACCTTCACTTTTGTATGGCTTGACTCTATAGCTAAGTTTATCATGAACCACACTGTTTGGTGATCACTTGTTCCCAGATGGCTACCCAGTTCAAGATTGGAGATTCTCCTCCATCCCCATTTGAGAGTACCAGGTCTAAGATTGCCCCATCCTGAGTGGGTTCCAAAGCTAGCCATCTGAGGCATGCCCCCTGTAGGGCATCAAGAATGGCCCTACTCTTCGATGTGGCTCCGGCAAAGGTGCTCCAGTTAACACCTGGCATATTCAGGTCCCCCAGCAGCAATATATCCCCTTTCTCTGCCATCCCAAGGATGTCTTCTATCATTTCTTTGTCCATTTCCTTCCCATGAGATGGGGGTCTGTACACAACCCCTGTGCGGATTGTGGTGCCATTTCCAGTCTCCAGGGTGACCCACAGTGCCTCCCCTCCTCCCTGTTTACCCTTTAGTTCTGTTGCTTTGATCCCTTCCCTTACATAGAGAGCTACTCCTCCTCCTCCTCTTCCCTCTCTGTCCCTCCTGTAGATTGTGTACCCTGGTATGTTGACATCCCAGTCATGATTCTCTGTGTACCATGTTTCTGTGACTGCCACGATATCCCCACAAACTTCTGTTGCACTGCTCTGATCCCATTCTCAGCCTGATCATTTGCCCTAGGTGGATAATGACATCCAGCTCATTCCCCTTGCAGCTGCTTTCACAATCCTGACAATTCATTTCCTGTCCCTCAAAGCCATGGTGCAGGGCAGGCACCTTACCTCCCTTTCCCCTCCCTCTCCCAGTTCTATCCCCCTAACAATTGATTCCCCCACCAGGAGTTATTTCCTTCCCCTGTGGGGTCCTGTGCCACCTTCCTGTGGGTCTGCATTGTGGAGGTTCCCAGCATCTTCCTTGGTCTCCACTGTGGGTACCTCCATAGAGGAACATGCTCCAGCCGAGTGGTGAATGAATTGTGGAGAGGCACAATGGAAGGCATGCACCTCTGTTCCACCACCCTCACCCTCCCTAAGCCCACCGTGGTCCAACCACTCCTCTTTCTTGGCAGCCTCTGAGGTAGTGGAAGCTGCTCCATGAGTCAGTGAGGGCTTCTTTGTAAAATTTATTCTTTGCCTGTCTGATCACTTTAGTATAGTTATTACAGGCCTTTTTATATTGCTGAATGTTAGCTGCAGAGCCCTGCGATTGTGCTTTTCAGCAGTATTGGTCTCTTAGGTCAAGAAGCACCAGGAGTTTGGGGGTAATCCATGGGTTATGGGTCCTTTAGCTTTCCTTGTTTTGACAGGGGTGTTTTGGTTGCAGACTGCATTAAATTTTGATATAAAGAGGTTGAGCACTGTGTCCACATCTTTGGATTCTCCGAGGTCTGACAAGTTGATGAGTTTAAGGTCAGCCTTTAATAGAGGCAGGTGGCCCTTTAAGAGCATCCTTTTTTTATGGTTCTGGTTGGGGCTTGCAGTAGTTATTGTTCCATAGGCATTTCACAGGGAAGTGGTCGCTCATGCCATCAGGGAGAACGATAAGATCGGAGATGTGCACCGGGCAGTTTGTGAGGACCCAGTCCAGGTGCATGCTGGTGCCAGTCTTATAGTTGATTCTAGTCAGAGTATTCACTAGTTGGGAGAAGTGGATTGTGGAGAGGGTATCCTTTATAGCAGTAGATGCAGGTGATTGTCAGTTAATATTAAAGTCTCCTAGTAGTACTATTTTAGAGTTTAGGCTCAGTGTGCTAATATAGTCCAGTAGGTTGTTGGCGCCAGCCTGGGACAGTTTTGGTGGAATATAAACTGAGAGTTTATATTCCTCCTGGGAACATAAGTAGGAGTTTGTGCAGAAAAGAGGTTTGGTTTTATCGTCTGTTTTAACTGAAATATTTGAATAGTTTTGTACTTGAAATTAGTTCTGTGTGTTAAAAATTACTACTTTGAGTTAGAACTGTTACTTGGGCTGTGATATTGTAACTATTGGGGCTTGTGTGCTGGGTGTGAGAACACTTGTTTGGCAGTGATAATTAGAGTGAAACTTAAATGTGATGTTTGCCTGGTGGCCCACCCACCCTGTTTTGTAGGCTTTCTTAAATACTGAAAAGTCACTGGGGGTTGGCATTGAAGGGCTGTGCCTTTCTGTTTGTGACTGAAATTTGAAGCAACAGGAACTGGTGGGCCTGTGACTTCATACGGTACCTGATATCTGCATACACACACTGTTGATGGGACTGGACACACATTGGACTGTATGTGTTTGTAAGACTTGGGAACTTTATTGGTGGGGTTGAAATTGGGTTCGTAAATAACTGCAGTCAGTATAGAGAGAGAGACTGTATTCCAGGGGAAAGGGACTGAGAAAAGGGGCGTGTGCCATTATGAACAAAGAAGGACAAATAGGGTGGCCATATTACACCATGGCAGGCATCTTCGGAAGGGTTGTAAGCTGCACAGGCTGTGGGATGGCAATAATTCTCAATTGAGCCTGGAGAGAGGAAGGGAGGCTGCCCACTCTGTAGGCAGCTATCTTGTATCAGGAGTGAAG
This sequence comes from Neoceratodus forsteri, assembly GCA_016271365.2. Taxonomy (NCBI): domain Eukaryota; kingdom Metazoa; phylum Chordata; order Ceratodontiformes; family Ceratodontidae; genus Neoceratodus; species Neoceratodus forsteri. The sequence goes on along the minus strand of JADMNL010000022.1, from coordinate 472,337,699 downwards.
TATATTGGTTAAGGAGTAAGCTGGGGGAGTTGGGGGGTGTCCAAGTATAAGAGGTGTGGATAAGGGTGGCAGAAGGGTGGAGCTGAGGGAAGGCTGGGGCAATGCTCAGAAATTACAGGACGTTATGTTACAGCAAGCAGGAGGGGGGATATTAGGGACATAGGACCATTAGATAGGGATGTTGACGCTAAGGGGAAAACGTATGGGGTAAACATTCCGAATATAAAGAGAGTGGAGGGGAAAGAGTCAGATGGGGCTGTTGTGGGGAAGCTTAAAAGAGCAGACTGTGGGAAGGGAGCTCCTAAGGAGAACAGGGCAAGAGGGGAGGAAGAGGGGCAGTTTAGAGGGGCAGTTGGAGGAAACTCAGGTTACTTGATGGAGGCTAGCATAGAGTGTTACAATAAATTTGAGCTACTAAGCAACCTAGAGGGGGAGGAAGGGGTTGGTGGAAATGAGGAAACTGATACAGAGGCCAGGGGGAGGGAGTCCGATACCCATAGGGCATCACAGACCAGCAATGGAAAGGATAGAAATAGTCCCAGAGGGAGAAGGGGAAACATAAATGTTAAGCAGATGGGGGAGATGCAACATATTGCAGACATGAAGGAGGAGAGCATGACTGGAGAGAAACTGGGAGACAAGAAGGCAGGGAAGGGGCCCCTGTTCAGCAGAGGGGTCTGTACCAAGGATGGGGCCCTAGGTAAAGGGGACCCACAGAGGGCCTCTGGAGGTAGGGTACTATTACAAGGGGGGAGGATGGCGGTGTGGGGGAAGGGGAAATCACCAGGGCCAGGATAAATGGTTCAGATAAGAGAGGGTTAAAAGGGACACCTATTCAGGAAGGGTCTGAGTTAAGTAGGCAAAATAACAAGGGAGGCAGAAAGGGGAGGGTGACAAGGGGTTTCTAATAAGGCAGGAAGACTCCCATGGAATTGAGATCACGAATAAGGGGGGTGGGGTTGAGAGCGATAGTGAGGTAGCCATAAAGATGATGGCGTGTGTTAAGGTTCTGTTATTGGGAGACTCGATGATTAGGGGTATCCAGTGGGAGGGACGGGGGTGGATGCCATTGTCAGGTGAAGGTAGTGAGTATCTCTGGGATGACAGTGCACAGAGCAAAGTTCATGGTGTAGGAAGTGGTCAGGGATTGTGAAGGGAAACCGGATTTCCTGGTGCATTTGGGAACTAACAATCTAGAGGGAAATAGCGTTTTGGAAATCCAAGCAAGGTTCCAAGAACTTGCCAGAGTCTGTCGGGTTAATGAATGAAACCTTTCCTTTTCGGAGATATTGCCAGTACCAAAGGCCTCAGTGGAGAAAAAAATGAAGATCACAGAGGTTAATGACTGGCTCAGGAAGTGGGGTGAAGAGAGTGGGTTGGGGGTGTTAGGGGACTGTAAAGGAGTTTGGGAGGATAAGGGACTGTATGCCAAGGACAGGTTTCATCTTGCCCCGTTAGGGAAGGAAGTCCTTAAACAGGGTGTGGCTGACTACATTCAAGAAAAGTGGGGTTTAAACTTGTGAGGGGGGGACGGATAAGAGAGGGGCTGACCAGAAGCCCTCTTCTCCAGATGAGGGGAGTAGCCTTCAAACCCAAGGGTGGGAGGGGGGAAGAAACTGGGGGAGGAGGTTTCAGGAGGAGCAGAGGAAGGATGGAAGTATAAGGAACCTGGGTGGGGTTCAACAAAGGGGATCAGGGATAAGGGGTGGGGGGTGGTGTTAGTAAATGCCAGGAGCTTGGGAAACAAGTTGCCAGAGTTCCAGACCATGCTGTTCGGGGGAAGGGGTGGATGTGGCGGCGGTCACGGAAACCATGACTGGGACCTAAACATGCGGGGGTACACTATGCTTAGGAAGGATAGAAAGGAGGGCAGAGGGGGTGAAGTGGCTATGTTCATTAGAGATGACATAGAAATTGCTAGGGTAGAAGAGGCAGAGGGAAACGTGGAGGACTTATGGGTCACCTTATGAACCCCAGCAGGAGGTAAGGTCAAGCTGGGTGTAGTATATAGGCTCCCCCAGCGTGGGTGATGTTCTGGAGGATGGTTTTCTGGACAACATCACTGTCCAATGTGGACCAAAAGGGGAAGGAGTGGTGTTGATGGGGGACCTTAATATGCCAGGTACAAACTGGGGAACCATGCCCTCTAAGGTGGCCAAGGAGCAGAGGCTGCTGGATGGCTTCTAGGATGTGTTCTTAACACAGCATGTGATGAAGCCCACAAGGGAGGGGCATGTCCTTTACGTGGTTCTGGCAGATGGGGATCTGGTAAGGGACCGGTTGAGAGGATCCCTGACTGGAGCGACCACAATACTGTCTGGTTTCAAATAAGCATGGGGGAGAGATCTAGGACACTGGCAGTGGACTCAGGGGGCAACTTTGTGATAGCGGAAATATTCTCAAGGATCACTTGAAGGGGATTAAATCAATGACAAATGTGGAAAAGAGATGGGAGGTCATAAAACAGGAACTTCATAAGGCAGTCAGGACCTGCACTAAGGTGAAACGTATGGGTGCAAGGTCACATAAACCATGCTGGTGGTCCAGTGAGGTTCAGGTAGCGGTCAGAGAAAAGAAGGTGGCCTACAAAAAATATAAAACAAGAGGGGATAGGGAAAAGGAAATGTATCATCTTGCATCTAGAAAAGTCACTCGGATGGTGAGGTGGGCAAAGTCCAGTAAAGAGCAGTGGCTGGCACAGGGAATACATGAAGGGGAAAAGGGGTTCTTCTGCTACACTGAGGAGCATAGAAAAACTAAGGGCCATCTCGGCAGATTGAGATCAGAAGGAGGGTGGGTGGAAGAGGCGAGGGACCAGGCAGAGGTATTAAATGAGCACTTCACCTCTGTGTTCACTAGGGAGGGGGATGGGATATCTACAAAGCAAGGCACGATGGGAATGGAAGTGGTATTGAGTGGGATCAAGGGAGCAACAGCAATGGAGCAAGAGAGAGGGAGAGGTACCCCAGGGGTGTCACATCAGGATAAGGATAAAAAGGCCAGTAAGGTGAAGGGGTCGGATGACGCTATCTCCACCGAAAGGGTGTGGTTAGCCCTCAAGGCCCTAAAGAAAGCTATATCTCCTGGGACGGATGGCATTCATCCGAGAGTACTATGGGAATTGGCGGACATACTGGCTGCACCCCTGGCGGAGCTCTTCAACAGGTTGCTTGAGACAGGGAGGGCACCTAGGGATTGGCAAGAGGCACATGTGGTGCCAATCCATAAAGGGGGGTTGAGGGAATTACCAGGTAACTATAGACCCATCAGTTTGACCTCGGTGGTGGGAAAATTAATGCAGAGTATACTAAAGGGACGATTGGGGGTGTACTTGGAGGAGGTGGGAGGTCTGGATAGTTGGCAACATAGGTTTGTGCCAGGTAGATCATGTCAAACCAGTCTTGTGGAGTTCTATGAATGGGTAACATCAGAACTGGACAGGAGAAAGCCTGTGGATGTATTATTCTTGGACTCCAGCAAGGCATTTGACTCTGTCCCCCACAATGGTCTGGTGGAGAAACTGACAGGGTTGGGAGTAGGCCCTTTGATGGTCAGATGGATTGAAAACTGGCTAGCTGGATGTACCCAGAGAGTAGTGGTCAGTGGGGAGCTCTCAAACCCTAGAGAGGTCGGTAGTGGGGTACCGCAGGGCTCAGTCCTGGGTCTGATCCTGTTTAATGCATACATATCGGACATAAGGGAGGGTATAGGGTGTGAAATGAGTCTCTTTGCTGATGACTCCAAGATGGGAGCAGTAGTTGAGGGGGAAGGGGGAGGTTGACCCCGCAAGGGAACCTGGACACTCTGGAAGTCTGGGCTCACACATGAAAATTAAATTTCAATATCACCAAGTGCTAGGTGTTACATCTTGGGCAGGAAACCTTAAACACAGGTACACCCTGGGAGGGGAGGCGCTGGGGGCCTCAATAGGGGAAAAAGACCTAGGGGTCATGGTGGATGCATGTATGAGTAACTCTGAGCAGTGCAGGAGAGTGGCTAGCAAGGCAGACAGGATGTTAGGATGCATCGTAAGGAGGATCACCTCTAGGAGCAGAGAAGTGATTCTGCCGCTGTACAATGGACTGGTTAGACCACACCTTGAGTACTGTGTACAGTACTGGAGACCACACTTGAAGAGGGACATACAGCTCCTGGAGAGGGTACAGAGGAGGGCAACTAAGATGATACGAGGACTAGGGGATTTGACGTATGAGGACAGACTTGAGGAGCTCTGCCTGTTTTCATAGGAGGAGAGGAGAGACAGAGGGGACATGATTGAGGTCTTCAAGTACCTCAAAGGAATAAATAGGGCAAACTTGGAGGGATCTTTAGACTAAACCAGGGAGGTATCACCAGAGGGCGTGGTTTGAAGTTGGAAGGTGGAAGGGTGAGGGGAGGGGAAGAGAAGGAGGTTTTTCACTGAGAGGGTGGTGGACCCTTGAAATGCACTGCCTGGTGAGCTAGTTCAGAGATCCGCAGTGGAGGGCTTCAAGAGTGGGTGGGACAGACACAGAAAGCAGATGTAACAGATGATGGACTGGCCCAGGGGGGTGGGGATGGATAATAGGGGTTTCTGGAACACAAGGGAGGGGGGGCCTCGGCACCCAACTAGGGATCTGAGGTTCAAGCAGACTTAATAGACCGTAAGGCCTAATCTGTAGGCAATTAGTATGTTAGTAAGGTTAGCACTCTGTTGTGGGCCCCTAGCAGCAGTTTGATGGTCAGGGCTTGTAAGTTGTCATTGCCACACGGTGAGGGTATTATGTGTCCCTGGATGTGGTCTTTTGTGTGGATGATGCAGCCCCCACCTCTTTTAGATTGTCAGTCCTGTCTGTAATGGGTGTAGCCAGGCAGGGTGACGGCCATGTCTGGTATCTTCGAGGATAGCCAGGTTTCCATGATGGATGGCACATCAAGGTTATGCTGAGTGACCCCAGGCCTTTAGGCAGTCAAGTCGGGGGGGGGGGGGCAGGCTGCAGATGTTTAGAGAGGCAAACACAAACCCAGGGGTATTCTGCAAAGGAGCATTGTGGTTTGGAGTAGGACCAGAGTTGGGATACACATTGCCAGACATTAGTAGTAGTATAAGTAGATGGAGGAGATGTTCCTGTATTATTTTTTTTTTTTATAGACGAGCTGCAGCCTTTTGCTGGTCACTCTGACTTTTGTGTGTTCTACGTGGATTATGAGACCATTGAGTAGTGGCACCATAGACAGGTCATATGGTGCGAGCTCAATTCCAGAGTTAAGAAAAAGTCAAATCCAGAGGAAATGGCGAACTGCTAAGGTCCAGTGTCACAGAGTATGTTGTTTGTTTGTTTTTTTACCCTAATTGAAGGTCCCAGTAGTAGAGTTCTAGTTCTTTAGTCTCAGTAGTAGAACAGTAGAGTTCTAGCAGCTGCCTCCTTCCTCTTGCTGCTCTCTGCCCAAAGCAGATAACAGGGGGAAAGAAAACAGTGTTGTGATGAAACAAATACAAAATCACACACATGCACACACACACACACGTACGTACACATACGCGCACACACAAATTGTTGGCAGATAAGGACCACTAGGCCAATCTAGTCTGTCCATAAGCCCTATACTTGTATACATTCACTGACCCAAAGTGATCAATGGCTTTTCATCACTCCCTCCTCACCCAATGGTCCCTTGTGCCTGTCCCAGGCATGTTTAAACCCCTCCACTCTGCTTGCCCCCCACCACCTCTTGTGGTAGACTGTTCCAAGCATCCACCAACCTCTCTGTTTAGAAAAAACTTCCTCATATTACCTCTTAATCTGCCCCTTTCCAATTTCATATTGTGTCCCCTCATTCTGATATCTACTACATTAGAAAAGATCCCCCACCTGCACCTTGTTTATGACCCTGAGGTACTTGAAAGTTTCTATCATGTCCCCCCCTTTCTCTCCTCTCCTCCAGTGAGTACATATTGAGATCTCTTAGTCTCTCCTCATATGTTTTGTGATGCAAGCCATGCACCACCTTTGTCACCGTTCTCTGGATAGCCTCCACCTTGTCCATATTCTTATGCATGTGTGGTCTCCAGTACTGCATGCAGTACTCCAGGTGAGGCCTTACCAGTGTTTTATACAATGGCATCAACACCTCCCATCTCCTGCTAGTAATGCCTCTGCCTATGCACCAGAGGATGCCACTGACTCTCCCTGCAGACTTTGCGCACTGCTTTGATACCTTAAGTTCATCAGATATGATAACCCCTAGGTCCCTTTCCTCTTTGGTGACAGTCAACACCTCCTTCCCCATTCTGTAGCTCTACCCAGGGTTCCCCCTAACCAGGCGCATTATCTTGCACTTTCTTGCACTGAACCTCAGTTGCCACACCTCCGACCATCTTTCAAGCTTCTCCAGATCCCTCTTCATTTTGTGCACCCCATCTGGAGTATCTACCCTCTTGCAGATCTTGGTGTCATCTGCAAATAGCCAGACCTTTCCTTCCAGCCCCTCTGCAATGTCACTAATGAAGACATTGAACAGGACTGGTCCCAATACTGATCTCTGCGGTAATCCACTAGTCACCTCTCTCTCTCCCCGGATTGGATCCCATTTACCACCACCCTCTGCCTTCTATCCATCAGCCAGTTTCTAAACCAATTTATCTATCACCTTATGCCCCATGCCCAGACTACTCATCTTGTTAACCAGCCTTCTGTGTAGGACAGTACTGAAGGCTTTGCTGAAATCTAGGTAGGCGATGTCTACCACCCCTCTCTGATTCACTTCCCTAGTCACTCAATCAAAGAATCTATCAGATTCGTTTGACAAGACCTTCCTGCTGTGAATCCATGTTGCCTGGGCACCATTGGATTCCAGGTGTACCACTATCCTTTCAGCAGTATCTCCCTGATATTCTCCACCACTGAGGTGAGGCTGACAGGCCTGTAGTTCCCCACTTCCTCCCTACTGCCACTTTTGTGCAGTGGGACTACATGAGCCCTCCTCCTGTCCTCTGGAACCATGCCTGTGTTGAGTGACTCTGTGAACAGGGTGGCCAGAGGCGCTGCTAGTTCCCTTCTCAGCTTCCTTAATATCCTCGAGTGTATGTCATCTGGTCCCATGACTTTATCCACATTCAGCTTTATGAGTTCCTCCAGAACTCTCTCCACTGTGAATGGACTTGTGTCCAATTCCCCCCCCCTCGATTGCCTCTACTCCCCAACTGTGGTTCTTGACCCTCTCTCTCCTTAGTGAATGCTGAACAGAAGTATTTGTTCAGTATTTCTGCTTTGTCTAGATTCACCTTCTTACACTTTCCCTCCTCCCCTTCGAGCCTCACAATCCCCCCCCCTTGTTTTTCTTCTATCGCTGACGTACCTATAGAATGTGTTGACCCCTTTTTTCACAGTCCATGCTAAACCCTCCTCAGTTTGTGCCTTGGCTCTACTAACAGCTTTTCCTGCTTCCCTTAACATTCAAGGTACACCTCCCTGTCCTCCTCCCTTTGGGTCCCCTTATGCTTCCTGAAACTTGCTCTTTTAGCCCTTACTTTGTCTGCCACCTCTTTAGAGAAACATAGTGGTTTCCTTCTTCTTTTCCCTTTGGCAAATATCCTAACGCATTGGTTAGAAAACTCCACTGTAGCTCCTTTTAGTTTCCCCCATTGTTCTTCCACTCCCTCCGTTACCTCTCCCTTCTCCAGGGCTGTTCTTAAATATCTACCCATTTCACTGAAATCCACCCTCCTGAAATTTAATACTTTTGCCCTTGTGTGGCCTACTTGAGTCCCTGTCTCCATGCCAAACCACACCATGTGGTGGTCACTGAATTCCAGCTGCCCTTCCACCTGGACTCCTTTGACTCTGTTCCCATTGGTCCATACCAGGTCCAGAATCGATTTGTCTCTGGTTGGCTCATGTACCAGATGTCTAAGCCCAACCCCCTGCAGGGATTCCAGGAAGGTCGTGCTTCTAGCTGAAGCAGCTGCCTCAGTGGTCCAATCCACATCCAGTATATTGAAATCCCCCATCAGCAGAATTTCACCTTTAGCTGCCATGTCATGAATTTCCCCCATTAATACCCTGTCCACTTCCTCCATCTGTGCCAGAGGTCTGTAGATCACCCCTGTACGTATTGCTGTGCCATACAGGAAGTGGCTCCTTTTTTGGCTGTGGTGGCCGGGGAGAATTTTTTAAGGGATATAACTTTTAAAAACAGCAGAAATAAAAGGAATGATGTATAGTATAGCCATCAACTTTGGGCCTGTTGAGCTATACAATATGTTTGGGGGAGGAGGAACAATGAAACTAAGAATCTGCTCCTTAAGGTCTTGGGCCATCTATACTAAAAGTTCACTTGTTTGCCATTGCATTTTTTTTTAAACTCTATTTTTGGTGCCCCCCTTGACCCCACCGAACTCTCTCCGATGACCTCCATCTCCACCATCTCTACCTCCTTGCATGACTCAGCTACCCCTTCGTCTCCTCTCTGGCACCAGACATCCTCCGGGTCAGCCTTCAGGGAAAGGGTCGCCCCTGCCCAGGGTGCTCTTTCTCAAAGTATTGAGACACTGGGCTAGAGAGGGAAGAGGGGAGAGGAGAGCAGAGGGGGCCAAGCCCAACTATGGGAGTTTGGACTGTGGGAGGAGGCACCATCACCTATCAGCAGGAGGGGGGGTTTACAGACATTGGATTGCCCGAGTGATGCCCAGCTTGTCATGACAATGTGCCGTCATGGCTCCATCCCCCCCGACTTTTGCTATGCTGCTACTTTTGGCTTCCAGAAGCCACCTCCAGAAGTAGCTCCTCAAGCAAGCGTAGTGCCCTAACCTTCCCCGGGAAGAGAGAGCAGTCCTCCGGACGTTCACTCTCTTCCCTCCCTAGCCGACCCCCACTGACCAGGGCTCATTCCGAACTCGGGTCACCAGCGTGGCACAAGGTGTGGCGTCCAGTGCCTCAACTCTCAGCACCACCGGGCCGGACCACCATTGCAGCTTTTAATTACAGATCTGTGACTAATACCTGATTCACATGCCTGATATTTAGAAGATTTGTGCTCATCCAGTTAATGTAGTCTCCATTCAAACTCATGCAATAGCCGTACTAAAGTATTGTTCATAACTTGGAAAACGTGGTTTCTGATTGCAAAAACTTCAGCAAGGAGGGTCAATGAGAGGCTGCCCCTCTGTATAGACTCTGCACTCTTGGTTTTCCACAAGGAGAAGGTTGTTCTGAGAACAATTTTACATTTTCTTCCAAAAGTGGTATTTAATTTTCACACGAATCAGTAAATTACACTGCCTGTTTATTTTCCTAGACCTCACTTAACAAAGGGGAAAAAAGTCTCCATTCACTGGACGTCTGAAGATCCTCAAAATAACTGCAGTATATTTGACAGCCAAAGACAATTTGTTGCCAGACTCCCCAAGCAGGATGAGTCAGGGAAACCATGAATAATCACTAGATCAGCAAGTGCTGAACACAGTGTTCAAAAGATGGGGTGTTCCAGAGATGGATCTGTTCATGGGAGAACAAAATGTTACCCAAGTTTTATTGCAGACTGCGCTCTAGCGCAATAGTCCCAGAGGATGCACTGTCCCTAATTTGGAAAGAAAAGTTCCTGTATGCCCTACCTCAATTCCCACTAATACAGAGGGTATTGCTGAAACTGAGATGGGAGTCAGCAACAATAATTCTGATAGAACCAGACTGGGCCAGACAGACCTGTTACTCATGGTGAGTGAACTGCAATGCTGCTATACAGAACCTAACTTTTTATCTCACATAGAAATAAAGCAGTGTTAAGGACACAGAGGAAATTCCTCCCTAATGTGGTGTCAGATTTCCAATAGAAGCAGCCAGTTATATTACCTTTATTCTTCCCATAGCATTCAAACACAGGTGAGGAGAAGCTCCATAGCTTTGATGTGAAAAGGGCTCTGAGATTTGAGCTGGATCTTTAGCTTGGATCTTTAGCTGTGCCTTGGACAAGGAGCACCTCTGAGAATGAGACAGAATGTGCTACCTGTTTCAGGTCCCCCCCCAGCTTCCTGAAATCCTCCTGGACTCTGGCTAACTCCACCCTTCTCCCCACTAGGTCATTGGTCCCCAAGTGGACAATGACATCCAGCTCCTCCATCCTGGCTATTGCCATAGTGATCCTATGGATTTGCTTCCCATTCCTCCATGCTGCGCTTCCTGGGATGCACTTGACCTCCCTCCCCCCCCAGATGGGTGTCCCTAACTTCACACCCCGGATACTAGAGTCCCCCACCAGGAGAAGCTTTCCCATCCTCTGGGGTCACCTGCCACCCTTACCTGGGACTCCAGCTTGGAGGTCCCAACCATCCTCCCTGGTCCCAACTGCAGGTGCCTGTGTGGGGTATTCCCATTCTTCCAAAACAGTGGTCACACACACACATGCACACAAACAAACACACACACACACTGCAAAGCATCAATAAATCACTTGCAAATCATTAATAAAATTAATGTTGGTTCTGCCATAAGAAGGAATGCATGGTGTTAAAGGGCCTCTCACATAATCTGCAAAGGCTGAGAATAGAAGACACTGACATGTGTGTCATCCTACACAGGACTCTTGAGTGCTTCATCTGTATCTCACCCCAGGAAAAAAATTAACCAGCCCTTATGTAGTCCTGCAGGTTTAGGTCATGATGTGTCCAAAATAAGAAAGCAAGCTAAAAAGGCAAATAACCAGAGCAAAAAAAAAATCACTGATACAAGGGTTACCCAAAAAGGACACGAACCAGCAGAAGTAGAACCACGAATTCTGTAGCGCTGGGCTGGTGTACAGGACTGAAAGAGCGGCCAGCCCAGAGCTCAAAAGCAGAACAACAACATTTCAGCTTAATATTTCAAAATACTTTGGTTGACAAAAAGTTTAGAGGTGATTGTGGCATGCGGCTTAGCCTGCACCAGTATTGTTTGCACTTACTTTTTGGATATAAACAACACGTTTTGGAATATTATGCTGAAGTGTTATTGGTGATATTTCCACTGGTTCCTCTATGAGTGCACAGGTACCTTGTTGCTCTGTTACTCAAAAAGGGCACCAGCAACAAAGTCAAGTTTCAAAGAATTATAAAATCACACATACTTCCCTAATGCAAAGCATTGTGGAATGTGTATGCAGACAAACATGACCTTTTTGTCTGGTTCTGCTTTAAAGAGGAGTGCGTGGTGACAGAAGGCCTCTCACATAATCTGCAAGGGCTAAAAACAGAAGATACACATGTTTCACCCTACACAAGACTCATCAGTATGCCTCATCTGTATTCGCCCATGGCTAAAAATAAACATGCCCTTATGTGGCCTTATGGGTTTGGGTCATGGTTTGACCAAAATAAGAAAGCAAGCTAAAAAGACAAAAAATTTAAGTACAAAAGCACTGAAGCAAGGGTTATTCAAAAAAGGCATCTGCGACAAAATCAAGTTTCAGAGAAACACAAAATCACACATACCCCCATAATATAAAGCATCATGGGATGTATACGCAAATCACCACAACACTTTTAGCTGGTTCTGCTTTAAGCAGGAATGCATGGTACCAAAGGCCCTCTGACATATCATGAAAAAAGCTAAAAACAGAAGACAAAGACACATGTTTCATCCTACGCAAGACTGGTCAGTGTGCCTCTGTATCTTACCAAGGTAAAAAATGAGCCAGCCCATATGTGGTCTTATTGGATTGGGTCATGGTGGGTCCAAAATAGGAAAGCAACATAAAAAGATGAAGAACCTTAGCACAAAAGCAGTGAGGCAAGGTTTACCCAAAAGGGTGTTGGCAACAAAGCCAGGTTGTAAAGAAATACAAAAATCACACATAACCTATAATGCAAAGCATCATGGGATGTATATGCAAATCACCACAATACTCCCAATCATTGAATCATAGAAATCTGATGGCAGAAAAGGACCTCCTTGATCCATTGAATATGCCCTTACCCCCCACCTTACTCATCGACTCCACTTTTACGTGCTCTCCCCTTCCATCCCTACCCAATCCATATGTCTTTCCCAAGCTCTCTTAAATCCATCCACCGTTTCGGCCTCCACCACCTGTTCTGGTAATTTATTCCAGGTCTCCACCACTCTCTCCTTGAAGAACTGTCCCTCACATTGCCTTTATATCTTCCACCTTCCAATCTTAGGCTATGCCCTCTAGTTTTAGTCCCCTCCTTCCTTCTGAATAGGCTCCCCACCTTCACCTTATTTATCCCCTTCACATATTTAATAGTTTCAACCATGTCCCCCCTCCTCCTTCTAGTCTCCAATGGATGCAGTTCTAATTCCTTACACCTCTGTTCATATGGTGTCCCCTGCATACCGTGCACCATCATGGTTGCTCTTCTTTCAACCCTTCCCATTACATCAATGTCCTTACACAGGTGCGGTCTCCAGAACTGGACCCCATACTCCAGGTGAGATCTCACCATGGCCTTATACAGGGGCACCTGCACCTCCCTCCTTCTTACTTTAGGCTGGTTCTGCTTTAAGCAGGAATGCATGGTGCCAAAGGGCCTCATACAAAATCAGCAAAGGCTAAGAACAGAAGACACAGATATGTGTTTCATCCTACACAGGACTCATCAGTGTGCCTCATCTGTATCTCACTCCAACTGACTTCTAAGGGTTTAATAGTGATGTACACAAGTCTGCAATCAACTCCTGTCTGAGTGATTGCCAGGAGATTGAACTGTAATTAATGCAAATTCAAACTCTACTCCGTTGTCATACTCCCTATAGTGTTCTAATGGCAAATTTGTTGCTGAAGAGCCACAGAGATTAGTGACCACCTAGCTAAACTATCCTAACATCCGTTATATATCAAATTAAATTAAAAGAGTAGTACAGTCTCATATCTTGAAAATGTTATTTGTTTCTTTGTCAACAGACAACTGTAAAACCTATTAAGGAAAAATGTTCCGCAAAACCACAATCCCAAACCAGGCATCCCTTCTGGCTTGGATGTCCAGACAGTAGTGCCTTGTTAAAGTGTGCACTGCAGACCAGGTAGTTGCACTGCGATAGCCTGCAGAGGCATACCTCTCTCAGCGACCTCTTAACTAACAGGGTCCCTGTTACTCTAGCGGTCTAGCGGTCACATTTGATTTATTAAAATCGCTACTCTAAAGGCTAATAAAATGCATAGAAAACTAGACCCATGGAACTGAACAGAGCATGTACACACAGTGTTCATTTTATGACATCACAAAACAGGGCTGCATGTGCCTGCATCGGGGCATGTCGGCAGCTTCAGGAAGTGGCTCTGTTTTTGGCTGTGGTGGCCAGGGAGAATTTTACAAAGGATATAACTTTTAAAAACAGCAGAAATAAAACGAATGATGCATGATCATCAACTCTGGGCCTGTTGAGCTATACAATATGTTTGGGGGAGCAGGAACAATGAAACTAAGAACCTGCTCTTTAAAGATTGTAGTTCTAAAAGGTATTCTAAAACCAAAGCAATATCTGCATTTCCTGTGGGTTTTGAATTTTCCTGATACCATACAGAAAACCTCTTCCACTTTGAAGAGTATGTTTTCCATGTAGCTGGTTTTCTGGCTACTTTTTTTGAACTATATATATATATATATGTATATATTGATTTTCCAAAATGTATGCAGTAAAAAAGATCCAGACATACATCATTTGAGAATAACCTCCATGCAGTGAGGGTGCCACTCCTCTTAATAAAATCAAAGGGTGTGTCATATGCCATTAAGATACATCTTATGGGGGTAATTACACAAGACATTCTTAAATTACGAGAATTTCTGTCCATGTTGTAGCTGTGTGTATGAGTCTATGAGCTGAATGGCTGCTATTGTTAAAAGTTCAGTCAATAACTGATTTTCATAGTCTTTTGTCCTCCAGCCAGAGGAGGAGAGTTCATGCCATGCTGTTTCAATGTTGTGTACTAGTCAGTATCAAAATCTAAATCAGATAAGCATTCTACATCATCCTATCTTAAAAGAGTGAAAATGAAAAAATTACTCACCTTAGTAATGTTGTTTCTTCTAATGGAGTCTTGCTATATTACAGACGTTAGCAGTTTGTTCCAGCTCTAGAACTGCCCCGGAGTGAAATGGTTAAAACCATTCCAAAATAGAATTTTGGCACGAGAGCAGCTCTATCTGTGTCATTTCAAACTTGAACTGTCAGATCTTTACGAGCCAAACTCACTAAGGTCTGTGTGGAAGCTGTAACTACACTAGCCAAATGGCTACCTAAATAATAACAACCATTGATGGTCCCAACACCCAAGACTCAAGTCAGGGGACCAGAAATACTAACACCATTCTAATAATATGAAAATGGAACATAAGTATAATAAAACACACACACGTGTACACTACACACCCCAAAGTCCCAAAGGGACAAAATGCTAACAGGACATAAGTAGTGCCCACACTAAGTTGCCCGCACCCCACCAAGTAGAGGTTCTGAGAGGGGCAGGTTGGGGAGGTCTATAATATAGCAAGACTCCATTAGAAGAAACAACATTACTAAGGTGAGTAATTTTTCTTCAAACAACATGAAGTCTTGCTATATTATAAACGTTAAGCAAAATACACAGCAGTACCTCCATGGAGGAGGGCAGAACCTACTAGGAAATAGGCTCTGAAGAACAGCTGTGCCAAACCGAGCATCTCTCCTGGCCTGGACATCCAGGAGTAATGCTTGGTAAAGTGTGTACCATTTTCCAAGTAGCAGCCTGGCAAATCTCTAATAAAGGGATATCTCTGGCAGCAGCTAGAGCTAGCTGTACCCCTGGTAGAATGAGCCCTCAAACCGGGGGCTCTGCCCACTTTCTGATAACAAAATTGGATACAAGAGACAATCCACCTGGCTATTGATCTCTTAGTGGCAGGTTTGCCTTCCCAACTTCACCATAGGTAAGGAAAAGTTGGAGGATTCGAACCTGTGACCTTTGGCACTCTATATAATAACTAAGAGCTCTCTTAACATCCAGGCTGTGCAACCTCCTCTCACCCGAAGAGAGTGATCAGTGAAAATACTGGAAGGAGATAGATTGATTAAGATGGAAATCTGAAACCACCTTAGGCAAAAACTTCCTATTAGTCCTAAGGACTACCTTATCCCTGTGGAAAGAAATAAAGTCAGTCTCCACTGACAAGGCGCAATTCACTTATGTGTCTGGCAGAAGTGATAGCCACTAGAAAAACAGTTTTCCAAGTTAGGTACTTAAGCTCTGCAGAAGACAGAGGTTCAAAGGAGTTGCATTAACTGGGCAATGCAAACATTAAGGTCCCAAGCAGGGCCGGTTCCCGAAAGGAGGATTAGTATGGAGTAATCCCTTAAAAACTTGGAAAACACGGGATGAGAGGAAAGGGGATGACTTTCCTGCTGACACAAAAGCAGACACAGCTGCCAGATGAACTCTCAGGGTAGCTGGTCTGAGACCAAGGAATTAAGATGTACCATGTAATCTAACAAAATGGGCAATTCAGCAGATTCTGGGAAATATTTTTCCAGCACACCAAATGGAAAACCTTTTCCATTTAGAACTATAAGTAGCCTAGTGGAAGGCTTTCTGGAAGCCTTTAGGATCTCAAGAACACCCTGAGAGAGGTGTAAATCAGCAAACTCTAACTCCTCAAGAGCCAGGCCTTGAGGTTGAGGATTGAGGTCCCGATACCAAACCCTTCCCTGGGCACAAGTCAACAGATTGTGATTCCTGGGGAGGCACAGGGAAGATGGACTGTCAGAGACAGAAGGAGTGGGTACCAGGGCTGCCTGGCCCAATCCAGGGCAATCAGAATCACCCTGCAAGGCTGAGATCTGATTTTGGCTAGTAATTTGAATAGAGAGGAAAGGGGAAAGCATAGAGGAACTTCCTCCCAATCCAGAAGAAGGGCATCCAGAGGAACTGAGCCCAGCACTGGAGGCCTGCAACAGAACAGAGGAAGTTTGTGATTGTCTGGGGCTGCAAAAGATCTATCTGAGGGATGCCCACCTGGCAAAACTATCCCCAGCACTTGAGGATCCAGGAACCATTAGTGATGGCCCTGGGAAATCCTGCTGAGGGCATCCGCTAGGACATTGTCCTTCCCTGGAAGATGAACTGTTATGAGGGAAGTGTTCAGGGAATAGGCCAGAGACCACAACTTCATTGCCTCGGTGCACAAGGCCGAAGACCGAGTGCCCCTGTTTGTTGATGTACCACATTGTTGTGGTGTTGTCTGTTCTGACTTGTATCACCTTGTCGTGGACAGATGCAGAAAAAGCTTGAAGAGCTAAAAAGACAGCTCTGAGTTCCAGCAAATTGATGTGGAGCAGAGATTCCTGGGGGACCAAACTCCCTGAGTGGAAAGGTCGCCATGTGGGCTCCCCAACCCAGAAGGGAAGCATCTGTAGTGAGTCAAGTCGAAGAAGGGGAAATGAAGGGGACCCCGCCCATCAATTGCTCTGATCCTGCCACCACTGGAGAGCTAGGATCAAGGTTCGAGTCACTGGGACCAACTTGGAAAGGGGTCTCTTCTCTGAGACCAAAAGGTTCTCAAGTGAAACTGAATGTCTCTCATCTGAAATCTGGCTCCCTGCACAACAGCTGTGGATGCAGCCATGTGCCCCAGGAGCTGCAGAAAGTGTCTTGCTGGTCGAGAGACCTGCAGAGTGAAGGAAGAGGCCAGAGCCACTAAATTCCTTACCTTTATGGGGAAGAAAGGCTCTGGCTAGCTTTGTGTCCAATTCTGCCCCTATAAAGGTGAGTACCTGGACTGGTTCCAGAACCGACTTTGGTAGGTTTAGCAGAAAACCCAGGGAGGTGAGAAGCTGCTGGGTGACCTGCAGGTGAGATTTTACCTGTTCTGGGGACTGGCCTACAATGAGCCAGTCATCTAGATAGGGAAAAACAGCAATCCTCTGCCTCCTTAAGTGGGCCACTGCCACTGCTAGACACTTTGTGAATACCCTTGGAGCAGAGGTAAGGCTGAAGGGCATTGCTCTGAACTGGTAATGACCTGAGGGCAGTTCGAATCTGAGGTACTTTCGATGGGATCTTCTGATTTTGACATGGAAATAGGCATCCTTGAGGTCCAGGGAGGCTAGCCAGTCCCCTGGCCTTAGGGAAGGTAAAATCATTGCCAGAGTTACCATTTTGAACTTGGTTTCAAAAGATGCTTGTTCAGATATCTGAGATCTAAAATGGGCCGTCATTCTCCTGTCTTTTTTGGGGTAAGGAAGTATCTGGAATACAGACCCCTGCCCTGATGCAGGAGGAACCTTTCTACTGCTCTGAGAGCTAACAGGGATGAGACCTCTGTTTCCAGGCGAGGGTCTCTGAAGCACTTGCAGGTAGAAAAGTCTACTTCTCAACTTGGGAAACTTTTGAAGCTGAGAACCAGACCCTGGCTTACTTCCAGAACCCACTTGTCTGAGGTTAAGAAGCCCAATTCTGACTGAAGTAAGCCAGCCTGCCCCCACTGGTACAGGAGAATCGGCCCTGGGCACCCCATCAGGGTGCCTGTTTAGCAGGAGCTTTAGGCTGGGGGGTGGGAGCAGGTCTGCCCACCCCTCGTCTGCCCTGCCTCTGAAGAAGCCCCTCTGAGCATAGGCAGAGGAGGCCTGAGTCTGGTAGAAAGGCCTGTGAAAAGGCCTACCCCTACCTCGGGGCATGCCTTTGAGGAGTGGCTTGCCGCTCCTTAGCCAGGGCACTCTTGTAAGTAGTCCTATATTCATCCATCTTTTTCATGTAATTCTCTGTCTGCTCTCCAAACAGAGAATTTCCCACCCAGGAAAATCCATAGCCTTAGTCTGGGTATCGTGTGACAAACTAGTACACCTGAGCCAGGCCAACCTACGAAAGCTACAGATGTGGCCATGACCCTAGAGGAAACATCATTAACATCCACAGCAGCATGAAACTGAACCTTAGAGGCTTCAATGCCATCAGCAGCCACCTGTTCTAGTTCACTAGCCAGCTGGCCATGGGCCTGCTTGGCCAGTGCATAACAGTATCCCATCTAGATTTCTGATACCCAGCTACATAAGCCATATAATTTGCTTGCCTGAGTCCCAGAGAGGCTGCCATATACTGTTTTTTGCCATGGCATCAATCTTCCTGGAATCCTTGTCAGGAGGATGTGAAGCCAAGGGAATATTAGCTTTATCACAGGCAGCAGCCTGAACTACTAACATGACTGCATTGCTGAGAAAGGAATTCTGTATCAGGGCCTGACAATGTATACCTTCTGTCCATCTTTTATCTACAGGAGGCACAGAATTAGGAGCTTTTAAAATTTTAATTGTTTGTTTCCTAAAAGACTTATGTAAAGGAATAGACAATCTCCTAGACTCTGGAATATCCATCATTTCTACAAAATCAGGCTCCTCTTGCTCATCCACAGCCTCTTCTAAAGGAAGCTGGAGGTTTCACAACTTTTTGTAAAACATAAAATGAGATGGGGACTCAGACAGCATAGGGAGATTCTAAAGGTCTGTCTGGGAGATGTCCGCTTCAATGGGCACACCCAGACCTTCCCAGCCACATTCATACTGTTCATAATCCTCCTCCCTCCTCTGGTTCATAAAATTCCTCAATATCATAATCCTGAACCACTGGGACCGGATGAACCGACCTTTTACCAGATAGTGGTGGTTCGGATGGACCCTGAGACAGTGACTGGACAATTTGTATGGCTTTTCTATCTCTGCAGCAGTTGGAAAAGAATTTTGGACTCCAGACCTGCTGATTTTCTTGTTTTCTTTACTGGAATTGGTTCCTCAGAACCAGCTTTTCTTTGCCGAGAAGTCTGGCCCTGGTCAGAGGGCACTCCTCTGGTTCGGTTGGCACGAACCGGGCTGGCCATCGGGTCAGCGGACTTTTAGCCTCTGGTCCCTGAGCCTGCCCAATCTTTCAGGGTGGCTGCAGGAAATTCTTACATACCTGGCAGTCTGACTGAGGTGGTCAAACCCCAGACAATAAACACATGTGGTGTGTGGGTCAGCCTTAGCAAAGACTTCCCACAAACATCACAGTGTTGAAACAGTGGAGCCCGTTTTTTCTTTTGGGTTTCTCAGACATAATGCCAGCCTAACCAAAAACTTGCCCTTTTAACGGCAGTGCCAGGCAAGACACCTTATCGGTTCCTAACCGTGGTCATAGTATTGGAAAAACGTAATAAATCCGCTTTTTTTGAACCGATAAGAACCGGAACCGCACTTCTAAAATAGTAACTTTTAGTTTTAAATGAGTTTTAACCCACTGATCGGTTCAAAACTGAACGATAACTAAAGTTCCACACAGACAAAACCTTCATTTACTTACGGTTACCACAGAAGAGCTTGAACTAAACGGTTTTGCTGTTAAAATAAAACTATTCTCGGTTAAATCCAACCGAGAAAACACTTTAAACCGAGAAATGAACCGAGCAGAAGGAGAAATCTCCGGAGCGACTGTTCACTGAGGCGGAGTAAAGAATCTGACAGTTCAAGTTTGAAATGACACAGATAGAGCTGCTCTCGTGCCAAAATTCTATTTTGGAATGGTTTTAACCATTTCACTCCAGGGCAGTTCTAGAGCTGGAACAAACTGCTAACGTCTATAATATAGCAAGACTTCATGTTGTTTGAATAGGTGTCGTGCTAACAACGCACCCTGAATGGCTAATGGATGTCAAGGTACTCCCTGACACCCTCAGTAACCACTCAACTATCCAATGTGAGTGGTCGACTAAACAGACCAAGCCTCCCCCAAGAATAGTGAGAAACAGAGTTATCAAAAACAGCTCTATGGTTGGCTACAGGAAGTACCTTAAAGAGATTGACTGGAGCATCCTCGATTCATGCCCCTCTCATGACACAGCCATGCAGTTCTTCCTCAATCACTTCAATGCGGCAGTGGACAAGTTTTCACCATACCACAAGAAGATGATTAAAGGTGGCAGCATGGACTGGGTCACCCCTCAACTTCTCGGGATGATGCGGTAACAGCATCTCTTCTGGCACCGAGCTAGGGCAACAGGGACTGCAATAGATGTCCAAATCTACAAAGCGGCCTGAAACAGGTGCACTTGGGCAATCCAGCAGGCCAAGAATACATACCACAAGAACAGGCAGTCTCAATGCTGGGGTGATGGGAAGAAATTCTGGGCCTCAATAAAAATCTCCTTAGAGCCAGTGACAGATCCCCCACCCTCCATGCTTCACCACAATGATGAAGTCATCCTTGATGATGCCACGATGGCTAATATCTTTAACAAGGAATACACAGACTACAGGGCAGTCCTTTCCCCCAGACTGGCCACATGCCCAGGTAGAATACCGACCACAGAACACTCACCCTCCTCTTCCAGCCCAACCTTTTACTTCAGATGAGTAACCAGCAAGGAAACAAGAAAATACCTCACAAGAGTCCTGGGCAAAGCAAGGATGGGAAGCGATAGCATCAACATGAAACTGATCTCTATTGCACTACCTGAGGTCATCGTACCTATCACCAAGCTGTTCAACTTGTCACTCCACCTAGCTGCTTTCCCTTCCACCTGGAAAACTGCTCTGGTTACACTGGTGCACAAAGGAGGAGAACAGTCTCTAGCATCCAATTACAGATCCATTTCAATTCTATCCCCTCTCTCTAAAGCACTGGAAAGAATCATTGCCAACCAACTTATGGACCATCTGCATAAATACAGCCTCCTCTGCCCCCAACAGCACAGCTTCCACAAGATGCATAGCACTAATACTGCACTAATTGACTTCACTGACTATGTGCACGAGGCACTTGACCAGGGCCACTTGGCTGGAGTAATCTATATAGACCTAACCAAGGCTTTTGACCTTGTGGACCACCAACTGCTGCTCCACAGGTGAAGTTGCCTAGGGCTGTCCCCTTTCACAGTCAGGTGGTTTTCCAGCTACCTGTCTGGGTGATCTCAGAAAGTAAAAATCAGTAGTGCTATCTCAGACACCTGTCAAGTCACAGTAGGGGTCCCTCAGGGGTCTGTACTGGACTTGCTCTTGTTCAGCCTCTTTGTGAACAACCTCCCTGATGCATGCCCCACTTCTAAGATCCTGCTCTATGCCGATAACACAGTAATATTCTCCCGAAACTCCTACCAAGAAGCAATTTTTCTTTAGGAATTTGCAGTACAAATTTAACCTTCTACAGAACTGGGTCAAAGACAGCATGTTAGTGCTCAACAACAAAAAAAAAAAAACAATGTTCTTTGCCGGTTGTCAAAAGAGGAGATCTACCTCACCCCTCTCAATTGCCTGTAACTCGTACTCTAGGTGTCCTCATTCCGGTATCTAGGAAATACAATAGATGAGTCCCTGTTGTTCGATGATCACATATGCAATAAGGTATAATGTTGCAATGACAGAACCCCCACACAACCCCTGTCACAAGCCGCTCTCTGCAGCGAATAAAGGTGCAATGACAGAACCCCCTCCCGCCCACATCCCCTGTCTGGCAAGCTCTCTGCGGTGAATAAGATGCAGTAACAGAACCCACCCTCCACATCGTGACCCAAATGCAACAGTGCCGGCAATCCATACACCCCCACGCTGCAGTAGCCCAGTAGACCTCCCACTCCACCCACTCAGGCACCCCAACCCACTCTGCTCCCCTGTCGCAGCAGAGTCCCACCATCGTCGGGCAACACCACCAACCCTCATACCGCCACGGCCGCCTGGGGACAGAGCTGTCTATAAATGACAGCTACTGTATGACTGTAAGTCCATTGATCAACCGTGTTGACCAGTGGGCTTGCAGTGTGTACAGTAAGCTGTCATGCACAGCTTTATAAATTACTCATTCACAACATTGTGCATGACAGCTTACAGTACACACTGCAAGCCCATTGGTTGACACAATTGACCAATGGACTTACAGTTGTACAGTAGCTGTCATTCACAGACAGCTCTGTCGGTGGGCAGCCATGGCAGTATGAGGGTGGGTTGTGCTGCCTGCCGATGGTTGGACTCTGCTGGAACTGGGAAGCGGGGTGGGTTGGGGGTGCCTGAGTGGGGGAGGAGGTCTGCTGGGCAACCAGTGGTCGTCACGGATTGCTGGCACTGTTGCATTCTGGTCAGGGTGGGGAGGGTGGGTTCTGTTACTGCACCTTATTTGCTGCAGAGTGCAGCTTGTGACAGGGGATGCAGGCTGAGGGGGTGCTGTCATTGCACCATATTCACTGCAGAAAGCGGCTTGTGATGAGGATGTGGGTGGGGTTCTGTCATTGCACCTTATTTGCTGCAGAGAGCGGCTTGTGACAGGGATGTGGGCAGGGAAGGGGTTCTGAGTGCCAACATATTCGCTGCAGGGAGCGGCAATATAACAGGGATGCAGGCTGGGTGGGGGGTGGGTACCAGTTGTTATGGCAGTTGTGGGTGCACCATACAGTACACAGCCCTTGCAGGGGGCCCGGTGCATTCTGCCAGGTGCAACCCTGCTAGGTGCATGCAAATAGGGCCATAATGACATGCAAATTGCACCTTGCATGCCTAACGGCCCCATTTGCATGTCCTCGGCAGTGAATGGTGGCTTTCAGCTAAGCGCATTGGGAGATGTGCTGCCCCACTGTCTATCCAGCCTGACCAAGGAGTTTCAATGGTGCATCCAGGGCTGGTCACAACTGTGGCATTCACAGAGGGGATGCACTGGGAGCATCCCCCGGTGCATCTTCTGTGAATACCAAAGTCTGTGCTCGGTGCATCTTATTTGCGCTGGGGCATCTGAGATGTGCTGAGCGCAAGTCCTTTGTGAATCCTGCCATGTATGTTTAAGGCTGTTCACTTTATTTGTAGAAGTGGGACCAAACATTTTTAGAAAGTCAGCCTCACCAGTCCACTCTCTGTTTCTTCTGTTGTTAATTTGATCACACTGGCCATTTACAGTGTATGTATTTTTTTGCAGTCTGGAATTTTTCCTCCAAGGTCAGGTGTCTAATGCATTGCTACATATCAGCTCAGTGATCACCCATCTTTGGAGCTGAACCACCCCTCACTCCAAATCTCCACAGGTAACTCCTCCCCCCTCCCCCACTGTGGTGTCTAGGAGGT
Source organism: Neoceratodus forsteri (assembly GCA_016271365.2). Classification (NCBI taxonomy): domain Eukaryota; kingdom Metazoa; phylum Chordata; order Ceratodontiformes; family Ceratodontidae; genus Neoceratodus; species Neoceratodus forsteri. The sequence continues at coordinate 472,314,687 of JADMNL010000022.1, read as the reverse complement.
AGGCATGCATCCCGATCGCCACTCTCCAAAGCACAGTCTAGACTGGGAGCAGGGCCTTTCAGCCTAGGGCCTGAGCATCACCACCATGAATTAGATGGCCACCATGTTTTCTACCCTGGTTGTTCTCACTTCCCACAGTGCCAAGCATGGTGCTGTCAGGACTTGCATGCACGCAGCAGCATCCTGTGGAGGAGGCAAGCATCCTAGCCCAATGCAGGGGTTACTGCAGTGGTGGAACTCATCTCCAGACCTACCCTAGCTGCAACCATCCTAGGTCTTGGGTCCACTCTCAAACACAGTTCAACTGCATAGGAGCACAGCACAGTACACACAGGGCAGCCCAATAGCCATATTTTGTTTTTAAATGAGAAACATTTGAAAAAAACATCAAGTTCCTTGGGAGGTGAACCTATTTTCTCATCACCAGTGACGTGGTGCGATAGGTTTTCCTTCATCCTCCTCAAAGTAGCCATACTCATCTTGGAAAGATAGTTCTTCTGGGTGCATCAAAGGTGGTTTTTCCATGGTTTGGAAGAACTGCCAAATATGTTGAAAATCTTCCATGAATGCATTTTCTTTTCAGGGTAAGGTTAGATAATCAGTTCTATCCCTATAGGATTTGGTGGGCCCAGATGGTTTTTTTTTTCATTTTTTTTATTTTTTGGTTTTGTTTGCCACCTATTTGCTGAGTTTTCTTATGCCGGTGTCATATTTTTGTGGTACTTTTTTTTTTCTAAAGAGCTGTTTCTCTTCCACTGTTGTGTTTGATTGCACCCCCAGCCCTGTCATTGACCTTCTCATGAACTTACACGTTATCCACCACATTTAGTTAGCTAGTTAGTTTTGTTAACTGGGTAGGTGCACTAGACAATAAATTGCCTATTTTCAGGCACAATCCCAGAGGTTACAAGACAGAAGACAATCAAGGCAGCAGACAAACTTTAAGGATGGGATGCAAAACATGACAATATCGAACATAGTCTGACCCTATTATTTCAAGTAACACTGGTGAACAATCAAGAGAAAACCTAGCCATACTTAGTTTAGTTAGTTTTTGTTGACCAGGTAAGTGCACTAGACAAATTATGCCTATTTTCAGGCATGACCCAGGAGAGGGGGGACACAGATGAAGGCCAACTGATCTTGAACCAGATTAAGCTGTTGATGGTATTTTTAGTGAATGGGGGAAGGGGATAATTTGGCCAGGGCACCAGGGAAATTCCCCTACTCTGCCAGTAGGGGGAACTGCCGCTCAACTTGTTGGGACAGCAGTCTGTGTCAGACTATCAAGCAAGAAGGTCGTGTTGCTACAACAGCCAGAGGTTCAGTCCCAGCCTCGGCTGCAGTATCTCGAGGGGATGGAGACATGGAGGATTTACTGGAACAGGAGGTCATAATGAATCCGAATTATGTACCTGTTGGGAGTCAGGTAGCGGAGTTGACAAAAGTAGATGGGCCCATTCAGGAGCAAGAATTACCTAACAGCAAAGACGAGCATAGACATCACAGAGGAAAGGGCGCGAGGTGCCAACCAGGAGAAGAGAGCGGAGCAAGCTGCAGAGCAAGAGAATTCCACTGTGAAAGCGGCAGAACTGAGTCAGATTAATGTCAAACCGCAGTCAGATTCTCAGCTGGGGCAAACTGACGTCAGAGACAGCACCGCGGAAAGAATGCAGAAGTCTTTTGGCTTAAAGCAGCAGGATGCTCTCTTCAATGCAGAGGACTGGTCTAAAGAGAATTCTCTGAGGCAAGCTGGATGACTGCAGCTAGCAGATGGAAAATGGACAACAGACCCAGAATGGATAGATTTTTCACAAGTTGAGCCAGATGCAATTGGGATATTGCCTGCAAATATTAGTAGTAATTCTACAGAACAGTTACAAACACATTTGAATCAAGGACAAATGTCAGAAAACTTACACGCTCCCCACCAGAATAATGACATTACATTTGGACTACCTACATCACCTGGACTTGCCCAAAGCTGAGGTTTAGAAAATGATGGGCCTACAAGAAATCATGAGAGCCCCCCTCCTCCCCAAATCAAGAGAGAAGAAGGGCAGGACCAACTTTTTCAGAGCTCTTTAGAAATAATAGAGTGGAGCAAGCCCCAAGATGCAACACAGTTTACTTGAGATACAGAGGAGGTCTACAGGAGCACCCTGATAGAACATATGTGCCCAGAAAGTTATTAAAAGACTTTTTCTAGCATCTGTAGTCTATGCCCTGATAAATATTAGAGGCGAAGATACTTTTGATATTAGTTTCAAAACCTTTCTGAGTCTGGACACATTTTGGAGGAAATATGAAACTCTTAAAACCTCACCATTATGGGCTCTTTTTTGGGCCATCCCTTTGACTAAACCTTTATTTACAACAGTAAATTTGATGTTTCAAAATTAAGGGGTTAATATAGGGGATATACAGTTCTGGCTTGAAAAACATGCAGTGTCCTAGGCCCTCCTGAGGCCATTATTGATTCAGAGGGCATCTGGACTGGGAGTTGGAGATTCAAAGTAAAGCTAAATATGGTTGGGAATAAAGTTCTTCACATCCCCAACAGCTTCTTTTTAGGAAAAGATAGGGGAGTGTGTTTTTATCCAGGGCAGCCAAAGGCTTGTTATAAATGTGGAAGTAAAAGGCACATGAGTAGTACGTGTGATAGGGTATGAAGTGCCTTGTGTGGAGATTATGACCATGATAGCACTTTTTGCAGAAATGTGTTTAGGTGCAATTTATGTGAAGAGCAGGGTCATGCCTATCACCAATGCCCATGGGCTGGCCAAAACAGACAGGGGGGCCCTAACCAGGAAGGATTGTTTAATAAGGCACAGGAGAGGTGCAGGCCTACAAGGCCTGAGGCTGGATAATGGAGAGAATCACCAAGCAACAAATCCTACTCCAGAACACCCAGCACGCAAGGGGGGGAGGAACAGATACACCAACACCTTGATACCCCAAATACAACAGTCCTCCAACAGCTTGCTCAAGGTTGTGGGCAAGAGGAGACATCAAGCACCTCTAAGGAAACACACCGGGAGAGTGTTATGCCACCTCCCCTTTCTGACTTTCAAATTCCTTCTTCTAAAAGAATCACTAGGTCTACCAGCAAACAAAAAAATGTTCCTAGTCAAGTCTGTTCTCCAAATCCTTTTCAAGCACTACAAGAAGTGGATGGGGGGGTCAGAGTCAGATGTCTCCTCTCGCTCAGGGGTGGTATCTGAGATAGAACTGGAGGACGAAGGAACAGCAGAAATAAAGGAAACAAAAAAAAGAAAGGGAGGAAAAGAAAAAAAAATAAGAAATAAGCCTGACATATAATAAATAACACATATGACAACACTACAGCTAGCTTCTTTAAATGCTTGTAGCATTCAAAACCATAAAAAGAGGTAGGTATTTCCGGCTTTTTGTAAAAATGTAAGGATGGATATCCTTTTTTTGCAGGAAACCAGGTTTTCTTCCCTACAGGATGTGTCCCAAGCAAAACAAAGTTAGTCATGGGGACCATCCTTTTGATCTTTTTGGCTCTGATACAGCAGATGGGTTGGGAATCTTATTTAAGCATCCACACGTACAAGTAGAAAGGCTAGTGGATATTTTTCCTGGAAGAGCTCCATTGATAGATTGTTCCTTTAAGGGGTTCTCTTTAAGACTGATAAACACATTTGCACCTCAGAGTAAAAGTGCTAGGATAGAGTTGTTTGATAAAATAAAGCCTTATCTATTTGCATTTAGAAATGTTATATGGGGAGGGGATATGAATTGCAGCCTTGATATTAAAATAAAAGACAATATACAGAAGAAAGTGTGCTGTGATTCTTATGCATTGAGGAACATTATTACCACAGCGGGCTTACGCAAGGCATATAGAACCATTTATAAGGATTCAGGCGCCACCTACAGGAGAAGCGCGTTTTTAACTCGAATAAATTATTTTTTCTTATCAAAATTTTTGCAAACAAGCAGTTTTAAGCTTCAGCATAGCGAATTCTCAGACCATTGCCTATTACTTTATGAACTATATTTAAAAAATGTTCCACCTAGATTTTCTCCAGTCACTAGGAGATGGAAACTAAATTCCTCTTTATTAGGACAACAAGAAATTAAAGAACAATTACTACGTCTAATTCAATATAGAAAATCAGTAGGTGTTATGTATGATGACTGGTTTTCTTGGTGGATGGATACAAAAAAAGAAAGACTTTTTTTTATTGATTTTGGTAAAACTAAAAGCAATAATGACTATTTATTATATTTAGGGTATATAAATCAATATTATAAACTCATGTCCCTCCCGAATGTTTCAGACAGCAGGATTGAAAATCAAAATAGACATAATAAAACAGAAAATGGTAAAATATCAATATCATAGGGCTGTATCGTTAAATGCTGAATTTAAATATGGTACAGTACAACAGCCTTTGTCAGACCTCTTTTCAGCTTGTAAATATAACATTGAGCATAAAGTAATGGAAGGATTATATGACATTAATAAAACTCTCAAAACCTCAGAGGTCAGAAATGTTAGAAATCATATCTGACACAGTGACAAAGACCATACAGAATTTCAGCTGAAGAAACTATGAGAAGTTATTATTTCTTCTACAGTCCCCAAATTGCATGAAGACATAGTGAAAGAAATTGAAAGCCCTGTTTTACTAGAGGAAATTAGGGGAGCAATATCAAATCTTAAGTCAGGAATCTCCCCAGGATTAGATGGCCTAACAAATGAATTTTTTTTAATGTTTAAGATGAGTTAGGGGAAATTCTAACAAATGTGTATAATGATATACTATACGATGATGGTACTCCACATAATTTTGCTAATGCCATTATAGGTTTTTTATATAAAAAGGGAAACAAATTTGTTTGGGTAATTGGAGACCAAACAGCCTTTTAAATACAGCTTATAAAATTTTATCCTCCATATTATGTAAAAGATTGCAAAAAGCCGTGAGTACCCTTATCCATACAGCACAAACTTGTCCTATCCCAAACATGAATATTCAGCAAAATCTAAGATTAATAAGGGATCTATGTGAGTATGGGAATCGAAAAAAACTAAAGGGATTTTTGTTGGCATTAGATCAATCAAAGGCATTTGACAATGTCTCTCATGTTTTTTTTATTTCAAGTATTACACAAATATGAGATCCCACAGTCCCTTATTTCTTGGAGTCAGCTCCTTTATAGGAATGCAATAGTACTTCCTTTTGTAAATGGTCTGATTGGGACTAGGATCTTGCTCAAACAGGGGTGTGACAGGGGTGTCCCATAAGCCCTATATTATATGCATTCATATTAGATCTGATGGTAAGGGAAATTCTTTGGGATAGGTCCATAATTGGAATCACTCCATCCTCTTCAATAGTAGCAAAGAAAATAGTGGCCTATACTAACATACTAAAATGCCAGCAGAATAGGCCTAATGGTATTTTGCATCTGCTCATTTGGTCAGCCCCCACCCTGAGAGCTGACCTTGCTGCCCCCCCCTCACCTTCTCTGGCTTCTCCCTTCCCAGTTCTGGATATTCTCGCTGCATTGGATTTTGCTTCCAGAACCCTTCCCCTGTACCTGTCCCACCCCCTCTTGAACCCCTCCACCGTCTCTGCCTCCACCAGCCCCCTAGGCAGCACATTCCATGGCTCCACCACCCTCTCAGTGAAGTAGCACCTCCTCCTTTCTCCCCTGAATCTTCCCCCCTCCAGCTTCCACCCATGCCCTCTAGTGGCCCCTCCTCCTTCCTTCGAAGCACCCTGACTGCTCCTCCCTATTTACCCCTTCATGTACCTGAAGACCTCTATCATGTCCCCCCAGTCCCTTCTGTCTTCCAATGTGTACATATTTAGCTCTTTGAGCCTCTCCTCATAGGTCCTGTCCCCCAAGCCCCAAATCATTTTGGTTGCCCTCCTCTGGACCCTCTCCAGGAGTTTAATGTCCCTCTTTAAGTGTGGCCTCTAAAACTGCATGCAGTACTCGAGGTGCGGCCTCACCAAGCAGTTATACAGAAGGAGTATCACTTCCCTCCTTCTGGAGGTGATCCCCTAGCAATGCATCCCAGCATCCTGTTGGCCTTGGCTGCTGCCCTCCTACAAGTCTCAGAGTTGTTCATCTTGACATCCACCACCACCCCCAGGTCCCTCTCAGCCATCGAGACTTGTAGCATTCCCCCCCAGGGTGTACACTTGGCCTGGGTTTCTGGCCCCCAGGTGCAGTATCTTGCATTTCCCTGCATTGAACCTCAGCTTCCACTTTCTAGACCATCTTTCCAGAGCCTCCAGGTCCCCCTGTAGGGCCACCCTCCCCTCCTCCCCATCCACCACCGCCCCCAGTTTTGAGTCATCCACAAAGAGACTCATCTCACTCCTGATACCTGTCCTTATGTCAGAGATGTAGGCATTGAACAGGAGGGGCCCAAGGACTGATCCCTGTGGGACCCCACTAATGACCCTCCTTGGGGATGAGACTATCCCGCCAACTGTGACCCTCTGGGTCCGGTCCTGGAGCCAATTGCCTAGCCATCTGATCATCTGGTTCCCCACCCCCATTTCTCCCAGCTTATCCAACAGGCCCTCATGAAAAACAGAGTCAAATGCCTTGCTGAAGTCTAGAAAGAGGACGTCCACTGGTCTACCCAGGTCCAAGGCACTTGTCACCCAGTCATAGAACTCCACAAGGTTTGTCTGACACGATTTCCCTGGGACGAATCCATGCTGTCTATCGTCCAGGCACCCTGACTTTTCCAGGTCCCCCCCAGCCTCTCCTTGACAATGCCCTCCATCACCTTGCCCACCACTGATGTCAGGCTGACAGGCCTGTAGTTCCTTGCCACCTCCCTTGATGTTTGTTTATTGGTTAAAGATGAGAAATCAGGCTTACAGGCTTTAAACTCTTTAGAGGGGTTTTCAAATCTCACAGGGGTAGGTTTAAATCATAATAAAAGTACTGGTTTACAGGTGGAAGGGGGCGGTCAGTTACTAACAAAGGACAGATTCCGATGTCAAATATGCAAATTAAAATATTAGGGATTTATTTTGGGGCAGGAAATCTTGCACATAGAAACTGGGAAGAGAAATTGATATTGAGAGAACATAAAGTTCAGCAATGGAAATCTTGGTCATTTGGAAAGAAAAAAAGGGTAATGATAGTTAAAACATTTTTGCTTCCCATTTATTTATATGTTTCCCATGTGTTTCCCATTCCTACAGCCTTGGAAACACAATTACTAAGTTGCTTTTTCCAAATGATCTGGGGCAGTATGTTGCACCTGGGCAAAAGGGATCGTACATATTTAGACATTAAACAAGGGAGACTGGGTACAATAAACCCACTGGTGTTCTATCATTCTTGTTTTGTTTCCGCCTCCCTGAAAATTATGAGAAGACCACAGCACCTAGGGGATAAATGGACACAGGGATTGTTTAAAACCCTTTTTGAGAGCTGGGGAAATGAGATTCCAAAATTAACAGTAGATGTGCAGCTTCCAGAATTTGCTATTTCAGCCATTAAAAAATTAAAATTGTGGAAATAAGTAAAGAGGATGGGCCGGATATTCAAACTGGCGCCCGAAAAGTGCGCAACAGCAAGAGCAAGTGCAAGTCATTTGCGCACATGCACAATCGTCGCAATATTCAAACATGGAGCAAGGCCAATTGCGCAAGCAGCCAACGTCTGAATATCGCACAAACTGCGCCATAGCGCAACCAGGGAGGGGAAGCTGAGCAGAAATGATGCTCCATAGCGCTACCAGAAAGGGGAAGCTGAGCAGATACGATGTGCCATAGTGCAACAAGGCCAGCCCAGCTGAGCAGTCCAGAGGCCCATAGGGCAAGCAATGACACCCCCAGCAGCATAGCAATGGAACAGCACAACCAGGGAGGTAGGCAGAGGCCCACCACCCATGCCACAGATGGGCACAGGGACACACTGCAGAACTAACAATGCACCCCCACACCCCAAGAACAGCATAACTGGGGGAGGGACGGAATATCAACCGGCCCATGGGGACAAGCAAAGAAAGCACATCCCGGCCATGTTACTGCAGCACACCCACTGGCAAGCTGCGACTGCCACACAAAGGGGGCAGACCACTCCAGTGTCCAGCAACCCCCCCCGTGTGCACAGCACACCCTGCACTGTGAGCCCAAGACACCACCCATGAGCAGTGACTGTGACCGTCACTGCAGGACTCCCCCAGGCCCCCCCTCCGGCACAATGCAGCCATGTGTACCACCGAACCATACAAGCCAGACCCACCAGGAGCACCCAGCGGTGTGTGGCAGCACATGGCCAGTCCGGCTGAAAGCCACCACCACACCAGGGACACCCCCCCCCATGTACACACACACACAATCCCAGGACAATACCACACCAGATGCCATGCACACCACTGCAACTGAGCACCCATAGCCAGCTGCAAATCAGAGACCACTACAGTATTCATACAAAATAGATTTATAAAGAATATCAACACGAGCACACAACAATAAACTATGTACAGAGAGATATATACAAGAAAGGGGTGGGGGTACGGGTACAAGGTAGGGGTGGGTAAGGGGCGGGGTGAAGAACTTGGTGAGGGAAGACAGGGTGTGAGGGAAGGGTAAAGGGGGTAGATGTGGGACAGCTACTGTCCTCCAGGCTGCACAGCAGCAGGTTGCCCCTGGTCTCGTGGCCTCCTCCATCGACTGACACCCCTCCGGTGCATCTCCTGCAGAATGGATAGGGACGCCGTGGACACCTCCAGCAGGCGGTGGACAGCCCACTCAATCCTGTGCAGGACCTGGACACCTAGGGCAAGGGAACAGAATCAATGGCTGTGACTGTCCACAACCCTGAAGCCCACCCAACATGCATGGCATACAGCCAAGTGCCCCACCCCTGTGATGGACTGCACCCACTCACAGTGACCGTGCACAAGACAAGCCCAACCAGGCAGCAACAGCCATGTGTGCCACTGCACACACACCCCACCCATGCCCAGCACAGCACAACCAAGGCTGTCCAGTGATGTGGCTATGTCATGGGAAGGTAGTGCCACAGCCATGTGCCCAGTGCATGCATGGACCATCAGTGATGCACTCACAGACATGCAGTGCCACTGGACAGTGCTGACTGTCACACATCACGTGCACGGCAGTGTTGTCCATGGATGGTGACCGTGCCCCCCCCCACAGCATGCAATAGCATCCATGTTGTAATGACACTCACCCTCATCAAGCCACTGCATCAGGTGCTGTGGCTGTGGCTGCTGCTGTGGCTGTTGCACCCCTCCTCCGCCAGCCACCCTGGCACCGCCATCCCATGCCTCAGCCCGTGCCTGCCTCCGCTCCTCCACGCCTGTGGGAGACAAAGGAAGAGAAAAACATCAGTGAGATCCCAAAGCAGACAGCCCCTTGCCCCATTGAGTGTGCCTGCCCACACATCCAGACCCAAACAGCACACACCTGCAAACACCCTCACAGCAAACCACAGCCCAACCCACACCCATGCACAGATTACATTACAGCCACCCATGCAGACAATGCCGTGTGCATACACAGCACACCACCTGGCCTGGGCACAATGCCCCTCCTGGCATGCGACCTGAGGCGCGCAAGCAGAGCACACTCCCTCCTCTGCAGGTTGCCATAGCGGTGCCTGCACTGTTCAGGGATCCTCCTCCACCCAGTGGCCTGCTCCAGGGCAGCGGTGACCTGCTGCCACACATGGGTGCGTGGCACCTGCAGGGGCACACCCCTCGAACAGTGAGCCATAGTGGGGCTCCACCACAGCCACCAGGTTGGCTAACTCCAAAGCCCCCCATTGTGGTGCTCTCCTGCGTGCCATTGTCAAATTGTACAGTGGCAATATGGCGCTCAGCAGCGCGGCAACCCCACGTGGAAATGTTGCGCAATACAACTCCATCACTGCCTATCGTGCTGTTCGGACAGCGCCGTCGGTCCACATCGTGCTGTCACCGAACAGCGCGATAGAGCCGTACACATGGCAGACGTACAGTGCCAGGGGGCAAAGGTCATGCACAAGGTCATGGGTCAGTAGCACAAGGCCACGCACAGCGCCATCGGACATCCACACGTCCTGCGTGATCGGACACCTGTGTGCTAGTGCCACAGTGGACTATTGCGCAGTACTGCCACTGCGCCATGTGGTGACCAGCACTGTAGCGCCATTGGCACAATGGTGGCCATGGCCTGAATTTGCCGATCATGCACAGCACGTCATCAGCACAGCAGATGCCTGCGTAAGCTACCTGGGCATGCACAATGCAGTGTACCACACAGTCACAGATATGCGCCATTGGCTCAGCCGGCTCAACCGTATTGCGCAAAGTGCAACGGCGCGATATTCAGCCGACACATGCAAATCATCTGATCAGCCATTCAAAGGCACAGTGGCGCGATTTGCATCTCATTACAGTTGCTCCACTCTAATTTGCATGCATTGCGCTATAAATGTGCGACATGGGCTGCGCTGGCCAGATTCGGTTACTGCAGGTGAGGAGGGGTTGCATGCTGTGTGATATTCTGGACAATGGTCATGGGATAACGCTGTAGACTGCACAGTGACAGGTGTCCACTTCCACCCATACAGATCGACATGACCGAGCAGAGTCAAGGTGAGGGTGAGGATGGTGGGTGGAGGAGGAGGCCCAACTTCACCACGGCGGAGACAGAGGCCCTCTTCCAGGCCTACCTGGAGGAGGAGCCACTACTGAGTGGACAGCGGGGCACCCCTCAGGCCCGTGTGGCTGCTTGGGAGGGGGTAGCTCGGGCACTGAACCTGCACGGAAGCCTCCAGCGCTCCGTGCAGGAATGCAAAAAGAAGATGGGGACAGACCGCAGGAGGGTGAAGGAGAAGGTGGCAGCCCTCAGGGCGGCACGTGCTGGCACAGGCGGGGGCCAGCCAGCTGTGGCGGAGCTGACCCCGGCTGAGAACCGACTGGCTGCATCAATGCAGCGGAGTGCTATTGAGGGCATACCAGGAGGTGGATTCCAGACAGGTGGAAACCCATCACTGCACGGTATGACATGGTGGTGGTGTTGGGGGGGATGGTTGTTCACATGCACTCACATGTCCTCACTTTCTGTTACAGATCCTGTTCGTCTTCAGGGGATGGTGGTGGTGGGTCCAGGCAGTGAGGAAGACCTGCTGGACATGGAGGAGGGTCCATCCACCTCTGTCACCAGCCAGCTTGCACTGCACCAGCATGCACGCCGGGCTGCCAACTCTGGTGTCGGTGAGTCAGGTGTGGGGGGTGCACAGCCTGTGTCTCAGCAGTCTGGCATGCAAGCATGCCAGCACACTGTGACTGTGGCTGTAGCACGTACCTGCACCATTGATGATGCAAAGACTGCAATGGGCAGTGACATGTGTGTGTCCCATGACGGACACACAGCAGGCCAGCACATGCCCCTGGGCCTAGCTGGTTCCAACGTGTGCCAGCATGTCGGCACAGTCCCAGGCTGTGCCTGTCAGCACCGGTGGGGCAGCACTGGTGGCTGTGCAGGTGTCTGGCACTGTTGCGGCCACAGCAGTGGAACAAGTGGTCCCTGGGGCACAGCGGTTGGAGGGGCAGCAGCAGCAGTCACCCACTAGGTCTGGGGGTACAGTGTCCAGCGGTGGCACATGCCCACCGCCCTTTGATATGCCCATTCCTGGTCCTGGAAACAGCGCCCACCCTCAAGGGGTGTTGAGCATCAGGACCTTCCATACCCTGGGGACAGGATGCCGTTGTGGCAGAGTACCCATTTGAAGAGCACACCGCCTGCTCCGGGGAATCAGTACAACAGCAAAGGCGGGTTGCAACGTCTGTGGAGGCACTGTGCGTGGCTGTGGGTGGCACAGCAGGGACTGTGCTCTGAACCTGCAGAGATGGTCCATATGCAGATGGATGTGACCGCTGCCATTGACAGGCAGACCCAGGCATTGGTCACTGTCGTGGCTGCATTGGGCACACAAGCAGGTACCCCTGTACCATGCACCCCACACAGTGCGCTCTCTACTCCCCGTTCCCGGACGTCGTGCAACACCCAGCCTGTCGACGCCGGGTTCTGCTATGGGCATCCCAAGCACCCCTGGTGCAGGTATGTTTGGCATACTACAGACCCCAGTGCGGACAAGGTTGCGATCGCGCAGTGGGACCCCTGGTGGTCCATCGGTGCCACCCCATGTGGCCCCTGCTCAGCCTGCCAGTGCTGTTGGGTCATGGTGGGGCTGCCCATGCATCCGCGGTGGCCGTGGAATGGTGCAACATGACTGACCTGTCTCCCAGTGTGGGCCCTGTCTGGTGCTGCCCTGTGTGCACTGTGCGTCATGGTGGGCAGTGCACTGGTGGGTGCCCTGCACATCACGCCGACATACGGACCACCTGCACACCATCCCGACTGCTTTCCACAGGTGCGTGTGCATGATGATGCCTGCATTGTACTGTACACCAAGGTGCAAGGGTGCCCAGCATCTGACACACGTACTTGGACAGTACAGGTGGTGGGTGTGGTCTGTGGATCTGTGTGTTTGCCATGTCTGTTCCTGCACTGCTGTGCACCTGCCCATGTACGCTTTGTGCCTGGTGTGTGTGTGTGTGTGTGTGTGTGTGTGTCCATATGACTGTTAACCCCTCCCTGACGGTGTGTTTGTGTGCCTGGTCCCTTCCACTCCCCTTGCCGTCATGCACCCCTGGTGTGTTACTCTGTGTGCCTGTGGGTTGTGCCAGGACAGTGTTGGTTGCACATGGCCCCTTGACTTACCTGTGTCATGCATAATGCTCCTCTGTGATGGTGTCCCGGTGCAGCTGAGCCTGCCAGATCAGTCAGGGGTCCCACCGTCCAAGGGGGGGCTGCTCATCACCATTATCACCAGCACCGCTGGCGTCCCCATCGCTGTCCCCCTCCTCAACCTGAATGGCTATCCCACAATCTTTGGCCATGTTGTGCAGGATACAACATGCCAGGAATATCCCACAGGCCTTTGAGGGGCTGTACTGTAGGACACCGCCGGAGGTGTCTAGGCATCGGAAGCGTGCCTTGAGCATCCCAAACACCTGCTCAATGATGTTGCGTGTGGCGGCATGCGCCTCATTATAGCATTGCTGCGATGGGGTCATGGGGCGCTGGTATGGTGTGAGCAGCCAGGGATGGAGTGGGTATCCGCTGTCACCTGTGTGGAGATGGTGGAGATGAGTATCATGTTCAGGTTCATATTGCCAATATCCCTGTGTGCCACTACCATAGCACCTGTGGCATTCCCACCCTTGCCCCACGTTTGCAATTCCTACATGCGTTCTCACCCACTAGATGGCCTCTGGGGATGTCCCCACTCTTGAATCAATGGCACAGTGCGGACTGATACCATATAAAGGCATCATGTGCTCCACCAGGGTGTGTGGCACAGACATTGATTATGCGCCCAGTGGCATCACACACCACCTGGCAGTTGACACTGGAATAGTCCTTCATGTTCCTATATGCAGCCCCATCGGGGCCAGGTGGTGAGCGAATGGCCACATGGGTGCAGTCTATGGCCTCTAGCATGCCAGGCATACATGCTACCCTGTGGAACTCATGTTTGCTGTACGCTCTGCCGCGGTGCTGGGGAACTGGATGTGCTCCGCAGCATGTGGCAGCAGTGCGCTGAGGAATTGGGTGAGGATGCGTGATGTGGCTGACTGTGTGATGCCTGTGCTGTCCCCTATCGGCCTCTGGAAGGTGCCCGTGGCAAGCAGGCACATGCAGGCTGTCACCTTGGTCTCCACCAACAGAGCGTGACTCCGTCATGAGGGTGCCTGCATCACATCACTGCACAGCTCACAGAGCCATCTCAGTATTGCCCTGTTCAGGTGGTACCGGCCCACGATCTCTACATCTGTGTACAGCTCAAAGCTGATGCAGGCACGGTACTGCCTGTTGGGGGCGTACCGCCGACGGGCCCTTCCACGGCCACGTCCCCCTGCAGCATGCATTCTCACCCCCCTCATTACAGCTTCCATGTGGAAGCTGGCACTGTCCATCTCCCTGGCTTGTGACCCCCCCTGGCTGATGTTGCTCTGTTACCCCCACTGTCCTGACTGCTACCTCCACTGCACCGGGTACCCCCGCTGGCCTCTGCAGCCTATGGCCCACACAACTTCCCTTGCCTGCCCTGTTCTGGACTATCACTCTCTGTCTCTCTCTATCTGTCTCGCTTGGCATCTCTGTAGCGTTCTTGCGCCTCTTCCTTGAGCCTTTTTATTTTGGCTCATTTCCGCTGTGGCGCAACTTCCGGCTGTTCTGCTGTTACGCATTGCGCAACCCTTTGAATATCGCATTGCACTCTTTATGCAGGATCCACCCTTCAGTTGCGCATGCCGTCATTTTGCATTACGCTGTTGCTCAGCCTGTTTTAGTGGCTTAACTGCCTCCTGCTGAATATCGCAGAATGGCGCACTTTCGGACTTGCACATGCGCAACCCTATTGCGCATGGCGCAACCCTTTTGAATATCCAGCCCGATGTGTTAACTTTAAGCAGAAAGCTTTTATATAGTAAGATAATGGAGCAGCATTTTACTGTTCAAGTAGACTTTCCAGAATGCCTACCCACTAAGCCGCAGATAGCCCTTTCCCTTTTAAAGGACCATAGGATTCCAATTCACACGTGGGCTGTACAGTGGCTTAGCTGTCATGGTAAATTGGGGGTTAAAGGGGAATTGGAAACAAACTTATAACAGAATGTCAATGTCTTAGACCAGAGTGTAATGGTCAGGAAGAAACTTTAGAAATTCTTTTTATTCACTGTGCTTTTGCATCTACATTTTGGGCTGACATTGCTCACAGATGGCATTGGAGTCCAGTAAAACACATACAGTGTGAATGCTTGATTTTAGGTGATTATTCAGGATATTACAGCCACTATCACCCCAGTACTTTAAATGTTGTCTTTGTCTGTATTAAATATTATATGTCAGTTTTATTTACAGCATGTAAGGACTTTAAATACAGTGATATTTCAGCAAATTTAAAGTGCTATATTATAGGTGAAACAAAAAGAGAGAGCATTCCTGGAAGGAAAAAGGTTGTCTCTATTATGAAGGCATATTCATTGGATATTATAATATTGTCTAAAACATTTGTCTTTCTTGTTACATATTCTTTTTTTTTCTTAATGTACATTTATTTGATATTGTTTAATGGTTCTGATCTGATGTAATGTTTCATGTAATAAAAAATTCCCCATCTCTTTTCGAGAAGTGCCATGGGATCTTTAACAGCCACCTGAACTACCACCAGAACAGGCAGATGAGACCTTGATTTAACATCTCATCCAAAAGATGGCACCTCAGGAGTGCAGCACCCCCCTCATGCTGCACTATAGTGTCAGTATTGGGATTTAACTCAAGTGGCTGGTGTGGGGAGAGAACCCACAGCCTTCTGATCTCCCAGCCTCAGAGGCAAGTGTGCTACCTGCTGAACCACTGAGACTCATTATATACATTGTGCAGCCTGTTGTGTTAAAATTTCAAGAGAAAATTGAAGCAGATACAGTCAATTAAACAAAGAGTGAAAATTAAACAAAAGATAATTGAGAGTCGGGTACAAGAACAAATATCTGTAGAGCTTAAAAATTTGTAGAGTGCTTTCTTGAAACTGTAGTGGGATTGGGAGGCTAGAAGATGAGGTGGTAGGGCATTCCAAGCACTAGGGGCAAAAATGGTGAACGCCTGCTCACCTGTTTTAGAGGAGCATCTGGGTATAGCCAGAAAAGATTGGCTGCAGGATCACAAAGGGTAGGGCTGGTACTGGGCAGTCAACACAGCTGCCAGAGCAGCAGGTTTGGAAGATCTGATAATGTTATCTATCATACAACCGAGTGCAAATAGGCGATGAGAGGAAGGGGATAACTAACCTAGTTTAGAGTATAGTGTGCAGTGTGCAGCGTGCAGTGGTGTGTTAACCTAGAGGTGGATAAGACAAAATTTGCAGATGTTATTATATGAGACATTCCACTTGTATAGATTGGAAGCACTGGTTAGACAGAAGGAGGTGAGACCATATGTAAGGCTGGGTAACAGTATTCCTTGGTAACTGTAAGCCTGGCAGTGGAAGAGAGAGTGTATTTTATTCTATAGGCCAGCCTAAGCTTAGTATTCACTGACTAACAGATGTTTGAGATGTGCAGTGTAAAATCAAGGGCAGGATCCAGGGTAAGACCTAGATATTTAAAAGAGTTAGTAGCAGGGATAAGGGAGCCATCTGAGCAGCAAATGGCTAAGCCATTGGGACAAGTCCTTAGTTTAGGTCGGGACCCAAAGATCATGGTCTGGGTCTTGCTAGAGTTTAGAATAAGGCTATTTTGTGTAAGCCAGGTCTGAATTCTTCCAAAATCAGTATTCTTCTTAGAGTTGATCTCTGTTAAACATTTGGAGCTAGTGTAGAGTATTCTGTCATCGGTGTATAGGAGGGTGCTACAGAAGGATGGAACTACAGAAGGATAGAACATACCCAAGACCTTTTATTGGTTAAAACAGTTAAGAGATGGTATTAAAAGGTGGTCCCTATTGCCCCTCCCCATGTATGCCTGTATACAGGCAGTTAAGATGAATCTTTTACCCAGGTTTTTATATGTTTTTCAGTGTGTCCCCAGCAAATCTAAGTAAACAATGGTTCTCTGACATCCAGTGTACAATCTCTAAATTTATCTGGGCCAATAGGCTACTGCGGATTCGCAGGACACTGCTTTTTACTGGGAAGCAATATGGGGGAAGGGGGTATCAGATTTATAGGAATATTAGATAGCTGCACAGATCAAGTGAGCACTATTATGGGGCCAAACACATGTTACTGCAGTTTGGTTGAAGAGGGAATGGGCTTTTACAGACAGGAGACTCCTACAGTCTTGCCTCTTTGATTTACTCCAAGATAGACTAGATGTTACACCTTTGTACATAGGGGTCCGAGTTGCACTACAAGCTTGGGACAGATTTCAAAAATATCCTTGGGTCAGAGTAAATATGTGGAGATATAGATGGTTAGCATGGAGCTCACAGTTCCCGCCTAACAAGTTATCACCTGGTACTCCAGACAAGCCAATAGGGAGTTTCAGTTCCCAGCCCAGCTTATGAAAGAAGATACAATACTTACATTTAAGTAGCGAGATGTTTGGATGGACAGTATCTGATATGTTTCACTACTTACAAATAAAAGACTATATTAGACCCAATTATGACAATATTTTATTTATTTTGTATTTATTTATTTATTTTATTTAATAACATTTGGAATTACAACCCTGTGAGTCATAAACTCCTTTACAATGGCTCCACGTCAAACAATAATAAGGACGTACATATAGTATTAAGCAGCACAGTGCTCAGGTAATAGAAACAAGAGAGAAAACAAGTAATGGAAGTTATGCATACAAACAATGATACAATATTATAAGTACAGTGATCATGGAAGAAAGCTAATGCGAAAAAACACACAGACAGGGATACTGAAACAATAGTCTTTGCAAGAGGAGGACCCAACGTCATTCATAATATGCATAATATTTAGGTAGCGCATGAATACACATTTTGTTTTCCATATATATATATATATCATAACATTTATGAGGTACATTTATACTACAGAGCCCTGCCAAGAGTGGGGAGCAGGTGGAAGAGAGGGTTAAGGACAGTCACAGGCTGAAGATTCTAGCTGATGAACTTTGAAACTGGTCTTGAAGGGACCAAGCCTGGGCTCCAGGGAGACGGTGGGGGGGGACTGTTGAGCCAATGGGGGGTTCTGTAGAGAAAGGCTCTTTGTCCAAGGGAAATTCAGCAGTGGAGGACTAGTAGGGAAGTCCCAGTAGAGCTATGGTAGGTTCTGACCAACGGGACGGGTTGAATGAGGCTATGCAGACCAGGTGGGGTTTGACCAAGGTGGATTTCCTTGGCCAGGAGGCAGGTATGGTACCTAAGACGGGCGTCAAATGGCAACCATTCAGTAGACTTATAGAGATCACAGGAGTATGTCCATCTGTCACAAACCGTGACCAGTCTGCATTCTTTGTTTAGGGAGACTTTGATGCATCACAATGCCATGGGGTCAGCAGTGTAGTAGATGACAATGCCATAATCTACCAGGGAGAGGACTGAAGAGGTAATGGCCAAGCAGATAGCCATTGGGAGAAGGCAATGTTTGTGGCAGTACAGAAGCCCAAGTCTGGAATTGATAGCGGAGGACAGTTGTTGGATATATGCATGGTAGGTATCAGATACAGATGTTAGACATTCCGCAAAGTATACTTTTTAAATCCCTGCTATCCATTGTATCTCCTAAAGGTCTTATTTCCTGGATTTATCAATCCCTTACAAGTCACAGAATAGACTCAGGCCAGTTACCTTCAGCAGAAATGAGAAGAGGAGGTGGACTTTCATTTGGCTCAAGGAGAATGGTGTAAATTATGGGCAGGTACTGCTAAGGTTATCTCCTCCCCAAAATAGCACTAGTATATGTGAAAAGCTAAAACATGTTTTTTTCTTACTACCATATCTCAAGCCAAATGGGATCCCACATTTCAACAGAGCTGTTGGTCGGGCTGTGGGGAGAGGAGAGGAGAGCATCCCATGCACATATTTTCTGCTTCTGCCCAGTTCTTACCCACTTTCGTAGGTATATAACAGATAAACTGGTGAACCTTTTCCAGCTTCTTTTCCCCTTGCAGTTCCAGAATTTGGTGTTGTGTCTCCCCTCAATGGAGGTCAAGGGAGCTAATATTAAATATTTATGGTATATATGTGTGGCTGCCATAAACAAAGCTATTACCCATGAATGGTTAAAATCAAACCCCCCCACATAAGCCGAGTGGAAACAAGTGGTAATGGAGATCCAAGAGATGGAAAAGTTAACGTATCAGATACAGAACAGAATGGACCACTTTGTCGAACATTGGTCCAGGTTGGGGATTCTAGAAGGAGATTAGGGAGGGGAGTATGGAGGAGTGAGCTGGTCAAATCGTGTAGTTAGTCATCACTTGTCAACCTGATTAATTTAAGGCTTTTATTGCATGAAATGGATAAACAAGGCCTTCTTCTCTAGAGAGAGAAACCTGAGCGCCACAGTGGTTTGGTTTTATTTTTAATTGCCCCATGAGGTTTGTACTTTCGAGCAGCTTATTCTCTTACTGTCTGTCCTATTTATTTAGTGTTTTATATTTGACTTGGGATCTATAATAGGAACGTATTGCCAAAGTTATGGTGTATTAAGATATATAGTACGTTGTTTAAAATGACATGAAGTAACTTCATTCTTGGATTGAACACATCAAGATAATGTATTATGGAAAATCATTGAAATTATTCCTAATAAAGAAAATATATAAAAAAAAATGCTTTTTATTGGTGGGTGACCTGCCATGCTGGTCATATGAGAACTTGCAGCAGGATCCATAGTGGAACAGACTGGGCTTTTCCTCCTTCCTCCAGTGTTCTCCCCGGGTGCCAGCATGCAGTAATACATGCCTTCATGTCTGCGGTGGCATGCATGCATGCTGGGCATCTGACAGCTAACACTCCCTTTTCTGGTGCTCACTAACTGTGCATGCATGTTGTTTCCACCAGGTTGCAAGTCTGCAGTGGGGGCAGCCTCCCTCCTCCAAGAAGAAGGAGAGCAGTCCTTAGGATGCTCTATCTTTACTCTCTTGGACAGCCCTGGATGGCCCGTGCTCATTCCTGAATGTGGGTTATCAGCTTTATGAGCGGTAACACTATCACTTAAAGGATGGGCCAGTGGGGTCCCTTTCTTGAGAGCATAATTACAGTAGGTGGAGAATTCTTCCTTTGGAAAACCTGCATCGCTGGACATTTCAGTCATGAGAGTTTTCAAACTGTTGTTTTTCTTTTTCTTTTTTTTTTTTTTTTTTTTAGGGTAACTTTCTTTAAAGCTTGTTATTAAAACTGGAGCAAATAAAAAAGATAACCTTTTATTATTTTTCCTTTGTGTGTCTTTGGGCCCAGACTCTTGCAGCACAGTGAAAAAAAAGGGCTTGGCACACACCAGACTTAGAGTGGAGATAACTATTATTTTTATTAAATGAAGTGCATGATACACTTACTGAGCTATCATCCCTATGTATTGAATTGGAACAATGAGTCTTCCTCAGTGGGTGGAGTTAACCTATAACAAGACATCATAAATACCACAACAAGCCAAAAATGCTGCCAGCAAGTTAATACCAGTCTGGGTTGGTCGGCTGGCATGGCGATAGCACTACCATTTGCAATGCTGATGACCTGGTTCAGGAATGAGCCTGAGTCATCAGAGGGTGGTCAGGGAGGGGAAATGAGCATCTCACTGGATGCTTTCCACCTCAAAGAGGGAGGGTGCTTGGCCCCAC
The DNA here is from genome assembly GCA_016271365.2 of Neoceratodus forsteri. Lineage (NCBI taxonomy): Eukaryota > Metazoa > Chordata > Ceratodontiformes > Ceratodontidae > Neoceratodus > Neoceratodus forsteri. Next base: position 472,294,331 of record JADMNL010000022.1, on the reverse strand, counting down.
TACTCTACTGCCACCTGGCTGACCACAGGTGGTGGTGCATCAGAGCTGACAAGCTGGGAGGGGGGGACGCTGCCATACTTTGACATGAGTGCACAACCAACATTGTATAGCAGGAGGACATAAGTTCCCCCATCAGAGGCTCACACTGCCGACTGTGGTGCTTCTTCCCGGAACACTGACCAAATCTCCATCCAAGGGTAGCCTGCCTAATCGGGAGTTGTTAACCAAACAGACATTCAGATATAAGGATCCAAGTGAGATGGGGAAGGGGCACAGGTAAGTAAGGAACAAAGTTAGAGAAAAGATGAGGGTAAAATGGCAGGGAGAGTGGTAGGGATGGGGGGGACAAGGGACAGAACCAGCAGGCCATGGAAAGAAATGAGGGAAGAAAAAAGTGAAGAAAGGGAAAAGGTCAGGAATGGAACATTTCAAATCTACATTTAATTCATATCAGTCTAATAACAACATATCTCAAAATACAATGGGACGTGTTTATGACCAAAAGTTCTTTCATTTACAAAAATGATTTCTAATCTATTTGGTTAAACCACCACATTTCTTCATTTTTTCCCCCTCTTTTCTTTCCTTGGCTTTTTAGTCCTGTCCCGTGCCTCCTCTCCTTACAATCACTACCATTTTATTTTTTTTAATTATTTATTACAGCTAGGATTACAAATACCTTTGAGCCAGGCTCTTTTACAAAGGTTCTGCGTCAGAGAACAAACACAATAAAAGTTACAAGAACATGAACAAAAAAAAGCAATAAATAGGTTACAATGGACAGTTCAATAAATTGCTAAGATAATTCGAATGTATACTTGTGAAACATCAAGTAACAGAGGGATAAGTAGGGAGAGTGGGTGGAAGGTGAAGTTAAGAATGAGGAATGAGATAGGGGAGGCAGAAGTAGCAGCCAAAAGGCATTGTCATCAAATTGAAAGTAGGCTGAAATGAGTTAACAGAAGGGAAATGATCATAGAGGGATCAGAGGAGGCGGGGGTGAAGGGAGGAGAGTCAGGAGTGTTGAGAAGAAAGAGTAATTAAAAGAGTAACAACAGAGGAAAAGGAAGTGGAGTGATGTAGTAGGTGATAGAAGGAAGTGGCAAAATGAGGGGGGCTAAGAAGGTTGTATGTGTCACTCACAGGTGCTAGAGTAAGGTGGGAGTGGTGTTTATGTTTGAAGGAGCCAATGGTGGTAGTGGAGGAGATGTCAGGATCGAGCGCATTTAACCAGCTAGGTGCTCTGAAAGCAAAGGATATTTGGCCCTGTGAGGTGCGTCGTTGGGGAAACTGAAGGAGCTGGTAATCGGAGCCCCTAGTGTTACGTGGCTTTAACCTAGAACTAAGTAGTGCTTGAACTCCCGGCGGAGCGAGGTCCATGGTTACTTTCTTTGCCATAATGCAGGTTTAGTATTTTATGTGATTTGAAAGTTGAAGCCAGCCAGATCGGGCATACAGGTCACATGTATGAATGAGACGATGAACACCAGTGATGAGCCTGCAGACTTTGTTAAGTGAAGCTGAGATTCGTTTCAGGGCAGTGGCAGAGGCACAGCCATATATTAGAAGACCATAGTCAACGATGGAGACCACCGAGCCTTGGATGGCAATCTTCAGTGCTTCTGCAGTAAGATGTTGTCTGTGCCAGTAAAGTAGGCCTAGGCATATATTAGCTGATTTGGCAACATTGGCTATGTGTGCCCCATAGGAAAGATTTGAGTCCAGGGATAACCCTAGGTATCTGAACAACTGTACTTGCTCAAGGGTGTTGCCATTGCTGGTAGAGATAGATAGGGGGTGAGATCGATGCCTGTTTTGAGTGCTGTGAAAGAGCATTACTTTGTTTTTTTTTTTACCCTCTCTTTTCTCTCAATTTTCCCCTACTTACCTCCCCCATCTCACCTGGTCCTTATATCTGGATATTTGTTTGGCTAAAAACTCTCCGTATAATGATTATTATTTTACGAATATTTCAAATCAATATCCCTTGTTGCATCTGCATCATTTTAACATAAAGATGCAATGGCTTTGCAATCTGCTTACTATGCTGGTACCAGATCTCCCTGTTTTCTCTTGATGAAATAATTATGATAATAAGAACAATGTTTTTTTTCCCCTTAAAACAATCCCTATGGTGTATTGGCATAACATATGTAGCATCGCTGCTTTGTAAGTAGAAATATTTTAAACTCTTTATTTATTCAAATGGAAAGCATCACATGATATACAGCTCCATTGTATAGTGATCATTATTAATACTTACTCTGAGAACGTCAACATTTTGTAAGTAGAATTTGATTAACTAAGAGACTAACCCAAAATATTGGTTGCCATTGGCTACTAAGTGTGTGCTAACTTTTGCTGCTTCATTGTGTACATCATATGAGGGCTGATTTTAACATTTTTTACATTTGCAATAACGTTTCTATGAGGGATGTTTTAATGTACCAGGTCAACACAAAAGTAATGGATTTTATTCACTATTTATTTATCAATACACATACATTCACATATGCATGAGGCGTGAAATTTATAAACTGGTATTAATTTGCTGGCAGCATTTTTTGCATGTTGTGGCCTTTGTAATTTGTACCATGAATTAATTCATGTGTCATATTTTTTAATTAAATGCAATGAGGTACTTTGGTGGCTTGTTACAGGCCAACTCCACCCTGATGAAGACTCAGTGTTCCGAGTTGATAGGTAAGGGTGTTAGCTCAGCAAGTGTAACACGCACCTTAGTTAATAAAAGTAACAATTATCTCTTCACTAAGTCTGATGTGCGACAATTCCTTTTTTCCTTTTTATTGATAGTTGCTTTAGACTGCTGGCACCTTAGATTACTGCGGTATGCACTTCCTCAAGCACATCCAGGAAGGAAAGGATAGTGGAATTCAATAGTTGGTTCAAAGGATGGTGTGGGCAGATGGGGTTTGGCTTCATAGGTGACTGGGGTTCAACGTAGGAGGAAGAGGGGTTGTATGCCCTGACAGACTGCACCTGAGCTCAAAAGGGGCAGCTGTACTAAAGAGTAAAATAGAGTAATTTACAATGGGAAAGTTAAATTTAAACTAAATTGGGGGGGGTATTAGATAAATGGGTTGAAAAATTGAGGGATATCAGCCTCCCAGAACAAAGTAGAAAGGAGTGAAACTGGCAACAATGGGGAGGGTCAAAAGGGGGGAATAGGGAAGGGGGGCCACACGTTGGAGGGATTTAGTAGCTAATGCATGGAGCTTGGGGAAAAAATTAGGGGAACTTGAAGCCATCATGGTGGACGAGGATCTTGACATAGTAGCAGTGTGTGAGACGTGGTGGAATGAGCATCATGCCTGGGAGACAGTCATATCTGGTTACTGGTTGTTTATGAAAGATAGGGTGGGGAAAGGGGTGGGGGAAGCATTGTACATCAAAGAATAAATTAGGGTTATGGAGGAGTTGGTGGAGGAAGGGGAACTGAGATCACGTGGGTCACTTTGGACAGAAGAACTGGTGAGCAACTGAGAGTTGGGATAGTTTACAGACCCCCTACACAGGGGGAAGAAAGGGATGTGCAGCTTACGCAATCAGTCACAAATATGGCAAAAAAAGCGGAAATCCTGCTAGTGGGGGATGCAAACCTCCTTGACATAGACTAGGAGATCCCAATGGCAGTTTCAACTAGGAGCAAGGGGATCTTGGAGGCACTTCAAGGGGTGTTCCTACAACAGCGTGTTAGGGAGCCTACTAGAGGGGAAAACCTGCTGGATGTAATCCTCACAAATGGGGACAGTGTGGAGGAGGTAGAGGTGGGGGAGGAAATAGGTACCAGTGACCACAGAGCTGTTCAATTTAGAGTGAGAACAGGCAGGCAGGCAACAGGACAAGAACTAGAGTAATGGACTTCAGAAAGGCAGACTTTGGAAAGATGAGGAAGGTAATCCAAGAAGAAATGTCAAGGAGAGAGAATATGAGGGATGTGGAAGAATTAGGTATCTGTACTTATTCCCGCAGACAAATTTCCCAACGACCAGAATCTCGAGACCGAAATGGCGAAAAATTAAAATCCCGAATAATTACAATCCCGAGAACCAATATGCCGAAAAATAAAAATCCCGAATAATGACAGGCACAGAATCCCGAATGCAGAAAACGGCTCTATAAATGTCCATATAAATGCAAAGCGGCACAGTGCAGTGATTGCGAAAATTGGTAAAAAAACAATTATGATGTCAACAGAGAAGTGGAGATGCTTGGAAACCAGGTTCGCTATCGCAACTGGATTCCAATTCTGAAAGCACAAGAGAGTTGATAAAAGAGTTATTGCTGATAATTATTTACCTTTCATTTTGAAAGCCTTTAGAGTACCAAAAACAGATAAAGACATAGATGGATCGGCAAAACCAGTAGAAGCTAACCCTGAAGCTAAAATTATCGTATTCCATGCTCTTGCATTCGAATCCGGCAGGGACTTAATAATAAAGCACTCCAGAGTTAGAGGGACACCAAATTATGAAACACATCATTTTTATGTGTACCCAGATTTTGCATTTTCAACACAGCAGAGAAGAAGGAGTCCCAGATTGCTGCAGATATGGATGTTGCAGAGGACTTATAAGTTCAGGTCTCCTTAAAAACATAAAAATAAATAAATATGTACATGGATTTATTTGTAAAGAGGCTTAAGTTGAGACTCAATGAGTAAAAGAATAACTATTTAGTAAAATATATGGTCAGCATGAAATACAAATAAAGGCATATCGAGTTTATAAGTATATGTATTTGAAATATTTACAATAAGTTGCACGTCCCCCAGTTTGAATTGGACTAGTGTTTGAATATGTATACACTGAAGTAAGCAAATAGTAGGATTAAGGATGACTATGATCTAGTACAGTATTAACCCAGACTCCCAGAAGAAAATAATGAAGTGGTGCTGTCTCTTGAAGAATGAGGCTACAGAATTTCAGAAGTTGGTTTCCTGCCAAATGATTTATGTGCGTCGGGATTTACAGTGACGGGAATATCGGCGGTTGGGCAATTATTTTTTCAGGAATTTGAAGGCGGGAATATAAACGTCGGGATTACCGTCTGCGGGATTTAGTACCTAAATCGAAGAATTATGGGCAGCTATTGGGGGGGGGGTGCTGAAAGCCACTGACCTATGCATTAGGAGAGTCAGGAAAAGAAGGAAAAGGAAGAGAACCCTCTGGTTTACAAGGGAGGTGGGGGGGTGATCAGGGAGAAAACCAGGGCATTCAGGAGTTACAGGATGACACAAAGGATGGAGCATAGGGAGGCCTACAGGGACAAAAGAAGGGAAGCTGGGCAGAAAATTAGGAAGGCCAAAGAGGTCACTGAGGATAGGATAGCTAATCAGGCCAGGAGGGGAGATAAAACCTTTTTCAGGTATGTGGGTGAGAAAAGAAAGGCGCAGAACGGTATAGGGAGACTGAAGGGTGAGGGTGGAATGGTACTGGAGGGGGACTTTGAAAAAGCGGAGGCATTAAAACAACTACTTCTGTTCAATCTTCACAAAAGAGGGCATGGGTAGAGGGCCTGTGCAGGAGGAAAAGAGGGATAACTGCAAACAAATGGATTCTACGGAGTTCACAGCAGACAGGGTAGGTGTAGAACTGGGCAGACTCAGGGTGAATAAGGCAGTGGGGCCAGATGGCTTGCATCCAAGGGCACCAAGAGAGCTGCAGGAAGAGCTGGCACCACCTCTAGCGAGACGGTTTAACTTGTCCTTGTAAACGGGAGTGGTGCCTGGGGACAGGAAGAGGGCAGAGGTGGTTGCACTACATAAGGGAGGTAGCAAGGAAGAGGTCAATAACTACAATCCTGTCAGTCTCACCTCTGTGGTGGGGAAGGTAATGGAAATGTTGCTTAAGGAAAGGGTGGTGGACTACCTGGTGGCCAATGGTATGCAGGACGATAGGCAGCATGGCTTCATTAATGGAAGGTCATGTCAGACCAAATTGACAGAGTTTTATGATTGGGTGACACAAGTAGTGGACCAGGGTGGGACATGGCCTACCTGGGCTTCAGTAAGGCCCTCGACACTGTCCCACATAGAAGGCTGGTAAATAAGATGGAGAGCCTAGGGGTAGGTCAGAGAGTTACACGATGGGTAGAGAACTGGCTGGTGGGAAGGTGTCAGATGGTCGTGGTAAATGGGCTGCATTCTCGGAAATGGGCGGTGATCAGCAGAGTGCCTCAGGGGTCAGTACTGGGATCCTGACTTTTCAACATCTATACTGGGGACCTTGCAGGGTAGGGTGTGCCTTTTCAAGGACAATATGAAGGTCTGCAATAGGGTGGACTCACAAGGTGATGTGGAGGCCATGAGGAGGGACCTGGAGAAACTGGAGGAGTGGTCGGAAATCTGGCAGCTGAAATTTAATGTGAAAAAGTGTGTGGTGATGCACCTGGGGTGAAAAACATAAGGGCTAATCAACTTCCTTGGGCGAGGGGAAATCAAGGAAACAGAGCAGGAAAGGGACCTATGGATTATTATATCAAGGAATCTTAAGGTGGGGAATCAGTGTAGCAAGACAGTAGGAAAGACAAATGGCATGCTGGCCTGCATTACGAGGGGCTTTGTCAGCAGAAGGAGGGAGGTGCTACTACCACTGTGCAGAACTATGGTAACGCCGCACCTGGAATACAGGGTATGGTTCTGGAGACCACACCTATGGAGGGATATTGAGATGATGGAAAGAGTGCAGAGGAGGGCAATAAAGATGGTGTTGGGGATGCGAGGGAAGCCATACGAGCAGAGGAGGAGGGAGCTGAATCTTTACCCACTGGAGACTAGGAGGGAGAGGAGGGACATGAAAGAAACTTTTAAGTACTTGAAGGGTTAAATAAGGTGAAGGAGGGAACCTTGTTCAAAAAGAAAGGGGGGGACAAACACAAGAGGACATAGCCTTAAATTGGAAGGGGGAAATACAGAAGCATGTCAGGGAACAGTTTTTCATGGAAAGGGTGGTGGAGGCCTGGAACAGACTGCCTGAGGAGGTGGTGGTGGGGATCCGAAATGGTGGAAGGATTCAAGAGAGTTTGGGACAGACACATGGGGTTGGGAGGAGGGGCGAAAGCCCAGTCACAGTATAATGGGGCAGGGGGGATGTAAAGGGCAGACGAGTTGGGCCGGTAAGGCCCTTTTCTGCCATCAAATATCTGTGTAATCTGTGTACTTCTCAGCACTTGCAGCACAGTGCATGTCTATCTGCCTTCAGTATACACTCGCCACATGAGTGACACTTTTTTTGAAATGTGTGTCTTTTTGTTGGTTTTTTTTTAGCATGAAATTCGGCCCATGGCATGAGAACTGAAATCTGAGGATATACACTTTTGATTTTAAAGCATCCCCACTGTTAAATGTGCCCGTTTCATGCTTAGAGAAGTGGCAGAAACACTTTATTTCTTGCATTTGACCTCAGTAATTGGGAGCCAATTGCAGTTCTTTTTATTTCACAACTACTGCTGTTCTACCATGGTTGTTGTGACCTAAAAGTTTTAAATATGGTAGTTACTGTTCCTAGAACCATTGTGGAACTGGGAGAAACTATAAAAAATAGTGAAAAGAGGAAACTTACACAGTGCAAGAACCAAGAGCAACTGCTGATAAGATTTACTTAAATTAAAACTTTTTTTTTTATTGACAATAAATCAACTTACTAAAGTTTATAGTGCAGCAATGATCCAGCATTATCACTCCCTTCAGGGAAATGGTGAAAATCTGGCATCGGAAGTCATAGGAGCTCACCTGCCAGCACAGTGCAGAGATCATAATTTTTGAATACTCAAAGGTTCAGGGGCATCAGGCATGTGTGAAATAGATGCACAAGTTTCAGTGTGACATCATCTATTGCATTCATGCTGTTAGAATTCCCCCAATCTCTGCTCCATGGCTATCCGACGCTGCTTGAATTTCTGCAACCCACCTTTGAAAAAATACATACTGTAGCTATGGCACTTACATTGGTCTCAACCTCCATCAGAAGGAGTTCAGAAGCAGACTTGCTGGAGACATCAGAGATATCTAAGGCCTGCATAATATGACTTGTGTTATCAGTACTGGTGACCTCCATGGTGGATTGAGGCGTTTCTGTAGCCACTGTAGTCGATTCGGAACTCATGGCATGTTCGAAATCTTGTAGCGCTCCTGGAAAATAGTTACGTTTGGTTGAACAAACATTTGTACAGCTGTTGGAACACAAGTATGATAGGAGACACTATTTTTTTTTACCTGAGAGACACATTAAGCTGAAGCTTGTTTACAGGTGCAATCTGGGAGCACAAGGAAGTTAAGTGACTTGCTTAGAGTCACACAGCATGCCAGTGGGGGCTGTGGGATTCAAACCCAGGTCTCCAGGTTTGCAGCTCAGAGCCTTAAACCATTGTGCTATACTGCCTCCACATGGGCAAAGTTAATAAAGGAACATCACCCAGAAAGAAACAATAGCCAAATTTGCTATGTGACTGTCATACAGACAGAAACTAAGGGTAAAGTTTTACATAAGCAATAAGACATGACAATGAGTGTGTTATGGTTATATAATCAAATGCCTCAGGTGCGTTGTTAGGCACAAAGTGCAGCTGAGTGTCATTAAATGCACCTGGGAAGTGTGATAAGTGTGATAATGGCACAACCTAGAGTGTCTTATTGCACTTATAAAATAGCATTTAAATATTTGACTTAAATGAAAATAAGAAAAAATTATTTTATTAAGATTTAATAGGGCTTTCATTGACATATGCTTCAATTTTAACTTTGAAGGCAAAAACATAGTCCTTAGTCTGGTAACTGGGAGGTAGCTAAAAACAATAAAAGACAATGAAAACCACGTATGACATTCATTTTTATAAGAAAATGCATGTGTTACTTTATTTTCATTTCAGATCAGTATGAGTGCAGTATTTTAATGGAATTGTATTGAAAACATTTGAACTTACCGGGTTTTCTTTTTGGGAGGGGTAGACTTCACCTGAAAACACCCATATATGATTCAAATGTTTGCACATTTCTGAACTTCAGGAGTGTATTTAAGCAGTTTGGGATCTGCCTCCGCAACATATGGGATTTTTTTCTCAATAAAATGTTCTTGGTATTTGATATACAAGCAACTAACAACCAACCAATCTACTTATCTTGAAGCTAATCTCATAAAATATGTCATAGGTATTCGCATCTAACATAAATGCTAACACCTTATGTAGTATCTGTATTAAATTTAAAGGAGGTTTAATGAAACAAGAAAATGTTATAGCGTATAGTGGAATGTTGTTCTGTATAGAATTCCGTCCCTTTCAAAATGCTGTTCTACCACAGTTCCAAGGTCATGGAATGCTGTTCTACCCTACTGTGGTAGAACAGCATTCTAGAACCTCTAGAGACTGCATGAGTCAGTTTCGTTTTGAAAGCAAAATAACTCACAAAACACATTTTTCACACAGTACTATACTCTATAAAACATACAGGATGAGCAACTCTATGCACAACCAGTGTGTTTTTCCACCTCGGGGTTCTGATTCCCATGGACCTCTCAAGCTTTGCTCTCGAGGACAGAGGGAATCAGACTTCCTCTGTGGCAGAACACACTGGTTTTGCATAGTTACCCATCCAATATTCTCTATGCAATGATAAAATCATAAAGTTATTTATGAAGGATAACTGTGGTTAAAATAGTGAACTTTTCCATTTCCCCTTTTTCTTTAGTCTTTGAAATTCTGAGATAGAAGAAAGAGTGAAAAAGAAAGAAGGAGAGGAGAAAGAAAAGGAAAGCAGAATAAAATTGATGGCAAGGAGACAAAAGATGGAAGTGACAGATGATAGAACAAGGGTGAAAACATGAGACAGAAACCATATTGTAATACTATATAATGTATGGTAAGTGCCTCTTAACCACCATAATCAGAACTCACACAGCTTTGTTATACACTGTTTAGAATTTTAAAAGTTGTTAACCACACTTCAGAACTTCCAAACAATGGCATAAGAAAAAAGAATGCACCACAGTTCCATAATTCTCACACATAGAATGCAAACAGTGTTTTTTTGACCATACACTATAAAAGATGATGGCTGGGGATCAGGTGACAACCACGCTGATATCACCTCTCGTGGTTGCTAGGGCTACAGTAAACCTCTCGAGCTGCACTCTTGAGGTTTACCATGTTGTCCCAGCAACCACTCAAGGTGATTACAGTGTGGTTATCACCCAATCCCCAGCCATTATCCTCTATATAGTGTATAGCAGAACATTGTTCTGTATGGAATTCCATCCCTTTCAAAATGCTGTTGTACCACAGTTCAAAGATCATAGAATGTAATTGTACCCTTCTGTGGTATAACAGCATTCTGAAACCTCACGAGACTGCACAAGTCAATTTTGTTCTGCAAGTGACAGAACTGCTGTGTGCACATTTCACAGAATATTATACACTATAAAAATACAGGATGAGCAATTTTATGCATAGCCAGTATGTTCTGCCATCTCAGAGTTCTGATTCCCATGGACCTCTGGAGCTTTGCCCTTGTAGTCAGAGAGAATCAGAGCCCCTGTATGGCAGACCACATTGGTTGTGCATAGTTCCCCATCAGGTATTCTCTGTTTATTTAGTCAGACCTCACATCGATGCTGACATTTCAATTATTCTTTTTCCATTTACTCTACAGGACAATGTACATGACATAAATAACTCTGGACTCCACACACTTGTTCTAGCATATGTAATGTTTTCCATGGAATACTGGTGTAACCCTGGTGCTGGGTATCTAAGGGCTACACTACCCCTGCCTTAGCTGGCCAGACCAAGGTTGAGGGACCTGGGTTCGTACTTTACTTTAAAACTGGTTCTTTCCCAAGATAACATAAAATGCGCAGTGCCTCTACCCAGATTATACTTTCAGGTGGGCAAGAATAATACTTGGTACAACCCTCTGGGATGCTGTACCCACCCACATTACCATAGTGCCACCCTAAACATGACCCACAATTCAAAACCACACATTTCAACATTGTACAATTATTGATTCTCTCTCTAACTATATGCTCACACATCAAAGTCATGCAAAAACACCAAACAACAATTTATTTACATTCACATATCTGGAATGTGTAGTACAGTATGGGCTGCATGCCCAGTGGCTCATGCTGTGAACCAATGGGCGTGCAGCCCTACTGATGTGTCAGTCGTCGGGGCAGCAGGCGGGTGGGGTGCTGCTGCTGCCCGCCGGCTGACCGGGCATCTGTTTAAATAAAACCCAATACCCGGGGGGGTTTATTTACACGGATGCCCTCAATGGGGCATGGGGGCTGCCGCCAGGTGCGGCCAGAACTCGGGTGGCCACCTACAGGTGGCAGCTGCCATGTTGCGCCCTGCAATGCGGCAGCTCACCTGTGGGTGGCCATCAGTTGTTCCTTTTTTTTTGGCTTAACTTTGTGCAGGTGCAGGTAGGGAGTTGCGCATGCATGGCTCTACACATCCCGGGCTGAATATCGGGCTGTGCAGGTTATGCATGGAACACCCCACCTGTGCCTGCATGCATTACCTGATGCGCTTCACATCAGGATCTAAGTGCAGCGCACTTTTCCCTTTAACATCGTGATCGGGGCGATTGGCGAAATCTTGTGAATATTTGGCCTCTATTTTCCTCGCTTGATTTCATAGCTAATTCTGCAAATTGTCAATAGTCACATGCACTGTATCTCCTAATGTTTGTAATATGTATCTGCTTTCATGTGATTCTACTTTATGTTAATTACTTGCATGCTCCAGTTTCTCCCTTTGAGGGCTCAAACACTCTGTATAGCGTAACTGTAACATGTACAATCTTCCTCTACTGTATCGCAAATGTAATCGCATTCATGTGCAGCCTACTTGTGTTTATGTTTTGTATGCTCCACTTGTCCCTTTCCCCCAGGACGCATCTGGAATCGAACGGTAACCCGCTCAGAATGCCATTCCTAGTAAAACACTTAAATAAATAAATAAATAAAGCAATGTTTATGATGGAAGGTCAGTTCTGGTTGTAGGAGGCTTAATTTGTTCACCGTGTGATGTGGCTACTAAACAATTCTGTCAGGTTTAGTACTCAGATGACTGTGCATCATGCTGCAATAATGCACAGTCACCTGACTGGTTTTACCCAATTAAATATCTTGATTTTTTTAGACCCATTTTAGAACATGAAATTTTGCAAGGAGCATAGTGGTTAAGGGACAAAAATACAGTCCACTGACTTTAAAGAGATAGTGTGCTGCCTAAAACTAATATTAGTTTTTAAAAGCAGTCAATTATTAATTTTTATATCTGAGGTTAGTTTTTTTATTTTCCCTTTGGATTATTAGAAAATTTTGTACCTGATGTTAGAGATGTGATGTGTGAAACTGTGCTCTGCACAGCAGCTGTTATGTCTAGCTCTGTTCCTCCCATTACATCATTAGAATTGCGACCTCACTGACTGTGGTTGTAATAGTTGAAGATCTCAATCTACCAGACATCAACTGGGACACCCCAGTGGCCAGGAGCATCGAAAACCAGGCCCTACTTGATATCTTTCAGGACTGCATGTTGATACTAGACAGCCATTATAGATATGGTACTCCTCAACTCAGAAAGAGTAGGCAGAGATCCAGTGGTTTCCAGCAACCACAATACTATATGGTTAGAGATTACCTTGGGCACCAATAAGCCTTTTGTCAAAGGCTAATGTGCTAGACTTCAGGAGGATGGATTTCAGCTATTTAAGGGGAATTGTGCTAGACAGGTTAGCTGGGGTAGACAGCATCAGAGGAGTGGAGGAAAGATGTGGGGGTCATAAAAGGGGCCATTCACAAGACAACAAAACACGTGCAACAGTTATTAAGGGAAACAAGTATAAGAGACAGATCTGATTCTCTGAAAGGATGAAAGAGGCAGTGATGGTTAAAAATGGCATTTATGATGTTCAAAGAAAAGCAGGGGGACAAAGAAGGGGTCAAGTACCAGAAGAAATATAGAGAGGCCAAGACGGCAGTTTAGATCACAAAGGCAGACACAGAGCTGCACATTGCAGAGGGGGTCAAGTGAGGATAACTTTTTTAGATATATAAGAAAAAGAAAAGACCTGAGGAGGAATTGGGGGGTAGGGTAATAGAGGTGGACAGGCAGAAAGCAACGGTACTAAACGACTCTATCAGCTCAATATTAACTAGGGTCAATAGTGGGCCCTTTTTCAGAGAGCAGCATAAAGGCAGCTGATGAAGGGGTTCTGATAATGAATACAGAAATTTACTAGTGTAAGAGTCACCAAGGGGCTAGCAGCCTTGAAGGTAAACAAGGCACTGGGGTTGGATGGGATGCATCCAGGGGTGGTAAGGGGACTGGCACCAATGTTAGCCGAACCATTGGTGGAGCTTTTCAAAAGCTCTATGGTGGTTCCCAGAGACTAGAGGATGGTGGACATGCTTCTACTTTACAAGTAAGGGGAAAAGGAGCAGCCCGGAAACTATGACCCACCAGTTTTACCTCTGTGGTAGGGAAATTGATGGAGACACCGGTCAAGGAAGATCTAGTGGAATACCTGGAGAAAAACAGACTTCAGGATAGTAAGCAGCATGGATTCATGATAGGGAGGTCTTGTCAGACTAACCTGATAGTATTATCTGACTGGGTAACCAGGGTAGTTGATAAGGACCGTGCTGTAGATTTACTCTACTTTGACCTCAGCAAGGCATTTGACTCTGTACCACATCAAAAGCTGCTGAAGAAGAGCAAATTACTCACTGTAGTAATGTTTCTTCTCAGGGATCCCTCACTGGATGTTTACACTATGTCCTGGAGATAGAACCTTACACTAATGATGGTACATTAAGGTTCAAACTCTGCATTGTGGTCATGCTCCACTGTATCTCCTGATAGCAGATTTGCTTCCATAGCTTGAGGGGAGCTGTGACTACTAAAACTAACTAAATGGCTACCAGAAATAAAAAAAACAATTTAAACAGAATTTTGAAACACACCAAAACACCAAACAAATGTAAAGCAGATATCATGTGGAAAAGTTTAAAAATTGTGAAAAATATTAAACTGACCTCATTTTACAATTGTCAAGGAAGAGCAACCTTAATGAAAATAACTGATTCTTGTGTGAACCTAGTTTCAGGTTGTGGAAGGGGAGGCTGGGCTGGGAGTGAAAACATAATACACTATGCAGACTCTACAGCTGTAACTTGGGAGGCTGGGCCCAGAACCTACTTAGGAGAAAAGTTTTGCAAGACAGCAGTTCAAAAGCTGGCATCCCTTCTTAGCTATATAGCCAGACAATAGTGCTTTGTGAGGTGTGCATTTTTTTGCAGGTAGCTGCTCTGCAAATTTCCAACAGTGGGACGCCCCTTGTGGATGCTACAGTGGCAGAGGTGCCCCTTGTGCAATGTGCCTTTAGGCCTCTGGGGGTATTTTCATAGCTTTCTTATAACAGAACTCTAAGAAAGAGACTATCCAGTAAGAGACAGCCCTCTTGGATGCTGGTTTACCATTGCCCACCACACCATAGGTAATAAAAAGCTGAGTGCTATATGCACTGCCATTGGGACTGCCCTACTTTGAAGCAGTTTTTGAATGTAGTATCCCAGGGTATTACCACACTGTGGGGTACCCTGCTTCTGAATACACCAGTGCCCCTGCCCCTGGGTATGGAGGACTTGGGGGAGGAGGGATGAGAACCTTACTTGAGATGGCTCTGGGTCTTGCTGAATTTGGCAAGGCATTGCATTCAGAACATCTGGGTATTGTGTAATACATCTACTGTGACTCAGTGGCAAAGAAACATAAAAAAACATAGACTTTGATGGCAGATAAGGACCGTTTGACCCACCTGGTCTGCCCATTTCCCGACCTATTGGATAAGCAGCAGATCCTAGTTAACTAACAGTCTACTTCTTCCTACCCCCCCACCAGAATTGCCTTATATCTGTCCCATTCATTCTTGAATTTCCCCACTGTTTTTGACCCCATGACCTCCTTGGGAAGGCCGTTCCATACGTCCACCACCCTTTCTGTGAAAAAATACTTCCTCACATTGCCCCTGAGCCATCCCTGAACCATCCCACCTCTATCTTCAAATTGTGTCCCCTTGTTCTTGCACATCTCTTTTTCTGAAAGATGCCACCCTCTTGGACTTTGTTGATTCCCTTGAGGTACTTGAAAGTTTCTATCATGTCCCCCCTCGCCCTCCTTTCTTCAAGGGTATACATATTTAGCTCTGTTAATCTCTCTTTATTTGGCTTCTGTTGCAGATCCTGCACCATTTTAGTTGCCCTCCTTTGGACCGCCTCCATCCTGTCTATGTCTTTGTGGAGATGGGGTCTCCAGAACTGCATGCAGTACTACAGATGGGGTCTCACCAACTGTCTGTACAGAGGGATAACAACTTCCTGTTTTCTATTGGTGATGCCTCTCCCTATACATCCCAGTATCCCCCAGCCATCCTAACTGCCTTCTCACATTGCTTGCTTACCTTTAGGTCATCTGATATAACTACCCCAGGTCCTTTTCCATTTTTGTCGTTGTTAATACCCCCCCATTGTGTACTGTTCCCCTGGGTTTTTTCCCCCAGGTGCATTACTTTGCACTTCTTGGTATTGAATCTAAGCTGCCATACTTTTAATCATTCCTCCAACCTTGCCATATCCCTTCTCATCCTTTCCACCCCCCCCGTGTATCAACCCTGTTGCAGATCTTTGTGTCGTCTGCAAAGAGGCATACTTTTCCTTCCAGTCCCTCCACAATGCCACTTATAAAGACATTAAAAAGTACCGGACTCAGTAGTGAACCCAGCGGTACCCCACTAGTAACCCCACTTTCTTTGGAGTGGACTCCGTTTACTATTACCCTCTGTGTCCTGTTGTCCAGCCAATTTTTCACCCAGGCTACCACCCTGGGACCCACTCCCAGGATGGCTAATTTGTTTATTAATCTTTTGTGTGGGTCTGTGTCAAATGCCTTGCTAAAGTCTAGGTAGGCCATGTCCACGGACCCTCCCTGGTCTACTACTTTGGTCACCCAGTCAAAGAAATCAATTAAATTCATCTGACATGACCTTCCCACTGTGAATCCATGCTGCCTTGGATCCTGTGCCCTGCTGGCCTCTGGGTACTCAACAATTCTTTCTTTCAGAAGTGATGCCATCATTTTTCCTACCACTGAGGTCAAGCTAACAGGTCTGTAGTTTCCTGCCTCTGCTTTGCTCCCACTTTTGTGAAGGGGACTCACATCCACCCTCCTCCAGTACTCGGGTACCACAACATACTCCCGTGATTTGTTGTAAAGGGTAGTCAGTGGTGTCACTAGTTCTCCCCTTAGTTCTTTTAGAATTCTGGGGTGAATCCCGTCAGACCCCATTGCTTTGTCCACCTTCAGTTTCAGGAGTTCTTTCAGAACCCTTTCTTCTGTGAAAGGACTGATATCGACCCCCCTATCCAGAGTGCTTCTATTGATTGGATTAGGTGCCTCCCCCTCCTCTTTTTTTGTGAATACTGAGCAGAAGAATTTGTTAGGTATCCTGCTTTTCACTGTTCCTCTCTGCCCACCCACCCTCCCTTTATTAAGCCTCACTATCCCTCAGTTGGTCTTTCATTGCTCCCTAATGTACCTATAAAAGGTTTTATCCCCCTTCTTAACCAAGTTGGCTGTCTTTTCCTTGGTTTGGTCCTTTGCTCTTCTGACTGCCTTCCCTGCTTCCTTCTGCTTTAACTGGTACAGTTCTCTGTCCTGCTCCTTCTGTGTTTCCTTATACTTCCTGAATGCTATCTTTTTCTCCCTAACCTTCCCAGCAACCTCTTTTGAGAACTATAGTGTTTTTTTCTTTCATTTTGATTTGTTTATTTGCTTCACACAAAGACTTGTTGCCTCTGTAATGGCAGTTTTGATGTTTCCCCATTGTTCCTCCACCCTTCCTTCTTGCCTGCTTGCTAGTGCTTTTCTGAGGCATTCTCCCATTTTGAAAAGTCAGCCCTCTTAAAGTCCAGTACCCTCACATTTGTATGGCTTGACTCCGTGGCTGTGTTTATCGTGAACCACACTGTTTGGTGGTCACTTGTTCCCAGATGGCTACCCACTTCTAGATCTGAGATACTCTCTCTATCTCTGTTTGAGAGTACCAAGTCTAAGACTGCTCCCTCTTGAGTGGGTTCCAACACTAGCTGTCTGAGGCATGCCCCTGTAGGGCATCGAGAATGTCCTGGCAGATGTTGGCTACTCTAACCCTAGCCATGGAATGCTTAAAATATATTATGATGGGCAATGAAGGCAGATTTCTGGATAACTGGGGAAGGTTTCTGGACATTGTAAGACATGTTGAGGTCGGGATGCTTCGGTGGGGCTTGTGCTAGGACACTGTGCAACAGGGCACGTCCAGGGTATAACCACACTGATGATGGTAAGTGCAGGGCACCCATGTGGCATTTACTGAATTTTTTTTTATCTCTTATGTATCTGTAACTCCATGTCAGTAGAGGGCAAGGTTTGTGTATTTTGTTTCACACAGCTGTAATCCTAGATTTCAGAAGCCTGGGGCCTGATATTCTAAAGTTTGCCTGTGCAAACTGGGTTTTGCGTGGATGTGCTATATTGAAATGCCTGGTTAGTGTGGACAAATACAGTTTGCGCCTAGGCAAATTTTGGAGGGGGGCATAATGTAATGAAGGGGTGGAGACCTGAATATTTGCACAATCCAATATTAAGAGTATTTGTGTCGTGCAAGGTTGTTTTGTGCAGTCCCCTTGCATGGCGCAAATACTACTGATTCAAACCACAACTTACTCCCAAGCAATCCTAGTGGTTGGCAGAGGAAGTGTGGTGTCTCCCACCAATACAGTAGTTTCTGGTGCGAGTGGTCCCCCCCACCTACTGCTTCCTTGATGTAAAAAAAATGAATAATCTCCTGGTGCTAGTGGTCACTCCTGCCAATTACCGGACCATTATATAAAATAAAGCTTTTCCTGGTGCTAGTGGTCCCCCTCCTCTGATCACTGACCCTTTGTAAAAAAAACAAATAATTCCCTGGTACTAGTGCCCCCGCTGATTGCTGTCCTGATGTAAAAAAATAATAATTTCTTGGTGCTGGTGGTCCACCCACTGATCGCCATCCTGATGTAAAAAATAGTCATTCTCTGATGCTAGTGGTCCCCTCCCCCGCTGATCACCATCCCGATGTAAAAAGATAATCATTTTCTGGTGCTAGTGGTCCCTGCACCCCACAGATCACTGTCCTGATGTGAAAAAATAATCATTCCCTGGTGCTAGTGGTCCTCTCCGCTGATCACTGTCCCAGTGTAAAAAACTAATCATTCTCGAAACATAGAAGATAATGGCAGAAGGGGTCCCGTGGTCCATCGAGTCTACCCAAGTGAGGTATCCCGGGACCTATTGTGCACCGGTGTTCAGTGCTCCTAGACACCTAGTCTAGCCCTTGCCAGTGCCATGTGTTTGTTTCTAAGCCTTGTCCCACCCATGCTTAAAGCTTGATACTGACTTTGCAGACACAACATTGGCAGTTAATCTATTCCAAGGTTCCACCACCTTCTCTGAGAAGTAATACTTTCTGATGTCCCTCTTGAACCTCCACCCTTCAATTTCCACTCGTGCCCTCTTGTAGTAGAATTGGCATTCCTGGAAAAAAGTTACACTTCTGGCACCTTGTTGATGCCTTTAAGGAGCTTGAAGGTCTCAAGTATATCCCCCCTCTCCCTCCTAGTCTCTATCGAGTACAATTTCAGAGCCCCAGGCCTCTCTTCATAGGTGATTTCCTGAAGGCCATGTATCATTTTGCTGCCCTTCTCTGGACCACTTCCAATCTGTCAATGTCCTTTCTTAGGTGAGGCCTCCAGAACTGTACACAGTACTCCAGATGAGGCCTCACTAATGACTGGTAAAGTGGTAGTATCTCCTCCCTGTCCCTGCTGTCTATCTCCCTGTCAATGCATCCTAACACCCTGCTAGCCCTGCTGCAAGCCTTATTGCACTGGCTTTGCTGCTTGAGTTCGTCCCTAATGATGACTCCCAGATCACGTTCCTCAGCAGAGGAGCTCACCTGGACTCCGTTTAGCCAGTATTCTTCCTTGGGGTTGGCCCTGCCCAGGTGCATCACCTTACACTTCTTAGCATTGAAGTTTAATTGCCATATTTGTGACCACCTTTCCAACTTCTTAAGGTCCTCTTGCAGTTGTCTGACACCCTCCATACTATCCACTCTTCCACTGAGTTTCGTGTCATCTGCAAACAGGGTGATGTTGCCATTTATGCCCTTGCTGATGTCACTAATGAATACATTGAAGAGGACCGGCCCCAGCACCAGCCCCTGAGGCACCCCACTAGTGACCTGCCTCTCATTAGATTTCACCCCATTTACCACCACCCTTTGTTTTCTGTTCCTCAGCCAACTCCGTACCCACTTTACTGTCTGTTCTGCTACCTCAAGATCTTCTAGCTTTTTTAAGAGGCATCTATGTAGGACTGTGTCAAATGCCTTACTGAAGTCAAAATAAAGCAAGTCCACCACATGATCTCTGTTCAACTCCAAGGTCACTTTGTCACCGAACATAATAAGGTTCATTTGACATGACCTGCCCATCACAAACCCATGTTGTTTGTAGTTCTGCAGGTGATTTACTTTGAGGTATTCCACTAGATCTTGCTCAATAAGGGCCTCCATAAGTTTACCCACTACTGATGCGAGGCTGACTGGCCTATAGTTACCTGTATCTTCCCTGTCTCCACTCTTGTGTGGTGGCACCATGTCAGCCACCCTCCAGTTGGCTGGAACTACCCCCTGACTCCAGTGACCTGTTGAATAGGTGCAGGAGAGGTGCTGCCAGCTCTTAAGCAAGTTCCCTGAGCACTATAGGGAGTAAACCATCAGGGCCAAGAGCCTTGTCAGGAAGGATGTCTGAAAGGCCCCTTCTGACCCTGTCTGTGGTGAACTCCTGGGTGCACATTCTCTGAACCCCTATGGTCTTGACTCTGATACTGCTGTCTGGCAATGGGCCCAGATTCTCCTTCATGAATATTGAGTAAAAGTATTCTTTTAGGGCCTCTGTTTTTTGTCCCCTGTTCTCCAGAGCCTAATCCCCCACTTTTAACCTTACAATCCCTCTGCCTTTCTTCCTTTTTTCACTGATATAGTGGAAAAAGGTTTTCCCCCTGATTTGACTCCATGAGCAATTTGGAACTATTTTCCTGCCTTGGCCTCCCTCACTAATTTCCCGGCCTCCTTACTTTCCTGAGTATAATCCTCCTACTTCCTGTCCCCTTTATGTTGCCTGAACCATTTGTATGCATTCCGTTTGGCCCTGGCTGCCTCTCTTACTGGAGGAGAGAACCACAGTGACCTTTCAAACCTATTTGTCTTTGTTGTAGCCCTGATGCAGAGTCTTGTTGCCTCTAGAATGTTATCCCAAATTCTTTCCATATTTCCTCCATGTCTGGCTCGCCTCTGATGTTTGTTAACTTATCCCTCACTATCTGCCTCAATCTACCAAAATCAGCCTTCAAAAAGCACAGCACCTCTGTGCTTGAGGTGGTTTTAGTAGTGTCCATGGTTATTTCAAACCAGACTGTATTGTGATTGCTATTTTCCAAGGGTTCTTCTACCCCATAGATCTCATTTCTTCTGAGTTTGTGAGGATCAGATCTAAGATGGCATCCCCCTGGTTGGGTCCTTCACTAGTTGAGACAGCAGGCAGTCCTGAAATGTGTCCAGTAAAGCTTGACTTCTGGAGCTGTTGGCTGCTGGGATATTCCAGTCCACATCTGGCAGGTTAAGGTCCCCAACCACCACTATGTCATCCTTACCAGCCATATTTTGTAACTCCTCAGCTAATTGTTCATATGTCCCCTCTTTCTGCCCTGTATATCCCACCCATGTGCAATTTCTTTCCTGCATTGGTGGCTAAATGGACCCAGAGTGACTCCAAACCCCCCCCAACCTTGGTGCTTTCATCCTCTGTTGCTTCAATGCCCTTTCTCACATAGAGGGCAACCCTCCACCTCTTCCCACCTGTCTGTCCCTTCTAAACACTGTGTAGCCGTGGGAGGCCAGGTCCCATTCACTGTTGTCTGTAGCCCAGCTTTCAGTAATATCTACTAGATCAGCCTTTATGTCTTCCACTAGAGCCCTGAGGTCACTGATCTGGTTGCCTAGGCTCCTAGCACTGAGGCAGATGCCTTGCCATGAGCTAGCATCATGATTTTTGTTGGGCGATTTTGTTTCCTTTTTTCCTGCTGGTTCTTCCTTGTGTCATTTTTCTGATGCTGCCAGAAACAGTCACACACAAAAAGAAGAGAAGATGTTCCCCTCTTCCTCTCCAAAATGAGGTACTCTTAAAAGCAAATGCTAGCTCTCTTCTGGTTGCTAGCTTTTTTCTCCAAAATAAGGTGCTTTTAAAAGCAAATGTTAGCTCCCTTTTAGCTGCTAGCATCCCTCTCCAAAATAGGTGCTTTTAAAAGTAAATGCTTAATACTTTCAGCTTCTAGTTGCTGCTTCTAAAAACTGAAGCAAAATGGAGCTGGAGCACAAACTGACTCTGCTCATTCCCTGGTGCTAGTGGTCCCCTCCGCCGATCACCATCCCAATGTAAAAAACTAATCATTCCCTGGTACTAGTGGTCCCCCCCACTGATTGCCATCCCAATGTAAAAAACTAACCATTCCCTGATGATAGTGGTCCCCCCACCACCAATCCTTGGCCTATTGTATAAAAAAAGCTTTCCCTGGTGCTAGTGGTATCCCCTGCCAATTGCCAACCCAATGTTACTAATAAATCATTCCCTGGTGTCCAGTGGTCCCTCCCACCAACCTGCACCCATGCCCAATGTTTAAAAATATATTCCCTGGTGAGGCAGTACCTGGGGGTGGGGGCTGCTAGACACCAGGGAATGGATGACTTTTGTGATACAGGGGATCAGGGATAGGGAGGAGGTGTCCACTAGACACCAGGGATAGGATTTACTATATGATACAGGGGATCAGGATGGGGGGAACCCCGGGACACCAGGGAATATATATTTATACATCTGGCATGGGTGCAGGTTGGGTGAAGGGTCACTGGACACCAGGGATAGGATTTACTATATGATTCAGGGGATCAGGATGGGGGAAACCACTGGACACCAGAGAATATATATTTATACATCTGGCATGGGTGCGGGTTGGGTGAAGGGTGACTGGACACCAGGAAATGATTTCTTAGTAACACTGGGCCAGCAATCATGGGGAGAGGGACAACTAGCACCAGAGAAAGCTTTCTTTTATGCAATGGGGCAGTAATTGGTGGGGGAGGATCACTAGCAGCAGGGACTGATACATTTTTACATCAGGACAGTGATCGTGGGGGGATGGGCTACCCATGTAAATGAACCCATAATGGGCTTGCAAATACCCCCTTAGCACCTTGCATCCCCAGTGAGATAATTTGTATGGATCCATTTGAATATCAGAAATTTAGTGTGGGTGCAAGCCATTATGATGCCCTATTTTGAGAGCCATGTCTGCCCAGTGCTAAGTGGCTCAATTACCCTTTTTTCAGTCAAATAGTGCCAGTGTGCTATTCCACTGAATATAGCATTTTTTGACACTTGGGCAAACGCAAGGGGCAGTGCAAATATTTGTGCTCTGCTTTCCCAGGTTTGAATATTGGACCCCAGATATCTTGTCTTGTGATGTTTCATGACATTCTGAAATTTGATAAAGATATAATACAAAAATAAGCTGAGTGCCCTGAGACCTGACATCCTTTGTCCAAGAAGAGCAAATGACAGGTTCAGGTGGAATTTCTATAACATCGTAGGAACTTCCTATTGGTTCTGAGGATTACCTTGTCCATGTGGATGATTACGTAGTTTGGTTTAGTGCAGAGGGCTTGCAGCTCACTTACTGTTCTAGCAAATGTCATATCAGGAAAATGGTTTTCCAAGTGACATTTTTTCAAAATCAGCAGTGACCATAAGTTTAAAGAGAGCCTCCATCAGCTGGTGAAGGCAGATGTTCAGGTCCTATTGGGGAACTGGGTCCCTTACAGGTAGGTATAGGTGGCTGAGACCTTGACTGATGATGTGTAGGCCAACACAGCTGTTAAGTGTACCTTTAGTGTTGATGGCCTCAGGCCTAAGGACTGCAGGTGTAACAGGTAGTCTAGCACTGTAGGCAGTCCTGCCTGCATTGAGATTATCTTTCTGGAGGTGCACTGGTACATGAAACCTTTCCACTTAGAGGAGTATGCTTTTCTGATTACTGGTTCCCTGGAAACTTTAAGCACCCTCAGGACCTCATACAATAGGTTCAACCCAGAATATTTTAGCTTTTCAAGAACCATGCCCTCAGAGATAATGTTCTGGGGTCTGGGAATGTCATACTGCCCTGCGATAGGTTCAGCTTGTAACTAGGTGGCAGGCTGATTGGATTCTTGCTGGACAGGGCTAGCATTGAGTACCTAGTCTGCCTGGCCCAGTTTGAGGCTATCAGGATTATTGTTGCTGACTCTCTCCTGAACTTTAGAAGTACTCAAAAGTAGGAATGATATGAAGGCATACAGAAACCTCTTTGTCCACTTCAAGGCCAGGGCATTCTCTGGGACTGTGCCCTTGGCTGGTGGCCTGCAAATAAACGTTGGGAGTTGATTGTTCTCCCAGGATGCAGATAGGTCTATTCCTTGAGTGCCCCATCTTCTGAAAACTGTGGTCAGAACCTTGTGGTTCAGGGTCTACTTGTGGTTTTCCTAACTGATTCTGCTTAGGGAGTCTTCCAGAACATTGTCTTTGCCTGGTAAGGATACTGCAGAGATTTTTGTACCTAGGGAGTAAGCCAGGTTCCAGATCCTCATTGCCTCCATGCAATCTTGAGTATCTTGTATCTCCCTGCTTGTTTATGTAGTACATTGTTGTGGTGTTGTCTGGTCAGATCTGGACAGACTGACCTTGCAGCTGGGAGGAGAATGCTTGCAATGCCAGAAATACTGACCAGACTTCCAGGAGATTGATGTGTTCCTGGATCTCCTGCAGGCTCCTGCTGCCACTTATTGTGAGGTCCTCCAGGTGGGTGTCCTGCCCTAGGAGTGAATCACCTGTTGTGAGGGCACTTGTTGGGGATTGGTAGAGGAAGGGAATGCCCTCTCTGAGGTTGCCTTCTTCCTTCTGCCACTCTAGTGCCCCAACCAATGCTTTTGTTACTGGCACTAGTTTTGAGATGAAGTCCCATCTTTGAGAACAGTGGTCTCTTAAGTGTTACTGAATGTCTCTCCTCTGAAACCTGGCCCATGGGACAACAGCTGTGGATGTAGCCATGTGGCCCAGTAGTTATAGAAACTCCTTTGCAGGCTTTGGTTGGCACACTGTGAAGGATTTTACTGTGGCACTCAGAGTTTCTACACACCCCTGTGAGAGGAAGACTTTCCCCTTCAGGGTATCCAGTTCTGTGACTATGAATTCCAGCACCTGAACATGTTCTGTTTGGGACTTCCAGGAACCCCAGTTTTTCCGCAGTGCTTTTTACCTCCTAAATAAAGCACTTGTCTCTTCTTCAGTCAGTTGTCCAGGTAGGAAAAAACCACTATGCCTTGCCTTCTCAGGTGTAATGCCACCATGGTTAAGCACTTTGTGAAGACTCTTGGTGCTGAAGTGAGGCCAAAAGGAAGGGATATAAACTGATACTTCCAGTTTCTTAGTCTGAAATGTAGCTATGTTCTCTGGGTAGGTCTGACTGGAATGTGAAAATAGGCATCTTTCAGATTCAGTGACCCTAGCCAAAGCCCTCACTGTAAGGAGAGTATTGCTGTGCCCAGTGTGACCGTCTTGAACCTTTCTCTTCTGATAGGTTTGTTCGGGTATCTGAGGTCTAAAATGGGTTGCCGTTCCCCATTTTCTTTGGGGGGGGTCAGGAAGTACCTTGAAAACAGTTCCTTGCCCCACTCTAAGGCCGGCACTTTTTCCACTGCTATTGCTTGAAGCAGTGTGTATACTTCTAGTTCCAGCAGAAATCTTTCTGTGGGACAGTGAGCTAGAAAACTGTTGGTTGCTGCAGTTTTGGAAATGTTTTGACTGCAGGGACAACTCCTGGCCCACTACCTCCAGGACCCATGTGTCTGTGGTTATTTGTTTTTTTAACTTTTTTTTTTTATTGAGTTTTCAATGCATTAACCCATGTTGTGCCACAGAGAGATATATCAATGCAGAATTACTATGCGTTCTAATTTTGTTGGCAGCCTAAGGGTTAATACACATTCAGTAATCCAAGGTTCAGAGTTTAGGATACATCATATGAGCCAAGGGCACAACACACTGCATACATTCAAATAATGTACTCCTTAACCTGTGTCACCACAATGAGGGGAAACATCATTTTTATTTAGTAATTTTTTTTTTTATTTATTGGAATTTTGGAAACAACCTTTGAGTAAGAACTCTTTTACAAAGGGTCCAAGTTCATTAAACAGTACAAATACAGACATAATTGAATTCACACTACAAATACAGACATAGTTGAAATATCAGTACATAATTGAATTCACAGTGCAAATACAGACATAGTTGAATTATCAGTACAGGAAGTAGCAAAAACAGAAAACAGAGAAGAGTTTCTTATGAGTTTCATTAAGGGTTTAATACTAAGTGCTGTATGGCATACAGAAGTATATGTGAGAGAGGAAAATGTAGGATAGGGAGAGAGTGGCTAGTGAATGGAGCGTGGTGACAGAGCAGCCCAGGAGGAGCATCGTCACATTGCATTACAGCTTTGGAGCTGAGGAGCTGTGGATGGAGCATGTGAGAGTGTGTGGTAAGGTAGGAGAAGGTGGTTAGAGAGAGACAGGAGAGAGAGAGAGGAGGGGAGAGAGGGGGAGGAGGAGAGACCAAGTGGAGGCGAGGTATCATGAGAGAGGAGATTGATGGAGAAAAGGGGTGGGAGGGAGTGAGGGAAGGGGGAAGAGTGAGCGAGACAGAGGGACAATGAGGCATGAGACACATGGAAGCGCACAACCACTAGCAGAATAAGAGCTATGGAGCATTAATACTGGGTAGTTGCCACTAATTGCTAAAATAACATTCTGAAGAAGAGCCATAACCACTGCATGACCATGGACCAATACGTAAATCAAGAAAGGTCCAGTAAGTTCATGTGATGTGCCATCTTGGCACTGTATAATGTTGCACTCTGCATTGTTGGAGTCCATGAACAGAAAATACTTGTGAACACAGTAAACAACTGTAGTGACCTGCAAGGAGATATTACCCGAGGCTATGCAATACTAACTACAAAACAGTTTTTTACCTGAACAATCCAAAGTGTAAAACACTGGTAAAGCAGACTTTTTCTTTTCAACATTCAGCAGTTTCAAACATAATGTGGGGTTACCTGAGCATTGAAATTAGCCCACGTCATGTTGCAAGATCTTGAGTTTTGGTCTATTTAAATAATTTTCCTTAGGAACAGGTTGCAATTGGTCTAAGAGCATGTATATGATTTTATTAAACATATCCAGTGGACTTATCAAGCACCTACAATTGTGTGTTATTAGAAATGCTGGGAAAAGAACTCAGAGCTTATCTATTCCAGGCCTCTGCCCATGATGCGTGGTTGTTCAAGGGGGAATCTGGTATGCATTTAGCATACTGTAGCCACTCCAGCTGGTGGTGGCCATCTCGGACTTCAGCTTCCCTCCATCCAGGATGTCTCTACCAATTGAAAGTCTTACTACCCATGAGTAAAATAATGTACAGAGACCCCCGGTTCCTACCATCTCCCATATTCTACCTGTTCATTTTCCACGCTAAAATTTAAAAAAGCAAAGACAAACGAGACTGAGGTAATAGTTGCTAATGCAGCTTTGCAAACTAAAGAAGGACCTAACATTAAAAAACGATTTAGTCCTCTCCTGCATCTTCCAGAGCTTGGTGTTGCTGAGTGAAATCTTTCTTTTTGATTTCCGGTCTCTTCCTCACATTAGCCGGATCGATACATAAAAAGATCTTACTGGCATAATGTATTTTCAGTCATGCTGGAAACTGGAGTGCGTGTGTGATACCCAGTGTGTGAAGGCCAGCTCTCACCACCTTGAAACCCTTACGGTATTGATGAGTTAAAAAAGTAACATACAGAAAATAATGTATTTGGAGCCATTATCCAGGTGTAGCATTCCAATGTTACATTTAGCTGCTGTCAGAATGTTGTCTTTAATATGTGTCCTGTTAGTTATGATGAGTGTGGTCCTGGGCTGTGCCAGTCTTGTGGTACATCATCTGGGGTTTACTTGGTACACTTTGTTGATTTAACCTATTACATTCAAATTTAGAGTTTTTGCAATAAGGTCCTGTACAAATTGGAGTGAGTCTGCTGTTTTCTTCTCCTCCAGCAGCCTGATTAATTGGATATTCTGAACTCTGACCCAGTTTTCTTGATTGTTAAGCCACATTGTTTTTGTGATTCTCCCCTCTCCCCGGCCAGCAACTCCTTCAGGTTGCTTAGGGACCTCGCCAGCACTCTACCACGCCACCAGCTACCACCATCCCACATTGCAGTCCCTTGGGTAACCCAGTGTAACCCTTCACCAGGTGGGTCCCTCTCCTCTGAGGGGGAAGGGCACCAGGAGGAACCAACCACTACACTCTTCTGTAGTTGTCACAGGTGCTGCTGAGGTGGTCCAGGGCCATCCAGGGGCTTCCATAGCAGCGGAGGCCAACAACCATCATCTGACTGTCTGGAGAGACATTTTCCCATGTTCTCCCCTGGGGGCATGGTGTGCCACTGATGTCAGGGCATATGCTGACGTCCACCATGCCCCCCAGTCAGCGGGGCCTGATGCACTGTTGTTCCCCTGGTCTCTGCCAGGAATCAGCAAGTGTCTGGCCACATCCCCACCCTCCCCCCAGGAGAAGATGAGCAGTCAACCAACGCTCAAGCCTTCTCCCCTCGGCCGGCCCTTAGGTGACCCTAGTCTGTTTCCAAACCCTGGTCGCTGGTGTCACAATCAGAAATCAAACCACTGTGCCAATGGGATGGCAATCTACATTTTTAAAAGTTTGTTTCTGCTACTATTCCAGAGACCACCACTGCAGATTTGGCAGCTGAATCAGTAGCAGCCTTGGCTTCTGCTGCTACAGATTCCACGTGTGTTCATTAAAGTGAATTTATTGGCTAGATTGCCCATCAATGTCATTTTTGTAAGTGGTTTTGTACTCATTCACTATTTTCATGTATGCCTCTGTTTGTCACCAAAAAGTAAACTTCCTTCCAATTGGAAATCCATGGCCTTGGCGTGAGTGTCATGTTAAAGGATGGTTGCTCTTAGCCAGGAGAATCACTTCAGAGACAGTGCATGAGCTAGGACTCTTGTGGCAGTGTCAAGAATGACCACAGAAGTGTGAAAGTGATACTTGGTGGCATCCAGGGCTAACTTTGCTGTGGCAGTCGGGTCCTGTGCCAATTCACCATCAGCCTTATCAGCTAATGCCAGCCCCAGCACTGCTGGACTATATGAGTTCAGGAAGCTGTCTGCCTGATGAGCAGGGAAGCTGATGTAGAAACTTTTTTGGCCATAGTTTCCAATTTTCTGGAATCCTTCTTGGGGGGCTATGGGGAGAAAGGGATCTTAGCCCTCTCACTGGCAGCCACTTGGACTACACCTTGATTATCAGGGTGGGCATACAGATATTCTACCCCCCCATCTGTCCACATATTTTTTTAAATTTTTGCATCTGTGGCTGCAGCCGAAGTAGGTGCAGACGATTTGTGAAGCGGCTTTTTGTAATGATTTGTTTATGGGGACCAGCAGCTTCCTTGTAGGACCTAACCCCATCATATGTATACATTCTGTGTCCTCCTCATCCTTCTCTGTTTTCTGAGGGAGGATGGTGAGGGTGTTCACCATTTGTCCAATGAAACAGGTAAAAGATAAATTATCCTCTGTAGGCCTTGGAAGGGAGCCTAATTCCTGCTTAGGTGAACCGTCTGGTTCACTAGGTTCACCTTCCTCCTCCTTCTCTTCATAGTACATTTCTAGGGGGGGGGGTACATATTCATAAAATTCCCCACAACCTGAAAAAATTGCTATGTTTGTTATGTCCTCTGTTAAGGGCATTTGTCTTTGGTCCAAAGCCTGCTCCTTTCCATTTTCAGGAGAAGTGGTAAGTTTGTTCTTTTCTTTTGGTTTTTTCTTGACAAACACTGTTTCCAGTACCTGCTCTGAGGCTCTCTTATTTGTATTTTCACCATCACTGGACTTGCGGTTCCTCCTTTCAGACGTCCTGGTATCTTTAACATCTTTACCAGCTTATCTGATGACTGAGAAGCTTTATCTTTTTTCTCTGTCCCCTTTGACAGGGACTGCTACTGTAATTGAGAAGACAAACCCTCTGATGCGTGCTTTCCACCGCCATGAGGAACTCCCTCAGAGACTTTATTTTTGGTGACGTAGAGGCAGACTGAGAAATCATGGACTCTTCTTTCTTTGTAGCCTTTTTCATTTGGGTTTTAGGGCAAAATTTTATACAGAGCTCACAGCTGGTAAAATCATGATCTGGACCCAGGCACTTTAAACAAAATTTGCGGCAGTCTGCCCTTGCTAGAAGCTGGAAGAAAAATTACTCGCTGTAATAATGTTGTTTATTCTCAGGGAGCTCTCACTATGATTTACACTGTATGCATCTAGCCCCATGGAAACTAATGCCCTAGGGATGGAACCTTATTCAAATGATGGAATTTAGAATTTGGTTCAAACTCTGCATCCACATCCCACTCTGACACTTACATCACATTTGTTCCTATAGACAGAGGGGAGCTGTGACTACTAAGACTCATTAAAAGGCTACCGACAATTTATATAAACTTTTTAACTAAACATTTTTGAAAAACACCAACCAAACTGAAGCAGACATGCAAAATTTTAAAAGACAAAGACATATTTCAGCAAAAATAACTTTACAACTGTAGAGTAACTAAAATAGTAGTGCTCTGGCACCTTTATTTTTGAAAATAGTATAATTTATTGAGTTTTCAAAAAACAAAAGGTATACAACACCATGACACACAATTAACAATAACAGAACAAAGTAACAAAACACTCAGATTAGTAAAACAAGGCATACCTACTCCGTCAACATTTGGGAGTTAGGTACTATAACTGAATACTTGTGAATTCTAAATATTACACTCAAGTAATTATATAAATTCAGAATATAAAAAGTTGAGAGTAAGATAACCCAACTATGGGTCTAGTCAACCTGTTCAAGAAGTTAAGCTTATGTATTTAAGAGCAAAGCATCAAGAATTTCCCACTTGGCTTGGTACAGCTTTTGAGCACTTCTCAAAGAGCAGATCATTTTTTTCATTCTTAGGGCTTCTAAAGATGAATTATGCCACTCTTGAAATTATAGTACAGTATGTCCTTGCCCATCCAATGTCTCAGAATGAGTTTTTTGGCCATGGCTACAATTAGGGAAATGTGATATTTTCTCCGGTCAAAAATTAATTCTAGATTCAGTCCTATTACACAAATTTGTGGTGTAAACACCTCTTCTAAGCCCAAAAGAGGATTCATCTAAGTCTTTATCTTACCCCACAGAGGTTGCGCTTTCAGACAGTCCCATAAAATATGTTTAAGTGTACAAGTGTGCAATTTATGTCTAGAACAGGTATCCGATTCCACTCGGGCACCTTATTAAAAGAATTGACTCTTGTGTGAACCAATTTTCAGTTTCTGGTAGGGGAGGGTGGGTTAGGGAGTGTAAATCCCAGTGAATGGATCCCTTAGAACAAACAACATTACTATGGTATTTTTTTTCCTCTAACACCAGGAATCCCTCACTTATGATGAACACTGTATGCAGACTCTATAGCAGCACCATGGGAGGCTGGGTCCAGAACCTACTTAGAGAAAAAGCTTTGCAAGACAGCATCCATCTTGGACATAATGTCTATATAATAGTGCTTTGTGAAGGTGCACACTGTTTTCCAGGAAGCTGCTTTTCAAGTGGCTAGCACTGGGATGCCCCTTATTGATGCCACAGAGGCAGAGAAGGCAAGGCAAGGCAACTGTATGCTATTGCACCCTTTCCCAAAGGCTCAGGGCACTTTACAATAAATACAGACTATAAAACTATTAATATTAAATAGGTGCAGTAGTGTACATAAGTCATAAATAAACAGAGATTAAAAAGTTTAGGAAAAAGCCTCAGCAAAGAGGAAGGTTTTTAAGTTATATTTAAAGGCCCCTACTGTGCAGGCAGATCTAACATATTCTGGCAGAGCATTCCATAAAGTAGGTGCTGCCACACAAAACACTCCATCCCCAGATTGCTAGAGCCTAGAAAAAGGGACAGGAAGCAAGCCTGCATTGGAAGAGCAGAGTGATCCTCCGAGGATCTGGAACCTGGCATGCACTTTAGAAGGTCACATTTCCGTGGTGCATTTTCCAGGCAAGGAGAATGTACTGGCAGACTCCCTATGCAGAATCAACCAGTTGCTAGAGAGCACAAATGGGCCCTGAACCAACACATCTTGATTACAGAGTTCAGGAGGTTACAGTATGTGTCCCACCCTCAAGCCCAACCCATGTTAATATTCTGGCATGGGGGTGGCCAGTCTCCTGTGCTGGCTGCTACCCCCACCCATTTTGATTCTCTGTCACTGGGAAGCCCACCATGGATGCTTCCAATGGCTGTTACCCCCCATCTTGCCTATTTAGCTTCAACAACACCAGGGAGCCCACCCTCAGTGCTGCCAAACATAACACTGACACTGGGGGTGCCCAATCCCTCAGTGTCACCACCTGAAATAAAGAAAACCATTCTACATAGTTGATCTGTTTTTACATACACCTTGTAAAAAAGAAAACTGACGTCGATGTCTGTTGCTGTCACCACTGTTACTGACCCCCTACCTGACCCTCCTCCTCAGCACCTCCCTCCCAAGCCCTTACTTACTTACTAGGTCCAGTGCTGTAATCCTCTCTGGACCACAGACACATCTTCACTCTTCAGTCCCAGACTGTGAACTGAGGAAATTAGGAATGCGGTTCAATGTATTTCAATGGGGTTTTGAACCTGTCGTCATAAGTTGTTTTTTTTGTTTGTTTTTTTAATAATTTTGTCCCAAATTTTCCACATGCCTTTTTTTGGGCCCCATCTCATGAACAATGGCAGTGAAATAAGGCAAATCTGTCCCAAAAGGTGATTTTGCAGTCACTGCACAGGAGTTGACATTTTTCTCTACCCATGTTTATGAGGTGGAGTCATAAGAAGGCTATGTTGAAAACGTGGGGTAAAAACATTAAAAAACAACAAAGTTACGAGAATATGTTGAAATTTATGAATGCAGGCTCATAACTTTGGTAATTTTTAAATATTTTCACCCCAGATTTTCATCATAGTCATTTCTTCACAGCACCTCATGAATGTGACAGTTGTTATTTTTCAAATCCTGGCCAAAATGTGTTTTGACATGTGTAACATGAAATCACCTTTTGGGCAGGTTTTGAACATTTTCTCTGCACCTGTTCATGAGATGGGCACATAAGAAGGCTATGTGGGGCCATAAGAAGGCTGTGTTGAAAATTGGGGTTAAAAATATGAGAAAAAAACAAAGTTATGAGTCTACATTGCAATTTTTAATGCACCCTGTTAACTGTGGTAATTTTCAATATTTTGACCCCAACTTTTCAACATAGCCATTTTTTTCACACCATTTCATGAATGTGACAGCTGTCGTTTCTCAAACCCTACCCAAAATGTGTTTTAACACTTGTGGTGCAAAATGATGTTTCAGACATTGTTTTATAAATGACACCCATCATTTTCAGAAGGAGTGGTAAAAAAAGATTATGCTGAAAATTTGGAGTAAAAATGTAAAAAACCAACTAAGTTATAAGGAAACACATTATTCCAACATTTACTGATAATTTCATTTTTTGTAGGTTTTGGCCCCTAATTTTCAACATACCCCTTGTGTTACCCAATCTCCTGTACATGGAAGGTGTCATTTTTCAAATTTTCCCCGAAACTTGTTTCTACAGTTACACAGTGAAACTGCCTATCAGATTGGATTTTAGAAATTTAATCTGTCTTCATCATAATGTCAGGTCATCAAAAGACTGTTGGACATTTGGGGTGAAAGTGTGGGAGCCCACTTAAAAGTAGATATTGCCTCTCAGCTGCCCTATCCTAGGTAATTACAATCTTAAACAATGTGTCAATGCAGGACACCACTAAAAATTAGATATTGCAACTCATCTGCTCTATCCTGTGTAAATATATAGTAAAAATGTGTATAAGCAAGACCCGGTACATTACATGGTATACACATGGCATTTAGGCAAATTCTGTGAAAACAGAAGTGGGCATCTGAGATACAGGGATTATTAAATCTCCATATATAAGGGTAACAAAGAGGAAGAGGCAGTGGAGTGTCATCTCATGTTATTTGCAGCAAGATCGTAGGAGGTGACAGGCTCAATATTTAAACATGCTGGCTGCACTGGAGCTTTACATCATTGTTATGAGCACTGAGGTATCAAATTAATTTATTTATTATGCTGACTACAGGGGGGATATGTGAGGTGAAGCCCTGACCACTACAGAAATGGTAGAAATCCTTTAACATAACACCCTAACACAGAGTATCAAAGATTTAACTTGCAATTTAAAATACCACTTTTTTAAACTCTTAACAAAGTAAGAAACTTCTGGAGACCAGAAATACTGGGGCTAAACTTGGGAGTGACTGCTGTCTTCAGCCAGAGAAACAAATCTGAGTTAACTGTCAGAGTGGGCTGTGGATGCAGAGTCTGAACCATATTCTAAATTCCACCATTTGAATACGGTTCCATCTCCAGGGCATCTGTCTCCATGGAGGCAGTATAGCACAGTGGTTTAAGGCTCTGAGCTGCAAACCTGGAGACCTGGGTTGAATCCCACAGCCTCCACTTGTATACTGTGTGACCCTGAGCAAGTCACTTAACTTCCCTTTGCTCCCAGGTTGCACCTGTAAACAAGCTTTCAGCTTAGTGTGTCTCATCTGGTTAAACAATTGGGGGAAAAAATACAGTGTTAATCATAAGTCAGGGATTTCTGGTGTTAGAAACAGTTTTTACAATTTTTAAAGCCTAGTTGTCCTGTTTCCTTTTTTCGTAGGTCTGTCAGTCATGCCAAACACTGAAGACACTGATAAAATGTATTTCACTTCCCAAAAACAGTAAACATCTTAGAAATCAACTGTGGTTCTGAGAAGAAAATATTTTAAATTTGGTTCTCCTACTGTGAGAACTGCATTTAAAAATTCAAAACTGCTGGTATATTAAAGACTTTAGTGTTTTGTTTTGTTTTTACACAGGAACTATATCAATTAGTGGTAGCCTTATTTAATTGGTCCTGTTCCCTCTAGCAGGAACCATGACAGAGAAAAACATTTAAACCACTGCTTAGGTTAAACAATAAGTTGAAATAGTTTTTTTTACAAAACAAATAAAAATAACAGAAATACGAGAAATAGTGCAGCTCCCTTTAGGCGAGAACCATGTTACACTGCAGTTTTCTCTGGTTCCTGAGAACCACTCAAGAACCAGAGGCACTACAGATATAACAGTAAAATCAAAAACAAACCCTAACTAATGAGCGTATCAAGAAACTAATTCAAAAAGAAACTTTAAAATTTGAAATAAAGAAGCACTCCTGGAGACCAGCATACTGGAGCTGTACTTCAGGGTGACTGTTCTCTTCAGTGGAGAAACAAATTTGCTGTTTGGAGATAGAGTGGAGCGTGACCACAGTACAGAGTTTGAACCTTGTTTCTAAAGTTTCATCATTAGCATAAGGTTCTGTCTCTAGGGCATCCCCCTCTGCCAGGAAGATGATGTAGAGTATATAAAATGGGCAAAGAAATCCCTGTGTCCTGTTTGGCTGAGACTTGGTTCTAGCCATTGCAGTAAGAGAGTGCCACCACTGGCTAAAACAAGTCCCTGCCAACCAAGGCAACTCACAGAATTCATAAGTCACCTATTTCCTAGTTTCCATCACAAACATGGTTACAGCTTTTACTCATATATACAAAACTTCAACTAGGCCCTAAAAATAAAAATCCATTAAATTAAATAAAGTAAGTAAATCATTTAATGTTATTTACACTCATGAGCCCCCCCTTACACACATACACAAATTAAAAAACTCAAGTACTATTCAGAGTTTCCATTGCTGGTGTTTCTTTGATGACCATGACAAATCCCCCACCTATCCCTACCACTTTGCCAGAGAACTCCCTGCTTCTTACCTGGCAAGAGATAAAACTGAGCTTATGGCTCCACTTCAGGCCTATGTGTGTTTTTGTTTGTATGCCAGTTGAGCTCAAAAGAATGTTGAGTTCATAAATTCCATCTTACCATTCTGTGTGTGTGTGGGGGGGGAGCATTCTACTACTGGAATAATACAGAGCTTTGAATTCTTCTATTCCATTGTAAACGAACACACAATGTATTGAGTGTGAAGAAAGACAGATGACTGACAGTTGAAAAACATCTGTGGAAGGACTATTTTACATTATTTAGCAACATTTTAGTATATTGTTTTGTGACTTTGAAAACTTTTAGAATGTTCTTTTTCTCAAGTTACCTATGGGCCCATTTTGTATAAGCAATAAGACATGGCTGGGTGTTGGTAGTATTAAGATACACTCACACCCAGAGGCTGAAGGCACTCGACCGGTGGTCTCGTGCCTAACTACGCATCTGGATGTGCGGGTATCTCAGTATTACCAACACCCAGCCATGTCTTATTGCTTACATAAACATCCAGTGTGGGATTCCTGGGGTTAGAAGATGGGGAAGCTGGGAACAGCTAAGGAGATAGTAATGTAGGTAGGGAACTGGTTGGAGGAGAGGCAGTAGAGAGTTATCAGATGAAAGGAAAGAGAGGTCACTAGTGGCATACTAGTGGAGTACCACAGGGATCTGTTCTCAGCCCAGTCCTCTTCAATATTTCTTCAGCAACATGGGAGAAGGAATCCAGGACAGGTTTTGTTTTTTCGCAGATGACAGTAATCTCTGTGGGCATGCCAGAATCCAGAAAGCCTGGGGAAATGACTTTGGGTGACTGCTGTCTTCAGTCTAAAAACAAATCTGACATTAGAAAGCAGGGGTTAGCTGACCACACAGCACAGTTTAAACTTCATTCTAAAGTTCCATCATTAGCATAAAGTTCTAAATCTCTGGGGCTGCTCATTCCTGGGGAACAATTACTGTTGTTAAACATGGTGAGGGATCTGCTGGAAGATACATTACTACAGTGAGTAGTTTGTTCCTACTCACCATAGTAATGTGGTTTCTCCTTAAAAGATCCATCAGTAACATTCATAATGTGCAATCGTTCATCTGTAATGAGCAGCACTGGAGATTTAGAACGTTGTGCTAACTATGGAACTTGGAATGAAGTTCAGATTGTGCTGTGAAGTCATGCTCCATCCTGCTTTCTGTCAGATTTATTTCTATAGCTAGGGGGAACTGTGATTATTAAGTAAGCAAAAAGACATGACAGAGCATGCATTATGGCGAAATAATCACATGCCTCAAGTGCATTGTTAGGCACGAGGCACAGCTGAGTGCCATTAAATTCACCTGAGAAGTGCGATTATTTCACCATAATGGCACACCCCTGGAGTATCTTATTGTTATTATAAAATAGCATTTAAATATATGATTAAAATGAATGGAAATAAGAAAAAAGTATTTTAAAAGGATAACAATTGGACCATTTATTAAAATATCCTTCCATTTTAACGTCGAATACAAAAAATAGTCACTATTCTGGTAACTGTGGAGTTAGCCAAAACATAAAACATAATGAAAACTGTGTGTGGCACACATTTTTATAAGAAAAAATGTTACCTTGCATTTTAAATCAATATAAGTACTGCTTCTTAATGGAAATGTTTTTAAATTTTAAACCTGCCAGGTTGCCTTTTTTGGTGTGGGGGTGTGATAGATTTCACCTAAGAATGTCCAGGTATGATTCAAATGTATGTGCTTTCATAAACTTCAGGAATGTATTTCAGCAGTTTGGATCTGACTCTGCCTATGTAACTGTGTTTCCCATTTTTGCTCTTTGTTTATGAAGTTTTTTTGCATACTTTCTTCATCCTGTTTTTTTTCTATGTATTTTTCCACATTTAAGATATGGAATGTTTGCCATGGAATACAGGGATTCAAAGTTCTGCTCAGTTCCACTTGCAGAATGTCTCTCTCAACATAATGTACACACACGCACACAACACACACACACACACACACACACACACACACAAAACAAAGACATTTTCTAGAGCCACAGACCTAATTATCTCACTGTCAGGGAAAGAAGAAGAGATTTCTCTAATAAGCAGTTAAAGACAGAAGGAGGATTTTTCACTGTCAGCAAAGAAACAGTTGTAATGAAAACTATGAACAATATTTAATGATTCTAATTTGTTTATGTGTGCAAGTAGTGTGTAATAAGGGAAACAACATTTAATTAATTTGCTTTATTTTTTATTTAAGATAGTTTCTATTTTTAGGGCCTAGCTGAAGCTTTTTTACTCTGTAAAGGTAGCAGCCATGTTTGTGAAAGAAGATCAATTCTGGTTGTAGGGGGACTGACGAAAGATAGTTCTGAGTGTAGGAGGACTGATTTGCTCATTGTGTGATGTGGTTTAGGACCAGGATGACAATGCATTATGCACTGATATTGAACAGTCACCTGACTGGTTTTAACCAATTAAAGTTCTTTGACTTTTAGACCCATTGTATAATACTAGCTAAATGGCTACCAACATACTTAAAACATTTTTCTTAAATTTTTTTAAAAACTGTTTAGAACAAGGCAGAACAAACAGCAATTGTAAAGGCACTGTAACAATTAATGCTCAAGCAAATAGAAAAATAACTGATTGTTATCTGAACCTGTTATTAGGTTCTGGAAGGGGAAGCAGGGAAAGGGACTGGGAACATTTTGGATGGATTTCTTAAAAAGAAATAACATTACTATGATGAGTAATTTTTTTCTTCTGACCCCCGGAAACTATTAGTATATAGTCACACTGTGCAGACTCCATAGCAGCATCTTGTTAGGAGGAGACCAGAACCTGTCTAGAGAACATGTTCTGAAATACAACAGTGCTAAAGCTGGCATCTCTCCTGGACTGTATGTCCAGACAGTAAAGTTTTGTAAAGGTATGTACTATCTTCCAGGTACCTGCTTTATGAATCTCTTGCAGGGGAATACCCTTCAATGCTACCACAGTGGCAGAGGTGCCTCTTGTAGAGTGTGCCCTAAGGCCTCAGTGGCAATTTGCCAGCTTTGCCATAACAGAACTGTATGCAGAAGACTAACTAATGAGAAATGGTTCTCCTGGATACTGGTTTGCCTTTGCCTACTTCACTGTAATTGACGAAACAGCTGAGTGCTAGTGGACATGATGGACCTGATTTTCAAAAGCCATGCGCATGCCCCAAGCCCCTGGTGTGCCGAACATGTGGCACAGGGGTCTTGCGGTATTCTCTCAGCTATGATCAGGTTTTTATTCCTGTGTACCAAATATTGCAAGTCAGACCAGCTCCCCCCTCCCCCCCACAGTCTAACTTGTGCCATTTGGGGAACCCTTTTTACGAGGCCTGTGCCAAATCTTTTGTGCAAGCTGCCACAAAGTGTGGAAACTGTTGCAACTGCCCTCAATGTACTACAGTTGGGCACAGCTGTGTCAAAGAAGTGTAGCACAGTTGCGCTAAACATCTGAGTTGATGCAGGGCTTAATGAAAGCCCTGTATCAACCTTTGAAAATTGTGCCCAATGTCTTTTGTGTGGCCCAGGTAGTGACTCAGTGCCCTTTTGACATCCAGACAGTGGAACGTTTGTTCTCCTGAGCTAGATTTTTCAGTAAAGAAAACAGGAAGGGCAACTGACTGATTCAGATGGAAGTCAAACACTACTTCAGGGAGGAATTTCCTGTTTTTACTCAGGACTACCTTGTCCCTATGGAAAATTATGTAGTTTGGATTTGTGCAGACAACTTGTAGCTCACTCACCCTTCTGGCAGATGTTAATTGTCACTAAGATAATTGCTTTCCAAGTGACATACTTCAGTGCAGCAGTGGCAATAGGCTTGAAAGGAGCCTCTATCAGTTTGTAAATACACATATTTAAGTCCTGGGGGAGACGGGGCCCCTCTTGGGAAGGTACAGGAGATTAAGGCCAAAGAAACATTTTGAAAATGGGTTGTGAAGCCACTGGCCTCTTTTTGCCAGCTGATGTGTAAGCTGATACTGCTGCCAAATGTACTTTCAGGGTTGAGGACCTTAGGCCCAGTGACTGGAATAATTTAAGAATGTAGACATATCTACCTGGATGTGTTTAATCTGTCTAGGAGCACACCAGAAAGAAAGAAAATCCCCTCCATTTTGAAGCATATGTTTTTTCTGCTGCTGGTTTCCTAGAAACCTTCAACATTTTCATTGCTTTCTCTGAAAGATTTAGCCCAGAAAACTCTAGCTCTCGAGAACCATGCCCTGAGGCATATAATTCTCAGGTATGGGAATGTTATTATGCCCTGGGCCAGTGTCAGTAGATTGTATCTCAGTGGAAGAGTGATAGGAGGCTTGTTGGAGAGGGACAAGGGCATGGAACACCAGGTCTGCCTGGTCCAGTCTGGTGCCATGAGAATCATTGTAGCTGACCCCCTTCTCAGTTTATGAGCACTCTCAGCAAGAGTGGGAATGGGGGGGATGCATAGAGAAACTTCCTTGACCAGACCAGAATTAGTGCATCCTCTGGAACTGAGCCCATCACTGGGGGTCTGCATCAGAACAGTGGGAGCTGATTGTTCTCCCAGGAAGCAAACAGATCTATTTCTGGTAACCCCAATCTCTGAACGCTGATGCCAGCATCTTCTGGTTCAGAGTCCACTTGTGGTTTTCCTGGATGATCCTGCTCAGGGAGTCTGCCAGTGCTAGAGTCTTTCCCTGGCAGGTATACTGTGGATAGCTCTACTCGCAGGGAGTAGGCTAGGTTCCAGATCTTCATGGCTTCTGTGCATAACTTTGAAGATCTTGTTCTCTCTCTGTTTGTTTATGTAATACCTACAGTAGTTGTGCTATTGTCTGTCCTGATTTGGACAGAATGACTCTGGATCTGAGGAACATGCTCACATTGCCAGGAACACTGCCCTGAGCTCCAGGAGGCGGATATGCTCCTGAGTCTTCTGTATGCTCCAGGTGTCACTTACAGTGAGATCCTACAGGTAGGCCCCCCCCCAGTCTAGGTGGGTGGCATCTGTTGTGAGGATAGTTGTGGGAGATTGCTGGAGAAAGGGAATTTCCTCTCTCAGGTTGTATTCTTCCATCCACCAGTCCAGTGCCATTAGCAAGTTTGTGTGACTGGCATCAGTTTGGACAGAGAATCCCATCTCTGAGACAAGTGATCCCTCAGATGATACTGGATGCCTTTCACCTGGCCCTTGGTCCTTGATACCACTGCAGTGGACAAGGTCATGTGTCCTAGCAGCTGTAGAAAATCCCTTGCAGGTCTTGGCTGACCTGCCCAGAAGGAGCTTGTAGTTGAAATTAGGTTTGCCACATCTGCAAGTGGAACAAAGGTCTTCCCTTGCAGGTTATCCAGTTCTGCATTGATGAAGTCCAGAACCTTAACTGGGTCTGTTTGAGACTTATTTATGAAAAAGCCAAAGTCCTCCTGTGTGGTTTTTGTCAACTGTGTAGAGAACCCTGCTCCCTGCTTCGCTTTTGTTGAGCCCAGTCATCCAGGTAGGGAAAAACCATCACACCTTGCCTTCTCAGATGTGCTACCACCCCAACTAGGCACTTTATGAAAACTCTTGGTGCTGAGGTGAGGCCGAAGGGAAAGGTTATGAACTAGTATACTGGCAGTTCTCTTGCCTGAACCTGAGTTACCTGTACTTTATTTGACTGGGTCTGACTGGTATGTGGAAGTAGGCATCTTTCAGATCCAGTGACCCCTGCCAGTCTCCCACTTGCAAAGAAGGTATCACTGAGCCGTGTGTGATTATTCTGAATCTCTCTTTCTTTATGTGTTTGTACAGATATCTCAGGTCTAAAATGGATCACCACTCCCCATTTAACTTGTGGGTCAGGAATTAACTGGCGAAAAGACCCTTGCCCCCATTGTGTGGCAGGTATTGTCTCTACTGCATGTGCTTGCAGTAATTTCTTTACTTTCAGTTCAAACAGGATTTTTTTCTGTTGGGGTGTGAGGCTGAAAAACCTTTTGGTTCTGCAGTTTTTGTAATTTTCTGAACTGCAGGTACAAAGCTTGGCCCACTACTTCCAGGACCCACTTGTCTGTGATAATCTCTGACCACTCCTGGAAATAGTGAGCCAACCACCCCCACCCCGACAATGGATAGGTGCCCTGAGCAGAGTTATCAGGGGGGTTGTCTTTGCTGGGTCTTAGTGGCTGGAGCTGCAGCTGCATGCCTGGTGCCCCTTCTCCCCCTGCCCCATAGTAGCCTCTTTGTGGTGGGTACTCGTAGGGAACATAGGGAGGGATAGTGAGGCTGAATAGAATGAACAGTGGGTGGGCAGAGGGGGACAGTGAAAACGCAGGAATACTGAATGAATATTTCTGCTCAGTATTCACAAAAGAGGAGGGGGAAGTGCCTAATCCAATTAACAGAAGCACTCTTGATAGGGGGGTCGATCCCAGTCCTTTCACAGAAGAAAGGGTTCTGCAAGAACTCCTAAAACTGAAGGTGGACAAAGCAATGGGTCCTGATGGAATTCACCCCAGAATTCTAAAAGAATTAAGGAGGAACTAGTGAAACCACTGGCTACTCTTTTAATAAATCATGGGAGGATGGTGTGGTACCGAGGACTGGAGGAAGGCGGATGTGATTCCCTTCACAAAAGTGGGTCCAAGACAGAGGCAGGAAACTACAGACCTGTCAGTCTGACCTCTGTGGTAGGGAAAGTGATGGAGTCACTTCTGAAGGAAAGAATAGTCGAGTACCTAGAGGCCAGTGGAGCACAGGACCCAAGGCAGCATGGGTTCTGTGAGAATGTCATGTCAGGCAGATCTATTAGATTTCTTTGACTGGGTGAGCAAAGTAGTAGACCAGGGAGGGCTGTGGACATGGCCTACCTAGACTTTAGCAAGGCATTTGACACAGTCCCACACAAAAGATTAATAGTCAAATTAACCAGCCTGGGAGTGGGACCCAGGGTGGTAGCCTGGGTAAAACATTGGCTGGACAACAGGACACAGAAGGTAATTGTAAATGGAGTCCATTCTGAAGAAAGGGGGGTTACTAGTGGGGTACCGCAGGGTTCAGTATTGGGTCCAGTCCTTTTTAATGTCTTCATCAGTGACATTGCAGAGGGACTGGAAGGAAAAGTATGCCTTTTTGCAGATGACACAAAAATCTGCAACAGGGTTGATACACAAGGAGGCGTGGAAAGGATGAAAAGGGACTTGGCAAGGTTGGAGGAATGGTCAGAAGTATGGCAGCTAGGATTCAATGCAAAGAAGTGCAAAATAATGCACCTGGGAAACAAGAACCCAGGGGAAGAATACACAATGGGTG
This sequence comes from Neoceratodus forsteri, assembly GCA_016271365.2. NCBI lineage: Eukaryota > Metazoa > Chordata > Ceratodontiformes > Ceratodontidae > Neoceratodus > Neoceratodus forsteri. The sequence continues at coordinate 472,251,749 of JADMNL010000022.1, read as the reverse complement.
GGGAGGTAGTAACAACAACAAAAAAGGAAAGGGACCTGGGGATAATCATATCAGATGACCTTAAGGTTAGCAAGCAATGTGAGAAGGCAGTAGGGAGGGCTGGGGGTATACTGGGATGTATAGGGAGAGGCATCAGCAGCAGAAAACAGGAAGTTGTTATCCCTCTGTACAGACAGTTGGTGAGACCCCATCTGGAGTACTGTGTCCAGTTCTGGAGACCCCATCTCCGCAAGGACATAGACAGGATAGAGGCAGTCCAGAGGAGGGCAACTAAAATGGTGCAGGGTCTGCAAGAGAAGCCGTATGAGGAGAGACTAAAGAGCTTAATATGTATACCCTTGATGAAAGAAGAGGAGGGGAGACATGATAGAAACTTTTAAGTACCTCAGTGGAATCAACAAAGTCCAAGAGGGTAGCATTTTTCAAAAAAGAGACTTGCAAGAACAAGGGACACAATTTAAAGATAGAAGGAGGGCGGTTCAGGGCAATGTGAGAAGTATTATTTCACAGAGAGGTAGTGGATGCATGGAACAGCCTTCCTGAGGAGGTTGTGGGGTCTAAAACTGTGGGAGAATTCAAGAATGCATGGGACAGACATAAGGCAATTCTTGTGGGGGGTAGGAAGAAATAGGCTGTTGGTTAACTAGGATCTGTGGCCTATCCTGTAGGTAGGGAAATGGGCAGACTAGATGGGCCTAGCAGTCCTTATCTGCCATCAAAGTCTATATGTTTCTATATGGAGCATAAGGTCATGGGTAGTAGTCCCAACCCCCCCTTCCAATAAAGTCTGTAGGAGGACATGGAGGCCTTTTCTTTTTCAGTATTACTGTTGTAGGTGGTATTGTACTCAGACACCTTTTTATGTTTGCTTGCACGCATGTGCAAGAAACATGATGTGACAGCTTAGGAGAGAAGCGGGTTGTGGAGGTGCAGCATTGTTACAGCCAAGGGAGGCACTGCATTAGGGGGCTTGGCAATGGTAGACCAATGGAGACACAGTGTGGTGGTGACACTGGTGTCCAAATGTGCACCAACTTCTAACATTTTCGTCTCAGCAGTCAGGGTCTGCCTCGTCATTGCAGCATCAGTCATTGTGCTGCAATGAGGGTGCAACCCGTCATTGCAGGGTGGGACGTTAACTAGCGTAATACTGTTTGTGAACGTGGCAAGCGGCTTGCTGCCATGTTCACAAACAATATTATGCTGCCCCCATGCTGAGGGGTGCCCAATCCCCCTCGGCAGCAAGTGCCCCCCAAGACAGTCTTTGTTTGCTGAAGGGGCCCCAATCCCATGGCTTCAGTGCGCTAATGTCAGCTGTTGAGTGTCTGCCGATGGGGGAGCTAGTCCCGTCAGCATGATTCCCCGTTCTTGTTGTGCGACGAATGCCCAATCCCCATTGGCATGATGGACTCCCCTTCTTCTTGTGTTCCAACAAGGGTGCCCAATCCCCCGCCGGCTACAGGTCCCGCCCAAAAAAAAAAAGTCATTTGGCACGCTGGGAGCCCACCCCAGCATGCCAAATGCCCCAGCGAAATAGAAAACCGTCCCGCGTTGTCTTTTTTTTTTCCCCCTGTGGAGAAAAAATGGTCTCCCAGACCCCCCTCCAGCAACCCGCACCCACCCACTGCACACTCTACCTCCCCACAACCACCCTCACACCATACTTACCTCCGGAGTCTGGCGTGACAATCTTCGGTGGACCGGTAACACGTCTGCACTCTTCAAAGCCGACCGTGAACTGAGGAAATGCTGGTAAGCTGTATAATGGGATAGATAGGGTTTTTTCAACTTTGCTGCATATCTCAGGCATTTTTTGGAATTTTGGCACCAAATTTTCAACATGGAGTTTTTGGGATCCCTCCTCATGAATTCTGTCACTGGCATGGCGTTAATCAGGCCCGAAGGGTGATGTCGTGATCACTGCGTGAAATCACCTTTCAGGACCAATTAATGAAATGGCAGTGCCATTGTTCATGAGGTGGGCTCTCAAAAAGTCTATGTTGCAAATTTGGTGAACAAATTCCTAGAAATGACTGTTTTACGAGCGTGCGTTGTGCAGTTCCTATGTAGGCTCGTAAGTTTGCGAATTTGTAACATTTGCACTCCAGATTTTCAACATTGCCATTCTATCACACCTCCTTATGAGCAGTATAGCTGTCATTTCTCACTTCTCACCCAAAATGTGTTTCCACTTATGTAGCGCACAATGGTGCAGTCAGTGTGTGAAATCAATGTCTGGGACAGATTAAGAAAATCACAGTGACACTGTTCATGAGCAGAGGTCTTACAAAGGCTATGTTGAAAATTTTGTTAAAAAATTCCCAAGAGTGACTGTTTTACGAGCGCGCGTTGCACAGTTCCTATGCACGCTCGTAAGTTCGCGAATTTGTAACATTTGCACTCCAGATTTTCAACATTGCCATTTTATCATACCTACTTATCAGCAGTATAGCTGTCATTTTTCACATCTCGCCCAAAATGTTTTTCTGCGCATGTAGCACACAATGGCGCAGTCGGTGTGTGCAATCAATGTTTGGGACACATTAAGAAAATCACAGTGACACTGTTCATGAGCAGAGGTCTTAAAATGGCTACGTTGAAAATTTGGTGAAAAAATTCCAAAAAATGACTGTTTTATGAGCGTGTGTTGCGCAGTTCCTATGCACGCTTGTAAGTTTGCGAATTTTTAATATTTGCAGTACAGATTTTCAACATTGCCATTTTACCACACTTCCTTATGAGCAGTACAGCTGTCATTTTTCACATCTCACCCAAAATGTGTCTCTGCGCATGTAGCGCACAATGGCGCAGTAGGTGTGCGAAATCAATGTTTGGGACACATTACGAAAATCTCAGTGACACTGTTCATTAGCAGAGGTCCTAAAATGTCTATGTTGAAAATTTAGTGAGAAAAGTCCATAAAATGACTGTGCTATGATCGTAACTTTGCACATTTGTAATATCTTCACACCATATTGTCAACATTGCCATTTTTCCACACCTCATGAACAGTGCAGCTGTCATTTTGCACATCCTGGCCGAAATGTGTTTTCGCTCTTCAAGCAGAGAAAAGCGCGGTCGCTGTGGGAAATCACTGTTTGAGACACATTACAAAAATCACAGTGACACTGTTCATTAGCAGAGGGCCTAAAATGCCTATGTTGAAAATTTGGTGATGAAAGTCCGTAAAGTGACTGTGTTACAAGACATCGTTCTGCAGTTTCCACTGCGCTTATAACTGCACATTTGTAATATTTTCACTCCAGATTTTCAACATTGCCATTTTTCCATACCTCCTTATGAACAGTACAGCTGTCATTTTTCACATCCTGGTCGAAATGTGTTTTTTCAGTTCCGGCGTAGACTACCGTGGTTGCTGTGGGACATCAGTGTTCAGGACACAGTAACAAAACCACAGTGATGCTGTCCATGAGCACAGGTCGTTAAATGCCTATGGTGAAAATCTGGTGATGAAACTCCATAAAATGACTGTGTTATGCGCATGCATTGTGCGGTTTCCATGTATGCTCGGAACTGTAAGCATTGTTAATATTCCCTCTACACATTTTCAATATTGCCATCTCTTCATACCTCCCTATGGATGGCACAGCTGTCATTGTTCACATCCTGCCTGATCTGTGTTTTCGTACATGTGGTGCAGAATGTCACTGTCACTGTTGGAAGTCACTTTTCAGGACACATTGACAAAATCACACCGCCACTGTTCATGAGAAGAGGTCCCAAATGCTTTCATGAGGTGGGCTCACAAATAGCCCTTGTTCAAAATTTGTACTGTGAATACCAACAAACGCCCGAGGCATTAGGGTTTCTAACCATAACGTCCTACCCTGTACAGACAGACAGGCATTGAGGTGTGCCTTTGGAATGCCGACTGTACTGCTCATGCCATCCAACCCACCCCCACCACTGACAGGCATCGAGGTGTATCTTGGACTCTTCGTCCCAAGACTTCACACCATTCTCCTATGCTGCACCCATTTCAATGTATGTCCTTTTGGAATGGGCTGACTGTAAAGCCAAACTCCCTAAGGCACAGGTCAGCACATCTCGCTGTCTGCAGAATAGGGTGAGGTGACATGGCTTGACCGTCATGGGTGATGACCCAAAAACTTACCCCACATCCTGTCCATCTCTACAGCATGGAGGTGCGGTTCATGTCAAGTTCACTACTTCACTGCCATTCCTATTCTGCATCTGTCTAACTCCTGCATTTCTAATGCTAATACCAGCAAGCAAACATTAGGCATTGACAAATGCTTGTTCACATAAGCCTCTGTTTTGTCACCAAATTGGGAGTTTTCCTCAAAGAGGAAATCCATTGGTTTTGCCTGTGTTCCCTGGAGGAGGTTTAGGGTTCTAAGCCAGGCAAACCTTCTGAAGGACACTGCATGGGTTAAGAGAAGCAGTGTCATTTGGGTCCCCTGCCATATGGAACTGGTACTTTGTAACATCCATAGTTGCTCTAGCTGTGTTAGCCATGTCCTATGTTAAGTCACCACTTGCTTTTACGCTCAATGCCAGTATGGAATTCCAGAGTACTTTCTGGTACTAAGCTGTATATGCCAAGTAAGTTGCTTGCCTAAAGAGCAGGCAAGCTGACGTATCTACTTTTTTGGCCATACTATTCAGATCCCTGGAATCTTTCTCAGGAGGCTGGGAGGAGAGGGACATTTAGGCCTTGTCACAAGTGGCAGTCTAGACCATCTGCTCATGATCAGGATTGAATTACAGGGGCCCGATTACAAGAAACATGGCACAACTCGTGGGCATATGCGAGTTGCACCATGCAGTGCTATGCCAGAAACCCTGCACCCTAGTCTAAGACAGGCAGGGTCCCCAGCACCTACACCCACAACTTGCGGCAGCTGCAGGCTAGTGCCAAAGGAATGGCGCACTGGACCTGGGGGCATTGGGGGGCTGGCCAATTTGAACAGGCGATCGGGAGGGCACGATGCAAAATGGACCCGGGGTTCCCCGAAGTTCAGGGGTGAGGGCATGACAAAGCAGGGGGGCATGGGGGGCATATCCATGTGGTTTCCATGGTGCTGTGGGGGGAAATCCATCACTGTGCCAGGACAGATGCCCCTTAGACCACCTCCTAGCTGGTCTAACCCTGCTATGCCATACCGAGTCTTGGAATGGCGTAAGTGGGTTACAGCAGCTGCTCTTTCAGAATAGGGAGCAGTTGTTGCCATAACCCACCCTTGCGCTATACCGCTGCAGGTTACGAGCGTAGTGGGTGGCATAGCCCACCTTTGGCGCAACCCACATATGGCATGGCGCAAGTGGCCTCTTGGAATTGCAACTTGCGTTATGCCTGGTGCAAGGTGTGATTTGCACCATCGGGTTTGGCATAAATCGCCTTGCTCCAGACGTAACCCAACTTGGATTCGGGCCCCAGGTGTTCAACCCCATGTCTGTCCACCTGTTATTTTTTTTCAATCTTCTTATCAATGCCACCAGTTGAGGTGGGTGCTGACTTGATTTTGCTAGTGGCTTTTTTGAGGGATTTGTGAATGGGAAGAAGCAGCCTCCTTGTGGGGACTAGTCCCATCATATCCATAAATCCAACTTCCTTTTCATCTTCTTCAGTTTCATTGGAGGACATGTTGAGGGTGTTCATTATTTCCTTACAAAGGAATAATGAGATGTATAGTCTTCTGAAGAACTAGGAGGACAGCCAAATTCCTGCTCAGGAGAACCATCTGATTCCAGGGGTTCTCTCTCCCCTCCTCATCTTCATAATACATTGATTCCTCCTCCACAGGCATTGGTATGGAACCAGAGACTGGTGGTGGTGGTGGGAGGCATATTAATAAGATTTTCTGCCTGGAAAAAACTGTCATGCCTTTGTCATGTCCTCTGCTGAGGACATTTCTTGTAAGTCAACTGCTAGCTCCTTTCTTTTTCCAGGAGGAGGGACAGAAACATGTTTTTCTTTCTTTTTTTTCCTAGCAGGCACTGTTTCCAGTGTCTTAGATGCTCTTTTTACTGTTGCTAGATTCAGGGTTCCTTCTTTCAGACACCTTGGTTTCTGTACCATCTCTAGCAGCTTAACTTTCTTTGCTGTCCCATTTGACAGGTACTGCTGCTTACTTTGAGGGGCTGGACCTTCATCTGAGCCTTTTGGTGACATAAAGGCAGACTATGAAGCCATAAGATCTCTTTTTTCAGCCTTTTTCTTTTGGGTTTTCAAAAACGTTAGACAAAGCTTGTGGCAGTCTGCTTCTACCAGGAGCTGAAAACAAACAGTATAATTTTTAAAGCCAGTAGGCCCTGTCTTCTTGTTAGATCTGTCAGTCATGCCAAACACTGAAGACTGTAAAAGAAAACACTATCGGAATAAGAGAGGAGGAGGCAAGGACAGAGGTCATTGCCTGGGAAACTAAACCTTTTATGTGTGTCAGACTATAAATGTTACCTTATCCCACAAAATTTCTGCTTTGTATGTGTGGCTGTTAGATAAAGGAAAACGTAAAAACATAACGCAAAAAAAAAGTGGCTGCTTCCACAGTACTGCCCTAAAGCAGAGAGGGTCAGCACGTAAGTGAAACAAGGACACAAAGAGCTGGTGGGAGCTATAGTCCCCTCTAGCACAGAGGGAATTATAAGAGCACCAGGAAGCTGACAATCTAAGCACTAAATAGTGCACCTTTTTAGTGGGGCTGTATTTGTATGTACTCAGCAGCCTGTGAGACAGATAACTGGAGGTTTTAAGTTAACTTTCTGCAATTTTAAGGGGTTTTACAATGTATGTTCCTGACTTCTGGGTTCTTACCTATAAAACCCGTCGCCTCTGTGAGTGAAGCCAAGCACAACTGGAGGACAGAAGACCAAGGAATACTGCCCAATAGTAAGTAGGTGTACATTTTTACAATCATTAATGCTATTAGCATTAACAGAATAATGCTGGAGGGAGTTAAAATGGGGGTATTTATGTAAAGAATGGTGAAATGATTATAACAGTAGCACACCCAACTGAAGAGGGAACAGATAAACCTTATTGCAATCACTTCATTAAGATAAAAGCATTAGAGGAGGAGGTACAAATGTTAACAGAAGCACTTAATAACATAAAGGAAATAAGGAGTTTGGAAAATTACATGGATACAATGACAAGAGAACTAGAGCAACCAGCAGCGACCAGTATATTAACTGAAAATGAAATGCTTACCACTACCCATATTATATCCACCACACCAGTAACACAATTTATGGAGAGAAAGAAGTATAACAGAACAGAGGATAGCGGTGGAGGGGACAATGACTGGTCAGTGGTCCAGCCTAGGAAAGGGGCAAAAAGGCACAGAAGGGCTCAGATACATAATACCTTGGAAGATCAAGGTATTGTATGTCAGAACAGCTACTCAGTATTACCAATAGAAATGAATGAGACCCCCAACATAGACAAACAAATGAATAAAGTAACAGTGATAGGCAATTCCATGATTAGATTTACCGACAGGATAATATGAAAGCAAAACAAAATTATCTGATTTTTCCTGCCTAAGCAGGCCTACCACAGATAGGGAGCAGCTGCAGTTCCTACTTTCACCCAGCTTCTGCAGGCTTCCCCTGACTAAGTAGTTCCAGACAGTACCTCCTCTACATCCGTAGGTCAATTCCAGAATGAACACGTTAAAACAATGCCCCCCCCCCTTGCCTCTGTAGGCTTACCCTAGCTAGGTGGTTCCAGACAGTACTTCTCTGGATTCACAGACCTATCCCAGGTAGCGAGTATTCCCAAATTCTATCCCACCCTTCTTCCACAGGCCTGCTTGGTCCCCCTGAGGAAGCCCAAGTTGATTGAAGTACCGGAATTTTTTCTTGGTGATTCAAAGTTGTAATTTACTGGCATAGAGGCAACACTTTTGATTGCATTGCACTTTTAAGCACTTTAAACAAAAGTTTGCACTGTTTGCCAGTGTCTACCAGCAGCTTGCAGCGTTTTGCTTTAGACAGCCCATCTATAGCGTGGAAAAACCTCCTTCTAACTGAGATAGCTGTGTTACTTGTGAAATAGTCCTTTTTTCTTAGCAGTTGCTGAGAACAATGTTGCCTAACTGGCACTTGCTAATAGATACTGAGATGCTATTTTCTGTGTGTGACTATATTTCACTGCCGTCTTTGAATTAATTTATTTTTGCATGGGCTGTAACACTGCTACTTTTGAAATCACGATTCTTGGCAAACTCCAAAATACATAAATTGTTGTAACACCTTTTAAAGTGCATAAATATAAATAAAACATTTTTATATTAGCATATACGTTTATGTTATATTCCAGTGACTGGAAATGTTATTTGAATTTATACATTACCTCTTAATGGATGCATTCTAATGTTTGTTGTTGTACGTACCTGGTTTGAGCCTCAATAGCACCAGTAACTGATGACCTGCCCCCCTACACACACTAGGTTATCACTTTCCTCAATTACCAAGTAGTATTTTTTGTCAGCCGTAAGTACTATTCCTTAAATAACACGTACAATATTAATTGTAAATGCATATTCCATTTCTCAGTGCAGAACCTGTATCAATACGTTATTATTTTGGTCCGTCAGCATGTCGGTCATGCTACAACTCACGACCCTGGTGATCTGGGTTTGGAAATGAGCCTGGATTGTTGTGGGGCCAGCTGGGGGGAGGAGACTTGAGCATCCCATAGGATGCTGTACTCCTCTGAGGGGGGAGGGCTGTCACACCACCCCATTACCGTCGCCAGTGGATGCACGAGTGGCAGCACAGGATTCACAGTGTGGGGGGGGGTGCTATTAGGCACTTGGCTGAGATGTTCGTCAGCACGTCTACAGCCTGGACTTCCATCCTTCATGCTGGCATCCTCAGGGGTGGGATTTTTGGGCAAAAAAGTAATGGAGAACCTAAGTAAAAAACTAAGCCACCACTGCCATGCAGCATGATTCCCGACAGCTGGAGGGGGATGGAGTATGGATGGTCAATAGAGCCACCACCAAGCCCCGCTGGCAGTGGGAGATAAAAATATGTTTTAAAAAAAAATTATTATCTTAAAAGCGTAGATAATACCACTCCGCTATTTCCCTTTTGATCCCCTTTTATACAGTTAGCTACTAATTACCAACCCTTTACTCTATTTCTTTGTCACTAGTATTAATTTAAACCCCACTTTTTGCTTACTCTGTGTGATGCATTGATACTGGATGATACACTCTCATTCACCTTGGTAAACTTAATATTAACTCTCAGGGACACTTTGGGTGTCATACTTGGGGTGCAATGTCTCCTTAAGCTACAGCCCTTTAGTTAAAGGACTACAGTGGAGGACCACTAGGCTGAAGCACAGATAAAGGTGAACATGGCCACTCCTGCAGCCTCTATACTACTTCCCGATTTGAAGATAGGGGAAGCACGAAGAAACTGCACAGTCCTAATTAATCACCATCCCCTCTAATGTTGTAATAATACAACTAGGCTCCCAAGTGGAGCTGGAGCCAGCTATCTATGGATACCTATATCTGTATCTATATCTATCTGTAGTTATCAGTTTTTGCTCCACCTTTTTAGTCCTGTGCACCCCCATCCTGATAGACCCTCCCAGCCCTGTTACCCAGCATCTCATGGACTTACCAGCTTCCTCCCCTATCCGCCCACATGGCTTTTCCCCTGTGGCAGGGTGGCAGGGCCCCAACTGCTGCACATGGATCCAGTTATGGATCCAGTTCTGGGGAGGGCGGCCACATTGTTGGTGCAGGGCCTGCGGAGGATCAGCCCTTCTTTTTGCACCAGGCCTGCTGCAGTTTTCCTCGTTTCTTCCCCTTCCCTCTGAGATGACAGCCTGAGCATGTGACGTAAGCATGCATGCAAGCGTGCACTACGCATCATCCACTGGCATCTCACTTACACACTTCAGGGTGCACTGCCACATATTGGCACCCAAGTGGCAGCCATGCACTGGAGCAGGCTGTCCTCAATACCTGGAGGGGGACAGAATCCTCTGGGATGCTCACTCTTCCTCCTCCCACTGACCAGCTCCTTGATGTCTGTGGCTCACTTCTGAACCTGGGTTGCCGGTGTCTCGAGTGAAAGTGCCCCCACTGCACTGACAGGCTGGCCTATCCTTAAATCCTGTTTAAATGTATTTGAATACCATTTGCCTACCAACCATGACATGTGTGGCCCTATAACTGATATAACTGTTCTGAACCTGTAAAGCACGTTGGGATACAGAGTGTCAGAAATGTGCTGTATAAATCCAAATTCCTTGCCTTAGTTTTGACTAATCATTTACTGAGACTTGCCCTTTGAAATCTAATGGCACCTAACATAATTTAAAACAAACACTACAAATCCATCAGTAGATTTGCAAGTTAGCAACAGTCATCAGAGATGAAACTAAGTACTGTTTTCCTTACCTGTATGTAACAAAATTAGCATATAGTAAAATATCAGCTGCCATGTAAAAGATCCCATGATAAGATGGCAAACCTGAAACTTTTTCTAGTTCTCAGCAGTCAGAATTAATGAAACCAATGAAGCAATGGATGCTCTTCCTTCCAGTAGCAGCCAAAGGTTCCCAGAATTCCAGGTATCCAGACCCTCTTGTCTGGGAAAGAGTGAGGTGTGTCCCCCTTGTCAGCTCTTGGTTCAGAAACCATTAATACAGCCTATCTATGATGTCAATGATTACCATAGAAACAGTGGAGACATGATGTCACAAAGAAGTACTTGTGCGGTACTGAGTCATTACATTACTGTGGAGTGAAATCATAATCCAGTCAGTAGCCTAAGTGCCCAGTCCTTCACTGAGGGTTCCTTGGTTATTTATTTTACCTACTTATTATATTTAGGGTGTGCCCTTCCCCATCTCTCAGTGTGCTTTACAAAGATATAGGTAGGACATACCAATACATAGAGCTACTCACAGAACATGAAAAATAGTAATGAATAGCTATGAAAATAGTAGCAATCTACAGCTATATATAAGTGTTTCCTGACTTAAACCAATATTTTCCATATGGCTTTTCAAACAACAGGAATCAGTCAGTGAGCTGCATTACAAAACGCATCATCCCGCCACAATGTGCTGCCCTGGAGATACAGCTCTATACTAATTAGCGTAACGTTACAAGTTCAGACTTTGCATTGTGGTCACATGCCCCCTGCTGTCCTTATGTTAGATTTGTTTCTACTTTGAAGAGAGCAGTTGCTGTGAGGTCGCCCTCCAGTCTTTCTGGTCTACAGCTGTTAATATTTAGAATTTGTTTTGTTATTTTCTTGCTTCAAGTTAGTTTTCAATACTCTGGATTAGTTAGGGTGTTTATTTTATATTTAGCTGGTGTTTGCAGTTTCTCTTGTTCCCAGTCAGTTCCAGGAACCGGAGAAGGCAATATTCTAACGTGGTTCCTGCCAGAATGGAACTGCCTGCATTTTATTAAACGTATAAAAAAACTATGTTTTGTTATTTTCAGCATTTTTTTCATATACTTGATACACGATTCCTGTTTCATGGGAACTGAACCTCATTTTTGACAAAAAGGAACAACCACTTTACCTTTTAAAGCATTCTTTTTTTTTTTTTTTTTGTTAACTGAGAAAGGAGGACTAGACATATCTGCTTATTTTCAACCTTGTCCTGGAGTAGGGGGAATACAGATGGATGCCAACTGACATTGAATCAGATTCAGCTGTTGGTGGAATTTTTTAGTGAATGGGGGAAATTTGGCCAGGACACTGGGGAAATTCTCCTTCTTTTTTTGAGAAGTGGCGTGGGATTTTTAATGTTTACCTGAACAACCACCAGAACAGGCAGACAGGACCTCGGTTTAACATCTCATCCAAAGGACGGCATCTCAGGAGTGCAGCGCCCCCCTCATGCTACACTACAGTGTCAGTATTGGGATTGAACCCAAGTGCCTGGTGTAGGGATAGAACCCACAGTCTTATGATATTCCAGCCTTAGAGGCAAGTGTGCAACCTGCTGAGCCACTAACACTGACACTAATGTATGTTTTACTAATTTGAGAGAAAAAAATATTTTAAATGATTGCACTTGTGACTGGGAACCAAATAAAATATTTTGCTGGTCTTTTCAGTGGTTTTTTTCCTTTATATTTTTCCCCTCTCCCAGACAGCCCTCCTTCAGGTGGCTCCCCAGCCCAATCACCCTGGCCTCCGCCAGGACTTACCGCCAGTCATCTTCCCCCAGAGCTTGCCCCCCTCCAGCAGGGTCATGGGGGTCCCCAGTCCTCTGCCGAGGTCTAGATGCAGTTCGGGCTGGTGAGCCCAGCTACTCAGGTGCGGGGCCTGCGGGTGCCTGCTGGCATTCTGCTACTGTCATTTTCCATTTTCTTGTTCCCCCCAGGGAGCCGTGGCATGAAAGGAATGTCATGGCACATGCCACGCACTCCCACACAACGTGTGCCAATGTCTGCCACACTTCCCAACCATTTGACTTGAGTTGCCTTTCCCCCAGCTTCAGCTGTGGGGCCAGGCAAGCATTGGGCTCTTCCCCTCCTCATCCCTGGAGGAGGAGAGCAGTCCTATGCATGCTCAATCCTCCTCCCCCAGCTGGCTCTCTGACACCCTGGATTCACTTCTGAACCCAGGTTGTCAGCATCGCAAGCAGTAGTGCTAATGCTGCACTGGTGGCCAACCATCTTTTCAGAGTTTGGCATAACAGATAGACCTAAAAAGTGAACAGGACCAACAGGTTTTAAAAACTGTACAAATTGATTTCAGCTCCTGGCAAAGGCAGACTGCCACAAGCTTTGCTTAGAGTGCCTGTGCCCAGATCACAATGTTATCAATTGTGAGCTCTGTGAAAGGTTTTTGCCCAAAAACCCAAAAGAAAAGGGTTTTAAAAAGGGACGAATTTATGGTTTCTCAGTCTGCCTTTATGTCACCAATACACAATGAAGGCACAGAGGGAGTTCCCAATGATGGTAGAAAGTACACATTAGAGGGTTTGTCTTCTCAAATACAGCAGCAGTCCCTGTCAAAGGGGACAGACAAAAAAGATAAAGCTTCTCAGTCATCAGATAAGCATAGTAAAGATGATAAAGATACCAGAGTGTCTGAAAGAGGGTAACCCTGATTCCAGTGATGGCAAAAATAAAAGAGCCTCAGAGCAGGTACTGGAGCTAGTGCCCACCAAGAAAAAAGCAAAATGAAAAACATGTTCACACCACTCCTTCTCCAAAGAAAAAGGAGAATGCCGTGGATCAGAAACAAATGCCCTCAACAGAGGACATGACTTAGGTGGCAGTTTTTCAAGCCTTCCAGGCTATAGGAAACTTTCCTAATATGCCTGCGCCCCCGGGCTCCAATCCCAGACCATTTGTCTGTGGAGGAGGAGGGTGTGTATGATGAGGAGGAGGAAGGTGAACCACTAGAACCTGACTGTTCACCAGACCAAGAGTTTGAATTCCCTCCTAAGCCCACAGAGGATTATATCTCTTATTCCACATTCATCAAACAGATGGTGAATACCCTCAACATCTTCTCTAATGAAACAGATGAGGAGGAAATGGAGTTTATAGATATGAAGGGTCTTGCCCCCACAAGAAGACTGCTAGCACCCATCCAAAATTCACTCCAAAAGGCTATTTCAGAAATCATGTCAGCACCTAATTCAGCTGCCTGCATTGCCAGACAGTTGAAAAGCAATATCAAGTGGACAGACAGGGGGTGGAATGCCTGTATGCCCATACTGATCATGCAGGTAGTCAGCTGCTTGAGAGAAGATCAAGGTGCACCACTCTGCACAGCCTCCTAAGAAGGACTCCTGGAAACTGGATGCTATGGCCAAAAAGTGTGCACAACAGCTTCTCCGCTCTTGAGGCAGGCAGCTCATTTGGCATACAAATCCCAGTACCAGAAAACATAGTGGAATACAATGTTGGCACTGAGTGATAAGGTAGATAGTGAAGTGGCACAAGACCTGGCTGCCACAGCAAATTTAGTCCTGGATGCCACTAAGTACCAGTTCCACATGGCTGTTGACTCTAATCATTCTGTTTCACGAGTCTTCGCTCAAGTTTCAAGTTTATTTATTTTATACTGGAAAGGTATGTGAGCAAAAATGCCCATTTTCACAGACGTCCAGTTTTCTAAACAGTTATCATGTATTGATAGATACATTTACTATAAATGGACATTATTATATACAGGGAAACATCAAGTACACTTGGTCAGGACAACTAGGACATCAACAAGTACAGAAATGATATAGATGTATACAGTTGAACACCCAGCATTTAGACATAAATATAAACACTTGTCATAGGGTCTTGGATAGATGAACCACAGAGGCAGGTTGCAGCAGACTAAAGTAGGGTTTTATTGTAAATAAAGCAGATTGAACATGACAAAATAACAAAAACAAGCATAATATAATGGTTCAAAATGAAACAAAAACAAACTCAGGCATCCTTAGAAAACTAGGAGAAGGCTATCTCCAAAGAAGTTCACAGCATCACATCCCTATTATATCTGCTGGTCACCTTAGAAGAACTCTTTAAATACCCTACTGGGTATCATGTGATCAGCTAGCTCCACCTTCATTCATTACATAAGATATAACTTTTCTGTATTCAGTGCATACAATATATTTTAAGTACTCAAACATTTTAAAAGCACAATATCATTATAACCCTGGTGCATGAACTAATTTTTAATCCATTCCAGCACTTTAAATGCTTAGATGCATTTCAGAAGGTACCTCCCCCTTTTACATGGTATAAGAGAGTTGGAAATGAGGCCGACCAGCCCTTAGTAGCTATGGCAATGCAGGAGAAGTCTTCACAGGCAACAAACAATTCAGCAGGCACTCACTATACACTCGCTACCTAACAAGCCTGAAATCACATCAAAATGGCATAGAAAGCACTTCTAGAGTGAGTATAAAGTTGTGTCAACCTTTATTCTTTAAAAAAATGCCATGACAGTGAAGAAATGGGCTAAATGTGCTACGCAACTGTGCGCACATTCGTGCAGGAGTTGCCATTACGGCTGCATAGTCACAGAGCTTCTAGGGACAGGGACACAGAAAAACAGCGGTAAAGCTGCCCGATGGAAGCTGCAAGACTCTCAGCTTCCTGGAGCAGTAAGAGTTTTTAGCTTCTTCAAGCAGAATGCGGGGGGGGGGTTAAAAGAATAACACTTCTTGGCAAACCAAGACTGGGCATTACAATTAGAGCTGAATGAGATACATATTGAGTCCCAATACTTCTGAACATTACTATACAGCAGCGCTATTACAAAATCCATAGTGCATATATGGATATACATAGCCCTCTCTAATATTACAGGGGAAAATAAACATTCACAGAGGGCAAGGATTCCAAAAAGAATGCAAAGCAAAGGCCTATCGTTGTACTCGTTTTAAACGTTACTACATTTTAACTGTTTCTACTATTATTCTAGAACTTGCTTTGTTTAGTGGGGCATATTATGGATTTTAGACACAAGACAGGAAACATATAGGAAGGGGAATATTTTACTATGAACAAAGAAAAGAGACACCAACAGACAACAAACAATATACAAAGTGGGTGGCCAGCCCAACAATACAAAGAATACAAAAACAGATATGACGATTTCTAAAATCCATAGAGTCCCAGGAACAAAGGAACAGAAAAAAAAGGGGGGGGGGGGTTTACTCTCTCACAACACTATATACAGTTGAACACACTAAGTTTATACAGAGCAAGATCCAAACACAGCATATGTATATAAACACTATATACAATTGAACATATTGAGTTTAAACAAAGCAAGAGTAATTCTGTTCCAAAACAACACGCGTACGAAGGCATCATGAAACATCTGTAGCCATGGGATTGAGGAAAGGAAAGGAAATGGAAAGGTGTAGGTACAGACACCAGGGTAAGGAAGTAGGAAGGTAAAAGCGGGGAGAGGAAATTATGCTCATACAGTGGCACTGAGGAGGTTTGCCTGGCTAAGGGCTACTATACTCATCCAGGACACTCAGGTTTAAGAATTGACTTCCCTTTAAGGGGAATTCCCTGTCTGGTGACAAAACAGAGGCATATATTAAAACAGTCAATGAATACAAGTCCACTTTTAAAAATAACACTGAGAAAGAAAAGGCCTCCACTTCTTACAGGCCATATGGAAGAGAAGGCAGGGGCAGGGGCTACCATCCAAGACCTCGTGCCCCCAGTGAGTATCAACTCCAGAGGTTATTACAGAAGCAGCAGGATGAGGTGCTCTACAGTAGACATGCTGCAACACCAGCCCCCAAGCCACAGCAAAAACAAAACCCCTGACAGTTCTGCCCAGGTCGCCAGCCAGCCATTGCCAGTGGGGGGAAGGCTAGCCCACTACTTTCAGGAATGGGTAAAAATTACTACAGTGGGTCCTGGCAGTAGTGGATCAGTAATTATCCATGCAATCCAAAAGGTTTCCCAAACTGCAAAGATCAAAAACCTTCCCAGCCCATTCATCAACAGAAACAATTCTGCTGGAACTGCAAGTAAAGAAACTGCTGCCATCAAAGACAGTAGAAAAGGTCACTACCTCACAGTGGGGAAAGGGCCTTCATTCAAGATACTTCCTGACCCACAAGAACAGTGACGAGTGGCGACCCATTTTAGATATAAGATATCTGAGCAAACATATCAAAAAGGTAAAGTTCAAGATGGTCACACTGGTATATTGTACTGTAATTGTAATGTCTATATTGTATGACACTTCCTGTTGTGTACTGCGTATGTATGTACTCTAAAAATATTAATAAAGTTCACTTGATTTAAAAATTAAAAAAGATGGTCACACTGGGCATAGTGTTATCATCCCAACAGTCAGGAGATTGGTTGGGGTCACTGGATCTGAAAGATGCCTACTTCGACATTCCAGTCAGAACAACCCCAGAAAATATCTTAGGTTAAGACTGGGAAACTGCCAATACCAGTTTGTAGTTCTTCTCTTCTGCCTCACCTCAGCACCAAGGGTATTCACAAATGCCCTTTCCTGTTGAAGCCTCATTGCTAGAGGTGAAGTGCCTGGGTACCTATTTGTACTGCCTCAGTGCTTTTTATGTTGTCCAGCACTTGTTTCATCATGTGCTGCATCTTTATATCTTTCGTAAACGTAATTTACTATTTTTAGTAAACAGTGGTGTTTGCCTTTTTTGTAGTTGCAAAAATATCCACTAGTGCTCAGGGTTTGCATTTTAAACATATTCTCAAAAATCCCTGGCTGTGGTGGTAGTGCACCTGAGAAGACAAGGTGTGGTGGTTTTTCCCTATTCAAATGACTGGCTAGTCTCAAGGAAAACATAGTACAAGACAAGGTGCACCATACCATACCTGGTTAGAACAGCAGTTACTGAACAGCTCAGTATAAACCGCACTGCAGGAACCATGCATGTTGGAATAGCAACAGGGGTAGAATAGCGTGGAGCAACTAGCGCTACCCCTGTTGCTATTCACACTTATAGGAGAAGGGGAAGAGTGAGGAAAGTGCAGTCACTGGCCGAGCTGCCCCTGTGGTAGAGTGGGTTAAGGCAGCAGCTCGACCAGGATGGATTGGGAGATCAGGGTTCTAATCCTGGTCTCCCCTCAAGATTTTGCAGCTGGAAAAACTGATATGTTTTACAATGAGCCGTGGAAACAGTAATTCCTAAGCCCCTCTAATTTAACTTTTCCCCGTGAGCCACTCCCCCTAAGAGTTAGGATCTTTAATTACAGGGGGTGCTGGGGGCAGAGCCCCCTGCATCAGTGGGTGTGGGGGCACACCCTCCACATCAGGTATGTGGGGGTTTCTAGTTTGTGTTTGAATGGTAGCGGTCATTGCTATCATTAGCGCTGTCTTTTCTGGTGGCATTTACTACTGCCGCTGTATTGGAGAGTGCTGTCAATACAGCACTGTTCTGCACGGCACTGTTATTGATAACACTGTTTGGACCTAGTACCCTCCATACAACATGCAGAATGCCCTAGAGCACCTGGGATTCCTTACAAATCTGTGGAAGTCTAAGACAGAACCAGTTCATATGCTGGACATCATGGTGCAGAGCTGGAGACCCTGAAGAGGAAGGCTTTCCTTCCTCAGGAAAAAGAATCAAATCAGATTACCATTGCAGAATCTTTCATACTGTGCAACCCAAAGCCTCTAAGGGGATTTTCTGCAGCTAATGGGCCACAAGGCCTCATTCATAGTAGTGGTGCTTTGAGCCAGATTTCAAATGAAGAACATTCATTATCACCTAAGGGGCCACCAGCTCCAAAGGTTGGATTCACTGTCTAAGTTAGTGCCAGTTACAAAGGCCTTTGTGCAAGCACTAGAGTGATGGAAGGAGGAAAGCATCCTCAGAGAGTGCATTCTCTACCTCCAGCCATCCTCATCAAGTATTCTCATAGAATATGCTGCACTCCTAGGGTGGGGCACTCACCTGGAGGATCTCATTAAGCAGTATCTGGAGCCCACATGAGACTCAGGAGCATATAAATCTCCTCAAGCTCAGGGCAGTATTGCTGGCAATACAGTCCTTTTCCTCCCAGCTACAGAGTCAGTCTGTTGAAATTTGCACAGACAATACTACGACAATGTACTACATAAACAAGCAGAGAGGAACAAGATCATTATAACTGTGCACAGTAGCTATAAGGATCTGGGATCTGACTTATTCCCTGGGCATAAAGATTTCTGTAGTATGTAGCCCCTTCAGGAGCTATGTTATGTACCTTTAAGAGTGTCTACCAATCTTTAGGTTGTGCCAGCTTTCTATGCTCTTGGAAGACTGGATCAACTGGTCTGACTTGGCATTCCAAAATGGAGAAGTCAGTGATCTTGGCTGAAGGGCTGGGACTGGTGAGTCAGAGTTTGTGGGAGGCTAGCGCCTGGCACACAGTGCCAGCTCCCACTGTTCTGAAAGCTTCTCAATACAGCCTAGTGTTGAGAAAAGTACTCGTTTGTGGCGCCTGCCATCAAAGAGAGCCCTTGAAAGGAGAGTGCCCTGCCCACTCTCCAGCAGCAGAATAAAAAATTTGAAGAAAGAAATAGAGGTCTCTCTGAGAGGAAGTTGATCCCAGGGAGTTCTGTGGTCAGAGGATCCGAGGTGATGTTCACTGTATTTTCCATTTAAAGTCGCTGTTTTAGCATCCCGGGGTGCCCTCCCTCCCCACTTGAGGAACAGTGACCGTGAAGTCACAGAATTCCTGTCATAAAACAGGAATTTACCTCAGACTGTAAAGAGTGGGCCAGTATTGCCCCAAATGGTCTGTGTAGTGCCAACATGCACCAGATGGGATGCCCAGGTGGGAGAAGTGTCCTGGTTTTAAAAGGGGGAAAGTGAGAGAAGTGTAAAGGAATGGACTCTGTGGGAAAACAGAGTGTGTTCAGAAGTCCCTCACCATGATCATGTAGTGCTGCATAGTGTTAGCACTAGACTTCTGAAGTCTGTAAAGTGAATTAAATGGAAAATATGGTCTAGGAGATGCCCAGGGAGTCCCCACCCATTGCTACCTGAGATGGTGGACTTCAGGAGTTCTAGTGCCTCCAACAGGACCAGTATGTGCAGGCAAAAGTACTCCACCAGGGCTGAAGCCAACGCAGAGTAAAAGGTAATGTTCACCCTGCAGTGACAAGGTGACATACAATAGACTGTGTTGGCTGAAATATGTGACCAGAAGTGTGAGAATTTAACATCTTGGTGTGTGAGCTCAAGTCAGAGGAATTAAGGATCCTGGTTTGTTTTGAAAACCCCTGTTTGGACTCTTGCCTTTATGTTTCCAAGTTCTGCTAGCCCCTTCTTTCTGCAACTCCGTTAGCCCTGCCACATAAGGGTGGAGTTCTGGAAGCTGCTGCAGGCTTGGGAGGTTAAGTAAGTGGTTACCAGTTTCTTTGTGTAAGGCCCTTCCCTGAACAGCTGTACCATCCATATACCCCTAGACACAGGGAGGGCAACCTTACAAGTACATCTGCCAGGCAGGAACAATGTGCTGGCAGACTCCTTAAGCAGAATCAGCCAGAGAAACTATGAGTGGACCCTGAACCAGCAAGTGCTGACCTCAGTCTTCAAAAGATGGGGCACTCTGGAAAAGTATCTGTTTGCCTCTTGGGAGAACAGTCAGCTCCCAATGTTTGGCTGCAGACCACCAAAAAGGGGCACAGTCCCAGAGGATGCCCTAGCTCTGGATTGGATGGGGATTTTCGTGTATGCCTTCTCACCATTCCCACTCATACAGAGAGTGCTCCTAAAGCTCAGGAGACAGTCTGCAACAGTGATGCAGATAGTGCCAGACTGACACAGATAGGCTCGGTACTCAGTGCTTCTGACCCTGTCCAGCAGTATCCCAAGCAACTGAAGTGTCACGGTAATTACTGCATCCGGTTCCCTGACCCAACTTCCAAGGACTGTTCCATGTTCTGGGAATGATCTCTCGGAACTGGCAGGAACAATCACCCTATTCCATAAATTCAGTTAGACTAGGGTGAAGTCTAACTGGGTATGCTGATGATGCATGTGGCTGAGTGTCCAATTAGATTATTGTTACTTTATAACCACCCTACTTCAATCATGGTCTAATCTATCTGCCTAAATAAAATTACCTCATCCTAAACCTTTATAGTTATTTTTTAATTTTTTTGTACAACTTATATACCAATAGCCATATTTAAGTTTTAGCCCTGTATTGTAAGTCAACAACTTTATAAGTAAAAATATTTAATCGAAAAGAAATACCAGCAAATGTCATATTGTCTTAATTCTTTACTTAAAACTTGTATACAGAATTAACATCATTTTGATCAGCAGTGCAAGCAAACAATATATTTTTAACTGGAGAGGAAGTCTCTCCTACTTTTAGATACAATCATATGAAAAATAAAAATAAAATGCAAGGATCATCCTTCTCTGCTCCTAATGTCAGAGATAAAAGCAATTCGTACCACACAGAATCATAACCTGACATCTCAAGTGAGGTCCTAGGCAGAAGGACATGGTGTCACAGGTCCTTCCTCTCTTCTGCAACCCTTAGCTCAAATGGGGTTTAAATTTATATATTTTGGGTGGAAGGCACCTGATGGACCTCGTGTTCCAAAACCCAGACTAGTGTAATAATTATATATATTTTTTTTAAAGTATGGTAAATTTTTTTTATATTTATCCTGCTATGTTGTAAGTTCAAATTGTGCAACTAACAAGGACTTTCCCTGATGGTTCAAAAAGTTACAGCTTATAGTCATCATATGCAGTACTAGACCTGAAAAGGTGTATGCATTTGCTATTTCTGGCCAAGGTTTACTCTGCCTTCCATAATTTGGATTTGTTTTTGAGCCATGCTGCACTTGCCTTTGCTGTTCAGCTGCTGGGCTGCTAGCTCCTTATGACATCACTGTAGGATAGAGGAGTGACTCACACTGTGCAGTACCATCCGATTGCAACAATGTTGCAAGGGAAACCTACCAGTACTTAGTGTACATGCTGTGTTCCCCCTTCCCCAAGACACCCTGTTAGCAATGCATTATGCCAAAATCTAAATGATTTGTCAGTATGGTTTTTGTTTTTTTTTGTGTGAAATTGACTCTTCCCTACAATGATGTCAGCAGTATAACCCTGGGTCCACAGCAACACCAGACTTGCTATAGGAGCTCTGCTACACCCCGTAGTTTTTAGCAGCTCAGAATGCAAAAACTAACTGCAGCAGACAGTAATGAAATACAATTCCAGAATCAATGCAAGAAGGAGTACTTTATGCATGAAAGTCAAAGTGACTGAGGAAGGTCCTCTTTAATGCATTAGTTGTACTTTTCTTCTTTTTTTAAAAAAAATTATATTTGATTGTTTTGTATGTAACGATCAACATTACACTTGATCACATATAGGCAGGCATACATTAAACTGATATGAATCCATATTTTTACAGTAACTAGTGGGTTAATGCCCCTATGCATTGTTACCACACGTGAGGATTACCAAATAGTGTCATCTTAAGTAACATCCTAAGAAATTAGAGTCTATGCTAATTGTACACAATTGTGTCGAAAGCACATCAATTTAAATGAAAAAATAACAATCATTTTTTATAAGAAAGGCTTAAACAGCCATGAGCAGGGCACCAAAACAAGATTAATTATATCGTGCTCCCTAAGAACTAAGGATAAATTGCCCCAACTAACATCAGTTGTATACAGATAGTTGTACAGATTTCTCCCCACCAACACTCCATCCATCCTACACCCGGCAAATCAGCAAACAACAGCAACTTCTAACAAATACTGAACTTTTAAAAGCATAATCAGATTATATTCTGTCTAAGGGGGAGAGAGCAGTCATGTGTCTGTGACCCCGAACAGAGTATTACACATCATACTTCCCTTCCATCTCTAAAAGTTATATGTTCAGCTGAGCTTTCCTAAAGTATTAAGAAGGAAAGTTAGTACATAAAACCTGTTCTTAAAAAACAAAAAATTATGCCTGAGTTATTCTCCCCGACTGCACTTCCCAAAACCATTGGTATTTAAACTTTACATGAAATAGCTCCTCTCAAGTGTCCCGTTCCTCATCTGAATCAGAAGCCTCCTCTCTTGCTGAAAATCGCAGTTCTATTTTTTCTAATTACTTGGAGGCCTCCATTGACTCTGCAAACTGATACGTCTTACCCCCATACACAATCTGAAGGCTTGCAGGCATCAAAAGTATGTGGTGAACTCCTAAGGCTCTCAATCTGTCCCGTATGCCATCAAAGCTTCTTCAGTGTGTCCGGGTCGCAAAACGTAGGTCTGGGAATAGATGGATTCTATGTTCGTTCCAGGTAAGGGGGCTAAGATGTTTAGCCTGTTGCAAAACCATGTCCCTCTTGGCGGTAGTTCGTAGCTCAATCATGAACGTACGTGGATAAAGCTTACCAGTTGCTGCCCTCTGTTGGTTACCACATGGTGTAATTCGGTAGGCGTGAAAACCTGAAATGGCTGGTCGGTCTGAAGCAAATCTTGTAGCCACGTTTGTAAGAATGCCAAAGGAGAGTCCCCTTTCGATTGCTCTGGGAGTCCCAGACGTCGCACATGAGAGGCTCGTACCGCATTTTCTAACTGCTTCCAAAGCAATCCATTCTCCTTCGAGAGCCCTGTTGAGAGAACTAAGGCCCTATTGGCTTTGTGGGATGCATCCTTTACTTCTCCTTCCACTACTTCAACTTTAGAGCTCAATTGTTTAAGGTCAGTCCCCAGATTTTCAATTTTGCGGTCTAATCCCTGGATCGCCTTCAGAAGGGTGGAATTAGAGGGCTGGGGCCCTTCTTGTTCTGTCTCCTCAGGCTGGTTGTGTTTACTAGTGGTTGCTCTGGTCTCCTTTGGGCGGGTTCCATCCATGGAGGATCCCGGTTTATTTATGCGACCCATGTTCCGGCAATCTGAGAACTTTCCCCAGACATTTTTACAGCAAAATGCAGCTCTGGATGTCCTCTCTCCTCCTAGATCCAATTAATATCAGAATGTTTATGAAATTGCATTGTTTTATTTGCTGATACAGGTCTTGATGTGGAGCTGTGGAAAAAGCTGTTCACAGCTCGGCTGCTGGCCACGCCCCCTAGTTGTACTTTTCAGACACATGATAAAAACTTTAATTGCAATAGGTAGCAGAAAATGTCTTATTTTAGAAGTGAAATCTCATGTCAGATTTTTACTTCATAGCAGAGTGGTTTGTAACATCTTTAATCTCTGTAGCTAGCTCTAAAGCTCTTGTTGCTATAGAAGAAGTACCTTGCGGTTAGGCCTGCATTCTGTCTAACAGGAAACCTTCTGACTTAGTAAAAATGTGTTCTTTTTTACTTCCTCAAATAAAATTTCACCATTCTACACAAGTTCCAAATATGCTATTTTTTAAACTTTAAAATGTTAATGATACAACTTAATATTGTAAGGGAGCTTGATATGATTTTGAAGTTAGTCTGCTAAAAAAGATCATAAACAAAATAATCTTTGAAAAAATTACATAAATAATCATTCTTGTTTTAAATTTATCTTTAAACTATTTCAAAGTAAGGCACACTTAATTTATTATTGGCTAAACAGCAGCTTAAGTCTAAATTATGTTTGGCAATAAGGTTTTATTTAATTTTATTCAGAAAAAAGCAGAAGCAAAGCATTTTTTCAATTGTCTGTTTAATTCAAAGAGGAGAAAATAAGCCAGATCTATTTGTTGATTTATCTCTGGGAAATAGTCAGAGGGTTCTTGCTCCATCATGTCCTCTATTTCTAGGAAAAGCTGCTTCTCTGGAATATCTGGATCAGGTAGTTCAAATATGGACTGGGGGGGTGGCATTGCAGGTTCTGCACAACTTGCCACTGATATACAAGCTATTGACCTATCTCAGGACAGAACAACATTCTGAGACCTCCGAACACTACATCTGAGGGCATGGTTCTAGAGCAGCTAGAATTTTCTAATTTGAATCTGTCAGAGAAGGTGCTATAGATGTTTACGGTTTCCAGGAATCCAGCAACAAGGAAAGCAAACTCCTGTAAGTGGAAGAGATTTTCATACTGGTGTGCCCCCAGAAAGATAATCCCAATTCAGGCAGGGTTACCTATGGTTTTAGACTATCTGGTACACTTATTGTCCTTAGGTCTGAGACCTTCAACCCTAAAGGTACACCTGGCAGCTGTGTCAGCTTGCATATCAGCAGGTAAAGACAAGTTCTTGGCCTCACAATCTGCTTTTAAAAGTTTTTTTAGGAGCCGTAATCATCTGTTCCTCCGTAAGGGACCCAGTCCCTTTATAGGATTTAGAGATCTGCCTTGCCCAGTGTATGGAGGCTCCTTTCAAACCTATGGTTACAGCTGATTTAAAATATGTCACATGGAAAATTACTTTCCTGACACCCATGACATCTGCCAGGAGGGTAAGTGAGATGCAAGCCATCTGTACAGATCCAAACTATATAATCTTTCTCGTGGATAAGGTAGACCCTCACACCAATTGGAAGTTTCGACCTAAGGTGGTGTCAGAATTCCACTTGAACCCATCAGTTACACTTCCTGTACTCTATGCTGAAAACTCCAGTGCAGGTGAGCAGAAATTGCACTGCCTGGACGTAAAAAATGCACTATGTCACTACATGGACTGTACAAGAGATGTCAGGTTTAGGCCACACAGCTTTTTGTTACCAGTGGGAGAGGTGGGCAAAGGTAAACCAGCAGCTAGGAAAACTATCTCTCATTGGATAGTCACCTGCATATAGTCCTGTTATGAAAAACTTGGTAAAATACCTTCCAGAGGCCCATGGGCACATTCCACAGGGGGGACCTCTGCCTCTGTGGCAACTACAAGGGTTATCCCCCTTTATAAATTTGTAAAGCAGCTACCTGGAAAATAGTGCACACCTTCACAAAGCACTACTGCCTTGACATACAATCCAGGAGGGATGATAGTTTTGTAACTGTTGTTTTGCAGAACTTTTTCCTAAATAGGTTCTAGACCCATCCTCCCAAGATACTGCTGGAAGTTATCATTTGGATAGCTACAGGGTTTTTTCCTTCCTTAATTTTTCTTCTTCCTCCTCCCCTGGTGGAGTCAATGCATCTGCCGACTTGCACTGCCACAGCTTGTACCCCCGGCAGGAGCAAGCTACTCGACCCAGCAGCAAGGGTCACTGTGGTGGCAGAACATGTGCCAGTCCTCCCTGACTGAGATGTAGTACCAAGTGGCAGCTGTCTTGGCTTCAATGTGACTGTCCAGGCACAGGAATGACAGTACAGTGCGCTGCTGTTGGGCCATCAGGACAGCCTTTAAACAAATATTTTAAGACCTACTTTATTTTTTTCTTGTTTTGTTTATCCGCTTTTGTCTTGGCTGGCCCCTCTCACACCAACCCTCCCCACATCCATCATCCAGCTTCTCCTGGACTTACCCTTCCCGAGTCCCCACAGCCCTCCCCACACCGTGGCAGGGTGGCCTGTCATAGATCCACTTTGGGAGGTGCCTTGGTCACTGGAGCAGGGCCTGTGGAGGGTCGGTGCTCATCCCATAAGCCAGGATGTGTTTTCCAATTTTCTTGTTCTGCCCCTAGGAGCATGCATGCAATGACGTCTAGGGTGACATCACGTACCTAGGAGCATGCATGCAATGATGTCTAGGGTGACATCACATGCTCTTCCGCACGTGCTGCCACTCCTTGTCCTCTGTTTGTGGCTGCTAACATCCTGCCCCCAGCCACTGCCAGAGGCCAGGCATGCACTGGCTGTTGCACCACCCCCTCCCCCTGGAGGAGGAGAGCAGTCCCCTGGACATTCTAGCACTGCCTGGACAACCCTCCAACACCCTGAGTTTGCTCCTGAACCCAAGTTGTTGGCGCCACAAGCGGTAGCGCTACTGCTGCTCTGGTGGACCAGCTAGACCTACTTTGTTTTTAAATATTTAAGACTTTGCAATAATGGTATGAGTTTTATAGGTAATGAATTCAGTAGGCATTGTAAGGCAATAGATCAAACAAAACAACATAGCAAATACTAAACAGTAACAAAGAATATAGATTGTGTCTGTAGAAAAAGACTCAGAAGCCAATCCAATCTGCCCATTTTCCTGCCAGCTCCCTGATGAGATGGCCTTAGAGATCCAATAGCCCTATTGGCTAATCCTCACTACCTTCCCTAGGCATCCCTTCCGGTCTTTTGCCTGTGGGTTCTGATATTCCCTCATATATGTCCCACCCAAGTTTAAACCCTGTTACAGTCATGGCTTCAACACCCTCTCTGAAGAGTCTGTTCCATTCTGCTGCCACCAACTCCATTAAGAACCTCCTGAATCTCTTCCATCCAGTGCCCTCTAGTTACTGTGCCCTCATTCCTCAAGAACAGGTCCTAGCGATCCACTCTGTTGATTCCTCGCACAAACTTATGTGTCTCAGTCATATTCCTTCTTCCCTCCTGGCCTTCATTACATACACGTCAAGTCAACCTTTCTTCATATGACCTCCCCTGCTGTCCCTGGATCATCTTTGTGGACCTCATTTGTATGGTCATGATGAGGTCCCTTCCTTTCTTGGTGTAACCCACTCCTAAAAGGGGGCTTACCTTTGGCTGTCTCTCTGGAGCACAGCTACTGCCTTCCCCAGCACCACTCCTTCACCCAAGTTCCAGTCCAGACTGCAGCTGCAGGACCCAGAGCTGGACTACACACTGTAATTTGTTCTGTGGGCTTGTTCAGTGCTGTGTTCACCGTGGCTGGTGTGCCGCCACCTCTCTTCACTCAACCAGCTTGGGAAGCCCACAGCAAGGTGATTGCTTAGTTTCAAGCAGCTCTCAAAGCTGCACAAAGTACAAAACTGCTTCTCCCCTAGAAGCACAAACATTAGAGACTAGTTCTGCTCTTCAGAACAACTAAAGTAGTATATTATGCCCCTGTAAAACTGACATCCATTTGGAGCTCAGCTCTACAGAACAGCTGAAGTGCAAGTTGGATCAGAACTTGTATGCATGCTTTTGCCCTGGAACTGATAGCGACTAACAGCCAGGGGTTTAGCATAATGAATAATGCATAAGATGCTAGCCATTGATATTTTGGTCCCTTGAGTTCTTCACAAGGGTAAGCCATGGACAATACAGCAGTTTTTGTCTGGAAGAAATCTCTGAGGAGAGGAGAGTGTTTGTGAATAGTTTCCAATTGCTATTCCTGGGTGGCTACAAAGTTTGTCCAAAACAGACTTGAGACCCCTGAAAAAGGGGATTAATGCAGCTAGAGTGCCAACATGGGCTCTAGCACTGAATTAGAGCAGGGGTTACCTTGAAAACTGCTCTGCATCTGTGAAGGTGGTGAGCCACTGCCTTCTGCTGCTGTTAGAATTTTATCCTGACAGAGGATCAAACTAGTTGAGGTCCTGAGTTACTGCCTGCCTGTTGAGGTCGGTGAAAGCAAATCTCTTTCTGAGGTTAAAAGCATCATTGCCATTCAGAGCATCAAGACCTATACCCCTCACCGCTCACCACCGGAAGCACATGGGGTCTGCCGCACCTGTAACCAGCCTATAGAACAGAGCTCCCATCCTCTAAAGTCATGGTAAAACTAGGTAAAAACTTTTATTTTTATACAGGATAGCAATGTCATTAGGGATAATTCCTTGTTTACAAGACAATCCCTGTAAAAGAAAGGAAGGGACCTCATCATGCCCTGCACCTTTCACCACTGGAGCACAGTGGGTCTGCCACACCAGTATACAGCCTACAGAAAAGACCATCCAGTCATGATCTGCTTAAGCAGGGGAGATGTCCCCATGGAAACAGCACCCACTTGTCATCTAAAGGTCATGAGTACTGGATTTTACCCACAGAACGTATCATTCCTTTTGTTTAGCTAGTTAGGTAGATACTTTCTGAGCATTTCTGGGTGACCGTAGAATCAAGCCCACAGCTACAGCTTATAGCCAGGAGCAAAATAAATAAATAAAAACTGTTTTACTTGCCATCCAATTGTGCAATTTGCCAGTCAGCAGCTGAAGTCAACAACGGATATTACACCAGACCGCAGCAAGGTCCAAACATCGCAGACCTGCATCTCTGCCTGCATGTGCACACTCAAACTATAATTGGCAGCTGCCAGAGGGACTGTGGGGTTAATTGGGGCACTAGTGGGGGGCAGAGGTGTTGAAACATGCCTTATGGTAGGGGGTGAATGCTAACTGCTGTCTTTGTTTATTTTTATCCTTGCTTCCCTTGTTACTGCCTGCCTATTCTCCAACCCCTACCTTGTTCTCCAACCCCAAAATAAATCCATTAGTTGTTTATTTGCAACTGCTAACATATTTTGACATTATTATCTTGCTCTTCATTTGTCTGCTTAGCGTGATAAGTGGAGTGGGAGTTGTGTTATTGTATTCCCTGCCACAGATGGTGGGGGGCTGTATTTATTTCCTGTGGGGAAACATCCTGGCAGCACTCTGTCATAAGGATCCCCATAGGTGGAGGTAGCACAGCACTTTCCAAGCCCATTTCTAACCACGAACCCAGGCGCCATTCACATGAAGTCATAACAGACTTTGCCTATTAACACTCTTCATGGGTTGGGATGGTTATATTGACATGTGCACTTCAGAACTCTGTGCAGAAGACCAGGTGTGGCCTTACCAGGGACCTGAACATGTGACCACAGTGCAGAGTTTGAATGTTGCCATTCTTTTTTTTATTATATATACAGTTTTGCACCCCAGTTTTCTCCCACCCCATCTCAGTGTGAACATGCTCATGTGGAGACACATGGAGGCATGCATACATCACATTTGAGACACCTTCCCTTCATGTTGCCTCCTCCACCTGCAGGCTTGAGCCTGTCGCTAAGGCTGGCCCCCAGATCTCTCTTCTGTTATCTGCACCACCATTACTTCCTCCATACAGTAGTCCTTTTTATGGTTCTTTCTACCAATAAGCATCACTTTGCACTTTTCTGGATTGAACTTTAGTTGCCAAAATCTGGAGCACTTTTCCAATATTTCAGGTCTCTTCATTTCTTTAACTCCCTCCACAGTGTCCGCTCAGCCGCAGATCGTCATATCAGTAGACACCTTATTCTGGAATCTCTCTTCTGTATCACAAATGAAGATATTGAAGAGCACTAGTATCAGAACTAATCCCTGTGGTACCCTACTCATGCCTCCCCTGGGCTCTGAGTGTGCCCCATTGCTAACAACCCTCTGTATTCTGCCTCCCTGATAGCTCCCTCTACACCTGTTCAGTTTGTTCCCTACCCACAAGTCACCCAGCTTTTTTATTAGCTTTCTGTGTGGGACAGAACTGAAGGCTTTGCTAAAGCTGAGGTACAATACATCCACTGCTTGGCCCTTGTCCACTGCCTTTGTGACCCAATCAAATAAGTCAATCAGGTTAGTTTGGCAAGATCTCCCAGCTACAAACCTGTGCTGCCTCCTGTTCTGCGACCCATTTGCTTCCAAGAATTCCACAGTTTGTTCCTTAATGATGGTTTCCAGCAGCTTGCCAATAACTGAGGTTTGACTGACTGGTCTGTAATTTCCTGGGTCATCCCTATCACCACTCTTGTGAAGCAGCACCACATTAGCTACCCTCCAGTCTGCTGAAACTACCCTTCCCCTTCTCCAGGGAACAGTTGAATAGATTTGTCAATGGTGCTTCCAGTGTCTGTTCCACCTTATTTAGCACTCTAGAATGCAACCAATCAGGACTAGGTGCTTTGCCCACCTTGAGAGTTTGAGACACCCGAGCACCCCTACTTCCAAGACTGGCCCTAATTCCAGTCCTCTCACACCCTCTCTTTAGCCTACACTGTGGTAGTGGCACCCTTCTTTATAGTAAATACCGAATAAAAGTAATTCATTAAATCAGCCTTTTTCTTATCCTCCTCCATCCATGTCCCTTCCTACTTTAATCTGATAGCATCCTCATTAGTTTTCCATTTTGTCTTATGTACCATTGACTGGGTCACAAGGTCAGTTCATAAACGGCAGGCAGAAGATTTACTCTGCTTTGATTTCAGTAGGGCCTTTGACTCAGGCCACACAGGAGACTGTTGAGAAAGCTAGAGGAAATGGGAGTGGGGAGTGAATGGTCAGATGGATAGGGAACTGGTTAGGAGAGAGGAAACAGAGTGTAATAGTAAACAGGGTCAACTTGCACAGAGGTGTCACAAGCTGGATACCGCAAGGGTCAGTCATAGGACTGGTCTTGTTCAATATGTTCATTAGTGACACAGAGGAGGGTACTCAGGGCAAGTCAGAAAAGTTACATACTTACCATAAATGAAAGCTCTTCAGGAATATCTTCTCTATAGAGTGCCACTTATGGATCAGAGCCAGAAGGTGCTAGGACCTGGTGGAAACCAGAACATTTGGGGGCTAGTTGCATGGGTATGCCCCTCATACACATTACTTGTGCATGCCCACTGGTATATAGCAGTGTCCAGCCCCAACCACCTCAGTACCCTTTTTACTGATGAGAAGAGTAGCATGAAAATCAAACCTATGAGCAACCTAACCACTAACTAAAGGTATAAGATAGCCCTGTTGGTCCCTATAAGAAGGGCCAACAACTCCAACATAAAATGAAGTGTCTGGACTTTATCAAAAACAAGCAAATTAGGAAATTGTTCAATATACTGATAGTAGCAGCAGTTAAGAGTATTATTTTGCACTGATATAATAATAGACTATTTTTGTTACTTCTCAAGCCCAGCTGAGCACTATTGTGAATTGTTCTACTGTTTTATATACCCAGGTTCTTGCTTTTCGAAATAGGTAATTTCCTGACTGTCAAGATTATGTAATGTCTCTGCTGTATGGATTAGATACACTGTTTCAATAAAGCTGAGTTAAAAAAAAAAACACTCAGTGTCCTCACAGCCCTTACCTATTGAAAAAGGGTGGAAGAAAGGCAGTATAACACAATAACAATACTGCAGGGAGTCTACAGGATGCAGGATGTGTTGTGGTACTCAGGGCTGCAGCTATGAATTTTGGGGCCCCGGACAAGTCACTTGAAATGGTCCCCTGTTTCCTAAACCAGCTAATGCCAGGGGCAATGCCAGCTCCTCAGGTGGGCCCCTCCTGAGCTCAAGGCCCCGGACAACATCTCCACTTCCCCCCATTACTGCAGCCCTGGTGGTACTCTGTGGAGAAAATCTTCAGTTACAATAAGCAACTTTTCTGTTTTTCAAGAGTAAATCTTCTCAGTAGAGTCCCATTTATGGGTCAGAGTACCACGCTTCAGAAAGCAGTCCTCAAGCCTGGGGAGGTTGGGTCTTGGACTCACTCAGGAAAGCAAGCCATTCAGTATAGCTCTTCCAAAGCTGGCATGCTACTTGGAATGGGCATCCAAAGCATAGTGTATGGGGCAAGTATGCAAAGTGTTTCAAGTAGCAGCCCTTCAGATCTGGGCAATGAGCAATAAGCAGAGCTCAACTAGTGAAGTGGATACTGCTCTTGTGGAATATGCACAGACAGAGCCCTCAGAGCCCTCTAATTTTGCTCCAGCCATGGTGCAGCAGTGGTGGAGGCAGTTCAAAGCCCAGCCAGACAGGCATTTGATAGTGACAGGGAGACCCTTTCAATTAGGTTTGAAAGAGACAAACAGCTGCTTTGAATGTCTGTAGTCCTTATTTCTATCCAGGTAGAAACT
This sequence comes from Neoceratodus forsteri, assembly GCA_016271365.2. NCBI lineage: Eukaryota > Metazoa > Chordata > Ceratodontiformes > Ceratodontidae > Neoceratodus > Neoceratodus forsteri. The sequence continues at coordinate 472,219,649 of JADMNL010000022.1, read as the reverse complement.
CAGGATTCTTTTAACATCAAGGGATTGGAATGTTCTTTCCCCTTCATTCTGAGGGTTGGAAAAATATGTAGGCAGCACCAATGACTGGCCCCAGTGGAACTCTGACACCACCTTAGGTAAAAACTTGGGATGTGTGTGCAGGACTACTTTGTCCTTATGAAAGACAGTATACAGAGGATCTGTGACCACAGCATGGATTTCAGATACTGAGCACAGAGATGATTGCTACTATAAATATTGTTTTCCAGTTCATGTCACAAGTCACAACTGGCTCGAAAGGTGTGCGAGTGAACATATCTAACACAAGACTGAGATCCTAGGAAGCAACTGGTTTCCATAGTGAGGATCTAGTGTGCAAGATTCCTCTGAGGATCTCTTAAAATATGTATAGAGTTGTAGATAACATTATCAACCGAATTTGATATCTGTAATTTATTACTGCATATGTACTGTTATTCTTTTCTGTAGTTTTGAATGTTATTTCCTATCTCATTGTTGTTATTGAAAATCAATAAAAACTTATAAAATAAAAAAAAAAACAGTGGCAACTGAGCTAATGTAGTGTCAGTGACTCAGTAGGTGGCACACTCGCCTCTGAGGCTGGAGATCAGAGGGCTGTGGGTTCAGTTCCCACATATGGCACTTGGGTTAATATCCCAGTACTGACACTCTAGTGCAGCATGAGAGGGGTGCTGCACTTCTGAGGTGCCGTCTTTCGGATGAGAAGTTAAACCGAGGTCCCATCTGCCTGGATTGGTGGTAGTTCAGGTGGATGTTAAAGATCCCACGGCACTTATCGAAAAGAGTAGGGAAAGTTTTATTGAAGAAACAACTTAACAGAGAAGAAAACCATAACTATACAGGTAAATGACAACAGAGAATTCACGTAACAGGAAAATCAGAATCAGTAATCCAACGTAACAGGGTCCATAATTCCAGTAGGGATGCTGACGGCAAAAGCTTCACTTCAGAAAAATTTATGTCCTTCAAATCATGTTCAATTCTTTGAAAAATGGTAACAAGGGATACATCCTGGTGTTGTACATTAAAAAGACATTGAGCATTCCATATATGACATTTGATAATCGCAAAAAGCAAATTCAAAGTGTTCACATTCCAATGTGTCCAAGAAGGTAGAAAAAAAACATACATCAGCATTTCATAAGCTATTGAAGTAAACAAAGGTTCTCGCCATCTGGCAGCTAATAAGATCCAAAAATTGGTAATAGAAGAACAAAAAAAGAGAAGGTGTGATATAGTTTCTTCCTGCTGCTGGCATCCAGGTCTAGAACAAAGCCTATCTTGTAATGTTTTATGTTTATGATTATGTTTAACATTAATACATTCATGGCAACTTAGCCAGTGTAAATTCCACATCTTCTTTGGAATCCTAGAGTTACGAAGTAAAGTGTGTAGAGCAGTGAAATGCAGGCCGGGACATTTGGGAAAAACTACAACATTTAAACAGACACGATCCACTAAATATCTATATAAGGCTTTTCTAGAAATAGTCACCATCATATGGCTAGTAACCTGCCACTGTTTCAGATGAAGAAAAGTGTCCCTAACATAAGCAGGATTCTGGGGGGAATGTGTCAAAACTGTCAATTTATTGAGTTCCCATTTGTGAAACCAAGGACCGCAGGAGGCAAGGAACCAAGGCTCTCACCCCCTATCCAGGTTAACCAGAAGAGTCCTAACATTAGTGAATAAAAAAATACTAGTATAAACAAAATAGGTTGAACCATGGCAAGGCCACCGTCCCGAATGGGTAGATATGTGATCGGGCGTTTAATGGGGTTGAGGCGGCTGCTCCATAGAGCCTGAAAAAAGAGACTAAGCAATCTAGTTTCAAGTTGTCTTGGGGGGGGGGGGACATATGCCAGAAAAAGGAATATAGGGAGTAAATAAGTCTTAATCATATAGATCCTCTTTTTTTTACACATCTTCCAGGAATTTCAGCAGAAAACCATGGACTGAGCATAGTCCATTTTGGATGTCCAATTAAGGGTGTCCAAAGGGCCAGTTCCATATAAAATGTCCAAAATTCTAATTGGCTCATCACTAACCGAGAAGTCAACAACATCAAGCTCACCTAGGGATGGAGGACTTAGTCTTTGACCTATGCATTTAACAAGATTAAGTGTTGCACCAGAAACAGCCTCAAACCTGGCACAATGCTGTAAAGCAGAATGTACTGAAGCAGCATTCGCCACCATCAGACTCATATTGTCTGCATAAGCTATAATGGAATGAGGGGTGGAGGAAAGTTGCAGAACTGATGAAGCCACATTAATGGAACGAAATAACAGGTCTGAAAAGAAAACATATAGGAGCGGGCTAAGGAGGCGCCTTATCTAACTCCTCTGTGTAGAGGAAGCATAGGACCTTTCCATTCATTAACTAGGGGGACAATAGTGGCAGATCGGTAAAGTAGTTGAAGTCTGGCAAGGGTACATTCAGGGACTTTATAATGACATAGAGTAGACCATAAAAAATCATGGTGTACAGAATCAAAAGCTTGTTGCTGATCTAGGGAAAATATGAAGCATTGTAAAATATTGGAGATACCATGTTCAATCAATTCCCGAAGCAGAATAATATGGTCCTGTTTGCATCTCCCAGGGACGCTGCACGATTGTGCAGTGGAGATTACATAGGTGGCCAATTTAGAAAGTCTAAGTGCCAAGATTTTAGTCAATATTTTGAAATCAGTGTTTAGAAGACACAGAGGTCTCCAATTGGAGAGTAATCTTTGATCACCTTTTTTATATAAGTAAAATAAACAACCCATGTTGAAATCCAAAGGGAGATTATCATAATGTAATATGGAATTATACACCATTGCCAATTCAAAACACAGGTCAGTAGAAAGTATTTTATAGAGCTCATTAGGGAGACCATCCAGGCCCAGTGTTACTCCTGGGCGTAAAGACCTGATTACTGCTTGTACTTCTTGGGCCGTATATCACACTATCTAACATGTCTATAGCAGAGGAGGGAATATCAGGAAGTTGTATGAAGGAAAGATAGTCTGAAATAGCAGTGGAGGGAGGAGGCATAGGACCAAACAACTTTGCTGTGTAACAAGTAACACAATGTCTTATGTCTGAAATAGCAGTAAGTTCGGAGAGGTTATCATCAAACAGTGTATTGAAGGTTTTACAATCCACCCTTTTCCTAATATTAGCATATGGGCAGACAATGTCACTGGTACCAGAGGTCCCAAAACGCTGTTGGTGCTGGATGGAGGTAGCTTTCAGAAGGTGATAGTCCTTCAGGCGCTGTCTAAGATTACTAATTTGGGTAAAGAAATCATTGCCTGTTGTGTGAGACAAAGTAAGTAGTTTCTGTAGGTGCTGCCTGGTTTTATGATAATGAAAATATAAGGAGCCATAATAATGTTTACTGTAACGTTTAAATAGAGTTTTGAGTCCATATTTTGTTTCCTGCCACCAAAACCATGGGACATCATACAAAAAAAAATACAGATTTCCGATTCTTAATATAGTCAGTCAATTGACATTACAGAAGTGAATCAGTTAAAAAAGAAGTGTTCAGTTTCCATATACCTGGACCAAAATATGTTTTCAGGGAAGGGTCAAAAGAAATGGACAATAAATTATGGTCTGAAAATTCTGCAACCTGAATGACAGCATCAGAAAGGTGGAAATGGGAAGAGATAAGAAAAAAATCAATACGGGTTGCAAGGGGGCCCTTGTGAAAAGTGGGAGTATGTCGACCCATAAATGATAAATATGCATCCTGTAATTTTGTAGAATGAAGCAATTGTCTGAAGAAATTTGTGTCACAAAACAGTTTGGCAGTTTTAGAGGCAGAAGTCCTATCCTTAGTGGACAAACCACAATTAAAGTCACCCCCAAAAACAACATTCATAGACGTGTACAAATAAGGTTGTATGAGTTTCAGCAGTTAAATCCTGTGGGTTTTGATTTGGGGAGCATATATATTAATTATCCGAAAAGGGACAGAGGAAATGAAAACATCCAGTAAAAGAAGTCGACCAGGGTATAAATCCATCATTTTGATGATAGTAACATTACGCACACTAAATAGGACACCCAAACCTGGACAAGTTTCTTGTCCAAAGGACCAATAAGAAAGTCCAGAGATCCAGGCATATAAATCTCCGGAAGGGCGTGGAAACGTACATCCTGTAAAAGGATGAGGCCAGCTGTTAAGCCGGACAAAAAGGAAAAAACAGCATCCCTTTTTGTGTGTTTCTTAATACTGTTAACATGAACAGTATGTACCAAGAAAGCAGAAGACATGATGAAATGGGGAAAACAAATCAAAAGCAAAAAAAATGGAAATCACCTAGGTCTACCTTTCCTAAGGGTACCTTCCCTGTGTTTCAATTTTGCCTTAGCTTTCCTTTTCTGAGAACCTAAATTGTCTATGGCCACTTCTGTGTCTGTAGTCACCTCAGGATGGTAAGATAGGACAGAGGAAGTGTCAGAGTCTGTGTTATCCTGAGGGTGGCGCAGTAACTCAAATTTATTGGCGTGAGTCACAGCGGTGGATTTCAGAGCCTTAGAAGAAGGTGAAGTCCCTCTCTTCGACCCCCGTGTCACTCTAGTGAAGGGTTCGGGGGGGGGGCTCCATGGAAGTCACTGAAGTGTCAAGGAATACAGGAGGAGGCACCCCTTCCAGGGCAGAAACATCAGGAGTAGTGGCAGGAGGAGGATGGGGTACAGTAGGAGTAGGCAACTCCAAAGATGGGATAGGAGCAGGCTGTTCCTGAATGAAAGAAGGTGCATCAGTAACAGGTACAATAGATTGGGGGGGTATGCGCTGAGGCACAGAAAGGGTGCTATTCAGTCAGGAGCATTGTGCAACTGTAATAAGAAATCATTGTTCCTCCCTATCAGCAAGAGTTGGGGAGTTATGAGCCGCCCAGGCGCATGTCTGAAAGGTATGCCCTAATTCATCACAAAGGACGCAGAGGGGTTCATCCACACATTGGGAACCCGTATGTCCAATGTTGCCACAGATGGAGCATTTGACCCTATCACAAATGCTACTTACATGGTCATGACAGCCACATTTGTAGCATGCCTTCAGCTGGCCAGGGTAAAAAAGTACTCCCCTGTCTTTCCCTAGCATAAAACTATTAGGTAGGTGTTGAATCCCAGTATCAGAGGTTAAAAGCATAACCCTTGCTTTCCACCCACCAGTCCAGAGATTCTTTGACTCGAAGATAGCCTCAGGATCAGAAAGTAAAGTACATCTCTGCTTTAACCACACAGTGATATCATTTAAACTCACACCCGCATTACGAAACAAAATGGTTACAGTTTTTTGTGTGGGCTTAGTCAAAGGAATGGCAAGGGAGAAGTTTCAAGCTCATGAAATCTTCTCCAAAACTTTTCCAAACCAGCTAAAGTTTTAAAACTAATGTCAAAATGGGTTTCAGAAGAAACATGTATCAAAGCATGTATTTCAAAAGCAGCAAACTTCATTTAGTCCTTTAAGAGGGTGCGACCAACAAAAAAGTGATCTGGTAGCTCAGACAAACCCCCCAAGTATTGTAGTTGGACAGCATTGTGTCTCTTGGCTTGCTGCACATGAGGTTGAAAGCAAGCAGCATATGATTTGGGAGCAGTAACAGGTGAAGAAAAGGTGGAAACAGCCAGAGTAGGGCAAGACCCAGGGCCCTGGGGAGTCTGGTGGCAAATAGGTGCAGAGGTAGAAGGTCCAAATTGTAATTTTGGATTTTGTGTCAGGAGAAGTTCATCAGGCAGGGAGAGGTCAAAAGAATCAGTCAGCAAGTGTGAATCTGGAGGGGCAACAAAGTCATTAGTCTCAGGTAACCATGTACGAATCAGAGAGGAACCAGAACGCCAGGTCCAGACAGTCAGATCCTTCTCCCACCCTGCTGCTGCAAGAGCTGACTCCATGGACCATTCATTTGTCAACTGTGCATTAGGTTAGTCAGATGGAGGTAACGAGGTAGATAAATCATTAGATGAAGAGCTTTTCTTTGTACCTGATGAAAGCAGAGCGAGAGGAGCAGTCCACATAGCCGTTCGGGAGTGGGGAGAAACCGCAGAAACAGGCAAAGAATGCGGAAATGTCACAGTCAGCAAGGAGGCATCAGAAGCCGCATTCTCAGACATTGAGTCATGGGGGAGAGTTGCAGGTAAAGAAACAGGCTGATTTTTGAGAGTCAACAATCGCTGTCTAGCAGCAAAATAACGCTGTTCTTCAAGTTGAAGTAGCAAATCCACATTCTGTGAAGTAGAAAGGGAAGACTCACTAGAAATCATTGAAGTAGAGCCAGTAGACATTATAGGTAGAACCAGGGAAGCAGATGAAGTATCTTGAGCTGAACTCTTCTCGCAGTGATCCACAGCAGTAGCAGGTGAAATATTCAAAGCCATAGAAGAAATCATTTCAGCAGACATTAAGACAATATTGTCAGTAGTTGTGGTCTCTCTCAATACAGAGACAGGGGAGGAGACCATCTCCTCTGCCTCCAACACTTCCATGTTCTCCACAGTTCCTCCATGGACGGCCATCTTGGCAGAGTGCCAGGATGTAAGGGGACCCTACCACAGAGTAGGGGAATTTCCCCAGTGTCCTGGCCAAATTTCCCTCATTCACTGAAAAATACCACCAACAGCTTAATCCGGTTCAAGGCCAGTTGGCATTCATCTATATCCCCTTCCCCGGGTTGTGCCTGAAAATAGGCAGGATTGGTCTAGTGCACTTACCCGGTCAACAAAAATTAAATAAAAACAAAAATAAAATAAATAAAATGTTAGGGTGCCCACAGATTCACGATGTGTTAAAACAGCAGACAAGTAGACTGTAACTGTGGAGAACTATAGCCCTGAGTCTGACAGGTCCAGTAAGGATTCTAAAACCTTTTTAAAAGAACACCTAAAATGACCCATGAGGATTTTTTTAATTTTAATATTTGATTACTGGGTAGAAAACCTGAGGGCATCAAATGCCTGTTTTCATGGGTGACCCGGATACAACAACAACAACACAATACAATACAGTACAAATGACAAGTAGATTAATTAAAACAAGAACAAGTTGAACGAGGAAGACGAATCTGCGCCAGACATTTTTTTAAAACATACAAGAATTACAAGTTAAGATACTGATAGGCAAGTCATTCCACAATTTTACAACACGAAAGGTCCAGAACCTTTGACCTTGAGATGACTTATAAGAGTGAGGGTTCAGTTTGCCAACTTTGTTAGAAATGAATGAAATAGGTATTTGAGCACCTAATAACCTTTTCAGAAACAACAGGCTAAAATAATTCACCCTTTGCTCAAAACACAACCATCCTAACATATTATACAAGGTACAGTGATGAGTTAAGTGAGAAGACAAACTAGCAAATTTACAAACTGAATGAAACAATGTTCCCACATAGAGCAAGTTAGTACTAGACACTGCAGAATAAATCAGGAGACCATAATCAATAATCAGTAACAGTAAAGACTGAGCCAAAACCTTTCTTGAATAAGCAGACAAACAGTTATAGAATGAACTGTTTTCACAACATAGTTAATGTGTTCCTGATATGTTAAGTGCTGGCTCAATATAATTCCCAAGTATTGAAATTATGTAACATGTTCAATTTTAGCACCAAGTACATTGTGAAAAGAAGGTCATGGTCCTAAATGACTTAATTTGTGTTGAGAACCAAAAACTAAAGATCTGGTTTTGCTAACATTAAGCAACATTCCATTATCTAATAGCCACTGTTGAACATTCAAGAAATCTTTCTGTAAATGAGTACTGACTTCCAAAGGATCATTTCCAGACCGATATAATATAATCTGCATACATAATAATAAAATTATTTTCATCCTGTATAGCAGAGGGTAATACATTCAACAAAATACTAAACAAAAGGGGCCCCAACATCAGTCCCTGAGGAACACCCATACTTATATCAATCAAAGGTGCAGTAACTGAGCCTAAAACAACAGATTGTTTTTGATTAGATAGTGTGAGAACCATTGTACCACATTGGCAGATAAACCAGTTTCCTCCAGACAAATTAACAAATGATTATGATTAACAAGATCAAATGCTTCTGACAAATCCAGAAAAAAAATGCACCTACTATATCGCCTCTGTTCAAAGTTTTGTGAAGAACATATATGAGTACCATAGTAGCACTTGAAGTACTATAATTTTTCCTAAACCCATGCTGATATGGTGTTAATACATTTCCAAAATCAAGAAACTCTTTTACCTGCTCAAATACTATTCATTCCAGAACCTTGGACAGAGGGGCTAACAGTGAGACTGGTTGATAATTCTTGGAAATGGTTCGATCATCAGACTAATATATTGGAACTGCAGCAGCTTGCTTACAACGTTGCAGAGCTTCCACGTAACTCAAAGAATGATTAAACAAAATATTAAATGGTAGCACCAGTAAATCTGACACCAATCCAAATAAGTATATGTAACCGAGTTACTAAAGGTGCCTTTAAGACACCGTGAGCGTGCACATGCCCTTATGTTTTTTCATGCCTATCAGGCATGAGGGAGAGTGGCAGTTAGTCAGTTGTGAGGAGAGTGTGCAAGAGGGAGCATCTCGGCGGCTGAGTGGGCCGGTGGCCCATGTTAAGGCCGGTTACAGGCTCATGTATGAGGATCGCTAGCCCCTCTACTTGAAGTATGGCAGCAGAAGCAGTTTCCCACCATCCACTGGTGGGGCAGAAAAAGGAAGGAAAGGCAGAAATTCTGGAGAGAGGAGGCGAGAGAGACGTCTCCTCAGCTACGTAAGTGTTACGGTGGTTGCTAGAAGGGGCCCAGACATTCAGGTGGCAGCTGGATCTATGGAGGGGTATGAGGTGGCAGCTCTTATCCTTTTCGCTTCCTTATGTCCACCAGGTAAAGACTGTCCAAGTTGTTTGTATCCCCTGTAGTTTTACTGTTTGGAAGGTAGACCCTCCTCCCCGATGTCCTCTTGTTTGGGTTGGGTGCAGGGAAGCCTAGGTGACTGTACATGTATCTGGGATAAATTAAAGATCTGAATCCAGCTATCCTCCGTAATAGAACTCCACCACAAGGTTGTAAATGTTACTAACTGCCCCTCTGGTGGGGAAATCATCAGGCTCTCTCTCAGTGTCAGGAAAGTGGAAGTGAGTTTCCCCAGTTTCTTTTCCAGGAAAGGGAAACTCATATTTCAGTCAGGCAGAATTGAGATGGTATCAAGTTGGGAACCAGCAAGAACTGCCCCCCTGCTAAGGGTTGAAAGCAAGTAATTGTAGAAGCCTTTTAGCTACAAGTAAGGTGGCAGGTTGGAGGTTCGAATCCCCTTTTTTCATTTAAGAAAATGTGCCACAACGGATGTCGTAGTTTGAAACAGTGAGTTCAGTAAAAGTGCACTTAAGTAAATATGTTACCTCGAGAAAAATATGGTTTGAGCATTTTAAATGCAAAAAAACAAAATGGGTTGCCAGTTGCATCCAAAAGTTGTATGGAACTTGGATCGTTGAAATGAACTGCATGCTTGTGTTGCCTCCTAACCCCATGTTTTTCAGGACTGAGGGAAAAACAAATAAACAGTGAATGTCTGAGGTGAAGTCGGACTCCATCTCTGCTTCGGTGGTCTCCAGCTGCCTAAAATTCAAACCTAAGTTATCACAAGGTCAGTAATCACCTAAATGTACATTTGAAGTTGAAAAGTGACCCACGGGGTCAAATCCCCTCCCTCCCTCTCTGAGACTTTATACCATCAACCCCTAGACATGAGGGTGGTGGTGAGGGTCTGCCCTGTCTTCTAGTCAGGTCTACTGTATGAAACTATTAAGCCTAAAAAAGCAAATAACCCCATGGACTGGTGAATTGTCTTCTGTGTGGCCTGTATATAGCCGGAGTGAATTTCTAATAAGAAGAGGTGGTAGTGGTTACAAATATGGGGGTTGTCGGTCCGGGATTCGAAATGGCACGGAAAATATCAAGTTTTAAAGTAAACAAAGTACCTCAGAAATAGAAGGAAGGCCAAAGTGCTGTTAGTAGTTTGGAGTAGCTGGCTAGGGCAAGGCCTCGTGAGGAGACAAAATGGTGGAAGAGCTCATACTGTGAAACGTGGCGCATGCATAAATAATTGGTACAGGAGGAAGCTGATTGGAGGAATGGCTAATGAGTTGGAAGAATTCTAGAAGGAGGTCAGGTGGCTTCTGAGTAGAATGCAGGAGATTTTGAAGCATTTGGAAGAGTTCTTAGTACCTGAGAGAATTTGTTGGAGTAATATACAGCAAATTGTTGGGGAACAAAGTCGACGATTGCTGCAGAAAAAAGCAAATTCAATCTATTTGTTATTAGCAGAGGTTGAATAGTGGGACAAATCACCGAGTGGCTGGAAAATAATATGGTGTAAAGGGAGCATGTGGTTGGAGAGCCAATAATAAGAGTAATAGTAAATGAAGTCCACAGTGAAGAAAGGGGGGTTACTAGTTGGGTATTGCAGGTTTCAGTACTGGGGCCGGTCCTTTTTAATGTCTTTATAAGTGACATTGCAGAGGGACTGGAAGGGAAAATATGTCTCTTTGCAGATGACACAAAGATCTGCAACAGGGTTGATACACAAGGTGGGGTGAAAAGGGACTTGGCAAGGTTGGAGGAATGGTCAAATGTATGGCAGCTTAGATTCAATGCAAGAAGTGCAAAGTAATGCACCTGGGAAACAAAAACCCAGGGGAAGGGTACACAGTGGGGGGTTAGATACTGACAACAACAAAAATGGAAAGGGACCTGGGAGTAGTCATATCAGATGACCTAAAGGTGGGCCAACAATGTGAGATGGCAGTAAGGAGGGCTGGGAGGATACTGGGATGCATAGGGAGAGGCATCACCAGTAGAAAACAAGAAGTTGTTGGCCCTCTGTATGGACAGTTGGTAAGACCACATCTGGAGTACTGTGTACAGTTCTGGAGACCCCATCTCCAGAAAGACATAGACAGGGTGGAGGCTGTCCAGAGGAGGGCAACCAAAATGGTGCAGGGTCTGCACCAGAAGATATATGAAGAATGACTAAAGGAGCTTAAGATGTATAGCCTCGAGGAAAGGAGGGAGAGGGGGGACATGATAGAAACTTTCAAATACCTCAAGGGAATCAACAAAGTCCAAAAGGGTAACATCTTTCAGAAAAAGAGATGTGCAAGAACAAGGGAGAACAATTTGAAGACAGAGAGGGGACAGCTCAGAGGTAATGTAAGGAAGTATTTCTTCACAGAGAGGGGTGCAGATGCATGGCACAGACATCAGGTAATTCTAGCTGGGGGCAGGAGGAAGTAGACTGTTGGTTAACTAGGATCTGCAGCTTATCCGTTAATTAGGGAAATGGGCAGTCTAGGTGGGCCAAGTGGTCCTTATCTGCCATCAAATTCTATGTTTCTATGTTTCTGTTTTCTGGAGGATTTGTGACCAGGACGGTAACTGTCCCTGAAAGATCACATAGTTGGCTATGGGACATATTGGAGAGCGGTGGTGCTGGTGAGGCATGTTTATTTTGTTATCGCAAAGGGAGTGAAGTGATCAGACAGCCTATCTGTATTTCGTGTGCGTGTGGAAAAACTGAGAAAGGACCTTCTAATGTGCAAATGCAGGAAGAGGATGTTGACCCCAGTGCCAGCATCTCAGGAACCGTGGACATGGCCCGCCATTGTATCACATACTCCCGTTACTGAAATTGTACAGGCAAAGATGGAGCCTTTGGAAAACTGGGAGGAGTTGGAAGCCAGTATTCTGGTGGAACAGCCTATGATGGTGTCTGGGCCTAGCTATCTGCCCAGCCCGACACCGTCGCTGAGTGCCCAAGAACCTCCTCGTGGCAGAGGGAGGAGCCGAGGGTTGACTCCTGAGTTGCAGAGTACTGCTGCAAGGTATGTGAGGGACAGACCTGGGCAGTCAGATTCACCTACGGTGGCGGCACAAAGCTTACCAAAAGCAGGAAAATCTCCAGATAAAACTATCAACCCTCCAGAGTTGAGTGTAACACCAAAACAGCTGCCTAGAAAGCTAGAAGGAGAAAAGCCATTAAGATCCCTGTGTGTCTCCCCCACAGAGCAGACTGTTACCAAACAAAATGAAGAGCCTGATGTGATTATTGAAGCTGTGGAACCTGGGTCTGCATCGGACAGTGAGGGCAGAGATGATCACAGGGAAGTGCTGTCTATTTATGAACCACCAATGGCAGGGATCACATAGATGTTTGAAGATACAGTAATAGAGAGGAATATTCCTAGACCATATGCCATGCCTATGCTGGGTATATTGGAAAATACACCCCTCCTGCCAATAGCTTGTAAGAGGTAGCTAGTGGACATTGACTCACGCCACAACTTAGATTTAAATGTGCTGCACTATCGAGATGGAGTGTGGTTACCAAAAGGACAGGCTCCCAGACCTGCAATAAGATCCCTGCCAGAGTGGAGACAGGCCAAACGCTGGTGCAGGAGATATTTTCAAATTGAATTCCCTGGGATGAAGTATCCTTATGTTATTGAAAGAATCTTGGATTTAACTGAATGTTGTCGAACTGACTGGGTTTTCTCCGGGGGTAGTTGAGAAGGTGCACATGAAGAACCGAAGTGATGTTCGAGATGCATCTTACAACAGAGTAAAGGTGACATCCCTTGCTTGAGAGATGCTAGTAGCTACTGCCTGGGAGGGAATTACCCTGTTCAAAACCTTTGCCTTAGTACAGGACTGAGTGGGACATCAGATTAAGTACTATGTGGTACATCATGACAGCAGAGGTATGGCGTGCACCAAGCCAGACCCTTGTTTTTATTTTGCCCCCCAGGGATCTCGTGGCAAAATATAAACCAACATCACATGCTGTAACCCCTTAGACTTCATTGCACCCCTTGGTGCAGAAGACAGATAACACTGACAATGAACACTGCTTTATATGTTGATGTTGAAAAAAATCAAAACACTTTAAGAGACTTTTTTGCATTTTTTCCAGCTTTCACAATATTGTAATTTTTTTACTCTAATGTAAAGTTTAAATGTTATTTAGATTTAAGCAATAATGCCCGACAGGGTGTGTATCGTGCTGGGATAACGTCACGCCTCAGGTGCTTGGGCACGAGGCTGCAGGCTGAGTGCATCCAACGACTGAGGTGTGACGTTATCCCAAATGACACACACCCTGGAGGGCATTATTACTATTATACAATGGCTCGTTGTTATACAGAATAAAAAAATAATTTTAAAGATGTTTTTGTGTGGAAAAATATTTTTGTTTTTTAAGAGAAGATGAAACAATCAAGCAGAAACAAATCAAGCAAACAATCATCTACAGGTTCACAGTGAGGCTGAGACTAGACCTGTGATGTTGTAATGGGATAACATCATGGGTCCAGACCAAGACTGACCAATCAGAGTCCAGGATTTTTTCTTGCCATTGTATAATACATGATAGATACTTTAGAATAAGATAGGAATACTGTTTAATTTACTGCTAAATCTTTAGGACTGTTAAGTAGGGACCACATAGGTATTAAGGCACTTATCCTCCAGTTGGGTTTGCCGGTTGGGATGCTCAGACTATGTTTAATATAGCACCCCATGGACAGTTTATCTTTGGACTATAAGCAGGGAGGTAAAGTGCCACCCCAGTAGTATTTTTCCTATTCCAGAGTAGTTTAAGTTTAAATAGGTAGGCAGAGAAAGTGTAGTAAGGCAGTGGTAAAGTGTTTCTATGGGGGCAAATGGAAATTACATACTTACCGTAATTGTTGATCTTCTTGGACAAAGTCTCCACCACTCATTCACACTAATGGGAGTACGCCGGAGGCACTAGGACCCAGCAGAAGCCAACCCTTTTCAGGAGGGCCAGCGCCGAGATGGAGCCACGAGGAAGCAGCACCGTGAGACAGGTGCAGCGTAACCAATCTAGAGAGGACTAACCTAAAAATCGGACATAAGATAGTCCGAATGACCTGTGTAAGAAGGGTCAAAGAACCAAGTCTTCACAGCCCAACAATTGAAGAAGTGAAGACCATAAACAGAGAAATGAGCTTGGGGGATGGTGGGCGGGCATGTGAATGAGTGGTGGAGACTTCGTACAAGAAGATCAAGAATTCCGGTAGGTATGTAATTTCCATATCTTCCTGGACATAAAGTCTCCACCACTCATTCACACTAATGGGAGAGTACCAAGCTAAAATAATCCCCCGAGATGGGTGGCAGGAGAAAGAGGAGCTCACTTTTAGCACAGAAGTCCATTAAGAATCATCCTGCCAAAGGACTGATGCCGTCTGGCATGGACGTCCAAGGCGCAGTGCTTAACAAAAGTGTGAACGGAGCTCCAGGTGGCCGCATTGCAAATGTCTGCAATGGGGACATTACAAATTTCTGCCAGAGATGCTGCGACTGCTCTGGTAGAGTGAGCGTACACTCTGCCTTCCAGTTTGACCTGTGCCATGGAGTAGCAGTGGCGAAGACATACCACCAGCCACACTGAAATGCACCTGACAGCAACAGGCTAACCCAGCTGGGTCGTGCTGAAGGAGACAAACAGTTGTTGAGCCTTGCAAATTTCTTTTGTTCTGTCCAGATAGAAATGCAAAGCTCTTTTCACATCCAGAGAATGAAGGGTATGCTCTCCCTCATTCTGGAAATTAGCAAAGTAGGTAGGAAGGACTAAAGGTTGACTCAGATGAAATTCTGAGATGACTTTAGGGACGAACTTAGGATGAGTCCTAAGAACCACTTTGTCCTTGTGAAATACAGTATATGGGGGGTCTGTGACCAAAGCGTGTATTTCTGGAACTCTATGAGCATAAGTAATGGCCACCAGGAAGGCCATCTTACAAGTAAGGAATTTCAACTCGCAAGTAGCTAGAGGCTCGAAAAGGTTTATGAGTGAGCATGTCTAGCACAAGGTTACTATCCCAAACTGCAGCTGGATGTTTAATGGGAGGCCTGGTATGCAGAATGCCCTTAAGAAACCTCTTAACTACCAGTAACTGAGCCAGAGACATGGAAAGTACTGGCTCAAGATATGCGGAAGTGGTGCAAAGATGAACTTTGACTGTAGAGTATTGCAGATCTGTGTTTGTAAGGTCTAAGAGATACTCCAGGACTTTATTTGGTGGGCAGGAAAAAGGATTCCAAGAGGATTTTGCACACCAGATAGAGAAACACTTCCACTTAGCTGTGTAGGTTTTTCTGGTACCCGGCTTGCATGCAGCTAAAAGAATATCTGAAACTGTATGTGAAACATTAAACCTGTTCACCTCTATCTCCTCTGGAGCCTAGCATGGAAGTGAAGAGACCTCAGGTTGGGATGAACTACAGAGCCCTGGGTCAGAAGCTTCATCTGAAGGGGAAGCAGTTTCGAAGAGGTTTCCAATAGTCTGTTGATCAGAAGAAACTAGATCTGATGAGGCCAGAACTGGGCAATGAGAATCATTCTGCTCCCCTGTGCCTCCAGTTTGAGCAGTACTCTCTGACCTAGGGGAAGAGGAGGAAATGAGTAAAGAAAACATTTTGTCCACCGTAGCCTGAATGCATCCTGACAAAAAACGCCAGGTCCTGGATTTCTGGAGCGGAAGAGAGGCAGTTTTGCGCTGAGTGGGGACACAAAAAGGTCCAGGTCTGGAGTTCCCCACTCTTTGAAGAGTGACTGAATGATGGTTAAGTCGAGAGACTACTCGTGAGGATCTGCCTCTGTCCCGCTGAGACAGTCTGCCAGTTCTTTTTGTACTCCTGGCAGGTAAACCACCTGAATCAGAGCATTGTGCTCCAGGCACCATTCCCACACTCTCATAGCTTCCCTGCACAATGGGTAAGAGTGTGCACCGCCCTGTTTGTTGATTATAATACATCACCGCCTTGTTGTCCATTTGAAGGAGAATGTTCTTGCGACAGAGTATGTCCTTCAAAGTTGCATAGAGGATGGCTCTCATTTCCAGAATGTTTATGTAGAGTTGAGACTCATCCTAGATCCACATGCCCTGGGTGTGGTGATCCTGACAGTGAGCTCCCCAGCCCATCAGGGATGCAGCCATGGTAATGGAGATCTGAGGATCCAGAGGGGCGAAGGGATACCCTTTCAGAAGGTTGTCCTCCTGAGACCACCAGGTGAGGGACCGCTTCAATGGTTCTGTCCTCTTGATGTGAAAGGACTGAGGATGAGTAGTTGGTGACCACTGAATACTGAGCATCCACTGAGTGGTTCTCATGTGAAGACAAGCCAAAGGCACTGTGAACACCAAGGATGCCATGAGACCCAGCATCCGCTGCATCAAGAGAGCTTGAACTGAGCTGTGTTCAATGATGAAGCAGGCCATCTATAAGATATCACTCCTCCTGTCCTCCGGAAGGAATGTTTTTGCACTGGAAGTGTCCAGAAGTGTTCGTATGAAGAGGAGCTTCTGGGAGGGCTGCAACTGTGACTTTTTCAGGTTCAGCAGGACTCCCATGGACATGAGGAAGTCTGGGGCCATGGCCACATCCTCCAGAGTCTCTTGTCTGGAGGGGCTTGCTAGAAACCAGTTGTCCAGATATGGGAATACTTGAATTCCGATTTTCCTTAGATGCACTGCAAGAACTGCACAGCACTTTGTAAAAACTCGAGACACCGAGGATAGCCCAAAGGGCAGGACTCTGAATTGATAGTGTTGACCCAATGCCACAAACCTTAGGTATTTGTGATGTTTTGGGTGTATGAGAATGTGTTGGTAGGCATCCTGCATGTCCAGGGAGGCTAGCCAATCGTGTTGATGAATCAAAGGTAGCAGAGTACCAAGTGATATCATCTTGAACTTTTCCTTGTAGAGGAATTTGTTTAACTTTCTAAGATCAAGACTAGGGCGCATGCTGCCAGTTTTATTTGGAACCAGAAAGTACTGAGAGTAGAAACCTGTGTTTCGCTGGTCCAGCGGAACTATTTCTACTGCCCTGTTTTTCAGAAGGCCTTGCTCCTGGAAGCAAGAAAGTCTGACTGCACAGCTGACAGCCTGGGCTGTCACTTGGGAGGATGATCCAGAGGGGTTTCCAACAGGTTGAGAGAGTACCCCTCATGGATTATCCTGAGGACCCATTTGTCTGATGTTATAGACTTCCACTGGTCATAGAACTGAGTCAGATGACCTCCTACTGCCGAGGAAGATTCCGCCTCAGACAGCTGAGGTGTGACCTGGGCCGGAAACTCAGAGGGTAGCACTGGGTCCTTTCGGGCCCTGTGCTTTCTGCTGCATTTTCTTTTGCAGCTGAGGAGTTTGGTTTCTGTTAAAACCTCCTCTGCCTTTGACATGAAAGGAATGACGGTTATGAAACTGACACCTATTCCCACCACCCTAAGAGGGAACTGTTGGGGGTATAGCTGTCTTAATGGCAGACCTAGTCTTCTGAGTAGCCTCTAGTGCTTGCTCCACTTGAGGTCCAAACAGATACATACTGTCGAAGGGTAAGGCCATGACTTTTTGTTGGATGTCATTCGTAAAACCTGAAGTACGCAGCCAGGAATGGTGACGGGTGCAAATGCCAGCCGCCACCGCTGTGGAAGTAGTATTGAAAGTGTCCATTGCAGCTTTAATTTGTTGATTGTTGGACTCAATACCTCTAGTTATGGTCTGCAGTAGCTCTGAGTTCGCCTCCGACTCGGGCAGGGCTTCTACCGTTGCTTTGAGCGAATGCCAAAGAACATACTTGTATTGAGAAAAACAACACTGGTAGCTAGCAATACGCATGCCCAGAGTTGAGGCAGCAAAGACTCACTTACCCAAGGTGTCGATTTTGCGAGATTCTTTGTTTATAGAATGGGCTGTGGATTCCTGAGGGAGGACAGCCTTATCATTCTCTTCTAGGACCATGATGGCATCAGCAAAGACTTGTGAGGCTAAGATGGGACGATCCTTGGGAGGGGCATATTTCCTATCTATGGACTTAGCCACAGAGGGAATAAGAGCCAGATTGTTCCACACCATCTGAGAAGAGGGCTGCACCGGAGGAGTTAAATCAGTAGGGATATCCCAAACATGCAGATACTGGAGGCGTAGAAGCTTCCCAGGATCGATTTCCGAGGTCTGAAGAGAAACAGTAGAATTTAAATTCTTGAGCAGAGACTTAAAGGAAAGGTCTTCGACCACAGGCTCTGCAGGAGAACTGATCCCTGCCCCCAGGGCAGAATCGGCATCGAAATCAGTACCCCAGCCGTAGATCAGGATCAGGCTCAATATCATCTCCTGACAGTCCAGGAAGGACTGTATAGACATGAAAGGAGTGAAAACCAGAATGAAGAAGGAAGAAGAGGAGGAGACAGAATTGGAGTCGAGAACCTCTGGAAATCATGCGGCACCGTCGAAGAGAACAGTGCTGAAAACAGGGGTGGTGCCAACAGAGCGTACAGCACCGCACACGGCGCTGACAGCACCCCCGGTGCCTCAGGTAGCACCGACAGGGGATGCGGCGCCGACATCACACACAGTGCCACAAAAGACCCCAGCACTGGAGAAGCCAGTACCACAGACCATGGCACCACCACAGAAGTCTGTGAACTATGATTTGAAGGGAAAAATTAAAAAATGGCAGGAGATATAGTGTGGACCCCTGTGCCGCAGCCATGTGAGGGGGATAGATACCGAAACGCGGAGTCAACGGCACCAAAAAAGGTGCCACCTGACTAAGAAGTCCTAACCACCCTGCCCACTGATTCAAAGCCGACAGGCCTGAAGGCCCCAGTGACAGACTGGCCGGCTTGGGCAGTCAGGACAACCTCCATGCCCACTGCTCCATAAGAGCAGCAGAATGGTGAAACTGCTCATCGGAATCCCCTCCAATAGGTGGTGAGGGGCTCTGGTGTCAAAGAAGCCAGCCACCAGAGACAGAAACCAGAGATTCTGAAAGAGGTGGAGACCAGCCTCTGGCCCCAACAACTGACCGTCTATGTGCAGATGTACCAGACGGCAACCTCAAGTGATGCCATTTCTTGTTCGACCGGTGGGCCGAAGAAGAAGAGCTCGAGGACGAACTGTGCCGTGAGTGGGATTGTTTCTTTTCATGCTTTCGAGGGAACTGTCCATCCCCCCGAGCACTGGACTGTCTGTTGTCAGACCCCTCTTCCCCCGAGAGGGCAGCGGACCAAAACCAGCCCAGCTGACTGAAAAGCTTTCATGTAAAGTCTCCTCACCATCGCCTGCCCCACTCATGGTCGACTCAGTCAATGGAGGGCTGAAGACTTCTTCTTGTACAAGTAAGAATTTTATTAAAATGTAATCAGTACTATTTTGAGATAATATACAAAATACTAAAACTGAAAACTAAGCTGCTAGTTTGAAGTTTGACTCTCAACAGGCGAGTGACGTTGTCACTGAAGCACACTCGACGGTGGGAAAAAAGAAACTGAGGTGGTTGGAGGGTCAACGCTGAGATAGTCTTTACTGCAAGAGCCTGGCTCGTGGTGCCACTTCCTCGCATCTCCATCTCGGCACCGGCCCTCCTGAAAAAGTTTGGCTCCCACTGGGTCCTAGCACCTCTGGGGTACTCCCATTAGTGTGAATGAGTGGTGTAGACTTTATGTCCAGGAAGATCAGTATGTTTAAATGTCTACTGGGATCTGTTGTAGGTAAATCAGTATTATAGTGCCAAAGGAGTGATATGGTTTTCCAGTGTTAACCATTTTAGAAAGTACTTGTTAAATCATCACCACTCCAGTGATGTTAGATTAGTTACTAGAGTTAGATAATAATTAGGAATGTTTAGTATTGCCTGTTGCAACGTGTTATGGGGTGCCAAATAGGCCTGGGTGGATACTATTGAAAGGTCCATTTTAGGAAGGTTTTGGAGCCAGAAGTTGGTAGGGGGGTCCCGGGGGGGGGGGAGATGGTTGGGACGCCGGTCTGGTGGACCCACGGCCAGTATGGAATACCAGGTCAGGTGGCCATGCCCCTTAGTGGGTTTTCATAGGTAGGTTCTACAGGTGGATGGACATCCACCTAGAGATATTGGGTTGTTTTTTGCAACCAGACTGGTAGACCCATGGTGGTACTGGTTCCTGGGAGAGTGCACATCATTCCAGAAATTACAGCTACCTGGATAGCCAGTGAGGAGTTTTCCCAGGTCAAAAAGCATCTCTGTGGGGGGAAATTGTAACTCCCCCTGCCATTGTAGGGAGTTACTAAAGGTGCCTTTAAGACACCGTGAGTGTATGCACGCCAGCTGGGCACGCGCGCATGCCCTTTGGCTTTTTCGCACCTATCAGTAGTGAGGGGGAGTGGTAGTTAGTCAGTCATGAGGAAAGTATGTGAGAGGGAGCATCTCGGCCATTGAGTGTGGCATCGAGTGGCCCAGCATGTTAAGGCCGGCAAGGTCTGTGGTGTGAGGGGATTGTTTGCCCCTCTACCCGAATAATGGAAGCAGGAGCAGTTTCCCACCATCCACCATTGGGTTAGGAAAAGGAAGGAAGGCCAGAAATTCTGGAGAGAGCCAGGAGGGGAGAGAGAGAGAGAGAGAGAGACGTCTCCTCAGCTATGCAAGAGTCTTGGTGGTTGCCAGAAGGGACCCAGACATTCAGGTGGCAGCTGGATCTATGGAGGGGTATGAGGTGGCAGCTCTTATCCTTTTCACTTCCTTATGTCCACCAGGTAAAGACTGTCCAAGTTGTTTGTATCTCCTGCAGTTTTGCTATTTGGAAGGTAGGCCCTCCTCCCTGATGTCCTCTTATTTGGGTTGGGTGCAGGGGAGCCTAGGTGACTGTACTTGTATCTGGGATAAATTAAAGAACTGGGTCCAGCTATCCCCCATAATACAACTCTGCCACAAGGTTGTAAATGTTACTAACTGCCCATCTGGTGGAGAAATCATCAGGCTCTCTCTCAAAGCGTCAGGAAAGTCAGAGTGAGTTTCCCCAGTTTCTTTTCCAGGAAAGGGAAACTCGTATTTCAGTCAGGCAGAATTGAGATGGTATCAAGTTGGGAACCAGCAAGAACTGCCCCCCTGCTAAGGGGTGAAAGTAAGTAACTGTAGAAGCCTTTTAGGCACAAGTAAGGTGGCAGGTTGGAGGTTCGAATCCCCCTTCCTCATTTAAGAAAATGTGCCACGATGGAAAAAGTGAGCCCAGTAAAAGTGCACTTATGTAAATATGTTATCTTGAAGAAAATATGGCTTGAGCATTTTAAATGCAAAAAACTAAAATGGGTTGCCAGTTACATCCAAAAGTTGTGTGGAAATTGGATCTTTGAAATGAACTGCATGCCTGTGTTGCCTCCTAACCCCATATTTTTCAGGACTGAGGGAAAATCAAATGGACAGTGAATGTTTGAGGTGCAGTGGGAATCTATCTCTGTGTCGGTGGTCTCCAGCTGCCTAAAATTCAAACCCAAGTCATCACAAGGTTAGTTACCACCTAAATGCACATTTGAAGTTGAAAAGTGACCTGTGCGGTCGATCCTCCTCCCTCCCTCTCTCTGAGATTTTATACCATCAAAACCCTAGACATGGCGGGGGTGGATTGCCTTGTCTTCCAGTCAGGTCTACTGTATGAAGCTATAAAGCCTAAAAAAGCAAATAACCCCATGGACTGGTGAATTGTCTTCTGTGTGGCCTGTATATAGCCGGAGTGAATTTCTAGTAAGAAGAGGTGGCAGTGGTTACACATAAATCAATCATATTAGGCCCCATATGTGATCTGAGTTTCATACTCTTAAGACAGTGAAATGTTTGCTCAGGTGTCAGGGGTTTGAATTCAAAATTTGATAAACCAGTACCACTATAAAGAGTATCAGAATCTAATTTAGTTAGTGAAGGAGCCAATTTGAAAACTTCTGTGAAAGCTCAATTTAATTCAGTGGCAGTACCCATTGATCTGTTATATTGCTATAATTTGTAGTAACTAAAGGAATATCAGCACTTTTAGCTTTGCTTTGTAACTGTCACAAAATTGAAGGTGGACAAGCAATGGGGCCAGATGGCATACACCCGAGGATTTTAAGGGAGCTAAGACAAGAGCTGGCAGCACCTCTGGCAGCCATGTTCACAGAGTCACTCAACACAGGTGTGGTTCCAGAGGACTGGAAGAGGGCACACGTGGTCCCTGTACATAAAAGTGGTAGTCAGGAGGAGGCAGGGAACTACAGGCCGGTCAGCCTCACCTCAGTAGTAGGTAAGATCATGGAGGCACTGCTTAAGGAAAGAATAGTGGCACATTTGGAATCCACAGGTGCCCAGGACCTGAGACAACATGGATTTACAGCAGGAAGATCGTGTGACTAGGTGAAGAAGGAAGTACATTGGGGGGTGGATGTCGCCTACCTCGATTTCAGCAAGGCCTTTGACACTGTCCCATATAAAAGGCTGGTTAACAAGATGGGTAGTCTGGGCATGGGGCACAAGGATGGTAAACTGGGTTAGGAATTAGCTAACAGACAAGAGGCAGAGGGTGGTGGTAAATGGGATCCAATCCGGGGAGAGAGGGGTGACCAATGGAGTACCTCAAGGATCAGTCCTTGGACCAGTCCTGTTTAATGTCTTCATTAGTGACATTGCAGAAGGGCTAGAGGGAAAGGTTTGCCTGTTTGTAGATGACACCAAGATCTGCAACAGGGTGGATACTCCAGAAGGGGTGGAGACAATGAAGAGGGCCCTGGTAAAGCTTTAGAAATGGTCCAAGGTGTGGCAACCGAGGTTCAATTCCAAGTAGTGCAAAATAATGCACCTGGGATGAGGGAACCCTGTGGAGAGCTACAGGATGGGGGGGGGAGCTGCTGACGATCACCAAGGAAGAAAGGGACCTGGAGGTTATCATTTCACATAACCTAAAGGTGTCTAAGCAGAGTACAAAGGTTGCAGGAAGGGCCAGTGGCATGCTGAGGTGCACAGGAAGAGGTATCACTAGCAAAAGGCAGGAGGTAGCGATGCCATTGTATAAAACACTAGTGAGGCCTCACCTAGAGTACTGTGTGCAATTATGGAGGCCACACCTTCAGAAGGACATCAACAGGGTGGAGGCAGTCCAGAGAAGGGCAACAAAGATGGTAAAGGGCTTGCACCAGAAAACATATGAGGAGAGATTGAAGGACCTCAGTATGTACTCACTGGAGGAAAGGAGTGATTGGAGAGACATAATAGAAGCATTCAAGTACCTTGAGGACATAAACAAGGAGCAGTGGGGAGGCATCCTCCAATACAGGAGGAATAGAAGAACGAGGGGCCATGATATGAAATTGGAGGTTGGCAGGTTAAGGGAAAATGTGAGGAAGTTTTTATTCACAGAAAGGGTGGTGGACTCATGGAATAGTCTGTCACAGGAGGTCATGGGAGTGAGCACAGTGGAGGGATTTAAACATGCCTGGGGCAGGCATAAGAGAACCTTAGAGGTGGGAAGGAGAGGTGAAGAGCCACTGACCAGATAGGGTCAGAGGCCTCAAATAAGTGTAGGGCTTACGGGCAGACTGGATGGACCTGGCGGTCATTATCTGCTGACAAATTCTATGTTTCTATGTAACTTATTAAGAACTGATCAGTGCTGTTGTTGATTCTTAAAGCTAGAGAGCTGATTCTGCAAGAAAAATTCAACTTTAGTCTGTCTGACTAATTTTTTACACAGGTTTCTTAATAGCTTATACTTTAAAAGAGAGTCAGGCGTAGGTGATTTCTGAAAAAGACGCAATGCAGCATCTCTTTCCTACATTTTAACTACTAAGTAAGATGTTATCCATTCCTGCCATTTAGTTTTACCCCTTAACATACACTTAGGAGTAAATATGTCACAAACTCTGTTAAATTCAGTGCTTAGAAAATCCAACATATAATCAACATTAGGAATAGAATGCAAATAAGACCAGTCAATAGAAGCAACAGCATTATGAAAGGCGGTTAAATCCAAACTTTCTAGTGATTGGGAATTGATATAAACAGGTGGAAGTTTTGGTTTCTTAGCACTCCAAGAACAAATAACTGGACAATGATCACTTAAAGAACCAGCCAAAGGAAATGCTTGCACTACTCGATCCTGTCAAGGGGTCAGTATCCAATCAATTCAGGTTTCTGAATTCTCCTTATAGTTGAACCTGGTTGGTGTATTAATGATCTAGTACAAATTCAGATTAGTCAGTTGATCTCTAAACTTAACTCTAGTTTTCTCTAGCCAATTTATATTGGCATACCCTAGTAATATAACTTCCTCATTTACTGAAATTGAGGCTTTATAATCTGTAAGTAACGAAAAAACTTCCTGCGAAAATCCTGGTGCAAAAGAAAAAGTAGCCACGTGTAACTGTTTTACACCCCCCAAATACACAATCAATGGAAGAAAATCAATTTCTGTACAGGAGCTGGAAAATTGATATGTACCAACAGAAAAATAATCCTTTACATATATCTGAACCAAACAGAACACCAAATAGAAAATCCTGGAGATGGAGGGAACGCAGACTGAGATGAACATGAGCCCAAGTCAATAAGTCTATTTTGGGTGGTAGAGTCTTTGATTTGGTGACTGCCAGTTGAGTAAGAAGCAGATACCATATTTGCTTGCCCAGCAGGGAGCTATCAGAATTATTTTGCCCCTTGAGCCTCCAGCTTGAATAGCACTCCCTTAATGAGAGGAATTGGATGGAAGGCATAGAGAAACAGACTTTTCCATTGCAGCCAGAGCAATTCCTTACAAAAAAGCTCCACATTCTGGACAAGGAGGAGAACCTGTCCTGCTTTGCCTGTTCGTTTCAGGTCAGGCAATTGCACCCGATCAGGGACTTTCTTTGAGGTCTGGGTTTGGTGGCCTTTTTGGTGGCTGAGGGCTGATGGGACCACTGACACATGTGACACATTCAAATGGGGCACCACTGGTCCCAGTCCAATGCAACCTGGAGCTAGCCACATTCTTGATTACCTTTGATCCCTGTCTCAATCAGGACTGTGAGCCACACCCCACAGGGAGCATCTGGCTGCCCTTTTGGCATACCATGCTCAAGCAGGGGGGTGCCAAAGATGGCACAGGACAAAGTGGTTGGTCACTTAGGCCTTGAATACCTGTGCCCTGTGGTGCAGGAACCATCCCCGCCATAGGATGTACCACTGGTGCTGTCAGAACTCATGGGTAAACTATTTGACCCACTGTCAACAGTTGTAAACTGTCACATCTGTTGTAGAACACCACATTTTTTTTATTGTCATCATCTTGGCCAGATGGATGAGTGAGTTCCAGGGGCTATCTGTAGCATCTCCATACCTGGTTTTCTACAAGGACTAAGTCCTATGCCCCTATGTGAGGACACTGTTCTTCCACTAACAGCATGCAGCAGATTTTCACTTTCAGGCTTGCCAGCTGTTTGCTAATTACAGTTGCTTAAGCAGACTGCTAGTGAAGCAAACGCTTGCTTGATGGAGAACCTCCTGCATTGCTGTGTGCTATAGGTAGGCTGAGCTGGATGTGCCCACAGGGTTGAAGGCTCACTCAGCTAGACATACTGCTGCCTCTGTTGCTGCTTCCAGTTACATCCTCATTTCTGAAATATGCAGGTCTGCTACCCGGTCTAAGGAGCACACACCATAGTACAGCATCGCCATGCTTAGTCATTGTTATGCTGCATTTTGATACACAGTCCTCCATTGTTTTGCTGCCTAATTTTGGGAGGCCTTGCCACCTCCTCCTGAGGACTACTAGAAGAATGCCTTAGTGTGGACAGTGAACTGGATCTGGGTAGTTAGAAATAGAGGGTTCTTATCTGTAACTATAGTTCTACTACTAGTGTTCAGTTCACATCCACATTCCCCACCTGACCTCCCCTGGCAAGGCTTGCTTTGGTTTCCTGTTCTACATGCAGATCAGTATGTAAAGGGGCAAAACCAAGGACCACATGGTTGCGTGGTAGAAGAGCCAAGCTTGAAGACTGTTCCAGTATTTGAGCATGCTCAGTGGAAGATTGCCTAAGTGTAGATGCAAACTAAAAACTAGTAGTGCAACTATAGTTACAAGTGAATACACTCTTTCCATCGTTACAGTAAGGGGATCATCTTTGTTCACTGGATCCAAAGTATTCTTATTTCCATGTTCCAATAAAAGCAAGCCACAGAAAATAAGAGTGTTTCGGAGTAGGTATGGGTCAGTGCCAGCACAGGGCAAAGTCTTTCGAACTGACCTCCGCCACAAGAGGATTCACAAAGTTCTTTGCTGTTATAGCAGCAGCACTTTGAAGAGATGGAACCTCCCTAACCTCTAAATCTGAGTACAAGTACCTTGTGGTCACCCTGGATAAAACTCTTGACTTTTCCCTGTATATCTAAGCACTGGCCTCAAAATCACACAGAAAACTTGGTGCCCTTTATAGAGTTGGTGATTTTCTGACCTTGGGATTATACAAATGCTTGGTTAAAAGGTTAATACTACTAATCATTGACTTAGCTGAAGTAGTCTACGATGCTGATCTACAGTGTCATCTAGCAAAACTTTATATCCTTTAATACACCTTCTGCCGATTTATCATATGAGCCCCAGTCTGCACTCATCGCTGCACACTTTAGGACTGATTGGGCTGGCCTGTACTTCAGGATGAATGTGTGCAACATTTAGTTCTGTTTCGGTTAAAGTACTGGCTAAACAAGCTCCTGAACTATTTGTTCTCCCTTTCTTTCCTCCTGTCCCCTATCTGGGCACCACCTTAGCTCCCATACTGGCAACAGGTTTATCGTTCCAAATAGAAAACAGACTACCGGACAACTTGGTTTCAGTTTCCGACTCCCCCAAGTATGGAACAACCTTAACTTAGGCAACAGTTCTTTCTGTAACCTTACTGCTATCAAACAATTACTCAAAAAATCTATTGTATCTTACTGTGATTGTACCTAATGCCTGTTATTGGGACACTCTGTATATCAAAACAATGGTTCGGGGGTGCTAATTAGCACCTAACGTGGAGGACGTGTTTCTGCTTTGCTCCTTCTCACCGGAGTTAATTTGAAGTTAAAAAAAGTGAAAATCACTCCCATCCACAGTAAAACTGATAATTAGACAGTGCAACAACTCACCATGGATGAATATCTGTCGTCAGGTCCCGGTAGAAGCCAATGGGCGCCCAGTAAAACATAGAAGAAAGGAGGGGCCTGTACTCCAGGGGAAAGCCAGCAAATGGTCTCTCTATCAGTGGCTGAAGTGAGCGCTCTGGGGTGCGATCTGACGGGCCAAGTGTTGGCGGCATTGGAACCCCGGTTGTGCAAACTGGAGACCTGCATAGACGACAGGCTGCAGGAAGTCCTCACACAACAGGCTGTCCAAGGAACGAGGATGACGGAGGTGGAGGACCATGTGTCAAGGATGGAAGATGACTTGCACAGGGTTCCTGAACAGATCCTGGCCCTTCAGAAAGAACTGGAGGAAATGAAAGAAGCAATGGATTATCAAGAAAACTATCATCGCCGCTTGAATCTTCGCATATGAGGTTTGCCAGAGGGAGCAGAAGGGGGAAATCCTTTAGTTTTTTGTTCAGAAACTCTTCCTAAGCTTTTGGGCATGGAGTTGAAAAATGGGAAACTGAAGTTGGAGTGGGCACATCGGGCCATTATACCTAGGCCCCCAGCAGGACAACCACCACGTCAGGTAATCATGCAGTTCCACAGCTACCAGGACTGAGAGAGAGTGCTACGTACTTTTTGGGAGAAGAGACAGATACTTTTTGAGGGACATCAAATATTTTTGTCCCCGGATTACTCCTTAAGGATCCTAAATAAGCGCAAAAAATTCAATGACTCGATGGCTGTTCTTCGATCTCTTAAAGTAGAAAATTACCTGCTCTATCCAGTGACCCTAAAAGTGAAGCACGAAGGGGCCACTTACTCGTTCTGGGAGGCAGACAAGGCAGCGGAATTTGTGGAAGGCCTGTGCAAGAAAATTGGGTGAAGGGAGTATATAAGCTAAAAATAGAAGGTTCTGCTGTTTTGCTGTTTTGTAAATGTATGTTGGAGGAGCTACCAGGTTTGCATGCCCTCTGAAGTTCTTTTTTATGAATTATAAATGTTTGGATATGTCTCTTTTTTTCTGGACATATATATAATAAAAAAATAAAAAAATGGAGCAAATGAAATAAATGAAACAGGGTTTGGATGAGAAATGCGGACTGATGTTGTGTTGCACGGACATGACCCGGGGTGCCCCTATCCTGCTCTCCGGTCGCAGGAGGTGCAGGGTCCAGATGGATGAAAGGAGAGCAGAGACAGTCTGTTGGGACAGGACATTTGTGTGGAGAACTGCAATGAAGGGGGGACAAATGGACACAGGATCATGTGGATGGTGGGAACGGGAAAAGGGGAGGGGAGTAATACATATTAGAGGAGCAGGAGACCCTCAAAGATGAATAATGGTTGGAGGAGTAGGGTATGGAACAAAAAAGTGTGGGGGGGGTCTGGGAAGAAGGGGAAGGGGGTTGATATCCAGGGGAGGGCTGAACATACTAAAGCATAGTGGGAAGTATTAGAATGCTATAAATTAAGCACGTGGTCTGATTATTAAACTGGAGGGGGTTTCGTATGACAGAAGAAAAACATCTTGGAGAACAAAGGTAATGGAATCTTAGGGGAAGGGAAAGGAGACACTATGAATGTGCCAGGAAGTGAATATGGTGGGGAGATATTAAAAGTATACTCCGGGGGGGGGGGCGGAACACAATTACCTGAGGGGCTTTAGATGACACTTAAGCGTAACTGGCAGATAGTGTCTGGGAGGCGAAGTTGGCAGCAACATGTATGTGAGGAAAGTATGAAAGGGATCGGTTGATATATGGAGATTGAAGGGGGAACAGGTTGAGTTTGGGATGTTTGATGGTTGGGGGGTAGAGTTCAGTGTTACGTACACGTTATGTACATAATTGTTGTGTTGTTGAAACGTTATTGTTGCATACATACAGATATAGCAAAATTAATAATGTACCAGGTACAAGTGAAGGGAGAAATCTGGTGGGAGGAAATGTTTATATACTACTCTGAGGGTGGAAGGGGAGGAGAGGAGTGTTGGATAAGAGGAATGGGAATTAATAATTATAGTATTAATGGCTAGCAAGCAAGATCTTGTGGTATGTTCTTGGAATGTCCGAGGGATAGCGACCCCCGTGAAGCGCACAAAGCTTCTCACAGCTATGAGGAGACAAGGGGTTCAGGTGACCCTGCTGCAGGAAACACATCTTACAGCTGCAGAGCACTTGAAACTTGTGAAGGGATTGGTGGGCAGGGGTTTTGCAGCCTTGTTTAAAGCGCACAAGAGAGGGGTCGCTGTCCTTCTGCATAAAAACCTCCCATTTCAAGTAAAATGAGTGGTAAGGGATCAGAATGGCAGGAGATATGTGTTTGTGGAAGGGGAACTTTGGGAAGAACAAATAACCTTTGAAAGCGCATATGCACCTGTGGTGTTTGAAGCCTCATTCTATAACACAATTTTTTCACTCCTTGTAAAGGAACAGTTTCCAGGGTTGATCTTTGTGGGGGGGGGATCTGAATTGTAGCCTGGACCCGTATTTAGATCACTCCCAGGGCAAGGGATGGCAAAATGAAGCAATCAGACAGTGGCATCGGGGAATGGGGGAGTTGGAGCTGGTGGATGGATGGAGAGAGACAAACCCGGGAGCTAATGAGTATACCTTTTACTCAAACCTGCATGGCACATGGACGAGGATAGATTACATATTTCTCCCAAGGATTTGGTATCGAAGAATACAGACAGCGTACCACAGCCCTATCCATGTATCTGATCTTGCTATGGTTATAATCACGCTCAGGATGAATAAACCAAGGGAGGGTCCCCCACCTTGGAAGTTCCCGACATACCGGTTAGGGGATAGAAAATTTAAAGAGTACTTAAAAGATCAGTGGGAGAATTATGTAACAACGAATGAAAATACACCTACTAGTAAAAGGATAATTTGGGATGCGGGAAAAGCCTATATGAGGGGGATGATCATAAAATATGTAGCAAGGGACAAGAAACAGAAGCAGGCTAGATGAGTGGAACTGGAAACTAAAGTGAGGGAGTTGGCGAGAAGGGCTGTGGATGGGAGGCAAGATGGTTTGGCATAGTTTAAAGGCAGCGAGGGAAGCTCTGAATGCTTTGCTAAGTGAGGAAGCAAGAAAGGCATGGACCTTTGAACGGAGAAAGCTGTATGAGTGGGGGAACAAGCCTGGACCCCATTGGTACGATTGATGCGGGGAAAAAGGGGCCAAACATATCTCGGTGATTAAAGATACAAAAGGTGTATTGCATAAAGAAGAACAGCAAATTAGAGAATGTTGTTATAGTTTTTATGAACAATTGTATAGAAAGGGGGGAGGATGGTGGGTCGGGGAGAGTGGTAAAGCTTTTCTAGATACTTTAAAACTACCTAAGATAAAGGAAGACCAGAGGAGGATTTTAAATAGCCCAATAAAGAAAGAAAAGGTATTGCAGGCCATTCATAGGCTACAGGTGGGGAAAACGAGTGGTCCGGATGGCTTCCCAATAGAATATTATAGATGCTTGGTGGGGCAGTTGTCCTGACCGCTCTGCGAGGTATTGCAGCAGGTTGAGGGGGAGGCCTTGAACCTACCGGGGACTTTTTCAGATGCAGTGATATGTTTGATCCCTAAGGAGGGGAAGGATACCATGGAATGCGCATCGTTCCACCCAATCTCGCTACTCAGTTGTGATGCTAAGATATTTGCAAAAGTCTTGGCGGGTCGCTTGGAGGATGTACTACCCGGCTTGGTCCACCCAGACCAGACTGGGTTTATTAAGAGGAGATTATCGTATCATAATGTAAGGAGAGTCCTAAATGTAATGTGGGGAGAGGGTAGGAGGAACATGGACACCTGTATTATTTCGATGGACGCGGAAAAGGCGTTCAATAGGGTGGAATGGGAGTATTTGTTTGAAGCAATGGCTCAGTTTGGTCTGGGTGAACCATTTGGAGAATGGGTACGTGCCTTGTATAGCTCACCCAGGACGAAGATTTTGCTAAATGGCACGCTGTTATCAGGCTTCGAACTGGGCAGAGGCACGAGGTAGTGTGTCCGCTTTCCCTGTTGCTCTTTGCTCTGGCAGTGGAACCCGTGGCAGTAGCCATCCGGAGGGAGGAGAATATACAGGGGGTAAGGGGAGTATCGGGGGAGCAACATAAAATCGCCATGTATGCAGATGACATGTTACTATTTGTAACAGATCCAGAGAGATCTGTACCCAATCTTTTGCGGTTGGTTGAGAGGTTTGCTGGTTTTTCGGGCTATAAGTTAAACTTAGATAAATCTGACATTATGAGACTCCCCAAAGGCACGAGGAGGGAGCAGGGATGAGGTTTTAAGGTAGTGGGGTGATATTTTAAATACCTGGGGATTAAAATCGGGTGGTCCTTAGAGACACTGTACAGACTGAATTATGACCCTATACTTAAAACAATAGCAGCAGATCTCAAGCAATGGACCTCACTCCCAATCTCGTGGCTGGGGAGAATAAATTTGATTAAGATGAATATACTCCGTCAACTGGTATATGTCATGCAGATGTTGCATGTGGGATTATCCTGGATAGACCTTAAATGGCTGGAGAATATGTTTTCTGGATTCATATGGCAGGGAAAGAGACCGAGGATAGGCTTGAGGCATTTCAAAACAGATGTGGGGAGAGGGGGTTTGAATTTTCCGGACATGGGAACATACTTGTTGGCAGCGCAGATGAGCTATGTGAGTGACTGGGTTCATGTACCCCCAGTGGCAAAGTGGGTAGACCTAGAACAAAGGGACTGTCCAGCACAACTCTCGGCACATCTGGAGAAGCAGAGCAAGGGAGCATACAGAAGACAGGAGTATAGGAATCCACTAGTGGAAGCAGCACTGGATAGCTGGGATAGGATGCGGAAGCAAAGAGGGGCAGAGACGCTGGATACACATCTGGTACCTCTGGTGAGGAACCTTAATTTTTTACCAGGATGGGAGGACCTTGGCTATAAGATCTGGGAGAGACAAGGGGTGAGAAACATAGAGGATCTGTGTGTGGGGGGGCAGTTGAGCTCTTTTCTGGAATTATGTCAGAGATACAGGTTAGGGGAAGGACAGTTATTTCGATACTTTCAGGTTAGGGCCTATGTGATGGGGCTGGAAAGGGATGGACCTGGGATGGGGGAGCTGTGGAGAATTGAAGCTCAGATCCAAACATCATGAGGGACACAAAAGGGTTTATGGGGAAAGCAGTAAGGGACACAAGGCAGTGTTTATTGAATTTATTGGGAAATACACGTAGGCTGTGGGAAACAGACTTAGGCCTACAGATTAGCTCCAAATGGGGAGAGTTTCTAACTATGCATATGGGACTTCTTTTGTGTAATAGGATTAAAGAAGCTTTCTACAAATTCATACATACAGTATAAACCCACCGGTAATTGTACACAAATACCATCCTACTACGTCACCCTACTGTGGAAGGTGCAACCAGGAATTGGGCACCTATGTACATTGTTTTTGGGCATGTCCCCAATTACAGCATTTTTGGTCCTCTGTAGTAGCGGAAATAGGAAGGATGTGGGGTAGAGTAATCCCTTTGGACCCACTTACATGTTTGTTTGGAGTTGAGGTGGAGGCGAAGGCGGAGGGAGAGTGGGACCCTCTTCCCAGATGGGTATGCATATTATTGATCCTAGCCAGGCATTGTATCCAAAACACCTGGGTATCCTGTATTACCCCTACCGTACAGACATGGCATATGTTTGCCCTGCACACTTTAATCTTGGAAAGACTCACTGTCCTTATTAAGGATAAACTAGAGCAATTTGTGAAGGAATGGGTCCCTTTTTTGGCAGATTTGTCACGGTCCGAAGGTGCAGCTTTATGGGATGGGATAGAGGCATAGGATTTGGAGACATGGGGGTGTCTGTCCCTATCCTCTCCACCCCTTGCCTTTTGTTTTTCTTTACTGTTCCCTTGTCTTTCTCCCGAATCCGAGTACATGGATAGGCTAGGAATTAGCTCAGTATTACCACCAAATAAAGGAGGGAAGGGATAGGGGTAGGGGTAGGGGGAATATAACTGAACATATTGGCACTGTACATGGTATATAATGGAGAATGATTAATTTGCTATTTGATGGAATGGTTTGCTACGGATAAGTCATTGTGATTGAATGTATGTATGCTTTGAGTTTGAAATGGAAATAAAATTCTTTTATGCAAAAAAATAAAAAATAATGGTTCAGTAGGGCCAAAGTTTCTCTCTTAACTGAAGCTATTGCAAGGGGATTTATTCCAATATCTATAATAAAAACAGTTATAATAAATTGTGTAATAGTTATCATAAACATGGTACATGTATGTAAAACATTAATCTTCTAATACTGTAATAGCTTAAGGCTATACCACTACTGCTGTATAGCTTCAAGCTCTCAATTGCTTTACTTGTTAATACTTTTGTATTTCATTTTAGCTTTCTTAATTCTGTTGCTGTAGATTTTTGTTTTACTTCAGGTGACATCATGGTCTGCATGGCAGCCTAGGGGAACGGCTCCCGACCCACCCAAAGACAAAACTTCACCATCGCAAAGTTAAACTTCTTTCAGACACAAACTATGGCTGCAGAACAGGAGGGTGACGATAGATAGACCTGATCCCAGTCTCAAAAATCCAAACAACAATGGGATGGCAACAGATTCTCCATCAATACTGGCGACCGGAGTGTGTCCCTGGCCAGTTCCAAAGACCTAAATTATGATACTGACTGAGAAGGAGAGAAGTTAACCTGTAATCGCTTTGAGCTCTTGATGAGGGAGATAAAAGCCTCCCAAAGGGAACACCAACAAGAATTTAGACTCCTAAATGAACACCTCGATAGAGTGAAGCGCTGGATTTAAGAAGCTGAAGAGTGAGTAGCACTTGTGGAGGAGGGTGTCTTACAATTAGTGAATGTAGTTGTTGCCCTCTTTCAATATGTGAAAGAGCTGCAGGAGAAATGCACTGATTTAAAGGCCCGGTCCCGCAGAGATAATTTACGTCTGTCGGGCCTACTGGAGGGGTCTAAGGTGGGATCCTTGTGTGATTATCTGGCTGATCTCCATCGTGATGTGTTGGTCCTCCCAGTAAGCATGGACCTCCAGACTGAAACAGCACACCGGGATTTGCTCCCGAATCCCATAAATCCAAAGGCATGCCTGTGACAAATCCTCATGAAATTTGCCAGCTTTCAGACTGTCATCGAGGCACAGGTCAGGAAGCATAGAGAAAACCAGGAGCAGTTGTACAGTTCCACAAAAGTGTTTATTTGTAGTTGCAGTAACATAAAATAAAATAAACCTGTGCAGAATAACTATGTACAGAAGCAAAAATAAAATCTTTCTTGTAAAAGAAAATCTTCCTTGCAGCTCAGCTTAGCTGTTTTTATAAGTCTTTTTCAACCCCCATCCTGTGCAAGAATCCTGTTTTTTGTAAATTTCAGGAGCTGCTAGAACATTGAGAACTTCCTGAGGTCCCCATAGCAACTGCAAAAGGCTCAGGCATTTGCACCCAAGTAATCTCTAGCTTTTTACAGTTATCTCAAATTATAAATATATACATTCCAACAGTAACACCATATTTTCTAAACAAAAGTGATCCCATTATAGTTTAATTTCCATATATTGATTTGCACATATTCTTATATTACCAGATCTAGATATGGAAGGGAGGAAAAACAGCAAGAGAAAACAGAGAGACAGTGAGAGGCAAAGGATTGCGAGACTGTTCGGGTTGATCAAGTCCGAAGTCTCACAGGAATATTTGGCTGCAACCAGACAGAGGAGAGAGAAAAGGAAAGAATACAGATCCTTGCATTTATACACTTTCTCCAACAAATGGGACCGGGTTCTATTCTACCCTGTCACACAAACCGAGGAAGAAATCCTTCAAATTGCTTGGGAAAAGAAAGAAATCATGTATAACTGGGTTAGGCTCCTTCTAGATCATGACTACCCCCCCCCCGACATTCAAAGAAAGTAGCTATAGTATCTGGATATTATAAGGGCCCCTAAACAATGGCAAATTAGATTCTAAATGCCGTATCCAGTCAAACTCCAGATATTCTGTGAAGATGGAGTCCAAACCTACACTTCACCAATGGATGCTATGAAAGCTATCCAGGACCATGGCATCAAGGTGGACAGTAAGCTCCAGCAGAGACAGGATGAACCCCGACCACCTTGCAATGAATGGAAGAGGGTTTCCAGATGGAATGCAAATGCCAGGGCCTCCGGTCTGAATACGGGCACACACATGATGCAGGAAATCCAGGAC
Organism: Neoceratodus forsteri; assembly: GCA_016271365.2. NCBI lineage: Eukaryota > Metazoa > Chordata > Ceratodontiformes > Ceratodontidae > Neoceratodus > Neoceratodus forsteri. The sequence goes on along the minus strand of JADMNL010000022.1, from coordinate 472,184,427 downwards.
ATGCTGCAGCAGTTTCAACACAGTACCAATCCCCAAGGTCAAAACACTCACAGTACCTGATTGGTCATCAGTTTAGTTCTTAGACTTATTTTGTTTTGCTCCATGAGTGGGTTTGAGCCACCCCAGGACCTTGTGTCTTTGATATCCCCTTGCAACAGCTACTCTCTCTTTTTTTTTAGCTTATCTTTGTTTCCTCCACTTGGTTCAATTCAGTGACCCAATAAATGTTTTGACTGGTGAAGGGGAGATGCGATGAGATTATTTTTGACCACTCACCTTTAGCCCACTCAGTGGATTGCTATCCAACCCCCCACTCCTAATGATTTAATTTTTACCCTTAATGTCTTGGGCTGCACTGGATGCCTCTCAGATTTCCTCCCAGGGGGAGTATAGACTTTAATATTACAGTGTTAATAGCCGAGCTGGGTACAGATGGCAGAATTATAACAAGGGCAGAAGGGGGAACTAATGTGCAGGAGGAAGAAGAGGTGTCGGGGTAGGGGAGAGAGGGGCAAGCGGTTGAAAAACAGGGTGGAATCTTAGTGCTGGGGGACTCAATACTAAGGAGAGTCAGGTGGGGTAGCAAGGGGGAGAGGCATAGTCGCATATGGGTGGAGGCCATGCCAGGAATGACAGTGGAAAGTGTGGGGCAATCTGTTCTGAAGTATGCCAGAAGGGATAGGAAGAAACCCCATTTAATTCTGCATCTGGGGACAAATGACCTGGCTAATAGAATGGTATATGTAGTTCAGAGGTTTAAGGAACTAGGAGCAAAATGTGAGGGGGCAGAAAGATCAGTAACATTCTCAGAGATACTTCCTGTTCCCAGGGTGAGCACTGCAAGAAAACGGAGAATAGAGGAATTTAATAAATGGCTAGGAATTTTGTGTCAGTCCAAAGGGTATGGGCTGGTGGAGGTTGGGGAGGGACCTGGGCAGACAGTAGTCTTTACTTGAAGGACAGACTGCACTTAAGCAAGGAGGGCAAGACAGTGTTGAAAAAGGGGGAGAAGTGATTACATAGAAGAGGCTGGGTATTTAAACTAGATGGAGGGGTGGCAAGTGGGCAGGAGGCAAGCAGAGGCCACAGGATGGGAAGACAGACAAGCTTATCCCCCAAGAACAGAGACAGGGGATTAAGGGCAAGTACTAGGGAGGATGTTAGAATGGGATGGAAGGGGGAACGTAAGGTGGTGGTGGAGGGGTCACCTTGAATGCTAGAAGCCCGAGGAATAAACTGCAGAGCTTCAGACCCTCGTGGCGGAGGGAGATGGACATGGTGGCCATTGCCGAGCATGGACCACCCATTACCATGACTGGTACCTGGCGACACCAGGGTACAGGATATTCCGCAGGGATAGAGTAAAGGGGAAACGGGGGGCCACTATATGTGAGGGAAAGACTGAAGAGTGTACGGGAGGAGGGCAGTACGGAGTCACTATGGATGCAAATCCAGGACTCAAGGAATAGGACTCTCAGGATGGGAGTGGTGTACAGTCCGCCCTCCCAGACAGAAGAATTAGACAGGGAACTAGCGGGACAGATCAGGAGGACCTGCAGAAAGCGGAGTGTGGTGATCTTGGGGGACTTCAACTTGCCAGGAGTGGATTGGAGTACCCCAGCCACAAAGAATAGAAAGGAGCAGGTGTTGCTGGGTGCCTTCCAGGACAACTTCGTGATGCAGATGGTCAGTGAACCAACCAGGTTAGGGAACACCCTTGACCTAGTGCTGGCAAATGGTAAGTTTGTGAGGGAACTGAGGGTGGAAAAAACACTGGTGGGGAGTGACCACCACAAGGTATGGTTCACATTGAATATGGGCAAGGAAGAAGTAGTAACAGACACAAGGGTGTTGGACTTCAGGAGGTCTGACGTCAAGAGGACGGGAGAAATAGTAAAAGAGTATGTGGCCAAAACTTAACCTAGTATGGACACTAACCAGAGGTGGAAGCTCATAAATCTTGGGGTAGTGGAGGCAACTAATACCTGCTGCAAGGCCAAGAGTAAGAAGGCTAGGGCAAAGAAACTTAGCTGGATGAGCAAAGAGGTCATGGAAAAGATGAGGAGGAAAAGAGCTTTCTTTAAGACGTACAAAATAACAGGAAGGGGGAGGACAGGGAGGAGTACCTGAAGGAAGCGAAGGAGGTGACAAGGGCAGTAAGTGCAGCCAAGGCATCAAAGGAGCTCAGGCTGGCACAGGGCATTAAGAGGGAGAAGGAATTCTTCAGGTACATCAGGGAGAAAAGGAGCTGTAAGGACAATATAGTAATGATTACGAGGGAAGGGGATAGGTGAAACGGGGTGAAAAGGGCATAAGTGCTAAAATGACTACTTCTGCTCAGTATTTACTAAAGAAAAGGGAGGGGTACCCAAGGGGGGGTTTGAGGTCAGGAATGGGGGGGTGACAGACAGGGAAATCACAGAGGACAGGGTGCTGAAGGGCTTGAGGGTACTGAGGGTGGACAAAATGCCAGGGCCAGATGTTCATCCCAAGGTACTGAAGGAACTGGCAGAGGTCCTAGTGTGGCCTTTGGCAGACCTCTTCAGTGCCTCACTGGATTCAGGGTGTGTACCTCAGGACTGGAGGATGGCTCACGTGGTACCTCTCCATAACAGTGGCCCCAAGGATGAACTGGGGAATTATAGACCAGTGAGCCTCACATCCATTGTGGGTAAACTGATGGAGGCAATCCTGAAGGAGAGGTTGGTGTCCCTTCTGGAAGCCAATGGGCTGCAGGACAGTAGATAGCATGGCTTTGTCACTGGAAGATCCTGCCAGACCAACCTGGTGGATTATTATGATTGTGTAACTAGACAACTGGACAAGGGCCATGCAGTGGATGTCCTGTACCTGGACTTCAGTAAGGCATTTGACTCTATGCCACATGGGAGACTGGGAAGTAAGCTACAAGGTACGGGGCGGGTGCGAAGATGGTGGGCTGGGTAGTGAACTGGCTACAAGGAAGGCAGCAGAGAGTGGTGGTGGATGGGGAGCTGTCATCCCCAAGGGTGGTGATGAGTGGAGTTCCGCAGGTCTCGGTGTTGGGACCAGTATTCTTTGGGATATTCATTGCAAACATTTCGGTGGGCATTAAGAGCAAAATCAGTCTGTTTGCTGATGACATCAAGATAGGAGCAGTGGTGGATGACCTAGGGGGTTGGCAAGGGTTGCAGGAGCATCTGTCAAAGCTGGAGACCTGGTCGAAAACCTGGCAGCTGGGGTTCAATGCCAAAAAATGCAAGGTACTGCATTTTGGGGATAAAAACCCTAAGAGGAGCTACCAACTGGGGGGGTGAGCAGTTAGCTGGGACTGAGAAGGAGAAGGATATGGGGGTACTCTTTACAGGAGCAGTGAACAACTCAGTACAATATGGAAAAGCGGCTGCAAAAGCAAACAGGATGCTGTATTGCTAGGTGTATATCCTCAAGGAGGGGGGAGGTGATTCTGCCATTGTATAGATCACTGGTTAGTCCACACCTGGAGTACTGCATGCAGTACTGGTGCCTGTAACTGAAGAAGGACATCAAGTTACTGGAGGGGGTGCAGACAAAGATGATCAATGGTCTGGGGGACTTACCTTACAAGAGTAGGCTGAGGGAATTGAACATGTACTCACTGGAAGAAAGGGAGAGGGGAGATTTAATTGAAACCTTCAAATACATGAAAGGAATAAACAAATCTGGTAAGGAGGGGCTTTTCAAACTAAGGGGGGGAGGGGCATCCGAGACTAAGTTATGAGACTGGAGGGGGGAAGGTTCAGGAGGGAGATGAGAAGACATTTTTTTACAGAGAGGGTGGGGGCCAGGTGGAACACGTTACCGGCAGAGGTGGTATCCAGTAGAACAGTGGGTGGCTTCAAAAGGGGAAGGGACAGGGTAAGAGGTAGGGTCAAGGGAGGGAGGCGAGGGAGGGGCAGCTGCAGAACAAGGGACATGGGACTGTGGACATGGCCTACCTAGACTTTAGCAAGGCATCTGACACAGTCCCACACAAAAATTAATAGTCAAATTAACCAGCCTGGGAGTGGATCCCAGGGTGGTAGCCTGGATAAAACATTGGCTGGACAACAGGACACAGAAGGTAATTGTAAATGGAGTCCATTCTGAAGAAAGAGGGGTTACTAGTGGGGTACCGCAGGGCTCAGTACTGGGTCCAGTCCTTTTTAATGTCTTTATAAGTGACATTGCAGAGGGACTGGAAGGAAAAGTATGCCTCTTTGCAGATGACACAAAGATCTGCAACAGGGTTGATACACAAGGAGGCATGGAAAGGATGAGAAGGGACTTGGCAAGGTTGGAGGAATGGTCAGAAGTATGGTAGCTTGGATTCAATGCAAAGAAGTGCAAAATAATGCACCTGGGAAACAAAAACCCAGGAAAGATTACACAATGGGGGGAGGTAGTAACAACAACAAAAATGGAAAGGGACCTGGGGGTAATCATATCAGATGACCTTAAGGTTAGCAAGCAATGTGAGAGGGCAGTAGGGAGGGCTGGGGTTATACTGGGATGTATAGGGAGAGGCATCACCAGCAGAAAACAAGAAGTTGTTATCCCTCTGTACAGACAGTTGGTGAGGCCCCATCTGGAGTACTGCATCCAGTTCTAGAGACCCCATCCCCGCAAGGACACAGACAGGATAGAGGCAGTCCAGAGGAGGGCAACTAAAATGGTGCAGATTCTGCAAGAGAAGCCATATGAGGAGAGACTAAAGGAGCTTAATATGCATACCCTACAGGAAAGGAGGGTGAGGGGGGACATGATAGAAACTGTTAAGTATCTCAGTGGAATCAACAAAGTCCAAGAGGGTAGCATCTTTCAGAAAAAGAGATGTGCAAGAACAAGGGGACACAATTTAAAGATGGGGGGTCAGGGGCAATGTGAGGAAGTATTTTTTCATAGAGAGGATGGTGGATGCATGGAACAGCCTTCCTGAGGAGGTTGTGGGGTCTAAAACTGTGGGAGAATTCAAGAATACATGGGACAGACATAAGGCAATTCTTATGGGGGGTAAGAAGAAATAGGCTGTTGGTTAATTAGGATCTGTAGCTTATCCTGTAGGTAGGGAAATGGGCAGACTAGGTGGGCCAAGCGGTCCTTATCTGCCATCAAAGTCTATGTTTCTATGTTTCTAAGGGCTGCTAGCTGCACAATCAAGCAGACTTGGTAGACCGTAAGGCCTTTTTCTGCTGGCAATTTTTGTATGTAAGTTTGTGTCTCTTGCACCCTACTGGACACACCACTGCTGCCTCTACACAAAGCTTGGATGGTTATCCCCGAAGGCACACAGGGAGCTAAGGTTGGGCTCCTTTATCTTTAAAGCCCTTCATAATGGTTCTCTATCTCCTTTATCATGGCTAACAATCAAGCAAGGTCACCACCTCCTAAGATCCTCAGACCAAAAACTACTTGATTGCCCTAAATCCAACATCAAAATGGGAAAGAGAGCCTTCTCTTGTGCCGCTCCAAAGTACTGGAACTCCCTACCAGGGGAGCTGCATGCTCTGGGGTCCCCCAATACCTTCAAATGGCACTTAAAAATTCATTATTATCTAAAATGTGTTGCTGCTGCCAACAGCCACAACTCTCCACCACAGCCTGACTGGTTCTAGATGCTTGTGCAAAATCCACCAGGCATAACTGGTTAGTTGTTGTCAGAAAAAACAGGATAGATAGACAAACAGATAGATATATAGATAGCCTAAGGAGGGGTAGCAGTGTGGCATGTGTAAGTGGATGGAGACCCCTGCCCTTGGCTGTATCCCAGCATGCATAGCTAGGAGTTTCATGAAGAGGCCCAGTATATTTTCTCTGTTTGTTGTCCTCTGATGACTGAAGACATGAATACACCTCATATACGACAAGAGGGGTCGTCACCATAAGTGGTATTGTACTACCTACCTTGGTGTAGCACACTCCTTGCTTACCCTACATTGTTTTTGTAATACCTAACTGTGAATGTATTTCTACCCTGGGACACTGATTTTGCATCACTCAGCATTGTTTTTTTTGTAAATACCTGTGACTGTATTTCTGTTCTGTTACTTGATGTTACCTGTACTGTTACTTTGATTTGTAGTACCTGTTTCCTGAATGTACATCTGCTTTGTTTCTCTGTTTTTAGTATTGCTGTGCCATCTAGATGGCCCGGGTCATGCCTGAAAACGGTTCCTGAGATCAGTGTACTCACCCGGTTATCAAATACATAAATAAATTAAATAAATCCTAATGTCAAAATTTATCATTAGCAATTCCAATGGCTGGCATGGGACCCAGAGTTCCCACCTGGTAAAGTTATTGTTGGGATAAGTGCCAGATTACAATGGGATTCACCTGCCCAGCGCAATGAATACAGGGACAAATAGTGCGTCCTTTTGAAGAATTAAAAACACAATTTGGTTGGTGAGCAAAAGACAGATTTAGATACTATCAGCTTTGAGACTACATAAACCAACAATTAAGACACAAACAGAAACAAATCCATACACAACAGTTTGATAAAATACCCTTTATTATGTTACACCCAGTCAAACAACAAAAAGGAGTAATATCACTGATATACCAATTTATGGGGCAGAATAGGTCCAAGGAAGCCTCTTCTACAATAAATAAATAGCAAGTGGAGCTTCAATCTACACATACACATAAAGAATGGGAAAACATGTGGAAGAGTTCTTTTTTGATCACCTCTTCCCTGAGAGGGCATGAATTCGCTTGGATGATCAAGGGCAGATATTTTATTAATCCTGCCCTTAAGGCAAGGTGGGGCCAAGCTTCCTCGGCGGCATGCTGGAGAGGGTGTGGCGAGCCCTGTGGAAATCACAGCCACATTTTCTGGCAGTGTGCAACTCTTCATCCATGCTGGGACCAGGTGACCAAACACATACAAAAAACGTTCCACTTGAGCACCTCAAAGTAGTAACATAATGTTAGGACTCAAACTGCCTTTAATAAAAGGGAAGGAGGCTGTATATTTATGGCATGTTTACACTGTGGCTGCATCGAAAGCCATCACTCATAATTGGCTTCAACTAGATCCACAGACAGTACAGGATTGGACAACAGTCATGGGGGAAACAGCTGAAATGGAATGACTCACCTACAAGGTGCAAAACAGAGATGAGGCATATTTAAATAGATGGACATGATGAGTGCTGGGGGGAATAGGGATGGATTAAAAGATTGGTTTTACTATATATCTTGTCCTGTGAAATGTGCCCTTCCCTGCTAACAGATTGAAAAAAAAAAAAAAGAAAATATTTTGACCTTCTTTAATGCAAAAGAGGCAACAGCTTTTTATAGAATGGGGGGGGGGGGTATACAAAACTGACCCCCATGTAATTGAGCCACTCTAAAGTCCATTCCAGATTATTGCAGCTGGAGGCCGTCTCACACACACACACACACACACACACACACACACACACACAGCCTCTCACCTGCGCAGGATCCACCACCATGTAAACAGTATCTCAATTATTTGCTGCGTTTACAGCCTTCAGATGTTAGGTTATTTGTTTCTGTTTTACAATTACTGTTTTTGTTTACTACAAAAAACAAAAACAAAACAATGAAGGATTGTAATAAGAATGTAATACTGTAGGTGCAATGTTGATGCTACTGCTATTTGCTGTTTTCTGGCATGTCACCAATATCTTCAATAAAGTCTAAAAAAAATGTTGCTGTAAAAAAAGAAAATCTTTGTTTATAGAACAATGTCATTCAAACTTTATTTTGCTTAGCTAAGCAGTTTGTGAGGTTTGTATTCCACCACCACCTTTAGTGTTCTATTGTTAACATAAGCTATAAGTTTTCACCCTAGTGACTCCACTTTGCAGTATGGGTTCCTATCTGCACAGTAAAGGCGTTTTGAGATAGAGATATTTTAAACCAAACCCTCCTCCATGTTCTCAGACTTTTTTAAAAGCTTTCAATGAGGTATGAAAGGTCTGTCTGTGTTACCTAAAAGTTAGATTTCTATCCCACGTGGGTAATGGGGTCCCATGCAGAGAGGACACTGACCTGCAACTGGCTTTCTCTTGAGCCCGCAGATCCTTCAACACCGTGTGATGTCAAATGTCACATCAGCATCCACGTGTTCCAACTGGAATGCGCATTCTGCTGCCGAGCAACCGAAAACACTCACAGCTACAACAAGCTGCAAAAGGGAGGGTGCAATGCAGCCTCTTGGAACATCAGAAGTGTATGTCGTGGATACTTTTTGTGATTTCAAACTTATGTCTTACAGTCGGTTACAATTATTTCAATAATACCAAGATGCGAGGAGCACATCTCCTACTAAGTATTTGTGCTTGTTAAACATCCAATTCTGAGAGATGGTGTCAGGACCAATGTGGGTTGGGGGTGGGGTTCTTTAGAGGAACACAGATGGATGCACGGTATACAAGATAAAAGATACATAGATACATAGACAGTGTCGGCAGATAAGGGCCTATAGCCCACCCAGTCTGCCCATTTGAGCTTGTAAGATCAGTTTATGTTTTCCTGGAAGTCTATTGCCCCTTACCCCTGACCTCCAGAATTCCTTTATGTGTATCCCATGCATTCTTAAATCCCGTGATTGTTTCAGCCCCCATCACTTCCTCTGGCAGGGTGTTCCACTTGTCCACCACCTCGTTCTGTGAAGAAATTCTTCCTCATGTTTCCTCTGAATCGTCCTCCCTCCAACTTCATTCCATGCCTCTAGTCCTGGAACATCTTTTCACTTAAAATAGTGTATTCCTGCACCCTGTTCCTCCCTGTGAGATACTTGTATGTCTCTATCATATCCCCTCTCTCCCTCCTCTCCTCCAGGGAGTACATGTTCAGTTCCTTCAACCTGTCTTCATAGGACTTGTGATGCAATCCATGCACCATCTTTGTTGCCCTCCTCTGAACCTTCTCTACCTGTCTATGTCCTTACGTAGGTATGGTCTCCAGAACTGTACACTGTACTCCAGGTGGGGCCTCACTAGTGTCTTGTATAGCGGAATTATGACCTCCCTTTTCCTGCTGGTGATGCCCCTGCCTATACAACCCAGCATCCTATTTGCTTTACCTGCTGCCTTGTCACACTGTTTCCCTACCTTGAGGTCATCAGAGATGATCACCCCAAGATCCCTTTCCTGCTTGGTGCATGCTATATCCTCATATATCGTTTAACATCTTGGTGTACATATCATTAGAAAATGTTACGTTTGTCGCTTAAATGAGGCAGTGCTATTGATCCAATATGATGCACATGATGATTCTGCACTCAGCAAAAAAATATGTCACATAAGCAGATTTTAAAGAAGTTTGCAAACTACTTGAAAACCTGCTTGCGTGTCATATTCTGTTTTGCTGAGTGCAGAATCATCATGTGCATCATACTGACTCTAGGGCTGGCTGCCCTTTTCTGCACCACCTCCACGCCTGTGACGTGCTGCTCTTTTGTGATTCACTATTCAGTCAATATGTATTAATAAGTATTGTGGCTAAATTGCTGATTGCAATAGCAAATTATTAAAGTAGAATTTCAATTTAAACCATTTTGTAATACCCCACTAAGTGTATTCTCTTACATATATATATACAGTAACGTTTATGTCTCTTACCACATACCGCATAGCAGCATTGCCTCTTACATCGCTGGCCTTTTTTCATACCTGTTATTTTGAGTCTGATACTGGTATCACTAACATCCCTCTGCTCTCCACTCATCAACATGCTACCCAGTTTGTTTCAGTATTCATTCGTATGTGGGGTTGAGGGTCTAAAAATTAACAATCCACCACATCTGTTTGATCTAGCTTTGTGATGTAGTTTCCTTCTCTTGGGGAGGAGGAAACTACCTAGAGCCCCCAAAATCTAAGCATTGCCCCCCGTGTGCCCTGCTGCTCTGAAATGCTAAGCCAATGGTGATTTTTCTTCTAACCTCCTTATATCGCTCTTGGGTTCCTGTATATGAGCTTTAAGGGTATAATGGCTAGTTTTGCCAATGTATAGCAGGCCAAATGGAGAGGGGGGACACTACATAAAAGCTAGATCTTTTATTTTTTGTATGTATTCTTGATATATTGTATTCTACCTGTAAGTATTTCATTTGCTCTCTGTTGCTGTCTGTTCCCCGTCCCCCCCCGTAGGTCACATCTGTAAATGAGATTGCTTTTTGCCTCTCTATGTTTAGCTGATGAAACATTTTAAATAAAGGAAGTGACAGTCTATCCATACTTGTATAACTGGTTAATGTGTGGAGAAAGCAGGGAACAGTCTCACTCACTGATGGAGCCAACAGTGCTCTTGATGGAAAGTTGGGGTTCATCCTGAATTAGAAAACTTAAACCTGGAACACACACAAAGCCTGCACTCATTGGAGCAGAAATGGGCATAGTTTCAGCTCAGATCTCCTGATATCAGTACGAAAGAGGCTCCTAAGCTCCCTCTAGCACTAGCAGCAGTACTGGATTAACAATGGTGCCACTGGCATTGTGCACCAGGCCCACACTCGGAAGGGGGCCCAGGGGACACCACGAGGGGCATCGTCATCACTGCATCACTGAGTCTGTCAGTCAGACTCAGCCAATCATCATGTCACTCACTGAGGTTACGTACCTGTTCACAGTGCACTATGTGCATACAACGCACACCTGCTGAAAAATCCACTTGGCAGCCACACACTAAGCTAAGCAGGCATAGACCGTAGAGTCAAGAGAGCATGGTAAAACCACAAGAAAACAAATCTCCGGCCCTGCAAATAGAGGTACTTAACTCCATCACTCAGCCAGTCATCATCAGCCACATCACTGACATGCCTGTGCACAGTGCACTGTGCACATGGTACACACTGACGAAACCACCCCACAGCCAACTGAGCAGGTGTAGAGAAAAAGGGAGAGAGAGAGAGAGAGAGACAGCATGGGTAAATTGTAAACCCCAACCAAAGAATCACCCCAACAAAAAGAGGGACTTGAACCTTCCAGAATTTTGATGCAGAGTTAAGTTTGTTCTGGAGGTAGGAAATAAAATTTAAAGACAAAATAAAATACAAAAATCTAACTTTATTACAGTCAGAGGCACCAGAAACATTGGGGGTGACAGTGGATACTGGGTTGATGGGTGTGTTGATTCTGTACAATATTGCCAGTGCTGATAATGCAGGGTATTACTGAAGCCTATGAGTAACACTGGGGATGTATAAAAAGAGCACAGCTCAGTTTTATTTCTTTGTTACAGAACCTGATGGGGCTGTTAGTATTCCTTTTCTAGGGAGAGAGAGAGAGCAGCCTTGTGACTTCCCCCATAGAGTATAGGGTGTAGCGGTGGAACATTGTAGGGACAGTGAAACTGACAATGAGAATGGAAGGAATGGGTAGTTTAGTCAATAGGGCATTATGTAATCATAGCAATGTGTCAGCAGAAAAGTACCATCCTGGTCCATCTAGTCTGCCCATTTCCCACTCACCCCTACTAGTCTCCACTTCCCAGGGATATTTTCCTCTGTCCACCAGCCAACCCCTTGTGTCTGTCCCATGCCCTCTTGAATTCCTCCACATTTCTGCACACACCACCTCACTAGGTAATCTGTTACAGGAATCCACCACCCTCTCAGTGAAATAACATCTCCTTCCATTGCTCTTAAATCTTCCCCCTTCCAATCTTAAATTATGACCCCTTGTTTTAACTCCTACTTTCCTTTTGAATAATCTACCTTCATTCATTCCCTTCATCTATTTAAAAGTCTCTATCATGTCACCTGTAGCTCTTCTAACCTCCAGGGGGTATACATTTAATTTTGTATGTAGTATGTAGGGGGCTTGGGTTCAAATCTCAGCACTGGACATAAGTGAAATGAGTTTCCTGTTTTGAGGTCACCTCTCAGTGGACAGGATTCCATGTCTTAAACAACATGTACTGAAAATGACATGTTAAGGTCAGAGTAGGTCATGAGAGGCACTCTGGACTGAAGGACTATAGAGCCTGAGCTACTCTTACACTGAGAGAAACGAGAGTCCATGGAGCAGTGTCAGGAAGGCAGTGAAGTCTAGTGGTTAGAGCAGAGAACTGTAAAACAGGAGGGCACAGGTTTGAATCATTACTCTGTTATGCATTGAATCTGAGATGGTAAACTCCTTAGACGTCATAAATTTAATAGAAACTTTTGCTGCAGCAAAGACACTCCAAAACTATATTAGGCCTCTGTAATTGATATGACAAGTATATTGCCATATAATCATATTGTCATATATTGTCAAATATTATGTTGTTAAATTTTTCTGATTCAAAAATGGTTAAATGGGCTATTTCCATCTGATCTGAATAAAAGGGAATTTGGGGAAATCCAGAAAAAATAAATAGATGAAAATGGGGTCCCACAAAAGGTTAATCCAGCCCTGGTTGTCCAAGTTGATTGATCCCTTGTACTGTATTGTTACCTTTTCAAAATGTATTAAAAATATCGTAAAAAAAAACAAAAGAAAGTTTTTTATGGCATAGTATTATGCCAGATATGTGGAATAGCACTCTGCCTGGAAGCTGACATATATAGCTCTAGTCCTCCCACTTTTAGTATGTAAACATGTATGTGTAATTATCTACTATGATGAAGGACCTTCTTTGAAATGAGCTTTCGCTCAATGGAGTTTGTAACATCAATCCAATTTTGCGTATAATGAATAAAATTTTATACTACTACTACATCATCAGCACTGTGACCTCACTGACTGTGACATCACAGGTGACTGACCTGGCAGCTGCTGAGTGGAGCAGCTGTGATGCCACAGTCAGTGAGGGCTCAATGTTGATGATGTAATGGGAGGAACAGAGCAAGATATGTCAGCTGTGACTGGCCCAGTGGCACTGAGGGTTGAGGCATCAGCCTTACTTCGCGCTGCACCAGGAGTGAGCCCTGGGAGCTGGGGATTGGCCGGGTAGGAGTGGATCGAGCATCCGATGGACTGCTCTCCTCCCCTAGGTGGGCGGGGGGTTCAAGTCCCAAGATGCTAGTGGCACCCAGTGGAGACTGGGTGCACTGCGCTCAGGGACCTCGAGAAAGGGTGACGGTGTGAGGCAGCCATCCTGCGGATGTGGGCCGGAGCGCGCACATCACGCTTTGGATGGCATTGCACATCCTGTGTCTGGAGGGATGGGGAAAACACGGAAAAACCCAAGCTGCTGGGTGAGGTGATGGCAGCTCTCCAGTGGCTGAGCCCACACACCCAGTGCCAGCCCTGACTTGACTCTCCATCATCCCTGCCTCCTCCCAAGGCCAGCAGGAGAGGGGGGGGGACCCAGCACCCGATTCCTCGGTCAGGGAAGGGGTTCAGGCGGGCGATGGAGGCAAGGTCAAGTGAGTCCACCTGAGAGATGCCCTGGTCAGCTGGAGAATAAAGAGAGTTAAAAAAAAGATATGTCAGCTGCCAGGTAGAGTGCTGTCCATACATCACACCTAATGACATCAGGTAAAAACATCTTTCAATTAACCAAAGGGAAAAGAAAAAGTACCTTAGATATAAAAGGTAATGACTAACTAGTAATTAGTTGTAGGCAGTAAGACCTCAGAAAGTTAGAAAGGTGATCTGGTATCTGGCAACTGGAGTTCAATGCAAAATAGTGCAAAGCTTGCATATCAACTACAAGAACCCGAGAGCCAAACACACACTTGGGGGTAAAGGTAATGGTATTGGAGGAGGAAAAGGATCTGCAGATTGCTATAACTACAGTAGCAACCTAAAGCCATCCCATAATGCAAAAAGGCAACAGATAAGACTAACACGATGCTAGGGTGCATAGCTAGGGGGTTCACAAGCAGACGGAAGGAAGGAGATTTTCCTGCTGCTGTACAGATCCATGGCATGTCCACACCTGGATTACTGTATGCAGTACTACAGTCCATACCTGAGTAAGGTATAAATGAGCTTGAGACAGTGCACAGAAGGGCTATGAAGATGATCCCGGGTCAGCACAATAGCCCATATGAGGAAAGGCAGAGAAACCTGAATATGTAAGGAAGTGGTATACTCAAAAGACACTGACAAAAATGTAATATTGCAAGTGAAATTGTATTGTGTATATTGTGTGTACAACACAATGCAGAAATAGACAGATTTAGGCTGTGTGTCAACCAATGGGCATGTAATGTATACTGTACACACTCCCGTACTGTTTAGTCAGTGGCTTGCCATTACAGTGTGGGTGGGCAGTGCCAGTCGTCGGCTCCAGTTGGGTTGGGAGTGGGGTCATGGGTCACTGACTAACAGGGTGGGGGCCACTTGACTACCAGGAATGTGGTCACTGTCATTTGTGTATGGATCGGGGCATGGGAAGGGGGGAACCACTAGACTACCGGGGAAATGGGAACAGAAGCATTTCTGTTTAATTTTTTTCATCAATCAGGGCTGGGGGGGCCCTACACTATGGAAATGGGGACCGTGTTGTTGATTTATTTATAACAGTGATCGGGGCTGGGAGGCACTACATAATGGAAAAGGGGATCAGGAACATGTTTTTTATTTATAACCGTGATTGGGGCTCATAACTTTTTTTTTTTGTAAATATAATTTTTATTCAACTTTTCCAGGTACAGCATGTAGCAACCTTTGATATCATGACACTGTTTACAAGCAACACTGAAGGCAGGGTACGATAGTACAAAATAATCATCAGTAGACAGCGCCATGTTATATTATTCTCTACCCCCTTAGACACAGAGCGGGGGAGAGGAAGGTGTGCAAAGTACAAGCATAGACTCATTTATGCCATTTCACGGTCCATATTACTCAGCTCCTGGTATGTTGGTACCTGTCATAGGCATGGCTCAGGTCGAAGAACAGGAGGCTAACCAAGGGTAGGCAGATGGGCCCAGACCCAAGCATAAGCTAGGTTTCAATATATTATGGGGCCTCCATCAATCATAAACTAAGCATCTCTTCTTAATAAACTATAGTAGGGTCTCTGCTCATGGCATGAACCAGCCATCTTTGCCATCTATTTGTGCAAAGTTCAATGCAGTCCTTAAGGGAGGATATAAGTCTTTCCATTTGATAAATCTGGTAAACTAATGTTCTCCACTTCACCACATCAGGAGGGGTAGGGGTCAGCCATAGTTTAGTAATTATTTTTTTGGCAAGAGTGTGCTAAGAATTCCGAGGAGATATCATGAGGAAGGATCTCTTCAGTCTTTGGGATAGTGTAGCAAAATATATTGTTCTGGGGATAGGTGGAAGGATGGGTCAAATATTTCTTGTAGTTCAGTTTGGGCGTTATTAAGATAGATAGGGTTTAATTATTGGGCAGTCCCACATGACATGACAGAGTGTTGCTCGCTGCTCACCTCAGTTCCTTCAAAAGAAGGGATCTGATGCTGGAAAGTAGTGAGCGATGATCACAGGGGTGTGGAAAAACCTGGTAAGTTGTTTCCAAGCATATTCTCTCCATTGGTGTTAACTTGTTACTTTTGAGGAGAATCGGCACGCTTGTGTCCAAGTCTCCTCGTCAATAAGGCAGTCCATCTCAGATTCCCATTTCCAGATGACATCCATAGAGGAAATACAGAGTGAGGACTGTAATACTTGGTATAGTTGCAAAATCATATGAGGTTGCACACTCGTCTGGAGGAAGGTTATAAAATATGAGATAATAGGAGGGTAGCCAGCTGGATTGCATGTTGCTAAAGGGAGGGAAGTAATGTAGTGTCTTAACTGGAGATACTGGTAGAAGTCTACACATCATAAGTGGTATTTAGTTTGTACATCAGTAAAAGACAGTATTGTTTAGCCATTGAAAAACTGATATATATTTCAGTGACAGTCTCTCCCAGAGGAGGAGGAACCTATTGTCCAGTATAGATGGGATGAAATGCTCTAGATATATGGTAGGGCAAAGGAGAGGGAGGAACTGGGTAAGGTGGAGAGCCTTCCTGATTGACAGCCACACTGTAAACTGAAATTTCAATCATGGGTTGGTGGGCAGAGTAGATTCAGCAGGAGTGGTGCAGTGGTACATCACCTGCACAAGCTGCTGTAGAGGGAAGAGATCTCTCTATGTCTAGCCATTACCCATGCCGTCCCTCTAGATGCCTAAACAGCATAAAATGGATGTGCACTGCCCAATAGTATTATTTGAGTGAGGTGTGACAGGGTGGAATAGGACCCTGTCCTGGTTGTTATGGAAAGAGTTTGAATGCAGGGATCTGTTCTGTTCTCCCTTTTTCTGTCTCTTCTCTGTCTGGTTGTGCAACCAAATTTTCCTGTGAGACCTAAGATTTGATCACCCCAACAGTCTCGCAATTCTTTGCCTCTTAGTCTTCCCTTGCTGTTTATTTTTCCTCCCTTGCATATCTGCTGATATAAAGATATATGCAAATCATTATGTGGAAATGTAACTGATATTGGGATCCCTTTGTTTAGAAATTATATAGTGTTAATTTTTGAAATGTATATAATTATAGTTTGAGATGATTGCATAAAGCTATTAGAAATTCAAGAGGTTAAATGAGTGCAATTATTAAGCCTTTTGCAGAAGAGCTGTGGAAAATGGGCCTCAGCTCAGGCACACTGTGTTCCTCCCAGTACCTGCCTGAAACATACAAGAACACTTTGGAAGATGCTTGTTAAGAATGGGAGGTTGGAAGGACTTATAAGAGCTGCAGTTGCTTGCAAGTGGGACACAGAGACTGAAGGAAAACTCTGATGGATCTCCTCTATTTTCAATCAATCAATCAATCAAAATCATTATTTATCCAGGTGAACATCATTGAGCAAGCTCATTTATAAGATGGACCTGGTTGATTCCGGGCCAAAGAATACATTACATGAGAAGATTATTACAGTTAATAGGGACACATAAAACAACCAGACAACAAATAAATATCAAGTATATACACAATATAAACACATTTTATTTTGCCTTTGTAAATAGTTATACTGAACAATTTTATTTTTTATGTTACTGCTAGTACAAATAAATATTTTTGGTGAATTCTACAACTGCTCCTGGTTTTTCCTATGCTTTCTGACCTGTGCCTCAATGACAGATGGTGACAGCCTAAGTGGGATTTACACCGTGCATACTCTAAGCCAGGAGTTTTGTGCATGGGTACTGGACCTAGTTCAAGGGAAGCATGGAGAGAGGCATGGATTCTGCAGCAGCAAGCCCAGGAGTGGTTACCAGGAGAATGGCAGCCAAACTAGCAGAGACAGAAGTCCAAGCTGAGATTGTACAGCCAGCACAAGTTATGGAAAAAGAACAGGCAGTGACAGAACCTGAAAGCCTGATGGACTTTTTCAAATGGTGGGTTATACAACAAAAAGAGAAGAAGAAGCAGAGAGAAAAAAGATTGAATGTTTAGAAGCAAAGCGAAAAGAAGAAATGCAACAACAGAAGCATCAGATGAGAGAAGAGATGCAGCAACAGGTGCAGTGATGGCTGTATGGCTGGAAGACTGCCTTAGACAAAAAGAATAACACCTGTGCTGTGTTCCTGGATCTAAGCAAAGCCTTTGACACTGTGGACCATGAACTACTAATCTCCTCTCTGAACTCCATAGGCCTTGACTCACTCTCTCTTAAATAGTTCAGATGCTATCTCTCCGGAAGATTACAACTGGTAAAAAAATGAAGGTGACCTATCTACCGCTAAACCACTCCTTAGAGGTGTACCGCAAGGCTCCATCCTGGGCCCTATCCTCTTTGCCATTTACATCAACAATATTGACTCCAATCTCTCACAATCTAATATTCACCTTTTGCAGATGATACTGTACTATATGTCAGTAATCCTCACCATCAAAGCCTGTGAGCTTTACAGTCTGAGTTCTCCTCCTACTGCACAACTTATTAGAAAAGAAATTACTACTAAATGCCAAGAAAACGAAAGCTATGTTCTTTGCCACCAAGAGCTGCTCTTCCACTGTCCCATCATTCACCCTCCCACAATTATCTACCATCCTTGGTGAAAATCTGGAATACATGGACAAATTCAAATATCTTGGAGTCTGGATTGACAATAAACTTGACTACACTAGCCACATTGAAGAGCTCCTGAAAAAGCTTAGACAAAGACTTGGTGTATTCTATAGGATCAAACACTACCTGACCAGAGATTCCAAACAAAGGCAAATCCTGGCATCATTCCTATCCCTCATTGACTATGCTGACTTCCTCTATGGCCACTGCTCCCTCTCCCATTTAAATAAATTAGACACCTTGTATCATAGAGCTATTAGATTCATTACAGATCTTCCCTCCAGCACCCATCATTGCTCTCTCTACAGTGCAGTCAGTTGGACATCCCTACAACATAGAAGAAACAAAAATGCTGCTGTCTGGATCTACAAAGCTCTGACAAACAAACTCCCTTCCTACATCTCAGACTGTTTCAACCGGATCACTTCCAGGCCTTACACCCTAAGGATCAATAAACTCATCATGCTGAAGATTCCTATCACCTGCACCCGGTATGGAAGGGCTGCAATCAGCTATTCCCTAGCACTTATCTGGAATTCTCTTCAAAAGACCTTGAAATTGGATACCCTCATTCCTTTAACATCCTTCAAAAAACTGTACACTAGTCTACTCCCAGAATCATGCAACTGCTTCCATAAGGCCTAGTCCTCTCACACCACCTCCTTCCCCCACCCCTTTTTATGCTACCCCCTATTTCTCTATCGTTCTTCTAGCTTGTCCTCCAACCTACTCCATACAAAAATGCCCACCCAAGTCCAACTACCCGAGCTTTATCCCTACTATACTGTTTGTTTCTTTCCTTTCAATATGATTTAGGTTTATTGTCATTTTGCCTTGTATATATGTAAATATTTGTATATCTGTCTCATTCATAAATCATTGTATTTGTGTTTATTCAGTACCATGTTTTTGTGTAAAATTTGTAACCTTATATTGTTGTGACCACTCAGGTCCATCTTGTAAATGAGCTATGCTCAATGATGTTCGCCTGAATAAATAAAGATTTTGATTGATTGATTGATTGATTTGATTGATTGATTGATGCCTTGCAAGTTATCAAAGGCAGATGATCTGGCACACATCCAGATGAGCAACAAAACACTACCAACTTAAAAGCCATTAAACTTACAAAGTTGTGTCACTCGGATGATATTGAGGCATACCTGACAACTTTTGAAAGAGTTACCACAGCTTGCCAATGGCCAAAGCAACAATGGACAATCAGACTGGTACCCTACCTGACAGGGAAAGCCCAACTTGCCTACAGCAATATGGACACTGCACAGTCAGAAAACTATGACCTGGTGAAAAGTGAAATCTGTATGACATCTCAGGAGAGATCTACAGGCAGAGATTTCGATCTCTGAAGTACAATTCAGTTGACAATCTTTGAGAAGCCTTCACCTAACTCAGAGAACTCCTGATAAAATGGCTCCAACCAGAGAGCAAAACAGTCCCACAGATCATCGACACATTTGCAATGGAGCAATTCATCAACATCCTGCCTACAGATATGCAGCTTTGGGTAAAGAAACACCGACTAGAAAGTGGGGAAGAGGCTGTTTCTTTGGCCGAGGACTACCAAATGGCCAGACAGATGCCACAGCAGCGAGATAACGCCAGTAAGACACTCTTTTTCCCATTTAAACTCCAAGTCTGATAAGAACTCTGGTGGGGGTCAAAAATCTGTTCCCAAAGACATTATTTGCTATAACTGTACTAAGCCAGGTCATACTGCAAGAAATTTCAGTAAGAAGAGTGACACTGGCCCGGTGGTGCTGAGAGTTGAGGAGCTCGATGCCACACCTCGTGCCATGCTGGTGACCCAGGTTCGGAAACAAGCCCGGGTCATCAGGGGTCGGCTGGGGAGGACTGGGATAAAGCATCCGTGGACTGCTCTCCTAGTCCTGAGATGGGCTAGGGAACTTCACCACACTGTAGCGGCCCCTGAAGATGGCCGGGGGCACTACTAGCATCGGTGACAATAGAGGGGGAATGTGTCGGATATCGGCACATTGTGCCTGGATGTCATTGCATGTCCATGCTCCAGGGTTCAACTGGAGAGAAAAAATGGCTGGGCGCGACCATGCAGCTTGATGGCTGTGCTCTGAGCTGCCTGGAGGACTTTGACAGAGTCCTGTTGGGAGGATCCGGGGCTGCCCTGGCTGGTAGAGGCAGAGGGGAGCCCTCCAGCAGAATGGCATGATGGCCATCCCGGATCCTCCTGGGTGCAATTCGAGCTTCCAAGCTCTCCGGGTAGACGGAGCTGATGGCTGGATGCCCCAAGCCAGAGTGTGCCACAGCAGGAGGAAAAAATAGTTGTGATAAAAAAAAGAAGGGTGACACTGGAGCAGATTTGTCCTTGGCAAATTGGGGCAAGTATTTAACAGATGTGAAAGTGGGGGATAAGACTGTAAAGGGACTCATTGATTTGGGAAGCAGACAGACACTAGTGCATATTAAAGTGCTGGGAAAACACTGTGCAAAAGGATCAGGTACTGGTGTCATCTGCATCCATGGGGACACTCAATACTATCCCACCACCCAAGTGACTCTGACCATTAAGGGTGTGTCACAACAAATGAAAGTGGGGGTAGTACCTAAGTTACCAGTGTGACGCTCTGCCCCTGTTTCTGGTTACCTGTATGATATTTATATTATAAATATATGGTCGGTGTACGAAATGTCAGTATGTGAGAGAGTTGGCCTTTAACTTTCAAGGTCAGTAGCTGAAACCACAGGATGTCATTAAACTGACCAGAAGAACCATTTACAGTAATTAAGACATCCTTCCAGAAGGGCATTTTATTGCCTTTTATGACCTGCCTATGTTTTTGAAGCTGAAACTAAATGTGAGTTTTATGATGTTGCAGGAAGAAAGGTAATTGGGCTGATTCCTCTCATTTTAGCACATAGCCGGAAGTGTGTGAGGAGTTGTAAAACCCTCAGATCACACTAGCACCAGGAAATTAGCAGAGGGACTTTGAAGAGAAATGTTTGATTAAAGACTGTCATATTTGGGAAATGGATAGTTAAAGATTTTTCAAAGTAATGACTTACATCCTCAGGGATAACTATGTCAGAAATTGATTCTAAGGGATGAGTGAGCTGACTCACCAAAAGGGGGTGAGGAGAAGGATCTTGAAAATGAATCCTGTATCTAGGATATGTATCACATGATTTTTGGGCTCTGATACAGAAGTTCTCTAACTTAAACAGCACTTACAAGGTAATACTTAGAAGAAATCAAATCTTTGTGGTAGGAGTTTTTTGTTCTGTAACTTCCTTCTTGTTTTACATGATTGTAAGGTGCATTATATATTGTTCTGTGTTTAATTTTACCTGTTTTTATCATAGTTTAGTAAACAACCTTTTCTTTGAAATACTGCCTGGGTGTCTTCTCAGTTTCTTTTTGCATGTGAGGTACCTGTGTTTAAGTCTGACAGCTGTTGAAAAGCTTGATTGTGTTACTGAGCTTGCATAATAAGGTAAGATATACCTAGGTCTCTTATAGAGTTAAAAAGGGTTCATTTTGGATACCTGTTTAAGTGCCCTTAGGTGAAAGATATATTGCATCCCCCCGAAGAGAATATTATCTGAGTCTGTACATTTGGGTATGCTAGTATAAGGTTCATAGTCTGAATCGCTCCATAACTCGAGGCTAAAGGTGATTTGGACCCAAAGCAGACAGGAATGTTACCCTGTCTATTACCTGTTCACACTATTGCACTCTGAGGTTGGCACTGTGGGAGCAGAGGGCCTGACCTGTGGAGTGCGTTTGTGACAGATATGGTTGGCAGCGGTGCAATTTATGTATTTGGCAACACAAGCTTTAACAGTTCAGTGTGTCAGCTTAATACTGTGCAGCTCACTTGCAAAATCAGAGTGATTTAAAAAAAAAAGAAACAGAACTATATAATTTTGCTTACAGTCAAAGTTCCTACCCATTTTAATTTTTCTCGAAGTGCAATTTAGAGTAGCCGTAGGTAGGGAAGAAGATGACTTCCAACTACAGCAAGCACACAGCAGACTACCTGAGGCAGTTGTGCAAGGAGAGAGGAGTCCTGCACAAGGGGAGAGCCAACAAGCAGAACCTCATGGAGGTTCTAATGGTCACAGATGCCCAGAGTCTTGAGTCACAGTCTGTGACTGAAAAGGGCCAAACCTTGAGCGTGGAGGGCCCAGAGTCTAGCACAGTGTCCAGATCCACTAAGGAGGACAGCAGGGCCAGTGCAAGCCAAGGGTCACAGCAGCAGGGGAAGGTCACCAGCATTCTGGAGCCAGAAGCCATCAAGCTGCAGATGGAATTGCAGAGGATGGAACTGGAGTTGGAACAGAGGAAGAGGGAATTCGAGAGAGAGGAGAAGCGAGAGCAGCAAGAGGTGGAGGAGAAGAGGGAGCGAGAACAGTAAGAAGTGGAGCAAAAGCAGCGAGCTGCAGAGGAGAAGAGGGAGTGAGAACAGTGAGAAGCTGACCGTGAAGAGCATGAGCACCAGAGGCAACATGAACTGGAGAAGCTATGACTCCAAACCCCAGCATCAGAGCAGGTAAGTGGCCTGGGTTTAACTGGAACTACAGGACTGGGTTACAAACTAAATTCTAAATTGATAGCTGAATTTAAAGAGGGGGAAGATATGAATGCCTTTTTAAATTCCTTTGAAAAAGTTTGCATTCAGGCAAATATTTCCAGAGGGTCCTGGAGCTTCCAGCTATCCCTGCTACTTACCGGGAAAGCGTGGGATGCACTGGGTCAAATGGACAATGAGGACAATAATGAGTACAGTAAACTTTTAAAAAAGTATGATTTAACTGCAGAGGTATACAGAGCTAAATTCCATAAGCTCAGGAGAAGCCCTGACATGAGCTACGAGGAGCTAGCCACGAAACAACATCAGTTTTTAAAACATTGGTGGGAAGGAATTGAAGCAGACTCTGTAGATAAAATTGACAATGTTGTACTGTTAGAGCAGTTTTTTGGGCATGCCCAGCAGAGTTGAAAACCTGGCTGGATGACCGAGATCCAAAAACAGCGCAAGAGGCTGCTGAACTCGCAGACCGCTACGCCAGGAGCAGACCTGCTCTGAGAGCAAATGGGGCAGGAGTGGCAGCGCAGAAAGGGAAACGCACACCTTCAGGGCAGCTAAAACCCTCACTGCCTCCACCGAAACTAGGTAGCCCCAGGTTACAAAGGAAAGATTTAACTGACAAAAGACATGAATGTTGGGTTTGCAAAGAAACTGGTCATATTGCCAGACAGTGTCCCAAAAGGACAAGCAGTACACAAAGTGGTGCTAGGAAAGAAGTGGGTTGTTTGTGTGTCCCTGAAAGCATGCCTGTAAACATGAGGGAACACATGCACCCAGTCACTGTGAATGGTGTACAGACACAAGGGATAAGAGACACAGGGGCATCCCTGGCTTTGGTAAAAGGGGATCTGGTAGAGCCTGGTCCGCTTATACCCAATCAATTTGTAACTGTACAGGGGTTCACTGGGGAGGAGAAAACATTGCCACTCACTAGTGTTCTCCTAGACTGGGGTGAGACGGGGGGAACTGTGCAACAGGTTGCTGTAGTGGAAACTTTAGTGGTTGATGTAATTCTCTGCAACAATCTCAAACAGGGGATGGTGTGTGCAGTTACTCGTAGCCAAGCGGCAAAGGAAAATTGTGGTGCCACGGACTCCATAGAAGCCCCTGTGGAAACCACTGGGAAGCTGGTTCCCCAGCATGTGTCCCCTGATATGGAGACTAATGAAAGGGGGGTAGAAATTCCCCTGGTAGCAGTTAACCAAACAGCTACGGAGGGTTACTCCAAAGAAGGAGGGGTGACTCATTGTCGGAGGGTTAGGGATGACAGTGATCCTGAGTGCCCTGATGCTAGAGCTAGGGATCCTAGTTTAGACACAAAAGGGGCCCTATCCCATGCCTTGGGAATGTGTAAGGAGTTTGCAGATGCTCAGAAAAGTGACCCTAGTCTAGAGAAGCTGAGGGCTTGGGCAGACTGATGGAGGACAGGGAGGTGACGGGAAACATAAGGTTTATTGGGAAAATGGACTGATGTATATGCAGGATGCTAAGACAGAGGGAGGGGTGATAGGCAGACAGCTTGTTATTCCACAGGGGTACTGTGAGCAGTTGCTCAAGATTGCACACGATATTCCCTTGTCTGGTCATCTGGGAATCATGTGCACTATGCAGCGATTGGCCCAGAATTTCTATTGGCCCAACTTCACCCAGTAGGTGAAGGAGTATTGCAGGTTTTGTCACCGATGCCAAGAAATAGGAAAGGCAGGTAAGAAAACCCAAGCCGCCCTAATTCCATTGCCCATAGTGAAGAAGCCATTCCAGAGGGTGGGAATGGATATTGTGTGGCCTTTAAATACCCCCAGCTCCTCCAGGAAGATGTTCATCCTGACTGTGGTGGATTATACCACCCGGTATCCAGAGGCAGTCACCCTATCCTCATTGAGGACTAACAAAGTGGCAGATGCCTTACTTGTGTTTTTCTCCTGTGTTGGATTCCCACAGGAGGTTATCACCGATCAAAGAGGTTCCTTCATGCTGGACCTCATGAAATGTTTGTGGGAGAAGTGTAGGGTGGTTCAGAGATGCACAACACCTTATCATCCACAAGCCAATGGACTTGTGGAAAGATTTAATGGTACCCTTAAGTCAATGCTTCAAGTGTTTGCTGAACAGTATGGGAGGGACTGGGAGAAATACCTTCCCCACCTGTTGTTCGCATACAGGGAGGTGCCCCAAGAGTCTACAAGGTTTTCCCCCTTCGAGCTCTTATATGGACGCCGGGTACGTGGGCCCCTAGACTTGATCCAGGAGGACTGGGAAGGCAAGCACACCACCCAAGAAACTCCCATAGTGGAATATGTCCTTAGGTTTAGGGAAAGGCTGAAGGAGCTTATGGGGACAGCCCAGAGCAACCTGGCAGCTACCCAACAAAACCAAAAAGTGTGGTACGACCACAGAGCCAGAGCTCACTCGTACACTGTGGGCCAGGAAGTCATGGTCCTAATCCCGGTCTTGAAAGACAAGCTGCAGGCCGAATGGGCTGGACCGTACAAAGTAGTCAGAAAGGTAAATGACGTAAACTATATTATAGAGTTACCTGACAGAAGACATACAGAAAGAATGTACTACGTCAACATGATGAAGCCATATGCTAATAGGGCTGAAATTGTGTTTGCAGTGTATAGTCCTGGGGAGGGGACGGACGAAGGAGACCCCCTTCTGGACTTGCTGGAAGAATGCAAGCGAGACTCCTCTGTGGAGACAATTAAATTGTCACTCCAGTTGGCCCAGCCCAGATCCAGGAAGTAAGGGAGGTTTTAGCAGACTTTGCCCCACTGTTTAGCGCCAAGCCTGGACTAATCCCCTTTGTGACGCGTGATGTAGAGACAGGGACACAGACGCCCATATGGCAGACAGTATATCGGGTGTCAGAGGCTGTCCAAAAGGACACTAGGAGGAAGGTGGAGGAAATGCTGGATTTAGGGGTAATCCAGAGATCCCACATCCCCTGGGCTTCACCCATAGTCCTTGTGCCCAAGCCAGATGGCACTACTCATTTTTGTGTGGACTATCGTGGACCGAATGCAGTCACGATGTCAGATGCCCACCCGATGCCACAGACGGATGAACTCCTATACAAGTTGGGAGGGGCGACCTACCTTATGACTACTGACCTGACAAAGGGGTATTGGCAGGTATGTGACTGGGTGACCCCTGTCATTGGTGAGGTGCCCTGGTAGGGAGAGATGTGGGTCTATCCTTGCCCCCCATTAACCTATCTTATGCCTATGTTATATAAAGTCCATGGAAGGAATAGATGAAGGTGCTGGAGTGCTTTAAAAACAATTAAAGATTAAAAGTGCTAGCTAATAAAGTGCAGGGATATGTTAAATGCTATGGTTAAAGTACCAGAATAGTGCTTTCTGTACAAAGAAAGAAAGTAAGAAATATAAAATGCATCTGTGCTTTTAATTGCAGTAATAAAAAATATAGAAAGGGAGCCACTGAGTAAGGACCCACCTGTATTGTCTGTTTTCTATGGTTGCAACCTCTATCTTCCTTTCTAGTGCAGATATCCCTTTCTTTCTTGGTTGGAGGCAGGCCACCTCTAAGCAGCACCCCCCACCTTTTCATTGTCTAAACCCTCTTTCAAGTTCTCTTCCTTCTGGGTCCAGGTAAAAAGGTTCATGTAAGGGAACCTTGTAGTTATAAACTAAAACACAAGTGGCAATATGTGTTTTACTTCGTGGCTAGTTAAATGAGCCCATAATTAAATAAACCATAGCAGCATTCCTTTCCTTTGCTTTATTATGCATCCTGTGCTGCCTTGCTAGAAATACAAAGATAACATAAGTGGGATATTATTAAGATATAGTATTATTAGATGCTCTGTTAGCAAGTAGCAGTATTGTTGGGTTTATAGGAAGAGTGACTCCCTTTTGTGGCTGGTAATATCCCCTGAAAGAATAGTAACACAAGGAAGGCCCTTGGGTCTTACAATGAGGCACAAACCATTTTCTGCTGAAGTAAAATTATCAGTGTCTAGAGATGCTGTATGTATAGTGCTGCTGTTGTGCCTGCACGAATTGTCACACATAGCACACTACGCAGCAACCTAAAAATAAATCAATACAGTAAATAAGTTACATTAAGCCCTGGTACACATTGTAGCTGTGGATAGAAATTGGGGGATTTCTGTTAAAAGTCCTGTCACCTTCAATCCTGTGTGAGCAGAGTCAGTAATGTCTGATATGGATACAAAACTAAAGTAATTCCATTTAAACAAAATTAAAATAAAGAACTGACAGTCTCTCCCCCCCCCCCATCATAGCAAAATGCTGGGTCAATAGCTTACCTCAGGTTAATTTGCTGGTGTGTAAACAGTCCTGCAGAGGGTAAAAAAGAGAGAGAAAAGATACTGTTTGTTGGCCTGATAAGCTGCAGCCTTCTCTGCAGCAGGGCAGGGTGTCGGCTGCACAAGCTCTTCTTCTGCACTCAATCTGTTGCTATTGGGAAGCAGCGGCCCCTAGAGGCCTATATTTATACAGATTCTAGCTGCTTTAATTATTGATTGAAGGAGGAGCTTACAGTAATTAAAAAGATAATCAAGCATTTAGAGTCACTTTCTAACCAGGATTATGGTGTGTAATAAAGATGTTGGAAATAAATAGTTATTAAAGTAATAAGGCTTACAAGCAACTTTTGTGTACTATGTATAGGAGCAAGTTGTGAGCATAGAAACTCAAAAATGTACTTAATTGGAAATGAATTGATGTCACATGACAGTTATGGCATTGATAAAAACATACATAAGCCTACCACTAGGGTGGATTTATTAGATAAGGCGTCAGTCTAGAACTGACTGTGAGAGGTGTAAGACCTTAAGTTTAGAAGGCCTGTGTCTACACCCTAGACAGCATTGATGTTATGGACCTAATGACAATTTTATTTTCTGTTCTGAATAATTATCATTTTATGCTACAAATAATAAAATGATAAATGCCAGCCTGGCATTTTTTTAAGCACTAACTCTGGATGTCTGCCTGCTAATTGTCTCCTGAACAACAACCCCGCTACAAGGTAGAGTTAACTGCCAGAACTAGGGAGATGTTGGCCTTTATCACTCCAATAGGGTTATTTGAATTTAAAGTAATGCCTTTCAGAATGAAGAACGCTCTGGCCACTTTCCAAAGGTTGGTGAACCAGGTGTTAAATGGTGCTGAGAAGTACGCTGTGGTGTACCTGGATGACATTGCCATCTTTAGGACCAGTTGGGAGGAACACTTATCCCAACTTAGAGAAGTGCTGGGCAGGATACAGAGGGCCAGGCTCACTGTCAAAGCTGAGAAGTACCAGGTAGCCATGGCTGAAGTGGCATATCTTGGGCATGTTGTAGGCCGGGGGACAGCTCATCCTAACCAAGTAAAAATAGAGGCGATCAAGGCATGGCCCAGACCAGAAACGCAGAAGCAGGTCAGGTGGTTTCTAGGGACAGCAGGGTACTACAGGAAATTTGTACCCAATTACAGTGCCCTTACTGCTTCCCTATCTGACGTGGTAAAGAAAAGGATGCCTAAGAAAGTTACCTTGGAACCAGCCTATATGAAAAAGCCTTTACCAAACTGAAGGAGGCACTGTGCAGTGCTCTTGTATTGACAAGTCCAGACTACAGCAGACTCTTTGTAGTTCAGGCTGATGCCTCAGATGTGGGTATTGGGACAGTGCTGAGTCAGACATCCAACCAAGGGAAAGATCACCCCATAGTGTACCTGAATAAAAAGTTACTTCCCAGGGAGCAGGCATAAACTACTGTGGAAAAGGAGTGTCTTGCCATAGTGTGGGCCCTAAAGAAGCTAGAGCCATACTTATACAGGCAGCATTTGAGGTACAAACTGACCACAACCCCCTGGTTTGGCTGACACAAATGGGAAAAACTAATGGTAGACTATTAAGATGGAGTCTTGCCTTGCAAGGGTATGACTTGGCAATCTCACATAGGGCTGGAGCAACCAATAAAAATGCAGATAACTTGTCACGTCTATATGAGGAATGAACTGACTTGTGGAGCTCATCCCATGCAGGGGGATAGAGCCCCCAAATTCAGTCTAGGTGGGGAGGAGTGTGATGCTCTGTCTCTGCTTCTGGTTACCTGTATGATATTTATATTATAAATAAATGGTCTGTGTATGAAATGTCAGTATGTGAGAGATTTGGCCTTTAACTTTCAAGGTCAGTAGCTAAAACCACAGGATGTCATTAAACTGACCAGAAGAACCATTTAATTAAGGCATCCTTCCAGAAGGGCATTTTATTACCTTTTATGACCTGCCCATGCTTTTGAAGTTGAAACTAAATGTGAGTTATATGATATTGCAGGAAGAAAGGTAATTGTGCTGGTTCCTCTCATTTTAGCACATAGCCGGAAGTGTGTGAAGAGTTGTAAAACCCTCAGATCACACTAGCACCATGAAATCAGCAGAGAGACTTCAAAGACAAATGTCTGATTAAAGACTGTCATATTTAGGAAATAGCTAGTTACAGATTTTTCAAAGTAATGACTTACATCCTCAGGGATAACTATGTCAGAAATTGATTCTAGGGGAGGAGCAAGCTGACTCACCAAAAGGGGTTGGGGAGAGGGATCTTGAAAATGAATCCTGTATCTGGGATATGTGACACATTATTGTTGGGCTCTGAGACAGAAGTTCTCTAACTTAAACTTCACTTACAGGGTAATATTTAGATAGAAGAAATTAAGTCTTCGTGGTATTTTATTCTGTAACTTCCTTCTTGTTTTACATGATTGTAAGATGTAGGATATATTGTTCTATGTTTAATTTTACCTGTTTTTGTCATATTTTAGTAAACAACCTTTTCTTTGAAATACTGCCTGGGTGTCTTCTCAGTTTCTTTTTGCATATGAGGTGCCTGTGTTTAAGTCTGACAGGTGTTGAAAAGCTTGACTGTGTTACTGAGCTTGCTTAATAAGATAAGAAATACCTAGGTCTCTTATAGAGTTAAAAAGGGTTCATTTTGGATACCTGGTTAGGTGCCCTTAGGCAAAAGATATATTGCATCCCCCCGAAGAGAATATTATCTAAGCCTGTTCATTTGGGTATGCTAGCATAAGATTCACAGTTTGAATCACTCCAGAACTCAAGGCTAAAGGTGATTCAGACCCAAAGCAGACAGGAGGGGTTACCCTGTCTGTTACCTGTTCACACTATTGCACTCTGAGGTTGGCACTGTGGGAGCAGAGGGCTTGACCTGTGGAGTGCATTTGTAACAACCTGTACCTGTGATGATTGAAAATGACTTTCCAGTATTTACTGTGTTAATCTCAGAGGAACTGAACCCTCCAGTTTCAGCAGCAGTGGTGACAAGAGCTCAGGCAAAGAAAATTTCAGACAGTGGGGACACTTTTCCTTTCAGTGATTTTGATTCAGACTTGTTTGAGCACAGCTCTAAGATCTGGAAATCCAGGAAAGAAAGAAAATGCCTGAAGAAACTGTGGCATGAAATGACTGATGGACATAAAGCATTAAAATATGAAAATGCTGAAACTTAATTGATAACTGATTGGGATTTTCTTTCAGAGCAAGCTAATGATCCAGGGTTATTTTAAGCAGCTGAGGGTGAAACCAAAGCAGAGTGGACCAATGTTTAAAAAATTGAAGGGGTTACTGTACAAAGTTTGGGTTAAACCTCGGACGTAGAAACAGATAGTACAATTGGTTATACCACAGAAGTATAGAACAGAGGTTTTTACAGATAGCACATGATAGTTCTATGGCTGGTCACTCATGGAGGGATCGCATCCTTGCCAGATTGCTGTATAGATTTTACTTGCCTGGAATTCATGAAGATGTTGCTATCTATTGTAATTCCTGTGCTGAGTGTCAGAAAGTAGCCTCAGTCACTAGAAAAGACAAGGTGCCCCTGGTGCCCCTACCCTTGACAGATGTGCCTTTTGAGAGAATTGCAATGGATGTGGTTGGTTCTTTATACAAAAGTAAAAAGGGTAATAGATTTATCCTGGTAGCATGCGACTATGCTACTCGATACCCAGAAGCAGTTTTAATGCGTACTGTCACAGCTTCAAAAGTGGCAGCAAAGCTTGCAAATATTTTCTGCAGAGTGGGCATACCTAAAGAAATTATTACTGATCAGGGTAGTAATTTTGGTGCTGCATTACTTAAGGAGCTGTACAGACTACTAGGAATCACTGCCATAAGAACCTTCCCTTATCATCCTCAGACAGACGGTCTTGTTGAGCGTTTTAACCAAACCCTAAAACGCATGTTAAAAAGGTTTGTAAAAGGGTAAGGGAAAAATTGGGACCAATACTTGCCTTACCTACTTTTTTCTTACAGAGAAGTGCCACAGGCATCAACAGGGTTTTCATTGTGTGAAATGCTGTACAGTAGGTAGCCAAGAGGGCCACTGGATGAGAAAAGAAACATGGGAAGATAACCAAACTCAGAAACTATCTATAACGTCTTATATGTGTGCCCTAAGAAAGGAGCTGGCAAAATATGTTGAAATTGCCCATAGAAATCAGGAAGAGGTGCAAAACCAGCAGAAGGTATATTATGACCATGGGGTAAATGAAAAAGTTTTCGAGCCAGGTGAAAAGGTTTTGTTACTGTTATCCGCAACAGAAACTAAACAGTTAATGAAGTGGCAAGGGCCTTATAAGTTTTTTTATTTATTTATTAGAAAATTCGGATTTACAACCTTTGAGTCATGGACTCATTTACAAAGGAACCTCCTCACAGGGGGGTAGACAGAGTTACATAGTGTGGTTACAACAGTGAGAACAGTACTGGTGCAGAGCATTAAACATTGAGTACACATCGGTTACATAATAATGTTACTTATATTAGGTTCTTAGACGAAATGGCACCGTTAACTAGGAGATTGAGACCCCCAACAGAAAAAATCTTACTAAGACATACCATGCTAACCTCCTCAAGAAATGGGTTGAAAAAATGCCAAAAGCTGCTTCGCTAGTTTAACCAGAAACTGATAAAGAAGATATTGACGTAGCTTATGATAAACTGGAACAAACTGTAAATGCTGATGCTGTAAAGGTGAATGTTTTCTTAATCTCAGAACAAACTGCAGACATTTGTAATGTGCTAAAGACATTTAACAGTACTTTTACCACAGTACCAGGATGAGCAAAAGGGGTTGAGCACGTAATAGTACCAAGGAATGCTCGTCCTATTAGGCAAAAGACATACAGATTACCAGAATGGTTAAGAGCTGACATGGTTAAGGAAATACCAAAAATGAAAGAATTGGATATCATAGAGGAATCGAGGAGTGCTTGGTCATCTCCATGGTAATTGTAAACAAAAAAGAAGGGGGTATTAAAATCTGCCTTGATTTTTGGAAACTTAATCAAGTGTCAGAATTTGACAGTTATCCTGTGCCCAGAATAGATGATTTGGTGGACAGACTGGGGAGTGCAAAGTATATCAGTACCCTTGATTTCATCAAGGGTTACTGGCAAATACCTTTAGCTAAAGAATCCAGAGATAAAACTGCATTTGCCACTCCTGTTGGATTCTATCAGTTCACCACCCTGCCATTTGGTTTACATGGTGCGCCAATTATATTCCAGCGGTACATGGATGTAATTGTATCCCCTCACATTGGTTATTGTGCTGCATACCTGGATGATGTCGTGGTATACAGTCCCAACCGGAAAAGCCACCTGGAACACCTACGAGCAGTTATCCAAGCTATCAAAAATGCAGATCTGACTATTAATCCTACCAAATGTGCATTGGGCATGCAGGAAACCAGATATGTGGGCTATGTGTTTGGTCATGAAGAAGTTAAGCCAGAGGTTTCTAAAACAGAAGCTATAGCTAACAGCCCTGTCCCTAAAACCAAGAAACATGTCAGATCATTTTTAGGGCTGGCTGGTTATCATCAGAGATTTGTTCCCAACTATGTTGAGTTAGCTACTTCCCTCACTGAACTCACGAAGTGACGGTTCCCAAATAATGTAAAATGGACCCCAGAGTGTGATGAAGCTTTTCAAGCCATTAAGGCTGCATTATGTTCAGCCCCTAGTTTAAGAAGTCCAGACTTTGAGAAACCATTTTTGTTACAAACAGATACATCAGAGGTAGGCCTAGGTGCAGTCCTGCGTCAAAATATAGACAGGACTGAACATCCTATTCTGTACATAAGTAGGAAGTTGCATGACAGAAAGAAAAGGTACTCCACTATTGAAAAGGAATGTTTAGCAGCCAAGTGGGCCATGGAGTCCCTTAAGTTTTATTTGCTAGGAACTGACTTTGTACTTATAACAGATCACAATGCTCTCTGTTGGCTTAACCAAATGAAAGATAAAAATTCCAGAAGCACAAGGTGGTACCTGGCACTATAGCCATTTAAATTCAATGTGATACACAAATTTGGTAAACAGAATAGCAATGCTGATTTTCTATCAAGATATGGATCAGGAATTGAGGGTTCTGAAGGTTGAAAAACAAATGTATGAGTTTAAACTCTACTGTTTGCTGTGCTATTATAGAAAAAAAGATAATGCACATGTGCTTAATTTCTGAAAGAAGGTAATGTTAGAGAATTAAAAGAAAGTTTTGGAAACCTGTTGGATAAAACAGGTTCCCTCTTAAGGAGACGGGTGTATGTGACAGGGTGGAATAACTATCTCAGTTGTTATGGAAACAGTTTGAATGCAGGGATCTGTTCTGTTCTCCCCTTTTCTGTCTCTTCTCTGTCTGGTTGCGCAACCACATTTTCCTGCGAGACCTAGGATTTGATCACCCCGACAGCCTCACAATTCTTTGCCTCTCACGGTCTCTCAGTCTTCCCTTGCTGTTTGTCTTTTCCTTCCTTGCATATCTGCTGATATAAATATATATGCAAATCATTATGTGGAAATGTAACTGATATTGGGATCCCTTTGTTTAGAAATTATACAGTGTTAATTTTTGAAATGTATATAATTATAGTTTGAGATGATTGCAAAAAGCTATTTGAAACTCAAGGGGCTATCTGAGTGCA
Source organism: Neoceratodus forsteri (assembly GCA_016271365.2). Taxonomy (NCBI): domain Eukaryota; kingdom Metazoa; phylum Chordata; order Ceratodontiformes; family Ceratodontidae; genus Neoceratodus; species Neoceratodus forsteri. The sequence goes on along the minus strand of JADMNL010000022.1, from coordinate 472,150,913 downwards.
ATTTTCTAAGGCTTTTGCAGAAGAGCTGTGGATAAGGGGCCTCAGCTCAGGCACACTGTATTCCTGCCAGCACCTGCCTGAAACATACAAGAACACTTTGGAAGATGCTTAAGAATGGGGAGTTGGAAGGACTTATAAGACAGAGTTGCAATTGCTTGCAAGTGAGACACAGAGACTGAAGGAAAACTGATGGATCTCCTCTATTTTATTTTGCCTTTGTAAATAGTTATACTGAACAATTTTATTTTTTATGTTACTGCTAGTACAAATGATAATTTTTGGTGAATTCTACAACTGCTCCTGGTTTTTCCTATGCTTTCTGACCAGTGCCTCAACGACATGAGGGTAAAGCTAAACTCCCTTTCTCCCTTGCTAGACTGAGTTGTTATAGTTTGCACAATAGCACAAATGCACAATAGGATAAGCCGTTAGACATTTATGACCCATAGATATGAAAGCTATACCTCATGGATCTGAAAGCTGTTGCTTACTGTAAACCCTCAGCCTGTATATTGCTCCATTGTCCTTTATGTCATGTACTGTTGCTTCCCGGGTCGCCCCTGAAAAAGGGACCTCCTGGGCCCAGTGGGCCTACCCGGTCATCAAAATTCAATAAATAAATAAATAGTTTAATCCTGGGTTGTCGTCCAGCCCAAATAAAATGGGAAATTTCTTTGTGCCATTGTTTCCAAGCACCAGCAGGAAGCGCAATTGGTACATTTTGAAATAGATATAGGGCTCTTGGCAAGGTAACCATGTGTACTACCTCTATTGTTCTGGACAGGGACAGTTGTAATGTACCCCAACTTCTGAAATCTTGTTTCATATTCTGGGTGAAAGGGGCATAATTGTATTTAAAGAACTGTTAGGGGTCAGCTGTTACAAATATTTCCAAGTACTGTAACTTCTGCAAATCCCAGCGGAATGGATATATATTCCTAAAGGCTATGCTCAGGGTGTAGTGGAAGCACAGTGTTTCTGTCTTGGTGGAGTTCAGGTGATAGCCCAACACCCTGCTGTACTGAGCAATAATTTCAAAGACCCCTGGAAGGGAAACCTTCAGATTATGCAGGTAGAGTAAGACATCATCTGCGTATAGGGCTACACAGTGTTCTCCCCCCCCATGGGGATACCATTAAGAGAGTACAGTTATGTAAGAACTTACCATAACAGTAGATCTTCGAGAGGAGCTCTTGCAGCAGGTAATACCAATAGGACTGACCCGCCAGGCCTTAGGACCCCACGGAAAACTTCTAGCTAGCAGGCTATGGCGGGGGACCACCCCACACGTCAGCTCTGGTATAAAGGGGGCGATCCCTCAGCACCACCTCAGTTCTCCCACTGGAGACCCAGTTGAGATGAAGATGGAGAACCGAGGAGGCTCTCCCATCCCCCAAAGAGAAAAGTGAAATACTAGTCCCGGGGGCAAGTGGGTGGGAAAGTCACCTGCTGCAAGAGCTCCTCTCGAAGATCTATTATTATGGTAAGTTCTTACGTAACTGTACTATCTTACTTTGAGGGGGAACTCTTGCAGCAGGTAATACCAATAGGACTGAGTCCCAAGCAATACCCAAAAGAGAGACCCAGGTCAGAAGGGTGGAGGACTGTCTAAGCAAAAATAAAAAATGACTTACCACAGTAATCTTGTTTCTTCTAATTGAGTCTTGCTGTATTCTGACTATATGCAGTTAGCCCTTCCAGTTTAACTACCTTAGTGATAAAAGAGTTAACTCTAGCAAATGCATAGAACATTGAGCTCGAGCTTGGTTTTCAAACCCCTGTCCCTGGTTCATTCTATGTAACTCCAGATCCTTATGAGCTCTAAAATAGTGGCTACTAAACTATATTAAATAACACTGAACATTAATAAAAGTAATAGTCAAATGACTAATAACCCAACAATGGAGCATATCAAGAAGACTCAAGTCATAGATGCCCAAGAAAATGCCACCTCAGAGGTGCAGCACTTAAAAAAAGAGACAGCTGTAGTGCAGTGCCCCCCTCAGGTTCTGGTAGGGGAGGCAGGAAGGGAGGTCAGAATACAGCAAGACTCCACTAGAAGAAACAAGATTACTGTGGTAATTTTTTCTTCAAACAACATGAAGTCTTGCTGTATTCTGACTATATGCAGACTACCAGGCAGCGCCCCATGGAGGTGGGCACAGAACCTACTTAGGAAATAGGCTCTGCAATGTTGCTGTGCCAAACCTGGCATCACTCCTGGCCTGGGTATCCAGGCAGTAGTGTTTAGTGAATGTGTGAACAGTCTTCCAGGTAGCTGTTTTGTAAATTTCAAGCAGGGGGATATCTCTGGCAGCTGCTATAGAGGCAGCTGTCCCCCTGGTAGAATGAGCCTTAAGGCCCACTGGTGGTTCTTTCCCCAATTTGCTATAGCAGAACTGAATGCAAGACACAATCCACCGAGCAATGGTTCTCTTGGTGGTTGGCTTGCCCTTTTCCACTTCTCCATAGGTGAGGAACAGCTGAGCACACTCATTTCTATGGGCCTTTGTCTGATCCAGAAAGTAGTTAATAGCACCTCTTAACATCCAGGCTATGCAGTCTGCATTCTCCTGAACTAGAATGTTCAGTGAAAAAGACAGGTAATGTCCTGAACTGATTCAGGTGTAAGTCAGAGACCACCTTTGGAAGAAATTTTCTGTTCATCCTAAGGACGACCTTGTCCCTATGAAATGCTATGTAGTTGGGCTCCACTGACAAGGCCTGTAGCTCACTAATCCTCCTTGCAGAGGTTATGGCTACCAGAAAGACAGTTTTCCATGTCAGGTACTGGAGTTCAGCAGAAGACATGGGTTCAAATGGAGGCTGCATTAGCTGTGCAATGCAGATATTCAGATCTCAAGAAGGGGTTGACTCCCTCTGAGGGGGGGGTGTAGATGGAGCAACCCTTTAAAGAACCTCTTGAAGATAGCATGAGAGGCCAGGGAAAGGCCCTTCCCTGCAGAGAGATAGGCAGAAACAGCTGCCAAATGTACCTTCAAAGTAGAAGGTTGAAGGCCTAAGGAAAGAAGGTGGGCTAAATAGTCCAACAGGACTACCAATCCAGCTGCCTGTGGATCTATTTCCTTTTGTGCATACCAGATAGTAAACCCCTTCCAATTGGAAGTATAAGTCTTTCTGGAGGCAGGTTTTCTGGAAACTTTCAAAATATCCAGGGCCCCTTCAGAGAGATGCAAGCCTGCATACTCTAGGTCCTCAAGAGCCAGGCCCTGAGCCTGAGGGACTTGAGGTTGGGGTATAGGATTCTCCCTTGAGAGGAGGTCAGAAGATTGTGCCTCCTGGGGAGGCAAATTGGACTGGTCACTGCCAGAGATAACAGCGTGGGATACCAGGGCTGTCTGGCCCAATCCGGTGCAATCAGAATCATTGATGAGGACTGGCTCCTGAGTTTGATCAGTGCTCTGAAGACCAGAGGGAATGGGAGAAAGGCATACAGAAACTTGCCTGTCCAATCCAGTATCAGTGCATCCAGAGGCACTGAACCCAGAACTGGAGGTCTGCAACAGTATAGGGGTAGCTGATGATTGCCTGAGACTGTGAACAGATCTATCTCTGGTGTGCCCCATCTCCTGAACACTGCATGCAGAATTTCCTTGTTCAGAGACCACTCGTGGTGACTCTGATTTATCCTGCTGAGGGCATCTGCCAGGACATTGTCCTTGCCTGGCAAGTGCACAGCTGAGAGGTAGGTCTCGAGAGAATAAGCCAGACTCCAGATATTCATTGCCTCCATACATAGGGCAGAGGACCTTGTCCCTCCCTGCTTGTTGATGTAGTACATGGTGGTAGTATTGTCCATCCTTACCTGAACCACCTTCCCTTGTACCATTTTTGCAAATGGCTGAAGTGCCAGGAGCACTACCCTGAACACTAACAGGTTGATGTGGAGGAGAGACTCCTGTTGAGACCGTGTTCCATGGGCAGTGTGGTCCCCTAAATAAGCTTTCCACCCCAAGAAGAAAGCATCCATGGTCAGAACCACTGTAGGAGATTGCTGGAGGAATGGCACACCCTACCTGTGGTTGTCCCTGTCCTTCCACCACTGTAATGCCTGTAACAAGGTGGCTGTCACTGGGATCAGCTTGGACAGGGGATCCCTTCTCTGGGACCAAAAGGACCAGAGGTGAAATTGAATATCCCTCATCTGAAACCTGGCCCCTAGAACCACTGATTTGGATGCTGCTATGTGTCCCAGGAGCTGGAGAAAGTGTCTTACCGGACAAGACACATGTAGGTGAAAGGAGTCTGCCAGTTGTATAAGGCTGTCTGCCTTTTCAACTGGCAGGACAGACTTTGCCTGAACTGTGTCCAGCTCTGCTTCTATGAAATCCAAGATCTGGACTGGTTCCAACACTGACTTCTTTAGGTTTAACAGGAATCCTAAGGATACAGGGGTATCCTGCACCAGACCCCAGGCCCCCTTTACCTGCTGGGGGGAGTGACCCATGACTAGCCAGTCATCCAGGTAGGGAAACACGGCCACTCCTTGCCTTCTCAGGTGAGCTACCACCACTGCCAGACATTTTGTAAATGCTCTGGGGGCCGAGGTAAGGCCAAAGGGCATTGCCCGGAACTGATAGTGGTCTGAGGGCAATTTGAACCTTAGGTCCTTTCTGTGAGAATGTCTGATTGGAATATGTAAATAAGCATCCTTGAGATCCAAGGAGGCCAACCAATCTCCTTGCCTGAGGGTAGGAAGGATCATGGGTAGGGTAACCATCTTTAATTTGGGTTTTGTCAGATGCTTGTTGAGGTACCTCAGATCTAGAATGGGCCGCCACTGCCCAGTTTTCTTTAGGGTAAGGAAACATTTTAAATACAACCCTTTTCCTTTGTGCAGAGAAGGAACAGGTTCCACGGCTTTGTGTTCCAGAAGTGTGGTAATCTCTGCTTCCAGAAGAGTTGTCTCTGAACTGCTGGCAGGTTTGAATGTCCTTGCTTTTGTTCTTGGAAACTGTTTGAAACTTAGAGCAAGTCCCTGGCTCACTACTTCCAGGACCCACTTGTCTGTGGTAAGGGCTTGCCAGGCCTGGAAGCAGTGAGCCAGCCTGCCCCCTACTGGCAATGGGGAGGCAGCCCTGACACATCAGGGTGTCTGTTTGGCAGGAGTTCTAGACTGAGAGGTGGACGCAATCCGGCTTACACCTCTTCTGCCTCTACCCCTGAAATACCCTCTTGGTTGCTGGTAAGCAGGGAATGCCTGGGCCTAGTAGAAAGGCCTCTGATAAGGCCTGCCTCTGCCTGGCTTAGCTTGCTGCTTCTGTGGGGCTGCAGCTTTTTCTTTAGCAGCTACACTCTTTTAAGTCACCCTGTACTTGTCCATTTTTTTTCATGTATGCCTGTTTGCTCCCCAAACAGAGAATTCTGGACAACAGGGAAATCCACAGCTTTTGACTGGGTATCCTAGGAAAGATTAGTACATCTAAGCCAAGAAAATCTCCTCAGGTAGACAGCAGTAGCCATAATCCTAGAGGATACATCATTTGAATCTACAGCTGAATGAAACTGAACTTTAGAAACTTCAATGCCATCCACGACTACTTGCTCCAGGTCATTGGCTAACTGAGGTGGAGCATTCTTGGCCAGCTCCAAAACATACTCTCACCTGGATTTTTGATATCTGGCTAAATATGCCATGTAGGAAGCTTGCCTAAACCAAGTGAAGCAGCCAAGTACTGCTTCTTGGCCATGGCATCAATCTTTCAAGAGTCCTTTTCAGGAGGGTGCGAAGCCAGGAGAGTGCCAGCCTTATCACAGGCAGCAGCCTGAACTACCCCTACATGGCTACAGTGATTATAGAAGAACTCTGTACCATTGCCAGACAGCATATACCTCGTCCATCCTTTTATCCACAGGAGGGATGGAGGTTGGCATCTGCAGAATTTTGTTTCTTAAGAGACTTGTGCAGAGTTATTGAAAGTCTCAGTGTCAGGAACATCCATCATTTTGATGAAGTCTGGCTCCTCCTCTTCCTCAGTTGCCTCCAGAGTGGGCAGCTGTAAAGTATCGGCAACTTGTTTAAAGAATAAATAATGAGAGGAGGATTCCCCAGGCTGCCTAGGAGGAGAAACAGACTGGTCTATCAGGGGAAACACCAGGCTTGATGGGTTCACCCAAATAGTATTATTATACTACAAGCAAGACATAAGCCAGACATAGACATAGACAGGATAGAGGCAGTCCAGAGGAGGGCAACTAAAATGGTGCAGGGTCTGCAAGAGAAGCCGTACGAGGAGAGACTAAAGAAGCTTAATATGTATACCCTTGAAGAAAGAAGGGAGAGGGGACATGATAGAAACTTTAAGTACCTCAGTGGAATCAACAAAGTCCAAGAGAGTAGCATCCTTCAGAAAAGAGACGTGCAAGAACAAGGGACACAATTTAAAGATGGGGCGGTTCCGGGGCAATGTGAGGAATATTTTTCACAGAGAGGTAGTGGATGCATGGAACAGCCTTTCTGAGGAGGTTGTGGAGTCTAAAACTGTGGGAGAATTCAAGAATGCATGGGACAGACATAAGACAATTCTTGTGAGGGGTAGGAAGAAATAGGCTGTTGGTTAACTAGGATCTGTGGCCTGTCCTGTAGGTAGGGAAATGGGCAGACTAGGTGGGCCAAGCGGTCCTTATCTGCCGTCAAAGTCTATTATTATTCCTCTTCTTCTTCTCCTCCTTCCTTCAAGCTCACAGTAAACCTCCAAATCATATGAACCAGTGGGAAGCGAACCGGCAGGTGACTGAACTGAAGTATGTGGTTTTTGATCCGGTCTCGGTTTACCTGTAAAGATTGCTCAATTCGTATTGCTTTAGCAATCTCTTCCATAGTTGGAGCTGCAACCGTTGGCTCTGAACTGGCGGATTTTCTTTTCTTATTCACAGGTACCGACTCCTCGGTATCTGCCTTCCTTTTGGTCAAGGAGGTATCGCCCTGGTCAGAAGACACCTCCTCCAGTTCCCCGACTCCCTCAGGAGCCAAACTGGACCGGCCATCAGGATCAGCGAATTGTTCAGCCATCCTTTCCTTAAGCCTAAACAAACGCTTATCCAGCGTGGCTTTAGGAAAGTTTTTACACATTTGGCAGTCTGTTTTCTGGTGGTCAAATCCCAGACAGTAAACACAGATAAGGTGGGGATCAGCCTTGGCAAATGCTTCCTCACACCCTGTGCAGTGTTGAAACCCAGTGAAGCTGGTCTTCTTCTTGGGTTTCTCTGACATGATGAGCACTGATAAGCCAAGTTACCCTTTGGTGACAGTCAGGCCTGAGTAACTAAAATTTGTTTTCGGTTAGAAACTTACGATTTGTGCGCAGGGCTACCCTGTCCCTGTGAAAAATAAAATAAGACTCTACACATCAGAGCCTGCAGCTCAGAAATCCTCCGAGCGGAAGTAATGGTAACTAAAAATAGCACCTTCCAAAAAAGCAGGTATAGTTCTCAGCTTGCGGCTGGCTCAAAAGGGGGCAAGGTAAGCTTTTCTAATACAAACAGGAGGTTCTAAGGCAGAACAGAGTCTCTCTTGGGGCATTTAATATGCAAGATTCCTCTTAAAAAAGTCTTGCATAGGTCCAGCTGTGCCAGAGTCTTCCCATCCACAGGCGCATGATAAGCTGAAAGCGCACAGAGATGCACCTTAATGGATGAGTAGCTAAGACCCAAGTCTGAGAGGGAAAGGAGATACTTCAGCACAGATTCCATTAGACAGGTGAGGGGATCCAGAGAACAGAGAGATGCTCACAAGCAGAAATGCTTCCATTTCATGGCATATCTTGCCCTAGCAGAGGGCTTTCTTACTGCCACGAGAACCTCTGCCACTCTGAGGGACATGCCAAACCTGTCCCTAGCTAAGTCTGCAGGAGCCATGCATGCAGATGCAGGGACCAGAGGGTCAGATGAACCAGCGTCCCCTGCTCCTGGAAGAGCAAGTGAGAGGACAGGGGTAACAGAACAGGTGGTTCCAATGCCAGCTGCTGTAACAGCAGGAACCAAATCTGTCGAAGCCAAAAGGGCGCAACCAGGATCATTCGGGCACCTTCTGCCTGCAACTTGAGCAGTATTCTCTGAAGAAGAGGGAAGAGAGGGAAGGTGTACAGAAACCTCCCTGTCCAAGAGAGGGACAAGGCATCTCGCAAAAAAACACCAGGCCCTGGATCTAGCGAGCAGAGATTGGGCAGTTTGGCATTGTGTGGGGATGCAGAGGTCCAGTTCTGGCTGACCCCACCTTCCGAAGAGGTCTTCTAGGATTTCTTGCAGTAGTTCCCATTCATGACTCTGAGATTGAGAGCAGCTTAGGCTGTCTGCAAGGATGTTGTGGATCCCCGGAACATAGACTGCTGTGAGATCCAGGCTGTTATCCATTGCACAGGCTCATACTCTCACTGCCTCTCTGCATAGGGGGTAAGAATGAATGCCCCCTTGCTTGTTGAGATGGAAGACTACTGGAGTATTGTCTGACTGGACCAGAAGGGGCCCAGGTAAGAGTACCCCTTGAAAGGCTTGTAAGGCATACAGGATGGCTCTCATTTCTAGAATGTTTATGTGGAGAGACCGTTCTGTGGAGTTCCAAGAGCCCCTCATCTAGTGAGATGCCAGGTGTGCTCCCCATCCCAGTCCTGAGGCATCCATTGTCAAAATCTGTTGGGGACTGGGACGTTGAAGGTGAACCCCTTTGTCTAGATGAGCTGGGGTGACCCACCAGACCAGGGACTGACGAACCACATTGGAGACACTGATCAGCTGATCAAGGTCATCCGTGCCTTGGTCCCATTGAACTCCGAGGTTCCAGTGCAGGGTCCTCATGTTTAAACAAGCAAGGGGAACCATGGCTATGGCTGCAGCCATATGGACCAGGAGCTGCAGAACCACTTTTGCTAGGACCTGATCCGAGGCCATCACCCTGTGAGCAACCTCCCTTAGCCTGACTGCTCGGTCTTCGGGAAGAAAGGCTTTCCCTTGGATGGTGTCCAGGACTGCTCCAATGTACTGTACCCTTTGAGCAGGCCATGGACATGACTTGGAAAGACTGAGAGTGATGCTCAAGGTTTGAAACAGACAAAATCTCCTCCAGCATTTGATGCAATTGGTCTTCTGAGGAAGCTGTGAGAAGTCAATCGTCCAGGTAGGGGTAGACATAATGACCCCTTCTCTTGAGGGCTGCCACCAATACTGACTAGGCACTTGGTAAAGACTCTTGGCACTGAGGAAAGGCTGAATGGAAGTGCCCTGAACTGGTAATGCTCTCCTTTGAAGGTGAAGCAAAGGTACTTCCTGTGGGACAGCATGATCGTTATGTGAATATAAACATCCTGCATGTCCAGAGAGTAGAGTCAGTCTTTTTGATGGAGCATGTGTAGTAGGCTTGACGACGTCACCATTCTGAACCTTTTATATTCGATGAAGGTATTCCAGTGGCTCAGATCCAGAATGGGAAAAGAGCTCCACTGTCTTCTTCGGGACTAAGAAGTGGGAGTAATACCTTTTGCCTTTTAGAGCTCAGGCTACCTTCTGAACAGCTCTCCTTTTGAGCAATGCCTGCATCTCTGCATGCAGGAGAGCCACATGGGAGGGGGGGAGCAGTGGGAGGGAATGGGTGGGCTGTCTGGCGGAATCTGGGTGAACTCCAGAGAGTAACCCCTTTTGACTATCTGGAGGACCCATTGGTCTGTGGTGACGATGGACTAACCTAATCAGTAAAGGGAGAACCTCCCTCCTACTACCTCCCCTTGCACCTCCACCAGATGAGGGAAGGTCAGCAGGAAGTCATGCCACGGCGGAGGGGGTGGGCAAAGGGGGTCTGGTCGCCTTTGCACTTTTGGGGCCTTGGGTACCAGGAGCAAGGGAAGGGCCTCTTCTCTTAAATCCTCCTTTATGCTGCTGTTGGCATCTTCCCTGTTGTCCATGATTTTTGCATAAAGGACGGGCGTTGAGCTGCTGGTGGTTCTGACCTGTACATTCGATGTACGTGGGACACCGCCTTGCCTGAATCTTGCAGTCCTGTTATGAGCTTTTCTGTGTCTGTGCCAAAGAGGACGGACCCTTGAAAGGGTGCGTCCAATATGGCATCCTGTAAGTCTTGGTGGAAACCATAGACTCTCAACCAGGCATGTCTCCTCATGCATACCCCAGTTGCTGCCACCCTGGCTGCCATGCCTGCAGAGTCATAGGAACTCCTCAGCACATGTTTGTCAATGTCCATGCCTGACTGGATGACAGCCATGAGCTCTGTCTGCCGTCAGAATCTGGTTGAGCTTTCACCAAATCCATAACCTTAGCCCGAAGTGATTTTTGGTACGTGACTATGTGTGCTAAGAAATTCAGTGACCCAACCGTGCAGGTGGGTGAAGAATACACCTTGCAGCCCATTTGGTCCAGCTTGTTCTACTCTGGATCTGGGGGCTGAGAGCTCATGTGCCTCAGCTACTGCACTCTGCTATGCACTGCCGTGAGCACCATAGAGTCAGCCTTCAGCTGTTCACTTAGGTGGGGCTCTCCCTTGGGTGTTTTGTACAGCCGATCCGCTTTTCTGGGCACGGCTACAGTAGTAGCTGGGTGCTTCCAGACCAACTTTGTAATGTCCTGGAAGGGTTTGACGAGGTGGGGGGATGACCAGGGTATTGGGTAGTTTGCCTCAAGGAAGTTAGCCAGGCGGTGACATTCTGGATCAAGTTCCTTTGTATCCCATTGATTAAGGGCCTGGATGTGTCTCATTATGTCCAGGAAGGATGGATCATCCAGGGGTGATGGTGGGGAGTCCCTTCTTAGATCTGGAGAGGGTAAGGGTAACATCCTCTGAGGAATAGTCTGAGAAGGAGTCTCCTGCTTCTTCCCTTGAGGAAGAGTGCGGACATCCCATGGAAGAGGGAATGGATGAAGGATGCCTCTTCCAGACACTTGGAGCTGGTGACCACTGGTGGTTGTTGCCAGATGACGAATGATCTGGCATCGGGGGAGGTTGCATGGGTCTCTGAGGCGATGGCTCCCTGGGTGGTACTGGAACAGGGAATGGCTCTCTTGGCTTTGGCAGCAAGTACCCCTTGATAGTGTTCCGCCATGCATTGAATAGAGCCCCTACATCCGCCAGCGGGACGACTGGTGGTGGAGGAGGTGGTGGGGTAGGGACATTTGAGGGGCCTGGCGTCGGACCCTGTGGCACTTTGGGTGCCGACGTCTGGTCCTGAGGCTCCTTGCCTTTGGGTGTCTTGGGCATTAGGACCAATGGGGCCTTATCCGGCGGTGCCAAGCCTCCTTGGGGTCTGGCGTCTGGCTCTTTAGGAGGAGTCAGAGGAGGACCGAGCGGCTGGATATCCATAGGCCTGGGTGTCTTATCTTTTGGGGCACTGGGCGTTTGCACTGAAGCCCGGTCTTTCGGGGGCAGTTGGCCGCTCTTTTGGTGGTGGCACCTGGTCCATTTCTGACACGGAGTCAGAGTGGCCCATAGTCTGTCAACTCTCTGAGGCCGATGTCACACTGTCTTCAGGTAGAGGAGGCATTGGGTACCTGATGATCTCCTGGTGCCTGGAGAAGTCGTCCGACCCCTTGTGCTTGTCAGATGAGCCTGAGGACTTTCAGGCAGCAGTATCCGTTTTCTTGCCTGAAAGAGACGCCTGTCCCTCTGGTGCCAACTCATGCGTATGCTTGTGGGGGCCTATGCACCAAGGGTACTTGGGTGGACAAACGCCCATGAGAAGAAGACTCCTTAGCTTTAGAATAGGAGGAGGCAGTAGTCTTCTTGGAGGAAGCCCCAGCAACAGCCGTTGAACCTGGGAGAACGGATTCCAAACTCTGGCTGGAGGTAGAAGATGCAGAAGACCTGTGAGGGGACTTAGGGCAGGATTCAGACCTGGCTCTCTCTTTATCCCTGTGGTGATGTTTCCTGCCCAGTCTTTTCTCCTTGGGGGAGGAGTCCCTAGCTGAGGAGGAAGAACTCTGTCCCGAATGGGTCTTCTGTATGGCGGCCACTTGCTTCTCCAGCAGGTAGGTCTTGAGTGTCTTTAGGCGGCGTATGCGGGTCTTGTTATTGAATTTCTGGCAGTGCGGGCAGTCATCTGGCCAGCGGTCAGGGCCTAGGCAGATCAGGCAGGTGGAGTGGCTGTCCCTCAATGGGATCTGCTTGCCGCATGTGCACTTCGACTTCCGCTGCTGGGAAGATGAAGAAAACATGCACTGGAACTAGAGAAAAAACTGTTAGAAAAAAAGATGATGGACGGTAACCGTGCGAGATGCAAAATGGCGGTCGACTGTGAATAAAGCCGTCCATGGAGCCGATGTTAGCGGGTCGATAGTAGGAAAAGAACTGAGGTGGTGCCAGGGGACCGCCCCTTTATACCAGAGCTGATGTCGGGGCGGAACCGACATCAGGGGCGGTCCCCAGCCATAGACTGCTAGCTAGAAGTTTTCCTTGGGGTCCTAACACCTGGTGGCTTAGTCCTGTTGGTATTACCTGCTGCAAGAGCTCCCCCTTTGAAGCAAGATCCTCTGACTGTTTGAGACAAGGGTTCAATATAGGTCACAAAAAGCAGGAGGGACATGGGACAGTCTTTCCGAGTGCCTTGATGAAATCGGAAGCTCAAAGAATGGTGGCCACTGATTTTGAAACATGCTTCTGGGGCATGGTATATATTTGGTAGAACAACAAAGGAGGGTGGGAACCCAAACTGCCTGAGGACAGCATACAAGAAGGGCCAGGAAACACGGTCAAACGGCTTTTTGGTGTCTAAACTTAACAGTGCAGAGGAGTAGGGGCTTTGTTGCATCTGATGTGTGGCACACAGGATTCTACAAACATCATCCGTTGTGGCACAGGTTTGAGTAAAGCCAGTTTGGTCACGGTTGATCAAATCTGGTAAAAGTCCATCAACCCGGTGCACCAAGATGGGCATAAATAATTTGTGGTCGGTGTTTAGTAGTGATATAGGGTGGTATGATGAGCATTGTAGAAGGTTTTTCCCTTGTTTAGAAATTACCGAGATTGTGGCATGCACCCAGATGGGTGGAATGGGTTCCCCTGATGAGGCTTCATTAAACACCATTAGCAAAATGGGCTGCATTTCTTTTTCAGTTAGTTTATAAAATTCAGCCCCATAGCCATCTGGACCTGGGACTTTCATGGTTTTTAAGTGGCTTATTGCGAGGGCAATTTCTGCTTCAGTAATTGGCAACATTAGTTGCTGTCCTTTATTATCTGTTAGGTGCGGTAGGGAAAGCTTGACCAGGAAATCATCTATTTCCTTTTGTGATGGGGTATAAAATTTCATAATAGGTCATAAAGACTTGGGCTGTGTCATGGTATTGCATAAATCTAACGCCTGACTGTGGATGTGATATTGCTGTTATGGTCACTAATCGATGTTGTTTGAGAAATTGGTATGCTAGTAGGCGGGATGATCTAGCGCCAATCTCATAAAAGCACTGGAGCAGAAAGGTAAGAGCTATTTCAGTTTGTTCAAGGGCAAGTCTGTCTAATTGGTTTTTAACCTGAGACAACTGTGCAAGGACAGAAGTGTCCCCTTGTTTATGTGGAAGTTGTAGAAAATACAGGGTATCTTCCAGCGGTTGTTTGCATTCTTGACACTGTTTCTTAAGATGGGAGAAATAGTGTATCAAATGCCCTCTTACCACTGTTTTGATGGTATCCCAGCACATTGCTGCTGAACTGTCTGCTGGGAGGTTATCCAACAAAATCTCAAGTTTTTTCTTGACAAATGTACAAAACTGTGGGAACTTTAAGAGCTATGGGTTCATGTGCCATCTTGTGGGTCTTCTCTCCAGTCCCATTTCCCAGAAGGTGCTTATGAACGCATGGTCAGAGAGACAGATGTCTCCAAGAATGCTGTTAGTAGCCAGAGCAAGGTTTTCATCCTGGGTAACGCAATAATCTATTCTACAATAATAGTAATGTGCTGAAGAGTAATGCAAATCTCGACAGCTTCTAGGATTCAGGGCACACCATAAGTTAACCAATCCCACCTCTTTAGCTAAGACTTCAAAGTATTTTTGTGAGGCTGTCTGATGTGACAAGCAGGTTGTAGAGGAATCTACTTGTGGGTTAAGTTCCATATTGAAGTCGCTGGCCAGCAGTGAAATGCCTTTTGTATGGGCAATAACGGTGTCCATTACAGATTTGAGGTCTGTGGTATTAATGCCTGGGAGAACATAGATATTAGCTAAGGTGACTTCCAGCCCATGTAGAATGCCCTGAACTAGAACCAGGTGCCCATCTGAGTCACTTCACACCAAGTGCTTTTCAAAGTTAGGGTGCCGGGGTATTAGAATGGCCACTCTGCATCTCCGACCTGATAAAGATGAGGAAGAGTATTCAGCCACAAAGCCAAATTTTGTTAGCTTGGAGTGCTCCAGCTGAGTTAGATGTGACCCCTGTAGGTACACTAAATCAGGTTTTAATTTTCTAATTCAGCTTAGTATCTTTGTCCTTTTTACTGGGCTGGTTATGCCATTCACATTCCATGAGCAGAGATGTAGGTTGGGGTGATCCATTTATCAAAATTAAGTATCTTTAGGGCCCATGCTCCCCCCCACCAGGCCATCCTCCACCTCAGTCTAAGCCATTATGTGCCACTGTAGCTGTGGCAGGTGATCATGCTGACCTGAATTATACCTGGGATGGAAAGGGAAACAGGTAACTCCTAAAACTATTGTCAATTGTGAACTAAAAGCAACTTTCATTCCCTAAGGTTCTCAATGCGAACCAGGTATGATGAAAGGGTGACCTTCCAAGCTGTTCAGCAGGAAATGTCCAAATGAACTGTCCAACTGGGACCTAAAATAACTGGGCTTCCAAGGTATGGGCCAATCTGGGCACTGGTGCAGAATCAACCTGCACGAAGGTAAATCCTGCAGTGCAGAGAGGCCTTCAGCTGTATAGCTAAGGGAAAGTTACAGGTAAGGGGTATAGGTTAAGTTCAGACATCATGTACTCTGTGGGAATTAGTAATTAGAGGGAGATCTGTTTGGTTACAAAATTGTGTGGATTGATCACAAGGGTTCTGTGAGGGGGTTGTAATTATGTCAGGGGGTCTGTGTTTAAGTTTCCACCTTCGCTGTAGTTATGGGGTATATTCAGGGGCCTGTTCTTAATTATTCACTCTGGGGTATCCTGGTGACATCCCAAAAAAGAAAATTATTTTCCTGGCTGTATGAGGCCCCCTTCCCCCCCATGGTTTGTTTACTGCTGCCCACAGCTGTACAGATTACAGGCTTATTCAGAGCATCAGTAACATAGGCAGTGCAGTCTTATATAATCATAATGCAAAAGAGTTATAGCGCAGTTCAATAGCATGCCTGGATTATTAATCTCCAGACCAGACCTGGATGATCACCCATTAGTAAGAGAACTTTACCCTCTGCAGAAACTTGAAGGTCATTTGACATTACAGTAACAGTAGGAAACAGGGACCAGGCTGTATTGACTATATCCTGCCTAAAATTTAATGCAGGCTATGTCCCAAATTGGGGCTTTATCCATTTGTAGCAGATTTAAGAAGACTATGTATTGTGGGCCATAAGACACGTACAGTAGACAAACAGAGTATGCCTCTCGTAAAGATGGGTAATGCTACCCATGTATCCTACCCACATCCCCCCAAAATTGTCTCCTAAGTCATAGCATTATGTCATGCATAGCTTTCAGCTATGCAGCAGTAAGAAATTAGTATGGAGAGGCCCTTCACTCTCAGCTGTACTCCAGTTCCATGTCACAATAGCAAACCTTTTTGAGCAACTTGCACAAGAGCAAGTACATCGTGGCGAACACAAATACAGCACACAACCATATACGTTGAATACTAAATCAGCACATATCTGAGTACATATTTAATGTAGGGGGCAAGCCCCCCGCACCCCCCAAACTTTAATAATCATCTTGGGGGAGGGGGGCGGACACTGGAGGAAAGATGAGGGACTGAGGACGGCAATAACTTGAGAAAAAAAAAACACCTGCCAAAACTAAATTACCTGTCTGTAGTCCTGAACCCGGGACCACCACCACTGCAGCCGGCATCCCTACCCACTATGCTATGAGTAGCTCAGCAACATCATGCTCCACGTCCCTAGTTAACCCATCCCTCTTGATCCTGTCCCATGGCTATTCCCTCCCCTTGCTGTTCTTTTCCATTCTCCCTTGCTAGTCCATCCTTTGCTATCCCTTCATAGTAGACGAACCTGAAAGCAGCCAAAATTAGGCACTCATTTTGGTTCACTCTTTTTTGACGTGATACCTGTACCCCTTGTCTTAGCAACAAGAAATCAAATTAATATAGTTTTTTTCTAACTTGTGCTGCCTACTGTGAAAAGAAACAGGCATTTTCTATACCAAAAGTAGTTTATACTTAGTTTTACTATCTGGACCACATTTATGTTCCTCTTAATAGCCTCTGCATCATACTACTAGTAATAATACTATATATGTCCTGATAAGCCATATCACAAATTTGTAACCCATTACAAAAGCATTCAAGAGCTTAATGAGTCATAAAGACAAGATCATTGCTAAAATTAATATTTTAAAGTCCAGCATCATTTACAAAGATTCATATATCAAAACATTCAACCTTAGTGTTCAAATACTTAAGAAAGAAGATATGCTAATGCTTGATAAACAAAAAGGATAAGAGAAATAATATTATTTTCTTTTATTTTAAATAAAGTATAATGAATGATTCGGTAATGTCAATGGCAGCTGATGGCAACATAACCATAACACAATAGCCAGTTCAGGCTATTCTATTATGGTTATGTTGCTATCAGCTGCCATTGACGTTACCGAATCATTCATTATACTTTAACCTCAGTTTAGCAGTACTCCGTAATTCAGTTATTTTAATGAAAATATCAGGCAACATTTGAAGATGTGCTAGTGTGTACCTCACTTTCATTTGCCATTATAGAGTTCTGGGACAGGAATGTCCAAGTCCAACTCTGATTATCCTCAGATGAAGAAGATGAGTCTTTACAAGCTTTTTCTCAAACTTTTGTTTTCAAAAAGTCTAGAAGATGGTCTGGGTCAAAAAGCACATTTTTGGTAGAATGTAAAATCATGCCTTGTAGGTAATAATGAGAACTTACCCCCAATTTGTTGTACATTAGCACAAAACTGAATGAACCGGCTTCTTCTACCATGAGTTTGAGGGCTAGCGTCTGGGTAGATATAAAAAAAAAGTGAACTTACCATAACAGTAGATCTTCGAGAGGATCTCAGTCATCAGGTCACACCACAGGAACTTCACCGTTGGGGAAGCAGGATCCACACAGAAGATTTTCAGCAGTACAACTGGGGCCACCTACGCCGTCACCAACCCTATATAGGCGTGAGCTGCCCCACTCCCTTCTCTGTTCTTTCCCCCAGAGACTAAGGAAGCACGCATGTGCCATGGGAGACTGAGGAGAGAAAAGTGCCGAGGCAAAATAAAAGGCCGGGTACACCAGATAACCAGTTCTGAGATAATCCCACAAAAGATGGGGGATGGTGGGAGGGAAAGTAGACCTGAGGACTGAGATCCCTTGAAGATCTACTGTTACGGTAAGTTCTTATGTAACCGTTCTAGCTTCTTTGGGGGCATCTCAGCCATCAGGTCACACTGTAGGAATGAGTCAGAAGCAGCTAAAAGTTCAAGGACACAGTCTGGAAGGAAGACCAACTGACATGCAGGAGAAGAGGCCCTGTAGCACAGCCCTGCCAAAACCTGCACGGGCCTTAGAGTCAATGTCCAGACTGTAGTGCTTGGGAAAGTATGGACGGTACTACAGGTGGCACCAGCACAAATGTCATCGGCTGAGACCCCTTTAAAATAGATCGCATTGGCAACTATTTGCCATGCTGGCTGAAGCAAAACACAATACAAGGTGCCGACCATTTGGATGAACATTGAAACTAAAGCTGAGCACCCTCTCTACCTGGGGTGAGAGTAGTGAAGAGCTGCTTTGACTTTCTGTGCTTTATAGTACAACGCAGATAATACTGCAAAACAATTCTGTGCACACCTAGTGTATTCAGTAATGCTTCGGTTTGCTTGGGGAAAATAGACTGGTAGGTGGACGGATTGTGTCGGAGTAGGCCAAACACCATTATAGTAAGAAACTTGGCATTAATGTGCAAAAGTGACCCTGTCTTTAGGGGCTCTTCACAAAGACCCTGAAACTTGGAGAACCTCTGAGCAGGGGTAAAGACCTGGACAGCGACCCTGAACGAGGCCAGAGTCATCGACAAGGAACCCCCTGAAGAAGGAACCATCAGGGCTGGGAACACCAGGGGATGCAAACCCGAGAGGCTGAGACTCAATGCCCAGTGAAGCAGGTGACAGTGCTGTCCGTATGGGCCTGGTAAAAGCAAAGACCTGGACAACGATTCTTGATGAGGCCAGATCCATCGATGAGGAGCCCCCTGAAGAAGCCATCGGGGAATGGGAACACTGGGGGAAGCGATCCCAGTAACGGTTTCTCTGATGATTAATCCCAGGCCTTGGAGGCCTGCTAGTTCGACCCCCCAAGCAATTGGGAGGGGAGAATCCCGGAGAGTCCCCATCCCAAAAAATGTTCCATTAGGATTCTTCTTTTTTGTAGTCTTCTGAGCTGGAGGGCAGGAAGAGTAAACTTGAGGCAGAGACAAACAGTCTGAGAGCAGCCCAAGACCACTGACACAGAGAAAAAAATCATCTGTGGAGGAGATTGACCATCTTCTGCGGCAGCAATGGAGGAGAGAAGGAGAAAAAAAAGCTCTCGATAGAAGAATCTCTAACAAAAGGAGATTCTAAAACAAAACTAGGTAAATTAAAATCGTTGGCAAAAAAGGTGTGAAACTGTGTTGGAGCTTCCGCGGAGACCCATGCAGACCAAGTCGACAGCGGGAAAGAACTGAGGAGGGTGCAGGGCTGCTGACACCTATATCAGGTTGATGACGTCGATAGGTAATGTCAGTGTGGGCGGTCCCAGTTGTACTGCTGAAAATCATCCATGTGGATCCTGCTTCACTGATGATGAAGTCCCAATGGTGTGACCTAATCACTGAGATATCCCCAAAGATTTCACGAATGGATTCCAGAGCAAACTGGACCAAAACAGTGACAGGTTTAATGGAAGTGCTTGATGATGATGGTGCCTGATTCCCAAATTGTGAGAGTTCTGAAGGCTTTTATTAGAGGAGACATAGTTTCAGCATTATAATGAAAACAAGCAGTAAATGACCATTTTACAATGTCCCAGGTAACTTTTTCTGAGTTCTCTAAATCAGGAAGACCAATAATACGTAAGCTATGCTTTTTTAGGCTGTATTCTCGAGATTTTCCTTGATTGAGCTTTATTGTTCTGAAGCTTAGCATTGACTGTAGCAGTAGTAGAATTCAGGTTTACGGCTGTAGCCGCTTGTTTTCTTTTTTTTTGTGGGGGGGGAGAGGTGCTATACTTTCTCATCTTCAGCAGTTTGGCTAACCACACTTTCATGCTTAACCACCAAGGAATTGAGTTTTTCATCGAATGTTTGAATCAAATGAAGTAAGGCTTGGGAGCCTGCTTTGATTTTGGCAAAGGAGCACAATTCAGGAGAAGGTGGCATCCCCTTGGGGTTCTGCTGATCTACAGCAGTAACATTCTGATTTCCAGGTCTGGGGCTCCAGACCTCAGCCGTGGCTGAGAGGCCATTCCCCCTGGGTTGCCCAGACTGCAGCGGATAGGACTTTATGAGTAGAAGCAGGCTCACTGTCTGGTTGCCGCTGTTTAGATGTGCCTTCTCTGGGAGTTTCAGGTTGTTTCAGAGCTGTGGGAGGTGCCTGGCTTGGGGCTGCACTGGAGAAGTCTCTCTCTCTCTCTCTCTCTCTGTTCAGTCAGGTACAGCAGGGTTAGGAGTGTTTTTATCTGTAGTTACCTGGTCCATAATAGGAGCAGGCAGCTCAGACAGTTAAAAAACCAAAAAAACTCAACTGTGGCAGCACTCTGTAGAAAATAAAAAAGTAGACAAAAATGGTCTGGAATCAAATATTTGATGAGAACACCACATGAAGCCCCAGTGCACCTCATAAACAGGAGGCTTTGTCTGAGGGTGTGGCTTTACAATGGGAAAAGAGCTGTCTGAAACAGTGCTAATTTAAAGACAAAAGATTCTCTATTTCCAGTAACTGCATAATGGGAAATAGCATAAATCTAAAACAGAAAAAATGATTCTTGCAACTTGGACCAAAACAGTGGCAAGTTTAATGGGAGTGCTTGATGAAGTTAGTGCTGGATTCTTAATTTGTGAGGGTTATTAAGTCTTTTATTAAAGGGGACATTGTTTCAGCATTATAATGAAATCAAGTAATAAATAACCATTTTACAATGTCCCAGGTAACTTTTTCAGAGTTCTCTAACTCAGGAAGACCAATACTATGTAAGCTATTTTTTTTAGACTGTATTCTCGAGATTTTCCTTGATTGAGCTTTATTGTTCCAAAGCTTAGCACTGACTATGGCGGTAGTAGAGTTCAGGTTCATGGCCATAGCCACTTTTTATTTTTTTTTTTTGGGGGGGGGGTGCTATACTTTCTCACCTTAAATGAAGTAAGGCTTGGTAGCCTGCTTTGATCTTGGAAAAGGAACACAATTCAGGAGAAGGCGGCATCCCCTTTGGGTTCTGCTGATCTACAGCAGTTAAAGCAGTAACATTCTGACTTCTAGGTCTGGGGCTCCAGCTGAGAGGCTGTTACCCTGGGTTGCCCAGACTGCAGGGGGATAGGACTTCATGAGTAGTAGCAGGCTCATTGTCTGGTTGCCACTGTTTAGATGTGCCTTCTCCGGGAATTCCAGGTTGATTCAGAGCTGTGGAAGGTGCCTGGCTTGGGGCTGCAATAGAGAAGTCTCTCTCAGTTCGGTGAGGTAGAACAGGGTTAGGAGCGTTTTTATCTGAAGTTCCCTGGTTCTTAATAGAAGCAGGCAGCTCAGAGAGTTTTTAATATTATAATAAAAAAAAAAAAAAAAGCACAACTCACTCTGCAGAAAATAAAAAAGCAGACAAAGATGGTCTGGAAAAATAGGTTACTCACCTGTAACAGTAGTTCTAGGAGTTGTATATGTTGTTCATCCACACTAGTTGGCATGTCCCTTTCCTTTTAAATCTTGTTGGAAGGTCTAAAAGCTGGCTCCACCCACCTGGGTGGTATAAGCCTCAGCTCTGCCCCTTGATGCCAGATCTTGACCGTTTGAAGCAGAGGTTGGGCATTGAAGCCAGGGAGGTTGGGTGGGTCCATGTGGATGAGCAACATGTACTACTCCTAGAAAGTATAGTTACGTAAAATCTTATCATAACAGTAGATTTTTGAGGAGTATCTCTTGCAGCAGGCAATACACTTGGGTTATCACCAGAGGTCACTGTGGCGCATTGCAGCTCTTCTAGCAGTCTTTTCCAGGGGCCACCACACATGACATCAGCTTCCTGTTTCCTATATAAGTGTGGGCGGTCCCTCGGATCCTCAGTTTCCCTCATCGGATTCAGCTCGCTAAGCAAGGACTGAAGAGAAGCCAAGGTACCGTAGGTATCCAACCCATAAGTCACTGGACCAGAATTTGTTCTCTTAGAGAAGGAGGAGGACGGAGGGTGGGATTGTACCTGCTGCAAGAGACACTCCTCAAAGATCTATGGTTATGGTAAGATTTTACGTAACTGTACTAACTTCCACGGAGTGGTCTCTTGCAGCCGGTAATACACTTGGGATGAATCCCAAGCAGTAAACCCAGAAAGGGTGGTCATTATAACAGGAGGCCTTGTAGGATAGCTCGGCCAAAGGCAGTCCTACGGATGAAGCATTATCTAAGTTATAATGCTTCATGAAAAAGTGAATTGTGGACCAGGTAGCTGTATTGCAGATATCCATGATAGAGGCCATTTTAAAGCAGGCCGCAGTAGTGGCCATAGCTCTGGCACAATGGGCTTGGACAGGTCCAGGTAATGGCCTGTTGTATTTTGAATAACAAAATGTTATGCAATGTGCTAGCCAGTTGGAGAGAGTCTGTTCAGTGACTGGGAGACCTTCCCTGCCTGAGGCGTAGGTGACAAAAAGTTTTGTAGTTTTTCTAATTGTTTTCATTTGATTAGTGCGGTATCATAATATATGATGGACATCTAAGGTATGTAAGAGGTGTTCACCTTGATTGGAGTGTTCAGGATAATATACCGGTAACTCCAAGGACTGATTTAAGGTGTGTTCAGAGACTACCTTAGGTAGGAAGGAAGGGTTGGTACGAAGTGCCACCCTATCTTATGAAAAATCAAGTAAGGTTCTCTACACATGAGGGTATGGAGCTTGGAAATATGTCGAGCTGAAGTGACAGCCACTAAGAATAGTGTTTTCCATGAAAGAAAACAGAGGTCACAAGTGGCTGCTGGTTCAAAGGGCTCAAGAGTTAATTTCTCTATTAGGAAACTGAGATCCATGAAGGAGTGGGTCTTCTGATAGGTGACTTAATATGTAACATTCCTCTTCAGAACATTTTGGCTAGATGATGTTGATACAGTAATCTACCATCCAGAGGTTCATGGAAGGCCGAAATAGAGGATAAATGGACTTTGGTGGAGGAATATCTGAATCCTGTCTCAGCAATCGAGGCTAGGTAATCCAAGACTTTCGTGAATGGACAGAAGCAGGGATCCAATGATTGGAAAGCAACTCATATGGAAAAACATTTCCATTTCGCATTATATGTTTCCTTGGTTGCTGGTTTACGTGATGCCAACAATATATTGGCAACAGGAGAGGACACTTGTAGATGTGCTATGAAAGCGTCCTCAGGAGCCAAACATGGAGGTGTAGTACCTTCAGGTTGGGATGTAGAAGGGTCCCTTGATTCTGAGTCAAGAGATCTGGTCTTATTGGCAATGGAACAGGATCCTCTACTGAGAACTGCTCAAGCAGGAGAGACCACACCTGTTGAGGCCACAGAGGGGCTATGAGGATGATTGTGGCAGGTTTGAGTTGCAATTTCAGTAGAGTTCATTGCAGAAGTGGGACGGGGGGAGCATACAAAGACAGTCCTGTCCACGGTTGGGACAGGGCATCTACAGACCGTCCCTTTTTGCTCAGGATAATGGAATAGTATCTGGGGAGATGATAGTTGATTGGGGAAGCAAACCAGTCCAGTTGCGGGGGCCCCCACAGATGAAAGATTTTCTGAAGAACTTTGAGATGAAGTGTCCATTTGTGTGCAGACGACTGGCAACTGAGAAAGTCAGCCAGGAGGTTGTAACATCCTGGTAGATGGACAGCTGTTAGTGTGAGGTGTTGCCGAATGGCTTCCTGCCAGACTGCAAGCGTCTCCCTGCACAGAGTATGGGATTTCATACCTCCTGGTTTGTTGAGTTCGAATACTGCTGCGGTATTGTCTGACTGAATCAGCAACTGTCCCAGAGACAGGTGAGGTCGAAAAGCCTGGAGGGCTAAGTGAACCACCAGGAGATTGATGTGGGGAGGGGATAGAAGTGGTCCACTTGCCTTGTGTCCTGTAAGGACCCAGGTGCGCACCCCACCCTTCCAGGGATGCATCTGTGATCAACGTCTGCAGGGGTGGTGGGGACTGGTAGGGCATGCCTTGATATAGGTTGGCTCAGAGTGTCCACCAGACCAGAGCGGACTGCAACGAGGGAGTGACTCATTTTGTTTTTGAAATTTCCTGTTCTTTGAGACCACTGGTTCTGGAGAACCCATTGGACTGGTCTCATCCGAAGACAGGCAAAAGCTGCTGTAGGAATGGTAGTGGCCATGTGACCTAGGAGAGACAGCATGTGTCTGGCTGAAACAACGTTCTGGGTTTGTATCTGTAATGCCAGAGATAGAAGCCTGTCCTGTCGGCTGGGAGGTAAGCCCTGGCGGGGACAGTGTTGAGGATCACTCCTATATACAGAAGCTACTGTGTAGGGGTCAGACTGGTCTTCGGCCAATTGACAGTAATCCCTAGAGCTTGGAACAGAGTTAAGGTTGCTTCTAGGGAAGAGAGCAGGGTTGTTTTGGACTCTGCTTTTATGAGCCAGTCGTCCAGGTATGGGAAGACAAAGTGCCCATCCCTTTGAAGGGCTGCTGCTACTACTGCTAGGCATTTGGGGAACACTTGTGGGTCCGAGGAAAGGCCAAATGAGAGTGCCTGAAATTCGTAGTGGTGACCCAACACGTGAAAACAAAGGAACCTGTGGTGGGCAGGATAGATAAGGATATGAAGGTAAGCATCCTTCATATCCTGGGCACATAGACAATCCCCCTGTTTTAGTATTGGCATGATAGTTTAGATTCAGTTGTCTAAGGTCCAGTATTGGTCTGAGATCTCCAGTTCTCTTGGGTACCAGGAAGAAGTGGGAGTAGAACCCTTCCTGGTGTTCTGTAGGTGTTACTGGGTAAATGGCCTTCTTGGTTAGAAGAGCCTGTAATTCCTCCTGGAGAATAGTAATACGGTCAGGTGGTTAATGAACTGAGTGGGGCAGGTGTAACGGAGATCTGGACAAGAATTCCAGAGTGTGACCCATCTGAATTATCTGGAGTACCCACTCATCTGATGTGGTCATTTTCCAGGCTTCCAAAAGGAGGCCAAAACAACCGCCCACAACTTCTGAGGCCTGGTCGAGGAAGCGTGGACAGGACTCCAGTAGGTCACTGGGAGGCGGGCTGACCTGCCCCACCTGAAGGATGTAAGCGGGAGCCCTTTGCGGCAGAGGCATTGGCTCTGGTAGGTTGGGAACGACCTCTGAAACTGCCTCTATTAGAGCCTCTGTATTTTCCACCTCTTTTGGTATAAAAAGAGGACTGGGAATGGTATGATGGCTGTGCAGTATGGTACATGCCATGGACTGTGTGTAGAGTTCTGTCTGAGGTTTGGAGATCATCAATCAATCAATGTTTGGATACCTGGCCCGAATAGTTTGGACCCATTAAAGGGGGTGTTAACTACTCTCTGCTGTACATCTGGTGTGAACTCAGAGATGCGATGCCAAGCATGGCAACGCAAGGTAATGTCTGTTGCTGACATACAGGTCGAGGTATCAATTGCATCATAGCCCAATCAGAGTAGGTGACAGGAAATGGAGTTGCCAGTAATTACTGTAGCCAGTAACTGTTCCCTTTCCTCTGAAGGAGGGAGTTTATTGACTAATTCAATGGCAGATGACCAGAGTGTAAAGCTGGTATTTGAGCATGTGTCCCACATAATTCAGAATTCTGAGATTCATGGTACTGGATTGAAATACCTCTTTTAACAGAGAATCTATCCTGTGGGATTCTTTGTCAGGAGGTAAGGAGCTCATGTGCTTAGGTCGTTTAGTACGATCATGAGCAGTAGCAATCACTACTGAATCCACCTCAGGAGTGGTGGATAGAAAAGGGTGACCGAGAGGAGCCTGGTATATGTGATCTGCCTTATGGGGAACACTGCTGAGAGAGAAGAAGGTTGGTGACAGGCTGCAAGCATAGGATTTTGGTAAGTCTGGATTAGTGGGGGATACCACTAAGATCGGCTCCTTGGGTAACTCCAAGTAGTTTGCCATATCCTTACGTTGTTTGTCATGTTTGGTAGTGAAGAATCCGATGACCTTTTGAATTTGAACCATCACTTCATGGAAAGAAGGGACATCTGGAGGAGAGGCAGCTGTATGTCTGGGCAAGTCCTCTTCTAATGAGGAGAGGTCTGATAAAGGAGAGTGGGGATGGAAATCCAACTCTGGAATTCCTCATCCTCTACATCTCAGGTAAAATCTTCCCAAAAGTCAGGCTTGTCTGAGAAGTAGTTCTCCATATACGGGGGAGGTAACCAGGGTGGGAGAGGGTCTCTGTCACCATGAAATATTTTAGGTGGAGGTGTGGGTGAACAGGATGGATGGCTCGGCTTTCCTGGATCGGAGGGCTGAGCATGCCGCATGGCATGCAAGACGTGCTGTATGACTGTAGAAACATCCAGTTCATTTTGAGTAGGAGGAGGGGTAGGAAGCGGGGGGGCTTCTGGAAAATCAAAGGGAAGATGGAGGGAATTGGACACATAGCCTGAGCAGGTCTTGCCCCTGGGAGATAAAGACCAGGGTCCCGATCCCTATCCGTCTGGTTCCTATAGGTACCCACCTGTGAGGGTGGATGGGCAGTAAGCATAGCAAATGCAGTAGGTTTTCCCTTGGAATACAGCTCATCGTCGACAGAGCCGCTGGGGAAAGAGTGCTATTCTGTGAAAGTGATGGTCCCGTCAACGGAGCATTGACGGAACCCATAAACAGCTCACTGTAAACTGCTGTCAACGCACTACAAAGTGCCGTTGATGAGAGGTTATAACTTCCCATCGATGAAGAGGCAGGCTGAGAATGCGCCGTTGACGGTGGGGCATCTGTAACAGTGGCCGTCCATGAGCGCTTAGACACGGAGTGTGAAGAGGGTTTCTCCTTCTCCTTTTTGTGCTGCTGATGAGAATCAGTTTTTTTTTGGGGGGGGGGAGGGGGACTCTTGGGACAAGTCCCCTGAATCTCCATGAGAGACAATTTCTGCTCCATTAAATGTTTGATTTCAAGCAACCGTCGATGATGGGGTGCCTGATTGAAGTCCTGACAATGAATGCAGGAACTGATGTCGTGTGTGGGTCCCAGATACGTTACACAATTGGCTGTTGAAGCGGTAGATTTTCCTACCGCAATGGCAGGAACTAAATAGCACTGTCTTGCTTGAAGATTCTTTGGACATTCATTTGGTTGCTCAAATTCTCGACTGCTGTCCGAAGTTGCTCTAGCTGCTGCAGTCGAGCTGAAGACAGGGCGAAAATGAACAGAGGATACCAGGGACCACCCACACTTATATAC
This sequence comes from Neoceratodus forsteri, assembly GCA_016271365.2. Classification (NCBI taxonomy): domain Eukaryota; kingdom Metazoa; phylum Chordata; order Ceratodontiformes; family Ceratodontidae; genus Neoceratodus; species Neoceratodus forsteri. The sequence goes on along the minus strand of JADMNL010000022.1, from coordinate 472,124,108 downwards.
AAAACAGGAAGCTGATGTCATGTGTGGGCAGCCCTTGGAAATGATTGCTAGAAGAGCTGCTATGTGCTACAGCAACCTCTGGCAATAACCCAAGTGTATTACCTGCTGCAAGAGACCACTCCATGGAAGATCTACTGTTACAGGTGAGTAACCTGTTTTTCTAGGGAGGTGGATATGTTGTTCAGTCCACTCTAGTTGGCAGACTCCTAGCAGTTCTCTGGGAGGACGGAGGCAAGGTGCATACCCCCTACTTAGGGAACAGAGATTGGAGAACTGAGGCCCCAAAACCAGCATCCCGGTGTGACTCCAAGTCGATGTGGTAGCAGGAAATGAAGGTGTTTGCTGACTTCCAAGTAGCAGCCCTACAGAGATCTGGGCCTCCTATGACACCTGGCTCACACCTCAGCTTCTACAGTTATTAAAACACAAGGATGACCTGTGGATGAAAGCCAAGTACTCTAGCATGCCCTCCGACCTGCAGAACTATAAAACAGCTAGGAACAATTGTACATGGGCAATTAGGAAAGCAAAAAGCCTCCATTTTAGATCAGAGCTAACCAATATGTGGGGGAACCCCAGAAGGTTCTGGGAAAACATCAAGCAGCTCACAGGTAAACCAACTGAGACCTCCCCCACATTACTTAATATTGACAGTACCCCCTACTATGGACCCAAAGACTACTGCAGACACATTCAACTGCATTTACAGACTTAAGCTCCATCCTGCCCCCTGCCTTCCTAGAACCCTTGCAGGACAAGCCACACGCTGAGGCCCGGGGGACATACCAGGGCCTTTCACCCCTCTTCTACTTGAAGATCATCACTCCAATGAAGGCAAAACAAAATACCTATCAAAAGCTCTCAACAACTGCAGAGCTAGCAGTGACTCACCTGATCTAAAGCTCATTGGGCTTGCCATTGATATCCTCCTTGTCCCTCTAACCAAAATTATAAACCTGTCCCTTACTACTGGGGTATTTCCGGCCCTATGGAAATCTGCAGTGGTCACGCCTATTCATAAAAGTGGGAATCACTCTAACCACAGACCTATTTCAATCCTTCCACCCCTTTCAAAAGCACTTGAGTGTATCGTCGTGGATCAGCTAACAGACTACTTGGACAAATACCAGCTACAGTGCCGCCAACAGCACAGCTTCCGGAAGGGGCACAGCACCACTACTGCTTTAGTCAAATTTACAGGCTTCAAACACAATGCCCTTAACAGAGGGTTCGTGGTGGGGGCAACCTATATTGACCTCACCAAAGCCTTCGACACCGTTAACCATGAACTGTTGCTGTACCAACTAACCCAAGTTGGTCTCTCGCCTGACAATTCTGTGGTTCAGGAGTTACCTCTCTGGGAGCGAGCAAAGGGTAAAAATCCAAAACACCCTCTCTGATAGCAAACCTGTAATAACAGGTGTTCCTCAAGGGTCCATCCTTGGACCTCTTCTTTTCAACTTGTTCCTAAACCAACTCCCAGCAGCACTTAAAGACAATATCCTTTTGTACGCAGATGATGCAACACTTTTTTCAAGCCACTGAGACCCTACTGCTCTGGAACGTCAAATGCAAGTCAATTTCGCCACTGTTGAGTAATGGTTCCTCAAATCAAGACTATTGTTAAACTACAAAAAGACAAAAACCATGACATTTAAACACAAGTCCTTCCAAATACAAATTTACAACAAACTCGCCTCCCGGCTGGAGACAGTGAACTGCTTTAAATATTTGGGAGTAACTCTGGGCAGCACTCTTTCCTACTCACAACATATCGGCCTAGTTGCTAAGACAGCAAACTCAAGGCTAGGGCTTCTCTATAGAAACAAACACTGCTTAACCTACGAAACCCTCAAAATGGCAGTCACTGGCACAGTTCTATCGGTCATTGACTTTGGTCTGGTAGTTTATGGATCAGCAACCCCTAAGGCCCTCAAACAGGTGACAACTTCCCTAAATAAGGCCTGTAGGCTCATTTTGGGAGCTATCCAGAGGACCCACACTTGCAACCTTTAAGCACAAACTGATTGGCTTAACCTGGATTGCAGGATACAGTATCATGTCTGTCTGCTGGCTAAAAAAGCTACCTTTGGAATTACCCCATTGTGTAATCAGGAACCTCCTTAGCCTACCTGACTCCTCAAGAAGCACCAGGAACACCCATAACCACTTCCTCAAAGTCTCCTTCCACCGTACGGTGCAAGGCCAGCAATCTTTTGAATACCGGGCACCTTCCTGGCTAAACTCTCTTAGTGTAGACCTACAAAATGAAATTAGGCTTAGTCAGTTTAAGGCTAAACTTCGCACACTACTTGCATCTACCAATGTATGTGACTTTTGGAACTAGGCTCCCTCCTACCCTCCTAGTGGTTGCGATTGCAGGACCCAGGCACCTTCCTCCCCTCTCACCCCCTGCTCACCACCCTTCCGTTCTCAGGCATCTTCCTGCTCAGCACACCCCTCCCTCACTTTTTCTTTCTGCCCCTCCACCTCCCACTATCTCTTGTCTACCCCCTTAACTAACCGCCCTACTACCCCTCTCTTTCCACCAGTTTCATTCCCTCCCACCCTCGCCTATGACACCTCCACCTGCTGGTATGCCCCCTCAATTCCCCCCCCTCCTCACCTCATCTATGCTCCTTCCTCCCCTCCTGTGGTTTCGGTAACTGACTTGCCTTGTCTACCCTGACTACCCTCTGCCTTATTCTCCCTCTACCCTTGTACTGTTTACCTCCCCTTTTTTTTTTTCCACAGTTCTCTGCCTAATACCATGTTCCCCTTTCTACAACTTTTACACCTTCTGTCCTGCTCTAGTCTGATGCAACTGTATCTCCCATCACGTTTCTGCTTCCTAACCTTGCATAGGTCTCCTGGAACAATTTTTACCCTTCCATACCTCACTGTGTCTTCCTACTGTTGTAATTTTCTCCTACTCTCCCCTTTTTTTGTCTCCAGGAAAATGTCACTCCTGACTCTTGAATGTACCAGACCAATAAATACTCTGTATAATTAGAATAATTGTTTTCTGTACTAGTTGTTACTTGTACTATTTCTTATGTTCTATATTTTGTTTCATGACATGGAACCTTTGTAAACAAGCCTCTGGCTCAAAGGTATTTCTGAAAACTAATAAATAAAATAAAAAATAAATAAAAATCCTGGATAGGGACACTCCTAGAAGCAGCCACTGATGCAGCAGTATGGTGGGTAGAATGAGCTCTTATCCCTACAGGAGTCTCCTTGCCCGCCAACCGGAAGCAGAGATCAATGCAGGATGTTATCCATCTGCCAGTCGTCCGCTTTGCTGCAGGTCTGCCAGGTGCAGCTTCAGCGTAGGTGACAAACAGCTGGCGAACCGCTCTCCAAACATCAGCCGTTCGCTCCTTATAAGACTGTGCTCATCTTGGGTCCAAAGGATGGAGCCTGTACTCTGCCTCTGAGGTGTAGCTGGAGTAGTACACCTGCACAGCCAACATCTGGTACAGGTGAAACTCTGACACAACCTTCGGAAGGAACTTCGGGTTGGGGCACAGGACAACCTTGTCCCTGTGGAAGACCAGATAGGGAGACTTGACAGAGAGCACCTGTAGCTCCCCAGTCCTTCTGACTGACGTGTTAGCCACCAAGAAGGCAGTCTTCCATGACAGATGTGACATCTCACACCTGTGCATCAATTCGAATGGCTTGTCCATGAGCTTTGCCAGTACCAGCAGTAGATCCCACAGAGGTGGTGGTTCACGCACCAGAGGGGAAATGTGAAGGCCTTTAAAGAAATGCCACACCACCTTCTCCTGTGCCACCATCTGCTGACCGGCCTGCGCCCGGTAAGCAGAGATGGCTGCCAGGTGCACCTTAACGGTCGCAGACCGAAGACCTCCTTTGGAGAGGGACCAAAGGTAGTCGAGGATGCTAGTCACCGGACAGGACGAAGGGTCCAGGCCCTTGCCCTGGCATCAAATGAAGAATCGCTTTCATCTGAAGGCATAGCACCTCCTGGTTGACTCCTTCCTAGATGCCTCAACTACACTGAGTACATCGTTGGGCAGACCCAAAGCCTGGAACTCTAGTTGCTCGGTAACCAGGCTGTCAGGGGCAGGGATTGAAGGTCTGGATGGAATATCTTCACATGACTGACGGAGAGCAGGTCTGGGTGTGCTGAAAGATGCCACGGGAGCCTGATGCTGAGGCAATCTGGATACCAGAACTGGCGGGGCCAGTCTGGGGCTACCAGGATCACCTGTGCCTTGTCCCTCTTAACCTTGAGGAGCACCTTCTAGACCAAGGGAAGTGGAGGGAAGGCATAGAAGATACCTGGGGTCCATGGCCTCGGGAAGGTATCTCACTGCAGTGAGCCCTGCTGAGAGGGGTGGGCATGAAACAGCCTCAGCTTTGTGTTCTCCCTGGAGGCAAACAGGTCCACCTGAGGGGTGCCCCACTGGGAGAAAAAGCTGTGAACTACCTCCAGGTGGAGAGACCACTCATGGGATGCCTTGCCCATGTGGCTGAGTGTGTCCGCCAATTGATTCAAGGCTCCTGCCAGTAGCTAGGAGATCTGCCTGCAGTCAGCTCATGAGGGTCCAGATGTGGAGCGCTACCTTGCACAGAGGCTGGGAGTGCATGCCACCATGTTTGTTGAGGTAGTACATGGGTTGTGGTGTTGTCCGTCTGGACTTAAACCACCTGACCCCGAAGGAATGGTGTGAATGCAGCCAGCACCAGCCAAACTGCTTGGAGCTCTAGCAGGTTGATGTGACATTGGGATTCCTTGGGGGTCCAGAGCCCGTGAACTCTGATTCCCATGTGGGCACCCCAGCCCATGAGAGAAGCATCAGTCATCAGGACGAGCGTCAGCTCGGGGCAGACAAATGGGATCCCTCCCTGCAGATTTTCCAGGATGGTCCACCATTGGAGGGCGTCCAACATCTTCTGGGTCACAGTGACCAGCTGGTTGAATTGACTGTTTTGCTGAGACCACTGGCTGGCCAGCTCCCATTGAAGGGGGCACATATATCATGTAACCCAGAAGTCACAGGAAGTCCCAGGCAGGGTGCAATTGCCCAACAAGAAATGATCGGGCAAGGAGGAGAGAACCTCTGCCCTGTCCGCTGGGAGCCTGGCTCTGGCTCTGGCTCTGCAAGAGTCGAGCTCTGCGCCGATGAAGTAAATCACCTGTGAGGGCACAAGTTCCGACTAGGCCTCGTTGACCAGGAGGCCAAGGTTGAGGCAGGTTTGGAGGGCCAGATCCTTGGACTTCTCCACTTCCAGTCTGGAGGGACCTGCCATAAGCCAAATGTCGAGATAGAGGTATACCCTGACCCCTCAATGCCGAAGATGGGCCGCCACCACTGCAATGCATTTGGTGAAGACCCTGGGGGCTGATGACAGGCCGAATGGCATGGCTTGGAACTCGTAGAGGAACCTTCAGTGGGATGGACGGATTGGGACGTGAAAGAATACATCCTGCAGATCCAGTGAGCAAAATCACATGTTCTGCTTGAGAGATGGTGTGATCTGGGACAGAGTTACCGTCCGAAAAGTGAGAGTCCTGAGAAACTGATTCAGGTCATGCAGATCTAGTATGGGGCACCAGCCCCCCCCATCCATTTCGGTACCAGGAAGTACCTGGAAATGAACCCTGGGTTGATCGGGGGATCCACAACTCTGACCATTACCTCCTTGCGGAGGAGTTGGGCAATGTCGTCCCTGAGAGCTGACAGAGTATGAGCAGATACCTTCTCCTCCCGTGGGGCACGGGATTGGAGGGTACTGCTTGAATTCCAGAGGCAGACCCTGACCGACCACTTCCAAGACCCATCTGTCCATTGTGATAGCAGACCAGGTGGAAAAAAGTGGCAAAGCTAGCCCCCCATTGGAGAATCCAGAGTGGTTGTGACAGGCATGGGGTTGGCTAACCCCATCCCCATTGCTGAGCAGGTTTGAAGGAGGATCCAGCAGGGGGACCACCAAGGCCCTTTCCTCTGGGTTTACGGGCTGCCGAAGCCCATGACTTGGGCCGAGGGCACCAAGGCTGAGCCTGCTGCTGCCCAGATTGGCATGGGGCTGCTTGGCCGCAGGGGCTGAAAACTGAAAAGGCTTCTTTTTCTGCTTCTTCGAACCCTGGGGTCCTTTCTGGATGGAGGTAACTGAGTCCAAAGTGGCACTGGACTTCTCGATACACCTGAGGTGACCATCGACTCCTGGACTGAACAAGTTGGCACACAGGAAGGGAACGTCTGCCAGTGTGTTGTGGGTGTCTGCTGTAAAGGTCGAGACCCTCAGCCAAGCCCTGCAGCACATGGCAACTGTAGCTGCCACTGAACGGGCACATGAATCCCGGATGTCCAGAGCCATCTGGAGTTGGTGCTTGGCAACAGCCTGGCCCTGGTCACGGACTTGCTTGACCGTGGGCTGAAGGTCCACGGGAAGATGAGGAAGCATCTCATCCAGAGAGTCCAGGAGGGCGTGGGGAAAAGTGTGCCATAAGAAAAAATTACTCACCATAGTAATGTTTCTTCTAATGGAGTCTTGCTGTATTCTGACTTTATGCAGTTAGCCCCAGCACTTGAACTGCTCTGGACAAGACAGAGTTAACTCTATGCAGAAGCATAGAAAGTTGAGCTCGAGCTCGGTTTTCAAACCTCTGTTTCTGGTACTCTGCAGTGTAACCATCAGATTCTTATGAGCACTAAACTAACTAACTCAATAGGTAGAAATTGTTTTTTTTTTAATTTTTTGTGCCAAATGGCAATAACAGATTTTTAGGGTCAAAAGACTCAAGTCGAGAACCCCAAAAAGAATATAAGCAGGTAGTGAAACAACAAACGTCCATAATAAAAAAACAGAAAAAACCCTTAAAAAGATAAGGGCATGCCAGGTACACCTCTGGGGTGCAGCACTGTGCCAGCCAAACCACATCCCTAAACTACTAGGTTCCAGGAGGGGAGGCCAGAATACAGCAGACTCCATTAGAAGAAACAACATTACTATGGTGAGTAATTTTTTCTTCAAGTAACATGAAGTCTTGCAGTATTCTGACTATATGCAGACTATCAAGCAGTACCCCCTTGGAGGAGGGAGTCACAGAACCTATTTTGGGAACAAGCTCTGCAGCACAGCCATGCCAAACCTAGCAACACTTCGAGACTGAATGTCCAAAGAGTAATGTTTGGTAAATGTGTGAACAGATTTCCGGGTGGCTGCTTTACAGATGTCCACGAAAGGTACTTCTCTAGCTTCTGCGACCAAAGTAGATGTACCTCTGGTAGAATGAGCCCTCAGGCCTGAAGGAGGCTCTTCCCCAAATTTTGAATAGCAGAACTGGATACAGGAGACAATCCACCTGGCAACTGTTCTCTTGGTAGCAGATTTACCCTTTCCCACTTCTCCATAAATAAGAAACAACTGAGAACAGTCATTCCTATGGGCCTTAGTATGCTCCACATAGTGACTAAGAGCCCTCTTTATATCAAGACTGTGTAATCTTCTCTCTCCAAAGGAAGAAAGATCAGTGAAAAATACAGGCAATGACACAGACTGATTCAAATGAAAGTCTGACACGACCTTTTTTTTTTTTTTTAGTCTTTGGTAACCAGGTAAGGCCCACTAGGCACAAGTGCCTGTTTTCAGGGGTGACCTGGGAGCACTGGGCGGTTAAGTAACTTGCTCAGAGTCACACAGTATGCAAGTGGAGGTTGTGAGAATCAAACTCAGGTCTGGTCTGCTGGATGTATCAAGCTCATTCACACCTCGTTCCTCTAAACTCTAGGCTATACTGCCAGCCCACCTTAGGGAGAAACTTTCTGTTGGTGTGGAGGACCACCTTATCCCTGTGAAATGAAATGAAATTAGGTGCCACTGATAAAGCCTGTAATTCACTGATTCTCCTGGCAGAGGTAATGGCCACCAAGAATACAGTTTTCCAAGTCAAATATTTCAGCTCAGCTGAGGATAAAGGCTCATAAGGGGGTTGCATAAGCTGTGCTATACAGATATTCAGATCCCAAGAAGGGGTAGGCTCCCTAAAGGGAGAGTTAACATGTACCAAACCCTTGAAAAATTTCTTGAAAACTGGATGAGAAGCTAGAGAAGAGCCCTTACCAGCAGAAAGGAAGGCAGACACAGCTGCCAAATGTACCTTGAGAGTAACAGGCCGGAGGACTAAACTATTAAGATGCACCAGATAGTCCAGTACAGTAGCAATATCAGCCAACTCTGACTGAACAGATTTCTGGGAAAACCAAAACCCAAATCTTTTACATTTGGAGTTGTAAGTCTTTCTGGTAGCAGGTTTTCTGCTAACCTTTAGAATGTCCAAGACTGACCTGAGAGAGGTTTAGACTTGCATATTCTAGCTCTTCAAGAGCCAGGCCTTGAGCCTGAATCTGAAGATTGGGGTAAAGGATCCTCCCTTGTGAGGAGGTAAGAAGATTGAACTGTCTGGGAAGACACAGAGGCATTGTTACTGACAGTGACAAGAGAAAAGGGTACCAAGGCTGTCTGGCCCAGTCTGGAGCCACTAGAATCACCCTGCAGGGCCGACACCTGATCTTGATCAGGACCCTGAATATAAGAGGAAAAGGAGGGAATGCATATAGAAACCTGCTTGTCCAATTCAAGGAGAGAGCATCCTGATGGACAGAGCCCAGAAGAGGCGGTCTGCAACAAAAGAGAGGAAGTTGGTGATTGGCTGGGGCTGCAAAGAGATCTACCTCTGGAGTGCACCACCTCTTGAAAATGACCTGAAGAATTAAAGGATTCAGGGTGCATCCGTGATCACCTTGAGAAATCCTGCTGAGAGCATCTGCTAAAATGTTGTCCTTCCCTGGGAGATGCACAGCCATCAGGGAAGCCTGAAGGGAATAAACCAGAGACCATATCTTCATGGCCTCTGTGCATAAGGCCAAGGTCTGAGTGCCTCCCTGCTTGTTGATGCACCACATGGTTGTGGTATTGTCTGTCCTGATCTGCACCACTTTCCCTTGAACCACAGTTGAGAATGTCTGAAGTGCTAGAAAGACAGCTCTCAATTCGAGAAGGTTTATGTGTAGAAGGGACTCCTGGTGTGACCAGGTTCCTTGAGCTGTACGCTGATCTAGGTGAGTCCCCCAACCTAGTAGAGAGGCATCTGTGGTGAGAATCATTGAAGGAGCCCAACTGACAAATGGGACACCTTATCGAAGATTGTCCACCTCCAGCCACCACTGAAGGGCCTGGATTAGAATTTGAGACACTGGAACCAATTTGGAGAGAGGATCTCTTTTCTGAGACCAATAAGATCTGAGATGAAACTGAATATCTCTCATCTGAAACATTGCTCCCTGGGCCACAGCTGTGGATGCTGCCATGTGGCCCAGCAACTGTAGAAAATGTCTGGCTGGATGAGAAACTAGAGTATGAAAAGAGGAAGCCAGAGTGACCAGGGACTGAACCATTGAGAGAGGGAGAAATGCCTTTGCTTGAATAGTGTCCATTTCCACCCCTATGAAGGTGAGAAGCTGGGCTGGTTCCAGAACAGACTTTTCTAGGTTCTGAATTAAGCCCAAGGATTCCAGAAGTCTTTGAGTGACCTCTAAGGCTGACTTGACTTAGTCTGAGGACTGGCCCACTAGGAGCCAATCGTCCAGTTATGGGAACAGAAGGATACCCTGTCTCCTGAGGAATGCCACCACTACTCCAAGACACTTGGTGAGCACCCTTGGAGCAGATGTTAGGCCTAAAGGCATAGCTCTGAATCGGTAACGGCCTTAGGGCAACTCGAACCTGAGGTACTTTCTGTGGGAATGTCTGATAGGTATGTGGAAGTAGGCATCCAGTCTTTTGGATGAGACGTTAAACCGAGGTCCCATCTGCCTGGATTGGTGGTAGTTCAGGTGGATGTTAAAGATCCCATGGCACTTATCGAAAAGAGTAGGGGAATTTCCCCGGTGTCCTGGCCAAATTTCTCTCATTCACTAAAAATACCACCAGCAGCTTAATCTGGTTCAAGGTCAGATGGCTTTCATCTGTATTCCCCCCTCCCCTGGGTCGTGCCTGAAAATAGGCAGGATTTGTCTAGTGCACTTACCCGGTCAACAAAAGCTAAATAAATAAAATAAAATCCAGAGAAGCTAGCCAGTCTCCTGGTCTCAGAGAGGGGAATAATTACTCCCAGAGTCACCATCTTGAATTTTGGTTTTGTCAGATGTTTGTTCAGGTACCTTAAATCTAGGATGGGTCGCCACTCCCCTGTCTTTTTTGGGGTAAGGCAGTATCTGGAATGCAGTCCTTTTCCCCGTGACAAAGAGTTACCTTCTCTACTGCTTGCAGAAACAGAAGAGAGGAGACTTCTGCCTCTAAGACCTTTGTCTCCAAGAGAGAAGGAGGACTGAAGGACCTTGCTCTCATTTTTGGGAACCTTTCGAAACTGAGAACAAATCCCTGGCTCACTACTTCCAGGACCCATTTGTCTGAAGTAATAGACTCCCAAGCTTGGGAGTTGTGAGCCAATCTGCCTCCTACTGGAAATGGGGAGGTGACCCTGACTGACCCCTCAGGGTGTCTGCTTGACAGGGGGCTTAGACTGCGTGATGGGGTCCTAGTCATCCCATGCCTGCCTCTTCACCTAATGAACCCCCTCTGTTGGAAAGAGGAGGAGGCCTGAGCTTGGTAGAAAGGCCTAGGAGAAGGCCTGCCCCTGCCCCAAAATTGTTGCCTCTGAGAAGTGGTCTGCTTTTCTTTAGCTGCATCACTCCTGTATGTGGTCCTATATTCGTCCATCTTCTTCATGTAGTTCTCTTTTTGCTCACCAGAGAATTACCAGTTACAGGAAAATCCATGGCCTTAGTTTGGGTACCCTGTGAAAGATTGGTACATCTAAGCCAAGCCAACCTCCTCAAGGAGATAGATGTAGCAATGACTCTAGAATGGACATCATTGGAGTCCACAGCAGCATGAAACTGAACTTTGGATGCCTCTATACCATTTATAGCCACCTGCTCCAGCTCCTTGGCTAGCTGGGGAGGGGCATTCCTAGCAAACTCCAGAACTGTATCCCACATCGATTTCTGGTACCTGGCTGTATATGCCATGTAATTTGATTGCCTGGGCCCCAAACAGGATGCCAAGTACTGTTTCTTGGCCATGGCATCCACTTTCCTGGAATCCTTATCTGGGGAGTGAGATGCCAGGGGAATATTAGCCTTGTCCCAGGCTGCAGCTTGTGCTACCCCAACATGGCTGCAATGTGCTGTAAGGAATTCCATACCAGGACCTGATAGGGCATAACTCCTGTCCATTTTTTTTATCCACAGGAAGAATAGACGTAGGAAATTGCATTATTTTCTGTGTCTATTTCCCCAGGGATTTATGCAAAGTGATAGACACTCTCTTTGTCTCTGGAACATCCATCATTTCCATATAATCAGGTTCCTCCTGATCCTGATCAGCTTCTTCCATAGGAAGCTGAAGAGTCTCAGGCACCTTCTTGTAAAACAAGAAGTGGAAGGGGGAATCAGAAAGCCTGGGAGGGGAAACACTGGAAGGCCTGTCTGGGGAGATGTCAGGCTCTACTGGCTCATCTAGGCCTGGAAACTCTCCATCTTCTTCCTCCTCCCAATCGCCCTCATAATATGCCTACTGTCAATTTCTGAGGCACCAACTTCCAACCGAACTGATCACATTTCAACCGATGTCGGTTCAGTTGGAACCGGGCAAAGCAATTGCACAATATTAATCTCTTTCGCCATCTCCTCAGTGGTCAGAACATGGGTTTTTGGATCTGAACCAGATGATTTCCTTTTTCTCTTTGTAGGAACCGACTCCACAGTCTCAGCTCTCCTCTTGCCCGAAGAGGTATCGCCCAGGTCAGTGGGCACCTCCTCAGGTTTGGTCGCAACCGAACCGGGCTGGCCATCCAGGTCAGCAGACTTCTTGGCCTCCCTCTACCTCAGCCTACTCAAACGTTTTTCAAGAGTGGCTTTGGGAAAGTTCTTACAAATCTGGCAGTCTTCTTTCAGGTGGTCAAACCCCAGACAATATACAAAGACGAGATGAGGATTGGCCTTAGCAAAGGCCTCCTTACACTCTGTACAGTGCTGAAATCCAGTGGGACTAGTTTTCTTTTTGGGTTTCTCAGACATACCTAATGTTACCCAAAAGTCACCCTATGCAGCATTAAGCCAGGCAACTGAAAACTTATCGGTTCCAACTGTGTCATGGGTCGGTTAAAAAAAATCCCACAAACCAGATTTTATTAGGAACCAATAAGTACCGGAAACCACAAAATAAACACAAATAAATACAAATTACAATTGATTTCGGTTCTAAACTGGACAGACTGGAAAAGAATCGAAAACAAAAACAATTTCCAGTCAAATTAACACAAAAATCACACTACCTACTACTACCACTTACTGTTACTGAGACAGAGGTAAGAATACCGATAGGATGAGGACTGCGGTTGAAAAAACCGACAATATAAACTAAAACCGAACCGAAGCGCAGGAGGGATCTCCGGAGCTACTTCACAGTTAGGCGGAGTAAGAAATCTGATGGTTACACTGCAGAGTACCAGAGACAGAGGTTTGAAAACCGAGCTTGAGCGTCAGCGTTCTATGTCTCTGCATAGAGTTAACTCTTTCCTCTCCGGAGCAGTTCAAGTGCTGGGGCTAACTGCATATAGTCAAAATACAGTAAGACTTCATGTTGTTTGAATGACAGCTGAACTCGCCTGTCTGAGACTGAGCGAAGAGGCAGCATAGACCTTTCTGGCCGAATGGTCCAATCTCTTGGACTCTCTGTCCGGAGGTCTGTCTGAGTCTTCTGAGTTGCCAGAGCACCGAAACACTGACTTGGTCACCAAGCCCTCAGCCGAAGGATGTTGGGTGAACCCCGAAGGGGAGCCCATGGGAACAGTGTACATGCAGGCCATGCGGGCTGAAGGTGCAGGACAGGAGGCTGGGTGCTGCCAAAGCTCCAAGGCCGGGCCAACTATGGCTTCAGCCACTGGGAAGACCTCGGATGGAGAACCCCCTTTCCTGAGGATATCAGTCAGGGGATATTCGGCCCATTTCTCAACAGGCTCCAGAGTCATCCCCGCAGATTCGGGGATGAGACGGAGGATACCCAGGAAAGATGTGCGACCTTCCTATGTCGAGAGACTCATGGAATCGCCATCACATAAACGCAAATTCATGTCTAAAACCTCAGACCCAGAGTCTGGGTAGAGTGGCCAACCAGAGTCATTCTTGACCCACCGCGGTCGGTCATAAGAGTGACTGACAGTCTGCATGGGAGATCCTGGATGGGCCGAGATTCCTTAGCAGGAGCCCCTGAAGGAGGCTGCTTAGGTGGCGGCTCCACCAAAATAGGTAGAGAGGCTAGCTTTGGCCGAGCCGGGAGGGTCTTCACCGGCTCCATGGGAGGAGGAATTGTCTCGACCAGCTCCGGAGGAGTCAGCGTTCGGCTTGGAGGGTGACAATTAAGTGATGGCCAGAGTGGAAGCCGGGATAGACTTCAGACCGGTCAGCATGAGCTGTTGCCGCATGCGGTCCTCATAGCGATGGAGCAGCTTGCATCGAAGCCTCTTCTCACCCGAGGAGGACGAGTACAAATGGCGGTAGCGTTGTTTCTTGGAGCGCCACTTGTGAGACTTCCTTGGCCTACTGGTCTAGGATGTCCAAGATCTCAAAGACAATTATCGGGGGGGGGGGGAGACTGACAGGGCTTCTCGAAAGGAGCTGGGGAGAACCGTGGCTCCTCCAGATCAGGGACAGTAAGCACAGGTGGCGTACCAGCTGGCTGGATCTCCTCCTTGACTGGAAGGACCGGGAGTACTAAATAAAGATTTGTTGGCCTCATCAGTTGACAACGGGTCGACGGGGTCAATTATTATTTTGCCCTGGTCATTGTCCCACGTCTGAGCCATCTGGCCTGATGGGGATACTGTGAAGTCAGTGGCAGAGGACGCAATTTTGATCGTAGTCAAATTGGGAGACTCCTGGGACCGAGATCTCTCTCTGTCCCAAGAGCGTTGACTATGCAAAGACTCTTCTCTAGATGCTTTGTCTTTCTTATAGGATCAGGTGTGTGAACCAGACGGGTCTTCTCCTTTCATTGGGAAAGACTGGCACATCTCCTTGAAGGATCTGGAGAAGGAGGTGCCTGTTGTCGAGGCACAGGTCAGGAAGCATAGGAAAAACCAGAAGCAGTTGTAAAATTCACAACAAGATTATTTATTTGTATTAGCAGTAACATAAAAAAATAAAATTGTTCAGTATAACTATTTACAAAGACAAAATAAAATAGAGGAGATCCATCAGAGTTTTTCTTCAGTCTCTGTGTCCAACTTGCAAGCAACTGCAGCTCTGTCTTATAAGTTCTTCCTACTCCCATTCTTAACAAGCACCTTCCAAAGCTTTTCAGCTTTAGGGCCCCCTCCTGGTTCAACACACTGCCCCCCTCCATCTCCGAAGCTCCAACTATATCGTGCTTCAAAACTTCCTTACGTAACCACCTTATTAACACCCGATGCTGTAACTGCCACTAGTCAAAGCCGTACTCAATACTTATGACAAAGCTTATTACTAAGCTGCTAAGGACGACATAACTCTGGTATTGTTTGCATCCATCCTACCTGTACCAGCTTGTTTGTATATATGTCTTAATTTTACTGTTATACTTATGTGTTGTACTGCTATACTGTGTATTTTGGTTTGTCTTACTGTGACAAGGTACCTTTGTAAATAAGCCTATGGCTCAAAGGTTTTCCAAACTGCTGTTTAAATAAATAAATAAATACAGTGTTCATGTATGTTTCAGGCAGGTGCTGGCAGGAACACAGTGTGCATGAGCTGAGGCTCCTTTTTCACAGCTCTTCTGCAAAAGGCTTAAAAATTGCACTCAGGTAACCTCTTCAGTTTCCAATAGCTTTTTGCAATCATTTCAAACTATAATTATATACATTTCAAAAATTAACACTATATAATTTCTAAACAAAGGCATCCCAATATCAGTTACATGTCCACATAATGGTTTGCGTATATTTTTATATCAGCAGATATGTAAGAAAGAAAAAGACAAACAGCACTGGAAGACTGAGAGATAACGAGAGGCAATTAATTGCGAGACTGTCGGGGTGATCAAATCCTACGTCTCACAGGAAAATTTTATTGCGCAACCAGACAGACAAGAGGCAGGAAAGGAATAGAACAAAACAGATCCTTGCATTTGAACACTTTCTCCATTACAACTGGGACAGGGTCCTATTCTACCCTGTCACAGTGCTCAGTTTGAGAGGAACAAAAAATCGATACTGAAGAGGACTGCTCGGCAGCACAAGCCTCCTCCTCCTCCTCCCCGAAGGCTTTCATCTGCTCCAGTTGGTTGGTGGATCCCGCGTCCGCGTAGACCACTTGATGGGCATCTTTAGATTTGACCGTCGGGTGCCGTTTTTCCAGTCGTCTGAGCTGCAAACGTGCAAGGCAATTATCCAAAACTGCCGGATGAAAGGTGCAACAATAATCGCAGGCCTAGGGGTCATGTGCATGGTCCAGGCAGTAGATGCACGTGGCATGCAGGTCAGTACAGGACATCTTCTGCCCGCAGGGACACCGTCGGAACCCGGGCGAGGACTTGTCCTCCATTGCAGTCACTATCATGAATTTACGTGGAGAAACTCCAAAATGTTTGATTTTTGGTAAACTATCTGAAGGATAAAGTGCCAGGGCCTACTCAATGCAGAGCGGTAAAGAGGGAACCTGAATCTTCCAAGCAGAAAGGAAGATCTGATGTCAAGGGGTGGAGCCAACGCTTATACTACCAGGGTGGAAGGGAGGAGCCAGCTTTTAGACCTTCTGGCAAGATTTAAAGGGAAAGGGACGTGTCAACTAGTGTGGATAGAACAACATATTCACATCCCTAGAA
The DNA here is from genome assembly GCA_016271365.2 of Neoceratodus forsteri. Taxonomy (NCBI): domain Eukaryota; kingdom Metazoa; phylum Chordata; order Ceratodontiformes; family Ceratodontidae; genus Neoceratodus; species Neoceratodus forsteri. The sequence goes on along the minus strand of JADMNL010000022.1, from coordinate 472,108,208 downwards.
TCAAATATTTAATGACAGCACCACACAAAAGCCCAGTTCTTTGCCTCGTAGACGGAAGACTTCATCCGATGGCGTGGTTTTACAATGAGAAAAAAGCTGTCTGAAACAGTGCTAATTTAAAGAAAAAGAATTCTCTATTTAAGCAAATGTCACATACTATAAAATAACTAAGCTGTTTCCCAGTGATGTACAACGCTCAATCGCTCTGAAAAGCACTCTAAGAAAAATATAATAGCTTCATAGTGGGAAACAGCTTAGATCTGAAATAAAAATATTTGCTTCCTCTAACAACTGTAAACAGAAGAAATACTCTAGAATTTTATATGTTAAATGTAACTCACATACCATAAATAACTAGGCTGTTTCCCAGTAAAATACTTGATCGCTCTAAAAAGCGCTCCGAGTAAAATAATGAGTTCCAGAAGATAGTTATGGTAACTGCATAATGGGAAACAGCATAAATCTAAAACAGAAAACGATTCCTATATAGCAGTTGATAGCGTGATGACGCGCCAGCATGCGTGCAGCCTTAGCTGTGAGGCACGACAAAGACGGAGTGACTGCCAGCCATCTTGGGCATGCCAGGCTCTTTCGCATGAGTGCATCATGGTTGCGATACCCACGCATGTGCACTGAGTTCATGGTGCTCATCTTTAGCATGGTGGGCTCTATTCCATTGCCGTGCAGAAGTGATAGCTGTGGACTGATTCACATACTGATTGACTGTGCTTCAACTCCAAATTTTGGGTGCTTCATTCGGAGCCTGATGTGCCCCTTTTCCAGTGTACCAGGAAAAAGGGAGCCATTATGGTGACACAGTGTGTTTCTCCACATTCAGCTCTTTCTTGCCACATCACTGGGTATGCTCGTTGTTTTTGGTTACCTCTTCCACTTCTGTTCCTAAGGAAACTACTATTATGATGAGCTTGTAAATGTTTTTGATTTATTTTGTTTTTTTATTCAATCTGTACATTTCAACTTTTTTACTTACTAAAACTTAAAACTGCCAAGTATCTGCTCAGCTAATGAAACTAATCCCCCCAGGACACACTTGAAAATAGATGGTACACCTAAATGTGGCTATCCTGGTGTGCAAAATGACAAATATATAAATGGTTAATATCACCAACTGCACACTTCTGCAAAATGCTGCATCAGCTGAACTTGAAATACTCAGTCTAGGTTAGTGTCTGACTTATGTGTGAAGGAGGGCCAAGGGGATGTCTTATGCAATTATGATGAGACAGCTTGCATCTTCTCTGCCCAGGAAGTAGCTATTGCTCTAGTATAGTGAGCCTGGACTGTCCAGAAGTGGAAAAGCTGCATCTTTTTTATTTAATGTTTATGCTCCGCCAACACCTTAATGCCTCCTACCTTCAGGATTCTTCATGCCATCCTATATCACGCTCACAGATCTACAGACTGACTACCAGCCTGAACTTCTCCAGCCAGCAAACTCCATCAGATGCCCCTTTCACGTTGTCCAAGCAGAAGTACCTCTTCAGTGCTGCCGAGTAGAGGAGTCGTCGGAGAAGCCATGCCAATAACTGTTTGTGACGTGTCATCCATCTTGCACACTGGGGAAGGGTTTTTTCTTTACATGCCTTTGACCCTCCCACCTCCCCTATGTGCATGCTGCCCACTAGCATCTATCCTGCAATGGGGGGGCACCCAGGGCATGGAAGTCAATCATGGAACACGAACCCAGGTCTCCCAAATGGTAGCACACAAGTTTGCCTGCGGGCACTGCCTGTCTGGGGACAGTCCTGGAAGTAAAACACACTTTCTCAGCACCACCAGGTTGGACAGGAAAAATTCTGTTGTAAAAGCAACCTGAAAGGGTTAACACTCACAGTAAACTCGAAGATGAACTGGGGTTGAATCAGGGGATGCCTGACACTTACCATCTAAACTTTTGATGCTTCCTCTTTCCCATGCTAACCTGAGATAAACCCACTGTTTGGGATTTAATGGACTAGAAAGATACATTAGACTAAACAGAATGAATGCATACAGCATCAGCATCAAATGTGCGTGTGTCTTGGTTTCAGCCTTTGCAGATTCTGTGAGACCATTTGGTACCAATACACTCCTGTTAAAAGCAGAACTAGTCTAAATTCTTTCATGGTGAGTTGCATATACGTGCCATGATGCTTTGCATTATTGGGGTATGTGTGATTTTGTATTTCATTAAAATGTGGCTTTATTGCTGAAACCCTTCCAAGGTAACTCTTGCCTCAGTGCTTTTGTGTGGAGGTTCTTTTCAGACTGCTTTCTTATTTTGGACTCATCATACCGCAAACCACTAAGACCATCATAGGTTGGTTCCTCGATCTGTTGGGATGATACAGATGAGGTACTTTGAGGAGTCCTGAGGACAAACCATGTATCTGTACTTTCTGTTTTCAACCGTGGCAGATTATGTGAGAGACCATTTGGCACCATACATGCCTGCTTAAACCGGGACCATTCTAAATTCTTTCATGGTGATTTGCATACATTTCCTATGATGATTTGCATTATTTAGATATGTGTCATTTTGTATTTCTTTGGTATATTACCCATGCTACTAGCACTATATCTGATCACTTTGTAAAATGCTCTAAGATACACTGTGTGAATGTTGCTATTCAAAACCAAGCATTCATTCAATTTATCTGTAACCAGTTTCTACTCACAAGAGCAAAGCAGCTGGGACAAGGGGTCTTTCTCAAATCCTGCCACTGGCTCACCGATGAAACCCCTTGTTCTCTCTGTGCATCAGTCCCTCCCAGCTGTAAAAGCAAGGCTATCACTGAAAACAAAATGCTCAGTCTCAGCTGGGTTATCCGGAGTAAATAAACAACAACAAACAAAACAAAAAAAAAAAGCATTTTAATCGTGAGATTCATCACACACTCTTCCACAGAGGGTTATCTTCCCAAAGTACATGAGACAAGCTTCATGTTACACTGCGTTCTTTCTGCAAACAAACCAGAGGGACAGACAGACAGCAGTTTGCTGTAAATCAAACACAATCAAACAAGAGGAGGGAAGCCCCTTGCAGTGTTCACAGTTCAGTCCCTCACCCCAACTTGTCTCTCTTCCTAATGGCAACTCGTTTTCACACATTTTGTTCCAAATGCCTGTACATGTGGACTGTATGCCCTTTGCCAGGTTTGCTGGTTTACAGTGCTGATGCTGTTGGGAACGCCAGTTGGTCAATGGTGCTATCCCAGTTTGAAAGAACTACCTGGAATTTTTGGGGATTCGATACACACCCCCAGAGTAGATCAGCTGCTGTTCCAACACCTTTTTCTGTAAGAAGACCTGCAGCTCTTGTTGATCAATCTCGGGTACCACAGGCCCCGTCATCACAAACATCTTGAGCATGGTGTGTATCCGCTCCAGAGGCAGGCTCTCCAGGTTTGTCAGCATTGCCTGGATGTATGTCCAGAACAGCTGAAGGGAAGAAAAGACATAAAGGTTAGAGACCTGGGACAGTTGGCACTGGCATCACCTGGCTATATCTTCAGAACAGTTGGGGTGTGCGGCAGACATGAAAGTCAGACAAACAGGACAGTCAGTAGCAGTAATGTCTGAATATACATTTAAAACAGCTAGGGGTGGGAGAGAAAACAGACATGGATGTTACACACCTGACAATGTAAGTATCAGCATCGTCTGCCTGTGCCCTCAGAACAACCGCAGGGGAAAAACAAACAGACATGCAGGTCAATGACCCAGAACAGCCAGTACCAGCAATCCCTGGTTGTACATCCAGAACAGCTGGGGGCGCATGGTATGTCAGTATCAATACTGCGTAAATATACATCCAAAGCAGCTGGGGGGAGGGCGGGGCATGGAACAGACATGGAAGTCAGAGACCTAGATCTTCAAAAAGGTAAAATCTGCATAGATGAAGGACCTGCTGACTAAGGTGTAGGAGCAGCTGCATGAGGCATGCAATGTAGAAAAAATACGGGAGAAACAAAACTCTATGTCCAGGAAAGTCGGGCACTCAAGAAATAAACCTAATCTAATGATGTTCACACTGGATATAATCACTGGAAGCAAAATACTCCAGTCCAAAAATGTATTGGATCAAAGGCAAAAGTATACAGAGTGTGAGGGAACATGCACCTTTACCTCTGATTTAATACATTTTTGGATTGGAATATTTTGCTTCCAGTGATTATTTCAACATCATTAGATTAGGCTTATTTCTCGAGTATCCAGCTTTCCTGGACTCTGACCTAAGGCAATAGATCTTGAACAAAACGAAGGTCTATGACTGCTGGAAAAGAGATCAGAGTAGCTAAGGTGCAGTCCATGGACATCGTACCAGCCCTGGTAGTGGACTACCTAGCAAAGATCAAGACGGGTAAGTCTCAAGAGACAGACAGGATACACCCCATGTTTATAGTGAAGTTAAACAAACAACTGGTGGGGTCACCTGCAGTAATCCGTCACATGTCTGTCCAAACAGGTGTGGTGACGGTGGACTGGAAAGTGGTCAGTGTTGTACCTATATTCAAGAAGAGATCAAAATCAGACTCAGCCAACTACAGGCTAACCAGCTTGACATCAGTGCTGGGCAAGGTTCTCGACTCAACTATCAAGGACAGAATAATGGATAATTATGTCAATGCCAAGATTCTCACCCCCTCTCAGCATGGCTTTATTAGGGCACATGGTGCCAAACCAACCTGAAAACCTTCTTTTGGAGGCCTGGCAAGGGAGGTAGAGAGGATAACTGCAGTGCATGACAAGCTTCTGGGCACAGTGTACCAGTGGGGTATACATAGTGTACATAAAAGCATACACATGAACTAAAAGGCTTGGGGGCAGGAAGAAAAAAAAATACCATTGTAATGATGTCTTCTCTAAGAGGGTGCGAGTCATACAATTTGCATCATCTGAGCCTTGAGAAATTGCCCTGAGGGCTAGAACTTTAGAACATTAAAGTTCAAATTCTGCTATGTGATCATGTTCCACCTGACCCCTTAGTGGTAGTTAAAGTTTACTGCAGGAATAACTCCACTGAGCAAGCTCATTCACAAGGAGGTCCTGAGACATGCATCAGGAGCACGAACAAAGTAGCAACATAGTGTACATACATACATACAGTACATACATAAACATGGTGGCAACATAGTGTACATACATACGTGATACAAGTAATAAGAATGGATACAATGTGCAAAATATGCATAAAATACCACATATACAAGAGTAGTGGGATGGAGTTTACACAGCCATGGTATACAGTAAATAATAATGGCTACAAGTGTGCAAAATGTGCAACAGGAATACAAATGGAACTGAGGGGTATAAATATCAATGACTGAACTAAAACAATAAATACAAGGCAAGGACTTAAGGTGGCAAACAGCTGCATAGATAGACGGCCAAGACAGCATTCATTAAGTAATGGTGTACTAGTAGTGCAATGACATCGGAAAAACGAGGTAGGAAGGAAGGGGTAGACTAGACGAGAGGGTGGGAGTAGTAGTGGAGTGAGGGAGAAAGGAAAGAAGGCTGCAGGATAGGTCTAGAGGGGGCTGGGCGGGTAGGAGAGGGGTTGTGTTTTGGTAGGCTGGGGGGGGGAGTTGGAGCTGATCAAAGACTAGGGAACGTTTAGCAGATACCAGGTTTACAGCCTACAACAGTTGCATATTTCTTTCACTATTCTCAAGGTTAATGTTTTAAAGCAGCAGTTCTCAAACTTTGTCTTAGTGAGCCTCCCCTAAGCCATGAGAAAGATCTTGAGCCTCCCCCAAAATACTGAAATATTTTGGGGCCTCCCCATAGAAAAATAGCCTACTTTTCACAGTACATCAGGAATAAATTGAAACCTCTTTGCACAGCTTGCACTCATGTTATTAAGCTTATTTTACCCCCAAACAGGACAACCTACTTGCTCCAATAGTTTGACTCTTGAACCATTGTTACCCCCTACTGCCATACCTTCATGGGTCAGACTGCTTTTTCTGTTGCCCATCTAACTAGAATAACCTTCCTGCCGACCTCTGCCTCTCCTCCTCTCACCCTGCTCTTAAGCAACTTCTCAGGGATTATTTTGCTCCCTCCTGCTCTTATCCCTAGTACCTGTATGATTATCTCTTGTATTTGGACAGTTCTGCTGCCAGTCTAATCAACTGTTGCTCGCATTGTTAGTTTATTGTTCTTAATTTGTTTGCACTTGTATTCATTCTGTATTGCTTGAGTGTTCTGCAGTTACATTTTGAATTGTATTCTCTCACTACCCTTCCTGGTACACCTGAAATAAGCCATGGCTCAGTGTACAGCACCTTCCCTGGTCACCGACTTGTGAGTAAATGCATACATTCACCTACTATTATTCTCTTTCAGTTTGCCTTATCCCTTCACTCAAACTCTATAAAGTTCAAAGTTTAAATACAGTACTTTTTCAAGACCTGTTTGAGCCTCCCCTAGAACAGATTGGGGCCTCCCCAGGGAGGCTGGCCTCACCATTTGAGAACCCCTGTTTTAAAGGCATTAACATATATGGGGCTGGTTAGCTAAAGAATAGACTGTAGGTTGTTACAATCAGTTGGTAAAGTATAGGAGATGGCAGTTTTGCCAAAGGAAGTACGAGTCCTGAGGACATCTAGATAGACAAAGTCAGACTTCCTGAGGGAGTAGGTACTCTGGGAGATGTGGACAAGGGATAGTAAGTAGCCCAGGAGTTTCATTAAAAGAATGTTTAGCGTCCAGATGCCCAAGTATAATAAGCGCCTGGCAGCGAGGGAGGTCCATCCAATGGAAGCTTATAGGTTGCAATGGTGAGTTCCATATGGGACATTAGTGAAGAATCGTAAGGCTTGGTTATAGAAGACATCCAGTTTGGGAAGACTGGTAGCCGTGGTGGATTTGTATATTTAGATTACCATAATTGAGACGGGGTAAGAAGGTGGCCTGCTAGATTTATAACTGAAGAGCAGAAGGCAGCAGTGACCACCTAACTAAATTTTGCTTTGTATAGGAAACATACGAACTGGTGCTTTGTTGTCTACAATGACTTATAATTTGTTTTTTCAAATATTTCACAGTCTGATTTATTACATTTAAACTGTACTTACAATAACATCTGTCATTTTGTGCTAAATGTTTCTCACAGAACACACCACTGTATACTTTATAACTCGTTAGGCTGGATGAGTCCTAATTTACATAAGAAACATACGAAGAAGCTAGCAGATACAGGCCTTATGGTCCATCAAGTCCGCTCGAGTGTGCAGCTCTCAGTGTTGAATACTGATGCTGCCCCCCCACCCCTCTACCCCTTCCTCACTGACTGCACCATTTTGAACAACCAATCTGAACAACACAGACAATCCCAATACTGTTGTCTAATTGATAAGAGTACGAACCTGCACTCTGACTCCTCTCTATCATCTCTACTGAATTTTAAACAAAACACAAAAAATTTGACATCAGACAAAAATCTTTTTTTAGCTACACCTAAAGTAACAACGTTAATGGGTTGGTGTGCAGTTTTGTTTTCTGCTTCAAAATAATGAAGTGATCTCCCCATTACTGTTTAAGTTGCTAAGTCTCATATCTTTAAAACTAGATTGAAACAGCATTTTCTTGATAAGTCTATATGCAATTGCTAAACTGTTGTCTTACATGTAAGACTATGTCTTTTTAAACTGTAAAGTGTATTCTATTACTTTATATTTAGCACCTGCATATTGCAAGTGGGAACTTTTATTGTTGTATTTTATTTAGTTAGTTTTTGTTTACCAGGTAAGTACCACAGCCAAGGCATGACTATTTTCAGGCACGACCCGTAGATTACAATGAGGCGGGATAAATAGAGAATTCATTTTTGTGTACAGGGAGAAAACAACAATACAGAGATAAACCAGAGTACTCAAGCACATAAGCATTTACAGGATAGTTAAGAGTTCATAGGCAATACAAAGTTCAATGACAACAATACATTTAGCAAACAGCAATTTGGTTTAAGAGCATAAGACGCATAGTTAGTTGAGACTTAAGTGCCTGATGACAAAACTAGATGGGCAGGATAAGTAGAGATCAGTTTGCAGCAGGGGGGAAGTGAGATGGCATGCTTGTCATCTTTAGCTGTCTTGTTTGTCAGCTCCAGGCTGCACCTGATAAAGGGCCTTTGATTCAGTGTGCTAACCTGGTTAACATACAAACCAATAAATAAATAAATAAACCCATTTGAGAAAACTGGAGGACAGCTTCAACTGGTCCACCATCTTGCCACACCACCACACCCTAAAACGTGAGGGCATGAGTGGCTGAAATGGCAAAAAGGTGTACATTACAGGCCCAGAGTCTGACAGGGACAGGAAGTAGTCCAAGATAGGCTGTACTTGACACAAAAATGAGCCCAGAGAGCAAGAGGCACACCAAATATTGAAACGTTTCCATTTCAGGAAAAATATGTGCTGGGTGGATGACTTATCAGCCGCAAGTAGAACCTCCGAGACAGCTTGGGAGACACAAAAGTGGGACCAGTTACGTATCCTCAGGAGTCAGGCATTAAACTGCACGGACTGAAGGTCTTTCACTACAAGTTGTAGAAGGAAACAAATACGCTGACCATATGGGGCCACTGGCATCAGTGTGGCCCCTTCCTCCGAAAGCTTGATCAATACCTGCCGAATCAGAGGGACTGGGAGAAAAAAGTACAGTTATGTAAGAACTTACCATAATAGTAGATCTTCTAGAGAAGCTCTTGCAGCAGGTAACACGTATAGGACTCTAGCCGGCAGGCGGCAGGACCCCATGGAAAACTTCTAGCTAGCAGTCTATAGCAGGGACCCTCCGACATCAGCCCACCCCCGACGTTATGTATGGTATAAAGACATGGAGGTCCCCTGCGCCCCTCAGTTCTCTCACCAGAGACTCCGGCATCAAGGATGAAAGGTGATCAGGAACAGAGAACAGAGGCCAATACCGCAGAGAGTGATTGTAACATTGCCAATGCAAACCAAGTGCAGTCCTCTTTCTAGACTTCAGCAAGGCATTTGACTCTGTTCCTCATGAGGGCCTGTTGGATAAGCTGGGAGAAATGGGGGTGGGGAACCAGATGATCAGATGGATAGACAATTGGCTCCAGGACCAGACTCAGGAGTTTGTAGTTGGCAGGATAGTCTCATCCCCAAGGAAAGTCATTAGTGGGGTCCCACAGGGATCAGTCCTTGGGCCCCTCCTGTTCAACGCCTACGTCTCTGACATAAGGACAGGTATCAGGAGTGAGATAAGTCTCTTTGCGGATGACTCAAAACTGGGGGCGGTGGTGGATGGGGAGGAGGGGGGTGGCCCTATAGGGGGACCTGGAGGCTCTGGGAAGATGATCTAGAAAGTGGAAGCTGAGGTTCAATGCAGGGAAATGTTAAGGTATTGCACCTAGGGGCCAGAAACCCGGGCCAAGTGTACACCCTGTGGGGGGGAATGCTACAAGTCTCGATGGCTGAGAGGGACCTGGGGGTGGTGGTGGATGTCAAGATGAACAACTCGGGGACTTGTAGGAGGGTAGCAGCCAAGGCCAACAGGATGCTGGGCTGCATCGCTAGGGGGATCACCTCCAGAAGGAGGGAAGTGATACTCCTCTGTATAACTGCTTGGTGAGGCCACAGTACTGTGCAGTTTTGGAGGCCACACTTAAAGAGGGACATAAAACTCCTGGAGAGGGTCCAGAGGAGGCAACCAAAATGATTTGGGGCTTGGGGACAGGACCTATGGGGAGAGGCTCAAGAGCTAAATATGTACACATTGGAAGAGAGAAGGGACTGGGGGACATAATGGAGGCTCTCAGGTACATGAAGGGGGTAAATAGGGGAGGAGCAGTCAGGGTGCTTCAAGGAAGGAGGAGGGGCAACTAGAGGACATGGGTGGAAGCTGGAGGGGAAGATTCAGGGAGAAGGGAGGAGGTGCTACTTCACTGAGAGGGTGGTGGAGCCATAGAATGCGCTGCCCAGGGGGCTGGTGGAGGCAGAGACGGTGGAGGGGTTCAAGAGGGGTTGGGACAGGTACAGGGGAAGGGTTCTATAAGCAAAATCCAGTGCAGCGAGAATATCTGGAACTGGGAAGGAAGAAGCCAGAGAAGGCGAGGGGGGCAGCAAGGTCAGCTCCCAGGGTGGGGGCTGACCAAACGAGCAGACACGAAAGACCATTAGGCCTATTCTGCTGGCATTTTAGTATGTTAGTATGTTAGAGAGACCACTGGGGGAAGGTGGGCAGGAGGTCATACCTGCTGCAAGCGCTTCTCTTGAAGATCTACTGTTATGGTAAGTTCTTCTGTAACTGTACTATCTTTCTTCTACAGTCAGCTCTTTCAGCATGTAACACACATAGGACTGAGTTCCAAGCAGTACAGGAGACCCAGACTAGTCTCAGGTGGAGGAAGTAGAAAAATATGCAGAGGGAAGTGCCCTCAGGAGAGGAGTCCTTGCAGAACCGCAAGGTCGAAGCCTGCTCTGCGTCTGGAGGCAATGTCGAGACTGTAGTGTTTGATAAAGGTATAAACAGAATTCCAAGTGGCTGCCACACAAATGTCAGCCGTAGACACATTTCTAAGGGCGGTAAAAGAAGCTGCTACTCCCCTCATGGAATGACCCTTTACCAAACCCTGCACGGGTTTGTCATACTTCTGCTAACAAAATTACATGCAGTTAACAAGCCATTTAGAAAGTCTGTTTGGCTACAGGAGCACCCTGGATCCTGGGGGCAAAGGAAACAAAAAGCTGGTCATAACGTCTAAATTCTCTCGTTCTGGAAAGATAGAAACGCAAAATGCGATGAACACCTAGTGTGTGGAGAAGAGCCCCCCCTCTGAGTGTTCAGGATAATACACTGGGAGGTAAATGTCCTGATTCACAGTTAACTCAGACACCACCTTTGGTAAAACCTTAGTTCGGACCTTGTGCAACACCAAATAAGGCTCCTTACATATCAGGGCGTGAAGCTCAGAAATTCTTTGAGCAGAAGTAACAGCAACCACAAATAACGCTTTCCAGGAAAGAAAGCAAAGCGTGCAATCTGCAGCTGGTTCAAATGGAGGTAAGGTGAGCTTTTCCAACATGAAAAGCAAGTCCCAAGGAGGAACGGGGTCCCTGATTGGGGGCTTCATATGGAGAATGCCACGCCAAAAGGTGCGGGCCACATCCAACTGTGCCACACTTCTGCCTTGAACAAGAACATGGTAGGCAGAAAATGCGTACAAATGCACTTTGACAGACGAACAGACCAACCCTTAGTCCGAGAGTGACAACAGATACTAGAGAAGTGAGCTCACTGCACAGGCCATGGGATCGAGACAGCGGGCCGCAGCCCAGAGGCAAAAGTGCTTCCATTTCATGGAGTAAGTGGCTCTGATGGAGGGTTTCCAGGCGGCCACCAGAACATTTGCAACCCTGTCCGAGACTCCAAAGCGTGACATAGCTAGATCCTCAGGAGCCACGCATGGAGATGCAGTAACCATAGGTTCGATGAACCAAGGTCCCATCATCCTGGGACAGCAAGTGAGTGCTCAGTGGCAGGGGAATCAAGGGTTCGGCAGCTAGTTGTTGCAGCAGTGGATACCAAATCTGTCATGGCCACAGCAGGGCTACAAGGATCATCACTGCTCCTTCTGCTTGCAACTTGAGAAGAACCTCCTGAAGGAGCAGGAAGGGGGGAAATGTGTAAAGGAACCTCCCTCTCCAGGAGAAGGACAACTCGTCTCACCGGAAGACTCCAGGCCCTGGATCTAGCAAACAAAAATTGGGCAACTTTGCATTGGTAGGGGATGCAAAGAGGTCTAGCTCCGGTCTGCCCCATTTGTCAAAAAGATTGTCTATGACAGACTGCAGAAGAGCCCATTCGTGCACTCCGGACCAAGTCCGTCTGACAGCATCGGTCAGGGTGTGTTGAACCCCTGGAACATGAACCATCGAAAATTTCTATGTGGTAGGATATGGCCCAACTCCAGACCCACATGGCCTCCTGGCAGAGGGGATAAGAGTGGGTGCCCCCTTGCTTGTTGAGGTAAAACACCACTGCTATGTTGTCCATCTGGATCAGGAGATGTACCAGGCGAAGCACCGTGCTCAAAGCCTGTAAGGCGTAGAAGACTGCTCTCATTTCCAGAATATTTATGTGGAGAGTCTCCTCAGCTGCAGACCAGGTGCCCTGCATCCTGTGGACATCCAAATGTGTGCCCCAACCTATGCCTGATGCATCGGATGTCAAGACTTGATACGGAGCCATTTTCTGAAAGGGAGGAAGATGTCATCCACCAACTAAGTTTTCGACGGACTGGATCTGTTATAGAGACTGGCTGGTCCAGATCATTCCATCGTTGATCCCACTGGACTCTTACAGTCCACTGAACCATCCTCATGTGCAGTCTGGCTACAAGAACTGTTACGATGGATACGGCCATATGGCCTAAAAGCCGGAGCAGCATGCCGGCAGTGACCGATGAGATGTGGTGTGCCAAGCCTCGAAGGCTAAGTGCCCTGTCCTGTGGCAAGAAGGCCTTTCCTCAAATGGTATTGAGCAGTACTCCTATAAACTGGAGGGATTGGGCAGGACCAAGGAGGACTTTGGGGCGTTGATGGTGATACACAGATCTCCGAAGAGAGAACAGGTGTCCAGAATCATGTGGTGCAGCTGCTCGCTGGATGGAGCTGCCAAGAGCTAGTCATCCAGGTAAGAAAAAACATAGTGCCCTTTCCTTCAGAGGGCCACTGCTACCACTGCCAGGCATTTGGTAAAAACCCCTGGGGTCGAGGATAGGCCGAAAGGTAGTGCTCTGAAGTGGTAATGCCTCTCTTGGAACTGGAATCTGAGGAACCTCCGGTGATGCCTGGCCACTAGGATATGGAGACAGGCATCCTGTGTCCAATGACTGTAATAAAATATTGTAAATAAAGTCTGTACTTACTGTAAATAATGTCTGTGACAAATGTCTGTAGCACATGCTCTATGTAACTGTTGCTATACCCTGTCTGTATTAGCTTCTGTCTTACATGTGACGTGGTACCTTTGGAAATCGAGCCTCTGGCTCAAAGGTTGTAAACCGATATATCAAATATATAAATAAATAAATGATGTCAGCCAATCCCCCAGGTGGATCATGGGTAGCAAACCCTGCAGAGTGACCATCCGGAACTGTTTGTATTCCACAAACTGGTTGAGGTTGCTGAGGTCCAAAATGGGGCGCAGATCCCCTGTCTTTTTGGGTACTAGGAAGAAATGTGAATAGAAGATCGTGCCCCGCTGAGATGGGGGTACAGGCTCTATGGCTCTTTTGAGCAAGAGTGCCTAGATATCTGCTTGGATTGTAGTTGAGGCACAGGTCAAAGGGAAAACCCAGGAGCAGTTGGTAAAATTCACCAAAACTTTATTTATTGTAGGAGTAACATAAAAATCCTCCTTGCAGTTTAGCTTAGCTTTTTTTATAAGTCTTTTTCCATCCCCACCTCAGCAAACATCCTGTCTTTGCAAAATGTTCTGTTCTCGTAAATATCAAGCAGGATGTTTCCGCCCTTTTGCAAAAAGGGCCTCAGGCATTTGCACTCAAGTAACCTCTAGTTTTCTACAATTAATATACATTTCAACGGTAATACTAAATATTTTCTAAACAGAAGTGATCCCATTATCAGTTTCACTCTATACATTGATTTGCACATCATTTTTATATTAGCTGATATAGATATGCAAGGGAGAAAAACAGACAGCAAGAGAAAACAGACAGTGAGAGGCGAAGAACTGTGAGACTGTTCAGGTTGATCAAGTCAGAGGTCACAGGAAAATTTGGTTGCGCAACCAGAGAAGAGACAGAAAAGAAAAGAATCCTTGCATTTAAACCCTTTCTCCATAACACATGGGACAGGGTCCTATTCTACCCTGTCACATGGATGAGTCCAGCATGAGCCGGTAAACAGTGGGTGGGGGCCTGTCCAGTGGCATTTGGAGGAACTCTATAGAGTGTCCGTTGTTTATCATTTGTAGGACCCACTGGTCTGAGCTGATCTCTCACCAGCCCTTGGCGTACAGAGAAAAGCAGCCTCCAACTGCCTCCTCTGTCAGGGTAATGGGAAGGAGTGGGTCCATCAAGGAGCCAGGCAACTGAGAGGGGAAGAGTGTCTTGGGCTGATTTGGCGGCCTGAGAGGCGTGTCCTCCGGCACCTCTGTGGGGGCCCTTACGGCCGTAATCACCTCAATGTTGCTGTTGAGGCTGAAAGCGGACTTGCTGCCCCCCTCTCCCTCGAAAGCGAGGCTTTTGAAAAGGCCTTTGCTTGTGTTTATACACAGAATGCACTGGCAGAACAGCCGTACCGGAGTCCTGCAGTTTGGTGATAATCTTTTCAGAATCCTCACCAAAGAGGACAGAACCTTGGAAGGGAGTGTCTAGGATGTTATTTTACACATCCTGAGCAAAACCGGAAACCCAGAGCCATGAATACCTGTGGACACACTCCTGCAGCCGTGGCCCTTGCTGCAGTGTCCGCCGAATTGTAGGCTGACCGGAGGATATGTGTGCCCACGTCCGAGCTGGTTTGCAGGTGCTTTTGAAGTCCTTTTTGTGGGCAATCTGTGATTTCTTTTATAATATCAATTCCCTGTTCCCATAGGGCATTCTGAAACTGTACCATATGAATAAGAAAGTTCAGTCTCCTTATGGTGCAGGTGGCGGAAGAGTAAATCTTCCATTCCATGGAATCTAAGTGCTTAGATTCTCTATCCGGGGGCTGAGTACTGAGGTGTCTAGGCCTCTGGGACCGATCGTGGTCAGTCGAGATAACCACAGAGTCCACCAAGGGATGTTCTCCTAAAAAGGGTTGTTCCTTAGGAGTCCTGTAAAGGCAGTCTGCCTTCTTAGGTAGGGGGGCGCTTCCAAGCCACCTTGGTGACATCCGCGAAGGTATCCACCAGGGGCAGATGACCACGGGTTTGAGATCTTTCTGGCATAAATATTTTGCCAAGCAGAGCCTCTCTGGGTCCAGGTCCTCAGTCTCCCATCCCATATTGGTTTGGATATGCAGCATAATCTCCTGAAAGAGGGGTCATCTGGTGAGGATTTGGGAATGTCTCTTGGGTCTAATGGGGACAAGTCCCTAACAGATGATACGTCAGAGAAAGACAGGTCTGAGAAGTGGTCCGAATCCACTGATGAGTTGGAGGACCTAGACCTGTTGCGCTGTCGCTTGTGCCTATGACGGTCTGGGAAGCCGAATGACCTTGGGCTCTTGGACCGAGATCTGAAGCAGTGCTTGCGAGGGGCCTTACTCTTGTTTTTGCCCGAAGGTGAGGTAGGCTCTGTGCACATACCCTTGCCTGAAGGTGGGCTGGGATCTGCCGGAGTAGGGGCATCTGTGTCAGGAGGGGGGCCTCGTTCCGTGGAAGTTTTGGTGGGAGGAGATCCATCCAGATGGTTTCCCACCAGTACCCAAAAAGGTCCTTAACTTGGGACAAATTCAGCTTTGGGTCGGAGTCGGTCATCAGACCCGACAACGGTCCAGCACCTATGTCTGGCATCATGGCATGGTCTGACAACGGTAGGCAAACAGGAGGTGACTTCGGAGCCACATTCATAGGCCCGATGACAGTATCAGACGCCTGATTCAGGGCCATTGGCAGGCAGACGTCAGGAGGGTTGTTGTCAGGCCAATTGTCCACCAGTGGTGGGGGAGAAACCGGTGACGTTGGGGGCAGTGTAGGCGGTGCTGTCAGTTGAACTGCCTTAGCAGCAACGTTGGTCACCTGACATTGGTGGGAGTCCCCACCCAACGAAAGCTGCATCGATGGACGCATGTCTGATGATGGCTTAGCACGCCTTGGCAGTTGGGAGGCAGATCTCCCGGAGGAATGCCCGAGGCCTTACACCTGTCCTGGGAATTGGCGCCAGAGATGGAGGCTGACATCAGACCTTTAGAAACGTCTGTGAGCCTGTCTGAGGACTGATCAGGCAGCTGGACCTAAAATGGCTGCAGAGTGGGGCTGGAGGACCTGGAGCTGCGGTCCTTAGTACCCAACGCCCAGACCAGGGTGGGGGGCTTGACAACAGTGAGCCAGGAGAGAGAACGGGTCACCTGAGAGGCTGAGTCCAAACTGCCCCTGGAGGCAGAGTGGGAGCCTGACAATTTAGATCTGAAGGGGGAACCTCTCCTTGTCACTCTCCTTCCTCTTCTCCTTGTGCTTCCCCCAAGATTTATGGTGGGAAGAACTCCTCCCCGAAGAGGAATCTCTCTGCATGGCGGCCAAATGTTGCTCAGTGAGGTAGGCCTGCAGGGTCTTCTGGCGGTGGATCCTTGTCCAGCTGTTAAATTTCTGGGTGTCATAATCAGAGCCTAAGCACAGCAAGCAGGCAGAGTTCCCATCCTTGGATGGTATCTGTTTGCCGCAGGCACACTTAGAAGGGTGCCTATCAATGGAGGATGTCGGAGAAGATGACATACAGAAACAATTTAGAAGTAAAACCGAACTTTTTCGGCAAAATAAGAAGGTAAACTTTAGTCAAAATGGTGGTCATACTAGCAAGAGGCGATCCGTGGAGCCAATGAACGTGAGTCGACAGCAGAAAAAGAACTGAGCGATGCTGGGGACCGTCCTCCCTTTATACCATACATAACGTCGGGGCAAGCCAACATGGGGGTTGGGGGAGAGGCGGTCCCCGTTATAGACTTCTAGCTAGAAGTTTTCTGTGGGGTCCTGCCACCTGCCAGCTACAGTCCTATATGTGTTACCTGCTGCAAGAGCTGACTCTCTAAGTAAAATCTACAGAAATCTCCCTTTCTGAGAAAGGGACAACATGAGTCCCCAAAAAACTCCAAGCCCTGAAGCAAGCAAAACTGTGGCAGTTTTGCATTATGTGGATGCAAAAAGGTTCAACTTGGGAAACTCCAATGGATGAAGAAGTCTGCGATGACACTGGTCATGAGTTTCCACTTGTTTGACTAAGTAACCAACCTGCTGAGAAAGTCCACCAGGAGTGGAGAGAGTCTGCAGAACTGCTGTCCTTGGTGAAATTTTGAGAAGCCCATTCTCCAAGTAAAAGAAGAAATATAGGGCTTTGTACCCTTAGGCCACAGTCAACATACTTAAGCACTTGGTGAAGACCCGAAATGTGGAGTACAAGCCAAAGGGCATGATACATAAGAAAAAATTACTCCCCTTAGTAATGTTGTTTTTTCTAATGGAGTCTTGCTATATTATGACATATGCAGTGAGTCCCAACCTTCGAACTGCTCCGGAGGTGAAAGAGTTAACTTTCCATGCCAGGCATGGAACGCTGAGCTCGAGCTCGGTTGAAACTCTGTCTGTTGTTCTTCAAACTCAAACCGTCACATCTTTACAAGCTAAACTCACTGAGGTCCTGTGTGGAAGCTGTAAACCTACACTAGCCAACTGGCTACTAAACATGAGAACACAGTTTTTGGTCCCAAAACAAAGACTCAAGTCAGGAGACCCAAAAAATGAAAAACACAACACCAAGCCACCCCAAAAAAGGAGGGGTGAAAACAACTAGGTGGGCATCTACTAAGTGCCAACACTGCACTGCCCACCCACATCCCAAAAACAGAGGTTCTGAGAGGGGCAGGCGGGGGGGAGGTCATAATATAGCAAGACTCCATTAGAAGAAACAACATTACTAAGGCGAGTCATTTTTTCTTCAAACAACATGAAGTCGTGCTATATTATGACATATGCAGACTACACAGCAGTACCTCCATGGAGGAGGGACAGAACCTACTTAGGAAATAGGCTCTGAAGCACAGCTGTGCCAAACCGAGCATCACTCCTAGCCTGGATGTCCAGGAGTAATGCTTGCAAAGTGTGAACTGTTTTCCAGGTAGCTGCTTGATAAATCTCTGGAGTAGGGATATCCCTGGCAGCAGCCAGGGAAGCAGCTGTACCTCTGGTAGAGTGAGCCCTCAGGCTCTGAGGGAGGAACCTTACAAAGCTTCATAACAGAACTGGATACAAGAGACAATCCACCTGGCAATGGATCTTTAGTGGCAGGTTTCCTTACCAACCTCACCATAGGTGAGGAACAGTTGGAGGGAGTCAAACCTGTGACCCTTGGTATGCTCTATGTAGTAACTAAGGGCTCTCTTCACATCTGATGCTGTACAGCCTCCTCCGCTAGAGGAGAAATGGTCAGTGAAGTACACTGGAAGAGATACAGATTGATTAAGGTGGAAATCTGAAACCACCTTAGGCAAGAACTTCCTGTTAGTCCTGAGGACCACTTTATCTCTAAGAAAGGAGATAAAATCAGGCTCCACTGACAAAGCTTGTAATTCACTTATGCGTCTGGCAGAAGTGATGGCTACCAGAAACACAGTCTTCCAAGTCAAGTACTTAAGCTCTGCTGAAGACAAGGGCTCAAAGGGAGGTTGCATAAGCTGAGCAATGCAAACATTAAGATCCCAGGCAGGGCAGGATCCCTGAATGAAGGGTTGGAAGCAACCCTTTAAAAACTTGGAGAATACAGGATGAGCTGAAAGAGAAGAGGGTTTACCTGTTGAAATAAAAGCAGACACAGCTGCCAAATGTACTTTTAGGGTAGCTGGTCTCAGCCCAAAGTATTTAAATGGACCATATAATCCAGGACTGTGGGCAAATCAGCAGATTCTGGGAAATATGCTTCCCAGAGCACCATATGGAAAACCTCTTCCATTTGGAATTGTAGGTAGCCCTGGTGGAAGGTTTCCTAGCAGCCTTCAGTATATCCATTACACCTTGGGAGAGGTGTAGATCAGCAAACTCTAACTCTTCAAGAGCCAGGCCTTGAGATGGAGAGATTTGAGGTTCGGGTACCAAACCCTTCCGTGAGCACAGGTTAACAGGTTGTGATTCCTGGGAAGACACAGGGGAAGATGAACTGCTAAGGACAGTAGGAGTGGATACCAGGGTTGTCTGGCCCAATCTGGAGCAATCAGAATCATCTTGCAGGATTGAGATCTGATTTTGACTAACACTTTGAACAAGAGAGGGAAGGGGGGAAAAGCATAGAGAAACTTCCCTTCCCAATTGAGAACTAAGGCATCCAGAGGGACTGAGCCCAACACTGGGGGCCTTCAGCAAACAAGGGGAAGTTGGTGATTGTCTGGGGCTACAAAAAGATCTATCTACGGGGTGCCCCATCTGGCAAATATTACCTCCAGGACCAGGGGGTCCAGTGACCATTCATGATGGCCTTGGGAAATCCTGCTGAGAGCATCTGCCAGGACATTGTCCTTGCCTGGAAGGTGAACTGCCGCAAGGGAGGTGTTCGGGGAGTAAGCCAGAGACCACAACTTCATTGCTTCTGTGCACAAGGCCGTAGACTGAATGCCTCCTTGCTTGTTGATGTACCACATTGTGGTGGTGTTGTCTGTTCTGACCTGTACAACTTTGTTCTGAACAGATTTGGAAAAAACTTGAAGTGCTAGAAATACTGCTCTGAGTTCCAACAGATTGATGTGGAGCAGAGATTCTTGAGGGGACCACAATCCCTGGGTAGTGAGATCACCCATGTGAGCTCCCCACCCCAAGAGGGATGCATCTGTAGTAAGGATTAAGGAGTGAGACTGAGTGACAAAGGGAACCCCTTGTCTCAGATTGCTCTGATTCTGCCACCACTGTAGGGCTTGGATCAGGGTTCGAGTTACTGGGATCAATTTGGTTATAGGGTCTTTCCCTTGAGACCAAAAGGCTCTCAAATGGAACTGGATGTCCCTCATCTGAAATCTTGCTCCCTGCACTACTGCTGTAGAAGCAGCCATGTGCCCCAGGAGCTGTAGAAAATGCCTTGCTGGTCGAGAGACCTGCAGGGTGAATGAGGAGGCCAGAGAGACCAGGGTCCTTGCCTGTCCAAAGGAAGGAAGGCTCTGGCTTTCTCTGTGTTCAGCTCTGCGCCTATGAAGGTGAGGAGCTGGACAGGCTCTAGAACTTACTTTGAAAGATTCAGAAGGAAACCTAGAGAGGTGAGCAGTTGCTGAGTTATCTGTAGATGTAACTTGACTTGGTCTGGAGACTGGCCTACTATGAGCCAGTCGTCCAGGTAAGGGAAGATGGCAATTTTTTGCCTCCCACTGCTACTGCCAGGCATTTTGTGAATACCCTTGGAGCAGAGGTGAGGCCAAAGGGCATTGCTCTGAACTGGTAATGGCCTGAGGGCAGCTCGAATCTGAGGTACTTTCGATGGGAGCTTCTGATTAGAATATGGAAGTAGGCATCCTAGAGGTCAAGGGACGCCAGGCAGTCCCCTGACCTTAGAGAGGGTAGAATAATTCCCAGAGTCACCATTTTGAATTTTGGTTTTAAAAGGTGCTTGTTTAAGTATCTGAGATCCAGGATGGGCCGCCATTCTCCTGTCTTTTTTGGGGTAAGGAAGTACCTGGAGTACAATCCTTTGCCCTGGTGTAGGGGTGGAACCCTTTCCACAGCTCTGACAGCCAGGAGGGAAGAGACTTCTGCCTCTAGGGCAAGTGCCTCTGGTGGATTTGCAGGTGGAAAGGATCTGGTTCTCATCTTTGGAAATTTTTTGAAGCTGAGAACCAGTCCCTGGCTGGACCCACTTGTCTGATGTCAGAGACTTCCAGTCCTGGACAAAGTAAGCCAGCCTGCCCCATACAGGTAGCTGAGAATCGGCCCTGGCAACCCCATCAGGGTGCTTGCTTGGCAGGGGCTTTAGGCTGAGGGGTGGAAGCAGGCCTGCTTGCACCCCGTCTGCCTCTCCCTCTAAAGAACCCCCTCTGGGCGTAAGCAGAAGAGGAGGCCTGGGCTTGGTAAAAAGGCCTATGAAAAGGCCTGCCCCTGCCCCTGGAAGACTGCCTTTGAGGAGTGGCCTGCCTTTCCTTGGCCTGTGCACTCCTATAGGTGGTCCTATACTCATCCATTTTCTTCATGTAATTCTCTGTTTGCTCCCAAACAGAGAATTACCTACAACAGGAAAATCCATGGCCTTAGTCTGGGTATCCTGTGACAGGCTAGTACATCTGAGCCAAGCCATTCTGCGAAGTGCCACAGATGTAGCCATGACTCTTGATGACACATCATTAGAGTCCACTGCAGCATGGAACTGCACCTTGGATGCCTCAATACCATCAGCAGCCACCTGCTCCAGCTCCTTGGCAAGCTGGCCAGGGACCTGTTTTGCAAGAGCCATAACAGTGTCCCATCTGGATTTCTGATATCTAGCAACATAAGCCACATAATTTGCCTATCTGAGTCCCAAGGATGCTGCCATGTATTGTTTCTTTGCCATGGCATCAATCTTCCTGGAGTCCTTGTCAGGGGTGTGTGAAGCCAAGGGAATATTTGCCTTGTCACAGGCTGCAGCCTGCACTACCCCAACATGGCTGCATTGTTGAGGAAGGAACTCCGTATCAGAGCCTGACAATGTGTACCTCTTGTCCATTCTTTTATCCACAGGAGGTATAGTGTGAGGAGTTTTTAGAATTCTTACTGTCTGTTTCCCAAAAGATTTATGCAAAGGAATAGACAGTCTCCTGGACTCTGGGATATCCATCATTTCCACATAGTCAGGCTCCTCTTGATCATCCACAGCTTCCTCCATAGGGAGCTGGAGGGTTTCAGCCACTTTTTTATAAAACATAAAATGAGAAGGGGACTCAGAAAGCCTAGGAGGAGACACTCCTGAAGGTCTGTCTGGGGAGATGTCCGGTTCAATGGGCACATCCAGACTTTCAAATCCACATTCACTCTCATACTCCTCTTCCCCCTCCTCCGGTTCATAAAATTCCTCTAAATCATATTCTTGAACCGTTGGAACAGGCCGAACCGTGACGCTACCTGATGGTGCTGGTTCAGTCGGAACCGGGGAAAGCGACTGGACAATTTTAATTGCTTTGGCTATTTCTTCAGTGGTTGGAGAGGAAAGTTTTGACTCCACACCAGCTGATTTCCTAGTCCTTTTTGCTGGAACCGACTCCTCAGAGTCGGATCTCCTTTGGCCCGAGGAAGTCTTGCCCTGGTCAGAGGGCACTCCCTCCGGTTCAGTTGGAACCGAACCGGGCTAGCCATCCGGTTCAGCGGACTTTTTGGCCTCCCTTTCCCTGAGCCTACCAACTCTCTTTTCCAGGGTAGCTGCAGGAACATTTTTGCAAATCTGGCAGTCTGCATTGAGGTGGTCAAACCCCAGACAATAAACACAGGTGGTGTGGGGGTCAGCCTTGGCAAAGACTTCCCCACAGACACTGCAGTGTTGAAACTCAGTGGGCCCGGTTTTTCTTTTGGGTTTCTCAGACATAATGCCAGCCTAACCAAACTTACCCGTTTATGGCAATCCGCCAGGTAAGACCCTCTTATCGGTTCCCAACCGTGTCACGGGTCGTGGAAAAAAACGTAATAAAATCTGTTTTTTTTAGAACCGATAAGAATCGGTAACCGCACTCTAAATGACAGATTAATATATTTGAAACAACCTGATCGGTTCAAACCGAGCCGATAAACAGTTTACAAGTTCCACACAGAATAGAAATTAATGTAAAACCTATCTAGTACTCAGAATACCACAGACAGAGTCTGAACCAACCGGTTGTGGTTTAAATTCGGTCGAAAACCGAGAAAAGCAATACTTTAACCGACAAAATGAACCGAGCAGAAGGAGAAATCTCCGGAGCGACTGTTCAGTGAGGCGGAGTTAAGAATCTGACGGTTTGAGTTTGAAGAACAACAGACAGAGTTTCAACCGAGCTCGAGCTCAGCGGTTCCATGCCTGGCATGGAAAGTTAACTCTTTCACCTCCGGAGCAGTTCGAAGGTTGGGACTCACTGCATATGTCATAATACAGCAAGACTTCATGTTTGAATTGGTAATGCTGAGCCTTCAAAAGGAAGCACAGGCACAGTTGATGGCTGCATTGAATCTTTATGTGCAGGTATGCATCCTGCATGTTCAGAGCAGACAGACCATGCAAAACATTTCATATAAAATGAATTTGTTCAGATCTCAGAGGTCCTTGACTGAGTGTAGACGGCATGTCTCCTTCTGCACCAGAACATATCCTGAATAGAAACCTGGTTCAGTAGGTTAGGGACACTGGCTGAATGACCTGTTTGTCCCAGACACTACAGACTTTGATCAATGGGGCTGACATGTGCTCTGGAAGGTAATGACAAGGGCTGGGAGTAAGCACCAACAGGGGGTGCAGTCGATTCCAGCACATCTATCAATCAATCAATCAAAATCTTTATTTATTCAGGCAGGCACCATTGAGCAAGGCTCATTTGCAAGGTGGACCTGGTCATGAATGCATCAAAGTACAGTACAGAAGCAGGTATACAAAAAGCAATAATACAGTATACAAGGAAGAACAAGTATATACATTGTATACAGTACAGTACAAGGTTGAAATAAATAATTAAAAAAAACAGCATTATTTTACAATTGAAGAAGTCAGCATCACCCTCTTAATACTACTGAGAAACCACCCATCTGACTTGATTTCCTACCAGTTTGTCAGAAACAGGTACAACAAGCCCTCTACTTTAATCTTCAGGACAGGGGCTAGGGGAGTCAGAAAGAGGGAAACAAATGCCAGGGACACTGCTGGCACCCAGATCTTTAGGTGCTTTGAAATGGGTACCCGAGGACTGAGTCTTGGGGGCAGAGACCCCAGTGACACACCGGCCTGGACCCCATTATGGGTGAAAGGAACTGCACTACATCCACATGAGCGCTGGGGAGCATGGTATTTCAGGGAATGAGGAGTCATTTTGGAAGCCATATAACTTCTGGCCAGCAAAGGGTGAATTAAGAACAAGCTGTTGAACAGTGGCAGCAAAATCAGCCACCACAGCCATGAATAATGGTGGAGGCTGATGTCAGAATCAACTGTATGATGAGCGGAAGCATCAGAGATGTCCTATGCAGAGCTGAGTAAATACTTACTGGCTTCTAAAATTGTGCATAACATACTTCAGCCACAACAGAACCATTGTGCAATTTATTTACTACAGTAAACGAAGACTTGCACAGCCTGTTCTGATATTTAATCATGTAGGCCTGATAACTGACAATACAGAGGCCAAGTAAGGCAGAGGCAAAAGTATGCTTTCCCACAATGTCCAACTTTCTGGATTCCTTGTCAGGGACAGAGAGCTAGAGACCCATCATGAACGGCAATCATGACCATGGCGTCAATTTCATGGTGGGTGGTATGGAAGGCCTTAGTAGAAGGGGAAGGATACTGCCTTGCCATGGACAGCAGGCAATGTACTGAGCCTGTGCCAAGCAGCCCTGGTAGCATCCTCCAAAGCAGGGTATATGGAAGGAATTGTCATAGAAGAGGAAATGGTGACCTCCAGGAATTCAAACAGATAATGTTTGGTAGAGTCCTCTTCAGCACCAAAGCACAGTTTGTCCTGCATGAGGTGTTGCAAAGCCTGAAATAAGCTACAGTATCTCTAAGGAGGAGACCTGGGTGTATGAATGTATCTTCACTATAACATCCTCTTCCTCCATATCTAGAAGGCCAGGATTATATTTATCATCTTCCTCCTCTGCCTAAGAAAGACAGATGACAGAGGCCACAGGATGCTGAGGTAGCTACTGCAGTGATAAAGGTTCAGGGACAGCAGACCTTAAGGAAGCAACAGCCAACACTAACGGAAGAGATGAAAAGAAAGAGCTGTTGACAGAGTAATGGTCTACAGTAGCAAGGCAAAAGTCTCCAAAATAATTCAGAGACAGTAGCTAAGATGACAGCACTAGCACTGATAGCGCCAACCAGCAGATTTGATGAAGAAAGTGACAACGGGGCAGTGCCAATTAATGACATGCCAGGAACAGGCTGCACACTACAAAAGGTGGGAGAGCAAGAGCCTGCAATCAATCTTGGTGTTAAAGTAAAAGGCTCAGCCAGTGACAGGAGGCAATGATAAAGCCAGAGACACCCCTTATGGGGATTAAGCATTGGTCCTGACTAGGAGAGGGACCGGAGACACCTCCACCAGGATTAAGCAGTGATCCTGATTAGGAGAGAGACTTGGGAGTGTTTGGGGTAATACTCGGAAGAAATGTTGTTGCTGTACTTCTCCTTTGATGAATGGCATTTTTTTTTCTATGATGGCGACAGCTTGGCTGCTCGGCAAGACCTGTGATGTTCCCCACATGCTAACCTGGTGGAGTGATTCAGAGATCAGGAGGTAGAAGCCCATGCTCACCGCTTGCCATTCTCCATTTTCTGCAGCAACACTGATGTTCCCCATCCTCTGCAGAAAAGTTTCAAAAACCTCCTGGCAACATCCCCTCATGGCCTGGTTGAAATCTTGACAAATACTGCAGTTTGTCATATAATGCAAGAAGCCCAGGCAGCAAACATCAAGTGAGTGTTATCAGAGAATATCTTTACGTTGCATTGACAGAAGTGAAAAGATGAAGATTTCTCCGGAGTAAGTGATGACAGCATTCAACAACATTTAGCAAGTAAGTAAACAGCTGTACTCTACTGTGTGCATCCATAGGTTGCCACCTTTACTGTAGGTAGTGACTGTCTGCTATTATTACGATCCACATGAGATTTAATAAACAGTTTAACTTCAAAATAAAGGCTGGCTTAATGGCGCAGTGACACAGCTACCGCTTGTGACACCGGCAACATGAGTTCAGCGCAACAAGCCTGGACCATCCAAGGGCTGGCGGGGGGGAGAAGGTTTGTGAGCTTCACTACATTACCTCCACCTGTGTGACCAGAGGTGGTGGTGGTGCTGCAAGTTGGAGATGCAATGGGTGGGTGGGTGCCTCCTGACGGTGCTGTGTGCATGCTAGCATCATCTATCCCTCCAAACAATATCTTGATAAAATCACTAAGTATGAAGTGTACTGTAAGAGTAGACACATTAAACATAACACCTCAGCAGGGCCAGACAGGTTACATGCCAAGCTAATTAACACAGTACTAGAAGAAACTGCAGATCCCCTGATCTAAATATTTAACAGATCCTTGCAAACGGGTAAGGTACCCGAGGACTGGAGGACTGCCAGTCATTCCCATATATAAAAAGGGAAATAAGAAATTAGCCTCAAATTATCAACCGTCTCTCTTAGGCAAGGCCATGGAATCCATAATCAAGGATAGAATAAGTGAATTCATGAATTCTAAGAACCTAAATGACAACTAACAACATGGATTTAGATGAAACAGGTCTTGTATATCCAACCTCCTTGCATTCTACGAACCAGTTAGTGAAACACTAGATAAGGCAAGCCCAGCTGAGGTTATGTTACTGGACTTCTCAATTTTGACACATCCCACATGAAGGGATCATGACAAAATTTCAGAATTTGAGTATGAAAAACAGAGGAGTGGTCAAGGGTATGGCAGCTGGGTTTCAATGTGAAAAAGTGCAAAATGATGCACTTAGGGCACAGAAACCCAGAGGTGAAGTACAAAATGGGTGGAGTGGTAATGACGACCACCAAGCAGGAAAGGGACCTGGAGATAATTATGTTGGATAACCTAATGGTGGGAGGGCAAGTGGGATGCTGGGGTGCATAGGGAGGGGTATCACCAGTAGAAAGAGGGAGGTGCTGTTGCCTCTGTATAGTCTGCTGGTAAGACCCCACCTACAGTATTGGGTCCAGTTCAGGAGAACATAGCTCCGGAAGCACATAGGCAGAGTGGAGGTGATCCAGAGGAGGGCAACTAAAATGGTGCAGGGTCTGCATCAAAAGCCCTAAGAGGACAGACTAAAGGACCTCAATATGTACACCCTGGAACAGAGGAGAGAGAGGGGAGATATGACAGAGACCTTTAAATACCTCACAGGGGTAAGTAAGGCACAGGAGGGGAGTATTTTTCAGAAGAAAAGGTGGTCAAGAACAGGGGAACATGCTATGAAGCTGGATGGTGGTAGATTAGAGAGAGATGTGAGGAAGTACTTCTTCATACAAAGAGTTCCAGCAGAAGTGGTGGGGTTAAAGACTGCATGAGATAAGCACAAAGGAATCACAGTGGAAAGGAAGGCAGTAGGGAGAAAGAGCCATAGATTGGATACAGTCTGATGTAATAGTGTAGGCAGGGAGAAATGGGTGGACTGGATGGACATGTCTGATTTAAAGTGAAAAAGAAGGTGTTATTGGTAATGATCATGTCACATAGTCTTTGGCACACACCATCAGAGAGAGTGACTGGTGGTGGAATTGCCAAGATTATGAGAATAGATTATGCCGAAATGATTATGTTTAACATTTTAACTAAAGAGGTGACCACCAAACCTTGAGAAAGTGGAAGAAGTCCACAAAATGTTTGTTTCTGGCGTTAGTGGTGGTGCAATAAATAACACAAGCTTACTAATATACTGGACCCCTTACTACTGTTCAGAATTGCTCTATGGTGACATGGGCAAGCTTCATCAGGGATTTAGCTTTGTCTAGTTTAGCTACCATCTGTTTCTACATTTTAAGGCAAAAAAACATTCAAAATTGTGAACTATGCCCAAATAATCAAAGTAAAGGTTGTGGCTGTTTATTTTTTCCAACCAATGCTTATAGGATACACACTGTTTAAATCACGTAGGCCCAGTTTTTTTCTTTTAAGGCCTTCTAATTCTGCCAATATGGCAAGAAGCAAAAGAAAAATGTGTTTTACAGGCTGTACTGGAGAGAACAGTGCAATCATTTCAAAAATGAAGTCCAAGTTAAACAAAATGAATACATTTTTGTTCGATTTTTAAAACCGGGAACCAATGAAAAAACACAGGTTACTCACCTGTAACGGGAGTTCTAGGAGTGGTTTATGTTGTTCATCCACACTGTCTGGCAGGTTCCTTGCCACTTTAAATCGTCTTCAAGCTGGCTCCTCCCACCCACCCGGGTGGTAAAACCTTTGGCTCCGCCCCATGACGCCAGATCTAGCCCGCTGGAAGCCAGGTTGCGCGTCGAAGCTGGGGAGGTTGGGTGGGTCATGTGGATGAACAACATATACCACTCCTAGAACTCCTGTTACAGGTGAGTAACCTGTATTTCTAGGGACATGGATATGTTGTTCAATCCACACGGTCTGGCAGACTCCTAGCAGTTCTCCAGGAGGAGGGAGGCAAGGCACGGAGAACTGAGGTCCCAAAACTAGCATCCCGGCATGACTCTAGGTCGATGTGGTAATGGGAAATAAAGGTGTGTGCTGACTTCCAGGTAGCAGCTCTGCAGATTTCCTTGATAGGGACATCTCCAGAAGCAGCCACCGAAGCAGCGGTATGGCGGGTAGAATGAGCTCTTATCCCTTTGGGAGGCTCCATGCCCGCCAACCTCTAGCAGAGCTCTATGCAGGAGGTGACCCACCAGCTTATCATCTGCTTGGCTGCAGGTCTGTCAGGTGCGGCTTCAGCGTAGGTGACAAACAGCTGGCAAATCTCTCCCCGAACTTCAGCCATCCGCTCCTTATAATAAGCGAGCACTCTCCTAGGGTCCAAAGTGTGGAGCCTATATTCGGCCTCCGAGGTGTGACTGGGGTAAAACAGCGGCAGAGTCAACACCTGATTCAGGTGAAACTCTGACATCACCTTTGGAAGGAATTTGAGGTGGGGGCGAATGACAACTTTGTCCCTGTAGAAGACCAGGTAAGGAGACTCGATGGAAAGCACCTGGAGCTCTCCCATCCTTCTGGCTGATGTTATAGCCACCAAGAAGGCAGTCTTCCACGACAGGTGAGAGATGTCACACCTGTGCATCGGTTCGAATGGCTTGCCCATGAGCTTAGCCAATACCAGCAGTAGGTCCCACGGAGGTGGAGATTCTCACACCAGAGGGGATATGTGGTCTAAGCCTTTGAAAAAGCGCCCAACCACCTTCTCCTGTGCCACCGACTGCTTGCCGGCCCGTGCCCGGTAAGCAGAGATGGCTGCAAGGTGCACCTTAAGGGTTGTTGACCAAACCTAGCTGAGAAAGGGACCACAGGTAGTCCAAAATACTAGCCAATGGACAGAAAGAGGGGTCCAACCCATTGTCCTGACACCAAATGGACAATCTCTTCCATTTGAAGGCATAGCATTTTCTGGTCGACTCCTTACAGGACACCTCAACGATGCTGAGAACCTCGTTGGAAAGACACAAGGCCTGGAACTCTAGCCACTCAGGAACCAGACCGTCAGGTGCAGGGATTTAAGGTCCGGATGGAGAACCTTCCCCTTGTTGACTGAGATCAGGTCTGGGCGGGCTGGAAGCCACTTCGGGAGCCTGTAGCTGAGGCTGAGGAGATCTGGGTACCAGAACTGGCGAGGCCAGTCTGGGACTACCAGAATCACCTGTGCCTTGTCCCTCTTCACCTTGAGAAGCACCTTGTGGATCAAGGGAAATGGAGGGAAGGCGTAGAAGAGGCCCGGGGTCCACGGCCTCGAGAAGGCATCCCCCTGCAGCGAGCACAGCTTGGAGGGGGGGGGCGGGCGTGAAACAGCCTCAACTTCGCGTTCTCCCTGGAGGCGAACAGGTCCACCTGAGGGGTGCCCCAATGGTAGAACAGGTCTTGCACTACTTCCGTCAGGAGAGACCACTTGTAAGATGCAGCGCCTATCTGGCTGAGGGCATCAGCCAGACTGTTCGAGACTCCTGCCACATGGATGGCTAGGAGATCCACCTCCAGGCTGATCACGAGAGACCAACTACGGAGAGCTTCCATGCACAGAGGCAAGGAATGTATCCCTCCCTGATGGTTGAGATAGTACATGGTCGTGGTGTTGTCCATCTGGGCCTGAACCACCTGACCCTGTACAAACGGAGCGAAGGTGGTGAGGGCTAGTAGAACCACTCGAAACTCCAGCAGGTTGATATGACATCGAGACTCCTGAGGGGACCAGAGGCCGTGGGCCCCGAGTTCCCCCAGATGGGCACCCCAACCCATCAGAGGCGTGTCGGTCATAGGAGTGACCGTCGGTTCGGGGCGGACAAACAGGATACCATCCTGCAGATGAGCTGGGATGAGCCACCACTGCAGGCTGTCCCACATCTTCTGGGTCATGGTCACAGGCTGGTCCAAGGGACCGGAGCGCTGTGACCACTGGCGGGCCAGCCCCCATTGCAGGGGCACATATGCTAGTGGGCCCAACGGACCACGCTGGTGCAGGCCACCATGAGGCCCATAAGGCACAGGAAGTCCTGGGCAGGGCGCAATTGCCCAACCAGAAATGACTGGGCAAAGGAGGAAAGGACCTCGGCCCTGTCCGCCGGGAGCTGGGCTCTGGCTCGAAGAGAGTCGAGCTCTGCCCCAATGGATTGAATCGCCTGCGATGGCATGAGTTCCGATTTGGCCTCATTGATCAGGAGGCCAATTTGAGAGCAGATCTGGAGGGCCAGATCTCTGGACTGCTCCACCTCCAACCTGCAGGGGGCTGCTATCAGCCAATCATCCAGGTAAGGGTATACCCTGACCCCTCGCCGCGGCAGGAATGCTGTCACCACTGCCATGCATTTGGTGAAGACCCTGGGAGCTAGAGATAGGCCGAAGGGCATGGCCTGAAACTCGTAAAGTGATCCCTCTGCTCTGAAGTGGAGGAATCGTTTATGAGATGGATGGATTAGGACGTGAAAAAATGCATCCTGGAGATCCAGACAGCAAAACCACATGCCTAGTTCCAAGGATGAAATGATCAGAGCCAGAGTGACCATCCTGAAGGTGCGCGGCCTTAGGAACTTGTTCAGGTCGTGCAGATCGAGAATCGGGCGCCAGCCCCCCATCCGCTTTGGGACCAGGAAGTACCTGGACACAAATCCTGGGTTTGGAGGAGGGTCCGCCACCTCGCTGATTACCTCCTTCTGGAGGAGCAGAGCAATGTTAGCTCGATGAGCTGACAGAGAGGCCGTGGAACCCATAGCCCCCCGTGGGGCGACGGCTCGATAAGGAGGGGACTGTTCGAATTCCAGAGGCAGACCTCTGCCGACCACCTCCAGCACCCAATGGTCCATGGTGATAGCGGACCAGGTGTAAAGGAAGTGGCAGAGTCGTTCCCCCACAGGGGGAACCCGGGGAAGAGTGACAAGGCTGGGGGGGCGACACCCCTCAACCCGTCACTGGGCAGGCTTGGAGGAAGGGCCGGCCGAGGGGCCTCCTGGACCTTTCCCTCCTGGCTTTCTACTCGAGAAAGCGGTAGACTTGGCCTTAGGGTGCCAAGTGTGAGCCTGCTGGCCCTGTTGCTGGTGCTGCTGGGCCGGACGTGCCGCAGAGGTGGAAGGGTGAAAGGGCTTACATGGCAGCTGGCGGCCTTTGTCCTTCTGGGCAGACGTGACCGAGTCCAAGGTGGCATTGGACTTCTCAATTCTCTGGAGATGGCCTTCCACCCCAGCCCGAACAAGTCGGTACCCAGGAAGGGAACGTCTACCAGCTTGTGCTGGGTATCCACCGTGAAGGTGGAGATCCGCAGCCAAGCTCTGCGGTGCATGGCTACTGCGGCCACTACTGACCAGGCACAAGAGTCTCCAATATCCAATGCAGTTTGGAGCTGTTTGGCCACCGCCCTTCCCTGATCCCGCACCTGCTTGACCGTCGTCTGAAATGTCAGCTGGGAGATGAGGAATCACCTCATCCAGGGAACCCATAAGGGCGTGTGAAAAATGTACCATTAGCACGGCCGAGCTAGCCTGTTGAAGACCGAGGAAGGAAGCAGCGTAAACTCTTCACCCCGAGTAGTTCAGCATTTTCGACTCCTTATTGGGCAGTTTTGTCCACGTCCCGAGCATTTCTGGAATGCGGGAATATGCTACCGGTTACCAGCCCCTCTGCAGAGGGGTGCTCTGAAAAACCAGAGAGGGAACCGGTGGGAACAGCATACTTGTGAGCCATCCTGGCTGAAGGCACAGGACAGGATGCAGGCCACTGCCACAACTCCAGGGCCGAGCCAACAATGGCTTCGGCCACAGGGAAGGCCTCCGTGGGGGAATCTCCTCGGTCCAGCATCTCCGTGAGGGGATATCTGGCCCGTTTCTGAACGCGTTCGAGCTGCATCCCAGTGGACTCTGAGATGAACCAAATGATTCCCAAGAACGAGGATGGGCTCTCGTCCACCGACTGACCACCTGCAGACTCCAGGTCAATGGGTCTGGAGTACAAGGAGTCGTCGTCGGACTCCAAGGAGTCCGCAAACAGCTGTTGAGCGCCTGAGCCACCCTCCACCTGCCGAGGCCGATCGGGGGTGAGGGTGACAGACAACCTGTGGGGCAAGTCTTGACCAGATTGAGAATCCTTGGTTGGAGCCCGTCTTAGGTTGAGAAGGCGGAGGTTCCACCACAATGGATGGAGCAGCCAGTTTCGGATGAGCAACCAGTGCCAGCTCCTCGACTACAATGAGTGGTTGCTTCGGTCGTTCAGGCAACAACCACTTAATGGCCAGAGAAGACGACGGAGTCGGCTTATTACCGGCTAACAAGAGTCGTCTCCACATCATGTCCTCATAGCGCCGACACAACTTGCGCCGGAGCCTATTCTCTGAAGAGGATGATGAGGACGAGTGGTGGCGCCGCTTACCGTGATGCCAGGACTGAGACCGCCGATTTCGGTGGGACCTACCCGACACGGAGGAGGACCGAGACCTTTGGGGAGGCTGATGGTGGGTCAAGGAGGGGCCGGGGGAAACCCGCTCATCCTTTGGTCCAGGGTCCTTGACGGGGGACTTCGGCACAGGAAGCATGGGCAAGTCCTCGGCAACCACCGGGGGAACCGGTGAAGAAGGGTTGTCTGCTTCTCCAGTCGACAAACCGTCCAACGGGTCGAGAAAAATCTCTACCACATTGACGGGTGTCTCGGCCGGCTGACCTGACGGGGACACCATGAAGCCATCGGCCTTAGCCGCAACCTCAACCAAAGTCGAGAGCTGACAGTCAGAGGAAGGGGATCTCTCCCGCTCCCACGAACGTCAATGGTGGGACTTACCTTTCGGTTCCTTTTTCTTCGACCTACTGGTGTGTCCAGAGGGTCCTTCTCTCTTGGTGTAGAGGGACTGACAAAGCTCCTTGAAAGAAGCAGTGTAGTAGTAGGAGCCAAGGCGAGCGGGATAAATGCCAAGGAGGAGGAAGAAGATGTGGCCTGGGCCACCGCCTCCTCCTCCTTGAGGGCGATCAACTGCTCCAGCTGCTCGTGGAGCCCGCAACATGAACACGCCCAATAGGCCTCCTTCGACTTCACCGGCGGATACCATTTTCGGGCGCCCAGTTGGATTCAGGCAGGCGCAGTCTTCCAGGAATCGAGCCGTGACGGATTTGCGAGATCGCATGAGCCTGGATCATGTGCAAGACCCAGGCAGTAGATGCACGTGGAGTGCGGGTTGGTGCGGGACATTTTCTGTCTGCAAGGGCACTGACAGAAGCCGGGAGTGGATTTATCATCACAGCCATGAGGGAAGATGAAGACGTAAGTCTAGTGAACTTTAAAATCATTTTCGGAAAGTTCGAAGGATTAGGATCCAGGCCTAAAATGCAGAACGCTAAGGAGGGAACCTGAGCTTCCAAACGGTAAGGAACATCTGGCGACATGGGGCGGAGCCGAGGGTTTTACCACCTGGGTGGGTGGGAGGAGCCAGCTTGAAGACCTTCCGGCAAGATTTAAAGCGGCAAGGAACCTGCCAGACAGTGTGGATTGAACAACATATCCACGTCCCTAGAACCACGGTTCTCCTGGTTTCAGAAACCACAATAGAAATAGTATAAAAATTACAAATTTGAATAAACCTAAGATAATCTAACACAGAGTACTGAATAACCACAAAACCTTTACAAAATAATACAACAGTAGTCAAAAAAGGTTTATTACTTATTAGTAACAGTAGACCTTTGAGCAGATCGCCATAGAGCCATAATACACTGGACTGTAAGCTGTTGGCATCAGGACCTTGTGGGAAGCATTTGCCAGACAGGGCCGCCCACATCCACATGCCTATGTGCATGTTGTCAATGCAAAGTGTTACCTATACAGTCTGAACGTGCCTCAGTCACTACAGTTTCATGTCCTTAGTGAACAGAGTTCTGAAACAACCACTAACAGCAGGACTGGAGCTCTCCCCCTCCCCCAATATCATGCAGAGAGAGGCAGGTGGAGAGAAGCAAACACTGCCCAGCACACAGCAACTGGCAGCACTGACATAAACTATACACTCACTGTGCAGTGCTGCGTTGAGAAGCTGAAGAGAAAAGGTCCACAATACCAGGGATATGGAGAGTGGGAAAAGTCACGGCTCTATGGACAACCTCTCAAAGATCACCTGTTACTGGTAAGTAAGGAACCTATCTTCTTCAAGGGTATCTATGTAGAGTCATAATACACTGGACCATTACCAAGCAGTAACAATCTGACTGGGTGGATGGAAAAACACTGGACCGGCCCCTCAGGCGAGCACCCCCTTGTAAAACAGCAAGGCCAACTCACATCCTCCTATGGGAGGTCAGATCCAGAATGTAATGTTTAATAAACGTACAGATTTTGTGCCAGGTAGTAGGCCTGCAAATGTCAGTGGCTGAAAAAGACCCAAAACATGCCATGAAGGCTACCAGGCCCATATGGTGTGTCCTGTAACAGTACCCCATTAGGTCCTGTCCTGCCTGCAGCAGACAAGATGCAGGAGGCGATGTATTTAGAGAGGCGTTGATTTGAGACAGGTTTATCCCTGGCGCCAGGCCCAAAGGAAACAAACAGCTGTGAGGACTGGGAACAGTCCTTGGTATGGTCCAGATAGTACAGATGGATTCTGCAGACATCCAAAGGGTGCAAAAACACTATGCCATGGCTCTGAGGGGAAGGGAAGAACACGGGTAAATCAATGAACTGATTCAACATGAAATGGGACACCACTTTAGGTAAGAATTTGGGGCAAGTCTTCAATTCTACCCTATTCATGTGAAATACTGTACCAGAAAAGGGAGTTCATGAACCAAGGTCCAGCAAACAGATGCACAGTACAAATGGCAAAACAGCTGCATGAAAAAAGTTTTATTTTTTTTAATTTGACAAGCATCACTATACCAACAGACTACTGCTCCAGTGCTTTAAGGAGCCCTGCCTCTTTATCAGGGTGCTACACTGCTGCTGTGGTTGCTGGGGCACATAACTCCATCCCTGATCACCGGGAGGGAGCTGCGATAGCTTCTATGAAAGAAGCCTCTGCCACGGCTATACTGGGGTCATATGGCATCAAAGACAAAACTGTCCTCAGATATTTCTTGGTGGTCTCAAGTTCATAAAGAATGATTCCAACTTAGCAGGCCTGGTGGTATGAAGGACAGAGGGGTTGAACACCTTGCCTACTGCTGCGCTGGCAACCTATGTTTAGGAACTAGCAAGGGGTTCCAAGAGAGTGGGGTGGGAGAGGATCGAGCATCCCAGGGACTGATCTACTCTCCCAGGGAGGGGTGGCCAGCCATCTTGACCTCTGACTACCATTGGCTGAAGGCCCAGTGGTAGTGCAAGTTAGTGAATGGCTCAAACAGCATGGCTGCAGTTCTGCAGGACGTGTGTACCTCCTCATGCATATACTGATGTGTCGCTGTGGCAGGGGTAAGTGGGAGAACATGGAAAACTAGAGAAGGCAGGCTTCATGCTCGCTCTGCCCTGCTACCTTGCTGCACCTCACAGATTCCCTTCTGTGGCAGAGCCACTCAGGTTCTCCATGCCCGTGAGGAGACTAGGTAATCAATATAGAAGCCGGCAGTCCAGTAGATGGTGCAGGACCTGCGGGGAAGTGCAGTGTCATCCCACAATGGTGTTGGCTTTTTCCACCATTTTCTCCCCTCCCTTCCCCTCGGGTGCCCTGTGGGTAAGGACTGAGCGAAGGAACAATTATGTGGCAAGGCAAATTTTATTAAAAAAAAAAAAAACGCTTAATCCCAGAGGCTCTGGGTGCCGTACATAAAACCAAACATCACAGCATCAATAAATAGAATAATCATAAAACTACAATATAATTACATAGAATACAATAAGTAAAACAAAGAGATCGGGGCAAATAGTATAACAGGTCAGTATAAGACAATATTTACAGTGCTGGGTTGGGAAAAGCCTGCTTGAACAGGAAGGTCTTGAGGTGTGCCTTAAAAACCTCTACTGAAGGGGCCTCCCTTATTGATGGAGGAGGCGAATTCCACAGGATGGGGCCAGCGACGCTAAAAGCTCTATCGCTGGCAGTTTTTAACCTCATCCTAGGAATCGCAAAGAGGCCCCTCGAGGAGGAGCGGAGAAGTGGACTTGTGCAGCAGGAATAAGAAGGTCCACCAGGTAGCTGGGGCCCAGGCCATGTAGGGCCTTAAAGGTGAGCAAGCCCATCTTAAAGAGGATCCTCCACTTGAACGGCAGCCAGTGCAGCTTACGCAGCACCGGGGTGACGTGGCAATACTTACTTTGCCCTGTCAGCAACCTGGCAGCTGCATTCTGCACCAGCTGAAGTCTGCGGAGGATACTTCCCGAGACCCCGAGGTACAGCTCATTACAGTGATCCAGCCTGGATGTCATGAAGGCATGCACTAATGTAGGGAGGTCTGGGGCGGAACCAGGGGCTTAATCCTGGCGATATTTCTCAGATGGCAAAAACTGACACAGACAATGGCCGACACCTGAGCTTTAAGTGTCAGACCACTGTCCAGAATAATGCCCAGGTTATGCACCCTGGAGGAGGCCTTCAAGGGCACAGAACCCAAGACCAGTCCTGTCTCTGCACCCAAGGCCATCCTATCATGCCCTCTGTTCGACTCCACTACCAGTACCTCTGTCTTACCGGGGTTCAGTCGCAACCAGCTGGAGGCCATCCAGTCACTGATTTCAGCGAGAAAGTTGTTAAGCATGTCCACTGCATTGGATGTCTCTGGTGTAAAAGAAAGATACAACTGGGTATCATCGGCATAGCAATGAAAACCCAAGCCGTATTTTCTAATGAGCCCTCCTAGGGGAAGCATGTACATGGCAAACAACATTGGTAACAAGACAAAGACCCTGAGGTACTTCACAAGACAGGAGACTAGGGGAGGAGGAGAAGAAAAAAATTTCTCACCTGTAGTAATGTTGTTTCTTCCCAGGGATCCACTAATATTATTACTCTTTGCAGTGCCCTTTAAGGTCAGCACTGCCCCGGAGCCAAACGGAATGCTATGCTAATTATGGAATGTTTAGCTCGTGCATTCATTTTCAAACTGCCCTATTCTAACTGCCTGGATTCTACCTCAGATTTCTGTGAAGCTTGCAAAGAGGCCATAGTAAATATATAAATAAATAAAACAATGAATAATTTCGAACTAATGGCCAACAGGGCCATAAAAAGTAGTAATAGGCCAAGAAATGGCAGAGAAAAACAAAGAATGAGTCCTCTTTTCTGAGCCAGATGCACCCTTAGAAAAGAACCTAGTAGTTAAGTATTAGGGAATGTGCCAGCAAATAACATACCCATCAACCTGAGAGACATCTCAGCTGTACAGAGTATTTTTCTGAGATTCTAAGGGGAGGACCAGGGTCGGGGAGTAATAATATTAGTGGATCCCTGGGAAGAAACAACATTACTACAGGAATCCACTAATATTATTACTCTTTGCAGACTATGTAGCAGTACCACTAGGAGGTGGGCAGAATCTATTTAGGAAAAAGACTCTGCAAAACAGCCCTTCCAAAATTGGCATCAGTCCTGGCCTGGGTATCCAGGCTGTAATGCTTAGTAATGGTGTGGACTGATCTCTGTAGCTGCTTTACAAATTTCCTTAAGAGGAACTTCTCTGCCAGCTGCAACAGTGGCAGCTGTGCCCCTTGTGGAATGGGCCCTAAAACCTGAAGGAGGGACCTTGCCCACCTTTGTGTAGCAAAATTGAATACATTGGACTATACATCGAGATATACAGTAGTCCTCTTTGAAGCAGGAGATCCCTTACCTACTTCCCCATAGGTAAGGAACAACTGTTGTCTGTCCTGCCTATGATCCTTAGTGTTGACTATATAATAGCTCAATGCTCTCTTCACATCCAGACTATGCAGCCTACGCTCACCAGAACTGGCGTGTGCTGTAAAAAACACTGGTAAGGTAACAGACTGATTTAGATGAAAGTCAGAAACTACTTTTGGAAGGAATTTTCTGTTAGTTCTCAACACTACCTTATCATTGTGGAAAGAAATATAGTCATTTTCCACACAAAGGGCTTGTAACTCACTTATCCTCCTAGCAGAGGTAAGTGCCACAAGGAAAACTACCTTCCAGGTAAGGTATTTTAGCTCTGCAGTAGCCATTGGTTCAAATGGCAGGAGCATAAGCTGGGCAATACAAATGTTGAGGTCCCAAGCTGGCACTGGTTCCCTATGTGGGAGAAACGGGTATGAAAAGCCCTTAAAGAACCTTCTAAATATAGGGTTCGAGGCTATCGATACTCCTTTCCCTACAGAGAGGTAGGCTGAAAGTGAAGCAAGATGAACTTTTAGGGTTGAATGTTGCAATCCTAGAGAATGCAGATGGGACAAATAACCTAGGATGATTGGAATGCCAGCCTGTGCTGGGGTTAGGCCCTTTCCTGTACACCAAATGGAAAATCTTTTCCATTTTGAAGCATAAGTT
This sequence comes from Neoceratodus forsteri, assembly GCA_016271365.2. NCBI lineage: Eukaryota > Metazoa > Chordata > Ceratodontiformes > Ceratodontidae > Neoceratodus > Neoceratodus forsteri. The sequence continues at coordinate 472,069,731 of JADMNL010000022.1, read as the reverse complement.
TTCTTAGTAGAAAGCTTTCTATAACTTCTAAGGACTTCTAAAACTGTTTGAGAGTATTGGGAGTCTGGATACTCCAAGTCCTCAAGAGCCAAGCTTTGAGTCTGAGAGACCTGAGACTGGGGTATACCACCCTGCCTTGGAAGGAAGTCAGCAGGTTGTACCTCTAAGGGAGGTAGATCGGTTTGTCCACTGACATTGAGAGTAACAGGGAGTACCAAGGCTATCTTGGCCAGTCTGGTGCTATCAGAATCATCGAGGCTGGTTGTGACCTGAGCTTGATGAGTACTCTGAGAATCAAGGGAAAAGGAGGAAAGGCATAAAGGTATTTTCCTGTCCAGTCAAAGATCAGGGCATCCACTGAGACAGTTCCCTTCACTGGGGCCCTGTAGTAATAAAGGGGTAAATGGTGATCCTGATGGGAAGCAAAAAGATCCATTTCTGGGGTTCCCCATCGCCTGAATAGGACTTGCACTACTTGACTGTTCAGTGCCCAGTCGTGATGGGCCTGGTTTATCCTGCTCAAGGCATCCCGCCAGTGTATTGTCCTTCCCAGGCATATGAATTGCTTGTAGGGAGGCATTTATGGAGTAAATCAGGCTTCATATTTTCATTGCCTCTGTGCATAGTGGAGTGGATCTTGTCCCTCCTTGTTTGTTGATGTAGTACATTGTAGTGGTATTGTCTGTTCTGACCTGAACCACTTTTCCCTTTATGAGATGAACGAAAGCCTGAATGGCCATGTACACTGCTCTTAACTCTAGGAGATTTATGTGCAGGAGTGACTCTGCAGCACTCCAAGACCCGTGAACTGTGTGATCCCCCAGGTGGGGGCCCCACCCTAGGAGGGAGGCATCTGTTTTGAGTATCAAGGACGGGGGTTCCTGTAGGAAGGGAACGCCTTCCCTTAGGTTGTCGGGATCTTTCCACCACTGTAGGCCTGTAGAAGAGTTTTTGTTACAGAGATTAGTTTTGAAAGTAGATCTCGTCTCTGGGACCAATGGGCCCTGAGGTGAAACTGAATGTCCCTCATTTGAAATCTGGCACCCATGACTGTGCCTGTTGCTGCAGCCATGTGCCCTAGCAGCTGTAAAAACTGAGTTGATGGTTTTGGCCTGCTTAGGACAAATGAGTTTGCTAGAAGCTGGATAGCCTGTACTCTTTCCAAAGGAAGGAAGGCCTTTCCCAGAATTGTATTGAGTTCTGCTCCTATGAACTGCAATACTTGGACTGGAGTGAGAACTGATTTCTTTAGATTTAGAAGAAATCCCAGGGAGGAGAGAACACTTTGAGCTAGCAGTAAGTATGCTGACACTTGTTGTTGGGATTTTCCCACAATCAGCCAGTCATCCAGATAAGGAAAAACTGACACCCAGTTTTCTGAGATGTGCCACTACTACTGCTATGCCTTTGTGAACACTCTTGGTGCAGAGGTAAGGCCGAAAGAAGTGTTGAGAACTGGTAGTGGCCTGAGGGGAGAGTGAACCTGAGATACCTTCTGTGCGATTCTCTGACAGGGATGTGAAAGTATGCATCTTTTAGATCCAGAGAGGCCAACCCTTTTTGTAATGTTGGCAGAATTACTGACATTGTTACCATTTTGAATTTGGGTTTGACCAAGTACTTGTTTAAATATCTCAGGTCTAGTATATGCCGCCACTCTCCAGTCTTTTTTGTTGTTAGGAAGTATCTGGAGTAAAACCCTTGCCTTCTTTGTTTGAATGGAACAGGCTCGACTGCTTTTATCAATAGTAAGTTTCTTACCTCCTGCTCCAGTAATTTTCTCTGTGATGGAGGAACTGATGCAAAGCATTTTACTGTTAGAGGGGAAGGGGACTTGAAACAAAGGGAGAGACCCTGACCCACTATTTCCAGGACCCACTTGTCTGATGTTATTTTTGACCAGTCCTGGAAATAGCGGGAAAGCCTGCCCCCTACTGGATGTGGAGAGGCAGTCTGAAGGGAAGAGTCAGGGGTTCTGCTTTTGCTGTTGCTGAGGTTGGGCAGAATGGGACCCTCTGCGAGAGCCTCTTCTGCCCCTGGCCCTGTAGAAACCCGTCTGCTGGGGTTGGTAGTGTGTCTGCGAAGCAGCTTGTACTTGAAAGAAAGGTCTTCTAAATGTAGACCTGCCCCTGCCTCCTCTAGAATAAAAAGTGGAGAAAGAAAGTTTGTCTCTGGTGGAATTACTTCTGAAAGCAGCCTTGTATTCGTCTACTTTCTTCATGTAGGCTTCAGTTTGTGCACCAAAAAGGGAATCGCTCTCAACTGGGAAATCCATTGCTTTGTTTTGAGTGTCCTGGGTGAGGTTAGTAGCTCTCAGCCAGGCAAACCTTCTCATGACTATAAAAGGCAGACAACCATCTGGCCGCAGTGTCATTTGTGTCTGCTGCCATCTGGAATTGGTATTTGGAAGCCTCCAAACCCAATTTGGCTGTCTCTAGTAAATCAGAAACAGTGAGAGAGGGATTTGTCTCTGCATTATCCACCAGAGACTGCCATAAAGCCTTTTGGTAGAGAGCAGCATAGGCCTGATAGCAAGGGTACCCCCTATTAGCCATACTATCCACCTTTCTGGAATCTTTTTCATGTGGGTGAGAAGACAATGGGGTTTTGGCCTTCTCGCAGGCTTCCTGATGCACAATGCCCCCGATGATTTGGGTGGCTGAATAAAAAGTCAGCACCAGATCTCTCCAGTTGGTACTTTTTGTCACATGTTTTATCAAAGGATGTGACAGTCTGAGGAGCTTTTAAAATTTCCAGAATGTCTTTTCTGAAAAATTTATACAGAGGAAGCAGGATTCGCTTTGAGGGTGTTAACCCCATTAGTTCCGTATATTGAACCTCTTGGTCATCCTGTACCTCCTCAATTGTCTGGAGGTCCAGTGTTTCCACCATTTTTTTGATAAAAGAAAAATGGGAGGAAAAATCCTCTGAAGGCCTAGGAGGGGAACCGAAATCTTCCTCAGGTGACACCTCAGGTTCTATTCCTTCCTTCTCCTCCTCATCATAAACTTCACCACCCACAGTGGGAACAGACACCAGGGGGGTGGCAGCAGTAGCAGAATTTTTTTCAGATGGAGCAGTTACAGGCTGCTGGGAAGGGAGCAATCCCTACAGTACCTGTAACAAAGCCACAGCTTGTGTGATATCAGCAGGAGAGGATTATGTACAGGCACCTGAGGGACCCCTTGAGGCGTTTCAGCTGGGGTGTCAGTGTGCTTACTTTTTCTTAGTTTTTTTTGGCAGGCACTGGAGAGTCAGCCAGCTGATTACCTCTCTTACTACAGCCCTCACCCGTATCAGGGGTGGATTTGGAGGCTCTAGAAGGAATTGCCACATTTTTTTTGAGGAGGAGACGTGGACTGGTCAGAGCCCAGGGACCCCTCTCCAAGTCTTCTCTTAAGTCTCTCCCTGCGCTTCTCCACAGGGAAAGACTTGCAAATGTCACAATCTTCACTGAAATGCTTAACACCAAGACAGAGCAAACAAAGGTCATGTTTGTCAGCTCTTGCAAATACATCTGCACATTTAATACAGTTTTTAAACCCTGTAGGTCCTGTGTTCTTTTTGGGTTTATCCATAATAGAAAACAGGACTCAAAAATGCAAAAAAGAGAAATATTTAAGCTTTCGCGGTCGGTTTAAATGAAAAAACAATCGGTTGAGAAAACCGGCAATTTAAAACGTAACCGCGGTTCCGATTGGTTCAGGAACCGAGAAACGCTAGTAGAACCGGTAAATCCACTGTGCAATGGACCAACCGACCCCATCAGTCTTGAAGTTCTCAATCTCAAGCTCCAGAGAGAAGACCAGGTCCAACATGTGACTGCCCTGATGGGTCACGAAGGAAACTTCCTGTGACAGACCCAGCAATGACATGGTCTGGAGGAAGTTGTAACCAAGCCTAGATGCTTCGTCGTCAGTCCAAACATTGAAGTCCCTCAGAATTAAACATCTAGGGGCCTCCAATGTTTTTCCAACGATGAAATTGGCTTCTTCCTTCAGAAAATCTGCCACTCCAGGAGGGCGGTAAATTAGGAGAATTCTGCAGCCTGCACCCAGATCCCCCTGAATGGCCACACATTCAAAGGAACCCGGTCTTCTCACTGGGTACACTGTGAATCCCAGCTCGGATCTGAAAAAGATGGTGACTCTCCACCTCTGCGTTCCACTCTGGGGCAGTGCACAACAGAGTACCGGGGGGCGGGCGGCATCAAAAACCGGCCCAGCATCATCACCCATAAGCCAGATCGACCAATAAAATCAAGTCCACTATAACTGCGATCTTGTTTCTAATCGATGTGTAGACTGATCATAACAGTAAATCTTTGAGGGAATCTCTTTCACCAGGTCACACCTATGGAACTTGGGCATCAGAATCACACACAAACCTTTTTGCAGCAGTCTATTAAGGGCTGCCCACGCCGATGTCAGATGCCCTATATAACTGCGGGCGGCCCCGCTCCCTCCTCAGTCTCTTTTCTAGCCAGAGGCCATAGGGAGACAGGATTCACACCAGGGAACCGAGGAGAGAGAGAGAGAAGGTGCCCAGCTAGCAGAAAGGCTGGAGCAACAGGACAGCCAAGCAGCAGAGAGACAGAGAAAAAGGGGGATGGAGGGAGGGAGGGAAGGCATGACCTGATGACAGAGATTCCCTCAAAGATCTACTGTTATGGTAAGTCTTTATGTAACTGTTCTATCTTCTTCAGGGATATCTTTGTCATCAGATCACACCTATGGAACAAAGCCCAAGCAGTGCTAACAGCAACGACAGTCTGGGTTGGCAGGAGGCCAGAGGCCTAAGAAAGAAGGCCCTGAAGCATAGCTAGGCCGGAGCCTGCCCTTCTTCTGGAGACAATGTCCAGACAGTAGTGCTTGGTGAATATGTGGACAGTACTCCAAGTGGCAGCAGCGCAAATCTAGGCTGCAGACACACTTCGGAAACAGGCAACTGAAGTGGCCATACCCCTGATGGAATGGCACTTAGTCACCTGGAAGTTAATTATCGTACTTCCTGTAAGAACAGGTTACTCACCTGTAACAGTAGTTCTAGGAGTGGTATATGTTGTTCATCCACACTCTTTGGCATGTCCCCTTCCACTTCAAATTTTGCTGGAAGTCTTCAAGTTGGCTCCCTCCCACCCACCCGGGTAGTATATACCTCGGCTCCGCCCCGTGACGCCAGATCTTAGCCCGCTGGAAGCCAGGCTGTGTGCGTCCCCAGCCGGGGAGGTAAGGTGGCTCCGTGTGCATGAACAACATATACCACTCCTAGAACTACTGTTACAGGTAAGTAACCTGTTCTTCTAAGAGTGTGGATATGTTGTTCATCCACACTCTTTGGCAGACTCCTAGCAGTTCCCTGGGAGGAGGGAGGCAAGGCGCACACCCCCTACTTAGGGAACAGAGATTGCAGAAATGAGGCCCCAAAACCAGCATCCCGCGTGACTCAAGGTCGATGTGGTAGTGGGTGATGAAGGTGCTTGCTGACCTCCAGGTAGCAGCCCGACAGATTTCCTGGATAGGGATGTCCCTGAAGGCAGCCACCGATGCAGCAATATGGTGGGTAGAATGAGCTCTCATCCCTCTGGAAGGCTCCTTGCCCGCCAACTCATAGCACAGACCTATGCATGATGTAATCCATCTTGCAACAGTCCGCTTCGCTGCAGATCTGCCAGAAGCGGCTTCAGCGTAGGTAACAAACAGCTGGCGAACCTCTCCCCAAATTTCCGATGTCTTCTCCTTATAATAGCAGAGAGCACGTCTCAGGTCCAAAGTATGGAGCCTGTACTCTGCCTCCGAGGTGCAATTAGGGTAGTATACCGGGCAGGGTTAACAACTGGTTAAGGTGAAACTCTGGCACCACCTTCAGGAGGAATTTTGGGTGGGGGCGCAAGACAACTTTGTCCCTGTGGAAGACCAGATAAGGGAAGTCCACCGAAAGCACCTGGAGCTCCCCTGTCCTTCTGGCAGACGTTATAGCCACCAGGAAGGCCGTCTTCCATGACAAGTGTGACAGCTCACACTTGTGCATTGGATCAAATGGCTTGCCCATGAGCTTCGTAAATACCAGCATTAGATTCCACGGAGGTGGAGGGTCACGCACCAGAGGGGATATGTGATCCAGGCCTTTGAAAAAGCGCCCAACCACTGTCTCCTGTGCCAATGTCGGCTGATGGGCCCGTGCCCGGTAAGCAGAAATGGCTGCCAGGTGCACCCTAAGGGTCGTTGCCGAAGACCCCCTTTAGAGAGAGACCAAAGATAGTCGAGAATGTCAGCCACTGAACAGGATAAAGGATACAGGCCCTTACCCTGACACCAAATGGAAAACCTTTTCCATTTGAAGGCATAACATTTCCTGGTCGATTCCTTTCTAGATGCCTCCACCATGGTGTAGACATCTTTGGAAAGACCCAAAGCCTGGAACTCTAGCCGCTCATGTACCAGGCTGTGAGGTGCAGGGATTGAAGGTCTGGATGGAATACCTTTCCCTGATTTAGAGATATCAGGTCTGGGCGTGTACAAAGCCGCTCCGGGTGTCTGCAGCTGAGGCTGAGGAGATCTGGATACCAGAACTGGTGCGGTCAGTCTGGGGCTACCAGGATCACCTTCGCCTTGTCCCTCCTCACCTTGAGAAGCACTTTGTGGATCAAGGGAAATGGAGAGAAGGTGTAGAACAGGCTTGGGGTCCACGGGCTCAAGAAGGCATCCCTCTGCAGCGAGCCCTGCTGAGGGGAGCGGACATGAAATGGCTTCAGCTTGGTGTTTTCCCTGGAGGCAAACAGGTCCACCATCGGTTTGCCCCAACGGGAGAACAGGCTGTAAGCTACCTTTGGATGGAGAGACCACTCATGGGATGTCTGGCCTAGGCGCTGAGAGCATCTGCCAGCTGGTTCGAGGCTCCTGCCACATGGATGGCTAGGAGATCCGCCTGCAACCGGCTCACAAGGGTCCAGATGCAGAGCGCCTCCTTGCACAGCAGATGGGAGTGCGTGCTGCCCTGTTTGTTGAGGTAGTACATGGTCATGGTATTGTCCGTCTGGACTTGAAAAACTTGACCCCAGAGCTGAGGAGTGAAAGCTAACAGTGCCAGTCTGACTGCTCTGAGCTCCAACAGGTTGATGTGGCATCGGGACTCCTCGGGGGTCCAGAGCCCGTGGGCCCTTTTGTCCCCCATGTGGACTCCCCAGCCCATGAGAGAGGCATTGGTCATGAGGACGACAGTCGGCTAGGGGTGGACAAATGGGATCCCTTCCTGCAACCGGTCTGGGACAGTCCACCATTGGACAGCGTCCCACATCTTCCAGGTTACAGTGACCAGCTGGTCAAATTGACCATGGCGCTGAGTCCACTGGGCTGCTAGCTCCCACTGAAGGGGGCGCATGTGCCACCAGGCCCAATGGACCACTGAGGTGCACGCCACCATGTAACCCAGAATGTGAAGAAAGTCCCGGGCAGGGTGCAAGTGCCCAACCAGAAATGATTGGGCAGAGGAGAGGACCTCCGCCCTGTCCGCCAGGAGCCAAGCTCTGGCTTGACAAGAGTCGAGCTCTGTCCCGATGAAGCCCATCACCTGAGAAGGCACGAGTTCCGACTTGGCCTCGTTGATCAGGAGGCCAAGTTGGGAGCAGGTTTGGAGTGCCAGATCCCTGGACCTCTCCACATCCTGTAGGGTGGAACCTGCAAGGAGCCAATCATTGAGGTAGGTGTAAATTCTGACCCCCGATGCCGGAGATGGGCTGCCACCACTGCAATGCATTTGGTGAAGACCCATGGGGCCGATGACAGGCTGAACGGCATGGCTCAGAACTCGTACTGGGTCCCCAAGACCCTGAAGTGGAGGAACCATTGATGGGATGGACAGATAGGGATGTGAAAAAAACGCATCCTGCAGATCCAGTGAACAGAACCACATGTTTCGCTCCAAGGATGGTATGATTTGGGACAGAGTGACCATCCGAAAGGTGTGTGACTTGAGATATTGATTCAGGTCATGGAGATCTAGAATGGGGCACCAGCCCCCCCATCCGCTTGGGCACCATGAAGTACCTGGAGACAAAGCCTGGGTCTGCTGATAGATCTGCCACTAAAGCCACTGCCTCCTTGTGGAGGAGCTGAATGATGTCGTCTCGAAGAGCCGACTGGGTGTGTGCGGAAATCCGTTCTTCCTGAGGGGCATGGGCTTGATTGGGAGGGTACTGCTCGAATTCTAGAGGCAGTCCCTGGCCGACCACTTCGAGAACCCACCAGTCCGTAGTAATAACAGACCAGGCAGAAAGAAAGTAACGAGCCAGCCCCCCACAGGAAGACCCAGAGCTGGTGTGACGGGAGTAGGGGTGGCAACCCCCACCCAATCACTGAGCAAGCTTAGAGGAGGAGGAGGAAGCTCCAGGACCTGAGCCTCGGCCTCCTCTACAGGCCTGTTGGGGTCCAGGCTTGGGCAAAGGGTGCCAAGCTTGAGCCTGCTGCTGATGCTGCTGCTGTCCCCCTTGAAGGGAGGACTGCTGAACCGCAGGGGAAGAGTGCCGAAATGGCTTCTTCTTCTGCTGGTTCTTGCCCAAAGAACTCTTAGCAGAAGTGGCGTCCAAGTGGCATTGGACTGCTGTATGTGCTGGAGGTGACCGGCCACTCCGGAGCCAAACAAGTCGGTCCCAAGGAAGGGCACATCAGCTAACTTGTGCTGAGTATCAGCTGGGAAGGAGGAGCGCCTCAACCAAGCCCTGCGGTGAGAGGCAACTGTGGCAGCCATCGAGCGGGCACAGGAGTCCCCAATGTCCAGGGCTATCTGGAGCTGCTGTTTGGCAATAGTTCAGCCCTGGTCTCGGACCTGCTTGACCGTGGTCTGCATGTCCGCAGGGAGATGTGGGAGGACTTCATCTAATTACCCGAGAAGGGCACGACAGGAGTGTGCCATGATGATGGCCGAACTTGCCTGACGAAGGCCCAAGGAGGAAGCCGCATAGACCTTCCTCGCCAAATGGTCCAAGTGCTTGGACTATTTGTCGGGAGGTCAGTCAGTGTCGGCAGAACTGCCAGTATGCCTGAACACAGAGGCGGTCACCAGGTTCTCAGCCGAAGGGTGCTCTGTGAACCCGGAAAGGGACCTCATGGGAACTGCGTATTTGCGGGCCATGTGGGCAGACGGTGCTGGACAGGAGGCAGGACGCTGCCACAGTTCGAATGCTGGACCAACAATGGCCTCGGCCACAGGAAAGGCCTCCGTTGGGGTGTCCCCCCGCTTAAGGATGCCTGTAAGAGGGTACTCAGCCTTTTTCTGGATGGGTCCCGGGGCATCCCTGTGGACTCAGAGATGAGGCAGAGAATCTCTTGGAAGGAGGAAGGACCTTCCTCTATCCCTAGGCCAACGGATGACTGATCATCCCCAGGATGAGAGTGAACGTAGCACCGGAGTTTCAGCTGGAGCCTCTCCTCATCCAAGGAGGACGAGGACGACTGATGGCGTTGCCTCTTTTTGGAGTGCTTATGGCTCTTCCTCGGCCATCCAGAAGAGGGGGTTCTAGACCTCGACCGAGATTAGGCGGGCCAACTCGATTGCTCGGGAGACACCGGCGGAACCGGTGATGCCCGGGGGTCTGGAACCGGTTCCTCGATGGGGACACCAGCAGGCTGGGTCTCCTCATCAGGGAAGACACGGACCGGAGTCCTTTCTAAAGAGTCATCGAATGGGGCCGTCGACAGCGGGTCGATTGGATAGAGAACAATCTCGACCTCAGTGACCATATCCTTGGTCGGCTGGCCCGATGGAAGGTCCATGAAGCCTGCGGCCGAGGAAGTGATCTCGACTGAGGTCGAGACCGCATGCTCCTGGGACTGAGACCTCTCTCGGTCTCAAGCGCGCCTTCACCGAGACAAAGACTTGCTTGGTTCCTTCTCCTGCCTTTGGGATCGGGAGGAATGCGAGCCCACAGGCGCCTCTCCCTGGGTGGGGAGAGACTGGCACAACTCCCTGAAGGAGCCTGAGAAAGTGGAGCCCAGGTTGAGTAGAATGAAGAAGCTTCGAGAGTCCAAAGTGCGAGCGGCTTCTTTCTTGAACACCTGCAAGCGTTCCAGCTGCTCAGTGGAACCCACTGCCGCAGAATCTGCCCACCTAGCCTCCTTGGACTTCACCAGAGGGTTCCTCTTCTCCGGTCTCCCCAGTTTGAGATGTGCAAGGCGGTCGTTCATGACACTGGGATGGAAGGCCAAACAGAAGCTGCAGGACAAGGTGTTATGGCCGACATCGAGGCAGTAGACACACATGAGATGGGGATCGGTGCGCAACATTTTTTGGCTGCAAGGACACCGGTGAAATCCAGGGTAAGATTTCTCCTCCATGACTGATGATGCAAAAAGGCGATCGCTAACTCGAACAGTTTTTAATTTTGGTAAAACCAAAGTTTTGAAAGCCAGGGCCTACGAAATGCATGAGCACCAGGGAGGCAACCTGTATCTACAAGCAGAAAGGAAGATCTGGTGTCACGGGGCACAGCCGAAGTATATACCACCCGGGTGGGTGGGAGAAGCCAGCTTGAAGACTTCCGGCATGATTTAAAGTGGAACGGGACATGCCAAAGAGTGTGGATGAACAACATATCCACGCTCCTAGAACAAATAATACAGTTGGCTAACCACTGGGACAAGCACTGTTTTGAAACTGGAGCACCCTCTCTGGCAGGGGTGAAAGATGCAAACAATGAGAGGACTTCCTGCAGTCCTTCGTACAGTGTGTATAGTAACACAGAAATATATGCACAACCAAAGTATGGAGCAATGCTTCCCCTGGACTGGCATGCTCTGGAAAATAAACAGGCAGGTGGACAGATTGATTTAGGGTAGATTCATACATCAACTTAGGAAGAAACTTAGGGTTAGTATGCAATGATACCCTGTCTTTGTGGAAAATCAAACATGGCTGCTCACACATGAGAGCCTGTAGCTCTGAAATTCTTCGAGTAGAAGTAATGGCAACTAAAAATAATGCTTTCCGTGACAGAAAGCGTAGCTCGGACGCAGATGGCTCAAAAGGAGGCAGGATAAGCTTCTCTAGAACAAAATTCATATCCCAAGCTGAAACTGGGTTACGGATAGGAGGCTTCAAGTGGAGAATGCCTCGCAGAACAGTACCAGCCACATCCAGCTGTGCCACAGTATGGCCATCAATGAGCACAAGACAGGCTGATATAGCCGACAGGTGCACTTTGAGAGAGAAGCATTTGAGTCCTGCATCATGCAAGGTCAGGATATAATCCAGAACCTGGTTCACTGAACAGGTGAAAGGGTCCAGGCTATGAGAAGTGGCCCAGACAGCAAACCGCTTCCATTTCATAGAATCAATGGCCCTGTTAGAAAGTTTTCTGGCAGCCATCAGGATGTCAGACACACCAAACTGAGCAACGGCTATGTCCTCCTGAACCATGCATGCAGGTGAAGGGACTTGAGGTCTGAATAGACCAGGGTCCCCTGAGCATGTGTCAGCAGGTCCCGGCAGGGGAAAGTACAGTTACGCAAGAACTTACTGTAACAGTAGCTCTTCGAGAACAGCTCTTGCAGCAGGTTACACCATAAGGCTGAAGCCAGCAGGCAGCAGGACCCCACGGAAAACTTCTAGCTAGCTAAACCCACCGGGGACTACTGGCCACGCCGCCCCGCCCACATCAGATGCATCATAAAAGGGGCGGTCCCCCAGCATACCTCCGTTCTCCCGACATAGCGATGTGATTCTGAAGAGGAGACCGAGGATCTGCTTCCCGAGGAAGACTAAATAATATTTGTTTGTCTGATGACAGTATGGTAAAAGGTAGACCTCCTGAGGGGAAGGTGGGAGGGAAACCACCTGCTACAAGAGCTGTTCTCGAAGATCTATTGTTACGGTAAGTTCTTACGTAACTGTACTATCTTACTTCGAGATACAGCTGTTGCAGCAGGTTACACCATAAGGACCGATTCCCAAGCAGTAAAGGGTGGTATCTAACCCTTTGAGAGGAGGGTAGGAGAAATATAGGAAGGAAAACCGCCTAGGACAAAAGTCCTTGGAGGACTGCCAGGCCGAAGCCCACTCTGCGTTTGGAGGCAATATCCAGGCTGTAATGTCTGATGAAGGTGTGCACTGTACTCCAAGTAGCAGCTGCAAAAATGGTCGATGCCGACATGTTTTTCAGCGCAGCAAAGAAGGTAGCCACCCCTCTTGTAGAATGGCTCTTTACCGATGCCAGTAAGGGTTTGTTGCTCTTCTAGTACCAGAACGCTATGCCGTTCACCAACCACTTAGAAGTGTCTGTTTTGACACGGGTTCCCCTAATGTCCTGTGGGCTAAAGACAAAAACAGCTGATCAGACTGCCGGTGCGGTCTGATCCTGGTCAGGTGAAACCTGAGAATCCTGTGCACATCTCAAGTGTGCAGTAAAGCTTCCCCTTTATTGGCGTAATTAGGATAGTACACCGGAAGGTCAATATCCTGGTTCAGTGTTACTTCTGAGACAACCTTGGGAAGAAACTTAGGATTAGTTCTTAAGGACAACCTGTCCTTATGAGAAATCAAATAAGGCTCTTTACACATGAGCGCCTGAAGCTCCGAAATTCTTCTTGCGGAGGCAATGGCAACTAAACATAATGCTTTCCAAGAGAGAATGCGTAGCTTGCAATCTGCAGCTGGTTCAAACAGTGACAGCGTAAGCTGCTCTAGGACAAAAAGAAGGTCCCAAGTGGGAATCGGGTCTCTGATGGTGGGGGTCTCAGATGCAAGATACCATGTAGAAAGGCACGTGATGCGTCTAGCTGAGCTAGAGCTAGCTGGCCAACTGGTGCATGATAGGCCGAGGTGACACAGAGATGCACCTTCAAGAAGCAATATGCTAATCCTGTGTGAAATAAGGAAAGGAGATAGTCCAAAACTGACTTCTCAGGACAGTGGAGCAGATCAAGTTTCCGAGCGGTGACCCAAAGACAAAACCTGCACCATTTCATGGCATAGGTATTATGAGTGGAGGGTTTCCTAACTGCTACCAGAATGTCTGCGACGTCCTGGGATACTCCATGCCTAAGAATGGCTATGTCCTTAGGAGCCAGGCGTGCAGGTTCAGGGATTTAAGGTTCAGGTGAACCAGAGACCTGGCCTCCTGGGATAGCAAGTGAGAGCTGACCGTTACAGGAAATGGAGGCTCCTGAGCCAATTGGATGAGCAGCAGAAACCAGGTTTGTCTGGGCCAGAAGGGCGCTATCAAAATCATTGTCGCCCTTTCTATTTGCAACTTGAGTAGAATCCTCTGGATCAAAGGGAAGGGCGGGACGGCATAGATAAACCTACCTGTCCAGGAGAGGGACAATGCATCTTGTCAGAAAACACCAGGCCATGGATCTAGTGAACAGAAATTGGGCAGTTTTGCATTGCATGGGGATGCGAACACGTCTACGTCTGGCGTCCCCAACTTGAGGAACAAAGCCTCTGTGACCATTTTCCGCAGTTCCCATTCATGAGCTCTGGCTCGTGACCAGCTCAAGAGGTCTGCAACCATGTCATGGACACTGGGAACATGTACTGCTGCGATCGTGGCACTGTGCTGCAGTACCCAATCCCACACTCTCTTTGCTTCTCTGCAAACTGATAGGAGTGAGTGCCTCCCTGCTTGTTGATGTAGTACACCAATGAGGTGCTGTCCGTCTGGACTAACATGTGTGCTGGTGGGATTTCTGACTGCAGGGCCTGTAGAGCATACAGGACCACTCTCATCTCCAGGATGTTGATGTGGAGGCGTGACTCCAGGGAGGACCAGGTTCCTTGAGTCCTGGTTCCATTCCAGTGAGCTCCCCATACGGACCCGGAAGCATCCGTGTTGAGCATCAGAGATGGAGCGGGCGCCAGGAAGGGTTCTCCCCGGGTGAAGTGCTCCAGGACGAGCCAGCACTGCAAGTCTTGAATGACTGGATTTGTGACGGACGACCTGGTCGAGATGATCCTGTCGTTGGTCCCGCTGAGTTCTCAGTGTCCACTGAGTAAACCCCTCATGTGAAAGCAGGCCGGAAGACTGTGGCGATGGCTGCCGCCATGTGACCTAGTAGGCGGAGCATGGTTCGCACGGGAACCTGCTTCTTTAAAGTGATGGCCCGTATCAGACCTCAAATGCGTTCCACTTTGTCCTCTGGTAGGAAGGCTCTTCCTTGGCAGGTGTCTAGGACCGTGCCAATGAATTGCAATCTTTGAGTGGGAACTAGAGACGACTTCTCCTGATTGATGGTGATACCCAGTGACTCGAACGGGGAATGAGTATCCTGGATTGCCCTTATCAGTGCCTCTTGAGATGGGGCCATGAGAAGCCAGTCATCCAGATACAGGAACACATAGTGGTCCTGTCTTCTGAGGGCCGCTGCCATGACCGCCAGGCATTTGGTAAAAACGTGTGGTGCCGAGTACAGGTCGAACAGTAACGCTCGGAACTGGCAGTGGCACCACAGGAACTCGAACTGCAGGAACTTCCGGTGTGGTCGACTGAAGAGGAGATGGAGATACGTGTCCTGCATATCCAGGGACACTAGCCATGCACCTTGCCTGCACATGGGGATGAGGCCCGGAAGGTTGACCATACGGAAGCGTTTGTATGCCACCGAGGTGTTGAGATCGCAGATATCCAGGATCGGGTGTAGATTCCCCATTTTTTTTGGAACCAGGAAGAACTGGGAGTAATATCCCCTTTCTCTCTGGTTCCATGGGATGATCTCTATGGCGTCCTTTTCCAGGAGGGCAGAGATCTCCTGCTGAATGAGCAAGGCGTGTTGCCCCGAATAGCAGGCGTGCAAAGGAGGCCTTGTCGGTGGGTGGTCAAGGAACTCTATAGAGTGTTCTCGACTGATGAGCTGCAGGACCCACTGGTCGGAGGTTATCCTCTGCCACCCTGGGAGATGGCAAGCAAAGCGACCCCCAACCCTTTCTTCCCTTTGATGTAGACATGGGGCAGGAGTCTGAAAGGAGTCATGCTGTGGTGGTGTTTTGTCCGGAAGGTTGACAGGCTTTTTGATTACGCTGATCTTGGCCTCTGGAAGATCTTGGCTGATTTTTTACAGCCAAATTTGCCCCTGGGTTGCTGGCCCGACCGGGGTTGCTGTCTGCCCTGTCGGCTACGAAAACGATTTTGGCCCCTCTCAAAAGGGCTGGGCT
Source organism: Neoceratodus forsteri (assembly GCA_016271365.2). Lineage (NCBI taxonomy): Eukaryota > Metazoa > Chordata > Ceratodontiformes > Ceratodontidae > Neoceratodus > Neoceratodus forsteri. The sequence goes on along the minus strand of JADMNL010000022.1, from coordinate 472,054,587 downwards.
TTGGCTTGTACACAGCCTGTACCATCCTGATGGCCTTCCAAGCATCTAGTAGTCTAGTGATGACCTTCTCAGACTCTTCGCCGAAGAGAACAGAACTGTTGTAAAGTACGTCCAAAATACCTTTTTGTATGTCTGGCGTAAAGTCGGAGACCCTCAACCAAGAGTGCCTCCAGGGGCAAACACCTGTTGCGGCACCTCGGACTGCAGAGTCCGCAGAGTCGTAGGCTGCCCAGAGGACCTGCGTCCCAAAGTCTGAGCCCGTTTAAGGAGGTTCAACAGTTCCTCCTTTTTGTCCCTGTGTGGGAAATCCTTGAGGAGGTCTTGCCCTTGGTCCCACAGTGCATTTTGAAATTGCACCATATGGGTCAGGTAATTTAGAGACCTTATGGAGCATGTAGCAGCTGCATACATGCGCCCTCCTATGGAGTCTAATTGTTTAGATTCCTGATCTGGTGGCTGGGTGCTCAGATGCTGAGGGCGTTGGGAGCTATCGTGGGTGGCAGTTATAACAAGGGAGTCTGCCACTGGTTGCTGGCTCAAGTATGGGTCCTCTGACAGGGCCCTGTAGAGGGAGTCTGCCTTTTTGGGAACTGCCGGTGTAGAATAAGGACGCTTCTAGGCCGCCTTAGTGGCCTCTTGGAAGGTGTCCACCAACGTGGAACCACCACAGGCTTTGGGTCCTTCTGCCAGAGGTACCGAGCCAGGCGTTGCCTTTCAGGGTCCAGCTCCTCAGTATCCCATCCCATGTTCTCCTGAATGTGTCTCTTTATGTCTATGAATGAGGGGTCATCTGGCGGTGACCTAGGCAGGTCACTGGGATCGGGCGATGGGATACTGAATGGAGAGGGAAACCTGGATGTGTCCGAAGTATCCAGGCAGGAGTCCTCACCGGAAGAAGAGAGGGATCTTCTTCTGGGTCTCTTGCGCCCATGTCCACTAGGGGACCATGAAGGGGTCCTGGAGTGCTGCCGCTTCTGGTCCCTTGGATTCTTGTTGCGAGACCTACCCTTGGGTGGTGGTATAGCCTCCTTGGGGGGTGGCTCTGGAGACAGCACCCTAGGAGAGGGAACCTCCTGTGGGGGTTTGGGGGGACAACATTTTTCCTAATGGTGTCCCACCAGAAGGTGAATAGCTCCTTCACCCTTTCAATGTTCAAACCGGACGACGGCCCCGGGGTCTGTGTCTTCCCATCTTTGGGATTGGGCACGGTTGCCGGGGGGGGGGGCTGACCTGTCTCCGGGTCTTGGGGTAACCCAGGGTCCTCCATTTCACCCGATGTCTGGTCATCAGTAGTCAGTTGTGCACCGTCATCTGGCACCTCTTCCTCTGACGCGCCCCGGTGTCTGGTGTGGAGGGCAGGGGAGGTGTCTGATCTTTCGGTTGTCTGGTGGTTGTCAGGTCTGATGGCTGCTTGCCATCTGACGTCTGTTTCAGGGACATCAGCTCTATGGTACGTCTAAGAGGAGCTTCCGAGCCCCTTGGAGGTTGGGAGACCGATCTATGGTTGGTGTCCAGGCGCCGGTCCTGGGAGTCGGGGCATACCTTGGCGGCTGATTTGGGTGGCTGTTTGTGCCGGTCTGAAGCCTCAGACCAGGTGGCCGAACTGGACGGTCAGCTGTCCTTGGGTCTAATTTTCAAGGGTTGTAAGGAGACAGAGGTACCCGACCCACCCGAGGCCTGAACCTTGACCAGTGGGGACTGGGACTTGGCCCGTGAGGGGGACCTGTCCGAGCGGTTGGAGCCAGAGCTGGCCCGGGAGTCCGAAGTGCGGCTGGGGGATCTCTCCCTAACCCTGTCTCTTCTATTCTATTTATGTTTCCCCGACCTATGGGACGCTTCCTCTCGGGATGATGGATCTCTCTCTTCATTTGTTCAAGTTTTTCCTCAAGAAGGAAACTTTGAAGGGCCTTCTGGCGGTGGATCCTCGTGCGACTATTAAACTGCTGGCAGATGGTGCAGGCCTTGATGTCGTGGTATGGGCCTAAGCACCTTATGCAGGCCGAATGCATGTCTTTAAAAGGGATCTGCTTGCTGCAAGCGCACTTCGAGGGGTGTCCTTCGGTTGAAGGGATCGGGGATGAAGACATGCGAGGATATTTAGAACATTTCTTGAAATTTCTTGAAAAGACAAAGTACCAGCGTCATTCGTAGGATGAAGGCGTCCGTGGAGCCGATGCTTGCGAGTCGATGGCGGAAAAAGAACTGAGGTATGCTGGGGGACCGCCACTTTATGATGTGGTCCCCTGCTGGGTTTAGCTAGCTGGAAGTTTTCTGTGGGGTCCTGCTGCCTGCCGGCTTCAGTCCTTGTGGCATAACCTACTGCATGCAAGAGCTGTATCTCGAAGTAAGATCAGTAGATCTTCAAGATAAGCTCTTGCAGCAGGTAACACATATAGGACTGGCGCCGGCCGGCGACAGGACCCCACGGCAAACATTTCCAGCAGTAGCTAGCGGGGACCACCCTCCCCCACATCGGCCCCACCCCCGACGTCCCACATGGTATATAAGGGGAGGCGGTCCCAGCATGCTCCAGTTCTTGTATTGCCGGAAGCACCGGCAGAAGGAGTACCCACAAAATAAACGGGAACAAACAGCAAAAAGGTGAATTCTGATCCAGCAGCAAGCAAAAAAATATGCTTGGCTAGTGCATAGCGAGATCCCCGGGGAAAGGAGGGAGGGATGTAGACCTGCAGCAAGAGCTTCTCTCGAAGATCTAATGTTACGATAAGTTCTTATGTAACTGTACTATCTTACTTCGAGAGGAAGCTCTTGCAGCAGGTAACACATATAGGACTGAGTCCCAAGCAGTACAAACTGAAGACAACTGCTAGGGGAGGTAGGAGAAGAACATAGGAAGGAAGAGAGAGGTAAATCCTCAGGAGATCAGGCCCTGCAGAACTGCCTGACCACAGACCGCTCTGCATCTAGAAGTGATATCAAGGCTCTAGTGCTTGATGAAAGTGTGGGCTGAATGCCATGTGGCTGCCGCACAGATGTCTGAAGTAGAGACCCTCTTAAAGGTTGCAAAGGAGGTTGCCACCGCTCTGGTAGAATGACCCCTAATCGGTCCTGATAGGGGTTTGTTGTGCTTTTGGTAGCAGAACGTAATGCAGTGAACCAGCCTCCTAGAGATGGACTGCTTGGAAACCAGGCTGCCCAAGGAATGTGGGGTGAAGAAAACAAACAACTGATTGGACGACCTGGTCCCCTTGGTCCGAGCCAAGTAAAATCGCAATGTGCGACTGACATCCAGTGTGTGGAGAAGCGCCTCTCCCAGATTGGAGAACTCAGGGTAGTAGAATGGAAGTTGACAATCCTGGTTCAGTGTAATTTCCTACACAACTTTGGGGAGAAACTTGGGATTGGTTCTCAAAGCTACCCTGTCTTTGTGAAAAATCAAATAAAGCTCCTTGCACATCAGGGCCTGCAGCTCGAAAATCCTCCAAGCAGAAGTAATGACAGCTAGGAACCAATCGGCGAGGTAGGGGTAAATTCTGACCCCCCCCCCCGACACTGGAGATGGGCTGCCACCACTGCAATGCATTTGGTGAAGACCCATGGGGCCGTTGACAGGCCAAATGGCCTGGCTCAGAACTCGTACAGGGTCCCCAAGACCCTGAAGCAGAGGAACTGCTGATGGGATGGACGGATTTGGACGTGAAAGAATGCGTTCTGCAGATCCAGTGAACAGAACCACATGTTTTCGCTCCAAGGATAGTATGATCTGGGATAGAATGACCATCCGAAAGGTGCGTGACCTGAGATATTGATTCAGGTCGTGCAGATCTAGAATGGGGTGCCAGCCCCCCCATCCGCTTGGGCACCAGGAAATACCTGGAGACAAAGTCTGGGTCTGCTGGAGGATCCACCAGTGGAGCTACTGCCTCCTTGAGCAGGAGCTGAGGGATGTCTCCTCTGAGAGCTGACTGGGTCTGAGCGGATACTCGTTCCTCCCGAGGGGCTCAGCTTGGAGGGTACTGCCCGAATTCCAGAGGCAGTCCCTGACCAACCACTTCCAGAACCCACCTGTCCGTGGTGACAATGGACCAGGCTGAAAGAAAGTGGCAGAGCCGTTCCCCCATGGGAGAACCCAAAGCTGGGGTGACGGGAGCGGTGATGGTAGCCCCCGCCCTGTCACTGAGCAGGCTTGGAGGAGAAGGATCCAGGACCTGAACCTCTGCCTCCTTTACGGGCTTGTTGGGGACCCTGCTTGGGCCGAGGGCGCCAAGCTTAAGCCTGCTGCTGTTGCTGGTGCTGGTGTCCGCCTTGAAAGGAGGACTGCTGAGTCGCAGTGGCAGAATGCCAAAAAGGCTTCTTTTTCCTCTGCTTGCTCTTGCCCAAAGAACTCTTGGCAGAGGTAGCGTCCAAGGTGGCACTAGACTGCTCAATGCGCTGAAGGTGACCGGCCACTCCTGGGCCGAACAAGTCAGCCCCAAGGAAGGGCACATCAGCTAACTTATGCTGGGTTTCTGCCAGAAAGGAGGAAAGCCTCAGCCAAGTCCTGCAACAAGAGGCAACTGCGGCAGCCATCGAACGGGCACAAAAATCCCCAAGGTCCAAGGCCGTCTGGAGCTGCCGTTTGGCAACAGCTCGGCCCTGAACCCAGACCTGCTTGACCGTGGTCTGCATGTCTGTGGGGAGATGTGGAAGGACATCATCTAACGACCCAAGAAGGACGTGACAGAAGTGTGCCATGATGACAGCTGACCTTGCCTGACAAAGGCCCAAGGAGGAAGCTGCATAGACCTTCCTGGTTGAATGGTCCAAGAGCTTGGACTCTTTATCAGGAAGTCGGTCAGTGTCAGCAAAACTGCCAGTATGCTTGAACACAGAGACGGTCACCATGCTCTCGGGCTGAAGGCTGCTTTGTGAACCCCACGGAGGTTTACTTGAAAGGACGAGGGACCTTCCTCCGTCTCTAGGCCAGCAGTCCAATCATCATCCCCTGGATGTGAATGAAGACCGGTGACGTCCGAATCCGAAGAATCCGGATACAACGGCCTACTGCCCATGTCACCTTCAACTCACCGGGGGTGGTCTAGGGTGACAATGACTGATAATAACCAGGAAAGCCCGGTGTCCAGTGTATCTTCCTTGGAAGGAGCCCCTCACACAGGCTGCTTGGGTGGTGGTTCCTCCACAATGGGTGGAGAGACTGTAATGGGCCGAACAGCTGGTCTTGCCAGCTCCACGGGCAGGGGAACAGATCTGATCAGCTGCAAGGGAGTTGGCTCCAGCCTGGGAGGCAAAAGCCAAGTAATGGCCGGGGAGGAAGCCGAGGTAGGCTTATGCCCAAACAGAATCAGCTGTTGCTACATGAGGTCCTCGTAGCGCCACCGGAGTTTCCGGCGGAGCCTCTCCTCATCTGAGGAGGACGAAGACGACCGATGGCGTCGTCTCTTCTTAGAGTGCTTAAGGCCCTTCCTTGGCTTGTCAGACAAAGGGGCCCTAGACCTCGACTGAGATCGGGTAGGCCAGCTCGGTCGATCGGGAGACAACGGCAGAGCTGGTGACTTCCCAGAGTCTGGGACCGGATCCTCGATGGGGACTCCATCAGGCTGGGTCTCCTCATTGGGAAGACAAGGACTGGAGTCCTTTCTAAGGAGTTGTCGACCAGAGTCGGCGATAGGGGATCGATTGGGTCGATAACTATTTCAACTACATTCTCGGTCGGCTGGCCCAACAGAAAGTCCGAGAAGCCAGCGGCCGAAGAAGCGATCTCGACCGAGGTCAAGACCACATACTCCTGGGACTGAGACCGCAGCGTCTTCGTCGAGACGAAGACTTGCTCGGATCCTTCTCCCGAGTACAACACTGAGAAGAGTGCGATCCCTTGGTAGCAAGAGACTGGCACAATTCCCTGAAGGAACCCGAGAAGGTGGAGCCAAGGTTGAGCGGAACGAAGAAGCTCCGGGAAGAGCGAGACGTTTCTTTCTCAAATGCTTGCATGCTTTCCAATTGCTCGGCGGATCCCGCGGCTGCAGAAACCGCCCACCTAGCCTCTTTAGATTTCACCAGAGGGTTCCTCTTCTCTGGTCTCCCCAGTTGAAGGCGTGCAAGATGGTCATCCAGGATTTTGGGATGGAAGGCCAAGCAGAAACTGCAGGACGAGGTGTCATGGCCGACACTGAGGCAGTAGACGCACGTGGAATGGGGATCTGGCCACAGAAGCACCAGCAAAATCCAGGGGAAGATCTTTCTTCCATAATCAAGGATGAGAAAAGATGATCGCTAACTTGAAAAATACGAATTTTCAGCAAAACCGAAGGTTTGAAAGCCAGGGCCTACAAAATGCATGAGCACGAGGAAGACAACATGAATCTTCCAGCGGAAAGGAAGATCTGGCGCCATGGGGCTGAGCTGAGGTATATACCACCCGGGTGGGTGGGAGGAGCCAGCTTGAAGACTTCCGGTGATCCTTAAAGGGGAAAGGGACATGCCAAAGAGTGTGGATGAACAATATATCTACGCTCCTAGAACTAAGGTGTTCTGGTGTCTTAGACCTGTCATAGGCAGCATTTATGATCATCAAGTCTGCCTCAAGTTGACCTGCAAAAAAGGGCTTGCCTGAGGAGGCCTGACATCTTGTCTGCCTTCCTAGGTAAGGCAGACATCATGTTGGGCCTATGCCAGGCAACAAGGGTGGCATCCTCCAAGGCTGGCAGAAGAGGAGGAATGATGACCGGGGGGGGGGGAAATCAGGCAATTCCAAGAACTCCACCAGGTTCTTCTTGGTGATGACCTGTTCCTCCAAATAAATTTCCCTGGCAGTTTGTAGTTGCTACATCATGGTGATAAAAGAAGGATCTTTGAGGGGAGTCCTTGGTGTTTATACTACTGAGTCCTCACTCCTTGTGGATACAGTGGAACTGGTCCACGTACAGGAGCTTTCCACATAATCTTCCTTCTCCTCTTCATCCTGCATAGTAAGGTCAGGACTGTACTCCTGGTCCTCATTGACGTGTTCAATAGGACGCAAGGAGGAAGCAGGTGGAGCCATCGTTGCCCAAGATGAGCGCTGGCGTGTCGACTTAGCAGGCATCGACACTGAGGTTTGTCTTGAGGACCTCACTGACGCATCTCCTGTTACAGGAGGAGGAGGTAGCAGGAGTTTAAGTATGTCTGTAAAGGATGAGAGTACCGCCTGCACGTCGGTGCCCATGTGGTTGAAGGGAACGCTGGAGGGTGTTAACGGGGGAGGTGCAGTCCCAGACGTCGACACACCAGCCGTACTTGGTCTGGTGGTTATTGTAGCCTGCCCTAACCTGGAAGGGTCGACAGTCTGGGTGGCTGCTGATGTCACCGTCGGAGTGGTCGACAGTGCTGCAGTGGTCACACTGGAGTGGAGTTGTGACCTTGAATGAACCAGGGAGGCCTTGTCCTTGCTCTGCTCCCTCTCCTGGTACTTATGTTTATGCTGCCCCGAAGTCTTCTCCCAGGAATGGGAGCTTGGGGAGTGGGCTGGCGATGTGCTGGAGCTCTTCTTCCTTTTTCTCCATTCTGGTTACCTGCTGCTTCAGAAGGTGAGTCTCTAAAGTGTTCTTTCAGCATCACCAGGTAGCAGTATTGAAGGCTCTGTAAATCTGGCAGGCCTTCATATTATGGTCTGAGTTGAGGCAGTACATGCAGACATTGTGTGACTCGCCCCAGTACATTTTCTCACCGCATTTGCAGTATCGAAACAATTTCAACGGCTCTTTAGTCCACATACACGTTGTCGAAAATCATTTTTTAAAAGAGCAATGACTGAGGAGCGAAATACCAGAAAGTGGCTCACTACAATGGTGGCGTTTCCATGCAGGGTCCACTGAGTATGGTCGATGGCGGGAAAAGAACTGAAGAGGGAAGGGACCACTCATGTTTATATGGGAAAAGCTGACGTACCATGTCATCGAGGGCGGCCCCTAGTGGATTGCTTGCAAAAAGTTTCCGTGAGGTCCTACTGCCTGGTGGCTATAAATTCCATAGGTTTAGCCTGATGAAAGAGATATCCTCAAAAAACATGTAGGGAATTCAGGTCCATGTGTAGGACCATCCGCCACTGCCTGGTCAGCAGATTCGGGTGAACAGGCACGCACTATGGAGGCCTGCTGCCAAGGCTGAGGAGATCTGGGCACCAGAACTGCCTGTAGCAGCCTGGAGCTACCAGGATCATCCGCTCCTTGTCCTTCCAGGCCTTGACCACCACCACCACCTTGTGGACCAAGGGGAAAGGAAGGAAGGTGTACAAGAGGCTCAGGATCCAGGGCCTCATGAAGGCATCCTCAACAGTGTACCAGACTGTGGGTGGGCAGGCACAAAACAGCCTCAGTTTGGTGTTCTCCCATGAGGCAAACAAATCCACCACAGGGAGAACAGGTGGTTGACCACCTCCTGATTCAAGGATCACTCGTGTGATGCCTTTCCTACCTGGCTAAAAACATCGGCAAGCTGGTTGTTCACTCCTGCAGCATGGATCACCAGGAGGTCTGCATCTAGGCTGTGCATGATGATCCAGGTGTGGCAGGCTCCTGACACAGGGGAAGGGAATGTGCTCCGCCCTGCTTGTTCAGGATAAACATTGTTGTGGTGTTGTTCGTCTGGACCTGCATGACCTGACCCCCTGACTAGAGAAGCAAATTCCATTAGAGTGAGTTGCAATGCACTGAGCTCCAGCAGGCTGATGTGGTGAAGGGACTCCCAGGGTGACCAGAACATGTTGTCCCTGTGGTCTCCCCACCCCATCAGAGATGCATCCATTGTAAAGGTGACAGATGGCTCTGGGAGGACAAATGGCATTCCTTCCTCCAGATGTTCGGAGACTAGCCATCACTGGATGGCATCTGACATTGGCTGGGTCACTGTGACCAGCTGCTCCAAGTGGCCTAGGCACTGGGACCACAGATGGTACAACTCCCACTGCAGGTGTGGCACATCTGCCAGTGGACCCAATGGACCATACTGGTGCAGAATGCACTGCACCCCAGAAGCCACATGAAATACGGGCAGGGTGGCATTTGTATTTCTTACTGCGATTGGCAGGGCTCTCCCCCAAGGTCTGGAGGTCCAAGCACATTTCACAGAGTTGCTCCATGAATGACTCTCCGACGCTGTCTCCAGCCAGAAGCAGTGCCAAGACCAAGGAGGTGCTCCTCCTCAAAGGCCACAAGCTGTGATGTAGACCCGGCAGCTGCCAAGGCCTTTTTGTGGCTCTTAGGACAGTCTTTCGGATCCCGTTCCGAAGGCTGTCCCTGGGTAAGCCAGTGTTTCCTGTCTTCACGGGACTCAGGGAGCATGGACGAGAAAAGGATGCACTTGTCCATGCGTGCTGCCCCCCCCCCCCCAAGGCAGTACAAGCATGTGCTGTGTGGGTTAGTGACTGACATCATCTGCTGGCACTGGACACAGAATATGAACCCTGGCTTCTGCTGCTCCATCGATGTTTGAAGAGAGGAGCTGAAGGGATTGAGGAATAAAAATGCTTACGTCGAAGAAACCTCGAAAATAAAGTTTGCCTATGGCGCACTAAACCTAAGTGAGAGCTGCAAAGGAGGTTACCTGTTCTTCAAGCTGACAAAGATCCGACATCACAGGGCAGAGTCGGAGGATATACAGTGTTGCTGGTGGGAGTAGCTTTAGCTTAAAGACATCCACCAAATTAGCTATTCTGGAGGAAGTGTCAGAGTGTGGCTATCCACAACCCTAGAAGAGCCAGTGCCCAATCTACAGGGAGTTGGACCCTGGCACACAAGGAGTCAAGTTTTGCCCCAGTGAACTGGATCACCTATGAGGGGGACCAGTTTAGACTTGTCTGGGTTGACCAACAGGCCCAAGTTGCAACTGATCTAGTGGAACAGATCTCTGGACCTCTTGAAAATCTCCTTGGATGGACTGGCTATCAGTGAGTCGTCCTGGTAGGGATACACTCTCACAAACTTGCACCGCAGGAAGGCTGACACAACTGCCATGTACTTGGTGAAGACCCTGGGTGTGGATGACAGACCGATAGGCATGACCTGGAACTGGTACAGTACCACTTCTGCATGGAACCAGAGGTACCGGTGCTGGGACAGATGGACTGGGATGTGGAAGAGCATATCCTTGAGGTCCAGTGAGCAGAACCACATGCCCTGCTCCAGAGAAGGAATGATCAGATTCAGGCAGACCATCTGGAACTTGCACTTCCACATGAACTGGTTCAGATTGTGCCTCTCCAGTACGGGGCACCGGCCCCTCATCCATTTCAGAACCAAGCAATACCTGGACATGTAACGCTGACTGGCCAAGGCATCCGAGACATGGCTATGGCTCCTTTCATGAAGAGCTGAGCAATATTCTCCTGAAAGGTAGACAGCATATCCTGTGACACCCTGGACTCCCAAGAAGCATGGAGTTGGTAAGGTGGAGAGCCTCGAAATCCAGAGGAAACCCTCTGCCTACCACCGCTAACATCCATTTGTCTGCTGTGATAGTGGACCAATGTGGCAAGAAGTGGCACAGCCGATCACTGGCTGAGAGTGCAGACAGGGACAGGACAGGTGGTGGGATAACACCCCCCCAACTCATCACTGTGCAGCTTTGGGGGGCACCAGCTGCTGAGGCTGGAAGGGCACTACCACCTCTGCCCCCGCCTTGCTTGGGGCCTTGGCCTCTGAACTTGGGTTTTAGGCACTGGGCCTAAGACTGCTCTTGTTGGGGCTGCTGCCGAGGAGGCTGTTGCTGAAAGAACCAGTAATGGAAAGCCTTTTTCTTTGGCTTCTGCTTCTGGTCCTTCTGGGATGATGCCACAAATTCAAGGGTGGGATGGACTTCTATACACACGAGATGTCCTTCCACCCCAGGGCCAAAGCCAAAGAAGTGGTGCCCTAAAAAGGGACATCAGCCAGCTTATGCTGGGTGTCCACTGTAAAGGTGGACAGACACAGCCAGACACTGCAAAGCACAGAGGTGGATGCTGCCAAGCCACAGGCACAGGAATTGCCCATGTCCAAGTCCATAACGAGCTGGTGCTTGGTCAGCGACTGACCTTGGTCCCAGACCAACTTCACTGGCAACAGCTGGTTAGCAGGGAGGAGAGGGAGGATCTCCTCAAGGATGCCCTAACAGGGAGTACCTATAGTTGGTCATCATGATGCAGTAACTCACCTAATGGAGACCCAAGTACACTGCAGCATACACCTTTTTAGAGACGTGGTCAATCTTCTTGGACTCTTGTCTCGAGGCTTGTCCACGCCCCCCCGGCACACCGGATTTACGGAAGGCCAAATCAGAGACTGACCCTTTGGCTGAAAGGTGGTCTGAGAATCCTAAAACAGACCCAGTAGGGACCGCATACTTGTGGATCATACGGGTGGAGGGTGCCAACAGGATGATAGACACTGCCAAGGCTCCAGGGTCAGTCCCAAGATGACCTCAGCAATAGGAAAGGCAACCCTTGGGGATGCCAGGATGTCCACAAAGAGGCACTTTGTCCTCTTTTGGACAGGGCCCCAGAGGGACATTCAGGGACTCTGACATAAGCCAGAGAAGAGCCCCAAATAAAACTGCCTATGGTCAGTGGTCAGCTCCTCAACAGATCCTCAGTCTAAAGTGTGATTCCTGGACACCATGGACAACTGATCAGAATCACCAGAGTACTTCCCAAAAATGGCCCTCGACTTTTCCTCACCAGAGACCACCACAGAATCAGATTTGATGATCTCCATCGACAACAGGCCTGGCATACCGAAGGTTGAGTGGCCTCCTTGGTAGGGGCACCCACCTTCGGCTGCAGTGGCTCCACTCTCAAGGAAGAAGAAGCACTTTTAGGAAGCAACCATGAAATGTGGACCAGCGGGTGCATTACTGGTGCCTGCAAAGGGATCAACGGATCCTGGGATAAAGCCCTATCCCTTCCCATGATGGACCACTGTTGCCAGAGGAGCTCCTCGTAGCATCGGTGCTTCTTCCGTCAGTGCCTCTCCTCATCCGAGGAGGTTGAGAAGCATTGACAGCGACGCTCTCAGTCGAGTGGGAATGTCTCAATTGAGACTCGACCTGGATCTCGAACATTGAACAGATGATTGATGTTGCGAGGAAGCGTTTGCCGGGTAGTAGTATACCACATGCCTTGCTACATTCAGCAAAAGAGGCTTTGGAGGTTTGCCCACCGGTGAAGGCCTCTCCCAAGGTGACTTGGCCAGGGACACTGACTGGGCCATGACCTCCTGGATGAGGGCAGGGAGAACTGGGGTCTGGGATACTGAGTCCTCGATCTCATCCAACAGCTGGTCAGCAGGCTTGAGAAAGATCTCAACAGCCTACTTGAGTGGAGTCAAAGTCGATAAGCCCAAGAGGGGTACCAAGGAGCTTTCGACCCTACCTTTGATTGAGGAAACCTCTACCAAATTTGGGAGGTCAGGGGAATACAGGGACTGAGAAGATCTTGATCTCTCCCAGTCCCATAACTGATGCCGACAGCACTTGTGCTTCTTGCTGCGGTGGACTGGGCTTTCACCCATGGTCTGGAGGGCCAGGCAGATCTGACTGAATCCTTCTGTGAAGGACCCTCCAACACTGCACCCAGCTGGGAGAAGTGACGAGGCCAAGGAGGTGCCCGCCACATCGGCTACCATTTCCTTCTCTGCAAGCTGTGTAGCCGACCTGGCAGCCACCGAGGCCTTCTTGCAGCCTTTGTACCGGACCTTTAGATTCCTCTCCGAAGCCCATCCGAGGGTGAGCTACGGCTTCTGATCCCCAAGGGATTCCGGAAGCAATGAAAGGCATAAACCACACCCGGTCATGTCATGTGGCCCACCCAGGCAGTACAGGCACGTGTCATGGGGTCGGTGATGTTGACCGACAATTTTTGCAGGCACTGAATGCAAAACTTGAATCCCGGTTTGCATGGCTCCATTCTATGATCTTGTTCAGGGAAACTGAGCAACAGAGATAGATAACTTTGAAAAACTTTGATCGCCAAAGCACCAGAAACCTAAGCAGGAGCTGCTAAGGAGGGGGCCTGTCTCTTCCAGCAGAAAGAAAGCTCTGATGTCACAGGGTGGGGTTGCAGGATATACAGCCTGCATGGTGGGAGTAGCTTAGCTTAAAGACATCCGACGGAAAGTCTGTTCCAGTGGAGCAGACAGAGTCTGGATAATGAACTGTATCTATGACTCCAGAAATATTTTCTCATCTCTAGGAGCTAAATACTGCTTGTCTGCTTACCTAGGGCTGTCTGGCAAAGTGCTGTTACTGTGCCATGCTGTCAAGGTGGTATCCTCCAGTGCAGCATAAATAAGAGGGATGGCCACTGAGGAGGTGCTTTCCACCTCTAGAAAATTACATAGAGTCTTTCTAGAAGAATCTTCTTTCTACAAGCAGAAATTCAGTATCCTGAATTTGTCTCAATGCCTGAAAGGTAGGGTCCTCGGGAAGAGAACGTGGCCTGTATAGGATCGTATCTTCACTGCCTGAGAACACAGTGGAGCCAGACGAATCTTCAAGCCCCAGATGGTGAAGATCAGGGTCCTCTTTCTGTAATCCCACTCCTTTTCCAGGAGGTCAGGTTTGTATTTCTAATTGCAGTTTTAAACACTGTGGGCTAGGCCCAAACAGCGCACGCACACAACTAACTCATAGGCATCCTCACGATATATCCTCTTTCTGTGCTGACAATGGTGGATGGAAAAGCACCTTATCTGGCAACGACATACACCAGCGAATACATTTCCAAAGGAGTAGCAATCAGAGAGAAACAAGTTCTGTCGACAAAACAATGATGAAAAACTGCTTTCAACGGTTTGATTCTTTTGACAGAGAGAGAAAAAGACCCAAAGTGATTGGATTCTGCCCACACTATATAGGTGACATTTTGCTCCGACAACATGCACACAGACACAATGACATGGATGGCCCCATCTGGCAAAAGCCTTCCACGAGGTCCTGACGCAGACAACTTGTAGTTCAATGTATTATGGCTATACGGAGATACCCTTGAAGAAGATCTTAGAATGCTTAGCCACTGTGAATGGAAAAAGACTCCAGGGTGACTGATCTCTTCAGCGGAGAAATAAATCTGCATTTAGAACTCTAGAAGGAGCATGACCACACCGCAGAGTTTGAATTTTAACATTCTAAAGTTCTATCACAAGGGCAACACCTTAGGGTTGAGATGTATATTTGTACAACACAAATACTCTCTCGTACCTAGAACCTATGAAACAGCCTATTCAAGGTAGACAGTGGCTATGAAGACTGAAAAGGCCTTTATGGTAAGCCTTGACAAACTTCTGCTAACCAAGGAAATCACAGGGTACCCTGGGTAGTAGAGTGGCTATGGGATTCTTATAAACTAGTACACATCTGCGCAGCATGCTGTTTCATTCATTCTTATGAAACAGGGAAAGGGGAGAACCCGACAGATCTAGGGTTCCTTCTGACCCTCAATTACTATGTAAATATTGTGCGTTATCAGGAGTGCATATTAAGGTCAGGGCCCCTACTTTTCTGCGGCACAGTGGGACCAAGTTCTGTAGCAAGATTACCATTTGCCGCAGAACTTCTGCGGCTGTGGTTTGTAATTTCTGCAGAAATTCTGCAGCACTAACAAACTACCACATCACAGTGTCAGCTTGTCATCCTGACTTCACTTTCATGGCAGTGGTTATAGCAATCAGGATGGTGGAAAGCACAGAAACACTAGCTAAAAAAATAACAGACTTATAAAAATAATTTTATACCTAATAAAGCAAAACAAATGTCTCTCCCTTAGGGTCCTAGCCTATTGCATAAATGACATATGCAGAGGGGATCTTATGTGATAAATAAGGTATTTCTATATGCATGCTATCTATCCCACTAATGAGGTTTCCACTGTCTATCACTTACATATTTGTATGTGCTTTCTACACCACTCATGAGGTTCCCACTGTGTATCACTTATATATTTATATGCAATCTGTAACACACATACAAATGTGTGTGTGTATGCATATATATATATATATTTTTTTTTTTAATTCCATGAACTTGCATCCTCATTCATACAGGTCCCATTGGAAATGAAATAGACGAGTTATTGCAAAACTCATTTTTCATGTCAACCTACTTACCCTGACACACTGCGTAACACTATCAGGCCATGACATGCATGTGAAACAATTGTGAGATACAGCTCTCCAGCCCATCACAATGTGTCCACCATGTGACAGAACACTGTACCATACCTTCTTCCCAGGCTCTGAGCAGTGATGTGTTCCACCAATCCTTGTGCTGCCCAGTCAGCTCCCAGAGCTAATCTCTGAACCTGAGTTCCCGGCATGGAAACACAGCATGCTACCCTCTGGCCCAACAGCTGTCCCTGCGCACGACATTTCTCCATAACTTTTAGGTGATTCTATCAACCAATGACAATATGTAATCAATAACCCTGGCAAAAATGCTTACAGTGCAATTATTTAACAGGTCTAGCCTTTCAGCAGGTCTACACATTATTATATTCCACTTTTCTGGGTATAATTACTTTATAGTTCTTAAAAATGACAGTTAAATTCATTTTACCAGTTATTCATTTCAGATGGCATCTCTACACCTTAAAGGCACAAATAGGTTTGTACAAAGTGAGGTATGGACTTAACAAGTCTTTGCTATTGACAAGGTTTTGTTTAAGTTGGCCCTAGTGCAATAATGTAAGACTGAAAATTGTATTAGGCTGTAGTGCAGGTTGAGCAAATATCACCACGCATGATGTGCTGTGCCACCGTCTCTGGCAGTGGGAGCTGTGGTAGATAAGTGACTGTTCATTTCTGTTGCAGAATGCAGCCATTTCATTAGCTAATGTATGATGTTATAGCAATGATAACATCACATTCTGAGTATATAGGGGCATTTTGGATACAAAAAGAGGGGAAGGGAACCATATTCTATGGATAAACAGAAATATTAATAAAAAATCACCAAGAAGAGTGAATTCTGCGGCACCGCAGAAGTTCTGTGGTAGATTGCAAGTTCTGCGCAAAATTCTGCGGCCGCAGAATTCTAGGGGCCTTGATTAAGGTTCTCACAAAGAACTACAAGCTTTTTAGCCTTTAAGACAGAACTTATAAAACACCTCCTCTCCAGAATCAATTGCGAATGTCCTAGGGGCACCTAAGTTGGCTCTTGCTCCATGGACCCTTCTCTAAGCTGCTCTGCACTTGCCTATATCTTCCACCCCTCAACATCGTCATCTCCCATCGCATACCCCCTCAGTCCCCCCCACCTCCTTCTCTGTCTGCACAGACCTCATCCCATATATTCCTGACCCCCTCTTCACTCCTTTCCACTTCTAACTCCTTGTAACCGCCATCACCCTGGCCCTCCCCTTTGTTGCCACTGACCCTCCCACTTTCTTCAACCTTCCTTTGTTTCACCCCCACCTTCTGATTGACAAAGTCTTCTACCTGACTGCTAACCTTTCTCCCCTCCCTGCGCCCTCCCCCCACCCTCTCGGTGCTCCCTTGAACCCGTTACACCCATTACTGCCAATGATTGATGTTTCCTTAACTTGCTGCCTATGCTAATTGTTATTGCTGTACTCAATGACTTGTTTATTACCACTGCTGTATATTATGTGTATTCAACTATTGTTTTATCTCTGACGTTGAACCTTTGTAAAAGAGCTTCTGCTCAAACGTTGTTTCTGAATAATAAATAAATAAGGTGTAGATTACAGTGGTATGTGTTTAACGTGAAGTGAGGTGCGATAATGAGAGATGTCTATATGTTGTACTGAGATGTATGTTGTAGAGGTGCGTGTTTTACAGAGACAGAGATGTACTGTATGTTATAGAAAAGGTGTCTGTTACTGTGAGGGATGATCTGTGTTGTACAGTGAGGAGTCTGTGTGGTAAAGCAAGGTGAAAGGATAAGTGTCATGTGAACCTGGACATCAGAACAAGCACATGCTCCTGAACTGCATGACCAATTACCTGCAACCCTTCCTCTTTCTGGTCAGCCTGTGATGCCATGGCTGATTCCTCCTCCTCATCGCTGTCAATCAGAACTACCTTCTCCACACGATCCTTCTGCTCTTCCTCAATGACACTGAAGGTACCTGGAGAGTCTTCTCGAAGGACACCTTGCTGCAGCCACAGTGCCATCTTGCGACGCAGTGATCCTTCTGGGACCTTCAGAGTTTCACTCAGCTCTTCCAAAGTCCATGTGCCTGATGGAGATAGGAAAAGTGAGAGGGAGAGAGACATGTATATAATCTGAGAAGATGCAGTTATCGCTGCTGACTATATGGGACCAAAGCAATTAAAACATTTCAGAGGGTGGAAACGAAAGAAATTCCATCAGACTTTCCATAATTTATTTTTCTGTTGGCTCCAATGTTGTAAAGGGGAATTAGAGCATGCTCTAATCTAATTTCATGTAAAGTTGTTAACTACTGTAACTCGCAGCTCATCACAGCTCTTCTCTGATTATGGGAGACTGAAATTTTGATAGAAGAGTTTTGTCAGCAGCACTTCACAGAAACCGAGAGTGAGAGTATCTCACACACTACAGACCACCCCTGTAACACATGTAACAGGCTCCTTAATAACACATGTAACAGTCAACCTATCCCCTCAACACTATGGTAAAACACAGGACACAGCACCAAATGTCCAACCTAATGAACTATATAAAATAAAAGATGTCAAAGTCCGGCATACTTGTGAAATAATACCACCTTCAGGATTGTGGCTATATGGCTTGTTCGACCCCGGGTCGGTATTATTTCCTTATATACTACACTTAGCCATAATTTTTTCTCCATATAAATACATATACAGTGTATACAAACATATGGCAGAGCCAGCCACAATGCAACATAGTAAAACTTGCTGTAAAGGACATGTCACAAAATACTGCATGACAAAAGAGCTTAACTGCCACTGGATTACACTGTTCCCTGTAATATACTGCAGCATTCTGTGATATACTGCAGCTTCCTGAGTTGCATCCTGGCTGGTGCCACTGTATACATGTACACACTGTACACACACAGAAACACACACACACCAGGAGTTGGGATATAAAATGACAAGATTAAAAATATACCTTAGCTAGTGACACCACTAACAGCAACATACAACAGAAATACACTGGTTGCAATACAGCTAACGAATAATATATTTTGATGTTCTAAGTGGCTGCACCGTGGTGCTGGCTCCTGGGAGGGTGGAGTGCAAGGCCTTGCATGAGAGCTGGGATTACCCCAGAGAGCATGCTCCCATACCCGGAGAGACCTAGGACAACACAGCTGGTAGGACCCACAGACAGGTCCTCAAAAGATGGTTCTTTGATCAGACTGGAGTAGGCAAAACTGCCTACTGAAACTCTTGAACTGTCACTACAGACAAAACTGCCTTACAAGGAGATCTGGTGCAATGACTCATAGAAACATAGAAACTGATGGCAGAAGGAGACCACTAGATCCATCTAGTCTGCCCATTTATTTTAGAGCCATTTGATACTCTAGTTGCCCTTTGTAGTCAGGGCTCCCTTGCATCTATCCCATGCATTCTTGAATCCCCTCACAGTGCTGATCCTCACAACCTCTTTGGGCAGGCTGTTCCAGGTGTCCACCACTCTTTCTGTGAAGAAAAACTTCCTGGTGTTAGTAGAGAACCTCCCTCCTTGCAGCCTGAGATCATGTCCCCTCGTCCTGGAACCCTTCTTGAAGTGAAAAAGTTCCTGTGCCTGTGCCTTCTTAATGCGTTTTATGTACTTGAATATTTCAATCATGTCCCCACTCTCTCTTCTCTGCTCAAGGAAGTACATATTCGGTTCCCTAAGTCTTTGCTTGTAGGACATGTACTGCAGACCCTGAATCATTTTTGTTGCCTTTCTCTGTACTGTTTCCACCCTGTCGATGTCCTTCCTGAGGTAAGGACTCCAGAACTGGACTCCATATTCCAGGTGAGGCCTAACCAGTGATCTATACAGTGGTAATACCACTTCTCTCCTCCTCTTCCTCACGATTACCCTGCCAATGCAGTCCAGCATTTTGTTGGCCTTAAATGTTGCCTTCTCACAATGCTTACTAACCTTCAAGTCATCTGAGATTATGATTCCCAGATCTCGTTCCTGGTTTGAGGATGCCAGTCTTTCGCCTCCACGGTAATACTCCTTTCTTGGATTTTTCTTTCCTATGTGCATGACCTTGCACTTTTTGGTGTTAAATTTCAGCTGTCACACTCCAGACCATTCTTCTAGTTTCTTGAGGCCAGTTTCCATCTTGCTCACTCCTTCTGAGGTGTCCAACCCTGTTACATATCTTGATGTTGTCTGCAAACAGACACACCTTCCCTTCCAGTCCATCAGCGATGTCTGTTATAAAAATATTTAAGAGCAGAGGCCCCAGCACTGAGCCCTGGGGCACCCCACTTGTCACCATGTCTTCCGTTGATTACGTTTCATTAACCGGTACCCTCTGGGTTCTGCCTTGTAACCAGTTTTGTACCCATCTGACTACTTCTGGACCAACCCCTGTGTGGCCAGGCTTCTTTACCAGCCTTCTGTGTGGAACAGAGTTGAAGGCCTTATTAAAGTCTCTATGGAGCCTGACTCCTGGAACTCTGCTACTGATTGTCTGCTTAATACGTGTATTGTTGGATAATACAGTTAGATTCTACTTATTAACAGATACAAACTGCTGCCTAGTTCCCACAAGGCCAGCATCTCTACCTCTGGAGAAGGTAGCCACAGCACATGGCAAAGGGCGGGTAGTGTGGAGGGCATGATATCGGTGTCCCACCCCTCCCGGGTACACTAACAACAGCTGGAGGCTGCTCCACTTGAGGTACTCACATCCGACAGGCTACAACCTATCGCAGGGCCTGCCAGCGCACCTGCTTCGGAAGCCCACACCTCTGGTGATCCCGCTGGGTCTACGCCAGGGTTTTTGAAGTCCCTGAGCTGTTGCTCTCAAGGCATAATGTGTTGCCGAATTATTTTTAGCCTGCTCACCCTTTTACCTTGTTGGATTACACTAGTTCTCGGAATCACGGGACACATATCTCCATGTTTGGATTACCTCAGGGACAGAGTACTTTCCCCCACTTATACCTTCTAACAGTTGTCACAGTATGGCGTGAATGATATATATATATACCCTGGGCGCAGACAAAAGGCAAGACCTAGAAATGGTACAGGATCCCCTCCAAGGAACCGAAGATACCAACAATGGGATGGACAGACTAGGATGTGGAAGAACATGTCATGGAGGTCCAAGGAACAGACCACATGCCTTGGGTCCAGAGACAGAAAGATCCAATTTAGAGTGACCAGCTGGGACTTGCACATTCCACACAAACTGGTTCAGATCATGCAGATCCAGCATGGGGCATCAGCCCCCCTTCCATTTCGGAAACAGGAGGTACCTGGATACATATCCCCGAGTGGCCAGCACATACGGAACATGAGCTATTGTCCCACGATCTAGGAGCGGGGTGATGTTGGCTCATAGCATGGACGTGTCCTTTGACACCCTGTGTCACAAACGCACTCCGTGGTCAGGTCCTCTGCTCCCACAGTGCCCAACCTCGAAGTGCAATATGTGAACAGGAGACAAACAGGGTAAACCCTCCTGTCTGTTTTGGGTCCATGCAACTACCAGTCTCGAGTCCTGGGGTCAAATATGAACCCTTTTTTGCTAGCATGCCCAGCTAACAGGTCCAAATATCACACCCTCTTTGCGGAATGCAGTGCAATACTTAACCCAGCGGGCACACAGCCTGGTTCACAAACCCCCTTCTGACTAGATTGAGACCTATGTATTTCCTTACCTTGGTGTATATGGTAACACACTATAAGCACAAACAGTTCTGTCAGAACTACCAACACTGTCCCAGCATTCACACTCAAAATGAAAATATGGCTCAGGCAGGATTTCAAGGAAAACCAAGTTTACCAGAATTAAAAAATAGTAAATAAAATACAAAACACAGAACATACAACATTAATGGTACAGTCCAATAAAAGAAATGGAAATTACAAAACCAAATGCCTTTTTACTAAGTAACTGATCCTACCCCAGTTTCAGTTAGTAAATAGTGGTGCTGAAATTACCGAACTTTGGTAGAAGTGCTTCTTAAGGGTCCAGAAGACAAGTGTCTCTTGAAAGTCCAAACACAAGTATACAAAGTCTTGCAAAGTTGGAACAAGAGTGTGTCCTCTCAGGAGTCCAAAAGTAAAAGAGTACAATGTTTCCTCAGCTATGACAATATCAGGAGGGGAAAAGGGTCCCACCCAGCTTGTGAGTTCACAGCTCTGTGGTAATGCTGGCTGTGAGCCACTCTCATTCCTGCATACTGAATTAGTCACATGCATCTGCACACTGCTACACATTCCACTTAAAAACAATATTTTTTTTTAAATTAGTGAGCAGCATGCTTTATGACAGGTCAGAAGTACCCCTTTGATCTTCAGAAGAACATTCTGCGAAACACCTCTCTAAGCTGTGAGAATTTTCACAGGTCTCTGTCAGAATTTTCTTTCCACCCGAAAGGTTGTAAAATGCAGTCTGTTATGACCAGTTTCCTAGATTCAAAACAGGGGTTGTTTTACAACTTGTTAAAACCTGGTGTCAAAAGGAAGCTCTTAATTAGTCTTTCCACTGGGTCAGGGATAGGGCAAATCCGTATTTTCTCTCTGTTCAAAAATCCCATGTTCCATGAGGCTTTCCTGCTTGGCCTGTTTCATAAGCAGAAGTCTAAACATATATTCATGTCTAAACTATATGCTCATAACTAGTAGATGGTTATCACGTCACACCCTGGACTACTGAAGTGCTCAGTGTCAGTACTGCCAGAAAGGCACAAAATCCAGTGGCAACCCTTTGTCCACCACCTCTAGAACTCACTTGCCCAAAGTAATGGCAGACCATTAGGGCAAGAAGTGGCTCATCGGACCTTGACCATGAGCTGGGACAGGGACTGGATGGGGGGGAATAACTGCACAGCCTAGGAAGAGCTCTGGCCACAGGGACTGCTGTGGCACTGCCACCTCTGCCCACCTTTTTTTTTTGTCCCTGGCTGTCTAACTTGGATTTCAGACTCCAGTGTTGAAACTGCTCCTGCTGAAGTTGTTGTGGCTGAAAGGACTAGAACTGAAAAGCCTTCTTCTTATGCTTTTGCATCTTTTGGTCCTTCGGGGACAAAGCAAAGGAATCAAGGGTGGCACTGGACTTCACAATCCATGTGAGATGTCCTTCCACCCCAGGGCTGAAGAGGTTGGTGTCTATGAAGGGGTTATCGGCCACCTTATGCAGAGTATCCACTATAAAGGTGGAAAGCTTTAGCCAGGTCCTATGACGCATAGTGATAGTCGTTACCATGCCACGGTTATAGGAGTCGACCATGTCTAAGGCAATCTGAAGAGAACAGTTATGCAAGAACTTACCATAACAGTACATCTTCGAGGGAATCACTGTCATCAGGTCACACCTATGGAAATTAGCAGTCAGGAACTAGGATCCCACAGAAGATTTTGTGCAGCAGTCTACTAGGGGCCACCCATGCCGACATCAGGCTCCGACATCACTCACCCTATAAAAGAGCGGGCGGCTCTGTTCCCTCCTGCAGTTCTTTCCCTAGCTGGAGGCCATGAGAAATAGGAGTCCCACTAAGGAACTGAGGAGAGAAAAAATGTGCCCACCTAGCAGAAAGGCTGGAGCAACAGGCAGACAAGTTAGAGAGAGAAAGAGAGGAAAAGGGGATGGAGGGAGGATGGCATGATCTGATGACAGAGATTCCCTTGAAGATTTACTGTCATGGTAAGTTCTTACGTAACAGTTTTATCTTCTTCGAGGATATTTCTGTCATCAGGTCACACCTATGGAACAAGTCCCAAGCAGTACTGTGAGCAAGGACATTCTGGATGGCAGGAAGCCCTAAGAAAGAAGGCCCTGAAGCACAACACCACCAAAGCCTGCCCTTCTTTGGGAAGCAATGTTCAAACTGTAGTGCTTGGTGAAAGTGTGGACTGTACTCCAAGTGGCAGCAGCGCAAATCTCGGCTGCAGACATGCCTCTAAAACAGGCAAATGAAGTGCCCATGCCCCTGGTGGAATGGCCCTTAACAACCCATGGAGTTTCTTACCGTAGTTCCTGTAACAAAGAATAATAAAGTTGTCCAACCATTTGGACAAGCACCGTTTTGAAACTGGAGTGCTACAAGAGGTGAAAGAGACAAATAACTGTTTTGACTTTCTGCAGTCCTTGGTGCGGTGTGTGTGTAGTAATGCAAAATTCTATGCACATCCAAAATATGGAGCAATGCTTCCCTTGGATTAGCATGTTCCAGAAAATAAACAGGCATGTGGATGGATTAGTTGAGGGTAAACTTGGACACCACTTTAGGAAGAAATTTAGGATTAGTACACAAAGAGATCCTGTCTTTGTGGAAAATCAAATAAGGCTGCTCACATATGAGAAACTGTAACTCTGAAATTCTTCAAAACAGAAGTAATGGCAACTAAAATAACGCTTTCTACAACAGAACGTGTAGCTTGCAAGATGCGGCTGACTCAAAAGGAGGCAGGGTCAGCTTCTCCAAAACAAAATTGAGGTGCCAAGCCAGAACCAGGTTACAGATGGGAGGCTTCAAGTGGAGAATGCCTCTCAGAAAAGTACAGGCCACATCCAGCTGTGCCACCATACAGCCATCGATCAGCACAAGGCATGGCACACAGGTGCATTTTAAGGGAGCAGTATTTGAGGCCAGCCTCAGACAAGGTCAGGAGATACTCCAAAACCAGGTGAGAGGGTCCAATTGATAAGAAGCACCCAGATAGCAAACTGCTTCCACTTCACAGAATAAGGGGCCCTGGTGGAGGGTTTTCTGGCAGCCACCTTCTGAGACAGTCTGAACCAAACAATGGCTATGTTCTCAGGAGCCAGGCATGCAGATGGCGGGGGGCTTGAGGTCTGGCTGGACCAGGGTCCCTAGTGCCTGTGTCAACAGGTCCTGGCAATGGGGAAGGGGAACAGGAGGTTCCACAGCCAATTGCTGCAGTAATGGAAACCATATTTGCCATGGCCAGAACGGGGCCACCATAATCAGGGTGGCGCCTTCCATCTATAGTTTGATGAGAACCTTCTGAATTAGAGGGAAGGGAGGGAGGGAATGCTTAAAGAAACCTCCCTTTCCAGGAGAGGAACAACATGTCTCACCAGAAAACTCCAGGCCCTTGATCTAGCAAGCAGAAATGCGGCAGTTTTACATTAAGTGGGGACGCAAAGGCCAAACTCTGGATGATTCCACCTGTCGAACAGGTCTTCTTCGACAGAGGTCAGCAGCTCCCACTCGTGCACTTTGGACTGTGACCGGCTGAGGCTGTCCGCCAAGGTGTTTTCGGCATCTGGTACATGGATGGCTGACAGTTATAGACTGTGATCTAGAGCCCAGTATCAGACCCTCATCACTTTGCAGCACAGAGGATAGGAATGGGTTCCCCCTTGCAAGCTGAGGTAATAGTCTACACTGAGATTTTCCAACAGCACCAGCAGAGGACCCAGGGACAGATGGTTCTGGAAGACCTGTAAGACATACAGAACTGCCTCAATTCTAGAAGATTTATGTGAAGGTGAGTCTCCCCACGGGATCAAAGGCACTGGGTCTGATAGGGGCCTAGATGGGCTCCCATCCCTGACAGGAAAGCATCTGTGGTGAGGATCTGTTGGGGGTGGGGATCAGAAAGGGAACTCCCTTCAAGAGACTGGCCAGGTTCATCCACTAGTGATGCACTGTGTGAACTGACTAGGAGACAAGGACCAGCTAGCTGATCTAGGTTACCTGAACACTGATCCCATCGAACCGTGGGTCCACTTGGGAATCCTCATGTGCAACCTAGCCAGAGGGACCATCACAATGGCCACTACCATGAGGCCTTCAAGCCAGAGGAAAGTTCTGGCTGGAACATGCCAGCTCTGAGCCACCTCCTGGGCTTGGGCAATAAGGCAGTCCGCCCTGTCTTGAGGAAGGAAGGTTGCCCTGAGTAGAGTCCAGGACTGCCCCTATGCATTGTAATTTCTGAGAAGGAGTCAGCCCAGACCTTGGGTCACTTGACTATGATGACCAAGGAGTGGAACTGCAGGGTTCGTTCCAGGGTGAATAACAAGAGCTCTCTGGTCTGGGCTTTCAGTAACTAGTCGTCAATGTAAGGGGAACACATACAGGCCCTTGTGTCATAGGACTACTGACACAGCTGCCAAGCACCTGGAAAAGACCTGTGGCACACAGGATAAGCCAAAGGGCAATACCCTGAACTGGTAATGCTCCCCTGGAAAGGAACCGCAGGCAACGCCTGGGGGAACCATGATATGCAGATAGGCATCCTGCATATCTAGGGAACATAGACAGTCACCCTGTTTGAGCAATGGGAGAAGACGATGCAAAGTGACCATCCAGAATTGTTTGTACTGCATAAACAGGTTCAGTTCCTTGAGGTTTAGAATGGGCCTCAAGTCCAATTTCTCTTGGGAACCAGGAAGAACCTGGAATAGAACCCTTTGTTCCTTTGCCAACTGGGCACTGGTTCTATGGCCTGTTTGTGCAGCAAGGTGAGGACCTCTTCTCTAAGTACCCCTGAGTGGTGTGCAAGATAAAGCAAGGGGACTGGGGGAAACATCTGGGGGCTGCTCTAGAAACTTGAGGGCATGTCCCTGTTCAAGTATCTGCAGGATCCAAGTGTCTGTTGTGATGGTTCTCCATTGGGACAAACAGAGGGAGAACTGGCCTCTGACTACCATCTCCTGACTCAAGGGAGGAGGAGGAGGGGTCCTGCAAGGAGTCTGGCAGAGGCTGAACCAGCGGCAGGGGCTGCACTGCTGCCTCTGGGTTACTTGGTCGAGGGGCAGGTGGAGGGAGAGGGAGCAGACAAGGCTGAGCTGGCTCTGCATTTACCCTGAAGCTTGCCTCCGGGACCCAACTTGTGGGAGGGCTTCCAAAAGGAGGACCGTGGCCTACTCCTGGTCCGTGTATGATATAAGGAGTGGACAGACCAAATGACCTACCAGAAGCCAGCAGCTCATTTGTTAACAATGTCCCGAACATCTGGACTAAAATGTTTATGACCCATAAAAGGGACATTCAACACCTTTCCTTGGACGTCATTGGCAAGGTCAGACACCCGCAGCCAGGAGTGCCATCTAAGACAAATGCCAGAGGCAGCTGCCCTGGCTGTGGTGTCAACCATGTCACAGGGGGCTCTGAAGAGGTGCTTGCTAACATCCTCCAAGGCCTGATGCACCTTGAGAAGCTCCTGCTTGTGAGAACTCTCTGGGAGGGTATGAGCAGCGTCGTGGTTCTTCCTCCAAAGAGTATTTTGGTACTTAATACGACGGACCAAATAATTGGCAGTCTGAGTGCCAAGGGCGGTCGAGGCGAAAATCCTTTTACTCCACAGATCCAACCTTCTGGACTCCTGGTCAGGAGGCAGAGAGCTAAGGTGCTTAGGGGCCTTAATCCTGTCATGAGCAGCTTTAATGACCACATAGTCAGTCTGAGTCTGGGCCACATAGAAGGGTAACCCATGAGGCGCCTCCTAAAGTCTGTCGGCGTTCCTAGACATAGCTGGCACCATACCGGGTCTGCGTCAGGCTGCCGTGGCTGCATCATTCAAGGCTGGCAGCAGAGGAGGAATAATCTTAGGTGGAGACTCAGGGATCTCCAAGAAGTCCACCATATTCCTCCTGATTTCATCCTCCTCCTAAGTTTGGAACCCCCATAGTGGAGAAGAGCTGTTTCAAGACAATGAAAAAGGGGTCCTCCGGGGCACCTGGGCATGTGCTTAACAAAACTCCTCACTCACAGAGAAGATAGTGGACCTATTAGAGGTGTCCACATCGACTTTTTCCTCATCTTCCTCCTCTTCTTCAGGGAGGAGAAGACCAGGATGGTACTCCTCTTTGTCATTGGACTGCTCTGGAGCAGGGACTGATGAATGCCGTGCCAAAAACTCCATAGGGGGCGGGGTGTGCGGGTCTAGCAGGCGCTGCCGCTGAAATAGCAGACGATGGCCCAGGCCAAGTAGTTAGTTGTTGGATAAGAGAAGTAGTAATGGAGGTTAGAAAGGTATTAAGGTCGACAGCAGGGAAGGGAACCATCGTCGACACTGGTGTCGACGGAGGAGGCATGAGGTCCTGGTCTGATGACGAACCGCTAACCGAAGAGGTAGCAGGTAGGCCCGGTGCCAGCGGACCTTGAGGCTCAAGAGGTCTAGATGGTAGGGGCTGACGACCTGGTGGCCAATGGCCCTTCCACAACCCTGTGACAGGTGGGAGGAGAATCCACCGTGGCCTGCACAGGGTGAGGTGCTGATGCCAAACCTGTCAACAGGTTGATCCCTGGAGAAGAAGAATCCAGCAGGGACTGGGATCGCCAACAGGGGGAGCAGTCCTTGGGCCGCTCCTTATCCAGTTCAGAGTGCTTCCCAAAGGATTTGTCCAGAGCATTGGCAGCCTGTAAGCCAATAGAAGACGATGGCAACTGGGAAGAGGGGGCTGCAGTAGACTCCTGCTCTCCGATGGCTAGTTGTTGCTCCATGAGTAACTTCTGCAGAGCTTTCTTTCATCTTTGCCGGATGTTAAGGTTTAATTTCTGGCCAGATTCACAGGCTAAGACGTTATGACTAGGCCTAAGAAGGGCAGACAAAGAGCTGGTGTTCGTCGGTGGAGGAAATCTTTTCTCTGCAATGGAAAAGAGCAGATTGAGTAGTCCTCAAACTACAAAGGAGAAAGAAATCACATTTAAAGTGATTTGACAACAAAAAAAATAAAAGGTAAGTAAAGTTTTGTGGTCGAACTAAGAGATGATGCTTCCATGGAGTCCGTGTGTAAATTGTCGACAGCAGAAAAGAACTAAGGAAGGAGCGGGGCCACCTGCGCTTTGATAGGGTGAGTGACATCGGAGCCTGACATCAGCGTGGGCAGCCCTTAGTAGACTGCTGCAGAAAAGCTTCCGTGGGGTCCTAGTGCCTAACAGCCAAGTTCCACAGGTGTGACCCGATGTCAGAGATATCCCGGAAAAAGATACGGTGTTTAGCCAGTGACTGATCCTGGTCTTTGATCATCTTAAAAGGAAGCAGTCAGCCAAAGGCCCCACATTCAAGTGTGCGGCTGGTCCCAATTAGCACTTTGTGTGCAAAGACATTTTGGTGTACTTGCTGTTTTCTGTAATATAGTAGCTTGTATCAGACTAATTTTGCTTAGTTCTTGGCTGACATCTTTTATGAGAAGTGCCAGACTCCTCTGCAGCTGTCATCAGAGCACCAGACAGCAGTGGGAGATTCAATACCATGTAGTGCATGTTAGAGCTTTTATAATCTCTGATTAGATGTTTTCCGGGTCTTCTTCTCCTCTTCAGGGGCTAAGTACAGTCATCTGCGACTGTACATAGCCCAGGGAGGACAGAGAGACAAGCAAACAAAAGATCAGAGCTTATATAAACTCTAATACGCACTGCAAGCTATTTAATGTCCCACTGCTGCCTACTGCTCTGATGTCATCTACATGGGATTCTGGGATTTGCGGTAACAGAAGATGTCAGCCTACAACTAAGCAAAACTAGTCTAATACAATCTACTATATTACAGTAAACAGTAAGTAAACCAAAATATTTCTGCACATAAAGTGTGCACTGGGACCACCCACACACCTGAGTGTTAGGCCCTTGGTGGTGACTGTTTCCCTTTAACTGGAAGCTGCTTACTGGAAGATGGGGGAGAAATCCCCTTAACACCACAAGCAGAGAATGACCACAATTCACCATTATGACAGCACAGCTGGTCTGGCGGAGACCCAGTGATGCAGAAGTGTACACCTTTTTAGCTGTATGGTCAATCTTCTTAGACCATTTGTCTGGAGACTTGTCCGTGACCCCTTGGCTTTCGGACTTAAGGATGGTCAAATCTGAAACCAGGCCCTCCACAGAAGCGTGGTAGGAAAACCCAAAAAGAGAGTTTGTTGTGACCACATACTTGTGTACCATCAGGGAGAAGGCGCCGGGTAGTATGCTGGATGCTGCCAAAGCTCAACGGCCAGTCCCAAGATGTGTAAACAAAAAGGTCTGCCCCACTGCTTGATGTGCTACTTTCAACAAAATGTTCTAAAGCAGACAGAACAGCACCACCTCGTCTAGCCTCAGTGCTACCGGTAATGCCAGACAAAAAAAAAAAAAATGCAATAAGAGATTTGTAATGCTCAAGCAAAACTAGCTATTCATTAAAGGCAATACCTGATATAAAATGGTCAAAACCCCACGAAGAGATGTAGGCAGACACCACAAAAAACTCTGACCGGTTTCGCAAAGGCATCATCAGGGAGTGGAAGGGGTACTGACCATTTTATATCAGGTATTAAATTTAATAAATAACTATTTTTGCTTGAACATTACAAGTCTTATTGCTTTTTTTGTCTGGCATTACCGGTAGCACTAGGGCTAGATGAGGTAGTGCTATTCTGTCTGCTCCAGTCCCACAATGGCCTCAGCCATGGGAAAGACAGCTCCTGGGGAATCATCCCTGCCCAATATGTCAGTTAATGGGCACTTTGCCCATTTCTGAACAGGCTCTAAGTGAACTTTCATGGACTAATACATAAGTTGGACCAGAGCACCAAAAGACACTGGTCTGTGGTTGGTAGACAGCTCCTCGATAGATTCTTGGACAAAGTATAAATCTTGGTCGAGGTCACTGATGACTCATATTCAGAACTGGGAATATTCCTCAAAGACAGCACTTGACCATTGCTCACCATGGTCACACTAGTATCCTCGTCCTGGGAAATCTCCACCGAGAGCCGGCCTGGTAAGCTGGCTGCAGGGAAGACTCCTTGGTTGGGGCCCTGAACAAGGGCTACAGTGGAGGTGGCTCTACCCGAAGAAGTGCAGAAGTAGATGCTGGGGACTACTTAGAAGCATGAACAGGCATGGGAATGACTGGTGAAGACCAAGGGACCAAAGGTCCAGTGGGCAGAGCCCTACCCCAGCAGTGGTCCACTGTTGCCGGAGGAGCTCCTCATAGCAGAAACATTTTTCATCAGTGTCTCTCCTTGCCCAAGGATAAGGAGGTTGAGTGGCATCGATAGCGACACCTCCCAGTCTAGCGAGATTGAGCGCGCAAATGGCATCTTGACCTTAAAGGGTATCCTCCCGAGGGTCTGTATAAACCATCTGCCTCGGCAGGTTAAGCACAATAGGTTTTGGAGGAAAGACTGCTGGCAGAGGCCTCTCCTGAGGCAGCTCAGCCAGGAGTACCGACTGGGTCCTCAGTGAGGACCGGGAGCACAGATGGTCTAGGAGATCAGCTCCTTGTTGATCTCCTCTGACAGATGATCGGCAGGCTCAAGAATTAGCTTAACAGTCTACTCAACCAGAGTCAAGATTGAAAGGCCCAATGGGCTCACTGTGGAGCCCTCAGCCAACCCCTTGACTGTAGGGCACTCGACCAAGGCTAAGCTGTTGGGTAAGTGAAAGGTGCTGGAAGAGTGTAATCTCTCCTGATCCCACAACCTGCAAAAGCATTTTCTATGTTTTCTGCTACAGTGAGAAGGGCTCTCCAAGGTCTGGAGGGTCAGACACATTTCTCTGAACTCATTAGAGAATGACTCTCTGATGCTGGCCCCATTCGGGAACTGCGCCAAGACTAATGAGAAACTCACTGCAGCCACCTCTTCTTCCATAGCTGCAAGCTGAGACCGCCAATATGGCCACCACCAAAGTCTTTTTGCGGCCTTTCATCCTGCCAAGGGCCAACTGAGCCCTCTGGTCTTCAATGGACGAGGGCAATATAGCCAAGCACAAACAGCATCCTTCAATGTTGTGAAGATCTCCCAGGCAGTGTAAGTGCATGTTGTGTGTATCTGTGGTCGATATTTTCTGCCTACACCAAGTGCAGAATTTAAAACCCAGTTTCTTGTTCTTCATTGTTGATTGGGAAGTGGAGTCAGAAGACTGTGGAGCAACTTAAAAGTTGAAAACAGACTTAAACAGTAGAAGATTTGCCTGAAAAAGTGTTTGAACTATAAGAATCCTTCAACGCTATGGAGCTACACAGGAGGAGACCTGTTCCAGTGGAAAGAAAGATTTGCCATCATGAGGCAGAGCCAGAGGGTATACCACCTGGCTGGTGGGAGAAGCTTAGCGTGAAGACCTCCAATGACTCAGCTGTCTCCAGCAAAACAGCCAGAGTGTGGACAGTGAACTGTATCCACATTGCTAAAAATGTTATAATGTATGGTAAGTGCCTATTAACCACCATAATCAGCAGTTACACAGCTTTGTTATGTACTGTTTAGAATTTTAAAAGCAGTTAACCACACTTTGGAACTTCCAAACAGTGGCACCAGAGTTCCATAATTCTTACACATAGAATGCAAACAGTGTTGTTTTGACCATACACTATAAAAGATGATGGCTGGTGATCGGGTGACAACCACGCTGAAATCACCTCTTGTGGTTGCTAGGGCTACAATAAACCTCTCCAGCTGCGCTCTCGAGGTTTACCACGTTGCCCTAGCACCCACTCGAGGTGATTACAGCGTGGTTATCACCTGAACCCCAGCCATTATCCTCTATGTTATTGTTGTCACAATGGATTATTTCTGGTGCTATTGAAATCACACTGGAATAATGAATAGATCAGAAAACAGCTTTAACAATGCTGATGACATCACAATGCCTAGTGCAGCAATGAAGCCATCTGTTAAAATCAAAGAAAAACAGCAAGATGTTCCAACAAGAAACTGCTGATTTAAAAGTTAAAACTTGTAAACTACTGCTGTTTATATCGAATATTCAAAAAAAATATATATACTCTGTTTGACAATGCTCACTGAGCGGCTCCTTCCCCCCTTCCTTTCCCTACTAATTCCTCCTCCCCTATCTCCCTCCCTTCTACCCCCACCAGCTCTCCCCCGACCATAAGTTTTGCACCTTTTGTTATCTTTTGCTTTGTTGGAGATTGTATTCTATTGTAACAAAATTGTAATTGAACTGTAACTTTTTTGTTTGTAAGTACTGTGTCCCTTGTACTACTGTTCTGATGTCCTCTTTGTGACGAGGTACCTTTGTAAATGAGCCTCTGGCTCAAAGGTTTCTAAACTGATGTTTAACTAAATAAATAAATAAATAAATAGGCAATCTATAATCACTTGTAAACAGGCAATATTTTCATAACTCACTTGTGAGTTATGGTCCTGCCCCCTAACATTTGAAGATAAATTACTATTTCTAGACAGCCCACTGCACATCCCTTATATAAACATTTTTGTAGATATCTATGTATACATAAGGGATATACAATGATGAGCAGTCAGCTAAATGATTTATCTACACGAGTGTTGTCTGACCTCGGGTAACCTCACGAGTGGCATAAGCCACGAGTGAGATGTCCAAGGTCAAACAGCACAAGTGTAGATAAACCATTTAGCTGACAGCTCACCACTGCATATTTCATTTATGCAATAGGGATGTTTTCTGTCAGTGCAGAGACATTTGCTTTTGTTTTTTTTTTGCATAAGTTTGTCAAAAAAGTGAACAAAAAATAGCATTTTCTGTTAATTATAAAAAATCTATAAGGTATCTATAAATGAAATACCACTCATTTTGTAGATAATTTGGTGCAGAACAACTTTCGTGCTCACAGCACTATGTTATCTTTTTTCGTTTAAAAGTTATTTGCATTTGAATATAGTTAGTACTGGTACTGAGGCTGAACATTCTAAATGAGTATTGGAGTGATTGTGATGTATCTACTATGTGTATAAATATGTGATGATGCATCTACTATGTGTATAAATATAAAATTAAGCAATAAGCCACGAGGGGGTGTGGGTGATCGGGGGATTTACCATGGCTGGAGTGGTTTGCCCACTCGTGAGTATCCAAGAGGTCACTGCAGGACTGAAAATATTTTCCAGATCACACTCCTGCCCTTCATGTTGCCCCTATTTATATATTAGATAAAAAATAGCAGTTACGTAAGAACTTACCATAACAGTAGACCTTCGAGAGAGGTTCCTGCAGTAGGTCTTCACATATAGGACTGCGCACCCTGGTGTCACAGCAAACTTGTAGCTAGCAATCATTGACGGGGACCACCCCCGGCGTCAGGTGATGGACATCAGCATGACTATAATGGGGGCAGTCCCCTGCCCGCACTCCAGTTCTTCCACTGGAGACCTCTACAGAGGAAGCAGAAAAAAGGGAGTGAAAAACTCCTGATACTCTATGCCCTGAATGAGAGAGAGTCTTGTGAAGGGAACAAAGAGAAAAAAAAACAGGAGCTGGGGAAAAGGTGGGTGAGAAATCTAGACCTACTGCAGAAACCTCTCTTGAAGATCTACTGTTATGGTAAGTTCTTACGTACTGTAACTGCTATATCTTACTTTGAGAAGGTTCCTGCAGTAGGTCTTCACATATAGGACTGAATACCAAGCAGTCTAACAAAAAAGGAGGAGACTGAGACGAGGTTCCCGGAAGAGGAAAATGTCTGCCAACTGAATGTCTATTCAAGACAAGAGGCCTTGCAGGACTGCAAGGCCAAAATCAGCCCTACACCTAGAGGCAATGTCCAGACTGTAATGCTGAGTGAAGGTGTGGATGGAGGACCAAGTGGCCGCTGCGCAGATGTCCGCAGTGGACACATTCCTGAAAAAGGCAACAGAAGTGGCCACACTTCTAGTGGAGTGGCCCTTCACTGTACCTGGAAGGGGCTTCTCATACTTCTGGTAAATGTAGAGGATACAATTTGCCAGCCACCTAGACAAAGTCTGTTTCGGGATAGCCTTGCCCTGGCACTGAGGAGTAAAGGCTACAAAGAGCTGGTTCGATTTACAAACCTCCTTAGTTCTTTAAGTATAATACCTCAAAAGCCTGTGCACATCAAGTATTTGCAGAAGATATTCCCCCCTGTTGGAATGCTCTGGGAAGAACACCGGCAGTTTAACATCCTGGTTAATGGTCAATTCTGAAACCACTTTTGGACGAATGGTAGGGTTAGCCCATAGAGCCACCTGATCTCAGTGGAAAATTAAATAAGGCTCTCTATAAACTAGAGCCTGAAGCTCAAACTCTTTGAGCTGAAGTGATAGCAAGTAAAAAAAGCATTTTCCATACTAAAAAACGCATATCGCAGCTTGCTGCTGGTTCAAAAGGGGGGCAAAGTAAGCTTTTCTAACATAAAATCCAGATCCCAGAGGAGAACAGGATTCCGGACCAGAGGTTTGATGTGAAGGATCCCCTTCAAGAAAGTTCTGGAAACCTCTAGCAGCGCTACAGTTTTGCCCTCCACCGGAAGGTGGTAGGCCGAAACCGCAACAAGATGGACATTCAGAGAGGAGTAACTTGAGGCCCAACTCTGACAGATGCAAGAGGTACTCTAAAACCTGGGAGGCCGAGCATGAAAACGGATCTAGGCCTTTAGCTGACGCCCAGATGGAAAATCTCTTCCACTTATGGTGTAAGCAGATCTGGTGTAGAGTTTCCTGGCCTCCACCAGGATCAGGGCGACTCCAGAAGAGACGCCATAGCGAGAAATCTATAAGTCCACAGGTGCCACACATGAAGATGAAGAGACTTGAGGCTTGGATGTACCAGGGTGCCCTGCTCCTGAGACAGAAGGCTGTGAGAGAAAGGAAGAGGTACTGGGGGTTTCAGTACCAACTGCTGTAGCAACACGAACCAAATCTGCCGAGGCCAGAGGGAGGCAATTAAGATCATGTGTGCCCCCTCTGCCTGAAGCTTCAACAGAACCCTCTGTAAATTCAGAAATGGAGGGAAAGCGTATAGAAATCTCCCTGTCCAAGAAAGAGACAGTGCGTCTCACCAAAAAGCACCACGCCCAGGAACGAATGAGCAAAAGCTGGGTAGTTTTGCTTTGGATGGGGAGGCAAAGAGATCTATGTCTGGCCGACTCCACTGAAGAAACAGATCTTCTACTACTGCCTGCTTTAGTTACCACTTGTGACCCCTGCTGACTGATTGGCTGAGACTGTCCACCAGAATGTTGTGAACACCTGGCATGTGGACTGCTGTCAAGGATAGGCCATGCTGTACCACCCAGTACCACACTCGCATCGCCTTCCTGTAAAGAGGGTACAACCGGGTGCCTCCCTGCTTGTTTATGTACCAGACAGTGACCATGTTGTCTTTCTGGATAAGAAGTATTCCTGGAATCAGAAGCAACTGAAAAGCCTGGAGAGCAGAGATCACCGCTCTCATCTCCAGAATGTTGATGTGAAGGTTCTTCCCCATGGGTGACCAAAATCCTTGAGTCTGATGGTCTCCCAGATGTGCTCCCCATCCCAAGTTCGAGGCATCCAAGGTGAGAATCATGGAGGGAAATGGAGGGTGGAAAGGGACCCCCACCAAGAGATTGGTCAGGTCCTGCCACCAAAGAAGATACTTTAGTAGGCTGTTGGAGACTAGGACTTTCTGGTCCATGTCATCCAGGTGCTGTCCTACTGGACTTGAAGAGACCAATGGGTAACCCTGATGTGCGGTCTGGCCAGAGGGACTGTGGGTATGGCGGCCGCCATCAACCCTAGCAGATGTAGAACCGAATGCGCCATGGTCCACCGTGATGAAGCCACCAGCATCGCTTGAGAGATTAAGGTCTCTGCTCTGTCGATCGGGAGAAAGACCTTGCTCTGGACTGTAACCAGCACTGCTCCAATAAATTGGAGGTGCTGGGAGGGTATCAGCTGGGACTTGGGAAAGTTGACTGACATGCCCAGGCTGGAGAAAAGGTCCAAAGTGAAGGAAAGGGATTCCTTCAGACTGGGGAAGGGGATGAAAAAAGCCAGTCGTCCAGACACAGGGACACATAAATGCCCCTGCGGCATAAGAATGCCGCAACCACTGCTAGGCACTTGG
Organism: Neoceratodus forsteri; assembly: GCA_016271365.2. Lineage (NCBI taxonomy): Eukaryota > Metazoa > Chordata > Ceratodontiformes > Ceratodontidae > Neoceratodus > Neoceratodus forsteri. Next base: position 472,018,726 of record JADMNL010000022.1, on the reverse strand, counting down.
TGAATGCCCGAGGCCAAATGGGACAGCTCTGAACTGGAAATGCTCCTCTAGAAAAGAGAACCTCAGAAAACGGCCGTGGGCCGGTAGAAAGGGGATATGGAGGTAAGCATCTTGCATATACAGAGAGCACAGCCAAGTGTTGGGCAGAGCAGAGGTAACAGTCCCTGGAGGGTCAGCATGTGAAACCTCTTGTACTCTACAAAGAGACTGAGCATGCCGAGATCTAGGATAGGTCTTAGATCCCCTGTCTTTTTGGGAACCAGGAAAAAGTGGGAGTAAAATCCCCTTCCTGTATATTCTGGTGGAACTCGCTCTATAAGCTGCTTTTTGCAGTAGAGCTTGAATCTCTTGGAAGACCAGATGTTGTTGGCCTTACAGGTAGTATGACCTTCCCAGAGAGTTGAAGGGAGATCTCTCCAGGAACTATCGAGTGACCTCTTTCTCTGAAATTACTCCCCCCCCCCCCCACTGCCTGCCGACTCCGACCCTTCAGGGCATCCAGAGAGTCATTCTCCTGCCTCTTATTGGCCGAGACTTACCTCTCGATCCCCCACAGAGCTGCGGTTTCCCCACTGAGTGGGGATGAGGTGGGGCCTCAACACCCCGACATCTTTCCTTTCGACGGGCCGAGGAGGTAGTCTGGCGAGCGGGGCACATTGGAGGCATGCACCAGGAAGCCCATCTTCCCGGAGCCGGCAGGGGTTTTTCCCTTGTACTTCTTCCCCTACAGCATAAGACCCTTGACATCAAGGCACCGACGTCCATGCTGTATAACGGCCACCTATCCCCTACATTTGGGTCTTGCAGTACCGGAGCCTCGCCTGAGTCAGGGCAGGCAAAGTGGGCATTCCCCGTGAAGGCGAGCTGTCATGGGACGCTTGAGCCCATCTCCCCCTGGCCGACCCACCAGCGACATGAGGCTGCTCCTGAACCCGGCTCACCAGCGTGGTGTGAGGTGTGGTGTCCAGCACCTCAATCCTCAATGCCACCAGGCCGGCAAGTAACCTCTTTCTACGAGTTGAAGAACCCATGCATCTGTGGTGACTGCCTTCCACCCTGTCAGGTGGAGGCCGAATCTTCCTGCCACCGGTTCCTTCGTGGGAATAGAAGGGAGTGGAAAGGGGGTTGGGAAGTCAGGACGTGGAGGGGAGGGGTGCCTTTTCCCCAGAGGCCATTTTGGGAAACTTGGCCTGGGGTTTGGGCACTGGAACCCGGGGAATGACGCTTGGTCTGTCGTCTGCCTTGGTTCTGCTTGTTCCATTTCCACTGGTGGCGAAATATCTGCTGCCGTTATTTTTGGCCCAAATGGTACATAGAACGGATATCCTTCAAGGATTTGCCACTCTCCTGCAGCTCAGTAATAATGTCTTTGGCGTCACCGCCACACTGAACTGAACCCCTGAATGGAGCATCCAGAAGAGAACTTTGCACATCTTGAGCCAACCCCACCAGGCGGAGCCAAGCTAGGCATCAAAGGCAGATGCCAGTAGCTGCAACTTGTGCCACCGAGTCCACAGAGTTGTAGGTGGCATGGAGGGCATGGCGGCAGGATGACTTGTTCATCCTAACCCTATCCAGGAGTTTATTCCTGAGCTGCTCATCAAGAATCTCCTGTAGATCTTTTTCCAGATCCGATAAGGAAGATTTTTTCAAAGCCACCATATGAGCAACATAACTTAAGAAGCGAATAGTGCAAGTGGAAGAGGTGTAGACCTTACGACAGTTCTGGTCTATCTGCTTAGACTCCTCGCCTGGGGGAGAGGCACCAAGATGTGTGGGCTGGGCCGATCTATCATGAGCAACTATGATCACAATAGAATTGGCCTTTGGCTGGGCAGTTAGGTGGGAAACCCCGTTCCTGGAGGTTGGTAGGTTCAAACGGCCTTCTTGCAAAGCCGGTATGGACGACAGTTGCTGCCAGATGGTGGGCGTAAAATCTTCATTCAGCTTCATTAAAGGAGGGATGGAGGGGGGTCCACATTGGCCAGGTCCAGGTGCTCTGCTAACCTCCTGCGTTTGAGGTCTAGTTCTTGGGAGGCCCATCCACAGGATTTCTGGATTGTCCAGAGGAGCTCCACAAAGGAGGGTTCCTCTGGAAATTCTTCCGGCTGAGGCTCAATGGTAGAGTGAAGCTCTGACTGGTCCCCCATGTCAAAGCCCTCATGTAATTCGGACAATTCCAGCCGGCTAAGCAAAGATGCCTCTGGTACTGGGGACCTGGAGCCTGTGATCAGTGATGCCAGAAGGCAGAACACCCAAGTCTCTGTCCTCAACTGGGCTGGAAGGAGCAGGGCTACCCAGCAACACCCTATGAATTGGGGTGGCCCTGACCACTATTTGAGGGTGGCCCAACTCTTGGAGTAGTTGGGACTTAGCATCCTTCCACCACGCAGGGATGGCCTCCTGTTCCGGCTGCAGTGGTGGAGGTGGTGGACAACCTGGGTACCCTGAAGGACAGGAAGGGTAGCTAGGTGCCCGGTACCAGTAAGGGTAGTGGTAACCCTACTAAAGAGTAGCCTGGCCCGGCATCGGGTAACCCGGCGTCAGAGGAGGGGTATTCCAACGATGGACACCCGGCGTCAGATAATGTGGATATTGAGGTGTATATCCAGGACAGGACCCAGTTGGGCTTGACGGAGGAACGTTGGGCGCCACTGGAAGAGGCGCTGAAAGGCCACTAGGAGGTGGGTCCAACAGGGCGTAGGAGGGGGGGATCCCCAAAGGTCCTGAAGAAGTAGGGTCCATACCTCCTCTCAATGTGTCTGTCGAGGGATCCAGCATATGATGAGGATCTGTCAGCGGAAGAGAACCTGGCGAAGGGGGGGGGAGTTCTGGAAGAGTCCCCATCAACAGAACATGTAAGGTATCCGACGAAATGGAGTCCTGGTGATCAGGCCCACAACGGTTGGAGAAGGACAGTGAATCCCTTGAGGGAGAACCCTAGTGGGATGACGAGGGACCTGTGAGCTCTCTCTGACCGGTATCGGGGTCCACAAGGGAGGCAGACAGTAGAAAAGACACCACACTGGCACCAGGTGGTCTGGCATCCGACTTATAGGTGACAGCCTGCTGATCAACGGAGGAGCAGTCGACCAACTTACTGGCAATGGCTGGGCTGACAGAAGTCAGAAGGCTACAGTCAGGCTGATTGGCCTGGGCCGGGCACCTGGTAGCGGAGCCAGAGGTCAACTTAGTGGCAGGGCTCAATGCAGGTAGGAAACCTCCGAATGCCCAATGATCTCAGCGGGGGGGAGTGGGCATTTGGTCCGCCAGAGTGGAAGAAGGCCCTAAAGGTGGGGTACTCACAGAGGTGGAGGGCCCACCTGAGATGGCGTCAGCTGTCTGGTTGGTTTTCCCCTGAGGAGAGCGGTTCCACTCCCAGCATCTCTCCTTGTCCTTTTTCTCCAGTGCCGGCAACGATGATCTCTCCCTCAGCTCCTGGAGCTCTTTTTCCATTGATGCATGTCTCTGGGTGAACAAATGGGCATCGAGGGTCCTCTTGTGACAGATGCACGTGGCCTGGTTGAAGCCCAGACAGATGAAACACTCGGTGGTGCTATGTTTAGGCCCCAGGCAGAGGACACACCAAGAATGGCCGTCCCTGTGCAGAATCAACGTGCCACACTTGGAGCACTTCTTCTTGGGCCGATGAGATGACATACACTGCTATGTTAGGAAATCGGAAATAAAGATGCAAAAAATACGCTAAGAAAAATGGCGGGCGACTGAAGTTGTTCTACTGCATTAGGTCAGATGATAGAGGTTGACGGCAGGAAAGAACTGGAGGGTGGATGGAGGACCTCCCCCTTTTACAGTCAAAACGACGTCCATCACCTGATACCCCACCGATGATTGCTAGCTACAAGTTTGCCGTGCGGTCCTGATGCCAGGGGGTGCAGTCCTATATGTGAAGATCTACTGCAGGAACCCTCTCGAAGAAAGATCTGATATTTTCACCCCAGTTGAATTGCTGAGATTTTTTTTTAGAACATTTATACCTACAGTGCCTACGTCAGCACATGTTATTATCACCACAGACACATTAGCAAGTTACCCAGTCAATCATATCTGTTGCTGGAACTAGTTTCTGACGCTGCTCCCGGACACAACATCCTGCTTTGAAAATGCATCAAACTTTGCAGGACACATACATGACCACAATATCTTGCCTTGAAGCAGTATCCCACGGTTTATTTTCTACTTCATGATATTTTGTTGTAACTAAAAAGAGAAACTGAAAATAAAATCTACAACTAAAATAAATTCAATTTCGAAGCTGGTAACGAGTAAACAATGTTTCAGTGCACAAGCAGATTAAAAATAAATAAAAAACACAAGATAAAAATAAAAGATTATTTCTCCCATGTCTATGCATGAATCCTATAAATAACCGTGTGCCCCAAGACCGAATGCAGACTTCCTCCCTGTAGCAAAATCCCGCCCACAGACCTCAACCAACCAATCATAATACAGAACACCTACACAGACAAGAACATCAACCAATAAAATATGAGAAAACGCACCCATTGACACAAAGCATACCTGTCCCATTCAGAAAACCTTATACACAAGTGCACCAGATGCTAAGGAGCTTGCTAGCAAGCTCCAGTGTAAGAACTACCCTGTGAAAAGTGAGAATGGAGGGCCATTGCCTCAAGAAATAACTTGAAGGCATGAATGGCCATCAGGCACACTAACTTTATCGAAAACTATAATGAGAACATGAAAAATATAGATTGTTTTTTGAATGGGATACAAATGGAAGTACTGGACACAAGATCCTTGCCCCTGAAGACGCCCAAGGTGGGTGAAACGTTGAGCACACCAGGGGATTGTTGTGTTCATTGAAAAAAAGAAAATAAAACTTCAAATTTTAGAAAACAAAGAGCTGTGGCTGGTTGGCTCAAATACTTTGCTTCCTGATTAACATAGTCCGTATTACCAGCCCCGAATAAGAAAACGGAAATACTGGTTTAGAAAAGGGTACCCACTCTACATTCGTCTGCTTCTCCATTCAGAAAACCTGACAGCTGCACTCATTCACTGCAACACAGAATGCTGTGAAGACACAGAATGCTGTGAAGACACACAGAAAGAGAAAATCACCAGAATACCACATAGCATCAACACAGCAATATAAAAATCATTAAAACTCCTTTTGTATAAACCACACACATGATGTGCAGTTGTAAAATATGGCTAATATCTCCATCTGTGAATAGGGACCTCTGGATGCCATCACTCGTGGCTCCACTACGCTCCACCACTCATGATTATCCAGAGGTCCCTCTTCACTCATGAAGACAGTAGCCATGTTCCACTCCAGTCCATCATGTAGCCCCTATATATCTATATATGTGTGTGTGTGTATATATATGTATATATATACACACACACACATATACATACCACACACACACATACCAATATTCTTTATGACAGTAACAAAACAAATCTCTGGTGTAGCCCAATAGACAAATGTTTGTTTTAACAGCACAAGAAATTACAGTACATCTGACAGAATTTCTTCTTTCTGTGTAGCTCTACATTGTTAATGGAAATTACTTACAATATGGGTTCTTAGAAGCAGGACCTATTCTGAATCGGAAGGGGGAAATACTGACCCATATATGTTGCTGAAGGGAAATTTGATTACCTTCAGATGGCTGCCTATAATGTTTTGAGACCGAATGCTGCATTGGTTGAAGTTTTATGCCAAGCCTGTAACATTAGGGAAAGGAGTGGAGGAGGACCATGTGGCCACTCTGCACACTTCTGATGCAGAATATTCTGCTCTTTTGGCCCAGGTAGCTGCCACAGCCCTAGTGGAATATGCTCTGATCAATGTTGGCAGCTCCAATTTTGTGGCCACTTAAGCCTTTACTCTACAGTATCTGACAAACCCTGCCAAGTTAGCCTTGGAAACTTTCTGACCCAAAAGGCACAAAAAGAATGTTAGTGATGGAATACCTCAGATCTCATTTTTATTGTTCTGAGAAGATCACGTTTATGTAAAGAACAGTTACGCACGTACCATAACAATATCTTTGAGAGAATCTATTTCCTTGGACCACACCTTTAGGACAATACCCACATCAGTGCTCGGAACAGACGGAAACTTTTGCTAGCTGGGGGTTGCCCACGATGATGTCACGCATCGGCATCTACATAAATGTAGGCAGCCCCATCTCTCCTCAGTTCCCTACTTGAGAATGTGTTCGGAGGCTCTTTTCTTGGAGAACCAGGATATTATACCAGCCCCTATGATGTCAGGCAGATGCAGGTGCTGAAGAAAGCAACCGTGCAAATTCCCAAGGCAGGCTTGGATACCAAATTCCCCTGCAGCTAATACAAAGGGAGGGTCAGCACGGTCTAAGGGAAGAGAGTCTCTCGAAGATCTACTGTTACTGTAAGTATGTAACTGTTCCATCTTCTTTGAGGATATTGCTTCCCTTAGGCCACACCTCCAGAACAGGTCCCAAAAGTGAACTGGGAGATTGGTGCAGCCTGTGCATGACAGCAGGCCCTGTAAAACAGCAAGGCCAAAGCCTGTACATCTATGAGAAACAAGGTCCATAATGTAATGTTTAGGTAAAGGTGTAGACAGTACTCCAGGTGGCTGCAGCACAGATGTCAGCTGCAGAGACATTTCTGAAGCAAGCAACAGATGTGGCCATGCCCCTTGTGGAATGACCATGAACCATACCAGGCAGTTCCTTTACCATACTTCCTACAACAGAACGTTAACACAATCTACAATGTGCTAGCTATTTATAAACACTGTTTCAAAACATGTACTCCTTAGTGCGAAAAAAACAAAAAGCTGCGAGGACTTCCTGTAGTCCTTAGTGTGTACCTGATAGTATCTTAGGATTCTATGTACATTCAAAGTGTGGAGCAATGCTTCAGCTTGATTGGCATGCTCAGGATAATAAACTAGAAGGTGGATGGTTTGGTTTAATGTGAACTCAGACACGACCCTTGACAAAAACTTAGGATTAGTACGTAAAGACACCCTGGGCCTAATTCTCACAGCTTGCGCCACTTGCCGGTGCACTAGGGACTTTGCATCTGATTCTCTACTCGGTAGGGTCCTAGTGCCAAAGTCCTGCAGCATGCAGCAACTGCAGCTGTGTGCCGAATGACGGCACACCCAAGGGGTTTGCCACAAGCTGTGGGGTGGTCAAGCAGCACTCCTGGAAGGTTAGCAATAGTTAGTAGGCTACTGCAAACAAGCCAGACGTACGTGCTAAGAAATGTACCCTACAGCACACGTATCTTGTAACCATGCTTCATGAAAACAATCTGACAATATGTGCTGATGACTCAAACACTGCCAAAGTGTAACATACTGATATAGGTTTATATATCATATATTGCTATGTTACACTTCTGCAACATTTGAATCATCTGTACATACTGTCAGTTTGGCTTCGTGAAGCACGGTTATGAGAAGGGTAGAAACAAATGCCATGGAAAATGAGATGCTGCGTCAGAGCCGGGCTATCCTGGTAACATACTGTACACTGTGATAGTGCACACATACATTCATCACCAGCCCAGGGAGGGCTCTGGGGGTGACACAAGGACCATTGGACCAGCCCTGGCTGGTCTGAAGGGTGTTTGATTTTGTTGGCACCATCCACTTTACAGAATTTAAAAAAGGGGGATGTGTCATTACCCTGGCACAAGGACCCTTATGCCATGCAGCACCCAATTTTGTGACACAAGGACAGCGAAGCCCCTTTGGCGCAGACAGGCTGTGTTTCAGAATTGCTCTCAGAATACTTTTTGGCGCAAGTCACACCATGTGCCATTCCCTGTGATGCAAGCCCCTTGCGTCATTCGGGGAAGCTTTGAGAATCGGGCCCCCTGTCTTTATGGAAAATCAAATAAGAAGGTTCATGCATATTAGAGCCTGTAACTCCAAAATCCTTCGAGCCGAAGTGACTGCAACTAACAAGCATTTGTCAATGCCGAATGTTTGCTTGCTGGCATTGGCATTGATAGTGTAGACGTCGCAGAGCTGCATAATAGGAATGGCAGCAAAGTATTGAACTGAAGCAACCCCACCACCACCCTGCATAGAGTGACAGGCATTGGGGTGTGCCTCTGGGTCGTCAGGCATAAGGACCACGCCATTTCACCACACCCTACCCTGCAGACACTGACAAGTGTCACGGTGTGCCTTGGGGTCTTTGGCCCTTATGCGCACCCCATTCCATCAGGAAATAAGGTGAGATGGGTGCGGTATAGGAGAATGGGGTGAAGTTTGGGCCCGAAGAGTCCGAGGCAAACCTTGATGCCTCTCACTGGCTGCAGGGTGTGGGTGGGGTGAAATGGTATGAGCATGACAGGCAAGAATCCCAAGTCACACCCTGATGTCTGTCATTCTCTACAGGGTATGCTATGGTCGAAACCCTAACGCCCAGGCATTAAGCAGTATTTTCGGCCCAAATTTTCAACATGGTTTTTGACCCCTCACCATGAACAGAGGCAATATCAGTTTGTTAGCCGAAAACTGCTTTTGCACAGTGACTGTGGCATTTGGCACCACAGGTGCAAAAACACATTCCGAACAGAATGTGAAAAATGACAGCGGTACTGTTCATGGGAAGGTGTAAACAAGCATTTGTCAATGCCGAATGTTTGTTTGCTGGCATTGGCAGTGGTAGTGTAGAAGTTACAGAGCTGCGTAATAGGAATGGCAGTGAAGTATTGAACTGAAGCCAACCCCACCACCACCCTGCAGAGAGTGACAGGCATTGGGGTGTGCCTTTGGGTCGTCAGGCATAACGGCCACGCCATTTCACCACACCCCACCCTGCAGATACTGACAAGTGTCACGGTGTTCCTTGGGGTCTTTGGCCCTTATGCGCACCCCATTCCATATGGGAAACACGTGAGATGGGTGCGATATAAGAGAATGGGTGAACTTTGGGGTCAAGAGTCCAAGGCATACCTCGATGCCTCTCACTGGCTGCAGGGTGTGGAATGGTATGAGCATTACAGGCAAGAATCCCAAGTCACACCCTGATGCCTGTCATTCTCTACAGGTTGACATGCTATGGTTGGAAACCCTAATACCTCAGGCATTCGTTGGTATTTTCACTCCAAATTGTCAACATGTTTTTTTTGTGACCCCACCTCATGAACAGTGGCAATATCAGTTTGTTAGCGGAAAGCTGCTTATGCACAGCAACTACGGCATTTAGCACCACTGGTGCAAAAACATTCCGAACAGGATGTAAAAAATGACAGCTGTACTGTTCATGGGGAGATGTAAAATATGGCAATGTTGCAAATCTGCAGTAAAAATATTAAAAAAAATGGTGAAGTCACGAACGCACATAGAAACTGTGCAACGCACACCCGTAATATAATTAGGTTGGGGATTTTTTTTACTGCAGACTGTCAACTCAGGCATTTTGGTGCCTCCGATCATGAACAGTGTCACTGTGATTTTCTTTATCTGTCCCGAACAATGATTTCCCACAGCGACCACACATCTCTGTGCTGAAAGTGTGAAAACACACTTCGGCCATGTTGTGAAAAATGACAGCTGTAATGTAAATAAGGAAGTGTGGAAAAATGCCACTGGTGAAAATCTGGACTTAAAATATTACAAAGTCATGAATTTACGAGGGTGCATGGAAACTGCGCAATGCTCACTCATAACACAGTCATTTTATGGACTTTTGTCACCAAATTTTCAACATAGCCATTTTAAGACCTCTGCTCATGAACAGTGTAACTGTGATTTTCTTAATCTGCTTTCGCACACCAACAGCACCACTGTGCGCTACATGTGCGAAAACACATTTTGGGCGGCATATGAACAATGGCAGCTGTACTGTTCATAAGGAAGTGTAATAAAATGGCAATGTTGAAAATCTGGAGTGAAACTATTAAATTCGCAAACGTATGAGCATGCATAGGAACTGCGCAACGCACGCTCGTAAAACAGTCATTTTAAGGAATTTTTTCACCAAATTTTCAATCTAGCCATTTTAAGACCTCTGCTCATGAACAGTGTCACTGTGATTTTCTTAATGTGTCCTATACATTGATTTCGCACATTGACTGCGCCATTGGGCGCTACATAGGCGGAAACACGTTTTGGGTGAGATGTGAAAAATGACAGCTGTACTACTCATAAGAAGGTGTGGTAAAATGGCAATGTTGAAAATCTGGAGTGAAAATATTGAAAATTCGCAAACTTATGAGCGTGCGTAGGAACTGCGCAATGCATGCTCGTAAAAGTCATTTTTAGGAATTTTTTCACCAAATTTTTAACATAGCCATTTTAAGACCTCTGCTCATGAACAGTGTCACTGTGATTTTTTTAATGTGTCCAGACATTGATTTCTCAAGACACCGACCGCTATTGTAGCCATATGAGCGGAACACATTTTGGGTGAGATGTGAAAAATGACAGTTATACTACTCATAAGAAGGTGTGGTAAAATGGCAATGTTGAAAATCTGGAGTGAAAATATTGAAAATTCGCAAACTTATGAGCATGCGTAGGAACTGTGCAACACACGCGCGTAAAACAGTCATTTTTAGGAATTTTTCCACCAAATTTTCAAAACAGGCTTTCTGATAGCCCACCTTATGAACACTGGCAGTGTTGTTTCGTTAATTATTCCAGAAGGTGATTTCGCACAGTGGCTGCGAAATCACCCTTCAGGCCCGAGTAACGCCATGACAGTGACAGCATTCATAAGGGGTCCCAAAAACCCCATGTTGAAAATTTGGTGCAAAAATTCAAAAAAATGCCCAAGATATGCAGCACAGTTGAAAAAAATCCATCTATTACATTATACAGCTTACCGGCATTTACTTAGTTCGCGGTTGGCTTTGAAGAGTGCAGACGGGTTCCCGGTCCACCGAAGATCATTGCGCCGGACTCCGGAGGTAAGTATGGGGTAAGGGTGTGTGTGGGGAGGCAGGGTGCGCAGTGGGTGGGTGCAGGTGGGGGCAGGGAGACTGCGAGGGACTGTTTTTTAATTTACAGTTTTTTTTCTTTTTATTACTAAGACGACGTGGGGCGTTTGCCACACTGGGGTGGCTCCCAGAGTGGCAGCTGGAAAGGCTGTTTGGGGGGCTGGAGCCGATGGGATTGGGCACCCTCGGCCATACGGGCTTGTGCCACGCAGGGTGGGCTCCAGCGTGATAGCTGTAAGGCTGTTGGGGTTGGAGCGATGGGGGATTGGGCACCTCCTCGGCTAAGGACATGTGCCACGCTGGGGTGGGCCCAGTGTGGCACCAGGAAAGCTTTTGGGTGGAGCCGACGGGCACTGGGCAGCCCCGCCGGCTATACAGTATGTGCTTGGGGGGTGGCACGCATCAACGCATATGCGGCAAGTGCAGTTGAGGGGGGGGGAGCTCTGCTCACTGAAGTGGAGCTCTCCTTTCAACTGTATGCCATTGCATTTTCAGCTGTCATAGAGAGCTGGAGCAGTGATTGGCGACCGCGCCCGCAAACACACTGACTGAACTGGAAGAGGCTGACACACCTCTGGAAAACTCGGATGATGGCACTATGTTTCTTGCACATGTGTGCAAGCAAACATAAAAATAACTCTTTCCATGAAAGGAAGTGTAGGCTGCAACTCACGGCTAGCACCAATGCAAGTTTCTCAAGCACATAATTAGGTCCCATGAGGTGACCAAACTGTGAATGGGAGGTTTCATATGCAGAATACCTCTCAAAAAGGTATGGGAGACCGCTAATTGGGCTACTGTAAGCCCATCAGAAGGGGCATGGAAAGCTGATATATTTGCCAGATACACTTTCAGTGAGGAATACTGCAGACCGAAGTCAGACAGTGACAGCAAGTATTCCAGCACCACACTGATCGGACAGGTAAATGGGTCCACATTCTTGGAAGTGGCTTACAAAGTGAAGTGCTTCAACTTCAGATAGTACATATGTCTGGTGGAAGGCTTTGTGGCCGCAACCAGTACATCAGCAACTTTTGGTGACACCCCAAGTCATGCTATGGCTATGTCTTCAGGACCCATGCATGCAGGTGCAGGGGACTTGAGGTCCAGATTGACCAGAGCCCCCTGTCCTGTGACAACAAGCCTCTGCACACAGGCAAGGGTATTGGAGGTTCCACTGCTAGTTTCTTGCAGCAGTGGATATCATATTTGTCAAGGCCACAGAGATTCAGCGAGGGTCGAACCCTCCATCTGTAGCTTCAGTAACACTCTCTGTATTAACAGAATGGGTGGAAATTCATACAGTCAAGAGAGGGACATTGCATCTCACCAAAAATCTCCCTTGCCCTGGTGCAAGTGAGCAGAAACATCGCAGTTCTGTGTTGTGTGGGGACACAAAAAAGTCCAATTCTAGGTGACCCCACCTTGTGAAAAGGTCATCCACCACAGAAGTCAGCAGTTTCCATTCGTGTACCTTGAACTGTGACCTGCTTGGCTGATCTGCTAAGACATTTTGGCCACCTGGGAGATGAACAGCTGATAACTCCAGGCCATGTTCTAGCATCCAATACCACACTCTCATTGCTTCCTGACACAGGGGATAGGAACTAGTCCCTCCCTGTTTGTTTATGTAATGCATGAAGAATTTTTATGTGCAGTTTGGCTTCCATCTGGGTCCAAGATCCTTGGGTATGATAAGGGCCCAGGTGTGCTCTCCGCTTGGATCCTGTTGCACCTGAGGGGAGAATGTGAGTAGAAGTTTGTATCAAGAATGGCACGCCCCTCTAGAGGTTGTTGCGGTCCATCCACCACCTCAGTATTTTGCATAAATGGGATGTGACAAGTACCTTTTGGTCCATGTTGTCCATCAGTTGGTCCCACTGCACTCTCAGTGTCCACTGTGGTATCCGCATATACAAGTGAGCCAGTAGCACAGTCACAAGGACAACTGCCATGAGTCCCAGCAGGCACAAAAACGTCCTGACTTAGACATACTGGCTGCTGTACACCAGCTGCACCTGAGCCATGACGCGTTCTGCCCTGTCCAAGCATAGGAATGCTCTGCCCTGTGCTGTGTCCAGGACTGCATCTATATACTGCAGCCCCTGGCAAGAGGATAGAATGTGTTTGAGCTGGCTCCTGGATCTGGCTTTCAACAGCCAATCTTCCAGGTATGCAGAGATATTGAGACCTTTCCTACGATGTGCTGCTGCCACTACAGCTGAGCATGTGGTAAAGACCTGAGGCACAAAAGACAAGCCAAAGGGCAATACTCTGAACTGGAAGTGCTCCCCTTCCAGGACAAATGCATCCTTCATGTCCAGGAAGCAAATCCAGTCCCCTGTTTGCAATAAGGGAATCAGATTCTGCAGGGCGACCATGCAAAACTTCTTATATTAGATGTAGAAGTTTAGGTCTAGCAGGTTTAGCAAAGGCCTGAGATCTCCTATCCATTTGGGGATCAGGAAGTATCTGGAGTAAAACCCTTTGCCTTTCTGGTGTGCAGGTACAGGTTCTATGGCATGCTTGACTTGTACCTCTTCTTTCAACAGGGATGGATGTCCTGAGGATAAGCTGAAAGAGACGCAGGATGCTCTAGAGGGGTATCTAGCAACTTCAAAGCATGCCTCTTTGCAATTATCTACAGGATCCATTTTCCTGTAGTAATCTTCATTCATTCTGTTGGATAAAAGGAGAAGTGAAACCCACCACCACCTCCTTGCAGCTGAAGTGGTTTGGGGGAAATCCTGCATAAGTCATGCTGAGCCAGACGGCCTGGCACCACCGGCTTTGGAATGGGCTCCTAGGGGAAGGGGATGGGGCAAGGCTCCACCACCCTTCCCTTGGACTTGCTGATGGTATGCTTGGTGGCCACCTTTGACAGCATGTTGGCGAAGGGATTCTCTACCTGTACCTCCATCAGGTGTAGGGCACAGGGGCTTCACTGACCTCAAAATCATTCTTGAGGTTTGTAGGCTTTCTCAAAGCCTCTTCTACGTGATAGCCAAACAGTCTGGTGCCTCAAATGGAGTATTCAGCACTGTTTGTTGCACATCAGTTGCAAACTAGTCACTCTGAGCCAAGAATACCATCTCATACAAACACAAGTGGCAGCTACCCTGGTATATGCATCTGAAACATCATAGGCCGAGCATAGGTGTTTTCCCACCTCAGTACCTACATTTACATTTTTCAGTAACTCCTCCTTGGCTGTGCCTCCTGGAGGGGCCTGAGTTGCAGCTCTGGCAGCTTTCCATAGGCTGTTCTGATACTTGATCATGTGAGACTGATAGTTGGCAATGCTTAGGACTAGTGAGGCAGAGATGTAGGTTCACTGGCCCACTACATCCAGACTTCTGGATTCCTTATCAGGTGGCAGGGCACATGTATGCCTTGGTGCCCTGGATCTAGCAAGGGGAAACCACAACGATCACAAAATCAGATTTTGGCTGGTTGGCATAATAAGGCTTGGCACCAGGGGCAGGGTACTGATTGTCAGGCTTTCTAGTGACAGCTGGTATGGTATCTAGCTTATACCAGGCAGCCAAAATGGCATCCTCTAAGGCAGGATAAACTGAAGGTATAGTGACGGAGGAAGTGCAAGGCACCTCCAAAAACTCCAACAAAATCTTTTAGAAGAGTCCTCTTCTGCTCCTGCAAACCACATAGCAGTTTACATTTGCTGCATCCTTGTCTGAAAAGTGGGGCCTTCAGGAGGAGATCTGGGTGTGTACACCACAGAATCCTCACTGCAAGAGGACACATTTGAGCTGGAACATGGAGTATAACGTTCCTCTTCATATTCCCCCTCCTCTTCATAATCCTCCTCCTCCATTATAAGGTCAGGATTATATTCCTACTCCCCACTGACATCCCAATCAGTGACGGGAATGGAGGACCTTGCTGGTGACTCCACAGGCCTTTGTTCAATAGGCACTCATTGTGTACCAGTCAAACGAGTCCACAGGGTTTGTGACACAATAACCTCAGTCGATGGCAGTGCAATTTGCAAAGGTAAGCCTGGCAAAATGCACATCATATCTGAAAATGACATCAGCACTGCCTAAGTGTCGACAACACCCTCCAGGGGTTGCAACCAATGGTGTCGACAACGGGCCTGCCCCCCAATGACAACGGTGACATGGTAGGTACAGCAGAGCCTAAGCAAAGCCCCAATGTTGGTGTCTGGTTGGGGAGTCGGGGTTGGGGGGGCTGTCATCACCGCTGTTGGGGTGGACGATGACGGCGCAGGTTCAGTTGGTACAGGCTACAGCGGTGACCTGGACCTTGCCATGGAAGTTTTGATCTAGTCTCATCCTTATGCTTATGTCCCGACCACAACCAGCAGTTTTTCATGGTATTGTACTTCGATGACCGTGACTTGGTTGAGGGGGCTGGCAATGCATCCTTATGAACCTGGGATTTTTGCAAGGCTGCTTGAGTTTTTTTTCTAACAAAACCTCTGGAGTGCCTTTTTTCCGTGTTGCATTGTTACTTGGTTGAAGCCCTGAAAAATCTCAAGTCCTAACATTGTGAGAGGCCTAAACAGCAGACACACACATCATGGGGTGTTGTCCTTGTATATTTTTTCACCAAAGTTGCACTAGCAGAACAACGTCTTTGGTTTTGGCAGCATACAGTAGTCGAGGACATCATTAACATTATTAGTGATTTCTTTATAGAAAATAATAAAACAAAAGCTAGACATATTCGTTTCCACAGGAGGTCCACTGAGTACAGTCGATGGCGGGAAAAGAACTGAGGAGAGATGGGGCCGCCCACGTTTATGTAGCCGCTGATGAGTTATGTTGTCATGGGTGGCCCCTGGCTAGCAATCCCTGTGGTCCTAGCACTGACGTGGGTATAGTTCCAAAGGTGTGGCCTAAAGAAAGATATCTTCAAAGAAGATTTCCTTTTTCTTTAGGATTATCTTGTCTGTGGAAAGCAGGAAGGAAAGTGTAACCTCTTGGTTAACATGAAAAGAAGTGAGATCCTTTAGAAGAAAAGCAAGAACTGTCTGTAGAATTACCTTGTCCTTATGCAGAACACATGGGCCCCTGCAAGACAGGGCCTAAAGCTCACCAATATGTATTACACAGCAGACAGAAAACCTTGTAGGGGGGATCTCCTCAGGGATGGAAGATAAAGGCTCAAAAAGTGGATTGTGAGAGCTGAAAGAACCGCATTCAGGCCCCACAGGGAACTGGATCCTGGGCTCCTCAGGCTTGCAGGCTCAAAGGCAGACTGGTCCTACCTATATGAGGCTTCTGATGTAAATCTAGCAACTGACTTCTTTACCTCCGTGTTCACTGAACTGCAGGACAAATGTGCACCATTCACTAGGAGAAGGGTTCGAGCCGCTGTCTCCAAATGGTTGGATCACCCATTGCTAACTAAAATCTCTGAACTTGACAAGTAATGGAATGAGTTTAAAGTCTCCTCCTCCCCCAATGAACTGGTCTGCCTACAGGACCCTGCATAATGTCTGCAAAAGAGCGATCAGAAATAAAAGCTCTCATTGCACGTTACTTTTTTTAATTCCACTCCCCCAAACCCGACTTTTCTGGAAGCACATCAAAAAGATGTTAGGTCAGTTAGTAGATCATGGTTTTGAATGGTGCAAACTGCAACACCATAGCCAATGCCATCAAGTGTTACTGCTGTGACCGCTCCTTCTACGCCCAGACCTTCTCCGACATGCTTTCTTCTACATCTAGTGGAGATACCTTCTTCAAGGCCCCCTGAAACTACTAAACAGACTCCTTTTTATTTTAAATGGGTCAGCTCTGCTGAGACTCTTAGACGTCTTTTGGAGATCCCCATTTCTAAATCTGCAGGCTCGATGGTATACAGCCCAAACTCCTTAAGACTGTTGCCAAGGAGATTGCTAAATTAATCAACTTATTCCTTGAGACTGATGTAGTGCCTGACCTATGGAAAACCTCTCATGTTCTTCCTGTTTTTTAAGAAAGGGGACCACAAAATACTAAATGATTATAGGCCCATTGCCATCCTTCCTGCTCTGAACAAATACCTGACCTCACAACTCACTAATTACCTCTCCACCTACGACCTCCTATCCCCTGCACAACATGGCTTCTGAAGAGGTCACAGCACCACAACTGCCATCCTCACCCTAACTGATGGTATGCTTCAGCGATGAACACTGGTAGCCTCACTGGTGCTATTTTTATCAATCTGACGAAGGCTTTTAATCTTGTTTATCACTGTTTTGTAACCATCTGGCAAACAGATCTGAGAGTCTCAAATATGGAATCTCCCACTCTGATACTGCCCCAACGCTGACGGGTGTTCCCCAAGGCTCTATCTTAGGTCCACTTTCATTTGCTCTATGCATAAACTCCACAAACCAAAGCTTGTCTCACTGCTCTATCATTTCTACTCTCATCATCTGGTCCTTTATACCAGCTCCAGAAGTACTGATCAAATAAACCAGTACTTAATGTGTGACCTGCTATCTGTGCATACTTGGTTGTCTGCAAACAAACTAATTCTAAATGCACTAAAATGCAGTCCATGCTGTTCGGTACATCTCCCAGATTAAGAACATGCCCGTTTCTTCTATCTATTGCTTATCGTGGCAGTACCTTAGTCCCCTCAGTCTCCTCCTTCACATACCTTGGAGTCACACTCTACCCCTCACTAGTTTTTCCATCACACATCATGGGAATCTGCAAATTAGTTAATTCCATACTGGGTGTTTCTTTGAAAGTGGGCTATCGGCCCAGTGGCATAGAGGGCTGAGGCGCTGGCGCGTTACCTCCAACCACGCCGGCAACCTGGGTTCGGGAACGGACCCGGGAAGCCGTGGGTCAGCAGGGGTAGGATAGGATTGAGCGTCAGGAGGGACTGCTCTCCTATCCTGGGGTGGGTTTGGAGAACACATCACTCGGCAGTGGCCCCCAGTGGAGACTGGAGGCACTACATGAGCGACGCAGTGAAGGGGACCTAGAAAATGGAATGTCACTTGCGGCCGCCAGACGGCTTTCTATCCTTGATGCCTCCAGTGCCTGACAAACTTCCTTCCTCAGCAGCACCCTTGGGCCCCATTGAGAAAAGTGCTGGAACTCCCACCAGTGCCTCCAAGGAGAGGGACCCACCTCAAGGGTTATGTCCAGGATATCCCAGGATGGCTGCAACATGGGGATCGGAGAGCTCGGGCAGGGCCAGCGGGGATCAAAGAAGGACTTGTTGGAGCCCGAAGGAGTGGGTTCACCAAGTAAGAGGAGAGGAAGAAAAAAAAAAAAAAAGAAAGAAAAAGAAAGTGGGCTACAACCTTACTCCACAAGCTCGCCATGCCATCACCCACAGGATGCTCCTCCCCAAGCTCCTTCATGGTGTCCCTGTTTTCTCAACTGTCTCTAAGGCTACTCTCATCAGGAGAGATGTCACTTACAACAATATTTGTCATTTAGCATCAGCATTTCACCAGCTCACTCATCACTTTTCTCTTTATGACTGGCTAGGCTGGCTACCCCCGTCCTTCTTATGGGATCTTTGTTTTAGGGGTGTAATCTTTAACACTACACATAGTGGACTGCCCAATTCCCTTGCCACATTTCTCAAACCAGTAATCAGCGTCTACCCCTTGAGGTCAGGTGACAGAGTCCTACTAACGGTCTCTAAGATTAGAACACGCACTGGTGAATCGTCCTATGCCTATGCAGCCCCTAAGCTTTGGAACTCCATACCACCTGAATTTTGTCTCTGACCCCAGTGCTTACCCTTCTCCTTAGGTATCATGATTATCTCCTTAGCTTGGCACACTCCTCTTGCCACTGAATCTAAGCAATCTCTGTATGACACCCATATATGTTTATGTGTAATTAGTGTTAACATACAGTATTAGCATGGTACTTAAACATCCTTTGTGTAGTTCTATGTGGATGGATACTGTTCCTAAATGTTCCCCTACTAAGATACATCCTTTGTGTAACTCTATGTGGATGGATACTGTCCATAAATGTCCCCTTACTGTGATACAATGTTTAAGATATTTCTTCCTTCCCTTGTGCATTGTACAACAAAGTATTAATATGTTATTCTACTTTATGCAACTCTTCGAATATTTTACATACCATTTACCATATTTTGATGAAATCGATTGCCTCACTTTGCATGTACTTCCCATCAGTGAAGCAATGCCATGTTTCATGTTTCCTCATCTCACTGCCTAATGTATTACAATGTATTCTACTGTATCTATCGCCATGCACGGAATCTTTTATGTAATCTCCGGGGTCATACCTGAAAATAGGCATTTATTGCCTAGTGTGCTTAACTTGTAAACAAAAACTTAATTACTGCTTATTGTTGATTTCTCTTGGTAGCAGGCTGATTTTTTTTTCACTTCTTATAAGGGGCTAACAGGGAATTGTTTGGGGGCTGTTGAAAATGTGACAGCTATTTTGGTGTGATTTAAGTGAGGCTGTTATTTCCTTGCTGTTTTTACTTACTGTTGAAAATCTGAAATCAATTTTGGTGTGCTTTTAGTGGGGCTGTTATTTCTTGGCTGTTTTTACTTGCTGTTGAAAATTTTAAACCTATTTTGGTGTGATTTAAGTGGGTCTGTTATTTACTTGCTGCAAATTTTTGCCCACCCTCCCACTCTGCCCCACTGTTAATTAAATGCCCCGTTAAATCTGATTGATAGGAGCGAAGCACAGGGAACAGCAGGGGCTGTGGAATAGGAGGGGCATAAGGGGGAGTAAGCCCACCCTAGGCAAAACAAATTGAAGTAATGTAGAAGTGCAGTCGACTTGGGAGCTACCGTAACGTAAATTACAAAAAAGCAAACAAAAAAAACTGGCATCAAGTAATAATACTTCCAAAAAAAAAAAAAAAACACAGGGACCTAGAAGGAGAGCTACATGTTTAGGGGGAACTAGGAGGAGGGCTTTAGAAACAGACAACTAGTGTAATTACACAAATAGTGTATAAGTGCAGAATAATGAAGGGAGTGGTGCAATGCAGTGGGTGCGGGGCAGCCATATTCAGAGACAGCTTCTGTACGCTGAGGTGCTGCCCCAACTGGACTGTGGGATGAGGTAGCCAGACTTAGATGAGAGGTAAACTGGGTCAGGAGTACTTTTGCCCCCATCCAGAGACCACCCAGTCCAACGCCACTGTCTCAAGGGATGCCAAGAACGAGGAACACTTGGACAACAGTGGACTCGAGGAGGGTTAGGACAGTCAGGCAGAGGCACATCCCAAATCCTATTCCACTCCAGAACTCATATGCTGCACTGGCAAATGGAGAAAACCAGACAGCGGCATCCGGAGAAGTGGAAGGGAAGGATGTGGAGGTCAACCGAGGAGGTGTCCTCAGTGGTGGGAGCAGTGGACCCCAGAGGAGTAGGAAGCAAATCCTGTTGGGGGACTCTATCATATGATGACTGAGCTAGGAACATGCAAGGGGAAGGACAGGGAGGTGAGGTGCCTACCAGGTGCCACAGCATGGAGAGATGGGGAGATCCTGGGGATTGCCAGGAAGGCAAGACGAGAGGGAGAGCTGGATGTCATTATCTACCTAGGAACTAATGACCTGGCAAACCGGGAGCCCAAGGAAGTTCAGGAAGAGTTCAGAAAATTAGGGAGGGATCTCAAGCAAGTAGCTACATCCATCACCTTCTCAGAAGTACTACCTGTGAGAGGAATGGGAGAGCATAGGAGCGCATGCACCAGGAACATTAATGCATGGCTGAAGAACTGGTGCTGCGAGGAAGAGTTTGGACTCACTGGTGACTAGGGATCCACCTGGAGGGATGGGGGCTTGTTCAAGCCTGATGGCCTGCATCCATCCTAGAGGGGAATCCAAGCACTCAAGGAGTATTTAAACTAGCTGCAGGTCAGCAAGGAGGGTACCTAACTGACCTCCCCCAATATCTAGCAGTGGAACCAGAGAACAAGAGGAGGCGATATCACTACAAGCAGTGTGCAAAAGATGGAGATAGGCACCCAAAGGGTAGATAGGCAGAAAAAGGACAAAACACAATGGAAGGGCAGACAGCAGAGAGAACCAGGGATAAAGGACAACCAGGGAGGGGACTGGAGTAGAACAGCAAAACAGACCAGGGAGGTCACATCATGAAAAGCCTTGTGTGCCAATGCCAGGAGCCTTAGCAACAAGATGGAGGATCTGGAGGCTGCCATGGCACAGTCGGACCTGGACACTGTGGCCATCACAGAGACCTGGTGTAATGATAACTACGACAAGGAAATGGTCATAGCCGGCTACAACATATTCAGAAGAGACAGGGCAGGCAGGAAGGGAAGAGGAGTAGCACTTTATGTGAAAAATGGCATAAAGGCACAAAGATCCAGGAGGAACAAAATGGGGGGGTGATGGAGAGATACTGTGGGTTAAGCTGGAAAGGAAAACGGGGTCAGCCATCTGCACAGGGGTGGTCTACAGACCACCAGCCCAGGAGGAAGAGACAGATAGGAAGTTAATGCTAGCCATCCAAAGGATGGTGGACAAGGGAGAGGTGGTGCTGGTTGGTGACTTCAATATTCCAGATGTGGACTGGAGCCTCCCAGCAGCAGCATCAACTAGGAGCAGATTTATCCTGGACTCCTTTCAGGGCGCCTTCCTTAAGCAGCTGGTCATGGAACCAACTCGGCAGAAGGCAATACTGTACCTCGTGCTCACATACTGGGACAGTGTGATAGGGTAACAGTGACCACCAGTCATTGTGGTTTAAAATCACAGAAGCAGCAGAACAAAACCGCTCAAAAACACGTATCCTGGATTTTAGGAGGGCAGATTCTGGGAAAATGGAGACACAGAAACATAGACTTTGATGGCAGATAAGGACTGCTTGACCCACCTAGTCTGCCCACTTCCCTACCTAATGGATAAGCTGCAGATCCCAGTTAACTAACAGCCTACTTCTTCCTACCCCCATCACAACTTCCTTGTGTCTGTCCCATGCATTCTTGAATTCCCCCACTATTTTTGACCCCACGACCACCTCAGGAAGGCCGTTCCATGCGTTTACCACCCTCTCTGTGAAAAAATACTTCCTTACATTGCCCCTGAGAAGCCCCCCCATCTTCAAATTGTGTCCCCTTGTTCTTGCACATCTCTTTTTCTGAAAGATCCTACCCTCTTGGACTTTGTTGATTCCCTTGAGGTACTTGAAAGTTTCTATCATGTCCCCCCTCTCCCTTCTTTCCTCAAGGGGATACATATTAAGTTCCTTTAGTCTCTCCTCATATGGCTTCTGTTGCAGACCCTGCATTATCATAGTTACTTTCCTCTGGACAGCCTCCATCCTGTCTATGTCCTTGTGGAGATGGCGTCTCCAGAACTGCACGCAGTACTTCAGATGGGGTCTTACCAACTGTCTGTACAGCGGGATAACAACTTCCTGTTTTCTACTGGTGATACCTCACCCTAAACATCCCAGTATCCCCACAGCCAACCTTATTGCCTTCTCACATTGCTTGCTTACCTTTATGTCATCTGATATTACCATGCCCAGATCCCTTTCCATTTGTGTTGTTAATACTGCCCCCCCCCCTCACCCCACACTGTGTACTCTTGCCCTGGGTTTTTGTTTCCCAGGTGCATTACTTTGCACTTCTTTGCAGTGAATCTATGCTGCCATACTTTTGACCATTCCTCCAACCTTGCCTAGTCCCTTCTCATCCTTTCCACCCCCACCCTGAGTATCAACCCTGTTGCAGATCTTTGTGTCGTCTGCAAAGAGGCATACTTTTCCTTCCAGTCCCTTTGCAATGTCACTTATAAAGACATTAAAAGGGACCAGACCCAGTACTGAACCCTGTGGTACCCCACTAGTGACCCCCTGTCTTCGGAGTACCTTGAAAGAAGAAAGTACAGATACATAATAACTTACCATAACAGTAGATCTTCGAGAACAGTTCTTGCAGCAGGTTATACCATTAGGACTGAAGCCAGCAGGCACCAGGACCACATGGAAAAATTCTAGCTAGCAGTATCCAGCAGGGAACCACCCCCGACGTTGGCCCCTCCCTCGATGTCAGGCATCACATAAAAGGGGGCGGTCCCCCAGCATCCCCAGTTCTCCTGCCGGAGACTCCCGACCCAAAGGCGACATTCTGAAGGGGAGACCAAGGATCCGCTTCCAAAGGAAGGTTTTTAATAGGATGGCATCAAAGACGCTGTAGCCTAGAAACTAAGTCAGAAGACTCAACCTCCAGAGGGGAAGGTGGAAGGGAAACTACCTGCTGCAAGAGCTGTTCTCGAAAATCTACTGTTACGGTAAGTTCTAGCGCAACTGTACTATCTTACTTTGAGAAACAGCTCTTGCAGCAGGTTACAACATTAGGACTGATTCCCAAGTAGTTAGGGAACTATTTCCTTATTGGGAGGAGGACAGGAGAGATGTGGATCAGATTTCAGGACAAAAGTCCCTGAAGGACTGCCAAGCTGAAACCTGCTCTGTGCCTAAAGGCAATATCCAAACTGTAATGCCTGATGAAGGTGTGTACAGTACTCCAGGTTGCTGCTGCACAGATGGCTGACGTAGAGACGTTCTTGAGCACCACGCAGGAGGCAGCCACCCCCCGTGGAGTGACCTTTTACCGGTCCCAGTAAAGGTTTGTTGCACTTCTGGTAACAGAACGAAATACATTTCACTAGCCATCTGGAGAGTGACTGCTTAGACACAGGTGCACCTTGCATTCGGTGTGCGAAAGAAACAAAGAGCTGGTCTGACTTGTGATGGGATCTGGTTCTAGCCAGATAGTATCTGAGGCCCTATGTACATCCAGGGTGTGTAACAGGGATTCTCCTCTGTTAGAATGACTGGGGTAGTACACCAGAAGGTCTACATCCTGGTTGAGTGTGACAGCCTAGACTACTTTGGGAAGAAACTTAGGATTTGTCCTTAAGGACACCCTGTCCTTGTGAAAAACCAAATAAGGATCTTTGCACATAAGCGCATGAAGCTCAGAAATTCTTCTGGTAGAAGTAACAACAACTAAAAATAGCACCTTCCAGGCGAGGAGACACAGCTTGCAATCCATGGCTGGTTCAAAAGGAGGCAGTGTAAGCTGCTCTAGGACAAAGAGGAGATCCCAAGGTGGAATCGGGTCTTTGATTGGAGGTCTCAAATGTAGGATGCCGTGTAAGAAAGTGCAGGAAGCCTCTAGTTGTGCTAGAGACCTGTGACCTACCGGTGAATGGTATGCCAAAATGGTGCGGAGATGTACTTTAATGGAGGAGCAGGGAAGCCCTGCCTCATAGAAGGATAGGAGGAATCTAAAACTGACCTCTCTGAGCAGTTCAATGGGGTCAGTCCATGAGCTTGAGCCCAAGTGCAATATATGAGCCACTTCATAGCGTAGGTGGCATGAGTGGAGGGCTTTCTGGCCACCACCAAAACGTCTGCAACATCCTGAGAGCCAGTTTCTCATGACAGGAGTCTATGGGAATAGAGCCCCCTGTGCAGTAACATGTGGGTCTGGGGATTAAGTCCCTGGCCTCAGGTATGAGAAAAAAATTGAAAATACTCCTTAAAAGCCCAATCAACAATGGACGTCAGGTGCGACAGACAACATACGAACATATGAAATTTGCCAGCAAATAAAGGCCCAGAGGTCTATCGTCTGTTCGAATGTGCAGCTAGCACCCCTTATCTGCAGCTGCCCCCTCTTCCACCCTTCCCCTTCATTAACCCTCCCCCTTGTCCTGTCCCATCCTCATTTGAAGCAGTCCACTGTTCTACTGCATACCACTTCAGCAGGTAACGCATTCCACCCAGCCATCACCCTCTCTGTAAAAAAGTGTCTCCTCATCTCCCTCCTGAACCTTCCTCGCTCCAGTCTCATATCATGGCCCCTGGTGGCCCTCCCCTCCCTTATTTGAACAGCCCCTCTGTACCCGTCTTGTTTATTCCTTTCATGTATTTAAAGGTTTCAATCATGTCACCCTGTCCTCCTCTCCTCCAGTGAGTACATGTTCAACTCCTTCAACCTCCTCTCGTATGATAAGTCCCCAGCCCCTTGATCATCTTTTGTCACTCACGCTGCACCCCTCCAGTAACTTAATGTCCCTCTTCAGATACGGACGCCAGTACTGCACGCAGTACTCCAGGTGTGGTCTAACTAATGACCCATACAGTGGCAGAATCACCTCCTCCCTCCTCGAGGATATACCCTTGCAATACAACCCAGCATTTTGTTGGCCTTGCAGCTGCCTTCCTACATTGTGCCGGTTGTTCACTGACCCTGTAATGAGCACACCCAGATCCTTCTCCTCCTCTGTCTGGGCTAGCTGCACTCTCTAGCTGGTAACTCCTCCTTGGGTTCTTCATCCCAAAATGCAGCACCTTGCACTCTTTGGCATTAAAGCCCAGTTGCCAGGTGTCTGACCAGGTTTCAAGCTTTGCCAGATCATCCTGCAACCCCTGCCATCCCCCTAGGTCATCCACCACCGCGCCTACCTTGGCATCATCAGCAAACAGACTGATCTTGCTCTTGATGTCCCATGATATGTCTGCAATGAATATCCCAAACAACACTGGTCCCAACACTGAGCCCTGTGGAACACCGCTCGTCACTGCCCTTGGGTGTGAGAGCTCCCCACCCACCACCACCCTCTGTTGCCTTCCCTGCAGCCAGTTTCCTACCCATCTCACCAGCTTTGCACCCGCCCCTGTGCCTACTAACTTCCTTCCCAGCCTTCCATGTGGCACTGAGTCGAATGTCTTACTGAAGTCCAGATACAGGACATCCACTGCATGGCCCCTGTCCAGTTGCCTAGTTACCCAGTCATAGAACTCGACCAGGTTGGTTTGGCAGGATCTGCCACGTATAAAGCCATGCTGTCTGCTGTCCTTTGGCCTCTAGGAGGGCGACCAGCATCTCCTTCAGGATAGTCTCCATTAGCTTACCCACGATGGATGTGAGGCTCACTGGTCTATAGTTTCGGTTCATCCTTGGGGCCACTCTTGTGGAGGGCACCACATGAGCCATCCTCCAGTCCTGAGGTACACACCCTAATGTAGTGAGGCATTAAATAGGTCTGCCAAAGGTCCTGCAAGGACCTCTGCCAGCTCCTTCAGTACCCTGGGGTGGATGCCATCTGGGCCTGGCACCTTGTCCACCCTCAGTGCCTTCAAACCCTCTCGAACTCTGCCTCCATGATTTCCCATCTGTCACCACTTCCCCTGCTTCTGCCATTTCTCCCACCTTGGTGTACCCCCCTCTTCTCTTTAGTAAATATTGAGCAGAAGTACTCATTTAGTGCTTCCACCTTATTGCACCTGCTTCCACCCAACCCCTCCTTCCTAATCCTTATTATGTGGTCCTTACAGCTCCTTTTCTCCCTGATGTACTAAAGAGTCCTTCTCCCCTTCTTAATGCCTTGTGCCAGCCTGAGTTCCGTAGATGCTTTGGCTCCCCTACGTCCTTGTCACCTCCTTCGATTCTGTCAAGTACTCCTCCTGTCCTCCCCCCCCTCCCTGTTTTCTTGTACTTCCAAAGGCAGCTCTTTCCTCCTTACCTTTTCCATGACCTCCTTGCTCAACCAGATCGGTTTCTTAGCCTTAGCCTTCTTGCTCTGGGCTTTGCAGCAGGTTTGGTTACCTCCACTATCCCCAGCTTTATGAGCTCCCACCTCTGGTTAGTGTCCATACTAGATTGAATTCTGGCCAGGTACCTTTTACCACTTCCCCATCCTCCCAAAGTTGGTCCTCCTGAAGTCCAGCACTATTGTGCCAGATTCCACTCCTTCCTTGCCCATATCAATGTGAGCCATACTGAGCAGTGGTCACTCCCTGACAGCGGTTCCTCCACTGTAAGTTCTCTCACAAAGTCCCCATTTGCCAGCACAAGGTCAAGGGTATTTCCTAACCTGGTTGGTTCACTGACCATTTGCAGCAGGAAGCTGTCCTGAAGGCATCCAGCAGTACCTGCTCCTTCTGTTCCTGGTTGTTGGGTGCTCCAGTCCACCCTGGCATGTTGAAGTCCCCCACAATCACCACACTACCCTTCTCACAGGTCCTCCTGATCTGTCCCGCTAGTTCCCTGTCTAACTCCTCTGTCTGAGATGGTGGCCTGTACACCACTCCCATTCTAAGAATCCTATTCTTGGAATCCTGGATTTGCATCCAAAGTGACTCCGTACTACCCTCCTCCCCTTCCTCCCTTACACACTTCAGTCCTTCCTTCACATATAGTGCCACCCCCTTTCCCAATCACCCTGTCCCTATGAAATAACCTGTACCCTGGTACAGACAGGTCCCAGTCATTGTATTGGGTGGCCCATGTTTCCGTGATGGCTGCAATGTCCACCTCTCCCTCTGCCATGAGAACCTGTAACTCTGCAGTTTTCCTCCCAAGGCTCCTAGCATTAAGGGTAACCACCTTCCACCCTTTCCCCCTCCTCCCATCCTGCCCTCCTTTCCTAGCATCACCAACAGTACTTGCCATTTGTCCTTTGTCACTGTTATGGGGGGTAAGCTCATATGGTTTCCCAACCTGTGGTCTCTGCATATCTCTTCCCCAACTGCCACCCCCACTCCTAGTTTAAATTCCCAACTTCCTCTATGTACTCCTCCATCCTCTGTTTCAACACTTTCTTTCCCTCCTCACTCAAGTGTAGTCTGTCCTTGGCATAGAGACTACTGTCCTCCCAGGTCCCTCCCCACCCCCAACAGCCCATACCCTTTAGCACAACACCAGGTTCTTAGCCATCCGTTAAATTCCTCTATTCTCAGCTTTCTTGTTGTGCTTGCCTTTGGCACAGGAAGTATCTCTGAAAAAGTTACTGATCTTCCTGCCCCCTCACATAATTGTGCTAGTTCCTCAAACCTCCTCTGGACTGCATCTACTGTCTTGTCAGCCAGGTCGTTTGTCCCAAGATGTATAATTAAATGAGGCTTGTCCCTACCCCTTCTAGCATATTTCAGAACAGACTGTCCCACCCTTTCCACTGTCATTCCTGGAATGGCCTCCACCCAAATGCGACTATGCCTCTCCCTCTTGCTACCCCACCTAACTCCTCTTAGTATCGAGTCCCCCAGCACTAAGATTCCACCCCTCTTACTCCCTGCTTGCTTCCATTCATCTCCCTCTCTCATTTCCAGCTCCTCTTCTTCCTCCTGCACATTATTTACCCCTTTTACCCTGTTGCAATTCTCCCAGCAGAACTTCCCCCCGCTCCAGTTTGGTCCAGGCATTTATCAATTACTCCTCTAATTTCATCATTTCCCTCCTCCACCTTCTTCCTCTCTAGCAGTGCACAACTATTTTCTGAAGGCCCTTCACAACAGAAACACATCAGAAGAGACAGCTACTTTAACAGAAATGAAAACACAATACAGGGCCAAAACATCCTCTCCCACTCAAAGAGCCAGTGGGGACAAAACACGCAGACAGGCAACTACACATTTTTAATTAGTCAGCAGTAACTTTTTAAATAAGGTCGGGTGGAACTGTGCACATGTGCTGTGCTGGCCTGCAAATCACAGTGAACTCTACTGCACTGGGCCACAGCCCCAAATAAATACTACTGTATTCAGAAGCATGTAAGATGACCTATAACTGGTGAATATGTACATTATTAGACCACCCTGGGACTCTGCTATCAGCATAGCACTGAAATGATGCTACTTTGGCCCCTTACAACACTGCACGCTCTGTGTCACAGCAGGCTGTTGGTTAGCTCTGTTGTAGTTTGAGTTGCTGGGGGGGCTTCACTCCCCCATGCCCCCAGGGTGTTTGGGGCAGAGCCCTCCAGGACAAATAAACTGATAAAAACCTCAGTTACAGTACACTGTACACTACGTCGGACTATCGTTTTTTTTGTTTATTTGAGTAGGGGGCTTTCCCCCCACTCCCCTGTGTTAAAAAAAACAAAAGGTTGGGGGTGAGGGCAGAGCCCCTCAACTCACATAAACAGACAAAACCTAAATCAACAGCTTCTTTCATCATGGCTCTTAACACCTCAGAATTAAAATGTGCAGTGGCCTTAATGGTCAGAAATCCAGGCGGGACCACAAAGTAGTTTCATTTGGCAATTCACCAGTACAAAGTGTAAACTAGCAAGATCCTCATAATTAATGGCGATTGACAAAGTCGAACTGCCGAACTCACTGATCACTATAGTGACTGGCAATATGACTGTCCAAAGAGAAATGCAGTTTGCCAAGACCCCACCAGTGTGTGAGAGCTTTCGAGTCAACATTCCCCCCCAAGTCATACAGTTGATAGCACTGGTTCTGACTGATATACAGGAGGCGGGGGACAGTTGGTACTGGAGGCCCACCTGGAAACAAACCTCTCAACCTTTTGTCGTTGGAATAAGGGACAAGGACACTCACAATGAGGGACAATTAAGGATACTGACCACAAGAATGAGGGACACATCCTCAAAATAGAGATAGAAGCTCAGAATACTGTGGAAACCACCGTTTTTACATGCAACAAATTTATTTTAACTAGCATCTTAAGAATAAAGAATGTGTGCCGTAAATGAGAACTAAAGTGAATCTGCAATTCATTGTTTCACAGTAGAAGCAGATTTTTAAATACTGGTTCAAATTCTGTTAGTTTGTTCCATCTTTGCAGGATGTTTAGTTATGCTGGCCAGTGTGTGCGTCTCTGATTTACACACTGCTTGACAGGACCATTTTAGAAGTGTATGATGCACATTATATCCCTTGTTCTGCTCTTCCATTGTTCACACACTGTATTTAAGTTCTACTATAGCACTCTGTGGCTGGTAGGTACATAAACTACATCATACAGTTCCAAATGGCCACTTACCACCAGAGTGTATAAATCAGAAATGCCCACTGTGGTTACTGATAAGCTTGTAAAGATAAAAACAATAACAAAATTGGAATTAGTTCTTACAAGTTCTACTGGGAAAATTATCTGCAGATCCAGTGGAGTTCTCCTTTAATATGTCAATTTACAGCACATTCTCTGTGATTCTATGTGATGGCAACACATTTTCTATGACGGATGGATGAGAGGCAATTTTGAGGGGTAAAAGGAGGAACATCCCCTGAATCAGGGACAGTTGAGAGGTATGCATTGAATTACATAGGGTCCGAATGAGACTCAGGGTGTGGGCCCAGGGGCCAGGGCCTAACTGATCCAGGGAGCCTGCCTGAAAAATCAGTAGAGACCTCGGAGAGTGCAGCACAGTCACATCAGCATTCTACTGGTACTACTGTATTATAATTTCTTCCAGAAACCCCATTACATTAGACAACAGATGATTTAAGCACAGCTTTTCATAGTTTTAAGGTGGCAGGTAGTCAACTGAGGGGACTCAGTTTTGGAATTACATTACAGAGAACACTGTAGGACTCGGCACCTACAGCTCTGACATGAGCTCACATCAGTGTCATTGACTTATAATGGAAGACAGTGGGTGTGGGAAGCCAAGTTTAAAAGTAAAACCCTCGGCCCCCTCCCCACAAAGCTCTTGAAGTATAATTCCAACACTGGGAGAGCTCCCGATTATGCCCACCAGAATCCTCAAGTATCCCTCCTAGCTGAATATCAGAAATGCAATGCTGGACCCATTCAGTCCAGTGTCTGTTCTTTAATTCTGGTGATTCTGCAGAACTGCAATGATGCCAAACAAATCAGGGAGTCTCCCAATGAGGAGATTTTGAAGTATGGTCACTGGATCAGACCTCTGAACCTGCCTGTGCCAGGAGTCACTTCGTTGTGTGTGCTCCCAGACTCTCTATGTCCACTCGGCCCCCTCACATCAGTGCTTCCACACATCCTTGTGGGGATTCCTGAAACTTGCCTCGGCGTGTGATTGCCCCAGGCCCCCTAGTGCAATGGCTTCTGATTACTGGACACCAGTTGCTCTAGCAGGAACCGCCTGCCAAACCTTGCTTGTCCCCCAGACTATACTGTGTACCCTGTGCACTTGACTGAGTTTTATTTTTTATTATA
Source organism: Neoceratodus forsteri (assembly GCA_016271365.2). Lineage (NCBI taxonomy): Eukaryota > Metazoa > Chordata > Ceratodontiformes > Ceratodontidae > Neoceratodus > Neoceratodus forsteri. Next base: position 471,987,838 of record JADMNL010000022.1, on the reverse strand, counting down.
GTCCACGACCACCTATTTCTGGTTGTGCTAAAATGTAATCTGTTTTACTTGTATATGACCTGTTTCTCTTTGATGACGCTACCCATTGTATTTTCACATGTTGTTGTGCTGTTAAGATGTACCGTGTTTTTTCTGTACCTCTCTGTACCCCATTGTTGTAATCTCCCGGGTCGTTCCTGAAAATAGGCATATTACTTGTCTAGTGTACCTACCCAGTCAACAAAAGCTAAATAAATAAATAACATGACTACAAACCTCTTACCATACATTTGGAGTGATATCCCTGGATGCCCATTCAGATAGCATTAATTTCTATGAAACAGTGCAAGGCAGTACAGAGCATTGCTCTTTGCTGGCCCACAATTTGCTTGCTGACATCTCTGACTACTACCACTACCTCCAGCAGTCAGTACCAGTGGATATCTGTTCTCTCTGCATATATCTTTGAGGAGAAAGTAGAGAGCGACAGCATGATTAACTAAGATGTCTGCCTATCACCACCTCTAAGTATGTCCCTATGGAATTGTCTCTCAGGATCTCAAAAGCATATAGAAAGACACATGAGTGCTTTAATCGGGCTCTTCTTAATTACGCAAAATTTTATGGAGCAATATGTATCCAACAGAAGGATGAAGGGGATATTGGCTGTGTGTCCACATGATGAGGATACATCCCCTTTGTTCTACCTTCAATCGTCTGTTGAATGCATTGCTCCATTGTAAAAAGTTGGCATAATTAAGAGGAGCCAGATTAAAGCACCCATGTGTCTTTCTACATGCTTTTGACATCCTTAAAAACAATTCTAGAGGGGCACATAATTTTAAGGTTATAAGGTGAAACTTAAAGCTGGTCTAGTGTGGCAGTGGCCTTCCCAGCCAGCCTCAGGCCTGGGAACTCCGAACAACCTTTGTCTCTCAGTCAAGTCAGCTCTCTCCCCCTACCCCGGCCACTAGGGCTCCTCGGCACAGCTTCCCCTTCCTGCTACATCCCATAAGCGATAAATGACAATGAGGAGCAAGTAGGTGTATAACTGGGAGAGGGACTGAGTGGGTAGATGGATGAGTAGGTAAGTATGGTGGAACTGACTGAGCAGAAACTAAGTGGAGCGTGTAAGTGGTTTTGAAAGCACTGGGTGGGTGGGTCAGTGTGTGAGTGGATGACTGACTGGGACAGTGGGGGGACGGAGGGATAAGTGAGTGAAAACACTGGCTGAGTAAGTAATACCACTGGGTGGGCGAATGAGAGCACAGGCTGTGACTGAATAGTAAACAACAGCATTGGGTGGGTGTGTTGGTGAATGTGGAGCTCTGAATGGGCAACAGTGACTCCAAACCAAGTCCAGGACTACACACAATGCCCTCTGATAGTAATATCCACTAACCTCCTCCCCAGGAAGATAACAGACATGGAGGTTCTTTTAAGCACCCAGTATCAACTACGCATTTAACATCTACCCATTGACATAATGTGGTCTGTACATCAAGGAAGTAGTGTACTTGAGTAAGGATTTAAGACAGACAACAACCCTGTCCTTCTCGCACGCTCACTTCAGGCAGTGCACCACCTACAAGAAACAGGCCTGGATTGCCAGCTCCAGCACATCGCCAGAGTCATCCCACAGGTGAGTCTTAGTGATGCACACCAGTTCTGCAAATGAATCCACAATAAAATCCCAAGTAACCCCACTTAAAGAGCTACTAGAACCTTTTGTTCATTAGAGTGTTTTCTATCTGGAAGCATTAGGTGTGATGTAAAGATCACTACTTTCCCTGGCAGAAGACATATCTAGTTGACACCACAACACCAGCAGCCAAGCAGCCCAGTTACCAACCCAGTGACACTCACTTCTTGCCTGCAGCCAGTCTGACTCTAGATTGCTGTTGCTGGCTCTCGCTGAGCCTCAGCCTGCCCTGCAGCTGCTCTCTCTCTCTCCTCTTCACTCCCGGTCCAGGAGTCAGACTTCCACTTCTCCCAACCGGCAACAGCAAGTTCGCAACCAACGACTGACACCTGACCCACACCGATGCACTGCAACCTCGAAGCCACCTGGGTGTGACTGTGACTCCAAATCTAGCGGCAGGGCAGGCCCACCGAATGATCAGAAGCTCAAGCCCCTGCTGCCCCTTAGCTAAAAAGGTTGCTGGAGCCTGTGCTGCTGCCATTGTTTTGAGCGCCCGGCGCCTGCTCCGCCCCACCGCAGGTGTGACTGTCGCCGCTGCTCCCAGTCCCTCCTGATTCCAGTCCTGACCTCACGACTCTGAGTATGTCGAGTTGACTACTAGTCCCACTCCTCCTCCTCCTCCTCGTTGATCTCATCGAACTCGTCCTCTCTCTCGCTGCCTCGCTTCACAACAGATTCACCCGCACGCGTATGGCACCTATAAATCCTCCCAGTGGCCTATCACAGGCAGCAACGCTGGCTAATTGAAAAATGCCACCACCAGCCACCACCAACCAGAAGCAGACAGTAGCAGTCATACAATGGGGGGGGGGTTCAAACAAACCTAAACCTCCTTGGCGCGAATTTTAAATAATGCCCATTGCCAGTGCACCCACCGCACGACAGCAACAAAACGGTGGGGGGAAGACAGGTGAATCATGCTGGCGCGGGTCACAGGCAGCACCACAGGGCACACACCACATGCACAAAAAATTTAAAGGGGCCAAGGGAGGAAAAAGGCAAAAAAGCAGCAGCATAGCAAAATATTGGTGGGGCTCAGCCCCACTCAATAAATATTGATGGGGCCCATGCCCCACGGGCTCATACAACCCGGCGCCCATGGGAAGGTGTCGAGTCTGGCCAGGGAAGTGCCAGGTGCGGTGCCATAAACAATGTCAGCATAATCAAGCACAGGGAGGATGGGTTTTGGTGCCGCACGGAAAGGGAGTGGCAATCCTTATTGCAGTACATTACACCTAGTTTAGGGCAGAGCCTAGAGTGCAAGGTGTCAATATTGACTAAGTAATCTAGCTAATTATCCAGCCACACCTCAAGGTATTTATATGCAGAGACAAGTTTGAGGGGGGGTGTCATTAGGGGGTGGACAAGAGTGTTGAGAGTTTATATCTTGATCCAGAGGTCATAGAGACGGTTTTCTTCATATTTATCCTCAAGTTGTTTGTCTGGAACCAGTTAAACACGCTGCTGAAATCACCTTGGAGGGGGCCTCTACATCAAGGGTGAAGGGACCAGTAGTATAGACGATGGTATCGTCCGCATAAATGTGGAACTGCGCATGTGAGCAGAGGGGAGGTAGTTTATGAATAGGGAGAACAGGACGGGGCCTAGGATGGACCCTTGGTGGACCCCAGCAAGGATTGGGAGGAGAGAAGACAGGACGGAGCCCACCAGGACTTACTGGCCCCTACTTGCGAGGTAAGAACTGAACCAGTTCACTACCGGAGATGCTAAACTGACTGAGTGGAGCTTATGGATCAGAAGTGGGTGGGATACTGAGTCGAACGCTTTGGCCAGGTCAATAAAGATGGCAGGAGTGATATGACCCAGATTCATTCCTGAGAAAATGGCATCTGTGACATGCAATAAGGAGGATGTGGTAGAGTGATTCTTCCTGAAACCAGCTTGGAGCGGGGAGAAAGTGTTGATGGCGGTGAGGAAATCAGAGATCCTAGAGTAAACTAGGGATTCCTGGAGCTTTGCAAGGAAGGGGAGGAGGGAGCTGAGACAATAGTTCCCTGGGCAGGAAGGGTACTACCTTTGTGGAGAGGAATGACCTTGGCCTTTTTCCAAGCCAGTGGGACTATACTGAGGAAAGGAAGACTGAACAGGTGTGTAAGGGGAGACAATGGGGGCGGAGATATAAGGATCTTTGGGTCAGTGCCATCAGGGCTACTTTTAGCTGTGTTTAGTGACAATAAAGCACTATATACTTCCTGCTTGGGGGAGATTGGTAACCGCTAGGAGAGAGCTGAGTTGGGGGTTAGGGTTGGCTGGAGAGGGGGAGTTTGGGAGTGCACAAGAGATAAAATACTTGTTTAGGGCATCAGCCACAGGGACAGGGTCTGAGACAATGGAGCTGTCTAACGAGAGAGTTGGGATGGTTGACTGGGGGGGGGTTCAATGAGAAGGTGGATGGATTTCCAGAAAGTATGGGGAGAGCCTTGGGTAGAGTGGAGGAGTTCCCTGAAATAGTCTGCTTTGGCAGTATGGATTTGCCTTTGTGCACTTATTTCTTAATGACCTGTATGACTGGAAGGTGGCTTGATACACAGTGGATTTGAAGGTAGCCCATGCACGATCTCATAGTTTGCACTGGGCAATTAAGGAGGCACTGATTCAGGGATGGTGGATGCATTTCACATGTGCCTTTTTCAGGGGAGCGTGAGCCTTCCAGGATCTGGTGAAAATGTTGGTAAATGAGCTGAGGGCTGAGTCAATGTTGGTGGTTGAGAACACATAGGACCAGTTGGCGCTGAGCAGGTCTAGCAGAGGGGTGTTTGTGTCACTGACTCTGAGGGAGCGAAGCCATATGTATTTGGGGACAGAGTGGGAGAGGTGCACCTTCCTGACACAATAGGTCATGCAATGGTCGCTAAAAATATCTGGGAGGATGCCTGAAGCAATTATACGGTGGGGGTGAGAGGAGAGCACCCAATTCAGTAGTGAGTGGTTGGGGAGCAAGGATTTAGCCACGCTGGTTCTTTTATGAGTTGAGTAAGATTCAGCAGTTCAATGTTGTGTGATGTGGGCTTGGAGGCTGGTGAGAGCCAGTTTAAACTGAAGTGACCTAGTAGTATCAGCTCCACGGAGGCTGTGTGCGAAGTGATGGAGGAGATGCATGTTACCAGGAGGCTGGTGAGAGTCTAGGGGAGGCATATAAAGCCCCAACGTATAAGGGGAGGGTGCCTGGGATAATAAGCTTGGCTACGATTAACTCATAGGAGGAGGGGAGGGACTCGCGCAGGGAGATGGAACAGGAGAGGGATTGGTGAACAGAAAGGGCTACCCCGCCTCCCCATTTACCCCTGTCCTGGCAGTAAAGGTTGTAATCTGGAAGGGTGAGGTGGGAATCGGGTACCTTAGAGGACAACCAAGTTGTAGAGACACAAAGTATGTCGGGGAGTACTAGGTGGTCCAGATGTTCAGGTCATTCAACTTGGGGAGAAGGCTCCTGTGTCTCCACTCCAATAGCACTGTTTTGTTTTGTCCATGTTTCTCCATGCCCCCCTCCCACAAGTCACATCTGGAATCGAGCAGTATTCTGCTCCGTATGCCTTCCTGGTTAAACTCTTAAATAAATAAATAAATTTAAGTGGAACATTTTTAAGTCTTTCTGTAGGGCAGAAGGGGTAGAGTGGGCCTGGGTTGGTTTCTGTGTCACCTGCAAGAAGCAACAGGAATAGAAGTAGAGGAAGGAGGGAGGGAGGGTTTTTTCCGTCCTTTGCGATGACAGGAGGGTGTTGGCCAGGGGAGAGAGAGGAGGGGCAACAGATGCAGATGAAAGCTTCTAGGTTAAGCTTCTACTTTCTTTTCATTCCCGTAAGAGCAGACGTTCCTTTAATGGGAATCATGGTACGCTTCATCATATTAACCACTGAAGCATCAGTGATTGGTAGTACCTCCCTTTTTTTTTTTTTTTTTAAGCATAGCATCCTGAAAATGGTAGCATTTTGTTCATAATTATGCAAACTCCTTCTTATCAATATTGAACCACTCTTGGCTGTTGACTTCATCACAATGCTGAAAACTCTGGAAACATTTAGGGGCATTCTCTGAATTGGAAATTGTAAGATTCCCATAGAGAGGAGCCACAAACAGAACATCAGAGAGTTTTAACATTCTTCAGAACTCGGCTACCAGAAAGGACCTGAACTGAGAATCAAAGAGAATAAGAATACAGAAACATAAAAACTGCATCTGTCAGCAGAAAAGGACCACTTGACCTACCCAGTCTGCCCAGATGGTTCCTGCCTAGTCTGTCTCCACAGAGCCTAACTAGTCTCTCATGACCCTCCCTCCTTCCTGTCTACTTACTAATATAGCCCTGTGTCTATCCCACACATGCCTGAAGCCTCCCACTTTTTTTGTCTCCACCATTTCCACTGGCAGTCTATTCCAGGTGTCTACCATTCTTTCAATGAAGTAGCAGTTCCTCAAATTTCTATTAAAGTCCCCTTTCCTCCCTCCCTCCCGCTTCAACACATGCCCTCTGGTCCTGGTGCTCTTCTTCATTTGAAAGAGACTCCCCTCCTGCATCCTGTTCACCCCCATGAGGAACTAGTAGGTCTCTGTCATATCCCCTCTCACTCTCCTATCTTCCAAGGTGTACATGTTGAGAACCCTCGGTCTCTCCTCGTAGGGTATTTGGTGTAACCCCATGCACCATTTTAGTTGCCCTCCTCTGGAACCCTCCTGATTTTCCACCCTAGTTATGATTTTGGTATAATTCTGCAAATAGACATACCTTCCCTTCCAGTTCATTTACCATATCACTTATGAAGACATTAAAAGGGACCAGTACCATTACTGATCCCTGCAGCACTCCACTCGTCACGCTCCATTTTGAGTGAGGGCCATTAACCACCTCCCTCTGCTGCCTATCCATTAACCAGTTTCTAACCCTATTAACCATTTCGGATCTCACCTTTAGGCTGCTCAATTTCTTAACCAGTCTCCCATACAGCATGGTGTCAAAGGCCTTGCTAAGTCCAGATAGGCCATGTCCACTGCCCTCCCCAGCTCTATTTCCCTGGTAAACCAGTCAAAGAAATCAGTCTGGCATGACCTCTCCCTACCTCTCCGGTGAATCCATGCTGCCTCTGGATTCCAAATACTCTACCAACCTCTCTTTTAAAAGTGTTTCCATTAATTACCCCACCACTGATATGAGGTTCACTGGCCTGTAAGTTGCTAGCCTCTTCCCTGCTGCTGCTCTTATGTATAGTGACCACGTCTGCTCTCTTCCATTCCTCCAGAACCACGCCTGATTCCAGTGAACTGTTGAATAACGGCATCAGTGGGGCAGCCAGCACCTCCATCAGTTCTTTTAGTACTCTTGGGTGCATCCTATCTGGTCCCATAGCTTTGCACACTTTCAGAGGTGCAAGTCTTTTCAGGACTCTTTCCTTCTGCAAATGAAACTGAGTCCACCCTCCCTTGTTCCTACTGATCCCTGGCAGTCCGTGTCCCCCCATGTGCGAAGACTGAGCAGAAGTAACTGTTTAGGATGTCTGCATTTTCTTGGCCCTCTGCTCAGCCTCCTGCTGCTGCCCTCCTTTATCCTCACTATTCCTCCACTTGCCTTCCTCTTCTCATTTACATACCTGAGTTTACTACCCCTTTGGCAATCTTTTGCTCTTTCTGCACCTTGGCTCCCCCCCCCCGCCTTACCTCCTTCCTTCCATTTCACTTAGTAAATTTCCCTGTCTTCTTCACCCTGCACTTCCTTATACCTCCTGAATGCCACCCTTTTTTCCTTCACCACCGACTAAGGCCACTTTCCTAGAGTACCATAACGTCTCTTTTTCCTTTTACTGCTACTCACTTCTTTCACTCAGAGGTTTGGTTGCTTTAATTATGCCCTCCCTTATTTTTCCCCATTGTTCCTCCACACCTCCCGGGCACAATCCCTCTATTAGACAGTTTCTGAGACAATCTCCCATTTTTTTGTTTTTTTTTAATCTTCCCTCTTAAAGTCCAGAGCCCTTGTCCTTAATGACCCCGTCTCTGCTCCCGTCTTCATGTTAAATCACACTGTACAGTGATCACTAGTATCTAGGGGTCTGCTCATTGTGACATCTACAATGTTGTCCATTTGTAAGCACCAGGTCCAGCACTGCCCTGTCCCTAGTGGGTTCACTGACCAATTGCCTGATAGAAACCCGCTGTGGGGAGTCAAGGATTGCCCTGCTCTTTGCCGAAGCTGCAACTGGCAGGCTCCAATCCACATCTGGCAGACTGAAGTCACTAACTAGCAGCACCTCCCCCTTCTCTGCCATCCTGATGTTGTCTTCCCCAAGTGCCTTATCCAACTCCCCTCCCTGTGCTGGAGGTCTGCATGCTGCAGCTGTACAGATAGCGGCCCCAGAGCCTGTCTCCAGGATGAACAGCAGCACCTCCAGTCCTTCCTTTTGTTCCGGGTGCTCCTGTACTTCCATAGCCTTGGTTCCTTCCCTTACATTAATACAATTCCCTCCTCCACCTCCCTGTCGCTCATGAACAGAGAGTAGCCAAGTAATGCCATATCCCAGTCATGGCTGTCAGTGCACCATGACACCATTATGCCCACCAAATTCTTGCTAGCCTCCTCCATGGTGGCCTCCAGCTCCAGAATTTTATTTCCCAAACTCCTTGCATTGGCACACATGGCTCTCCATACCTTACTCCCTCTCTGCTTCCAGCTTTCTCCCCCACCTCCTGCCTGTGCTGTTCCCTAAAGCACCCCAACTCACTTCTTTCCTTGTTACTTCTTCATTACGTCTCCTTTATTCCTCTTCTTGCTTTCCTGATTTATACCCCTCTTGTCCTCTGCCTTGTCCCCACCCTTTTCTTCTTCTGCCCTGTCCTGGGGCAGCTTCCTCTCATTGCGCCCTCCGTCCCTGTCACTTCATCATCTGGGGTTGGGGTAGATTTTTGCCAACCTTGGTATTACAGCCATTCCTCCTGGCTAGTTGAAATGCTCATCCAAGCACATTTAAACCTCCCTCTAAGGACTAGGATCCCACTCCTGGAAGGATGCAGGCTGTCTCCCCGACTGAGGCCCATATCCTCCCAGATTGGCCACAGTCTACAGCGTAGAAGAAGCCCTCCTCCATGCACCATGCCTTCAAACAGTTGTTAAAAGCCCTGGCCCGGAGTGCTCTTTCCTCTCTCTGGCCATATTTTGGAAACACCTCGGCAAATGCCACTGTGCTTCCTCCCAACTTGAGGCCCTTCCCCAGCTCTCTGAAATTACCCTGCACAACCCCTACCCTCCCTCTTGCCAGGTCATTGGTCCCCAGATAGATAATGACATCTGGCTCCCTCTCATCTGCTGTCACCCTAGCAATCCTCAGGATCCACTCTCCATCCCTTCAAGCCAAAGCACCAAGGAAGCACTTTTCCAGATGTCTACTACTATTTACCCGCAAGTTCTTACCCCACTACCTGTAGTCTATTTCAGTATATCCAAACACAGTGCTGTGTTATTTCTTACCTTGGTCTAGTGTCTTCCCTGCAGAGTGTCTTGCAGACTATCTGCAGAAGATGTTAAAAAATATATTCCACTCCTGCTTTGTTCCATTCATGCACTGGGACACAAGTGTGACGGGACAAGCTAGTGTGATCGAACTTAAGCCAGGGATCAGCTTCCTGGATCAGCCCTGATTGGCTGGCATGGGTCACCTGACTTGCAGCTCCTGACTCTCCTAAGATGGCCTCCCATCTGTTCCCTGCCTCCCGCTGTTAGGTAAGGTGGGGGGGGATAAAATAACAAACAAAATAATCACAACAGATTTTGATTTAAAAAAAAAAAAAAAAAGCCTTCCTCTCTTACTGAGCAGGCTGGCACTTGGTCCTTTTCACCACACATGAATGAAGGATGCCTGGAATGCCTCTGACCACTCATCCTCCTCATCGTAAGAGGAATACTCATCGATGTCCAGCAGCTCAGCAGTATTTGCTGGAATGGGGCATTCCTTCTACACTGGCTTATTTTTCTCTGGATGGGGAGGTATGCAAACTGGGTAGAACATCTTTGGTACACTCTGGTGCATGTGCACATGCTTGTAGCAGACTCCTTTGGGCTGAAGAGCCCACCTCAGCTGTCTTCACAGGAAAAGCCTGAGGTTCTTCAGCATGGAAAGTACCATTTAGGAGTTTTAAAAGGGATTTGTGTAATTCAGCCTTGCCCCTGCCATTAGGAATGTATGCTCCCCCATGACTCTCAAAGAAGAAAGAATGGGCTGTAAGGAGAATGTCTCAGTGTCCTGTGGTAGAGCCTATACTTTTTGAAAGAAAATTACCTCTCAGCTAAACAAGTCTGGGCATGCTTAGAATTCAACAGTTGGAGAGAGCACAAAATTGTAGCTCCCACTGCCAAAAGCTAAGGAGAGCAAAAACAAAGGAAATAAGTTGAAAATGACACAGTAAGTTTGAAAAGAAAAAAAAAAAAGGCCTGTAAAGGGCCGGCACAGTGGCGCTAAGGGCTAAGGTGTTCAACACCTTACTTCCAGCCATGCCGGCAACCCAGGTTCTGGAACAAGCATGGGTTGCTACATGCCAGCAGGGTGGGAGAGAATCGGGTGTCCCGGGGACTGCTCTCCTTTCCCAGGGAGGATTGTCCAGCAGTCTCAGTCATTGACTGCCACAAGATGAAGGCCTGGTGATATTGCAGGTTTCAGCAGTGCAAAGGGAGGGGCCGTGGTTCTGCAATATGTGCGCACCTCCACACGCATGTGCTGATGTGTTGCCACAGCAAGGGACTGGGGATCAGAAAACGGAAACTGGGGACAGGCAAGCCACATGAAGCCCTGTCTGCCCGCTCATAAATTATAAATCTTATAAATCTGACAGATTTCTTTGGGTGACCAGGGAAACAGATCAGGGTGGAAGCAGTGAATGTGGCCTACCCAGATTTCAGTAAAGCCTTCGACACCGTTCCACATAGGAGACTCGTACACCAGCTGGGCAGCCTGGGAGTGGGTCCTAAGGTGGTAAAATGGGTAGGAAACTGATTGAAGGATAGGCAACAGAGGGTGCTGGTAAACGCAGTTCACTCTGAGGAATGGGGAGAGTGACCAGTGAGGTGCCACAGGGATCAGTACTGAGGCCGGTCCTCTGCAATGTCTTTATTATTTATTTATTTATTTATTTATTTATATTAGCGACATCAAAGAGGGGTTAGAAGGGAAGGTATGCCTTTTTGCAGATGACACAAACATCTGCAACAGGGTTGACACTCGGGGGGGTGGAAAAAAATAAAGAGAGATCTAATTAAGTATGAGTAGTGGTCAAGAGTGTGGCAACTAAGATTCAATGCAAAGAAGTGCAAAATCATGCACTTGGGGGAATACAAACCCAGGAGTGGAGTACATGACGGGGGGCACAGTACAGGTGACCATCAAAGAGGAAAGGGACCTGGGGGAAATCATATCTGATGATCTAAAGATGGCTAAGCAGTGTGACAAGGCAGTTGGGAAAGCCAGTGTGGTGTTGGGGTACATAGGGAGGCGTATCACCATCAGAAAGGAGGAGGTGGTAATATCGCTGTACAAATCATTAGTGAGACCTCATCTAGAGTACTGTGTCCAGTTCTGGAGATCACATCTCTGGAGGGGCATAAAGTAGAGGCAGTCCAGAGGAAAGCAACTAAAATGGTGCAGAGTCTACTCCAAAGGCCTTATAAGGAGAGGCTGAAGAACCTTAATATGTACACCCTGGAAGAAAGGAGGGAGTGGGGGGATATGACAGAGACTTTCAAATACCTCAAGGGTATAAATAAGGTACTGGAGGGAAGCATTTTTCAGAGAAAAAGATGCTCGAGAACAAGGGCTCATGATATGATGCTGGAGGGGGACAGACTCAGGGGAAACGTGAGAAAGTGCTTCCTCACTAAAAGGGTGGGGGATGCATGGATTAGCCTCCCAGCAGAGATGGTGGGGACAAAAATGGTAATGGAATTCAAAAATGCATGGAATAGATATAAGGGAACCTTGGTGAACAGAAAAGAGGGGGATAAAGCTGCAGAGTAAGTAGGGCCTGCAGTTTTACAGTAGGTAGGGAAAAGGGGCAGACTAGGTGGGCCAAGCGGTCCTTATCTGCCGTCAATTGCTAGGTTTCTATGTTTCTTGGCCCAAGCTGCCACCTGACCACTCAGAGCATGTGGATGTATCACCATAAAAAGAGTCAAGCACTCACCACTTCTGAAATGTAAGAACACCAGGCTAAGTTAATATTAAACATTTTTGTTGTAGATCCATGCAGACAAGCCTACCTGACGCGTTCTGGATCAAAAATAACCTTTATCAAAGCCTTTTCTGAAGTGATGAGTACTTGACTTTTTTGTGGTGAAACACAGACTGTTTTTTGGTCTGGAGCACCACTGGCCCAGTGTGGGACTTTGTACCAGCATGTGGATATATGTACGGGGGGCTCCCCCCCCAGCTCCACTACAGGGATGGGGGTAGGGAATCCATCGAGGACTTAGCCCCAGTGCTTTGGGAGAGTCGGATGTGGACTCCTTCCCATTTTATACTTCCAGCTATGCTGCCAACAGGCGACAGTACCACAGCTGGAGTTGTGTCCCCCAAGGAAGGAGAGCAGTCCCTGAGATGCTCAATCCTTTCCTCCCTGGCCGGCCCTGGATGATTCGTGCTAGTTATGCGGGTCACCAGCATATCAAGTAGGAGCATTACTGCTGTACTACCGGTCCAGCTCTGTTTAGTATTTTAATACTGTCTCATACACTCAACTATCTGCATTTCCCCCCCCACCCTCCACACAATGTGTACAAACTCACACTCACAACCCTCTGCCTCTGCCTTCCCCACCGAATGTGTGGGATGGCCACAATAATAGCATCTTCATATATTGTTTCATATACCTGACCCTCTGCTTTGTCTAAAAAATAAGACAGGGGCTGCTCAGGACATACTGTAGCACTTTTAAGGGAAAATACAAGCAGACAGAGCCTGCCACGGATGCAATGCAGGAAGCTGTCAGGAGACAACAGGCTGCCTATGATACAATGGTTACTAATACAGGGTACCAGTACAGACAGAGTCAGTCTAAGATGCAACATTATTTAAGGTGGGATTTCAGCTATAACTGGGCCGGGCTGCGACATAAGGAAAGTTACTCACCATAGCTACAGCTTTTCTTCTAACATCAGTCAAACTTGCACACCGTCTCTGCAAGGTCTCTGTCTCTGTCTGTCTGTCTGTCTCTGTCTGTCTGTCTGTCTCTGTCTCTGTCTCTCTGTCTCTTTCTCTCATCTCCCAGCATTTCAGTGGCAGATCTATAAGCTGAAGAGGCCAGCAGATTCAAAAACAGTATTCCAATAATAGCCACATAAACTGCTGATTAAAATATGGTTTTAATAACACGAACAAGCAACATCAATCATTAAAAGCTCAAGCTATAAGAACCCAATCATCTGACCGATAAAAGGGGAGGCAGGGAAAGTTTAGTTTGATGGTGTGTTCTAATCCATTAGAAGAAAATCTCTTACTACCGTGAGTAACTTGTCCTCCTAACTACATGAATTAGAACAGCTTAGTCAAACTTGTGTAGACTCCAAGCAGTAGTCTGGGTTGGAGGGTTTTAGGATTACTTTTGGAGTAGGTTCTGAAGTACAGAAATCCCAAATCTAGCATCTGCTTCTGCCTGTATGTCCAAGCAACAATGAGATGTGAAAAAAAAAAAAGTGTTGACTGTAGACCAGGTAGCAGCTTTACAAATTTCTGCCAGTGACACATTCATTTTAGCAATCACTGATGCTGTTGCACTCCTAGTGGAGTGTGCTTTAGTGCCATCTGGGGGTACTTTCTCTTCCTTGGCGTAGCTAAAATTTATTGTGGATACTAACCACCTTGAAATGATCTGTTTACAGGATGTGTCCCTTTGTCACCTCACATGTGACAAACAATGGTTTTCTATTTCAGTATGTTCAGTTCTAAACTTGAAGAAACAGCCCTTCTAGCATTTAATGTATGAAGTTTTTCCGCCCCTTTATTGGCAAGTGGCCTTGGAAAAAACACTGGCAACGGAACAGTCAATTCGAGTGCAATTCTGACACTACATTAGGGGGGAACTGCACATTTGATTTAAACACCTCTTCTACCCTGCAGAGAATCAAATATATCTGATCCAAACAAAGTGCGTTTAGCTCACTGAACCTCTTTGCTAATGCAATACCAACCAGGAATACAGTCTTCCAAGTAAGATATTTTAACTCAGCAGTGGCCATAGGTTCAAAATGGTAGGTAATAAGCTAGTGAGGATCAGAATAAGGTCCCAGACTGGTATTGTCTTCACAGAGGGATACATATGTGAGAGGCCTTTAAAAAATCTTAAACACTGGATGTACAAGCAAAGATTTTTCTGAGGCCTTGGACCTAAATGCAGAAACAGCAAATGCACCAAAGATGTTGGCCTTAAGCCCAGGGACTGCAAATGGGACAAACAGTCCAAGGTTATTGCAACCTCTGCATTCACAGCAGAATGAGAATGACTCCCACACCAGAACAAGAATCTTTTCCACTATGAATTGTAAGTGTTCCTTGTGGATGGCTTTCTGTCTGCCTTAAGTACCTCTATAACCTGGGTGGAGAGGTTCAGCTAAGAAAATTGTCCTTTCAAGAACAATGTCTTCAGGTGAAGGGATTCTAAGTTTGGATGGTTCATTTGGCCTTTTAAGAATGTCAGGTCTCGACACAGGGGCAGAGTGTGAATCCTTTTGGACATCTGGCACAACAGTGAATACCATGGCTGTCTGGGCCAGTCTGGTGCTGTCTGGATATTAGTTACTTGTTCCCCTCTCACCTTCTAAAGCAAAATCTGTATCAAAGAAAAGGGTGGGACAGCATAAAGGAACCGGTTTCTCTACTGCATGCAGAGGGCATCTTCTGGTACTGCTCCTAGAGAGGGGGCTCTGCTACAGAACACTGGTAGCTCCTTGTCCTCTCATGAGCCAAGAAGATCCACCTCTGGAACACCCCACTTCATGAAAACAGACCACAGCACAATTTGTTGCTGGGACCACTCACGCAAGACTTAACCCACCGTGCTGAGCAAGTTTTCTAGTACACTGTACTTCCCTGCAACACGGACTGTAGAGATACATATTCTTAAGAGTAGAGGACAGATCCCACATTTCTTAGTGGGTCCTTGCAAATTTTCAGGGTCCTGCCCCATCTTGTTCGTTTATGTAATACACTGCTGTGTTACTGCTTATCCTTATTTGTAGAACTTTGTTCTTGACCAATGCTTAGAAGGACTTCAAGTACAGAAAGACTGATCAAAGCTGCAAAACACTGATGTGTTCTCTCTCTGCTAGGTTCCATAACTCCCTAGAGAGAAACTGTGTGTATGTTGTGAGATATACCTGTCCCATCCTAGAAGAGAGGCATCTGTGGTCAGGACTAGATTGTACAAGGACTCCTTTTCTTAGGTGTTGCACCTGCTGCCACCACAAGAGGAAGCTCAGAAGCCTTTTCAGTACTGGTATCAGGGCAGCCAGGGGATCCCAGAGTTGAGAACAATATTCTTTCAGTTATCACTGAACTCCTCTCATGTGCTGCCCTGCTCATGGTCCTACAGAGGTTGTGGCGGATACAAGACCTAATAGCCTGAGAAAATCAATTCTCCCTTTTGAAAGGAGGTTGCATAATGTACACCAGTGTCAGGACCATTTCTTGTGGGAGAAAGGCTCTTGCTTGAACTGTGTTCAGTTCTGCTCCAATGAAGAGATGGTTTTATGTGGGTTTCAGGTTCATTTCTTTTTAATTCAGGATGAACCCCAACTTTTCCATCAGGAGCATTTTTTTGATTCATTAATGACAAGGCCCCTTCCCTGGTTCTCTCACACACTAACCAATTGGCTAAGTATGGACAGACTGTCACTATATTTCTTTGAAGTGCTACTGCCACTAAAGCCAAGCACTTTGTATATACTCTTAGATCAGAGGTCAATCCACAGGGCATTGCCCAATACTGGTACTGATCCACACTTATGCTTAAGCATAGGTATTTTCTGAGGCTTGCTCTTATTGTAATGTGGAAATAAAGCATAATTCAGATCCAATGAATGACGACAGTCCTCTTGCTATGAAGATGCAATTACTGTTTGCAAGATGACCCTTCCAAAAACATTTTTGTGCATCTGTTAGGTCAAGCATTGGTCACCACTCTCCTAATGTTTGCCTTTTTTTGAAAGTACTAAGGATAAAAACATTTTCTCATTTCTTTTACTGCTGCTTTCTCAACAGCATTTAGAGCTTGCAGTTTCTGAACTTACAGTTTTAATTACTGCACCTCTGCTGAAGAATTTCGTTGAACTATTTTGAATTTCTTTTGTTTTGGGCTTGTAGCAAAAGACAGAGTCCATCTCTCACAATCTCCAGCATACACTTATCTGTTGTAACAGACTGCCAATGTTTAAAGTGGTGGGAGATGCATTCCCACTAAGGGGTTGAGATGCAGCAATCTGTGACTTGCTAGGGGTTAGTTTCCAGTTGGCTTTGCCTCAAGCTGGGCATGATGAAGGTACTACTGGTGAAAAATCAAGTTCCGATGAGTCAGCAAAGAAAGGTGTTACTACCACTTTACCATCTTTTTGTGATAGTACAGTCAAAGCTGTTGACAGTATGTGTAAACTGTGTTATGTTTTTTAATGTATAACCTGAATTTGCTAAGTCTGTAAGGTGCTCAGAGTCGCATGGATTAGGCACCATGCAAAACAAAAATTAAAACAATACACTTGTCTTTGTGTGAATGAGCTGGGACTGATGTTTGCCTCTTGCATCTTCCTCTAACTGAACCACTGGGTGCACTATATGGTTGATGATGGTAGTGCCCATGATAGTACCCCATTTACATGCCTCCCCTTCCATAGGGTTTGTAGAACCCTCTGGAAATTAATTTTTCTACAAGGCTTTTTAAAATTGTTTTGTTTTTATCAACCTTATTCATATAGCTCTCAGTCTGATCTCCAAAGAGAGATGTACTTTCAAAAGGGAAATCAGCAGCTTTGTTCTGAAGAGCCACAGATATGCCTGTGGTTCTTAACCATGTATGTCTTCTGGTAGATGATACATTTGCCAGGGCTCTGGTTGCTGTATCAATAGCTAAAGCCACTAGCAATTGATGCTTGGCTGTATCCAGACCTGCTTTCACATGCTACTACAACTCTGACCTCTCATCAGAAGGCAGACTCACAGCAAGGTAGCACCGCTTTCCAGACTGCCTCCCATTAACAAGACTCAAAAAATGTTACCACAAACCCCAAGATGAGGGTGGCAGAAGACTACAATCCCCCTCCCCAAGTGTGTCAATTTTTCTGGAATCCTCGTCAAGATGTGCTGTAAAACAGGCGACCTTTGCCTTTTCACATGCAGCAGCCTGTATTAGATTCTCGGGATTAATGTGCTGGTAAGGATAACTGGAACCAGTACTGGTTACTGTATATCTTTTCCCTACTTCCTTCTCAACCGCTGTTGCGTATGACAGCAATTGCAGAATCTTTTTAGCCATCTTTTTCTAAAAGTGTTATGAATGGGAATTCTGACTTTTTTTTATGTAAGCCCCTATAGGGTGGGCATTGTCCCAATTTGCTGAGGGATAGGGGCACCACAATCTTACAGTGCTACCAAGTCCCTGTAGATGTTTCAGTGGCTCCTGTGTTTGTTCTCTATATCACTAATGAGGGGTGTGGTGTATCCAAATAATAGGAGTAGCTCAGTGCCTACACCCAGAGAAAGATTTAAGTGGATCTGGTGACTGGTCAATAGCATTCCCCCAGGGTGCTGTATCTGCCCACCTCCCTACTGTGGTTACCCCCCTCGCAGACCCCATACAATGGCAAGCAATTCCCCACAATTAGCATGCACTTATACTTTAGGTAGACAACAATGAACAATAGTTTCAATAAAACACAACTTTTTTAAGGGAATGAACCCAAAGGAGGGAAAAGGGTTAACTGGCAATATCACTCTTTATTTGCATACTGGAAGGTATGTGAGCAAAAATGCCCGTTTTCACAAACATCCAGTATAAGAGATACCAAGAAGGTATGACAATACGAAACAGAGTCTAACAGAAACAGGATCTATACAGGGGAAACAATCCAAACAAGTGGTTTAGATATATGGAACAATGCCAAAGACTAACATTTGTTACATCAATTTTCATAAACTGAAAAAAAGAAGGCAATCGATTACAATAAAGTAAAAAGAGAGAAACACAGAGCAGCCCGGACATTTGCATGTGTAGAAATGGAAAGCAGGAAAGAGAAGGGAAGGAGTATAGAGGGGTTATTAACCCAAGTGCTTAAGGTGGGTAAAGTGCAAGTCTTTTGTGGTTGGTTGTAAATCTGGTCCATGATTGAAATATGAAGAAACCTAGGCTAGCAGTGGGTGGTGGGAGTGAAAACTAAGTTGAAGGGAGAGCAAAGGAAGGGGGAATGGGTGTGGGGAAGGAAAGGGGAGGGGGTAACAGGGACTAGAGTAAAGCAAGGGAGACTAGAGATAAGTAAGGTAGAGAGTGGCCAGGTTTAACTGGAGGGCCAGCTGCAGATGGAAGAACCGAGTATGTGAACTTTGAAGTAGGAGCTGAAGGTGTGGATGGACCTACAGGCTTGGATATTTTGGGGGGGGGGGTAGTTGCTTGCATAGCTTAGTGCCCTTATAGGTGATCGAGTTCTGAGCTTGCTTAGTGCAGTAGAATGGGGTGTCAAAAACCATATGTGAGGGTCCTCTGGTCGCCTGCACGGCAGTAGTGAAGGGGAAGAGAAAAATCACGCCGGGCGGCAGCAAATTCAGGTGTGTCTTACGGAGGAAGGAGAGCATTTTTTGTTGAAACCGCCCTTCAAGGGTGGGCCAGCTAAGGGAGGAGTAGAGGGTACAGTGGTGAGTTTTCCACAATAAATCAGTGACAAAATGGGCAATGTTGTCGTAAGTTGATCTTAGTTTGGAGCAGAGTAGAATAGAGATGTGGCGGGGGGGGGGAGGGAGAAGATGATGGATCCACAGTCGATGAGTGGCAGGAGAAGAGAGTTAGCTAAGTGAAGCCTGGTTGCAGGGATAAGGAACTTTCTTATCCTATAGAGAACACCAAGCCTGTTGTGGGTCCTTCTGTACAAGGTTGTTAACATGGAGATTAAAGGAAAGGTGAGGGTCCAGGAGGAGCCCAAGGTATTTAAATTCAGACACCTGTTCAATTGGGTAGAGAGTTATCAACTAATGTAAGGCCAGTGACGTGGATTTAGGCCTAGAAGACCATAAACTTGGTCTTCTTGAATTTAGGACCATACCATTTCAGAGAACCAGGAGTGCAACCTTGAGAATCAGATTGTAGATTACTGAACATGGTGGCGGGTTGACATCACTACTGGCATAGTGCGTGTCGTTTGGCGTAGAGGACAAGTTGTGTGTTAAGGCAGATGGAGGGAGTGTGAAGAAGTGTAAGAACAGGAGGGGGCCAGGATCGAGCCCTGGAGGACCCCATATTTGATTGGGCATTCGACGGAGAGATGACAGTCAATGTAGGTTTAATGGGTTCACCCAGAAAGGTAGCTTCTAACCCAATCTATGACATTGACGAAGAGGTGCAGACCTTTGAGGGTGTTGAGTAGGATGGTCCACAAGGTCGAATGCCTTGGTCAGGCAGACAAATACCAACCCTGTGTACTGGCCTTTGTCACTGGCCTTAAGGATGTCACTAGTGAACCTGACCAGGGCAGTTTCTGTGCTGTGACCAGATCTGAAGCCATGTGGAACACAGAAGAGTAGGTTGTTGGCTTCCAGGTAGGCAGTAAGTTGAGAGTGGACAACTTTCTCAATGATCTTTGATGGGGGGCCAAGAATGGAGATAGGACAGCAATTACTGACCTCGCTTCTGGACCCGGATTTGAATAATGGTTTGATAGTGGTGGATTTCCAGGCATTCAGGAAGGTACGAGAGCAAAGGGAGCTGTTTAGAAGATTGGGGATGGGGACTGCAAGGACGTTGATAGCCCGTTTAAGGATTTTGTAGTCAACACTGTTGGCCCCTTTGCTGGGTTTCAAGTTGTTCCCTCGAATAAGTCTGATAGTGTCCACAGGTTTTAGAGCCCTAAAGAAGAATTTTTTGGGGGAGAGAACCAATATTGGGGTGGGGGATGGATGAGGGAGAAGGGGTGGCCGGTTTGTACTTTCCAACGTCTCAGAAAAAAGAATTAAAGATGTTTGCCACTTCCGTGGGGTTGTGGGTTAGTCTACCATCATGAGACAATATGATGGGGTCAGGGTTTCTGGATTTGCCAAGGAGAGAGTTGAGGATTCCAGAGTTGCTTGTTTTGTAGGAAGTCTATTTCTGCCTTTCTTCTAGCTGATTTGTATTTGGTTCTAAGGGACTTGTAAAGGGCTAGCTGAGCGGGGTTTCTGTGTTTGTGGTAATGGGCCCAGGCTTTGTCCCTTGTTCTCATTAACAAAATAATATCTGGGGAGACCCATTCATTAATTTTTCCTCTTATCCTAATTTTTCTGAGGGCAGCATGTTTATCCCAGATGTTAATTAGGATGCTGAAGAATTACTCCAGGATGGCATTGCAGTTGCCCGGCCCATACGTAAAGGACCAGTGAACTAGGCTGAGATCGTGGCTAATTAATTGGATGTTCCAATCAGTTATATTCCTAGTGAAGAAAATTTAAGGGGAGTGCTTGGGAAGATGAGCAGACCCTAGATACATCAGGGAGCGAATGAAGACCAAGGGAGGGATAGTGAGGCTTAATAAAGGGGAGAGAGGGTGGGCAGAGGGTGACGGTGAAAAGGCAGAGATACTAAACAAATATTTTTGCTCAGTATTTACAAATGAAGAGGGAGTGGTACCTAAAACAAACAACAGAAACACTCTGGATATAGCAGTTGATACCAGCCCATTTACAGAAGAAAGGGTTCTGAAAGAACTCTTAAAATTGAAAGTGGACAAAGCAATGGGGCCCAATGGGATTCATCCCAGAATTCTAAAGAACTAAAGGTAGAACTAGTGACACCACTGACTACTCTCTTTAACAAATCGTGGGAGGATGGGTGGTACCTGAGAGACTGGAGGAGGCAGATGTGATTCCCTTCACAAAAATGGGAGCAGGGCAGAAGCAGGAAACTACAGACCTGTTAGTTTAACCTCAGTGATAGGAAAATGATGGAATCACTTCTGAAGGAAAGAACTGTCAAGTACATAGAGGCCAGGGGGCACAGGACCCAAGGCAGCATGGATTCACAGTGGGAAAGTCATGCAGGCGAGATCTAATAGATTTCTTTGACTGGGTGACGAAGTAGTAGATTAGGGAGGGCTGTGGACATGGCCTACCTAGACTTTGCAAGGCATTTGACACAGTCCCACAAAGATTAATATACAAGTTAGCCAGCCTGGGAGGGCCCAAGATAGACAGCCTGGTAAAGAATTGGCTGGAGAATAGAACACAGAGGGTAATAGTAAATGGAGTCCACCTGAAGAAATGGGGGTTACTAGTGGGGTGCAGAGGTTCAGTATTAGGACTGGTCCTCTTCAATGTCTTTATAGCGACATTGCAGAGGGACTGAAGAAAAGTATGTCTCTTTGCAGATGACACAAAGATCTGCAACAGAGTTGATGTACAAGTGGTGTGGAAAGGATGAGAAGGGACTTGGCAAGGTTAGAGGAATGATCAAATGCAGGCAGCTTAGATTCAATGCTAAGAAGTGCAAGGTAATGCACCTAGGAAACAAAAACCCAGGGGAAGAGTACACAATGGGGGATGAGATACTAACAACAACAAAAATGGAAAGGGACCTGGGTGTAGTCATATCAGATGATTTAAAGGTGGACACGCAACGTGAGAGGGCAGTAAGGAGGGCTGGGGGGATACTGGGATGCATAGGGAGAGGCATCACCAGTAGAAAACAGGAAGTTGTTATCCCTCTGTACAGACAGCTGGTGAGACCCCATCTGGAGTACTTGTGCAGTTCTGGAGACCCAATCTCCTCAAGGGCACAGACAGGATGGAAGCTGTCCAGAGGAGGGCAACTAAATGGTGCAGGGTCTGCACCGAATACATATGAAGAGAGACTAAAGGAGCTTAATATGGATAGCCCTCGAGGAAAGGGGGAGACATGATAGAAACTTTCAAGTACCTCAAGGGAATCAGCAAAGTCCAAGAGGGTAGCATCTTTTAAAAAAAGAGGTGCTTCAAGAACAAAGGGGGCATAATTTGAAGAGATGGGGGCTCAGAGGTAATATGAGTATTTTTTCACAGAGGGTTGTGGATGCATGGAGCAGCCTTCTGGAGGAGGTTGTGGAGTCAAAACAGTGGTTGAATTCAAACGCCATGGGACAGTCATAAGGCAATTCTAGGGGTGGGGGTAGAAAGAAGTAGGCTGCTGGTTAACTAGGATCTGCAGCTTATCCATTAGGTAGGGAAATGGGCAGACTGGGTGGGCCAAGCGGTCCTTATCTGCCATCAAATTCTATGTTTCTATGTTTCTAGACAATATATGGCACAATGATCACTGATACAGTCGGGCAAGACTCCGGGTCCGGTGATGTGGGAGGCGTGCATGATGATGATCCAGTTGATTAGCGTTTGCGTTCCTGTTTTATAATTAGGTCTTGTCGATGAGGCAATAAGCTGGTGGAGCCCAAGATTTGCAATGCAAGATTTAGCTGTATCAGCTTGGCAGGAACCCCAGATGATGTTAAAGTCTCCGAGGAGGATCCACTCTCTGTTAGCAGGAAGAGAGTGCTTCAAGGCTAGGAGCGACTCAAGGTCAGTGTGCAGAGTTCCCGGGGGAAGGTAGGCGGTCGTGAGAGTTGAGGGTAAGGGTTTTATTTGAGCCTAGGTGGAGGTGGATGAAGAAGGTTTCAAGGAGGGATGATTCATAACTGGGGTTGTGTTCTGCGAAGGAGAATTTGTTGGAGACACAGAACATGCAACCACCTCCTTTTTTCCTTTGTCTGTCCTTTCTGATAGAGGAGTGGCCACTTAGATCAATCTCTCCATTAGCAATCTTGTGGGAAAGCCATGTTTCAGAGACAGAGAGAGAGAGAGAGCGCTTTCACATCAAAACTGTGCATGGCTACCCAGGCTTGGAAAGAGTCAAAATTAATATGAGGTCACTGGTTGTAGACCAGCTGGTATTCTGGTGCTCTATGCAGGCCCAAGCCAAGCTAGAGAGACCTGGCTGCTCTAGCACTCCCGGACCAGGTGCAGCCAAAGAAAATGGGTTCCTGGGCTGCCAGCCAGTAAAACAGCATAACATTCAGTTCACCCCACACCACAATGCAAAGTTCAGTGTTTCAGTGTTCATTCTCCTGTATCGGAGGTGTTACTGTCTCCGGCATGGTACCAGTATTACCCTTGTTTAACAATCTAGGCAGTTCCCTTTTTAGTTACTGGGTACCCAGTATCTGAATCAGTGTAGGCCCCTAGATGGTTCAGCTGGCTGGCTGGCTAATGGTGGTGCACTTTAAACTAAACAAACAGCAACTGCTCAGAAACAAGCTAGAAACCCAAAGGCCATATAATAATTATTATTTTTTTTTTTTTTTAACATCTACTTATTTTTTCCCTCTGGAGTTCTCTGCCTACATCTGACATCCCCCCATGTAGGTGCCGGGTATGAGACCCCCTCCCCGTAACCCCACAACTTACCTTTCGTGGCAGGGGTTGGGGAGCGACTTGACCCACCGGACCAGATTAGCATTCGAGAAGGTGTCTTCCCAGGCCGTAATGGAAGGGACCATCGTCATCCCGCAGAGGACTCTTCCATTTTTCTGTGTTTTTCCCTGTACTTCCCCTCAAGGTTGCGGTGTGCAGTGGCACCAGTGGCGGCGGCATGCACGCTCCCGAGCGCATCCCGCCAAGCGCCTGCTGCAACCTCGCCCATTCTCTACTGCTGACATGCCACCTCCCAGCCTCCGCTAGGTGGCAGGCATTCACCAAGCCCTGCAATCCCCCCCCCCGGAGAAGGAGAGCAGTCCTAGGGACACTCGATCCTTCTCCTCCCTGCCAACCCCCGGCACCCCATGTCCATTCCCGAACACGGGTCGCCGATGTGGCGCAAGCTGAAGCATCCAGCGCCTCAGCCCTCAGCGCCACCAGGCCGGCTAAGGCCATACAATTATTAAAAAAATGGCAGAGTACAGACCTCTACCCTACAGTATTTGTAACTTCCTGGCCCAATGACCAAATGCAGTGAAACAGTTTCCGGATGATGGGACACTTCCCACGCAGCAGGTACAAGATCTAATCTTACTAACTGTTCCTGTGATGCTGAATCCTCCCTCAAGATACAGGGCTCTGGGACACAGCTCTTAGCAGTCTTGCTCAGTAACCCAGGCTGTCTCTCCAGTCTTTCGCTTTCATTTGCTCTCTGGCATCTGCATCAGTGATGCAAGGTGACGGTGCAGTTGTCCTTGGCAGGTCAGGCCACCGCGTGGCCACACGACCACACTGTCTAGACCTCGGTACCTTGGGGTGGTAGCAGCCTGGCATCCAGCTCTGATGCCCACTAGTGGACCCTGCAGCAGTCATGGGCTGCAACTCCTGCTCTCTCCATGCTGGTGATCCACAGCGTTGACTAATGTGCTGACTAGGACGAGAATGCTTCTCTTTCTTTCACCAAGAAACCAGCTTTTTACTCATGGATCATCACTTCACAGATGAGTAGTATGTTGCAGCTCAGCTCGAGCCTTCTTGAACAGCAGTCCAACTCAAACGTGATCTTTTCCAGATCTGACTGCTGGTCAGCTCAACCCCTGCTCTTCCCTGAGCAAATCACAAGGTCCATTAGTCCTAGGGTTGTCAATCAGACCAGGCATTCATTATGGACTGATCAACAATGAGATCAGCTGGTGGAAGGGCACCTTAATTAATTAGGCCCACCTAAAGCTGATGAGCTGCTTCGAAGAGCGGTCCTTATCTGCTGTCAAATTCTATGTTTCTATGAAAGCATGGGACAGACATAAGGAAATTCTAGTGGGAGGTAGAAGGAAGTTGGTTGTTGGTTAACTAGGATCTGCAGCTTATCCATTAGGTAGGGACATAGGCAGACTAGGTGGGCCAAGCAGTCCTTATCTACCATCAAATTCTATGTTTCTATGACTCCAAGTACAGGTTTTGCATCCTGACTGGCTGCTAGTGCAACCCCTGACTCCTGCGGCTGTGGGGATGGGGTCAGAGTGCACCAACATGATGGGCCCTGCTGTTTTGAGTGGCACTGGCCCATGTGCCCCATTTCAGAACTCCTGCCCTGACACACTGTTTGGCAGCTTTGACATTTTTGCACAACTTGCACTACAGTCCAGTTTCCTTCAGGACATGGATCGGGTAACTCCCCAGTCCAACTGGGAGTACACTTACTTGCTCCGTCAGTGGTCTCCTTTGATGTGCGACAGGAACCACAGCTGTACAGTGGCACAGAAGGCACCGCGAAGGCAATCCTGGTTCCTCTCTGGCAGCTCTTCTGGGTTCCCCCTGCACACAGTCCAAGTTCTTGGAGGTCTGGAGAGAGCAGCAAAAGGTGGCAGCAGTCCATCCGGGGCTCCAGGGAACCAAAGGTAAGCTCCACTCTGGTTGGGGGGGTACACATTAAAGTCTGCCCCAACATGTTTGACAAATCTGACTCCCCAATTTCAGAGTCAGTTTCCTTAGCAAGGATGTTAATCATTGCTGTCATGCCCTTAAGAAAGGCAGACTATGAGGAATGGTCTCTCAAAAGATGTGTGGGGGAGTGTATCTACTTCTTCATTACCTGTGACATTATGAGTAAAAGGTTTCTCCTCCTTACAGTAGCATTCCTTGTCTCAGACACTGTGTTCAACTGAGGGAGGAAAATTTGATACCTGTTCTTTCACTGTCTGGAAGAATAGCCGTATTTGATTTCTCCATGGAGTGAGTATCGCCAGTAGGTTGGACAGTGGGCTCGTACACCTTTTCTTTTTCAGTTTCCAAATGTCTTTCTTTTTTGGTGTTTCTAAGGCTAGTGTGGGAGGGCGAGTCCTCAGTCTGCCTTATCTTGGAGTCTGTTTTCTCTCAGTGCTCCTCAGCCAAAGATTATATACTCTGTTTTTTGTGGGCTTCCTTGCAGACCCTGCTTTAGACTGGTCTTCAGCAGAAGCTGGGTCAGTTGACATTATCACAGAAATGTACTCAGCCTTTTTACTAGGGGTACACTTTTTTTGAACTAAACAGAGGCTGGAGCTTATAGAAATTGTCTTTTTACTTGCCCCTTTTTTGTGTATTAGGATAAAATACTTTGTGCAGATCAGAGTTTAGTCAACTGTGATCACGACCCAAAGTCTTGTAGCACTGCATAAACCTCTCTCCCTTAGGCAAACAGTGGCCACGCTTTTTGAAACCTGTGGATCATGTTTGTTACTCATTCCCTCCCGGTGGCCATTTTGGGTCAGGTTCAGCAATGGATGGTTCTGACACCATATGGCGGCTATAGGACCGGAGTCATTTAACAACAAAGAAAAAGTAACGTGCTCAGGGATAGGTATGTAGCTGAAAACCTTCTGAAGTACTCAACACGAAAAACAAGAAATAGCAAAAACCACACGATTCAGCAGTGGAAAAATATAATGGCTCAATGTACAAAACTGTTAAGCACCAGTGCACCGGGGTGTACCACCCCCTGTTTAGGTGTCAGCCTTGTTTTTTAGGTTTTTGTTTTGATTCTGACTCACACAAGACCAGAAAATGGTACCACATTATAATCACCAACCACAGTCAATGTGAGCCGACCAGTCTCCGTTCCTTTGACCACAGTTGTGAACTAAAAACAGTTTGTAAGTGCTGTCAAAAAAAAAAAAAAAAAGCACTTTGTCAACCACAGTTGTCATGAACATTCACGTTTTTAACCATTTGATCACTGTCACTGTGAAAGGAAATAGTCTGAAATTCTTTAACAAACAAAAAAGTACAAACACTTACTGTCTTTTTAATTTAAAGTGCAACTCTGAATAAAGAACCAATATGCTATTGAAGTGAATTTCCAACATTTTGTTGGGGGCTTTTGGTCTTTATAGCCTGTTACTTTAAAGTGTTAAGTCCTCTGAGCCAGAAAAATATATATATTTTTTTTTATTAGTCCTATTAGGAAAGGAAGGGATCAGAAATCGGGCTGAGTCCGATAGCCAGACGATTCCTTTCACTTCCCGGTTTGCTGGCCACACCCCCATGCTTGGATGTTTTGTGATGTCTAACCAGGGAGAGCACAGGGAGTCACACCATTGAAGTCTACAGGGCTCATTTTGAAAACGTTTTTTCAAGTCATAAAGCAATCTTCAGTAGATTTGAAAGCCACTACTCAACTAACAGACCCTCTATTAGTTGAGTGGTGGCTTTCAATATATACTAGAGATTGCTTGATGACTTAAAAAAAAGTTCTGAAAATTCATCCCATAGGCTTGAATGGGGTGAAACCCCGCACTCTCCCTGGTTAGACGTCACAAAACGCCTGTTTGCAAAGCATGAAGTGGCGGATCGAAGTGGGGAAGGGACCAGCTGGCCATCAGGCTCAACCTGATTTATCATCCCTTCCCTTGATAACAGGACTAATAAAACAAATATTTTCTGCTTCAGAGGACTTATGCTGCCTTAAGGTAACAAGCCATAAATCCCAACACCACATATTTGAAATTTCCTTTAATCTAAACCACAAACTCCACCACAGTCATTAAGGACAGTGCGCTTTTTGTGGTTCAGGCCACAGATTCTGGAACCATTTGGGAATGGTGTCAAAAATGCCAAAAATCTAATATTTTGCAATAAAACCCAGCCTGGAAAAGAGAGAGCAAATGTATATTAACTAAACAAACTTAAAACTTTATAAAACAACAAATCATTAGGACTCCACCATCAAATTAGCAGGAGCACTGTCTGGGTTGTCCACTCTCATCAGTGGAAACTAAAATCTCCCACTGGAATGCTGCGAGGCTCGAGACCAGCACAGCATGCGAGAGTGAATGTGTGTGTGAGAAAGCATCTTTGAAAACAGTTTCTAAGTTCCAAGGTACCATGCACCTCCCAGAGATGATGAACAAGTTTAACTAGACTGTTCTAATTCTTACAGTTAGAAAATATAGGACACAAGCTGAAGGGGACTGCCTGGGGCATAACTTGCAGGATACAGGAACAGACAGGGCCTGCTAAGAGTTGGTTAATAATCCAGTTGACCCCTGTGATGAGATACGGTGTTAGAAGTAGTGGTGTTTGATGGGGCAGGGTGTGGTGGGGCATGGTGTCAGAGGCATGTGGGTGTGAAGGGGTGGGTTGCTGGAAGGTGTGTGTGTGATGGGGGTGTTTGAGGCATGTGAGCATGACAGGACAGGGTGTCGGAGGCGTGTGTGGGCCAGGTGCTGAATGGGTGTGAGTGTAGTAGAATGGAGTGAAGAGTGTAACACGTGTAACACGATAAAGCACAGAAGCACCTTAACATATTTGACTGTTTAAAGCACTTTCTTACTCTTATTCTGGAACTGTAGGATAATGGCAGCATGTACAGGAGAGACAGACACAGTCACTGTCCGATCAGACAACTCCACATCCAGCCTCACCAGTCCAAGATGGGGCTTCCAGTTCAGTGTCCTCATGGCCTGCGAACAGACAAACTCGTGAGACCACACCACGTCAAAGTCCTTTAACACCCCACCATGTCATTCTCATACCCCTCTGGCATACCCATCTCTTTTCTACCTCTGACATACTCATCAAGCTCACACCCCTCCAACATCCCAACCCATCACGCTCATGCCTGCAATACCCCACCCCATCACACACACTGCTCAGGCATTCCATACCATCACACTCTCACCACTCCAACACCCCACCACATCACACACATTCCCCAAAACATGCATCTCTCTGACACCCCAACGTGTTACACTCTTCACTCCATTCTACTACACTCACACCTATTCAGCACCTGGCCCACACACACCTCCGACACCCTGTCCTGTCATGCTCACATGCCTCAAACACCCCCATCACACACACCTTCCAGCAACCCACCCCTTCACACCGACATGCCTCTGACACCATGCTCCACCACACCCTGCCCCATCAAACACCACTACTTCTAACACCGTATCTCATCACACTCTCACCTCTCTGACACCCAACCCCATTACACTCACACCCCTCTGAGACCCCACCACGTCACACTCACAACCCTCTGACACCCAACCCTGTTATTTCCCTAGTTAACAGGTCACCACCTTTCTCATGGTATGCGCTTCAACTGCCATTTGGCCTTGGAAAGTTTACCTTTAGCTTTTCATACTTCTTGGTGTAAGCGTCCATGACCTCCTTCACCTCATCTGGGAGCTCCAGCTTCTCCTCCTTAAGTGAAGGCCAGAACTCATTTGAGAGAATCATAGCAGTCAGCACGAATGCAGGCCTCTCTTCCTCACTTAGTTTAGCCTCTTCATCCCGAATGTTAGAATCAATTCTCCGAGAGTCAGCCATGTCCTGCTCAACGGACAGAAGAACCCTTACAAGTTTTTTAAGAACAGACACTTTTCTTAATAACATTATAACCAAGAAACTACAGGAGAATCATACCATCATCAAAACTATTGGATGAAATGTACCCCCACCAGAACAAATGAAGGAAACGTATGGTCAACAGACCCCATGGAGGACACATGCTATTAGCAGAACCCACAAGGGAAATGTACCTTCTCAAGAACCCTCAGAGGAAAGATATCATCACCAGGACTCATAAAGGAAATGTATCATCAACAGAACCCACAGAGGAAATGTACTGTCACCTGGACCCACAGAAGACACCAAACCCACAAAAGTAACATATCACCACCAAAGCCCACAGGGAAAACTGAAACCACGAAGGAAAATGGTCACTAAAACCTACATAGGAAATGTACCATCAACAGAAACCCCAAAGGAAACATATCATTACCAGACTCATTCTCTCCTGTAAAGCTGTGAAATACCATTACTCATGCAATCTAGGGCTGCTAGAAAGGATGTCAAGGTTCACCAGAGATGGCATACACATGAATGAGCATGTCATGAGTCTTAAGGGGGGAAAATCCTCTTGGTAGAGAAATATTTAGCTTGAATACTAGTTCATGGTCATGTGGACATGACTGGAAACTGATAGGAGGGAGGCTCAAAAGGGACAAAAGGAAGCATTATTATTTTACAGAAATGTTGGTGGTGCCTTCCGAAGTGGTGGGTGCTAAAACTTGGTGAGTTCAAGCACAGTAGGGACAGAATGAAGGGTACAGAGGTTGCGCTGGGTAGCAGAGGCTGGGAGGGGAATGGGGAAAAGGATGGGGAGGGCTAAAACCCTGGAGGAACAGTAGGTCCTAGGGCTAAATAGGGAGCTCAGGCAGACTGAATGGATCATTGGTCTTTTTCTGCCATCATTGTTTATGTTTCATGAGGGCTGACTAGCACATTTGGACCCTGTGCGGACGGCCCGGCCTCCCACCCAGATACACTGTGCTGGGGGGGTGGAACTTCCCAAACCACAAACCCCGTCATCAGTTGGGGGGGGGGGGAGGCACTGAGGGACAAGAGGATGGCTGGGTGGTTGGACCATAAATACAATATGAAAAAAAGTAAAATTCTACCTAAAGTACAGTTACGTAAGAACTTACTGTAATAGTAGATCTTCAAGAACAGCTCTTGCAGCAGGTTACACCATTAGGACTGAAGCTAGAAAGCAGCAGGACCCCACGGAAAAATTCTAGTGAGCTACATCTAGCGGGGGACCACCCCCGACATTGGCCCCATCCTCGACATTCCCTTCATCATAAAAAGGGTGGTCCCCAAGCATCCCTCAGTTCTCCCGCCGAAGACTCCAGCATAACACTGTAATTCTGATGGGAGACAAGAGGGTCCACTTCCAAAGGAAGACCAACAGATAGTAAGCAAGTATCTGATCTCCTGAAGGGAAGGTGGGTGGGAAAGCATCTGCTGCAGGAGCTGTTTTCAAAGATCTACTGTTATGGTAAGTTCTTACGTAACTGTACTATCTTACTTTGAGATACAGCTCTTGCAGCAGGTTACACCATTGGGACAGAGTCCCAAGCAGTGAGTGTTAGCCCCTAGAAAATGTGAGGAAGACAGGAGAAGGGTGAAAGAAAAACCCGTCATGAAAAGGAGCCCCTGCAGAATCGCAACGCCAAAACCCACACTGCGCCTGGAGGCTATATCCAGACTGTAGTGCCTGATAAAGGTGTGCACAGTACTCCAAGTAGCTGCTACACAGATGTCTGAGGCCAAAACGTTTCTTAGTAAGGCAAAAGAAGTTGCCATCCCTCTGGTGGAATGGCCCTTTACCGGTCCTAGTAACGGCTTGTTCCGTTTCTGATAACAAAAAATAATACAATTCACCAACCACTTTGAAAGTGTTTGTTCTGACACCGGTGCCCCTAACATCCTGGGAGCAAATGAAACAAACAACTGATCTGATTTTCGGTGCATTCTGGTTCTAGTTAGATAGTATCCAAGTATCCTGTGCACATCCAATGTGTACAGGAGGGGCCTCTCCTTTATTAGAATACTCCGGGTCATAAACAGGCAGGGGAATCTCTTGGTTGAGAGTAAGCTCTGACACTACCGTAGGTAAAAACTTAGGATTAGTCCTTAAGGACACACTGTCCTTATGGAAAATCAAATACAGCTCTTTACACAGAAGTGCCTGGAGCTCTGAAATTCTTCTGGCAGAAGTAATGGCAACTAAAAATAACGCCTTCCAAGATAGAAGGCATAGCTCGCAGTCCACGGCTGGCTCGAATGGTGGCAATGTGAGCTGTTCCAAAATAAAAAGGAGATCTCAAGGGGGGATTGGGTTCCTAATGGGAGGTTTTAAGTGTAGGATGCCATGCAAAAAGTGCGTGTCAGGTCCAGTTGGGTCAAGGATTTATCCCCGAAAAGTGCATGGTAAGCAGATAATGCTGAAAGGTGCACCTTTATTGAGGAATAGCTTAACCCCGCATTTGACAAGGAAAGAAGGTACTCTAGTACCAATTTCGCCAGGCAAGTTATAGGCTCCAAGTCACGGGCCAAGGACCAAAGACAAAACCTGTGCCATTTCATGGCATATGTAGCTCTAGTAGAGGGTTTTCTAGCAGCTACTAGTACATTGGCCACTCTGTCAGAGACTCCATGGTGAGAGATCGCTAAGTCCTCAGAAGCCAAAAGTGTAGGTGTAGAGATCACAAGTTCAGGTGAGCCAGTAACCTGTTGTCTTGTGAAAGTAAGTACGAGCTGAGCGGAAGAAGAAAGGGAGGCTCGCTCACTATTTGATGGAGTAAAGGGAACCATATCTGTCTGGGCCAATAAGGGACCACCAGAAACATGTCTGCTCCTTCATTCTGCAATTTGAGCAGAACTCTCTGTATCAACGGGAAGGGAGGAACGGCATAAAGGAATCTGCCTGTCCAGGAGAGGGATAATGCATCTCACCAGAAAACACCAGGCCCTGGATCAAGCAAACAGAAATTGTGCAGCTTTGTATTGTATGGGGAGGCAAACGGATCTAGTGCTGGTGTTCCCCATTTTACAAATAGAGTTTCTGCAACTTCTTGTAGGAGCTACCATTTGTGCGCGTCGGATCTGGATCTGCTGAGTAGATCCGCTAGCGTGTTCTGCAACCCTGGGAACGTGGACTGCAGATAGGGTGCTGTGGTGTTCTACTGCACAACACCATACCCTCATCGCCTCTCAGCAGAGCTGGTATGAATGAGTGCCCCTTGTTTCTCGATACAGAACACTACTGACATAGTGTCCGTTCGAATCTGCAGATGTCCTGTTGGGAGTCCTGCTCATAATGCTTTCAGGGCATAAAGAACCGCCCTCATCTCCAAGATGTTTATGTGGAGGGAAACCTCTTTTCCAGACCACAGACCCTGGGTCCTCTTGTCGCCCAGATGGGAGCCCCAGCCCGATCCTAATGCATCTGTAGTTAGTATCCTTGCTGGAGTGGGTGATTGGAAGGGGACCCCTGTAGCGAGGTGATCTGGAACTAGCCACCACTGTGAAACTCGGTGAACAGAATTGGGGACTGAGACCATTTGGTCGAGGTCATCCTGGCGTTGATCCCACTGGACTCTGAGTATCCAATGGATGGTTCACATGTGTAGGCGTAACAGGGGGACTGTGGCTACTGCTGCTGCCATGTGGCCCAAAAGACAACATGGTCCATGCTGAGACCTGCCTCTGCCCTAGGACATGTCTTGTTAGACTTCTTGGACGTTCTGCCCTGTCTTCTGGCAGGAAGGCCCTCCCTTTCATGGTGTCCAGCACTGCCCCGATAAACTGCAACCTTTGATACGGTGTGAGAGTTGATTTTGGTAGGTAGATCGTGATACCTAGGTCTCAAATATTGAAAAGGTGTCCTGTAGTGCCTGGTGTAAGCCTTCCTTGGACGATGTGGTTAGGAACCAACTGCCCAGATACGGAAAGACGTAGTGGCCCATTCTCCTGAGGGCCGCAGCTATTACTGCCAGGCATTGTCAGTGTCAGTGGCTCAGCAGGTTGCACACTCGCCTCTGAGGCTGGGAGATCAGAAGGCTGTGGGTTCTATCCCCACACCAGGCACTTGAGTTAAATCCCAATACTGACACTGTAGTGCAGCATGAGGGGGGGGTGCTGCACTCCTGAGATGCCATCTTTCACATGAGACATTAAACCGAGGTCCCATCTGCCTGTTCTGGTGGTATTTCAGGTGGATGTTCAAGATCCAATGGCACTTTTCGAAAAGAGTAGGGGAATTTTTTATTATAACATCATCAAAATCACATGAGGATAATCAGTGTTACATCACACTAATCAAAACAAACTATTAAAGAAATCATATAAAACTGAAGCATATACAGTGTTCAAGTCACACTAAAAAAAAAATTTAAGGAATCTAAAGGAAATCAGAAATTATAAATAGTGTTAAAATCACACTAGAAGGGGAGGAGAAAAAAAAAAAAAAAAGACAAAATTCAAATAAGTAATATTTGCTTTATACCAAATTAACTGCAACCCACCACTTCATTTATAGTTAATGAAGATATTAAAGCCCTTCCACCAGTGAAACACTTTTAATGCAAAGTGAAATGCAACATCTGAACTATGAAGTTTAGCCATAGCCTGAGAAACTAGAACCTGAACAGTGTCATATGGCATCATCCTTTGATGAAGAACCCATTGACACCTGCTTTGCCACAAATAATACTTTAAACAACAGTCAGTGTGTCAGAATGATATCGAACACCTAAGCGATCATATTGACCAAGTATCAGGAATTCGTAAGACATATTAGACAACCACTGCATGTTCTGGGAACGCGCTAGGTGAGACCATAAAGGTTTTACAAATCAACAAGTGAATAAATAATGCTCTGTAGTTTCCTCTAAATTAATACATTCCATACAAGGACAATTTGATTCCTCCAATACCTCGTGTTTAGCATTACCCCGAACATTTAATCTCCGATATACCGAAAGCCATAAGTGTTCCCACATAAAGGGGGGAATCCTAGGGTTAAGGAGCTGTGCTAACACCTGTTGATTATTCTGGGGAGAACAATTCTTAAAAATAGGGTCAACAGAAGAAACTAGAGCCATGATAGCACTTTAAAGTTGTCGACCGGAACTCTGAATAATAAGCTGTTTGGAGATACCCCATTTGTACAGTTTAGCAACCACTGGACGAAAGAATTCAGGCACATGTAAATAGACTGACAAACGAGGAGGGGTAACACCCCCAAGTAGTGAAATAATGAGATAAAATATTTCTAGTCCAGTGATTGTGGGAGTCCTGAGATAAGACTAACCCACTTTTTACTGTCTGGGAAATAAAAAGTGTATGAAAAAATACAATAGGATCAAGCATCCAGAGACCTCCTTTTTCTTTGGAAAGGTACGTAAAACACCTTTTAATGGGGTTAAGTCTATTTCCCCAGAGCATCTGGAAAAAAAGGCTATATAATTTCACCTCTAGATGCCCAGGGCGGTGGGGGAGATAGATCATAGCAACATAAAGTAAAACAGGAACTAAAAATTGTTTAATTATCTGAAGCGCATTTTAATTTAGACATTTCCAATGTTTCCAACGGGCCACTTTGGATTCAACTTTCTGCAACCCCACCTCCCAGTTTAGTAGTGGAAAATTTTGGGGCCCAAAGGTAATCCCCAAAATCTTAAGGAGGTAGTGAAGAAAAGGGAATGCCCTCTACACACCTGGTGGGAGGAGAACCAGCTCCCAGAAACAGACCCACCTGCTTTTAACAACATTTAATTTTGCATTGGAAAGTGAAGAATATTCTACAATTTCCTGCAATATTGAATGACAAATGGGCAGTATCTGGGGAAAAAACAACAGACATCATCTGCACAGGCTTGGACCTGTAATTCCCTCCCATAACCTGGCACTGTAATGCCTGTCCACAAGGGGGAAGAGCCAATTTCCTTAGCAGGGCATCCAAAGTACTGTAAATATATATAAAAGAGGACTGAGAGGAAACCCTTGTCGCACACCAGTAGGGACAGAAAACCCCTCAGTAATCTGACCCCAAACAACTGGGTGTACAAAGGTAGAAGAACATAATAAGTGAATTCAGAAAATTAAAGAATCAGGAATCCCAGAAGCTCTAAGTGTAGCGAACAAAAAGGGCGGGTACACTCGGTCAAACGCTTTTTCCTGACTGATGGAGACCAGGCAGCCCGACATATCATTAAGCGATAAAAATCCAATCAGGTCCCTTATTACCATAAGGGCCTGTTGAATTTTCCGAGTGGGCAGGCCACAAAACTGATACGGAGATTTGGCCAATGAGGCATAACGTTTCAATCGATTATTAAGTATTTGAGCTAAAATCTTATAATCTGAGTTTAGAATAGTAATTTGTCTCCAATTTTGGAGAAAAGATTTATTTCCGGATTTAAATAAAAATATCAATAAGCCCGTCAAAAAGGCAGGGTGTATTTTTTTGATTTGTAAAAAAAATAGTCAAAAAATGAAACTAAACATAAAGAGAGTTCTGGGGCATAGGTTTTATAAAATTCAAAAGGCAGACCGTCCATCCCTGGAGAGACCCCATTTATCTGAGTTCCAATCATCCGTTCAATTTCTGCAGAACTGATGTTTTGATTAACTGGAATCTTAGCAGAAATGAAAAGGATATCGGCTGAGTCCACATATAATTGGATGGATTCATCCGAAGGTAAGGTTAAAGGACAATGGGAATGAATGAAGGAAACTATAGTATCTCGAATAGCTGCAGTAGAGTGGACAACATGCCCTTTGTGCTTCTCCAGTAAGTCCACTATGACAGTGTGTTTCAAATTTTTGCAAGCTGCAAAAGGATCCCCAATGGGGTTTTTTTTTGGTTCCTGACTAACATAGCTTGTACCGACTGTGCTCTGTCGTACTGATAAAGCTGCATTTCTTTTTTAAATTATAAATTTGGGAGGAATAGTCAAATTTTGTAGCATTAGCCAGAGAGAATAATTTAAACAACTGTTGTCATAAGGAAAGATATTTTAGAAATGTAATATTCACTGTGTTTTTACCAAACTGTTGAAACCAAGATTTAAAGTTGGCTTTAGAGTCCATCCACCATTCCCCCAGATCAGAACAGAGGAAACTAACACAGCACAGAGCAGCAATCAACTCAAGGATCCCTGACCGCACCAGCGGATCACTCAACACAGAAGTGTAGAGCCTTCAGCAGTTAGATTGGGCAGGCTCCCCGGGTGACAAGCTAATACAATGTACAAAATTAAATGGTCTGAAAACACAGTGGGTTGAGTACAGAAGGAAAAATGAGGCAGATTGTTAGACACAAACATATGATCAATGGTAGTACAGTATTTATGCCTCTTGTATGTGAATCTAGGCCCAGATTTACGAAAAGTACTACAATCAACCAATTCAGCCGAGTTTATAACCTGGAACAGAGCGTTAGAATCACAAGACACTTTTTTTGAGGAGGGACCCCCACCTTTTCTACAAGGGAAATTAAAATCTCCACCAAAAAAAAATTGTATATGAGGTAACCAATTATGGTTGAATAGCATGAAGGAGACAGAACCTCTCTGCCTACAACTGAGGGCCATGTATATTAATGAGACGAAAATGCACGTCTTTCCACACACCATCCAAAATCAAACACCTTCCAGGACATAAATCAATCAGTTTGGTTAAAGAAAAATAATACCTGTTAAATAAAATCCCCACCCCATCAGCAGTATCCATCCCAAAGGACCAGTAGGAAGGGCCCCACACCCACTCCCCCTGGAAAGATCTAAGCTGGTCCTCAGAGAACATCCACGTTTCCTGCACAAAACAAGTATCAAATTCAGAGTCATGAAAGAAGTCAAAAACTGCCTGACGTTTTAAGGGGTTTAGTACACTGTGTATATTTAGAGATCCCACTTTCATCGGGATAGCAGCCTTAAGCTATCTTTTTCCGTTTTTTCTTTTTTTTCTCCTGTAACCTACCAACTCAGGAGTAGAAGGGGTATGGAGGGGTATGGAGGGCAGCAGGAGGCTGACTCCAACTGGTCCATATCGGAGGCACCATCTTCTGAAGCCAGAACCTCAAAGGGATTTATAGATTCAATGGACCCCTGGGGAGACACTGGTTTGGCCTTCGAAATCCTAGAAGAACATCTAGGAAGGGGTACAAGGGCCTCAGAAGGAGGACCCGAAGGGTCAGAGTCCCTGTAACAGACTGGAACTAGAAGCCCCACATCAGAGTGGTCTACCCCAGAATGAGGAGAGGAGGAAGGAGCAGTTACCACTAAGGGGTTTTCGGGAGACTAAACCTGAAGAAGGGACCAGAAAGAGGTGGAATAGTCACTGAAGGGGAGGGAGGTCTGGAACTACACAGGGCACCAGATCCTGCGCATGGTGAATTAACAGGTCTGGGCTCATGCAAGAGGCCTTATTCTTAGCTGCCCACTGGCATTCCCCAAAGACATGGCCAATCTCGTCACACAAATCACATTTGGTGTGGGAGGCGCATTACAAGGTAATGTGCCCTATATCACCACAATTGTCGCAGCGTGGCATATCGCAGGAACTGGAGATGTGGGTCCTAGAACGACATTTGTAGCAAGCCCGGGGCTGGCAGGCATAAAACCATACTCCCCAGTCCCAACCCAACATGAAGGAGTTGGGAACATGAGAGATCCCAGAATCAGACTGCCACAGTTTAACCTTGTATTTCCAACCACCTGTCCAAAATAGTTCAGAGTCCAGCATTGCCTCAGGGTCACTTAAAACATCACACTTCTGGGACAGCCGATAGGTGATATCATCCACGTGGACCCTCGTTCCAAAACATGATGATCACTAATTTAAGGGTTTGGCCAAGTGAATAACCAAAAAAGGGGTCCACGTGGGTGAGAGTTTCCCTGATTGTACTTCTCCTAAAAGAGGTCAAGAGCATAATGGGTGCGAAAACTAATATCACAGTTGTCCACCCCACTGATGTTAATGAAGGCAAAGACCTCCAGACAGGAGAAATGAAGGGAATCTTTCAACAAGCATTTTTCCACATAATGTCTATCTGGCCAGTGCTCGAGACCCCCTCTGTAGCGAATCAGCACCGCATTCCTTCAGGGTGCAGCCTCTTTTTTAATTTTAGCAAATAAGTCAGACAATAGAGGTTTCTCAGGTTGGGGAGGGTTCTTGAGGAACTTTGTCCCAGACAACAGCACTGCCCTTGTGAGCCTCCAGGTTGATAGGTGCACTTATAGAGGGAGATACTCCATGCTGATCCCCCTGGACAGGGGCCGGAGGGTGAGAATCCTACCCAGAACCTGAGGCCTTTGCATCCAAAGGCAATTCCGTCATAATCAGAGAGTCAGGTGGTGAACTAGTGATACCCCCAGGATGCCAAGCAGGAGATGCCTGTGAAAAATTCAGTTTGGGATCCCATCCTGGGTCAGGAAGCCAGATACCATCGGGAGAAAGCTTCCAACCTGCCTCGCTGAGAGCCTTTTGAGGAGACCAAGGTTCAATCGGGGGGAGTTTCCCTTCTTTCAGAGCAAAGGCAGTTTGTAAAACAGCTGTAGTTGTTCTCCCCACTGAAGCATCAGAAGCAATAACAGTAGATACAGTGTTAACATGATCAGGGTCAGGGGTTCAAGATATATGACTTTTGGCGAGAGTAACGGCAGTCCTGCACCCCCTCATATCCTCTTTTGCGCTAGCAGCCAAGCCACCCTCTTTAGGGTTAAATGAATAAACTGTAGCACCCTCCTGGACATTAGGAGAGTGCTGATAACTCACTGCAACAGGGTTAGGAAAGGGAGGTACCACAGTCAAGCCACCGACAGACAAGGGCTTTAGCACAAACCCAGTAACCCTTGATAAAGGCTCCTGTGTGTGAGGAGATACAAAGAAGGGACCGCTATCAGTTGGCCCAGACAGGCGTCGAGGTAACTTCTCCTCGGGACCAGACAGAGGTTCAGGAGGCAATATCACCTTTGGCTGTAGGCACTCGCCAAGTGAAACGGATAAAATGCCAGCGGAAACGCCTTCCATCTTGGGGAAAAACAGAGGGAGAAACATTTTTAAGGAGTGGCTCACCCAGGCACTGCCTGGGCCAGAGCCTTTGATGCTGGTGCATCATGAACGCTGTCACCTGACTCTGACAAGGGAGTGACTTTCAGCATTTCTGCTTGTAGCTGTGCAATCTGTTCTCTAAGATCCCGTTCCAGCTCCTGAGGGCGAATCTTCTCACATGCCAGTTGTTGCTGGATCAAAGAAATCTCTGCTGTGGAGTTAAGGATACGCTGCTCTCCTCCAGGTACCGAACTATCGCCAGTGCGACTTAGATCCTCAATGTGGATATAAAAACTTCTGGAGTTTCAGCTCCAGTACTCGGAAATTCAAAACCATGCACTACATCGCGCTGAGCCTCTAAGAGAAAGCAGGTAGGAGAGGAGGTTTGCTCCCCCACCCCTGAGACGTCCATCTCCTCAGAAGGATCACTGGAAGTGGTTATCTCACAGGCCAGAGGTTCCCCCTACAGTTCAGTAGGGGAATTTTCCCGGTGTCCTGGCCAAAGTTTCCCCTATTCACTAAAAATACCACCAACAGCTTAATCTGGTTCAAGGTCAGTTGGCATTCATCTGCATCCCCATCCCCCGGGGTCGTACCTGAAAATAGGCAGAATTTGTCTAGTGCACTTACCTGGTTAACAAAAACTAAATAAATAAATTTTGTGAAAACCCTTGGAGCCAATGACAGTCCGAAGAGTAGTGCTCGGAATTGGAAGTGATGACCCTTGAATTTGAATCACAGGAATCTTCTACGGTGTCTTGCGATAGGGATATGAAGTTATGCATCTTGCATATCCAGCGATGCGAGCCACGTTTCCAGACGCAACATCAGGATCAGTCCTGGTAAGATGACCATCCTGAAGCGTTTGTATGCCACCGAGGTGTTCAGATTGCAGAGGTCCAGTATTGGGCATAAATCCCCTGTCTTTCTGAATACTAAGAAGAAGTGGGAATAGTACCTTTTCCCTCTCTGGATCCATGGGACCGGTTCTATGGCCTCTTTTACTAGAAGAGTCTGCATCTCTTCCTGGATCAGTGTGGCGTGCTGCTTTGACTGCTGAGAAAGCAGTGGTGACCTGGACGGTGGCTGCCCAGTGAATTCTATAGAATGTCCTCTTTGAATGAGTTTAAGAACCCATTGATCGGAAAGGTGTTTTGAGAAACAACCCCCGACCGCCTCTTCCCCTTGGGCTGGAGGGAGAGGAGGGCTCCGCAGCGAGTCAGGCAGTGGAGGGGGAAGGAAGGTTTGCCTGGGAGGGTTTTGAGTTTCTGGCACCTGTTCCTCCTGCAGCTCAAGGTGGGCCTTTGCGGTTAAAGCCATCTCTCGGCTGCTGTCCAAATCGAGGCTGCTGTCCCCATTTTCCTCTGAAATGATTCTGCTACCTCTGAAATGGCTTTGGCTTTGGTTTGTACATGGCTTGCACAGAACGTACTGTTTCCGGCATCTTGCAACTTTGTTATGATCTGTTTGGATTCCCCCCAGAAAAGAACTGAGCCCTTGAAAGGGACATCTAGGATGCCCTTCTGGACATCTGGTGTGAAGCCTAAGACCCTCAACCAAGAGTGCAGTCTTAGACATACACCTGATGCCGCACTTCTGGCGGCTGAATCTGGTGAGTCATGTGCCACCCTGAGCACCTATGTGCCCACATCGGAGCCTGTTTGAAGGAACTTGGTAAGCTCTTCCATCTTGTCACCATCCAGAATGTTTTTGACCAGATCCAGACCCTGTTCCCAAAGGGCATTTTGAAACTGGACCATGTGGGTTGAGAGGTTTAGTGAGCGGATGGAACATGTGGCTGAGGTGTACATTTTCCGTCCCATTGAATCGAGCCCGTTTGACTCTTGGTCCAGGGGCTGAGTGCTCAAATGTTGTGTGACCTGTCATGTGTGGCAGTGATCACTATCGAATCTGCCAATGGCTGTTCTCCCAGATAAGGATCTTCTAGGGCAGCCCGATATAGGCAATTCACCTTTTTAGGGACTGCTGAGGAAGTGTAGGGATGTTTCCAAGCAGCCTTGGTCACATCTTGAAAGGTATTGACCACTGGTTTGGGATCCTTTTCTCTTAGATACTTGACTAGGTGATGTCTCTCAGGATCTAAATCTTCAGTGTCCCACCCCATGTTATCCTGGATATGCTCATTATATCCATAAATGTTGGAGTGTCTGGGGCGGGAGTAGGCAAATCCCTTGGATCTGGTGAAGCGATGCTGAAAGGAGAGTCTGATCTGGAGGACACATGAGAGGAAGAATGAGATTCATCAGAAGAATAGGAATCTGACCTCCTGTGGTGCTTCTCGGACCTGTGTACGCTTGGTGAGCGGGAAGGGGTCTGAGATGGAGACCTCGGCCGCTTCTTTTCCTTAGAAGGGCCCCTAGGCTTAGGACTTTCGTCTTTAGGGGGTAGTTTGGTCTGACTTTTTTCTCCTGGAGGAACCCTCGGTGGGGGTTGATCCTCCAGAGGCAGTTTGCTGGGAACCACATCCTTCCTGATGGTTTCCCACTAGTAGGAAAATAATTATTTGACCTCCGAAATGTTAAGGCCTGAGGTCTGACCTGGCATCTGCCTAGGCTCAAGGTACGACAGTTCTCCAGTGGAGGCAACTGACTGTTTCCAGTGTCTGATGGTCTGTGGTCCGACGCACCCATCGTCTGATCCTTGTGCGACGTAAGGTTGTGTGGGAGATCTGCAACTTCCCTGCCTCCTGACATTTGGTCATCGCTTAGGCATTTGACCGTGGTGTCGGTACCCTCTTCATCCATACATCTAGATGGGCCAACATCCGGTATGGATGAGGTATCATCCCTTCTCTGGGAGTGAACCTCAGCTGGTGGTCATTGGTCCTTAGACCGTTTGATGGACGTCTGTTCTGACGTCCGTTTAGGGTCCGAGGTCCGCTTAATGGCCGATAGTTCTTAGGTCCGTTTAGTGGACGCCCCCGAGATACCTCTGGGGGGTTGGGAAGCCAACCTACATTGGTCATAATCCCAGCGTCAGTCCAGGGAGTCGGGGCCTGTGGCAGAGGCCAACCTGGAGTGCATCTTGATTGGGCGATTTGTGGAAGCAGCTCGACCTGTAGAGCCTGAAGGCCGGCTAGAAGCATGGACCTGAGGCTGGACTTTTAGGAGCTGGTGGGTAGATGCGGAACCAGAGTCACCCAACGTCTGGACCTTGGCAAGCAGATACCGGGTATCTGTCCAAGACAGAGACCTGTTGGAACGGTCTGTCAAATCCGAACTCCACCTGGAGTCAAATGTCCGCGTGGATGGGGAGTGCTCTTTCTCCCTTTCCCTCCATTTTTCTTTATGCTTCCCAGACCCATGGGAGGATACTTCCCTGAAGGAGGTACTTTTTTGCACTGCTGCTAATTTTTTCTCTAAGAGAAAGGTCTCTAAAATGATTTGGCGGTGGATCCTCATTCAATTATTAAAGTTTTGGTAAATGGGACAGGCCTTGGTGTCGTGTTTCGGGCCTAGGCACCTGACACAGGCTGTGTGCTTGTCTTTAAAAGGAATTTGTTTGCCGCAAGCACACTTTGAAGAGTGCCTGTCAATGGATGACGTCGGGGAAGATGACATACAGAAAAAGAAATAAAAGAACTTTTCGAATAAAAGAAGGATACTTACGTAATGGAGTCATTCATTAGTTGAAGTAGTCTATGGAGCCGATGCTTGCGAGTCGTCGGTGGGAAAAGAAATGAAGGATGCTGGGGGACCACCCCTTTTATGATGCAGGGAATGTCGGGGAAGGGGCAGACGTTGGGAGCGGTCCCCTGCTGGATGTAGCTAGCTAGAAGTCTTCCATCGGGTCCTGTTGCTTTCCTGTTTCAGTCCTAATGGTGTAACCTGCTGCAAGAGCTGTATCTCTAAGAGAGATTGAATAATTCTCCATTGCCAGATACTAGATCCTGTCAGACAGTAACTGACAGCTAGAATTCATTATTAACCTGTTATTAACCAACAACTGGGGTCTTATTCACCTTCTGGCTACTGATAGCCTGTTAATCTGTTGGCAACTAACTGAAGGGAAACATTGAAACACAGATTTTGACGGCAGATAAGGACCGCTTGGCACCACCCAGTCTGCCCATTTCCCTACCTATTGGATAAGCTGCAGATCCTAGTTAACCAGCAGCCTACTTCTTCCTACCCCAACCCCCTAGAATTGCCTTATGACTGTCCCATGCATGCTTGAATTCCACCACTGTTTTTGACTCCACAACCTCCTCCAGAAGGCCATTCCATGCATCTACAACCCTCTTGTGAAAAAATACTCTTAAATT
This sequence comes from Neoceratodus forsteri, assembly GCA_016271365.2. Lineage (NCBI taxonomy): Eukaryota > Metazoa > Chordata > Ceratodontiformes > Ceratodontidae > Neoceratodus > Neoceratodus forsteri. The sequence goes on along the minus strand of JADMNL010000022.1, from coordinate 471,944,334 downwards.
ACCTCTGAGCTGCCCCTTCTATCTTCAAATTGTGCCCCTTGTTCTTGCACACCTCTTTTTTGAAAGATGCTACCCTCTTGGACTTTGTTGATTCCCTTGAGATACTTGAAAGTTTCTATCATGTCCCCTCTCTCCCTTTCCTCGAGGCTATACATATTCAGCTCCTTAAGTCTCTCTTCATATGTCTTCGGTGCAGACCCTGCACCATTTTAGTTGCCCTCCTCTGGACAGCCTCCATCCTGTCTATGTCCTTGCGGAGATTGGGTCTCCAGAACTGCACGCAGTACTCCAAATGGGGTCTCACCAACTGTCTGTACAGAAGGATAATAACTTCCTGTTTTCTGCTGGTGATGCCCCTCCCTATGCATCCCAGTATCCCCCCAGCCCTCCTTGCTGCCCTCTCACATAGTAAAATTTGCAGGACCCAATAGTCAGAGAGCCCATTAAAAGCCCTATCAAACAATTTCCTGGGCTTAATTTTAGGTGTCAGCAATCCGGAGATATTCGCATCCGAATCAACCATGTATTAAAACAAGACAGAAGTCATATAATGGAAACTTGAGACAGGAAGTGATATCATGCTTGAACAAACTGTTATTAAGCAAATACAATTTTTCCAACCATGATATCATTTATCCAAGATCAGACTACTACTGCCACTTCTGTGGGATCATGTTTCTGTCAGGGTTGATCCAAGATAGTTACTGCTAATGCTGACCTGTGATCAGGTTATAAGAGGTGCTGATCTGAAATCAGGTTACAAGCAATACTGATCCAAAATCTGATAACATGAGTCACTGATCTGGTATCAGGTTACAAACAATGCTGATCAGGGATGAGGTCACAGCTGACTCTTTTCCTGGATTAGTGTATTGTGGATACTAATTTGGAATCACTGCTCACATTCGAGAAGTGCCCAAGACATGTTCTCACGATTATGCGAAACAGCAGCCAGTATAGCCAAGCTTTTAAAGCACAGTGCTGTGAATCAGATCTGGGTTTAAATGACGCCAAAACATACCAGTTTATTTATTTATTTTTGATATTTCTGTTTATCCCCCCTCCTACACCCCTGTCGGCCCCACATCTTCAGGAGATCCTTGGAGTCTACCCCTGCAAGCCACCTTACCTGGGTCCATCGCTGGTACCCCATGGAGCCATGGTTTGCCCCCGGGCAGGGAAGAGGTGGGGCTCCTATACCATGACAATCTGCTTTCATCAGTCCAGGTGGCTGCAGATTAGGGCTAGTTGCCAGAACTCCGTCTCCTCGGGGCTGGCAGGCATTTTCCTCCTGTTTTTTTCTCCCCCACACACAGCGCGTGCCCGGCGTCAGGGCAGCAGCCTTGCTCCATGTCTGTGGCAGCCCTCCACTGCAACAGGGCTTTCTGTACCTCGAGCCTCCGGCTCGAGGTCAGGCAAGTGGCGAACAGTACCCCCGAGAAGGGTGACTGTCGTGGGACACTTTCGAGTCTATCTCCCCCGGCTGGCCCTCCAGCGACCTGAGTCCGCTCCCGAACCTGGGACGCCGGCGTTGCAAGCAGAAATCCAACCGCTGCACTGGCGGGCCAGTTGAAAACGTAAGTTTAAAATGATCACCAGTTTTGATCCCTGGCATTGTGGGAGAAAGCATGTAGTTAAGGTACCGGCGGCCACCCCCCCTCCCCACACACCCATCTGCTTTAAAGCCTGCAATGTTTTTCAAATAACTCCACTATTCTTATTTGTTATAAATTATTGGAGGAGTTCTTAGTTTCATCATCCAGCTGAATTATGAATATGAGAATTGTGGCCTTCTTCTAACTGGTGAGCTCCCCAGTAAACACCTGTGAGTCTCTTATTTGCCAGAGCACACTACATAAGTAATAAAGCCAGAGAGGTTTTTTTTTTTTTTACCAGGAAAGACACAGTAAGCTGAAAGCTTGTTTTACAGGTGCAACCTAGGAGCACAAGGAAGTTAATCACACAGTATGCAAGTGCAGGTTGTGGGATTCAAACCCAGGTCTAAAGGTTTGCAGCTTAGAGCCTTAAACCACTGCGCTATACTGCCTCCTTAAGAGTGGCTTCCCCACAAGACAGAGAGAAAGTAGGGGGACCTCAGCTCAGAATGGCAAGACAAAATGTGTTGCTTTTTCCTGACCAATGGAGGTGGTCACCTTGTTGTGGTGGTAAGGCTTGATCATAATTCAGCTGGATGATAAGACTTGGAACCCTTCCAATAACTTATAGCAAGTAAGAATATTGGAGTTATTTTAAAAAATTGCAGGCTTTAAAGCAGCCGAGGTGGGGGGGCACTGGTACCTTAACTATATGCTTTTATTTGGTTACACACCAGGTGCCTCCCCACATATTTTACTAAGATGCATTGTAAATACAGGGGTTGAGCTTGCCAAACCCTTTAGTCTGGTGTGGGAGAAAGACCAGCTCTTGAGTTTGAGTATTCTCATAATACAATGATCCCAGATTAGCACTGGTTATGAACCGACCCTGGACCAGTGCCAGCAATGAGCAGACCCTGGATCAGTGCCAGTAGTGAACAAATCATTGGTCAGGAGCACATACAAGGGAGCATAAGGAACTCTCTGATAAACTGACCTTTAACATGACCTCGCAGAAATGCATCTGGGCCTCTCCGAAGCGAAGTTTCAGTAGCTCCACGTTCCGGATCTCCCTACAGAAGCAAAACAACTGCTTTAGATGACCAGATCAGCTCTTCTCTGCATGCACACCACTCACACCTGTATCTGCCCATAATCTCCTGTTGTTGCCATTGGATGTGCACTGCATATTGCAATCATGTATATTAAACTGCTATTTTGGCTCAAGTGTACCTTGTTTGCACCTGCCCTTCATCCCCCAAATCACTTTATTTGGAGCTGCAGTATATACAGTAAATTTATGTATACCATGGGAGAGCAAATAACATTTGGAAGACAAAAGCTGTTATTTGCACTGAAGACATAGCTACTGTGCAACAGTTAAAATTGTGTTATTTGCACAGTAGCCACAACTTTTACTTTTCACTTGATCTGGCTCTCTGCAAGCAGCACATCAAACAGTGGCACTGTAACTTTAATCATCGCAGTAAAACCAGCACAGCTTAGCATCAATAAAGAAACTGTAAAAGAAAGGAACTCTGTAAAAAGAGACTGCTTTTACAAAATGTGGCTTGACAAGTGCTGGCTCATGGCTAGCAGCATCGCTCTCTGTTTTGCATTGACGCTTACCCTGTGACACTGAATGGTGTACATTAGCGCTAAAAATAGCAATACCAAGTTAAACAACATTGACAAACCTAAAAAAGGAAAATGAGACGTCCCATCATGCTGACTACATGTGAGATTACAAATCTCACTTGTGCTGCCATCGTGTATCTTCCACTGAATGGCTCAGCTTAGCATGCTGAAACTTCTCTCTGTAACCCCACTGCCAGCATCACTGACCATGTTACTTAAAACTGTTGCACAAGTCCACCTTGTGTATGACAGCGCCTCCCACCAATCGCATTTCAGTATGTCTAGAGGCTATCCAACAGATTTTAGCTACTAATATGAGATTCTAGCCATACTGGTCCTTGAAGACCGGGAGATGATGGAAAGTACAGTTACGTTACAACTTACCGTAACAGTAGATCTTCGAGAGAAGCTTTTGCAGCAGGTAACACATTTAGGACTGAAGCCGGCAGGTGTCAGGACCCCACGGCAAACTTCTATCCAGCAGTACCAGGCGGGGACCACACCCGACATCCCACATGGTATAAGAGGAGGCGGTCCCAAGCATGCCCCAGTTCTTGTTCCGCCAGAAACTCCAGCATCCGGATAAGCTGAGATCCTTCTAGGGAACCTAGGGCAGTACTTCATCCAACAGGAAAATTTGCGAAGATGGACGCATGTAGCGGGAAATCTCCAGGGGGAAGGACGGTGGGCAGTATACCTGCTGCAAGAGCTTCTCTCGAAGATCTACTGTTATGGTAAGTTCTTACATAACTGTACTATCTTACTTCGAGAGTCCACTCCTGCAGCAGGCAACACATTTAGGACAGATTCCCAAGCAGTATAAACTGAAGACAACTACTTGAGTGGTAGGGAATCAGGAGAGAGAGAGATGGAAGAAAGAAATCCCCTATGAGATAGGTTCATAGATTTGGCCATCAGATTCAGTAGCTGCTAGAGCCATTATGGTCCTGCCACTATCAGTGGATAAATTCCCATTTCCATTCTCCCATATACTTGTCCAGTGTGGTCTTAAACATCTCCAGACTGCCTACTTCCAGAACCTCACCTGGAAGCACATTCCAGTTGTTCACCACCCTTTGGCTAAGCCACTTCCCTCTCCTCGTGGTATTATATTTTGCTCCTCTAAGTTGTAGTGAGTGCCCTCTTGTTTGCATGCCTACTGTTTCCTTCCAATGTAACCCTGTGACTTCCCATAATAAGCTGTTCTTTATAGCTTTAAATGTAAGGCATAGGTCACCTCATTCTACAGTATGCCATGCAATATAAATCACTCAAGTATAATCTATCTTCATACTCCTTGTCCTTCATCTCATTAATTTTCTTGGTGAATCTTCATTGGACTAATTCTGTCTTTTTGCTCAATCCTTGTTCCTGTGGTGTGCAAAAGGGTGCTCCATATTCAAGCACTGGCCTAACCAACGAGCTAAACAATGGAACCAGGACTTTACTATTCCTACTTTCTATATACCATGAAATCCTACTGGTCTTTGTAACCTTTTCATTGGTATGTTTAACAAAGGTCAAATCATTTGATATGACCATTCCTAGATCTTTTTCATGGTTAGTAACGGTTATTGGTTTGTTATTCAATTTATATTTTCCTTGTCTATTGTTGTGACCAAGATGCATTACTTTACTTTTATTGGTGCTAAATTCCAGTTTATTCTCTTTAGCCCAATCTCCCAGTTTATCCAGTTGTTTCTGAAGATTTATTACCGAATTGGCATCGTTTACCACTGCTCCTACTACAGAATCATCAGCATACTTACAAATCCAGACTCCGTCTGATACTTGCATTGATGATATTAATATACTGAAAAGTTTAGGTCCCAGGACCGAGCCCTGTGGGACCCCACTAGTACACTCTCCTCCTCAGACAGATATCCCCTCAACGTTACTCTCTGTTTCCTGTCACTCAGCCAAGAGGCCACCCATCTAACCAAGTGCGATGACGCCCTGCAGGACAGCAAGCCCGAAACCTGCTCTGTGTCTTGAGGCAATGTCCAGACTATAGTGTCTAATAAAGGTGTGGACTGTGTGCCACATAGCTACTCCACAGATGTCTGAGGCTGAGTTTTTTTACAGTGCAGCAAAAGAGGCTGCTGCGCCTCTTGTGGAGTGACCCCTTATTGGCCCAGGTAGGGGTTTATCATGCTTCTGATAGCAGAAGGAAATGCAGTGCACAAGCCATCCAGACAGGGTCTGTTTGGACATAGAGGCCCCAAGTGTCCTAGGAGCGAAAGAAACAAATAACTGGTCAGAACTCCTGCTTCCCTTGGTTCTGGATAAGTAGTACCGCAAGACGCGATGAACATCCAGGGTATGGAGAAGTGCCTCACCCCTGTTTGTGTGATTGGGGTAATAAACAGGTAGTTGGACATCCTGATTCAACGTCATCTCAGACACCACCTTGAGTAGAAACTTAGGATTAGTTCTCAAAGCAACTCTGTCTTTGTGAAACACCAAGTAAGGCTCTTTACACATCAGAGCTTGAAGCTCAGAAATCCTCCGAGCAGAAGTAACAGCAACTAAAAAGTACAGTTACATAAGAACTTACTGTAACAGTAGATCTTCAAGAGGAGCTCTTGCAGCAGGCTATTACCATTAGGATTATGCACAGGCACTAGGACCCACCAGAAAACTCTTAGCTAGCAGTGTCCAGCAGGGGCCACCCCCTGACGTTGGCTCCACTCCGTCAGCCAATGGTACAAAAGGGGCCGGTCCCCAGCCCCATCTCAGTTCACCCAGCGGAGACCTGTGAACAGGCCCAGGCAGGCATACCAGGAGGAAGCTTGCCAAAAAAGGATGCGATGCAGCTCACCAAGGGGAAGGAGGGTGAGAAAGCAATGCCTGCAGCAAGAGCTCCTCTTGAAGATCTACTGTAATAAGATCTTACGTAACTGTTCTATCTTACTTCGATTGGGAGCTCTTGCAGCTGGCTATTACCATTAGGACTGAGTCCCAAGCAGTCCAGTGAAAAGGAGCAACAGGAGGTAAGGGAGGAGGCTGAACGCAGCAAAACTGACTAGGCACTCTAAGAAAGAAGGCCCTGAAGGACCACTAGGCTGAACCTGGCCTATGCCTAGAGGCAATGTCCAAACTGTAGTGCCTAACGAAAGTATGCATTGAACTCCAAGTAGCCACTGTGTAGATTTCCCCAGTGGAGACATTCTGCAAAAAATGCAAAAGAAGTGGCCACTCCCCTGGTAGAAAAATCTCTGACTGAACTCGGAAGGGTTTTTGTTGTACTTGTTGTAACAGTAAACAATGCAATTAACCAGCCACCTGGAAATAGTCTGTTTCGACACCGATCTGCCTAGGCAGTGGGCCGCAAAAGCGACAAAGAGCTGCTCAGTCTTGCAGTGAGGAGCAGTGCATGTGAGATAATACCTCAACGCCCTGTGGACGTCCAGCGTATGCAGGAGAGCTTCCTCTCTATTCGAATGCTCTGGGTAATATACCAGAAGATTGACATCTTGATTCAGCGTCAACTCTGAAACCACTTTAGGAAAAAACTTAGGATTTGTCCTTAGGAAGACTATCCCTATGAAAAACTAAATAAGACTCCTTACACATCAGGGCCTGAAGCTCAGAAACCCTCCGAGTGGAAGTGACTGCAACTAAAAAGGACACTTTCCAGGAAAGGAAGCGTAGCTCGCAATCTGCGGCAGGCTCAAAAAGAGGAAGGGTAAGATTCTCCAACATAAAGAGGAGATCCCAGGAGAGTATTGTATCTCGGACGAGAGGCTTAATGTGCAAAATACCCCTTAAAAAAAGTACAGGACATGTCCAGTTGGGCTAACGTTTTACTCTCCATCAGCATATGGTATGCCGAAACCGCTGATAAACGCACCTTAATGGAGCAGTATTTCAAGCCTTGGTTCAGTAAGGAGACAAGATACTGAAGAACCAAGTTCACTGGACAGGAAACAGATTCTAAGTGATGGGATGAAGCCCAAAGACAAAAGTGTTTCCACTTCATAGCATTAGTGGATCGAGTTGAGGGCTTTCTCAGAGACAAGAACATATGCCACCTCCTGGGAGACCCCATACTGGAATCTGGCTATGTCTGCAGGAGCCAGGCATGAAGGTGCAGGGACTTGAGGTCTGGATTAACCAAAGTTCCCTGATCCTTGGATAACAGGTATGAGCTCAGAGGCAGCTGAATTGGAGGTTCCGTTGCAAGCTGCTGAAGTAGTGGGAACCAAATCTACTGAGGTCAGAGTGGGGCGACGAAAATAATTTGAGCCCCCTCGGCCTGAAGCTTCAGGAAGATCTCTTAATCAGTGGAAAGGGAGGGCAGGCATACAGGAACCTCCCTGTCCAACAGAGGGACAACGCATCTAGCCAGAAAACACCAGGCGCGGGCTCTCGTGAGCAAAACTTGGGCAGTTTGGCATTGTGTGGAGACGCAAAAAGGTCCAGCTCTGGGTGACCCCATGTGTCAAACAGCTGGTCCACTACTGACTGAAGTAACTCTCAATCATGCGCCTTGGACTGAGACTGGCTTAGGCAGTCGTCCAAGACATTTTGGGCACCTGGAACATGAACCGCAGCGAGACTTAGATGATGCTCCAAGGCCCAATACCAACCTCTCATCGCCTCCCTGCAGAGAGGGTAAGAATGCATGCCCCCTTGCTTGTTGACGCAGAACACTATGGCTGTGTTGTCCATCTGCGTAAGAAGAGAGCCTGGCGTGAGGTCTGCTTGAAACACCCGCAAGGTGCTCAGGATTGCCCGCATTTCCAGGACACTTATATGGAGTTGACACTCTTCTGGAGACCATGCTCCTCGAGTCTGACTGTCTCCTAGATGAGCACCCCAACCAAGCTCGGAGGCATCCACAGTTAGGATCAGGGTTGGGGGCTCCTGCCAAAAGGTGACCACTCGTTCCAGGTTGGAAGGGTCCAGCCACCAAGAGACTGTCCTTCTGACCGGGTCCGAAATCCTGATCAATTGATCTAGACCATCTGACCTCTGGTCCCACTGCACCCTGAGCAACCACTGTGGGACTCTCATGTGGAGGCGGGCCATGGGGACTGTAGGGATGTCCGCCACCATATGCCCCAGAAGCCTGAGGAAAGTCCTGGCCTGGACCTTCGGGGCCATGGAAACTGCTCGGGCCACTGCCCTTAGATGATCTCCCTTGTCCTGTGGGAGGAAGGCCATGCCCTGAACCGTGTCCAGGACCACTCCAATGAAAAGAAGTCATTGACTGGGCTTTGGGGACAACTCTGGAAGATTCAGGGTGATCCCCAACTCTTGAAAAAGAGTAAAAGTGTCTCCAAGAGTGTGCAGAAGCACTCTTGAGGGAGTAACCAGGAGCTAATCACTGCTAGGCATTTGGTGAAGACTCAAGGAGCAGCCAAACGGTAAGACCCTGAATTGATAATGCCTCCCCTGGAAGTGGAATGTCAAGAACTTCCCATGGGGAGGGAAGATCCCTATGTGCATGTAAGCATCCTGCATGTCCAGAGAACAGAGCCAATCCCCCGATGCAACAGGGGAATGAGGCTTGGAAATGTCACCATCCTGAACAGCTTACATTCTATAAAGCAATTCAGAGAGCTGAGGTCCAGGATGGGCCGCAGATCTTTGGTCTTCTTTGGGACCAGGAAGAAGTGGGAATAGAAACTTTTCCCCTGTTGCCCCAGGGGGACCAGCTCTATTGCTCGTTTTAGCAGTAGAGTCTGTATTTCTCCTTCTATTAATGGGACATGTGAAGGAGGATAATGTGAGGACCTTGGTGGGCTTTCTGGAGGGACCTGTGTGAACTCCAAAGTATGTCCTCTCCTTACTAGATCCAGGACCCAGAGGTCCGACGTGATTCTGCTCCAATCCTCAAGATAGAGGGAGAAGCGACCGCTACTGCCTCCCCATGGCCTCTGCTGGAGAAGGGGGCTCGGTAGGGAGTCATTGTGAAGCTCCGGGAGTCGGCAGAGAGGGCTGGGAGGACTTTGGGCCTCTGGAGGGAGTACCCCCATTAGACTGGGTTGTGGCCTTCTTTCTGAAGCCACCTCTCTGTGAAAATGGACCACAGTGTGTTTTGACCTGAGGGCTTATGAAATTACTTCTTCCAAAATGGCTTTTTGTCCTCCTGTACAATTTCTGGATGGACCCAGAAGACTTCCTGGACACCTGGAGATGAGAGATCAGCCTCTCAGTCTTCTCCCCGAACAGGATGGAACCTTGGAATGGGAGATCCTTGATTCCGGACTACAGATCCTGAAAGAATCCGGAGTCTCTTAGCCAGGTATGGCATCTAAAGCAAACGCCGGATGCCGCAGCCCTAGAAGCTGCATGCGCAGTATTGTACAAAGCCCTCAAAACATGACTGCCAACGTCTGAGCCTGATTTTAGGATTTCCAACAGCTCGGTCTTCTGTGCCAAGTCTGGCAAGGCTTGAGCAACTTCCTGGCCCTTCTCCTATAACGTGTTCTGGTATTGGACCATGTGTGTTAGGAAGTTAAGGGACCTTACGGAACAGGTGGAAGCAGAGTAGATCTTCTTGCCCACCTGGTCCAGATACCTGGACTCTGCGTTGGAAGGCTGCAAACTAATGTGCTTCAGCTGCTCTGACTTCTCATGAGCAGCCGTGATGACTATGAAGTCTATCTGAGGGTGTTCTGCCAGAAAAGGCTCCTCCTTCGGCGCTCTGTAAAGCCTATCTGACTTTTTCAGTACTGCCGGAGTAGTGGTTGGATGCCTCCAGGTAAGCCTGGTCAGGTCCTGGAAGGTATCCACTAGAGGAGAGCCCACTAGAGACTTTGGCTCCTTCTGCCTCAGGTACTTGGCCAACCTCTGGCGTTCTGGATCTAAGTCCTCCGTCTCCCACCCACTGGAGGCTTGAATGTGCCTCATGACAACCATGAAGGCTGGATCATCTGGAGGTGATCGGGGTGTCCTTCCCATCGGGGGACACCCTCTCTCTCCCTAGAGAGGGATCGGTCAGATCCTTCAGAGCTGTAAGATGACCTGTGTCCCTCAGAATGGGGAGAAGCCGACCTAGACCTGGAGAAGCTTCTGTCCCCAGAATGCTGCCTACTGCTGGACTGATGTCAGTTATGGGACTGACGACGGACCGGGGATGGCTCCAGGACCAATGATGGCTACCAGCCAGACACCAGCTGGCCAAGCGCCTGTGCCAACTACCTGACCTGTGTCGACTAAGAGACCGCCTCCTGCTATAGGAACGGTGGTGGCTGGTAGATCCTGAGCAGCGCCAGTGGCCCTTGGACCTGGAACGGCTGTGGCTAACCACCAGTGAGTGTGGCCCTGAAGGTTTCTCCTTATCATCTGAAGAAGTGGGTTTTTCCAGAGAGGATGGGCTGACCTTCCTACTTCTGTCCCCCGGCTTGTCCAGGACCATGGCAGGGTCTGGCTTCAGTGGCAAAACATTTTGCTTCACCTTGCTCCACCAGAACTGAAACAGCTTGGTGAGCTCCTCTCTGTTGAACTGCGCTGCTGCCATGGAACCAGATAGCGAGCTAGGCTTGTCCGGCTGATCCTGTGGAATGGGAGAGGAAGGCAGGTCAGGAAGATCCTGAGAGGAAGAGCCATCCAACTTATCCTCTGGGGTGGAGGCTCTCTGAACCGGCGACTGGACCGCCTCCGGTGTCACCTTCTCTGGCAAATGATCGGAGCTCAAGCCCAAGGCCGACTTATGGCCTCCCGGCTGGACTGATGCTGGGTCCAACGCCACTGGGAGCGACTCTGAAGGGTGGGAAACCGAGGTATGCTTGGCAGGAGGGTCCCGCTCCTTAGAGGAGGCCTTACCCAGAGCCCCAGGGACGGCTAACACAGAGGCTTTCTTCAACGGGGTGAAGGCATGCGCCGAGGAGGGCGCCGAGGAACTAGCGCCCGAGATGGAGGGGGGCCACAAGGGTGCAACCTTCACCTTGACGTAGCGTCAGTTGAGAGGTCGAGCCATGCTTTCAACCAGCCTGAGGCCTTAGCATGCCCGAGGTTCTATGAGAGTGCTTGGAATGGTGGAATGATCCGAACATCCTGAGTCTGAAGAGGAAGCTTTCTGGAGGGCTCCGGTCCTTGTCATGGAACTTATGCGACATGTCCTTGTGCTTGGACTTTTCCCCTGGAGACCTGTAACCTGCTTTTTTAGAAAGTGGGCCTTCAGGTGTCAAATCCTCATCCTGCTGGTAAAGCCGCGGCAGATCTCCTAATCCTGGGCGTCGTGGTCCGGGCCTAGGCAGAAGATGCAGGCCTGGTGCAAATCCTTGGAAGGGATCTGGCGGCCACAGGAACACTTGGTCTTCCTCGGTCCCAATGAAGACACTAACGATGGAGACGACATACGATGACTTTCATGAGAAAGAAGAGAAATCTAAGGAATAAACTTTGCTGACTGCTAGACAGCAATCTAAGGGCAACCACTGAGAGCGGGTCTGCGGTGGGAAAAGAACTGAGGTGGGGCTGGGGACCACCCCCTTTTGTATCACTGGCTGATGGGGCGGAGCTGACGTCGGGGGTGGTCCCCGCTGGACACTGCTAGCTAAGAGTTTTCTGGTGGGTCCTAGTGCCTGCGGCATTGTCCTAATGGTAATAGCCTGCCGCAAGAGCTCACACTCGAAGTCAGATATGACGTTTTCCATGAGAGGAAACGTAGCTCGCAATCCGCGGCAGATTCAAAAGATGGTAAGGTCAACTTCTCCAATATAAACAAAAGATCCCAAGGGGGAATGGGGTCCCTAATGGGAGCCTTAATGTGTAGCATACCACTCAGAAAAGTGCGTGTTACCTCCAGCTGTGCCATCGTTCTACCCTGAACAGGGATGTGATAGGCAGAAAGGGGCGGCCAAATGCACTTTTATTGAGGAGTAACACAAGCCTGACTCCAAAAGGGATAGCAGGTAATCTAGTCAGACATTAACCAGACAGGCCAAAGGATCCAGGTAGCGAGCCATGGCCCACAGAGAAAATCGCTTCCATTCATGGCACAAGTTGCTCTAATGGAAGGCTTTCTGGCCTCCACAAGGAGTTCAGCGATCTTGTTGGAAACTCTGAAGTGAAGCCGGACTAGGTCCTCAGAAGCCATGTATGTAGATGGAGGGACCGCAGGTTCAGATGGACCAAGGTCCCGTTGTGCTGGGAGAGCAAGAATGTGCTCAATGTAAGGGCGACTGGAGGTTCCACCTGTTGTAACAGTGGAAACCAGATTTGTTGAGGCCATAGTGGTGCTACTAGGATCATTGTTGCACCTTTCATTTGCACCTTGAGGACCTTCTGGAGTGGAGAGGGCAGGAAGGCATAAAGGACTCTCCCCTTCCAAGAGAAGGACAACGCGTCTTGCCAGAAAACACCAGGCATGTGATCTAGTGAGCAGAAACTGGGCAGTTTTGCGTTGGTAGGGGAGGCGAAGAGGTCCACCTCGGGTGTCCCCCATTTGGTAAATAGGTCATCGACTACAAACTGTACAAGCGACCACTTGTGCACTTTCGACCTCATCCTGCGGAGCGCATCTGTCAATGTATTTTGGACTCCAGGGACATGGACCACTGAAATGGTCAGCCGATGGGATACGGCCCAATCCCACATTCTCACTGCTTCTCTGTACAGATGATAGGAGTGAATGCCTCCCTGTTTGTTGATATGGAACACCACTGACATGTTGTCCGTCTGAGAGATTCCTCGTTCATGGATCAGGGTCCCAGAGTCCTGTGAATGCCTAGATGCACCCTCAATCCCATGTTTGAGGCGTCGGATGTCAGGACTTGGTCTTGTGCCTCCTTTTAGAGTGACATGCCTTCCTGCAAGGAAGGTGATGTCATCCACCATTGAAGTTCCAGTCGAACTGGCCTTGTGATGGAGACTGGAAGGTCTAGATCATCCCATCTCTGGCACCATAGGATGCGGAGTGTCCATCGATTAGTCCACATCCGAAGTCTCGCGAAGGGGGCTGTGATGATGGATGCAGCCATATGACCTAGCAGCCGCAGAAGGGTTCTGCCTGGCACCGTTGAGGCTGCAGAGATTTTACTGGCTAGGACCAGTAGCCGAATGGCCCTGTCCTGTGGCAGGAAGGCTCTCCCTCTGACTGTGCTGAGAAGAGCCCCGATAAAAGGCAGGTTCTGGGATGGAGTTAGAGATAATTTGGGGGCACTGATAGTGATACCTAGACTCTGGAAAAGAGCACAGGTGTCCTGTATGGACCTCTGAAGTTGTTCCTTGGACTGCGCTGTCAGAAGCCAGTCATCCAAGTATGGGAACACATAATGCCCCATCCTCCAAAGCGTTGCTGCTACAACTGCAAGACACTTTGTGAACACCCTCGGTGCTGAAGAGAGGCTGAATGGTAACGCTCTGAAGTGGAAATGTTTGCATTGAAAAGAGAACCGGAGATATTTCCTGTGGTGTTTCGCCACCAGGATGTGAAAGTATGTGTCCTGCATATCTAGTGATGCTAGCCAGTCTCCCTGGTGAACCAAGGGGAGCAGGTTCTGGAGAGTGACCATCCTGAACCTTTTGTACTCTACCAAGTGATTGAGCTTGTTCTGATACAGAAAGGGTCTCAAGTCTCCTGTCTTCCTTGGGAACAGGAAGAAGTGAGTAGAATCCTGTTCCTCTCTGATTTAGGGGAACTGGTTCTATGGTCTTCTTGGAAAGCAGGGCTTTGATTTCTTCTTGAATCAGACCTGCGTGCTCTGTTGAGTAATGGGAGTGGGGTGGGGGGCCTGTCCGGTGATAAGCTGACAAACTCTATAGAGTGTCTGTTCTGTATGAGCTCGTGGACCCATTGGTCGGAGGTCATTTTTCTCAATGCTGCCGCATAAAGAGAAAAGCATCCTTCAACCACCTCTTCTGACAAGGTGTTGGGAAGAGGTGGGTCCCATAGGGAGTCAGGTGGTGGGAGGGGGTGGAAAGGTGGCTTGAGTCGCTTTTGCCTGGCAAGAGGTAGGTCCCGCAGATCCTCTGTGGGTGCCTCTTCAGCTGTAGCCTCCCCGTTGAGCCTGTTGAAAACGGGGCTGTTGTTGATGACCCCCTCGGCCATGAAAATGAGACTTTCGAAACAGTCTCTGTTTCGGGCGATACATGGACTGCGTGGTTCTGACAGCTTTTCCGGAGTCTTGGAGTTTATTATTTTCTTCGTGTCCTCGCCGAAGAGGATGGAGCCTCTGAAGGGTGCATCAAGGATGCTGCACTGTACATCCTGTGCAAAGCCCGAAACTTGAAACCAATAATGGTGACGTAGACATATGCCAGTGGCAGCTGCCCTTGCTGCCATGTCCGCTGAATCACAGGCGGATCGTAGGACATGCGTGCCTACATCCGACCCAGTTTGCAAAAACTTAGAAAGTACTGCCTTTTGGGGGCAGTCGGGCATTCCCTGCAGGATGTCCAATCCTTGTTCCCAGAGGGCATTCTGGAATGGACTATACGAGTCATGAAGTTTAGGCTTCTTATGCTGCAGGTGGCAGAGGAATACACCTTGCGGCCCATAGTGTCCAACTGTTTGAACTCTATCTGGAAGTTGAGTGCTCAGGTGCTTCGGCATTTGTGAGCAGTCATGAGCTGCCGAAATAACCACCAAGTCTGCAGTGGGGTGTTCGGCTAGAAAGGGTTGCTCCTTTGGGGTCCTGTATAGATGGTCAGCCTTTTTGGGGACACATGTTGAAGAATGGGTGTGCCTCCATGTTGCCTGGGTGATGTCTTCAAAGGTGTCCACCATAGGTGGGATTACCATTGGTTTGGGGTCTTTTTGTCTGAGATATTTTGCGAGCCGCATACGTTCGGGTCTAAATCCACCGCATCCCAGTCCATATTTGCCTGAATGTGCCGCAAGACCTCCATAAAGCATAGTTCATCGGGAGGCGATTTAGGGGTATCCTCAGGGTCCATGGGTGATAAATCCTCAATGGATGAATGTGAGGAATCGTAGGGCTGGTAAGAGTCTGAGGAGGAGATGGATGATGATCTGTGCCACCTCTTCCTGTGTCTGTGCCTGTCCAGGGAGCTGGATGAGCTGGGGCTCCTGGATCTGGACCTGTGACCCCTCTTTTTAGCCACTCTCTTTGTGGGCTTCTCTGTTGGAGTGGGCTGCTTTCCTCGGTCCTTGTCTCATAGAGGCTGAAGGACCAGGCTCGATCACCAGCACCTCCATCTTGGCCTGGTTGAGACTCAGCCAGATGGAAGCCATCCAGTCACTGATTTTAGCCAGACAGTTGTTAAGCACATCCACAGCTCCTGATGTTCCAGAAGCAAATGACAAATACAGTTGGGTATCATATGCATAGCAGCGAAACTCCACACTGTACTGTCGAATGATCTCATCCAGGGGCAGCATATACACTGCGAACAACATGGGAGGAGGAGAAATTCCCCATCACCACCCGCTGCACCCTGTCTGAGAGATAGGACTCAAACCACCTGATGACAGTATCGGTGAGTCCACAAAACTCACAGAGCCGATCCAATAACATGATGTGGTCCACAGTGTCAAAGACTGAGGAGAGATGGAGGAGTACAAGAACTGACTTGTCTCCTCTATCTCTAGCACTGAGCAGATCATTATGCACCTTCACTAATGCCATTTCAGGGCTGTGTCTAGCCCAAAAACCTGACTGAAATGGCTCATAAATGTCCGAGGACACCAGGTGATCCTCAGGCTACTGTGCCACTAACTTCTCAACAACCTTGCTCAAAAAAGGCAGGTTGGAGATAGGACGGTAATTCGCCAGGACATCAGGGTCAAGGGAAGGTTTCTTAAGGAGAGGCCTTACCAGCACCTCTTTCAAAGCAGCCGGGAGAACCCCCTCCGCCATTGGGCACCTGACAATCCTGGTGAACACCAGGCCAACAGCCTCTACACATCCCATTAAGAACCGTGTCGGGGATGGGTCCAGTTCACAAAATGTGTGCTTCAGCTCTAAGACCACCTTTGTCACACTGGACACTTAAACTGGCCTAAATGCTTCCCAGACAGGTGGAGTGCCTCTATTCCCCCCAGCCCGACCACTGCTAGGCGAAAGCCTAAATGGCGGAATCCCTGACTGGATGTCCGACACTCCATTGGAGAAGAACAAAGCAAACTCTTCACATAAAGTGGATGAAAAGGCTTTTTTCAGCTGTAGACAGGTGGGATGTAAAAGCATGTCTACAGTTTGAAACAGCTGAGAAGATCTGTTCCTCCCCGCAGCAATCTCCCTGGACAGAAATTCTGCCTTCTTACGGGAGATTGCCCCCTGATACTCAACACAGTGGCCATGCAGGGCCAGCTTGTCAGACTCCAGACGGGTCTTTCGCCAGTGACGCTCCAACTTCCGACCCCTGATCTTCATCACCCTGAGATCCCAGTCAAACCACAGGGATCTCATGTGAGACGACCTGGGTCATAAACGAACTGGTGTGATGGCATCCAGAGCTTAGGAAACCACCCTATTATAGGTAGCAACTGCCTCTCCGGCGCCAATCGCACATGCCGTCTCAACCCTAAACAGATCAGCAACCGCCAACAGTCCCTCTGGGTGCCAGCCCCTTAAAGGGCGATAGCTGACCATTTCTGCAGGGACGGACTTTCAGGGGGGCCCCCCAAACATGAACTCCACTGTATAATGATCACACCAAACCACCTGATCAATCTTGCGGTTATCAACCTCAAGACCCAGCTGGAACACCAGATTGACTGTATGGCCAAATTGGTGGGTAGCAGAAGCAACTGCTTGTGACAGGCCCAGAGATTGCATCACCTGGAGGAGGCCGTAATCAAAATGCAAGGATTCATCATCAATCCAAGCATGGAAGTCCCCCAGGATTAAACAACTGGGGGATTCCAACACCTGGTGGACGATGATGTTTGCTACTTCTTGCAGAAATTCTCCCCCTGCCCCAGGGGGCGGTAAATAAGGAGAATCCTGCAACCTGCATCTGTACCCCCACGGAAGGCAATACACTCAAAAGATCGAATGCTACCAACTGGGTGCACCAAGAAGCCCAGGCTGGATCGAAAAACAATGGCCACTCCCTTACTCCTGCCCTGTGATCCTTCCTTGGGCAGTGCGCCACAGAGTACCCAGAGGAAACGGCGACCGCAAGGACTGAGCAGGCATCGTCACCCAACCAGGTCTCCGTAATGCAAGCCAGGTCGACAGAGGAAATCAAGTCCGCAAAAATAGCGGTCTTGTTCCTCATCAACCTGGCGTTGCATAGCACTGCCCAAAGAAGATTAGAGGATGCGGCTGGCCCTCTAGTTACCTGCCCACTCAGTCCGGTGGGAACCACGGGCACGGAAACCACACACATCTGGCTTCTCCACAGGCACCGCTTATGCCCAGGGTGTCTTCTGCACTGAGCAACCTCAATACTACTAAGCACCCACTCCTCCACTGCCCAAAGCCCATGATTCCTCCACCGCCTAGTTATTCTGACCTCCCTGCAGCGCCTTGCTGCAGTAGCTGGAACTGGGAGGTCGATAATGGGGCGCAGGTCCCGAAGCAGGGCAGCAGCATAACTAATAGGGGCAGGGTCGCGGCACAAACACATCTTAACCTGGCAATTCAGTCCCTCAAATAACACAAATCCCCCTCACACCCACTAACAATATTATCAAAAAAAAAACTCACATCCAATCAGTAATGCCTCTCACCCACTCACATAGACACTAGTTCATACAAAAATCTTAACCACGCACTACCAACAACACACACCTCACACACCACTCAAGACAGTTAAAATACCGCACCCTCCCTCCCACACAACCCCCCCACCCAAACCACCCCTCACAATTCCAATGTCTAAATAGCAGTCTTGGTTTCAATTTTCCAGAGAGCAGTGTCCATGCTGCAGATCAGCAAAACAATGCCCCAGGGGCAGGTCCTGTACCAATAACATAATGGTGAAATTAACTGCATTAAGATTGTCAAGTTTCCAGCCCAGAGGTTCAGTGACCAGGGGCCATCTCAATGACCCTAGTCACTGCTGAGCAGAATGATAAGGGACACAGAGTACAACTGAGGAGGAATACAGTCAAGGGGAGGAGATCCACCCAAAGTCCAACCGGAGCTTCTCTCACTCACTCCGGGCAGTAAGGGCACACACAAGATGGATAAATGGGGCTTTACCAGCTGGAATGGATAAACAGCTTACCTGACCTAAAGTGCAAGCCAGTGCCTCTCCCACTGGCAAGGCCTGCACTTAGTAACCTGTCTCCTCTTCGGGGGAGGACAGCCCCTCCAGTAAATCAGAAGCAAACTCTACCAGGATAGTCAATACAATCTCAGTCCAAGGGAAGCGAAAGTCCAGACGCGAGCCCAATGAAATAAGCCAGCCAAGCGAATACGACACATCGTAGTCAGTTCCACACAATCTCTTTCAGCAAATTAAAGCCACGGGCAGTTCGGGAATCAAGACCACAGACTCCACTGTTCCTGGCATCTGCATCTACCCGAAAGAGTCCCTGACTAGAAAATGATCCAGAATGCAAAAGTTGTCCCCTCCGCTGGTGGATGAAGAGCACCTCATAAATGAACTAGATCTTCTAGTTACGATGTTTAGCGGTAGGAGATACACAGTCCAGAAAGCAGTTTGTCCGGGAGTTGGGGCAGGCCCAACAATGTCAACCCCTTCGTGGAAAAGTGGCACCTCCAGCATCCAGCCAGCACACTGAATCCTGCATGTGACTCCAGAGGTTGTCGGTCGCTCGGTTCGCCTGGCAGTCGCTCCAAAAAGCCAGTAATCCAGAATGGGATCACTCCCGCTCTTTTTCCTTCTCCTTTTTGTTTTTCCTTATGTTTGGAAAGAGTCCCTATGTCTGTCTAATTTTTTGTGCGAATGGTGGGAAGACTTCTGCCCCAAGGAGGAATCCCTCTGCATGGCAGCTAGCTGTTGTTGGGTGAGGTAAGCCTGAAGGGTCTTCTGACGGTGGATCCGAGTCACACTATTGAAAGCCTGGCAGTGAGGGCAGGACTGAGTGTCGTGGTCTGCGCCCAAACACAGCAGGCAGGCCACATGACCGTCCTTAGCGGGGATCTGTTTCCCACAAGCACACTTGTTTGTGTGCCTAGAAGAAGGTGACAGGGGAGACGACATGCAGGAAGAAAGGATGGAGGGAGTAATTACTGTGGGAAAAGATAAGAAAAGTAACGTTGTACTAGGTAATGGCGGTCATAATGGCATGAGTCAGGCCGTGGAGATTATGAACACACGTCGACAGTGGGAAAAGAACTGGGGCACGTTGTGGACCACCTCCTCTTATATCATGCGGGACGTTGGGGCAGGACAACGTCGGGGGCGGTCCATGCCTGGTACTCCTGGATAGAGGTTTGCCGTGGGGTCCTGCCGCCTGCCGACTTCAGTCCTAAATGTGTTATCTGCTGCAAGAGTCGACTCTTGAAGTAAGATAATTTGATACCTTTTACTGGACCAACAAGTGTCTTGTACAAAGATGGAATTATACACAAGTTTACAAGGCCTCACAGGTTTCACCTGAAGAAGGGACCCGTGAGGCCCCGAAAGCTTGTGTATAGTTCCACCTTTGTACAAGACACTTGCTGGTCCAATAAAAGGTAGCAAATCTTCCATCAGCTACTAATATGACCAATCAATATTTCGGTAGGTGGATCACTGGTTTAAACACAGACAGCACCGCTGCGATGAAGGAGAAAAGAAAAATGAATTTCAGACAGTACAGGGAGACTTTCTATCTTCTAGTACAGAAAAACACGCCAACCTAAACAATTGAAATGGTTTAATTCTTTTAATGCCAGTATACGGATTACCAATGATGTGCTCCTATCACAAAGAAAATAGTAAAAATACTAATCACAATAAATCACAAGATGGCATTTTTCATTTCACTCTGCATAGCACATTTTTTTATATTTTAACAGACAGACAGACAGACACACACACACACACACACACACACACAATGAAAAACAAGAAAGTGGGGACTCCCATGGTATGCATCAATTATCCCATGAGGTAGCTTCAAATATTCATGTTATCTGGTTTGAACAGCTGTTGTTATTGCCACTCATGTAAGTGTGCACTAACAACATTCCAAACCAGATAACGTGCATATTTGAAGCCACCTCATGAGATATCCCTATGTACACTGGAACTTGTAATTCCCCACAAGTATATTTACTGCTGTTCTGTTCCTTGTCAATGCATATTCCTATTACCTAGAATGATGTTTGTCATTGTATAATGGCTACTGTACCATTTTCTCCCTTGCACCCTCCCCCCAGGATGCCTCTGGAAACTAGCTATTTGGGCTCAGTAGGCCTTTTCTAGTAAAACTCTTTCAATAAATAAACAAATATTTGAGACCCTTGTTGCAGAGCCCCAGCAGCTGGGTCACTCACAAAGTGTAGCTGGGAGTACGAGACACACACTGATTAGAGGTACCGAGCTAAAGCTGCAGCAAAACTTAGCTCTGTGAACATGACTTAGTTAAATGCCATTCAGCACTACAACACACTGCACTAAAACAGGTTACTCACCTGTAACAGTAGCTCTAAGAGTGGTATATGATATTCACCCACACTTCTGGCAGTGTCCTTTTCCTTTTCCTTTAAGAGCTTGCCAGAAACTCTTCAAGCTGGCTCCTCCCACCCAGCCAGGTGGTAACTCCTTCGGCTCTGCCCCACGATGCCAAATCTTGCCCGCTGGAAGCAGATGTGTGCACCAAAGCTAGGGGAGGTTGGTTGGGTTTGTGTGGATGAACATCATGTACCACTCCAAGAAAGTATAGATAAGTAAAAACTTACCGTAACAGTAGATCTTTGAGGGATGTCTCTTGCAGCAGGTAATACACTTGGGTAGTCACCAGAGGTTGCTGTGGTGCACAGCAGCTCTTCTAATAGTCTTTCACCAGGGGCCACCCACTGATGACATCATCATCCTGCTTTCTATATGAGTGGGCGTTCCCTGGTATCCTCAGTTTCCCGCCGGATTCAGCTCGCGAAGCGAGGACCGAGGGGATCCGAGGTACCATAGGTGTCCCTTCCCATGTGCTAAGTCATTGTCTTAGAGAAGGAGAGGGACGGAGGGAGGGAACATACCTGCTGCAAGAGACATCCCTCAAAGACCTACTGTTACGGTAAGTTTTTGAGTAACTGTACTATTTTCTAAAGGATGGTCTCTGGCAGCAGGTAATACACTTGGAATGATTCCCAAGCAGTGTACCCAAAAGAGGGTGGGAATTAGGATGAGAGACCCTGTAGGACTGCACGGCCAAAGGCTGTCCCACAGCGAGAAGCAATATCCAGATTGCAACACTTCGTGAAAGTGTGAATGGTGGACCACGTGGCTGCATTGCAGAGATCAATGATCGAGACCCCCTTGAAGCAGGCCGCTGTGGAGGCCTGGGCTCTAGTGGAATGGGTTTGTACTGTTCCCAATAGGGGCTTCCTGTTTTTCGTGTAACAAAATGTGATACAACTAGCCAACCAACTGGAAATGGTTTTCTTGGCAAACAGGGAACCCTTCCTCGTAGAGGCGAAGGTGACAAACAATTGAGAGGTTTTCCTCAAGGATTTGGTACGCTTTATATAGTACTCAGAATACGATGAACATCTAAGGTGTGTAAAAGATGTTCTCCTGGATTAGAATGCTCGGGGTAGTAGACGGGAATTCCATGGTTTGGTTTAAGGTATGTTCTAAAACTACTTTCAGCAGAAAGGATGGACTGGTGCAGAGAACCACTCTATCCTTATGGAAGATTAGGTAAGGTTCTCGACACATCAGAGCTTAGAAATATGGTGAGCCGAAGTGACGGCTACTAGAAACACCGTCTTCCAAGAGAGGAAAACGGAGATCAGTGGTAGCTGCTGGCTCAAAGGGCGCTAGGGTGAGTTTCTCCAATATGAAATTCAGATCCCGGGGGGGCGCTTAATGGGAGGTTTGATGTGAAGTATGCCTCTTAAGAACATCTTGGCAAGATGATGTTGGTACAGTAATTTGCCTTCACAGGGTTTGTGGAAGGCCGAAATGGAGGCCAGATGAACTTTGATAGAGGAACAGCTAAGGCCCTTCTTGGCAAGTGAAGCCAAGTAGTCCAAGACTTTGGGTAAAGGACACGAAAATGGATTTAGAGAAAGGGAAGTAGCCCACATGGAAATGCATTTCCATTTAGCATTATATATTTCCCTGGTTGATGGTTTCCATGAGGCCAAGAGAATGTTGGCCACAGGTGAGGAGACTTGAAGACGTGCTATGAAAGCGTCCTCAGGAGCCAAGCGTGTAGGTGTAGAGATTTCAGGTTGGGGTGAAGAAGGGTGCCCCAATCCTTAGTCAGGAGGTCTGATCTGATTGGTAATGGAATGTGATCCACCAGAGACAGCTGTAGGAGCAGGGGAAACCACACCTGTCGGGGCCACAAGGGGGCTATGAGGATCATCGTGGCAGGTTCGAGTTGTAGTTTAACTAGAGTCCGTTGCAGGAGTGGGATGGGGGGGAAGGATATAAGAAGAGTCCTGTCCACAGTTGGGACAGGGCATCGATAGACAGTCCCTTCTGTTCGGGATAATGGAAAAATATTTGGGGAGTTGATGATTGTCGGGGGAATCAAACAGGTCTAGCTGTGGTGTCCCCATAACTGGAAAACTGTCTGAAGAACTTCGTGATGAAGAGTCCACTCGTGCATGGAGGACTGGCAACTGAGAATGTCTGCCAGGGTATTGTGGCATCCTGGTAGATGGACAGCAATTAGTGAGAGTTGTTGGAGTATGGCTTCTTGACAGACCTTCAGTGCCTCCCTGCAGAGAGAGAGAGAGAGAGAGAGAGAGAGATCTGGTGCCCCCTTGTTTGTTCAGATACAACACCACTGAGGTGTTGTCCGATTGAATCAGTAAGGTGGAGGTGGGGCCAAAAAACCTGAAGGGCACTGTGAACGGCCCTCATTTCCAGATTTATGTGTGGCAAAACTGCGATTTGGGCCATTTGTCCTGTGCCCCATAAGGGCTGAGGTGAGCTTCCCAGTCATCTAGGGAAGCATCCGTCATCAACGTTTGCTGGGGAGGGGGAGCCTGAAAGGGCATGCCTTGTGATAGGTGGTGTCGGCGTGTCCACCAGTCCAGGGCGAAGCAGAGGAAGGGGTGACCCTGATATTGTCATCGAAGTCGCCTGACCGCTGGTGCCACTGATTCTGAAGCACCCATTGTATTGTCTCATGTGGAGACGGGCATATGCCACTGTGGGGATGGCAACTGCCATATGCCCAAGAAGACGTAGAAAACTTCTGGCTGTTATGTTCTGTTTGGTTCAAGTGTGTGTAGCCAGAGAGAGGAGTTCGTCTTGTCTGTCGGCAGGGAGGTAAGCCCTGGCGGAGACCATGTCCAGGACTGTTCCTATAATGACTGGGAAGGCTTTGTGTTGGACTTGGGCCAGTTGATGGTAATGCCCAGAGTTTGGAATAGGGTAAGGGTGGCCTGGAGAGAGAGAGAGAGAGAGAAATAAAGCCTCTTCGAAATTTGCTTTCATCAGCCAATCGTCTAGGTATGGGAAGATGAAATGTCCGTCTCTTCTCAGGGCAGCCGCCACTACGGCAAGGTTTTTGGTGAAGACCCTCGGAGCAGACGAGAGTTCGAAAGGAAGTGCTTGGAATTGGTAATGGTGTCCTAGCAAGTGAAAACATAGGAACCGGTGGTGGGCGGGGTGGATAGGGATGTGCAGGTATGCATCTTTCATGTCCAGGGCACATAACCAATCCCCCTTTTTTAATATTGGTAGTGTGGATGTTAGTGTGACCATCCAGAACTTTTTTGTACTGAATGTATAAATTCAGTTGTCTTAGGTCTAATATCGGTCTGCAGTCTCCCGTAAGTTTGGGGACAAGAAAGAAATGGGAGTAGAATCCCTGATGTAACAGAGGCTTGGCAGAGAACACCAGGAGGAAGGAGTGCTGTGTGACTGGACTTCTCTACTGGGACTAAAGAAGCAGAATTCTTTTACTGGGACCTTCAATTTAGGGAAAAAAAAAAAACACACAAAAAAAAAGTTAGTGTGTTTGAGTTAGCTGAAGTGAATGGTTATCTAAACAGTTATCTAGGTGTAAATCTCAGGTGGCTGAAGGGGATTGTTATCTGTGCAATTTAATTACATGTTGAAAGATCTATTAAGTACAGGGAGTGGCTTAGCTAGAAGGAAGCTAGATTTAAACACTGCCCTAGATAGATTCTGCAGGAGGCTTGGCAGAGAACACCAGGATGAAGGAGTGCTGTGTGACTGGACTTCTCTACTAGGACTGTATTACCCTCCACCCTCCCACCAAAAGCTAGTTCTACTTTTATAGGCACATGATTTGACTGACAACAGGAACTTCCTGTTTGGAAGCAGGAAGTGAGTGATCACAGAGCCACCAAAGACTCACCATCCTAGAAAGGCAAGAGTAGTTCTCCGGCCCCCCCTAGCTACTGGAGGTCTGCCTCCGAGCAAGTAAGGGGTCTACTGAGAAATATAGGATCTTCTTGTCTCAGAACAGGACGATCAAGAGCTTAAAGGGCACAGAGGCAGTAAGTAGGGAGAGAAAAAAAAAAAAAAGTAAGGATTCCAAACAACAGTGAAGGGACCAGAAATAAGACATGATGGGAGTGATGCAGTGCAGTAGCTGTGGAGCAGCAGTCTTACGGGCGACGTTCTGGAGGATACAGTGTTGTCCCGTCTGCAGGCACCTCTCTGGGCTGAAGGAGGAGGCTTCTCATGTCCAGGCCGAGTTGGCCAGGATTTGTGGGACCTCCTCTTCCATCCAGGGACCACCAGGGCCACTGCCGTTGCCTCAGAGGATGCCAAGAAAGAGGAGTGGTTGGACCACAGTGGGCTCAGGGAGGGTGAGGGTGGTGGAATAGAGGTGCATCCCTCCAGCTGTACCTCTCCACAATTCCTATGCCATTCTAGCAAAGTGTGGTTCCTCTATGGAGGCACCCGCAGTGGAGACCAAGGAGGATGCTGGGAACCTACACAAGGAGACCCACAGGAGGTGGCATGGGACCCACAGGGAAGGAAACAACTCCTGGTGGGGGACTCCATTGTTAGGAAGGTAGAACTGGGGGAGGAAGGGGAGAGGGAGGTAAGGTGCCTGCCTGGCACCATGACTTGGAGGGACAGGGAGCGAATCCTCAGTATCAACGGAGCAGCTGCACAGGGGAGGGAGCTGGATGTCATTGTCACCTAGGGACAAATTACCTGGCTAAGAAAGGGATCAGAGCAGTGCAGGAAGAGTTTGTGGAGTTGGGGAGAGGCATTAGACAAGTAGCACACACGGTAACCTTCTTGGAGGTGCTGCCTGTCTATGGCGTAGGTGAGGCTAGGGTGCTCCAAACCATGGGATTGAATCAGTGGTTGAAAAACTGGTGCAGAGCTCAGGGATTTGGCTTCACTGGGGACTGGGGGTCCACCTGGAGTGATGCAGGCCTATATTGGCGTGATGGGCAGCATCTGTCCAGGAAGGGAACCAGGATCCTAGGTGACAGGTTTAACTGCTTCATTGGAAAGCATTTAAACTAGCCAAGGGGGGAGGCACTGGAAAGGAGCAGGGAAATCCTAGCCCCTCCCCCCCAAAAAAAGTCAGAGTAGTAAGTGAGGTAAACACCAAGATAGAGATGTCGATAGGGAGAAGGGCAGGGGTAAATAGAGAGAGTGACAAAGGCAATAAGGACAGGGTGGGGCAAAAAGGAGTAAGGCCATCAGGAAATGGAGGGTAATGAGTACCAATGCCCGTAGTCTGAGCAACAAGCTCTCTGAACTGGTGGCCCTGATGGAAGAGGGATGCCTGGATATCGTAGCAGTCACAGAAACATGGTACACAGAGAACCATGACTGGGATGTTAACATACCAGGGTACATAACCTACAAGAGAGACAGGGAGGGGAGAAGTGGGGGAGGAGTAGCAGCTCTCTATGTAAAGGAAGGGATAAAAGCAACTGAACAAAAGAGTAAACAGGGAGGAGAGGAGGCACTGTGGGTCACCTTAGAGACTGGAAATGGCACCGCAATCCGCACAGGAGTTGTATACAGACCCCCATGTCAGGGGGAGGGAATGGACAAGGATATGATAAGAAGGCATTCTTAGGATGGCAGAGAAAGGGGAGATACAGTTGATGGGAGACCAGAATATGTCAGATGTTAACTGGAGCATACCTGCTGCAGCCACATCCAAGAGCAGTGCCATTCTCGATGCCCTACAGGTGGCATGCCTCAGACAGCTAGTTTCGGAACCCACTCGTGAGGGAGCATTCTTAGACCTCGTACTCTTCAAATGGGGACAGTGGGAGGATCTCAGATCTAGAAATGGGTTGCCATCTGGGAACAAATGACCATCAGTGCGGTTCACGATAAACTCAGCTACAGAGCCAAGCCATACAAAAGTGAGGGTACTGGACTTCAGAAGGGCCAACTTTGGCAAGATGGGAGAGTGCATTAGAAAAGCACTAGTAAACACACTAGAAGGAGGGGTGGAGCAACAATGGGGAAACATCAGAACTGCCATCATAGAGGCAACAAGCCTTTCTGTGAAGCAAACAAACAAATCAAAACGAAAGAAAAAGCCACTACGGTTCTCAAAAGAGGTAGCGGGGAAAGTCAGGGAGAAAAAGACAGCATTCAGGAAGTATAAGGAAACACAGAAGGAGCAGGACAGAGAGCTGTACCAGTTAAGGCAGAAGAAAGCAGGGAGGGAAGTAAGAATAGCAAAGGCCCAAACTGTGGAAAAGATAGCCAACTCGGTTAAGAAGGGGGATAAAACCTTTATAGGTACATCAGGGGCGTAGAAAGAAGACAAGGGAGGATAGTGAGGCTGAATAGAATGGAGCGGTGGGTGGGCAGAGGACAGTGAAAAGCAGGGATACTGAAGAATATTTCTGCTCAGTATTCACAAAAGAGGAGGAGGGGAGGTGCCTAATCCAATTAACAGAAGCACTCTGGATAGGGGGTCAATCCCAGTCCTTTTACAGAAGAAAGGGTTCTGAAAGAACTCCTAAAACTGAAGGTGGACAAAGCAATGGGGCTTGATGGAATTCACCCCAGAATTCTAAAAGAATTAAGGGGAGAACTAGTGAAACCACTGACGACCCTTTTTAACAAATCATGGGAGGATGATGTGATACCTGAGGACTGGAGGAAGGCAGATGTGATTCCCCTTCACAAAAGTGTGACCAAGACAGAGGCAGGAAACTACAGACCTGTCAGTTTGACCTCTGTGGTAGGGAAAGTGATGGAATCACTTCTGAAAGAAAGAACTGCTGAGTACTTAGAGGCCAGTGAGGCAGAGGACCCAAGGCAGCATGGGTTCACAGCAGGAAGGTCGTGTCAGATGAATTTAATTGATTTCTTTGACTGGGTGACCAAAGTCGTAGACCAGGGAGGGGCTGTGGACATGGCCTACCTAGACTTTGGCAAGGCATTTGACACAGTCCCACACAAAAGATTAATAGTCAAATTAATCAGCCTGGGAGTGGGTCCCAGGGTGGTAGCCTGAGTAAAACATTGGCTGGACAACAGGACACAGAAGGTAATTGTAAATGGAGTCCACTCTGAAGAAAGAGGGGTTACTAGTGGGGTATCACGGGGTTCAGTACTGGGTCCAGTCCCTTTTAATGTCTTTATAAGTGACATTGCAGAGGGACTGGAAGGAAAAGTATGTCCCTTTGCAGATGACACAAAGATCTGCAACAGGGTTGATACACAAGGAGGCGTGGAAAGGATGAGAAAGGACTTGGCAAGGTTGGAGGAATGGTCAGAAGTATGGCAGTTTGGATTCAATGCAAATAAGTGCAAAATAATGCCTAGGAAACAAAAACCAGGGAAGATTACACAATTGAGAGGGGACAGTAACACAACAACAATGGAAAGGGACCTGGGGTAATCATATCAGATGACCTAAGGTTAGCAGAAGCAATGTGAGAAGGCGTAGGGAGGGCTGGGGGGTATACTGGGATGCATAGAGAGGCATCACCAGCAGAAAACAGGAAGTTGTTATCCGTCTGTACAGACAGTTGGTGAGACCCCATCTGAGTACTGTGTCCAGTTCCAGAGACCCATCTCCACAAGGACATAGACAGGATAGAAGCAGTCCAGAGGAGGGCAACTAAAATGGTGCAGATTCTGCAAGAGAAGCCATATGAGGAGAGACTAAAGGAGCTTAATATGTATACCCTTGAGGAAAGGAGGAGAGGGGACATGGTTGAAACTTTAAGTACCTCAGTGGAATCAACAAAGTCCAAGAGGTAGCTCTTTCAGAAAAAAAGATGCAAGAACAAGGGACACAATTTAAAGATGGGGGGCGGTTCAGGGGCAATGTGAGGAAGTCTTTTTTCACAGAGAGGGTGGTGGACGCATCAAACAGCCTTCCTGAGGAGGTTGTTGGGTCTAAAACTGTGGGAGAATTCAAGAATACATCGGACAGACATAAGGCAATTCTTGTGGGGGGTGGGGTAAAAAGATATAGGCTGTTGGTTAACTAGGATCTGCAGCTTATCCTGTAGGTAGGGAAATGGGCCGACTAGGTGGGCCAAGCGGTCCTTATCTGCCATCAAAGTCTATGTTTCTATGTAACTCGAACGAGGAACAGAATAAACATCCTTTTTGTGTAGAAGTGCCTGAAGTTCCTCTTGGAGGATGGGAACATATTCGGGTGGATAATGGACTGAGCAGGGTGGGTGCGGAGAGGTGGAGCTGTAAGTTTCAGCATGTGCCCCATACGTATGATTTGGAGTACCCACTCGTCTGAAGTAATGGCTTTCCAGGCCTCTAGATGAAGGGCAAAGAGACCCCCCATGGCTTCCGAGGCCTGAACAAGGAAGTGGAGGTCAAGCCCTAATGAGTCACTGGGCTGGGGGCTGGACCAATCCACCCTGAGGGTGGGAATGGGGGCCCTTTGAGGTTGTGGTGGTGGTTCTGCAGGAGGTACGAGAACATCTGTGGGAGCCACCTCGATAGGTTCCTCTATTCTTGCCTCTCCGTTTAGCTTGAAAAGTTTGAGAACGGAACTGGTATGAGGGCTGTGGTGTGTAGTACATACCATGCACCATACGGAGAGTGCGGCCTGACACTTGGAGATCATCCAAGAGCATTTGAGTGCCTGGGCCAAAAAGCTTAGAGTCGTTAAATGGGGCACTGACTAGTTTACATTGCATATCTGGTTGTAGACCTGACACACGGAGACAGGCATGACAGCAGAGGGTGACCCCCATAGCCATTGCCCGAGATGAAGTATCCACTGTATCATATCCCAAGCGGAAGAGATGTCGGGAAATGGAATTTCCTGTGGATATTGTAGCCAGTGATTAGTTTTTCTCCTGTGATGGAGGGAGTTGGACTACATCAATGGCCGAGGACCAGAGAGTACATTGGTATTTCACCATATGTCCCATATAGTTCAAGATTCTCAGATTCAGTGTGCCCGCCTGGAAGACTTTCATTCCCAAGTAGTCTAGGTGGCGGGATTCCTTATCTGGAGGTAAGGAGTTCATGTGTCGGGGATGTTTAGTATAATCATGAGCGGCAGCAATGACCACTGAATCTGCCTCGAGGTTGGATGAGAATAAGAAGGGGTGATCAGGGGGAGCCTGGTAAAGGCAATCCGCCTTCCGAGGAACAGCAAGGACAGCTGAAGACTGATCCCAGGTGGGCAGCACTGCATTCTGGTAGGTTTGGATGAGTCGGGGTACCACAACCACCAGGTCCTTTGGCAGTTCAAGATAGTCTGCCATGTCTTTTCTCTGCTTATGTTCAGTGGTAGAGAAACCCATGATTTTTTTTAATCTGGACCATTATGTCATGAAATGATGGGTAATCAGTGGGGAAAGGCCGCTGCATGGCGGGAAGGTTCCTCATGCAGAGGTGACATAGTGGAAACGGAGGATGGGAGTCCCATTCTTGGAGCTCAATATTCTTCAGGACCTCTGGGATGTCTTTCGGGAATTCTAGATCCTCAGAATAATGTTCTTCCTCATAATCTGATGGGAGACAAGGTGGAGAACTTGGTCCCTCACCAAAAAAACGTTTTAGCGGTGGAGTGGGTGACCGGAATGGAGGACCCCTATCATCAGGACCCAGAGGCTATGAATGCCTCATTACATCCAGAACCCACTGTACTACCGTAGCCACATCCACTGAGGTAACAGTGGAGGGAGGAGGGAGGGTTTCTGTGAAACCAGGGGAATAACATAGGAAAGTAAGACATAAAGTATAAGCTGGTCTGGAACCCAGATAAAACAGCCTGGGGTCCCGGTCCCACTCAGGCTGGCCCCAATGCACAAAAGACCTTGAAGAAGGAGGAGTAACCGAAAAAGTGAAATCCATAGTGTTTCCCCAATGCATCCAGGCCCGTTGTCGATGAGGCGGGAAGAGAGGAAGATTTCACGTTTAAAGGGAAACACTGGAAAAAGCACAGCTTTACCCAGGCGCTACAAAAATGCCTGATTAGTGCTTTCACAGAGTAACATTTTTTTAAAATTACCTCCAATTGATTTTTTAGTGATTTAAACAGTGGCCTTCAACATTCACTTTCTATTGCTGGCAGCCACCATCTCATGAGCAGCAGAGAGCTTCCTGAGCTCACTTTATGCTAATATGTTCTGACAACCAATAGCAGAGGTCAGACAGACATATTAGCATACAGTGAGCTCAGGAATCTCACTGCTGCTCATGAGACGGTGGCTGCCAGCAACAGAATGTGGAAGTTGTGGGTAACTGTTTTAAATAGTTAAAAAAAAGTTGTTACTGTCTGAAAGCTGTGTCTTTTCCTTTAATAGCCATTGTCGTCGATGAGCGACGAGTCATCGTCAATGGGGCCCCAATGGCAGTAGTAGAGGGTGCCGTTGAAATCGCCAATAAAGCACTAGAAAGCGCCGTCGACGAGTGAGCATAAACTCCTGTTGTTGAGGAAACGAGTTCTGATGGCACTATCGACAAGAAAAGACCTGAAGTGGTCGCTGTCGAACACTTGGAGCAGGATCATCCTCGTCACGCCTGTGCTTCTTATATGAAGTACTGACTGGGGGGCCCTTGCTTCTCTAAGACAGTGGCTTTTTGTTCCATGAGGTAAGTCTGAACATCAAGCAATCATCGTCGATAAGCTGCCTGATTAAACTCCTGACAGAGTTCGCAGGAGGGTGAGTCGTATGTGGAACCTGAACAGCGGGCACAGACTGTATGACTGTCGAAACGGTAGATCTTTCTACCGCAACAACAAGAATGAAATAAAAGGTATTTAGCTTGAAGATCCTTCTGACATCAGTCGATGAAGGAGCGGGAATGGGAAAAAAACAGGCGAGTAACCCATTTTACAAGGGACATGGATATGATGTTCTATCCACACTTCTGGAAGACTCCTAGCAGTTCCCAGGGAGGAGGGAGGCAAGGCGCACACCCCCTACTTAGGAAATAAGGATTGGAGGACTAAGGCCCCAAAACCAACATCTCTGTGTGACTCTAAGTCAATGTGGTAATGAGAAATGAAGGTGTGCGCTGACCTCCAGGTAGCAGCCCAGCAGATTTCCTGGATAGGGCTGTCCATGGAAGCATCCACCGATGCAGTGGTATGCCAGGTGGAATCAGCCCTTAGCCCTCTGGGAGACTCCCTACCAACCTATAGCAGAGATCAATGCAGAATGTGATCCACCTGTCAATCGTCCACTTGGCTGCAGGTCTGCTAGGTGCAGCTTCAGTATAGGTGACAAACAGCTGGCGAACCTGTCCTCGAACTCTAGCAAAGCACTCTTTATAATAAGCGAGAGCTCGCCTCAGGTCCAGAGTATGGAGCCTGTGCTCGGCCTCCCAGATGTGACTGGAGAAGTACACCGGGAGATTAATCACATAGTTCAGGTGAAAATCCGACAGAAACTTCAGGAGGAACTTCAGGTTGGGGCGCAGGACAACCTTGCCCCTGTGGAAGCCCAGGTAAGGAGACTCCACCGAAAGCACCTGGAGCTCACTGATCCTTCTGGCTGACATGACAGCCACCAGAAAGGCGGTCTTCCACGACAGGTGTCACACCTGTGCATCGGTTCGAATGGCTTGCCCATAAGCTTTGCCAAAACCAGCAATAAGTCCCACGGTGGTGGTGGTTCACGCATCGGAGGGGAAATGTTGTCAAGGCCCCTGAAAAAGCACCAGACCACCTTCACCTGTGCCACCAACTGTTGACCGGCCTGCACTCAGTAAGCAGAGATGGCTGCCAGGTGCACCTTAAGGGTCATCAACCAAAGGCCCGACAGAGAAGGATCACAGGTAATCAAGAATGCTAGCCACTGGACAGGAAAAAGGGTCCAACCCCTTGCCCTGACACCAAATAGAGAATCTCTTCCATTTGAAGGCATAGCACTTGCTGGTCAACTCCTTCTGAGATGCCTCCACAACAGTGAAAACAGCTTCGGAGAGACCCTAAGTCTGAAACTCTAACCGCTCAAGAACCAGGCTGTCAGGTGCAGGGATTGAAGGTCCGGGTGGAGTACCTTCACCTGATTGATGGAAAGCAAGTCCGGGCGTAAGGGAAGATGCCTCGTGAGCCTGCTGCTGAGGCTAAGGAGATCGGGGTACCAGAACTGGTGTGGCCAGACTGGAGCCTTTGCCTTGTCCCTTCTGGCCTTGAGGAGCACCTTGCAGATCAAGGGAATCAGAGGGAATATACAAAAGAGGCCTGGAGTCCAGGGCTTCGAGAAGGCATCCCCCTGCAGTGTTCCCTGCTGAGGGGGGCAGGCACAATACAGCCTCAGCTTTGCATTCTCCATGGAGGCGAACAGGTCCACCTGCGGGGTGCCCCACTGGGAGAACAAGCTGTGCACTACCTCTGGATGGAGAGACCACTCGTGAGATGCCTCACCCACCTGGTTGAGAGTGTTCGCCAGCTCAATGGAGGCCCCTGCCAGATGGATGGCTAGGAGATCCACCTCTAGGCTGCGCACGAGGGTACAAATGTGGAGGGCTTCCCTGCATAGGGGCAGGGAGTGCATCCTGCCCCATTTATTGAGGCAGTACATGGCTATGGTGTTGTCCGTCCGGACCTGAACCACCGGACCCCGGATGTGTGAAGAGAATGTAGTCAGTGCTAGCCGAACTGCCCACAGCTCTAGCAGGCTGACGTGGCATCGGGACTCCATGGGGGTCCAGAGCCCATATAATCTGTGTTCCCTCAGGTGGGCACCCCAGCCAGTGAGAGAGGCATCGGTCATCAGGATGACCGTCAGCTCTAGGCAGACAAACTGGATCCTTACCTGCAGATGCGCTGGGATTAACCACCACTGGATGGTGTCCCACATCCACTTGGTCACAGTGACCAGTTGGCTTGAATTGACCTTTGCGCTGAGACCACTGGCTCCCACTGCAGAGAGCACATTCTCCAGCGGGCCCAATGGACCACGCTGGTGCAGGCTGCTATGTAGCCCAGCAGGTGCAGGAAGTGCCATGCAGAACACAACTGCCTAACCCAAAATGATCGGGCAAAGGAGGAGAGAGCCTCTGCCCTGTCCGCCAGGAGCCAGGCTCTGGCTCTGCAAGAGTCGCGCTCCGCCCCAAAGAAGCTGATCACCTGTGAAGGCACGAGTTCCAACTTGGCCTCGTTGACCAGGGGGCCAGGGGAGATGCAGGTCTGGAGGGCCAGGTCACTGGACTGCTCCACCTCCTTGCATGGAGGGACCTGCAGTCAGCCAGTCATCCAGGTAAGGGTAAACCAGGACCCCTTTGCACCTCAGGTAAGCTGCCACCACTGCAATGCACTTGGTGAAGACCCTGGGGCCGAGGAGAGGCCAAATGACATGGCATGGAACTCCCTCTGCTCAGAAGTGGAGGAGCCTTCAATGAGACAGACAAATCGGGACAAGAAGAATGCATCCTGAAGATCCAGGCAGCAAAACAACATGTTTCACTCTGCAGATGGTATGATCTGAGACAGAGTCACCATCTTGAAGGTGCACAACTGGAGAAATTTGGTCAGGTCGTGCAGATCTAGAATGGGGCGCCAGCCCCCTGTCGGAATTGGCACCAGGAAGTACCTGGAGACAAACCCTGGGTGTTCTGGAGGACCCGTGAGAGGAACCCTGACCTCCTTGCGGAGGAGCTGGGCTATGTTGGCTCTTAGAGCCGACAGCATGTCTGCGGAAACCAAGTCCTCCCATTGGGTGCGGGCTCAGCAAGGAGGGTACTGCTTGAATTCCAGAGGCAGATCCTGACCCACCACTTCGAGAACCCACCTGTCCGTGGTGACAGCGGACCAGGCAGAATGGAAGTGGCAGAGCTGGCTCCCCACAGGAGGACCAAGGGGAGGTGTGACAGGCATGAGGGAGGCACCCCTCATCCCATCACTGGGCAGGCTTAGAGGAAGAGGCCCGGCTGAGGAACCACTGGAACTTCTCCCTCCAGGCTTGTAGATGACAGAGGCCACTGACTTGGGCCAAGGTTGCCAGGCCTGAGCCTGCTGGCCAGCCTGGGGCTGGGCAGGTTTGACCACAAGAATGAAGGTGGACCGAAAGGGCTTCCTCTTCTTCTGCTGCTGCTTGGAGCCCTTAGGGTCCTTCTGGGCAGATGTCATGGAGTCCAAGGTGGCACTGGACTTCTCAATACAGGTGAGGTGGCCCTCAACCCTGGGCCCGAACAGGTCGGTGCCCAGGAAAGGGACATCTGCCAGCTTGTGCTGAGTGTCCGCCATGAAGGTTGAAATCCTCAGCCAAGCCCTGTGGCACATGGCCACTGAGACTGCCACGGAGTGGGCACAGGAGTCCCCAATGTCAATGGCTGTCTGGAGCTGTTTGGCTACAGCCCAGCCCTAGTCCCAGGCCTGTTTGACCGTGGTCCGAAGGTCCGCTGGCAGATGAGGAAGCACCTCATCTAGGGTGCCCAGCAAGGCATGAGAGAAGTAGAAATAAGGAGCGCCAAGCTTGCTAGGCAGAGACCAAGCGAGGAGGCAGCACAGACTATATTAACCACATGGTCCAACTTCTTGGACTCCTTGTCAGGTGGCTTGTCAATATCCTCGGAGTTGGCAGAGCGTCTAAACAGAGTCTGCCACCAATTCCTCAGCCGAGGGGTGATCTGAGAGTCCCCAGTGGGAACTGGTGGGAAACGCTTATTTGCAGGACATCCGGGCAGAAGGTGCAGGGCACGAAGTGGGGCACTACCAAAGCTCCAGGGAAGGGCCAAGAATGGCTTCTGTCACCGAGAAAGCTTCTAGAGTGTCTACCAGTTGAGGATCTCGGTCAATGGGTAACAAGCCTGCTTCTGGACGGACTCCATTTTCATGCCCGTCGACTTAAGAGACCAGGAAGAGAAGGCCCATGAAGAAGATGAATCTTCATCCATCGAGATATCCCCCACGGACTCCAGGTCGACCAGAGGAGTGCAGGGAGGATCCTTCAGACTCCGAGAAGTCGTTAAAGAGTGGTCAACCGCCTAAGTCCCCACTCACCATCTGTGGATGGTCAGGGGTGACGGTAACCGACAGCTGATGGGGAAGCCCCTTATACATCCGAGACTCCTTAGTTGGAGCACCGGTCAGTGGCTGTTTAGGCGGTGGTTCCACCACTATCGACAGGGATGCCTCGGTTGGCCGAGCTGGGACCGTTTTGGTTGGCTCCATCGATAGAGACATCATTGGCCTTTCAGGAGACAGCCAGGTGATGGCTGGCGTAGAAGCGGGAGTCAGGTTGACGTCAGTAAGCACCAACTTTCACCACATCAAATCCTCGCAGTGTCGATGTAATTTGCGCCGAAGCCTCTCCTCATCTGAGGAGGACAAGGATGAAGAGTAGTGGTGGCACCTCTTCCCGTGATCCTGAGAGCAGGAGCACCAGTGTCAGTGGGATCTGCTCAACCCACAAGAGGAAGACAGAGACATCAACGTCCACAGCCGGGGGGAGGGGTGGAATCGGCAGTGGGGCTCGAAGGGAGTCGGCAAGCACCGAGGCTCCTCCAGACCTTGGTCATCGACTAGAGGCGGAGGGTCAGCGGACTGATCCGTCCCTCCAACAATCTGAGTCAGGATTGGAGTCCTAGACAAGGAAATGTCGGCCTCTTCAGTCGACAACTGGTCAGTCGGTTCGAGAAAAATCTCGGCCGGGACTTCAACCGGCATCTCAGCCAACTGGCCTGACGGGGTTACTGTGGAGCTGGCAGCCTGAGCAGAGGATTCGACCTAAGTGAAATCGTGAGAAGCAAGCGAATCAGAAGTTCTTGACCGAGAGTGCTCCCATCCCACAAACGACAGAGAGTCCTTTCTTTTTTGGACTATTTTTTATGTATGCTTGCACACATGTGCAAGAAACATAGTGCCATCATCCGAGTTTTCGGAGGTGTGGCACCCGTCTTCCAATTCAATCAGTGTGTTTGCAGGTGCGGCCGCAGTTCTCCAATGAACACTGCAGCTGTCTATAACAGCAGTTGAAAATGCAGTGGCCATACAGTTGAAAGGGAGAGCTACACTTCAGTGAGCAGCGATAAGATATCACTAGCTCATGTGTGCTCCCCAACACCAGTCATGCATACTAGGTGCTCGTGCTCCCCCGCTGCACACACTGCTCATAGCCGACAAGGTGCCCAATCCCCGTCGGCTGTGCTGCACTACCTCCAACAGAGTTCCAGATGCCACGCTAGGAGCCCACCCAGCGTGGCAACAGATCAGATGGCCAATGGGGGTGCACAATCCCCGCCGGCTCCACTGTCCCCCTCAAAAGACTACAGGGTGTCACGCTGGGAACCCACCCCAGAGTGGCAACAGATCGTATGGCCGACGGGCTGCCCACTCCCGTCGGCTCCACGGCCCCCTCCCGAAACACCCCTGGCCGCTCCATGGCCCCTCCCAAACAGCATCCAGCTGCCACACTGGGAGCCTACCCCAGTGTGGCACAAGTCCCGCATCGCTCCAAGTTAAAAAAAAAAAAAAAGAAACCTGAAAGAAGAAAACCTTCCCTCGCTGACTGTCCTGACCCAATCTCCCCCTACCTGTGCACACCCTGCCTCCCCATACCTCCTCCTCACCCCAAACTTACCTCCGGAGTCTGGTTCGATGATCTTCGGTGGACCGGGAACACGTCTGCACTCTTCAAAGCCGACCGCGAACTGAGGAAACGCCGGTAAGGTGTATAATGTAATAAATAGGTTTTTTCCTACTTTAGTGCATATCTCAGGCATTTTTGGGAATTCTTTCACCAAATTTTCAACAATGGGTTTTTGGGACTCCACCTCATGAATTCTGTCACTGTCATGGCGTTAATCGGCCCCGAAAAGTGATTTCGTGGTCACTGCGCGGAACCACCTTTCGGGACCGATTTACAAAACGACAGTGACACAGTTCAAGAGGTAGTCCCCCAAAAACCATATGTTGAAAATTTGGTGAAAAAATTCCCCAAAATGACTGTTTTATGAGCATGCGCTGCGCTGTTCCTACGCACGCTCGTAAGTTCGCGAATTTTCAATATGTTCACTCCAGATTTTCAACACTGCCATTTTACCATACCTCCTTATGAGCAGTACAGCTGTCATTTCTCACATCTGACCCAAAATGTGTTTCCGTGCATGTAGCGCACAATGGTGCAGTCGGTGTGCGAAATCAATGTTTGGGACAGATTAAGAAAATCACAGTGACACTGTTCATGAGCAGAGGTGTTAAAATGGATATGTTAAATATTTGGTGAAATATGTCCATAAAATGACTGTGTTACGAGCGACCATTGCGCAGTTTCCACACATGCTCGTAACTTCATGGATTTCTAATATTTTCAGTCCAGATTTTCACCACTGGCATTTTTCCACACTTCCTTATGAACAGTACAGCTGTCATTTTTCACACCACGGCCGAAATGAGTTTTTGCACTTCCAGCGCAGAAATACATGGTCGCCGTGGGAAATCACTGTTCGGGACAGATTAAGAAAATCACAGTGCCACTGTTCATGAGTGGAGATTACAAAATCCCTGTGTTGACAATCTGCTGTAAAAAAAAAATGCCCAAACTTAATTGCATTACGGGTGTGCATTGTGCATTTTCTACGCACGCTCGTGACTTCACCAGTTTTTTTTAATATTTTCACTGCAGAATTTCAACATTGCCATTTTTTGCACCTTCCCATGAACAGTACAGCTGTCATTTTTCACATCCTGTTCGAAACGTGTTTTCACACCTGTGGTGCCAAATGGCGTGATCGCTGTGCAAAATCAGCTTTTACATTAACAAACTGATGTGCCACTGTTCATAAGGTGGGGATCACAAAAAACATGCTGAAAATTTGGAGTGAAATGCTAACTATCCGCCTGAGGCGTTACGGCTCTGGGAACCATAACGCCCTAGCCTGTAGAGACTTAGAGGCACTAGGGGTGTCACTTGGGATTCTTGCCTGTAATGCTCATACCATTCCACACCCTGCAGCCAGTGAGAGGCACTGAGGTATGCCTTGGCCTCTTCGGCCCCAAAGTTCCCCCACTCTCCCATACAGGACCCATCTCACCGTATTTCCTGATGGAATGGGGTGAGCATAAGGGCCAAAGACCCCAAGGCACACTGTGACACTTGTCAGTGTCTGCAGGGTAGGGTGTGGTGAAATGGTGTGGCCGTTATGCCTGACAACCCAAAGGCACACCCCAATGCCTGTCACTCTCTGCAGGGTGGTGGTGGGGTTGGCTTCAGTTCAAAACTTCACTGCCATTCCTATTACGCAGCTCTGTAACTTCTACACTACCACTGCCAATGCCAGCAAGCAAACATTCAGCATTGACAAATGCTTGTTTAGATTTAGATTTGTGCCCAGAGGGTCCCTCACCAAGGGTTGGCAGGGAGTGACAATTCCTTGAAGGACCCTGTATATGTCGAGTCCAGCTGGAGCTGCATGAAGGCAGAAGTCGAAGAGGAGTGAGCTGCAGCCTGGGCCACCTTCCTTCTCAAACACCGCAAGCTGATCAGCGGACCCCGCAGCTGCGGAGACCATCAAACGGGTGTCCTTGGATTTGACCGTCGGGTTCTGATGCACTGGGCGGCCCAGTTTAAGGTGAACGAGATGGTCTTCCAGAATGGTCAGGTGAAAAGAACGACAAAAGTCGCAGGCCTGGGGATCATGTTGGTGCCCCAGGCAGTAAACACAAGTGGCATGCAGGTCAGTCCTGGACATCTTCTGCCCACAAGAGCACCGGTGCAACCCGGGAACGGACTTATCGTCCTTGACGGTCACAATCTGAGATCAAGCTGAAGACGAAACTCATGAGAGTTTTAAAGTTTTGGAACTAAATCCAGAGATTTAAGCACAAGGGCCTACTCAACATGGAAGTGGTAAGGAGGGAACCTGCTTCTTCCAGCAGAAAAAGGAAGATCTGGCATCATGGGGTGGAGCTAAAGGAGTTACCACCCAAGTGGGTGGGAGCAGCCAGCTTGAAGACTTTCCAGCAAGCTCTTAAAAGGAAAGGACACTGCCAGAAGTGTGGCTAGATTATCATGTCCACATCCCTAGAATGCACATTACCATTCTGCAGTGTAGTTAAACTGGTGTAGTGGTCTCCCTGCCTACTAGTTATCTTACCCTTCTGCACTATAGTTCTATTGATAAGGCAGTGGCTCTGCCCCATTATATTACCTTTTTGCACCATCTTTGTACTGACTCTGCCCACTGGTCATCTGTCTGTGTTGTGATTTAAATATTTAGACACAGAGCTATCACTCATGATGCCAGAGACCTGGGTGCTTGCCCGCGCCTGGATCATAGGGATGGCAGAGGAAAAGGGTTGAGCATCTCAGCTACCACACTGCCACCTGAGTGACCACAGGTGGAAGTGCAGTGGGTGGGCGACTTGGAGAGGGATGCTATCTGGTCATGTGAAGCCCTAGACTGTAGCAAAGCAGGGGAGGGGACAGTCAGCAGGCCCCCGAGGAGCAGGATGAAACCCAGCATTCGAGGATCAAATCATTTGACTGGAACCTCTGTACTGCCACATATGAGGACCTGAAGAGGCTGCTGAAAGACAGGTTACTCACCTGTAACCTTGTTCTAAGAGTGGCATATAGTTCGCATCCACAGTTAGTCAGTTGCACTGGAAGTGCTGATTCGTCAAACGTCTTTAAGTTAACTTCCTCTTACCACCTAGGTGGTATATCCTCAGGCTCTGCCCCGTGACATCAGATCTTTGCACGCTGAATGCAGAGATCTGTGTGCCACACTATCAGGAAAAGGCCGGGTGGGTTGTGTGCATGTGAACTGAACACCACTCCTAGAATAAGGGCTACAGGTGAGTAACCTATCCTTCCAGGGGCATGGATACAGTTAACTATCCATGCACTGGCAGTCTCCTAGCAGTTACATGGGAGGAGGGGGCAAACACCCTGATTGGTGAATGGAGACTGGAGAATTGATGTCCCAAAAGCAGCATCCCAATGGGACTCCAGATATTGAGGGACCAGTCACCACTGGAGGGCATCCCACATCAGCTGGGTCATAAAGACTGACTGGTCCAGGTGACCTAGGTGCTAGGACCACTGGCCACCCAGCTCCCACTGCAGGTGGTGCATCTGAAAGAATGCCCAGTTGCTGGAGGTAGATGCCATGTTTCCCAGCAGCCACAGGAAATCCCAGGCAGGGCATGAGTGCCTAAACCGAAATGATCGGGCAAAGGAGGTAAGGTCATGAGAATGGTCTGCAGGGGAGATGGGCTTTGGCCCTCAAGAAGTTTAGCACTTTGCCAATTAACTTGATGATATGCAAGGCGACCAGTTCGGACTTGTCCAGACTGACCAACAAGCTCAAGTCTCTATGTCTGGAGGGACAGATCCTTGGACCACTTTACGATCCCCTTGGATGGCT
Source organism: Neoceratodus forsteri (assembly GCA_016271365.2). NCBI lineage: Eukaryota > Metazoa > Chordata > Ceratodontiformes > Ceratodontidae > Neoceratodus > Neoceratodus forsteri. The sequence goes on along the minus strand of JADMNL010000022.1, from coordinate 471,903,382 downwards.
CGACTATCAGCCAGTCATCCACGCAAGGATACACCCCCGATGTCCTTGCAACGCAGGAAAACTGCCACCACTACCATGCACTTGGTGATGACCCTGAGCCCAGATGAGAGGCCAAAGTACATGACCTGGAACTGATAGCGAACCCCTTCTGCACAGAGCCAAAGGTACCGCCAGTGGGACAGACGAAAAAATTACTCACCTTAGTAATTGTGCTTCTTCTAATGGAGTCTTGCTGTATTCTGACGTATTGCAGTGATCCCCAACCTTTAAACTGCCCCGGAGAACAAAGAGTTAACTTTCTATGCAGAGCATAGAATGCTGAGCTCAAGCTCGGTTGAAGTCTCTGTCTGGAGTGTTTCAAACTCAAACCGTCAGATTCTTATGAGCCCAACTACTAAAAATTCTATGTGGAAATTGTAAAAATTCCTACTAGCCAACTGGCAGAAAAAAGTTTTGGATTCCCAAGGAAGACTCAAGTCAGGAAACCCATAAACCAAAAACCAATCTAATACAAATAACAGTAATAAATCAGCACCCAAACAAAACGGAGGAGGGTGTAAACAAAAAACACCCCTGGGGTGCAACACTGCACCTGCCCACCCACTTCCCAAAAACAGGTTCTAAGAGAGGCAGGGAGGAAGGTCAGAATACAGCAAGATTCCATTAGAAGAAACACAATTACTAATGTGAGTAATTTTTTCTTCAAACAACATGAAGTCTTGCTGTATTCTGACATATTGCAGACTACCAAGCAGTGCCTCCATGGAGGAGGGACAGAACCTACTTTGGGAATAGGCTCTGAAGTACTGCTGTGCCAAACCGAGCATCACTCCTAGCCTGGATATCCAGAGAGTAATGCTTGGTAAAGGTATGGACTGTTTTCCAGGTGGCTGCTTGACAAACTTCCAAGAGAGGGATATCCCTGGCAGCAGCCAGGGGAAGCAGATGCACCTCTTGTGGAATGAGCCCTCAGGCCTGAGGGTGGAGTTTTTCCCAGTTTTTCATAGCAGAATTGTATACAAGACACAATTCACCCGGCAATAGATCTCTTGGTGGCAGGTTTGCCCTTACCCACTTCTCCATAAATAAGGAACAACTGGAGGGAGTCAAACCTGTGACCCTTGGTAAGCTCTATGTAGTAACTAAGGGCTCTTTTAACATCTAAAAACTGTGTAGCCTTCTCTCTCCTGAGGAAGAATGATCAGTGAAGAAAACAGGAAGAGACATGGAATGGAAGTCTGAAACCACTTTGGGCAAGAACCTTCTATTGGTTCTAAGGACCACTTTATCCCTGTGAAATGAGATAAAATCAGGTTCCACTGACAGGGCTTGCAATTCACTGATATGCCTGGCAGAGGTAATGGCTACCAAGAACACAGTTTTCCAAGTCAAGTACTTAAGCTCTGCTGAAGACACAGGCTCAAAGGGGGTTGCATAAGTTGAGCAATGCAAACATTCAAATCCCAGGCAGGGGCAGGATCTCTAAAAGGAGAATGGGTGTGAAGCAATCCTTTAAAAAAATTTACAGAACACAGGATGAGAAGACAGTGAGGAAGACTTCCCCACAGACAAAAACGCAGAAACAGCTGACAATGATACCTTGAGAGTAGCTGGTCTGAGGCCTAGGCCATTAAGATGGACCATATAATCCAGAACCGTACGCAATCCAGCAGTGTCTGGAGAAATATGCTTCTTAGAACACCAAATGCTGAATCTCTTCCATTTGGAGTTATAAGTCTTTCTGGTGGAGGACTTTCGAGAAGCCTGTGAGGATATCCAGAACCTCTTGGGAAAGATGCAGATCTGCAAACTCTAACTCTTCAAGAGCCATGCCTTGAGATTAAGAGACTGAAGATTGGGGTACCAAATCCTCCCCGGAGAGGATGTTAACAGGTTGTAATTCTTGGGAAGAGACAGGGGAAGATGGACTGCTAGGGACAGCAACAGGGGGTACCAGGGCTGTCTGGCCCAATCTGGAGCAATCAGAATCACTTTGCAAGGTTGAGACCTTATTTTGACTAAAACTTTGAACAACTGGAAGTCTGCAACAAAAGAGAGGGAGTTGGTGATTGTCTGGGGCTGCAAAGAGATCTATCTCTGGAGTGCTCCACCTTGAAAAAATCACTTTCAAAACCTGAGGGTCCAGGGACCATTCGTGATGGCCCTGAGAGATCCTGCTCAGTGCATCTGCTAGCACAATGTCCTTCTCTGGAAGGTGAACTGCTACCAGAGAGGTTTGCAGGGAATAAGCCAGGGACCACAACTTCATGGCTTCTGTGCACAAGGCCATGGGCAGAGTGCCTCCCTGCTTCTTGATGTACCACATGGTGGTGGTGGTGGTGGTGTCTGTTCTGACCTGAACCACCTTGTTCTGTACTGACTGAAAGAAAGCTTTTAGGGCCAGAAAAACTTCCCTGAGCTCTAGGAGATTGATATGGAGAAAGGATTCTTGGGGGGACCACAGCCCCTGGGCAGTGAGAGACCCCAGATGGGCTCCCCAGCCCAGAAGAGAAGCATCCGTGGTAAGGACCACTGAACAAGGCTGAGTAGCAAAAGGAACACCTTGTCTTAAATTGTCCTGATCCTGCCACCATTGGAGGGCTTGGATCAAGATCAGAGTCACTGGGATCAGTTTGGTAAGGGAATCCTTCCTCTGAGACCAAAAAGCTCTCAGGTGGAACTGAATATCCCTCATCTGGAATCTTGCCCCTTGGACCACTGCTGTTGAAGCTGCCATGTGGCCTAAGAGCTGGAGGAAATGCCTTGCTGGTCGAGATACGGGAAGGCTGAAGGAAGAGGCTAGTTCCATAAGAACCCTTGCCCTTTTTAGAGGAAGAAAAGCTCTTGCTCTGAGTGTGTCCAGTTCTGCCCATATAAAAATAAGAAGCTGGACTGGTTTGAGAACTGACTTGGGAAGGTTGAGAAGAAATAATAGAGAAGTGAGCACTTGCTGGGTCACGTGCAGGTGAGACATGACTTGGTCTGGAGACTGACCGACTATTAGCCAATCGTCCAGATATGGAAAAATGGAAATCTTTTGCCTTCTTAGAAGGCAACTACTACTGCCAGGCACTTTGTGAAAACCCTTGGGGCTGAGGTTAGGCTAAAGGGCATTGCTCTGAACTGATAGTGGCCTGAGGGCAACTCGAACCTGAGGTACTTTCTGTGGAAGCACCTGATGGGAATGTGAAAGTAGGCATCTTTGAGGTCCAGGGAGGTTAGCCAGTCCGCTGGCCTTAGAGAGGGAGGGATTATTTCTAGAGTTACCATCTTGAACTTTGGTTTTAAAAGATGTTTGTTTAGATGTCTTAGGTCTAGGATGGGTCGCCAACTCCCCTGTCTTTTTTTGGGATCAGGAACTACCTGGAGTACAGTCCTTTGCCCCAGTGTAGGGTAGGTACTCTCTCTATGGCTCTTAAGGCTAGAAGAGAAGAAACCTCTGCCTCTAGGGCAAGGGTTTCTGAGAGATTTGCAGGTGGAAAAGATCTGGCTCTCATCTTTGGAAATTTTCTGAAGCTGAGAACCAGTCCCTGGCTTACTACTTCCAGGACCCACTTGTCTGATGTAATAGACATCCAGTCCTGGACAAAGTAAGCCTGCCTGCCCACTACTGGAATAGGAGAGTCGACCCAGGCAGGCCTATCAGGGAGTCTGCTTGGCAGGGGCTTTAGGCCGAGGAGCGGCTGCAGCCCTGCTCATCCCCCTTCTGCCTCTCCCTCTGAAGAACCCCCTCTGAGAAAAAGAAGAGGAGGCCTGTGCTTGGTAAAAAGGTCTTTGAAAAAGGCCTGCCCCTGCTCCTACACTGCTGCCTTTGAGGAGTTGCCTGCCTTTCCTTGGCCTGAGCACTCCTGTACTCATCCATTTTCTTCATGTAATTCTCTGTCTGCTCCCCAGAGAATTACCCACTACAGGAAGATCCATGGCCTTAGCCTGGGCGTCCTGCGAGAGGCTAGTACATCTGAGCCAAGCCATCCTCCGAAGAGCCACAGATGTAGCCATGACTCTTGACGACACATCATTAGAGTCCACAACAGCATGAAACTGAACCTTAGATGCCTCAATCCCAGCTGCAGCCACCGCCTCCAGCTACTTGGCTAGCTAGGGGGAGGCCTGTTTAGCCAGTGCCAGTACAGTGTCCCACCTGGACTTCTGGTACCTGGCTGTATAGGCCATGTAATTCGCCTGCCTGAGTCCCAAGGAAGATGCCATGTACTTTTTCTTTGCCATGGCATCAATCTTCCTGGAGTCCTTGTCTGGAGGGTGTGAAGCCAAGGGAATATTTGCCTTATCACAGGCAGCAGCCTGCACTACCCCAACATGGCTGCATTGCTGGTATAAGAACTCCGTGTCTGAGCCTGAAAGTGTATACCTCTTGTCCATTCTTCTATCCAGAGGAGGTATAGTGTTAGGAGACTTTAGGATTTTTTGTGTCTGTTTTCCAACGGATTTGTGGAGGGGAATAGACAGTCTCCTGGACTCTGGGATGTCCATCATTTCTACATAATCAGGCTCCTCTTGATCTTCCACAGCCTCCTCCATAGGAAGCTGGAGAGTTTCAAGCCACCTTTCTGTAGAACATAAAGTGAGAAGGGGACTCAGAAAGCCTAGGAGGGAAACACCTGAAGGTCTGTCTGGGGAGATGTCCGGTTCCACAGGCACATCCAGACCCTCACTTTCACCATCATCATCCTCAAATTCCCCTTCCTCTTCAAATTCCGGTTCATAAAAATCTTCGAGGGTATAATCTTGAACCGTTGGAACCAACAGAAACGAACCCCTGCCAGAAGGAGCCGGATCGGTAGGAACCGGGCGGAGAGATTGCACAATCTGAATCACTCTGGCTATCTCTTCAGCAGTCGGAACATGAACCTCTGGATCTGAACCGGGCAATTTGTCTTTGCGTTTTCTTTTTAATCGGAACCGATCCCTCAGAATCGGCTCTCCTTTTGTCCGAAGAAGTATTGCCCTGGTCAGAGGGCACTCCTTCTGGTTCGGTCGGAACCGAACCGAGCTGGCCATCCAGGTCAGCGGACTTCTCGGCCTCCTTTTCCCTCAGTCTACCTAATCTCTTCTCAAGGGTAGATTTGGGAAAGTTTTTACATATTTGGCAGTCTGAATCGAGGTGGTCAAACCCCAGACAATAAACACAGGTGGTGTGGGTATCGGCCTTAGCAAAGACCTCCCCACACTCACTGCACTGTTGAAACCAAGTGGGCCCGGTTTTTTTCTTGGGTTTCTCAGACATAGCCAACCTAGCCAAACTTACCCTTTTTATGGCAACCACCAGGCAAGACTCCCTTATCAGTTCCTAACCGTGTCACAGGTATTGGAAAAAAAAACGTACTAAAAGACGTTTTTTTTTTTTTTAAGAGCTGATAAGAACCGGTAACCACACACTAAGTAAAAACACAAGATTTCACTATCAAATGGCCGGTTCAGCCGAACCAAACCGCACTTTTACAAGTTCCACACAGAAAAACAGAACAATTCCTATCTAGTACTCACAGCACCACAGACAGAGACTAAACTAACTATGTGGATAACTTTTTTCGGTTTAAAAAACCGACGAAAACTGAAACTTTAACTGACTTTCGAACCGAGCTGAAGGAGAAATCTCCGGAGCGATCGTTCAGTGAGGCGGAGTAAAGAATCTGACGGTTTGAGTTTGAAACACTCTAGACAGAGTCTTCAACCGGCTCGAGCTCAGCATTCTATGCTCTGCATAGAAAGTTAACTCTTTGTTCTCCGGGGCAGTTTAAAGGTTGGGGATCACTGCAACATGTCAGAATACAGCAAGACTTCATGTTGTTTGAAGGACTGGGATGTGGAAAAATGCATCCTGGCGATCCCAGCAGAACCATATGCACTGCTCCAGGGATAGTATAATCTGGGTCAGAATGACCACCCTGAACTTGCAATTCTGCATGAACTGGTTCAGATTGTGTAGATCCAGTATGGGGTGCAAGCCTCACGTCTGTTTCAGGACCAGGAAGTACCTGGTCACGTACCCCTGACTTGACAGGGCATCTGGGACTTAAGCATGGCTCCTTTCGCAAGGAGCTGAACGCTGTCCTCCCTTAGGGCAGTCAGTGTGTCCTGCGACACCAAGGCCTCCCAAGAAGTGTGGGGTTGGTAAGGCGGGAGAGCCTCAAAATCTATGGGCAACCCTCTGTCTACCACCTCCAGTACTGACTTGTCCGTAATAATGATGGACCAGTGTGGCCAGAAGTGGCACAGCTGACAACCCCCACAGACTGCTGGGTCAGGGAATGGACAGGCCGGAGAATGACACAACCAGACCCATCCCTGGGCAGCTTTGGAAGGGCACAGGCTGCAGAAGTACCACTTCCCTTACTTCCTCCTCTTTTGGTCCATGTTCAGAAAACTTGCCCTTGGGGTGCCAGGCTTGAGGTGGCCCACTTTACAGCGACACCACAAAAGCGAAACCCGAAAACAGACCATTACAGTGACAGTTACTGTAATGGTCTGTTTCCGCCAACGTGGTTTCTCCCAGTGTTCTGCCCCCTCCCTGAAACAACTGCGACCTAGAGTTGATTATATTTAAATGCAGGGGTTGTGGGGGGCGGAACCCCTCCATATGGGAGTGCGGGGGCAGTTTCTTTCGTGACAGCACAATACTGGTGTCCGTATTGTGCCATCGCTGTGTAGGACGTTGGCAAATTTCCCATTAACCACAAGTGGTGCTTCCCCAGGCTTTGTATTGCTCCTTTTGGGGCAGCTACCAAGGCTGTTGCGGCTGAAAGGACCTATACTGAAAGGTCTTGTTCTTAGGCTTCTGAACCTTAGGGTTCTTTTGGGATGGGGTTGGCAGGACACTGCGGGAATGAATGGCTTTACACGGGGGGGAGCAATCAGCAGATGTGAGTTGCAGTGCATGAACAGTGATTCTGAGGCAAATTAATTAGATGCATTGCCAAAGTAGTGCATTTTGTATTGAATGAGAGTACTTCATGTTTTGTTTTTTTTTTTAACATAAAATGCTCCCTATTTATGAACTGACAGCTGTCAAGTGACACTTACCTCGGTGTATTACTCCTGGTTATTGGCACCATATGGCATCATCCCACGTAAGGGCAAAACACGTTTCCCCTCAGAACAATTTTTTTTTTTTTTTTTTTAAATCTGGGGCGGATGATGTACATTTGGCGTCAAATACACCATGGCTGCAACTGTCTGAGGAGGCTGATAGGGTATGGTGCAACACAATACAGCAGCGTCTGCATAAAAAACGTCTGGGTATTGGTCGACTCAATGGTGGTCTAGTTGTTGAGGCTGTCAGTGTATGGATCACAGCAGTAGCATGTGGACTTGGGCTGTCACCACCAGACAGTGCATGTTACACCACATAAAGGGTGCAATAATGGTCTCAGGAATACAGGTTTTGTGGTGGATGCACATTGGATTAGAATGAGGACTCCACAATATGGAGGAAACACTGACGTGGAGAATACACCATGTGGACAGCATAGGAAAATAGTGAGGGCAGCCGGGCACTAAGGTTGGGACAATCAAACAGCACAAACAGCATTAAAGATTGTGAGTTATTTGTCGCTGCATTACCAGGATATATCTTGATCATCCCAATGGCTGGGAATGTCAGCTTGAGTGGAGTCAGAGACACTGGTACTGCTGCGGTCATTGGGATTTACTTTAGGCTCAACTGATGAGATTGCATACCAAAGTTTTTGCTTTAATTATATTCAGACAGATCATTATCTTTGGTGTGCAGCTCCAGTGGGAATGTGATGGTATGGACAGAATCAGTATCACTGCCAGACTGATTGCTGGTGGCCACCGAGACAGTGTGATGTGGTCCTGAGCTACATGAGGAAGAGAGTCTCCATATAGTGAAGTCAGCTGAGCAGCAGCTGAAACAAACACAGGTACAGTGCGCAGTCCACTGACTTACAGAGAAACGTGGTTTTCGGCAGCTCAATATGCAAAAACAGAGAACACCACAATAAAGATTCACTAACCATCTCAATGCAAACAAATCTAATTTATGCATAACTGCTGAACACTTTGGGAAAGGTGATCTTTAAGAGTGCTTTTGTGTGTGTGTCTTTATGAATTGGTTAGAAGGTGGAGATATTTATTACACCTGTTATGATGTCATGTCTTCACACTATTTAAACAGCATGTTTTTTGATTATTGTACCCTTGACAAAGTGCCATTTTAGGGCACAAAATGCCATCAGGTGTTTATTCACTCTGAGGGGCACTTTATATATGGCTGGTCTTCTTTGGTATATGGACTGATGTAAGTGATAAATCTTTTGCACTCTTACATCTGACTAATGGCTTATATTTTGTACGGTTTACTTTGGAGTGCAAGCCTCGTTTTTATTACTGACTGCTTACTGGCCCATGTACCCTTGTTCCTGGCGGTTCTTACTCAGACGTTCCATGTCCCCTTATCTTCTAGACTTTCAGACAGCTGAATTGGAGACCAGCTCCTTGGCTAAGCAGTGGTCCAAGAACCCTAAAAGGAACCCTGCAGGCACTGTGTACTTGTAGTCCACACAGGTGGAGGGTGCTGGGCAGGATGCGGAATGCTGCCAGAGCTGGTCCCAAAATGACCTCAGCCATAAGAAAGATGAACTCAGGGGAGTCATCCTTGTCCAAAATGTTTGTGAAGGGGTTTTTATCCCTCTTCTGAACTAGCCCAAAGAACATGCTCTGGACTCCAACATCAGGCGGAGGAGAGCCCCAAATGACACCGGCCCATGGTCAGTGGTCATTTCCTTGACAGATGCCCGATCGAAGGTGTATGTCCTCGATGACAACATGGTTGAACTATCCAAGTCGTCAAAGGATTCTTTGAAAATGGTTTGCAGGGCTGGCCCGCTGGCACAGCAGTGGTGTCACCACTTGCAAAGTCAGCAGCCTGGGTTCGGGAACAGAGATGGATTGGCGCCGTGGCATGCTCTCCATCTCCCGGACGAGGGCAATATCTCTCAGTGTGGGTGCTTGCAGGTGACCACAGAAGCGCTTTACCTGGGAGCACCCAGTTGGGGCTCGGAAGGCATAAGGGCGCTGGCGTATGTGCCACTGCACCTAAATTGCAGTGAAAAAGCTCGGCCCTCATCACTCCCCGAGCTGCCAGACAACTGGATGTATAGGGGGGCATAGCCGACCAACCCCTTCTCCCGCCTGGGGGATAAACCCAGGCTCAGTGAGGGTGGTGAGTGGTAGTTGGCCAGGGAAGCAGAACAGAGATGTGGGGGACAAAAAGTATAAATATATTAAAAAAAAAAAAAAAAATTGCCTGCAAACGCTTGCTGCCATGGATCACCCAAGTATCTTCCCACAGGGTGATTTGCATGACAGCCGACCTGGCAAGCCAGTTGCAGCATGGAAGTTCTTGGTTAGGGCTCCCACCAAAGGCTGCGGTGGAGATGACTCCACCCATGGGGTGGAGAGACAGATGCTGAGGACATCTGTCGAGAGTGGACCGGCATGGGTATCACTGGCACCTACCAGCAGACTGTAGGTCCAGGGGGTAGAGCACTACCCTGACATGCAACAATCCACTGCTATTAGAGGTGTTCCTCATAATTCCACCACATCCTGTGGTGGTGCCTCTCCTCACCAGAAGATGAGGAGGTCAAAGAATATCAATGGTAGCACCTCCCAGTTGAGCAGGATCATGTGCGCAAATAGCGCCTTGACCATTGATCCAAGAGTCGACATCGAAAAGAAGTCAACTGAGGGTCAGTATAGACCACATGCCAAGCCACACCTGTACTGGCTTCAACAGCAGGGTCACTGGTGGAGGCTGGTCCTGAGTGGAACTGGTCGGGACCCTGACCAGCCCACGTCCTCCTGGGAGAAATGGGGTCCAGCATATCAATCCAGCTCCTCTGACAACTGGTCAACAGGGTTAAGAAAAATGGACAGTTTGCTTGATCGATGTCAAGGTCGAAAAGCCCGATGGGGGCACTGTGGAATTTTCGACCACCCCCTGACTGAGGCTAGCTTGACCTACATCAAGCACTCAACATGAGTCAAGTGGTCGGGTGGAGTCAAGGGAGCACTAGGACCATAATCTCTCTGGCACCAGTGGTGCTTGAACTTCTTACCATGATGGTCGGGGCTCTCCCTGAAGACCTGAAGGGCCCAGCACCTGTCCTGGAACCCATCCGAGAAGGACCCTCCAACATTAACCCCAGCCAGAAGCACCACTGAGGCTGACTAGGTGCCCTCCATGGCAGCTGCTGCTGCTGCTGCTGCTTCTTCCAGACTGGCAAGGTAAGCAGCCTACCCCACCACAGCGGAGGCCTTATTGTGACCTTTAGGTCAGAAGTTCTGGATCCCTATTGGCTAGATGACCGAGAAAAAGCCAGGCTGTATGATCTTCCAAAAATGAAGGAATCATCACCTGGCATAGGCCACAGATATTAAACATCATGTTGGGCCCCTAGGTAGTGGAGGCAAGATATGTGCGGGTCTGTGTTTAACATTTTCTGCCAACATGTGACAGAGCATGAAGCTGCAGGACAGCTTTGCTTTCACTGTATCTATCTTCTCTCAATGAGGCACAGCTGGGATGAAAGAGCATAGTGTTGATGAACTCGATCTCAAAAGAAAGTTTTGAACAGAAAATCGCCAAAATGCTAATTGGAAATCTGAACACTGCAGAACTGTGAAGGAGGAGACCAGTCCCTTCCTGCAGAAAGAAAGATTTGAAGTCACAGGGTGGAGCTGGAGGATATACTGCCTGGGAGGAGGGAGGAGCTGAGCTTAAAGACATCTGACAAATCAGCACTTCCAGCGGAACTGCTAGAGTGCAGACACTGAACTGTATCCATTCCCCTAGAATGGAAGCTTTCCCCAATGGAACCACCACAGTGCAGATCTGCACTGTGAAGACAGAGGGAAGTGCCAGAGAAAGGTTGGGATGGGGCTGGGAGTCGTCAAGGATAGACAGGGGCTACACTGGTGATGGGGAAGGGGGAGTGGAGAAAAAGAATATCTAGACAGAGTAACTCCCTCGGTTATACCGGTAGCTTATTTTACGACCACCCTGAGGCAGTAGGACTTAACATATAATATGTAAGTTCATTTGGTGTAGTAGTCTATCTGTCCGCTGGTTACACTACCTTTCTGCAGTTTAGCTATACTCGTGTAGCAGTACCTTTGCCCGTAAGTTATGTTACCTTTCCGCAACATAGTGGAACTGGTGTAGCAGTCTGTCTGCCAGCAGGTTCCGGTACTCGTTAATGAAGAGTTCTTTGCTGCCATAGATACTGACCAGCAGACTGACGATGTCAGAGGACCTGCGCTTGGAGCCGCATTTTCCTACAAACAGAAACAGGACTGAGTTAATATTCTGCTCTAATCTCAAGCGCATATGTGCGTCACCACACATCCACACACATGCATTATGAATATACATACTTGACACATTTCATTTGATGTCAACAACAGTAGTAAAGGCAAAACATTCTGGGACAGGAAAGTGCAAAGTGTTAGTTCAGCAGAGATCCCTGATTTACGGTCATATAAAGTCCTGAACCATTGACTGCCAAGTACCATGTTACAGAATCCTTTACTGCTGTATATAAAATGGGCAAGGGAATCCCTGTGTCCTGACTGGCTAAGACGTGACTCTAGCCATGGCAGTAAGAGTGCACCACCAATGGCTAAAAATAAGTCCCTGCCAACCAGGGCAACTCATGGAATTCATAAGACACTTACTTCCTAATTTCCATCACAAACATGGCTGCAACCTTTACTCATATATAAAAAACTTCAACTAAGCCCTAAAATAAAACTCCATTAAATTAAATAAAATAAGTAAATAATTTAATGTTGTTTTCACTCAAGAGACCCTCTTACACACACACACAAATTTAAAAAATCAAGTACTAGTCAGTTTTTCCATTGCTGGTGTTTCTTTGATGATCATGAAAAATCCCCCTCCTACCTCCACCAGTTTGCCAGAGAACTCCCTGCTTTTTACCTGGCAACAGATAAAACTGAGGTTCTGGCTCCACTTGAGGCCTGTGTGTGTATGCCAGTGGAACTCTGAAGAATCCTAAATTCACGTATTCCATGTTACCATTCCATGTGTGTGTGTGGGTACCTGGGGGTGGGGGGGGTGGGGCATTCTATTACTGAAAAACTGGAGAGCATTGAATTCTTCTATTCCATGGTAAACAATCACGAAATGTACTGAATGTGAAGAAAGACAGAGGACTGACAGGTGAAAAACATCTGTGGAGAGACTATTTTACATTATTTATCAACATTTTATTATATTTTTGTGACTTTGAAAACAGTGTGTTCACTTTTTAAAAGCTGCCTATGGGGCCCATTTTAAATAAGCAATAAGACACTCTGGGGATGTTGGCGGTACTAGGTTTACCCCATGGTTAGAGGGCTGAAGGCACTCAGCTTCACCTTGTGCCTCACTAAGCCCCTGACCATGTGGTAAACCTACTACCACCAACGCCCTGTTGTGCCTTACTGCTTAAATACAAGATATCATGTCACAGGATATCACACCACAGACTGTGCTGCGGATCATGTCACAGAATCCTGTACTACTGACTGTGCCGAGTACCATGTTACAGGACTTTGTACCGCGTTCTGCTTAATGTCATGTCACAGGATATCTCACGGTGGACCGTGCTACATATGTGACAGGATCCTGTTCCATCGACTGTAGAGTACCTCGTTAAGGATATTACACTGCGAGTGTGCCAAATATATCAGAGGCTATCACACTGCGAACCCTGCTGGGTATCATGTCACAGGATCTTGCATTGTCGACTGTAATGAGTACCATGTTACACAATCTTGCACTTCGGAGTGTGCTAAATATCATGTCACAGGATATGACACCATGGACTGTGCTGCAGTTCATGTCACACGATCTTGAACTGTCGACTGTGCTGAGTACCATGTCACTGGATCCTGTACTGCAGTGTACTAAATATGACGCCACAGGATATTACACCATGGACCATGCTGCACATCCTGTCACTGGACCCCTCACAATCAGCTGTGCAGAGCACCATGTTTTGGGACCGTGCACTGCAGTCTGCTAAATACCACACTGCAGACCGTGCGGCTTGTTGTCACAGTATCATGCACTACTGATTGTTCAGAGTACCATATCTCAAGATTGTGCACTGTGGAGCGTGCAAATGTCAAGACAGGATATCACACTGCAGAACATTCAGTGCATCATGTCACAGTATCTTGCACTATTGACTGTGCTGAGTACTATGTTATAGGATCCTGCACTGCAGTGTGCCAAGTATCAAGTCTTAAGATATCACACTGTGGGCCACGCTCCGTACCATGTTACTGGATCCTGCACTGCAGACTGTGCTAAATACATCACAGGATATCACAACGCAGACTATGCTGTGTATTATGTCACAGAACCCTGCACTACTGACTGCTAAGCACCTTGTTACAGGATCCTGCATTGTGGCGTGCTACGTATCATGTCACAGGATATCACACCGTGGGCTGTACTGCATATCATGTCACAGGATATAGCACTAATGATTGTGTGGAGTATCGTGTTTCAGGATCCCGCACTGTGCTGTGTGCTAAATATCGTGTCCCAGGATTTCACATTGTGGACTGCACTGCATATCATGTCACAGGATCCCGCTCTGTGAACTGTACAGAATATTGTGTCAGAGAATACTGTACTGTGAACCTGCTGCTTATTAAATCACAGGATCCTGCACTGCACCTTATACTGCATATCCTGTCAAGAAACTCCACCCCCCCCAAAAAAAACACTGTCACTTATTTTGCTTGTTATACTATTAATAGTGTCACCCAGTGGTAACTGGCAACACTCTTGTTTCAGAGCTCAAAGCAATACCCAGAGGTCATTTCTGACACTAATTCCACTATACTAGTATGTAAAGCTCACTAGTGTGCTAATGTGTTAATGGCAGCTGTGTACTAACACGAGTGCAGTGAGCTAGAATGTTCAAAACATCATCAGACTAGCATACTACCACCATGCAACCATTACACCAGTGTACTATCATATTTAGAACACCATCACAAAACTGTACTCACAAGCATACTAGTGTGCTACTAGCATACTGGGGTATACACAGCAAGAGAGTACTAATACAGTGCTCCCTCGATAACATGCCACTGAGTTATCCAACATCCCACACCTTACCATTGTATAATTCACCTGTACTAATTTATTGCCATGTTATTCCCCCATTCACCATCTCAGTTATCCATACAATTTTGTTTTGTACAAAAGTAGGTGGATAACTGAGGTGCACTGTGTACACAGAGCTCGAGGTCTAAGCATGACAGGGCCCTACCACACACACACACACACACACACACACACACGAGAAATGGACATTGTGTGCTTATGGTGCTTAGCCCCACCTGGATCAGCTTCGATGGGATCTGGTGCCCAGTCCTCTGGATCCAAAAAGTCATCTTCGCTCTCCTGTCCATTTTCTAATGTTACTGGGTCAGCTTTCGATAGTTCATTCGCCAAATCACTTGATCCTTCTGTATCACCTGTCAGGCCTGCCACAATCTGTCGCACTGTATCTTCCCTCGTCCTGCCATTTTGGAGGGACACTGAAAATTAGTTCAAAAGGTTGAACACACTTCTACTTTTGTGTTTTTTAGTGGCTCAGCACAGCATGAACTGGGTTCCCCCAACCAGATCAAGTACTGAAGGATTGGGGAGGTTCACCCTTATAGGTGCTATAAGGGTGAACCTCCCCAATCCTTCATCTTGGCACACACAGTCACAGAACCGGGCCAGCAGTACAGAATCGCGGTCAACAGAAAACCAGGCCTGTCCATGCACAATGTGGGCCATCAATACAGTACCAGAGTCACCGGAGAACTGGGTACAAGAACAAGGACTAAGTTCCCAGTGGGTCATCAATGCAGCTCGATCATTAGCACAGACCCAAACCTCTCCATGCAAAGAGTAAACTGTCAGGACAGTACAACCGTAGGCATGGCACAAGGTCACAAAACTGGGTTTGGGCAACAAAAGAGGCAAGAGCCTGCAGTAAGGCACAGTATCTTTCTCTTACCTTAGGTACTTGCGAATGGGTTCGCAGGCAAGCTCCAGAAGAACCATGGAGGGGTCCAGCTCTCGTAAGGCCTTGATTGCAGAGATATAGAGAGTAATAATGTCTGATGTGTTCACACCTATAGACAGGGGAAAAAGCATGTACGTAAAGAGTGCCACTGATAATGCCTCATGTGTTTACACCTACATGCAAGGGAAGAGGCAGAGATAGTCAATGCAATAGTCTCACCAAAAGAAGTTACTGGTTCTAGCCTAGTTGCAAAAATGTTGGCAATTATTTTAAGGTCCGCGTTTAAAAATGGAAATGGGTCTGTATAAGGAGCACAGCTGAGGTTCTTTTTTTTTGGTATTGAACACTGTTACTATTGTATCAGTCATTCCTTTGCTTATACATCCTGACCAGACTGGCTTTATGAAAAATGGCAACTAAGCATAAATATCTGATGACCCATCAAGGTACATCTCTCAACACTGGATGTGGAAAAAGCTTTTGACCATACTGAAGGGGACTACATTCATGCAATCTTAAAGGGAAAGTTCCTTCAGCCTTTTTTTGATATACTAGTGTAATTTGTAGGCAGGAACAATAACTACCTCTACTGTACTCCTGATTTTATTAGTATTTAAATATAAATGAAGTTACTTAAGTCTGGTGTGAAGGGCTGGCCCGATGGCGCTGAGGGTTGAGGCAACCCGAGTTCAGGAGCAAACTCAGGTTGCTGGGGGTCAGCAAGGGAGAGAGAGGATCAAGCGTCCGATGATAGCTCTCCTCTCCCGGGGATGGGGGGGGGTTGTTGTCCCGCTCTTTGGCTGCCTCCTGGTGGAGGCTGGGTGGCAGCATTGGAGTTAGGGAGGCAAGAGCGTTCATCGCGGTCTGCCATCTAGGCGGATCCTGTGGTTGCTGTCTCTGTTCTGGCCTCTACTTAAATTGTAGTCCGTGCTTCTGAAGTGCTTCCCTGGCCTCCTCAGCTGTGTGGAATTCTTGCTGGCCCGAGGGGAGCTGCACCACAAGTCGTGCTGGATATGGCGCGGTAAATTTAATAGATGCCTCCTTCAGCACTAGTAAATTATCTGAATATGCTCGCCGATTTCTTGTTGTTTGTGGAGCATAGTTATTGTCCAAATATATAGGGGTCTGCCCGTAGAAAACTTTTCCCCTACGCCATGTGGTTGTTAGCACCTTCTGCTTAATTGCAAAACTTAGGAACCTGGCAATAATGGACCGAGGTCCGGCATTTGGATCCGTGGGGCGAGGGCCAATGCTCTGTGAACTCTTTCCATCTCAATTTGAAAGTCTGAGGGTAGTTCTAATGCCGTTTTTAATAAAGTAATGGTGAAATCAGTGATGTCCTGCCCCTCAGAGCCTTCAGGGATACAGTATAGCCTGATATTTTTGTGTCATGCTCGGTTCTCAGCATCTTCTTGCCGTGCTTGCAATAGTGCATATTGGTCTTGTAGATTTTGTATTTCTAGTTCCATATCGTCTACTCGGTTCTCCACTTCCATAATTTGGTGCTCCGATGCATCTGTTCTTTGCTCAGGATTTACTACATCCTTTCTTAATTCCCCATATAGATCTTTAATCTCAGGCTCTAAAAGACAGAAGCTCTTTATAAATCATGTCCAGTTTAATGCGCTTACTCTTAGCTGGTTTCTGTCTACCTGGTGTGTTTTGGTCTGGTTGTTCTTGCGGGGCCTGCAACTGCACAGAGTCCGAGGCCTCAGCCGCTGATATTGTGACCGTTTATTAAATTCGGAGTAAATAAAGCAGGAGGTTCCAAAAGTAATTTTTTTTTTTTTTTTTTTTTTATTTTAGTCTTTGGTAACCGGGTAAGGCCCACTAGGCACAAGTGCTTGTTTTCAGGGGTGACCTGGGAGCACTGGGTGGTTAAGCAACTTGCTCAGAGTCACACAGTATGCAAGTGAAGGTTGTGAGAATCAAACTCAGGTCTGGTCTGCTCGATGCATCAAGCTTGGTTCACACCTCGTTCTTCTAATCCCTAGGCTATCCTGCCAGCCCATTGACTGGTATTCCGATGTAAAGTCCCCGAGGTATCAATATTTTTAATTGCTTTCTGCTATAGCTTACTGTAGTCCGGAAGCGTTTTGGGTAGAGGTGGGCACGGAGCTCGATGTTTATGCAGCCATCATCGAGAGAGCTCAAGCGGAAGTCTCTCTAGCTGGCCATTCTTAAGCTTAAATATGTAAGAGAAAACAAGCCCCATTCATTTCAATGGGGCGCTCCCCCGTGCTCTCCCTGGCCACATGTCATTACGTGCTTGAGCGCGGGGGCATGTCATTATCACCGGGGCTATCAGAATGGATCAGGCTGGCTGCTGTAAAACAAACATTACGAGGGACATAACTAAGGTATGGCATGATATTAATTTTTCAAACCAGGCTGGAATGACTGTTGATGAGGGCAGCTACCATAAAATGGGAGTAGCTGCCTTACATCAGAAACTTCCTTTAAGATTGCTTACTACCACATTGCATAGCTCTGACAAAGCGCTATGCATGAAACATTAGTGGGGTTGGGATGCTGACCAGAATCCTTTTTTCCGACTTGCTATGCCTGTGTCCTCAATGATCTGGAAGCTAGGGCCTGCTTTAGGCTGCTTCAGCTCACTGATGACACTAAGCTGACCTTGGTGGTGGGGAAAACATCAGGAGGACTTCAACAAGCTAGGTGACGGGCTGTATTCCTGGAGTCTCAGATTCAATGTAGCCAAATGCATGGTGCTGCATTTGGAGAGGAAAAACAAAGGTGTAATCTACACATTTTGTGGGGGCTGCAGTGAAGGAGGCAAAGGACCTGTGGATAACAGTAGACAAATGGCTGAAGCAAGACAAGCAGTGTACAGCCACTGTTCAAAAGCAGGGAAGAATGCTGGGGTGCATCAAAAAGAGGGGGGAAGCAGCAAAAGAGGATGTAGTCCAGCCACTTTACCAGGCCATAGTGAAACTCCACTTGGAGTACTGCAAGCAATTCTGGACTCCTCAATACAAAAATGTCACTAAGGTAGTCGAGAGGGTGCAATGCAGGGCCAAAAAATAATCAGGGGAAGGGACGATAAAAAGTTATGAAGAGAGGCTAGAGGCCCTTAACATATTTACCCGCAAAACAAAAAAAAAAGGAAGCTGAGGAGGGACAGGATCTCAGTCTCCTGCATACTCAAGGGTATAGGAAAGAAAGAACAGACATGATGTTCAATCTGCTGTGTTCCAGCAGGACATGGAGACTTGCCTTGTAGCTCAGAACGGAAAATTTCAGGGGTGATGTTAGGAGGCACGTCTCTCAGAGGGCGGTGAACCTACGGAATAGCCTACCAGTAAAGAATATGGATTTAAAGACAATACAGGGCTTCAAGGTAGGCCTGGAAAAATTTCTGATTACCAAGGGAATTATATGGTGTTGTGGGAAATGGAACGGGTGGAGTATCCCTATATACCAATACTCGTTTGTCCTGTATACCTTTTAATCACCCCTTTTTATGAAACAGTTGGGGGGGGGGGTGAATCTGATGCACCTAAAGTTCCTTCCAACCTTCAATTTACTATGTTACTTACCAGGATGTAGAAGTCTGGTTTCCAGGGCTGTTTTTAATGATGTCAGAAGCTGCTGCCTCTGATTCGTTCGTTCCAGGCAGTACTTCAAATCTTCAATAGCTGGTTTGGATTCTGGGAAATCTAGAAAAAAAATCAATGTTTTCCAATGAATGACTGTAAATAGTTCACTTTAAAGTGTGCAGGAGTGTCAACACTCTGTTACCAAACTGATTAAAACCCTGCGTGTGTGCGTGTTTGTGTCCCTTACTGCATGTCCCTGTATCCATACTTGCTTGACCATGTGTCCATACCTGTGACCATGTTTCCCTTTCCTGCCTGCCTGTCTAAGTGTCAACCCCTGTCTGCATGTCCGTGAGTCCCTTCCTTGCTGTGTGCCCATGTGTCATCTCTTTGCCTGTGTGTCTGTGTCCCTGCCAGTATGTCTGTTCTTTCCTTCTCTTCCTGCTTGTCAGAGTATCCCAATCCCATTATACGAATATGCACCCCCATTTTTGCTTGTGTGCCTCCGTATTTCTGGAGGTGTCTCCAGATCTGCGTGTTTATGAAAGAAAAGTAACACTGCTGTTGACAGACAGAAATCTCTAGCAAATTCAGCAGGGATCAAAGGTGTAAAATGAGCATGCCAAGAATGGGAAATGGGTACAGGTCAGTGCATTCTGCTGTAGTCCCCTTCCACTCTGCATATAAAAAAAGCCTGAACAACCAGAGTTTGGGAGCGAGCTTGGGACATCAGAGGTTTGACCTGGGGAGAAGGTTTGAGTGTCTGGACTGCTCTCCTCCTCCAGGGAGGGACGGCTGCAGTGCACACTGCAATACTGGCTCCTAGTGGTGGCTGGGGGGCAGGTGGCTTGGGACTGCTGACTGGAGCAGAGGAGCATTGGGCTTTGACGCAAGGTGCATGGAAGTGCACACGATGAGTCATAATGGCATTACACATTGGCTTGTTCAGGGGAGAGGGAGGGGAAAAAAAGTGGAAAAGGCCAGCTGGCAGGCTCATTCCAGTCTCCCACAGGCCCCGCACCCAGTGACTCAGGCACCACCACCACCACCAACTGGATCCATGACACGGCAAGGGTTGGGGAACCCTGCTGCCCCTGCCAGAGGGTGGGGGCAAGCCCTGGGGGAACAAGTGGTGGTGACGGAAGCCGGTAGGATGGGGCAGGACTGTGCAGGGGGGATAAACAGAACAAAAAAAAAAAGCTTGGAGCTATTGCACTCAGTGGGCATTGAGCCACGGGCAATCATGTTCACTGTATCCTAAATGCAGTAGCATCAAAAGCCCTTCTAGATGGGCAAAGTATGAATGGAGCAGAATACATAGTACAGTACTGACAACTGCAGATACCTGTCCGAATTTGAGACTGAATAAACACACATGCCCAGTAAGCGGCTAATGGTCGTCACAAACACCCTCTCATAAACAAATGGCAGTTGCAAACACACACTCAATGGGAAACGATAGGTGCAAAAACCTTCTAAATGGCAAACAGTGGTCACAAACATCCTCTCAATGACTAGATGTGGTCCCAAACATCTTCTCAGTGACTGGCTGTAGTCCCAAACACCCTCTCAATGGCAAAAAGTAGTCACAAACATCCTCTGGCTATCAATGGGGTTGGATATTGAATTTCGCATCCATGACAGCATAGATATGGGTTGGGGAAATCCACGGGTGCCGTAGACATTTCACTGGCCCAACTGGTCAACTCACTGCAATGTTACCTGTTCCAGTACTATTCAGCAGGAGTAGTCAAAGAAAAGTTTTACCAGCCGGATATAAAATCTAACATCACTTTGCCAGTGGCATGGTGCCACTTCTGACCCATGTTCTGTTTGGCTGTGGTCACAATCTCCTGGCTAATACTGCTTTTCATTGCCTGTTGGTAGTCTGAAACAGACTACTGTTCATTCTGACTGGGTAATGATGGTCATTGATACCTTCTGACCGTCAGTTCTAATAGTCACTGAGCTACATATGTACACAGGTGTTTCATGGGATGGAAGAAGACAGATGGTCCATCAAGTCTTCCCCAAGTGTCCCAGCAGTTGTATCTTATGATGTTATTCATCTTCACAAAATCGAGTTTGTCTAAAGGTACACTGTCAGGAACACCCTTAGGCCTCAAAAAATCTCTAATTTATAAACACGTTATGACTGGTCACATTCTGTACAGATTGCTGATATAGCTGGTAGTTTGATTCAGATTCTTTTTTCTTTTTAAAACAGAATCTGTACCATACTGGAGTTACCACACCAAAATGTGCTTACAGTCCTTGATCAACTCCCACTGCATCCTTCCTGGACTTGGGAAACACCCCCAACACAGTGTAGCCACTCATGATGCAGTGGGAGGAGATGAGAGTACTGCATCATGAGCGTCTGTACTGTCTGATGGTGCTCCTAATATTCAGGAAGTATGCAATGCGAGTATGTCAAGGATTTGAAACAAAATAAAGATGAGTATAGGTACACCATTAGCATGCATTTCAGTTCTAATAAGAAAGGAAACAGATAAACAGCCAGCAGGATCAGTGAATTTTAGAGAAGGTGAGCAATCAAAAAATTTGGTTTTCAACTAGAAATAATTTAATGCAAAAAAGGTTTGACAGTGTCCCTTTAAAGTATCCACATGAATCTGATTCAACAGTCTCCTAAGACAATCTACTCCAAAATTCTACCACCCTCTATACACCCTGTATTACATCTTTCATTCTATTTCAACCCCGATAACTTTTGGCACATCCCCTAGTTTCCTTTTCCTACTGGTTTACTATAAATAGCCTACTTGATCCACCTTCTCAATACCCTTCATCATTTCAGTCATCTTAATCATATCCTCGTTTACCACAGAGATTAGATCCAGGTGTTGTAGACTCTTTTGTACCACAGCCCTTCCACATCTCTAATCATCCTTGTTGATCTCCTCTGAACTTTTATCGTTCCATAATGTCTGTCTGTAAGGCACCCAGAACTAGGTACAGTACTCCAAGTAGGGCCTCACCTCTGCACGTACCATGCAAGAAGCACTTTACTGGAGTTTTATATTTGCTGCTTAATGTATTCAAGCATTAGAGGCCAGATATTCAAAAGTTAGCGCAGGCACTAAGGGGTGTTTGCCCACACTAACTGGAATTTGTCCCCCGTTTGTGGATGAGGTCTATATTTAGAGACCCCTGCAGCGCAGGGAAACCCCGTTGGTGCCAGAGTGCTATCATAACGCTGTGTCCATGCAAATGAGGCAGTTCCCCCACCGCATACGGGCACATCGGCAATTTGAAAGGTTTGCGGCAGCAGTAAATGGCACCCAAAGTGGCGCTATTTACTGCCTCTGAAAATCTAGTCTTGATTTGATGCAATGCCCTGGTAGCTGGATAGCTGTACTCTAGGTGTCCGACCCCGTTGCCCATCCTGTGATGGGCAGACGGCACCCTGGTGAGCTGTGGCTCCCCCCAACCCGCTGAGCACCTGTCCTGGTGTGGGCACAGTAACCCTGGTGTTTGGTGGTGCCCCCACCCACTGGTCACCCATTCCATATCTATGCCACTAGTCCCTGGTCTAGTGGCACTCCCTATTCCCCCAGCACCTGTCCCGTATATCTGCAGGGTGTCCCAGTTGCCCAGTAGCACTTTCCATCTGTCAATCACCCATCCCATCATCAAATCCCCGGTGGCTACGGGAACTCTCCAGCCGTTGAACACCCATCCCAGTGATTCCATTAAGCTCCTGGTGGCTAGTGGACACCCCCAGCCAGCTAAGCACCTATCTAGGTGCTACCACAGATTCCCTGGTGGCTAGCGGACAGGCCCCCCCCCCCCAGCTTTTTGGTTTTTGGCAAAAGATGGAGGCAAAGAAAGACAGAAGGTACCCACAGAGGGAACAATTGCTGTATGAAAGATTTGTAAGACAGTGTATGTTGTGAATATTTTTTTTCAATCCACATAACTAATGATATGTAACAGAGAATCAGGTTTATATATCTGTATACTAAGTATGTATTACATGACTTCCGGTGATGTCAGCAGCCTAACGGCAGCATAGTTCGATACTCTCCTCATCCCACTTGTAAATCCAAAGTCATCCATCGGTTAAAATAAATGCAATCACCGGCTAAAGCAACGCGTTCCAAGGCAATCCTAATGAAGAGGGCTCCAGACTCCAGCACAGAAGCTCCAGATGTTGCTAGAAGGAGAAAAGGCATCCCGATCTTCGGACCCCTCCGATGAGGAAGGAACTCATAGCATCCGCGACCAGAACAGAAGAGGGCTGTAATCAGCTAGTCGAAACCATATTAGAAACAGCCAAAACAGGGGCAAAAATAGACAATTCCCTAAGTGCGCTGAAAGCCGACATCGGGCGTATAGAACATCGAGTAAACAAACTCGAAGTGGGGCTAAACAAAGTCATCGAGCAGTCGGACAGACATGACTGCCTCCTATTGTTCCTCATGGTGAGGGAACAGGAGATGATGAACAAGATCGATGATTTGGAAGGGAGAAGCCAATGAAAGAATCTGAGAGTATATGGTATCCCTGAAGGCGCAGAGAAGGGAGCATCAGACTTAATCACCTTTCTTCAGAGTGTCTTGAGGAGGGCTCTGAAACTCTGAGAACTTTGATTTAACTATGGATCGGGCCCACCGTTCACTAGCCCAGAGGCCCTCCAATCCTGATGCCCGCCTGAGATCCTTTGTGGCTAAGATGACAGTCTATAGTTCCAAGGAGGAAATCCTTCATCGCGCCTGGAGAATGAGGTCAGTCATGTTTGGAAAAGTCAGAATTACTGTCGACAATGACTACACCACACAAGTACAGGAAGCCAGACGCACTATGTGGCCTGTACTCAAACAGTTAAGGGCCCAAATGCTATACCCAGCTCATCGACAAGTGGAAACCAGTAAGGGCACAAAAGTATTGGATGACCTCAAGGCGGCCTCTGGGTTCCTTAAGGACATGGGAGCGACGCTGCCTCAACTTGGAAAAGAGTGCCTAGAGAAGGAGCTGTGATGTGCAGCATGGTCAGTAGCCCGCAGAGGAACGGCCCAGTCACACCAATCCAACCTTTCCCATGCTTCGAACTTAAGAGCAGACATCTCCAATCTTCTGAAGCCATACACCTCGCGGATACAGCTCGCAGGCATGGCACTGCAAACTACGGAGGAACCAGACACACGGAAGGGAACAGAGATCCCACACTTGAACACCAGACCTTAGGGTGTCTCTTACCTTCTTCCCAGAGGAGAAGCATGGCTGGAACATTTTCCCCCAGCCCTCGTGGTAACGAAAGACAAGGTACTGTCAATTGATGAAAGTCAAAGTGGGGTTTTAAGACTCTAAAAGCCCCGGGAGTGGGGGGGAATGTTGAAATGGCGCTCATTGAGGGCTGGAATACCCTGGGAGATCTCGCCTACAGATGTCTTTGTTGGCGAGGCCCCTCGGTTGACTGCCCCCATGGATCTACCACTGCCTGAGACACCTATGGCAAGATTCAGCGAGCGCTCCATTTGGGCCTGGACTTAATCACAGGGGGATGGGATTCTCATGGGGGGGGGGAGTGACTAAACACATCTGTATGTAATATAAAAGGCTATCTACTAAATGCAAGGTTTGGTTTATGGGGGCCCTGAGAGGGCGTCAGAATAGTTACGAAATGTGTATAGTACTGTTTGGACCACAATACCAGTCACCCCCTATAATTCTGACGATAAATGCCTTATAAAAAACAGGAAAAAGAATAGAGGGAGGCTCCCTCATCGGAACACAGGGATGGTGGGGAGGAAGGGATTGAGCTTGCCTATTTGGAAATGAAGAAAAATTCTAACTTTACTAACACTGTTGACGTTGGCCATACCTCCGGGACTTGGACCACGATCCAATAGTGACCCCCAAGACAGGTTCTGCCCATACCAACTGCTAGGGCAAGGTGGCCTGAAGGCGACACGCACCAGCCCATATCTAGAAGAATGGGCTGACCTAGGAAGTCAGAGAAACTACTATTCCATAGTACCAGGACTGAAGGTACGGATAATGGAATTATGTCACTTACATGAAGTGAATAAACGATTCTGATGGGCGGGCCACGTGAGGGACAACTCTACTCAGGGCGTCCCCTTAGGGGTAAGCATATGGAACATCAAGTTACTTGTTATAACTGTTTTATTGTTCGGTTAATAGAGCCTAATGTTGTAGGCAAGGTTATACTCCCATCTAGTGGGAGAAAGTTAAAAGTGATCTTTTTTAAAATCTCCAGAAGCCCACAGTTTAGGGCTGAATGGTTTCTATTGTTCATAAGTCATCAAAGGCACAAGGTTAAGTTTGCAAGATTAAATGACAGCAATCAGGAAAAGTTGGCAAAGCATGGCCGAAGCAGTGGATACATGCCAAAAGGGATTAAGTAAGATCAAAGTGGGGGGAGAGAGAAGTCTATATACAGCAGTGAAAGCAAGAATAATTCAGTAAACAAATGTAATGGCTCTAAAGGTGGCTCATGTTAGTTCTAGGATTATATCCTACAATGTGAATGGTATTAATCACCCTATAAAAAGAAAACAGGTGCAAAAACTTCTCAGAGATCAAAAATGTGAGATCAATTTTATTCAAGAGACACATTTAACACCAAGTGAGAGTCAGAAGTTAAAGAGCAAAGGGTTTCTGAAGCTCTAACAGGCATCCTTGGATGGGGGTAGGAAGAGGGGAGTGGCTATCCTCTTATCTGCATCTTTCCCCTTTGAAGAGGAAGAAGCAATTACAGATGCGGGCGCTCGATATGTCATGGTAGTGGTGAGACTGCAGGGCATGGCGGTCACCCTCAAAATATCCCCAGGATGCTGATCTCCTTTTTCTGAAGCTCTTTAAGTTAATTTCAGAGAAGGCAAAGAGTTCTTACTGGAGGGAATGGAAGGAAAAATTACTCACCTTAGTAATGTTGTTTCTTCTAATGGAGTCTTGCTGTATTCTGACTATTGCAGTTAGGTCCTGCCTTTCAACTGCCCCGGAGAACAAAGAGTTAACTTTCCATGGCCAGCATGGAACGTTCAGCGCAAGCTCAGTTGAAGCCTCCGTCTGCTGTTTAAACTCCAACCATCAGATCTTTACGAGCAATACTCACTAGAAGTTCTGTGTGGAAACTATAAGACTCACACTAGCCAACTGGCTACTAAATTTATTAAAAAGGTTTTTGGTTTCAAGCAAAGACTCAAGTCAGAAACCAAAAACAAACACAACACACCCAAAATAAGGAGGGAAAAGAGGGCCCTCTAGGGTGCCAACACTGCTCCTTCCACCCACATCCAAAACCAAGTTCTGAGAGGGGAGGCGGGGGGTCAGAGGCTCCAGCAAGACTCCACTAGAAGAAACAACATTACTAAGGTGGTAATTTTCTTCAAACAACATAAAGTCTTGCTGTATTCTGACTACTGAACTACAAGCAGTACCTCCATGGAGGAGGACAGAACCTACTTAGAGAATAGGCTCTGAGTACTGCTGTGCCAAGCAGAGCATCACTCCTAGCCTGGATATCCAGACAGTAATGCTTGGTGAATGTATGGACTGTTTCCAGGTGGCTGCTTGACAAATTTCT
This sequence comes from Neoceratodus forsteri, assembly GCA_016271365.2. Taxonomy (NCBI): domain Eukaryota; kingdom Metazoa; phylum Chordata; order Ceratodontiformes; family Ceratodontidae; genus Neoceratodus; species Neoceratodus forsteri. The sequence goes on along the minus strand of JADMNL010000022.1, from coordinate 471,877,157 downwards.
AAGATAAGAATATCCCTGGCAGCAGCTGTACCTCTAGTAGAGTGAGCCCTCAGGCCTGAGGGTGGGGTTCTACCCAGTTTTTCATAGCAGAATTGAATACAAGAGACAATCCACCTGGCAATAGATCTTTTAGTGGCAGGTTTGCCCTTACCGACCTCTCCATATGTGAGGAACAACTGGAGGGACTCAAACCTGTGACCCTTGGTGCGCTCTATGTAGTAGCTAAGGGCGCTTTTAACATCCAAGCTGTGCAACCTCCTCTCTCCAGAGAAGGAATGGTCAGTAAAGAAAACAGGGAGTGACACAGACTGATTAATGTAGAAATCTGAAACCACCTTAGGCAAAAACTTCCTGTTAGTTCTTGGGACCACTTTATCTCTATGGAAAGAGATGAAATCAGGCTCCACTGACAGGGCCTGCAATTCACTGATACGCCTGGCAGAGGTAATGGCTACCAAAACACAGTTTTCCAAGTCAAGTACTTAAGTTCTGCAGAGGACAAAGGCTCAAGGGTGGTTGCATAAGCTGAGCAATGCAAACATTAAGGTCCCAAGCAGGAGCAGGGTCCTAAAGGGGATTGGTGTGCAGCAATCCCTTGAAGAACACAAAACACAGGATGGGCTGACAGAGGAGAGGCTTGCCTACTGACAAGAAAGGCAGAAACAGCTGCCAGATGCACTTTAATGTAGCTGGCCTCAAGTCCCAAACCATTAAGATGAACCATATAGTCCAGGACTGTAGGCAAACCAGCAGATTCTGGAGAAATATTTATTAGAGCACCAAAGAGAACCTTTTCCATTTGGGTTGTAAGTCTTTCTGGTGGAAGGCTTTAGAAGCTAAGAGATATCAGAACCCTTGAGAAAGGTGTAGATCAGCAAACTCTAACTCTTCAACAGCCATGCCTTGAGATTGAGAGATTTGAGGTTGGGATACCAAATCCCCCTGAGAGGATGTCAACAGGTTGTAATTCCTGGGAAGAGACAGGGGAAGGTGGACTGCTAAGGACAGCAACAGTGGGTACCCAGGCTGTCTGGCCCAGTCTGGGGCAATCAGAACCACTTTGCATGGCTGAGACCTGATCTTGACTAGCACTTTGAAAAGGAGAGGGAAGGGGGGAAAAGCATACAGGAACTTCCCTTCCCAATTCAGAACCAGAGCATCCAGGGGGACTGAGCCCAAGACTGGGGGTCTGCAACAAAAGAGAGGAAGTTGGTGATTGTCTGGGGCTGCAAAAGATCTATCTGTGGAGTGCCCCATCTTGAAAAATCACTTCCAAAACTAGGGATCTAGGGTCCATTCGTGATGGCCCTGGGATATCCTGCTGAGAGCATCTGCTATGACATTGTCCTTCCCTGGGAGGTGAACCGCTATCAGAGAGGTTTGCAGGGAATAGGCCAGAGACCACAACTTCATTGCTTCTATGCACAAGGCCGTAGACCGAGTGCCTCCTTGCTTGTTGATGTACCACATTGTGGTGGTATTGTCTGTTCTGATCTGGACCACCTTGTTCTGTACAGATTTGGAAAAGGCTTGCAGTGCCAGAAACACTGTTCTGAGTTCCAACAGATTGATGTGAAGCAGAGATTCTTGAGGTGACCACAGCCCTTGGGTGGTAAGATCCCCCAAGTGGGCTCCCCAGCTCAGCAGGGAGGCATCTGTGGTATCACTGAATGAGACTGAGTGACAAAAGGAACTCCCTGTCTCAAATTGTCCTGATCCTGCCACCACTGCAAAGCCTGGATCAGGGTTTGAGTCACTGGGACTAGTTTGGTAAGGGAATCCTTTCTTTGGGACCAGAAGGCTCTTAAGTGGAACTGAATGTCCCTCATCTGGAATCTTGCCCCTGGACCACTGCTGTAGAGGCTGCCATGTGGCCCAGGAGCTGCAAGAAATGCCTTGCTGGTCGAGACACCTGAAGGGTGAATGAAGAGGCCAGTTCCATAAGGGTCCTTTCCTGTCAGGGAAGGAAGGCTTTACCCTTATTGTATCCAGCTCTGCCCTATAAAGGTGAGGAGCTGTACTGGCTCGAGAACTGACTTTGGAAGGTTGAGGAGGAATCTAAGGAAGTGAGCACTTGCTGAGTTGATTTGCAGATGTGACTTGACTTGGTCTGGAGACTGACCCACTATGAGCCAGTCATCTAAGTATGAAAAAGATGGAGATCTTTTTTCTCTTAGGAAAGCAACCACTACTGCCAGACACTTTGTAGACACTCTTGGGGCTGATGTTAGGCCAAAGGGCATTGCTCTGAATTGATAGTGGCCTGGGGGCAACTCGAGCCTGAGGTACTTTCTGTGGGGCACCTGATGGAATGTGAAAATAGGCATCTTTGAGGTCAGGAAAGCGCCAGTCCCGGCCTTAAAGGGGCAGGGTATTCCAGAGTCACCATTTTGAATTTTGGTTTTAAAGGGTGCTTGTTCAGATATCTTAGATCAGGATGGGCCACCATTCTCCTGTCTTTTGGGGTTAGGAAGTACCTGGAGTACAATCCTTTGCCCTGTGTGGGGTAGGAACCCTTCCTATGGCTCTGAGAGCCAGGAGGGAAGAAACCTCTGCCACTAGGGCAGGGTCTCTGATAGTTTGCAGGTGGAAGGATCTGGTTCTCATCTTGGGAAATTTTTGAAGCTGAGAACCAGTCCCTCTTCTACTTCCAGGACTCACTTGTCTGAGTTAAGACTTCCAGTCCTGGACAAAATAAGCCAGCCTGCCCCTACAGGTACTGGAGAATAGGCGGGCAGACCCATCGGTGTCTGCTTGGCAGGGGCTTGGGCTGAGGGTGGAGCAGGCCTGCTCCATCCGTCTGCCTCTCCCTCTGAAGAACCCCCTCTAAGCATAAGCAGAAGAGGAGGCCTGGGCTTGGTAAAAAGGTCTTTGAAAGGGCCTACCCCAGCCCCTGGAATGCTGTCTCTGAGGAGAGGCTTGCCTTTCTTTGGTCTGAGCACTCCTGTAGGTAGTCCTGTACTCGTCCATCTTCTTCATGTAGTTCTCTGTCTGCTCCCCAAACAGAGAATTACCAATGACAGGGAAATCCATGGCCTTAGCCTGGATATCCTGTGATAGGCTAGTACATCTGAGCCAAGCCATCCTCCGAAGGGCCACAGATGTAGCCATGACTCTAGATGAAACATCACTGGAGTCCACAGCAGCATGAAATTGCACCTTGGATACCTCAATCCCATCCACAGCCACCTGCTCCAGCTCCTTGGCAAGCTGGTCAGGGGCCTGTTTAGCCAAAGCCAGCACAGTGTCCCACCTGGACTTCTGGTATCTAGCTGTGTAGGCCATATAGTTAGCCTGCCTGAGTCCCAAAGATGCTGCCATGTACTGCTTTTTTGCCATGGCATCAATCCTCCTGGAGTCCTTATCTGGGGGGTGTGAAGCCAAGGGAATATTTGCCTTATCACAGACAGCAGCCTGCACTACCCCAACATGGCTGCAATGCTGGGAAAGGAACTCCGTGTCCGAGCCTGAAAGGGTATACCTCTTGTCCGTTCTTCTGTCCACAGGAGGTATGGAATTAGGAGTCTTTAGAATTTTAAATGTCTGTTTCCCAAAAGATTTATGGAGGGGAAGAGACAATCTCCTGGACTCTGGGATGTCCATCATCTCAGCAAAATCGGGTTCCTCCTGATCCTCTACTGCTTCTTCCATTGGAAGCTGGAGGGTTTCAGCCACTTTCTTGTAAAATGTAAAGTGGGAAGGGGACTCAGAAAGCCTAGGAGGAGAAACACCTGAAGGTCTGTCTGGGGAGATGTCAGGGTCAATAGGCACATCCAGACTTTCATAATCACCATCATCATTATCATTATCCTCATACTCTTCCCTCCTCCTCCTCCGGTTCATAAAATTCTTCTAAAGTATAACCCGGAACCGGGGAAACCGACCAAACCGAGCTCCTGACAGATGGTGCCGGTTCGGCCAGAACCAAGGTTAGCGATTGAACTATCCTTATCGCTTTGGCTATCTCATCAGCGGTCGGAGAAAGAATTTGTGGATCCGAACCGGATGATTTTTCTCTTCTCTTTCTTTTAACGGAACCAACTCCTCAGAATGGCTCTCCTTTTGCCCGAAGAAGTTTAAGCCCTGGTCAGGGCATCCTTCTGGTTAAATTAGGAACTGAACGGGCCTGGCCATCGGGTCAGCGGACTTCTCGGCCTCCCTTTCTCTCAGTCTACCTACTCTCTTATCCAGGATAGCTTTGGGAAAACTTTTACAAATTTGGCAGTCTGAATCGAGGTGGTCAAACCCCAGACAATAAACACAGGTGGTGTGGGGATCAGCCTTAGCAAAGGCTTCCCCGCACACACTACAGTGTTGAAACCCAGTGGGCCGGTTTTTTTTTTCTTGGGTTTCTCAGACATGGCCAATCCTATTCAAAACTTACCCTTTTTTCAGCAATCCGCCAGGCAAGACACCCCTATCGGTTCCTGACCATGTTACAGGTCTTGGAAAAAACCCATGATTAAATCTGTCTTTTTTAGAACCGATACGGATGGTTACCACACTGTAATAAATTCTAAGGTTTTTTAAAACCAATCTGATCGGTTCAAACCAAACCGATCCAATGTTTACAAGTTCCGCACAGAAACTAAATACAAAACCTATCCAGTACTCACGGTACCACAGACAGAGACTTAAACAGACAGGTTCAGCAGCAGAAATTCGGTAGACACCGAGCGAAAAAACACGACACTTTAACCGACTTTTTTGAACCGAGCAAAGGAGAAATCTCTGGAGCGACTGTTCAGTGAGGCGGAGTAAAGAATGTGACGGTTGGTGTTTAAACAACAGCAAACAGAGACTTCAACCGAGTTCGTGCTGAACGTTCCATGCTGGCCATGGAAAGTTAACTCTTTGTTCTCCGGGGCAGTTGAAAGGCAGGACCTAACTGCAATAGTCAGAATACAGCAAGACTTCATGTTGTTTGAATGTGATACTAAACGAATACTGGATACCACTTTGTGTATCCCAGCAACACATAACAGAATAGCCAGATCACTAGGAAATCTAATAGATGAGATAGGTTTGGTTGATATATGGAGGGTGAAATATCCGACAGCAAAGGATTTTACCTTCTATTCTGCGAGACACAAAATATACTCAAGATTAGACAGGTTTGTGACATTTGCTAAGGATCTCCATCTATTTAAATCCATGTGGGTGGGAACGGAAACATTTTCGGACCATCAACCAATCCTGGCGGACTTAAGAGCTGCAACTCCCGAGGAAACCCACTCAGTGGAGACTGAATACTAGTCTGCTGAGAAGTGAAGAAGTGAAGGAGGAGATTAGAGGGGTAATAAAACAGACTGTCCAAGCAAATGAAGGCCCAGACACAACCCCACAGATTCTGTGGGATACAGTTAAAACAATGATCAGGGGGAAATTAATATCCATAGCAACCTACAGGGAGAGAGAAAGGATCAAACAAATAGAAACCCTGAAACATCAGTTCCAGACCCTAGAAGAAAAACAGAAAATTAAGTTTAATAGGCTGAGAGAGAGGGAGATAAAAGGCATCAAAAACAAATTACAAAAGATGCAGAAAGAGGAAACAGAGAAATCCCTACACTACATAAAACAATCATTCTTTGAGGGAGGTCCCAGGGCAACTAAGCTATTGGCCTACCGTCTAAGGCAAAGGGCTGAAAGGGCCAATATCACTGGCCTCCGGCACCCGGTAACAAGACAGGTCTCACACAAATGGGAACAGATAGCAGATTCACTTTCCTCGTATTACAAACAGCTCTACCAGACACCAACAAACACCTACCCCGAGGAGACTGAAGAGTTCCTAAAGGGACTGAAACTCCCTAGGCTCACAGAAATACAGACACAAGTGCTAAAAGCACCCATCTCCCAGACTGAGGTAAATAAAATAATTAAGAACCTCAAAGCAGGCAAATGCCCAGGACCGGATGGTTTTAGTAGTGAACTTTACAAGAGTTTCACATCTGAAACAACACCTTGCTCCAAAACACATATTACCAAGTATGGCAATAGGGAGAGAGGGTTCCCCCTTCATGGAATTACACTACCATTTCTGAGATCCCCAAGGTAGGGAAGGACCTAAAAGAATGCAGCTCATATCGGCCAATATCCCTTTTAAATGTTGACTACAAAATGTTTATAGACTTAACCCTATTATTATGAATATAATATACCCAGACCAGACAGGCTTCATAGCAGCCAGACAGGCCCCTGAAGGAGTGAGAAGGACTATAAATATAATAGACATTATTAATAAAAAAACGTGTCCCCTCTTGCATTATGAGCCTAGATGCCGAAAAGGCGTTTGACAGGGTCACCTAGAACTTCCCGTTTGTGGTTCTTCTCAGAATGGGCTTCCCGGAGTCCTTTCTGGGAGCCATTGGGGCCCTATACACCTCCCCACAGGCCTGTGTAAGGGTGAATGGCAGGGTCACACAGAGGTTCGATCTTGGCAGGGGTACTAGACAGGGCTGCCCCCTCTCCCTCGCCCCTACTTTTTGCCATATACATTGAGCCCCTGGCGCAGACCTTGAGAGAGGAGCAGGAAGTGTAAGGAGTGATAATTGAGGGAGAGGAGCATAAAATATCCCTTTATGCGGATGACGTGCTGATGTACATATCCAACCCAGATAAATCTATCCCCAAATTATGGACCATACTGGATAAATTTGGCCAATACTCGGGATACTCCCTCAACAAAACAAAGACTGAACTACTAAGATTTTTCTATAACCCCACCCCAGGTGTGAAACAGCTACTCCCCCTGAAAAGGAAAACCCCAGAAAATAAAATACTTACAGTAGGTACCCAAATTCCCAACAATTTAGCCAACCTATACTCCATAAACTATGAGCCTTTGATACATCAGCTTAGACAAGATATTAAGAAAAGGGACCTGATCAACTTTACCCCTTTACTCCAAAATCCAATCAGTAACAATGATTGTCTTGCCCAAAATTTTATACCTTTTCTAGTGTCTCCAAATAAAAATCCATCATAACCAATTTTAAATCTGGCAGGGAATAGTCACAAAATTCATATGGAACTACCAAAGACCCAGGATTAACATCAAAGTCATGCGATCCAATAAAAAATGTGGAGGAAGGAACATCCCCAACTTAGAGGACTACTACTTAGCCACCCAACTGAAGTGGGCGCTGCTATGGTCCACAAAGGAATACTCCGCCCGTTGGAAGTTATTGGAGGTGAACTCCATGGGGGGGGAGGGGGGAGAAACGCCTCTAGGAGCTAGAGTAGCCATGCCGGGAAGCTCTAAGCCCCAACAATAATACACTATTGTTTACAGTAAGACATACATTATGGGCAATGAAACAGCTATGGTACAAACATAAACTACATAAAGACCTATGGCCATTGAGATGGTTCGTCTGGGACCAGGAGTTCCTCCCTATGAGGCTGGATCTTACCTTTAGAAGATGGGAGAGACTGGGCCTTTACACCCTAAACCACTTCCTGGACGGACCTAATATAAAAAACTTTGGTCAACTTAAGGACAAATAATCACTTAGGCAAACTGACCACTACAGATTCCTTTAAGTCAGAACATATATACAGGCCCTGCGGAACTGAGGGGATCAGGATCAACCCTCACAGAGTTTAATGGCGGTTATAACAGAGATAATGAGCTCACAAAGGCAAAAAGGCCATGTTTCAGCCATTTATGGGGCACTGAGGGACAGAGTAGGAAAACAAGCCACAAGTATACAAAAAAAATGGAAACACGAACTGGGGGAACAGATTTCAGATAAGGAATGGAAGTCAGCCTACACACAAATCTACAAAACTACATACTCCCCAATGTGAAGGGAGTATGAATGGAAGATTAAAATGAGATTTTTCATCACCCCAGTTATTAAATCGAAATGGGATAAGAACTGCCCACCAACGTTCTGGAGGGGGTGCAGAGTCCCGAGGGCTGACCACCTCCACATTTTCTGGTCATGCCCAAAGCTGGGGCAGTACTGGAGGAAAATAACACAAAAACTGAAAGAAATATTTACAGTCTCTGAGCCCATCATCCCAAAGCACTTGATACTGGGGATTCTACCGGGGGTGAGGAAGGGACAAGAGTTATCTATGGAACATCCTGATAGCATCAGCCCACAAGGCCATCACAAGAAACTGGCTTTGTCCGGACCCTCCTGAACTGCGACAGTGGATACACACTGTCCAAGAAATTCAGAATATGGAGGAACTGACACACAAGATCAATTCTAAAAACACAGAGTTTTGTGGGTCGCTGGACTCCCTGGATGATGCAACAGGGTTGCGGGAGTCCTGAAGACACACTGGAAGAAACAGAACACTCCAGGGGCTGATGGATAAGAGTGTTGGGATAGGATCGAGGTGTGTAGGGTAATAGTCCTGGAACACAGTAATAGCTGAAGTCTGCCAGGGGAGGTAACCTAATACAGACTTATCAAAACTTAATCCACTGTAGCAGTAATAAAATCCATATAATCTAAAGCTATAACCAAAGATTTAGACCGGATTTACTATATTGATTGTACAGCTTAATTAATTGACACTGTAATGTATGAACTCTTTTTTTTTTCCTGACATTGTACACATAAACTGAAATATGATATGTAAGCTGTAACTGTGCCTCAATATGCAATAAAATTGAATTTAAAAAAAGTATGTATTACATAGTAAGTTTGAACTTATTATTTTAAGGGCGTAAATAGATTCTGAATATGGCCTGTATTTCTTTCCAACAGCCTACAAAATTAACAGTGAAACTGAGAAACTTCAAGATAAAAATGCAGGTACCTATTTGAACACTATATTGATTCATCAGGAATATTGTTTAAGTTTATAATTTTGTGTACATTTACTAAATTATATCATTTTTAATTTAGCCCTAGCAACTAATTTCATGGACAACAAAAAGTTAAACTGTGTACTAACTTCTTTGAGGTATGCTTACGTTTTGAAGAATTACTTTTTGGAGCACACATGGTGGATAATAATTTATACAATGGGGTGAGCTAATAACTCTGAATAAAAACATGTATTCTTACTGCAGTGGATTATTCTCACTGCAGTGAAATATACCACTGTGATGTGAAACAAACCACTGTGGTGACATCATCACAGTGGATTATTTGGGGTCCTGTTGTATAAACAGAATACATGATGGTCGAGTGTGGAACACAGGAAATATTTGCACTCATGCATAGTGACCTCTGGTAATGTCACTCGTGACTATGCTACGCTCCACCACTCCTGATATTACTGGAGGTCACTATGCACTCATGCAAATATTTCCCGTATTCCACACTCACCCATCATGTAGCCCCTATATAATCTGTTACGCCATACAATTTTGATAATACTGGCTATACAGAAATGCCTTCTACCCTGAGAAAGGGGTATATGGACACCCCAAAATGTTGTTGGGTTCACGGATGTTTTTTTCTTAAGTATATATGAATAAATCTAACTTTTAAAATAATTTCATGGGTGAATGATCCTATGTTCCTATACTCTGCATGATTCTAAGTAGTCTTTTTAAGAACAGACTACTCCCTGATTTGGTTTTTATTTGTACCTAATGAAGATCCAGAATATTCCCTTACTCTATTCAGAGACCCCTGCAGCATGGGAAAACCTTGTTAGTGCCCAAGTGCTAACATAACGCTATGCACAGGTAAATGAGGCTGACACCCCCAACCCCCGCATACAGGCACAACAGCAATTTGAAAGGTTTGCAGTGGCAGTGAATGGCACCCAAAGTGGCGCTATTTACCATCTCTGAAAACCTAGTCTTAACTGGACGCAAAGCCCTGGTGGCTGGACGGCTGTACTGCAGCTGCCTGCCCCCGTTTGGCCATTCTGTGATAGACAGATGGCACCCTGGCGAGCTGAGGCACCCCCACCTGCTCAGCACCTGTCCCAGTGTGGGCACAGTAACTCCGGTGTCCTGTGGCACTCCCACCCTCGGGCTACCTGTTCCGTATCTTTCCCCATTATCCCTGGTGTCCAGTGGCACTACCCACCCCCAGCAGCTGTCCCATATATCTGCGGGTAATCCCTGGTGTCCAGTGGCACCCCTCAGCCGCTGATCACCCACCCCAGTGATACCATCGAATCCCTGGTGGCTACTGGTGCCCCCCAGCCACAAATCCTCCATTCCAGTGATTCCATCAAGTCCCTGGTGGCTAGTGAATTCCCCCTGCCAAGCACCTATGCAGGTGTTACCGCAGATTCCCTGGTGGCTAGTAAACCCCTACCCCCACTCCAGCCTCCCGGCCCATATAATTCCCTGCCTCCCTGGTGCCCAGTAGCACATCCCCCCTCTAAAGCTCCTGACCCCTGTAACCAGACCTATCACTGGCGTGCAGTGGTACCCCCAACTGCCAGTCACTACAAAGACTGGCAAACAGTGGCGGTTCCTTGGCCCCTCTCACCTGTTCTGCCCACACCCAGCTATTTCCCCATCTCCCCACCTGTGATAGTGGGGCTGTGCAGGGAGTCCAATACCATGATGTGATGAGTTTGCTCAGTTTTTTGCCGATAAGACTGCCACTAACAGATCGGAAATCCAATCAGCGCCCTCAAATGGGCCTTGCAGTGACGGGCTTGAGGTCACAAGCACTCAGCCTGTCTGGTCCGACTTTAGCCAGCTGGCTATCGTAGATGCTATGCGGATCATCCAGGAGTTGCGGCCAACCTGCTGTAGTTTGGATCCGGGACAGACACACACCTCTTGTTGGGGTGTGTTGAGGTCATCAGCCTGGTTCTTGCCAGGATAATTCATTGTTTACTAGTGACAGGGGTCTTTCCAGACTCCCTGAAGAAGGCGGTTGTAAACCACTTCTGAAAAAGTCCTCATTAGATCCAGACTGCCTGGCAAACTACAGACCTGTCTCTATCTTTCCCTTTGTGGGCACGGCTATTGAGAAAGTGGTGGCTGCTCAACTGGAGGTCCATTTAACAACTCATAGCATCTACGATCCTTTCCAATCTGGTTTCAGGAAGAGGCATAGTACCGAGACTGCCCTTGTTCGGGTGCTGAATGATGATCTGATGGTAAGGGATCGAGGGAGATGTTTCATATTAGTTCTTCTCAATCTCTCAGCAGCATTTGACACTGTGAACTATGGGGTGTTGATGGCGCGCCTGCGGGTGTGCTGTGGACTGGCTGGTATGGTCCTCAGCTGGTTTGAATCTTTTCTCACGGGCATGATGCAGAGTAGTGTCGGGGATTTATTCCTCTTCTTCTCTGCTCCTGTTCTGTAGAGTCCCTCAGGGCTTGGTCTTATCCCCCATGTTGTTCGCAGTGGATACGCTGCCGGTAGGGGACATTATTAGGCAATACGGGCTGAGTTTTCACTGCTGTGCAGATGATACTCCACTCTACATGTCCTTTGCACCTGAGCAGGGGAGACTATCTCAGTCTTTTAACAACTGCCTGACTAAGATCCAAGACTAGATGAGAGCCAACTGGTTGAGGCTGAATCCAGACAAAACTGAAGTGTTGGTGTTAAAACCTGGTCACCTGGGTATGAGGGGCAAGCTGGTCAGATCTTGGGGCTTCAACTCGGGGACTCCCAGCTGCTGCTTCAGATCAGGTGAGAAATTTGGGCATTATGTTGGACTGCCGTCTGACACTGAAATCACAGGTGTCAGCCGTTGTCAAAACCTTGTTTTACCATCTGAGAAACATCGCCTGGATCAAACACCTGTTTCCTCCTGGTGACATGCCAACATTGGGTCACACCTTTGTGACTTCTCTCCTAGATTATTGCAACGCCCTATACCTAGGGCTATCGTGGGTAGATCTGCGATGATTGCAGGTAGTGCAGAATGCAGCGGCCAGATTATTGACTGGCTTGTCTAGATCATGCCATATCACATCTGTGGTCCACTATCTGCACTGGCTGCCAATAAATTGGCGGATCACCTTCAAGATCGGTTTGCTGACCTACAAAGCCCTACAAGGCCAAGGACCTAGTTACCTGCAAGATCTTCTGCGCTCCTACTGCCCCTCCCGCCCACTCCGCTCTTCTGACGAGTGATTGCTGGAGATTCCCAGGATCAGATTAGACATCTGGGGCCCATACGTTTGCTTTTGCGGCCCCGACACCATGGAATTCTCTACCTCGTCAGATCAGAGAGTGCTAGTCCACAGACCTCTTTAAATCTGAACTGAAAACAGTCTTATTCAACCAAGCCTTCTCTGATGGTGCATAAATTAAATATTTTAAAAGTGAGGCTGTTTATTGATATGTATTATATGCTCAAGTTTATTTTAAATGATTTTTTTTTAATAATCTGACAGAATGTAAAGCGCTTTGGTTCATTGAGAATTGCGCTGAATAAATAAAGTTTGATTTGATTGGATGTGACTGGCACAGACCTCCCTCCTCTCACCTCCACGGCCAGCTGCCATATGGGCTGGCAGTGAGCGCACATACAATAAATAGTATACTATATGCATGCTGTCAACCCATATGATGGACAGCCACGGAGGTGAGTAGAGGGCTGTGCTGGTTGTTATATCGTGCTCCCTGCACAGCCGTGCCATCACAGGCATGGGGGGTTTGGCTGAGTGCCGGAGGAGCAGGTGGAGGGCTATGGAACTGTTACTGTTGGCTACTCTGGGTGGTGGCCAGTGGTCAGGGGGTATCACTGGACATCAGGGATAGGCTTGGGTACCTGGGATGGAGGCCAGAGTGGGGGGCGTTCCACTAGCCACCAGGGTATTGATGGTACTACCGGGATGGGTGAAGGTGGTGGGGAGTGCCACCGGACACCAGAAACTCTACTGCAATCAACAGGACGTGTGAGCGGAGGGTGTGGGGTGCCACTAGACACCAGGGACTATACTGTAAGCACGGGATGGGTGCTTGGAGAGTGGGGGGTGTCACTGACATGAGGGACTACATCAACCCTTACTGTGATGGGTGTTCGGAGGGTGGGGATGCCTCTAGACACCAGGGCAACATTTACACAGCCCAGGGGAAGGTACCACCAGACACAAAGGCTGGGGCTACACAATGATGGGCCAGGTGTTCAGGGGCTGGTGGGTGGCACTACCCTCCAGTGATAACATCAGGATGTGCGCAACCAGGCTGCTGCTTCCAACACAAATGGGCCCATAATTGGAATGCTAATGGCCCCTTGGTGCCTTGCATGCCCAATGGGCTCATATGCATAACGCAGCTTAATATCGTGGCATGGATCCCGGCACCATCTGGTCTGGGGGCGCAATTCTCTATGGGCTGGCTGCAGCCCAGGTCCATGTCAGGACAGCGCAAATTGCCTTGGTGCTGCACCAAAACAGGCCGCTATTCAGTCAGCTCAATCCAACTGAATATTGCATCCTCCAAGTCGGGCACAGGTGCAAATGCAGCACAGACCTTTGCAATACAGTTTTACACTTCTTTGAATATCTGGCCCCAGGTGTTTTTAAAAATTAATTTTTGTTTTATACAAAACAATCCAGTATAATAAGCTCATGGGTTATAGCAGCAAAGAATTGACACAGGGAGAAGTGCACCATATTATTTGTGAAAGGATGCAGATATGTATGCCTGCTTTTCTGTGGCACAAAGAAGTAGGCTTTTACAAGTAACAGGTTGTTTAGGTTGGGTTCGGGTGACTGCCTATGGCATGCTTGCAGTAATAAAATACACATTTGCTTAGTCACAATTTCCTGTGTTCGTTGGTTGTTTACTGGTCTTTCACAGAACAGACAACTCCCTTATTTGAGTTTATTTTCATCTAGGGAGGGTCTGGACATTTATTTATTTCAATTTTGTTAACCGGGTAGGCCCACTAGGTCCCAAAGATCCCTTTTTCAGGGGCGGTCCGGAGTTAGTTACATGTACAGTCATTTGAAATAGTAACAAATATACATGGAGACAACAAGATGTGCATACAGAGCCAAGAGTGCTGGAGATCATACATACAATTCACTGAGAAGTACAAAGTATGGACATCCCTGGATACTGTAGTTTTTATAGCGACCAGAGCTATTAATTCCTTGAGGCCTCGGTATTAAGAAATCAAACCCTCTAACTGGTGCGCCGTACAGCAGAGAGAACATCATCACCAACATTTAATCAAACAGCTGTGAACTGTGGATACATAATACCTTTTGATGGAGTATTGAAGCTTGATGGTATCAAGCAAGAGCCAGAGCGCCATCTGCTGGGCTCTAGGACATTCAGGCAATGCACAAAATAGGTCACAAGGTGTGGTACCCATCAATAGAAAGCTGGCATAAACATCAATCAATCACAGAAACACAGAAACATAGACTGATGGCAGATAAGGACCGCTTGGCCCACCTAGTCTGCCCATTTCCCTATCTACAGGATAGGCCGCAGATCCTAGTTAACCAACAGCCTATTTCTTCCTACCCCCACAAGAATTGCCTTATGTCTGTCCCATGCATTCTTGAATTCTCCCACAGTTTTAGACCCCACAACCTCCTCAGTAAGGCTGTTCCATGCATCCATTACCCTCTCTGTGAAAAAATACTTCCTCACACTGCCCCAGAACCGCCCCCATCTTTAAATTGTGTCCCCTTGTTCTTGCACGTCTCTTTTTCTGAAAGATGCTACCCTCTTGGACTTTGTTGATTCCACTGAGGTACTTAAAAGTTTCTATCATGTCCCCCCTCTCCCTTCTTTCCTCAAGGGTATACATATTAAGCTCCTTTAGTCTCTCCTAGTACGGCTTCTCTTGCAGACCCTGCACCATTTTAGCTGCCCTCCTCTGGACTGCCTCTATCCTGTCTATGTCCTTGCGGAGATGGGGTCTCCAGAACTGGAAGCAATACTCCAAATGGGGTCTCATCAACTGTCTGTACAGAGGGATAACAACTTCCTGTTTTCTGCTGGTGATGCCTCTCCCTATGCATCCCAGTATACCCCCAGCCCTCCCTACTGCCTTCTCACATTGCTTGCTAACCTTAAGGTCATCTGATATGATTACCTCCAGGTCCCTTTCCTTTTTGTTGTTATTACTACCCCCAATTGTGTAATCTTCCTGGGTTCTTGTTTCCCAGGTGCATTATTTTGCACTTCTTTGATTGAATCCTAGCTCATAATTCTGACCATTCCTCCAACCTTGCCAAGTCCCTTCTCATCCTTTCCACGCCTCCTTGTGTATCAACCCTATTGCAGATCTTTATGTCATCTGCAAAGAGGCATACTTTTCCTTCCAGTCCCTCTGCAATGTCACTTATAAAGACATTAAAAAGGACTGGACCCAGTACTGAACTCTGCGGTACCCCACTAGTAATCCCTCTTTCTTCAGAGTGGACTCCATTTACAATTACCTTCTGTGTCCTGTTGTCCAGCCAATGTTTTACCCAGGCTACCACCCTGGGACCCATTCCCAGGCTCGTTAATTTGACTATTAATCTTTTGTGTGGGACTGTGTCAAATGCTTTGCTAAAGTCTAGGTAGGCCATGTCCACAGCCCCTCCCTGGTCTACTACTTTGGTCACCCAGTCAAAGAAATCTATTAGATTCATCTGACATGACCTTTCCACTGTGAACCCATGCTGCCTTGGGTCATGTGCCCCACTGACCGTTAGGTACTCAACTATTCTTTCCTTCAGAAGTGACTCCATCACTTTCCCTACCACAGAGGTCAAACTGGCAGGTCTGTAGTTTCCTGTCTCTGTCTTGGTCACACTTTTGTGAAGGGGAATCACATCTGCCTTCCTCCAGTCCTCGGGTACCACATCATCCTCCCATGATTTATTAAAAAGAGTAGTCAGTGGTTTCACTAGTTTCCCACTTAATTCTTTTAGAATTCTGGGATGAATTCCATCAGGCCCCATTGCTACGTCCACCTTCAGTTTTAGGAGTTCTTGCAGAACCCTTTCTTCTGTGAAAGGGCTGGGATTGACCCACTTATCAACAGTGCTTCTGTTAATTGGATTAGGCACTTCCCCCTCCTCTTTGTGAATACTGAGCAGAAATATTCGTTCAGTATCCCTGCTTTTTCACTGTCCCCCTCTGCCCACCCACCATTCATTCTATTCAGCCTCACTATCCCTCCCTTTGTCTCTCTACGCTCTCTGATGTACCTATAAAAGGTTTTATCCCCCTTCTTAACCGAGTTGGCTCTCTTTTCCTCAGTTTGGGCCCTTGCTATTCTGACTTTCCTCCCTGCTTCCTTCTGCCTTAACTGGTACAGCTGCTGTCCTGCTCCTTCTGTGTTTCCTTATACTTCCTGAATGCTATCTTTTCTCCTGACTTTCCAGCCACCTCTTTTGAGAACCATAGTGGCTTTTTCTTTCGTTTGATTTATTTGCTTCACACAAGGCTTGTTGCCTCTGTGATGGCAGTTTGATGATTCCCCATTGTTGTTCCACCCTCCTTCTAGCCTGTTTGCTGAGTGCTTTTCTGAGGCACTCTCCCATCTTGCCAAAGTCAGCCTCCTGAAGTCCAGTACCCTCACTTTTGTATGGCTTGACTCTGTAGCTGAGTTTAACGTGAACCACACTGTTTGATGGTCACTTGTTCCCAGATGGCAACCCACTTCTAGATCTGAGATCCTCTCACTGCCCCATTTGAGAGTACGAGGTCTAAGATTGCTCCCTCACAGTGGGTTCCAAACTAGCTGTCTGAGGCATGCCACCTGTGAGGCATCGAGAATGGCCCTGCTCTTGGATGTGGCTGCAGCAAATGTGCTCCAGTTAACATCTGGCATATTCAGGTCTCCCATCAACAGTATCTCCCCTTTCTCTGCCATCCTAAGAATGCCTTCTATCATATCCTTGTCCATCCCCTCCCCCCGACATGAGGGTCTGTACACAACCCCTGTGCGGATTGCGGTGCCCTTTCCAGTCTCCAAGGTGACCCACAGTGCCTCCTCTCCCCCGTTTACTCTTTTGTTCAGTTGCTTTTATCCCTTCCTTGATTAGCAGGGTGTTTTCTCTGTCAAATTGTTGTGTAGGGCATCTTGCTGACAGGAAGGCACTCATCGCAGTGGTGGGTCAGAGCTTTTAGCTGATTGTTTGAGGGCACAGTTTAGGGCCAACCCCTTCCCAACCCTCACCCACCCACCCCTGGAAATAATTCCTTTATACCTGGGGTTCTGATATAATTTCCTCAAGAGTGCAAGGTGCATATCACTGTCATATCCTCTCTAGCACACTGCACTGACAATATAAGCATACACATTAGCACACTGCACTGACAATATAAGCATACACATTGTATAATATATATATTTCTATATTACAAACCAATCACACACACACAAAAAAAAATGTGGGGAGTAGTGCAATGTAATGGCTGTGGGGCAGCAGTCTTCCTGGAGGCTGAGATGCTGCCCTATTTGCAGACAACTCTCTGCCCTGAGGGAGGAAGTTGCCTGTCTTCAGGCCACACTGGACAGTAGTAAGGGACCTTCCCCAGGCCACACTGGATGGTAGGAAGGGAACCTCCCCATCCAGGAGCACCAAAGCCACCACCACTACCTCAGAGGTTGCAAGAAAGCACAGCAGTTGGACCACAGTGGGCTCAGGGAGGGTGAGGATGGTGGAACAGAGGCACACCCAGTCAGTTGTTCCAAACCACAATCCATACACCATTCTGGGGGAGCATAGCTCCCCTATGGATGCACCCACAGAGAAGACTGATGACAACTGTCACAAGGGAGGCCCACAGCAAGGAGGTAGAGGACACCACAAGGAAAGGAAGCAGCTCCTGGTGGGGGACTCAGTAATTAGTGGGATAGAACTGGGGGGAGCAGGGAAAACTGAAGTAAGGTGCCTGCCTGGTGCCATGGCTTGGAGAGACAGGAAGCGCATCCTCAGGATCACGAAAACAGCTGCATGGAGTCTGGAGCTGGGCGTCATTGTCCACCTAAGGGACAATGACTTGGCTAATCATGAGATTAGAGCGGTGCAGAAGGACTTTGTAGAATTGAGGAGGGGCCTAAGACCAATACTACTACAATATCCTTCTCTGAGGTGCTGCCTGTCAATGGCATGAGTGAGGCGGTACTTTGCACCATGCAGTTTAATGAGATGGTTGAAAAAATGGTGTAAACACATGGGTTTAGCTTCACATTGGGGACAGGTGTTCACCTGGAGGACACTCAGCCTATACTGGCAGGATGGTCTGCATCTGTCCAGGAAGGAACAAGTCTTTTGAGCAATCGGTTTAAATGCTTCATTGTGCAAGCTTTTAAACTAGTCAAGGGGGGCACTAATAAGCAGCAGGAAAATCCCAGCCTCCCTACAAAACAGGGTACTAAATGAGAAAAAGACCGAGGTGAGACAGGTCAGTGGGGATGCTGCAAAGAAAGGTAAAGCCATCAAAAATGGAGAGCAATGAGTACCAATGCCCGTAGTCTGAGTAACAAGCTTCCTGAATTAGTGGCCTTGATGGAGGAGGAACATATGGATATCGTGGCAGTCACAGAAACATGATACACACAAAACCATGACTGGGACATAAACATACCAGGATACACTATCTACAGGAGGGACAGGGAGGGTAAAAGAAGAGGAGGAGTAGCTCTTTACATAAGGGAAGGAATCAAAGCAACAGAACAAAATGGAAACAGGGAGGAGAAGAAGCACTGTGGGTAAATTTGGAGACCGGCAATGGCACCACAATCCGCACAGGGGTTGTATACAGACCCCCTTCTCAGGGGGAGAAAATGGACAAGGAAATGATAGAAAGAATACTTAGAATGGTAGAAAAAGGGGAGATATTGCTGATGGGTGATCTGAATATGCCAGATGTTAACTGGAA
Source organism: Neoceratodus forsteri (assembly GCA_016271365.2). Lineage (NCBI taxonomy): Eukaryota > Metazoa > Chordata > Ceratodontiformes > Ceratodontidae > Neoceratodus > Neoceratodus forsteri. The sequence continues at coordinate 471,858,408 of JADMNL010000022.1, read as the reverse complement.
TGCAGTTGCAAGCAGCCACTTCAAAGTGGGGTTATTCTAGATGCCCTACAAGGGCATGCCTTAGACAACTAGTATTGGAGCCCACTCGAGGAGAGCAATCTTAGACCTGGTTCTCTCAAATGGAGATGAAGAGGATCACAGATGTAGAAGTGAGTAGCCATCTGGGAACTAGCGACCATCAAACAGTATGGTTCTCAATAAACACAGCAATAGAGTCAAGCCATACAAAGGCAAAGTACTGGACTTTAGGAGGCTGACTTTGCCAAAATAAGGTGAGTGCCTAAGGAATGCACTCGTAAATGGGCAGGAAGGAGAGGTTGGAAGAACAATGGGGAATAATAAAAACTGCCATCCAGAGGTAACAAGCCTTTGTGTGAAGCAAATTAACAAAGCAAGCGATGTAAGAAACACTATGGTTCTCAAAGAAAGTGGCATTGAAGGTTCAAGAGAAAAAGCATTCAGGAAGTACAAGGAATACAGAAGGAGCAGGACGGGAACTGTATCAGTTAAAGCATAAGGAAGCTGGGAAGGCAGTCAGAACAGCAAAGGCCCAAACGGCGGAAAAGATAGCCAACTCAGTTAAGAAGGATAAAACCTTTTATAGGTACATCAGGGAGCGAAGGAAGGCCAAGGGAGGCTAGTGAGGCTTAATAAAGGAGGGAGGGGGTGAGAGGTTGACTGTGAAAGGCAGAGATACTAAACAAATATTTTTGCTCGAGTATTTACAAAGGAAGTGGGAGGTACCTAAAACAAACAGTAGAACACACTCTGGATACAGAAGTTGATACCAGCCCATTTACAGAAGAAGCGGTTCTGAAAGAACTCTTAAAACTGAAGGTGGACAAAGCAATGGGGCCTGATGGGATTCATCCCAGATTCTAAAGAACTAAGGGTAGAACTGGTGACACCACTGGCTACCCTCTTTAACAAATCATGGGAGGATGGGGTGGTACCCGAGGACTGGAGGAGGGCAGATGTGATTCCCCTCCACAAAAGTGGGAGCAAGGCAGAAGCAGAAAACTACAGACCTGTTAGTTTAACCTCAGTGGTAGGGAAAATGATGGAATCACTTCTGAAGGAAAAAACTGTTGAGTATCTAGAGGCTAGAGGTGCTCAGTACCCAAGGCAGCATGGATTCACAGTGGGAAGGTCATGCCAGACAGATATGACAGATTTCTTTGACTGGGTGACCAAAGTAGTAGATCAGGGAGGGGCTGTGGACATGGCCTACCTAGACTTTAGCAAGGCATAATGACATGTCCCACACAAAGATTAATATACAAGTTGGCCAGCCTGGGAGTGGGTCCCAAGATGACAGCCTGGGTAAAGAATTGGCTGGAGAATAGGACACAGAGTAATAGTAAATGGGAGTCCACTCTGAAGAAAGGGGGTTGCTAGTGGGTACACGTGAGGATCAGTATTAGGACGGTCCTCTTCAATGTCTTTATAGCGACATTGCAGAGGGACTGGAAGGAAAAGTATGTCTCTTTGCAGAGGACACAAGATCTGCAACAGGTTGATGCACAGGTGGGGTGGAAAGGATGAGAAGGACTTGGCAAGGTTAGAGGATGGTCAAATGTATGGCAGCTTAGATTCAGTTATTAGAAGTGCAAGGTAATGCACCTGGAAACAAAAACCAGGGAAGAGTACACAATGGGGGTGAGATACTAACAACAACAAAAATGGAAAGGGACCTGGGGTGTAGTCATATCAGATGACCTAAAGGTGGGCAAGCAATGTGAGAGGGCAGCAGGAGGCTGGGGTGATACTGGGATGCATGGGAGGCATCACCAGTAGAAATGAGGAAGTTATTATCCTCTGTACAGACAGTTGGTGAGACCCCATCTGGAGTACTCTAGTGCAGTTCTGGAATGATCTCCATAAGGACATGAGACAGGATGGAGCTGTCCAGGAGGGAACTAAAATGGTGCAGGGTCTGCACCAGAAGACATATAAAGAGAGACTTGAGGAGCTGAATATGTAGCCTCGAAGAAAGGAGGAGAGGGGGACATGATGAAACTTTCAAGTATCTCAAGGGGAATCAACAAAGTCCAAGAGGTAGCATCTTTCAAAAAGAGGTGTACAAGAACAAGGGCACAATTTGAAGATAGAAGGGAGGGCTGGCTCAGAGGTAGTTTAGGAGTAGTATTTTTCTACAGAGAGGGTTGTGGATACATGAAAGCGGACTTCGGAGGAGGTTAGTGGAGTCAAAAGCAGTGGTGGAATTCAAGCATGCATGGGACAGTCATACAAGGCAATTCTGGGGTGGGGTAGGAAGAAGTAGGCTGCTGGTTAACTAGGATCTGCAGCTTGTCCAATAGGTAGGGAAATGGGCAGACTGGGTGGGCCAAGCGGTCCTTATCTGCCGTCAAAATCTAAGTTTCTATGTTTCTTTACATAGAGAGCTACTCCTCCCCCTCTTCTCCCCTGCCTGTCTCTCCTGTAGGTTATGTACCCTGGTATGTTAACATCCCAGTCATGGTTCTCTGTGTACCATGTTTCTGTGACTGCTACGATATCCAGGCATCCCTCTTCCATCAAGGCCACCAGCTCAGGGTTTGTTGCTCAGACCACGGTGCATTGGTACTCATTACCTCCATTTACCGATGGGCGTCTCCTTTTGCCCCATCCTGTCCTTCTTCCCATGTCCCTTTCCCCATTTACCTACCTTCTCCCTATCGCCACCTCGTTGGTGTTTACCCTTACTACCGTGATTTTTTTTTCTTTGGGGGGCTAGGATTTCCTGCTCTTTCCAGTGCCTCCTCGTTTGTGTTAATCTTGCCAATGAAGCATTTAAACTATCATCTGGATCTGGTTCCCCGGACAGATCAAGCCCCGTCAGCCTGTTATGGCTTGTATCACTCCAGGGTGGACCCCCCAGTCCCCCAATGAAAGCCAAATCCACAAGGCTCTACCCAGTTTTCAACCACTGAGTTGAATCCCATGGTCTGCGGAACACCCCTAGCTAGTCATATAGATGGCAGCACTTCCAAAAATTTGATGTGTGCTACTTGTCTAAGGCCCTCCCCAATTCCACAAACTCTTCCTGCACTGCTCTAATCCCTTTCTTAGCCAGGTCATTTGTCCCTAGGTGGACAATGACATCCAGCTCCTCTCCTGCAGCTGCTCCAGCAATCCTGAGGATTCGCTCCCTGTCCCTCAAGCCATGGAAGCAGGTGATGCACCTTACCCTTCTCCTTCCTCCCCAGTTCTATCTTCCCTAACAATGGAGTCCCCACCAGGAGTTGTTTACTTCTCTATGGGGTCCCATGCCACCCTCCTGTGGTTCTCCTCTGTGGAGGTTCCCCAGCATCCTCCTTGATCTCCACTGCAGGTACCTCCCTAGAGGCCACACTTTGCCAGAATGGCATAGGAATTGTGGAGGGTAGCTGGAAGGGATGTGCCTCTGTTCACCACCCTCACCTCCTGAGCCACTGTGGTCCAGCAGCTCCTGGCAAGCTCGGGAGACGCGGCAGTGGCACTGGTGGTCTGAATGGGAGGGAGGTCCTGATCTGTAGCCAGCCTGGAGATGAGCAACCTCCTCCTCAGCGAGAGGTGCCTGCAGATGGGACAACATCACATCTTTCAGAATGTCTCCCTGAAGACTGCTGCTCCACAGCCTGCACTGCCTCATTCTATCGTGTCTGTTTCTAGCCCCTTAACTGTTTGGGTCCATACTCTTTCTCTGTTTGTCTTTTTTTTTTGTTGTTGTTTGTTGCTTTTTTCTTTCTCTTCTCTCTCTCTACTTACTTTCTCTGCCTCTAAAAATCTTTTAAGCCCTGATTGTCCTGTCTGAGACAAGAATATCCATATTTCTCAGTAGACCCACTTGCTCAGAGGCAGACCTCCAGCAACTGGGGTGCAGGAGGCTTCTCTTGCCCTTCTAGGATGGTGGGTCTTTGGTGTCTCTGATCACTCACTTCCTGCTCCCAAACAGGAGTTCCTGTTATCCGTCAAATCACCTGTGCCTATAAAAGTAGAACTAGCTTTTTGGGTGAGAGGGTGGAGGAGGGAAGGAGGGCAATATAGTCCCAGTAGAGAAGTCCAGTCACACAGCACTCCTTCCTCCTGGTGTCTTCTGCCAAGCTACTAACAGAATCTTTCTAAGGCAATCAATCACTTTATTTAACCAGGCATAAACACCATTGAGCAAGCTCATTTTCAAGGTGGTCCTGGGCATTAATACAATACAATACAATACACTTCATAAGATTACAATTACTGTGGACAGCGGTGCCAAAAAAAAAGCCATTGTGAAGATGCTGGTCAATATGGGCCTATACATACCGGTCAACATAATTAACATGCAAAGGTACATAATGATAAGCTTTACTGGAATGAGAAGAGACAACAATCCCATATAGTCTCCGCTAAGTAAGAGCTCATACCTAAATGATAAAAAATAAGGAGGTATTAAGGAACAGGGTAGAAATTGGGGTGAAAGAGTAGGCAGCCAAGAGGGAGACCAGAATAGGTAAAAGGTAGAGAATAGGCAGGGCCATCTCGGATTAAGGAACTAGGCTTGTAGGTCCTAGGTTTCTGTTGCAAGGAATGTGGGGTGGATGAGATACTTAGGCGTAGGATTTGAGAGTGGCACCCGTGGCTTAGGGGTCATAGGCGTCTGAAACAGTTGCATGATTCCTTCAAATAATCCGTTAATAGAGCTTTGAATGTGAAAATGCTTGGAAGTGAGGATCATTTTAATGAGTCTTGCATAGTGTTCCAAAGTGATGGAAGTGAGAAGTTGATTGCTGCCGAGCCAAGGGTAGTTTTCAATCTAGGAATCTGGAAGCAGATTAAGGAGAAGCGTCTCAGGCCATAGGAACCTTCCCATTTGAAGGTTTGAGATGTATGCAGAGAGGTTATCAGGTAATGCTCTAAAAACCAGGAGAGCATTTCTTTTCTCTAGTTGATGAGGTCCATCCCGAACCTGTAGTATCGACAGTGATGTGTACCACTAGGGTAGATTTAGGATAACTCTTAAAGCCGGTGGTAAAGGGTATCCAGTTTGTTTAGCATCATTGTGAGGCAATGACTGTAAAGGAAGTCAGCGTGGTCAGTATAGGTAGGGAATGTGGTTTGTACTAGTTTCATTCTGGCTTCTAACATAAGTAAGTGTTTAATGCGATAGAATAAACACTAATCGCTGTCTTAGTTTCTTCGAGGTTTCATTTAAGTGGCACAGAAAGTTGAGCTATTATCAGCAGAACCCTAGGTATTTAAAGGTATCAACTACTTCAAGGGGTTCATCTAAGAGTGTTCGGATCTGTGTGATATGTGGACATCTGGAGTAGACTTTGGTGAGAGAATCATTGCTTTAGTCTTTTGGCATTGAGGAGGAGCTTATGGTGATAAGGTTGTATCAGAGGGGTGATGAAGTCTTTCTGTACGTCTTTAGGGCCAAACTCAGGATGAATTGTGTTATAGAGTACAGTATCATCTGCGAATAAGTGTACATTGGCTGTGCCCAGTGCGGCGTCAGATTATTGATGTTATTGCAAAGAGGATAGGGCCCAGGATGGAGCCTTGTGGGACTCCTCGTAACAAGGTTTTGTGGGGACAGATCTCCTGTGGCTTTGACTTGTTGTAACCTATTGGTTAGGTAGCTGGTGAACCATTTAATGGCAGAATTATCAAGTCGATGTTACTCAGTGCAGTAAGCATGATGGTATGATCCACAGTATCGAAGCCTTACTTAGATCAGGAAGGGGCAAATACATGCTTCTTAGGTCCAAGGCCATTTGCCAGTCTGTAGTTACTTTGGCAAACCACATTCTGTACTGTGTTTTGGTTCTGAAGCCGAACTAAGCGGGTTTAGCAACTTTTGTGAATCCAAATGTTCTCTAAGTTGGATGTTGACAATTTTTTCAAGTAATTTAGAGAGGACGGATAATATAGAAATAGGCCAGTAATTGTTCAGATCACTCTTTCAGATCAGTCTGGAATAATGGTAGGATTTGGGCAGTTTTCCACGAGACAGGTAGCTCACCTTGAAACAGAGAGGTGTTGAATAAGTATGCAATGGGGGCGGTCAGATAGGTATGGCCAAGTTTTAGGAAGCAAGGTTCAATATTATCTGCACCCGCACTCTTTTTTGTATCCAGAGAAAGGAGGAGGTCCTCCACACTTGCTTGAACGTAATTGCGAGGAAGCTGAAGGGGGTGGGATGCGGATGGTTATGGTTGTGGTCATCAGTGAAGCCAACAGTGTAGTCTCTCACGGGCTAGGATTTGTTGATGGGTGAGATGTCAAAGGCAACCTCTGTGGCAAAGTGATCATTAAACTCTCTGGTATATCAGCTTTGTCCGTATAGGTGGTACCACGGTACCATCAGACGCCAATTTTGTTTGGAAGGTGCTGCTGTGGATTGATTCTTTGACTATCTTGAGGATGTTCCAAAATTTGGCAGAGTTGTTTTTATTGTCTTCTAGTTCTTTTTGGAAGTACCTAGCTTTTTCTGACCTAATTAGCTTGGTACAAGCATTCCTAGTGGTATGGAATACTAACCAATTGGCCTCCAGGTGGGATTTCCTCATTTTTTTTCCACCAGTAGTCCCTATCCCTAAGTGCTTTCTTCAGGATGGGAGAGAACCAGCCAGGAGTTTTATTTTTTGATTTGATCAGTCTTAGTGGGGCGCGTTTGTCTATTAGCCCCAGTAAGAGGCTGTGAAAGATGTTAAATGCTTCGTTAAAGGTGGGAGCTAGATAGAAATCCTGCCAACTAATGTTGCTTAGATCTTTCGGAAAGTGTACTGGCAGAACTTTTTCAGGCATCTTTTCGGTTGAATTTGGGAAGGATGTCTGATGCAGACGATAGCGCTTAATGATCACTCTGTCGATGAAGAATACTCCAGTATCACGAAGGATATTGTGAGGGTTTGTTTACTTGCATAAGGTCAGGAGGAGATGCTCGCTCAAGTTTTTCTGTTAGGTCTGGTTATGATCATCATTTGTTAACAGACTATCAACATCATAGATCCTTCAATTTCTTAGAGCTGTCATCATTCAATTTAGATTGAAATCCCCCATTAGAATACACTCAGTATTAGCAGAGTCAAGAAGGTTTTGAAGGTGTGGCAGAAGTGCCCAGCCACCAGATTGCCGGTCGGTAGCATGCTACCATAAGGAGTGATTTCGCTGAAGTGATAATTTTAGAGCCAGGCATTCAAATTCCTTAGCTTTGAGGTACAGTCAAAGACTGTGACTGTGAATTTGCTTTGACATATATTACAACCTCCCCTCTAGTCGGTCTATCACAGCAGTGAGACGATATATCCGGGTATGTTGATAGATTTGTCCGGGGTCGAGGTGTGAGCCAGGATTCAGTTATCATGAAGAAATCAGGAGATGCATGTAGAGCCCAGAGTCTGTATAGAGTCAATCTTCTTTGTAGGCTTCTGAACATTGATAGGAGAAAGCTAATCCCTTTATATTGAGGGGGGTCCACAGGGGCATCCAAATAGGTGGAGCCTGGGTTTAATTCAACATATCCCTAACAGAGTAGGAGAAGCAGTAGTTTTTTAAGGTGGTATCTTAGCCTGCTAAATAGTCTTGTTACTCCTTCTAGCGTACATTGGTTTAGCTGGTGTGTGTGTTAGGGCAGGATTGCTATTTGCTGGGATAAGGCATGTAAAAGAAACTGAAGAATGGCAATACCATCCTTGAGAATTGCACATGTTCTATAGTTATGGCCTGGTGGGGAGGAGGGGCATGACCATAGTGGAGACGTCCTGATGTAGGATGCCATGGTCTAATGTGAGAGGCTATATCTTGGTAGATGATGAGGAGGGAAGCAGCTGTCTGAGCATGCAAACCCGAAATTTGGGGACATAAAAAGTACAGTTCACGTGGGCACTACAGTAACAGTAAATCTTGAGCAATCTTTGCAGCAGGTTACACCATTAGGACTGAAGCAGCAGGCGCCAGGGACACTACGGAGAAAACTCTAGCTAGCAGCATCCAGCAGTAGATCTCCTGACGCTGGCCCCTCCCCAACGCCAGGCATCACATATAAAGGGGTGGTCCCCTGCATCCCAGTTCTCCGCCGGAGACCCCAGCTCAAGTGAGACATCTGAAGGGGAGACCGAGATCCGCTCCAAAGGAAGGTTAGGAAAAAGGCGTCAAAGGACGCTGTAGCCTAAAAACTAGGTCAGAAGACTCAACCTCCAGAGGGGAAGGTGGGAGGAAACTACCTGCCGCAAGAGCTGTTCTCGAAGATCTACTGTTACGGTAAGTTCTTTGTAACTGTACTATCTTACTTCAAGAAACAGCTCTTGCAGCAGGTTACACTAAGAACTGATTCCCAAGCAGTAAAGGAACAATTTGCTACTGGGAGGAGGGTAGAGATGACTCAGACTTCAGGACAAGAGTCCTTGAAGGACACGCCAGCCGAATCCAGCTGTACGCCCAGAGGCAATGTCCAAACTGCAGTGTCTGATAAAGAGTGCACAGTGTTCCAAGTCGCCGCACAGATGGCTGAAGTGAGACATTTTTGAGTGCAGCGAAAGAGGTAGCCACCCCCCTCGTAGAATGACCCTTTACCGGTCCTGGTAAGGGTTTATTGCGCTTCTGATAACAGAACATAATGCACTTGACCAATCATCTGGAAAGCAACTGTTTCGAAACAGGAGCACCGAGCATCCGCTGTGTAGGAAAACAAAGAGCTGGTCCGACATAATGGCTTTGGTTTTGGCTCAGATAATATCTGAGACATCTATGCATATCTAGAGGTGCAACAGGGCTCCTCACCTGTTACGTAATTCAGGAAATACACCTGGCAGGTCTATATCCTGGTTGAGTGTGACCGCCGAGACCACTTTGGGAAGGAACTTAGGATTTGTTCTTAAGGACACCCTGTCCTTGTGAAACCAAATAAGGATCCTTGCACATGAGATGCATGAAGCTCAGAAACTCTTCTGGCAGAAGTAGCAACTAAAGGAGTGTCTTCCAAGCGAGGACGCGCCTTCGCAATCTGCAGCTGGTTCAAAGGAGGTAGAGTAGCTGCTCAAAACAAAGGGGAGATCCCAAGGTGGAACCAGGTCTCTGATAGGAGGTCTCAGGTGCAGGATGCTGCATAAAAAAGCGTGTGGAAGCCTCTAGTTGAGCTAGACAGCTATGAACTCATCGATAATGATGCACGAAATGGCTTATGTGTGTGAACCTTAATGGAGTAGGCAAGGCCTGCCTCTGTACAGGGTTAGAAGGTAGTTCTAACACTGACCTCTCTGAACAATCCAATGGGGTCAATCCACGAGCTTGAGCCCAGATGTAAAAACTGTGCGCCTCATTGCATGTAAGTGGAGGGTTTTCTGGCTGCCGCCAGAACGTCCGTAACTTCCCGAGAGACCCCTGATCTCAGGACTGCTATGTCTTTTAGAGCCAGGCATGTGTGTTCAGTGACCAAAGATGGGATGGACTAAGGGCCTGCCTCCTGGGACCAGAAGCTGAGAGCTGGTGGCAGAATTACGTGGAGGTTCCTGGGTCAGCTTGATGTAATGAGGGAACCAAAATTAGCCTGGGCCAAAGGCGCTACCAGAATCAGTGACGCTCGCTCTTGTCAGGCTTCAGTAAAACCCTCTGGATCAAAGGGAAGGCGGAAAGCAAAAGAATCTGCCGTCCAAGAGAGGGACAACAGCCCTCGCCAGAAAACACCAGGCCCTGGATCTAGCGAAAGCAAAATTGGGCAGTTTTATGCTGATGGGACGCAAAAAGTCAAATTCTGGTGTCCCCAGCTACCGAAACAGATGCCTCTGTGACTTCCTGAAGCAGTTCCCATTAAATGGACTCTGGCCCCTGTGATCAGCTTTGAGACTGTCCTTGATTGTGTTGTCCATTCCAGGAACGTGCACTGTAATAATATCTGCACCGTGTTGCAGTACCCAATTCCAAACCCTTTGAGCCTCCCTGCAAAGGGGGTAGGAATGAGTGCCTCCTTGTTTGTTGAGATAGTACATCACCGCAGTATTGTCTGTTTGAATCAGAAGAGTACCTGGTGGAATGTCCATCTGGAATGCTTGTACGGCATAAGGATGGCTCTCATCTCCAGAATATTTATGTGCAGATGGGACTTAGAGGCGACTCATGAGCCTTGAGTCCTGACCTCAGTTGAGTGCGCTCCCATCCGGATCCCGAGGCATCCGTGGAGAGTGTCACTAAAGGAGGTGGCACCCTGAAGGGGACTCCTTTCGAGAGATGGTCCGGGATGAGCCACCATTGCCAGTCTCGGATGACGGCATTCGTGATCCGGACTGGATGCTGCACATGAACTTGCTTCTGGTCCCATTGAGCCTGCAACATCCAATGGGTAACCCGCATATGGAGTCGGGCTAGGGGAACTGTCGCAATGGCAGCCGCCATATGTCCGAGCAGGCAAAGAACGGTCCTGGCGGGCACCACTGTCTTCGTCATTGTGTCCCGTATGAGGGATCTGATGTGTTCCACCCTGTCCGAAGGAAGAAATGCTTTCACTTGAGTGGTGTCCAGAACTGCTCCAATAAATTGCAGAGTCTGAGATGGGACAAGGTGCGACTTCTCCTGGTTGATGATGACTGCCAATGATTGGAAAAGAGAACGGGTATCCTGAATTGCGGACATCAGGGTCTCTCGAAAGGGTGCCATGAGGAGCCAGTCATCTAGGTATAGAAAAACATAGTGGTCCTGCCTCCTGAGAGTTGCTGCCATGACTGCCATGCACTTTGTAAACACCCGAGGTGCGGAAGACAGTCCGAATGGGAGGGCTCAGAACTGGTAGTGGCGTCCCAGAAACTTCGAGCGCGAGGAAACCTTGATGTTCGGTAATCGGGAGATGTAGGTGGCGTCCTGCATGTCCAGCGGCTTAGCCATGCCTTCTTTGAGCATGGGGATGAGACCAGTGGGGTCACCATGTGGGCGTTTTATAACACAAAGCGTTGAGATCGCTGAGATCTAAGATCGGTGCAAGTCCTGTTTCTTTGGGACCAGGAAGAAGTTGGAATAATAACCTTTTCCTTTCCGGTCCGGTGGAACGTACTCTATGGCCTCCTTGTCCAGGAGGGCCAAGATCTCCTGCTGGATGAGCATAGCATGCTGACCAGAGTAATGGGAGAGCAGGGGAGGTCTGGATGGTGGGTGGCCGAGGAACTCTATAGAGTGACCTCGCTGTACCAACTGTAACACCCACCAGTCGGAAGTGATCCTCTGCCATCCCGGAAGGTACTGACAGATGTGACCCCCAACCTTTATCCTTTGGTCCAGAGTAGAGGCGAGGGCCGGGAAGGAGTCATGCTGTGGTGGCATTGGGTCCCGTGGCCTGGGCTGCCTTGGGACGCTTTGAGCCCTGGCCCGTGGGGAATCTGGCTTGCCATTGCGACCAAAATTGCCCCGGGGTTGCTGGCCGGAACGTGGCTGTTGTCGTTGCCTGCGAAGACGGTTCTGGTTCCTCCGAAAGGAACCAGATTTGGGCCTGTACAGTCCAAACTGCCTTCCCGGTGTCCTGTAGCTTAGCGATGACCTTCTCGGATTCCTCATCGAACAGGACAGCTCTGTTATAAGGTATGTCCAGGGTGAAACTGGGGACTCTCAACCAAGAGTGTCTCCGAAGACAAACGCCAGTAGCTGCTCCCCTGGCGGCTGAATCGTAAGCGGCTCAGAGAACCTGGGTCCCCGCGTCCGACCCAGTATGAAGGAGGTTGAGCACCTTCTCCTTCTTTTCGCCATCCGGAAAGTCCTTCAAAAGGTCTTGGCCCTGCTCCCAGAGGCGTTTTGAGATTGCACCATGTGCGTGAAAGTGAATTCAAAGACCTTCCTCCTGAGCATGTAGTAGCCGCATACATGCGTCTTCCCATAGAATTTAATTGTTTAGATTCTTGGTCCGGAGGCTGGGTACTCGAGTGTTGCGGTCGTTGAGACCGATCATGAGACGCCGCAATGACCAGTGAGTCTGCCAGGGGTTGTTGTGCCATATACAGGTCCTCCATAGGAGCTCTGTAGAGGCGGTCAGCCTTCTTAGGAACAGCCGGTGTCGAGTGCGGATGCCTCTAAGCCGCCTTGGTGACATCCGTGAAGGTGTCCACTACAGGTGGGACCACCACAGGCTTTGGGTCCTTCTGCCGAAGGTAACGGGCAAGGCATTGTCTCTCGGGGTCCAAGTCTTCAGTCTCCCATCCCATATTCTCCTGGATGTGCCTCATGATTTCGGAGAAAGAGGGATCATCCGGTGGTGACCTTGGCTGGTCTCGTGGGTCTGGTGATGGGGGACTATAGGGGGATGGAGACCTGGAGGTATCTGACGTGTCTGGTCTGGAGTCATCCCCGATGTGGGTATACTAAATGAGGTCCCTGGGTACGTTTTGAGGCTTTCCGGAGCCAGAGGGAGACCCGTGATGGGCGTCTTTTCTCTTGCTAGATCTGCCCCTAGGAGGTGTAGTTGGCTCCTTAGGGGTCAGGGGTCTTGAGCCTTCACCCTCCCGAGGAGGGGGTGTAGTTAGTGGAGGTGGAAGAGGCTTACTGGGGACCATGTCCTTTCTGATGGTCTCCCACCAGAAGGTGAACAATTCCTTCACCTCCTGAACGTTCATGCCCGATGACGGGCCCGGCGTCGGTGTGGGTCTGTCGCCGGGGTTGGGCGTCGGGTACTGGGGAATCACCGGATCCGTCGACTGCTCCCCGGGCGAGCAGGCATCCTCTATGCTGCCAGTCTGGTCGTCCGGCAGCACGGTAGCCTCCTCTCCTGAGGACCCCTGACGTCCGGTGTCACCCGGCGTCGGTACAACTGCTGTAGGTCGGGAGTTCGTTTTTCGGGCGTCGGGTCAGGCACCTTTTTATTCTGTGACGTCCGCTTAAGAGGCATCAGATCCTTGGTCTTCCTTTCCAGGGCCTTGGAAGGCTGGGAGACAGACCTGAGGTTGGTGTCCCAGCATCGGCCTGACGCCCCACTAGATTTTGAGGAAGACTTCCTATGTTCTTCTGAAGAGTCAGGCCTGGAAGAAGAGTCGGGTGCCCGGTGGGTCTTAAGCGGGTGCAAGGAGGCTGAAGAACCCCCTGAAGACCTTACCTTAACTGGGGGAGGTTGGGAGCAGGCCCGGGAAGGAGAATGGTCGGACCGCGTAGAGCTGGAGCTGGCCCCGGATTCAGAGGCCCTGCTGGGGGATCCCGACCTACCAGAGTCCCGGTGCTTCCCGGTCTTATGGGAAGAATCCCCTTTGGGGGAAGGTCTTTTTTCCATTTTGCAAAGTTTCTCTTCAAGAAGAAACCCCTGAAGGGCCTTTTGGCAGCAGATCCTGGTCCTGCTATTAAACTGTTGGCAGATGGAGCAGGCCTGGGTGTCGTGTTCCAGGCCCAGGCACCTCACACAAGCCGAATGATGGTCGGTGAAGGGGATCTGCTTGCCGCAGGCGCACTTTGAGGGGTGTCCTTCGAGAGAAGGAGTTGGAGAAGTAGACATGGATTTGTTTTGTAAAGATTTTGCGTGTCATATCATTGATGCAGGCGTCGTTGAGGTCGATGCTGGCGAGTGGACGACGGGAAAAGAACTGGGGATGCTGGGGGACCGCCCCCTTTTATGTGATGTCTGACGTTGGAGAGGGGCCGATGTTGGGGGCGGTCCCCCGCTGGATACTGCTAGCTAGAATTTTTCCGTGGGGTCCTGACACCTACTGGCTTCAGTCCTAATGGTGTAACCCGCTGCAAGAGCTGTTTCTTGAAGTAAGATCTTAGTAATATAAGGCAACTACAGAGAAGGATAGGCGCAGATGGCATTCTTAACATGGAGATATTTCCTTTTACCAGTAATAAATACAGGATTTGCAACAGTTCCTTGAGATGGCCAGGGAAATGAGTGGTTCCTGCGGGAGGATGGGGGACCAATGAAAATGAAGGCCTAGATAACCAATGAGGTGTGGCTGGCAATAGCCAGTAGGAGTGAGCTAGAAAGCCGGAGCGGGGTTTATGTGTATTTAATCAGGACCGGGGGGGGCAAATAATTGGCAGCTAGGGCTCCCTTCCTGGAGGTGATCAGTCCCTGAGGGCAAGTCCATACCTGTGTTTCTGTGAGGAGCTGGTGGCTTCACACCTGGACTGCGGGTGGCAGTCTGGCAGGTCGGGTTTGTCAGAGAACCATGGCTGTGGCTCTCAGACTACCTGTGTTTCTGTGAGGGGCTGATGGCTTCACACCTGGACTGCGGGTGGCAGTCTGGCAGGTCAGGTTCGTCAGAGAACCACGGCTATGGCTCTCAGACTACCTGCATTTCTGTGAGGGGCTGGTGGCTTCACACCTGGACTGCAGGTGGCAGTCTGACAGGTCAGGTTCATCAGAGAACCACGGCAATAACCAAGTCCAAAAGCATGGTAGTTGCCAACTTGTACCATGCTGCCGCTCGTCTGAAAATTCCACGTCCTGCACAGCGTAACACAAGTAGGGTAATCAGATGTTTTTTGTTTGCTTTGTTTTTTTTTTTAAATACGGAAAGAACAAAGATAACACACCAAAATGAATGGAAAGGCTGCGGCTGAAAGAGACGTTGGCTGATACAGAGGCATCTGGACCTGTTGCAGACAAAGAAGTGGTTCTCAGTTTAGCACTAATTATTGTCCGTATCACCAGAGTGGTCCTGGTTACCTGTTAGGAATTATGCTGATCTTCAGGACACCCAGTGAAGTATATCCCTACAATCTGTGGATTTTACCATCACAGCAGAAACAGAGCAGTGCAAGGATGAAACAAAAATGTACAATCTCCAGACTATGCAGCTGGCACCTTACTGTGTCTAATTCCTTTCTTTTTGAGCGGGTCATAAATGTAAGGTCCTTACAAAAGTGCACCTCATGGTTATCCCTCCAAATCTGCTGTAGGCAATAAGCCATCTGGAGCTCCATGTACCTAGACCCTACTCCTGCTGTCACCAACAAAAAACTGTCTTGAGCAAAACTAGTGAGGTCTCGCCTAGAGTACTGTGTGCAGTTCTGGAGGCTGCACCTTCGCAAGGACATTGACAGAGTGCAGGCGGTCCAGAGAAGGGCAACTAAGACGGTGCATGGCTTGCACCACAAAACACATGAGGAGAGATTAAAGGACCTCAATGTGTACTCACTGGAGGAAAGGAGGGAGCGGCGGTACATGATAGAAACACTGAAGTACCTTAAGCGCATAAACAAGGTGCAGGGGGAGACATCCTCCAATATAGGCGTTCAAGAACAAGGGGGCATGATAAGAAATTGGAAGGTGGCAGGTTGAAGAGAAATGTAAGGGAGTTTTTCTTCAATGAGAGGGTGGTAGATGGATGGAATAGTCTGAACCAGGAGGTGGAGAGCGAGCACAGTGGTGGGATTTAAACATGCCTGGGACAGGCATAAGGGAACCTTAGAAGTGGGAAGGAGTGGTGGTAAGCCATTGACCACATAGGGTCAGAGGGCGTAAAGAAGTGTAGGGCTTATGGGCAGACTGGATGGGCCTAGCGGTCCTTATCTGCCTACAATTTCTATGTTTGGGCTGGGTGGAGCTGTTAGGGGATGTTTTCGCTTTAATACTGTAAGATCGCCTTATTGTGACTGTCGATCCACCACCAGAAGATTGTAAAGCAGACAAGTGCCTCACAGAAACAAAGGACAGAATGTTGTCCCCTTCAGCACCCTCAGGCAGTGCAACAAGTATAAGGTTCTGAACCGCAATTGCTTCCAAACTGTAGCACAGTTACAGGTTTTCTTTTGTAAGGGTCGCTGACACCATTAGGGCTCTGACAGACTGTTCACTGGCCTTTTTGGCAGAGTGTCATAATCTTTCTATCCCAAGTACCCACACATTCAAGAATGGCCTTGATCTTCTGGCTCATAGCTCACATGACAGTAAGAACGTAAGGACAGGTTGTCAGAGGGGCTCACTGTCAGTTATGGTCTGCTTCTCAAAGCCAGAAGTCGCATGGCTGTCAGGAGAGGATGGTGGGTTTTTCATTCCACTTTGCATAGAAATCTTGTTTGGCAGCCCCATATTCGCACTGTAGACACTTGGATGCCTTAGCAACCTATGGCAATAACTTTTTAAATCCATATGTTTATTTCCCTAATCACCAAGCTGGCCCCTATCTGCAGCACCCTCCTGCCCTGACAGGCACCTTCTCCAGGACTTGCCTCACCACTTACACAGGACGCTGGATGAGTGCAGCAGACATTCGTACAGGGCCTGCAAGTTGCTGGTATCATTGTGCCAGCTTGGGGGGGGGGGGGCTCCTCCTGATTTCTGTCTGAAGGATGCCAGCAGGCAATAATGCCCATGAATGATAATGCGGCATGGAAGCCTGCGATCAGCGAGTGATTCTGCTGTGCTGGTAGCAGTGGGGCATAATGTTCCCCAACCCTGAGGGCAAAGAACAGTCCCCTAGGTGTCCAATCCTCCGTCCCCACTAAAGTCACCGAGTGACCCAAGTCTGCTGTTGAGTCCCCGGAGTAGTGAGGGGTAGTTTTACAGTACTGGCTCTGCAGTAAATATTTAAGGAGCTTCTGTTGTTCAGCACAGCAAAATATTAAAGCAGCAGTATTTGTTGGGGGCGACACTATTTCATTAAACAGTATTTCAGCGACACTGTATTTCTAGCAAAAACATCAATTTATCCATTTATTTTCATTGTATTTCACAGCTGAATTGAGATATTGGGCTCTGACTTTTTAAAATCCCCTGCTCTCTGGCCAAGTCGAAAGTGGTGATTTCTGTTTGTTAATTTTCAAGCTTCTTCTCTTTCCACAACTTGCTCGATGGGCCCCCCAACCCCCGGCCTCGTCACTGACCTTTTGGACTTATAGGTTATTTCAGCACTTGCCCAGGATTACAACAGTAGTGGGTGGCCTGCCATGTCAGTTGTGCATGGGCCTTCAGGGGGCGGGAAGGGGGTGCTAGCGCAATGGCAGGCCAGAGCTTTTTCCTCCAGCTCCTGGTTTTATCTCCATGGATGCCGGCAAACAATGACATGAGTGCTGGTGGCTGCCTCTCTCTTTGCTGCAGTCCCCCGTGCAGTCTCCTGGTGCTGCCAAGTGGCAGACAAACTGTGGACTGCTGTGTCCCCCCACCTTCCCAAGGGAGTAGAGAGCTTTCCCCAGGATGCTCGATCCTTCTTCACCAACCAGCCTCCATGCAACCAGATTCTGTTCCTGAACATGGGTCACCGGCATAGCGAGCGGTAGTGCCATCGCATCCCTAATGGGCCAATTAACGACTCGAGTTAATAATTACAAAATAAGTAACATAGGTGGTTTTAAAAACAGCAGAGGGAAATAAAAATACACCAAACATAAATTTAATTATATCAGAAATATATTATTGCTGAATAATATACGAAAAATATTTTGTAGATTAACAAATGCCCCCGTTTTATGTGTATGGTCTCTCTGTAGAGGATTTCTGCAGAGGCATGGTCAGTAAAGAAGAAAGTTCAATAGTGCCCCCCTCAAAAAAAAAAAAATGGCCAGCCTAAATGCTGCTGTGCACTTCTATACCTGCTCTAAAGTCTTGGCTATTGTGACCCTTAGACCTCTGTGCTGCTTTATCATCAGTTTTATCCCCCTTATCGTGTATGTTCTGACCCTATGTTTTTTTTGGTTTTTTTTTTGTTTGTTTTTTTAAGTAAAATCACATCTGTTTTTTATCTGCCCAGTCTCCTCTGGCCTCGCCAGGTAACTCTATAACCTAGCACTTTCTTGCATAGAGTTGACAGATGGCCATTTTTATATCACCTGCAAATTTTGTAATTTGACATACAGTGCCTTCCTCAAGATTGTTTATAAACATATTTAACCACTGTGGTTCCAGCACTGATTCCCAGGACATCCCACACTGGTCACTTGTCTCCAACCCAACAAACTGCCATTTTACTGCTAACTTCTCTACTCTGTTGCTTAATCGGTTTCATATCCATTTCAGTATACCTATGCTGTGATTCTTAATCTTGTGTACCAGCCACTTGTGTGTCACTGTGTCAAATGCTTTACTAGATTGCACGTATACAACATTTCATGCTTATGTTTCCAAATGGCTAGTGACCTCCTCAAAGAAATCAATCAGGCTGGTCTGACAAGCCCTCGCGGCACAAAACCCAGGCCGATTCTCTTGTATTTTTTTCAGATGCAAATTGATTATGCCTTTAATAATTGTCTCCATAACTTTACCTGGGATCAAGATCAGCCTGACAGATCTATAATGCTCAGCTTCTCCCTTCACCCCTTTCCTAAACAGAGGGGTCACAGTTGTCTATCTAATATTCGATCTAGCACCTCCCCCATTCTCAGAATGTCTGCAAACACTGTATAGTGTATAGTGACCCCCTTGTTACACACAGTAATCCATCGTAGACAAAATGTGTTGTACCATAGTTCAAAGTTCATGGAACGCAGTAATACTGTACTATGGTACAACAACATCTTGGCTGGTTTTGAGAGCGCACGAGCCAGCAGTTTAACTAAAGGAAAAACCGCGGCACGCACATCTCAGAATTAGTACAGTAAATTTTCTGACAGGATGTCAGTGGCATTTTTTTTTTTCCCCAGAAGTGGCAGAGGGGTGCATTAAATTCAAAATCAATTAAGTTTTTTTATTTTACTGTTTTTGTCGCGGAACTTGTGGAGTCACTATGCACTATAAAAATATACTGGCTCGGCAAATTGTGCCCAACCAGCCTGAGCTACGACCTCGGGATTCTGATTCTGTCTCTCGAGGTCTAACAGAATCAGAACCCCCTCAGTGGCAGCACAGGCTGGTTGCACATAGTTGCCCAGCCAGTATTCTCGATATCTCTGTTAGCAGTGCTTCTAGCTCTCACTAAAGTTTACTTAACAAAAAAAGAAGAAAAAAGTAGTGCTTCTAGCTCATCTGTCAGTCCATTCAGTACCCTTTGATGTAGTGGTATCTGTGCTGAATTTTTCTTTAGGTGCTTCACTAGCAACTCCAGAATTATTACTGCATCCATGCCTACCTCTCCTCTCCACTAGACAAGCATTTGTCAATGCCGAATGTTTGCTTGCTGGCATTGGCAATGGTAGTGTAGAAGTTACAGAGCTGCGTAATAGGAATGGCAGTGAAGTATTGAACTGAAGCCAATCCCACCACCACCCTGCAGAGAGTGACAGGCATTGGGGTGTGCCTTTGGGTCGTCAGGCATAACGGCCACGCCATTTCACCACACCCCACCCTGCAGACACTGACAAGTGTCACGGTGTTCCTTGGGGTCTTTGGCCCTTATCCTCCCATTCCATTAGGAAATACGGTGAGATGGGGTGCGATATAGGAGAATGGGGTGAACTTTGGGGCGAAGAGTCCAAGGCATACCGATGCCTCTCACTGGCTGCAGGGTGTGGAATGGTATGAGCATTACAGGCAAGAATCCCAAGTCACACCCTGATGCCTGTCATTTCTCTACAGGGTTGGGCGTTATGGTTGGAAACCCTAATACCTCAGGCATTCGTTGGTATTTTCCTCCAAATGTTCAACATGGTTTTTGTGACCCCACCTCATGAACAGGGAATATCAGTTTGTTAGCGAAGCTGCTTATGCACAGTGACTACGGCATTTAGCACCACAGGTGCAAAACATTCGAACAGGATGTAAAAATGACAGCTGTACTGTTCATGGGGAGGTGTAAAAAATGGCAATGTTGCAAATCTGCAGTAAAAATATTTAAAAAAATGGTGAAGTCACGAGCGTACATAGAAACTGTGCAACGCACACCCATAATATAATTAAGTTGAGGATTTTTTTACAGCAGATTGTCAACTCAGGCATTTTGGAGCCTCCGATCATGAACAGTGTCACTGTGATTTTCTTTATCTGTCCCGAACAATGATTTCCCACAGCGACCACACATCTCTGCGCTGAAAGTGTGAAAACACACTTCGGCCATGTTGTGAAAAATGACAGCTGTACTGTAAATAAGGAAGTGTGGAAAAATGCCACTGGTGAAAATCTGGACTTAAAATATTACAAAGTCATGAACTTACAAGGGTGCGTGGAAACTGCACAATGCTCACTCGTAACACAGTCATTTTATGGACTTTTGTCACCAAATTTTCAACATAGCCATTTTAAGACCTCTGCTCATGAACAGTGTAACTGTGATTTTCTTAATCTGTCCCAAACACTGCTTTAGCACACCAACAGCACCATTCGCGCTACGTATGAAAACACATTTTAGTGACATATGAAAAATGGCAGCTGTACTGTTCATAAGGAAGTGTGTAAAATGGCAATGTGTTGAAAATCTGGGTGAAAATATTGAAAATTAGTGAACTTACGAGCATGTGTAGGAACTGCATAGCACTCGCTAGATAAAACAGTCATTTTTAGGAATTTTTTCACCAAATTTTCAACATAGCCATTCTAAGACCTCTGCTCATGAACAGTGTCACTGTGATTTTCTTAATTTGTCCTGTACATTGATTTCACACACCGACTGCGCCATTGTGCGGAAACACGTTTTGGGTGAGATGTGAAAAATGACAGCTGTACTACTCATAATGAGGTGTGGTAAAATGGCAATGTTGAAAATCTGGGTAAGAAAATATTGAAATTAGCGAACTTACAAGCGTGCATAGGAACTGCGTAGCATGCGCTTGTAAAACAGTCGTTTTGGAATTTTCACAAATTTCAAAATAGGCTCTTGAGCCCACCTTATGAACACTGGCAGTGTCGTTCATTAATCGGTCGAAAAGTGATTTCGCGTAGTGACTACGAAATCACCCTTGGGCCCAAATAGCATGGAGTGACAGCATTCATGAGAAGGGGTCCCAAAACCCCATGTTGAAAATTTGGTGCAAAATTCCAAAATGCCTGAGATATGCAACAAAGTTGAAAAACCCCATCTATCCCATTATACAGCTTACCGGCATTTCCTCAGTTCGCGGTCGGCTTTGAAGAGTGCAGGCGTGTTCGGTCCACCGAAGATCGCCGTGCCAAGCTCGGAGGTAAGGTGGGGTGAGGGGGGGTGTGGGAGGCAGAGTGCGAGTGGGTGGAGGTGCGGGTTGTGGGGGGCAGGAAGATCATGCGGGGACCGCTTTTTTCTTACAGGTATTTAAAAAAAAAAGATGACGCGGATGTTTGCCATGCTGGGGTGGGCTCCCAGCATTGCAGAAGGACAGCTGGAGGCGTGGAGCCGACAGGGGATTGGGCACCCTGTCGGGCCATGACCCCCAGCGTGGCACCTTGTACTGGGAGACAGTGAAGCCGGCGTGGGATTGGGCACCCCGTCGGCTATACCGATTGAGTTGCCACGCTGGGATGGGCACCCAGTGTGGCATTTGGAACGCTTTTGGGGATGAGCACAGCCGACGGGGATTGGGCACCCCGCCGCTATCGAAAGGTGGGGGGAGCACGCAGCAGCGTATGCGGTGTGTGTAGGGTAGCTTGTGCATGAGCAGGCGATATCTTATCGCTGCTCACTGAAGCGTAGCTCCCCCTTTCAACTGTATGCCACTGCATTTTGGAGCTTGTCATAGACAGCTCCAGCATGCATTGGCGGACAGGGTCCGCGCCTGCCAACACACTGACTGAACTGGAAGAAGGGGTGACACACCTCCGAAATCTCGGATGATGGCACTATGTTTCTTGCACATGCGTGCAAGCAAACATAAAAATGCCTTTCTCATCCCTGGCATTCCCCCACTGCCTCTTGTGTTATTACATCACCCCAATCCCACTGAGGCAAAGTACTCATTCAGCTTCAAATTCCCTACTATCTAAATCCCGATCAATCAGCAAATAAGGATGTTTCAACGAGAGGATGTCAGGGTGTTTTGGACTAAAGAGTCCATCATCAGGTCAATACAAGGCACAGCTACCGTAAGTGTGTGCTCATGTATATAGCTTTGCCTTTGAGTGGATGACTGGGCTCTTTAGCTCAAAATGTCAGTACATTTCACTAACTCACCTTTGTAGTATAGGGTTACCCTTGTTGTGCATGGATTTCCAACCAAAGTAACGGAATGCTACTGTATGCTTCTTTGGTGCAACAGCTTTTTAATTAGGACAGAAACTTGTACCACCTGCCATTTCTTTGTAACATTCTTTCATTGTCCGTATCAGTCTACACAGCAACCACCCCGTCCCCCAAACAGAATATTTCCTGGTTTTATTTATTGTTTATCAAAAAAAAAAAAAAAAAAAACACACTCCCCACACCCAGCTTTTAAAAACTCATCCAGTGCCAGTAACAGTATTCTGTTTAAAAAAATATTGGCAAAGAAAGAACGGTATTACTGGCACTGGGTGGGTTTCTAACAGCTGGGTGCAATTCGAATGTGTTCATCTCAGGGTTCTGGTGACATAAAGAACCTCCTGAGCTTGGCTCTTGAGGGAACTACAATACCATCAGAACCCTTCAATGGAAACACAGCGTTGCTGTGCACGGTTGCCAGTGCAGTATTCCCTGTATTACTAATTATAGTCACATTTTTGACCAAACTCTCTGACAACACAGTCATAGCACAAGAAATAATATTTTTCAAGACATTGAAATATTAGATAAACAACAATTTATTCACATGCATGTACACAAGCCATTTGTTAATTCACTCACAGGGTTACATGCAGAGGTCAGAGCTTGTGACAGTTCCAAAATAAATACCTTTTACCATACAGTGCACAACACTTTAATCCATCAACTGGCCCTCCTGATGATGCCTAAAACACTGGTTATCCGTCAGTCAGTCTCACACTTATCACTCTATCACTCTTCCAGCTGTGTCCTAGTTGAAGCAGGTCCACTGAGGAAGGTTAACACTACTGTGCTGAATATTTTAACTCACCTTACCTGACTAAACATGTGCAATGCCCATCTGCTCTAAATTATGCATCTCTAAGAAGTCTTACTAAACAAACTGAAAACATATATTCCCCATATGACACAAGCATTGTTAGACATGCAGGTTCAGACTATACCCACCATTTTAATTATACTATATTTGACTGCTTTGTTAACACTTTTGGTCACAGTCACAAACACCTTCTGGATACTACTATGGGGTTTCAAAGGTTACAAAAATAAACACCAAAAAGTAGTCAAAACGTCCTTCTAGCTACTGAATGGCTAATGGTCATTTCATGAACTTGTCCAGAGCATTCTTTTTCTACTCACCTCGGATGATACTGAAAAGTTCCTCAATCCTCATGCTGGCATAGATTCGGTAGAAAAAACGCTGAACATGGCACTGCCACTGTTTCAGGGAACTGCTGGCTTCAGAAGAGGATGACGCTTTTTCTCCACTTCGAAGATATACTTTACTCAGCCAGCCAATCACCTTCTCGATCCACTAATAAAGAAAGAGAGCAGAAGTTGACTACAGTGAAAAGAATAATTAGAATGAAGGGTGGGGTCTCCTTAATTTAAAGCAAAGAGTTCCTCTTGGAGGGAAGCCCTTATCCTCAAGAAAAAGGCTTGGAGCACAGAATCCTCTGTGTAGGCTAAGGAAAAGGCTTAGAACAGCAAGACCTGTTTGGACTGAGTATAGGACTTGGAATACAGAATTTCCATTAGCTAAGGACAGAGCTAGAGTCGGACAGACTTCTTTGTCCTACCGGCAAAGCTTGGGTCACAGAGACCACTTTAAGCCCAGGACTGGGCTTGGAGCAGAAAGGCTTCCTTGAGCGAAGGACAGGGCTTGCAATGGTGGAAACTCCGTAAGTTATGGGCAGGTTTTGGAAAAGAAAGACCTGACTGGGCTAAAGGCAAGTACTGGAATAGAGTGAGACCTCCTTAGGTAAAAGACAGGGTCTGGAATGGAAGACCATCCTTTGGCAAAGGAAAGGGCTTGGAATAGGGAGATCTCCCTGGGATAAGGACAGGTCTTGGAATAGAGAGACATCCTTGGGATAAGGACAAGCTTGGAATGGAGGAACCTCCTTAGCCTAAAAATGAGTCAGATCTCCTTGGGCTAAAGACAGGGCCTGGAATGGCAGAACCTCCCTGGGCAAAGGAGAGGGCTTGGAACAGGAAGGCCTCCCTGGGCTATGGACAGGTCTTTGAATTGAGAGAAATGCTTGGGTTAAGGACAGGGCTTGGAATGGAGGAACCTCCATGAGTGAAGGATAGGTCTAAGAATGAAGGGACCTCCTCAGACTCAAGGACAGGGCTTGGAAATGAAATACCTCCTTGGGCAAAAGGACAAAGCTTGGAACACAGAGAACTCTCTGAGTGAAGGACAAGTATTGGAATAGGGAGAATTCCTTGTGCTAAGGACAGGCCTTATAACTGAGAGACCTCTTTGGGCTAAGGGTAAGTCTTGAAATAAAAGAACCTCATTGGGCCAAGAACAGGTCTTGGAATAAAAAGACAAAAAGACATTCTTGGGCTAAGGAGAGCACCTGCAATGAAGGTACCACCTTAGGCTTAAACAGGTCTTGGAATGAGAGACCTATTTGGGTTAAGGACAGTGCTTAAAATGGAAGAACCTCCTTGGGCTAAGGACAGGTCTTGGAATAAAGATACCTCCTTAGGCTTAGGACAGGATTTGGAATAGAGAGACCTCCCTGGGTAAAGGAAAGGTCTTGGAACAGAGGTACCTCCTTGGGCTAAGGGCAGCACTTGGAATGATGAGACTTTAAGGGACTAACAGGGCTTGGACTGGAGGGCTCTCCTTGGAGTGAGGACAGGTCCTAGAATGGAGAAACCTCCTCTGGAGGGACCTCCTCAGGTCAAATGACAGAGTTTGGAAAGAAGACACCTCCTTGGACTTAGGACAAGGTTCAGAATGAAGAGACCTCCTCAAGCTAAGGTCAAGCCTCGGTATGAAGAGATCTAGTTGCAAAATCTCTGACGTGTGGCTGATACCATGTTTATTGAATGATTTGTTCTTACTGACATACGTTGGTACCTGAAAGTATTTTTTTTGCTCCTCTTGAGTACCCCCGACCGGCCATTCCTTTGGTCCTCCTTAAGTGCATCCTGCCACCAACTCCACCCCCGCTGCCATCCACTGCCCCCATATTGGTAGCTCCCTGGGAAACCCAAAGTGTCCCTTCATCAGACGGGTCCCCTCTTTACAAGGGAGAAGGTGCCAGTGAGAGCATCTTCCTGACCCGGGTGCTGTGGGGGTCGGTCCGGGGGATCTGAGGCTTTGTGGCGATGGGGACTGGCAGTCGTCATCCGGCCAATCTGGGGGGCAATTTCCCACTTTCTGGCCCTCCCACTTCACCCTGATTGGGCCTACATGGGGACGGCAATCTGAGGTGGGGACATGCGGGAACGTGTCAAGGCTTCACACTCCTTGCATGTCACCCAATCCACCTCCAGGTGTTGAAGCCCTGCCCCGCTCCACCCAGGAGGGAAGTACCCAATGGACACTCTGGATCCCCTCCCTGCCAATCTCTGCTCCTGACACCCGGGTTCGGGACACAAACCTGGGTCACCAGCATGCCAAGCAAACCCCTTTGCACGGAGCCGGCTCTGCAAGTATTTCACTTGCTGTAAATGATTAAATATAATGATGGTTTTGTTTTAGTGGAATACCAGTAAAAATACATTTAAAAAAACATTCTGACCTACTGAGAGGCTATGCTGTGGAACTCACCAAAGTTAGAAATTAGGCAGGACAAAAGTGTCCACATCCACCTGCATATGGATAAAATCCACCACCACTTTAAAGGGAAATATCCCTCTACCTGGGGTTTCTACCAATGAGCACTTCCATTAGACCAGTGTTATTTCATTTTAAACATACCTACATGTGGCGATCTTGCAACCCTCTCTCTGCCATAACAGATAAAAATGCTGCTTGTACGGCACCCTAGAACCTCCAAGGCTGATGTTATTGAGATGATCAGCTGTGAGAGATTCAATTTCCAAGTAGGCATATGGGAGCTTTGTAGTGCTCCAACACACCGACTGTTGGTTCAGCGCAGCTCACAAGGCTACATACAGGCAGCACTAACTATACTTACGTAGCCTGTATTTAGTCTGAGCAGGAGTAGTGTTAGGACATTACAAAGCTACAGGACACTTCCACTCAACTGAATCTGCCATGGCTGATTCCACTGGTGAGATCCGCTGGAGGTGGGGGGGGGGTCAGGGAATCCACACAAGTGTTGACTGTGATATTATGGCAAGGAGGAGGGGTTGCAGTATCAGCAAACAGAAGAACCCCATTCTCAGTAACAAAGGGAGGTAGGGCAAAAAATAGGAGTAGGACTTCTGGTGACATAAATCTCAAGATGGAAGCTTGAGGACCGAGGCAGCGATCTCCATCACTGACAAAGCTCCGAAAATACGCTTGAAATAAATGTCAATTTAGTGATCAGACAGCTGGGGATGCTTTGAATGTCAGATGGATCATCACTGAACCAGGAACTTGGGCTCAAAGTGGGAGGATGGTGCAGGATTCGGAGCGGGTGGCTCCAAAAGCAAATACTCCCCGGCTTCGGTAGCCTCCTCTTGCTATCACCAAAAAAAGGATCTGGTCTCGTAATAGGTAAGGGATTGATAAGGCAGACTGAGTGGGCCAAGAAGTCCTTATCTGCCAACAACTTCTATGTATCTATGGAGAACAAACAAACAAAAAAAAAAATAACTCCCCACCAACAGAGCATCTACATACGAAGATGGAGCCAATGTAAGTCAAAATGTGGAATTTTTGGAAGGAAATCTGAAACCACACAACAGCACTCAGAACCAATACAAGTCGGGCGTGACTTGAAAAAGAGCTGTGCCCAGTTCACCTCCTGGTTATAAACAAAAAATGAAAAATGAAATGAAATAAGCTGGAAAAGCAAATGGAAGACCACAAGGCCCAGCTTGCCAGCACAGATTGGCATATGGATCAGGCAGAAGTGGTTATCCTGCAGCTCCATTCAGCAGTTACAACACTGGAGGACAAGCTTACAACAGACAATAATTTGAGGTTCCATGCCTTCCCGGAGGGCAAGGAGGGGGAGGACCGAATTGGCTTTCTGCAGATATTTATGACACTGGACCTCCAGCTCCCTCCAGAATGGACTCTAGAGGTACAGTGGACTCACTGGGCACTGGGGCCTAAACCCTCGGCCCTCAGAGGACCAGTCCTGCTTGATTACAGCTAAATTCTTGTGGTAGAATGACAAATAGGACATCCTTTCAAGCACGTGGAAGGCAAAAGAGATTCATTATCAAAATGTTTGTATCTACAGAGATAATGATTATCCGACCTCCATATAAGCCAAATGTAAAGCATATCTTCCTTGTATGAGAGCTCTCAAGATGGAGAATGTGAAATTCTTCATCTCTTACACTGCCAAGCTGGTGGTGCATTTTCAGGAGGGTATACTTTGGCAGTGCAGGCAGCAGAGGACTTTTGGACCCGAGGGAATTCATGTGACGGCTGCCCCAACCCTTCTACATCACAGACACTGGCAGTCAAAATCATCCAGCAGGCATAGAAGAAAGTGGATAGGAGACACCACCAATCTGCCACCACAATGCAGGACATAATTCAGCATCTTAAGGTGACAATGATGCACAAGTCACCTCCCAAGTGAAACAGTGATACCCTTACTTGGTGTAGACCCTACACAAAGGTGAAGACAGGTGAGCCCATTTGGTTTTTTTCTCCCTCTGGACTCCCGCTCCTCAGGTGTTTTCGGGGTTCCCAGCCTAGCTAGCAGCTTGGTTAATTGGTAAGCGTCTCTCAAAGAATGGACCCTATAGCTGCAGGTTACTGTTGCCCCACCAGGATTTTGGGCCTCTTGGCTGTGGCAGGATCCTGGGATCGAGAGATAGGTCCTATACCACCCCCTACTGTTTTCCCCTGGCCATGCCACAAAAGTGGAGCCTTGGGCTTAGTGGTCTGTGGGCTGCTGGGGGAGACTCTCCAATTGTTTAAACCTACCTGTTGTGAATTCCCTGGAGAGAGATCCCCATCCCCACCTGCTGCAACTCCTGGTAGGAGTTGGGGGTGGATGCTGCCCCCTCCTTGGGCGAGAATCCACAGCCTCTTCCTTTAGTATACAGCTAGAATGCAAGATCCTGGCCCGTCAATGGAACATTAACCCAGAGCAAGCGTGGACATGACAGGGGATGAATGGTGACTGGTAGACACTATTCTTGGCTGCTGGGGAGTGGAGGGGTGGTCCTGTGCATCTAGGGTCTAGGAGCTGGGTACGAGTGAGGGGCATTGGGAGGACCGGTGGGGTAGGGGTGGAGGTGGGCTACACTGGCATGACCTATGTGCGATGTGAGTATGGGATGGCTGCACTAGCACTAGAGAATGTATGGGGAAATAGACTCTTCACTCGAGAAACCGTATATCAAGTGCGACAAGGCACAGAGACCTACCTATTATTCAGCTTGCTTGGCCAACTTTTATATGGACTATACAGCATGGAGACCCTGGAGACGGCATTATTTCTACAGGCCTCCTTCCATACTTTCAGGTACTATGCTCCTTTTGTAGGAGTCCTCATGGCTGTCCGGCCAGCATAGCAGAAGAGTTACTGCTTGCTATCCAGACGACCTGGGTTCATGCCCCGAATCCGGGACATATGGTGCCAACCGGTGAGGTGGTGTCAGACATCCCTTGGATGCCTCCTGACTTAGGGAGGGAGAGCACCTCCTTCTATAGCATGACCACCTGCCCCCTGGTTGCCCAGGGGAGGGGGATGTCACAGGGGCAGTGATAAGTGGTTCATCTGGGGTGACCTCATGCTGGCATGCACCCACTCGCCTGGTAAGTGATGCAGAGGTGTCACCCACCAAGAGTGGGGCCAGCAGGGGAGCACTGAAGGTAGGGTGGGCTTACCCACCCTTCCGACGGCCCTGATAGGCTCTCGTCGGGTCACCTCTCAGGATCAGGCCCTGGGTTGGGATAAGGGGAGGGCTTAGCAGGGAACAAAAATATCCCCAGCAGTGCCAAGCAGATGAAGCAACCTCACCCCTCATGCCACAGCAGGGTCACTTTGACTCTTCCCACACTTCACCAGCTCTTCCTCACAGGCCCCGACCATCGAGTGAACTGTACTCCTTCTGGTTTGTGGGAACCACGGGGTCTCGCCACGAGGGATAAGTCATGGGTTATGGTTGGGGTATCGGGGAGTCTGACAAGCAAAGATCAGTGGTACGTTGGACCACCAAAGGACTCCTGCAGCATGTATATGGGCTTAGGTAGGTGGAAGGAGGCTCCGGTAGCTGGCGGCAAAACAGGGGACAAAAATTAAAAACCAAAAAAAAATAAAAAAAAGAAGAAGAGACCCTCGTGAACTGCCCTGGTTGCTATGGAAACACTCTCTTCCCCGTCTATTTTGAAATGCCTGTCTGGTGAGGCCTAGCCAGTTCATTTGCAGAGAAGGTTGGTGGGCTCTGCCTTAGCTTTAAGGGATGCTGATTCAATAGTTGTTTTGTTGCAAGCCTTTTGGCCCAACTGGCTAGTTATCATGTGTGTCATGGTTTGGACATTTATACTGGACTCCAACTATACTGCATTATAATAACTGGGGAGCATTTCTCCCACTGGGAAACCCAGTTATAATTCGCCATTATAACCCACAGGTTATAACGGTGAACACGCGCTAGGTTTCCCCTCTCTGCATGCCTGTGCAAACCTCCACTACTCCCTTTCTCAGCGCCTTCTACTTCACCACCAGCAGTACTCTTGGCAGTAATTAAATAAAAATTAAAAAAAACTCGCCTCTCACCAGTAACCTTCATCAATCCTTCCTTAAACAGGTAGCGCCTTGAGTAAACCTTTAAAAAAAAAAAAGAAAAAAAAAAAGGAAAGTTTTCAGCAGCTAAGTGACGATGGACCGTGCTGTATGCCAACCTGACCGCCGCTAAACACCAATGTATTTTTATTTGATATAATTGTTGTAGTGAGAAACGCTCCCCGGCAATTATATAGAATAAAACATGGGGTGATGTGTTTAACTTGAGATTTTACACACATTCCTTGGTGTTGGATGCTTAAAAAATCTCCCTCGAGCTTCACTCTCGAGGTTTATGTAGCATCCAACACCTTGGGGTGTGTGTAAAATCTCGTTAAACACACCACCCCATGCATATATGTGTAATGATTCTACAGTTTTCCAATAACCGTCTTTTGCCTATCCAGAGACAATCTTGTGATTGTGGATTTGGTGGGGCAGATGGACATCCCTCTGCCAGCCTCATGAGGTCAGTATCCACCTCCCTCTACACCCAAATAGTTCTTGAACTCTCGGGAGACCCCCCCCCCCTTGGGACTGCTCTCTGCCATGGAGATTCTCTGCTGGTATAGCTGTTGGTATAGGACTTATTTATGACTTTGGTAACCGGGTAGGTGTGCTGATCCCAGGGACCATTTTCAGGCACGACCCAGGCCACATGCTGTGGCACAGGAACTTATGTAATAAACAGCAAAGCATGGAACAGTTGACAAAAACAAAACAAAACAAAAAACAAGATAAAGGTTACAATAGTGCATGGGAATAGCAAATAGAAGAGCAACAAAAAATACAGGATTCCATAAACCATACGTAAGATTAGGCATTACAATAAGTAAGGGTATACATAAACGTACAGTTCTATCAGCAGCAGTTACAATAGAAGACAAACAAGAGAGTCTAAATATAAGTAGAAAGAGGGATAAAGGCATTGAAAAGTATAGGGAAGGGGTGGGGCAGAGGGATGGGAGGCAGGATTAACATACACATTCCCTGGTAGGGTACAGTCGAGAAAATGAGTGACCTACCCATGGAAGCAGTGGCAGCAGAAAGTCGTCAGGAGCCAGTCTTTGAGGCGCGTTTCCTACTGGCAGTGGGTGTCGAGGGAGCACAACTTGGCAGGCAGTTTATTCCACAGTGTAGAGGCTGTCACAGACAAGGCTCTGCCACTCATGTTGGTAGATACCCTGGGGAGGATGCTGTTTGAGTGGAAGCTACAGTGTGAGGTCCGTAGAGCAAGGAAGGGTGCAAGGGAGATACCTGGCCAATACGGATGGCGGAATCCACCATGCAGCACAGGGCTAGGTCGAAACAGCCTTGCAGCAAGAGACATCCTAGTGAGTTGTAGAGGACAGAGTGGTGTGTGGTAATAGGGGCCAGCAAGGCGAAACGACAGGCACTGTTATAGACAGAGGAGAGCTTGGCCATGAGGTTGGGGGATGTCCTGGCATAGATAGGGGATTAGTAGTCCAGGATAGGGAGTAGATTTCCCTGTACGATGGCGAGTCAGGCTTCCAGAGAGAAGTCTTGCTGGAATCTGTAGGCAGCACCTAATTTTTGGTGAAACCTTTGAACTAGTGAATAGATGTGTTCGGAAAAGGAGAGGGAGGAGTCGAGTATAACTCCTAGGTATTTGAAAGTACACATGCCTTCAAGGGCTTGGCCATCAGGGGACATGATATTGAGGGGGGGGGTGGGTTTTGTATTTAGCTAGGAAGGGCTTTGATCCGAACAGCATATATTTTGAGTTTTTGGCATTAACCAGGAGTTTTTTTGTGAACCAGTTATGGGCAGCAGCATAGTTTCGGGAGAGAACTGAGGAAATATTGTCTGGGGATTTATCACTGTGGAAGAGCACGAGGTCATCAGCATAGCGAGAGTGACAACTGAGACAGTCTGTGGGGAGGGAGTTTATAAATAAAGAGACTGGCAGGGGGCCCAGTATGGAGCCCTGGGGGACACCTGTAGAGATGGGCAGGGTGGGGGAGCAGGCAGGGCCAATACACACAAATTGGGAGTGGGCAGTGAGCTAGCTCTTGAACCAGGTAGTAACCTCTTGAGAGCAGCCACGGCTACGTAGTTTGGAGAGGAGAAGGGCATGGTTTACCATGCCAAATGCCTTGGAGAGGTCAACGAAGACTGCTCCAGTGGCATTACCATGGTCCATATTAATGAGGATGTGGTTGGTCAGAACAGTGAGGGCAGAGGCAGTGGAGTGTTTTTTTCAAAAGCCATGCTGTTGGCTGCACAGGAGGGTGTGTTTACCTATGGAGTCAGCAAGTTGATGGTGGGCAGCATTCTCGAGTAGTTTACTTAAGTGGGGGAAGATGGAGATCAGATGATAGTTGCCCGTAGGGAGAGGGTTCCCAGCTTTAAAAATGGGAATCACCTTTGCAGTCTTCCAGGGGTCAGGCATTAAGGAGGAGGAGGAGGAGGCAAGGGCGAGATTAAAGATACAAGTGAGTGATTCAATGACGGCTGGTGAGATGAGCCTAAGGAAGACTGGGGATAGACCATCAGCACCAGGGGATCTGTGGTTTAGAAGGCTTTTGAGGAGCTTAGCTGTGTCAGCTCTCGAAAGAGATTTGAAGAAGAAAGTGGGAATCTGGAGTTGGGTGGTCGGCCCATCGGGGGCAGGCGGGGAGGTTGGATGGTGGACCAAGTTATTTGGTTGGCCCTTGGAGTTTACTTAGATACATGTATAGGTCGGAGAACTTGTCGTTAAAAGCCCTAGCCACTTCCAGAGGATCCATAATAAGACCATTTGGGGAATTCAGTTGCAGGGCAGCCTTGTTGGAGAGGGGGTTAAGTAGGGAGCCGCTGGATGCCCTGAATTTCCTAGGGTCTCCAAGGTTAGCCTGTTGGAGATTGTGGAAGTGGGTCTACTTGAGGGATTTCGCCAGATGTTTGCATAGATTCCTCTGGTGCCTGTAGGCATCCCACAGGGCGGGGAAGGGGGATGCTTTTTATGTGGACCAAGCACGATCCACATCTTTTCTTTTTTTTTTTTTTAATTATATTTTATTGCTTTTGTAATAAAACAATATTTTATAACCATCTCGTGCAAGAGATCACATACAGGTACAGATGATGCATTCAATGTAGCAGCATACTAAAAGTAGTCGCGCTCTTATTTTAGGATTGGGGTTAAATCATAGCTTGAGTCCAAGATTACTGTCCAAAATAAGCTGTACCCTACAGGACTATGGGTGGTCAAAGTCGAGATTAAAAGCAAAACCAAACCTATTTTAACTTCAACAGCCTGTGTTGATGTGACCCCCTCTTAAAAATGTTAAACCCATTACATTTGTAGTACTGGAGCAGGGGAAGATGGATCCCAAGGTGACCATGTGGAACCTCTGGTATTTCACGGAGAGGTTTAGCTGGCTGAGGTCCAAAATGGGACGAAGGTCTCCCGTCTTCTTCGGAACTAGGAATAAGCAAGAGTAGAAATCTTTCCCCCTCTGGGCCAATGGGACCCTTTGAATAGCTCTTTTGTCTAGGAGCTGTTGGATCTCTCCTTCCAGGAGGAGATTGTGGTGCGGTGGACAATGAGACAATGGGGGGAGAGGGTTGTCCGGTGGGATAGAGGTGAATTCTATCGAATATCCTATCCGAATGGTATCCAGTACCCATTGGTCGGTGGTGATCCTGGACCACTTGAGTGGGTAAAGCGCAAACTGCCCTCCTAGTTGCTCGTGCTGCCTGTCCCCGAGAGGAGGAGAGCAGCAATGGGAGTCAGGTAGAAGGGGTTGGAGGGGGCGAGGCCCTGGGAGCTTTAGGTTGCTTAGGGCCCTGGGAACCTTGAGGGGTAGGGTTTCACCATCTCTGAAATCCCTTTCCCTGGGATTGCTTGCCGGTATATCCTTGATTCTGACGCTGATGAAAAGGACATCAGCGAGTAGTCTGAGGTTGGGACTTGTACATCCGATGTACGTACACCACCGCTCTCCCAGATTCCTGCAGTTGCTTCACCATCTGCTCCACCTCCGGGACGAAAAGCACCGGGCCCTGAAAAGGGGAATCCAGGATAGAGTCCTGAAGATCTTGCTGGAAACCAATAAGTCTGAGCCAGGACTGTCGTCTCATACATATGCCTGATGCCGCGGCCCTGGAGGCCATATCCACAGCATCATAAGAACACAGGAGGGCATGCTTGTCTACATCCAGGCCCGACTGGGCGCAGGCCAAAATCTCCTGTTTGGAGTCAGAGTCAGGGAGAGTCTCTACCAGGTTCATGGTCTTGCTCCACAGGGATTGTTGGTAGGAAATCATATGGGCCATGAAGTTCAGTGACCTGATGGACACAGTAGCTGAGGAAAAACACTTCCATCCCCAGCTGTCTAGTTTCTTGGAGACGGGGTCTGGGGGCTGGGAGCTTAAATGCTTAGGTTGGACCCCCCTTCCGTGGGCAGCCGTAAGGACTAAGGAATTAGTCTTAGGTTGTTCTGCCAGGAATGGTTCCGATTTGGGAGGTTTGTAGAGTCCATCTGCCTTCCTCGGAACTGCCGGAATAGACGACGGTGTCCGCCAAGTAAGGTGAGCGACGTCCTGGAAAGGTTCTACGAATGGAGGGATGACCAAGTGTTTGTTTCCTTTTCTACTAGGAACTTAGCCAGGCGTTCGCCTCCGGGTCTAAGGTCTCGGTATCCTATTCTGAGATTGTCTGAATGTGCCTCATTATGTTGAGGAAACAAGGATCATCCGGAGGGGACCATGGAGAGTCCCTGGGTCCAGGAGAGGGAGGTAAAAACCTGTCCTCTGAGTCAGAGTCTTCGCCTGCCTCGTCTGAAGTGGACGTATGTGGGGGTGACAAAGGAGACGGAGAAGGAGACTGTGCCTTTCGTTTTCCCTTTGGACGTGGAGTTGGGTGCTCATCTGGTTGGCCCTTGTCTGGGGTGGTAGGAGGAGGACCCACAGGTGGTGGAGTGGGGACCTTGTCTGAAGGTCGGTAAAGAAGGTCCCCTTTGACCGTAATCCACCAGGTTGTGAATAAGTTTCCTATATCCGCCACTGGGACGACCGCTGGAGCTAGCGTCGGGTCATTGGGAATGGGTGCCTGAGGATCAGGCACTTCTATAGGATTGGCAGGCGTCAGGTCCGGCAGGCCGTCGTCCAAAGGCCGGCGTCCGGTGTCCTGAGGAGTGTCAGCTGGCATCTGGTCTGTAGGCTTAGAAGCAGATGGCTGAGCCTCGTCCAGCGACCGCCCCATGTCTGGCTTCAGGGAGCGGGTCATTGGGGTAGGCGAGCAGCTAGGTGTGCGGACGTTTGACGGAGGGCAAACCTTAGCCTGGGGGGGAGGAGTCCGAGCCGGACATCCCCCTGCCTACCAGAATGTTCTTCGGAATGTTTCCTCTTCTCTGAGGAGCTGGGCCTGTCCAGAACCCTAGTCAGACCTTCCTGGGTCGACCCTGTGGATTTATGAGGTCAATGAGCCAGGGAGGAAGAGTGATGTCCCGCTTGTACCGACTCCCGGTGATGACCCTGAGGAATGGGGGAAGTGGACTTAGAAGAGCGGGAAGATTCAGCTGCTGGGACTGAACCCAATCTTTTAGATGAAGAGGAAGACGATGCCTGTTTGGCTGGCGACGGATGGCGGGATTCAGACCTGGCCCGATCTTTCTCCTTATGATGCTTCCCCCTGAGGCCTTATCTTTGGGAGGGGATTCTCTAGCAGGAGAGGATGAGCTGGCCCCGGAACCTCGCTGCATGGCCGCAAGCTTGTTCTCAAGGAGGAAGGTCTTCAAGGTGTGAGCTCTCCTGGCATGCATCTTCTGGTTAAACTTCTGGCAGTGGCTGCAGGAGTCAGGCTGGTGTTCTGGGCCTAGGCAGATGAGGCAGGCCACGTGGCCATCTTTTGCCGGAGTCTGCTTCCCGCAGGCACACTTAGATATTCGCCGGGGTGGAGAAGGTGACGACATAAACGAGGTGAAAAGAAGAATACTACTTAAAAAATAAAGAAAAACGACTTATCTGATGTTGGAGCTGTTGACTGCAGAGAGAGGCATTTGTGGAGCCAAACTATGCAGGTCGATGGCGAGAAAAGAACTGGGGTGGCGCCAGGGGACCACCCCCTTTATACCACGCAGGACGTCAGGCGGAGCCGATGTCGGGGGCGGTCCCCTGCCTCAGACTGCTAGCTACAAGTTTTCTGTGGGGTCCTGATGCCTGCCGGCTTCAGTCCTAATGGTACTACCTGCTACAAGTGCTCCACCCTCGAAGACAGATCTATAGACATCACAAAACCCGCATTTAGCAAACAAACCTGTAGGCAGTACTAAATAAATCACAATTAGAAATAGGTCTTAAGTCAGGTCACATCTTCAGATTCAGATGACTCGTGAACTGGGGAATGCACAAATTCTCTGCCGATGGCCTCGGTCTTCCTTCCTGCTTCTTCAGGATCCGTAAATTGGAAGGTCTGTCCTCCATATTGTATTCAGAGCCTCACTGGCAACAAAAGTGAGTGTGTAATACCTAAAGATCTTAGCCTGGCCCTCACCCCATCGAATTTCTTTCGTCTAGCCCATGTAGCAAAGGACAGGTCTGGGAATAAGTGGATGGTTTTCCCCAGGAAATTGAGCCGACCTGATCCTCTTGCAGCTTGCTGAATAAGGTCTCAAGTAGTCACACTAGAAGTAACCAACAAGACCATTCGAGGCGAGTCCTGTAAGCCCACTGCCACTCATGGTGATATATGGTAGGTTTTTAAGAAGTGATTTGGAGCCAGGGATTCCTCCAAGTGTGGATTCTACGGCAGCCAGTTGGCTAGGAAATCAAGCAGGCCCTCTCCGTCACAGCTTTCGGGCAGACCCACTATCCTAACGTTTGCTGCCCTTTGTGCACTCTCCACTGTCTCCAAATGATATCTCAATTGGGCATTTTCCTGTGCCATTTTGCTAGAGCCGGGGAGTGCCTTTGTGGTCATGGATTCCGCAGATGCAGCAGCTTGTATAGTGACCTCAACTTTAGCATCTTGCTCTTGAAATCTTGTTAATATTGACTCCACTTTGGAGTCGATTGCCTGCATGGACCTCTGTAGGGCCTTCCAGGGAGGTTCCGACCCGGCAGTGGTTGTGATTGTGGCTCGGTCGGTGGCTGCTGCTCAACAGATGGTAGATTTTTTTGCCCACCTCCTGTGGCTCTATTTGTACACCCCATCACCAAAATTATACAGATGTGATCGGCTCGATACAAGGAATTCAGCTCTAAGTTTAGTTTTCAGGAATTTTTAAATAAAATAGTTTTTAAGGCTAAAACCTCTAGATTAGCAGAGATCTCTCTCAGTACGTCTCGTCGGTAGGCATGCTCCACAGCACCCCCCAATCCCTATCTTTCATAAGGGTAAGGAGGTCTTACGTGACCCAGAGTGAGCAGCCACCTCCGACCCATCTTGTGGTGACCGGGACATGCTGGTCCTGCAGGGTCAAGAGGGTCTGTGTGAGGAGGGTTACTGCCTGTGTCACATCGGAGAGTGAAGAGCAGACCAGTCCAAGGACTGAGCCTCTATGAGGAGATTGGAGTGGTTGGGGCTACTGAAATTGCGAAACGACAAGTATCTAGGAGGGGGACGTTTGAATTTAGATGACCACAGGAGATATGTAGGGGAGTGGTCACTGATGGAGTCTGCCATGGTACCAGCATGTGTGACGTAGACAGCCAGTTCTGAATGCTGTATCATTTTTTTTTTGTAAATATAAAAACGGGTTATGGACTGTCTGTCCTGAGAGATGCTGAAACAGCATGTGGAACTGACACATCAAACCCCCCCAGGGATAAGTTCAAAGGACAGGACATTGTTAAACTGCAGATATCTGGGGTGCAATTATCTTGTCAATTTGCTTTGATCCCAAGAAATAAAATTAGCCATTCATGACGTCCTCAGGGAAATCCTTTGATCTGCACTAGATGTCCTGAGAAAAGGGACACTGGCCAGTGTTATGAATAACCTCCCAGGAAACCAGCTCATTTCATCAAAGAGACCTTTGATGTGTAGATAACCAAGGCCCAGACGGAATTAAGGAGTCAAAAACACTTTTGCTTTGAATACAGTGACTTATATCAAAGAGACTTTTGATGTGTGTGTGTGTGTGTGTGTGTGTGTGAAGCAAAGCACAGACTGGTTCTGACCAGTCAAACATAAGAAGAGGAAATTCATTATGTCATCTCTTATTTTTTTTTTTTTTTTTTTAAATACCTTAGTAGGCCATCTTGGTGTTATAAAATATAGTATTTTATACACCTAGGCGGAGTTTGGTGACCTCAGTGAGAAGGCCGGCTCAGGACTGTTTTTAACATACTGAGAAGCCCTTGACAAACACACTTTCATATTTCTGACTGAGAGGGGAGGAACATCAAAGCGCTGAAAGATTAAGAAGTAAGGACCTTAGGCAAGACTAGTCTGAGTGTTGTTATTTGTAGAAATCTGCACTTTTAAACCTGTTTTAAGACTGTATGTGTGGGAATATTTTGTTCCGTAATATTTTCTGTTTTCCTATTTTAAAGTAAAGATATATATTTTAAACCGGAAACTGCCTGGAGTGCCTTGAGATTTCTTTTTATTTAAATGAAGCTTTTAAAGGTCATAGTTGACACTGTGTATGAACTTATTGTTATACCAAACTGGGAAATGGATATAGTTCTCTAAGGTCTTGCATAGAGTTCTAAGGGTTCATTTTGTAGACCTGGTTAGGTGCCCATAGGCAAAGATATCTGGCCCCCCGAAGACAGAATTATCTGAGCCTGATAATTGGGTACGCTAACAAGAGGTTATCAGTTTGAATCCCTCCAGAACTTGAGACTAAGGTGACTCGAACCCACAAAACAGACAAGAGCATTACTTTGTCCTGTTAACTGTCCACAAATCCTACGCTCAGAGGTTGACACTTTGGGAGTAGAGGGCTGAGCGAATTTGTGACAGCATGTAGTACATAATCATCCCTGTTGGTAATGATCCAGTCCAGAAGGGTTTCAGTGCCTTTACGTGGGTTTTGCCTGTTGGGAAGCATAATAGTTTGGACCAGGTTGTGTTGTTGTAGGAGGGAGGCATACTCAGACTGGGGGGTGCTCAGCCAGTTTGAGTTAACAACGCTGAGGAGAACTGCATCTCTGTGGGGGGGATAAAGAGCTCAGGCCCCAGAGGAAGCTGTCTAGGTCCACAGTTCCAACAGAGGGAGGGTTGTAGCAGCAGCCAATGTAGAATTTCTTACAGGCTCCCATGGTAATATCAAATAGGAGCTATTCGCTAGGTGAGGTTGGATCTGAACAGAGGACAATATTGGCCAAGAAGGGTTCCCTAAGGAATAGTGCAACACCACCACCCTTTTTCCTGCCCAGCCTATCATGCCACAGGAAGTAGTATCCAGGTAGCTGGTAAGTGGTGCCAGCACGGTGGGGCTTTAGCCAGGTTTCAGAAAATCCCAGAACATGGGGCTTGTATAGTGTAACCCATGCCTCCAGGTCGGGGAACTTAGATGGAAGTCTGCAGACATTGGTGTATATGATTTTCAGTCCCAGAGCATCAGCCCAGATGTTGCAAGAGGGGTCAATGTGGGAGTTGGGTGGGCCAGGGTTGCATTTAACATCACCGGCTAGGAGAAGGAGGGATAGAAAGAGTATATATGGCAGGAGGAGACCACAGGAGAACCAGAGAGAGAGGCCAGGTAGTGGCTAAGTTGATGGTGTTCAAGATTAGAGAGAAACGAGAGGGTTATAGGGCCGAGGGAGGGTAGTTCCCAGGAGGAGAAAGGAGAGGGGTGTAGCATGGGACAGTGGGTGACAGAGAAGAAGGCAAGGTGCTCTTGATCATGGGCTAGCACAGTGGCACGGTAGTCCGTCAGCACCAGGAGGGATGGCAGCGAGACAGCGAGCAGTGTGAGCTGTAGCAGGTATATGGTGGCAGGAGAGCTGGCAAGAGTAATAAAATGTGGGGAAAGAGGGAAGAGTCGTAGTCAGGACGTTTGTTATAAGTAAGCTGACAGGGAGAACAACTGTGGGAGGAGGGGCTGGTAGATATGAGAGCAGGAGGATGGAACAAGCGCAGGAGAGGGCCTGTGCCTTTAGATTTCAAGAAACTGCCCAGGGGCCAATGAGGACAGGTTATATGCAAGAGGGAAGGGTTTGAGGTGGATTTAAAGAGTAGTGGGGATGAGGGAGTGTGGGTGGGCCAAAAATTTACAGAGACAGCCACGCAGCCTTGAGTTCCCAGAGTGCTGTCCGGGCCATATCTGCAAGCAAGGGCTCAGGGGCAGGTGGCAGCAGGCTCTTCTCGCCGTGGAGGCATGGTGAGCCTCTATCTTGGAAGCCCTGATTTGCCACAGCTTGGCACAGTGTACCCAGTTGGCATGCCAGTCTATGTTTGTTACAGGTTCTCTCTCTACTCCCTGTTGTATTGGGTGCTAGCTTGGAATCAGAAGTGACCCTCTTTGGGTTGGTACCATGTTTATGTTTACTCTTTGGTCCCTTCCCCCACAACACATTTTTTGGGAACTGGAATATTTGGCAGTGCAATGCTTATGATGAGCACAAGACTGGGACATGATGGGGATGTCAATACGATATTGGCAGATGGGTAAGGCGGTACCTTAAATGTGAGTAGCTTGAATAATCCAGTGAAGCAGGTAAAAGTGTTCTCTAGGATCAGGAAGGAGTGGTCTGGGGTGTTATTCCTGCATGAAACCCACCTAGGTTCTGTACAACATGGAAAGCTGCAGAAATCTGGATATCAGGAGGTATAAAGTGCGGAACTGCCCAGGGGTAAGCAATGGTGGCATGGCTATCTTTCTCCCTCACACAACTCATTTTCAGGAACGTAAAGTGGTTTGGGATAAAGAGGGTCGGTTGATCATAGTTCAAGGGGTCTTGTACCAGCTGGAGGTCACACTAGCCAACATTTATATCCCTTCAGGTACCACTCCCAAGGAGGTCTGGTACCTTATGCATATGGTCCTGGAACTCACAAGGGGGGGGGTTGCTCCTTTTAGTTGGGGACTTTAATATGATTCGATCCAATTACTTGGACACTTCAAATCCATGCCCCCCCACCCAAAGATATCTGCTGCTGACAAGGCATGCACTGCTCTTCTAAAATCCCACAAATGGGTGGACATCTGGTGGGAAGTTCATCCCCAAAACCAGAACTATTCACATTATTCCCTGGTCCTCTCTGTTTATACACATATCGACTATTGCTATAAATGGCAAGAATCTCTACATGTGGCAGACTGCACAATGGGAGACATTCCACTCTCCGATCATGCTCCTGTTCCAACATACCTCAGACTAGAACGGGAAATCCCCCAGACGCAGTGGTACCTAAATGGACTTCACCTTTGATGAGAATAATTTTGTAAATTCCTGAGGAAAAAAATCCTAGAGATACAGAAGCAGAATCAGGGGTGGGCACACAGAAGTGGTGTTGTGGGATACTGTTAAAAACAGTGCTGCATGGCCATATCCTTGAGTTTCATGCCAGGAAAACCAAGGAGCATAACAAACAGCTGGTGGACCTGCAGGACACCCCGCATTTCCTTCAGCAAGCTCACATGTAGGGGAAAGTTCAATAAAACCGCAGTTGGACAAAACTAGACAGGATATTGACAAACTGCTCCTGGGGGAAAAAAAAAAACAGAGCTGGTCCTCCTGTTCCTTTGCCACAAGTATTAATGGGTGGGCACTCAGGCCCTGGTGCATCAGGTTAGGAGCCAGCTGGTTAGGGCCACTGTGGCTCGGCTATGGTACCCTACTACTAGGCAGTGCCTTTGAAAAACTAGTGACATGGCAGGAGCCTTCTGCCACTACTATACTCAGTTATACACTCCCGAGAAGCCTCCAAACGCAGAGACCACAGAGGCCTTTTTGGCGGCGCCGACCCTCCCGCAACTTACCCAGAAACAGCAGGCCCCTCTGATTGATCCCAAAACTGAATGGTGCTCTAGGCAGGGCCTAAACTGAAAAGGCCCTTGGTCCAGATGGTTATATGCTAGAATTTTACAAAGCACTGGAAGATCTCATTTTACCCCAGTTAACGCAGGTTTATAATGAAGTGGTGGGGGGGGGGGCATTCCAAATACTTGGCAATATGCTGCCATTTCTGTCATTCCTAAGCCTGGGAGAGATCTCATGAAGTATCAATCCTATCAACTCATATTGGTTTTGAATGCTGATTATGAACTGTTTATGCCGGTAATAGCCCAGAGGCTGGATTCCCCTCTTGCCATCACTTATACAGCAGGACCAAATGGGTTTTGTTCATGCCTGCCAAACCGGAAATAACAACCATCGTACACTCAATATCCTCCACCAGATCGACATCTCAGCTACTCCCTTTCTATTAGTCAGTTTAGATGGCAAAAAGTAGTGCTGTGCTGAATTTTCAAATTCCAGCAGAATGGAATTTTGCCGGATTTTCAAAATTCTGCCTAATTTTGCCAGAAACGGAATGGCAGAATTCTGCAGCAGAAAAATGTGGATTGAGTTTTCTGCAACATTTCCACAGATCTCAATATTTTCCGCAGAAATGGTTGTGTAATGATTTTCCGAGGAAAAATGCTGTTCTGTGGAATACAATTCCACGGATAACAGCAGGCGGAATTCTGAAGAAGAACCAGCAGAATTCCAGCAGAAATTCTGCTGGTGGAATGGTCATTCCACGCTAATTCCGCCGGCGGGCTTCCACATTCCTCACACCACTACCAAGAAGGCATTTGATAGGGCATCTTGGCCCTATCTTTTTGGTGTCCTCCAGAGATTTGGCTTTTCCACCAATTTTATTGCCCTTTTGTGGCAAGTATACAACTTGCCATGGGCAAAGATCAATGGACATGTCTCCCCATCTTTTCGGCTAGGCAGGGAAACCCATCAGGGATGCCCAGTCACCCCTTCTTTTCGCTCTTTATACAAGGCCATTGGAGCCACTGGCACAGGTGGTCCAAGAGTGCCCTATACTGCAGGGTGTGACACTGGGGAGAACGGAGCAATGGAGCACATTATATATGAACGATATCCATATAACAGACCTGAATACTATGCTGCCAGAGCTATTCAGAATCCTGGATAACTTTGGCATGGTACTGGACTACCGATTTAATAAGACCAAGACCGAGGCTCTCCGGAGGTTCTCCCTCTACACTGGTCTCCGTCCACCTCCCAGAAACTGGAATACCCATTTAAATGGGATTTACATGTGATTACATATCTTGGCATCAAAATCCCACTCCACCTCGATAGGCTGTATGATGTTGCTGTTCAACAATAGGTTCATAGGTGTATACAAGCTCGAGGGCAAGCCCATAATGAACTCACCGCCATTTAATCCTAATGGCGGAAAAATAATTTTTTTTCACCCATATACTGGTCGAGTCTGCATTTAAATTGTTCGATATTGTCATTTACATGACAGACAAGGGAAGGGATCCAGCGAGCCTTGACTAGGCCAGGGACACCTCAATTTCTTGAACCTAAACAGTGGTTCAGAAATCCTCCATGAGCTACAGCTAAGCTGATACTGCAAGATACTAGCCCTGACTTTTGGATTTGGTACCAGTGGAAGCTGATTTCCAAGTGGCCCACACCATCTCCTGCCAAACACATCTCTAACTACTGTATTTCCCTTTGTCTCTCTAGTTGAATTTATGTGCCAGGGTTTAATAATTTGTTTAATCCTTACAGTCATTTTAAGTTCTGAGTTGATACTGGAAGTGAATTTTGATACTTTTTTTGTTGTTGACTTTTCCATTAGCAGATTATATCCTCTCGCCACTAGAGGGCTATATCTCTGGTAGCAATGACATTTTCTGTGTCTACTCCTCTATTAGCAGGTTATATGCAGCTGGCACTAGGAGCTCGTATCCTATCTGGCACATCACACACTCTGTTCCCTAGATTTTATCATCGCAATACACCTTCCTCAGTGGGCTCTCCTTTTCCTCTCTCTCCCTCCTTAAAAAACTAGATAAGCCTGCCATCCACTCTCACCTCTAACCACTTGCTTCTAGCCCCAATCTACCTACAGGGGTTAATCGCAGACCCTCTCCCACCATCTTTAAACACACCTAGGGAATTCTTTCCCTGCTGTAGCCCACAATATGTTCCTCCTTAGAACCCTCTTTCTATTTCTATCAGTTCTGATACTGGCCCCCTCTACAGGACAGGACCACACAAAATGCTTGCCAATATACAAATATGACTCCATCAAGGACACATTGCAGAATATGAGGAGGACTTTAATTCTCCACCTCCAGACTGTAGTGC
The DNA here is from genome assembly GCA_016271365.2 of Neoceratodus forsteri. Classification (NCBI taxonomy): domain Eukaryota; kingdom Metazoa; phylum Chordata; order Ceratodontiformes; family Ceratodontidae; genus Neoceratodus; species Neoceratodus forsteri. Next base: position 471,814,553 of record JADMNL010000022.1, on the reverse strand, counting down.
CACAATATCACCACCTGGATAACACAAACACCACAAATGGGCAGCTGTCAGTAACACAGCACATCATACCCCCTACTACATGGATCTATATGAGCGGTGGACAGGCTGGCTATCCCCTCCCTCCACCTGGTAATGATGTACCCCTAACCCACCCATGTACCATGCCAAAAAAAAAATCACGTTGCATTACACAATCGCAAGCCCTAACATATCTAAAATGGCAAGCTATAAGGATCACATGGCTGCTCCTACTGATCTCAGGTAATATCCATCCCAACCCAGACCCGATGACCTACACTGCAACAGTTCATAAGAAACAGAATGGACTAACAACAGCATCAATAAATATCTGCAGCCTGCTAGCAAAAATGGACACTCCCCAAGTCTGGGTCCAGCAGCACCAGCCCGACATTCTTGTGATAGTAGAGACCTGCTATCACCTAGGGTGCCAGACTCTGCTATACAACTCACTGGGTATGCTGCGTTCAGACTAGACAGACTCGGTAAAAGAGGAGGTGGTTGTATTATATATGTTAAAGACCACATTCAGGCACAAATGCTTAACCCATATAACACCAAATGTGGGGCTCAACTGATGGCCATAAAAGTAAGACTTGGCAAGAACGGGAAAACCCTAACAGTAGTCTTGGCCTATATCCCTCCCAAGGAACAAGTGAATGGTTTCAGTTCTGTCATCAACTACCTCTCTGAAGGGGGACCAAACAGAGATGATAATGGTTGGAGACTTTAATATGAACTGGTCCTCCGCTGAAGCTGTACACTACAAGGACTCCTTAGCCACTCTCAACCTTGTGCAATTGGTAGACTCCCCTACTCGGTATAACAGCAGAACAGGCACGGGGTCAGTAATCGAATGGTTGGTCACAGATCAGCCAGAAAGAATATCCTCCATCACGGTTCTCCCCGACTCCCTCAGTGACCACTCCCCAGTAATCTGTAAATAGTCAAATAAGGCCCCAAAGGCACCAGCCAAGACTATTACTACTAGACTTCTGAAGAAAGGCAAGTTGGGAGCTGTAACAGCATACCTCAGCCTCCAAGATTGGAGCTCTATTGACCACAAAACAGATGTCAACACTGCCCTAGAATGCTTTATAAGCAAATTCAATGAAGTGTGCAATGTCTACGCCCCTACACCAAAAGAAGGATCTGTGACTATGACAGCCAGTGAATCACGGCACAGCTACTAGCCCTCATGAAAAATAGAGACGACTTATGGTACAAAGCAAGAAACTCCGGTACCCAGACAGACTACCAGAACTATAGAGCTGCACAGAATAGATGCACCTGGGCTATTCATAAGGCCAAAAACACTCACTTTAAAAATGAGCTGACAAACTCATGGGGTGACAGTAGACGGTTCTGGAAGAACATCAAGTCCCTAACCGGTAAACCTAATAAAACTCCCCCCACCCTCCTGAACATTGAGGGCCAACCTATGCAGGATCACAGTCGCATAGCAAATGTCTTCAACAAAGCTTTTACGGACCTCAGTGGAGTGTTGCCCCCTAGCTTCCTTCAACACCAATCAGATACTTGCACTGAACGAAACCGGGGGACCCAATCAAACTCCCATCCGCCTTTCTACTTCAGAGCAATCACCTTTGTGAAAGCAAAAAAGTACATCCTAAAAGCGCTAGGTAATTCCAGAAGTAGCTCTGATCAACTTGACCTAAAACTAGTTAGGCTCACCCTGGACATAACTCTCAAACCCCTCACCAAAATCTTAAAACTCTCCTTGGTTATCAGGCGAACTCCCATGGATCTGGAAGGTGGCGGTGGTTACCCCTGTTTAAAAAAGTGGTGACAGGGCCAACTCTACAAATTACTGCCCAATATCTATCCTTCCTCCACTCTCCAAGGTTCTGGAGCAAATCGTAAGTGACCAACTGACAGAATATCTAGACAAGTATCATTTACAATGTCAACAACAACGTGGATTTTGAAAACAACACAGTACCACAACCGCTCTAGTAGAGTTTACCAGCTTTATCCATAATGCGCTAGACAGAGGGCTCTTGGTGGGGCAACATATATTGATCTCACCAAGGCCTTCAACACCATCAATCACAATCTGTTCCTGGATCAGCTCTCCAAAACCGGCCTCTCCCCTGCAACAGTAGCATGGTTCAGAAGCTACCTCTCTGGGAGGGTCCAAAAAGTGAAAATCCTGGACACCTTCTCCGACAACCTTAGTGTTAACACAGGCATTCCTCAAGGCTCTATCCTTGGCCCGCTACTGTTCAGCCTGTTCTTAAACAACCTCCCTCAATCGGTAAACGACCAGCTACTATTGTATGCAGATGATGTGGTCCTATATTCATGTAATTCTGACCCCTACATACTGGAAAAGCAAATGCAGGCTAATTTCACTGCGGCTGAGCACTGGTTCCTTCAATCAAAACTGCTCCTCAATTATAAAAAAAACTAAGACTATGTTATTCGCATCATCACAATACAAACACCGCACTCACCAACTTTGCATTCACAGCAATCAGAACACTTCCCTGGAGATGGTTCAAATACTTAAATACCTAGGATTGACACTGGACCGCACCCTCTCATTTAACCAACACATAGACGCAGTCGTAAAGTCGTCAAATGCAAAACTAGGATTACTGTACAGACACCGAAAAGGCCCGACTTCTGAGGCACTCAGAACTGCTGTAAATAGCTCAGTCCTCTCAGTGACAGACAATGGTCTAGCAGTAAATGGGGCTGCCTCCCAAACTGCTTTGAAACGTATCAAAACAACACTAAACAAAGCGTGTCATTTAGTCCTAGGTGTACCCCATCTCACTCACACCTGTGAGTTGTACACTCAAACAAAATGGCTCAACCTTGACAGTTGCCTCCAGTATCAAGTATGCATGCTCACCAAGAAGTCTATGCTAGGACTTACCACCCCAGACCTGCAAAGCCTCCTTAGCCAACCTAATTCCACTAGATGCACTAGGGGTACAAACAGCTCAGCCCTCTGCGTCCCTTTCCGTAGAACCACACAAGGCCAACAATCCTACGAATACCGCGTACCACTTTGACTTAATGCCCTTGACCTAGGCATCACAAAAGAGGACAAAATAGGCCCCTTTAAAGATAACCTCCAAGTGGCCCTCGCCACAAACAGGAACTGTGACTGTGAGACCTGAACTCCCCCACACTCTTCCCTGCTACCCTCATTCTAACCTGCACCCTTGCCTTCTCCTCTCTCTTGCTAACCAACACTCCCTATAGGCTCCTGGTCCCAGCCTGCACCCCCCAGCCGAGTTCCAGCCCTCCTTTATGACTACACTCTTTAGCACTTAAGACGAGAACTGCTGCCCATCAAGTTCTCGCCTCCTTGCATTTAGTATTAATTATTTTACAGACTATATCATCCTCTGTTCCCTACATGATTTGCTCTCTATCCTGTAGATTCTCAAGTTGTTCACTTAACAACCTGTCAACCTAGCCTGCTTTAAATTGTGTGTCTGTATATTTTTACTTTTGTAATCCCTGTTACTGTAATTATGTAACCTCTGTAACCTGATGTACTCATGTCTTTCTAGGCATGGAACTTCCTTGTATCTGCTTATGTACTTGTAACCATTGTAAATGATGTTCTGCCCATGTATTAACTACGACATGAAACCTCTGTAAAAGAGCCTGTGGCTCAAAGGTACTTCCTAGAAATAAATAAATAAATAAAATATATCTAGGAGGAAGTCTTTGAGTGACAAAGTTGCTTCTTCTAACTGTTTTGTTAAGACTAGCATAAAGTTTAAATTTGTGTGATCTTGTATTGTTTGTTGATACTGTACATGCCTCTCAAGGCACATGGTTTCGAACAAGGCAGGGTCTTGGAAGGCCCTGTAAGCCAAGCATAAAGCTCCCCTGAGTGTTCTATATTCAAGGGAGTATAGTCCCAAGGATTTTAGTCTATCTTCATACTCAGTATTAGATTATTTGTGTTCCTAGTGATTTTTCTCTGAACTTTCTCTACGATGGCTTTTCCACCCAGTGAGGTGGGTGCTCAGAAGGCAGCACAATATTCAATGTGCGATCTGACTAAACTGGTGTATAATTGGATAATAACCTCAAGTTCCTAGCTCTTGATGTGTTTAAGAATGCAACCAATTATGCCATGGCCATTTTTAATCGTTTTATTAATATGGGTGCTAAATTTTAGATTGTCTGTGATGGTGACATCCAAGTCTCTTTCGGACGTTACAACCTGTAGCTGGATACCATTAAGTGTGTAACCAGCCATGATGCTATTTTTACCTAAATGCATTACCTTTCATTTGGCAACATTGAATATCATTTTGTTCTCTGTTGCCCAGCAGGCTAGGCAGTCCAAATTATGTTGTAAAGATCAGATGGATTAATGGTCGTTGACTACACAGCTTAGTTTGCAATCATCGGCATACTTATTAATCCAGACCCCACTGGAGGTTTGCATGCTGTATGGGTCACAGTACAGAGCCCTGAGAGACACCACTGGCCATTTTGCCCCAGGCCGATTTTTGACCTCTGATAATGACCCTCTGCTGTCTGTCTTGCCCTGATTCAATCCACTTAATAATGTTACGATGGGAAGCCAGACAGCCAGCTTCTGGAAAGGACACTTATCAGAGCTCTAGCACAGCAAGAACTTAATTTAAAATAAAAAAACAAATTCCTGCATAGCAAACTTGATAAAAATTCTATCATTACTTTCCTGAAGACCTGCGGATTAAGAGGATACCAAACAGAGTCATGGGTCGTCAGAGGAACCAGCAATCGGAACCCACTAAGCCTAATGTCTCAAAGCCGGTTACAGAGTCTGGAAATGAGGGCCTACCCGGAAGCTCTCAACCTGCATCTATATCCACTCCTCCATGGCAGGCAATTCTGGAGTCCGTTAGAGCAATGGACGCCAAGACTGAAAAAACCCTGTTGAAATTAGAGCTCCATGATGCAGCATTGGTCGAACTAAGAGCTTCAGCCACGGAGACCGAGGAAAGATCATTCATGACTCAAGCAGCACTGACGGCCCTTAACAAAGAAAGCAGGGCCATGAGACGTAGGCTGGAAAATTTGGAAAACGAACTAAGGGCAGAGAATCTTTGTCTCGTGGGTGTACCAGAGGGAGTAGAGGGCACAAATTTGCTGGCATATTTAAAAGAATGGCTGGCTGCCTCACTGGATGTACCAGATGACTCTGAATGGGGACAACTGCGGAGGGCCTATAGAGTGAGCCCACGTGTCTGACCTACCACACCAGAGATATCGCGAACTGTCCTCCTTCGTACAAATGCGCAAGAAACCAGGGACCTGCTTCTTTCAGCTGCCTGAGCTGCCTATCCACTATCGACTCAGGCTAAAGATGTAAAGATCTTCCCGGACTGTTCGATTCAGACCAGGTCGCACATAAAACAGTTCGACGTGGTGCAACAGTGGCTAATTCTGCATCATCCATTCGTTCTTACTTCCGCCCGCTGGCGGTTACCTACGGAGGGAAGTCCTGGCAGTTCACCGACCCGCAGGATGTGGGTTGTTGGTTGGAAAAAACAGAAGCCGAATTCGCAGCTCGACGGAGACCTCAACTAGCAGACACTGACTCAGAGGCTGAGGAAAGTTGAAGGGACAATATCTTATCTGCAAGTTGTAATTTAAAAAATTCCTACAATGTGCTGTCTTTATTCTTGCAGGTCTTATGAGAACTAATATTTGTTAAACCTGCATTAATATTCCCCCTTGGGTCTTGTTCGTTTGCAGCTGACAGTTTTAATTTTGAGATAGAAGGCTAATTTAGTCTACAAAACTTGGGGACTTACAATAACTTACAGTTTAAGGCTCCATATTGTTTGGTCCTATATTGCTACGCTCAATACTGATCAGCTCCTTAAGTTTGTACTGGGGTGGATATATATATTTCATGGCAAGCAAAACCTGTAAGTTATATTTGTGGGAATGTTTGGGAATGGAATCTGCTGTGTTTAGTTGGAGAGATGTTAAAAGCATAATTTTCCCTATTTACCTGATACCAGAGTATACAGCACTCAGTTGAGTGTAGTTGACAGTTTACTTGAATTTCTCCCTTAAAGGTTATTACTCTAGCCATTGAAGCAGCAGGCAACACATGGACTATTATGGGACTTTAACATTGTTGGGATCTCCCCACATCCTATTGTACCAGATTGCAGATCATTATTCATAATTTCTTGTCCCCCTGATATGGGAGTGGGCCTACTGCCCATATTGTATTTGGAGTATCTGCATGAGAAATGTATAACCTGTGTTATTATTCAAAAATGGCAATAAACAGAAAGTACAAAAAAAAAATACAATTAATGTTAGGATGGAGCTCGATTCTGATTAGCTGATGAATTAGAGTTTTGTGAGAGACCGAGTCGAACACTTTTTCATCGTCCAGGAAGATCACATCCACTGGAAGTCCCATATCCAAAGCATTGCTTACCGGTTCAAAGAAGTTGATTAGGTTACTTTGGCAAGATCTACCCTGTGTAAACCCATGTTGGGATATATCAAGGATACACCTGTTCTGCAGATGTGCATTGATTTTGTGTTGCAGGAGTCTTTTCAATAGTTTTCCAGTGCAGGATGTAAGACTTATGGGCCTGTAATTAGTAACATTTTCTCAGTGTTGGGTAAGTTACTTTTTCAATTATTTTCTATTACTTTTGGAAACTTGTTCCAGAAAGCTCTGTGCAGCCACTAGTAAGGATGGAGAAGTACTGGAAAAAGTAATACACCTTACAGTTACAATTACTTACGTCTTTTTATACAAAAGTAATACATAACTGTAACCGATTACATTTATTTGAAAGTAACTAGTAACTAACCTATTACTTTCAAATAAATGCCATCTGTTACAGCTATTTATTATTTTTTTATTGTTTTTGTATAAAAGAAATAAGTAACTGTAACTGTCAGGTGTATTACTTTTTCTAGTACTTCTCCATCTTTGCTAGTGACTGCACAGAGCTTCCTGGATCAAGTTTCTAAAAGAAATAGGAAGTAATAGTAAAAGTAACTTACCCAACGCTGCATTTTGTTTTGTACCTCCTTTATTTATTGGTGTGATAGTTCCTATCTTCCAATCAGGTACAGCAACTCCCTCTGTAATGGATGTATTAAATAATAATGTGAGTATCCCAGTTAATTAATTGGAGAGATTATTTATGAAACTGGGTGGAATATTATCGGGTACGGCTGATGAGTTGGATTTAATGATTTTAATAGCTGCCATGGTATCTTCCTGGGTAAATAGCACCGGTACCTCCAAGCTTCCTAACGGGTCGAGACAAATTGCTTCCTTAGGCTTGAATACACTTAAGAAATAAGTGTTTAATTCTTCAGCCATCATACCCTCGTCAGTAATAAGCAGTTGGTCTCTGACTAATGGACCAACACCAGAAGACTTGCCCTTTATTGATCCTCTGTAATTATAAAACATGTTCCTGTTGTTCTTGGTTATGGTTGCTAGATTGTATTCTAGTCTGTTCTGTGGAACTTATCAGTTTTTTTGGCTTTGTTTGCTTTGGCTTTAAATCTTTGGCAATTGATCGCTGACATGTTTTGGTTTGCATTTGTTAAATGCCCTTTTCTTGTTATTAATAGTTTTCTTTATGTTGTTATTCCACTACAAGGGAACTCTTTGCCTATTGTTATTATATGTCATACGTTCTTATACCCAGTTCTTAATACAGAACTCAATTTTCTTTTATATAACCAGCCACATACATACGAACATTCGAAACTGGCAGCAGAAACAGGCCTTAATGGTCTATCTAGTCTGTTCGAGAGTGTGCAGCTCAGTTTAGAGCCCTGGAGCTGCCCCCCCTCCTTCTCCTGGAGTCCTCCACCTCCCACCCATACACTCTCCCCTCCCCTTACCAGAACCGATTCCTCCCATTCTGATTTTCTTTTTCACCCTGTCCCCACCACCCCCCCCAAAGCTGTCTACTGTATTTGCTGCTGCCATGTCCTCCGGCAACTCATTCCACCTTGTTACCACCCTTTCCATGAAAAAGTGTCTCCTCACTTCCTTCTTAAATCTACCCCCACCAGCTTCAGGCTATGCCCCCTTGTAGTACCCACCTTTCTTAGATTAAATATACCCTCTGATCAAGCCCTGTTTATGCCTTTGAGGTACTTGAAGGTTTCTATCATGTCCCCTTTTTCTCTTCTGTCCTCCAGGGAGTACATGTTGAGCTTCCTCAGCCTCTCCTCATATGTTTTGTCTCCCATGCCCTGGTTCATCTTGGTTGCCATCCACTGGACCCCTTCCAGTAGACTGACATCCTTCTTTAGATAAGGGCACCAGAACTGTACACAGTACTCCAGGTGTGGTCTCACCAGAGACCTGTACAGTGGAAGGATAACGTCTTCCTTCCTAGAAGTGATTCTTCTGGTGATGCAGCCCAGCATTTTATTAGCTTTGGCTGCTGCCTTACCGCATTGCGCGCAGAGTGCTTCATGTCACCCCTGACCAACACTCCAGGGTCCTTTTCCGAGATGGTCACCTGTACCCCCCCCCCCAGCAAGTTGTTGGCCCCAGGATTCCTGGCTCCCAGGTGCATGACCTTGGACTTCTTGGCATTGAATCCCACCTGCCCGACCATTTCTCTAGCCTAGCCAGATCTTCCTTTAATTCTTGTCTCCCCTCCACTGTGTCCACCCTCCCACAGAACTTGGTATCATCTGCAAAAAAACAGAGCTTACTTTTGACTATGTCACCAATAAAGATGTTGAACAGTACAGGTCCGAGTACTGAGCCATGTGGGATCCCGCTGGTTACAGGCCTAGGCTTGGGATAGTTTCCCTCCTATCACCACTCTCTGGTTCTTGTCTTGCAGCCAGCTCTTGATCCACCCTAGCAGTTTGTCCCCTATACCCAGGTCCCTCAGCTTGCTGATCAGCCTGCCATGTGGTACTAAACTGAATGCCTTGGTGAAGTCCACCTACAGGACGTCCACCGCCTGCACCCTGTCCAGTGACCTTGTAACCCAGTTGAAGAGTCTGTCATGTTTGTTTGACAGGATCTCCCCCTCACAAACCCAGGCTACCTGTCGTCCTGGAGACCATTTACTTCAAGGAAGGACACTAGCCTTTCCTTAAGAATGGTCTCCATCAACTTGCCCACTACAGAGGTTAGGCTGACTGGCCTGTACTTATCCGGCTCATCCCTGGGACCACTCTTGCGAAGTAGTACCTCATGTGCTGTCCTCCAGTCCTGCAGTACACTCCCCTTATCCAGTGAGGTGTTAAAACAATGGTAAATCAATGCACTTGTACTTGATGTGAAGATCTTCATCTTCTGTTTCTGCCTGACCACTTGGTCTACCCCTTAGTCCAAGCCTCTTACTTAGCTCCTAACCCAAATACTCCTCCTGCCCAGTTGGTGTCCAACTCAAGCACATTTTCCTGTTACTGTTTGTGAAATGTCTTGTTGTGTAAATTGATTTATTGCTTTTAGCCTTGTATACTAATTTCTTTTATCTGTATACCGTTACTGTCGCCTGTTCTGCTATTGTCTCTTGTATGCAAACAATGTCTCTATTCAATGTAATTAATTCCAGGCGGCCCCTGAAAAAGGGATCCTGCTGTCTCAGTGAGCTTACCTGGTCAACAAATTTCAATAAACAAACAGGTCCATCAAGGGTACTGCTAGTACCTCTGCCAGTTCTTTCAGGACCCTTGGGTGTACTCCATCTGGCCCAGGAGTCATGTCTACCTGCAGTTCCCTCAGTCTCCTCAAGACCCGCTCAGCCCCAATCTCTCCGTTGTATCCCTCCCCACCCCCTGGGCAACCCCAAATATCCCCTGTGACATAGGCCTGTCCTGTTCCCTAGTAAAAACAGAGCAGAAGTGCTCATTTAGTGCCTCCACCTGATCCTCACCCTTTTCTGCCCCCCCATCTTTACAATCCCGTCCCTTCTGGATCATCTCTCCTTAATGTAAAGGAAGACATCCTTTTCCCCGTCCTTATTCCCCTGTGCCAGTCTCAGTTTGTTCGCAGCCTTCACTGCCTCGACTTCATTCCCTGCCTCCCTAGCTTTCATTGCATGCATCTTCCTCCCACAAGGTACGCTTGTAACCTCAGGAAGGCAGCCCTCTTTTCCTTCACTTTACCTGCCACCTTCCTGCTAAACCAGCTAGGTCTCTTGGCCCTACAACTCTTTTTACGAGCCTTCAAGCAAGTGTCTTTGGCCTCAATTAATCTCTTCCTAATGACGGACCATTTCTGCTCTGCATCCATCTCTGGTCTGAGCATGGCCAGGTGACCCTCTAGTATGTTTCCCATTTTATTGAAGTCCACCTTCTTGAAGTTCACTATTCTTGTTTTGGACTTGGCTACTTCTTTCCCCATGCTGATGTAAAACCACACTGTGGTGGTCACTGCCTGCAAGGGGATCTCACACTTCTACCTCCTGGACCTGCTCCCCCATCTGATAGCACTAGGTCTAGTATGGCCCTGTCCCTAGCTGGCTCTGTGACTCCCTGTGCCAGGAAACACTCCAGGATGGCATCCAGGAGGAGCTGCTCCCTGTGACAGGAGTTAGCTGGGGTCTTCCAGTCTACTTCAGGTAGACTGAAGTCTCCAACTATTACAGCGTTCCCTTTCCCTCCTACCCTCCTGATCTGATCCCTTAGCTCCCTATCCAATTCTATGCCCTGTGAGGGTGGTCTGTACACCACTCCCAAAAAAATCCTTCCCCCACTGGAGTTCTGTAGCATTACCCATAGGGCTTCTGCTGAGCCCTCCTCCCTGGTGCACAGAATCCCTTCCCTCATGTACAATGCATCTCAACTGCTGACAGACCTTCAGGACTGGCACAACCTCCCCTTAAGTTTAATCTGCCACACTGACACAGTGAGAATGGTGACATTATTTCCCTGTCTTTACATACTTCAAAATGTCCCAGTTCAGATTCCTGAGCAGGACTGGAGAAAGTGTCAGATGGCCGTCTTCAGATCTGTATGGGCAGGGAAATGCCCCAGGATCCAGTTTCACACTCCAGTGCTCCCAAAGGTGAAAGGGGGCTGGCTCTACTAGATTTACAAATGTACTATGTAGCCTCCCAGCTGCAAATTCTTTCTCAGTGGCATACAGATAGCCCACGCATGCAATGATTAGACCTAGAATGGGAGGACCTTATCTTCTGGGATAGGGCTTGTTTTTTCTTTGGGACCCACCCAGGAGACACTGAGCTACAACCTCAAAACCCGTGGATGTCTGGGGAGGAGTGGGTGTGGCAAGAAATGGTATCAGCACTGCGCCTCTCTCCAGCACTTATCTGGATCTGCCATACTGCATACCTCAGGGGCTTTATCCCTGCCATGCAGGACCCCACAGGGAGTGGCAAAGAAAGAACCTGGTCTAGCTAGCACAATTTTGCGATGGTCAGCAAATAAAGACTTTTCCTAAGATGCAAGCTCAATATGGGTTGGAGCAGGGGGGTTTTTTTTTTTTTTTTATTATATCTTCAGGTCCACAATTACCTTGACACCCAGTCTCTGACTTGAGGGATAACACCAGGGTACTACCCCTGGTCACACTGCTGGTGGCTCAACCTACCTCTCAAATTAATAGAAACCTTATCATCCTCTTTTACCAGGCTATACAAGGTACACAGCCGCACTCCACAGAGTACTTGGCTGATAAATAGGTTGCAGAACTAGTCTGGGACATACAGCTTAAAGCATGAGACAGTGGATGCTATGAGATAGGCAGGACCATGTCATCTCATGTTTGCAAAGAATGACTGGAAGCATCTGGTGAGATATTTCAGGACCCCTGTAATCACAGCCAAACTCTGACATGGCTCCTGTATGGCATGTTGGCGACTCAGAGGAAGCGAGGGCAACTGCCACCCATGTGCTTTGGGCATGCCCCCTCTAGACACCCTTTTTTCATTACCTAGAGGTGGCCACTGCAGAAGCCCCGGGGATGGGAATCAGATTAAGCCCTGAGGAATGTCTGCTATTCCAATACCACTGGCAGCTTAAGGGGCACCATGCGAAGTGGCTCACACCACAGACACCCACCCTTCAACACTGATGGGACATGGTGAATAGCACAAACACCATGGAGAGAATCACTTAACTTAAATGACAGAAATGAGTAATTCACGTCCAGGTGGACTAAATGGATTTTTTATATCATACAGCATGTCCCTACATTCGTATACTAGCCAGTGGAACCCCTGAAGGGAGAAACACAGACAATGATGGCAGAAAAAGACAATTGGTCCATCCAGTCTGCCCAAGTTCCCAATAATCCCTGGAGCCTACTGATCCTCCAGGGTACTAACCCTCCCCATCCTCTCTCTGTTCTCCTCCTTAGTTCTGTCGCTCCCAGTAACCACTATACCCTTCATTATGTCCCAGCCCTGCTTAAATCCTCGGACTGTTTTTGCACCCACCAATTTAGCTGACAGGCTGTTCCAAGGTTCCACTACCCTTTCCGTAAAGTAGTACTTCCTCACATCTCTCCTGAACCTACCTCCTGTTAATTTTCATTTGTGTCCACGTGACCACAAACTGGTATTCAAGCCAAATAGTTCCCCGCAGTTTACTTTGTTAATTCCTTTAAGGAACTTGAAGGTCTCCTTCATATCTTCCCTCTCCCTTCTGGTCTCCAGTGAGTACATTTATTTATTAGAATTTTGATGAACGGGTAGGTCAACTGAGACAAAGTCCCTTTTTCAATGATGACTCGAGGAATAAAGCATTCCAAGAACAAAACAAAATACAATAATACACACAGAATAGTACAGCGAGTCACAATATACAGTTAAGCCATAGGTAAACAACAACAGTACTCGAGCAGACAATAACCAAAGGAGTCAGGATTACAGGCAGTTTGCAGTTAGCCAGGGGAGGCAGGAGGCAGATTAACATTTTATACCATGTGCAGGGACATTTATGCCATTCACATACCAGATGTCACCAATTTAAACAGCAAGATAACCAAGAATAGCCAGATTCAACTGCATTTGGTTAGAGGCGTGGTGATCAGGTTACAGTCAGATGTTATTCTAGGTAGAGGAGGAGTGGGAGAACAGCCGTCTTTGAGATAGGAGAGAAGGAGACTGCTGTGACGTTACAGAGACTGAGAGAGATGCATAACATTAGTCACGTGGCCTTACTTGTTAATAACATACCTCTGCATGGGGGGGTTAAAGAACTTATCCTTGTAGAGTTTTTTGAATTGGTTAATGGTTTTGCAGGAAAGTAGAGGGTGGGGCAAATTGTTCCAAATTCTGGGGGCAGTGACGGCATAGGATCTTTGGCCTATCTTTAGCCTGGCCTTCGGGAGCTCCAGTAATGGTAGCTAGAAGATCTTTATACACGAGGGGTAGGTTTTAGGGATAGCAGTGCCTTGAGGCGCTCCTCATAGGATCTGCCCAGCTGGCCCTGAATCATTTTTGTCACTCTGTGCTGCACTGTCTACAACCTATCCTTATCCTTTCTGAGGTGAGGACTCCAGAACTGGGTGCAGTACTCTAGGTGAGGCCTCACCAGGGATCTGTACAGGAAAAGTACTACCTCCTTTATTTTACTATCTATACCCCTACCAATACATCCAACATCCTGTTAGCCTTGTTATAGGCCTTGCTGCACTGACTAGATTGCTTAAATAAGTTGCTAATGGTAACTCCTGGATCCCGTTCCTCAGTTGTAGTGCTTAAGTCTCTCTCTCTTGCCATCCTGTACTCTGTGTTGGGGTTCTTTTTTCCTAGGTGCATTACCTTGCACTTTCTAGCATTAAATTTTAACTGCCAGACTTCTGACCACCTTTCTAGCTTTTGTAGGTTTCTCTGCATTTCCCTTATTCCCTCATCACTATCCACCCTCCAACATAGTTTTGTGTCATCTGCAGAGACACACAACCTGCCTTGGATTCCTTCTCCAATGTCACTAATGAACATGTTGAAGAGGACCAGACCCAGGACCGATCTGTGTTACCCCACTCATAACCTCCCTCTCCTCGATTTAACCCCATTGACCACCACTCTCTGTTGCCTCCCCTCTAGCCAGTTACCCACCCAGTTCACAACTGGTTTAGCTACACACAGGTCTTCCATCTTAGTTGTTTGTGAGGTACCAAGTTAAAAGCCTTGCTGAAGTCAAAGTAGAGGAGATCCAAAGCGAGGACCTTGTCTAATTCCTTTGTCACCCAGTCAAAGAAAACTATCAGGTTAGTCTGAAAAGATCTTCCTGCCACAAAACCATGTGTTTTACTATCCTGGAGCTTGTTGCTCTCCAGGTAGTCTACAAAGTCCTCTTTGATCAGTGATTCCATCAGCTTCCCTACTATAGAGGTGAGATTGACAAGCCTGTAGTACCCTAGTGCTCCTTATCCCCCTCTTTATGAAGTGGTACATCTGCCACCTTCCAATCCCTTGGCATTTTCCCAGACCTACGTGAGCTGTTGAACAGGTATACCAGTAGTTCCACCAGCTATGCTGCTAATTCCCTGAGTATTCTCAGATGCAACCCATCTGGTCCTGGTGCCTTCTTAAGGGCAGTCAGTCCTTTCAGAATCCTTTCCCTAGTAAACAATGGCTGTCTCATTTCTCAAATTCCCTTAGTGGTCGCTTTGATGCCACTCTCTGGCATGGACCTGCTGTCCTCCCTAGTGAAAACTGAGCAAAAGTAGTCATTCAGGATGGCAGCCTTTTGTCCATCCTCCTCTATCAATCTAGCCACATCAACTAGCCTTACAATTCCCCCACCCTTTTTCCTTTTTTCATTAATATATCTGAAAAACTGTTTTTCTCTATTCCTGACCCCCTCCGCAATACGTAGCGCTGTGTCTGCTTTGGCCTCCCTAATGGCCCTCTTTGCCTCCCCATTTTTCTGTAGATAATCATCCCATTCTACCTCCCCCTGCTTTTTCTTGTATTTATAGAGGGCCTTCTTTTTGGCCCTTACCACTTCCCTGACCCTTCCTGAAAACCATATTGGTCTCTTAAACCTATTTTTCTTTGTTACTGTTCTTATGCATACTTTAGATGCCTCAAGTATGGCCCCCTTAATTACCCCCCATCTCTCATCCACCCCACCTATGTCTTCCACCCCTACTAACTTATTCCTGACCAGTTCCCTCATCCTATAGAAGTCAGCACTATTAAAGTGAAGGACTTCAGCTCTCGATTGTGGCTTGCCAGCCCCGAGGGCCAATTCAAACCAAACAGATTTATGGTAGCTGTTCCCAAGCGGCTCCCCTACTCCCTCCATCTCTGAGTTGGTGAGCACCACATCAAGGAACATCAAGGACTGCGGTCTGCCTGGTGGGTTCCCTTACTAGCTGCACCAGCGGACAGTCTTGGAAGGCATCCAGCAAGGCCGGATTCCTAGTGCTCTTGACCACTGGGACCTCCCGATCAATGTCTGTCAGGTTCAGGTCTCCTAAGACCACTACTTCCCATCTGCTACCCCTCTTTCAAGTTCCTCTATGAGTTCTCTATCCCTTTCCTCCCCTTGCCCTGGAGGCCTACATATCACCTCCAAGCGTACTTTCCTGCCTGAGGCTGCCATGAATTGCACCCATACTGACTCAACCTCACCACTGCTACCCCTAATGCACCAATCTTCTACCACCTCGATGCCTTCCTTGACAAAAAGGGCAACTCTTCCCTGTCTACCAGTTCCTCTATCCCTTGTGAATAGTGAATACCCAGGGACCGTAATCTCCCAGTCATTATTATTAGTGGCCCACCTCAGTGTCTGCTACCAGAGCCTGGAATTCACGGAGTTTATCTAGGCTCCTGGCAAATAAGGCGCACCCTCTTCCATCTGACCCCTGCTCTTACTTTGCTACTGTGCTTCTATCTTCCATGTTTTCTCCCACCCTTGTTGGGACTTTTACCCTTTGTTTTATCAGTCACTATTGCCCATTTCCTTGGTCCTGTAAACACTATTGATATTTCTGTACCCTCTTTACTGCTACAGTCCCCTGGATATGGGGGAGTACTATCTAGATCTCCTTCTGCTCACCATCCACCGTGGCTACCCTAGACCCATACTCCCCCACAGTCAGTTTAACTGTCTGATATAGACGTCAAACTTGTGCCCCAATGCACTGGCCCACTCTCTCGCCAGGTGAAGACCATCACCCTTGAAGAGTCTTCTGTCCCAGAAGCCCCCCCAGTCCCCTACAATATGGTACCCCATGTCATGGCACCAACCCTTAAGCCAACTATTAAACTCCTTTATTTCAGCACTCCTTATGCTATCCTGCCTCCCTTCCCTGCTCCACACAGGGGAACTTCAGAAAAGGCCAGGGAGGCCAAGTGTGCCACCAATCTGTACCCCAGTCTACAGAAGTTCTTCTTCACTGTCTCCACAAATTGGTTGGCCAGATCGTTGGTACCCAGGTGTACCAGCACCCTCAGCTCCCCCTGCTCCCCCTCCACCATTCTCCCTATTTGGTCTAAATCCCAAATGACTGATGCTCCAGGCAGGCAATGGACCATCCCCCTTCCTATCTGACCCCTCCTACTCTATCACCCTTTCTACACCCCTAATCATTGAGTCTCCGACCACTAGGACCTTCCTGGCAGCCTCGCCCCACCCCCCGGGTGCCATCAGGTTGTCCCTGCCCTTTCCCTTTTCTGACCATGGCGCCCCTGGTGAAGTCATGTGCCTGAACCTCCTCCAGGGTGCGAAGTGATTCACTGTCTGAAAGGTACTGAGCTGGACAACCTTCTTATGGCAACCCCTCCCCACCCTCCATGCCCATGAAGGGCTGACTGGATTAGTGGGGAGGTACCAATGGGGGAGGGGTGGTATTGGACATCCAGACATCCTTCCACCCATATGCCATGTGCCCCATGTTAGTATTTTTTAGGGTATAGGCAGAGACACAGCCTTAGTATTGAAATTGTAGGGGTCTGCACTGCCCCTCTACTGTACTGGGGTGGGCAAGGCTCCAAAACTGTTTCAAGTTACTTGAGAAATGTGTCAATGTCTATTATATCTGACATTACAATGTACTGCACAGCTATGAAAAAATTGGGGGTAAACAGTCACCAGTTGTGCTACCATCCATAAGAGTCGTACATAAACAGACTATATAGTTACAGGGGAAGAAGCCTAACAATATGCAAATGAGTAAGGCAGATGTTGATGGGTGTAAGCAGGGTTCGCATGTATGACTCATTCATAGTTACAGCATGATATAGTGCCAGTCACACAGTGTTATGTCATGCTGCAATTGTTCCAGAAAGGTGGTATTGGCCAGTACTTGTCTCCCTCCCCACCTGCTTTCCCTCCTAACCTTGGGCATCAGGGACCACTATTAAACTGGGTGTGTACTAAGGATAGTTACATTAGCTAATGGCTGAAGAAAATTAAGCATGGCTAATAAAAAAATGCAAAGTGGCTAATAAAAAATGCTGTAATTTACTGTCTTTTGTATTACAAACTCTGCAATTTGCAGTATGTGGATTAGGTTTTCCCCCCCTCTGGTGCTCACCCAGTTAAAGAATTTTCCTGGCCCACTGGTCTTCTTCTTGGCAGCCCAGTGGCCCCCACGCACCAACCATGCCACATACACTCCCTGGTACCCAGTGAATCCCCTCCCTAGTCCAGGTAATTCTGTAACTGTGGCTGTCTGACTGTGCTGCCAAAAGATGTTCCTAGCACAAAAGAGATCCCTAGCTGAAATGACATTCCCAGTTGTAGCTTCATGACCCCCTTATCTCCTGCCTGTAACACTTCTACAGGTAACGTGGAGTCTGCAAACAAAGTTAGAAAGGGTTGTCAATTTTGGGGAGGGGTGAGGGTGTGCACTGGTCTCTGGTTTTAACTTATGTATGCAATAACTAGTAACACCCCAATGAGAAAAGCAATTCAGAGTTTGTGAAAATGATTGGGCAGAGCTGCTAACTGTGGATTTGTTCATGTTAGAGAGGGTTGACATGCCTTGGGAATGGCTCTGCGGGCCATGTGCGTGGTGACCCCACCCCTTTCCTGCATGGCCACAAACTGTTTTGCAACCATGCAGGGAAGGACTGCAACCCAATATGGGATCGCAAAGTCCTGATTGCTGCTCAGTGGCCGCAGCAAAAGGGACAAAGATGGAAATAATTTTCAAATGATTTAAGTGTCACTGTTCTAATAGAAGCTAAAGTTCATACTAGGAGCAGGCCCACACCTTAACAGGAATGCTTGTCTTTAAACAGAAATATCCTAATAGCCAGCAACACCACCATTACTCACGGACACTATTCTGTATCGATGTGAACTGTACCCATCATCGCTGTGCTGAATGTTTTACTCAATACATTGCGCTTTTGTGCTTCTTGTAGACCCAGGAAGATAACCAGTCTAAAAATTCTTAAAAAGAAAAAAAAAATGAAATCCATGGCAGTCCTTCACTAGGGAATCCCAAGTGGCCTCCTGATAGAAAATCCATAGTGGCCTCCTGCACTAGGTATCTGACTCCAGAGATGGCCACTGCTACCAAACCCAGTGGCCTCCCACTAGTAAATCCATTTCTAGGGGCAACTACCTGTTAGGGAACCCCTATGACCTTCAATTAAGAAATCCCTGGCAGTCTCTACCTTTACTCTCTTGACCATTTTCAAAGGGCCTACACAAAATGATGGGCATTCTGTTCAGGTAATGTATCTAACAATTCACAGGAATGCAAATAAAGTGAAAATCTGGTGCGATATTGGCATTCCTGCTAATCTGCCAATCAGTCTCAAGCAAAACAGAGTCTCGGGAGCCTGCTATGGGGTTAGCAGATTGCACATCAGTTCAGAGTTAGGCTGCTCTGCTCGCTTACCTCCAGGAAATCGCTGAGAAATGATCTCTCGAACTCCCCTCTGCACTTTCTCTCCATCCTCTCCTCTATCATGCTGTGCAGAATGGTGGTGACTGCCTCCGAGCTCACTCTCTCCAGCAGACTCAACCTTTGCCTAAAGAAGAACAGGCAACAATCAATCAACCCAACCCAGGACTAAGACAGACTCAGATGGAGTGATTTGTCTATGCACTCCTGATGAGCCACTCAGAATGCATAACAATCACCAAAATAAGGCACACACACACAAAAATAGTTTCTCTCCAAAAATTGTTGAAACAAGTAATTTTTTAACTTCACTTTTAAAAATTTCTACTGTAAAAGACAGGTTAATGCCCAGGAGAAGGAAATTTCATGCAGCAGCATCTCCTACTGTCTTTAAAAATTTCTTCGGGGGGGCACCAGCAGCTCCAAAGAATAGAATGGTCTAGCTGACGTTACAAGCTTAAGGAGTGTAGCAAGGTTAAGCAGTCTCAGAACAATGGTTTTCCATTTTCAACCAAAAACACTCGTAAAAAACAGACCTTGCCATTGTTTTCCACCACTTCATCATTAAAAATAAATAAATAAATAAAAAATTGGGGGAGAAACTCCTCCATTTTGAGACAAATATTTGGCAAGTCCCTTCACATTAAGACAATGTTTTGGTAGAAACATGCCGATTTGCCTTCAATTTTGGAAAAAAATGAATTGCAAGATTTTGTCAAATGGAACTGACCATTTTTGAAAACGGAAAATCATTGTCTCTAGTAGTCCCACTCCATGTAAGGCCTTGGACCTTAAAATCGAAATGGTAATTTACTAGCAGCCAGTGCAGTTCCTTTAAAATGGGAGTTATATGGTGCCTGGAGCCGGCTCTCGGCAAGCCTTGAGCAGCACTATTCTACAACAGCTGCAGTCTCTGTATTGTTTTTCCTAAAAGCCCACAACAGAGTGCATGACAGCAGTCTATCTGTGAGGTGACAAAGCATGCCAACAGAGTAGACATATCCATGGGCAACAGGTACGGAAGCTGACAATTGACATTTCTCAAAAGTCAGTGGCCTCCTTTAATAAAAAAATAAATAAAAAATCACAGACATCCCAATCTCCATCAACCAATCACTGGACTAATAAACATTCAGACACCCCAACAGACTATCAACCATGGGCAGATTGGATAGACTGTGCCAGTTTTCTTCTGTCCATAAACATCTATATCTAGCAAGTCACTGACCTAACAGACACTCAGACAAAGCCATCTTCACAGACTTGCTCAATCAATAAAAAGGATAACAGCCACAAACCCAACTCCCCAGGGTTTCTCAATGGTGAGCACAGCCTCCCTGGGGAGGCCTCAACCTGTTCCAGGGGAGGCTCAAGCAAGTCTGAAAAAGCACTCTATTTAAATTTTGAGTTCAAGATATTTTGTGTGAATGGATGAGGCAAACTGAAAGAGGGCAGGAGATGAATCTGTTTTTATTTACAAATCAGTGACCAGGAAAGACACACTGAGCCCACGCTCCTTTCAGGTGTACCTGGGGAAGGACAGGAAGTGGATACAGTTCAAAAGGTAACTGCAAAACAGTCAAACAATACAAAATGAATAGTGCAAACAAATATATACAAAGCACGAATAGTGAGAGGTAAGAACTGACCAACTAGACTGAGGGTAGAAGAGCCCAAACACAAGGGTTAAGCAGACAGGTACTAGGAGCAAATGCAGGAGGGAGCAAAGTGATCCCTGAAAAGTTGCTTAAGAGCAGGGTAACGGGGAGAGGCAGAGGTGGGTAGGAAGGTTATTCCAGATAAAGGGGAAACAGACAAAGCAGTCTGACCCATGAAGGTACTGCAACAAGGTAACAATGGTTCAAGAGTCAAAACAGCAGAGCAAGTAGGTTGGCCTGGAGAGCAGGGTTACAAGGGAGGTTACAATAAGCTAAACAAAATGAGAGCCAACTACTCAAAAGAGTTTCACTTTATTCCTGATGTACTGAAGTATGATCTTCAAGCCAATCTCTTGCAGCAGGTCATAACATATGGGATATCAGCCTCAGGCGTCAATTCCTCTAGATAACTTCTCAGTAATCGACCCTAGGACCTCCCCTAACGTTACCACATGGTGTCAGTATGGCACGTATAAGGGGAGGTCCCAGCTACTCCTCAGTTCTTTTCAACCGCGACCTGCATGCAACAAGTCCTCCTTCAGAGCTCTGCTTACCAGTCATCAACGAAGAGTTCTACCAACCAAACGTTCATTCTATACAGGTTCGGATCCCTTATTCCAAAAGTGTACCTGTGGTCACAGAATTGCTACAGAGGACCTCCCATGATGTCTGTCCAGTGCTTTGGTCCTGAACATGACACCAGGGATTGCATCCTTTATAACCGGTTCAACAAGGCCACAAAACGTGGAAGGCTTCAGCAGCTTTGTGAGTTCCTCATGGAACAAAAGGTTACCCTTCTGGAGTAGCCGGAATGCTCCAAGCTCAGGGAGTCTTTGACGTCCTCCTCATGGTCTCACCGCTCTGCGGGTGAACCTCCTCATCGACGGGACAGGGTCCTAGTAAGAAACATGCCAGCAAAACGAAGCACATTTCTGCCGCACCCTTGACGATGAGTACCCTGATCACTACATAAAAGGTAAGTACTGAGAAGAATGCCACTATAACATCGTCTTCTACACCATCAACTACTGCGGGCTCCTCTCTTCCCTCGTCAATGACTCCTCCGTCGACGGTGGGTTCCGGGTTGAATTTGCCGCTTCCATCGCTGCCTCATCCCTCCATGGTTTCTAGCCATCATCCATCAATGATGGCTTCTGGCCCGTCGACGACTGGCCTTAACTCACAGGGCTCTATGCTAGCTCCCTCAACGATGATCCTGGGGTCTTATACACATGCCACGTCTATGATTTCTTGCTCGGTTTCACTGCGGTTTTTAACCCATCAGTGGTTCCTACTCATTCAGTCCATTCTACCCCAGCTACTTCCGCTGGGCAGATGGCCATGATCGATGTCCAGGCCCAAGTAAATACTCTCCTGGACCTTACGAAGACCCCCTTGCCCCCCTAATGAAGAGTCAGCGCCGGTCTCTGCTCCCTCTCGGCCTTCCTTGAGCCAGAGGACGGCCAGTTTCCCTGTCTCCTCAGAATTTCTTTCTCCGGATGTGGATATGGATGACCCTTTCCTGCAGGACTGGGATTTGGTTTACCTGGATGCGGACAAAGGAATGGACCTGGAGGAGTCCCCACAGTCCTCCTCAGCTGCCTCGTCGGTGCAGCGTGAACCTACCCTTGAATTACCATGTTCTCCGATGATCCCAGAATTTCGGACATTATGATTTATCTCCAAAAAACGTTTGGGTTCCAGGGTACTGAGCAAGATGCTTCAAGAAAGAAGCTGGCTCAGTATTTGGGTGTATCGGAATGCCGCACTCTGGTCATCCCCCCTTTGGTGGACACCTTTGAAGAGGCTATTTGGGCTGCTTGGAAACAACCCTTTAAAATTCTCTCCAATCCTCGTAAGGCTGATAGACTTTATCAAGCCTTGGTTGACCACTACAACTTTATGTCTCCGCCTCAGGCAAATTTTCTGGTGATCAATGCCGCTCACTATAGGTCCTCTAGACCTCAACACATGAGTTATACAGCCCCCGGATAAGGAATCCAAGAAATTGGATGTTATGGGGAAATGAATTTAATGACTCATTTACTATGTCTCTCCGTATACTCAATTACATGGGTCACCTCCTGAAATATCATGAGGAAATCCTAAAAGCTTCCCAGATGACAGTCCAGTCCCTCCCTGCGGGTTCTACCCTGGAGGATCTGACGGCCAAGAAGTCTACTGCTGAGGTCGTTTGCCACCACCTGCTCAGGGCCACCTATGATGCCATTCACACTGTGGCCCGTATGTCCTCTGCAGGAGTCTGTCCAAGATGTTATGCCTGGTTAAGAGTGTCAGGATTTTCACAGGATGTGCAGCAATCTATCCTTCATGCTCTTAAGGGTGATCAGCTTTTTGGTTCACAGACCCAAGAAATGTTGAAGAATTTACAGGACTAAGGTTGTACTCTTCAATCAGTCCGTACCCTGTTACATCCAAAAGCAAAACTGGCCTACAAGGGATCCGGTAGGGGCGGCCCCTACAGGTTGTGTCCCAACACTTAAAGACCACCTGCCAACAAGCGTAAGCCTCAGATGACATTGCCTGGTCCTCGAAATGCTCCAAAAAACATCCAGTTAAGCCCTGCTGCTCCCCAGCAGGGCAAGCCTTCTGCCTGAAGGTCTTCCTCCAGTCATGAGACTGGAGACTCTTCCCACAGTCATTGGGGGCAGGTTTTCCCTGCACCTACAAGGGTGGCAAGCCATCTCCTCCAACTTGTGGCTCCTGCAACTGATCGAATTAGGACACAAACTGGAGTTCACAGAGATTCCCCTTGCTCTGCCACCAAGGGTCTCTCGTTATCCCCCCCAGCCCAAGCATTGGTATTACAGACCGAAATCGATACTTTGCTAACAAAACATGCCATCTAACCAGTTCCTCTTCCACAGAACGGTGCTGGATTTTACTCCCATTTCTTCCTGGTTCCCAAATGGATGGGGGACCTATGCCCCATTTTAGATCTGAGGTGTCTCAGCCTCTATATCAAAGATCAAAAGTTCAGGATGGTGTTTCTCCCGACACTTTTCCCCTTGTTGAACACAGGAGACTGGCTCTGCTCTCTCGATATGAAGGACGCGTACCTCCAGATCCAGATGCCCCCTGCTCACAGACGGTTTCTCCGTTTCTTGTTCCAGGGTCATCATTACTAGTTCAGAGCCCTCCCATTCAACCTTTTCTCGGCCCCAAGAGCGTTCACAAAATGCCTAGCGGCAGTCACAGCAGCCCTCCACAGGGAAGGCCTGTATGTCTTTCCTTACCTGGACTGGCCTCTGAAAGCGTCTTCCCACCAGCGGCTGCTGTTCACGCTTTCTCGAACCCTCCAATTATTTGCCAGGGTGGAGATTGCTGTAAACTATCTGAAATCCAAGATGGACCCCACGCAACACCTCCTCTACATCGGAGCCATGTTAGTCACCTCCTTGGTGATGGTATTTTTGCCACAGGTTCGGGCAGATGCCCTGATTGTTTTGGTGCGCAGACTAGAGTCCAGCAGATTGGTTTTGGCACGAGACTACCTGTGCCTCCTGGGTCATTTGGCAGCCACAATTCTGATGGTCCCCCATGCCAGGCTGAATATGAGGGTCCTTCAATGGTCCCAGAGAGTCCAATGGGACCAGCAGGAGGTTGATTTTGATGCCCCGGTCCAGATTTCTTCCCCTGCTCTTCAAGCCCTACAGTGATGGAAGTCCACGGACAACTTACTGCGAGGCATGCCGTTTCGTTCTCCTGTCCCATGTCTCATTTTGACTACAGATGCCTCCTTGACAGGTTGGAGAGTTCATCTCCTACACATTCGATCCCAAGGATCTTGGACGCCAGTGGAGGCCCATCTCCACATTAACGTCTTGGAGATGAGAGCAGTCCTCTGCGCCTTACAGGCATTCCAGACTCTCCTTCCCCAGGTTGTCTTCAGGTGCATTCAGACAATTCTGTGGTAGTTCACTACCTAAACAAGCAAGGAGGCACCCATTCATACCCTCTCTGCAGAGAACTGATGAGGGTCTGGTATTGGGCAATTCAGAGATGAATCAGTTCACATTCCAGGAGTGTCCAACACCCTGACGAATGCCCTGAGCAGATCCACTAACCTGGCTCATGAGTGGGAAATTCTACCAGACGTCCTAAACGATGTCTTCCACCAATGGGGCCGACCAGAGTTGGACCCATTCGCCTCTCCGCAAAATGCAAAACTGCCTCTATTGCTCTCTTGTGCGAGGTCCTGGAACTGTGTGGTGGGACGTGTTCTCTCTCTCTTTCCTGGAAGGAAGTTTCTTTATGCCTTCCCACCCTTTCCTCTCATTCAGAGAGTACTACTCAAACTGATCCAGAACGGGGTGCCTATGATTCTCACAGCACCGTTCTTGCAAAAACAGATTTGGTTCTCTCTGCTTCTACAGCTCTTGGACCTGGATCACATACCTCTGCTGATTTGCCGGGCTCTGTTGTTCCAGGAGCAAGGCTCCCTGCTACACCTTCACTCCCTCCATCTACACGCCTGGCTCCTGAGGACATAGTCCTCTGGCACATCAGGGTGTACCCAAAGGTGGTGGAAGTCCTCCAGGCTGCCTATTCAATGAAGTGGAAACGCTTCTCCATTTGGGCGTCTACACAAGACTTAGACCCTTATGTGTGTTCCCCTCAGAACATCTTAAGACTATTTGCTCTCCTTGTCAGAGGGTGGACTGAAATATTCCTCTGTGAAAGTCCACCTTTCGGCCATTGCCACATTTCATTTACTGTGGACAACAAATCAAACCACTGTCCAAGCTGCCTTTGATTCAAACCTTTTTAGAAGGTATTCTGCATCTTCATCCCCCTATCCGGGGTCCAGTCCCTGTGTGGGATTTGAATTTTGTGCTTGAAATATTGACCAGGAGTCCTTTTGAGCCCGCTAAATCCTGCAAACTCCGCTATCTTTCTTGGGAAACTATATTTTAGTTACCATTATGCCGGGAAGATGTATTTCAGAGTTACAGGCACTAATGTGCAAGCCTCCCTACCTGCAATTTCGTAACGATAGGGTATCTTTATGCACCAACCCATCATTTTTGCCAAAAGTTGTTTCTGAATTTACTTTAAATCAGGCTATCTGCTTACCAGTGTACTATGCGAAGCCTATGAATCCAGGGGAATCCCTGCTTCATACTCTCGATGTGCATAGCACATTGAGAATTTATCTTCTCCACACTTGACAGTTGTGAAAGAAAAAAATTACTCACCTTAGTAATTGTGTTTCTTCTAATGGAGTCTTGCTGTATTCTGACAATTTGCAGTTAGCTCTAGCTCTTGAACTGACCCGGAGAGTGAAGGGTTAAAATTCTATGCCAAGCATAGAACGTTGGGCTCGAACTTGGTTGAAAACTCTGTCTGTGTCCTTCTGACACCAAACCATCAGATTCTTACAAGCTAAACTCACTGACTATATAATGTGGAAATTGTAAAACTCCTAGTAGCCAACTGGTAACACAGACTTTGGATTCCCTAAAAGACTCAAGTCAGGAAACCCAAAGAATGAAAACCAGGCAATAAGAACTAAAAACTCTTAATTAAACAAATACAAAGCACCCAATAACAAGAGTGGGCTAAAGACACCCCTGGGGTGCAACACTGCACCTGCCCACCCACTTCCCAAAACAGGTTCTGAGAGGGGAGGCAGGAAGGGAGGTCAGAATACAGCAAGACTCCATTAGAAGAAACACAGTTACTAAGGTGAGTAATTTTTTCTTCAAACAACATGAAGTCTTGCTGTATTCTGACAATTGAAGACTACCAAGCAGTACCTCCAAGGAGGAGGGACAGAACCTACTTTGGGAATAGGCTCTGAAGTACTGCTGTGCCAAACCTAGCATCACTCCTAGCCTGGATATCCAGAGAGTAATGCTTGGTGAAGGTATGAACTGTTTTCCAGGTGGCTGCTTGACAGACTTCTAACAAGGGGATATCCCTAACTGCAGCCAGAGATGCAGCTGCTCCTCTAGTGGAATGAGCTCTCAGGCCTGAGGGTGCATTTTTTCACAGCTTTTCATAGCAGAATTGAATACAGGACACAATCCACCTGGCAATGGTTCTCTTGGTGGCAGGTTTTCCCTTACCTACTTCCCCATAAGTGAGGAACAACTGAAGGAAGGGAGTCAAACCTGTGACCCTTTGTACGTTCTATGTAGTAACTAAGGGCCCTTTTAACATCTAAACTGTGTAGCCCCCGTTCCCCTGAGGAGGTGTGATCAGTGAAGAACACAGGAAGAGACATAGATTGGTTTAAGTGGAAATCAGAAACCACTTTGGGTAGGAACCTTCTATTGGTTCTAAAGGCCACCTTATCTCTATGGAAAGAAATGAAGTCAGGCTCCACTGACCGGGCTTGCAATTCACTGATACGTCTGGCAGAAGTAACAGCAACCAAAAACACAATTTTCCAAGTCAAGTACTTGAGCTCTGCTGAGGACACAGGCTTGAAGGGGGGTTGCATCAGCTGAACAATACAAATATTCAAATCCCAGGCAGGAGCAGGATCCCCAAAAGGGGGACTGGTATGAAGCAATCCTTTGAAAAATTTACAGAATACAGGGTGAGATGACAGAGAGCAAGACTTCCCCACTGCCAGGAAAGCAGAAATAGCTGACAAATGAACTTTGAGAGTAACTGGTTTGAGGCCTAGGCCATTAAGGTAAACCATGTAATCCAGAACTGTAGACAACTCAGCAGTGTCTGGGGAAATGTCCTTCTTGGAATACCAAATACTGAACCTTTTCCATTTGGAGCTGTAGGTTTTTCTGGTGGCAGGCTTTCGAAAAGCCTTGAGGATATCCAGAACCCCTTGGGACAGATGTAAATCTGCATACTCTAACTCTTCAAGAGCCATGCCTTGAGATTGAGTGACTGGAGACTGGGGTAACAAATCCTGCCCTGAGAGGAGGTTAGCAGATTGTAATTCCTGGGAAGAGACAGGGGAAGATGGACTGCTAAGGACAGCAACAAGGGGTACCAAGGCTGCCTGGCCCAGTCTGGAGCAATCAAAATCACTTTGCATGGTTGTGACCTTACCTTGACTAGAACCTTGAACAACAGAGGAAAAGGAGGGAAGGCATAATGAAACTTCCCTTCCCAATTCAAGATCAGAGCATCCAGAGGGACTGTGCCCAAGACTGGGGGTCTGCAACAAAACAGAGGAAGCTGGTGATTGTCTGGGGCTGCAATGAGATCTATCTCTGGAGTGCCCCACCTTCAGAAAATCACCTTCAAAACCAAAGGATCCAGAGACCATTCGTGATGGCCCTGGGAAATCCTGCTCAACGCATCTGCTATCACATTGTCCTTTCCTGGGAGGTGGACCGCTACTAGAGAGGTCTGCAGGGAATAAGCCAGGGACCATACTTTCATGGCCTCCGTGCACAAGGTCGTGGACCGAGTGCCTCCCTGCTTGTTGATATACCACATGGTGGTAGTGTTGTCCATCCTGACCTGAACCACCTTGTTCTGTATTGACTGAGAGAAAGCTTGTAGGGCAAGAAGTACTGCCCTGAGCTCCAGGAGGTTGATGTGAAGAAGGGATTCCTAAGGGGACCACAGTCCCTGGGCCATGAAAGCCCCAGATGGGCTCCCCACCCCAAAACGGAAGCATCTGTAGTAAGAACCACAGAGTGAGTCTGAGAGACAAACGGAACACCTTGCCTCAGATTGCCCAAGTCCAGCCACCACTGAAGGGCCTGAATTAAGATCTGAGTAACAGGAACCAGCTTGGTAAGAGGATTTTTCCTTTGGGACCAAAAGGTTCTCAGATGGAACTGAATGTCCCTCATCTGAAACCTGGCCCCTTGGACCACTGCTGTGGAAGCTGCCATGTGGCCCAGAAGCTGCAGAAAATGTCTTGCTGGTCGAGAAACCAGAGGGAGAAAGGAAGAGGCCAGCTGAGAGATGGCTTTTGCCCTATCCAAAGGAAGGAAGGCTCTTGCCTTGAGGGTGTCCAACTCTGCCCCATAAAAATGAGGAGCTGTACTGGTTCGAGAACTGACTTGGGAAGATTGAGAAGGAACCCCAGGGAAGTGAGAACTTGCTGGGTGACCTGCAGATCTGACTTGACTTGGTCTGAAGACTGGCCCACCAGAAGCCAGTCATCCAGGTATGGAAAAACAGAAATCCTTTTCCTTCTTAAAAAGGCCACCACTACTGCTAGGCACTTTGTAAACACCCTTGGAACTGAAGTTAGACCGAAGAACATTGCTCTGAACTGGT
The DNA here is from genome assembly GCA_016271365.2 of Neoceratodus forsteri. Taxonomy (NCBI): domain Eukaryota; kingdom Metazoa; phylum Chordata; order Ceratodontiformes; family Ceratodontidae; genus Neoceratodus; species Neoceratodus forsteri. Next base: position 471,785,846 of record JADMNL010000022.1, on the reverse strand, counting down.
AATGGCCTGAGGGCAATTCGAACCTGAGGTACTTTCTGTGGGAGCACCCGATGGGAATGTGAAAATAGGCATCCTTGAGGTCCGGGGAGGATAGCCAGTCCCCTGGCCTCAGAGAAGGAAGAATTGTTCCCAGAGTCACCATTTTGAATTTTGGCTTTATTAGGTGCTTGTTTAGGTATCTTAGATCTAGGATGGGTCACCACTCCCCTGCCTTTTTTGGGGTAAGGAAGTACCTGGAGTACAGACCTTTGCCCCTGTATGGAGTAGGAACACTCTCTATGGCCTTTAAGGCCAGTAGAGATGAAACCTCTGCCTCTAAAGCAAGGGTTTCTGAAGTATTTGTAGGTGGAAAGGATCTGGGTCTCAGTTTTGGAAAATTTTTGAAACTGAGAACCAGCCCCTGGCTTACAACCTCCAGGACCCACTTGTCTGAGGTAACAGACATCCAGTCCTGGACAAAGAGGAGGAAGAAGACGAGGATGAGCGGCGCTGCCGCTTCCCTCGGTGCCGAGACTGAGACTGCCTGTGTCAGCGGGATCGGCTGGACCGAGAAGAGGTCCGAGACCGTCGGTGTTTCCGAGGGTGGGTCTGGGATGGAACGGGGGAAACCCGCTCCTCCCTCGGCTCGGGAGCCTTAACTGGGGACTCCGGCACAGGAGGCGCAGGCAAGTCCTCGGTTTCCACCGGGGGAACCGGCGAAGAAGGGCTGTCGGCTTCTCCAGTCGACAGCCCGTCTGACGGGTCGAGAAAAATCTCGACCGTGTCGACGGGTGTCTCGGCCGGCTGACCTGACAGGGACACCGTGAAGCCAGTGGTCTTAGCCGCAACCTCGACCAAAGTCGAAAGTTGACTGTCCAGGAAAGGGGACCTCTCCCGCTCCCACGAATGCCGACGGTGGGAGTTACCCTTCAAGTCCTTCTTCTTGGACCGAGAGGAGTGTCCTGATGGACCCTCACCTTTCGTGGAGAGGGACTGACAAAGCTCCTTAAAGGAAGCAGTGTAGGAGGAGCCCAAGGAGAGCAGGATAAATGCCGTGACCGAGGAAGACGAAGATGCGGCCTGGGCCGCCTCTTCCTCGAGGGCAATCATCTGTTCAAGTTGCTCAGTCGAGCCTGCCGCCACGGAAACCACCCAATGGGCCTCTTTTGACTTCACCGGCAGTATACGTCTCTCGGGGCGCCCAAGTTGGAGCCTGGCAGCACGGTCTTCGAGGACATTTGCCAAGAAGGACTTGCACAAATCACAGGCTTGCGGATCGGGTCATGCCCAAGGCAGTAGATGCACGTGGAGTGCGGACCAGTCAGAGACATTTTCTGCCCACATGGGCACCACTGAAAACCGGGAGTCGATTTGTCCATCATAGCCACGAAGGAAGAAACAGACCGAAGTCTTGTAAACTTTAAAGTTAGTTTTGGGTTAACCGAAGAGTTTGGATCCAGTCTAAACGCAGAGTGCTAAGGAGGGAACCTGAGCTTCCAAGCGGTAAGGAAGATCTGTCGTCATGGGGTGGAGCCGAGAGTTTTACCACCCGGGTGGGTGGGAGGAGCCAGCTTGAAGACCTTCCGGCAAGATTTAAAGTGGCAAGGAACCTGCCAGACAGTGTAGATGAACAACATATCCATGTCCCTAGAATGTAACCTTTCCCAATTGGGGTTTCTGGATGAAATTCCGGATGGTATCATTGAGGTAGCCACGAAAGCCTTCATCTGATGTCTCAGAGTATGAATCCCAAATAGCACCAATGGATGTGTGCTAGACTTGTATTTTGGGGGATGTTATGGGATGTGCAGATCTCTGAGTGGATGGCAAAAGAAAAGATCAATCTGCCTTGGAAAGCATTCCAAAATTTAGATTACCATAGACGTAAACAAAAATAAAATAACATTTAAATTTTAATATCACTAACAAACGCCACCCCTGGAGGAAGAATCCCTCAGAGTATGCCAGAGTCAAGGACATCCTGAACTTCCAAATTTGCCCAACAGTATACACCTACCCTCCACTAGAATCCTACTTCCTGGATGTGTGCTGGGTCAATAATGTCACCTACATACAGTCTTGGGTCTCGTGAGAGAAGTGTGAGCTTGGGTGTCAAGGCTTGACATTTTCACAATAAGATAACCATAAAAGTTAATATGAACTACATCAGTCACCTTCTAGGGTGAGGAACTGTGGGAATTCAGGATGGAGTTTGCATGAAAGGAAAGCGGAGCAATCCGAGTTGGGAATATCTGGGGGCAGACAGTACCTCAAGCATCAGGCCTAAAAACTCCTGCTATCATGGCATATGAAATTACACACAAAATCAGTACCATGATCATCAATACAGCTATATACTGTGAAACTGTGACAGGCTGATACAACTGTCTGGGACTAGATAGTGGTCTTGTGATGACAGCCCCAATGTGTGACAGGACTAACTGCAGCTACACAAAATAAGTTTATTTCGTTCTTGTACGATCTTTTTCCTACAAAAATATTAGCAATAGTATGGTTTCCAGTACAGTTTTTTAATGTTTTACATAGAATATTTAACAAACAAAATAAATGTATCAAGCATAGCCCATTTCAGAAGCAATATTTCATTTGCTGTGGGGCTCTGCTTTTATATCAGTTTTTAGTTTGATGTACTGATGAAAGAGGAGGGGGAGGTACCTAACCCAGTCAATAGAAGCATTCTGGATAGGGGGGTAGATATCAGTCCTTTCACAGAAGAAAGGGTTCTGAAAGAAGTCCTAAAACTGAAGGTGGACAAAGCTATGGGGCCTGATGCGATTCACCCCAGAATTCTAAAAGAACTACGGGGAGAACTAGTAACGCCCCCGAGTACCCTTTTTAACAAATCATCGAAGGATGGTGTGGTACTGGAGGGGGGCGGATGCGATTCCTCTTCACAAAAGTGGGAGCAAGACAGAGGCAGGAAACTACAGACCTGTCAGTTTGACCTTAGTAGTAGGGAAAATGATGGAATCACTTCTAAAGGAAAGAATTGCTGAGTACCTAGAGGCCAGTGGGGCACAGGACCCAAGGCAGCATGGATTCATAGCGGGAAGGTCACGTCAGACTAATCTAATCAATTTCTTTGACTGGGTGACCAAAGTAGTACACCAGGGATGGGCTGTGGACATGGCCTACCTAGACTTTAGCAAGGCATTTGACACAGTCCAGCAAAAAAGATTAATAAACAAATTAGCCAGCCTGGGAGTGGGTCCCAGGGTGGTAGCCTGGGTAAAACATTGGTTGGACAACAAGACGCAGAGGGTAATAGTAAACAGAGTCCACAGTGAAGAAAGGGGGATTACTAGTGGGGTACCGCAGGATTCGGTACTGGGTCCAGTCCTTTTTAATGTCTTTATAAGTGACATTGCAGAGGGACTGGAAGGAAAAGTATGTCTCTTTGCAGACAACACAAAGATCTGCAACAAGGTTCATACACAAGGTGGGGTGGAAAGGATGAGAAGGGACTTGGCAAGGTTGGAGGAATTGTCAAATGTATGGCAGCTTAGATTAAATGCAAAGAAGTGCAAAGTAATGCACCTGGGAAACAAAAACCAAGGGAAAGAGTACACAATGGGGGGTGAGACACTGACAGCAACAAAAATGGAAAGGGACCTGGGGGTAGTTATATCAGATGACCTAACGGTGGGCAAGCAATGTGAGAAGGCAGTAAGGAGGGCTGGGGGGATACTGAGATGCATAGGAAGAGGCATCACAAGTAGAAAAATGGAAATTATATACTTACTGTAATTGTTGATCTTCTTGGACACAGTCTCCATATCACTCATTCACACTAGTGGGTTAGCGCCGGAGGCGCTAGGACCAAGCGGGAGCCAAACATTTTCAGAAGGGTCGGCGCCAAGACAGGACCACGATATGCGGCACCGCGAGACTAGCTCGCTGCCTCTGGTGTAGGTTATCTCAAGCCTAACCCTCCAAACGCTTTAGTACCTTTTCGACCGAGGAGGTGCAACATAACTAATGAAAGTAACTTATCCTGACTTTCTGGGCCTGCAAGAGCCCACATGGCCCTTGCAAGAAGGGTCAAAGAACAACGTCTTCACAGCCTGAACCATAGGACTGTGAAGATCAGGAAAGAAAACAAGTGAGCCTAGGAGATGGAGGACGGGCGTGTGAATGAGTGATGGAGATTGTGTCCAAGAAGATCAACAATTACGGTAAGTACGTAATTTCCATATCTTCCTGGACCCAAGTCTCCACCACTCATTCACACTAGTGGGAGACTGCCAAGCTAAAACCAACAACCCTGAGTAGGGTGGTAGGAGATAGGGCTCACTCAGAAAGGATGGCCAAGGACTGTCCTTCTAATAGAAGAGCAGTCTTGGAAGATCATCTAGAACATAGTGCTTACAAGATAAGCGCTTGAGTTCTAACTCACCACTGTGCAGAAAACTGCAATGGACACAAAATGAAACTCTGCCCGGAAGCCACAACCACTCTAGGAGAGTGGCGAGAACCCAGCCTCACAATTTGGTCTGGGACAAAAATTAATGGTGTCAAAGACATGTACTAATGTAATGTAAAGGGACCGCAGGAACTGAAAGAGTTCGAGGTAAAGTCTACTGGTTCAGGGTAGACCGGAAAGTGCAGATGGAACCCCCCACTACCAGGTATGGCTGACCTGTGAACAACAGGTCCAGGAGCACTTGAACCCCTTACTTGGTGAACAAAGGGGGTCCAGGTGGGGTAAGCCCATCAAGGAGAATGGTCTCCACTTAGTCACTGGAACCTTCCTGACAGAAGGCCAAGCATGACTTAGAAGCCTCTTGCGGTGGTCTAGTAGAACCAGATCCTACCCACTTCATATTCCAAAAGGAATCATTCTGCCCGTGTGCCTACAGCTGTAGTAGCAGTCTCTGAACTCAGGGAAGAGAGGGAAAAGTGTACAGGAGGATGTGTCCACTGCAGAAAAACATTCCCACAGAAAAAACAGGGGCTGGATTTCTAAGGCAAATAGAGGCAGATGTGCGTCGAGGGGGACCCAGCAGGACCAAGTTTGGGCTAACCGATTCATTGAAAGTGATTGAACAGCGACAGAAGTGACTCAATGCAGTGAGGCACCACTCACTCCGGCCTTCCTGAAAGGGAGTAGAAAAGGACTCTAGTTTGCTTGCTGATGAAAAACAAACATCACAGTTTCGTCACCTACTCGAAGTGGGTAACTTCGTGAGCGACTGGCACGGAACCAGTGCGCAGGAACTGAAGGTGTGAATATCGAGAAGCCATCTCGAAAAATACCTACTTGACCTACGGGTCAAGAAAGAAGCATGGGCGATGTTAACTTAAAGCAAGCAAGGAATTAGAAACCTGAGTTCCGACTCGCTGGAGAGTCACTTCTGTTGCTGTGAGGCTCTGATCAAGAGAAGAAAGCCTGACCAAAAAAAAAAAAAAAAAGGGGGAGACCAACAGATTGGAAGCACCCTAGGTCTAGAGAAAGCTCTCTTGGAGAAAAGAGCTGACCCATACCTCCCTGGATCAGACTACCCCTAAGGGTAGAAGTCAGGTACTCTTTATCGTAGTTTAGAGACGACCGCCTCAGGGGCTGAGGCGGAACCTGGCCGGAAATGGTATCGGGTAATTTCGGGCTAGGCCCTGTGCCGTGGATGATTTTTTTTTTACCATTAGTCTGAGCCTGACAAGGCTTTCAGGCTGCTATCTCGCAAGGATTGCCGGATACAAAAAAGATGAAGATGTCGTCCATCTGAGGGGCAGGACGAGGCTGAGTATCCATAACTGAAATCGTGACCAGCCCAATAATCACAGCAAGATGTTAACCACCTGTTGCTGATGAAGCCACCAAAGGGGTAGTAACACAAGGGAGCTATATACCACTATCAAAGGAGCGGAAGAGCCTGAACAGCTCCCGACCATTGAATTAGAACGTTCCACAGAGTGTAATTGTCCTGACGACTGAAAAGTGTCTAGACACAAAAGCGTTGGTCCACGGATGCAGTCTGAAGTACTATAGTGGACTCCCTCACTGAGGAACAACTGAAAAGATCTTCCATCACGGACTCTGGTGATAGAGAAGGCTTGCCCTCTGGTCTATAAATGAGTCATCCACTGTATCACTGACAAACAGGACAGGGAGAGACTGATCCAGATGCACTTATACCCCAGAAGGACCCCCAAAGGGAGTTCTAGGTCAGAGCCACTAGAGACTCCACCAACAGGACGGGTGTCGAGGAGCTCAGCACCACGTAAGGTGCCGAGAAAGTGCTGAGCAGAATGAGGGATTCTGCTGGCAGAACAGCATGGAAGAGTTCCATCAGCGGAAAACTGCTAGATGTCACAAGATCCCATGCAGACTGCCACAAGCTCTGCAAAAGAAGAGGTATACAGAAGGAAAAATCTAGCACTTGTTCTGCCGGACAGCACCAACTGGCATCCCCTGTGGCACCAGCATCACTCGTAGCACAGGATGGCACCAAGCAGTGTGCCTATGCCATCCTGGGCGACAACCAAGGGCACCCGCAGTGGGACCAGCAGGCACCCCGGCACCTCCGGCACCCATGGTACCAATGGCACTCAAGCACTCATGGCATTACAGCACCACCCGTGGGTGCTTGGCGCCATCCGTGGCACCCGCAGGTGCCCCCAGTGCCATCTGCAGCACCCACAGGTGCTCAGCGCCATCTGTGGGTGCCGCCCACAGCACCTGCGGGTGAGCGGCATTGACACTCACAGCACTGCCAGCAGCACCAGGACCCAATGGCACCATCAATAGCACCCATGGTGCCGCCAGCACCCGCGGCACCGCAGGGCACCAACAGCACCACCCACGGCGCTGACACCAACATCACTGGTGCCGACACCAACTCAAGTGGTGCCAACCCATGGTGCCGACACCAACACCAGCGGTGCCACCCACAGCACCAACACCAATTCCAGCGACGCCGCTCCACGGCGCTAGACCTGCAGAGTCACCCATGGAGTCGGCCACAGCACCAAGACCAACAGCACCCTGGAGAATGCCAACAGAGAAAATCCTGAGGAGAAAGGAAAAAGAGGTGCCCGTGCCGACCACAGCACTGAAAGAGGGAGGGGGAAGGCACAAGAGGTAGATGAGATAACGAAGGCACCAGGGGGGCACCGCGCACATCCTGATCCAATCAACCTGACCCCAGTCCAGTGGCTCCAAGGCCCTGAAATCGAGAACACTGGCCAGGAAAACTGAACAGAAGTCGAACCCCCTGCTCCACAGGAGCGACCCAGAGGTGAAACTGCTCACCGGAACTCCATTGAGGACAGAGATCGAGTCCGGAGTCAAAGAACACGGCCGTTAGGAGCGGGACAAAGGGGAACCCACCAAAGTCGGTTCAGGCCTATCGCCCCTCCCGACCGACAGTCCCCATGCAGACATACCAGAGGGCAACCTCGAGTGGCACAGATTCTTCTTCCCCAAACGACGAAGAAGAGCTCGAGGTTAAGCGGAGCCAGATCTCTGGAACCGTTAGATTCATGCTTCAGTGGACTGCCTCTCCGAGCACACAGGACTGTCTGGGTCGGACCTCTCAACAAAGGACGCAAGGCGGACCAGACATACGCCCTCTGCCATAACAACTTTTAAACGAAGTCTTTCTATCATTACCGCTACCATCTAAGGATGACTCCATTGATGGCAGGTGAGAATTTCTTTTTCCTTTTTCTCCATAATCTTCTTATTCTTCTTCATAGAATAATTAAATACTACTAAAAATGTAAAATAAAATGAATACTAAACGGCTAAAATCTGTCGTCGTGTAGACAAAAATGTCGACATCCAAGTGCACTCGAAGTCGGGAGAAAAGGAACTGAGGTGGTTGGAAGGTAGACGCCGAGATAGCCTATACAGGCGTGAGCTAGTATCACGGTGCCGCACATGCGTGGTCCAATCTCAGTGCCGACCCTTCTGAAAATGTTTGGCTCCCGCTTGGTCCCAGCGCCTCCAGCACTATCCCACTAGTGTGAATGAGTGGTGGAGACTTGGGTCCAGGAAGATCAGGAAGTTGTTATCCCTCTGTACAGACAGTTGGTGAGACCCCATCTGGAGTACTGTGTGCAGTTCTGGAGACCCCATCTCTGCAAAGACATAGATAGGGTGGAGACTGTCCAGAGGAGGACAACCAAAATGGTGCAGGATCTGCACCAGAAGACAAATCAAGAGAGATTAAAGGAGCTTAATATGTATACCTTCGAGGAAAGAAGGGAGAAGGGGCACATGATACAAACTTTCAAGTACCTCTAGGGAATCAACAAAGTCCAAGAGGGTAGCATCTTTCAGAAAAAGAGATGTGCAAGAACAAGGGGGCACAATCTGAAGATGGGGGGGGGCGATTCAGAGGTAATGTGAGGAAGTATTTTTTCATGGAGGTTGTGGATGAATGGAACAGCCTTCCTGTGGAGGCTGTGGAGTCAAAAACAGTGGGAGAAATAAAGAATGCATGGGACAGACATAAGGCAATTCTAGTGGGAGGTAGGAGGAAGTAGGCTGTTGGTTAACTAGGATCTGCAGCTTATCCATTGGGTAGGGAAATGGGCTGACTAGGTAGGCCAAGCAGTCCTTATCTGCCATCAAATTCTATGTTTCTATGATGCACAGTGGTGAAGTGACTTGCTCACTGTCACACAAGTAAAAGACTGTGAGGATTTGAATCTGTGTCTCCCGTTTCCCCAAGCCTGTGCATTAGCCACTAAACCATATTCGATTCAGAAGGCACAGCAATTTGGCTTGCCCCGATGTCCAAGGGGCAGCACACATGCTGCAGTGCAGGAAACTTAGCTTTGGGAGCAAACGCAAGTCACTGTGTCGGCAGGCACGCCAGGCTGGGTGAGCTGCTGTGCAGAAATGTGCCTTAGGTTGGGAGGGTCGATGGTGAACTCTGGCACCACAGTCCCCCTGCAGCAGGGATGTGCTGTGTACATGCAAAGCCAATTGGAGAGCTGCGCTCACATCAGAGGAGGTGTGAGGGACCTATAAGGCAGAAATAACATATCTATTGATATTATGGTCTGTGCCTCTGAGATTCACTGGGTGCTAGTGCCTCTCAGCACTAGAGCCTAGTCACCCAGAGGATTGCCGCAGAGAGGAGGGACAGACCCCCCCCCCCCCAAGAGTTCATGCCATGGAGGGAAAGGTTAGAGGTAACCAGTGCGTTACCAGGGCCTGGGGGTCAAGAGGATGCATGCCTGAACAGGGTACATCCCTGAAACAACAAGAAGCGGACAGGGAGAAAAACCTCAAAAAATTTCTCTTTATTCAGCCACAGTAATAGACATACAAAAAATGGACTACATTATCCCACACTTAGAATCCTATATTTGTATGCTCATCCCTACAGCTGGTGGTATTTTGTGCCCTGTATACACAGATAGTCACAGATGTGAGCAAGGAAGGCTAGAAGTGACCTTGTCTCCCCTTCCCCCCCGAAAAAAAAAATCCACAGAGCAGGAATGGTTTTACTGGGAAATAAACTAATGAGCACAGATCTCATTTACAGAATTTCCCCCAGAGCCCACAGACTGGTTTGGCTTTACTACCTCCCCCCCCAATCTTTCTGTGCGTGGTTCTATGGGAAGCAGAGAGTTCCTGAGCTAGGCAAAGCATGTGTGAGACTGCTAAACAGCTTTCACATGAATTCCTAATGAAGGTCACAGTGTCCAAACCTCTGTGTCCCCCCAACCCCACCCCCAAACTTATATTTGGGTTACTTTGTGCTTTCTAGACTGTCAACAAACAACAGACTTACAACAAAAATGGCTGAACCCCTAAAATTAATTTCAACCGCAGGGTTAGAAATAAATTAAAGAACTTGCTTCTGATGGCCCACTGGGCCCCTTACTCTTGTCTTCTGGTAGCACGTGTACGTGTCAAGGAACAACCAGTGCTACAGTAAAATGTATTCCCTGTTACCTCCTTGGTCCCAGAAATCCCCCCATATACAACTTTAAAAACGTACCCTAAAAAAAATCCTCCTCCGTACCTGGTCATCCGATACGTGGCTGGCCTAATGCCCTCTGTCCCTGCACTGCTGTGCACAATGACACTCCTGCGCTCTGGAACAATCTGAATGCATGCACGGCAGAGCGTGCAAGAACAACAGGAATGACAGTGCTAGCAGTGAGGGAGATCAATACACAAAGCTTGCCTGGAAAATGCTGATGGAGCACAGAAAAGTATTTTTATATATGTTTTTCAAATTTAAGGGGGGGTGGGGTCAGTAGACCTGATTAGGCAGAAGAGAGCATTTTTGAACTGGTTTGTCAGCACACATTGGGCGGGGGGTGGAAAAGCATTTGGCACACAAACTTGAAAAGCTAAGGAGCATCTGGGCTCCCAGAGGTCTAGTACTAATGAGCTTGAGGGACCAGGAGCCACATGCACTAGGACTACTACTAATGTCAACCCCCCTGCACTGGTGACAGGAACACAGGTCTCTGGAAGAAAATCATCCTGAGCGCTGTCCCTACACATATATTATTTTTCCCCCCAGAGGCACTTACAGAATCCGATTGACCTGCTGGAAATGATTCATTGTTGTCTGGCACCAGCACTGCTTTTTGTCAGAGTCACAGCCTCTGCATTCTGTCTCTTCACCCTCCTCTGCATCACTGTCCATCTCGTTTTCACTCATGCTGTTGTCTGCCTCACTCATGGAATCCTCTCCCACTGCTCCCTTCCTCCTGTGACGCATGTAAATTCGGAAGGATCGGTTGTAGAACTGCCGGATCATCTCCTGGAAGGACTTGCTGGTGGTGAAGAAGAGGATGGCCTTAAACATGGTGTAAACCTTCTCCCGCAGTGTCTGACAGCCACAACCAAGAAGCATGCCGGCCTCAGTCCAGCGCTGCAGCAAGTCCAGGCTGTTTAGGTAGGGCTCGAGTCGACGCTCGAGAAGGCGAAATGCATCAAGCAGCAGCTGGGAGCACTGCTGTTCAGTCCCTTTGTTTTCTTGCTGGGAGACACAGTTCCAGAACTCAGGGGCAATGTTTCTTTGGAGGTCAGATTGTAACACTTCGGCGAACCACTCCTCCAGGACAGAGTGCAGACCATTCCTCTGCAACACCAGCAGGGCAGCGCACAGCTCACTCTCCCCAGATCGGCCTCCACAGTCCGATCTTGGTGCAGCCTGGGAGAGAGAGAAGAGAGGGGACAAAGAGCTTCAAAAAAGTGTATGTGCTATGCATTAAATGTAACAAATGAACACACACTTTGAAAATCTGTCATTATTTGAGATACATTTTGTACAACAGATGCTAAACAAAAATAAAGGGAACCATGCATGGGTAACCATACACAACAAGGTTATGTTTCCATTGAGGGCTTCTGATGACATCATGAAGACCTCGAGCACGGAAGAGATCCCCAGTGTCTTTAGAACCCTGAGATGGAAAAGGACAAGCTGTTCATGGGTCCCTGTTTGCCACAGAAAACTCGAGATGAAGACACAGGCCTGTCTGTGTATGGATGCCCTTACATTACCTTCTACAGTATATAGGCATCCATGCCTATTTCAGACACTCTGCTTCCTTTCAGTGAACTGGGTGTTTGGGATGAGGGGGCGGCTTCAGCGACAGAACCAAGCATCATGGCACACACCAGGCAGACTGGCATCCATGATCATGTATGTAGAAAAAAAAAAACTGTTCATGCCAGCATGCACACCCGGCCCAGTCTTCCAACCACCGCTTAAGGCCATAACACTTTTTTTCAGTATGCCTACCAGTCTGTCTGGCCTGTCCCACCACCAACCATCAGTGTCACGCAGACCCAAGTACCATCACATGGCAGGACCAGGTGGACTGGCATCTGTGCAGAAAAACTGTTTTCTACCAGAATGCCAGTCCACCTGGTCCGTGCCATGCTACTTGGGTCTGTCACTGATGTTCGGTGGTGGAACGGGCCAGACAGAGTGGAGGTAGCCATGCTGTGAAAACATTGTTCTGGCCTTAGTGCCAGGCGCAGGTTGGAAGAGGGTCGGGTGTGCATGCTGGCATAGAACACTCTTTTTCTACATGGATGGATGCCAGTCTGCCTGGGCTGTGACATGATGCTTGGGTCTGTCGCTGATGGTCAGTGGTGTGACGGGCATGGCACACTGAGCAGTAGGCATGTACTAAAAATTGTTCTGGGATTAGGCAGTGGTTGGAAGAGGGGCGGGTGTGCATGCTGGCTCAGAACATTTTTAAATTTTTTTTTAAATGGATGCCAGTCTGCCTGGTTTGTGCCACACTGCTTGGGTCTGTCGCTGTGATATAGTCGGTGGTGGAATGGGCCTAGCAGCCAGGTAGGCATGTAGAAAAAAATTGTTATAGACCATGGTGATGGTGTGCAGAGGGGCAGAGACAGGCAGAGAACATGTTTCTCTGCCTGCTGCCCCTCTGCACACCATCACCATGGTCTACAGCAATTTTTTTCTACATGCCTACCTGTCGCCAGGCACATCATTCCACCACCAACCATCGGTGACAGACCCAACCAGCTTGCCACAGACCAGGCGGACTGGCATCCATGTACAAAAACACTGTTCTGAGCCAGCAATGCACACCCTACCCTCTTCCGACCACCGGCTATGGCCAGAAAGGTTTTTCCAGCATGCCTACCAGTCTGCTATGCTGGTCCCACCACCGACCATCAGCAACATACCCAGGCACCATGGCACTGACTGACCAGGCAGAGTGGCATCCGTAGAAAACACTGTTATGCCAGCATGCTCACCCAGGCCCTCTTCCAACCAACACCTAAAGCCAGAACAGTTTTTATCTGCATCATGCCTAAGTACCAGTCTGACGACTGGCCCGTCCCACCACCAACCATCAGCGACAGAACCAAGCATCAGATCATGGCACAGACCGGGCAGACTGATACTAGTCGGTGGTGTAACTAACACACACACACACACACACACACACACAGTTTCACTCACAAAAAAAAAAAAAAGACACGATAACGATATTGTTTCAAACTTAGGATTTATTTAAAACAGCAAGAACATCAGCATCCCTCCCTCTCCTGCCAGAGCCCAATGGCCCATTATCCCTCCCTGTCATCGTGCTGGTGTGACCTGACCCCCTTCCCAGCCTAAGGTGTAGCGCTCTGCATTCTTCCTCCCAGGCCAGACTCGGTGTTACCCGACTACCCTCAGTCAATGCCCAAGTCCAAGTGTGACCTTCCCCCCACCACCACTGTAGCACTCTGATGACACCCTCCCCGGCCATTAGTACAGCTGTGATCTGCCAACTATCCCAGCCAGAGTCCAACTGTCAGCTGCACATCCTCCCTGCCAGAGTGAGACTTGGCTGGCCCCCACCCTCTGATTAGAGAAGCACTTTGCAGCCTCCATCCCAAATCAGAGTCCAGCTGTGAGCTGCCCACCTTCCCTGCCAGAGTTCAATTATGACCTGCACCACCCATGCCCAAACTACACTACTACTACTAGTGCAAATGTGACCTGGGCCCACCCCCCAAGCCTGAGTTTGCTCAGTCCTCTGCAGCATATCTCTCCACCCTGAGTCCAAGTGTCACCTGCCCCCCTCCCCAGCCTGACAGCAGCACTCTGTAGCCTATCTCCCTGGCCAGAGTCCAACTCCAACTGTGAGCTGCCTGCCCTCCTTCCCAGAGTCCCAACAGTGACATGCCCCCACCCAGCCAAACTGCTGCAGTACTTTGCAGACACCACTCCCCAGCCAGAGTCAAACTATGAGCTGCACATCCTCCCCACCAGTGATGAGTGAGACCTGGCCCCAACCACCACCAACCTGAGTGCGTCACTCTGCAGCCTCCGTCCCTGACTAGAGTCCATGTCTGACTTGCCCACCCTCCCTGTCAGACTAGAGTGCAGGTGTAACCTGGACCTGACCCTCAAAACCGAGTGCGGTCCTCTGCAGCACCCCTCTCCAGCCAGAGTCCAAGTCTGGCCCATTATCCCTCCCCAACACAGTACCAGTGTGACCCATCCCCTTCCCCAGCCTAAAGGACAGTTGTCTGCATTCTTCCTCCTTGGCCAGACTCGGTCTATTTTGACCATGTCCAAGTGTGACCTCCCCCCCCCACCACCACCACCACTGCAGCACTGTGCAGACACCTTCCCCGGCCATGGTACAGCTGTGATCTGCCAACCCTCCCACCGCCCCCCCCTCAGTCAGAGTCTACTCTAACTGTGAGCTGCCCATCCTCCCACCAGCGAGACCTGGCCCCCAGCCTGAGCCAGTGCAGCACTCTGCAGCCTCTGTCCACAACCAGAGTCAAATTGTGAGATGCACACCTCCACACCAGAGTGAGACTCTGGCGCGACTCACCTTAGTCTGAGAGCAGCACTTTGCTGCCTTCATCCCAAACCAGATTCCAATCCAACTGCGACATCCTGCCCATCTGGCCACCATCACCTGGTGACCCAGACAATTTTTTTTACTGCATGCATAGCAGTCTGTCAGGCCCGTCCCAGAGTCCGATCATCTGTGACAGACCCAAGCAGCATGGCATGGACCAGGCAGACTGGCATCTATGCTGAAAAAAAATAATTCTGTGCCGGCATGCACACCCGTCCCTCTGCCCAACATCACCTGTGCCCAGAACAATTTTGTCCAGCATGCCTACCAGTCTGCCAGGCCCATCCCACCTCCGACCATCAGTGACAGACCCTTGGCACTGACCTGACAGACTGGCATCCATGTTGAAAAAAACTGTTCTATGACATCCTGCCCATCTGGCCACCATCACCTGATGCCATGTATAGCTGAGCGAGTCTGTCAAGCCCATCCCAGACTCCAACCATCAGTCAGTAACAGACATGCACTCCTGTCCCTCTGCTCAACACCACCTAAGGCCAGAACAATTTTTTTCCACCATGCCTACCAGTCTGCCAGGCTCGTCCCACCTCCATCAGCATCAGTGATGGACCTACCCTACACAGCGTGGCACGGACCAGACAGACTGGCATCCATGTATGTGAAGAAAAATGGTTCTGTGCCAGCAAAACACACACACACACACACACACACACACACACCTCCAGTCCCACATCACACCCACCATCCCCCCACATACACACCAAAAATATTGGGGTCACAGTCACTAAAGTGTATTAACATGCTAATTAATACTTCAGTACTGCACAGCCCCCACCCCAAACACATCAGAAATACAATGCAGCTGTCAATTTGAACCTAACACAGGCAACCTATAAGTTATAAGTTACAGCCACAACTATTGGTATAGATATCATTCAGAAGAGTAAGTACAGATGTTACTCAACACGCCCCCAAAAAAAAAACACAGTATCACATGATTAAAAACAGGCAGGCAACCCACACAAACCCACACAGTCCACACTGGATCTGTAAATTTTAAATTAACAGGCACCCTAAACTATTACTGGAACAGAGTATACAAGATAGCATAATAACTTTATGCACACATGCACATGTAATTGTCTGCCTTAGCTACTACTCACGTAAAAAACCCATATAATTAAATTCCTGACTGCCTGAGGAAACCATACCGTTTTTTTCAATTGTGTAGCTACAGCATGACCATAACGAGACCCCAACTCGCTGGTTCAGCTGGTCACACGACGGTGGCACATCACTACCCCCCAACATCCATTGAGAAAGCCACATTTAGTGGCAGTTCTTCCCCCATCCTTTAAAGAAGCTGCTCTCAGTGGCACATCACTACCCCCCCCCAACATCCATTAAGGAAGCCACATTTAGTGGCACTTCTAACCCATCCATTAAAGAAGCTGCAGTCAGTGGCATGTCACTACCCCCAAACATCATTTAAAGAAGCTACGTTCGGTGGCACTTCTTCCCTCTGTCTATCAATGAAGCTGCACTTGGTAGCACCCTCCCCAATCCATTAAAGAAGCCGTGAATGGTGGAACGCCTTCCCCCTTGACATCCATTAAAGAAGGCGTGCTTGGCAGCACTTCTGCCCCCCCCCCAGCATCCATTAAAGCGTTAAAGAAGTCGTGCTCAGTAGCCTTCTCCCCCTCATCTATTAAAGAAGCTGTGTTCAGTGGCATTTCTCCACCCCCCCCCAAACATCCATTAGTGAAGCTGCAACCTGTGGCACTCCTGTCCACATCTATCAAAGAAACTGCACTTTGCTGCACTTCTCCCACATGCTCGGCGGCACTTCTTTAACCCCCTAACATCCATTAAAAAATCTAAGTTCGATGGCACGTTCCACCCCTGACCCCAGCTCAGCAGTACTCCTTTCTGACCTCCAATGGACTCCCTCCTGCTCCCCACTTCCTGCTTCAAGGTGGAGAGAGAAAAAGAGAGGGAAACTTAAGCCAGCAAGAGCCTGTGCAGACTCTCCTTCTGGCAGACGGCAAGCAGCTCTCCTGAGTTGGCATACCCCAGGTCAAATGATCAAATTAGACTTGTACCTGTAAATGAACCAAGTTAGTTGTGTCTTCATTATATTGTAGCTAATTAAATGTGGCAGTACTGCAAAATAATCAGCAATGTGGCTTTATTTGTAAGTTTTCTATCTTGGTTTTTCTAAGCTTCATAAGCCTTGAGACAAAGTCCACATCAGATCAGAGTAGTAGTATAAAAGCACAGTCATTCTGGGCTGCAGCTGGAGGGCAAGTTTAAAAAACGTAGATACTCGCTCACTGTGTGACTGCCCTGCCATGTTTTGAATGCCGGCACTCCGGTAGCTAGTTTCCTCGGGGCAACACCGTGGAGAACACGGGGCGATTGGTACAGTGGTGGAACACAGGGTCAGCGTTGTTTGACGATAGACAGAGTGATGCTCTGAGTCATAGGTAGGTGCGAGGACTGGAGGGCCAAAAACTAATTACTGAGAGCCAGAGTGCACCACAACCTTGGATCGGTAAACGGTAGCAGGGGAGCACAGGGTGCGAGTTGAACTTAGGGGTTACTCTAGTCTAAGTCAGTCAGAGAATTACGCTGGTTGGGACAGGAGCAAGGTGTAACCACGGGTCAGCAGCGCAACTGAAGGATAGGGAGAGAGTCGTGGCACTAAGGAGAGAGGCGAGCCGATGCACTGCAATTAAAGCAGGCATCCAAATAGATATATTTCTTGTCTTATGCCTGGGAGGATTATTTGACTCCGTAATCTGCTCCCCAATGCTAGTGTACCGACCCATCTGTGTACAGTAATTTAAACCATGTTCCCTGGGAAAAAGGAGCAGAAATCAGATTGCAAAGTGGGAGATGGGGGTAAGAACTTTTTTTTTTTCCCCCAGGGAACATGGTTTACTGTACTCAGATGGGTCGGTACACTAGCAATGCATTGGGGAACATTACGGACTCAAATAATCCTCCCAGGCATAAGTCAATAACATTACAACCTAGACGGAGAAGTTTATTCATCGACAGAAAAAAGCAGGTGCACCTGTGACCGGGGTAATTTTGAATCCGGGAAAACAACACTATTTCTTGTAATTTTGATAATTCTACACTATTGCAAATGTAACAAATAGTGGAAGGAATGATTACAATAACAGATTTTTCTCCTCACGATTCCTGCCGTCACATGCGCAGCATGCTTCAGTCAGACTCTAATCTAAGACTTGCTGTGTAGCTTTTTACTAGACGACACGACAATTTCCCCCGCTGCCCGATTTCATTACTTCATAGGAAATAATAAACTCCTATATGGGTGCAATAACCTGCCAAATCAATGAAAAGACACCTCAATCTTTACTTCCAAAGTAAGATTCGCCTTACCTCAGCACCTTTTGGAAATAAAATGGTACGTCTAACGTTTGCACCCTTATATATCCTTGCTGACCAGCGGGAAATTGACTAGGGGTGGTGCTAGGTGATGCGGAGAATCTCAGCTTTCATTGGATACCAAACATGCCTAGTTTTTTTGTTTCACAGTTGATTTGTAAGCAAAAAAACTAGCGCGGTAGGCAACATTACAGACACACAGGGAAGAAGCTTTAAAAGGCACTGCAGACAGAACAATGCGGGCAGCAACACCACGCTGAGAACAGGGAGTTTCTTGTTAGTTTTTCTAACAGGAGACAGCATTGAAAATAGAAAAAAAGTCACCAGACTGCTTGTAAAAGTTATTTTTATTTAATTAAACAACAAATCCACACACACAACAACAATTTAAGACATTGTTAGCCTTTTAAAAAATGCTTCGCAGTAAAACTGCTATCACATTTCTGAATAGAACATTGGTCTAAGCCTTGGAATGCACACTGTGGCATAGCTACTACATATACAAATGCTGGATACACAATATCGATAAAATAGGTTACAGAGCCAATACAACAGTTAATCACACATACGTAATATAGTTAAAAAGAGTACAGTAAGTCGATACAACAGATTTGTTGCAGATACAGTCAAAGACAGCAAGGGACTGTACAATCGGTACATCATAAGAGCTAATACATAAGGAGCTGTTAATTGCTTTGGAGTTGTTGACTGAGTGGTGGCGGGATAGAGGTAGGGATGGAGGGGTTATGTACAGGCGCAGTTAGTGGAGTAGAAATTAAGAAAAACAGATGAAATAGATGCAGGGGATGAGGAATAGCAAATTTGGGAGGGCCACAGTCCAGATTTTAGGGAGGTGGTGCGAGAACCCTGATTGACCTGTGGTTGTTGCTCAGCGAGGGACTGATAGGGTGAGAGCATCGGTGGATCTGAGCAAGTGGTGGGATGTTGGTGTTAGTGTTAAGGAGGAAGAATGGTAAGAAAGGAGAGAGTAGAACCAGAATTTCAGAGTTGAATTTAGTGCGGTAAGAGAGACGTCGGTTGCCCAGAGAAGGGAGGGCACAGAAAAAAGACTTATGCCTCATGGCAGAAATCGCACTGTATTGGCAGCGCGATTTTGCCATGCGGCATAATGTCTTGTGACATTATGACCCCGTGCCATCCTCAAGAATAGTCCTGTCGATGGTGTGATAGGAAGGAGAGGAGGGAATCCTAGAGAGTCTCTGCCTTGTGCCAAAGGTCATGGAGATGGTCTTCTTGGCGTTAAGGAAGAGCTGGTGTGAGCAAAGCCAGAGCTGAACTTTGTCAAAGTCCTGCTGGAGCCTGGCTTCTACATCAGTGGAGCTGTGGCCAGAGGAATACAGGACTGTGTCATCCGCGTACATATGAATGGACACAGATGAGCAGACTACGGGAAGGTCATTAAGAAAAATTAAGAAAAGTAGTTGGCCTAGAACAGAGTCATGTGACACACTAGTGTGGACTTGGGGGGGACACAGCTTCAGATATCCTGACCAATTGTGTTCTACCTGTGAGGTAGGCTCTGCACCAGTCAGTGGCAGAGACAGACAGGCCAGCTGAAGTTAGATTCAGGAGGAGTAGTGGATGAGAGACTGTGTCAAAAGTCTTGGCAAGGTCGACAAAAATGGCCGAGGTGATTTGATCACTGTCCATACCTGTGAGGATAGTGTCAATGAGTCTGAGAAGGGGCATAGTAGTGGAGTGTTTTTTCCTGAAGCCAGACTGGAAAAGAGTGAAGGAGGATTCCAAGAGGAAGGTAGAGAGTTGGGCATGGACAAGGTGCTCCTGGAGTTTTGCCAGGACTGGAAGTAGCAAGATAGGCCAGTAATTATTTGGTGAGGAGGAGTCACTGCCCTTAGGTAGGGGAATAACAGTCACATGTTTCCATTCTGAGGGAACTGCTGCAACGGTGAAAGAGAGGTTAAGGACGACAGTTATGGGGGAGGAGATTGCAGGTGGAGTAATTCTGGGACCAAGTGGTCAGGGGACCTTCCTTTGGCTGGGCTGAGGGCAAGGAGGGCTTCCTGAACTTCTGCAGCAGATACTGGGAGGAAGGAGAAACTCCCTGCAGTTGGGCAAGTGGTCTGAGTAGGGGAGGTAGGGGCAGAGTTGGGGGGATTGGGAGGGAGGGATGAGAGAAAGAAGGAAGCACAAGAGGTGAAGTATTTATTGAATTCAGCTGCAACGAAGGGGTAGTCAGAAATTAGGGAATTTTTTTATCTTTAGGAGTGGGGCTGGAGGTTTAGATGGTGGGGAGAAAAGGGAGTAAACTACCTTCCAGAATCTAGAGGGGTTAGCTATGTTTGACTGGAATGAGGAGTTGAAATACTCTGCTTTGGCCAGTCTTATAGCTCTGGTGCAGGAATTTCATAGGGCCCAGTATCTGACGAGGTCTTGAGGTAGTTTGGAAGTTTTATCTACTTTCCAAGCGTGGTCTCGTGCTTGCTGGCATGCTAGGAGTTCAGGGGTGATCCATGGGAGTTGGTTACCACGAACTAGAGTTTCTGTTTTTTAAAGGAGCATGCTTATTCCAGACCGCAAGGAAGTTGTCCTTAAAGTACAATAGAGCTGGGTCAATAGAATTACAGGGGATATTAGCGACCAGTCAACTTGGGCAAGTTCAAGGTGGAGTGGGGCTAGATCAAGGGATCTGAAAGACCGTGTCATCAGTATTTTGTGGGGGGTTTTAGGTTGATGCACTTTGCGCACAAAATAGATTGTGTGGTGATCGCTTAGGGCATCAGGGAGTGTTCCAGATAGTACTATACAGTGAGGGCCCAATCTATGCGAGTGTGATTTGGGGTTTTGTGGTTTGTGTGTGTTGGCTTTTTGTTCCACATATGTGCTACCGGTGCTCCAGATAACGTTGACATTCAAGTCTAACGTATTCACCATTTTTGACATAATGTGGGTAAAATATAATTTTGAGAAGTAAAAGTGCTTTAACTTGTAAAAACAGAGCCTTTTGATACATCTATGGATAGTTACCAAGAGTTGGGATAAGTATTAGTACTCATCAAAAACAATTTCAAAAAGTAACAGAAGGTGGTGGTAAACTACACTCAGTCAGTGGAAGGGGGTGTGACCAGCGGTGTACCTCAGGGCACAGCACTGGTTCCAGTCCTCTTTAATGTCTTTGTAAGTGACACTGCCTAAGGGCAGGAAGGGAGGGCATGCCTCTTTGCAGAGGACACTGAAATTTACAATAGGGCAGACTCCCCAGGGATACATTAGGAGATCCTGAAACCCAAAAGTCCAACGCTGACAATCCTGGTGCCAAAATCCCAACGGTAGACGGCCACACTCCCAATGGTTCCATGGGAGGCCCTGCTTGCCATACCCCTGGTAAATATATATATAGACAAACTTCGAGTTGCCATATCATGGGGAATGTGGCTGTCAGGAGGTCTGCCATATCATCGGGATTCTGTCCATTGGGATTTCAGCACTGGGCTTTTGGGTTTCAGGATCTCATAAGGATACCCTCCCCAGAAGGGGGTGGAGAGAATGTGCAGAGTCCTGAGAAAACTCGAGGAGTGGTCAAGGGTATGGCAGCTGGGTTTCAACGAGAAAAAGTACAAAATCATGCACTTGGGGCACAGAAACCCAGAGGTAGAGTATAACATGGGAGAAGAGCTAGTGACGGTCACCAAACAGAAAAAGGACCTGAGAGTAATCACATCTGATGACCTCAGGGTGGTAAGGCAGTGTGACAAGGCAGCGGGTAGGGCCAGTGGGATGCTGTGCTGCAGATGGAGGCCTATCACCAACAGAAAAAGGAAAGTGGTGTTGCCACTGCATAGATCTGTGGTGAGACCTCACCTGGAGTACTGTGTCTAATTCTAGAGAACAGGGGCTGAGCCCTCAGGAATACCGCAAGCCCCTGGTGCACCGATCATATGGCACACAGGGCTTGCGGTGTTCACCTGACCGGCCATCGAGATTTTCACTCCTGTGCACCAAGTGTCTCCACTTAGACCCACTCCCCTCTGTCTAGCTTGTGCCAGTTGAGGGGACCATTTTTACGGGACTTGAGCCACAGATTTGGTGCAAGCTGCCATAAAGTGAAAAAAGTGTTGCAACTGTGCTCGAGAATAGAAAATCAGGTGCAGTTGGGGCAAAGCTGTTTGGTACAGCTGGTCCAAACAATGGGTGCAATGGAGGGCTTGACACAAGTGCTGCGTCAGCCTTTGAAAATGTGACCCCACACCTCATGAAGGACATATAGACAGGGTGGAGGCTGTCCAGAGGAAGACAACTAAAATGTCACAGGGCCAGCATCGTACACCCTATGAGGAGAGACTAAAGAATCTTAATATGTACACCTGGAAGAAAGAAGGGACATGGTAGAGACCAATAACTACCTACGAGGTTAAACAAGGTACAGAAGGAGAGTATTTTTCAGAGGCGAAGGTGCACGAGAACAAGGGGACATGCAACAAAACTGGAAGGGAGAAAATTTAGGAGAGATGTGAGGAAGTACTTGGTGGATGCCTGGGACAGTCTTACAGCGGTGGGGGGGAGGGGGAAGTAAAGACAGTGGTGGACTTCAAGCATGCAAGGGATAGGCACAAGGGAATCTTGACTGGGAAGCAGGGGCAGGGGGAGGTAGCCGGAGATCAGGTAGGGCCTGCGGTAATGGTATAAGCAGGGAAAAATGGGCAGACTGGGTAGGCCAAGCAGTCCTCATCTGCCGATAAAGTCTATGTTTCCGTTTCTTAAAATCTGGTGAGTAAAACAGGCCTCTTCTCATCTGGAACACTGTGTGCTACTGTTTACTTCTGTTATATGTGTTGTTGTTCAGTGCTTTGTTCCCATATCATTTGCATACCCATGATGCAGCATTTGCATTTCATGGAATTAATCTATTCTCATATTATGCTAAAATCCAATAAAACAGATTTTCTAACATGTTCCTATACTCACTCCTCAGTTTAGATAAGGAGCGGTGTTTCTCTGCTTACCTCAGTTTTGAACACTAAAATTAAACCTGACTTTTCTTCTCCCATCTGCATCTGTCCATGACCCTTTACCTCTTGTCTTCCTTCCTCCCCACTATTTTTTTCCCTGGCCACTTTGCTCCCCTCATCACTGAGGCTATATCTGTATTAGTAGTTCACACTGCCTAGCATAACTCAATTTTTATCTACTACATATAACTGTTGTACTCATTTGCCTGCAATATTTATGATTATGCTCCCCTGTTATATACTGTATTGCTGCTTATAACTTCTGTTTTTTGTAATGTAATGTTGTCATTGTTTAGTTTTTTCCCTACCTCTTGATCTATCTCCACTTCCCCTCATCCCCAGGACGCATCTGGAAATGAGCTGTTAACAGCTCAGTGTCTTTCCTGGTAAAACTTTTGAAATAAATAAAGCATTTTGCACATTACATTATTTTGCCTTACAATGCTTTACCACCTTGTATAACCAGGCCCAGATATTCAAAAGGGTTACGCATGCGCAAGTCCTACATTGCGCCATTCTGCGATATTCAGCAGGAGGCAGTTGCTCCACTGGCAACAGGTTGCGCAAAAGAGCAATGCAAATGAATGCATGCTCAACAGGAGGGGGAGGAACCATGCATAACCTGCGCAACCCGATATTCAGTTGGGTTGTGCAGAGTTGTGCATGCAAACCCAACCTGCGCCTGCACAACCTTGAGCCAAAAAAGGATCGTTGAGGGCCACCACAGGTGAGCTGCTGTATTGCAGGGCCAACACAGCAGCTGCCACCCTGGCTGGCCCCAACTCGTCCCTGTGCTTCTCACCAGCCCGATCAAGGGCATAGAGTAACACATACCTCCTCAACTGTCCCTGATTTTCAGGGATGTCCCTGATTTTGCGACAGAATTTTCCTATGTCTCTCGTAAATTCGTGTTTCTGTGACAGAACAGTGGGACTGTAAGCATAAAATAATATCAAACATTAAAAATACAGACTAGTTTCTTCAGAAATGCATCTTATACAAACTCCTTATTCTATCAGATTTCTGAGTGAATATTACCAATTGTTAAGATGTGTCCCTGATTTGGCATCTTTGTCCCTGATTTTTTAGGCCTTGTCCCTGATTCATGACACAAGAGGTTGAGAGGTATGGAGTAACATGAACCCCCTACACATCTCCCACAGCCCGATCGCGGGCATCACAGTTATGAACCCCACACACACATATCCCACAGCCCGATCGCGGGCAGTACAGTCCTATGAACCCCCCTCCCACACACACACACACACACACACACATCTCCCACAGCCCGATCGCGGGCAGAGCATGTATGAACCCCCTCCAGTGCCCGATCGCGGGCAGAAAGTAACTCTCCCCCAACCCGAATATCTCCCTGGTGGTCCAGTGGACCGTAAAGTCCGATCGCGGGAAGAATGTCACATCACAACCCCCCAAACATCTCCCTGGTGTCTGGTGTCCCCCACCCACCCACGAAGCCCCTCCACCGCTCTCCCCCGCAGCCGGTATGCGACAGCATTCACCTCGGCTGCGCTTCGCTGACTGATGTCCGGTGAGCTGCACGCTTATTGGTGGAGTAGTTAGTTGTCGGCATGTAGCTCATACTGCGACATGACAGTCCAGATTAGAATGATTCATTCACAAATCTGGACCGTCATGTACGTATGGGCTGCATCGCCCATTGGCTGTAGCTCTGCACCAATGGGTGCAGCCCTACCGACAGTCGTCGGCGGGCGGCAGGCGGTGGATGCTGTCGCCGCTGCGGGGAGCGGGGGAAGGGCTTCGTGGGTGGGTGGGGGACACTAGACACCAGGAGATGTTTGGGGGTTGTGATGTGACATTCTGCCCACGATCAGGCTTTACGGTCCACTGGACCACCAGGGAGATATTCGGCTGGGGGGAGGGTTACAGTCTGCCCGCGATCGGGCACTGGGGAGGTTCATCACGCCTGCCCGCGATCGGGCTGTGGGAGATGTGTGTGGGGGTTCATGTACGTACTGCCCGCGATCGGGCTGTGGGATATGTGTGGGGGTCTATACTCTGTACTGCCCGGCGATCGGGCTGTGGGATATGTGGGGGGTTTACAGTACTCTGCATCGCCCGCGAACGTGGGCTGTGGACACGGGGTTTCATGTACCCGTACTGCCCGCGATCGGCTGCATTAGGCGCCGGTCCCGACGCTGCTGCCTGGCAGGGGTGGCCAGGAGCAAGTCCTGGATCAGCGACCTACATGCAAATGAATGCAAATGGGGCTACAAATAGATGCAAATGGCCCCCCGCGCCTTGTATAAATTATGAGCCCCATTTGCATGTCACCTTTTGAATATCGGAAATTTGAGCATGGCGCATGGTACTTGCGCCACCGCAAGTTTAATGCTCAACTCTGGCAACTTGTGGTGGCAAGTTCCACTGCGCTGCGCGCAAGTGTTGTGGCTGGGGTGATATTCAAAGGAGTTGCTCAACAGAGCAGCTCTTTGAATATCACTGCCACACCCTGCGCAACTATTTTGAGCAGCGCAGGGGCTTGCGCCTCAGAATGGCGCAGTTTGAAAATCTGGGCCCCAGTGTTTTGTAATCTTTATACACCTTCAGAATAGCCTTAAAAAAGTTTCTCTTCTCCAGTAATAGATGTGAATGTTTTACTGTTTAGTTAATTTTGTCTTTGTAGAACTTGCCTCTAGTCAACTGTTACCATGTCTTATGCAATTTATGTAATTTGTTAATGTATACTTTTGTTATTTGCTCTAGCCGCCCATGTAAACGGATCTTTGACCCATGGACTTTTCCAGATTTTAAATAAACAAAACAAGCAAACAAACATTATAGCCTGTCCTTGTAATCAAGCTGATTATGTTTGTTTGCAACACATATGAATAAAATGGTATCAGTCTGAACTGTGAGAGGGCTTTGGGGGGTGGGTGCCCCTTCTTCACCTGTCACAGCATCAGAAAATCAAAATGTAAATACCTGTAAATTTATTTTCTCCAACTGCTCTCTCTCTTCTATTTGTTTGGGTTCCATAGATGTGCACACCGCACATTGGGGAGATAGCCCTCCCAGGCCGTGGTCATCTGGCACAGCTCTATAATACCGAGTTAACTCTTCGGCTGGATTTGCTCTTTTCATGGATTGTGGCTAAAGAACTGTGCCTCAGAAACAAATTGATTGCTCCTCTTCTGCCTTTGAGGGGAGGTAGTGAGAGAACCTTCATATAAGTGGTGTTGCACAAACTTTTCAGTTTGAAAATCTGCCAGAGTGGGAGACTGGTGTTTTCATTGGACATTTATTACTTATGCTTGTTGGGGGTGAGAGCCCCAACAAAACAGATTAGCAGCCAGATTAAAGACTGAGCCTGTCTTACATATATCTTTTATCCTCCGCCTGAACTAAGAGGGAGTTTAGTAGTAGTTGTTTGTGGATTTATTTTTTTATTTATTGTGGGTGGGTGAATAGTTTATTTTGGAAATTGTGGACTGGAGCCTTGGCTCTTATCAGCATGTGTTTGCAGGTTGCTCTCCCTGTTAGGCAAGACTCCCGTTCCAAGCTCCGGGACCTCCGCCCTTTTAGCTGTCCCCTATTACCCACAGCGGTCTATGGCCGCTGCAGGGCGCTGGGGATAGTGGGTAGAAGGCGGAGGGGCAGGGGCCCTGGACGAGGGGAGAGGGGGGTGGCTGGATTGGGGCAGTGAGGACCAGGAGACGCCCTGCGGTGAAATGGAATCCTGAATGAGGTTTGCCTTGTTTGGTGCCCATACCCAAGGGATCCATGTTAAGAGGGCTAGTCGCTCGGCAGGCCCCGGTATCTCATCCAACTCGCACAGTGTTGTGCAATGCCAGATCTATTAAAAGCAAGACGGCTATTATATCCGATATTGTTGAGTCAGCAGATCTGGCATGCATCACCGAAACCTGGCTGGATGAGGATGCTGGCCCCCATTTGGCAGCAGCGATTCCAGCCAGGTTCTCAGAGATAAACCGTGTGAGACTGAATCGCAGGGTCGGGGGTGTAGCAATTTGTTTTAAATCGGAATTGAACCTTGTAGATGTGCCAGTTGAGGAAGTCAGATCCTTCGAGTGTGCTGCGGTGACAGGTGTGGGGTGCAGGATCATTCTCGTCTACCATCCACCTGGAGCAGAGAAGTTGTTCCTGCAGGAAGTCTAGGATTTTGTTGCTGACATGGTATTGGAGTCCCCCAGATTAATGGTTCTGGGCAACTTCAATGCCTGGGTTGACGAAAAACTCTCGCCATTTGGTCAGGACTGCCTCAGATTGATGATTTTGTTGGGCTTCACATAGGCGGTTGCCTCTGCGACTCACAGTCAAGGTCACTCGCTGGACCCGATTTTCCTCATGGGGATGGAGACTTCCAACTTGGTGGTGGAACTGGTCAGATGGTTCAATCACCACACTATGAGGTTCAGTCTCCTTGCTCCTCCCTATAGGCCCGCTTCTGTGGAGACAACCCGATACCACCCTTTGCGGGGAGTGACCCCAGGAGGTCTTTTAGTGGAAATGGACCCATCAGGACTAGTGGGTGCAAGTGAGGGTCCTGAGAACCTGCTACAGGCCTACAATCAGGCCGTGGCGGGGGCTTTCGCTCCTGTTCCCGTTCGCCCCTCACCCTTCGTCCTCGGTCCCCTTGGTTTGATGGAGCCTTGAGGGAGCTGAGGCGAGTGGGGCAAAGGTTAGAACATAGCTGGCGGAGATCCAGCCGGGATGCCAACAAGCTTAGACTGATGGAACATTATGGAGACTATCAGTCAGCAATCTTCCATAAATAGGCAGAATTCCTGTCCAGGGAGATTGCTGCAGTTCAGAATTGACCAGCTCAGATCTTTCAAACTGTGGACAGACTGTGCAATCCAGCCTGTCTGCAAGTTCGTAGAGCATTTTCTCACAATAAGTGTGAGGAGTTTGCTCACTTCTTTGCTGATAAGGTTGCCAACATCAGGTCTGAGATCTGCTTAGCTCACTCTACGGGTGGGGGAGGGGATGGTGGTCGGCAGGGTATCACTACTCCTTGGTTTTGTTGGTTGGAATCTGAATGGCCAGAGATCGTGGCTGTCATGTGGATTCTCTGGGGTATGCGTCCAACTTGCTGTAGTTTGGACCCGGGCCCTACTCACCTTTTATTAGGCTGTATGGATGTCATCGGCCCAGTTCTTGCAGAGATAGCCTGGTGTTCACTGGAGTTGGGTGAGTTTCCTTGCTCCCTGAAGGAAGCGGTGGTAACTCCCCTTCTCAAGAAATCTTTGCTTGACCCAGAATGCCCCGCTAACTACAGACCGGTCTCTACTCTTTCCTTTGTAGGCAAGGTTATTGAGAAAGTCGCTGCGCTACAGTTGGAGAACCATCTTACAATCCATGACATTTATGATCTTCTCCAGTCCGGTTTTCGTAAAAGGCATAGTACAGAGACCGCTCTGGTTCTGATACTCAATGATCTCCTGATTGCGAGAGATCAGAAATGCTGCACCATCTTGGTATTTCTAGATCTTTTAGCCTTTAACACTGTGGACCATGGAGTGCTGCTGGAATGCCTGCATGTCATCTGTGGCCTGTCTGGTACAGTCCTCAAATGGTTCTATTCTTTCCTCACTGGCAGATCACAGAGAGTGGTCTTGGGGATTTATTCCTCTGAGTCATTCTCTCTGCCTTGTGGGGTGCTGCAGGGATCCGTGCTGTCTCCCATGTTGTTTGTGGTGTATATGCTGCCGTTAGGAGACATTGTGAGGTGGTATGAGCTGGAGTTTCACGGTTATGCAGATGATACACAGCTCTACCTGTCCTTTCTGCACAACCAGGATAGTGCGCTCTCAGTGTTCAACAACTGCCTTGCAGAAATCCAGGATTGGATGAATACCAGCTGGCTAAAACCGAATTCTGACAAGACTGAGGTGTTGGTAGTGGATCCTGGTCGCCGGATAGAGGGGGGCAGCAGTGGGATGTCCCTCAGGGCTTTAGCTTGGGGGTGCCCAGTTGCTGACCTCTGAATGGGTGAGAAATCTGGGGGTAATACTTGATGACGGTTTGACACTTCATTCTCAGGTGTTGGCCATGGTTAAGTCTTCCTTTTATCACCCAAGGAATATCACCCCGATCAAGCACCTAGTTCCATCTGACGACCCTCCAACTTTGATCCACGCCTTCGTGACCTCACACCTGGACTACTGCAACTCCCTTTACCTAGGGCTTCCAGGGGTTGATATCCACCTGCAGCTGGTGCAAGACGCTTCAGCCAGGCTGTCTGGATCATCTCGATCCAGTCATATTACGCCTGTGCTGCGCAAACTGCACTGGTTACCAGTTCAGTGACGGATCACCTTCAAGGTCAGTTTACTAACCTACAAAGCCCTACACGAATAGGGACCGAGCTACCTGCAAGATCTCCTGCATCTTTACTGCCTCCTCCGACCACTCCACTTGGCCAACGAGGGATTGCTGAAGATTCCCAGGGTGCAATTAAAAACTTCTGGATTAGCCGACCCATTGGCACAGCAGTAGGGATTCCGCTTGTGACACCAGCGACCCGGGTTCAGAAACGGATCCAGGTCATCGGAGGGCCAGCCGGGGGAGAAGGACTGAGTGTCCCTGGACTGCTCTCCTTCTCCACGGGGAAGGGGGGACTGAGTGTTCGGTGCAGTGGTGACACCCGGCGGAGGCTGGGTGATCCACTATGCACCGGCCAAATAGGACCTGGCCAGTGAGATTAGACTGGTGCATTGCATGTCCCGCCCCTGCCTACAGGAGAAAAAAACACTGTCCCGGCCGTCTCCATGACGCCTGCCCGGGCCTTGATTAGCCTCCGCCACCGGCTCCCCAACTAGTTACTAGCATCTCGGCGCTGAAAGGGCCTCAGTACCGAGACCCCCGCCCTCTGGGTGGCAAGCCAGGGGTGACTGGGGAGTGCAGGCAATAGGCGGAGGTGGAGGTGAGGGGGTCCATGACCAGGACAGACATTGACGTCTCGGGGGCGCACAAAAAAGTAATAAATAAATAAATATCTTCTGGATTGCGGGCATTTTCATTTGTAGCTCCAACCTTGTGGAATTCTCGGTCTCATCAGATACAAGATTACCTGACAGTGGAGAGCTTTAAAACCACTTTAAAAACATATTTATTCAAACTCGCCTTTGGAGAAGTTCTCTAATTTTGCCTGACTATTGCAGCTGTGTTTTATATATACTGATGGATGTGTTTTAGAATTTTACGGTTTTAATTGTTGTTTTACGGATGTACAGTACTCTGATACTTCGTGAAGAGTGCTTAATAGAAGTACAATATATATATATATATATATATATATATATATATATATATATATGCACTATTATGAACCGACGATTGTAAATAAAGGAATCTGATTGGCCGAGAGCTCTTGTAAGCAGTGATGATATCGGGCTACATCATCACGGCTTCAAAAATGTTCCGCCGCCACCAGCCTCCTTGCTGTCTACTGTCTGAGAACTATTTTTTTCACAATGTACTCCTACATCACCCAAAAACTCATTCATAAAACATTTTAAAACCTGTTTATTTTATTTATTTATTTTTTTATTTAAAAAACTTGAAACTCAATTCATAATAGCAATAAGTCACTCCAAGGTGTGGTATATCATGGGATATCGTCACTTCTTGGGTGGTTGGGCAGCCTTTGACCTGGACCTCATGCCCAACCACCCAAGTGGCGATATCCTGATCTCACACCCTGTGTCTGCTATTGCATAAATACAAACACCATATATAATTCCATGATATGATACCTTAAGAATATTCAAAAAATAAATAATTTAAGAAGCATTAAAACTGCATTAAGTGGATGTTATGCACCCCCTCTTTCAGAACCTGCAGGACACCTGGAACAGCCTACCACAAGTAGTAGTAGTACGGGCAAAAATTGGGGGAGGGTGGTACCAAACACACATGGGACAGACACAGATGAATACTAGTAAATATAAGAGGCGGGGAAGGTTGCCGCAGACCAGTTAGGGTCTGCTGGGACAGAATAGGCAGGAAAGAAAACTGGGTAGAATGGATGGGCCAAATGGTCCTATTCTGCCAACAAATTCTATGTTTCTATTAGTATTGGTGGCGGGGCCCAGTGGTTGTCAGCCTGAAAAAGGGAAGGGCTGTCACTACAGATCAAAAAAATCTGCAATATTTAAAAAAAAAAAAAAGATACAGTTACATACCAATCCCAGGGCAGACGCTGGTACCAGCCCAATGCTCAGGGTGTTCCAGGCAGCTGACAGCTCAGACGCTGACATATTCCTTAGTCTTCAGGTAGATGCACAGTGACACATAAGTAAGTCCTATCACAGCTGTCTTTCCAGACCCCTCCACCCCACTTGCTCTCTTTCTCCTCTACCCTATCGTTTACACCTCTAGTCATTCAAAGACCTGCTCCCACCTACAATGTTCCCACTCTGCATTACACCAGTTACCCTCCTCCCGCTACAATTTCCCACTGTCCGCTGTTACCCCTTAGTCCTGTTCTCTCTAGATCTGTTGCTCGCCTTTCAAACTGTTACCCGCTCTCTACTGCTTGCCCCTCACTGTCCCTAGTACTTCCTGTCGGCATTACCACTTACTTTTAACCCCTCTCACTATTACCATTCTCTTTCATCCCACTCTGTCACTATTCTCTCCCTATGGGTAATCTCTGCTCAGCAGCTTCTGCTTGGTCGCTTGACCCCAGAATTACCAATTTTCTCCCACAACCCCAGACAGCCACTAACCCAAACCCAAAGGCGAAGACTTCCCTTGAAGTCCTATGAGAGAGTCCAGGCGTCGGACACTGATGACGTCACGCCCGCGGTCGCTCAATGATGAAGAAATGGCCTGGTTGCTATGGCGCCGAGCAGTCGCTGAGTGATGATGGAATTGGTTTGAGCGGGTCGGTTACCGGGAGACGCGTGAAGACGGGCGGTGGAGTCCGGTTTTGGGAGAATGAGCCAGCAGGGGGCTGCGCTGCAGAATTACAACAACGAGCTCGTCAAATGTAAGCGAGGGGAAGATGGGACAGGGATGGACATTGCAGTTACATCAAGCTGGTGAAAGAGACGAAGCATGGGGGAGAGAGAGTGACTAGTGTACCAAAAATTGTACAGACAAACTAGCCACGCCAAGAGGAATATAAATTGTACAATACATTATTTTATTAACAGAGGGCCCTTAGGTTCTGACCTAGTGTTTCGCTTCCGTGGGCTTCTTCAGTGGAATGAGGGCTTGCATAAAACATAACCCAAGTGCTTTTATCACAGTATATATGCAACCTTTTTTCTGTGATGATGAAAGTACTTCTATTAGGTTCTGTTTTTAATGCAGGCCTTCATGCCTCTGAGGAAGCCTACGGGGGAGAAACATTGGCCCTCCATGTACAGTAACAAGCTGCTTAAAAGGTTGAGGACATTAAAACAACGGGTACGTATCTGGTTTTCCATTGAGAGACGAGTTACCAAAGTTAGGGATTTTACCTGCGTGTCAGACTTATCCAAAGTTAGAGATTTTACTTGCGTGTCCTACAGTGTTAACGAATCACCTGTGTGATGTACATTTATGTAGCTCTCCACCTTGTCAGTGGGAAGTACTGTATTAACATTTGGGGTGAAATATACTAAGGGCAGTGGCACAGTTCAAAGCTAGGACATAACCATGGAATAATGTTGGCATGAGATTTCAGGCATGGATAAAAAACAGATTGCCTGAGATGGTAAATGCTGGACTGGCTTGACCAGGTGAATGTTGCCCAAATTTTGTCTGCCCTATCAGTCTGGCTTAAGGGCAGGTTTGGCTTTTACCGATCTAGCTCTGTCCTGTTTTTAGTGCTCTAGTTCAGTTCATATGCTGGCTGGTTTTCACCCAGTTCTGGGCATGGGTGAAAACTGGACCGGCCTATTTATTTATTTATTGAAATATTTCACCAGGAAAATTACACTGAGCAACAATATGCTTGTGTCACGGTACGTTCTGGGGGAAGGGAAGTGGGAGTACATAACATAAAACAAACAATATACAAAGAATCAGGTATCAGTTAATGTTACAAAAACAGACAGTGCAAGATTACAACAACCATGAGTATTAACATTTCCAGATTGATGATAGAGGGAGTTAGGCAGTAGGGCAGAATTAGAACACAAGAGGAAGGGGGTGAGGGGTGGTACAGGAGAAGTGCAAATATGTGCTTGTTGGCAGGAGGGGTAAGGTTAGGGGGAGTATTAGGCCCAGCTGGAGGAAGGGGGAGGTATAGACCAGCAGCTGAGACTGGAGATTAAGTAGGGTCTCAGGCCGCTGTCTCAGGTAGCAATTAAGGGCAGACTGGATGGGCCTGGCGGTCCTTGTCTGCTGTCTACATTTACGTGTCTGTGTACTGCCTGTCCAGCCAGACTAGCTGGCCCAGCAAAATTCATGCAACTTATGCCAGGTCTGGCTGGACTGGCTAGTCCAGCATTTACCGATCCAATCTTGTTCAGCTGTGGTCTGTCGATCCCAGTTTTTACCAAGTCACTGACAGTTCTGCAGCCTCTAACTGATCAATCTATCTGTGTCAGTGTGAGGGACAGCAGCACTTTTCTAGTAGTTCCCGAATGTGACTGTACTCTTCACAGTTGTTATTGTTTTCCCCCCAGTGTGGTTGTCTCTAAACCCTGACTTCATAGGCTAAGATCATGACTCTCATGCTTTCTCATGTCATCTTGAGCATGTGTTTAATTGTCATGCTAATAATAGTAGCTACTGTAGTAGCATTCATTGTGTGGGTCTGGGGGTGGCAAGTGTGGGGAGTCAGGGACGGCATGGGGGTTTTACAGGGCTTTGCTCCCGATAAACTAAACCGCAAGCTGGCATCTCCACTTGATTACAGGCACTGGTACACGCTGAGAGTCCATAACATTGGTGAGATTGCATGGAAGAGATTTACCAAGAAATCTTGTCCGCTGTTAATATGAGTCAAGATTTGTAGTCCGAGATGCTCCAGTTCAATCAGTGTGCCAGGACAAGGGGTCATGACATGACTGGAGGGAGGCTGTATCAGCGGAAATGTGGGGGAGTACTTTTTCACAGAGTGTGTGGTGGATGCAAGGAATAGCCTGCCTCAGGAGGTGGTGGCGGCAAGTACTGTAACCAGATTCAAGCATGCATGGGACAGGAATAAGGGAATCCTAGAAATGGGAAGAAAAAAGCCTCAGCCAGTGACTAAGTAGGGTCTCAGGCCGCTGTCTCAGGTAGCAGTTAAGGGCAGATTGGATGGGCCTGGCGGTCCTTATCTGCTGTCTATATCTGTGTGTATATGTACTGCAAGGAAAGCATGAGGGAATTGTTTCAGTTTTGTGACGGTTTCCTACCTCTGTGTTGAACTACAGATGGTTTGTTCCCCTTAGATGGTTATGGGTGAAATCTGGAACTGCTGGAACAGGTAAAATCCCAAACCACTACAACATGTAAATTTGACACTTCCAGATGGTAAGACACAACAGCTAAGGATGACATACCATCATGCCATGCTACAAGGCTGTAACAGCCATATATTAGCATGTTGGTGAGCGCAAACCCCATTTGCATCCACTAATTATCTGGACAGTACAATTGCATTGCAACTTTATTGCAGGGGTGACCTCTTCCATGAGTAAGACCTTTGAGAGTAGCATAGATGAGTGGCAGCCCAAGGTAGTGAAATTGTTTCCCTCATTTTGCTCCACTAGTCATTTAGGCTGTCTTCCGCCCCTTATTGCTTTTGCACGATTGGTATATTATATGGCCCCCATATTCAAAGGTCTCTGTTTTCCCCTTGCAGTGTTCCTATCCTGAGCACAAATCAGCGCAGTGCTCCAAATTTGCTATAGTCAAACAAGTTTGGAGCAAAGTGTCAGTGTCCTTAACATGTTTGAATGTAGTCACTAGAGCAAAGCCCTAACTGAGGCATTAAAGGTGTAGTCCGCACAATCCACATCCCACTGCTGATCGTAGAGAGATATGTGGCCATTAGAAACATACAGGCTGTGAAGCAGCCAGCTTTGTTAGGGCATCCCCAACCTGTTAGTCCTTTGAATGAAATTACTATATTTGAAAGTTTGTATCCAAATGATCTGTGCATCCAGCAAAGACCCTAACAGATTATTTGCATCCCATTATGCCCTCATTACAATGTGAGGAGCAGTCTTCTGCTCTTTGGATTGCATAGAGGCTGACCACTCTGGTGTGACGCAGCCTCACACAGCCCACTGTGTTTTTATTGTTTTGTACTGTAGTTGGTGTACCCAGTTCAGGATAGGTCAGCTTGGGTTCAACATAGTTTTCCAGTGGTGTCTTGCTGCAACCCAGTTTGGTGGACTGGTGCACTGAGAGGTCAAGTGACTTGTTCAAGGTCACACAGTGGGTAGCGCATCCTCTGCTGTGTTCAACAACCCCCCTGGTACCCAAAACCACAGCCAGTACTCGCCTTCCACTGCTGGCAGCCATCTCTCGCAAATACATAATATCAATAACGTGACATGCACAACTGCAGATTGTTCTTGCGTGATGGCAGCCAGCGGCGGAGGTGAGCAGAAGGTGAGTACAGACTGCCTTCTCTTGACCACAGGGGAGGGGTCAATGCGGGATGGCTTCAAGAAGTGGTGGGCCACTAGAATACCAGGGAATGTTTTTATGTCTAAATGAATGGGTGAGGGAGGCGGAGGGACCACTGAGACCTGGGAATAATCTTTAATTTTAACTTTTACTGGACCCATTGGTGAGGAAGAGGGGATCCTGGCACTAGGGCTTCTTTTTTTTTTTTAAGTTTAAATAACCTTTCTGCTCCTTTGCTGTCCTACGCTGGCCGTTATCTGCTTAGCTTCCACCTCCCATCCAGGCTTCTCCAAATTCAGTGGTTTGGAGTTTCTTCATGCTAGGAGAGCAGCGCAGAGCCTGAGTGTGCTGTTGTCATCCTGCTTGTGCAGAGGGTGGTGGGTTTCTTCTGTCCCCTTAGCTGCTTGGCTGTAAATGTGTGGCGTGCTTATGCTAGTGGCATGCATGCCACAGAACCGCTGCATTTCCCCTTCCCACTGTCGTCCCCGACTACCTAGCGCATCCTGGGCACCCTCCTGCAGCAGGGAATGGTCAATCATCCACCAGAGGTGGAGAACGTACTGTATGACCTCTGCCATCCTCTTTGCCCCCCCCCACCCACCAGCCCTCTAGTGTCCCAGGCTCATTCCTTGGTTTTGAGCAGCACCCCTGCTTCAGTGCTGATGGGACACCCCCTACCAGTGTATGGATATATTTATTTTCCTGTATAGCCGAGGTCTTCCAGGGTTCCATTTTAACAATATGCTCTGATTAGTGTGTTGTCAAAATATGGTTCCTGGACGTGTTTAGCACTATGCTGCAGCCTGTTGGCGCTTCCAGGAGCCATTATGCACTCTATGCATTTGTTTACATGGGCGCATGTTAGCACCAACACGCTGAAGGATTAGCATCATGCTGTGCAACCTTTTCAATATAGCAGCAGCTGCAGTAACAGGATGTCAGCTGTGCTACTCACACTTAGCGCTACACTAAGTGTTTGACTATGTAACTATATGTACATTTATATAAAAAAGTGAATAGCTTAAACGTGGATGCTCGTGTGATTAATCTCAACAGTTTTACCAAGTAGATTTTACTTTTGTTGTAATGTACTGCAAATACTCAGGGAGTGCCCCCCCCATTATTTTGATCATATTCTTACTGAATACATAAAATGTGAGATAATGAAACTTTGACCAGTCTTGGAAGAGGGAATCAGAGAAAATAAATCATTTTTTCAATACATAGGAAACAAAAGGAGAATGTGGGATTAGGTGGGGCTGATGATCATTGTTGAGTTGGAGCAGCCAGTGAGTTAGGCAGGAAGTATGGCAAAGGCGCTTAATAACTACATTGTGTCAGTATTCAGCCAGGGAAGTCTGTACATGGCCACCTGGAGTTTAAGTTACGGAAAAGGTGCTGGGAAACAAAAACCCAGGGGAAGATTACACAATTGGGGGGGGGGGGTAGTAACAACAAGAAAAATGGAAAAGGACCTGGGGTAATCATATCAGATGACCTTAAGGTTAGCAAGCAATGTGAGAAGGCAGTAGGGAGGGCTGGGGGTATACTGGGATGTATAGGGAGAGGCATCACAAGCAGAAAACAGGAAGTTGTTATCCCTCTGTACAGACAGTTGGTGAGACCCCATCTGGAGTGCTGCGTCCAGTTCTGAGAGACCCCATCTCTGCAAGGACATAGACAGGATAGAGGCAGTCCAGAGGAGGGCAACTAAAATGGTGCAGGGTCTACAAGAGAAGCCATACGAGGATAGACTAAAGGAGTTTAATATGTATACCCTTGAGGAAAGGAGGGAGAGGGGGGACTTGATAGAAACTTTTAAGTACCTCAGTGGAATCAGCAAAGTCCAAGAGGGTAGCATCTTTCAGAAAAAGAGATGTGCAAGAACAAGGGGACACCATTTAAAGATGAGGGGGGCAGTTCAGGGGCAATGTGAGGAAGTATTTTTTCACAGAGAGGGTGGTGAACGCATGGAACAGCCTTCCTGAGGAGGTTTTGGGGTCTAAAACTGTGGGAGAATTCAAGAATACATGGAACAGACATGTTTTTGTGAGGGGTAGGAAGAAATAGGCTGTTGATTAACTATGATCTGCAGCTTATCCTTTAGGTAGGGAAATAGGCAGACTAGGTGGGCCAAGCGGTCCTTATCTGCCATCAAAGTCTATGTTTCTGTGTTTGGCCAAACAGGTGACCTTACTGATCACAACAGAATTAGGGAAAAGGAGAGTAAAAGATTAATGCTGGGGGTGTACTGCAGGCGTTCAAAAGCTCAGCAGAGCGTAATGCCCAGCTAGTTGGGGAAATTATGAGAGCCAGTGCAGTAGTGATATTCAAGGACTTCAAAACCCCTGGTGTAGACTGGCATCTCAGGAGGGTTAACAGCAGAGCTGAGACAAGCTCCTATCCACTTTCAAGAACTGCTTCTTGGAGCTGCATGTGAAACTGGGAAACTAGGTTTTAGGCCACACTTGTCCTTGTTCTGAGTAGTGAGGATGGGGTCATCTCCAATTTGAATGTCAAGGAACTAATGGGAGGCAGTAACCACAACTGGTTAACTTCATAGTGGTGACAAGGAACCCTACCCATGCCTAAATCGTCAGTATCCAGATGCTTGACCTGGTATGCAAGAGTCTTTGCAAGTAATACAGGAAGGGGAACAAAAATGGTGTTTCCCCTGGCTCAGCAGTAACAGCTGCAGACAACACCAAAGACAACTTCTAGTACACTGATGGAAGGTAGAAGATGGATGTGGAGATTGGGTCTCTGAAAATAGGGAAATGCAAGGAACCAGTGAGAGAGCTGGGGTGATGGCTGAAATGCTAAATACATTTTTGCTTGGTGTTTACTATGGGGCCCGGGGGTAGGGCACATGGCAATCAGGTGCATCCATGATGCAACCTAGGCTATCATTTTCCACCTCCGTCCCCCGTAGATGACTACATGGCAAAAATCAAGCCAGTTAAAGGGAAACGTCCAAGTAGGATTAAAACAATCAATATTGTTACCAATGGAAATCTGCTTTACATAAGCCATTGACCGAACCCGTAACACTTTTTTAGTACCAGAATTATAACCCACTCAGTTGCCCCTCCCTTTATAGCTGCAGGCATCCGTTTTCTAAATCACAGGCACAGGAAATGACATCACATCAGGGGAAAACACATATAGCCAATAAACGTTTTAACTAGGAGAGGCACGCTAAGCCAAAGCTTGATTCCAGGTGTGACCTGAGAGCACAAAAAAGTTAAGTGACTTGCTCAGGGTCACACAGTAATGTAAGTGTTTCGGTGTACTCATCCATGGCCAAGGCCACATTAAGGAAGTGGGATGTGATCTGTAATGGTATGTCGTTTTGCCCTTGCCACCAGCCACCTTGCGCATCACTGCTTTCTCTATTCTAGGTTCAAACTGGCTTTCTCCTCAGTACATTAGGGATCTCACGTTGGGTTATTATATAATGTCATTTGTAACCAAGTTCCTAGATCCCCTGCCACTCTTCTTCAGTCTACTTGCAGCTCCTGTGCTTTGAAGGGTACAGGAAATTTTGTCAAATTAGTAGCAGTTGGTAATGTTCCTGTTCACAGCAATTAAACTTCCAAAGGACCATATTGAACGGTACCTGAATAAACACTTGATATGAAAAACAGTGCTGTGATTTGACTTCTTTTTATGGACAACATACTGCACAGTTCTTTTCTTGGAACTGGTAGTTTGAAGTTTTTACTATTTCACAGTTTGTGTACAGAATGCTAATTATGAGCTGTTGACCTATCAGAACCTTGAGTTCACTGCACAAACCATGACATAGTTAAAACTCCAGATCACAGGTTCCATGATGAGAACTGCAACAGAATGCTGTCCATAAAAACAAAACAATGAAAAATAAAGTATTTTATATCACTTTTTATTCAGATACAGTCGGCTATGGATAATTTGGATGGATCAATATAATTTCTGAAAATACAGCCTTAATAAACAGCTATTATTTAGAAATGATTGCTTGTCCTCCTGGCCTTTCTGTCTTCTGAAAATGAGAACAATTCCTGGGAATACTGCTTTTGTGATTCTAGCTTCTAGGTTTCTGAACTCCATCCCCCTGTTGTATGTAACTGCCAGTCTTCTCAGAGTTTCCATACTGCCTACAGTAGGCACTTCATAATGTAACCTCTTGCTCCTGCTTTAGTATGGGTTGCAGTATTCTGATTTAACTGCTGCCTCTCACTTTACCTGAGTTTCATTTTTATGCCGTTCTAGGAGTCTGTAGTTTCTTTATTTGTTTTGTACATTATACCAATAGTATGATCTGTATTGTGTCCTGTACTGTGCTACCAATCATGATATATTTTGTTCTGCTGTTCAAATGATGTAATTGCATTGCATTTCTAGTCTAACTGTAATCTCCCCAATCATGCCTGAAAGCAGGCAAACCTATATAATGCCAAAATTAAAATCTGGACATCCCCATGGATGGTGCTGCAAAAAACAGACTTGAAATCAGGGAGCAGTCTATTCCTGTATTAACCATAACAAACACAGAAGCCACAGGAACAAAAATACCACTCACCCAAATTGTTGTGGTATTATAATAAAACAGCTTTAATATTTGTCATGTGAACATTCAGAATACCCCATACACCACCAGCGTTTCAGGAGTGGAAACGCCTTCCTCAGGGTGGACCGGATGC
The DNA here is from genome assembly GCA_016271365.2 of Neoceratodus forsteri. Classification (NCBI taxonomy): domain Eukaryota; kingdom Metazoa; phylum Chordata; order Ceratodontiformes; family Ceratodontidae; genus Neoceratodus; species Neoceratodus forsteri. Next base: position 471,745,906 of record JADMNL010000022.1, on the reverse strand, counting down.
CCCTTAGGCTGAATGTTCCTACTATAGTTCCATTCCTTAGTCTTTGAAATTTCTATAGCACGTCTCATTCTAAAGTATATTATGCTGTCTGCTTTTTGTGTAGATTCAGAATGCGCTCTTTTGTGCTCTTGTGTGACTTCCCTCTTACTTACAGCATGGGAGTCTTTATATACGTATATATACATGCATACATAGTGTCAGCAGATAAGAACCTACATGGCCCACCTAATCTGCCCAGTTTTACCCTCTGGATTCCCATATGCCTATTCCATGCATGCTTGAAACCCAATACTGCTTCTGTCTCCACCATCTCCTCTGGCAGATCGTTCTAAGCATCCAACACACTCTCCGTGAAATAGTACTTCCTTGTGTTACCCTTGAAAAGTCTACCCTCCAGTTTCATACTGTGACCCCTAGTTGTTGAATATCCTTTCCTCTGAAATAGGCTCCCCCTTGCGTCCCGTTTAATATTTTTAGATATTTGAATGTCTCAATCATATCTTCCCCCCCCCCCCCATCTCTCCTCTCTTCCAGGGAGTACATGTCCAGCTCCCTAAACCTTTCCTCATATGCCCTTCCCTGCATCCCCTGAACCATCCAAGTAGCCCTCCTCTGAACTGCCTCCACCTTCTCAGTGGCCTTTCTCAGGTGTGGTCTCCAGAATTAAACACAGATCTCTAGGTGAGATCTGACCAGGGTCATACAGGGACATGATGACTTCCCTCCTTCTAGTAGCAGTGCCTCAACTTATACATCCCAGCATTCTGTTTGCCCCTCCCCACCGCAGCCTGGCACTGCTTTGCCACCTTCAGGTCAGATGTGATGACTCCCAAGTCCCTCTCTTGTTCCACAACTACTATTTCCTTCCCGTTGATCTCATACTTTGCTCTTGTATTTCCATGCCCCATATGCATAATTTTGCATTTCCCTACATTGAAGCTTAGCTTCCAGACCTTGGACTATCTCTCTAGCCTAGCAAGGTCCTCCTTCATTCTTTCAACCCCCCCCCGAGGTGTCCACTCTGTTAATTATCGGTATCATCAGCGAACAAACACACCCTCCCCTCTAGACCTATCACAGTGCCTCCGATTAAACTGTTGAAAAGGGTGACCTCCCTCTCCTCAGAAAGATCCCCGTTCACCACCATCCTTTTGGTTTCTACCTGAAAGCCAGTTTCCCACCCACTTCACTATGGCCTGACCCACTCCTAGACCTTCCATCTGGTTTAATCTTTTCTGGGGGACAGTGTCGAAAGCCTTTCTGAAGTCGAGATAGGCGATGTCCACTGCCCCTCCCTGGTCCACCACTCCCATCACCCGGTCAAAGAACCCTATTAAGTTAGTCTGACAGGATCTCCCCCTAACAAACCCATGCTGTCTGTGATCAACCAGCCCTTTCCTTTCCAGGTAGTCCACCAGTCGTTCCCTTAGGAGTGACTCCATGATCTTCTGACTACTGATGTAAGGCTCACAGGCCTGTAATTTCCCGCCGCCTCCCAGTCATCTCCCTCATGAAGCAGAACCACGGTTGCCCTCTTCCAGTCCTCAGGAACCTCTCCTGTTGTCAGAGATAGGGTGAACAGTTCCACTAGTGGTTCTTTTAATTCTAGCCTGAGCTTTCAGGATCCTGGGAGGCATCCCATCTGGACCCATGGCCGTATTAACCTGAAGACCACGTAACTCCGTGAGGACCGAGATATCTATCCTACCCCCCTTCTCCATTCTAGGCCCCCTGCCTTCGTCCTCTCTGGCAAACACTGAACAAAAATACCTGTTCAGTATATTCACCTTTAGTCCATCCTCCTGAACCCTAGGCCCCCCCTCAATCTTCTTATTCCCATCTTATTTTTCCTTCACTCCCCAACATATCTAAAGAACGCCTTGTCCCATCCCCTGATTTTACTACTGTACCAGTATTTAACTCCACCTTGGCTTTATCCTAATAGCCTTCCCCACCTCCCTCTGCAATTTCAGATAACGTTCCTCATCCCTCTCGCTCTGTGTTTTCTTGTAGACTAAGAAAGCCTTCTTTTTGGCCCTCACCCCATCCGCCACCTCGCTCGTGAACCATATAGGTCTCTTCCTTTTCCTACTTTTGCTTATCTTCTTGATTCCTATTTCGGTTGCCTTTCCAGTAGCTTCCTTGATCCCATTCCATTTCTCTTCCACCACCTTGCAACCCCCTAGTCTTATTAGGGCTTCCCTCAAGTATGTCCTCATCCCTGCAAAGCAGCCCCTCTAAAATCCAGGACCCTAGTTTTTGTGTGGCCCTGCTTCAATCTGGTTTCAACATCAAAAACCACCACCTTGTGGTCACTGGTCCCCAGGGGCTCGGTCATTTACACATCTTCAACACTGTCCCATTTGTAAAATGAGGTCCAGTATTGCCCCCAATATCGGTTGATCCACTAGTTGCCTCAGACAGGTTCCCTGGATTACATCCAAGAAGTCCCAGCCCCTCGGGGTTGCTGCTGTTGGGAGGGCCCAGGGTACATCTGGGAGATTGAAGTCTCCTAGCAGCAGTAGTAACTCTCCCTTGTTTGCCATTCTGAGTATATCCTGACGCAAAGCCTTGCCCAAATCCTCGCTCTGCGTAGGGGTTCTGTAGACGACCCCCACCCGCAGTATCGACCCTTTTCCTCTTTCTAGATTTACCCATAGTACCTCATTTCCCCTTTTCTCTTCCTGCAGCTCTGTGACCCTAATGTTCTGTTTTACAAGAGTGCCCCCTTCTTTACCCTATCCCTCTGAGCATGGTGAATCCTGGAATAGCCGGGTCCCAGTCATGTTGCTCTGTGCACCAGGTTTCTGTGATTGCCACAAGGTCTAAGTTCTCTGATGTTATAGCCGCTTCCAAGTCAGGGGTCTTATTCTCCAGGTTCTATGCATTAGCACACATGGCCCTCCACCTATATACTAACCTACCAGTGGAGACAGTGGACATGAAGTCCTGCAACTGTCCTCGACTCTCTTACTCCACCCCCAAACTAGTTTTGCCCTGGCAGTCTGTTTCCTTCATTACCCGTACATATGTTAATCTGATTTGTCCTTTTGATTATGCTCCTTGATGTGTTGCATTTGCTGTATATGATTTTCCTCATCCCTACCCCAGGACACATCTGGAGATGAGCTGTTATCTCTTTTGTGGTGAAACTTTTGAAGTAAATAAGACAGTGCAAACCTTCAAAGCAAAGCTGTATGGAAAAAGGGGCAATGGCAGCCTAAGTCACTACCTGAGAGGTCTTCAGGAAGATAATCATTTATATGATCCCTAAAGATTCTGGAGTCACATAATTCCTTACTAAAGGGCAACTCCAGCTCTCCGGGTGAAACAGTCATGACCAACGGTCAGATTATTGATGACCCAACAACTTCTTTACAGATCTGGATAAATATAAGCCCATATCATCCTGCTCACCTCCCTCTTCTCAATGCCCTAATGAAAAATAAATTCACCACCCTCAAGTTCACCTTTGATTACTCAGAAACATGAGGTACTAGCCCTTCTGAAGCGTTTGAAACCAGACTCTTACCCAGGGTTTGACCAACTTGAGCCTAGACTATTCAAAGTAGCCACTCCAGCAAGTGCCTTCCCAGTTGCTATACTGATAAACGGGTCCCTCAGGGAAGGGTCTGTCCCCCCTTCAAGTGGAAGGTGGCTGTGGTGGTCCCTATACACAAGGAGGGACCTAGAGACACAGTGGAGAATTACAGATCTGTATCAATTCTCTGTCCACTAGCAAGGGTACAGGAGAGGCTGGTATTTAATCAGCTCCAGGATTACCTTGAGGAACACCACCTTCTCTCAGAAAAATCAACATGGCTTCAGGAAATGCCACGGCATGGACACAGCACTTGTCAAGTTCGCAAGTGGCACCTTGAATGCACTGGGTAATGGGTAAATGACAGGGGCTGTCTTCATTGACCTAACCAAGGCATTTGATCTGGTCAACCATGGATGACTCCTTAGTAAGCTAGCGCTGCTAGGTCTTGACAAGCATTCACTATCCTGGTTTTCCAGCTATCTTGCTGATAGATCACAGAAGGTAAAATGGAAAGGGGCACACTCCAGCTGCCTTGCTACCACAGATAGAGTCCCCCAGGGCTCCATATTAGGTCAGCTATTACTATTTATTAATGACATTGGCCAGAACTGTGATAATGGGAAAATACTTCTGAGTGCAGATGATACTGTGCTTTATTGGAGTGACGCAGATCCTAGCTGAACCGTCACTGGCCTCTCTGCCAGTTTAAAAGCTCTAGAAAAATGGTTTGATTCCAATATGCTAGTGATGAATGATAGAAAAACAAAAGCAATTCTATTTGGACACAAACGTCTGGGTGCAGACAGGCCAAATCTACTTCCCCTACCCACCATGTCTGGGTCCTCGATTGACGTGGTAGAAAAGGTAAAATACCTTGGTGTTCACAGTCAAGACATGACATTCAAACCACATGCTGATTACATTGCCAAGACTGTTCATTGAAAATGTGTCCTACTCTATAGGCTGAGAGACTCCTGGCTGCAGATTCAGAGATTGCAATAGGAAAGGGCACCCTGCTTCCTACACTGGTCTGTGGTGTTCCAGTGTTGTAGTTCCTCAAGGGTACAGAAGCCTGCAAACCGAGTGTTGTGTACAACAGGATTAGTAGCTTCACATCTGGGTCACCACTGCAAAATTTTTTCTGAGTTAAACTGGCCCACACTGGAAGATAGACTCAGCCTCTCCTTTGTCTGGCCTTTAAATTCTTTAAGGTGTATTACCCCCCCAACCTAATGGGACTACTAACCCCAAAGCCTCTGAAGCATTCCCTTTGTCCCACAAATTCTAGTCTACTTGAGTTCTCCGGCGTATGGACCAACCTGGGTAAAAGATCCTTTACATATTCTGCCCCCTATTACTGGAACTCTTCCCCTGAAAACCTAGCCAGTGCCACTTCTATAGAGAGGTTCAAGTCTGGGCTTAAGGTTTATCTGTTGCAATGCTGCCAATGCAGCTGTTATTGCTGATACTACCTTATACCTAGTTGTTCTTTTACCCTCTTGACCTGACATATGGTATATTGCTTGCATCAATGCATGTATTTATTTAGCACTGATCATGTTCTTTTATATTCATCTGTATTCTATTGATAAAACTGCTTTATATCTAATAGTTTCTACGTACCTGTATGCAAAGGTGTGCAATCACCAGTGGCTTGTTGTCATGTATTTCACTGACTATGTGCCTGAAATTACTGTATGTAACTAATTCCGGGTTGCCCCTGAAAAAGGGACCCTTGGTTACAGGGGGTTTACCCAGTTACCAAATTGCCACAAATAAACAGAATAATAGGTAAGTGTGTATTGCAAGGGAGTAATACCGTTGAGAGGTTCCCTGTCCCCAGAACCTCAAGATGGTATTACTCCCTTGTGACACACATTCAGCCATTTATTATTTTTTGTGATATATAGATATGCTGTTTTTAATATGGCAGTAAAGTATATAAAAAATTTCCTGTGCCCAGAAATGCTATGATGCCAGCATCATCTTTGGGGTAGGAGCAACAGAGCAGCGGTGTTGAGAGCAAGTGTCAGGGAGGAATCGGCAGAGCATTTAGGACCTACCTCTAGCACAGCTCACAAACACCTCTGGGGCAAGCCTTCTCTTCTGTTTCTTCGGTCAGGGTTGCGGTTGTTTGCAGTGGCATTCGTAAGCTGAACTGAAGGAAGGATCAACCAGATAGTACTTTACTTGTTTAAAAAAAAAAAAAGAGAGAGAAAGAAGACACGGCCTGACTGCCAGGGTAGAAATTACTCTCGCTAAGTGAGAGACGGCCACCATGTTTTGAAAACTTTTCTGCCCTCCCACACAGGAAACGCGGCCAGCCATAATGCGGGGTTCAAAAATTGACAGGTCTTGTGTCTAGTCACTGCAGTTGGCGCCATGGCAACTAGCTGTGCAGTGTGAGGGAGTCCTGCAGTTGCACTGTTCTGGTTCTTTGATAATACTGTCGTTCAGTGCTCCGAACGATAGTATTGTGGGCTGTGAACGTCTGAACTATAGTATTATCGCTCAGGAACGATAGCATTATCAGTTTTAGGGAGTCCTATTACAGGAAATGTTTTATATATGTCAGTGCCATAATAAAACGGCATATCCATCTATTATAAATAAATTATGCTTACCAAGGGATTCCCTGGATCACTGGGTAATGGGGGGTAACGAACATAGAGATCTTACTTCGAGAGGGCTCTTGCAGTGGGTAATAACTTGTAGGACTGCGCCCCCTGGCATCAGGACCACACAGAAACTTTAGCAGTGTCTGACGGGGGACTGCCCACCTGACGTCACGTGACCGTCAGCGTGACACTATATAGTGAGTGGTGCCCACATCTGCCCTCCAGTTCTTTCCCAACGTCGACCTGTGCACGTCAGACCTTCTGAAGCTCGTTGCAGCATTTCAATAGCCTTCTTTTCGGATGAATATCCATTTTTTCTCTATTGTTCATTTACTATATTCGTGTGTATGTCTTCCACCTCATCTGCAGAATTGCATAAAAACCAGTGCGATTCCAGCGGTGTTCAGTTACCACATAAGGATCAACATACCCTCTGCCTCTTCTGCTTGGGCCCGGACCATAACATCGAGGAGTGTGAGGCCTGCTCCCAGTTTAACTATGCCACACGGAAAAGGTGCCAGCAGTCCCGCGAAGCCTATTTTCTTAAGTTAACAAAGGCATCGATGGAAAAGGAGCTCAAGAAACTAAAACACGCCTCCTCCTCTCTGACCAACTCCCACAACCAGAAGGAGAGAAAAAGAGGGATAAAGAAAAACACCAGGACCAGGAGCAGTCCCCTCATATCCGAAGCCACCCTCTGGCACTTTGGATGAGCAACGGCCCTCTTCCTCCAGGAAGACTAGCGCCGCAGCCAAGCCTACGCTCCTTCCCAAAGAGCAGACTTTGCCCCTCCCCCTCGGGTGCCTCACATATGTCTGAGGCCTCTGCCGCCCTTAGGCCCATCACAATCTCAGGTTCTAAGTTGGTAGGCATGGTCGATAAGTCAGGGGTCGGGGTGTGTGACTCCTGCGTGACCCAGGTCGCTAAGTAGGTCGTTGGACCCTCCGATCGCTCGACCACTTCGCATCAGTCAGACCTTCCTGGTGGTTCTGATGATGCACAGCCAGATGTCTGCTCCATTCCAACTTGGGTGGGGGGGCGCAAGGGTCGCCACGGGGTTCCCTCCATGGTGAGCCCCCGTCTCCTCCTCTGTTGGAGCCTCTACCATTGTCCTCAGAACCACAGAACTCGGTAGACGGAGACCTTCTGTCAGGAATTCCTGACAAAGGAGCTTCCACAGGCTTAATGGCAGCTCCGCCACCCCCAACAGGGGTGCCAGACTCTGCTCCCCCTCGGCACCTGTTGTCCCCTTTAGTTCCTCTGGGGCCTTCATCGGGCTGTCCACCGTCAGAACCTCCTTTGGGACCCCCACCTTTGGGCTCTTCGCCAGGGTACCCCCTGTCAGGGCCACCGTTGGGCTTTCCGCCATTGGGGGGCCTACATCTGGCTTTGTGCCTTTGGGGCCGCTGTCTGGCTACCCTCTGTCAGGACCAACGCCGGACCATTTTTTGGCAGATTATTCTTTCTACTCTGGATATCCTCCGACAGGGTTTCAAATGCCTCAATTCCAGCCATTGGGCTATGCCCACCATTATTCTGCACCAGGCTTCCCGACACACGGAACCCATGCCATGGGATCAGGCTACCAAACAGGATGTTAGGCTTTTCACCCTCCACCACCTTCTACTCCACCTCCTCCTCAACTACAGGTGGACTTCTGAGAGATTTTACAATCCTGGTGGTCCAAGACAAAATCTCAGTTATTCTCGGAATTGGACTCCGACAACTGCACCCTTTGGAGGCAGGACATTAGGACCAGACCCCTAGGGTGGCTTCACCGGTCACACCTCGAGCCTCGACGTCAGGTCTGTCAGAAGGTTGTACACAGGTCCCGACGTCCGATGTGACCTCACTAGGAAAAGTCCGCTCCTCCAAACGGGGAATCTACGGACTCCTTTGATTCGGATTCCGAGTCATCCTCAGAGGGTTCGGGATTCAAGACCCCCCCTTCCAGAGGATCCTGTCCCGATAGAATCTCTCAAGTCCCCCGCCCGCCCCCTGAGGATCCCTCCTTTGTGGACCTCCTGAGACATATGGCGGACACAGATCTGGAAGTCTGATGCTCATGAGCCAAAACGTCAGAGGTTAGCCGAACATCTAGATTTCCCTGAAACTAGTCTGGTTCTCACCCCTCCTTGGCTGGAACCTCGCAAGGATCTGTCCTCTACCATCTGGCAGATGCCGTCCTCTATTTAGGCTATGGCCAGAAAGGCTAACTGGGTTTGTAGGCCGCCAGAGGGCAAAGACCACCTCAGTGTACATCCAAAGGCTGACTCTGTGGTCATCACCATGGCCCATGATAGGTCTGTCAAGCCTAAGCACCTCAGTACTTTCCCTCCCGACAAGGAGTCCAGACAATTGAACCAGTTTGGGAGAAAGTTCTACTCCTTTTCAAAACTAGCCATTCATGCCCCTAATTACGTGGCACACATGCTAGTCTACCAAAAATCTTTGTTCCGTCAGCTCGAGCCCATAGTCGAGGACCCAGAGTCTAAAACCACCTTGGTGGATGCCCTCCGGTCTGCTAAGGTGGCCGGACGTCACTCCCTTAGAGTCACCTACAATGCGGTGGACTCCTCTGCTAGAGGAACAGCCTCAGCAGTGAGCCTTCGAAGGTTCTCTTGGTTAAGGGTGTCCGGTCTGGCCCCTGATGTCCAGGTGGCCATTCAGGATGCCCCCTTCAGAGGCTCTGTCCTGTTCGGCGGAGATGCCCAGGACATTATCACGACCCTTCAAGATAAAGGTACTGCCCTTGGGTCGGTGCATATGCTGTATCGCCTGAAACTTCAGCCTAAATGTCCTTTTTGCTGGCAAAAGAGACACCAAGCGAAACCTCAGCAAGCACCTAGGCGCCAATTCAAATGCAGGGCTCTTAACACTGCCGCCATCCCTCCAGCCAAGGCCCAGAGAGCCACAGGGGCGGCCCTCCCTAACCCCCCTCTCATTGACCTGCTGCACGCTCTTCCCTCCTCCTCGTCTGTCAGAGGAACCGGTGGGCGGAAGGTTTGCAAGGCATCTGGGAGACTGGGAATCCATCACAACAGATGCCTGGGTCATTCAGCTAATCAAGCTTGGTCACACTCAAGTTTCACAAAAACCCCCCAAGCAGACCTCCGGGGTTTTCCCGCTATCCAAGGGTGAACATTCACCAATTAAGGGAAGCAATCATGGCTCTTCCTCAATAAGAGGCAATGGAGCCAGTGCCTGCAGACCAGATCGGGAGGGAATTTTACTCCCATTTCTTTCTGATCCCAAAAAAGACTGGGGATCTACCCGATACTGGACCTCAGCACCCTAAACCTATTCAAAGAATACAAGCGGTTTCGGATGCTGACGCTCTAGAGCCTGCTGCCTCTCCTGTCCAAGGGACAGTGACTTTGTGCTCTGGACATGCAGGATGCGTACCTGCACATCCCAGTGGTTCAGACTCACCAAAGATTTCTCAAGTTCTCTTTCCAAGGGGAGCATTACCAGTTCAAAGCCCTCCCCTTTGGCCTGTCTTCAGCACCGCGTGTTTTTATCAAGTGTCTCGCGGTTGTAGCAGGGACCTTGAGGAGACAAGGGCACTACGTCTTCCCCTACCTCGACAATTGGCTTCTTGCAGCCCCGTCAGGGGAGGGGTTGGAGGCATCCCTGTCAGCTACTCTGCACCTTTTTGAGTGACTGGGTATTACTGTCAGTTACCCCAAATCACAGCTCACTCCTTCCCAGCGCCTCCAGTTTATCGGGGTGGTTCTTGACATGGTCCAGGATATGGCCTACCTGCCCCTGGACAGAGCAGAGACTCTGCAGAGGCAGGGCCAGTTGGTAGCCTCCAACAGACAGACTTTGGCCAGGGTGGTCCTCCACCTTCTTGACCTCTTGGCAGCAGCCATCCCCACCGTTCCCTTGGCCAGACTCCACATGCATATCCTGCAGTGGACTCTCCGGTCTCAGTGGGGCCAGAGGGAGGACAACTTGGACTGCAGTGTCCTAGTCTCCAACCCGGTGCAAAAAGATCTGCAGTCAGAACTCTGACAGTCTTACCTGAGGAGTTCCTTTCCAGGCCCCCCCTTACTCCCAGACCCTGCCCACGGATGCGTCTGGGATGGGATGGGGTGTCCACCTTGGAAATCACAGGACCCAGGGCCTGTGGTCACCTGCGGAACTACACCTGCACATGAATGTGCTCAAAATGAGAGCAGTTCTCAATGCTCTACAGGCATTTCAGCACATGCTTCAACAGGATACATTGTTGGTCTAGTCGGACAACATGTGCGTAGTGTGGTACATCGACAAGCAGGGGGGCACCCGCTCGTATTCCCTATGCAGGGAAGCGATGCGGGTCTGGATGTGGACTGTCCTGCACAAGGTTCACCTCCTGGCAGTTCACGTTCCAGGCAGGCGTGCAGAACTTTCTCGCAGACAGTCTCCGCCACACCAGGGTAAGAGCGCACGAGTGGGAGCTAAGGCAGGAGGTAGTAGATCACATCTTCGACCTGTGGGATCTGTTCGCATCCCCATCAAATGCAAAACTTCTCAAGTTTTGTTCGTGTGATCCCATGCATAGTGCTTTCTGGCAAGACGCGCTGTCGCTTTGTTGGACAGGGAGGTTTCCGTACACCCTCCTTCCCTTCCCAGTTTTACAGAGGGCGCTGATCAAGCTTCAAACAGAAGGAGCTCAAATGATCCTGATCGCTCCTCTTTGGCCTCGACAAATGTGGTTTCTGCTGCTTCAACAGCTAGAAGTGGAGCCTCCAGTTCCTGTGCCGCTTTGTCATGCTCTCCTGACCCAGGGAAGGGGCACGCTAGTCTATGCAGGTCTGAAATCCTTCATCTTCACGTGTGGCTCCTCAAGACATAGTCGCTTCCAGCTTTGGAGTTTCCGCTAGTGTAGCTCAGGTTTTGGGTAGAGGCCAGGAAGCCTTCTACCAGAACTACATAAGCCGTGAAATGGAAGCGCTTCTCCATCTGGGCCACCTCGAAGGGTTGGGAACCTTTTTCGTGTCCCATTCCTCAGTTCATGGAGTATTTTCTTCACATTTCTGACCTGGGCTCGAACTATTTATCACTGAAGGTGCATCTGGTGGCCATTTCTGTCTATCACGTTTTAGTGGAGGGCAAAACTCTGGCTCAGTTGGAGGTTTCTAAAACTTTCTTAAAAGGAATTCTGCATTTGAAACCCCCGATGCGTAACCCTGCTCCACTGTGGGACCTCAACTTTATTTTGGAGAAATTGATCTTGCCTCCTTTTGAACCAGCAAGTACATGTGACATGCGCTTTTTGTCTTGGAGAGAGCTCTTTTTAGTCGCTATTACTTCTGCTCAAAGGATTTCCAAGCTTCAGGCCCTGATGTGCAAGGAGCCTTATTTGATTTTTCACAGAGACAGGGTGGCTCTGTGCACTAATCCCAAGTTTCTCCCGAACATTGTCTCAGAGACTACCTTGAATCAGTTTCTTCGACTGCTGGTATATTACCCCGAGCATGCAAATCAGGGGGAGGCAATTTTGCCGACATTGGATATTGACAGAATTTTACGTTATTACATTAACAGGACAAAAGATATCCGAAAAACGGATTAACTTTTTGTTTCTTTTGCATCCAAGCGAGAAGGTGCGGCAGTTTCTAAGCAGTGCCTTTCCAAATGGTTGGCTAACTGCACTGGATTTTGTTACCAGAAATATGGTAAAATCCTTCCGGTGCAGGTTAAAGGACATTCTGCCAAGGGTATGGCTGCCTCCACAGCCTGTTTCAAAAATGTGTCAGCTGAAGAAATTTGCATGGTCACTACCTGGAGTTCCGTCTACAGTTTCACTAAACACTAGTTTGGACATCGCCTCTAGGCACAGGACTGGTTTCGGACAGGCTGAATTCCAGGGACTACTGTCCTGAAGTTCTTACTGCTTTTCAACAATTTTTCTTCCAGCCTCCCTTGTTTATTCCTGTCCCTCAGACTCTTACTGCTTGGGACTCAGTCCTACAAGCTATTACCTACTGCAAGAGCCCTCTCGAAATAAGATAGCACAGTTACGTAAGAACTTACGATAACAGTAGATGTTCGAGAGAGGCTTTTGCAGTAGGTAACCATTTTCCCTCTCTCCTTCCCCCTTTACTTTGTAGCTCCTTTTACTTGAGCCTTTCTTGGCTCCCGGAGCCTCTTTCTCGTTCTACTGTCATGCCTCTTGGAGGTCTCTGGAGGGTGGATGTGGGGACTATATAGTGTCACGCTGACATCAGTCATGTGACGTCGGGTGGGCGGTCCCCATTAGACATTGCTAGCTAAGGTTTTCATGTGGTCCTGACACTAGGGGGCGCAGTTCTACAAGTTATGACCTACTGCAAGAGCCTCTCAAAGATCTACTGTTGCAGTAAGTTCTTGCGTAACTGTATTTTCCTTCTGACCTTAAATTACTGTGTTACATAGACATAGAATATATCCTGGTACTGAGTTTGTGGTGGGTGTCCTGCAAGCATCCGGGATGAACTCCCAAGGGGAGTACCACACCAGACATTCACCAGGATTCAGGAATTTTGGAATTTACCAGTGTAAACTGTGGATTTGTTTTCCTCGGATGTACTAAGCAAAGAAAATCAGGGTACCAATAAAGCATACTGCAAAAAGTGTCAGGCAGGGACCTTGATTGGAGGGTTTCTTTGTTTAAACTTGTACCAAGAATCTTACACTGTAAGTGTTGAAAGCACTGTGCAAAATGTGCACATTTTTGGTATTCAGAAAGTGCTCTGAGTTTTGTGCTAATGCAGTGAAGAGCTCCCTGATTTTTGTTTACTTTGGACTGCTTTTCTCAGGTGAGAACTTGTCTCCTAATGCAGCCTCTTTTGTCCCCCCCAACCCGGTGTGCTGTAAGTGGCAGTTTATGGGTCTGTTCTGTGTAAACACTGGACCCCCCTTTGCTTTATAGAAATGCTGCAGATAAGGCCCCTTATTGTTTTTTTTTGTTGTTGTTGTTTTACGTGGGAAGAGGCAACATTACACAGAATGTTGCAGATTCTGTAGGTGATATTTCACGAAAATTCTGCAGAAGTGGCATCTGAAAATTTTACCCAGCACTAGTTATTGGTGTCGATTGGCATCTCTTCTTCCTATGTCAGGTATTTCCTAGTGTTCTGTGGCACTACCCTTTCACACCCCATCTGTAACAGTGTTGTAGCCAGCCAAGACTTTTGGGGGAACTCTCAAAAAAAAAAAAAAAAAAAAAAAATCTCCAGGCAAACAGAGTTCAGTGAAAGAAAAAGTTGCTTTACTTCAGCAGAGCAAATACAAAAAAACACATTTTAGCTTGATTCAGCTCTGCTCTCTAGGTCACAGCAGCCCTACTCTCTCTCTCTCTCACCAGCCCCCAATATCTCCTTCCTGCTCTTTCTGGTTTTCTCTTTAGTCCCCACGGGTGAGGCTCATTTGTGCCTGTATCCCGTAGGGATTTCCATGCTTCCTACAGCCAGTGCATAGGGATTTTGTTTAAAGGGCTAGGCTAGAACTCGATACTCAGAAAGAATGACCCAGAGGAAAAAAACAGCACACACAAAAAAAAAAAAAAGACACAGGGAAAAAAGGCACCAATGGACTATGAAGTGAATGTCTACCTGAGGTGATGTAATCAAATAATGTAATCAATGCCCCTTGACTCCTTCTTCCCCCCCTCCGCGCGTTGCATCCCCCTAGAGTTTAGAATGTTAAATCCACCCCTGACTTTCTCCTACCCCAAGTAGAGTCCCCTCGCCCGAGATTAGAATCATGAATCCCCCAAGTTTAGAATAGTAAATCACACACACACACTTAGTGTTGGGGATTTGCTAGTGCAAGTGTGCATGACGAAATGTTTTAAGTGCTGTTTTTTTTTTTTTTCCATTTTGTGCCGTTGTTTCTATGTACCTTTTTTCCGGAAATATTTTTTCCTAGAACCCAGAAATCATCAAGGCTGGATCTCTGATGATCTGTTAGTGTCTTAATGGAAAGGGGGTCATGGGTCAAGGTTGTATAGACTCCTTCACATACCCTTCTCCTCAGAGCTGTGCCTGTGGCACACTCGGAACTGGTTATCATTGAGCTGCCTGCCAGGGGGAAAATAAAGTCAGCATTACTATGCAGGGAACTGTCCTATGACTTGCTGTGAACGAAAATGGCTGCACAGTCGTACCACTGGGTGACTCTCTGGAATTAGTAGCCCACATGGCATGCAGCCATTTGAAGCATGCATGGTAAGTGACCAAAGTGAAACATCTTCCTAGCAAATAGTAGCACAGGGCTGGTACTGCCCACTTCTCTGCCAGGCTCTCTTTCTCCAGCATGGCCTAGCATTAGTTCCTGGGAAACAATTTCTGGACAAACAGAGGATGGGGTGAATCCCATCATCAAATTTTTATGGCAAGACAGACCCCAACCCTACTTCTGAGACATCTGTGTACAAAACGAAGGGATGGTTGAAATCAGGACAGGTCCCTTACACAACACCTTTTGATAGTTTGGTAGGCCATCTGACACTTTGAGGACCACTAAACCTTATTTGGGGCAGCCTTTTTAGTCAGGACAGTCAGTGGGGCAAGGCAGCAAGTGTCAAACTTTGGAGTGAACTGACAGTAATACCCACTCAGCCAAGACAGGACCTAACTGTTTGGTATACGGTACAGGGCAGTCAGCAAGGACTTTTGTTTTATCAGCAACTGGGTGTATATGGCCATTCCCAACCATATACCCCATGTGTTTTCTGTCGCCCTAAGGCACATTTCACGGCACTGGCCTGCCTAAGCAACTGAAGTACTGCAGCTGCATCCTTTTCTTTTCCAGTTATTTAACCAGGTGAGAGACACTAAGCTGAAAGCTTATTTACAGGTGCAACCTGGGAGCACGAGGAAGTTAAGTGACTTGCACAGGGTCACACAGTATGCAAGTGGGGGCTGTAGGATTCAAACCCAGGTCTCCAGATTTGCAGCTCGGAGCCTTAAACCACTGCACCATACTGCCTCCCACAGGTGAGTGTCCCAATCAGAGCTAAGTATGCAAACATCGTCCAGGTATGCTGCTGCATATAACCCATGGTGACAGAAGATTTGATCTATCATTCTCTGAATTGTTGCCAGGGCACCATGCATCCCAAAGAGCACAGTAAACTGATGCAATCAATCACTCAAAATCTTTATTTAACCAGGCAAACACCACTAAGCAAAGCTAATTTTTGAGACGGACCTGGACAGAATACATAGAAATTACAGAGTCACATACACAATGGTTTACAACAGAACCATGATGCAAATATAAATTGAGCAAGAAGCATGGAGTTTGCCAGAATGCATGAAAGAGAGGATCTGTAGAATAGATTTGAAAATAGAAGGTTATTTCCATAAGGGGGAGTAGAAGGGTGGAAGTGAAGGAGGGCAGGGGTACCCATAAGAATGGAGTGGATATGGAGCTCCAAATTGCAGATAGTGGGGGAAGTCATACAAGCGCGCGTAAGTTCAGTGTTCAATGATGCGGACTCTGTTGTTTGGTATGGAGGCAATGGACAGTGATTACAGGGTTCCAAAATGCAGTTGGAGGAAGGGGAGTTAAGGGGAACAGAATGTTAAGGGGTCTGAGGGGGACAGAGTGTGGGGGACTGTATTATGTGCGGATAAGGCAAAGATCAGGGGAAACAATTACAGGATTCCTTGAAAGAATCAGCATAAAGTGTTTTGAATGCTGGTAATGTGATAGGGTGATACAGGCCAAATAGGGTGACAGAGGCTGTTTTCACCTGGGATTCCGGAGTTAGCGGGATTTGCTAGTACCCCTTGGTCAGGTCTAAGGTACTGATTTAGTGGACCTTATCCAGTCGGTCCAGAAGTTCATCCTTCTCAGTCACAAGATATGTGTCAAACTTGGAGACTGCATTGACTTTCCAGCAGTCAATACAAAACTGAGTGGATCCATCTGGTCTTGGGACCAATATAGTAGGGCTAGACCAATCACTCAGAGATTCCTCAGTGACTCCCAGTTTCGACACAGAGCAGATCTCTTCCTGTACCATATCTTAGTACTTTTTCTGAGAGCCTATATGGCTGTTGGCAGATCCAGACACTTGGGTCTGTGTCTGCATGGTGTTGGATCACATGAGTTTGTCCTGGTCTTGGGGAGAAAACATCTCCAAAATTTCCTGTCAGTTGCTGGGTATCCTTTTCTTTGTCGAGTCAGGTCGAGCTGTTTGCCCAGTGGGATGGGGCTTGCTTCTTTTAAAATTTTAGGGCCTAAGTCGAGGATTCCATTGTCAATGTCTCATCCATCACTTGACTAGGTGCCCCTTTAGGTTCCTCTGAATCACCCAGCAAAACCTCCCTCT
The DNA here is from genome assembly GCA_016271365.2 of Neoceratodus forsteri. NCBI lineage: Eukaryota > Metazoa > Chordata > Ceratodontiformes > Ceratodontidae > Neoceratodus > Neoceratodus forsteri. The sequence goes on along the minus strand of JADMNL010000022.1, from coordinate 471,729,432 downwards.
TTTTCCAGGGTTTGAACAAATTATCATGATAAATTTATTACGTCTTTTTTTGTTTGGGTAGTAGTGGTACCTCATAATCAACTGGCACCACTTTTGTCATGACCTCATATGGTCCTTGCCATGTAGCCAGCAGTTTACTTTCAGAGCTAGGGACCAAAAGAAGTACCTTGTCACAAGGTTTGCATCCCAAAGTCTGGCCCCATGGTTATAGTGTCCTGCTTAGGTTTGCTGTGCTTTAAATTCATTTTCTCTGGCAAATCTATCAGTCGTGTCCGGTCCTTCTCTTATTTGCATTATATATTGGAGCCCATTAAGGGGACTATGTATGTTGCCTTCCTATATCTCTTTTACGAGATCCAGCATCCCTTGAGGTTGTCGCCCATACAACAATTTAAAGGATGAGAAACCCGTGAACAATTGTAGCACATCCCGAACTGCAAACATTAAATAGAGTAACAGTTCATTCCAGTTTTTTTTGCCTCAACAGAAACAAATTTAGACAACATACCCTTTAAGGATGAGTTAAATCTTTCGACTAAGCTGTCGGTTTGAGAGTGGTGCTCTGATGTTCGGATGGACTTAACCTTCAGTAAAGCACACACCTCCTTCATAAGCTTTGACATAAAGTTGGTGCCCTGCTCAATTAAGATCTGTAGCAGTCCAAATCAGGGGGATAATACATTTTAGCAATTCTTTGATTACTGACAGCTGTAGTGGAAATCATGGGAATAGCCTCAAGGTATCGGGTGGCGTAATCCATTATCATCATAGCATACTGATACCCTGCTGAACTTTTTACCAGGGGTTCCCCCATATCAGCCCCAGTTCTTTCAAATGGAATATCTGTTACGGGCATAGGGATCAGTGGGGCCTGCTTTATACTTCTGGAGGCAACCAACTGACACTCTGAGCAGGAAGCACAAAAATCTGCCACTTCCATCCATATACTTGGCTAATAAAACTGGGCAAGAATGTGCTTGTCTGTTTTCTCTTGACCCAAGTGACCCACAACAGATATGGTATTCGCAAGAAAGACCTCCCTTCTTGAAGACTGAGGAACCAAAAGCTGATAGTATAGTTCCTGTTTTTTCTGTTCCACCGATACAAAATGTAATTTTTCGGTTCAAACTCAGGAAATATTTGTGCTTTTTGTTTATCAATCACATTGCTATTTACCACAGCTAGCGTCTGTGGTAAATGGCTAGTAGAATGCTGGGGTGCATAGGGAGGGATCTCACCAGTAGAAAGAGGGGGGTAGTGTTATTCCTGTATAGATCGATGATGAGGTCCCACCTGGAGTACTGTGTCCAGTACTCTAGGGCTCATCTCCGGAAGAACATGGACCGGGTGGAGGCGATACAGAGGAGGGTGACCAAAATGGTGCATGGCCTGCATCAGAAACCGTATGAGGAAAGAGTCAAGGAATTAAATATGTTCTCTCTAGAGGATAGACAGGAAAGGGGGGACTTGATAGAAACATTCAAATATCTCAAAGGTATAAATAAAGTAAAGGAGGGTGGCATTTTACATAGAGATGTTCAAGGACGAGGGGGCATGATAAGAAGCTGGAAGGTGGTAGTCTCAGAGGGGATGTGAGGAAGTACTTCTTCACGGAAAGGGTGGTGGACGTCTGGAACAGACTACCAGCAGAGGTGGTGGGTATCAAAATGGTAGCAGAATTCAAGCATGCATGGGATAGACACAAAGGTAGGTAGAGAATTTCGGGACAGACTAGGTGAGCCAAGAGGTCCTTTTGTGCTGTCAACTTCTATGATCTTATCTGTGTCAGTCTTCACCATTTATCACCTTTGGGTACCGCGGGAGTGTTTTTTTTTTTTAGGTAGGTGGAGCCGACGCACCATCTGCGCCGCCCTCGCGACCAACGCATTGCGTGGTGCTCGCGGGTTGGCCGTTAGGCACTGTCGACTCCACCTGCCTGCCAGCTCTTCGTCTCCCACCATAGAGGTCACCTCGTGGGAAGCCAGATCCTATTTGAGGCCTACCTCCTATGCAGTTCGTTCTCCAGCTATTTCTCATGCCGCAGTCCGTTGGTGCCTTGTCCTGCCAGTTCTAATTGCCTTACTCAACGTCGCTGGTAAAATCTTTCCATATATTTTATTCTTGGCGACATCGAATCTGATTTTGGTGGTTTTTTTTGTTTTTCTTCGTAGGTCATGTCTGGGTCGGTGGGCAAGAAGACTTTGAAGACGGGACAGCCCCCCATGCGACGGTGCCCTTGTGGCCGTAAATTTTCTGTCACCGACCAGCACGACCGTTGCCTTACGTGTCTTGGCCCGCTTCACAACATGAATTTGTGCGATGTCTGTTTCTCCATGGACCGTCGGGTCATCGGTCAACGCCCGTGGAAAGTGGGGTGAGCTCAGCCGACTTTCGGGGTTCGGGTGAGCACTCATCGGGCCAAGCCATGTACTGTTGGCCTTTCCTCCTGGTCCCTCCCGGTTCTACACGGACTGAGGAGGAGGGAGCCTCGGCTACTAGTAGCCTGGCGTTTACCAAGGCTCCTTCAGCGGTGCAGAGGCCGTCCAGCTCGCTTTCGAGGGGGCGAGCGGGAGGCGCCACCACGGCAATCTCCCCTTTGGGGGTGAAGGCTCCCCTGGTGTTGGACCCGCGGTTCACAAGGCCCAGGTTGACGCCGTCAGTTGGCGCCATGGGCCCTGACAGAGCAGTCGGCGGCGCCAGTTTGTTGCACGGTGGCGTGGCTGCTGTCGGTGCCGTTGGCAGTGCCGTGGGAGTTTCTGGCGCTGTCTGTGTCTCACGGGCGCCGAGGTTGAGCACTCCACACCGTGTCCTCGAGACTCTTCGCCGTGGGGGTGTCTGATTCCACTGTCGGCGCCGTCGTTCATGCCACCTCTGCCCTCGGTGCCATTTGCCGCGCCATCAACACCAGTGGCGCCATCTTCTCCCTCGGTGGGGCTGGATTGCGCTGTGGCTTGTCCCAGCTCTGGAGCTGCTGTTCAGGGTGGGGCCGTGCCCTCTGTGGATTCCGCTCATGGTGCTGTAGGGAGCACTGGCTTGGGCATAGTTTCAGTTTCTTGCACCACCTTTGGCAAAAATGGCACCGGGCATCGTCCTATGATCTGGCATAGGGCCTCTGCCTCTTCGGAGGCGGAGTTGGGTTCTGAGTTAGACGAACAGTCTGACTCCTTGGGGTTGACTATTGGGGTGGGCAGCCCTGTAGTATCCTCGACAAGCCGGAGTCAGCCCCCTTCTGATGTGGGGTCAGTGGCAGCCCAGACTGGGGTCAGGGGTGCTGATCAGCGGGCAGTGGTGCAGGCCACCATTGCTGTGCAGCCTGGTCTTGGTGGGTTCACTGACCCCTCAGCAGTGGTACCCCCGCCTGTGGTGTGCCTGGAACGCCCAACATTGGGGCCGATCAGAGCACTTACGAGAGGGGAGGGTACTGTGCCCTGGATAGCTACTTCGGGTGCTGGCCAGGGCTGTCTGCTACCTAGGCTGGCCCTCTCGAGGGGGAGGGTTCTTTCGGACTCTGAGGGGTCGAGGATCATGGGGTCTGCACGGCGACCTTTTTCTGGGGCCCACCCGGTCTCTGGAAGAAGCCATAGTGCAGATCTCCGCTCTTCCTCCTCTGTCTCTTTGAGGGAGCTCCATTCTTTTGAGGTATGGGACCGTCGTCCTGGACCTATATGGCCCCGGTCGCCTCACATGGGGGGATTCTTCCGGGCGCAGCCAAGGCAGTACCAAAATGGTTGTTCAGCTGTCTGCTGTGGAGTCTTCCAGAGCACCTTCTTCTTCGGGTGCTCTTGGTCCGCTCCTTAGCCCAGGCGGAGGTCAGCCGATATCTCTTCTTGGCTCTGTCCCCATCCCTCTGCCACACTCTTCTGCGCTCCCAGGCATCCTTGGCCCTAGCGAGCCTCTCTCCTGAGAGCAGTTAAGGGCTGTGGATGCTCTGTTCCCAGCTAATGTTAGGGCAATGGACAGACAGGTTTTTCAACCTCCCCCCGAGCAACCGCCCTCTGAGCAGTCGGTGCCCTCCAACTCTTCATCCCCCTCTTCTGGGGGAGAGGAGACTTCTGTCCACATCTCTTCAGCCGCTGATCTCGCTGAGTATCAGCGTTTCCTCATGAGGATGTTGGAGGACTTGCATCTCACCCCTGCCACTGTAAGCAATCCAGAGCATTCGGCGCACGCCTTTCTAGACAATTTCAGCGAGGCCACCCTTGTGGTGCCTCCCTGGCCTGCTCCCTTTCGGGAGGCGTCGTTGCGTTTCTGGCAGAGACCCTTCTCCGGAGTTCCTGCCCCTAGGGATCTCTGCCAGCGGTATTGCACCCCCAGAGTCTCCAGGTTCCATGCCTCCTCCGCAATCCGGATTGATGCAGTTGGACACTCCTGATGGGCTTTGTGCCCTTCGCCGTGACCGGCCCCCAGATCAAGATTCATCGGATTTTGACTTCTGGGGTAGGAGGGCTTTCTACTCAGCACGGTTGTTGCTTTCCATTTCTGCACATCAGGCCCACTATGCAGACTATGACAGGTTTTTTGTGGTCCAGACTAGGTCAACTCCTAGCCTCGTTGCCTGACACTGAGCTAACCAGAGAAGCCATTGCACTCTCTGGGCATGGCCTGGAACTAGCAAGGCACCAAGCGAGGGCATCCTATGATGCCAATGGGGGTAGCTACCAGGGTCGCAGGGACCGCGATCTGCACTAGGCGGATGGCATGGCTGCGACTTTCCCGGTGGTCACCCTCGGCCCGGCGTAGGGTGATTAACTCCGCTCACCAGAGAACCTATCTCTTCTCCCGTAGAGTGAGACAATGTTTTACAGGGCAAGTTCTTTCCCCCTCCGGGGGGGGGTCCCCGCCTCACTCTCCCCACTCTCGGGCCTCTCCAGGCCCTGAAGGTTCTCCCTCTTAGTGTGTCACCCACTGAGAGCTAAGGGACTTTGTCTCTTAGAGTGTAAAAGAAACCCCACTTCGGGGGGGGGCTCGGCACTCACCCAGAGGTGATGAATGGTGAAGATTGACACAGATAAGATATGAAAATTACGTACCTACCATATTTATGATCTTTCTGTGTATCTTCACCATTCATCACAATCCCGCCCTCCATCATCCTGGGGCCTCAGTCTCTGGGTCCACCTCCCTCTCTGTGCCCAACCTCGCCCCCCCCTTTCTTTGTCAGGAGTGGGGTAAACAGGGGCACATGGGGGATAATGTTCTGGGGAGAGTGGTCAGCATGGGGGGCACTTCTTCGCTAGTCATTTGCTCCACCCCTGTGGGGTGGGAGTTGGTAGTTGCCTTCCATTCTCTCCTCCTCCTTGTCCCGTCCATCTTATTTGTCTTTGTCCTTAGGACTATCCTTTGTTTCACACAAAAAAAAAAAAAAACTCCTTTTCCACCAAAATATTTCCTTGAAAGGGTGTTGATTCACTGTGCCCTGTCCTCCTTCCAGAATAGCCGATTCTGCTCAGGAGGAGTTTTTACTAGCCATTCTGTGCCTTGAATTCTGGCAAGAAGACTTTGGCTACTCCTTGCAGTTTCTATACAGTCTAGAGACGGACCAGGGTCTGGGATGTTAACCTCCCCTCTTTTCCTACCTTCTAAATTCTTTGTCCCACCCTACCTCCCTCCTCTATTTCCAGAGATTGGGGCCCCTCCCAATCCCTTTAGTTTCCGACTTCTTCTTTCTGTCCTCTCAGTCGTTATTTCTCCTTTTAGTTTTATATCTTTCCCTTTTTCCTGTCCCTTGGACTTCCTCTTACCTCTCTGGCGACTCGGAACTGGCAGGCAGGCGGAGTCGACAGCACCTAATGGCCAACCCGCGAGCGCCACGCAATGCATCGGCCTCGAGGGCGGCGCCGATGGTGCGTCGGCTCCACCTACAAAAAAAAAAAAAACTCCCGTGGGGTCATGACCTTCAGCCATGTACCCAAAGGTGACGAATGATGAAGATACACAGAAAAATCATAATTTACGGTAGGTACGTAATTTTCATTTTTCTATGATCAAAATTTAAGAAGCTCATAATTTCTTTGTTCAGACATGATATTGACTGGATTTTGAAACATGTCTGGCCTGACCTCTGGAGGTGCCTTGTGACCTTGCGTTGATGTGGATGCAGGTTCCTCACCGGAGTCACATCTGACCTTCCGTGAACTCAGGTCCTTCAGTCCCCAATCACTGCAGCTTTGGGCAGAGGGGTTTCCTTGTTTTTCTCCCTTTTTGTCCCTGGGACTTCTTGGGCTTTTCTTCTGGACCAACTAGTTTAGCATCAGGGAAGGGAAATATTTGTTCTAATTCTTCCCAGGTTTTCCTCCTCCCATGAGGATACACTTTCAGAATTATTTTGTAGGAGAGCATGAAAACCTTCCCAGTCTCAGCCTAGAGCTGCTGGCCAGAGTAAGGGTTTTGAAATTTTCACCTTTTTTTTTTTTATTCCTATCCAGTTGCCCACTTTTAACCATAATGGGTGGGTCATGGACAGAAAAGGTTGGTAGGACCAGGAATGAGCAGGGACCCTGATAACCCCCTACCACCACCAGCTGCCACACCCCACCAAGCTGCAATGGGAAGAAAATGAACACAGCTCATGAAAAATACAAGGCTGCATCCCATCCTGCACTAAAGAAAGAATCACCAGCAGGTCAGATGGAAGAATCCTGCAGTGATATCCTGTCAAGGTGCTAGCATCAGCAGCAGCTAACACCCTGCCTGACTATCGCATTTAATCAGGAATGCTGTGGTGGAAGGACAAGGGGCACTATAATGGCAGCTTTTGTAAATTATTGGAGGGGAATCCATCCCTGAGGCAGTCTGACACAGCCAGCCCTGAAAAGAGCCTCCAAACCAGTGGCCCCAGGAGATGTTAAAATGTAATAATGGCAAGTGTGTAACTGATCTCCTCCTGATTAAAGGTGGGTCTGGATGACTAAAGTCATGTGCTAGGTGCTAAAGTGCCTCCTCCCCACCCCTGTCCTCTGTTGCTGCATGGATCCCCCTACTCCAACCCACGTAAGAACCATAGAGCCGTTGGAACGCAATCAGCGCAGACGAAGGAGACTGAACCCCCCACCCGAACCCCCAAGCCCCTCATCAGTTCTAGTAACATCCACTGAGATTGCTATTATAGAATTGTAGAAGATGGTACAGAGTGTAGAAAGATGTTCCTAAATAAAAGGATCAGCAAATGGCCTGGAGTTGTATGCAGTTTATCGAAGTGATCATGGAAATTGTTTGTTTCAGGAGCTCCTTTATAGTTTGTAATGTGTCCTTCAGGTGCTTTGCCCTTTATGCTGCATCCTCCTGTGACTGATCTTGTTCACCTGTACTGGCCAGTCTTCCCCTCCTACGGTCCCATCGTCCTCAATTATTGCTACAGAATTTCAAACCCACAGCACACCAAGTCCTGCTTCGTATCTTCTGTTGTGTGATATAAAATTTCACCGTCACAAGGAGACCAGCAGTCAAGCGGGATAATGGGTCTGGAATTTAAGTCCTGCCTTCTTAAAGGCTTGCAGACAGGGGGCATATGATCTCCTCTTCATTTGAACGGACAGGGCAAAGTCATTATCAAAATAAATCTGAACTTCTCCCCAGTGAATTTATGTCAAGCACCAGGCCATCAACTGTACATGCACCTTTGTTTGAAATTTTAGAAATTTCATGACAGTTAAAGAGAGTCTGTCCTGCGACCCGGTTTGGGGCCAAGGGCTCTGTGAACCCTTTCTAGTTCCAACAGATAGTCATCAGGGAGGGACAGAACTTTCCCCCAAAATATTGTTTATTCTCCTTCAGCGGCCACAGGCTGAGACCTCATTCTGCTACCTCCAGGCGAGCTCCCCCTCTGCCTGAAACCCTGCTGCAACCACTTCTGGCCCTCCACACCCACCCACAACACACCCCTTTGCTGCCCTCCCCCCAGCTTACGCCCTGGGCCCAGGTACACCATCATCCTGTTTGACATTTCTTCCCTGCAGTCATCTGGTCTATCAGGGGTGGAGGTGAAGATGTTGGTCGGTCCAAGGAGTGGTGCAACCAGGATTCGGTGTGAGAGCAGGCCGGCGTAGAAGTGTCATGTGCAGGAGCGCACATTGAAATTGGTTGCCAGTGAGGCCTGACACAGACCACCCATGGGCGCGCTCCATTGGTCCTTCCTATCATTCATGTATCCCCTACACCACCACCAGTGGTGAACCAGGTGACAATTAAGCAGCAGGACGCAAAACTTTCCCTCTCCAGAGGAGGAGGGCATCCTGTAGGACAAGCGATACCCCCCTCTCCCCCCTCCCCGTCTAGGCTTATTCACGAACCCAGCTTATCAGCATCACAAGCAGTATCACTAACACTACACTGGCGGGCCAGCTGGGACAAAACTTTGGTGAAATCAGTGATATCCGATCCTTCCTCCCCCTCCAGTGCAATGTAAATGCAAAGATGTTTATGGCACCCCCTCTGAGTCAACACGTTTATTTTCTATTTGCATCTGGCGATGGTACAAATAAAGTCACGTACTCATATTGTCAGTGCGTTCCCCCCAGTTTAGTTGAAAGTCCAACATGGTCCTGGGGCCGGTTGCGCAGAACAAGGCTTATTGTTAAGTCTAATTATAAAATGGGCATAGCAAATAAAGTATTTTGATTGGCTAGAAAAGCAGTGCCATATATGTATTACACATAGGGGAAAAAAAGTACAGGCAAAGAAATCAGTGCCCCTAAATGGAATGTTCAGAGCTAAGCATGGAACGTTCATTTTTTAAAAGCCGCCATTGTTTTAGCAGTATAGCTGATCACCGAAGCTTTAGAGCCACTCGCTCTTCATTTTTCTTAGTAAAAAAAAAAAAAAGACCGTAGCAAAACCTGCAAGTAATAAAAGAACCCACACTACACTGGCTGTCTTTCACGAATACTCCCACCCGCACAGAGCAGACTGCAGCCTGAGCGCCGTACAGACTGAGAGCTTCAGGTGCCCACAGAAACGGTCACTGGACCGGATTCAAACAGTAGGGCACGGCACCAGTCGGATTTTTCCCTGCTCAGCATCCCTCAGATTTAGTTCCCCAGTTTGAGCTCGTTCCTATAAAAAATAAATAAATAAATAAATAAATACTAGGAAAAAAAACAAACTGTAATGAGTACACAAGAGCACTGGGGTAGTGCAACAAAATGAAATCAGTAGTACCACTCACAACTACATAATGATGTCACTTTTAAATAGGCGGAAGGACTATTTTATCATATATTAACAATTAAATCATCTTTTTTTCTACATATAAACATACTTTTTTGTCTAAACTTTTATAAGTTAAAAAGGTGCCCATTTTATAAGCGCAATAAGACACTCCAGGGTGTTTGAACAGATATTACCGCACTTCCAGGGGCTGAAGGCATGCCGTACTATGCCCCTGGGCTTGCGGTAATATCTGTTCAACACACACCCTGGAGTGTCGTATTGCTTACATATGTAGTCTCAAGACTTAAAAGTAGTCTAGCATAAATCCTTGATGTGAGACTGTTGCACAAACAAAAAAATGGCCTGAGTTACATAAGACTGGTCTAAGCCCAGTGTTGCCTAGCAACATAGACTGGACTGTAAAATAGACTTACACTGACACTTCTCTGTAAAAATCAAGATGGCTGCCAGAAGCAAGTATAATTTCTCCTGCTCCAGACTGAGAGTTGAAATTAAATGTTATTAGTAGTCATATGCATTTTTGTTGCTGCTGTTGGCATAATGAATTTATTGTTGTTAGCATGTTTTCACAATTTTGTAAACATTATTTTTACCAGTGATAATAGTGCTTGTTCTAAATATTTGGTGATTGTAAACAGTCTATTCACTTTTAAGCTGAAAAAAATATTGAAATATGGTTTATAACATAATGGCAAACTCCTTGTTTCAGCATGAATTTACTGCATGTGACAGTTTTCTGTATTTGATATCTAGCAATGTCACAAATTCTAAACTGTCAAACTCCAAAAAAAAATGTTACTGACAAACACTGTGACGTTCAAGATGCTAACTTTGAGTATCACTGTTATGGAAAACATTGATTCTCATACCAACTATTAATGTACATGCCACGAGGTTCTTATGTTTTTTTTTAAACAAACTGTCATTGTTTCTTACGTTTTCTGGGTTGCACATCCAATGGGGTGGTGCGGTTCTGTAAACTAACTGCCCCAATAATGGGCTGCACATGAGCTGCATCTCATGGGATGTGCTGCTTCTCCCCATTGCACAACGCTGCTTGCATTAGCAAAGGCAGATTACCAGCCCACGGAAGCCAGACAGGATAGATACAGCATCTTTCAAAAGAGCAAACAGTATCCAGCCTGTTAGCACCATGGTATAGCTACATCTCGCTGTGTTGGTGACCCTGGTTCCTGCCCGGAGCCTGGGTCATTGGCTAGAGGAAGGGGGAAACGTGCGTTTGATGGACTGCTTTCTTCCAAGGTGGGGTGGGAATGGTGCCAAGTATTTGCCTGCCCCTTAGCAGCATCTGGTGGTCAGACAGCTGGGACCACAATGCAGAAGGTGGAGGTTGGGCAGATGTCCAACATGCTGCATATGGAAGCTTGCACAGCACTGCCATTAACATTAGTACAAGCCTGCTCCACCGTGCCATGTGTGGGTGGAGTGAAAATGGAAAATTACCTTGGCTGTTGGCCCGCCTACTGCTTGCAGTGCCAATGATCCAGGGTTGGAAGCAACTCTAGGTTGTTAGAGGGCCAGCCAAAGGAGGTGGACTGAGCTTCCCACCGGACGCTGTTCTCCAGAGAGGGAAGGGGGATCACAACTGCTGCGCATCCCCCACCCAGGTAACCATGGGTGGCAGTGCAAGCAAAGTGCAGCATCTGGATTAGGAGACGGCTGATTGGCTAGATGTACATACCTCACGTAACCATGTCCGTCTGAGCCAACGGGGGCCTGCTAGGGGCCAGGCAAACACTGGCCACTGATTGCCCCCCCCCAGGAGGAAAGCTGTCCCTGGGATGCTTGATCCTTCTCCTCGCCGGCCGACCCCTGGCTATCTGCTCACAACCACAAACACAGGTTGCCAGCATGGCAGGAGGTAAGGCAAGACTCCTCAGCCCTCCACGCCACCAAGCTGGCCTAATGGAAGGTGTTATTTTTAGTTGCCATTACTTCTAATCGAAGGCTTTCTGAGCTTCAGGCTCTAAAATGTAAAGAGCCTTATCTACAGTAGTTGTCCACAAGGACAGGGTATCCTTGCGGATTAATCCTACGTTTTTGCACAAAGTGGCATCTGAGTTTACACTGAATCAGGACATCCAGCTACCTGTTTGCTACCCAGAGCATTCCAATCGAGGGGAGGCTCTACTTCATACTCTGAATGTCCACTGGGTGCTTCTTTATTACTTAGATCGTACTCTTGCTGTCCAAAGATCTGAACAGCTGTTTGTTCCTTTCACCTCAGGGACTGAAGGGGCTTCAGTTTCTAAGCAGACTTTGTCCAAATGGCTAGTTAACTGCATTCTTTATTGTTGTAGAAAGTATGACATGCCTTTGACGGGGTTGATCAAAGACCTTTCTACCAGGAGTATGGCTGATTCTTTTCCACCGATTAAAAATGTGTCTGCAGCTGATATCTGCATAGCTGCCACTTGGAGTTCCATAGACACTTTCAATCTGCATTACAGTTTGGATATTGCTTCTCATTGTAGGGTGGGCTTTGTCCTTGCTGTCCCACAGATCCTGTATTGATGAGCTTTCCAGCCGACTTTTACCTCCTCCTGACTTTTAGGGGGTTGGTCCTTTCACTGCCTGGGACCCAGTCCTTATAGTGTAACCTGCTGCAAGAGCTCCACCTCAAAATGAGATAGTGCAGCTGCGTAAGAAATTTTGGCATGTCTGGATTGTACTTGGTGTTGGGGGGGAGGGGTGCTCCCAGCTCTGGCTCTGCAATGGGGGAATCCCAGAGGATTCAAGTCCCCAAGGACGGGGGTGGTGGTAGCTAATCATGGGAAGCAGGGACTGTGTTGAGCAGCTACCCATCTGAGCTGAGGATAAAAACATTTATGTAAAAAAAAAAAAAAAAAAATTATATATCAAATACTTTTTCATGGTACCATACAGATAAGCTATGGGAAATAACAGTCTCTAAAACCGGAAATCAATGCACTCAAGTATATATATTTTTTAATTTGCAATATTCAGAATGGTTCCTACAGCAAAAGTTCTATAATTAACTATGGCAGGGTAAGCCTACTAACAACAAATAAGCCTGGTACATAGAAGACTTCAATTAAAGTCTCTAAATAAGAACGATGGAGTGCAAGTCAATTTTTGTGCAGCAGACTTAAACATTTTTAAACCTGCCTTGCCTTTGTAAGACCAAAAACAAATCTTAAACACAGACTTAACTTTTATGTGCAACTTGCCCCTGGTTTTCTTCTTTAGTTAATCAACTTTAGAGCGGAGGGACTGACAGGCAGCCTATTAGTCTCTTTACAAAATGCAACCAGCTCCTGAAGCAGCCTTTCGTTGGTGACTGGATCCCCTCATTTTATGGAGAGGCCGCCACACTGTAGGCTGCACCAGGTGGCGCAGTTTCATCCGTTGGCACATTCCCATTCCACTGGGAACCCCTGGCTAGCTTATCCTTTTTACATATAAACATAGAATTTGACAGCAGATAAAAACCACTTGGCCCACTTAGTCTGCCGATTTTCCCTACCTGTTTCATATACTGCAGATCCGAAATGATCTGCAGCTTACCCTCTCTTTCCTATTGCTAGAGTTTCCTTATGTCTGTTCCATACGTTTTTGAATTCCTTACCATTTTTGCCCTTACAATCTCTGCTGGGAGGCTGTTCCATGGATCCAACACCCTTTCCATGGAAAAAATACTTTCTCACATTACCCCTAAGTCTACCCCCCTCTTATTTTCATATCATGGTCCCTTGTTCTTGAACATCTTTTTGGTTTTTGAAAGATGCTACCCTCTTGTACTTTATTTACACCCTTGAGGTATTTGAAAGTCACTATCTATCATTTATCCCCCGCTGTCCTCCAGGGCATACATATTGAGATCTTCCAGTCTCTCCGTATATGACTTTTGGTGCAGCCCCTGCACCATTTTTGCCACACTTCTCTGAACTGCTTCTGCTCTGTCTGTGTCCTTCCAGAGATGCGGCCTCCAGAACTGGACACAGTATTCTAGATGAGGTCTATCCAAAATTATGTTTTACACAGTGGCATCACCACCTTCTTCCTTCTGCTGGAGATACCTCTCTCTATGCACCCCAGCAATCCACTGGCTCTCCTCACAGCCTTCTCACACTGTTTGGTAACCTTTAGATAATCAGATATGATTACTCCCAGGTGTCTTTCTTGTTTTATGGCCGTCAGTACCTCTCCCCCATCATGTACTGCTCCCTCGCATTTCTGTGCTCCAAGTGCCTAAGTCTCCTATGTCTGCTACACGCTGTCCAGCGCCAGAAGTCTAAGAAAGTTGACTTCGGTGCAGGCTGGTAATTTAGGACCAGTAAAACAGGTAGAGTACCACAGAGCTGGTGTCTCAGGCTTCCATCTCGCTTGGTAATGTCTCCAGAAGTCACTTTTAACCACACTGGGGCTGTAGGATATATGCAAGTATCCCCATGTATGTAAGCAATTTTTTTTTTTTTTTTTTTTACAGTGGCCTAAACTACATCCTGCCACAGATTATTTAACCAGTGTCTACCCACAACCTGAATCCACTAAAGCCATAACTGTTTGGTCCCCCACTTGCACTGGGACTGTATGGCTAGTTGAAATGCAGTCCGCTGTTGTGATCCGTAGCTACATATTCCACAGAGTCACAGTCCATACTGTCACAAAACTTATAGAGGACTTCCGGTGACGTCATGAGCGGATGAACAGCACATACGCGAGGCTCCCCTGCAGTCCGATTAAAATAACCATTTAAAATTGGCAAAACCTGCTAAAGAAATCGTACAAAAACAAAACCAGCTACTGGAATGCCAAAGAAACGCGGGGCAGATAGATCAGGACCCCCCAGTCAACCTGATGGCGAGAGATCCAAACTGGAGGAGTCAGATAGCGAGGATTCACAGGTCTCTTCGGCCTCCCGCCAGAGTACAGCGCAGGCCGACCGGATCCCACATGAAATGTTGCAAAGGCAAATGACCCAAATGCTCGTGGAAATCCGTGAGTTCAGGAAAGAGATGCGATCTACAGTAACGGCGCTGAAACCAGATTTGGGTAAACTGGAGAAGAAGCAGGAGGGAACCGAAGAACAACTTGCAGCCACAGGTAAGAGAATGGATACCGCGGAGAGATCCATCGCTCAGCTACATACACATATCCAAGCACTACAGGAACGTGCTGAAGATGCAGAGTGCAGAAACCGGCGTAATAATATTAGGCTGTCGGGGCTGCCGGAGGGAGAGGAGAGTACCGACTTCATTCAATACATGCAAAACCTACTGAAAGAAATCCTTCCCTTGCCAGACAATCTTACCCTGGAAATGGAGCGAGTGCACCGCACGTTGGGACCCAGACCACCAACGAGCGCCTGCCCCCAAGCAATTCTCCTCAAGTTCCTCAGACACCAAGAGAAAGAAACCGTTCTACATACAGCCTGGAAACAAGGCAAGGTTTTCTACAAATCCCACCGGCTATATTTCAAGAATGACTTTGCTCCTGAAGTAATGGCCCGCCGGAGGCTTTATTTCCCCATGATGAAGGCCCTCAGAAGTGCTGGCATTCGGTTTAGATCCCTGTACCCAACAAAGCTGGTTGCCTACTTTCCAGAGGGTCCACGGTGTTTGAATCGGCGGCTACGGCGGCAAAGGAGCTACGATCCAGAAAAATTTAAGTTAATCAACAGCGCTCTTCAGACGCGCTCCCTATAGCAGCAAGACTAGCCCAGAAAGCCTGGTCTATGGGAGAGCGCGAGACCAGGCGAAGACAGGGCGTTGAGGCCTTACAAAGTATTGTTAGCTCCCTGAAAATGGACATCCAGAATCGGCAGGGACCCAGTTTGACAACTCAGGACTCTAATACCTGAGGGACTTACTGCAAGTATTGTATGGAGATTGAAAGGTTGAGCCTGAGTATACCTTGGGTCTGCTTACAAGAAATGTGAAATGTTGGAATGTTAATGGGTGTAAAAAATGAGGGATATACTGAATTGGGGGGCAAAAGTTATAAGTTTTGATATTGGGCTCTGGGGGGTGGCAGATGGGGCTATTTATGTTTGAAAGCTGTTTCATTATACTTACAATACATACGCTGGGCCGTCTCTCTGGCTGGGTCTGGTAGGGGGAGCCCTCGTGGTTCCCTCTGATCGGAGGCGCTTGGGGAGATGGCTGCAGTTGTCCCTTCTTGCTTATCTTGTGACTGGTGATAGAGGACTTGGGGCAGGATCGGGATGATTAATGAGATCGGGGGGTGAGTGTTGGCCGTTGGAAATCGAGTCCCCAGCTGGAATGTCCCGTCTCGAGCGAGGCCTCCTCCTTCGGGGTGGGGGCTCTTGTGGGGAAGGGGAGTTGTGGAAGATTTGCTGGTCATAAGCATGAGGCATGTTAAAGCACCTGAATTGCGCGGGGTGGCTTTTCTGGCTGTGGGAATGTTTTGGATAAAAGTGGAGTCGGCTGGTCAGAGGATGGGTTGCGGGACTACAAAATGTGGGCCGACTGTCCAGTGAGTTACCTACCCTATGGCAGATAAGGAGTCGGCCTGGTCTGGCCCCTCGTGGCGGTACGCAGAGCTGTTTACAGCTGGGGAGGGACGGTGGATGAGAGAGGGGATTCCTGGGGCGAATCTGTACGCCTGGTCTGAGTCGTGAAGCAGATTAGACAGGCGACGGCTGCTGGAGGGATCCCTCCCGCTTCTCTGGCTGTCCCTGATCTAGAGGAGGAACCACTGGAAACTTTTCAACAGCGAATGATTAGTGCTTGTTTGTTTGTTTGTTTTTTTTCTCTCACTCTCATACCCTCTTTGTGGTCGAAACTTGCATCGGAGAGGGCCGAAAGGGCTGGAATCTGACCGCTGGCACTGGAAGGTTGGAGGGAGAGGTAGGAGCCCCAACATGCGGAATTCAGGAAATCTGGCCGATATTAACTGAGAGGCACGATCAGCAGGCGGTAAGGGCTGTATAGCCTTAAATTTTACATTTTAGGTAACCAGTGGTTCCCATTAACCCCAAGGGATGATGCGGGCCTGAGGCCTGCTCCCCGCATGCAAACCCTGGACAGTGAGGCAAAACCATCCCTCCTATTAATTGCTAATAAAAACAGTTACCACACAAACTAGAAGAAATATTAAAGAAACCGCCCTGGAAGCTGATGGGTGGGAGATTGTAGCCCAAGCGGACATTCATTCCCAGAATGGTCTGGAAGGAGTGCATGGTCGGTGGGGCATGTAATCAGCCCAATAAAATAACTATGGCCCTAAATTCAGTGGCACACCTGGGGAAAGGTACAGCAGGAGTCTCCTGCCGGCCTGCTTCCTAGGATGGGGGTTCCATGTGGCTCTCTGGGAGGCAATGGGGTTGAGATGGGGCCTGCTAGTTGGGCATGGAGGTAGTCCTGGGTGCGAGGGCGGGTCGCCTCGGGGTGGCCTCTGGGCCCAGCGGATAGCGCTACAGGAATTGGAGGAAACTAATAGCCGTGTGGGAAAATGGTAGAGATTGGGGGTGGGCTGACATGGAAGACTCCAGTATCAAACAGTAACCCTTAATGAACGGGACAACATATGCTGCAGAAAACTGTTGAACCACAACTGAACTGTAATGGGGAAGGGGAGCAGCAGAACTGCTGGAGAGTAAGGAGGGGGAGAGAAGAGATGTGGGAGGGGAAGAGGGGGGGTTTTTTTTTTTTTTTTTGGCTTCCTCACTGTAAATTCTTGCATATTACTAAATACATGTCCAGAAAACCTGAATGAAGAACAGTGGCTTGCTGGTGCGAAACCCCGGGCTTCCCGGAGTGTAGGTTGAAACCAGGAGCTGCATCGGATAGCCGGTCTAGCTAGTTTAAATCGACAGATACCTTAGGGCCTGGGGTGCTGGGGGCCCGTCTGTAACAGAATCTGACTATTTCGGTGCAATCTGCATTTGGGGCAATAGCTAACCTGGATTCTGGACACGCTGGCTCCTGCCCTTATTACCAGGCCTTAGTAAATTAAAGCGCCTCAGTTTCCCCACCTTGCCCTGGATGAATGAGGTGTAGGCCCGCAACCTCGGGGGTGGGAAGACTCCCATTGGATGCCTCCACCTGGCCTCCCCATGGCAGCAGACAGTTCATGAGAAACGGGTTGAGGCCTGAATGTGAAACCAGTAAGCCATGACTCACTGTAATAATGTATGCTCCTCTCATATTAAGAACTTCAGGGGATGCATTGTCTCGTGGCTCTAGTCACCAATTTCTATTACCCTTTCTCCTCTAGGTACCTTGGTACCTAAGGTCCTTAATATAAAAGGACCGCACTGATAGGTCGCTTGTGTCCTATCTAGGATCAGGGCTTACCCAGATCCATGGGAGTACCAATTGTTGTTTCAATGACCATGTTGGTCAATTTGTTCATAGTTAGTAATATGATGTATGTAGGTATGAATGGTCATGTAGTTGCTGTTGACTGTTTAGTGAAAAGGTCATCAAACTTCATCTGGTCCTTGCAGCACAAAATAAGACTCTCCCAAATGCCTACGGGGCAGGGGACTCAGTACCTCAGAGTCCCATATAATGGCCATTATGCAATCTCCAAAATTAAAATTACTCTGCTTAAATATAAACGGCCTGGCCTCACCTATTAAAAGATCGAGGACATTGGCTTACCTTCACAGAACTAAATCCGAAATTGTTTACCTCCAAGAAACCCATATGAATTCAGTTGAACATGCTAAATTAGCTAACTAAGTAAAGGACAGGCGTTCTATGCATCCTGTAAGGGTGGTAGAAGCAGTGGGGTGGCGATAATTATCTCACCGCATATAGCTTACCATCCAGAACTGACCTGGTCAGACCCAGAAGGCCGACTAATTTTAACCCGTGGAAAACTTAATAATGTAGAAGTCACCTTAGCAAATGTGTATCTCCCACCAGGTATTACTACTTCACAACTGAAACCCTTATTGGATAGGGTGGTGAAGTTTACCAGAGGCACCATGTTATTGGCCGGAGACTTCAATTTAACCGCCGACCCAAACCTGGATTCATCTAGAGCGAAACCGCAGAAGCTATCTGCAACCCAAAAGTTCTTTAACAACTTCATCTCAGAAATTGGGTGGTACGACATCTGTCGGAGGTTTCACCCGAGGGCCAGAAATTACTCCTACTACACTCTGGTACATAACACATACTCATGTATAGACTATGCCTGTACACAAATTGAAAACCTACATAGTATAAGCGAGGCGCAACTGGGAGATATTTCCATCTCAGTTGATGCCCCTGTGATTACACACTGGGAATTAGGCCTTCAACCCAGAACTACTCAGTGGCGACTTAACCCATGTTATTTGCGGTCCAAGGAGTTCCAGGAATTCATATCCGACAAGTTCACTGAGATTACTGCTGATAATCCGGTCTCTGACACCTCTCCCTCGGTCCGCTGGGACAAAATAAAAGCAGTCCTGAGAGGACATATAATTAAATATACTTCACAAAAGAAAAGACAGCATGAGGAACAGAGGACTAACCTCAAAGAAACTCTTCATTTCCTACAGCAGGCACATCAGCAGGGTGACTAATCACTCCTCCCTCTGATACAACAAACCAAACAAGCATTAGACAAAATCGCATTGCAACAGACAGAAATAGCATTAGCATATTTAAAACAGAGATTCTATGAAGTGGGCCCACGAGCTTCATGAATGCTTGCATATCAAGCCCGTAAACAGAAGAAAAAAGCAACAATAGTCACTATACGGCACCCAATACAAGGCCAACCTTTCTTTAAAACACACGAAATTGCCGGAGCTTTCCAAACATATTGTAGAAACTTATACACTCCTGAATCCAATCCTTCTTCAGATACGCTGTCTTCGTACCTCTATGGGCTCACACTTCTGGCTCTATCGGAGGAAAACAGGGATTCCCTAGTCAGGCCCATAACAGCGGAGGAGGTAGTCCAATCCATCACCAACTCCAAATCACAAAAAGCCCCGGGACCTGATGGATATGGAGCAGAGTTCTATAAGCGGACAAAAACCCAAATCCTCCCCTCCCTTCTTAGGGTATTCAACTCGATATTAGAAGGAGACCAACCCCCAAACTCTTGGTCTTATGCGACTATCTCTGTGATCCCGAAACCAGGAAGAAATCCCCAGGAATGTTCCTCATACCAGCCAATTTCCGTATTAAACCAGGATTACAAATTGTTTATGACTATATTAGCCAAGCGTATCGACCAAATCCTACCTACCTTAATACATAAAGACCAAACCGGCTTTGTTAGGACCCGCACAACCACTGACAATATCAAACGCATCTTTCACCTTGTAAACCAAATGAACCATACATACACTCCAGCATTAATAATTAGTCTAGATGCCGAAAAGGCCTTCGATAGGGTGGCCTGGCCCTTTCTGTACTCGATCCTGAATAAATTCGGTTTTCCACTGGGTATTACTCAAACACTGCAAAACATATACTCCTCCCCTCGGGCATGCGTGAGAGTTAACGGACACCATTCGGAATATTTCCAACTCAGGAGGGGCACCAGACAAGGATGCCCACTGTCCCCGTTACTCTTTGCAGCAGTTATAGAGCCCCTAGCACAACAAATCCGAGTTTCCCCACAGGTACAAGGAGTCCCCTTTGGAGATAGCGAACACAAAGTGGCTCTATATGCAGATGATATCCTTCCATATCTCCAAAATCCGGAACAATCTATCCCAGAATTACGACGGATATTGGATTCCTACGGTACAGTATCAGGCTATAAGCTTAACCTCAGTAAGACTGAAATACTCACGTTCAACTACACCCCCACTCAGAAAACGGCGGAATGCATTCCAGGAAGGTGGAACCTGACAAAATTAAAATACCTAGGCATTTACATACCTCAGAAACAGACTGAATACCACAAGTATAACTACTCACCGTTTCAGACACAATTAAAGCAAGATCTACGAGCATGGTCTGTAATACCGTTAAATCTCACACGACAAATTGAACTTATAAGAATGATAACCCTTCCCAGGGCATTATACCTTTTCCAAAATGTTCCGCTATCGTTCCCCCTAAAATCTTTTAAAGAAATCAACCGTGCAATACTGAATTTTATATGGGACGGGCGGAAAGCTCAAGTAAACTTTAAGGTGCTATCCCTTGCTCGGGAGGATGGGGGACTTGCTGTTTCAGATTTAAAGCGTTATCAACAGGCGGTCACCTTGGTTAATGTCATGGCTAGACAAAATAAGACTAAAATTCCACACTGGTTGGAAATGGAGAGATGGCTCCTTAGTGATGCTAAATATACTCGGATGCTTCTTCAGCAAACATCGGGAAATTTTGTCAACATAGCCACTAGCCCCTGGCTGGTAGCTCAGTGTCGGAATTGGAACTCTTTGAGAAAAACCTATGGGTTTTCAACCTATCTACCTCTAATATCCCCGATTCAGAACCTCCCTGACTTTCCCCCCTTACACCCTGGATTCGGGGTTTAGCTCCTGTGCTGCTGCCGGGCTGAGATTTCTGCCACAAATAATGACACAAGGAAAGATATGGGCCTACACAGAAATCCAGGAAAAGTTTCATCTACCTCACAAAGACTTCTACCGATATTTACAACTCTGACACTATGTAGAGGGTTTGACCCCCCCCCTTTGCAGAACCCCGAAACATACCCAGCGTTAATACATTGTCAGATCTCACTTAACGAAACGGGAAGGCAGGACCATCTGGTCTCCCTCTACCATCGGGCCCTGAATTCACAGGGAGCCGACCATACTGAGAAAATACGCATACAATGGCATGGGGATTCTGGTTACCTGCTTAGCATGGCCGAATGGAAAATAGCTTGCGGACAGGTTTCCAGGGTTACCAGCTCACATCAATGGAGAGAGTTTGCCTGGAAGGTATTAATATGCTACTTTAGGCCTCCCTGTATCACTAAACACTATAAACCAAGTAAAACAGCGGAGTGCTGGAGACAGTGCGGAGAGCAAGAAGCCAATCTGGCTCATATTCTGTGGGACTGCCCAGCTCTCACCAATTACAAGCAACAGCTTGAAGTGCATCTGCAGGAGTTCATAGACCCAAAATTTCACCTGACTTTAGAGATGTACTTATTCCTTATAATTCCTAAGCCCTACCGGGGGCCTAACGCCAGATATCTCCTCTCACTACTCCTTACAGAGCCAAGAAGGCACTTACCAAGCACTGGCTGACAAGCGAAGTACCGACCATACGGGAATGGTGGGATATTACCAGACAAGTTTATAGTCTGGAAAAAATGACTCTCAACCTTAATGATCGGGGGGAACTCTTCTCTTCAAGGTGGACGAGATGGTAGTTATATTATGTGCTAAAAGACCCTTTATTTGTACCTTGAGGAGCACGCCTACGGGACCTTGAGCTCATTAGGGCAAAGACCCCCGAGGTCTCTGGGTACTGTTTTCCGCCCCCGCCCCCCCAAAACAAATGAAACCCTTAAGATAATAGGTCTGAAGAAATCAGGTCAGTAATATTTAACAAAGGGGGAAATAAAAGGAAAAAGAGGAAGCTGAAAGGTAAACAGTTCGATGTCCTATTGATTAAGTCATATTATAGAGCGTGTCAGTAGGCCTAATGGAATAACAAGTCTGTTGAAATGATTGTGCAAACTGTGGACGAATGGTACGAACTTTCACAAAAAGCTACATATTTTAACTGTCCAGATGTTATTGTACTGTATAAGATCTCAACTGATGACCTGTATGTATATAAGTTAAAATATGTATTATAATAAAAAGATTTAAAAAAAAAAACTTATGGATATGCCCCACTTTACCACAGCAGAAACATAATGCTACTATCAGGTCACTGACCTGTGCCCGCCAACCCCCCTCCCCCATTTGGGCGAATGGGACCAGGGTCTCAGGACTGGGGGAATTGCACTAGATCCTGGGGATATAGCTTCTTGCTGTGGAGTGGTAACCATTATTTCACCGCTTGACCACTTACCCACACCAGAATGCTTATTTCCTATCCCCCCCCCATTGTCCGTTCTACCCTCTTCTCTAGTTGTCACTCAAAGTTCGTCATGGGTACCTCTTTTCTTAGTGACCTCTGGTCTCTCCATTTCCAAATAATGCTCTGTGATCATGACAACAGCGGCTTGGATGGTTTGCTTCTCATGACTCACCCAGTCACGTACTCGATTGGCAAAATGTTCAGGTACTGCTCCAAAACAGTTAAATCCAAAATGTTCTCTTTAGAGCATGCCTGTAGTTTTAACCACCGGGTAGCTAAGTCTTTCAATTTTTGAGCCGACACTCCTGGTCAGGTTCTAGCTTCAAAATAAAATGTGCAAAAGTTCCATCAATAGCTCTCTTGTTATCCCAGTCCAGTCGAGGATAGACATTTTTACCTGGTCATAATCTCTGGCAGCGGCATCATCTAGGCTCCAGTAAGCAGCTTGTGCATCTCCAGTCAGATGTGGTACAATGCGAGTGGCCGAGCTTTCTCATGGACAGGCAGTGGTACTAGCAACTCTCTTGAGTCATAAGGCAGGCATCGGCATTGCCCTCAGTACCCATTTTTGTTAGCATGGGTTAGGGTCCTACAGCAGTTGAATTCCATATGACCTGGAGCTGGGGTACAGTTTCTTTCTGTATTTATTTATTTGACTTTGGTAACTGGGTAGGTGCACTGATCCCAGGGACCGTTTTCAGGCACAACCCGGGCCACTTAATGTGGCAAGAGCATGTTGCATAACAATATACAATAGCTAAGGTACAGAGTTAATTGAGGACATCAAAACAACAGGAATGCAGACACAAGAAAAAATTAGCAAGCAAAATCACAGATGGTACAATGGATTGATTGGAATTAAAGGAGACAATTGCCAAGATGGGCTGAAACAATTGTGAGGAAATAACTGAATGCATACCAACAGGGATAGTTTATAGGCCATGTATCGGTGAGTGGGATAGTGCGCAGGGATGAGTAAGGCGGGGGGGAATGGTCAAGTGGGAACAGTGGTGGTGGGGAGCAAGAAAGGGGGGGGGGCCACACCCTGAAGCATTTGCAGGCGGATGCCAGTAGGAGCCAGTCCTTGAGACGGGTTTTGAACTGGCGGTGTGAGTCAGTAGTGTGCAATTCGGAGGGCAGGTTCTTCCATAGAGTGGGGGCAGCCACAGATATGGCTCTACTTCCCATGTTTGAGGATACCCTGGGTATGTGCGGGGGGGGTATGCGGTTAGAGTGGAGGCTGTGATGCATGATTCGGATGGAGAGAATGGGAGAAAGGGGGGATTCAGAGCCGATGCGGGAAGCAGCGTCCACCATGCCGTATAGAGCGAAGTTGAATCGGGCCTGCAGTGGAAGCCATCCCAGGGAGTTGTAAAGGGTGTAGTGGTGAGTTACATAGGGAGCAGACAATGTGAATTGGCAGGCACTGTTATACGCTTTGGCGAGCTTGGCCAAATTAGTTTTGGATGTCCTCAAGTAGATGGGGAGTAGTAGTCCAGGACAGGGAAAAGATTGCCCTGGACAATAGCAAGGTGGGCCTCTGGGGTGAGGTATTGCCGGGTTCTGAAAGCTGCACCTAGTTTTTGGTGGAACCTTAGTACTAGGGAGTCTATGTGATTGGAGAAGGAGAGGGAGGGGTCAAGCAGTACCCCAAGGTATTTGAATTGGGTGACTTCCTCACGGACTTGACCATCAGGGGATGCTATATTTAGAAGAGAGCCAGACTTGTGTTTAGCTAGGAAGGGCTTGGATCCAAACAGCATTGATTTAGTTTTTTTGTCATTATCCAGGAGGAGGTTATTAGCAAACCAGTTATGAGCAGCCACATAGTTTTGTGAGAGAGTGGAGGAGATGCGGGTAAGGGATTTGTCACTGTAGAAAATAACTAGGTTGTCCACATAAAGGAGTGAGTGACAGCTGAGGCTGTCAGAGGGAAGGGAGTTGATAAATAAATAGAAAAGGAGGGGGCCAGTGATAGAGCCCTGGGGAATGCCTATAGAGACCGGTTTGGTGGGGGAGCAAGCAGGGCCAATACACACAAATTGGGAGCGCTTGGTGAGATAGTTTTTGAACCAGGCTGTGACCTCCAGAGTGCAGCTGAGGCAACTAAGTTTGGAGAGGAGGAGAGGGTGGTCCACCATATCAAAAGCTCTGGAGAGATCAACGAAGAATGCCCCTGTGGCATTTCCGCAATCCATGTTTGTGAGTATGTGGTCTATTAGAAGTGCCAGGGCAGTGGTGGTAGATTGATGTTTGCGAAAGCCATGCTGTTGGCTGGACAAGAGGTTGTATTTGCACATATAATCAGCAAGCTGGTGGTGAATGACCTTCTTGAGCAGTTTGCTTAGGTGGGGAAGGATAGAGTTGGGACGGTAGTTTTCCATAGATCAAGGGTCTCCAGCTTTGTAAATGGGAATTACCTTTGCTATTTTCCAGGGTTCAGGCATGACGGAGGAGGACAGAGTGAGGTTGAAAATAAATGTAAGTGGAGTGACGATAGCATGGGAGATAAGCCGAAGGAAAACTGGGGCTAGTCCCATCAGCGCCTGGGGATCCATGGTTGGGGAGGCTGTTTAGAAGTTTGGCTGTTTCATTGGGCGAGAGTACTCTGAAAAGAAAAAAGGGGGAGTCTGGCGCAGAGGTAGGCCTGGAGGGAACTGGTTGCCAGGTTAGGGGGTAGCTGGGGTACTTTGCAGACCTTTAGGGAGTTTGCTGAGGTGCATGGAGAGGTCTGAGAATTTGTCATTAAAGGCAAGGGTGTGCAAATTCCATTGCCTGACATCCGAGGCTGACCTAGAATCACTGTTGGGCAGATCCTTTGATCTGCCAACTTCAGCCCGAGGACAAGTGTTTTTTTTTTTTTTTTCTCCCCCCCCTTCCTCTGGGCTGTATTGGTATATTTATCTTTGTTGGTTTTTTTTTTTTTTTCACGTCCCCCATCTGTCGGTCTGCCCCCAGACCCCATCCATGAGCTGCACATCTTTGTGCTGCTGCTGTGTTCTGATTGGTTTTTCAGCATAACAATGAGAGAAAGGAGGATAGCATCACGACGGCGGGAAGGAGCACTCAGCTGTGCGCCATCGTTTCCAAGCAAAGGGAGGAGGACCGCGTCGAGGCGGTGGGAAAGAGCAGTTAGCTGTGTGCCACATTTTCCAAGCAAAGGGAGGAGGCATGGAGTCAGAGGCGTGAAGAAGAGAAGTTGTCTTCGACTCACTTGCTCAACGATTGAATTGCAGTCATCAAGGCAGCATACAAATTGGCAAACAGGTGGGTGAAAGTGTTGCAGCGCTTACAGTGGTTGCTATGTTCCTATGTGTTCCTTGCTACAGTCTTTTTTTTTTTTTTCTCCCTGGCCCTACCTATCGTTCCCCCTCTCTCCTTCTCTGCATATGCTGGTGTAATCTGGCCACAGCTAGTCACCAGTGAGTGGTGGTTGTTGATTGGTTGCTGGGCACTGATTTGTTGGAGGGACTGTAGTTGGAATGGGCAGAAAAATGTGTTTGACATTTGGTTTCACAGTTTCTGTACCAGTGCATGTCTGGTAGAACCAGGGTGCAAGGATTAGGAAGGTCTGGTAGTGTTACATTTTACCTTTTTAGGTGGTAGAGTCGAAGCCTGGGTGTTTTAAATGGGCGTAGTAATAATGGTATGGAAATGTAAAGATGAAAACCACTGTTTCCTAAATTGCTTTGTGTGTTGTGCTGCTTAGCCTGTGTCAGACCATTCGTGCTGCTGGTAGCATCAGGCTATATTTTGATCGTGTTGGTGCAGCCTACACTAATTGTTGGCCACTCCATTTATAGCTTGTTGAACTCTTTCCCTTCCAAACCCCTGCTTGATTCGGGGAGCAGGTGTTGCGGTGTGTTTTGCAGGCCCAATTATTAAATCCGCAGAGAGGCTTTAAGTGTGCAGCAGAGCTGTAACCAAAAAGAAAAAAACATATGTCTGTTTCTAGCTCACTGAATGTGCAAGAGATTTAACTGCTGGGATTGTTTAGATAGTACCATTCATGGTAGCTATATGATGAGCACTTCCATTTTTTTTTTTTTTTTTTAATTAACAGTAAGATTTTTCTCATGACATGATGACTACATATATTTATTGAATTTTGCATGTGTTTATGAGATGTTAAGGTTTCAGTCGGGGAATAAACACAAAGATGTGTTCATGCACCACAAAAGGTGGAAAATTTAGTTTATAATTAATTCTGAAATGGCTAATGAGTACAAATAATGCTATGTGCACACACCTTGAGCTATGATTTTCTCATTTATTTTTGGAGTTATATTTTTGATTAGATTATAATATTGATTATGTCACTGGTTTTCTAAGGAGTATATCAGATATAATAAATTGATACTACATAAGTATTCAGTGGATTGGTATGTGGTATCATTTGTATATTAAATTGGCCCTCCCTCTTGTCCTGTCCCATCCCCTTTTGAAGCAGTCCACTGTTCTACTGGATACCACTTCTGCAGGTAACGCATTCCACCCAGCTACCACTCTCTCTGTAAAAAATAAATAAATAAAAGGGTCTCCTCCTCTCCCTCCTTAACCTTCCTCCCTCAAGTCTCATATCATGGCCCCTGGTGTCCCTCCCTTCCCTTACTTTGAACAACCCCTCTGTACCTGTCTTGTTTATTCCTTTTATGTACTTAAAGGTTTCAATCCTGTCCTCCCCGTCCCTCCTTTCCTCCAGCGAGTACATGTTCAACTCCCTCAGCCTCCTCTCGTATGATAAGTCCCCCAGCCCCTTAATCATCTTTGTTGCCCTCCGTTGCACCCCTCCAGTAACTTAATGTCCCTCTTCAGATACAGGCGCCGTACTGCCGAATACTCAGGTTTGGTCTAACTAATGACCTATACAGTGGCAGAATCACCTCCCTCCTCCTTGAGGATATATACCCCTTGCAATACAACTCAGCATTTTGTTGGCCTTTGCAGCTGCCTTCCTACATTGTGCTGAGTTGTTCATTGACCCTGTAATGAGCACCCCCAGATCCTTCTCCTCCTCTTTCTGGGCTAGCTGCACTCCCCCCAGCTGGTAACTCCTCCTTGGGTTCTTTACCCCAAAATGCAGCACTTGCACTTTTTGGCATTTAACCCTAGTTGCCAGGTGTCTGACCAGGTTTCAAGCTTTGCGAGATCATCCTGCAACCCCTACCATCCCCCTAGGTCGTCCACCACTGCTCCCATCTTGGTATCATCAGCAAACAGACTGATCTTGCTCTTGATGTCCAATGATATGTCTGCAGTGAATATCCCAAACAACACTGGTCCCAACACCGAGCCCTGCGGAACACCACTCGTCACTACCCTTGGGTGTGAGAGCTCCCCACGCACCACAACCACCCTCTGTTGCCTTCCCTGAAGCCAGTTCCCTACCCATCTCAGCAGCTTTGCACCTGCCCCGTGCCTTCTAACTTACTTCCCAGCCTCCCATGAGGCACTGAGTCAGATGCCTTACTGAAGTCCAGATACAGGACATCCACTGCATGGCCCCTGTCCAGTTGCCTATTTACCCAGTCATAGAACTCCACCAGGTTGGTTTGGCAGGATTTGCCACGTATGAAGCCGGCTGTCTGCTGTCCTGTAGTCCTTTGGCCTCTAGGAGGGCCACCACCCTCTCCTTCAGGATAGTCTCCATCAGCTTACCCACGATGGATGTGAGGCTCACCGGTCTGTAGTTCCCCGGTTCATCCTTGGGCCACTCTTGTGGAGGGGCATCACATGAGCCATCCTCCAGTCCTGAGGTACACACCCTGAGTGTAGTGAGACATTAAATAGGTCTGCCAAAGGTCCTGCAAGGACCTCTGCCAGCTCCTTCAGTACTCTTGGGTGGATGCCATCTGGGCCTGACACCTTGTCCACCCTCAGTGCCGTCAAACCCTCCCAAACTCTGCCCTCCATGATTTCCTCATCAGTGACCCCCTCCCCCCCATTTCTGCCATTCCTCTCCCCCTTGGGTATCACTCCCCCTCTTCTCCTTAGTAAATACCGAGCAGAAGTAATCATTTAGCACTTCTGCCTTATCACCTGCTTCCACCCAACCCCACCCCCCAATCCTTACTATGTGGTCCTTACAGCTCCTCTTCTCCCTGATGTACCTAAAGAAGTCCTTCTCCCCCTTCTTAATGCCTTGTGCCAGCCTGAGCTCCGTAGATGCCTTGGCTCCCCTTACTGCCCGTGTCACCTCCTTAGATTCCATCAGGTACTCCTCCCTGTTTTCTTGTACCTCTTAAAGGCAGCTCTTTTCCTCCTTACCTTTTCCATGACCTCCTTGCTCAACCAGCTTGGTATCTTAGCCCTAGCCTTCTTGCTCTGGGCCTTGCAGTAGGTTTTGGTTGCCTCCACTATCCCCAGCTTTATGAGCTCCCACCTCTGGTCAGTGCCCATACTAGGTTGAATTCTGGCCAGGTATCCTTTTACCACTTCCCCCATCCTCCCAAAGTTGGCCCTCCTAAAGTCCAGCACTCTTGTGCGGATTCCCTCCTTCCTTGCCCATATCCAATGTGAGCCATACTGAGTGGTGGTCACTCCCTAACAGCGGTTCTTCCACCGTAAGTTCTCTCACAAAGTCCCCATTTACCAGCACA
The DNA here is from genome assembly GCA_016271365.2 of Neoceratodus forsteri. Lineage (NCBI taxonomy): Eukaryota > Metazoa > Chordata > Ceratodontiformes > Ceratodontidae > Neoceratodus > Neoceratodus forsteri. The sequence goes on along the minus strand of JADMNL010000022.1, from coordinate 471,700,712 downwards.
AGGTGAAGGGTATTCCCTAACCTGTTTGGTTCACTGCCCATTTGCAGCAGGAAGCTGTCCTGGAAGGCATCCAGCAGTACCTGCTCCCTTCTATTCCTGGTTGTTAGGGTACTCCAGTCCACTCCTGGCATGTTGAAGTCCCCCACAATCACCACACTACCCTTCTCGCAGGTCTTTCTGATCTGTCCCGCTAGTTCCCTGTCTAACTTCTCCGTCTGAGAGGGCGGCCTGTACACCACTCCCATTCTGAGAATCCTGTTCTTGGAATCCTGAATTTGCATCTAAAGTGACTCCGTACTACCCTCCTCCCCTTCCTTCCTTACACACTTCAGTCCTTCCTTCACATATAGTGCCCCCCCTCTTTCCCAGTCACCCTGTCCCTACAAAATAACCTGTACCCTGGTACAGACGGGTCCCAGTCATTGTATTGGGTGGCTCATGTTTCTGTGATGGCTGCAATGTCCACCTCTCCCTCTGCAGTGAGCACCTGTAACTCTGCCGTTTTCCTCCCAAGGCTCCTAGCATTAAGGGTAACCACCTTCCACCCTCCCCCCACATTCTGCCCTCCTTTACTAGCATCACCAATAGTACTTGCCATTTGTCCTTTGTCACTGTTATGGGGGTAAGCTCATGTGGTTTCCCAACCTGTGGTCTCTGCATGTCTCTTGCCCACTTGCCACCCCCCGCTCCTAGTTTAAATTCCCAACTTCCTCTATGTACTCCTCCATCCTCTGTTTCAACACTTTCTTTCCCTCCTCACGCAAGTGCAGTCTGTTCTTGGCATAGAGACTACTGTCCTCCGAGGTCCCTCCCCATCCCCCCAACAGCCCATACCCTTTAGCATGACACCAGGTTCTTAGCCATCTGTTAAATTCCTCTATTCTCAGCTTTCTTGTTGTGCGTGCCAGGGCTTGCATTAGCACTAGTAAAGTAGGAGTCAGTTTGACCCTCTGCTTCAAATGTTGGGATTCGGACCAGAAAATCTTGGGGTCAGAAATTTCTGGAGTGCCTTTGTACAACATAATCTGACACTTTTTCTGCTAAGGATATCTGTGCAAACCTTTCAATATACAGGATCAGTGCTGAAGCACAGCTTTTATTTTTGTTCTTCAAAATCTTCAAAAATCCCATTTGGAAACTTCAGTAAGGAGTTAACGCAAGCCCTGGTTTGCCTTGGGCACTGGAATTATCTGTGAAAAAGTTACTGATCTTTCTGCCACCTCACATAATTGTCCTAGTTCCTCAAACCTCCTCTGGACTATATCATCTGTCTTGTCAGCCAGGTCGTTTGTCCCAAGATGTATAATTAAATGAGGCTTGTCTCTACCCTTTCTAGCATATTTCAGAACAGATTGTCCCACCCTTTCTGCTGTCATTCCTGGCACGCCCTCTACCCAGATGCGACTATGCCTCCCTCCTTTGCTACCCCACCTGACTCCTCTTAGTATTGAGTCCCCCAGCATTAAGATTCCAGCCCCCCCTTACTCCCTGCTTGCTTCCATTCATCTCCATTTCTCATTCCCGGCTCCTCCTCTTCCTCCTGCACATTATTTCCCCCTTTTGCCCCTGTTGCAATTCTCCCAGCAGAACTTCCCCTGCTCTGGTTTGGTCCTGGCATTTATCAATTACTCCTCCAACTGCATCACCTCTCTCCTCCCCCTCTAGCAGTGCAAAACTATTTTCTGAAGACCCTTCACAAATGTCCGCTTCCTTTCTCTTCATAGTAACCTGTTTAAAAATTTGATTTGGACACCCCTGGTTAAAGGCTGTGGCTATGTCCAGAGGGTCAGTTATGGGGCCATCCGCAGAGTTTAGCCGTAGGGCAGCATTGTTTGCAGGGGGGGGCTTAAAAGGGAGCCAATGGAAGCATCTAAATTTTCTGGGGTTGCCCAGATTAGCCTGTTGGAGGTTTTGAAAGTAGCTTTGTTTTGGGGATTTGGCCAGGTGTTTGCACAGGTTTCTCCTTCGCTTGTTGTCATTCCAGAGTACCGGGGTTGGGGATGCCTTGTATGATGACCAGGCTTAGTCCCTATCCTTCATTAGGGTAAGGAGGTCTTTTGTAACCCAGCGTGAGCTGTCACCCCTGACTCTCCTAGTGGTGATTGGAAAATGCCGATCCTGTAAGCACAGGAGTGTCCTTGTGAAACAGGTTACAGCCTGGGACACATCAGAGAGGGAGAAGAGAGTAGACCAGTCCAAGGCCTTTGTCTCATCAAGGAGTTTAGGGGTGTTTAAGTACTTGAAATTACAGAAGGACAGGTATTTTGGGGGAGGTCGCATCAGCTTTTGACCCTTTGGAGGGAATTCCAGACCTAGAGTAGGCACTGAAGCTCTACAGATGGTCATTCCAACCCTTTGGTGGGCATTCTGACCCCAGGGTGGACATTACGAACATATGAAATTTGCCAGCAGATAAAGGCCTAGAGGTCTATCAAGTCTGCTCGAATGTGCAGCTAGCACCCCTTATTCTGCAGCTGCCCTTCCCTTCACACCTTCCCCTTCATTAACCCTCCCCCTTGTCCTGTCCCATCCTCGTTTGAAGCAGTCCACTGTTCTACTGCATACCACTTCAGCAGGTAACGCATTCCAACCAGCCACCACCCTCTGTAAAAAAAAAAAAAAAAAAGTGTCTCCTCATCTCCCTCCTGAACCTTCCTCGCTCCAGTCTCCTATCATGGCCCCTGGTGGCCCTCCCTCCTTAATTTGAACAGCCCCTCTGTACCTGTCTTGTTTATTCCTTTCATGTATTTAAAGGTTTCAGTCATGTCACCCGCCTCTTCTCTCCTCCAGTGGTACATGTTCAACTCCTTCAACCTCCTCTTGTATGATAAGTCCCCCAGCCCCTTGATCATCTTTGTCGCACAGCGCTGCACCCCCTCCAGTAACTTAATGTCCCTCTTCAGATACGGACGCCAGTACTGCACGCAGTACTCCAGGTGTGGTCTAACTAATTACCTATACAGTGGCAGAATCACCTCCTCCCTCCTCGAGGATATACCCCTTGCAATACAACCCAGCATTTTGTTGGCCTTTGCAGCTGCCTTCCTACATTGTGCTGACATTGAGGCACAGTGGAGGGATATTCCATCCTGGGGAGATCATTCTGACCCTTTTGTGAGCATTGAGGCACAGACGGTAATCATTCGGTACTCTGACACAAGAAGTGACTGCTTCTGATTTGGGAGGAAGACCCAGGTAGTGTCGAACAAGATACACAGACACTCTGTGGTCTTGGTGGAAGTCAACTGGGCTCTTCCGAAAATTGATGACCCACCTATGATTTTGGTGAAAGTCCAACATCTGAGACACTGGACATTGGGCCTGGGAGTTTGAAGATGCTCTGAAGGGGAAATCATCAAGGTACTGATATACATTGATACCCTTTCTTCTGAATTGAACTGAGTGCTGCAAGTACTTTTGTGAAAATTCCGGGAGCTAAAGCTAGTCCAAAAGAGAGACGGGTGTACTGGAATTTTTTCAGATTGCAAAGCACGATGAATACTAATATGATGGTCAAATCAGAATATGGAGAAAGGCATCATGCAGATTTGTGACACCCAAGAATTTCCCTGGGGAGTTGGCCCTGATGAATGATCGTAGAGTCTCCATCTTAAAGTGGGAGTATTGATTCAGATTTTGAACTTTTATTGTTTGACTATGTATAGGCATTAGAACATTAAAATATTGTATTTACAGAGACAATGCATAAAAATAAATCCGTGCCTAAGTAATAATTACATAAACCCCAGAGAGGGTTAGACAGATAAAAAAAGAAAAAATCAGTTATTGCAAGAACAAGACACCATTACAAGATAAGTACCCATTTAAACAATAAAACTTCCATAAATTTGATTAACCTCAATGTATTGTGCACACACACACACATAGACCCCCACATGACATATTTTTTAAATATTATAATTTGCTTTCTGCCAGAATTGGCTACGTATTTTAGCTCCAGTGGGAGTGGGGGTTTCTTGGTGTTCATTTCAAGGCTCTAATGTGAATTAAGCTTAGGTACCAAATATCACGATGGACCACCCATCAGCTGGGTAGGAACATGCTGGTTCAGATGTTTCAAGTTCAATACCAGTCAAAATCCCCCTGAACATCTTGGTACAATGAACTATATTGATTATAGGTCCTTCCCTCACCCCTGAGTGGTCATCAGGGCTATCTGGAGGAGGTGATAAATAGTCTAGCTCATTGTCACCTGTTTGGAGGGATCTGATTATAACTGAGAGGGGATATCATAGTTTGAGGGTGGATGAGGAATTTCTATCCTCCTAGGCCTACTGGCCATCAATTGGAGCCTCACCTGTTCAGTTGAGAAGAAAAGAAAATGTCTTGGGAAGTAGAATGTTGCATTTTTCATATATTTAGTTAAAACGAGCTTGTTAAATGTGGGGGAAGGGCATGCTGTGTCCCATGTACCACATTACAGGCTTATAACTAGGATCAGGTGAAATGTAAGGGGGACTATGTATATTGCCTTAACCACAAAAATAAACTCTGCCTCCCTACAAATTGCTATCCTTTAGGAAATGTGATGCCTCCAATCCTGATTTAGTGCTAAGGGATGCCTGGGCCATAAACTGGTCCTCTTTTTATCAACTCGAGGATGTCTCCATGGCGGTGACGACCTTCACAGAAACACTCTGCTCCCTCCAGGATAAATACTACTCAGTTACCACCAGGAGGTTTAAAGGTGGAAACACCACATGGGTATCAGACGTTTCTGGCCCAAATGAAACTTGGGGACAAAACATGGAGAGATTTCAAGGCATCACCCTCCCCTCAACTATGGAATGTTTACAGGCAACGTCGAAACTCCTGCAAGCAGGCGGTGAAATCACGTAAACGTGAATATTATACCAATCTGCAAAATGAGTCTCTAAGAAACCCTCGCAGTTTCTGGGCCTCGGTTAACACCCTCCTAAACCCAAAATTAACTAAACGAATAACTGAACTCGCCTCCCAATCTGGTCCTACCACCAATCCAGGTGAGATTGCTGATACCTTCAATAAAATGTTCACTGACCTTACATCCTACACCAACAAAATCCTTCCTATACCTCCCTCTGCCCAGAAAAACCCGCCACGCCATCCTCACTCAACCAGCCCTGTCTTCTACCATTCAGCCATCGACCGCAGGATCACTAGTAAGCTCTTAAAAACACTACCTGCCAATGAAAGCCCAGGCAGTGATGGACTGCATCCCACCTTTTTGAAAATCCTCTCCCCAGCCCTGGTTAGGCCGCTGACGCACATACTTAATCTTGCCCTTTCATCCTCTACCATGCTTGATTCATGGAAACATGCACATGTTGTGCCTGTTTTCAATTCTGGCGATCCCACAGCACCTGAAAACTAACGGCCCTTCTCCCACATCTAAGCAAACTGTTAGAAAAAATCATCCCCCACCAACTATCTGATTATTTGATAAACCACAACCTGCTGAGCTCAATCTGACATGGCTTCCACAAACAATGCAGTACCTCCTCAGCCGTAGCCCTTTTCTCAAACCACGTCTTCAGAAACATGGACATGGGCATGGTCACGGGTGCAGTGTTTGTCGACCTATCAAAAGCCTTTGACCTTGTGGACCGTCACCTTCTCATTTCCACCCTGCAAAACCTTGGCTGCTCCCCTGACACCACCACCTGGTTCTCCAGCTACCTCTCAAATAGATCCCAATCTGTTTTGATAGGCAAAGCTACCTCTGCTGCCTTACCCATCCACACTGGAGTACCTCAAGGCTCCATACTCGGGCCTCTGCTATTCTCATTGTTTATAAATGACTTTCCCTCAGAGAGTTTAAACTGCAAAGTACTCCTTTATGCTGATACCCTAGTCGTCTTCCATAGTGCCACGTCCCTCGACTCTATATCCTCCACCCTCACCACTAACTATGGTGCAGCTCACAACTGGTTCTTCTCAAAACAACTTCTGTTAAATGAGAAAAAAAAGACTACAGTCATGCTATTTGCGTCCAAACTGTACCTTACTAAGGCTGCCAAAACTGACACCAAATTACACATAACAACCCCTGCCGGCCGTCCTCTTGACATTGTATCCTCCTTCAAGTACCTTGGCGTGACCCTAGATCCCTCCCTTACCTACAGTGACCATATTTCTAACATTATAGAGAGAATCCATCAAAAGTTGGGGGCAGTCTATCGTGTAAACCACTTTCTGACCCCAGAGGCTCGTCTTGCAATTCCCAAGGGAAATCTCTTGCTACTTCTTGACTATTGCTCTCCTGTCTTCTCCTCCTCAACCACCTCGCTTATCTCTCGTCTTGAATACCACATATAACTCTATTTGTCACTTTGCCCTCCAGGTCCCCTCCTCCACTCATCACTGTTTTCTATATCAGTCCTTAGGTTGGCTTTCTTTTTCAGGGCTGCTATGAATATGCCATGGGCTGCCTAGTTGACTCCACTCTCAGGAACGCTCAGGAGTCCCTTTTCTCCCAAGTTCTTACCGCCAGGGTGGTAACCCGCTCTCTTTGGGCCTCTTCCATTCCCCCCTCTGGTCGTCCCCGTGTATCTGCTGTCATGGGGAGCAAGGCCTTCTCTGTCTGTGCCCCCTCTCCCTGGAACAGACTACCACCTGCCATCAGAACTTTACCCTCTCATCAGACCTTCATACTTGGCTCACTCAGCCCCATAATGCATATGTGCGTCATCAGGAAAATTCCTCTAGTCCCATAGTGCATATGTGCATCAGATATTCACTTCATCTCATCCCCATAGCGCATATGTGTGTCCTGCACCTCGTATGCACTTTCTGGATCAACCAATCAGGGATAAGGTTATTGGAAAGTGCAGGTCGGAAGGAAACATTCCTACCTACCAGAATACCGACTTTATATTGGACACATTTGCTACTTTTCAGATTTTTTTAGGTTTTAATTTGGGTTAAAAAGTGAAGAAAATGCTATTTTTCTCCATCGCAGGTACCGTTAAAAAAAAAAAAAAAAAAATTGTAAATGCTAGAAACATGTGATCCCTGATTTGAAAGCTCTTTTCATTGTGAAAAATTAGTATGTTGCTTTCTAGGAGCTAGGAGGTGTAATTTTTTTTTTTTTTTAGTTTTTTTGTGATTAAAAAAAGTGTAAAAATTTGATTTTCCTCCATTTCAGGTACTGTGAAAATAAACAACTGTAAATGATAGAAACGTGTGTGACCTATCATTTGAAAGGTCTCTTTAATGTGGACAATTATCATGCTGGTGTCTGGGGTCTAGGAGGTTTACTTTTTATGATGTAGGTTTTAATTTGGGAACAAAATGTAAAAAAAATGCTCTTTTTTTTTTATCATTTCAGGAATTGTTAAAAAAAAAAAAATAAAATAAAATCTGCAAATGCCACCAACATGAGTGACCCATCATTTTAAAGCTCTTGTTATTGTGAACATTTTCTGTGCAGGCGTCTAGGGGCTAGGAGGCATACTTGTTTAGTTATTGTGGTTTGAGCGTCATGTGGGCAGTTGTGCTGAGCATTTTTCCGAATTCAGTCGGTTTACTGGCATTATGTGTTGGCACATGCCTTGCTTTATGATCTGTTTAATTATGTAAAACAGCTCAGAAATACTCTAAACTGTGGCAGTGCAATGCACAGATGTTGGTGTGATGGAAAACCATCATACAACAGACATTTGCCACTTCTAAGGTGTTACTTTTTGAGATTAAAAAAAAAAAAAAAGAAATGTAAATTTCCATTGTTATATGCTCTGTGTGTAAAAAAAAAAAAAAGTTAATGCTACTAACACGTGTGACCCCCCTAATTTTAAAGATTTTTTTATTGTGTGCAAACTTCGTGCTCTAAGTTTTGTGACGGGAGTTATACTTTTTTATTTATTCTCCAAGTCGGAGAGTTACCATTTTAGTTCCGAACATTCTAACTGCTCAGGAAAACAGCCATTTTTATACAGGAATACAGCACTCACTCAAGATTCCATTCTAGAGCCGAGTGAGCTAAGCTACTAGATTGGCTGAAGTTGTTGTCCACCTGCTCATGCTCCCTAAGAATCACATGTGCTAGAAATGCACCTTGAGGCAAAAGAGAGCCACGTGCCTTACCTCCAGTGCACTTTCTACCTAATTAACGTTTGGCACTTCTTTTTTTTTTTTTTTTTTGGGTCTTCCTTGGTAAAACATTGTTGAATGAAATATCTGTTTCACACTGTTTCTGTGCACCTTTCGCTGGCTAAAGGCTGATGTTTTGACTCGATAAACATGTAACTGAAGCAGGCGTTCGTCTGTAGCCTGAAGTGCAGAGTTGTCTTTACTACGTACTTGAATGTCAGTCTGACCTATCTGTAATCAATGATGCTTTGTTAATATTGTTACATACTTGTTCTTTTTTCTCTCAAATATGTTTAGTTCTGCTGTTGATTTTCCATTTGTACATAGTGTATTACATACACCCACTGTATTGTAACTGTTATCACATTGTCTGTAACTTGAACATATTGTCTGTCTCAGTTTTTGCCACCGTATGGCCCGGATCGCAACTGAAAATGGTCCAGTGGATCAGCTTGCCTACCCAGTTACCAAAAATATACATACATACATAAATAAATGAATGATGGTGAGGGGGGGCATAGACACAATCTGGGCCACCTGCAGACATGTTGACATACCATGGAATATTGATGCACCAGAGTAGAAAACAGTTTGACTATGAAGCTGTGACAAAAGAGAGAGATTGTTTTCATACATACACATTTCACGGAGGAAAGAAGATCGATTCCTTGAGTTCTAGTTGCCACCAGCTCCATCGATTCCTTGAGTTCTCGTTGCCACCAGCTCAGTGGGAATATTTTATCACCCATTTTTATTCAAAGTACTTGTCAAGTCTGAGTTTGCAGGTTCATTGTTAAGTATCCGCTGATACCCTGTGCTCTGGAAGTCTGTTCCAAGAGTTCACCACTTTTACTGTCAAGTAGTTCTTACTCACATTTCTTTTTAATTTTCTTCCTTTCAGTGATAGTGTGTCCCCACGCCCTTCTACATCCGGTAGACTTGCATTTGGTCTGATGGTATTATTCCAGAACTTTCGGGTTGGGGGAGAGATCAGTGTCCTGCTGCAGTAATTAACATATGCATTTTGTGTGGGGGGGGTTTATAGTGTGCATGGGATGATGGATGCCTTGATGCTTCTAGTAAATAACAGATCAGTACCTGGATGGAGGTGGGAGGTGATATGCAATGTGGTGGCTGTACTGTTATGCTAACACATTGCTTTTCTCTGCAGGTATTGAGGATCTGTGTGGTAAAAGAGATGAGCTGAGTAGGCAGATTGTGCAGGAGGAAGAGGAAAAAAATAAACTTCAGAATGACATTCGTATCCTGACTGACAAACTTGCCCGTGTCAATCAGAGTTTGGCAAGGAAGATGGCGTCACGGAACGAATTTGATAAAACCATTGCAGAGACGGAGGCTGCATACATGAAGGTGATGGCAATGTTAAGAGTCCACCACAGAGCAGATTTTATAGACGTGTTGACGCCTCTGGGAAAACGTTATGCAGTCAGACCTGGTTAATCCATGGTTTGTTATTATGTATACCTAATTATCTGAACAGGGAACCTCTTTAATGGATTTTTGCCATGTTAATTACCTCTTTAATATGGAAACTTCTGTATTTAAGTCCAAATCCTGTGTTCATAGTACAGAGACCATTATCCTCATTCATTTTGACCTGGATAATCCATTGCAGGAGTTAATGATTATGTTAATGGCAGTCTTCTTAATCCCTTTTTGTTTTATAGGGCAAATATTTCGTTTCATCTGAACAAACTGAGACCACAACCAGTTATGGAGAAAATGGCCACAGCCATGTATTTATTAAACCAAATTGTAATTATCGATATATCCAATCAGCATGATGCGCACAGCTAGATAGCCTTGGACATCTTGAATCGGCTTGCTCTGATTTACCAGTGGTCGACCTCCTCTTATTTGGAGGCCCCCAACAGATAATCCCCAAACCCCACAAGGACACCAGCTACGGGGCATGAGTGATGGCTCCCAAGACCAGCTTCGGATTTGTCCTCTCCCTGTCAATGGACGCTGCCCTGCTGTGACCGTACGCCCAGAGAGGCCTGCCATACCATCTGTCCCCCTTTTTACCAGGGTAACTCCTGTCATATGACACCGACCTCCCATCAGCCTCGGGATTCAGCTGCATAGACCCGGAACTCCCTCTGCACATACCTTCCAAGACTACTGAGCTGCCCGTAACACTTACAATAACACAGCTGCGACATCTAATCTAAACTAACTGTCAGCCTATCATCCCCCCGCTGGAGAAGGAAAAACCGGAGAAAACCCTGTGGGAAAATGGAAAATTCCTTCTCTACCCCAATGCGATCTCTCCCATATTGGGTTGGCAAGGTCCTATTCTTCACCCCCCCCCCGTGTTCCCTCCCTGCTTTTACAAGGGTGAGGTTTGGGTGGGATTGAAACCTGGGAGCAGCCTGGAAGAGAGGGATCCTCTGTTCGTCGCCCCTTCTTAAATGCCTGGCTCCTCTCTGCTTCTCCTTCTCCCTCCCCCCTGGGAACCTCCCTCCTGCCTGCCCCTTCCCCACCCCCTAGTGGGCGGCTGCCTACCCTTTACCTGCCCACCCAGGTGTCCCTCAATACCTGCCCCCAGACAAGTCTTGCCTCCTGCGATGCCTTGCAGGCTCCTTCATAATCCTTGGTCTTTAAAAAAGAATGCCCCATGCTGCCATCCCTCTCACTCCAGCAGTAACTCATTTTAGGCAGCTTACTGGCTTTTCCAGTCCCCATTCAATCCAGCTCCAGTTCTCAAAGTGTCCCCACCACCCCCCAGTCAGCAGCAACTGAGCCCCACATCACATGTCAACCTTGGCTGAAATATCTGTTCAAACAACATGAAGTCTTGCTGTATTCTGCCAAGTGCAGTTACCCCCAGCCTTTAAACTGCCCCAGAGAACAATGAGTTAACTTTTCTATGCAGGGCATAGAATGTTAATCTATAGCTCGGTTGATGTCTCTGCCTGTTGTATTTTGAACTGCAACCATCAGATTCTTTACTCCACCTCACTGGACAGTCGTTCCAGAGATTTCTCCTGCAGCTCGGTTCAAAGTCGGTTGAAGTGTCGGTTTTTCGGTAGTTTTTCTACTGAAATTTAGTTTCTGCATAGTCTGTTCAAGTCTCTGTGTGGAACATAAAAAGTGTTGATCGGTTCAGCTGAACCGATCGTTTCAAATAAATTTGGTATTTACTTTAGTGATAGTTACCGTCGAGTCGGTTCTAAAAAAAAAAAAAACAGGTTTTAGTTTTTTCCAAGACCAGGACACGGTCAGGAACTGATAGGGGAGTGTTGCCTGGTGGTTGTCAAAAAAAAGGGTAAGTTTGGTTAGGTTGGCCATGTCTGAGAAACCCAAGAAAAAAACGGGCCCACTGGGTTTCAACACTGCAGTGAGTGTGGGGAGGTCTTTGCTAAGGCCGATCCCCACACCACCTGTGTTTATTGTCTGGGGTTTGACCACCTCGATTCAGACTGCCAAATTTGTAAATAAATTTCCCAAATCTACCCTTGAAAAGAGATTAGGTAGACTGAGGGAAAGGGAGGCTGAAAAGTCCACTGACCCAGATGGCCAGCCTGGTTCGGTTCCGACCAAACCAGAAGGAGTGCCCTCTGACCAGGGCGATACTTCTTCGGGCAAAAGGAGATCCTATCCGGGTCGGTTCCAGCAAGAAAGAAACGTCAAAGAAAAGTCTTCCTGTTGGATCCAGAATTCACATCACCGGGCTAAAAGAAATAGCCAAGCGATTTGTATTGTGGAATCGCTCTCCGTTCCGGCTGATCCGGCACCATTTGGCAGGGGCTCGGTTCAGTTGGTTCCCACGGTTCACAGTTATACCCTGGAAGAATTTTATGAACTGGAGTTTGAGGAGGAAGGAGAGTTGGAAGATGAATATGGTGATGGTGAAAGTCTGGATGTACCTGTTGACCCGGACATCTCCCCAGACAGACCTTCAGGTGTTTCTCCTCCTAGGCTTTCTGAGTCCCCTTCCCACTTTATGTTTTACAGAAAGGTGGCTGAGACCCTCCAGCTTCCTATGGAGGAGGTAGTGGAGGATCAGGAGGAGCGTGACTATGTAGAGATGATGGACATCCCAGAGTCCAGGAGACTGTCTATTCCCCTCCACAAATCTTTTGGGAAACAGACACAAAAAATTCTGAGGTCTCCCAGTTCCATACCTCCTATGGATAGAAGAATGGACAAGAGGTATACACTCTCAGGCTCAGATACGGAGTTCCTTTATCAGCAATGCAGCCATGTTGGGGTTGTACAGGCTGCTGCCTGTGATAAGGCAAACATTCCCTTGGCATCACCCAGACAAGGACTCCAGGAAGATTGATGCCATGGCAAAAAAGCAGTACATGGCATCTTCCTTGGGATTCAGGCAGGTGAATTATATGGCATATACAGCCAGATACCAGAAGTCCAGGTGGGACACTGTACTGGCACTGGCTAAACAGGCTTCCCCCCAGCTTGCCATGGAGTTGGAGGAGGTGGCTGCAGATGGGATTGAGGCATCAAAAATTCAGTTTCATGCTGCTGTGGACTCCAGTGATGTATCATCAAGAGTCATGGCTACATCTGTGGCTCTTCAAACAACATGAAGTCTTGCTGTATTCTGACAATAGCAGTGAGGTCCAACCTTCGAACTGCCCCGGAGATGAAAGAGTTAACTTTCCATGCCAGGCATGGAATGCTGAGCTCGAGCTCGGTTGAGACTGTGTCTGTTGCTGTTTGAACTCAAACCGTCAGATTCTTTACTCCACCTCACTGAACAGTCGCTCCGGAGATTTCTCCTTTGCTCGGTTCAATTTGTCGGTTAAAGTACCGTTTTTCTCGGTTTTCAACCGAATTTAAACCACAGCCTATCGGTTCAGTCTCTGTCTGTGGTATTTGTGAGTACTAGATAGGTTTATATTGTTTTTTCTATTCTGTGTGGAACTTGTAAACAGTTCATTGGTTCGGTTTGAACCGATCAGGTTGTTGAAAAATCTTTATTTCTACTTTTAGAGTGTAGTTACGGTTCTTATGGTTCTAAAAACAGTTTTCGTTTTTCCACGACCAATATTTACGGTCAGGAACGATAAGTGTCTTACCTGTGGTTGCCATTAAAAGGTAAGTTTTGTTAGGACTGGCACTATGTCTGAGAAACCCAAAAGAAAAAACGGGCCCACTGGGTTTCAACACGTGTGTGTGTGTGTGTGTGTGTGTGTGTGTGTGTGTGTGTGTGTGTGTGTGTGTGTAAGTCTTTGCTAAGGCTGACCCCACACCACCTGTGTTGATTGTCTGGGGTTTGACCACCTCGATTCAGACTGCCAGATTTGTAAAATTTTCCTGCAGCTACCCTAGAAAAGAGAGTTAGTAGGCTCAGGGAAAGGGAGGCCAAAAAGTCCGCTGACCCAGATGGCCAGCCCAGTTCGGTTCAAACCGAACCAGAAGGAGTGCCCTCTGACCAGGGCGAAACTTCTTCGGGCAAAAGGAGAACCGATTCTGAGGAGGTGGTTCTGGTTAAGAGAACAAGAAGGGATAAATCCGCTGGTGTGGATCCAGACGTTTCTTCTCCAACCGCTGATGAAATAGTCAAAGCGATAAAAATTGTTCAGTCGCTATCCCCGGTTCCGACCGAACCGGCACCATCAGGAAGGCGCTCGGTTCGGCCGGTTCCATCGGTTCCGGATTATGATTTGGAGAAATTTTATGAACCGGAGGAGGAGGAGGAAGGAGAGTATGAGGAAAGTGAATGTAATTATGAAAGTCTGGATGTGCCCATTGTCCAGGACATCTCCCCAGACAGACCTTCAGGAGTGTCTCCTCCTAGGCTTTCTGAGTCCCCCTCCCATTTCATGTTGTATAAGAAAGTGGCGGAAACCCTTCAGCTTCCTGTGGAAGAAGCAGTGGATGACCAGGAGGAGCCTGACTATGTGGAAATGATGGATATCCCAGAGTCCAGGAGGCTGTCTATTCCCCTACACAAGTCTTTTGGGAAACAGACATTTAAGATTTTAAAGACTCCTAATACTATATCTCCTGTGGATAAAAGAATGGACACGAGGTATACTGTGTTAGGCTCAAATACGGAGTTCCTTACCCAGCAATGCAGCCATGTTGGGGTAGTGCAGGCTGCAGCCTGTGATAATGCTAATATACCCTTGGCTTCACACCCCCCAGATATGGACTCCAGGAGGATTGATGCCATGGCAAAGAAACAGTACATGGCAGCATCCTTGGGACTCGGGCAGGCCAATTATATGGCCTATACAGCTAGATATCAGAAATCTAGATGGGACACTGTCATGGCTTTGGCTAAACAGGTCCCTGGCCAGCTTGCCAAGGAGCTGGAGCAGGTGGCTGCTGATGGTATTGAGGCATCCAAGGTTCAATTCCATGCTGCAGTGGACTCCAGTGATGTCATCTAGAGTCATGGCTACATCTGTGGCCCTTCGTAGGATGGCTTGGCTCAGATGTACTAGCCTGTCTCAGGATACCCAGACTAAGGCCATGGATTTTCCTGTTGTGGGTAATTCTCTGTTTGGGGAGCAAATAGATAACTACATGAAGAAAATGAATGAATACAGGACCACCTATAGGAGTGCTCAGACCAAGGAAAGGCAAGCCACTCCTCAGAGGCAGCATCCCAGGGGCAGGGGCAGGCCTTTTCATAGGCCTTTCTACCAAGCCCAGGCCTCCTCTTCTGCCTATGCTCAGAGGGGGTTCTTTAGAGGGAGATGCAGAAGGGGTACAAGCAGGCCTGCTTCCACCCCTCAGCCTAAACCCCCTGCCAAACAGGCACCCTAATGGGTTTGCCAGGCCCGATTCTCCACCACCTGTAGGGGGCAGGCTGGCTTACTTTGTCCAGGACTGGAAGTCTTTAACATCAGACAAATGGGTCCTGGAAGAAGTAAGCCAGGAACTAGTTCTCAGCTTCAAAAAATTTCCAAAGATGAGAACCAGATCTTTTCCACCTGCAAATCCTTCAGAGGCACTTGCCCTAGAGGCAGAGGTCTCTTCCTTCTTGGCTCTCAGAGCTCTAGAAAGGGTTCCACCCCTACACAAAGGGAAAGGATTGTACTCCAGGTACTTCCTCACCCCTAAAAAGACAGGAGAATGGCAGCCCATCTTGGATCTCAGATATTTAAACAAGCACCTTTTAAAGCCAAAGTTCAAAATGGTGACTCTGGGAATAATTCTACCCTCTATAAGGCCAGGGGACTGGCTGGTCTCCCTGGACCTCAAGGATGCCTATTTCCATATTCTTATCAGAAGCTCCCATCAAAAATACCTCCGGTTCGAGCTACCCTCAGGCCATTACCAATTCAGAGCAATGACCTTCGGCCTAACCTCTGCTCCAAGGGTGTTCACAAAATGCCTGGCAGTAGTAGTTGCTTCCCTAAGAAGGCAAAGGATTGCCATCTTCCCATACCTGAACGACTGGCTCATAGTAGGCCAGTCCCAAGACCAAGTCAAGTTACACCTACAGATAACTCAGCAACTGCTCACCTCACCTCTTTAGGTTTCCTTCTGAATCTTTCAAAGTCAATTCTAGAGCTTGTTCAGCTCCTCACCTTTATAGGCGCAGAGCTAGATACAGAAAAGGCAAGAGCCTTCCTTCCCCTGGACAGGGCAAGGACCCTTATCACACTGGCCTCTTCCTTCACCCTACAGGTGTCTCGACCAGCAAGGCATTTTCTGTAGCTCCTGGGACACATGGCTGCTTCTACAGCAGTGGTGCAGGGAGCAAGATTTCAGATGAGGGACATTCAGTTCCACTTGAGAGCTTTTTGGTCTCAGAAAAAGGACCCTTTGACCAAACTGATACCAGTGACTCGAACCCTGATCCAGGCTTTGCAGTGGTGGCAGGATCAGGACAATCTAAGACAGGGAGTTCCTTTTGTCACTCAGTCTCACTCCCTAATCCTTACTACAGATGCCTCCCTCTTGGGGTGGGGTGCCCGCTTGGGAGACCTCACCACCCAAGGGTTGTGGT
The DNA here is from genome assembly GCA_016271365.2 of Neoceratodus forsteri. Classification (NCBI taxonomy): domain Eukaryota; kingdom Metazoa; phylum Chordata; order Ceratodontiformes; family Ceratodontidae; genus Neoceratodus; species Neoceratodus forsteri. The sequence continues at coordinate 471,684,664 of JADMNL010000022.1, read as the reverse complement.
CTCCTCAGGAATCTCTGCTTCACATCAGTCTGTTGGAACTCAGAGCAGTGTTTCTAGCACTTCAAGCTTTTTCCAAGTCTGTTCGGAACAAAGTTGTTCAGATCAAGACAGACTATACCACCACAATGTGGTATATTAACAAGCAAGTGGGCACTCGGTCTACGGCCTTGTGCACAGAAGCAGTGAAGTTGTGGTCTCTGGCTTTTTCCCTGAACACCTCCCTTACAGCAGTACACCTCCCAGGCAAGGACAATGTCCTGGCAGATGCTCTCAGCAGGATATCCCAGGGCCATCACGAATGGTCACTGGATCCCCTGGTTTTGGAGGTGATCTTCTCCAGATGGAGGTGATCTTCTCCAGATGGGGCAGCCCCAGACAATCACCAGCTTCTCCTTTTTTGCTGCAAGCCCCCAGTGTTGGGCTTAGTCCCCCTGGATGCCCTGGTTCTCAATTGGGAAGGGAAGTTCCTGTATGCTTTCCCCCCTTCCCTCTCCTGTTCAAGGTGCTAGTCAAAATCAGGTCTCAACCCTGCAAGGTGATTCTGATTGCTCCAGACTGGGCCAGACAGCCCTGATACCCTCTCCTGTTGTCCTTAGCAGTCCACCTTCCCTTGTCTCTTCCCAGGAATTTCAATCTGTTAACCTGTGCTCGGGAGGGTTTGGTACCCGAATCTCAAATCTCTCAATCTGAAGGACTGGCTCTTGAAGAGTTAGAGTTTGCTGATTTACACCTCTCTCAAGGTGTTATGGATATTCTAAAGGCTTCTAGGAAGCCTTCCACCAGAACTACCTATAATTCCAAATGGAAAGATTCTCCATATGGTGCTCTGGGAAGCATATTTCCCCAGAGTCTGCTGACCTGACCATAGTCCTTGACTATGGTTCATCTGAATATGAGGACTCAGACCAGCAACACTAAGGGTGCACCTGGCAGCTGTCTCTGCTTTTCTTTCAGCAGGTGAGCCTTCTTCTCTTTCAGCTCACCCTGTATTCTCCAAGTTTTTCAAGGGATTGCTTCATACCAATCCACCATTCAGGGACCCTGCCCCTGCTTGGGACCTTAATGTTTGCATTGCTCAGCTTATGCAACCCCCTTTTGAGCCTTTGTCCTCAGCAGAGCTTAAGTACTTGACTTGGAAAGCTGTTTTCTTAGTGGCTATCACTTCTGCCAGACGCATAAGCAAGTTACAAGCCCCATACCTCTCAACGTCACACATTACAAGGTACGTCACTCATTTTCCCCTCAGAAATTCTTTGTCTCGCATGGGGAAGGTGATATTCAGCATTTCCCACTGAGACTTTAAAGCAGAAATTCATAATACTCTATTATGTTCCATTATCAGCAAACATTAAGAACATTCTTGCACTGATAGCCATAGTGTTCTGAGCTTGCAGTGCCATGTTTGATGATATGTCACACATTTTGGTCATTTGTCACACATTTTGGTGAAGAAAGGTTGAGAGGTATGACAAGCCCTGTCAGTGGAGCCTGATTTTGTCTTTCCATAGAGATAAGGTGGTCCTCAGGACTAACAGGAAGTTTTTACCTAAAGTGGTTTCAGACTTCCACCTTAACCAATCTGTGTCTCTTCCTGTGTTCTTCACTGACCATTCCTCCTCTGGTGAGAGGAGGTTGCACAGTCTGGATGTAAAAAGAGGCATTAGCTACTACATAGAACGTACCAAGGGTCACAGGTTTGTCTCCCTCCAACTGTTCCTCACTTATGGTGAAGTTGGTAAAGGAAAACCTGCCACTAAAAGATCCATTGCCAGGTGGATTGTCTCTTGCATTCAATTTTGCTATGAAAAACTAGGTGGGATTCCACCCTCAGGCCTGAGGACTCACTCTACCAGTGGTACAGCTGCTTCCCTGGCTGCTGCCAGGGATATTCCTATCTTAGAGATATGTCAAGCAGCTACCTGGAAAACAGTTCACACTTTTACCAAGCATTACTCTCTGGATATCCAGGCTAGGAGTGATGCTCGGTTTGGCACAGCAGTGCTTCAGAGCCTATTTCCTAGGTAGGTTCTGCCCTCCTCCATGGAGGTACTGCTTGGTAGTCTGCTATTGTCAGAATACAGCAAGGCTTCATGTTGTTTGAAGAAAAAAATTACTCGCCTTAGTAATGTTGTTTCTTCTAATGGACTCTTGCTGTATTCTGACCCCCCCCCCCGCCTTCCCCTCTCAGAACCTTTGTTTTTGGGATGTGGGTGGGCAGTAGCAGTGTTGGCACTCAGGAGGTGCTCCACGTTGTTTATTATCACCCTCTTTTCTTTGGGTGAGTGGGTGTTGTGTTTATTTCATTTTTTGGGTTTCCTGACTTGAGTCTTTGTTTTGGGACCAAAAAATATTTTTATTATATTTAGTAGCCAGTTGGCTAGTGTTGGTTTACAGCTTCCACACAGGACCCTCAGTGAGTTTAGCTCGTAAAGATCTGACGGTTTGAGTTCAAACAGCAACAGACAGAGTCTCAACCGAGCTCGAGCTCAGCGTTCCATGCCTGGCATGGAAAGTTAACTCTTTCATCTCCGGGGCAGTTCGAAGGCTGGACTTCACTGCTATTGTCAGAATACAGCAAGACTCCATTAGAAGAAACAACATTACTAAGATGAGTAATTTTTTCTTCGGAGAATGGCTTGGCTCAGATGTACTAGCCTCTCACAGGATACCCAGGCTAAGGCCATGGATTTTCCTGTAGTGGGTAATTCTCTGGGGAGCAGAAAGAGAATTACATGAAGAAAATGGACGAGTACAGGACCACTTACTTATAGGAGTGCTCAGGCCAAGGAAAGGCAGGCAACTCCTCAGAGGCAGCAGTCTAGGGGCAGGCCCTTTCTACGGCCTTTTTACCAAGCACAGGCCTCCTCTTCCTTTTCACAGAGAGGGTTCTTCAGAGGGAGAGGCAGAAGGGGGATTAGCAGGCCTGCATCCACCCCTCAGCCTAAGATCCCTGCCAAGCAGACACCCTGATGGGTCTGCCTGGGTCGACTCTCTATACCAGTAGGGGGCAGGCTAGCTTACTTTGTCTAGGACTGGATGTCTGTTACATCAGACAAGTGGGTCCTGGAAGTAGTAAGCCAGGGACTGGTTCTCGGCTTCAAAAAATTTCCAAAGATGAGAGCCAGATTTTTTCTACCTGCAAATCTTTCGGAAACCCTCGCCCTAGAGGCAGAGGTTTCTTCTCTTCTAGCTTTAAGAGCTGTAGAGAGAGTACCTACCCTACACTGTGGCAAATGACTGTACTCCAGATACTTCAAGCAACATAAAGTCTTGCTGTATTCTGACTATTGTAGTGATTGCCAACCTTTGAACTGCCCTGGAGAACAAAGAGTTAACTTTCCATGCAGGGCATGGAACGCTGAGCTCGAGCTCGGTTGAAGCCTCTGTCTGCTGTTGTTTAAACTCCAACCTACAGATTCTTTACTCCACCTCACTGAACAGTCGCTCCGGAGATTTCTCCTTTGCTCAGTTCAAAAAAGTCGGTTAAAGTGTTGTTTTTTTTCACTCGGTTTCGACCGAATTTCTGCTACTGAACCTGTTGGTTTAAGTCTCTTGTCTGTGGTACCGTGAGTACTAGATAGGTTTTGCATTTAGTTTCTGTGTGGAACTTGTAAACATTGGATCGGTTTGAATTTGAAAAATTACTGAATTTATTAAGAGTGTGGTAACTGGTCCGTATCAGTTCTAAAAAAAAAACGGACTTAATTTACGTTTTTTCCCCCAAGACCCGTAACACGGTCAGGAACCGATAGGGGTGTCTTGCCTGGCATATTGCCGAAAAAAGGGTAAGTTGTGGATAGGATTGGCCATGTCTGAGAAACCCAAGAAATAAACCTGGCCCACTGGGTTTCAACACTGTAGTGTGTTTGGGGAAGATATCGCTAAAGCTGATCCCCCACACCACCTGTGTTTATTGTCTGGGGTTTGACCACCTCAGTTCAGACTGCCAAATTTGTAAAAGTTTTCCCACAGCTACCCTAGATAAGAGAGTGGGTAGATTGAGGGAAAGGGAGGCCAAGAAGTCCGCTGATCCGGATGGCCAGCCCGGTTTGGTTCCGACCAAACCAGAAAGAATGCCCTCTGACCAGGGTGAAATTTCTTCGGGCAAAAGGAGAACCGATTCTGAGGAGTCGGTTCCGGCTAAAAGAAAGAAAATCATCCAGTTCGGATCCACAAGTTCTTTCTCCGCCGCTGATGAGATAGCCAAAGCGATAAGGATAGTTCAGTTGCTAACTTTTGTTCCAGCCGAACCGCACCATCTGGCAGGCTCGGTTCGGTCTGTTCCCCAGTTCGGATTATACTTTAGAAAATTTATGAACCGGAGAGGAGGAGGGAGAGTATGAGGATAATGATGATGATGATGGTGATTATGAAAGTCTGGATGTGCTTATTGACCCGGACATCTCCCTAGACAGACCTTCAGGTGTTTCTCCTCCTAGGCTTTCTGAGTCCCCTTCCCACTTTATGCTTTACAAGAAAGTGGCTGAAACTCTCCAGCTTCCAATGGAAGAAGTAGTAGAGGATCTGGAGGAGCCTGATTTTGTAGAGATGATGGGCATCCCAGAGTCAGGAGATTGTCTGTTCCCCTCCATAAATCTTTTGGGAAACAGTCATTTAGCATTTTAAAGACTCCTAATTCCATACCTCCTGTGGACAGAAGAATGGACAAGAGGTATACCCTTTCAGGCTTAGACCTGGAGTTCCTTTCCCAGCAATGCAGTCATGTTAGGGTAGTGCAGGCTGCTGCCTGTGATAAGGCAAATATTCTCTTGGCTTCACACCCCCCAGATAAGGACTCCAGGAGGATTGATGCCATGGCAAAGAAGCAGTACATGGCAGCATCTTTGGGACTCAGGCAGGCTAACTATATGGCCTACACAGCTAGATACCAGAAGTCCAGGTGGGACACTGTGCTGGCTCTAGCTAAACAGGCCCCTGACCAGCTTGCCAAGGAGCTGGAGCAGGTGGCTGCGGATGGGATTGAGGCATCCAAGGTGCAATTTCATGCTGCTGTGGACTCCAGTGATGTTTCATCTAGAGTCATGGCTATATCTGTGGCCCTTCGGAGGATGGCTTGGCTCAGATGCACTAGCCTATCACAGGATACCCAGGCTAAGGGCATGGATTTCCCTGTCATTAGTAATTCTCTGTTTGGGGAGCAGACAGAGAACTACATGATGAAGATAGATGAGTACAGGACCACCTACAGGAGTGCTCAGGCCAAAGAAAGGCAAGCCACTCCTCAGAGACAGCATTCAAGGGGCAGGCCCTTTCAAAGGCCTTTTTACCAAGCCCAGGCCTCCTCTTCTGCTTATGCTCAGAGGGGGTTCTTCAGAGGGAGAGGCAGATGGGGAATGAGCAGGCCTGCTTCCACCCCTCAGCCTAAAGCCCCTGCCAAGCTGATACCCTGATGGGTTTGCCGGGGCCGATTCTCCAATACCTGTAGGGGGCAGGCTGGCTCACTTTGTCCAGGACTGGAAGTCTTTAACATCAGATGAGTGGATCCTGGAAGTAGTAAGCCAGGGACTGGTTCTCAGCTTCAAAAAATTCCCCAAGATGAGAACCAGATCCTTTCCACCTGCAAATCCATCAGAGACCCTTGCCCTAGAGGCAGAGGTTTCTTCCCTTCTGGCTCTCAGAGCCATAGAATGGGTTCCTACCCTACACGGGGCAAAGGATTGTACTCCAGGTACTTCCTAACCCCCAGAAAGACAGGAGAATGGTGGCCCATCCTGGATCTAAGATATCTGAACAAGCACCTTTTAAAACCAAAGTTCAAAATGGTGACTCTGGGAATAATTCTGCCCTCTCTAAGGCCAGGGGACTGGCTGGCCTCCCTGGACCTCAAAGATGCCTATTTTCACATTCCCATCAGGTGCTCCCACAGAACGTACCGCAGGTTCGAGTTGCCCTCAGGCCACTATCAATTCAGAGCAATGCCCTTTAGCCTAACATCAGCCCCAAGGGTGTTCACAAAGTGCCTGGCAGTAGTGGTTGCTTTCCTAAGGAGAAAAAAAGATCTCCATCTTTCCATAATTGAACAACTGGCTCATAGTGGATCAGTCTCTAGACCAAATCAAGTCACATCTGCAAATAACTCAGCAAGTGCTCACTAACTTAGGATTCCTCCTCAACCTTCCAAAGTCAGTTCTCGAGCCAGTACAGCTCTTCACCTTTATAGGGGCAGCACTAGATACGATAAAGGGCAAAAGCCCTCCTTCCCCTGGACAGGGCAAGGACCCTTATAGAACTGGCCTCTTCATTCACCCTTCAGGTGTCTCGACCAGCAAGGCATTTCCTGCTGCTCCTGGGCCACATGGCAGCCTCTACAGCAGTGGTCAAGGGGGCAAGATTCCAGATGAGGGACATTCAGTTCCACTTAAGAGCCTTCTGGTCCCAAAGAAAAGATTCCCTTACCAAACTAGTCCCAGTAACTCGAACCCTGATCCAGGCTTTGCAGTGGTGGCAGGATCAGGACAATTTGAGACAGGGAGTTCCTTTTGTCACTCGGTCTCATTCAGTGATAATCACCACAGATGCCTCCCTGCTGGGCTGGGGAGCCCACTTGGGGGATCTTACCACCCAAGGGCTGTGGTCACCTCAAGAACCTCTGCTTCACATCAGTTTCTTGGAACTCAGAGCAGTGTTTCTGGCACTGCAAGCCTTTTCCAAATCTGTACAGAACAAGGTAGTCCAGATCAGAACAGACAATACCACCACAATGTGGTACATTAACAAGCAAGGAGGCACTCTGTCTACTGCCTTGTGCACATAAGCAATGAAGTTGTGGTCTCTGGCCTATTCCCTGCAGACCTCTCTGATAACAGTTCACCTCCCAGGGAAGGACAATGTCCCAGCAGATGCTCTCAGCAGGATATCTCAGGGCCATCACGAATGGACCCTAGATCCCCTAGTTTTGAAAGTGATTTTCTCCAGATGGGGCACCCCACAGTTAGATCTATTTGCAGCCCCAGACAATCACCAACTTCCTCTTTTTTGCTGCAGGCCCCCAGTCTTGGGCTCAGCCCCCCTGGATGCTCTGATTCTGAATTGGGAAGGAAAGATCTTATCTGTGTCAATCTTCACCATTCATCACAGATGGTTATCTGGCTGGAGGTCAAGATCCTGCGGGAGCTTTTTATTTTTTTTTTTTTTTTAAAGGTAGGCAGAGCCGACACACCATTGGTGCCACCCTGGAGGCTAACTCACTGTGTGGCGCTCGTGGGTTGGCCGTTAGGCTGTGTTGACTGCCTGCCTGCCAGCTTTTAGTCTCCCGCCATAGAGTTCGCCTCTTGGGAAGCTCTGAAGAAAATCCTAGGCCTGCTAGTTTTCAAAAGCCAATCCTTCGGCGTCAAAGTCTGTCGGTACTCCTGCCGGTTCTGTTTTTGCTTCTACTCGACGTTGCCTGGTAAGATCTTTCCTTATCTTTATATTTTCGTGACGTCGAGTCTGTTTTTGGTGGGTTTTTTTCCCCGTAGGTCATGTCTCGGTCAGAGGGCAAGAAATCTTCCAAGATGGGTCGGCCCCCCCATGCGATGATGCCCATGCGGCTGAAAATCTCAGTCACCAACCAGCATGACCGATGTCTCTCATGTCCTGGCCCACTTCATGACATGGATCCGTGCAAAGCCTGCTTTTCCATGGACCTCGGGTCCTCTAATAACGCCAAGATGGAAAGTGAGTGAGCTCGCCACTCGGTCGGTTACACACTCGCCGGGCCAAGCCGCATTTTCTCTCTCGGCCTTCCTCTGGGTCCCCTCCCAGTTCTATATGGACTGAGGAGGAGGGAGCCTGACTACTGAGCCTAGCCATTACCAAGGCTTCATCTACTGCGGCACAGGAGGCCCGTCCCGCCTCCTTCCCGGGAGGCGGGCGGGAGGCGCCTATGGCACCGCCTTTGGGGTGAAGGGTCCTCGAACGCCTCCCACGGCTCGGAAGGCCCGGGTTGGCGCTTGTCCTCGATGCCGCCGGAGTCTTCTGAGCCATTCGCGACACCGTGGGCCCTGACGGTGCCATCATCCATGCCGACTTGTCATGCAGTGCCGTGATCTCTGTCGAAGCAGTTTGCGGCGCCAACACTCTTGGCGGCGCCATGAGATCTACTGCGACGTCATCCTTTGCCACTTCTCGCCTCCGGCGCAGAGGTTGAGCACGGCGCCGTGAGGCCGTTGCTTTCCTCATTCAGTGCCGTCTGCAGTGCTGCGCCGGGGAGCCAGGCGGGGCTGTCCTCTGCACCGTGTCCACCTTTGGGGCCATCCGCGGTGTCACCCCAGCCCTCGGCACCGTTCACAGCGCTGGGGAGCCGGGTGGCACGGGGGCGGCGCTGAGGGTGCCGCCATCTCCATCCTTGGCGCCGCTCGCAGTGCCGTGGGACCAGATGGTACCATGACTGGTCCCGGCTCTGGATCTCTGGCTCGGGCTGGTGCCGTACCTCCCTCGAATTCCTCTCATTGGGTTGCGGGAGGCGCTGGGACTGACTCGGGCACAGCTGTGGTCTCTGGGCCTGGTGGTAAGGATGGTTCTGCCCGCCCTCCCACAGTTTGGCACAGGGCCTCGGACTCTACCTCCTCGGAGACTGAGTCGAGCTCTGGGTCGGACGTGCAGTCTGACGCCTCGGGGTTGTCTGTTAAGGGGGGCAGCACGGTGGTCTCTTTGACCAGTCAGAGTCGGCCCCGTTCTGAGGTGAGGTCGGTGGCTACTGTGACTAGGGTCAGGGGTGCTGACCAGCAAGCAGTGGTGTGGGCCACCATAGCTCTGCAGCCTGGTCTTGGCGGTTTCACTGATCCCTCAGTTGTGGTACTCCCTCCAGTGATGTGCCTTGATCGCCCAACTTTGGGGCCGATCGGAGCACCTGCGGGGGGGGGGTACTGCACCCTGAATAGCCTCTTCAGGGGCTGCCCAGAGATGCCAGCTACCTAGGCTGGCCCTCCCAAGGAGGAGGAGGACTCTTTCAGACTCCAATGGGTCGAGGGGTGTGGGGTCGGCGCGCCGGCCTTTTTCTGGGGTCCACCCAGGCCCTAGGAGAAGCCGTAGTGCGAATTTTCGCTCTTCCTCCGTGGTCTCTTTGAGAGAGTCCTGTTCTTTTGAGGCAGGGGACCATCCTTCTGGACCTGTATGGCCCCGGTCGCCTCATTGAGGGATTCTTCCGGGCGTAGCCAAGGTAGTACCAATGTGGTTGTTCAGCTGTCGGCTGTGGGGTCTTCCGGGGCACCTTCTTTCGCAGGTGCCAACGGTCCGCTCCTTAGCTCAGGCAGAGGTCGGCTGACATCTCTTCTCGGCTCTGTCCCCATCCCTGTGCCACACTATCCTGCGCTCCCAGGCATCCTCGGTCCTAGCGGCCCTCTCACATGGGAGCAGTTCAGCGCGGTGGCTGCTCGGTTCCCTCCTTTCGTTAGGGCAATGGACAGCCAGGTTTTTCAACCTCCCCCCATGCAGCCACCCACTGAACAGACGGTGACCTCCAGCTCCTCATCCCCCTCTTCCGGGGAAGAGGAACCCTCTGTCCACATCTCTCCAGCTGCTGATCTCCCTGAGTATCAGCGATTCCTCGTGAGGATGTTGGAGCATTTGCACCTTTCTACTTCCACTATTAGCAATCCTGAACACTCGGCGCACGCCTTTCTAGGCAGTTTTGGCGAGGCCACCCTTGTGGTGCCGCCCTGGCCGACGCCCTTTCAGGAGGCGTCATTGCATTCCTGGCAGAGGCCCTTCTGCAGAGTTCCTGCCCCAAGGGATCTCAGCCAGAGGTATTGCGCACCCCCGGAGTCTCCAGGTTCAATGCCTCAGCCACAGTCTGGATTGACGTAGTTGGATACTCCTGATGGGCTTTGCGCCGTTCACTGTGACCGGCCCCCAGATCGAGACTCCTTGGATTTTGATTTCTGGGGCAGGAGGACTTTCTACTCGGCACAGTTACTTCTCTCTATCTCTGCACATCAGGCCCACTACACAGCCTACGACAGGTTGTTGTGGTCCAGGCTAGGTCAGCTCCTAGCCTCATTGCCGGACACGGAGCAAACCAGACAAGCTGTTGCACTCTGTGCGCATGGCCTGGCGCTAACAAGGCACCAAGTGAGGGCATCTTATGATGCCAACGAGGTAGCTACCAGGGTCGTAGGGACAGCAATCTACACTAGGCAGACGGCATGGCTACGTCTTTCCCGGTTGTCACCCTTGGCCCAGCGTAGGGTGATTAACTCCACCCACCAGGGAACCTACCTTTTCTCCCACAGAGTGAGGCAGCGCTTGTCTGGGCCTTCCTTCCCCCTCTGGGGAGGACCCATCTCTCCCCCTCCCCCACTCTCGGGCCTCTCCAGGCCCTGAAGGATCCCCCCCCTTAGTGTGTCATCCACTGAGGGCTAAGAGACTTTGTCCCTTAGGGTGTAAAAGAAAACCCCTTCCGGGGGGGCGCTCGGTACTCACTCATCTGTGATGAATGCTGAAGATTGACACAGATAAGATATGAAAATTATATACCTACCGTAATTATGATCTTTCTGTGTATCTTCATTCATCACAACCCCACGCTCCATTCCCCCTGGGGCCTCAGTCTCTGGGTCCCCCTCCCTCTCTATGACTCCCCCCTCCTTCTTAGGAGTGGGGTAAAATAGGGACACACAGGGGAGTATTTTTCCAGGAAGAGTGGATAGCTTGAGCGACACTCCTTCTCCAGTACTTTGTCTCCACCCCTGTGGGGTGGGAGTTGGTAGTTGCCCTCCTTCTCTCCTCCTCCCTGTTTCTATCCAACCTATTTCTCTTAAAAAAAAAAAAAAAAAAAAAAATTTTTCACCAAAAATCTTTTCTTGAGAGGGTGCCGAATCCCTGTGTCCTGTCCTTCTTCCAGAATAGCCGACTCTGCTTATCTGGAGTGTTTGCCAGTTATTCCATGCCTTGAATTCTGGCAGAAAGCTTTGCTACTCCTTGCAGTTCCTATACAATCTGGAGACAGACCAGGGTCCGGGATATCTTATCCTTCTCCCCTCTCTCCTAAATTCTTTACCCACCCTACCCCCCTTCCACTTCCATAGATTGGGGGCCTCCCAATCCCCTTTAGTTTCTAACCTCTTTCTTTTCTGTCCTCTCAGTCGTTATTTCTCCTTTTAGTTCATACATCTTTTCATTTTTCTGTCCGTTGGACTGTCTTGTCCCACCCTCACTCCCTTCCTCTTACCTCTCCATGACTCAGAACTGGCAGGCAAGCGGAGTCGACACAGCCTAACGGCCAACCCGCAAGCTCCACGCAATGTGTCGGCTCCGCCTACCTTTTAAAAAAACAAAAGCTCCTGCGGGGTCCTGACCTCCGGTCAGATACCCATCTGTGATGAATGGTGAAGATACACAGAAAGATCATAATTATGGTAGGTACGTAATTTTCATTTCCTGTATGCTTCCCTCTCTTGTTCAAAGTGCTAGTCAAGATCAGGTCTCAGCCATGCAAAGTGATTCTGGTTGCTCCAGACTGGGCCAGACAGCCCTGGTACCCTCTGTTGCTGTCCTTAGCAGTCCACCTTCCCCTGTCTCTTCCCAGGAATTACAACCTGTTGACATCCTCTCAGGGAAGGATTTGGTATCCGAACTTCAAATCTCTCAATCTCAAGGCCTGGCTCTTGAAGAGTTATAGTTTGCTGATCTGCACTTCTCTCCAGGGGTTCTGGATATCCTTAAGGCTTCTCGAAAGCCTTCCACAAGAAAGACTTACAACTCCAAATGGAAAAGGTTCACTATTTGGTGCTCTACTAAGCATATTTCTCCAGAATCTTCTGGGTTGCCTACAGTCCTGGATTATATGGTTCATCTTAATGGCTTGGGGCTTAGACCAGCTAAACTTAAAGTGCATCTGGCAGCTGTTTCTGCCTTCTTGTCAGTAGGCAAGCCCTCTTCTCTTTCAGCCCATCCTGTGTTTTTGTAAGTTCTTCAAGGGATTGCTGCACACCAATCCCCACTTTAGGGACCCTGCTCCTGTTTGGGATCTTAATGTTTGCATTACTCAGCTCATGCAACCTCCTTTTTGAGCCTTTGTCCACAGCAGAGCTTAAGTACTTGACTTGGAAAACTGTGTATTTTGGTAGCCATTACTTCTGCTAGACGTATCGGTGAATTGCAAGCCCTGTCAGTGGAACCTGATTTCATCTCTTTTCACAGAGATAAAGTGGCCGTTAGAACTAACAGAAAGTTCTTTCCTAAAGTGATTTCAGATTTCCACCTGAATCAGTCTGTGTCTCTCCCTGTTTTCTTCACTGATCATTCTTCCTCGGGAGAGAGGAGGCTACACAGTTTGGATGTTAAAAGAGCCCTTAGCTACTACATAGAGCGTACCAAGGGTCACAGGTTTGACTCCTCCAGTTGTTCCTCACTTATGGAGAAGTGGGAAAGGGCAACCTGCCACTAAGAGATCTATTGCCAGGTGGATTGTGTCTTGTATACAATTCTGCTATGAAAACTAGGAAAAACTCCACCCTCAGGCCTGAGGGCTCATTCCACAAGAGGTACAGCTGCTGCCAGGGATATCCCTCTCTTAGAAATTTGTCAAGCAGCCACCTGGAAAACAGTCCATACCTTTACCAAGCATTACTCCCTGGATATCCAGGCTAGGACTGATGCTCGGTTTGGCACAGCAGTACTTCAGAGCCTGTTTCCAAAGTAGGTTCTGTCCCTCCTCCATGGAGGTACTGCTTGGTAGTCTGCTACTGTCAGAATACTGCAAGACTTCATGTTGTTTGAAGAAAAAATTACTCACCTTAGTAATTATGTTTCTTCTAGTGGAGTCTTGCTGTATTCTGACCTCCCCCCGCCTCCCCACTCAGAACCTGGAATTTTGGGATGTGGGTGGGCAGGCACAGTGTTGGCACCCTAGGGGCACCCCCATTACACCCTCTGTTACTCGTGGGGTGAGGTTTTATTTCAGTTTTATTGGTTTTTGTGTTTTTGGGTTTCCTGACTTGTCTTCCTTTGAGACCCAAAAGATTATTTTTCTGCCAGTTGGCTAGTAAAAATTTTACAGTTTCCACACAGAACAACTAGTGAGTTTTGCTCGTAAAGATCTGACGGTTGCAGTTCAAAATACAACAGGCAGAGACTTCAACCGAGCTTGAGATCAACATTCTATGCCCTGCATAGAAAAGTTAACTCATTGTTCTCCGGGACAGTTTAAAGGCTGGGGCTAACTGCACTTGTCAGAATACAGCAAGACTCCACTAGAAGAAACATAATTACTAAGGTGAGTAGTTTTTTCTTGCTAGCTTCTGCTAACTAAGAAAATTACTCTTTGGCTTTGAACTGAAGGACTAATTCGCTGTTCCTATCAGGAGCAAAACCTCTAAAGAAACCCAGAAACATGTAGACAGTTTTTTTTTGTTTTGTTTGTTTTTTTCCCCCGAATCTATTTGTATCTCCAGTGGACCGGAACTCTCTCAGGCAGTCCACTCACCTGCTTCAAACAACATGAAGTCTTGCTATATTCTGACATATGCAGTGAGTTCCAACCTTCGAACTGCCCTGGAGATGAAAGAGTTAACTTTCCATGCCAGGCATGGAACGCTGAGCTCGAGCTCTGTTGAGACTCTTGTCTGTTGTTCTTCAAACTCAAACCGTCAGATTCTTTACTCCGCCTCACTGAACAGTTGCTCCGGAGATTTCTCCTTCTGCTCGGTTCATTTTGTTTGTTAAAGTACCGCTTTTCTCGGTTTTCGACCAAATTTAAACCGCAACCTGTCGGTTCAGTCTCTGTCTGTGGTATTTGTGAGTACTAGATAAGTTTTACATTATTTCTATTCTGTGTGGAACTTGTAAACGGTTTATCGGTTCAGTTTGAACCGATCAAGTTGTTTAAAAAATCTTAATCTGTGATTTAGAGTGTGGTTACGGTTCTTATCGGTTCTAAAAGCGCATTTAATTACGTTTTTTCGCGACCGTGACACGGTTGGGAACCGATAAGAGGGTCTTACCTGGCGGATTGCCATAAACGGGTAAGTTTGGTTTGGACTGGCACTATGTCTGAGAAACCCAAAAGAAAAACCGGGCCCACTGGGTTTCAACACTGTAGTGTGTGTGAAGAAGTCTTTGCCAAGGCTGATCCCCACACCACCTGTGTTTACTGTCTAGGGTTTGACCACTTCAGTGCAGACTGCCAGATTTGTAAAAATTTTCCTGCAGCTACCCTGGAGAAGAGAGTTGGTAGGCTCAGGGAAAGGGAGGCCAAAAAGTCCACTGAACCGGATGGCCAGCCCGGTTCGGTTCCAACCGAACCAGAAGGAGTGCCCTCTGACCAGGGCGAGACTTCTTCGGGCAAAAGGAGATCAGACTCTTGAGGAGTCGGTTCCAGCAAAAAGGACTAGAAAATCAGCTGGTGTGGAGCCAAAACTTTCCTCTCCAACCGATGAGGAAATAGCCAAAGCGATCAAAATTGTCCAGTCGCTTTCCCCAGTTCCGACCGAACCGGCACCATCAGGTAGGCACTCTGTTCAGCCGGTTCCACCGGTTCAAGAGTATGATTTAGAGGAATATTATGAACCGGAGGAGGGGGAAGAGGAGTTTGAGGCGAGTGAATGTGGATTTGAAAGTCTGGATGTGCCCATTGACCCGGACATCTCCCCAGACAGACCTTCAGGAGTGTCTCCCCCTAGGCTTTCTGAGTCCCTTTCTCATTTTATGTTTTATAAAAAAGTGGCTGAAACCCTCCAGCTCCCTATGGAGGAAGCTGTGGATGATCAAGAGGAGCCAGACTACGTAGAAATGATGGATATCCCAGAGTCTAGGAGACTGTCTATTCCCTTGCATAAATCTTTTGGGGAAACAGACATTTAAAATTCTAAAAACTCCTAACACTATACCTCCTGTGGATAAGAGAATGAACAAGAGGTACACATTGTCAGGCTCTGATACAGAGTTCCTTACACAACAATGCAGCCATGTTGGGGTAGTGCAGGCTGCAGCCTGTGACAAAGGCAAATATTCCCTTGGCTTCACCCCCAGACAAGGACTCCAGGAGGATTGATGCCATGGCAAAGAAACAGTACATGGCAGCATCCTTGGGACTAAGTCAGGCAAATTATATGGCTTATGTTGCTAGATATCAGAAATCCAGATAGGACACTGTCATGGCTCTAGCAAAACAGGTCCCTGGCCAGCTTGCCAAGGAGCTGGAGCAGGTGGCTGCTGGTGGTATTGAGGCATTCAAGGTGCAGTTCCATGCTGCAGTAGACTCAAATGATGTGTCATGAAGAGCCATGGCTACATGTGTGGCACTTCAAAGAATGGCTTGGCTCAGATGTACTAGCCTGTCACAGGATACCCAGACTAAGGCCATGGATTTTCCTGTTGTGGGTAATTCCCTGTTTGGGGAGCAGACAGAGAATTACATGAAGAAAATGGATGAGTATAGGACCACCTATAAGAGTGCACATACTAACATACTAAAATGCCAGCAGAATAGGCCTAACGGTCTTTCGTGTCTGCTCGTTTGGTCAGCCCCCACCCTGGGTGCTGACCTTGCTCTCCCCCTCGCCTTCTCTGGCTTCTCCCTTCCCAGTTCTGGATATTCTTGCTGCATTGGATTTTTGCTTCCAGAACCCTTCCCCTGTACCTGTCCCACCCCCTCTTGAACCCCTCCACTGTCTCTGCCTCCACCAGCCCCTAGGCAGTGCATTCCATAGCTCCACCACCCTCTCAGTGAAGTAGCACCTCCTCCTTTCTCCCTGAATCTTCCCTCCAGCTTTCACCCATGCCTCTAGTGGCCCTTCCTCCTTCCTTGAAGCACCCTGACTGTCCCTCCCTATTTACCCTCTTCATGTACCTGAAGACCTCTATCATATCCCCCCGGTCCCTTCTCTCTTCCAATGTGTACATATTTAGCTCTTCGAGCCTCTCCTCATAGGTCCTGTCCCCCAAGCCCCAAATCATTTTGGTTGCCCTCCTCTGGACCCTCTCCAGGAGGTTAATGTCCCTCTTTAAGTGTGGCCTCCAAAACTGCACGTAGTACTCAAGGTGCGGCCTCACCAAGCAGTTATACAGAGGGAGTATCACTTCCCTCCTTCTGGAGGTGATCCCCCTAGCGATGCATCCCAGCATCCTGTTGGCCTTGGCTGCTGCCCTCCTACAAGTCTCAGAGTTGTTCATCTTGACATCCACCACCACCCCCAGGTCCCTCTCAGCCATCGAGACTTGTAGCATTTCCCCCCCCAGGGTGTACACTTGGCCTGGGTTTCTGGCCCCCAGTGGAGTACCTTGCATTTCCCTGCATTGAACCTCAGCTTCCCTTTCTAGACCATCTTTCCAGAGCCTCCAGGTCCCCCTGTAGGGCCACCCTCCCCTCCTCCCCATCCACCACTGCCCCCAGTTTCGAGTCATCTGCAAAGAGACTCATCTCACATGCTAAGGAAAAGCAGGCCACTCCTCAAAGGCAGCTTCCCAGGGGCAGGCCTTTTCATAGGCCTTTTTACCAAGCCCAGGCCTCCTCTTCTGCTTATGCCCAGAGGGGGTTCTTTAGAGGGAGAGGCAGACGGGGTACAAGCAGGCCTGCTTCCACTCCTCAGCCCAAAGCCTCTGCCAAGCAGGCACCCTGATGGGGTTGCCAGGGCCGATTCTCAGCTACCTGTAGGGGGCAGGCTGGCTTACTTTGTCTAGGACTGGAAGTCTCTAACATCAGACAAGTGGGTCCTGGAAGTAGTAAGCCAGGGACTGGTTCTCAGCTTCAAAAAATTTCTAAAGCTGAGAACCAGATCCTTTCCACCTACAAATCCCTCAGAGACACTTGTCCTAGAGGCATAGGTCTCTTCCCTCCTGGCTCTCAGAGCTGTGGAAAGGGTTCCACCCCTACTCCAGGTAGGGGTAAGGAAGTACTCCAGGTACTTCCTTACCCCCAAAAAGACAGGAGAATGGCGGCTCATCCTGGATCTCAGATACTTAAACAAGCACCTTTTAAAACCAAAATTCAAAATGGTGACTCTGGGAATTATTCTACCCTCTCTAAGGCCAGGGGTTTGGCTAGTGTCCCTGGACCTCAAGGATGCCTACTTCCATATTCTCATCAGAAGCTCCCATCGAAAGTACCTCAGGTTCGAGCTGCCCTCAGGCCATTACCAGTTCAGAGCAATGCCCTTTGGCCTCACCTCTGCTCCAAGGGTATTCACAAAATGACTGGCAGTAGTAGTTGCTTCTCTAAGAAGGCAGAAAATTGCCATTTTCCCTTACCTGGACGACTGGCTCATAGTAGGCCAGTCCCCAGACCAAGTCAAGTTACACTTACAGATAAGTCAGCAACTGCTCACTTCGTTGGATTTCCTCCTAAATCTCTCGGTCAGTTCTAGAGCCTGTCCAGCTCCTCACCTTCATAGGCGCAGAGCTAGACACAGAGAAGGCCAGAGCCTTCCTTCCTTTGGACAGGGCAAAGACCCTGGTGTCTCTGGCCTCCTCATTCACCCTGCAGGTCTCTCGACCAGCAAGGCATTTTCTTCAGCTCCTGGGACACATGGCTGCTTCTACAGCAGTAGTGCAGGGAGCAATATTTCAGATGAAAGACATTTAGTTCCATTTGAGAGCCTTTTGGTTTCAAAGGAAAGACCCTCTAACCAAATTGATCTCAGTGACTCGAACCCTGATCCAGGCCCTTCAGTGGTGGCAGGATCAGAGCAATCTGAGACAAGGGGTTCCTTTTGTCACTCAGTCTCGCTCCTTAATCCTTACTACAGATGCATCCCTCCTGGGGTGGGGAGCCGACATGGGCGACCTCACTCACTACCCAGGGATTGTGGTCCCCTCAGGAATCTCTGCTCCACATCAGTCTGTTGGACCTCAGAGCAGTTTTTCTAGCACTTCAAGCTTTTTCCAAGTCTGTTCAGAACAAAGCTGTACCGGTCAGAACAGATAACACCACCACAATGTGGTACATCAACAAGCAAGGGGGCACTCTCTCTACGGCCTTGTGCACCGAAGCAATGACATTGTGGTCTCTGGGAGCACTCCTGAACACCTCCCTTATGGCAGTTCACCTCCCAGGCAAGGACAATGTCCTGGCAGATGCCCTCAGCAGGATTTCCCAGGGCCATCACGAATGGTCACTGGACCCCCTGGTCTTGGAGGTGATATTTGCCAGATTAGGCACCCCGCAGATAGATCTTTTTGCAGCCCCAGACAGTCACCAACTTCCCCTTTTTTGCTGCAGGCCCCCAGTGTTGGGCTCAGTCCCTCTGGATGCCTTGGTTCTCAATTGGGAAGGGAAGTTTCTCTGTGCCTCCCCCCCTTCCCTCTCCTGTTCAAAGTGCTATTCAAAATCAGATCTCCACCCTGCAAGATGATCCTGATTGCTCCAGATTGGACCAGACAACCCTGGTATCCACTCCTACTGTCCTTAGCAGTCCGTCTTCCCCTGTGTCTTCCCAGGAATCACAACCTGTTAACCTGTGCTCAGGGGAGGGTTTGGTACCCGAACCTCAAATCTCTCAGTCTCAAGGCCTGGCTCTTGAAGAGTTAGTTTGCTGATCTACACCTCTCCCAAGGTGTAATGGATATCCTGAATGCTTCTAGGAAACCTTCCACCAGGGCTACTTATAATTCCAAATGGAAGAGGTTTTCCATATGGTGCTCTGGAAAGCATATTTCCCCAGAATCTGCTGATTTACCCACAGTCCTAGATTATATGGTCGACTAAAATACCTTGGGGCTGAGACCAGCTACCCTAAAAGTGCATCTGGCAGCTGTGTCTGCTTTTATATCAGCAGGTAAGCCCTCTTCTCTTTCAGCTCATCCTGTATTCTCCAAGTTTTTCAAGGGATTACTTCACACCAACCCTCCATCCAGGGACCCTGCCCCTGCCTGGGATCTTAATGTTTGCAGCGCTCAGCTTATGCAACCCCCCTTTGAGCCGTTGTCTTCAGCAGAGCTTAAGTACTTGACTTGGAAAACTGTGTTTCTGGTAGCCATCACTTCTGCCAGACGCATAAGTGAATTACAAGCTTTGTCAGTGGAGCCTGATTTTATCTCCTTTCATAGAGATAAGGTGGTCCTCAGGACTAACAGGAAGTTCTTGCCTAAGGTGGTAGTGAACTCTGGTAATGGCAGGTTCTCCAACCGGGTTTTTATTTTGTAATTGTATCAAAAAGCTTATTTAGTACAAAATACGTTTTTAATATTGGACTCTTTCTTGCAGGGAAACCTGCCACTAAAAGATCCATTGCCAGGTGGAACCTCTGTTTTTGGGATGTGGGTGGGCAGTGCAGTGTTGGCACTTAGTAGATGCCCACTTTGTTGTTTCACCCCTCCTTTTTTGGGGTGACTTGGTGTTGTGTTTTCATTTTTGAGTCTCCTGACTTGAGTCTTTGTTTTGGGACCAAAAAATGGGTTCTTATGTTTAGTAGCCAGTAGGCTAGTGTATGTTTACAGCTTCCACACAGGACCTCAGTGAGTTTAGCTCGTAATGATCTGACGGTTTGAGTTTGAAGAACAACAGACAGTTTCAACGAGCTCGAGCTCAGCGTTCCATGCCTGGCATGGAAAGTTAACTCTTTCACCTCTGGAGCAGTTCGAAGGTTGGGACTCACTGCATATGTCATAATATAGCAAGACTCCATTAGAAGAAACAACATCACTAAGGTGAGTAATTTGTTCTTCTTTACTCTGCCTCGCTGAACAGTCGCTCCGGAGATTTCTCCTGCTGCTTGGTTCAAAAAGCCAGTTGAAGTGTCGGTTTTCGGTCGGTTTCTACCGAATTGCTGTTTCCGCTTAGTCAGTTCAAGTCTCTGTCTGTGGTACCGTGAGTACTAGTTAGGTTTTTTGTTCTGTTTCTGTGTGGAACTTGTAAATTGTGGATCGGTTCAGCTGAACCAGTCAGTTTGAGGTAAAAAAAAAAACTTGTGCTTACTTTAGAGTGTGGTAACTGGTCTGTATCGGTACTAAAAAAACGGATTTAATTACGTTTTTTTCCAAGACCCGTGAAATGGTCAGGAACCGATAGGGGAGTCTTTGCCTGGCGGATTGTCGAAAAAAGGGTAAGTTTTTGGTTAGGATTGGCCATGTCTGAGAAACCCAAGAAAAAAAACGGCCCACTGGGTTTCAACACTGCAGTGTGTGTGTGGGGAAGTCTTTGCCAAGGCCAATCCCCACACCACCTGTGTTTATTGTCTGGGGTTTGACCACCTTGATTCAGACTGCCAAATTTGCAAGAATTTTCCCAAGTCTACCTTGGAAAAGAGATTAGGTAGACTGAGGGAAAGGGAGGCAGAGAAGTCTGCTGACCTAGATGGCCAGCCCGGTTCGGTTCCAACTGAACCAGGAGGAGTGCCCTCTGACTAGAGCGATACTTCTTCGGGCAAAAGGAGAGCCAATTCCGAGGAATCGGTTCCGCTAAAAAGAAAAAGAAAAGACCAATCGACCGGTTCAGACCCAGAATTTCATACTCCAACCGCCAATGAGATAACCAAGGCGATAAGGATTGTGCAGTCGCTTAGTTTGGTTGCGACTGAACCGGCACCATCTGGCAGGGGCTCAGTTCGGTCGGTTCCCCCCAGTTCTGGATTATACTTTGGAAGAATTTTATGAACCGGAGGAGGAGGGAGAGAATGAGGAAGACTATGGTGATGGTGAATGTCTGGATGTGCCTTTTGACCCGGACATCTCCCCAGACAGACTTTCAGGTGTTTCTCCTCCTAGGCTTTCTTAGTCCCCTTCACACTACATGTTTTACAAAAAAGTGGCTGATACCCTCCAGCTTCCTGTGGAGGAAGCAGTAGAGGACCAGAAAGAGCCTGATTATGTCGAGATGATGGACATCCCAGAGTCCAGGAGACTGTCTATTCCCCTACACAAATCCTTTGGGAAACTGACACAAAAACATTCTTAAGTCTCCTAATTCTATACCTCCTGTGGACAGACGAATGGACAAGAGGTACACCCTCGCAGGCTCAGACACGGAGTTCCTTTTTCAGCAATGCAGCCATGTTGGGGTTGTGCAGGCTGCTGCCTGTGATAAGGCAAACATTCCCTTGGATCACACCCCCCAGACAAGGACTCCAGGAAGATTGATGCCATGGCAAAGAAACAATACGTGGCAGCATCTTTGGGACTCAGGCAGGCTAACTATATGGCCTATAAAGCCAGGTACCAGAAGTCCAGGTGGGACACTGTGCTGGCTCTGGCTAAACAGGCCCCCGACCAGCTTGCCAAGGAGCTGGAGCAGGTGGCTGCAGATGGGACTGGCTTACTTTGTCCAGGACTGGAAGTCTCTTACATCAGACAAGTGGGTCCTGGAAATAGTAAGCCAGGGACTGGTTCTCAGCTTCAAAAAAATTTCCCAAGATGAGAGACAGTTCTTTTCCACCTGCAAATCTCTGAGACCCTTGCCCTAGAGGCAGATATTTCTTCTCTCCTAGCTCTCAGAGCTATAGAGAGAGTTCCCACCCTACACAGGGGCAAAGGATTGTACTCCGGGTACTTCCTAACCCCCCAAAAGACAGGAGAATGGCGGCCCATCCTGGACCTAAGATATCTGAACAAACATCTTTTGAAGCCAAAGTTCAAAATGGTAACTCTGGGAATTATCCTTCCCTCTCTAAGGCTAGGGGACTGGCTAGCCTCCTTGGACCTCAAAGACGCCTACTTTCACATTCCCATCAGCTGCTCCCACAGAAAATACCTCAGGTTCGAGTTGCCCTCAGGCCACTATCAATTCAGAGCAATGCCCTTTGGCTTAACATCAACCCCAAGGGTTTTCACAAAGTGCCTGGCAGTAGTGGTTGCCTTCCTAAGAAGACAAAAAATCTCCATCTTTCCATACTTGGACAACTGGCTCATAGTAGGTCAGTCTCCAGCCCAAGTCAAGTCACATCTGCAAGTGACCCAGCAAGGGCTCACTTCCTTAAGGATTCCTTCTCAACCTACCAAAGTCAGTTCTCGAACCAGTACAGCTCCTCACCTTCTTAGGTGCAGAACTGGATACAGTAAAGGCAAAAGCCTTCCTTCCCCTGGAAAGGGCAAGGACCCTTATGGAACTGGCCTCTTCATTCACCTTTCAGGTGTCTCGACCAGAAAGACATTTTCTTCAGCTACTGGGCCACATGGCAGCTTCCACAGCAGTGGTCCAAGGGGCAAGATTCCAGATGAGGGACATTCAGTTCCACTTAAGAGCCTTTTGGTCCCAAAGAAAGGATTCCCTTACCAAACTAATCCCAGTGACTCGAACCGTGATCCCAAGCCTTGCAATGGTGGCAGGATCAGGACAATTTGAGACAAGGGGTTCCATTTGTCACTCAGTCTCATTCACTGATACTCACCACAGATAAGTCCCTGCTGGGCTGGGGAGCCCATTTTGGGGAGTCTTACCACCCAAGGACTGTGATCACCTCAGGAATCTCTGCGTCTCAACAGTCTCTTGGAACTCAGAGCAGTGTTTCTGGCACTGCAAATTTTTTCCAAATCTGTACAGAACAAGGTGGTTCAGGTCAGAACAGACACCACCACCACCAAAGGAGGCACTTGGTCTACGGCCTTGTGCACAGAAGCAATGAAATTGTGGTCCCTGGCCTATTCCCTGCAAACCACTCTGATAGCAGTTCACCTCCCAGGGAAGGACAATGTCCTAGCAGATGCACTGAGCAGAATATTCCAGGGCCATCACAAATGGGCCCTGGAATCTCTAGTTTTGAAAGTGATTTTCTCAAGATGGGGCACTCCAGAGATAGATCTTTTTGCAGCCCCAGATAATCACCAACTTCCTCTCTTTTGTCGCAAACCCCCAGTCTTGGTCTCAGTCCCCCTGGATGCTCTGATTCCAAACTGGAAACGGAAATTTCTGTATGCTTTTCTTCCCTTCCCTCTCCTGTTCAAGGTGCTACTCAAAATAAGGTCACAACCATGCAAGGTGATTCTGATTGCTCCGGACTGGGCCAGACAACCATGGTATCCCCTGTTGCTGTCCTTAACAGTTCACGTTCCCCTGTCTCTTCCCAGGAATTACAACCTGTTAACATCCTCTCGGGAGGATTTGGTACCCGAATCTTCAGTCTCTCAATCTCAAGGCTTGGCTCTTGAAGAGCTAGAGTTTGCAGATCTGCATCTTTCCCAAGAGGGTTCTGGATATCCTTAAGGCTTCTCGAAAACCTTCCACCAGGAAGACTTACAACTCCAAATGGAAAAGATTCAGCATTTGGTGTTCTAAGAAGAATATTTCTCCAGACTCTGCTGAATTGCCTACGGTTCTGGATTATATGGTCCATCTTAATGGCCTAGGCCTCAGACCAGCTACCCTTAAAGTACACTTGGCAGCTGTTTCTGCTTTCCTGTCAGTAGGCAAGTCTTCCTCTTTGTTATCCCATCCTGTATTTTCTAAGTTTTTCAAGGGATTGCTTCACACCAATCCCCCCTTTAGGGATCCTGCTCCTGCTTGGAACTTTAATGTTTGCATTGCTCGGCTTATGCAACCCCCTTTTGAGTCTTTGTCCTCAGCAGAGCTTAAGTACTTGACTTGGAAAACTGTGTTTTTAGTAGCCATTACTTCTGCCAGACGTATCCGTGAATTGCAAGCCCTGTCAGTGGAATCTGATTTCATCTCTTTTCACAGAGATAAAGTGGTCCTTAGAACTAACAGAAAGTTCTTACCTAAAGTGGTTTCAGTTTTCCACCCTCAGCCAGTCTGTTTCTCTCCCTGTTTTCTTCACTGACCATTCCTCCTCGGGGGAGAGGAGGCTGCACAGCTTGGATGTTAAAAGAGCCCTTAGCTGCTACATAGAGCGTACTAAGGGTCACAGGTTTGAATCCCTCCAGTTGTTAGTTGTTCCTTACTTATGGAGAAGTTGGTAAAGGCCAACCTGCCACTAAGAGATATATTGCCAGGTGGATTGTTCCTTGTATTCAATTCTGCTATGAAAAACTGGGTAGAATTCCACCCTCAGGCTTGAGGGCTCATTCCACTAGAGGTACAGCTGCTTCCCTGGCTGCTGCCAGGGATATTCCTCTCTTAGAAATTTGTCAAGCAGCCACCTGGAAAATAGTCCATACTTTCACCAAGCGTTACTCTCTGGATATCCAGGCTAGGAGCGATGCTCGGTTTGGCACAGCAGTACTTCAGAGCCTGTCCCCAAAGTAGGTTCTGTCCCTCCTCCATGGAGGTACTGCTTGGTAGTCTGCATATGTCAGAATACAGCAAGACTTCATGTTGTTTGAAGAAAAAATTACTCACCTTAGTAATGTTGTTTCTTCTAATGGAGTCTTGCTGTATTCTGACCTCCCCTCCCCTCTCAGAACCTAGATTTTGGGATGTGGGTGGGCAGGAGCAGTGTTGGCACCCTAGGAGTGTCCTTTTTACACCCTTTTTTTTTTGTTTGGGTGAGAGGTTGTGTTTTGGATTTGTTTTTGCTTTTTGGTTTCCTGACTTGAGTCTTTCTTTGAAACCAAACTTTTTATATATTTGGCAGTTGGCTAGTAAGAATTTTACAGTTTCCACACAGAACACCTAGTGAGTCTTTGCTCATAAAGATCTGACAGTTGCAGTTTAAACAACAGCAGACAGGGGCTTCAACTGAGCTTGTGATGAACATTCTATGCTAGTCATAGAAAGTTTAACTCTTTGTTCTCCGGGGTAGTTGAAAGGCAGGACCTAACTGCATATGTAAGAATACAGCAAGACTCCATTAGAAGAAGCAACATTACTAAGGTGAGTAATTTTTTCTTCCAGGCATAATGCTGCGGCTCCAGTGCCTAAGGCCCAGCAAAACTAAAAACCCTGACAATTTGCCCAGGACATGGAACTATTTCCAGTGGGAAGAAGACTGGCACACTACTTCCAGGAATGGATTAACATTACCACAAACAAGTGGACTTGGAAATAGTGGACCTGGGGTTGTGTCTGCAGTTCACTTTCCAAACCTGCAGAAAGGCAGAATTTTTCCAGCTGACTTTCCCATAGAAAAAAGTCTTCTGGAACTGGAAGTGAAAAAAGCGGTTAATACCAAAAGCTATTGAAAAGTCCCTGGCCCCCCCCCCCCCCCAGTGGGGCAGGGGCCAATTCTCAAGATACTTCCTGACCCACAAGACAAATGGGGAGTGTTGACCCATTTTAGACCTCAAGTTGCTGAACAAACACTTGAAAAAAGAAAGATTCAAGTTCAAACAACACAAAGTCTTGCTGTATTCTGACAATATGCAGCATGACTTAACCGGTTCAGCTCCCTGGAGAACAAAGAGTTAAACATTATGCAGATATACAGAATGTTGAGCTTGAGCTCAGTTTTCAAACCACTGTCCTCGGTACATTCTGTGTAACTGACCAGATTCTTTACTCCACTCGCCTATGAAGACGCCTCGGGAGACTGCTCCTCAGCTTCTTCAGTTGAAAATTCAAATCTCGATGGTCGTTTAAACCACTGTTTGTTTATTTTGTTTTTCAAGCCTGTCCTGCTGTTACAGGTTAGACTAGCCTAGTTTTAACTTTATTTTGGTAAGTTTTCAGTGTCTGAGCGGTTCTCCACGACTGAGAGGGAACCGAAGATTTTTCTTTCTTTTTTTGTGGTAAACTGTCTATTAAATACATACTTTTTTGTGTTCTTGGGATCTGGTTCGAAGTTTCAGACTAAAAACTGAGAATTTTTAAATGTTTTAACGCAGGCGCTGAACCGCTTGCTGCCTGAAGTTTGTGTCTCTTTTTTTCTTTTACCCGGCCTAACTAAAGCCGTAAAGGGTAAATACGTCAGTTTATTTGTGGCCTGACTAAGCCATTTTCAGATAAAATAATTTGAATTGGATTCACTAAACCAGCCTAACTAAAGCCTCTGGGTTAAGGTCTAAATTGGAAGGTTATGTCACTGAAACCCAAAAGAAAAACCAGTCCCACTGGGTTTTAACGCTGCACTGAGTGCAGGGAGCAATTTGCTAAGGCTGATCTGCACTTGGTGTGTCTGTATTGCCTGGGTTTTGAACATTTGGTATCGGACTGCGAAATTTGTAAAAGCTTCCCTCCATCTACCCTTGATAGACGTTTGGGTAAACTGAGGGATAGAATGGAAAAATCCTCTGATGAGGTCCAGTCCGGTTCAAAAGATTCCTCTGAGCCGGTAACCGAACCCTCGGATCAAGGTGAATCCTCGTCTGGTAAAAGACAAGCCAAATCTGTCCCTGAATCGGGTCCCGCTAAGAAGACGAGAAAAAGCAGTCTGTAACCTCGGAAGCAAGCGGTTGTGGTTCGAACCGCCAAAGAAATCGCGAAAGCGAGACATATCGTTCAGTCTCTTCAACCCAGTTGGGGTGAACCGACTCAATGGTTGCGCACATTCTGGCTCGGGCGCCTGTCGATTCGTTCCCTCAGGCCCTCTGGATCCGGAGGAATATTATGAATTGGAATATGAGGAGTATGATGAAGGAGAACCTGTTGAGCCTGAGGTTTCTGCTGAACGTCCCCTCATCCCTCAAGAGAATCTCTCTCTCTCTCTCATTTCTCCTTTGTGAGACAGGTAGCAGAAACTTTGCAGCTGTCTGTCCAGGAGACTAGACAGGACGAGGAAGAAGAGGATGATTACAGGAAAATGATGGATCTCCCTGTCTCTAAGGGACTCTTTGTTCCTGTCCACAAGTCCCCTCGAGAAACAGACCTTTCAAACAACATGAAGTCTTGCTATATTATGACATATGCAGAGTGTCCCAACCTTCGAACTGCTCCTGAGGTGAAAGAGTTAACTTTCCATGCCAGGCATGGAACGCTGAGCTCGAGCTCGGTTGAAACTCTGTCTGTTGTTCTTCAAACTCAAACCATCAGATTCTTTACTCCGCCTCACTGAACAGTCGCTCCGGAGATTTCTCCTTCTGCTCGGTTCATTTTGTCGGTTAAAGTATTGTTTTTCTTGGTTTTCGACCGAATTTAAACCTCAACCAGTAGGTTCAGACTCTGTCTGTGGTATTTGTGAGTACTAGATATGTTTTACATTAATTTCTGTTCTGTGTGGAACTTGTAAACAGTTTATCGGTTCAGTTTGAATCGATCAGGTTGTTTAAAATATCTTAATCTGTCATTTAGAGTGTGGTTACCGGTTCTTATCGGTTCTAAAAAAAAAAAAAAACGGATTTTATTACAGTTTTTTCCACGACCCGTGACATGGTTGGGAACCGATAAGAGGGTCTTACCTGGTGGATTGCCATAAACGGGTAAGTTTGGTTAGGACTGGCACTATGTCTAAGAAACCCAAAAGAAAAACCGGGCCCACTGGGTTTCCAACACTGCAGTGTGTGGGGAAGTCTTTACCAAGGCTGACCCCCACACCACCTGTGTTTATTGTCTGGGGTTTGACCACCTCAATGCAGACTGCCAGATTTGTAAAAATGTTTCTGCAGCTACCCTGGAAAAGAGAGTTGGTAGGCTCAGGGAAAGGGAGGCCAAAAAGTCCGCTGAACCGGATGGCCAGCCCAGTTCGGTTCCAACCAAACCAGGGGGAGTGCCCTCTGACCAGGGCAAGACTTCCTCGGGCAAAAGGAGGTTCGAATCTGATGAGTCGGTTCCAGCAAAAAGGACTAGGAAATCAGCTGGTGTGAACCAAAACTTTCCTCTCCAACCGCTGAAGAAATAGCCAAAGCGATAAAAATTGTCCAGTCGCTTTCCCCGGTTCCACCAGTTCAAGAGTATGATTTAGAGGAATATTATGAACCGGAGGAGGGGGAAGAGGAGTATGAGGAGAGTGAATATGGATTTGAAAGTCTGGATGTGCTCATTGACCCGGACATCTCCCCAGACAGACCTTCAGGAGTGTCTCCTCCTAGGCTTTCTGAGTCCCCTTCTCATTTTATGTTTTATAAAAAAAAAAAGTGGCTGAAACCCTCCAGCTCCCTATAGAGGAAGCTGTGGATGATCAAGAGGAGCCAGACTATGTGGAAATGATGGATATCCCAGAGTCTAGGAGACTGTCTATTCCCTTGCATAAATCTTTTGGGAAACGGACTGTTAAAATTCTAAAAACTCCTCACACTATACCTCCTGTGGATAAGAGAATGGACAAGAGGTACACATTGTCAGGCTCTGATATGGAGTTCCTTACACAACAATGCAGCCATTTTTGGGGTAGTGCAGGCTGCAGCCTGTGACAAGGCAAATATTCCCTTGGCTTCACACCCCCCGAACAAGGACTCCAGGAGGATTGATGCCATGGCAAAGAAACAGTACATGGCAGCATCCTTGGGACTCAGGCGAATTATATGGCTTATGTTGCTAGATATTAGAAATCCAGATGGGTTACTGTTATGGCTCTAGCAAAACAGGTCCCTGGCCAGCTTGCCAGGGAGCTAGAGCAGGTGGCTGCTGATGGTATTGAGGCATCCAAGGTGCAATTCCATGCTGCAGTGGACTCAAATGATGTGTCATCAAGAATCATGGCTACATCTGTGGCACTTCACAGAATGGCTTGGCTCAGATGTACTAGCCTGTCACAGGATACCCAGACTAAGGCCATGGATTTTCCTGTTGTGAGTAATTCTCTGTTAGGGAGCAGACAGAGAATTACATGAAAAAATGGATGAGTATAGGACCACCTATAGGAGTGCACAGGCCAAGAAAGGCAGGCCACTCCTCAAAGGCAGCTTCCCAGGGGCAGGGCAGGCCTTTTCATAGGCCTTTTACCAAGCCAGGCCTCCTCTTCCGCTTATGCCCAGGGGTTCTTTAGAGGAGGCAGGCGGACAGCAGAGCCTGCTTCACCCTCAGCCCAAAGCCCCTGCCAAGCAGGCACCCTGAAGGGTTGCCAGGGCCGATTCTCGGCTACCTGTAGGGGGCAGGCTGGCTTACTTTGTCCAGGACTGGGAGTCTCTGACATCAGACAAGTGGGTCCTAGAAGTAGTAAACCAGGGACTGGTTCTCAGCTAAAAAGTTTCAAAGATGACAACCAGATCTTTCCACCTGCAAATCCACCAGAGGCACTTGCCCTAGAGGCAGAGGTCTTTTCCCTCCTGGCTCTCAGAGCTGTGGAAAGGGTTCCACCCCTACACCAGGGCAAAGGGTTGTACTCCAGGTACTTCCTTACCCCAAAAAAGACAGGAGAATGGAGGCCCATCCTATATCTCAGATATTTAAACAAGCACCTTTTAAAACCAAAATTCAAAATGGTGACTCTGGGAATTATTCTGCCCTCTCTAAGGCCAGGAGACTGGCTAGCGTCCCTGGACCTCAAGGATGCCTACTTCCATATTCTCATCAGAAGCTCCCATCGAAAGTACCTCAGGTTCGAGCTGTCCACAGGCCATTACCAGTTCAGAGCAGTGCCCTTTGGCCTCACCTCTGCTCCAAGGTATTCACAAATGCCTGGCAGTAGCAGTTGCTTCCATAAGAGGCAAAAATTGCCATCTTCCCTTACCTGGACGACTGGCTCATAGTAGGCCAGTCCCCAGACAAATCAGGTTACATCTACAGATAACTCAGCAACTGCTCACCTCTCTAGGTTTCCTTCTGAATCTTTCAAAGTCAGTTCAGAGCCTGTCCAGCTCCACCTCATAGGCGAAGAGCTGAACACAGAGAAAGCCAGAGCCTTCCTTCCTTTGGACAGAGCAAGGACCCTGGTCTCTCTGGCCTCCTCATTCACCCTGCAGGTCTCTCGACCAGCAAGGCATTTTCTACAGCTCCTGGGGCACATGGCTGCTTCTACAGCAGTGGTGCAGGGAGCAAGATTTCAGATGAGGGACATCCAGTTCCATTTGAGAGCCTTTTGGTCTCAAAGGAAAGATCCTCTAACCAAATTGATCCCAGTGACTCGAACCCTGATCCAGGCCCTACAGTGGTGGCAGGATCAGAGCAGTCTGAGACAAGGGGTTCCTTTTGTCACTCAGTCTCACTCCTTCATCCTTACTACAGATGCTTCCCTCTTGGGGTGGGGAGCTCACGTGGGCGACCTCACTACACAGGGATTGTGGTCCCCTCAGGAATCTCTGCTCCACATCAATCTGTTGGAACTCAGAGCAGTTTTTCTAGCACTTCAAGTTTTTTCCAAATCTGTTCAGAACAAAGTTGTACAGGTCAGAACAGACAACACCACCACAATGTGGTACATCAACAAGCAAGGGGGCACTCGGTCTACGGCCTTGTGCACTGAAGCAATGAAGTTGTGGTCTCTGGCTTACTCCCTGAACACCTCCCTTATGGGAGTTCACCTCCCAGGCAAGGGCAATGTCCTGGCAGATGCTCTCAGCAGGATTTCCCAGGGCCATCACGAATGGTCACTGGACCCCTTGGTCTTGGAGGTGATATTTGCCAGATGGGGTGCCCCGCAGATAGAGAATTTTGCAGCCCCAGACAATCACCAACTCCCCCTTTTTTGCTGCAGGCCCCCAGTGTTGGCCTCAGTCCCTCTGGATGCCTTCGTTCTCAATTGGGAAGGGAAGTTTCTCTATGCTTTTCCCCCCTTCCCTCTCCTGTTCAAAGTGCTAGTCAAAATCAGATCTCAACCCTGCAAGATGATCCTGATTGCTCCAGATTGGGCCAGACAACCCTGGTATCCACTCCTACTGTCCTTAGCAGTCCATCTTCCCCTGTGTCTTCCAGGAATCACAACCTGTTAACCTGTGCTCAGGGAAGGGTTTGGTACCCGAACCTCAGATCTCTCAATCTCAAGGCCTAGCTCTTGAAGAGTTAGAGTTGGCTGATCTACACCTCTCCCAAGGTGTAATGGATATCCTGAAGGCTTCTAGAAAACCTTCCACCAGGGCTACTTATAATTCCAAATGGAAGAGGTTTTCCATAGGGTGCTCTGGGAAGCATATTTCCCCAGAATCTGCTGATTTACCCACAGTCCTGGATTATATGGTCCACTTAAATTCCTTTGGGCTGAGACCAGCTACCCTAAAAGTGCATCTGGCAGTTGTGTCTGCTTTTATTTCAGCAGGTAAACCCTCTTCTCTTTCAGCTCATCCTGTATTCTCCAAGTTTTTCAAGGTAGATTGCTTCACACCAACCCTCCATTCAGGGACCCTGCCCCTGCCTGGGATCTTAATGTTTGCATTGCTCAGCTTATGCAACCCTCCTTTGAGCATTTGTCTTCAACAGAGCTTAAGTACTTGACTTGGAAGACTGTGTTTCTGGTAGCCATCACTTCTGCCAGGCGCATAAGTGAATTACAAGCTTTGTCAGTGGAGCCTGATCTTATCTCCTTTCATAGAGATAAGGTGGTCCTCAGGACTAACAGGAAGTTCTTGCCTAAGGTGGTTTCAGATTTCCACCTAAATCAATCTATATCTCTTCCAGTGTACTTCACTGACCATGCCTCCTCTGGCGAGAGGAGGCTGCACAGCTTGGATGTGAAGAGCCCTTAGTTACTACATAGAGCGTACCAAGGGTCACAGGTTTGACTCCCTCCAACTGTTCCTCACTTATGGTGAGGCTGGTAAAGGGAAACCTGCCACTAAAAGATCCATTGCCAGGTGGATTGTCTCTTGTATCCAATTTTGTTATGAAAAACTGGGTAAGATTCCTCCCTCAGGCCTGAGGGCTCACTCTACCAGAAGTATAGCTGCTACCCTGGCTGCTGCCAGGGACATCCCTATTCTAGAGATATGTCAAGCAGCTACCTGGAAAACAGTTCACACTTTTTCCAAGCATTACTCCCTGGACACCCAGGCTAGGAGTGATGCTCGGTTTGGCACAGCTGTGCTTCAGAGCCTATTATCTAAGTAGGTTCTGTCCCTCCTCCATGGAGGTACTGCTTTGTAATCTGCACATGTCATAATATAGCAAGACTTCATGTTGTTTGAAGAAAAAATTACTCACCTTAGTAATGTTGTTTCTTCTGATGGAGTCTTGCTATATTATAACCTCCCTGCCCTCTCAGAACCTCTGTTTTTGGGATGTGGGTGGGCAGTGCAGTGTTGGCACTTAGTAGGTGCCCACCTTGTTTTTTTCACCCTCCTTTCTTGGGGTGACTTGGTGTGTATTTTTCATTTTTTGGGTCTCCTGACTTGAGTCTTTGTTTTGGGACCAAAAAAATGTATTCTTATGTTTAGTAGCCAGTTGGCTAGTGTAGGTTTACAACTTCCACACAGGACCTCGGTGAGTTTAGCTCGTAAAGGTCTGACGGTTTGAGTTTGAAGAACAGACAGACAGAATTTCAACCGAGCTCGAGCTCAGCGTTCCATGCCTGGCATGGAAAGTTAACTCTTTCACCTCCGGAGCAGTTCGAAGGTTGGAACTCACTGCATATGTCATAATATAGCAAGAGTCCATTAGAAGAAACAACATTACTAAGGTGAGTAATTTTTTCTTGGTTGGCATCCCTAGATCTAAAGGATGCTTACTTTCACATCCCCATCAGGCAGTCAAACAGAAAGTACCTCAGATTCGGACTGCCTTCAGGCCATTATCAGTTCAGGGCCATGCCTCTCGGACTGACATCTGCTCCAGCGGACTTCACAAAGTGTTTAGCAGTGGTTGTGGCACACCTAAGACGGCAGGGAGTCTCAGTTTATCCAGACTTGGATAACTGGTTGGTAGTGGGTCATTCCCCACAACAGGTACAGGAAGCCCTAGCCGTCACTCAGGATACTCTCCAAGCCTTGGGCTTTCTGGGGAATCAAAAGAAGTCAGTCCTAAAACCTGCCCATATTGTGGACTTCATAGGGGCAGCGCTGAACGCAATTCAAGCAAGAGTCTTTCTGCCTCCAGGAAGGGCGGAGGCCATCATTCAGTTGGCAGAGTCCTTTCACCTGCATGTTCCTCGCCCAGCGAGGTGTTTGCTTGAGCTTGTGGGCCACATGGCTGCTACCACAGCTGTGCTTCCAGGTGCTAGATTTCAGATGAGGGACATACAGTTCCACTTGAGGTCCTTTTGGACCCAGAAGGATTCCCTGTCCAAACTGATTCCAGTGTCGACCACCTTACTACAAGCTCTCCAGTGGTGGCAGGACAAGGACAACCTCTGGGCAGGAGTTCCCTTCCTTCAACAAGCTCCTTCAGTAGTGCTGACCACAGATGCTTCACTACTGGGTTGGGGAGCATATGGCTTATGGGACTTGGCTCCAGCAGGAGTCCCTGCCACACATAAACCTGCTGGAACTCAGCAGTGCTCCTGGCACTTGAGTCATTTGCCAGAATGCTACAGTGGAAGGTGGTGCAAGTCAGAACAGACAATACCACTACCATGTATTACGTCAACAAAGAGGGACAAGGTCCTCAGTGCTGTGCAGAGAGGCCATGAAGCTTTGGAGTCTGGCCCATTCCTTAAACATTTCCCTGTCAGCAATTCACCTGCCAGGGAAGGACAGTGTCTTAGCAAATGCTCTCAGCAGGATCAACCAGGGCCATCACGAATGGTCTTTGAACTGACAAATTCTGATGATAGTCTTCAGGAGGTGGGGCACTCCCGATATAGATCTCTTTGCAGCCCTGGACAACCATCAGTTACCTCAGTTCTGCTGCAGACCCCCGGCACTGTTCTCGTGCCCCTGGATTGGTCGGACAGATTCCTGTATGCCTTCCCTCCATATCCTCTGAAACCCAGAGTCCTGGTCAAACTCAGGGCACAGTCAGCCTCAGTGATTCTGATAGCCCCAGATTGGGCCAGGCAGCCATGGTACTCTATGCTGTTGTCCATGTCAGTGGCTAGTCCAGTTTGTCTCCCCAGGAGACACAACCTACTGACATCGTCCCAAGGGAGGATCCTATACCCCAACCTTGAGTCCCTCTGGCTCAAGGCTTGGCTGTTGAAGACTTAGAGTATGCAGGCTTGCATCTCTCAGAAGGAG
This sequence comes from Neoceratodus forsteri, assembly GCA_016271365.2. Classification (NCBI taxonomy): domain Eukaryota; kingdom Metazoa; phylum Chordata; order Ceratodontiformes; family Ceratodontidae; genus Neoceratodus; species Neoceratodus forsteri. The sequence goes on along the minus strand of JADMNL010000022.1, from coordinate 471,650,986 downwards.
TCCTCAACATCCTTAGGGCTCCCAGGAAATCTTCCACCAGAAAAACTTACTCTTCCAAATAGAAGAGATTTTCCATCTGGTGGTCCCAGAAGACCATGGTCCCACAGGAGGCTGACCTGGCAGTCCTGTTGGATTATTTGGTTCACCTTCAATCCCTGGGTCTGCAGACTTCCCCCCTCAATGTGCACCTGGCAGCTATTTATGCCTGTCGGCTGGGAAGGGCCCTTCCCTAGCTGCTCATTCTGTCTTTTAGAAATTTTTCAAGGGGTTACTCCATCTTCACCCTCCTCACAGGGAGCCTACCCCTTCTTGGGACCTTAATGTCTGCATAGCTTAGCTTATGCAGCCCCCTTTTGAGCCTATGTCATCAATGGAGCTCAGATTCCTGACGTGGAAGACTGTGTTTTTGGTGGCCATCACCTCAGCCAGGAGGATTAGTGAGATTCAGGCCTTGTCAATAGAACCTAACTACATTACCCCTCACAGGGACAAGATAGTTCTACGGACTAACAGAAAGATCTTACTTCGAGAGGGTTCCTGCAGTAGGTCTTCACATATAGGACTTCGCCCCTTGGCGTTCGGTCTGCACGGCAAACTTAAAAATAACAATCATCAGCGGGGACCGCCCCCGACGGCAGGCGTCGTGATGTCACCCTGACTATAAAAGGGGCGGTCCCGTGCCCACTCTCCAGTTCTTTCTCTGCGTCGCCTCAGTAACGTTCAACTCGTGTTTGAACAGCAATCCAATGTCCGCGTTGTATTTTGTCGAAGTTTTCTTCACCTCTTATTAATATTTCTCTCAAAGTTTTTCTTCAAATTGATGTCTTCTAGACAGAAGAAAAAGTGCTCTAAGTGTGGGGCTCAAATCCCGCACGGGGACGACCATTCCCGCTGCCTCCTTTGACTGGGTTCTAAACATGACGTCCAGGTGCGTTTCATCTGCCAGACCTTCAACCAGGTGACCAGAACCAGACACAAACGGTCCCTCGAGGTCTATCTTCTGACCCGACGCTTGGCGTCTATGGAAAAGGAACTTCAAAAACTGAGGGAAAGGTCGTCATCACCGGCCCCGAATAAGAAGAAAAGTAAACTAAAGGGAAGGGCCAGGACCGGAGTCCCTTGCCACACGAGAGACCTGCAACTGTGAGTATTTCTTTGGGCGCCCCGTCCGCCTCCTTGGGCCTGGGCCCTTCTTCCCCTACTGCAGAGGTGAGCGGGAAGCTGGGTGTAGCCTTGGAGGTTGTAATTTCCTCACCTTGTGCTGCCGGTAAGACCCCCTTCGCCTCCAGCGAAGGGCGCACGGCCTCCGCCGATCAGTCTAGTAGCGGCCTTCCAGCTGTTTCTAGCTCGGCCGGATCTGTTGTATCTGACGCTGGCTCCTCCAACGTCCATCTGGATCCATCCACTCTCCCATCAGGCTCCAATTTGGCCCCCGACGCTGGACAGAGTGAGGGACAAGCCGACCCGTTGTCCCCTAGGGTTCTTCACCCCAGGGACTCGCCACCTGATCCATTACTATTTGCATTAGCCGGATTGCACTTGGGACCTGCCATTGGGGACCCCTCGAGCTTACCCCCCCCCCTCGCCAGGCATTCCACCATCTCTGGACAGGTGTCCGTTGCCCCCTGGGGATCCTGCCATGGAGCCTCCACCCACTGGCACTTCGGGCGCGCTCCTGTATCCAACGCCATCTGCTGGCCCTATGGCATTGCCCCGCCCCCCCGCGGGCCCTTCAGCTTGGTTTCCAGACTCTGAACCCTCCCTCCTGCCCCCGGGCTGTCCTCCTTTGGTCACTCAGTACCCGACACCGGGCCATGTGCCTCCATCGCCGAGCCTCCCGACGCTGGGTTACCCAACGCCATGTTATCCGTTGTCGGGGTTTCCTACACCAGGTCACCCCATGCCAGGTTATCCTGGGTACTCTTACTATTACCTTTCCTGGCAGTATCCTCAGTATCCGGGGTATCTGAGCTCCCAGCCCCCTCCTCCTCCACCTCTGGTACCCGGACCGCGAGTACGTTCTCCTTTGGTGGAAGGATACCATAACGCAGCTTCTGTCAGAGTTAAGACAGTCAGTGGGAGAGGCACCCAGCCCCAGGGTCACCTCTCCACCGCCTCCTCGGACCAGAGCTTCAGGCTCTTTAACTGTTGGCACCACGGAACCAGACACTTCTGTTCCTAGTGGTTCTGAACACTCTGACACAGAGTCCAACACGGATCTGTCTGACCCTAGGTCTCCCGTAGAGGTTCCCCGGAAAGACTCTCCCAAGTCTCCACCAGAGTACCCCTCTTTTGGAGATTGCTGCGCTCCAGTCAGGTGGCTGGTAGATGGCCGACCAAAGAGGTAGACCCGAGAAAGAAAATGCCATGTGGAGCACCTGAATCTGGCCACTCTGATGCTGTCCCCATTCCTCCATGGTGGGACCCCATGAGGACCTTTGTGACCAATTTGGCAACCGCCTCCATACCAGCAGTTTCACATAGCAGGCCACACCTATTTTCCCCCAGAAGGGATCCCTCACGCTAATTACCACCCTAAGGCTGACTCTATGGTCATCACGGCCGCTCACGACTGTTCAGCTCAGCCCAGATCAAACACTTGAACACTTCGCCTCCTGAAAAGGACTCGTGCCAGCTTGATCAGTTTGGGCGTAAAATCCACTCTTCTACCTCTTGTGTGATACGTTCCCTCAATTACATCTCACATGTGGTCCCCTTTCAAAAAGCTTTTCTTCAAACAACATGAAGTCTTGCTGTATTCTGACTACGTGCAGTGATCTCCAACCCGAACTGCCCCAGAGAGGAAAGAGTTAACTTTCCATGCAAGGCATGAAACGCTGAGCTCGAGCTCGGTTGAGCCTCTGTCTGTTGTTGTTTGAACCCAAACCACCAGATTCTTTACTCCGCCTCACTGAACAGTCGCTCCCGAGATTTCTCCTTCGCTCGGTTCAATTTAGTCGGTTAAAGTGTCGTTTTTTTCTCTCGGTTTAACGAATTTCTACAATCTAACCTGTTGGTTCAGTCTCTGTCTGTGGTACCGTGAGTACTAGATAGGTTTATTATTAGTTTTCTGTGTGGAACTTGTAAACATCGGATTGGTTCGACAGATCGGTTTTGGAAAAAAAAGTTTTTTTTCTGCATTTAGAGTGTGGTAACCGGTCCGTATCGGTTCTAAAAAAAGGATTTCATTACGTTTTTTTCCAAGACCCATAACACAGTCAGGAACCGATGGGGTGTCTTGCCTGGCGGATTGCCGAAAAAAGGGTAAGTTCAGTTAGGACTGGCCATGTCTGAGAAACGCAAGAAAAAAACAGGGCCCACTGGGTTTCAACACTGTAATGTGTGTGGGGAAGCCTTTGCTAAGGCTGACCCCCACACTACCTGTGTTTATTGTCTAGGGTTTGACCACTTTGATTCAGACTGCCAGATTTGCAAAAGTTTTCCCTCAGCTACCCTGGAAAAGAGATTAGGTAGACTGAGGGAAAGGGAGGCCAAGAAGTCCGCTGACCCGGATGGCCAGCCCAGTTCGGTTCCAACCGAACCAGGAGGAGTGCCCTCTGACCAGGGCGAAACTTCTTCGGCCAAAAGGAGAACCGACTCTGAGGAGTCTGTTCCGGTTAAAAGAAAAAGAAGGGATAAGTCAGTCGGTTCGGATCCCCAAGTTCTTTCTCCGACCCCTGATGAAATAGCCAAAGCGATAAGGATTGTTCAGTCACTCACTTCGGTTCCCACCGAACCGGCACCATCGGTTAGGGGCTTGGTTCAGTTGGTTCACCTAGTTCCGGATTATAATTTAGAAGATTTTTATTAACCGGAGGAGGAGGAGGAGGGAGAGTATGAGGATAGTGATGGCAATTATGAAAGTCTGGATATGCCCATTAACTCGAACATCTCCCCAGATGGACCTTCAGGTGTTTGTCCTCCTAGGCTTTCTGAGTCCCCTTCCCACTTTATGTTTTACAAAAAAGTGGCTGAAACTCTCCAGCTTCCTATGGAGGAAGTAGTAGAGGATCAGGAGGAGCCTGATTACATTGAGATGATGGACATCCCAGAGTCCAGGAGATTGTCTATTCCCCTCCATAAGTCTTTTGGGAAGTAGGCATTTAAAATTTTAAAAACTCCTAATTCCATACCTCCTGTGGACAGAAGAATGGGCAAGAGGTATACTCTTTCAGGCTCAGATACGGAGTTCATTTCCCAACAATGCAGCCATGTTGGGGTAGTGCAGGCTGCTGCCTGTGATAAGGAAAATATACCCTTGGCTTCACACCCCTCAGATAAGGACTCCAGGAGGATTGATGCCATGGCAAAGAAGCAATACATGGCAGCATCTTTGGGACTCAGGCAGGCTAATTATATGGCTACACAGCTAGATACCAGAAGTCTAGATGGGACACTGTGATGGCTCTTGCTAAACAGGTCCCTGACCAGCTGGCCAAGGAGCTGGAGCGGGTGGCTACAGATGGTATTGAGGCATCCAAGGTGCAATTTCATGCTGCAGTGGACTCCAATGATGTTTCATGTAGAGTCACGGCTACATCTGTGGCCCTTTGTACGATGGCTTGGCTCAGATATACTAGCCTATCACAGGATACCCAGACTAAGGCCATGGATTTTCCTGTCATTGGTAATTCTCTGTTTGGGGAGCAAACAGAGAACTACATGAAGAAAATGGATGAGTACAGGACCACCTATAGGAGTGCTCAGGCCAAAGAAAGGCAAGCCACTCCCCAGAGGCAGCATTCCAGGGGCAGGCCTTTTCATAGGCCTTCCTACCAAGCCCAGGCCTCCTCTTCTGCCTTTGCTCAGAGGGGGTTCTTCAGAGGGAGAGGCAGACTGGGTATAAGCAGGCCTGCTACCACCCCTCATCCTAAAGCCCCTGCCAAGCAGGCACCCTAATGGGTTTGCCCAGGCTGATTCTCCACTACCTGTAGGGGGCAGGCTGGCTTACTTTGTCCAGGGCTAGAAGTCTGTAACTTCAGACAAATGGGTCTTGGAAGTAGTAAGCCAGGAACTGGTTCTCAGCTTCAAAAAATTTCCCAAGATGAGAACCAGATCCTTTCCACCTGCAAATCCTTCAGAGGCCGTTGCTCTAGCGTCAGAGGTCTCTTCCCTCTTGGCTCTCAGAGCCATAGAAAGGGTTCTATCCCTACACAGGGGAAAAGGATTGTACTCCAGTTACTTCCTAACCCCCAAAAAGACAGGAGAATGGCGGCCCATCCTGGATCTAAGATATTTAAACAAGCACCTTTTAAAGCCAAAATTCAAAATGGCGACTCTGGGAATAATTCTACCCTCTCTAAGGCCAGGGGACTGGCTAGTCTCCCTGGATCTCAAGGATGCCTATTTCCACATTCCCATCAGATGCTCCCACAGAAAGTACTTTAGGTTCGAGTTGCCCTCAGGCCACTATCAATTCAAAGCAATGCCCTTTAGCCTAACATCAGCTCCAAGGGTGTTCACAAAATGCCTGGCAGTAGTGGTTGCTTTCCTAAGGAGAAAAAAGATCTCCATCTTTCCATACCTGGACGACTGGCTCATAGTGGGTCAGTCTCCAGAACAAGTCAAGTCGCATCTTCAGATAACCCAGCAACTGCTCACTTCTTTAGGTTTCCTCCTAAATCTTTCAAAGTCAGTTATGGAGCCAGTACAGCTCCTCACCTTTATAGGAGTGGAACTGGACACAATAAGGGCAAGAGCCTTTCTTTCCCCTGGACTGGGCAAGGACCCTTGTGAACCTGGCCTCTTCATTCACCCTTCAGGTGTCTCGTCCAGCAAGGCACTTACTGCAGCTGCTGGGCCACATCGCTGCCTCTACAGCGGTGGTCCAGGGAGCAAGATTTCTGATGAGGGACATTCAGTTCCACTTAAGAGCGTTCTGGTCCCAGAGAAAGGATTCTCTGACCAAACTAATCCCAGTGACTCAAACCCTGATCCAGGCTTTGCAGTGGTGGCAGGATCAGGACAATCTAAGGCAAGGAGTTCCCTTTGTCACTCAATCTCATTCTCTAATCCTTACCGCAGATGCCTCCTTCTTGGGCTGGGGAGCCCACTTGGGGGATCTGACCACCCAAGGGTTGTGGTCACCTCAAGAATCTCTGCTTCACATCAGTCTCTTGGAACTCAGGGCAGTGTTTCTGGCACTGCAAGTTTTCCAATTCTGTTCAGAACAAAGTGGTTCAGATCAGAACAGACAATACCACCACAATGTGGTACATCAACAAGCAAGGGGGCACTCGGTCTACGGCCTTGTGCACAGAAGCAATGAAGTTGTGGTCTCTGGCCTATTCCCTGAACACCTCTCTAATAGCAGTGCACCTCCCAGGGAAGGACAATGTCCTGGCAGATGCTCTCAGCAGGATATCTCAGGGCCATCACGAATGGTCCCTAGATCCCCTAATTTTGAAGGTGATCTTCTCCAGATGGGGCACTCCACAGATGGATCTTTTTGCAGCCCCAATCACCAACTTCTTCTTTTTTGCTGCAGACCCCCAGTGTTGGGCTCAGTCTCCCTGGATGCTCTAGTTCTCAATTGGGAAGGAAAGTTTCTGTATGCTTCCCCCCCATCCCTCTCCTGTTCAAGGTACTAGTCAAAATCAGGTCTCAACCCTGCAAAGTGATTCTGATTGCTCCAGACTGGGCCAGACAGCCCTGGTACCCTCTCTTGCTGTCCTTAGCAGTCCTCCTTCACCTGTTTCTTCCCAGGAATTACAACCTGTTAACATGCTCTCAGGGGAGAGTTTGGTATCCGAATCTCAAATCTATCTCAAGGCCTGGCTCTTGAAGAGTTAGAATTTGCTGATTTACACCTCAAGGTGTTCCGGACATTCTAAAGGCTTCTCGAAAGCCTTCCACCAGAAAGACTTACAACTCCAAATGGAAAAGGTTCACTATTTGTTGCTCTGGTAAGCATATTTCTCCAGAGTCTGCTGGGTTGCCTATAGTCCTGGACTATATGGTTCATCTCAATGGCCTGGGACTCAGACCAGCTACACTTAAAGTGCATCTGGTATCTGTTTCTGCCTTCTTGTCAGTAGGCAAGCCCTCTTCCCTTTCAGCTCATCCTGTGTTCTGTAAATTCTTCAAGGGATTGCTGTACACCAATCCTCCCTTCAGGGACCCTGCTCCTGCTTGGGACCGTAATGTTTGCATTGCTCAGCTTATGCAACCCCCTTTTGAGCCTTTGTCCTCAGCAGAGCTTAAGTACTTAACTTGGAAAACTGTGTTCCTGGTAGTCATTACTTCTGCCAGATGCATCAGTGAGTTACAGGCCCTGTCAGTGGAGCCTGATTTTATCTCTTTCCATAGAGATAAGGTGGTCCTCAGGACCAATAGGAAGTTTTTGCCTAAGGTGGTTTCAGATTTCCACCTTAATCAGTCTATGTCTCTTCCTGTTTTCTTCACTGACCATTCCTCCTCTGGGGAGAGGAGGCTGCACAGCCTGGATGTGAAAAGGGCCCTTAGCTACTACATAGAACGCAGCAAGGGTCACAGGTTTGATTCCCTCCAATTGTTCCTCACCTATGGTGAGGTTGGTAAGGGAAAACCTGCCACTAAAAGATCTGTTGCTAGGTGGATCGTCTCTTGTATGCAATTCTGCTATGAAAAATTGGGTAGAATTCCACCCTCAGGCCTGAGGGCTCACTCTACTAGAGGTACAGCTGCTTCCTTGGCTGCTGCCAGGGATATTCCTATCTTAGCGATTTGTCAAGCAGCCACCTGGAAAACGGTCCATACTTTTACCAAGCATTACTCTCTGGATATCCAGGCTAGGAGTGATGCTCGGTTTGGCACAGCAGTGCTTCAGAGCCTGTTCCTGAAGTAGGTTCTGTCCCTCCTCCATGGAGGTACTGCGTGGTAGTTCAGTATAGTCAGAATACAGCAAGACTTCATGTTGTTTGAAGAAAAATTACTCACCTTAGTAATGTTGTTTCTTCTAATGGAGTCTTGCTGTATTTGACTCCCCTGCCTCCCCTCAGAACCTGGGTTTTGGGATGTGGGTGGGCAGGAGGGTGTTGGCACCCTAGAGGTGCCTCCTTTTTCTCACCCTCTTTAATTTTTGGGTGTGTGTTGTGTTTTGTTTTTTGGGTTTCCTGACTTGAGTCTTTGCTTTGGAACCAAAAAAAAACCTTTTTATTAAATTTAGTTGCCAGTTGGCTAGTGTGAGTTTACAGTTTCCACACAGGACGCCCAGTAAGTATAGCTCATAAAGATCTGGTGGTTTGGGTTCAAACAGCAACAGACAGAGGCTCAACCGAGCTTGAGTTCAGCGTTCCATGCCTTACATGGAAAGTTAACTCTTTCCTCTCCGGGGCAGTTCAAAGGTTGGAGATCACTGCACATAGTCAGAATACAGCAAGACTCCATTAGAAGAAACAACATTAATAAGATAAGTAATTTTTCTTTTTGACCTTGGAAGAGACCTGCAAGAGGTTCAGGAAGAAACCCTGAGGAAGAGGTTATTGGACAAAGTTAGGATGGGGAAATCATTGTGTTGTCTCACACTATGGGCAACTTACGACTCGGTGGATTCTGTGGCCAGAGCGGCAGCCTCAGGGATCTGTCTCTGCTGCCTCTCCTGGCTTCATGTAGCAGGCCTGGTGCAGGATGTACGATCCTCTCTTCTAGACGCCCGTTTTAGGGGTTCCGTCCTGTTTGGCGGCGACGTTAAATATATCATTACTGGGCTGCAGGAGAGCAGACACTCTTTGCGGGACGCCCGTTCCTTGTACAAGACGGGTTAGATAAAGCATCCTTTTCGCCGCCAAAGAAGGTGGAACAAATCCCAGGCTAAGCGACAAGCAAAGAAATGCGTCCCTGGATCTGGAGCTCAAACCCCACAGACCAAATTCCCCAAACAGGCATCTGGGGCAAAAGCATCCTTCCCCTCGGCGTCCTGACTCCTTTCCCCTCCTTCTGCTCCCTCCAGTAACACAGGAGGAACCGGTCGGAGGGAGGTTCATCCTCCACCTGGACAGTTGGAGGTTCGTCACCGCAGAAGCTTGGGTGCTTCAGCTCAACCAGCAAGGTCACACAATAGAATTCAGTGAGGTCCCAGCCCCTCAACCGCCAGGACGGTCCTTCTGTCCTTAGGATCAGGTCCCCATTGTCTCTCAGGAGATTCAGGCACTTCTTTTGAAGAGGGCCATATAACTCATCCCAACAAACCAAACAGGAAGGGGATTCTACTCCCACTTCTTCCTGGTATCGAAAAAAAATGGGCGACCTGAGACCAATCCTGGACCTCAGCACACTAAACATCTTCATCGAGTACAAGAAGTTTCGTGTGTTGACCCTTCAGGGGCTCCTTCCCCTGCTCCACTCAAATTCATGGCTGTTCTCCCTGGACATGCAGGATGCTTACCTGCATATTCCTATCCTCACGGCCCACCGCCACTTTCTCCATTTTGTCTTTATGGAGAAGCATTTCCAATTCAGAGTACTCCCTTTTGGCCTCTCTTCGGACCCCAGAGTGTTCACCAAATGCCTAGCGGTGGTGGCGGTGTTTTTACACTGTCAGGGCATTTATGTCTTCCCGTACCTGGACAACTGGCTCCTCGCAGCACCCTCTCCTACCAGCTTGAAAGTCTCTCTCTTTCATTCTGAACTTGCTTGTTCTTCTGGGCATAACGGTCCATTTTTCCAAGTCCTAACTAATACCATCCTAGAAACTTCAGTTGATTGGAGTTGTACTAGACACAGTTCAGAGCAAGGCTTTCTTGCCATCGGATCGGGCCAAGACCTTAGCTTCTCAGGCCACTCTTGTGGCCCAGGCCCAATGAATCCTAGCACACTCCGTGCTCTGTCTCCTGGGACTGATGGCGGCTGCCACTTCGACTGTTCCCATGGCCAGGCTTCACATGAGGGTCACCCAGTGGTCTCTTCGAGTCCAGTGGGACCAGAGGATGCACAACATGAACCAAAAGGTCATGATCTCCCACAGTCTTCAGAGAGATCTTCGCTGATGGCAGGATCTCTCAAACCTATCGAAGGGAATTTCTTTCCATCCTTCAGTCCCATCCTCGATTCTCACCACGGACGCCTCAGACCTGGGCTGGGGAGCCCATCTGGGGACTCACAAGACACAAGGGTCTTGGTCCGACCAGGAGCTGATGCTCCACATCAGTGTTCTGGAGACCAGGGTGTTTTTTTTTTTACGCACTCCAGACATTCCAGTCGCTTTTGGTTCTGGGATCTCTTCTAGTCCAGACGGACAACATGTCCGCTGTCAGGTATCTGAACAAACAGGGAGGAACCCGTTCATATCCTCTTTGCAGAGAAACAATGAGGGTGTGGTACTGGGCGATTCAGCACAACCTTTACTTGACAGAAGTCCATGTTCCAGATGCAAGCAACATCCTGGCGGACAGTCTCAGTTGATCAGTGGCCAGGGCCCACGAGTGAGAGTTAAAGTCAGAGGTGGTCAAAGATCTCTTTCTTCGCTGTGGTTGGCCAGAGATGGATCTGTTCGCCTCCCCAAACAACGCAAAACTACCAGTCTTCTGCTCGCTCGTTCCCGGGCATGGTGCTTTTTGGCGAGACACGCTGTCTCTTTCATGGACAGGGAGGTTTCTGTATGTCTTTCCTTCCTTTCCTCTCATTCAGAAGGTCTTGGTGAAACTACAACAGGAGGGAGCTCATGCCATCCTCATTGCCTCGTTTTGGCCGCGCCAAATTTGGTGTCCTCTGCTGCAACATTTGGCACTGGAACCTCCGGTTCTTTTGCCTATTTCCCACGACCTTCTGACTCAGGAGCAGGGCACCCTGGTGCATCCAAGCCTTCAGTCTCTCCACCATCATGCGTGGCACCTGTGGACATAGCGATTTCTCGTTATGGGGCATCTTCGCAGGTTGCACATACTCTAGTAGAGGCTAGAAAACCCTCCACCAGGTCTACTTAAGCAATGAAGTGGAAGAGATTCACGATATGGGCCCAAGCAAGGCGCTGGGATCCATTTTTGTGCTCGGCTTCCCAAGTTCTAGAGTACCTCACTTATCTGTCTGAGACGGGCCTTAGCTACTCCATTAAGGTCCACCTTTCTGCGGTGTCTGCCTACCACCTCCCGGTGGAGGGAAAAACCTTGGCTCAGCTGGAGTTTGCCAAAACCTTCCTAAAAGGCATCCTTCATTTGAAACCTCTGATCTGGAATCCTTGTCCCCCCGGTACCTGAATTTCATGCTCGAGAAGCTGACCTTAGCCCCATTCGAACCAGCTTCTTCCTGCAACTTACGCTTCCTCTCCTGGAAGACACTATTTTTAGTCGCAGTTACTTCGGCCAAAAGGCTTTCCGAATTACAGGCTTTTGTCTGTAAAGAACCTTATTTGATTTTTCATAAGGATTGAGTAGTCCTTCGGACTAATTCTTCTTTTTTACCCAAAGTGGTTTCGAAACCACTTTGAACCAGAGCGTGGAATTACCAGTGTACTATCCACAATATTCCAAGCGGGGACACCTTCTGCACACCCTGATGTGCACCGGATTCTGAGGTACTACACAAACAGGACTAAAGAGGTTCGGAAATTGAGCAAACTGTTTGTAGCCTTCGCTCCACAGTGCCAGGGCAAGGCTATATCCAAGCAAACCATCTCTCGATGGCTAGCTAACTGCATCCATTTTTCGTATACGAAATATGGGAAGTCCCTTCCAGGGGCAGTAAAAGACCATTCCACCTGTAGTGTGGCAACCTCTACTGCCTTTTTTAGGAAGGTATCCACGGCAAAAATCTGTGCAGCGGCCACATGGTCGTCTGTTCACACTTTCACTAAGCATTACAGTCTGGACATTGCCTCTCGGCGCAGAACTGGCTTTGGTCTTGCAGTCTTGCAAGCCTCCTGTTGTGATTTCTCATGGCGACTTCTCCTCCTCCCAGATGCACCTATGTTTTTATTTTTCTCTGGGACTGCTTGGTATTGAGTCCTGTATGTGAAGACCTACTGCAGGAACCCTCTCAAAGTAAGATATTGCAGTTACGTAAGAACTTACCCTAACTGTAGATCTTTGAGAGAGGTTCCTGCAGTAGGTCTAGTTTCCCCCTCCCTCTTTCCCCCAAGTTTTTGGATGTTTTATCCTTATTTTCCATCCTTTCTAGCTCTTTGGGACTAGAGCAGAAGCAGGGTCTTAGGAGTTTTTACTCCGGTCTCATCCTTACCTTTCTGTAGGTCTCTGTTGGAAAAGAACTGGAGAGCAGGTGTGGGACGGCCCCTTTTATAGTCAGGCTAACGTCACAACGCCTGACAGGGTGGTTCCCGCCGATGATTGCTATTTACAAGTTTGCCGTGCGGACCTGACACCAGGGGGCGCAGTCCTGTATGTGAAGACCTACTGCAGGAACCTCTTCCGAAGATCTACTGTTACAGTAATTTCTTACGTAACTGCAGTTTCCTCCCCAAAGTAGTTTCAGACTTTCACCTGAATCAATCTATAACATAGCCTGTCTTCTTCACTGATCATTCCAGTTCAAGTGAACACAGGCTGCATAGCCTGGATGTAAAAAGTTCCATCCACTATTATATGGACAGAACAAGAGAACATAGGAAGGACTGTACTCAGTTGTTCCTTGCCTATGGTGAAGTGGGCAAAGGTAGGCCAGCCAATAAGAGGATCATCGCCACATGGATTGTGGCTTGCATTCAATTCTGCTACAGCAAACTGGGTAAGGAGCCACCAGAGGGCTTGAGAGCCCATTCCACTAGGGGGACAGCTGCCTCAATAGCAGATACCTGGGATATCCCCCTGCTTGACATATGTAAAGTAACTACCTGGAAGACTGTTCACACATTCACTGAGCACTACTGCCTGGATACAGAGGCCAGGAGTTATGCCTGGTTTGGCACAGCAGTATTGCAGAGCTTATTCCCTAATTAGGTTCTGAGCCCACTTCCGTGGGGCACTGCTTGGTAGTTTGCATATTGTCAGAATACAGCAAGACTTCATGTTGTTTGAAAAAAAAAAAAAATACTTGCCATAATAATGTTTCTTCTAATGGAGTTTTGCTGTATTCTGACCTTCCAACCTGCCTCCCCTGTTGAACCAAGGGAGCGGGATCTCTGCATTCCAGTTGTTTATCTTGGAAACCACCAGTGGGTGGTGTTTCTTATTGGGCATCAATGACTTGAGTCTTCAGTGTGCGCTTTTTTCTGGTGTGTATTTCCCTTTTTGGTGTTAGTTATGCTTATTAATCACTTATTTATTAGTAGCTTCGTAGGAATCTGGTCAGTTACATAGAATGTACCGAGGACAGTGGTTTGAAAACCAAGCTTGAGCTCAACATTCTGTGCATTTGCATGGTGTTTAACTCTTTGTTCTCCAGGGCAGCTGAACCGGTTGGTCATACCGCCTATTGTCAGAATACATCACGACTCCATTAGAACAAACAACATTACTATGGGGAGTAATTTTTTGTTCTGTAGCGCTCCACATTGTCAATGGGAATCATGACCACTGGGTAATGTGCACCCCTACTAGGGGAAATGTCACAGCAGAGAGCCTTACAATGCTGGGCCTATGAGGATTCCGAGCAGCAGCAACTCTCCAGTTTAAGCTGACGCACACAGGAAAACATCTATCAAGCCTTCTCTGAAGAAATTTTAAAGCAGCAGTGCCACAAACCTGTTTTGGTAAATAGGGATCCCACGCATTATGTTAGAAAGGGTCCCTGCCAGTTTACTTAACAAATAGCTTCCTAACCTTTTTTTCTTTTTTTTTTATAATCCTGCTACCTCCCGATCAGCACACACCCTCACCAGGATCGCCATATTTAATCAGAGTGCATCATGGTTATTTTATGATCAACTGGTATAACCCATGATGGGTTCAATGTCAATTTAATGCAACCGCTAAAGCGCCAGTTATATTAGCGCATACACTGTAGCGCGTTGCCACATTAGCGGTATTATTTGTTACCACTTGCACGAAATAGCGCTATATGAACTAGGTTCATATCGAACCAAATAAGAGCTATGGAATTAATGAATACATTGTTTGGAAGGAGTTTGTAAAGTAGCACCAAATATAAGGTAGATTGTTGCAGTAAGAAGAACGAAAAGGGACTTAAATCTCAAAAGAAATCGTTCTTCGTGCAATGTTTTTTTTCTTAGCCATGACTTAATAGACTGACTACTGATCTCTTTGATAGTCACTTTCTATAGATAGGAGGCATATTTGCAGTGGACATTTAGCACCCGCCCGTCACCCCAGCATGCTTAAGTAAACCCACCTAGTCAACCTCTCTAAGCCTAGTCACCTGAGGCAGACACAGGCCAGGAGGCTCAGACTCAATCCCTCCTTGCCTGTCCACTGCAGTTGCATCCATCTCAAAGCCCACCAGGGGTACAGAAACTAAGCATTGCAAACTGAGGCAGATCATGCCCTTCTCCAGGTGTTAGGCCGTGTGGGAGACTGCTAAAATATAGCCCTGGTATTGCACCTCTAGGAATGGAGGAAGGAGTGAGAACCCATTAGTTGCAACTCAGATCAAATATACATCATGTAATGCCCCCTGTTCAAAATTCCACAGCATCTAAAATCAAAAACAAATTACTCATGACTTTGTCCGATAATAATGCCATGACAACAATACACCATAAAAGACCTCAATCTAAATGTAACGGCGGCCAGACCGCAAAGAAAGTGCAATAGTAACCGCACTATTATTGCTATAGCACTACTCTTGTCGGCGCTATAAGGACCCGTGCTATTTGCGATGCGCTATTATCACCGGATACCCCAATGATGCATATCTGCTTTACCATAATGCAAAGTTTTATTATTGTTTATAACGCCATACACGTTCACAATCACTGCCACTTCACACAGTAACAAAAAAAGAGCCGATTATCTTTCCTTGTCAAGCTGCAGCTCTAATAGTCCTTCTGACACACAGCGAATCTAGGTTTTACCTACAGGTTCCCATCACTGCTGCCCACTTAGACGTAACAGTATCCCAGACAGCAATCTTGTCGTCAGCAGAGTTTATTGCACTGACATTTTAATGCCTCATACAATAAATGGCTGTCTGAAACAGTGCAACTTATCGCTACTTAAAATAATAAACTGCCAGCATACATTTGTTTGTGTTGTAAGCTGATGAAAATGTCGTACAATCGGCGCTTCGCCTCTAAAACAAAAAATAGAAGCACAAGATTATATACTAATGGACTGTGCGCTGTAAACAAAATACATTCTATGTGCAACATCATTACTAGCGCTGGTTGTCACAAAGCAAAATAACACGCATTTATTTATTACATCTGTCCATCCTCATTCCTCCATGCTCAAGGTCCACAAATGTGCTACTCATCTTGTAGTTGAACAGGAAAAAAAGATGGGACCAGCTGAAGGAAATGCCAGAGGTGAGTGATGTAGTGAGAGGTGCACAGAGACTCGCAGAGAATTTTGTCTGCCACATTCATTTATCTTAGACTGTTACAGAGTCGCGCACGTTAGCCTGTGATCGTATGAGCTATAGTGCATTGTGGGAAATCTGTGCCCAAAAACAAACATGGAGGGCGTTGGCTTTTTCACGTGAATTAATAGATTATTTTTAGTAAAAATAAATATATAGACGTTGATTTCTAAACATGCTTTGCTAATTTTCTAACTGGAAGTCACACTGACACATGTAGTCAGGTTGGTGAACAATTTTTTTTTCCCCCCCAGCCAGTTTGTTGCTCTGATGCTTTGATCTGTTTTTAGTTTGGGACTGCAATTCTGCATAGTAGGTTGGGGCTACCCAGTGAAAGGGAGCACCCTAAATTTAAATCATGCCTGTTAAGCTGAAGCTTTCAAATTGAATAACGTGCTTCTCTCATTTTCCAGTTCAGGATCTTGGGGGGGGGGGGCACGTCTGCCTTTTAGACTGGGTGTTTTATCTCTTTTGGTCTCTGATATTTAAAAAAAAAAAAAAAAAAAGTGCCCCACAGATAAGTGTTTCCTTTTTTTTAGTTTGTATTGGCATTTTTTTAATCTAGGGCTCCTGGGTTTTTTCCCGTAGCAGTGTTTGGATATCGGTTCCTTCAGACCCGCTCCCCAGTATCTAGGCTTAGTTTAATTTATTGTCTTATGTATTTATTTTTTTTAACTTTAGGGAGTTAGTTTGTTACTTATGAAATTTCCTTTTAACTATCTCTCAACAGCATAGCCTTGGTGTTTAGGCTAGCTTGTTTTTCCTCTGTAGCCCTTCTCTGAGCTGCGGAGCCAAATTAGTGTTTATATTCATAGAGGCTTCACCTCCGGCTGTCAGCGGGTTGCTCAGATATCTCAAGCCCAGCCAGCCGCCCGCCCGGCTGGCGGGCACTGGCGACCGGGTTGAGAACAGACACAGGAATCAGAGGACCGGCTCTCCGGGGGGGAGTGTCCAGTGCTTCATTGCCTCCTGGCGGAGGCTTGGGGGTACCATGTGGCCAGCGCAAAAATGTAGGGGGGCGGATGCTGGTCATCACTGCGTGTCCCTACCCCTAGGGCATTGCACACACTCCTCTGAGAGAGCACACATGTGCCTGGGCACTTTTCTAGCCCTATAGTTCCACGGCTCTCATAGCTTGCTGCCTGATGCTTGTGTTTTTTTGTTGTTTTTTTTCTCCTCCCCACACTCTCGGTGCCCTGCTTCCTCGGGAGTCGGCAGTGGTGCCAACATCGCTCCTTCTCAACCTACCTGATCTTGTGGGTGATCCCTCACGGAGCCGTGGATATACCTCCCAGGCGGGTATAAGGTGGGGCCCTTCACCCTGAGATGCTTCTTGCCTTGTCGGGCACCCAGTGGCAGGACAGGCAGGCAGCAGTCACAAGGTCACACTGGCGCTCTGTCTCCCTATCGCTCTGAGAGTCATTTTTCGTTTTTCTGTGGGCATGATGTGCACCCAGATGTCAAGGTGCAAGCACCAACATCCATCACGTCCCAACCCCTCTGATGATTCAGACGCTTGCTGTGCCTCCGGTCTCCACCAGAGACCAGCCAGGCACCGAGCCTCAACCCCCCCCCTACCGAGAAGGTGAGCAGTCCTCTGGATGCTCAAGCCTCCTCACCCCCTGGCCAGACCTCCATCTCCCGGGCTCGTTCCTGAACCAGGGTCGACGGCGTCGCGAGTGGTAGCACTGCCACTGTGCTGGTGGGCCAGCCTTCTGACACTTGTTTTTATATTTGGAGCAAGATATTGTTGTATTTTATAGGCCAGGCATAGACCATGATCTTACGTAGCATTGTGGTATACTCTTATATCGCTAGTGCATTTGGTGACATTTTTATATGCTTATTCTAAAATAGAGCACAATGGATTTTTTTTTTCCATTCTAACCCCATGTATTCTTCTATATTCATGACTATATGCAGTCTGCATCCTAAGTAGAGCTGCCCAGAGAAATGGAACTATATGCAAATGATAGAACCCATCATAGCTCGAGACACATATTCAGGCTGCTGCCCTTATCTACTGCAATGTTCCATTAGCGGCTCAGATTTCTTACTCCACCTGACAAGTCAGATGCCTGGAGATCTCCTTCTTGACTGTTCGAGTAGCTCCCAGTTTAAATAAGTATATTTTTGTCTTTATTTGAACTGCTACCTTTGTTTGTTATAACTTAGTTCCTCTAATATTTTAAGTTAATTTAATCTTATTTACGGATAAAAATTGTGGGTTTTTCTCGGTTCCTTGCGGTTCGGGATAGCCGCTGAGGAACAGAGATTTCTTTAGTTAATTTTGGCATTTATTCACCATTATTTAGTATTATTTAGATTTATTTTCTTAGTTTTACGTTTATTTGTGTTTTTGATGAGCCATGCGGTCAGTTCTTTTGAACCGATACGCCAGTTTCTTTGAACTGCTGACCCGGTTCGGTTACATATTTCATCGGTTCTTTCTCAGAATTTTAACCAGTTCCTGAACCGACAAAAAAAAAAAAAACGCGTTAGTTTGAATACTAGTAAAAGATTGTGGGCTTTTCTCCTGGAATGGAGTTACAAGAAAAAACAAAGAAAAAAACTGGTCCCCAGATTTTAAAAATTGCCTCAGGTGTGGGGAAGTGTTTTCCAAAGCTGACAAACACAATTTATGCTTGGTCTGCTTAGGGTCTGAACACTTCTCTGCAGACTGTGATATTTGCAAGTCCTTTCCTGAGAAAACTGTCGAAGAAAGAATGGAAAGGTTTAAGAAAATAGTGGGCAGTGGTCCATCAGGCTCTAACCAGCCTTCCAAACATGTGGGTGAAACCACATTGCCTTCCCGTTACCACCTCTGATAAGGGTGCTTCTGGCAGTTTAAAAAGGGGGAGTGGTCCAGCTGACTCTCTGGCCCCCTCCAGAAAGACCAAGAAAACAAAGCACTTAGAACCCCAGGCTCTTGCACCTCAAGAGGTTACTACCTGAGGATTCCCGAAAAATATATGGTATGTCTAAAATGTAATTACCAGGCATGTGCGGCACAGTATCAAAAGACACTGTGGCAGTCAGTATTGGCTATGTCAGAGAACGCTTCCTCGCCCCTCTCTGACGACCTGGGAGAGACAGCTAGATTTGGACTGGAAGCTGCTAGGGAGGCAGTATAGCGCAGTGGTTTAAGGCTCTGAGCTGCAAATCTGGTGACATCCAGCAGACCAGACCTGTGTTTGATTCCCACAGCTTTCACTTGCATACTGTGGACCCTGAGCAAGTCACTTAACTCCCTGTGCTCCCAGGTCGCACCTGTAAAAAGCTTTCAGCTTAGTGTGCTATTCCTGGTTAAAAAACTAAAATTAAAAAAAAAAAAAAAAAAGTACCAGTTCCAGATGTCAGCTGATGCTAATGACAATGCTGCCAGGTGGATGGCTCTGACAGTAGCACTGTGAAGACTGGTATGGCTTAGAGCTACTAACTTAACCCAGGATAGCCAGGCTAAGGCCATGGACTTTCTTGGGGAAAATAATTCCCTGTTTGGTAAACACACTGAGGATTATATGAAGAAAGTGGATGAATACAAGGCTACCTACAAGAGTAATTGCTCTAGGGACAGGCCTTCTCCCTCCTATAGACCTTATGGGAGGGGAGGCAGGGGTAGGTCCTCTTATGGGAGACCCTTTTACCAGGGCCAAGCTGCTTTCCAGCACCAGCCCTGCCCGCAGCAGACTGGGTATTTCAGATCTAGGGGCAGGAGGGGTTCCAGAAGGGGCTCCCATTCTGCTCAGGCTCAGGTACCCCTAAAACAAAATCCCTGACCGGCTGGTCAGGGTCACCTCCCCAGTGCCAGTAGGGGGCAGGCTGACTTACTTCCTCCAGACATGGGTCTCCATCACCACAGACAAGTGGGTTCTGGAGGTACAAGTCATGGATTGTCCCAATGTTTCATATCCCTTCCTCTGTTGGTTAACTAGGATCTGCAGCTTATCCTGTGGGTAGGGAAATGGGCAGACTAGGTGGGCCAAGCGGTCCTTATCTGCTGTCAGTCTTTTTCTACATTTCTATGTTCTCAGCTAAAATCAAGAATTTTCTGACCAGCCTCCCTCGTAGAGGGAAAACTTTTACAGAAGGACGTGCAAATATTGCTTCACATGAAGGCAGTGGAGCCTGTACCAGTGCACCACAGAGGAAAGGGTTTCTATCCTCGTTACTTTCTGACCAAAAAAGAAAAATGGGGAGTGGTGACCCATTCTGGATCTCAGATCTCTCAACAGATATCTAGTGAAACCAGAGTTCAAGATGGTCACCCTGGCTTCCATACTACCAGTTATTCAGCAGGGAGATTGGCTGGCAGCCTTGGATTTGAAGGATGCCTATTTTCACATCCCAATAAGGCAGTCTCACAGAAAATACTTCAGGTTCAGACTCCCTTCAGGCCATTACCAATTAACATCCCTTCCCTTCGGCCTAACCTAGCTCCCAGGGTATTTACAAAGTGCCTGGCTGTAGTAGTGGCACATCTAAGAAGGTTAGGTATTTTAGTCTTCCCTTATCTGGACGACTGGATGATCAAGGGCAAGTCTTCACAGCCAGGTCTCAGAGCATCTGCAGTTAACAGTGCATCTCTTGCATTCCCTAGGATTCCTGATAAACCAGGAGAAATCTGTTCTCATCCCTGTTCAAGTGTTACACTTCATAGGGGCAGAACTGGATACAATTCAAGGAAGAGCCTTCCTTCCTCAGGACAGGATAAAAAGTATTGTCGATCTGGCTGCTTCTTTCAAACGACACCACCCATGCCCAGCAAGACACTTTCTGCAGATTCTGGGTCACATAGCTGCGGCAACAGGTACAGTCTTAGGTGCAAGATACAGAATGAGAGATTTGCAGTCTCACCTCAGGTCTCATTGGTCACAGAGGAGAGACAAAATGTCAAAGTTGATTCCTGCATTAGAGGCTGTCATTCAAGCCTTACAGTGGTGGAAAAGTTTAGACAACTGAAGGCAAGGGGTCCGCTTCCAAAGGGAAGACCCCTCTCTCATTTTAACAACAGATGCTTCTCTGTTGGGATGGGGTGCTCACATGGTGGAGCACACCATCCATGGAACTTGATCCAATGCAGAATCTCTTCTTCACATAAACCTCTTAGAGCTGCAAGCAGTGCTACTAGCTCTAAAGGCTTTCTCTCATCTGGTGCAAGACAAGGTGGTACAGGTCAGAACAGACAATACCACAACGATGTATTACATAAACAAGCAGGGTGGCACAAATCAGACCCTCTGTGTGCCAAGGCCATGAAATTGTGAGATCTGGCCTATTCCTTAATGGCCTCCCTGCAAGCCATTCATGTCCCAGGAAAGAACAATATCCTGGTGGATGCCCTCAACAGAATCCGCCAGGGTCACCACAAGTGTTCCCTAGACAGACAGCTACTGAATTCAGTGTTCAGAAGGTGGGTTACCCCAGAAGTGGATCTCTTTGCTTCTCAAGAAAATCACAACTACCACTGTTTTGTTGCAGGCCTCCGGCCAAGGGCACAATTCTGGTGGATGCCATGGCACTGGATTGGTCAGGAAGAAGGCTGTATGCTTTTCCTCCCTTTCCTCTCATCCTCAGAGTCCTGATAAAACTCAGGTCTCAGCCTGCTTCGATGATCCTGATTGCCCCGGAATTGGGCCAGACAGCATTGGTACCCTCTCCTGTTTTTCATGTCAGTATCCATACCGATACATCTTCCTCTGAGGCATAACCTGTTGGCCTCCCACCAGGGGGAAAATAGGGTATCACAACCTCAGCTCCCTCAGTCTCATAGCTTGGCTCTTGAAGACATAGAACTTGCAAATCTAAATCTATCTCAAGCAGTATTGCATATACTGAAAGGGTATAGAAAACCCTCTACTAAGAAAACCTATTCAGCTAAGTGGAAAAGGTTTGTATCCTGGTGTAACTTAACACAGCAAAGAACCTATTTCAGCAGGAATCCCAACTCTCCTGTAGTATCTCACTTCCTTGCATGATAAGGGCCTTACGCATACTTCCCTGAAAGTTAATTTGACCTCTATCTTTGCTTACATTTCTGTGGGTAGGACCACCTCTATAGCAGCTGATCCTATTTTTAAGAAGTTTTTCAAAGGTCTGTGTCACATGGACCCACCCATTGGGGAACCTGTTTCGGTGTGGGACTTGAACATTTGCATTGCCCAACTTATGAGGCCACCTTTTGAACCCATGTCTTCAGCTCGCCTTCAGCATGTGACATGGAAAACTTTATTTTTGGTGGCTGTCACTTCTGCTAGAAGGATACGCGAGCTTCAGGCCCTGTGTGTAGAAAAGGATTACCTGTCCTTTCACATTGAGAAGGTTGTACTGAGGATAAACAGAAAATTTCTTTCCAAAGTGGTATCAGAGTTTCATTTAAATCAATCTGTAACACTACCAGTGGTTTTTTTTTTTTTCACGAGCATTCTAGCTTAGGTGAACGTAGACTTCACAGTCTTGATGTGAAGAGGGCTCTGAGCTATTACATATCTCACACTAAATATCATAGGGAGGATAAGCAACAACTATTTCTCACCTATGGGGATGTAAAAAAAAAAAAGGGTACACCAGCTACCAAGAGGTCAGTCTCCTTCTGGATGGTCAGTTGTATACAGTTTTGCTGTGCAAAAGCAGGCCCCATAAGGACTTGGGGCCCACTCAACTAGGGGAACAGCTGCTTCCATAGCAGCTTCAAGGGACGTCCCCCTACTGGACGCATGCAAAGCTGCCACATGGAGGACAGTACATACTTTCACTAAGCATTACAGCCTGGACATACATCCAGAAGTGATGCCAGATTTGGAACAGCAGTTCTGCAGCGTCTTTTTCCTAAATAGGTTCTCTGCCCACCTCCAAAGGTACTGCTTTGAAGTCTGCATACAGTTATGAATATAGAAGAATACATGGGGTTAGAGGAAAAAAATACTCACCTTAATAATATTGTTTCTTCCAGTGTATTCTTCTATATTCATAATTCTCCCACCCTGCCTCCCCTACCAGAACCAGAGCCTCTGCATGCCTACTGATTTTTTTCTTGGTTCTTAGTCACTATGTACACACTATTTAGGTACATTTTTAACTTTGGCAGGATTTAGTCCTTGTTCTTTGGTTATCCTGTGTTTTCAGGATAAAATGCCCTATTTGTTAAGTACTGTAGTTAACTAGCCTTAATGGCATATGTTTTATATATATATATGAGTAGGTTTCTTTTATGTTTCATAGGTAGTATTAGGTAGTTTCTGCCTTGTAGGCTTTATCGAAATCTGAAACATTGATGGAACGTTGCAGTAGATAAGGGCAGCAGTTTGAATATGTGTCTCAATCTATGATCGGTTCTATCACTTGCATATAGTTCCATTTCTCTGGGCAGCTCTACTTAGGAGGCAGACTGCATACAGTTATGAATATAGAAGAATACACTGGAAGAAACAATATTACTAAGGTGAGTAATTTTTTCTTATCACTTCACGGAGCCATTATTGGCACCATGGCTAATCAGAGACCATTAACCCTTAAAAGATGCAAGACTTGCAAGAGTGATGAGACCCTCACCCATGGATTCCTATTGCCCTCATTGTGTTACTCGCCATAATATGTCTCTTACAGTTCTCCCCCCAGCCAGCCCTCTGAGGGGCACCTGGTTCTTAAGTTGGCAATGATGAAACAGAATTGCGTAAATCCTTATTGTTGCTCTTAGTGCGAGGTTCTGAGCCCTGATGTTCTGCAGGACATCCCATCAGATACACCTGACCACGAACGGGCCCCTCGGTCAGGGGAGGCCCATACCAATCAGTCAAATTAATTTTCATTTTACCAGGTGTAACATCATTGAGCAGAGCTCATTTTCAAGATGGACCTGGGAAGGTCAAGGAACAGTACTCTGGACAAATACCAACATAGTAAAGCTTGAAAACAACATATCAACTTAGTAAAGCTTGAAAACAGCATATGAATAAAAATACAGATATCACCCATATAGCTATACAGTGCAGTGTATTGAATATAAACAGTCTTAACCTATTTTTTTTTTACACATTTACAACATATCCACATAGGTACTAAATTCAGTGTATAAAGAAGTAAATTGTTATAGCAAGTTCAGAGTTCCAAGTTTGACAGTGCAGGTAATTAGTACATCATTTAATGGACAGAAGAGCAGTTAAGGGTGATGAACAGAACAACACAGGTGAGGAGGACCGTAGGAGAGGAACATTACTGATGGGAAGCCGATCCCCTGGGTTATCCAGTATCTAGAGATAGGTAGCCTGATCCTCAGGTTTGCAGCCATTAGTGAAAGCACTTGCATTCAAACAACATGAAGTCTTGCTATATTCTGACAGTAGCAATGAGTCCCAACCTTCGAACTGCCCCGGAGATGAGAGTTAACTTTCCATGCCAGGCATGGAACGCTGAGCTCGAGCTCGGTTGAGACTGTCTGTTGTTCTTCAAACTCAAACCGTCAGATTCTTTACTCCGCCTCACTGAACAGTCGCTCTGGGGATTTCTCCTTCTGCTCGGTTCATTTGTCGGTTAAAGTACCACTTTTCTTGGTTTTCGACCGAATTTAAACCGTAACCTGTTGGTTCAGTCCCTGTCTGTGGCATTTGTGAGTACTAGATAAGTTTTATTTTATTCTTTTCTGTGTGGAACTTGTAAATGGTTTATCGGTTTGGTTTGAACCGATCAAGTTGTTAAAAAATCTTAAATTGTGCTTTTAGAGTGTGGTTACCGGTTCTTACCGGTTCTAAAAAAAACAGATTTTATTACGTTTTCTTCCACGACCCGTGACATGGTTGGGAACCGATAAGAGGGTCTTGCCTGGCGGATTGCCATAAAAGGGTAAGTTTGGTTAGGACTGGCACCATGTCTGAGAAACCCAAAAGAAAAAACGGACCCACTGGGTTTCAACATTGCAGTGTGTGGGGAAGTCTTTGCCAAGGCTGACCCCTCACCACCTGTGTTTATTGGTTTGACCACCTCAATGCAGACTGCCAGATTTGTAAAAATTCCCTACAGCTACCCTAGAAAAGAGAGCTAGTAGGTTCGGGAAAGGGAGCCAAAAGTCCACTGAACTGGATGGAGCCAGTCTGCTCGCTCAGACCGACCCAGAAGGAGTGCCCTCTGACCAGGGCTGCAGACTTCTTTCAGGGCAAAAGAGAGCCGATTCTGAGGAGTCGGTTCCGGCTTAAAGAACTAGAAAAGAAAAATCAGCTGGTGTGGAGCCAAAACTTTCCAACAACATGAAGTCTTGCTATATTATGACATATGCAGTTAGTCCCAACCTTTGAACTGCTCCGGAGGTGAAAGAGTTAACTTTCCATGCCAGGCATGGAACGCTGAGCTCGGTTGAAACTCTGTCTGTTGTTCTTCAAACTCAAACCGTCAGATTCTTTACTCCGCCTCACTGAACAGTCAGTCCGGAGATTTCTCCTTCTTCTCGGTTCATTTTGTCGGTTAAAGTATTGTTTTCTCGGTTTTCATTAATTTAAACTGCAACCGGTCGGTTCAGACTCTGTCTGTGGCATTTGTGAGTACTAGATAGGTTTTACATTAATTTCTATTCTGTGTGGAACTTGTAAATGGTTTCTCGGTTCGGTTTGAACCGATCAAGTTGCTTTAAATATCTTAATCTGTCCTTTAGAGTGTGGTTACCAGTTCTTATCGGTTCTATAAAAAACAGATTTTATTACGTTTTCTCCACGACCTATGACACGGTTGGGAACCGATAAGAGGGTCTTACCTGGCGGATTGCCATAAACGGGTAAGTTTGGTTAGGACTGGCACTATGTCTGAGAAACCCAAAAGAAAAACCGGGCCCACTGGGTTTCAACACTGCAGTGTGTGTGGGAAAGTCTTTGCCAAGGCTGATCCCCACACCACCTGTGTTTATTGTCTGGGGTTTGACCACCTCAGTGCAGACTGCCAGATTTGTAAAAGTTTTCCTGCAGCTACCCTGGAAAAGAGAGTTGGTAGGCTCAGGGAAAGGGAGGCCAAAAAGTCCGCTGAACCGGATGGCCAGCCCGGTTCGGTTCCAACCGAACCGGAGGGAGTGCCCTCTGACCAGGGTGAGACTTCCTCAGGCAAAGGAGATCCGACTCTGAGGAGCAGGTTCCAGCAAAAGGACTAGAAAATCAGCTGGTGTGGAGCCAAACTTTCCAACCGCTGAAGAAATAGAGTGCTTAGCAAAATTGTCCAGTCGCTTTCTCATTTCCAACCGAATCCTGCACCATCGGGTAAGCGCCGTCCAGGCCGTTCCACCGGGTTCAAGAGTATGATTTAGAGGAGTATTATGAACTGGAGGAGGGGAAGAGGTGTGAGAGAGTGAATGTGGATTTGAAAGTCTGGATGTGCCCATTGACCCGGACATCTCCCCAGACAGACCTTCAGGAGTGTCTCCTCCTAGGCTTTCTGAGTCCCCTTCTCATTTTATGTTTTATAAAAAAAAAGTGGCTGAAACCCTTCAGCTCCCTATGGAGGAAGCTGTGGATGATCAAGAGGAGCCTGACTCTGTGGAAATGATGGATATCCCAGAGTCTAGGAGACTGTCTATTCCCTTGCATAAATCTTTTGGGAAACGGACTTTTAAAATTTTAAAAGCTCCTCACACTATATCTCCTGTTGATAAAAGAATGGACAAGAGGTACACATTGTCAGGCTCTGATACGGAGTTCCTTACACAACAATGCAGCCATGTTGGGTAGTGCAGGCTGCAGCCTGTGATAAGGCAAACATTCCCTTGGCATCACACCCTCCGGACAAGGACTCCAGGAGGATTGATGCCATGGCAAAGAAACAGTACATGGCAGCATCCTTGGGACTCAGACAGGCCAATGATATGGCTTATACTGCTAGGTATCAAAAATCCAGATGGGACACTGTTATGGCCCTAGCAAAACAGGTCCCTGGCCAGCTTGCCAAGGAGCTGGAGCAGGTGGCTGCTGATGGCATTGAGGCATCCAAGGTGCAATTCCATGCTGCAGCAGACTCCAATGATGTGTCATCTAGAGTCATGGCTACATCTGTGGCACTTCGAAGAATGGCTTGGCTCAGATGTACTAGCCTGTCAGAGGATACCCAGACTAAGGCCATGGATTTTCCTGTTGTAGGTAATTCTCTGTTTGGGGAGCAAACAGATAATTACATGAAGAAAATGGATGAGTATAGGACCACTTATAGGAGTGCACAGGCCAAGGAAAGGCAGGCCACTCCTCAAAGGCAGCTTCCCAGGGGTAGGGGCAGGCCTTTTCATAGGCCTTTTGACCAAGCCCAGGCCTCCTCTTCTGCTTATGCCCAGAGGGGGTTCTTTAGAAGGAGAGGCAGCTGGGGTACAAGCAGGCCTGCTTCCACCCCTCAGCCGAAAGCCCCTGCCAAACAGGCACCCTGATGGGGTTGCCAGGGCCGATTCTCAGCTACCTGTAGGGGGCAGGCTGGCTTACTTTGTCCAGGACTGGGAGTCTCTGACATCAGACAAATGGGTCCTAGAAGTAGTAAGCCAGGGACTGGTTCTCGGCTTCAAAAAGTTTCCAAAGATGAGAAGCAGATCCTTTCCACCTGCAAATCCATCAGTGGCACTTGCCTTAGAGGCAGAGGTCTCTTCCCTCCTAGCTCTCAGAGCTGTAGAAAGGGTTCCACCCCTACACGAGGGCAAAGGGTTGTACTCCAGGTACTTCCTTACCCCAAAAAAGACAGGAGAATGGCGGCCCATCCTGGATCTCATGTACTTAAACAAGCACCTTTTAAAACCAAAATTCAAAATGGTGACTCTGGGAATTATTTTACCCTCTCTAAGGTCAGGGGACTGGCTAGTGTCCCTGGACCTCAAGGATGTCTACTTCCCTATTCTCGTCAGAAGCTCCCATCGAACGTACCTCAGGTTCGAGCTGCCCTCAGGCCATTACCAGTTCAGAGCAATGCCCTTTGGCCTTACCTCTGCTCCAAGGGTATTCACAGAATGCCTGGCAGTGGTAGTTGCTTCTCTAAGAAGGCAGAAGATTGCCATCTTCCCTTACCTGGACGACTGGCTCATAGTAGGCCAGTCCCAGACCAAGTCAAGTTACACTTACAGATAACTCAGCAACTGCTCACTTTTTTGCTTCCTTCTAAATCTTCCAAAGTCAGTTCTAGAGCCTGTCCAGCTCCTCACCTTCATAGGTGCAGAGCTAGACACAGAGAAGGCCAGAGCCTTCCTTCCCCTGGACAGGGCAAGGATCCTGGTCTCTCTGGCCTCCTCATTCACTCTGCAGGTCTCTCGACCAGCAAGGCATTTTCTACAGCTCCTGGGGCACATGGCTTCTTCTACAGCAGTAGTGCAGGGAGCAAGGTTTCAGATGAGGGACATTCAGTTCCATTTGAGAGCCTTTTGGTCTCAAAGGAAAGACCCTCTGACCAAATTGATCCCAGTAACTCGAACCCTGATCCAGGCCCTACAGTGGTGGCAGAATCAAAACAATCTGAGACAAGGGGTTCCCTTTGTCACTCAGTCTCACTCTTTAATCCTTACTACAGATGCCTCCCTCTTGGGGTGGGGGGCTCACATGGGCGACCTCACCACCCAGGGGTTGTGGTCCCCTCAGGAATCTCTGCTCCACATCACTCTGTTGGAACTCAGAGCAGTATTTCTAGCACTTCAAGCTTTTTCCAAATCTGTTCAGAACAAAGTTGTACAGGTCAGAACAGACAACACCACCACAATGTGGTACATCAACAAGCAAGGAGGTATTCGTTCTACGGCCTTGCGCACCGAAGCAATGAAGTTGTGGTCTCTGGCTTACTCCCTGAACACCTCCCTCACGGCAGTTCACCTCCCAAGCAAGGACAATGTCCTGGCAGATGCTCTCAGCAGGATTTCCTAGGGCCATCACGAATGGTCACTGGACCCCCTGGTCTTGGAGGTGATATTTTCCAGATGGGGCACCCCGCAGATAGATCTTTTTGCAGCCCTAGACAATCACCAACTTCCCCTTTTTTGCTGCAGGCCCCCAGTGTTGGGCTCAGTCCCCCTGGATGCCTTAGTTCTCAATTGGGAAGGGAAGTTTCTCTCTGCTTTTCCCCTCTTCCCTCTCCTGTTCAAAGTGCTAGTCAAAATCAGATCTCAACCCCTGCCAGATGATCCTGATTGCTCCAGACTGGGCCAGACAGCCCTGGTATCCACTCCTACTGTCCTTAGCAGTCCACCTTCCCCTGTGTCTTCCCAGGAATTACAACCTGTTAACCTGTGCTCAGGGGAGGGTTTGGTACCCGAACTTCAAATCTCTCAATCTCAAGGCCTGGCTCTTGAAGAGTTAGAGTCTGCTGCTTTACACCTCTCCCAAGGTGTAATGGATATCCTGAAGGCTTCTAGAAAACCTTCCACCAGAGCTACTTATAATTCCAAATGGAAAACATTTTCCATATGGTGCTCTGGGAAGCATATTTCCCCAGAATCTGCTGATTTGCCCACAGTCCTTGATTATATAGTCCACTTAAATAGCTTGGGGCTGAGACCAGCTATGCTGAAAGTGCATCTGGCAGCTGTGTCTGCCTTTATTTCAGCAGGCAAGCCCTCTTCTTTTTCAGCTCACCCTGTATTCTCCAAGTTTTTCAAGGGATTGCTTCACACCAACCCTCCATTCAGGGACCCTGCCCCTGCCTGGGACCTTAATGTTTGCATTGCTCAGCTGATGCAACCCCCTTTTGAGCCTTTGTCTTCAACAGAGCTTAAGTACTTGACTTGGAAGACTGTGTTTCTGGTAGCCATCACTTCTGCCAGACGCATAAGTGAATTACAAGCTTTGTCAGTGGAGCCTGATTTTATCTCCTTTCATAGAGATAAGGTGGTCCTCAGGACTAACAGGAAGTTCTTGCCTAAGGTGGTTTCAGATTTCCACCTTAATCAATCTGTGTCTCTTCCAGTGTACTTCACTGACCATTCCTCCTCTGGCAAGAGGAGGCTGCGCAGTTTAGA
Organism: Neoceratodus forsteri; assembly: GCA_016271365.2. Lineage (NCBI taxonomy): Eukaryota > Metazoa > Chordata > Ceratodontiformes > Ceratodontidae > Neoceratodus > Neoceratodus forsteri. The sequence continues at coordinate 471,621,639 of JADMNL010000022.1, read as the reverse complement.
TGTGAAAAGAGCCCTTAGTTACTACATAGAGCGTACCAAGGGTCACAGGTTTGACTCCCTCCAACTGTTCCTCACTTATTGTGAGGTTGGTAAAGGGAAACCTGCCACTAAAAGATCCATTGCCAGGTGGATTGTCTCTTGTATCCAATTTTGCTATCAAAAACTGGGTAAGGTTCCTCCCTCAGGCCTGAAGGCTCACTCTACCTGAGGTACAGCTGCTTCCCTGGCTGCTGCCAGGGACATCCCTATTCTGGAGATATGTCAAGCAGCTACCTGGAAAACAGTTCACACTTTTACCAAGCATTACTCCCTGGACATCCAGGCTAGGAATGATGCTCGGTTTGGCACAGCTGTGCTTCAGAGCCTGTTTCCTAAGTAGGTTCTGTCCCTCCTCCATGGAGGTACTGCTTTGCAGTCTGCTACTGTCAGAATATATCAAGACTTCTTGTTGTTTGAAGAAAAAATTACTCACCTTAGTAATGTTGTTTCTTCTAATGGAGTCTTGCTATATTCTGACCCCCCTGCCCTCTCTCAGAACCTCTGTTTTTGGGATGTGGGTGGGCAGTGCAGTGTTGGCACTTAGTAGGTGCCCACCTTTTTGTTTTCACCCCTTCTTTTCTTGGGGTGAGTTGGTGTTGTGTTTTTCATTTTTGGGTCTCCTGACTTGAGTCTTTGTTTTGGGACCAAAAAATGTGTTTTATGTTTAGTAGCCAGTTGGCTAGTGTAGGTTTACAGCTTCCTTACAGGACCTAGTGAGTTTAGCTCGTAAAGATCTGACGGTTTGAAGAACAGACAGAGTCTCAACCGAGCTCGAGCTCAGCGTTCCATGCCTGTCATGGAAAGTTAACTCTTTCATCTCCGGGGCAGTTCGAAGGTTGGGACTCATTGCTACTGTCAGAATATAGCAAGACTCCATTAGAAGAATCAACATTACTAAGGTGAGTAATTTTTTCTGACTCCGTAAAAGAACAAGCGAGGTGTGAGCAGATTTTTAAAGAACGAGAACTTCACGGGGGTTGCAAGTTTTAGCGTTTTTTTAATAGAGTTCCTCAGAATTGGAAGAGTGTGGCTTATTGCCGATTTTACTGTATTGTGACCTAACCTTGGGTATAAGGCAGATTTTGGATAGGCTTTTCAAGAAGTAACTGCCTGCCATACAGGCACGTCCAGGTGCATTGCAGTCAGACAAGGCTGCGGTTGAAAATGTGCAGATGGATCCCAACCCTGACAACAAGTGCAACTCGTGCGGTGCCCAACTGCCACACAAGGACTGCCATTCTCTCTGCCTTTTTTGCTTAGGGCCCCGACCACCCGGTCGACAAGTGCCCACATTGCCTGTCCTTCAACGCGGCTACCCGCAGACGACGCCAACAGTCCCTGGAAGCCCATCTGCTCAAGAAGATGTCTTCATTGGAAAAAGAATTGAAGAAGCTCAGGCAGGCGTCGACTTCTCCTGAAGGACACCATAAGAAGCGGGACAAGAAAGGCACTGGGAGAAGGCCTCCTGCGCCCGACTCCGTCCGAGTCAGCGACCCAGATAATATTCCTCGGAGATCGTCCGGCGAGCAGCCTCAAGGTTTGGAGGCGTCGGGAGCTCGCGTCGAGCACTCTTGCGGCGCTCCCGGGCAAAAGGAGGCCTCTGTCCCCAGTACCGCTGCAGGCTTGCGGCCTACTGGTGCGGGCACCTCCCATAAGCCGGACGTTGGAGCCGGGAGAAGGTTGATAAGATGCCCGACCCTGCGGGGCGGCGCACAACCTCATCCCCCCTGGACTGGGCCGCTTCCCACCCTCGGCCCGCCGCCAAGGGACTCCGTAAGCTGGATGCCAGCTCCTCCGGCGCCCGCCGGGATCCAGCTAAGCCGCGCGTCGGCTCCCCGACGCGTGCGCGGCAGGCGGCGAACCTATGACGGACCCTCCAACTCCCGCTGTACCTGTTTCCCCACAGTTTTGCTGCCGTCCGGGAGCCCGAGTCTCCCGGCCTGACCCTGGGACTTTTCACCACCTTCCCGGGCGAGGCCGGGGACATTCCACCTCCGTCAGACCCTCCTCCTGGGAACCAGATCTGGCGTCGGCCCCCGACACCGCTCCAACGCTGGTCCCGGCCACGCTGGTTCTGATGCCAGCAGCGGATATTCCCTTCTCAGGCCCGCCTCCTCCCCGGCCTCTCATGTTGACCCACCCACGGGGCCTCCTTCTGGGCCGTCTGCTCCGGCAGCTTCTTCAGTACCCGGGTACCCGCCGTCCTATCAGACGCCGTCTTACCGGGGCCCGCAGTATCCAGCGCTGCAGTACCCGACGCTGGTTCCGCCGATGCCGCAGTACCCGACACCTCAATACCCGGCACCGGTTTTCCCAGAGCCGGGTTTCGGATACTTGCCTTACGGATACAATCGGTATACTTATCCCTCCTCCTCCACCGCCCCTTGGCCGCGGTGGATCTGCAGGAGACTGGCTTCCTGGTGGGCTGTGAGGCCAAGGCTCAGCTTGCACAAGGAAGTAGAGAGTCGCTTTACGCGACGGTGCTGCCCCCTGCACGCCAAGACGGCGCACTTCTCACCGCCTCCGGATTCCAGAGCCCTTCCCTCTGGATCCCGACAGGGGCAGGACACGCACCCAGGGATCCCCCCTAAGGAACTTGTTCCTCCCCCTAGACATGCCAAGGAGTCTTATTCTGCTTCTGATTCTTCTTCGCTCTTGGATTCCTCCGACGGATGATTCGAGAGAGACGACGAGCCTCGCTTTCCATCCAAGCCCCGGCCGAGGACTCCTTCGAGGTCTCCTCCAGAGGATCCTTCCTTTACGGGGTGCTCAGGAAGATCCAGGAAGTACATCAGTGGCATTCTCTGGATCGAGATCCTCAGCGGGTCAAATTCGCCGAACATCTGGACCTGCCCCTTACGGCCCCTACTTTAGTGCCACCCTGGATAGAGCCTCATGCCCACCTTATTTCCACTATTTGAAACAACCGCCTGCTTTAGCCCGTGCCTGGGAAGCCCAATAGGCTATATCAGGTTCGAGGGTGTAGACTTTTATTCTCACCCTGCAGACTCTGTCGTGATTTAGCGCCGCCACGGCCGGTTCATGCATCCCAAACATCTAAGCTCATCTCCTCCGGATAAGAATCTCACCTCTGACCAGTACAGAAGAAAATCTATGCCTCTTCCACACTGGGAATCTGGCCCTGAATTATGAATCTCATATGGAGATTACCAGAAGGCCATCCTTACCCAGGCAGAATCAAAAATTGACTCCTTACCTGACTCCCAGGTCAAGCAGGAGTTAGCTGACTTAGTCCGGGTCTCGTTCTGCTCGCCAGTCGTCACATCCTGCAGACGACATACGATATGTGACACTGCCGTAAGTGAGCCCTGCTGTCACGAAGTCTCGGCGGCCATGCCTGGCTCCGCATGTCAGGTTTGGTCCCGGAGGTGCAGTCAGCAATTCAGGAAGCACCTTTCAGGGGTTTAGTGCTTTTCGTTGGTGATGTCAAGGACATCATCACAGACTTGCAGGAGAAGGGGAAGGCTCTGAAATCCGTGGATTCCATGTACCATCCCCATCCCCCACAGCGCCGTCTTTTTCGCAGACGCAGTCGGCTACAGGCAAAACCCCAAGGAAGGCGGCCACTAAACGCTGGGCCCCTGCAGCTGCCAGGCCCCCATCGCCCAAAAAAGCAGCGGGTGCCCCAGCTGCGGTGCTGCCCCACACCACCTGACTCCTCCCCTCTCCCACCGCCTTCGGATGCCCTGGAGGAACTGGTAGGAGGGAGGTTCTCCCTCCACCTTCCGAGTTGGGAGAGGATAACAACGGATTCATAGGTGCTTCAGATTATTGCGGAACCCACCCCACCACCCCCCTCTAAAGTCATCCTATGCAAGGGACCATCTTCCTTTGGTCAGAGAAGAAATTTCTGCCCTTCTCGTGAAGCAGGCCATAGAACCCCTTCCTCCTCACCTTCAAGGGACGGGTTTCTATTCTCATTTCTTCCTGGTCCCAAAGAAGACAGGAGATCTCAGACCCATTCTCGATCTCAGCTCCTTGAACCTTTACGTGGAATACAAAAGTTCAGGATGCTCGCCCTTCTGCCCCTTCCTCGGCCAGGGCAATGGCTTTGTGCGCTGGATATGCAGGACGCATATCTGCACATCCCCATTCGTCCCTCGCATCACAAGTACCTCCGGGTTGCTTTCCAGTGGGACCATTACCAGTTCGGGCACTACTGGTCTGGTCTTTCCTCAGCTCCACTTGTTTTACACTAACTATCTAGCTGTGGTAGTGGCCCACCCCTGCGTACTATGGGAGTTCAGGTGTTCCCCTACCTGGACGACTGGCTCCTGGCGGTCCCTGTCCCAGGGGGGTTCACATTTTCTCTCCCTACCCAGCAGGTTTTCACTTGCCTGCCTGCACCATCAGCCATTCCAGGTCTCATCTGGATCCCTCCCAGAGACTTCTGTTCATCGGGCTATCTCATGATATGACTGTGAGCAAGGCCTCCTTCCTCCGGACAGGCGGCCTCCCTCCAGTCACAGATTTCATGCTTTCAGAACGAGGAAGGTTTCCAGCAAGGTTGGTTCCTCAGTCTCTTGTGGCTCATGGCGCCATCCCGACAGTTCCGCATATGACGGCTCCACATGAGGATTTCCCAGTGGACTCTCCGCCCCAGTGGGATCAACTCAGAGCCGACCCAGATCATCTGGTTCTGATCTCCTCACCGATGACAAGAGACTTGCAATGGTGGAGGTCTCGAGAGAACTCTGTTTCGGGGCCCCTTCTCTCATCCTTCCTCCCAGACTCTGACCATGGACGATCAGGCTAAAGTTGGGGCCTATCTGGGTCCTCACCAACCCAGGGTTTATGGTCCAAATTGAGCCAGCTCTCCACATCAGTGTGCTTGAGCTACGCAGTACTATATGCTCTCCAAGCCCTTCACCAATACATCCTTCCCGGTCACCTAGCTGTCCAAACGGACAACATGTGCGTGGTGTGGTACATCAACAAACGGGGAGGGACTTGATCCTACCCTCTATGCAGGGAAGCGATGAGGGTTTGGGACTGGGCAACACTTGGCAACCTTCACCTCACGGCGATCCACGTTCCAGGAGTCGACAATACCCTTGTAGACAAGCTAAGCCACTGCTCTGCTCTGCCACACAAGTGGGAGTTGTACCAAAAGGTTCTAGACGACATCTTCCAGCTTTGGGGGACTCCACAGATAAACCTATTCGCCTCTTCCCAAAACGCAAAACTTCCCACCTTTTGCTCGCTCGCTCCAGAGCGAGGCACTTTCTGGAGCGACGCTCTGTCTCTAAACTGGAAGGGCAGATTTTTCTATGTTTTTCCCCCAATTCCTCTGGTTCCTCGTGTACTGCAGAAACTAACAATGGAGGGAGCGAGAATGATTCTGATCGCTCCTTTCTGGCCCAGGCAAATCTGGTTCTCTCTTCTACAGCAATACTTAGAGGTTCCTCCTCTTCCTCTTCCTTTATCTCGAGGATTGCTGACCCAGGATCAGGGGACCCTGGTCCATCCAGGCCTCAAGTCCCTACAACTTCATGCATGGCTCCTGCAGACCTAGCCCAATCTCACTTTGGTGTCTCTCCAAGGTGGCTCGAGATTCTGGTGGAGGCTAGAAAACCCTCCACTAGGTCCACTTATGCCATGAAATGGAAGAGATTTTCTATTTGGGCCTCCTCTAGGAACGTGGAGCCTTTCTCCTGTCCGGTGGCCGTTCTGCTTGAATATTTACGTCGTCTTTTCGACCTGGGTCTCAGTCATTCCTCTCTGAAAGTGCACATGGCCGCTATTTCAGCTTACCATGTTCCTTTTGCTGATAAAGCTTTTGCCCAGTTAGAGGTGTCTAAGACTTTTCTTAGAGGGGTCCTTCATCTGAGGCCCCCTGTCCGGACTCCTGCTCCCCCTTGGGACTTGAACTTTGTTCTCGAGAAACTTACCCTTCCTCCCTTCTAGCCTGCGGCATCCACAGACCTGAAGTTTCTGTCGTGGAAGACGTCTTCTTGGTGGCCATTACTTCCGCTCGAAGAATTTCCAAGCTCCAGGCCCTTATGTGTAAAATCCCCTATTTGATTTTTCACAAAGAACGAGTGGCTCTTCGCACGAACCCTAAGTTTCTGCCTAAAGTGGTAGTGGAGTCTACCTTAAATCAGTCTATAGAGTTACCTGCCTTTTACACGCAGTACTCCAACCAAGGAGAATATTTACTCCATACCATGGATGTTCATCAGATTCTGAGATACGACACCGATAGGACAAAGGATCTCAGAAAAACTGACCAGCTGTTCGTCTCTTTTTGCTCACAAAAGGGAAGGCAATGCTGTTTCCAAGCAATGCCTGTCAAGTGGTTGGCTCATTGCATCACTTTCTGTTATGACAAGTACAAGAAGACCCTTCCGGGTCAAGTCAGAGGTCACTCCACCCGTGGAGTAGCAGCCTCTGCAGCTTGTTTCAAGAATGTGTCTGCGGCAGACATCTGTGCTGTCGCCACCTGGACTTCCGTCCATACCTTTACGAAACATTACAGTTTGGACATTGCCTCTTGCTGTAGAGCAGGCTTCGGGCTATCTGTCTTGCAGGGCCTCCTGTCTTGAGGCATGCAAGGCTATCGCTACGTTCAGGAGTAGTTTCCTCCTCCCGGTGCCTTTTATTTGTTCCAGACTGCTTGGGATTCTGTCCTATATGTAATTACTCTGCAAGAGCCCTCTCAAAGTAAGTATAGTTGGAGTAAGAACTTGCTTGTACAGTAGATCTTCGAGAGAGGCTCTTGCAGAAGGTACACCTTCCCGCCTCCATCCCCTAGGCTTTTTTTAGCTCCTTTTCCATTGAGGGAAATATCTGCTTTCTCTCGTCCGGCCATCCTGGCCTGTGTCGGGAAAGAACTGGAAGGCGGGCGTCCGGGACCGCCCCTTTATACTGACGTCTCCTGACACTGGTCACCTGACGTGGGGGCGGTCCCTCGCCAGGGACTGCTAGCTAGAAATTTTTCCGTAGGGTCCTGCTGCCGGCCGGCGTCAGTCCTATATGTAATTACCTACTGCAAGAGCCTCTCTCGAAGATCTACTGTTATGGTAAGTTCTTACGTAACTGTACTTTCTCACCACAGTCCAAGTATTGCAGTTCATAGGGGCAGAACTCAATACAATTCTGGGAAAGGCTTTTCTACCCTTGGAAAGGGTGCAGGCTATCCAGCTTCTGGCAAGTTCATTCGTCCTGGGCAGGTCAAAACCAGCAACTCGGTTTCTACAGCTCTTAGACTACATGGCTTCAGCAACAAGCACAGTCATGGGTGCCAGATTCCAAATGATGGACATTCAGTTTCACCTCAGGGCCCATTGGTCCCAGAGGCGAGATCCACTTTCATAACTAGTCCCTGTAACAAGAACTCTTATACAGGCCCTCCAGTGGTGGAGAGATCCAGACAACCTCAGGGAAGGGGTGCCTTTCCAGCAGGAGCCACCCTCCTTAGTGCTCACAAGATGCCTCCCTTCTAAGATGGGGTGCCCACCTAAGGGGACCACACAGTTCACGGCTCCTGGAACAGTGCAGAGTCCCTTCTGCACATAAATCTCTTGGTGTTGAGAGCAGTTTACCTGGCCCTTCAGGGCTTCACTCATCTTATCTTACAAAGGGAAAAGTGGTTCAGATCAGAACAGACAATACCACCACAATGTACTATATCAACAAACAAGGAGGGACAGGATCCACTCCACTATGTACAGAAACAATGACAATATGGAGCCTGATTTACTCTCTAAATGCATCCATACAAGCAGTTCATCTGCCAGGAAAGGACGATACACTGGCAGATGCTTTGGATAGGGATAAACCTGGCCCACCATGAATGGGCATTGAACATGCAAGTGGTGCAGGTTCTATTCAGATGATGGGGAACCCCAGAAATGGATCTCTTTGCTTTCCACCAGGATCACCACTTACCCCTCTATTGCTGCAGGGCTCCAGTGAAAGGGACTGTTCCCGTGGACGCCCAGATTCTCGATTGGACAGGCAAGTACCTTTATGCCTTCCCTCCATTTCCTCTGATTCTCAGAGTATTCATTAAGCTCAGGTCACAGCCAGCCTCGATGATTCTGATAGCCCCAGACTGGCCAAGACAGCCATGGGTACTCCCTGTTGCTCTCTGTGTCAGTGAGCAAACCAATCTACTTCCCTCAGAGGTACAATCTACTGACTTCCTTTCAAGGTAGGGTGGTGTATCCCAGTCTCGGGTCTCTCAGACTCAAAGCTTGGCTCTTGAGGACTTAGAGTATTCAGATTTCCAATACTCCCAAGCAGTTCTAGAAGTCCTTAAGAGTTACAGAAAACCATCTACTAAGAAAACGTATGCCTCAAAATTGAAAGTATTTTCTATTTGGTGTGCAGACAAGGGCATAATCCCAGCACAGGCTGGCATTCCAACCTTCCTAGATTTTGTTTTATCTACATTCCTTAGGATTGCAGCACTCAACTCTGAAGGTTCACCTGGCTTCAGTTTCATCTTATCTCTCAGTAGGGAAAGATGTATCCCTGGCTGTGAATCCCATATTTAGAAGGTTCTTTAAGGGCCTTTTACATCTGTTTCCCCCCTCATAGTCATAGGGAACCAGTGCCAGTTTGGGTCCTCCAACATTTGTATTGCTCAGGTTATGCTTCCACTATTTGAACCCTTAGTTTCTGCAGAGCTCAAATTTCTTACCTGGAAGGTAGTTTTCCTAGTGGTGCTTACCTCTGCTAGGAGGATAAGTGAGTTACAAGCTCTGTGTATAGAAAAGGACTAGATTTCTTTCCACAATGATATGGTAGTGTTGAGAACTAATAGACAGTTACTTCCCAAAGTAGTTTCTGACTTTCATCTGAATTGGTCCATTACCTTACCAGTATTTTTTTACTGCACACTGTAGCTCAGGTGAGCATAGGCTGCATAGCTTGGATATAAAGAGAGCATTAATCTATTATATAGCCAATACTAAGGATTATAGGCAGGACAGACAGCAACTGGAACCTATGGGGAAGTAGGTAAGGAATCTCCTGCTTCAAAGAGGACTGTTTCTCGATGGATAGTCCAGTGTATTCAGTTCTGCTATTCAAAGGTGGGCAAGGTCCCTCCTTCAGGTCTTCGAGCCCATTCCACAAGGGGCACAGCTGCCACCATTAAAGCTGCTAGAGCGGTCCCTCTGTTGGAGATTTGTAAAGCAGCTACCTAGAGGTCAGTCCACACCTTTACTAAACATTACAGCCTGGATACTCCTGCCAGGAGTGATGCCAGTTTTGGCAAAGCTGTTTTGCAGTCTTTTTCCTAAATAGATTCTACCCATCTCCTAGTGGTACTGCTACATAGTCTGAAAAGATTAATAATAATAGATTCCTGGGGTTAGAAGAAAAAGTTACTGACTTGTAATCTTGTTTCTTCCAAGGGATCCACTAGTATTATTACTCCCCGCCCCTGGTCCTCCCCTTAGGATCACAGAAAAAAACTCTATACAGTTGAGATGCTTCTCAATATGACTGGTATGCCACCTGCTGGCACATTTTGGTAATACTTAGTTGGTAGGTTCTTTTCTAAGGGTATATCTGGCTCAGAAAAGAGGACTTATCCTATTATTGTGTTTTTGTTAGCGTTTTCTTGGCCTGTTACTTCTTTTTACATAGCCCTGCCCAACGTAATTTTTTCTTCAGTGCCGCATGGGAGGCTGGGGGCTGGAATATATAGGGGTGGGAACAAAAATGGTCAGTTGGATCACCAGCTGGCTGAGGGGTAGGCAGCAAAGGGTAGTGGTGGTGGGGGAACTCTCATCGCCATGGGATATTGCGAGCAGGGTGCCACAGGGTTCAGTACTGGGACCTGTGCTGTTTGGGATATTCATAGCTGATATCTCACAAGGGGTCCAGAGTAAGATTAGTCTATTCGCAGACTGTACCAAGATGGGAGCTGTGGTAATGACATGGAGGGGACTGCAGGAGGACCTGACTAAACTGCAGGAGTGGTTGGAAACATGGCAGATGGGGTTCAACGCCAGGAAGTGCAAGGTCCTGCACTTTGGAGCTAGGAAGCAGGGGATGAAATATCAGCTAGGAGGGGTACAGTTGTAAAGAACCGTGGAGGAAAAGGATCTAGGGGTGCTTATAACGGGGAGTATGAATAACTCGGCTCCGTGCAGGAAGGCGGCTGCAAAGGCAAACGATGCTAGGGGTATAGTGTGAGGAATCTCCTCCAGGAGCAGAGAGGTGATCCTTCCCTTGTACAGGTCACTGGTCTGGCCACACCTGGAATACTGTGTACAGTACCGGCATCCATTCCTGAAGAAGGACATCAGATTGTTGGAAGAGGTGCAGCGTAGGGCAACGAGGATGATCCAGGGACTGGAGGGAAAACACTTTAAGGAGAGGTTGGGAGAGCTGAACATGTATTCCCTGGAGGAGAGGAGAGGAGGGATGGGGGATATGATCAAAACCTTTAAATACTTGGAGAGGATAAACAAGACTAATACAGAAGAGAATTTTTCAGATCAAAAGGGGGAGGAACATGAGAGGGCATTGGCTGGGATTGGAGGGGAGGTTCAGAAGGGAAATCAGGAGACACTTTTTTCACGGAAAGGATGGTAGACAAGTGGAATACTCTTCCCAAGGAAGTGGTATCCTATAGAATGGTGGGTGAATTTAAGAGTGGGTGGGACAAAGTGAGGGGGGTCATTATGGGGAGGTGGGGCAGCTGCACAATTGAGCAGAGTCGATAGACCGCGAGGCCTGTTTCTGCTGGCATTTTGTATGTTCGTATGTTTAATATAAAGGAGTGCTAAGAATTCTTGTATTTTTTTCTGAATTGTTAGGCACAGACAAGAGAACTAGCCTAGTAATCGACTTGCTCTGGCTCGAAAATAAATATGTATTTAAAGCATGTATAACTGTGTTATCTAAATCTTTTATATTGTGCTTCTGTACAGAATGTTTGTATATGGGTTTTTTTTTTTAGTACATTGTAATGGCTTTTTAGGTGAACAGTAAGACCAACTTGACTATAACTTGGTCATTTTACATATTTAGACACCGAATTTTCAACATAGCCGTTTATTACCACACTTCATGAACCAAGTAGGTGCAAATTTTCAAATCCCACCCAAAAGGTAATTTCACACCACAAGTGCAAAAACATGTTTCATCCAGGATATGAAACATGGCAGCTGTCACGTTCATGAGGTGGTGTGAAAAAATGATTGTGTTGAATATATAAGGTCAACATATTGAAAATTACCAAAGTTATGAGCGAGCGTTGGAAATTTTCAACATATGCTCATAACTTTATTTTTTTTAAATATTTGTACTCCAAATGTTCAACATAACCTTCATATGGCCTCACCTTATGAACAAGGATGGTGACAATTTTAAAATCCCACCCGCTAGATGTTATTGCACAGTAGCCACAAAAATCACCTTTTGGGATGGATTTTAAAAATGTCACCACCCTTGTTCATGAGATGGTGTCCCAAAATGGCCATGTTGAAAATCTGGTGTAAAAATATTCAAAAATGACAAAGTTATGAATATAAGTTCAGCCCCCTTTTAAATACATTAAAATTGACCTACTTTATTTTCCCATATTGCAGTTGCCAGTTCCAGCAGTAAGACAGGTCTTTGATTGGAGAGTGGATCTAGATTGTGGGACATGTTCAGGTGAGTGAGGGTGAGGGTGTGGTTGGGGTCAGATAGGCGAGGGGCTGTTTTCTTTTTTACATGTTAAAAAAAAAAAAAAAAGACATTGCGGGACTGTTTTCACTTTTGCAGGGTATACTATCTGTTGGATCCGACACTGGGGATTTAGCACCCATGTGTCAGCTGGTTCTCTACAATGGCACTGGGGGGTGGGTACCTTGGTGCCACCCCCTATATATTTGGGAGAGGGCAACCTGTAGGGGGTTGAGAAAGTGGTACCAGGGGTGGGCATTACAGGTCGCTTAATCTAAATTGAATAGGGTGGGCTAGCTCAGCTGGGAGGAGGAAGCAAGTAAGAAAGAAATGATAGAGCCAGGGAAAGAGAGACAGCGATTGCGGGTTCACTGGACAGCATGTCTCCATGTGTGGCTGCTGATTTCACGAAAGTCCCACTGTTCTTACATAGAGAATGTGGGTGAAGAGTTCTCGCTAAACTGGGCACCCTGGATTTTGAAGTGCCCAGAAAAAGAATTTCTGGAGGTTTTTTTGTTTTTGTTAAAACAAACACCAGAATCTATGTTGTTGTTTTTTTTTTTTCTTAAATATTTTTTATGTATTTTTGTTTGGGGGGGGAGATGTTGTCGTCACAACACGAAAATCTTTTTTCGCATTGTGAGAAGCAAGTGGTGAGAAACTAAAAGTGGTCTCATGACAGACTCTTTTGTGTCGTACCAGAGGGTTATCTGAAAAACCATACTGAGCTTGCTCAAAACAGCTTTAAAAAACAAAACAAATGTAAATCCTTATAACTGGAATTGCTTAATATTTTTTTCATGAAACCTTCAAAAGGCAGTACCTTGGCACAGCCTGCTTCTACACTGAAAGTTTAAGAAAAAAATCCTTGCCATCTAGCTGTACATGAGAGCAAAACCAAAAACATATGCTATGTAAAGGGGGAAAAAAATGAGCCTTCAACAGAAAAATGACACGTGCAGATCTCAGAAACCGCACAAGCTGCTGTCAAGAAACTTTCTATACATTTAGACCTTACCTGCTAAAGAATACATGCCAAATTTCAAGCAGTTCCAACAAATGACACCAAAGCAGTTACGATGCAAAGTTCGGGGTTTAACATGGGACCTGTCAGGCAACCCTAACTATGCTGTACATGTTCCTGCCTGTATACTAATCCCCTGTCGCTATGACGCAAGTGTAGTGTGTATATATAGATATAGATATATATGGGTGTGTATAGATACATATTTATACAGACATACAGATATTCTTAGATTTTCAGTGGACTGCCACATTAATAATTCAATATTCTGATTTATTCTTTGGCTTATAAGAGGCACTTGGCCAAACAGTCCTTGTTGCTCTGTAGAATCACACGGTTCCCTCTAGAGTCGGAAGAGTGTTGTAAAATTACAGTTGTATGAGCTACATTGCCATTATGGGAGGAAGTTCAACACTAGACAAGCTACAAGTCAACAAAAAATGTATCTGCTAATCCAGAATGCATGGAGAGTGATGAAATGGCTCATTTCTTCGAGAAAGATATTGTAAAAATCTTTTTATCTTTAATCGTATCATGTGGGTTCCTAGTATTGCTTATTGGAGTTGTTTGTTTATTCTCTACTGCATCCTAGGTTCTGTGTTTTGACAGATGGAGGACTGAACACTCACAGTACCAACTTTTACATGCTGCTACGTTCAGCACGTAAAGCTATAACTGTACCAGTGAACCCCTAGTCGAGTACCCATATTGTAATTCCCATTGACAATATTAGAGCTAAAGAAAAATAAATTATCGTAACTCTGATAGAATTTCTTCTTTATTGGATGTCAGTAGACACAGGTAACTAAACTAACACCAAAACCTTCCTCTGGCAGGCAGTGTAGCCCAATGACCGGAGTGTAGAGCTGTGAACCTGGAGAACAAGCTTCGATTCTCACTCCCACAACTTAATTACTCACTGTGTGATTTTGTGTGTATCTAATGGCTGGTGCCATCATGGCTTATGAAGAAATTGGGATAAGTCAAAAAAGGGCGAGTGAAGCATATGTGCTTGCAGTAGGTGACAACTTCCTGTGGCATGTTTGTCTATGCCCTCACATCATGGATCACTTTGGATAATTTTGATGCACTGTGTATCAGTGTTGCCTTTCCCTACCATACAGTGACTAAGATTATTATTAACACTATGTCATGTATTTATCTCTTTGCTTGACCTAATGTATGGTCTCATACCTTATGTATTTTGACAGTGTCATGTCTGATCTAGCCTGATGATGTTTGCTTGACAGTGTACTTCTCTGCCTGCCTGTTATTTGTAATTACTTCCGGGGTCACCCCTGAAGTAGTGACAGCCATGTCTCCGTGGGCCTACCCGGTTAACAAAATTAATAAATAAATATGACCAGTGATATAAATTAAAATTCCTTATGTATAGTTGCAGCTGAATGTTTTACCATTGTTTCATTTGTTGTTGTTCTCATCAGATCCTGGAGAGCTCCCAGACATTGCTGAATGTCCTGAAGAGAGAGGCGGGGAATCTAAGTAAAATCCCAGAGCAGAGGGGTGCTGTTAGCCACACACAGCATAAGGAGAGCTCATAGGGGCTGTTGTACAGAGAGACTGCAAAATTATGAATACAGGAGTGCATAGAACTTCAGAATGTATATGTTCATGGTGTTTCAATAAAGCTGGACTATTTTTATAGTTATTGAGTATTATCTATCAAATAAAAATTCTACCATCAGACCTCAGGCCATAGAGTCAGATGTTTACTTTCTTGTTTTTTTAATGGATTGATTGCTTTTTTATTTAGTATATTTCCTTGCCAAAAGCTCAGTGTACTCTGATGAAATGGAAGAATATTAAACAGCAAATACAGTAGATGATTGCAGACCAGCATTTGTGACTTCCTGACTTAACTTCTGTAATGTAGTCTACTAGGCTTATTCATAATCTGATTTACAGGTTCACCCTCATAGAATACATTATAGTAGTGTAGTGCAAAGTTGGCGCCCTGTATGGGTGCTGACCATCGAGCAGACACGAAAGACCATTAGGCCTCCTCTGCTGGCACTTTAGTATGTATATATGTTAGTTTGGGGATCGTGAATGCCTGTTTGCCTTCATGTTTACTGTGTGTGTGTGTGTGTGTGTGTGTGCAATGATGAGATTTGCCATGACGAATTACCTACCGTGGAAAGGTTGCTATACCCACACACATCTTTGTTCTGAAGACCTGCCCTTCTGCACAGATATCCAAGTTGGGAGCCAAGAGAACATTACAAAACATACCTTTTGAGCTGCAGGGTTTTTTGGGGAAGGTGTCCTCTTTACACCATGTGTCCTGGGTAACTTATATTCTTCTGATATCCTCTACAACAGCTGTCCCTTCCTTCCCCCCCATCCCATATCAGCAGCAGTGCCAGCAGCAGGTAGTACAGCCAGAAAACGGGATCAGTTGCCAGAAAAGCAGGTAAGAGCTTGTTGGGTCCTCTCACCCAGCTTTGGCGTGACCTTGCAGCTTTTCTTCCAGCAGCAGTGGGAACCAGTGTCACGGTGGCTTTCAAGACTCCTCAAGCCAGTCCTCCACCTTAGTCCCAGCATTTCACTTCTGCAATTCTCTTAGAGCTTACTGGTCCAGCATCTAATCCAGTGTCCCATGTGGCAGCTCTACATGGCAGCTGGTGTCAGTTTGTAATACGAAATTAAATGATGCAAGGAACAAAGGTTTCTGGTTTGCATGCAGAACACACGTCTGCGTGGTGGCGGCAGACAATTAGATCAGCCCCTGTGAATAAAACACTTGTTTGTCATTCTAGTTGTAAGACACCAACTGTATTTTATTACGTAATGTGCGTGTATAAGCAGTCAGTTCAGAGTATGGCAGCAGTGTTCCAAAAAGATTAGCAGAGGCTAGGGCAAAGGTGTAGAGTAACGCTGGTAACGAAAAGCTTTGTGACTCTGGATATACCGGATGTCTGAATAAGCAGTCATTTAAGTAGCAGGTGGTCTTTGTTTACAGAACATACTTCTGAGATGGTACTAAGTTATACACGTGGCTTTAATAAAACATACTTGCTCTGCAGAACTCCATATTTGCGTTCAACTATGTAACAAACTGTGGCTAATGTTTCAACGTCGTCATGACCTCTTCAGAGCTCTGGTGTTTTAACGCATGTGTGTGTTAAAACTTTCTTACTCTGCTCTTTTGCCTAGTTCTTTGGGATGCTGTCTCCTATTTTGAATGGACTGCTTATTATCCACACACAATAAAAGAAACACCACTAAGAGCCCAACATCCAAGTGTGGGGCTGGTTCAAGTTTGCTCTTTGTATGCAGAAACATAACTGTTTCATCCAGTATAGTAGATGGTATCTGACTTATTCAAACACCATGAAGTCTTGCTATAATTAGGACTGTATGCAGTAAGCCCTTGGCTCTGAACTGCCCCGGAGATGAAATAGTTAACTCCAGTGTAATCTGGAGTTCCACAGCGCGAGGGCGCTATCCAAAGCTCTATCTGGTCAGTTTCAAATGAAACTGCCAGATTCTTTACTCCGCTTGCACTGAACAGTCGCTCCGAGATCAGCTCCTTCAGCTCGGTTTGTTTTTGCGGTTCATGCGGTTTTATTCAGTTCATTTGAACCGGCAAGTATTTTAAAATTAGTCATGTTTCGTTCAGAAGCTCTATCTGGTAACCGTAAGTACAAAAAAAATTAAAGTCTGTGTGGAACTCATTATCGGTTCACTCTGAACCGATCGGTTTGCTTAAAATTGTTTTCTGTCTTTAGAAGTGAGGTACCCGGTCTTATCGGTTCTAAAAACCTTTACATTTCTGGTTTTTTTCCAATACCTGACACGGTTAGGGAACTGATCAGGTGTCTTGTACTATAACGGCCAAAAAGGGCAAAGTTTTGATAGGCTGGCATTATGTCTGGAGAAACCCAAAGAAAAATCCGGGCCCACTGGTTTCAACACTGTGGATGTCTGGGGAAGCCTTCAAGGCTGACCCACACACCACTTGTGTCTATTGTCTGGGGCTGACCACCTCCTGTCAGACTGCCAGGTGTGTAAAAATTTCCTGCAGCCACCCTGGAAAGAGATTGGGCCGCTCAGGGAACGAGAGGCAAAAAGTCCGCTGACCCGGATGGCCAGCCCGGTCCAGCTTCGGCTGGACCAGAGGGAGTGCCCTCTGACCAGGGCGAGACTTCCTCGGGCAAAAGAAAGGCTGGTTCTGAGGAACCAGTCAAAGTAAAAAAGACAAAGAAATCAGCAAGTGTGGAGTCCAGTTTTGTCTCTCCTTCTGCTGCAGAGATAGCTAAAGCCATTCAGATTGTCCAGTCTTTGTCTCAGGGACTTGTTGAACCCCCTGTAGTTGGAAAAAGGGGGTCTCGTTCAGGTCCAGTGGTTCAGGATTATGATGTTGAGGATTTTTATGAACCACAGGAGGGGGATGAAGGTTTTGATGATTGTAATTGTGACTGGGAAGGTCTGGAAGTGCCCATAAAGCCGGACATTTCTCCAGACAGACCCTTTGAGTCTCCCCCTTTGTTGTCTGAGTCCCTTCTCATTTCAGGTTCTTAAGAAGGTAGCGAAACCTCCAGCTCCCTTTAGAGGAGGCTGTGGATGAGCAAGAGGAGCCTGATTATGTAGAAATGATGGATATTCCAGAGTCTAGAAGGTTGTCTATTCCTTTGCATAAGTCATTTAGGAGGCAAACTACAAGATTTTAAAAATCCTTTTTGTCCCTCCTGTAGATAAAAAATGGACAGAAGGTATACTTTGTCAGGCCCTAATACAGACTTCCTCACTGAGCAGTGTAGTCATGTAGGTGTTGTTCAAGCTGCAGCCTGTGACAAGCAATATTCCCTGGCCTCACATCCTCCTGATAAAGATTCCAGGAAGATTGATGCCATGGCGAAAAAACAGTATGTGGCAGCTTCTTTGGGACTCAGACAAGCTAATTATATGGCTTATGTGGCTAGATATCAGAAATCTAGATGGGACACTATATTGCAGTTGGCCAAGCAGGCCCAGGGCCAGCTGGCTAGTGAGTTGGAACAGGTGGCTGCTGATGGCATTGAAGCCTCTAAAGTTCAATTTCATACTGCTGTTGATGTTAATGATGTTTCTTCTAGGGTCATGGCCACTTCTGTAGCTCTCCGTAGGTTGGCATGGCTCAGATGCACTAATCTGTCCCAAGATACCCAGTCAAAGGCTATAGATTTTCCTGTGATAGGAAATTCTCTGTTTGGGGATCAAACGGAAAATTACATGAAAAAAATGGATGAATACAGAACTACCTACAAAAGTGCCCAAGCTAAGGAGAGGCATGCCACTCCTCAAAGGCATGCCCCCAGGGGTAGGGGCAGGCCTTACCATAGGCCTTTTTACCAATTTCAGGCCTCTTCTGCCTTTGCAGAGAGGTTTTTTCAGAGGCAGAGGCAGACGGGGCACAGGCAGGCCCTCTCCCTCTCCTCAGCCTAAAGCTGCTCCTGCCAAGCAGGCACCCTGACAGGGTGTCCAGGGCCGACTCTCCTGTACCGGTAGGGGGCAGGCTGGCTTATTTCAGCCAGAACTGGTTGTCCCTAACCTCGGACAAATGGGTTCTGGAAGCGGTAAGCCAGGGTCTGGTTCTCAGCTTCAAACAATTTCCCAAGATGAGAGCCAGGCACTTTCCCTCAAGTCCTTCAGAAACCCTTGCTTTTAGAAGCAGAGGTTTTTCTCTTCTGACTGCAAAGCAGTGGAAAGGGTTCTCCTTGCCATCAGGGCAAGGGTCTGTACTGAGGTACTTCTGACCCCAAAAAGACAGGAGATCATGCCCATTCTGGATTTAAGATTTCTGAACAAACATCTTGTAAAACCAAAGTTCAAAATGTTAACTCTGGCAATGATTTTGCCTTCCTTGAGACCAGGAGACTGGTTAGCTTCCCTGGACCTCGACGACGCCTATTTCCATATCTTAATCAGGGCCTCTCACCGAAAGTACCTCAGGTTCGAACTGCCCTCTGGCCACTACCAGTTCAGGGCAATGCCCTTCGGTCTCACTTCTGCCCCAAGGGTTTTCACAAAATGTCTAGCTGTAGTAGTGGCCCATCTAAGAAGGCAAGGGGTAGCTGTGTTTCCCTACTTGGACGACTGGCTCATTGTGGGTCAGTCACCAGAGCAGGTAAAATCCCACTTGCAAGTCACCCAGAAACTTCTCATCTCTGGGGTTCCTGTTGAATTTTCCAAAGTCAGTTCTCGAACCAGTTCAGGTACTAACCTTCATGGGGCAGAGTTGAACAGAAGTCAGCCAGGGCTTTTCTCCTCGGAAAGAGTGACAGAATCATTGCCCTGGCATCTTCCTTCACCCTGCGGGTCTCTCGACCAGCAAGACATTTTCTACAACTCCTAGGGCACATGGCTGCTTCTACAGCTGTCGTGCAAGGAGCAAGATTTCAGATGAGGGACATCCAGTTCCACTTGGAGGTCCTTCTGGTTTCAAAGGAAGGACCCCCTTACCAAATTAGTCCCAGTGACCAAAACCCTGATCCTAGCCCTGCAGTGGTGGCAGGATCAAAGCAACCTAACTCAGGGGGTCCCATTCTTACCTGTTCTTCATTCCCTCACCCTCACCACGGATGCCTCCCTGTTGGGGTGGGGGGCTCACCTGGGCGACCTTTCCACTCAAGGAGTGTGGTCCCCTCAGGAATCTCTGCTCCACATCAACCTATTGGAACTCAGAGCTGTTTTCTTAGCTCTTCAAGTTTTTTCGGAGGCTGTCCAGGACAAGGTAGTCCAAGTCAGGACAGACAACACCACAACAATGTGGTACATCAACAAGCAAGGGGGCACTCGCTCTTCTGCCTTGTGCACCGAAGCAATGAAGTTGTGGTCCCTGGCCTACTCCCTGAACACCTCCCTGATAGCAGTTCACCTCCCAGGGAAGGACAATGTCCTAGCGGATGCCCTCAGCAGGATTTCTCAGGGCCATCACAAATGGGCTCTGAATCCTCAGGTGCTGGGGTCAGTCTTTGCCAGGTGGGGCACCCCTCAGATGGATCTTTTCGCAGCCCCAGACAACCACCAATTTCCCCTGTTTTGTTGCAGGCCTCCAGTGCTGGGATCAGTTCCTCTGGATGCCTTTCAGTTGAGATTGGGAAGGGAAGTTCCTTATGCCTTCCCTCCTTTCCCTCCTCTTCAGGGTACTGGTAAAATCAGAACTCAGCCCTGAGTGATTCTGATTTGCTCCAGACTGGGCCAGGCAGCCCTGGTACCTCTTCTCCTGTCCCTCTCATTTCGCTTCTCCCTGACCTTGCCCAGGACCCACGACCTGCTGACCTGTGCACAGGGAGAGTGTGGTATCCGACCTCAATTCCCTCCACCTCAAGGCCTGGTTCTTGAGGAGCTAGAATTTGTTGATTTACACCTTTCTCAAGGTGTCTTGATATTTTGAAGGCTTCTGGAAGCCTTCCACTAGAGCTCACTTATAATTCTAAGTGGAAGAGATTTTCCTTTTGGTGTTCTGAGAGGCAGATTGTACCAGAATCTGCTGACTTGCCTATTTTATTGGACTATTTGGTCCACTTAAATTCCTCTAGGACTCAAACCAGCTACCTTGAAGGTTCATTTGGCAGCTGTTTCTGTTTTTGTTTCTGCAGGGAGCGGTTTCTCTCCTCTCACCCTGTGTTCTCCAAGTTTTCAAAGGGTTACTTCACACTAACCCTCCCTTTGGGAACCAGCTCCTGCATGGGACCTGAATGTTTGCATTGCCCAGCTAATGCCCCCTTTGAGCCTCTGGCTTCGGCAGACCTCAAGTTTTTAACTTGGAAAACTGTTTTCTAGTGGCTATCACTTCGCTAGGCGTATAAGTGAATTAAAGCCTTGTCAGTGGAAAAGGATTTTATTTCTTTCCACAGAGATAAAGTGGTCCTCGGACTAACAGAAAGTTTTACCTAAAGTGGTTTCAGATTTCCATCTTAACCAATCCATCTCTCTCCCAGTATTTTTTACTGAGCACTCTTCCTCTGGTGAGAGGAGACTGCACAGTTTGGACGTTAAAAGAGCTCTTAGCTACTATTTGGAACGTACTAAGGGTCATAGGTTTGAATCCCTCCAACTCTTCCTTACCTATGGAGAAGTGGGTAAGGGGAGACCTGCTACTAGGAGGACAATCGCAAGGTGGATTGTCTCTTGTATCCAGTTCTGTTCCCAAAAACTAGGTAAAGAGCCTCCCTTAGGTCTGAGGGCTCATACCACCAGGGGTACAGCTGCATCTCTAGCGGCTGCTAGAGATATTCCTATCTTGGAAATTTGTCAAGCTGCTACCTGGAAGACAGTCCACACTTTCACCAAGCATTACTCTCTGGACGTCCAGTCCAGGAGAGATGCTCGTTTTGGCACAGCTGTGCTTCAGAGCCTATTCCCTAAGTAGGTTCTGGCCCTCCTCCATGGAGGTACTGCTGTATAATCTGCATACAGTCCTAATTATGTAAGAGACTTCATGGTGTTTGAAGAAAATTACTCACCTTAGTAATTGCTTTTCTTCTCATGGAGTCTTGCTATATTAGGACAACCCCCTCCTACCCTTCTCAAATTCCTACTTGGGTATGGGGTTGGCAATTTAATGCAAGCACTGTGTCATACCATTTAGCCTTCTAGTTTCCCCGTTGCATTTGGGTTGGGGAACTAGGTAATTCTATTTTTAGTGGTATTGGCCCCCTCTGGACTTCAGTCTTTGGGGAGAGGGGCCTATTAGTGCTGGTCAGTGATCCTAACAATAATAGGTGTGTTGTTTGTATTCTGTGTTTGTTGTTGTTGTGTTCTGTTGTTCTACTACTAGTAGGTAGCCAATGGCTAGTGTAGGGCTTTTCCACACAGACTTGCTATGTTAGTTTAGCTTGGTAAAGAACCTGGCAGTTTCATTTGAAACTGACCAGATAGAGCTTTGGATAGCGCCCTCACGCTGTGGAACTCCAGATTACACTGGAGTTAACTATTTCATCTCCGGGGCAGTTCAGAGCCAAGGGCTTACTGCATACAGTCCTAATATAGCAAGACTCCATGAGAAGAAAAGCAATTACTAAGGTGAGTAATTTTTCCTTCTGCTGACATGCAAGTTGACATTTTCTTTACCTACAGATCCCAGAATCCTCTGCATCTGACATCAGAGGAGGGCTGCATCAGTGGGAGATTCAACAGGCTGCAGTGCTTGTTAGAGATTTTATAAACTCTGACGTTTTGTTTGCTGGTCCAACTGTCCTCCCTGTATTAAGTACAGTCACAGAGGAGTGTACTTGTCCCTTGGAGAACAATGGGACTGGCAAACATCTGATCGGAGCTTACAAAAGCTCTGACATACAGTCCAGGTTATTGACTCTTCCACTACTGCAGCCATTCTCTAATGTCAGTTGCAGGAGATTCTAGCATTTGTAGTTACAGAAAATGTCAGAATAAGTCTGATACAATCGACTGTACTGCAGTGAACAAGTTAAAAAAAATCTTTGCAGACAAAGTACAAATTGGGACTGGCCCCACACTTGGTGTGGGACACTTAGTGCTGACTGTTTCCTTTAACTAATAAAACACACTGTTTTGCAACTGTGTTGTAAAACTCCCTCTCCCTAATGCCCCTCTGCTGAAGTGCTCCATTTAAAAGGCGTATCAGACTATCCCATCTTGGAACGGAGTTGGGGCTGGCGGATACTTGGAGAGACAGTTACCCTTCCAGTAGGGACTTCACCTTCTACTCCCACCCACAGGACTCATATTCACGATTAGACAGATTTTATATGCCTAAATCCTGGGTGGAATCTATTGTGGCCCAGCAGATATATCCCATATATCTCTCAGATCATGCAGAAGTCAGTCTTTCGATGTCCCTTGGAGGGCAACACAAGCAATCCTTGTGGCGTTTGAATGCTGGGCTCCTTAGGGACAAGGTTTTTATTTCCAAGATAAAAGACGTGATAGAAAACTACCTCAGGGAAAACACTGGGTCGGTGTCGAAGGTGCGGTTCCTCTGGGACGGGCTAAAGGCGGTGGTTGGGGAGAAGTGATTTCGTATTCAACACAGCAAAAGAAGGCCAGGCAACAGCAGCAGGACAGCTTAGAACAAAAAATTAAAGAGCTAGAGGAGATTCATAAAAAAGGAGGAGGCCACAGTATACTTGGGGAGTTGCAACTGGCAAGGGAACAAATACACCACCTCCTTATGATAAAAACTGAGAACGCCCTCAGGTTTATAGCACAGAAATATTATACTGGAGGTAACAGGGCGGGCAGACTGCTAGCTTTTAGATTAAGGAAACAAGAAGCTGACAGGTTCATTTAAGGGTGCAGGACTCTAAATCTCCCGGGAGGCGAGTATCTGGAGCTCCCCAAATACTGGAATGCTTCAGGAAATTTTATGAGGACCTCTACGAATCAGAGGCCAGGGCCTCCCACCCTGACCTGATCAGGCAGTTCCTCAACTGTCTCCAGCTACCCAAACTTTCTGTTGATCTCAGAAATGAAATAGACAGATCATTTTCCCTGCTGAAATTGAAAGGGGTAATTAAACAGCTTAAGCATAATAAGGCACCTGGCCCGGATGGCTGTATAGCAGAGTACTATCGGAGATTTAGTGACCAGATAGTCCCGCTGCTTCTCGAAGTCTGCAGTGAGGCCCACACTCCTTCAGAGGCCCCAGACACTTGGGCACGAGCCCTAATATCTGCATCTTTGTGCGGTAGCTATCGCCCTATTTTGTTGTTAAATTTGGATGTCAAGATCTTTGCCAGGATGATAGCAAACAGACTCCAGGTGGTGGTGACTCAGCTGATCCATCCGGATCAGTCGGGCTTCATGCCAGGGAGGCACCTCCATGATAATGTCAGAAGGTTGCTTACAGTAATGGCCCATGCTCGGTGCAGGGGGAGGGGACAGCAAGTGGTAGTGATTACACTGGACACAGAAAAGGCCTTCGATCGCCTTGAATGGGGTTATCTCGGTGAAGGCCTTAAGAAGTTTGGATTTGGCCCTAAATTTCAGGCGTGGGTGGGTACCCTATATTCCAATCCTTCAGCAAGGGTGCGACTGAATGGACTGTTCTCCCAACCCTTTTCCATTGGAAGGGGTACTAGGCAGGGTTGCCCCCTCTCGCCCCTTCTTTTTGCCCTAAGTATGGAGCTCTTGGTGGAAGCTTTTAGGTCGCGTGAAGGCATTAAAGGGATTTCAGTGGGTGGGGTAGACAACCGCATATGTTTGTATGCGGACGACACCTTCCTGTAGTTGAGTGACCCTCAATTTTCCTTACCAGCAGCGATGAACATGCTGAGGAAGTTTGGCTGTATTTTGGGGTTTAAGATTAATGAATCCAAATTGGAGATAGTTCCCTTAGGAGCGGGGCTCCCACCTTCGGTAAGGAGTATGACAGATTTAAGGTGGAACACAACTAGTTTCCGATACTTGGGAGTACATATTCCGAAGGATCTGGATAAGCTGTTCCAGGTTAATTATCTCAAATTGTTGGAATGCCTGAGGGAAGACTGTACTAGATGGGCTACTCTGCCACTCACCCACTCACCATTTCTGGTAGGGTGGAGTTGGTGAGAATGAACGGCCTTCTGAGGATGCTGTTCTTGTTCGATGCTATCCCCCCTGTGTCCTCCGAAAAAGTCTTGGGCAGATATTCAAAAAATAAGCAATTTCATCTGGGCTGGTAAGAGACACAGGTTAATCTGGGCCCTGCTGAAGTTGCCTAAGGGGAAGGGAGGCCTGGGAGTCCCAGATTTTAAAAGATACTATAGAGCAGCTCAATTACAGTACTTGGCAGTTTATGCATCTCCTGCTCCAGTGCAGAGTTGGGTCAGAATGGATAGGCAGCTCTTACACCCTTCCATCAATTCTCTTCAATAAAAGGAACCCCAGGGCGATTCGGGCCTGCCTAATCCTGGGCTTAAAACACTAGTCACACTTTGGTTGCAGGTGGTGAAGGAATCAGGGACCCATCTACTAGTGTTAAGGCAGGGGAAAATTCTTGAAAGGCCTGAATTTAAACCAGGGTCGGAGAACCCAGTCTTTCTGAAGTGGATGAAGCTGGGGCTAGGTACATTTTCACAATTATTCAGCGGGGACACTGAAAAGTTTCACTCAGATTCAACAAGAGTTTAAAATTCCTTCTTCTGATTTCTTTGCCTATTACAAATTAGACACTATCTGCAAACAGAAGTGGGGAGGAGGAACATGGGTCCGGAGCTGGTGGTCCACTTATGAACCTCCTTTTGGAGCTATTAAGGGAGTCCCCACGGGTGACTCACCTTATTTCCAAGTTGTATGTGGCAGGTGAACCGGTGAATCCAACACCCAGACTGCGAATCCAGACTCTTTGGAAGAAGGAATTGGGCTTGGGAGAGGGGGTGGTTAGGTGGGAACTCATCTGGAAGATGGCACACAGAACTTCGGCCTCACCTCATGGAGGGAGTTTAGGTGGAAGATACAAGATTTTTTAGGGCACCAGTATTAACCAAACATTTTGGCCAGTCCTGCTCAGATAGATGCTGGAGGGGTTGTGGGGACTCATGAACATTTTTTCTAGGGCTGCCCTAGAATTAAAAACTGTTGGGAGGGTATTAGTCTCAGGCTGAAGCAGATTTTTTCAGGCAGCCAGTTTGGATCAGCTCCGTCATCTGCTACTGGGGGAACCCCCCTCAAGGTTTGGTAGGCCCTAAAGCCAATTATTAGTTCCCAATCTTACTGGCTGTGGCCCAGAAGGCCATTACCAAGTTGTGACTTTCTAACCCCCCCCCCGTTGAAGAACAGTGGCTGTCGTGTTGTAACCAAATTAAAGTAATGGAAAGACTTACAGCTAATCTGAATTTAAAACCAGATCTATATAAATCTCGCTGGTTACCATTTTTTGAGTACCTGAGTGGAAAGGAGGGAGTTACTACCTTAGAAATCCTGGCAAGAGAAGTCTTGGACTAAAGGACCTGCGAGGATAAATGTTTGGACTATCTGATAGGGCTGGGTACACTAGGCAACAGCTTTGTACCTTGGGGCAGTTTTGGGAAGGATTTTTCTCACCACGGGTCGGGGGTATTTGGGGGGTTCTTATGTATATGTGTGTATTGTTATTTTCTCCTCTTGTTTTTCTTTGCCCTTCCACCCCTATGTTTAGAGGGTAGGGGGTGAGTCCCCATTTCTTGTAATTCTTTTTTTTTTTAAAGTTGGAGGCTTGAAGCTAGACCTTAAATGTAATTGAACCCTAAAGTAACATTCTTGGAGTTTCTGTTGCCTTAACAGCTAGTACAGTTTCCTAATAACTGTATTAGTTAGGATAAGGCCTGATTAATTGTTTGGGCTGTACTCTGTCTTTTTTAATCTAGCAAAAATGTATTCAGCCTCCCCGTGTCTATCCATTTCTTCTTTTGTAACCTGTTGTTTTAAAAAAAAAAAAAAAATTGCAATTTCAAATAAAAAATAAATAAAAGGTGTATCAGTGGTGCACTTCAGAGCATTGAGCAGACTGCCCAATATGGACAGAATAATTGAATGGATCACAAGTTAGAAGCCTGGCTTTAAGTCACTGAATCATGGCTCTCCTGTAAAATCCCTGATACTTTGCCTCAGTAAATGGTTACCAATTCTAGAGGAAAGATCAAAACAGAGGTGGTGGAAGAGTTATAAACAGCTTCATAATGCACATCACAAGGGTATTGCCATCTACTTTGCCCCCTGCTGGTGAGCTATTAATACTGGAAAACTTGGTGCTGTCAGCCAAACCAAAGTGCCTTGCTGGATGCTTTCAACCTCCTAAGCATAACCACTCAGGTCTGTGCCTAACAGAGTCCGCCTTGGGTGCCTACAAAGATTGATACAAATTGGTCTTACTGGGTGACTTCAACCTCAGCTGAGTAGTTGACACAGGTTCCCATCCCCTAACAAATGTAGCGGCTGACTTGGACCTCATTGCTGATAAAGGAACCCTAAAGGTTAAAGCCAAAGCAAATGTAATCCTCCACTGCGCTTGACCTAATGTTTGTAGGTAAACCAGACCAATCTGTATATTGTGGAGTCCTTTCTGAATCTGTTTCAGACCACCAGATTTCAGTCTGTAAAGAAGTCTAAACCAAGGAAAACAAGAAGATGCGAGGACAAGGAAGACACAAGGGTAGTAGAAAAGTAAGATTAGGAGTCACATGGAAGGAGGGTATGCCTTAGTGCCAGGAGCCTGGGTAACAGAATCAGTAAGCTTTAAGTGCTGATGGACACACAGGTGGACCTTGTAGCCATCTCAGAAACGTGGGCTTTGGAAAATGACTGGGACTTAAAGGTCCCTGGGTACACAATGTTCAAGGAGGGATACAGGATCTGGTAGAGGGTGAGGAGTAGCCCTTTTTGTCAGGGATGCATCGAAATGATGTATGTAATCAGGGGTAGTAATTGGGACACAGAGTCACTGTGGGTGCCACTCACAGCAGCATGGGAAGGAGAGAGAGCTAGGGAAAAACTTAACGGGGAAGTAGTAGTAGTGGTAATGTGTGATCTGAATCTGTCAGACATAGATTGGGATGTTCCAGTGGGCAGGAGCACCAGATGTCAGGCTTTGCTGGACCCTTTCCAGGACTGTCTACTGGTACAGCTCGTTAAGGAACGCACCAGGCAAACTGCAATACTCAATGTGGTGCTCACCAGCTTGGAGGTGGTACGCACTGTTAGAATGTGGGAGCCACTGGGGAACAGCAACCATAACTCCTTTTGATTCATACTTGCCTTTAAGTCCAGAAAACCCCAATTGAGAACTGAAGTCCTTGAATTTAGAAGGGTGGGCATCAACAGGCTGAGGGAGCTGGTTTGGCACAAGCTAGTCAGGATGGACAACATAGGTAGGGTGGAAGAGAGATGCGCAATCAAGGGGCCATTCTTGCAGCATCTAGCTTATACATGAGAACAGCAACCAAAAACAAGTTCAAGACACCATTATGGTTGGCAGCATCAGGGAAGCGGTAAAGGCCAAGAAAAAGGCATACAAATATAAAGAAGAGTGGAAGGGGGAGAATGGGGAGGCAAAAGGGGCAGTTAGGGAGGCAAAAGCAGACCCAGAGCTACGTATTTCAGAGAGGGTCAAGAGTGGAGAAAAACAATTCTTCTGATATATTGGGGAAGAAGGAAGGGGAATCGTAGGGCTAGCAGATGGGGTAGGATGATAGAGGAGCACAGACAAAAGGCAGCTATCCTTAATTATTACTTTTGCTAAGTTTTCACTAAGGAGAATGGTAGGTCCTTCCATGACGGTGGAATCAAAGCAACCACTAAGAGGGTCCCGGAGATGAGGCAGCCAATATTTGCAAGTGAAAGGGTCCAGAAAGGACTGGCAGCCCTAAAGATAAATAAGGCAGTGGAACCAGATGGGTAGCTGGCAGCAGAACTGGCTGAACCCCTGGTAGGTCTAGTCAACAGCTTACCAAGGACAGGTAATTATGAAGAATTGGAAGGTGGCGGACATAGTTCAACTTCATGGAGGGGATGAGGAACAAGCAGGGAACTACAGACCTGTCAGTCGTGCTTCTATTATAGGGAAGGTGATGCAGTCAATGCTTTAAGACCACCTCGTGGACTACTTGGAGAGCAACGGCCTTCAGGATAGTAAGCAGCACGGGTTCATGGCAGGGAGGTCTTGTCAGACTAACCAGATAGTTTTCTTCGGGTGATGATGGCTTCTGATTCAATGCCTTGCAGACACATGCTGAAGATTGAGAATCTGGGTGCAGATAAGGTCATACTGAACTGGGTAGGTAACTGGCTAAAGGAGAGGCAGCAGAGTGTTGTGGTCAGTGGTCAAATAGGAAGAGAGGGAGGTCACAAACAGTACCACAGGGGTCTGTCCTGGGTCTAGTCCTCTTTATTATGTTTATCAGCAACATTGGTGAGGGAATCCGGGGCAGGTTGTGTCTCTGCAGATGACACTAAGCACTGAAGAAGAGTGGATAGCGACGAGGGAATAGGGGAAATGCAGAATGACTTAGAAAAGCTGGAGGGGTGGGCTAATGTTTGGCAGTTGAAATTCAGTGCCACAAAGTGCAAGGTAATGCACCTAGGGAGCAAGAACCCCAGGGCGGAGTACTGAATGCATGGGATGAGATACAGCAGTGCAGCTAAGAAATGGTACCTTGAAGATCTTACTTCGAGAGGGTTCCTGCAGTAGGTCTTTACATATAGGACTGAGCCCCCGACGTCGGGTTTGAACAGCAAACTTGTAGCTAGCAATCATCAGTGGGGACTGCCCCATCAGGTGACGCGACATCAGCCAGGCTATAAAAGAGGCAGTCCCGCACCCACCCCCCAGTTCTTTCCCGCTCTCGCTTCAGTTCGTTCAACACGTGGTAGAACAGCGATCAGTCACCCACTTAGTATTCAACGATTTTCGTCTTATTCTATATAATTTTTGAACCAGTGTATGTCGTCTCATCTTAAGAAGAAGTGCTCCAAGTGTGGCACCCAAGTCCCGCACTAGGACAACCACTTCCGCTGCCTCCTCTGGGGCCTAAGCACAACTCAGCTGAGAGTTTTATGTGCTAAGGGTTCAACCAGGCCACACGGACCCGACGCAAGCAGACCCTCGAGGCCCACCTTCTGAACCAACAGCTGGCTTCTATGGAAAAGAAGCTCCAGGAACTTAGGGGAGAGGTCATCGTCTCCAGCCCCAGAAAAAAAGGATAAGAAGTGCCGGGAGAGAACCCTGTCGCCGCAAAGGAGACCCTCCACTTCCAGAACCGCGAGTACCACTCTTACGGGCACTTGGTCTGCTTCTTCGGGCTGGACACCTTCTCCCCCTCCTGCTGAGGTGTGCAGGCAGCTGGGGGGTTGCCTCTCTTGAGGTATCTGTCAGTTCTCCCACTCATAACACCACTAAGTCGCCCTGCTGCCGGGTACTTGGCCCAGACCGATAAGCCTGACTGCTGTCCTTCTTTCGCAGTTTGTCCAGTCATGACTGATAAGCCGGACAACAGACCCACCGTCAACCGCACAGCCACATCTACTCTCCTGTCTGGCTCACTTGAGGACCCCGACGCCGGGATGAGCATGCTCGTGGGGGGACACTTCATCTCTGCCAGTCTCTACCCCAAAGGATTCACCACCCATTCCCGATCTTTCCCTTCCATCGGGATCGCTCTGAGACCTGTCAGGTCTCTTCCAGAGCTTCCCCCCTTCCCCTAGGGGTCCATCGGTGGACCAGGATCTTTTAGGTATGGAGCCCCCCCCTCCTTCGGGATCCTCGGGCCCTACGCCTGATCCCTCTCCTGCCCAGCGGCCCTTTGGCACCTCCCCTGGCTGGGCCTTCAGCTTCTCTTGCCGGACCCTCTGGCGGTTTCCTGGGGCCTGACCCCCATGTTCTGCCGCCGGGCAGCTCTCCTCCGGATTCTTCTCATTCAACACCGGGCCTGGTGCCTCAGACGCCGGGCTATCTGATGCCCGGATACACGACACCTGGATATGCACTGTTAGGTTATCCCTCGGGGTTTGCAGGGTACCAGTACCCCTACTGGCATCATCCTGCTTACCAGCCCTTGGCCAGGTATCTTGGGTACCAGCCTCCTCCTCCTCCACCAATGCCACCTGATCGCGACTCTGTCCCGGCATGGTGGCAGAATGCAAGGACACAACTCCTTACAGAACTTATGCAGTCCCAGCCACACTACCTCCTCTACCCAGAGCACCGCCTCCTCCTCCAGTTCCTTTGGGATGTGCTGCGGGTTCTCTTCCAGTGGGCGACCCTGGGATGGATCCTTCCCTTCCCAATGGTTCGGAGCCTTCAGATTTGGATTCCAATACTGACCTCTCCGAACCTCATTCACCGGTCGAACTTCATCCAAAAGAATCTCCAAAATCCCCCCCCCGGAGGACCATTACTTTGGGGATCTCTTGAGAACTATTCAGACTGCAGGGGGCTGGCCATCCAAGGAGACAGCTCCTCAACGAAAAAGGCTGGCTGAACATTTGGATTTGTCCACCATAGACCCTCTACCCATCCCCCCCTTGGATGGGGCCGCATAAGGATCTAGTTACTACAATATGGCAACAGCAATCTTCCATCCCAGTTGTTTCCAGGAAGGCTGACAGAACCTACTTCCCTCAAGAAGGGATCTCTCATCTGACTTTACACCCAAAAGCTGACTCTATGGTCATCACGGCTATGTATGACCGCTCAGCTCAACCTAAACACTTGAGTTCCCGCCCACCAGACAAGGACTCAAGGCAACTTGACCATTGCCGGCCCCATAGCGCTGAGGGTTGAGGCGCTGGACACCGCACCTTGTGCCATGCCGGCAACCCAGGTTCGGGAACGAGCCCAGAGTGCCGGGGGTCGGCAGGGGAGAGAGAGGATCGAGTGTCCGGAGGACTACTGTCCTCTGAGGGATCCAGGGTAGCTCCAGCGCAGCAGCGCTCTCGGTGGAGACTGACAGCACTGCGACTTACAAGAGCTTAGAAAATGGGGAAGACGTAGGCGGTTGTCTTCCGGACTTGAGTGGGAGCACCCATATCATGGGCTGAACAGCATTGCACGTACTACATCTGGGGCATAACTAGCGGGGGAAAAAACACCCCTCCCACCGGATAGGCGACGGCTCCTCCACTGCCAACGCTGCCACATGACCAATGCTGGTTCCTCAGCACTGCCCACTCTACCTCCCTGGGGGTGTCAGCCCCTTACGAGCCTCCAGGGTGGTCGTAACTAACTTGAAGATGGTGGGGAACACAGCGGTTGATAGAGCTGTCATGGCAAGAGAGGCAGCCCGACAGAGTTCCGGCTGGGAAGACAAGGAAAAAGAGTTGAGAAAAAAAGATAACTTGACCAGTTCGGTAGGAAGATCTACTCATCTACCTCCTGCGCCATCTGGTCGCTGAAGTATGTGTCCCACATGGTGGCTTTTAAGAAGTCCTTTCTCACAGAACTGGAGAACTTCAGGATATCCGTGACGAAAACCTCAGGGCTAAACTGCTGGACAAGGTTTGCATGAATAAATCTTCCTGCCATCATGCACTCCAGACCACATGATTCTGCAGCCTCGGGAATCTGCCTTCAGTGCCTAGCATGGCTGCGCCTCACAGGTTTGGCACAGGATGGTCAGTCATCCCTTTTGAACATGCCTTTCAGGGATTCCGTCTTCTGATGGCGACATGAAAGACATTACAGGGCTGCAAGAGAATGGTAGGTCTCTTAGAGACGTACACTTCATGTATCAGACGGGTCAAAAGAAACAGCCCTTTCATCGCCAGAGAAGATGGAACAAGAACCAAAACAAGCGTCAAGGTAAAAGACATGCCACTGGCTCTGGAGCCCAAGCTCCTCAGTCTCAGTTCACCAAAGCAGCCTCGGGAACCAAAGCTCCGCTCGCCTTGGAGTCCTCACTCTTTTCCCCTCTTCTCGCTCCCTCTGTCCCCCATGGAGGAACCAGTAGGAGGGAGGTTCGGTCTCCACCTGGAGAGGGTGGAAGTTTGTCACCGTAGATGTATGGGTTCTTCAGCTCATACAAAGAGGTCACTCTATTGAGTTCCTGGAGATTCAACCTTTTAACCTTCTGGGAAGGTCCTTTTACCAGTCAGGTCAGATCCCCATCGTCCACCAAGAGATCCAGGCCTTGCTACAAAAAGCAGCCACAGAACCCGTCCCTCCAAATCAACTAGGAAGGGGATTCTACTCCCATTTCTTCCTAGTCCCAAAAAAGACGGGGGATCTACGACCTATCCTTGATCTCGGCACACTCAACCTCTTTGTGGAGTACAAGGAGTTCCACATGCTGACTCTTCAGGGACTCCTGTCCCTGCTCCTGTCAAACACATGGCTGTGCTCCCTGGATATGCAGGATGCTTACCTTCATATCTCCGTCCTCCCAGCCCATCGCTGCTTCCTTCGATTCTCCTTCCAGGAGAACCATTTCCAATTCAAAGCACTTCCCTTTGGCCTTTCCTCAGCGTCCCAGGTTTTCACCAAGTGCCTAGCGGTGGTAGCGGCGTTTCTCCACCGCAGGGACATATGTGTCCCATACCTGGATGACTGGCTATTTTCAGCCCTATCCCTGGACAGCCTGAAGGAGTCTCTCTCCTTCACTCCAGATCTGTTTACCTAGCTGGGCATCTTGGTCAATCTCCCCAAGTCTCAGCTAGTACCCTCTTAGCGCCTCCAATGTAATGGAGCTGTATTGGATACTGTCCAGAGCAAGGCATTCTTACCATTGGATCGAGCTGAGACCTTGGCTTCTCAGGCCACTTTGGTGGCCAAAGCTCGATGGACCCCAGCACACTCAGTGCTCTGTCTTTTGGGTCTTTTGGCAGCGGCCATTCCTACCGCCCCCCTGGCCAGACTGCACATGAGGGTTACGCAGTGGTCTCTTCGAGTCTAGTGGGATCAACGATCGGATGGCATGAACCAACTGGTCATGATCTCCAACAGGCTTCAGAAAGACATCCTCTGGTGGTAGGACCTTGCCAACTTGTTGGTGGGAGCCCCCTTCCACTCTCTGGCTCCCTCCCAGACCCTCACCTCAGATGCCTCCGATACAGGTTGGGGAGACCATGTGGGGGATCATAGAACTCAAGGTTCGTGGTCTCCTCAGGAGCAACAGCTTCACATCAACATCCTGGAGAACAGAGCAGTCCTCTACACTCTCCAGGCCTTCCAGTCGTTACTCTTCGTGGGAACACTTCTGGTCCAGACAGACAACATGGTGACTGTCTGGTACCTCTACAAACTAGGAGGTATCCGGTCGTACCTTCTTTGCAGGGAAGCAATGAGAGTATGTTATTGGGCTATTCAGCACAGCCTGTTTCTGACAGCAGTCCATGTACCAGGTGTGCACAACGTCCTGGTTGACAGTCTCAGCCGATCAGTATCTAGGGCTCACGAGTGGGTACTAAAGCAGGAGGTAGTCGAAGACCTGTTTCTTCAGTGGGGTTGGCCAAACCTAGATCTGTTCGCCTCCCCATTCAACACAAAACTACCCAACATTTGCTCTCTCGTTCCCGGGCATGGTGCTTTTTGGCAAGATACACACACTCTCTCTCACACAGGGAGGTTTCTCTATGCGTTTCCTCCCTTTCCTCTCATTAAGAAGGTTCTGTTGAAACTTCAGGCAGAATGGACCCACTTGATTTTGATTGCCCCTCTGTGGCCCCGGCAGATTTGGTTCCCGCTGCTACAACTAGTTCTAGAACTGCCGGTCATTCTGCCACTGTCTCACGACCCGTCTGTCTCAGGAGCAGAGCAACCTGGTCCATCTGAGTCTTCAGTCTCTCCATCTTCATGTGTGGCACCTGTGCACATAGCGGTTTTTCGCTATGGAGTTTCCTCTCAGGTCCTAATGGAAACCAGAAAACCCTCTACCAGATCCACCTACACCATGATGTGGAAGAGATTTTCTATTTGGGCCACAGCCAAATGCTTGGACCCTTTTTCTTGCCTGGCCTCCCAGGTGTTGGAGTACCTCTTGCATCTTTCTGAGTTGGGCCTTAGTTACTCCTCTATTAAGATCCATCTTTCTGTGGTATCGGCATACCACCTTCTAGTGGAGGGCAAAACCCTAGCACAACTAGAGGTTTCCAAAACTTTCTTTGAAGGATATCCTTCACATCAAACATCCAGTCCAGAACCCCTGTCCTCCCTGACATCTTAATTTTATGTTGAAGAAACTTACTGTGCCCCCTTTTGAACTGGCAGCAAGTTGTAATATGCACTTCCTGTCCTGGAAGAGACTGTTTTTGGTTGCAGTTACTTCAGCTCGAAGGGTCTCAGAGCTTCAGGTCTTTGTTTGCAGAGAGCCGTATTTGATTTTCCACAAGGACTGGGTGGTCCCGAGGACTAATCCTTCTTTTCTTCCAAAAGTGGTTTCGGAGATGACTCTCAACCAGAGTGTTGAACTGCCGGTCTGTTTTCCTCAGCATTCCAACAGGGGGAAATATCTTTTGCACACCTTGGATGTGCATCAGATTTTGAGGTACTATACCTCCCACACTAAGGAGGTTCGAAAGTTGAACCAACTCTTTCTGGCCTTTGCCTCCCAGTGCCAGGGCAAGGCCATTTCTAAACAGACTATTTCTAGGTGACTGGCAAACTATACTCACTACACTTACCAGAAATATGGAAAAACCCTTCCGGGGCGGTTAAAGGCCACTCCACCAGAAGCGTCGCCACTTCCACCGCTTTTTTCCAGAATGTGTCCACTGTGGAGATCTGTGCAGCGGCCACTTTGTCTTCTGTCCACACCTTCACTAAGCACTACAGTCTTGACATTGGTTCTAGGCGTCGAGCTGGTTTCGACCTTGCAGTTTTGCAAGGTCTTCTGTCTTAAAGCAGATCCTTAGTTGGCAGACATCTTCCTCCTCCCGGAAATTCTTCTCTGACTCCTCCTTTTTCTTAGACTGCTTGAAATTCAGTCCTATATGTGAAGACCTACTGCAGGAACCCTCTCGAAGTAAGATATAGCAGTTACGTAAGAACTTACCGTATCAGTAGATCTTCGCGAGAGAGGTTCCTGCAGTAGATTTAGTTTCCCACCCAGCTCCTGGAAATTTTCTTTTTTTATTCTGTCTAGTCCCCGGGTCTAGTCAGGACACAGGGTCCCAGGAGTTGTTTCTCCTTTCTTTCTGCTATCCTCTCTCTAGGTCTCCACTGGAAAAGAACAGGAGGGCGGGCACGGGACCACCCCTTTTATAGTCAGGCTGATGTCAGGTCACTTGATGTCGGGGGGGCGGTCCCTGCTGATGATTACTAGCTACAAGTTTGCCATTCGAACCTGATGCCAGGGGGCACAGTCCTTATGTGAAGACCTACTGCGGGAACCTCCCTCGAAGATCTACTGTTATGGTAAGTTCTTACATCACTGCTATTTATTCATTAGTGACTCCCTTAAACAATCGAGGCAATAATGTGAGTAGGATGCTGGGATGTATGAATATGTACCCTATATAGATTCTTTGTGAGGCCATGCCTAGAGTACTGTGCCCAGTATCCTTCGAAAACCACTTCAAACTATTCCCCCTCCCCTCTGTGTATGCTGTTACACCGGAGTCAACATGCCCCACCTTCTCCAACCAGTCTAGCCGCCGACACCTTCCCCCAACAGCTTCCGCCCACTTAACCTAATCACCCTCTTACACTCCTCCACAGCCTCCCCTCGGTCCCCTCCTCTGGCACTTTCAACAGACTACAATTCCACAGCACGAAGTCTGTCGGTTGCTAATTTAGCCTGACCTTTGTAAATCCCCCTGCATGCTTGTCTGTGCTTTTGTCAGATAGCAATCTCCGGACTCTAAAGCTACATTTTGCTTATACTTGATTACTGTATTAGCCTCAATGTGCAATGTCTCCATGTCAGTGTAAATATTATTTTATTGTTGTATTAGCCACAAAGTGTAATGTTTCCACATCAGTGTAAATATTGTATTTATGGCATTTTCTTTGATGTATATTTCTCCTGAATATGATGTCATATTATTGTCCCTATCCCCAATCGCGGGTCACACCTGGAAATGAGCCTTGGCTCAGTGTGCCTTTTCTGGTTACCAAAATTTTAAATAAATGTATGTGGAGGGGTATTGATATCAGAAGGGAAGAGGTAATATGTTACCTATATAGATCCTTCGAGAGGCCACGCCTGGAGTACTGTGCCCAGTTCTGGAGTCCTTGCCTCAGGAAAGATAGGGATAGGCTGGAGCTGGTGCAGGTTAACAAAACATTCCGGGCTGGCAGGGCAGGTGCTATGAGGAGCGCATCAAGGCACTGAAGATGTACTTGCTGTAGACCAGAAGGGAAAGGGGAGACATGATAGAGGCCTTAGAGTTCCTAAAAGCAGTAAACTGTGGGAAACTATTCAGCTTGAATACTAGCTTGTTAGACGCGTGCATGTGAGTGGAAACTGACAGGAGTGAGGTTAAGGAGGGATATGAGGAAATATTGTTTTACAGAAAAGGTGGTGAAGCTGTGGAACAGTCTTCCAGTCGAGATGGTGGCTGCTAAAACCATAGGGAGTTTCAAATATGGCTGGGACAGAATAAAGGGTATAGTGGTTGCTACAGGCAGCAGAAACTGGGAGGTGAATGGGAGGGGGAAGATGGGGAGGGCTAGGACCCTGAAGGGACAGTAGGTCTTGCGGCTAAATATTGAACTCAGGCAGACTGGGTGAACCATTCATCATTTTCTGTCATCATTGTGTATGTTTTTATGCTTTCTAAAAAAATATTACTGTTCGAAGAATCTTAATTATATTGCCTTTATGGTGGACCTTGAGAGCATTAACTGGAACAGGTTTAACCTTATCTCGAATGTAAATCATACCTGTACCTACCTCTAGTATGAATGTAATATATATATATATTTTTTACAACTTTATTCACCAGCTTACCAAGGCATCTCTCAGTGGTGCCCTCTTGACACTAGCCCTTCTACTCCCCTCTGTGCCAGGCCACCCCCAGATCTCTCTTCACTTGCAGGACTTCCCAGTGCCCCGGATCATCCTCCGGGGCAGGGCCCGCCTTCCCTTGGCAGTTTCTGTTTGAAATTAGAGGGTCCATCCCTCTCGTGAAGTCGGCTGTGGATCCCCGGTATGGCCTGCCTGGAACTGGGGATGTGAGGGAGGTCCCTGGGGCCCTCGTCGCTTCCTCAGTAAGCCAGGGTTTTTCCTTGGATTTTACACCCTTTTCCCCTCCCTTCCCCTGCAAAGCCCGAGTGTGCAATGACGTCACGGACATCCGTCGCGGCTCTGCATCCCACTTCTTGAGCCCTGAGCATTGCAGTGCCTCCGGTCTCCACCGGATGCCACTGCAGTGCCTGGCTTAACCCTGGATCCCTCCTGAGAGAGGAGAGGAGAGCAGTCCTCCAGATGCTTGATCATCTCTCTCTCTCCCCTGCTGACCCCCGGCAGCCTGGGCTCATTCCTGAACCCGGGTCACCAGCATGGCATGAGGTGTGGCGTCCAGCACCTCAACCCTCAGCACCACCGGGCCGGCATTTTGGTTTTTTTAACTTTACTATATTGACAAACAATACATCTCATACAAAGCACCAGTATGTAATATTGCCGGGTCGCACCTGGAAACGAGCCTCAGCTCAGTGTACCTTTCCTGGTCACCAATTTTAAATAAATAAAATAATATTGATAGCTAGTACAACCAGTGGCTATCTATTAGGAAGATAATGGGTATCACTTGTAGATTGGCTTCATAGTCTTGTACGATAGGATCAGGGGGATTCCATCTTTATAAAGTCCTTTAGATAACATTTCCAAGATGTGCTAGCCACTTCAAATGTAAAGTAATATTCTATAAAAGGGAGAATATTAAGGGACAAAATAATGCAAGCACCTGCTTGCTGTTAAAGGGACAATGTCAACCTGTTTTGCATCCTATTATTTCTAGTTAAAAACTCATAGTTTATGATTGTTTAACTTCTCTAAAATTCATTGATGTGTCTGTTTTGTCAGGGTCGGACTGGGGTACAGAGGGCCCACCTGGAAAATCAATAGAGAAGGGCCCAGTTTGACACACTCATATCAATATTCCACTTCAATCTCATACACTAGCTCTGTGTTTGCATCTTACATTTATCAGCAGTGTCCCAGATACCCCATTTAATTAGGAAAAAGTTGATAAATGCAGAAGTTTTCAGAGTTCAGAAGGTAACCACTTACCCAACTGAGGGGGGGCCCACCTGGAAATTTCCAGGTGGGGAAGTCCGACCCTTGTCTGTCTCCTTGTTTAGTAGAACTGAAATGCATACTAGTGAATATTTATAAATAACTTTTTGTTTCAAATCCTGAATCTATTCTTATTGAATACTTCCTGAACATTGGGGCCCCCATATTCAAAGGGGATGCATGGCGCATCCTGGCATAAAATGGAGATGTGCCGCGCATCCCAATACTCCACAGCGCGATATTCAAAGGGCAGTGATGCGCCACCCAATGGAGAATGGGCCATGACCCACAGATAATGTATACGGTGCAAGATGAGAGGGCATTCCCATGAATGTACCGCGCAGGGGCATATTCATCAGGAATGCACTCCTTAAGGGCCAGCCCTGTGCTGCACAATGATAGGCCAGGCAAGGCAGACCTAAATCTGTCAGCCACCCACAGGCAGGCTGCAGAAGTGCAAATGTGCACAGCAGCTTGCCAGCCCCGGTTATCAAATGCCCCCCCCATCCCCGATGTGAATAAGACATAGACCCCCCCCGTTTCCACAGTGTAGGGTCCCCCATCCCCATGTCCACAAAACGGTGGATTCTCCCCAAGTATTTCCATAGTGTAGTGTACTCCCCAGCCCATTCATAAGGTACCCCCCTCCAGCTCCGATCAAAACAAAAAGTAACCCCCAATCCCTGTTCCATAGTCTAGTGGTTCCCGACCACAAACACACTGAACCCCGAAACGCTTTTCCATGGTGTAGTGCCTCACACAACACAACTGGAGCGGTGACTGTCAGCCCACGCACCTCCACGGCCAGCCGCTGACCCATCTGTGAAGGACTGATACGCATATAGTACACACTCAGTGGGAAAAGAGCGCATACTATTAACAGTACTTGTTCTTTCACAGTTCAATCAGCGGCTGGCCGTGGATGTGTTGGAGGGCTGAGCCAGTCACCCTCTCTGAATTGGATTGGATTTGTGAAAGTGAGGCGACTACATTATGGAAATGAGATCAGGCTTCATTGTGATTGCGATGGGGATCGGGAATGGGAGGGAACCACTAGACTACAGAAAAGGGATCGGTGGTTGCTTGTTTTGATCAGGAATTGGGAATGCGGGGGGGGAAACATGGTGGTACAGAACAGAGAATGGGGTATGTGTTTGTGTCAACTGGGGATCAGGGCTGGGAGGGGGTACCACTACATTATGGATAATGGATCGGGGTGTATTTATACTTCAGTCGTGGATCGGCGTGTCCATTGATGGATTTGGGCAGGGGTGGGGGGGGGTCCCTACACTATGGAAACAGAATGGGCTGTGTTCTGTTGTGCTCCAGAATCAGAGTTGGGGTGGGCGCTTCACTAGGGACAGGATGCGGAGGGTGTTACATTGTGCTTCCGTGACATGGGTCGGGGTTGGCCCAGTGCATTCAGCCAGGCACAGCCATTTTTTTTTTAATTGAAACTCTGTTGTTTTACCACAAAGCACAGGACATGAAATGAAAAATCACATACATGACATATCGCAGAATTTCATGTTCCCCCACCCTCCCATAACTCCCTCCTCCCTCCCCAAAATCCCCTTCCCCCCTTTGGCCTCACATAACCCACAAACTGTCTCATTTAGGGGAAGCTTTAAGGAAGCACTCTAGAAGCGATCAGGAACCATATGAGGGTGGCCAAATCTAGCTATTACAGATCCACCCTTGCCTGCTCCTGGGGAAATGCCAGGCTGTTCTGGGACAACCTAAAGGAACTGAATGAAAACTCCAGGAAGCCACCTCCCTCCCAGTTAACTGTCAACAATAATATTACCTTGGACCCTCTCACCATCACCTGTAGCCTAAACACTGCATTCACCGATCTAAGCACAGTTCCTTCAAACAACTTCTTTGACCCCACCCCTGAGACTCCTAAGCCTAGCAACACATACCCCCCCCCCCACCTCAGGGTTATTACCATGGATGAAGCAAGATCATACCTAGCTAAAGCCTTAGGAGGCTCAAACTACTGCAAAGACTCATTCGACATGAAAATCCTTAACCTGGTACTTGGTGCTCTACCCACTGACTGGTCTTCTAAACCTGTCCCTATGCCTCAGGCAATTCCCTACAGACTGGAAGATGGCCACTATCACACCAATACTAAAGAGT
The DNA here is from genome assembly GCA_016271365.2 of Neoceratodus forsteri. Lineage (NCBI taxonomy): Eukaryota > Metazoa > Chordata > Ceratodontiformes > Ceratodontidae > Neoceratodus > Neoceratodus forsteri. The sequence continues at coordinate 471,581,166 of JADMNL010000022.1, read as the reverse complement.
GGGGATCCCACCTTACCCAGTAATTACTGGCCCATCTCCATTCTCCCTCCGCTGTCAAAAGCTTTGGAAAAAACCATTGCAACCCAACTCACAGACTACGTACTTTCAAACGACATACTATGTAGGGAACAGCATGGATTAAGAGCTGGACACAGCACAACTAATGCCCTCATAGAGTTCTCCAACTCTCTGCACAGTGCCCTAGATAAGAAGCAGCTGGCTGGAGCTGTCTTCATAGATTTATCGAAAGCATTTGATACAGTCTCCCACGCCCTGCTCCTAAATACCCTTCGCCACACCGGTCTATCCCCTGGACCGATTGCTTGGTTCGCAAGCTACCTCACAGATAGGTCCCAATGTGTAAAGATAAGCAGCACCTTCTCACCTACTCTACCAGTCCGCTCGAGGGTTCCCCAGGGCTCCATCCTCAGTCCGTTACTATTCAGCATCTTCTTGAACACCCTGCCTAAATCCTGCCCAAGTAACCTTCTGCTCTATGCAGATGATGCAGTACTTTATGCCTCCAACATACATCCAGCAATCCTTCAGTCTTCCCTACAACTTGCTTTCAACCGGCATCGAAAACTGGTTCACTGACCACAGACTGGTGGTCAATGTAAAGAAGACAAAATCAATGCTCTTTGCCCACAAACAGAGCAAGGACTACAATGCATAGCTAACAATTTTATCTAAAGCACACCTCCCACTGGAACAGGTTTACTCCTATAAATACCTGGGCCTTACTTTCGATCCCAACCTCTCATTCCACCCTCACATCAGTAATCTGTCCTCTGCCATAAATATACACACAGGACTTCTATATTGGCACAGAGCCTGCCTACAACCTGAGGCCTTAAACATTGCCATTGCCTCCTCTGTTCACTTGCTTGTAGACTATGGATTAACAGTCTACTTGGCTGCAAACCCCACCTCCCTAAATAGAATCCACCTAGCTATCAACAAAGCCTGTAGGCTTCTCACTAGAGTAGATAAAAGTACCCACAGTTGCACACTGTATGCCCTAGCAAACATTCTCACCACAGACAAAAGAGTCCATTATCAAACATGTCTCCTTGCAAAAAAAATCCAGCTATGCCTCACCCCAACTGGAGTGTCTGCCTCCCTCCTCGCTACGCAGATCACTGTAAACGCGCATGGCAAGTAAACTAATGTGGGCTGTTCCCAGGGTTGCAACCTCCTTAGCACAACGGTCGTTCTCATACAGAGCGGCACTATGGTATAATGAAATCCCTCAGGCCATTACCTCTATCTCCAGACTAGGCCCCTACAAGATAGACCTCAAAAACCACATACTTTTCACCCGTCACTGCCAATGCTCCGGCTAACAAGGGAATCTGCCTAAAAATGGCAAAAACTATAAGCTAAGGTCATCATATCTTCAACTGGTATCATTGTATTGACTGCATGTTTTGGACAATGTTGGTATTCCAACAGATCACCCCACATGAAGGTGCTTAAGTGTTATCCTCTCCCTGCTTGTGCTGCTCAGTAAAATGCACAAACTCCTCTCAAGACCTGTATAGCTACCAAACTGTATAGGATTATCTGAACTGTTTCACACTGTATAGGACTAACTGTACTGCACTGTTCAAACCTTGTTTTTTGTCTTTTGTATACTGAATGTTATTGACCTGTATTGTACTCTGACGTGGAGCCTTTGTAAATGAGTCCATAATTCAAAGGTTGAAAATCCAATTCCTTAAATAAATAAAATAAATAAATAACAACAGGGGAGACACAAAAATGGTGCTATCAAGACAGTGAGGACCCTGTCTGAATCAAGTATAAGGTATGCATTTTCTCCCAGATCGTCTTATACCTGGAAAGAGAGCCTCACAGACTGGCTCTAAAAGCAATTCTTGTAGCCATTCCATGTAGGAGATTGGGAGCCCATCCAGCCAGTAGCGTAGCACCAACTTCTTACGGGACAAGGAAATCATGGCCATATAAAACCTTTTTTGTTGAACCACCATACTCGCAAAGTTCCCCACTAGGCAGACTTCCGGGACAAAGTGTTCAGCTGTGCCAAGCAAAGGGTGTGCCTTGCTTTTAATAGTTTCCCAAAGGGATTTAATGGGTGGGCATTCCCAAAAAATATGTAAGAGGGTTCCTCATCTTGATGGCACCTATTGCACGTAAGGAGGGGACCCCTTCCTATTTTGAACAATCTGGCCAGGGTCTAGTACAAATTGTTCAGAAACTAAAATTGCATCAGTCTTAAACTGTCCTGAGTGACATATCTATAGATCTTACTTCCAGAGGGTTCCTGCAGTACGTCTTCACATATAGGACTGCGCCTCCTTGCGTCAGGTTCCAACAGCAAACTTGTAGCTAGCAATCATCAACAGGGACCACCCCCAACATCGTGTGACATGACGTCAGCCTGACTATAAAAGGGGCGGTCCCACGCCTGCCCTCCAGTTCTTTCCCGCCGTCGCCTCAGTTCGTTCGGCAGACGCGTTAGAACAGCGATCAGTCACCCACTTAATATTTGACGTTTTCTTCATTTTCATCATCACTTTTTCTGCATGTTTTGAATGAGTGTGTGTCGGCTCGTCCAAAAAAGAAGTGCACCAAGTGCGGCGCCCAAGTCCCGCACAGGGACGACCACTCCCATTGCCTCCTTTTCCTGTGGCCCAAGCACAGCTCTGCTGAGTGTGCTATCTGCCAGGGGTTCAACCAGGCCACCCGGACCCGGTGCAAGCGGACCCTCGAGGCCTACCTTTTTACCCGTCAACTGGCTTCTATGGAAAAGGCGCTCCAGGAGCTTAGGGAGAGATCGTTGTCGCCGGCCCCAAGAAAGAAAAAGAAGAAGTGCCAGGAGAGGAGCCCAACACCATGAGGAAGGCTTTCTACCTCCAGAACCATGAGTACTACTCTTCCGGGCCCTCCGTCCACTTCTGCGGGCTGGATGCCTTCACCCCTCCTGCCGAGGTGAGCAGACAGAGAGGGGTTTCGTCTCTTGAGGTTTCCATTAGTTCTCCATCACATAGCACTGCTGCTAAGCTGCCCTCTGGCCCTGCTGCCGGGCGCAAGGCCCAGACCAATCAGTCTGACCACGGTCCCTCTGCCACAGCCAGCCCGGTCACGACTTATAAGTTGGACGACGGACCACCCGTCAACCTCACAGCCGTATCTACTTGCCCATCGGGATCCCTTGAGGACCCTGATGGCATCAGTGTGCTCGCAGGAGACCCTTCATCCCTGCAGGTTTCTACCCCCAGGGATTCGTCAACCAGTCCTGACCTGTCTCTTCCCTCAGGATCATTACCCAACCTGTCATTGGGGTCTCTCCCAGAGCTCCCCCCTTCGCTAGGCATCTCTCTGACTCTGGAACTCCCTCCTCCTAGGGGTTCGTTGTCGGACCGGGATCTGTTAGGCATGGAGCCCCCCTCCTTCGGGACTCTCAGGCGCTACACCTGATCCCCCTGCCACTTCCCAGTGGCCCTTCGGCACACCCCTGGCCAGTTCTGTGGGACCCTGTGGTGGTTTTCCAGAGCCTGACCCCCACATTCCACTGCCGGGTGGCCCTCCGACGGATCATTCACATCCAACGCCGGGCAATGTGCCACTGACACTGGGATACCCGACACCAAGGTACCCAATGTCTGGATACCTGATACCTGGATATCTGACACCAGGATACCCGCCTTTTAGCTATCCTTCGGGGCTGCCCGGGTATCAATACCCTTACTGGCACCACCCAACATACTCAGGGTACCGGCCTCCTCCACCACCACCATCTGACTGAGAGTTGGTACCAGCATGGTGGCAAGATGCTAGGACCCAGCTCATCACTGAACTTGGACAGTCCCAACCATTGGGAGGTATCCCTCTACCCAGAGCCCCCCCCCCAGTTCCTCTGGGACGAGCTGTGGGTTCACTTCCTGTGGGCGGCACTGGACTGGATCCTTCCCTTCCCTTCCCAGTGGCTCTGAGCCCTCAGATTCAGACGTAGACTCTGACATCGACCACTCTGATCCTTGATCACCAGTCGAAGTTCCTCCAAAAGAATCTTCTAAATCCCCCCGGAGGACCCTTCATTAAGGGATTTTTTGAGAACTATCCAGAAAGTAGGGGGCTGGCCTTGTAAGGAGATAGATCCTCAGTGCAGAAGACTGGCTGAACACCTGGATTTAGTGACCACAGACCCTCTTCCCATCACCCCTTAGATGGGCCCTCATGAGGATCTGGTCACTACCATATGGCAACAGCCCTCCTTCATCCTGGCTGTTTCCAGAAAGGCCAATAGAACTTACTTTCCCCCGGAAGGGATTTCTCATTTAACTTTGCACCCGAAAGCCAACTCCATGGTCATTATGGCATGCATGACTGTGCGGCTCAACCCAAACACTTGAGTTCCTCCCCACCAGACAAGGACTCAAGGTAACTTGACCGATTCGGCAGAAAGATCTACTCGTCCACATCTTGTGCCATCTGATCACTGAATTACATGTCCCATGTGGTGGCCTTTCAAAAGGCATCCCTCGCAGAGTTTGAGAGGGACCTTCAGGCTATCCCTGACTAAAACCTCAGGGCCAAGTTGTTGGGACAAGGTTCGAATGAACAAATCTTCCTGCCGTTACGCTCTCTGAGCCATAAATTATTCCATGGACTCCATGGCTCAGGCTGCAGCCTCGGGGATCTGCCTTCGGTGCCTGTCATGGCTCTGTGTCACAGGTCTGGCACAGGATGTCCAGTCATCCCTTTTGGATGTCCACTTCAGGGGTTCTGTCCTCTTTGGCAGTGATGTGAAGGATATTATAACAGGGCTACAGGAGGGTGGACGATCCCTTTGAGACGTATGCTTGATGTAAAACAGACTGCACATGAGGGTCACCCAGTGGTCTCTTCGAGTCCAGTGGGATCAACAGTCGGACAACATGAACTAACTGGTCATGATCAGCCCTTTCATTGCCAGAGATGATGGGATAAGACCCAGAACAAGCGTCAAGATAAAAGACGCGCCACTGGCTCTGGAGCTAAAACCACTCAGGCAAAGTTTGCCAAACCAGCCACAGGGACCAAAGTTCCCTTCCCCTCAGCATCCTGACTCACTATCCCTCATTCAGTTACCTCCATTACCCCCGGAGGAACCGGTAGGAGGGAGGTTCAGCCTCCACCTGAAAGGGTGGAAGTCTATCACCGCAGACGTATGGCTCTTTCAGCTAATACGAGGTCACTTGATCGAGTTCCTGGAGATTCCACCGCCACACCCTCTGGGAAGGTCCTTTTACCCATTGGGTCAGATCCCTATCGTCCACCAGAACATCCAGGCCCTGCTGCAAAAAGTGGCCATAGAACCTGTCCCTCTAGGCCAGCTAGGAAGGGGCTTCTACTCCCATTTCTTCCTAGTACCAAAGAAGACAGGGGATCTGTGACCTATCCTAGATCTCAGCACGCTCAGCCTCTTCGTGGAATACAAGTGATTCTGCATGCTGACCCTTCAGGGACTCCTACCCCTACTCCAGTCAAGCACATGGCTGTGCTCCCTGGATATGCAGGATGCCTACCTTTTATATCCCCATCCTCCCAGCCCACTGCCTCTTCCTTCGGTACTCCTTCTGGGAGAACTATTTCCAATTCAGGGTACTACCCTTTGGCCTGTCTTCTGTGCCCCAGGTCTTCACCAAGTGTCTAGCGGTAGTAGCAGTGTTTCTTCACCACAAGGGCATATATGTGTTCACGTACCTGGATGACTGTCTTTTTTCAGCCCCTTCTCTGGACAGTTTAAAGGAGTCTCACTCTTTCACTCTGGATCTGTTTGTCAAGCTGGGCATCTTGGTCAACCTCCCCAAGTCCCAGCTTGTACCCTCTTAGCACCTCCAATTTATAGGGGCAGTACTGGACACAGTCTAGAGCAAGGCCTTCTTGCCATTGGATCAAGCCCAAGACCTTATCTTCCCAGGCCACTGTGGTGGCCAAGGTGCAATTGACCCCAGCACATGTGGTGCTCCATCTCTTGGGACTCATGGCAGTGGCCATTCCTACTGTCTCCATGGCCAGACTGCACATGAGGGTCACCCAGTGGTCTCTTTGAGTCCAGTGAGATCAATGGTTGGACAACATGAACCAACTGGTCATGATCTCCAGCAGCTTGCAGAAGGATCTTCTCTGGTAGCAGGATCTCTCCAACTTGTTAGTGAGAGCTCCTTTCCACTCTCGGACCTCTATTCAGACCTCTAGCATCAGATGCATCCGATATGGGTTGGGGAGCCCATTTGGGGGACCACAAAACCCAAGGTCCGTGGACTCCCCAGGAGCAGCAGCTCCATATCAACGTCCTGGAGACCAGAGCAGTCTTCTATGCTCTCCAGGCCTTCCAGTCATTACTCCTCCTGGGAACACTTCTGGTCCAGACAGACAATATGGCAACTGTCTGGTATCTCAACAAACAGGGAGGAACCCAGTTGTACCCTCTTTGCAGGGAAGCAATGAAAGTATGGTACTGGGCAATTCAGCACGGTCTGTTTCTGACAGCAGTCCACGTCCCAGGCATGCACAATGTCCTGGAGGACAGTATCAGCCAATCAGTAGCCAGGACTCACAAGTGGGAATTAAAGCAGGAAGTAGTCAAAGACCTGTTTCTTCGATGGGGCGACCTGACCTAGATCTGTTCGCCTCCCCATTCATCGCAAAACTACCCAGCGTTTGCTCGCTCGTTCCCAGGCATGGTGCTTCTTGGTGAGACACACTGTCTCTCTCGGACAGGGAGGTTTCTGCATGCATATCCTCCCTTTCCTCTCATTAAGAAGGTTCTGTTGAAACTTCGGTTGGAAGGGGCCCACTTAATTCTGATTGCCCCCTGTGGCCTCAGCAGATATGATTCCTGCTGTTGCAACAACTGGCTCTAGAACTGCCAGCCCTTCTGCTGCTGTCTCATGACCTTCTGCCTCAGGAGCAGGGCACCCTAGTATATCCAGGTCTTGAATCTCTCCACCTCCATGCGTGCCACCTGTGGACATAGCAGTTTCCTGCTATGGCGTTTCCTTTTAGGTCACTTGGGTCCTGGTAGAAGCTAGAAAACCCTCTACCAGATCTACCTATGCCATGAAGTGGAAGAGATTTTCTATCTGGGCCACAGCCACACATCTGGACCCCTTTTCTTGCTCAGCTTCCCAGGTTTTAGAGTACCTTGTACATCTTTCTGAGTTGGGCCTTCGTTACTCCTCCATTATTCTTTTTTTATTTTTTATTTTATTGAAATCTAGGATTACAAATACCTTTGAGCAGGTCGAAAGAATGGGGGGTATATACATACATACATACAAAGGTCAACATAATAATACATAGTTGCACAATAAAAACAAGTAAGAGACTAAGGCTTAGGAAATTCCAGTAATTCAAAATGTACTAAATGTTAGGTAGCATGACATACCAGCCAAGGGCAATCTTAGAAATAAGCACTGCAGGTGGGGGGGTGGGATGCAGGCAGGAAGGCCATTGTCAGAAGGTAGATGGTGAGGGTAAGAGCCTAAAGGGAGGGAGGAGGGAGGGATAAAATTAGGAAATGCCCGGGAGGGAGGAAAGGGAGGGGGGCAAGGGGTAGGCAGGTAGAAGAGGGCAAGGCAGGGAGAGGTAGCTGTCAAGACTGAAGTGGAGGGCAGTGAGCCCCTGATTAGGTGAGGCAGTCACAATGACTAATTGAAATGAGATAAAGTCGGAGTTATCTCTTAAAAGGGCCAAGAGCAGCAGCAGTAAGAGTTTCTTTGTTGAGAGTATTGTACCACTGTGGTGCTCTGTGGGCAAAGGCCCTCAGGCCCATGTTAGTCTGGCATCTGGGGACAAGGAAGGTTAGTTGTTGTGAACTTCTAGTTCACTGGGTGCTGTGGTGGTCATTGAGGAGCTTTTCAATGCCTGGGGGCATGACCCCGAGGAGGACTTTTTTGGCTAAGAGGTAGGTTAGATACTGTATCCGGCTGATGAGAGGAAGCCATCCTGCCCAAGTTTACAGGTCACAAGTGTGTGTAAGTCAGTCAGCCCAAGTTAGCAGCCTGCATGCTTTGTTGAGTGCAACTGTAATTCTGTGGAGGGCAGAGGCAGAGGCAGAGCCATAAATTGGTAGCCCGTAATCGATGATGGAGGTGACAGAGCTGTTGATAGCCAACCGGAGAGTGTCAGGAGTCATGCAGTGTTTGTGCCTGTAGAGCAGGCCTATACGGATGTTGGTGGCTTTGGCGACAAAAATCTATGTGCCTGATGGTAGGAGAGTGAGCTGTCCAATGTGACAAGTAGGTATTTAAAATCAGGAACGTGTTCAAGTAAGGTCCCTGTTTGGTTTAGGATGGTGAGGTCACAGGATTTGTACTTGCTCCTGGTGTTGTAGAAGGTCATAACCTTTGTTTTGCTGTAGTTCATGACCAGTTTGTGTGACTTGAACCATTCTTCGATGCGCATGAATTCAAGCTATAATTGTTTCTCGAGGAGCTCTGTGTTTTGGTGGTTGGCGAACATAACTGTGTCGTCGACGTAAAGCAGTAATTTCTGGTGGCAGACACTGGGAAGGTCGTTGAGGAAGAGGCTGAAGAGAAGCGGCCCCAGGATGGTCCCCTGTGGGACCCCTGAAAGGACTGGCTTTTCTTCCGAGTGATACCGGCAATCCTAACCCGCTGGACCTTCCCCCCAAGGTAGCTTGAAAACCAGAGCGTGCTTCAATGTTTGATAATTGCTCGAGTAGGAGTGGGTAGTTCACAGTATCAAAAGCTTTCATAAGGTCGATGAATACTGCCCCTACACAGTTTCCTCGATTGAGCGTGGTATGGATGAAGCCCGTGAATTCTAATAGTGCAGTGGTAGTACTGTGCCCTTTTCAGAAACCATCTTGCTAAGGACACTGGATGTCGTATTTTTCCAGGTACTTGACTAATTGGTCTGAGGTGATGCACTCCAGGGCCTTAGACAATGGAGGGAGGATGGAGATAGGTCTGTAGTTGGAGTGCAGTGATTTGACTCTACTATTGTGTACCGGTGTGATGGTCACCTGTTTCCAGCGAGATGGGAACTGGGACATCCTTAGTGATAGGTTGAGGACCTTTGTCAAGGGTTCAAGGACTTCTTCAAGGACAAGTGCTAACAACTTCAGATCAAGTGAGTCACCACTGTAGCCTTGAGAATGGCCTTCCAAATATAGGTTCTGGCTTCATGCACTGGGATCTCCTTGAAGTAGAATTGTGGGACAGGGTGCAGGAGAGGAGTAATTGCAGGAGGGTTACTACCAGATCGGGCATCAAAGAAATTAGAAGGGAGGACACTATCCAAGCTGGAAAACGCATTGTTAAAGGTGTTGGTGATTGTGTACAGGTCAGATGTTGATGTTCCATTTATGTTGAGCATGGTGGGTGGTGACTTAGGGTCCTTGGCTGTAAGGTCTTTCAAGTTACTCCAAAATTTTTTTCCATCACCCCAGGAGTTGTAGAGAGCTTCCTTGAAGTATTTGCTTTTGGCGCTCCTAAATGCCCGCATGCACTAATTTCTGGCAGCTTTATATTTATGAATATCCCCAGGTTTGGATGCTGCACAGGCACAGTGCCAGAGATGATCCCTATGTTTGAATAAAATGATTAGAACAGGGGTTATCCAAGGGTTAGCTCTGCCCCTGCCCTTCAGCTTTTTGAGAGGTGCAAAGATATTGCAGGCCGCAGTGAAGTGGCTGATGAAAAGGTCTAAGGCTTGGTTTACATCAATGGCAGAGTCGATTGGTGATATTAAGGTCCATCTTTCTGCGGTGTCGGCCTACCACCTCACAGTGGAGGGCAAAACCCTAGCACAACTAGAGGTTTCCAAAACCTTCTTGAAGGGCATCCTTCATATTAAACCTCCAGTCCAGAACCCCTGTCCTCCCTGGGATCTTAATTTTATTAAATGAACACAGACGAGTGTGCTAATCGTAAACCGAGCGGGTGCTAAAACTTAGAAAATTAACACAAAAGCACAAAAAGTAAGCACTCGGACTGAAAATGAACACACCAGGAATTAAATGCAGTTTGGACCAAATAACCGCAGCACTATAACTTAATGCTTTGTGTCCTCTCTGGGACACTTCATCAGGAGGTGGGGTTCTAGTGCTCGGTATACCCCATTTATTTAAGACATTTAAAGTCAAGTCAAACTTTATTTATAAAAGACGCCTTTCCAAAACCAAACATAGGGATATTTAAAGTGATACAAAAGATATTTTTTTCTCTTTTCAATCATTACATATACCAAGCATTATAAAAACCCCCTCATAAACACCAAACACCTAATTGGCTTATCCAGAAAACAATATATCATAGCTTTTTAAGGCAAGCCAATATTTTTTTTTTAAAACAAACCGATGTTTTGGAAAAAAGATGTTAATAGAAGGTCACAGCTTTGTGCAAAAGGTCAAAAATATTCCAAACAGGGCATATTGCAAAGGAAAATATCAGCTTTTTAAACCAATATGGAGATTGTTTTTAAATCTTTATAGAGCCTGGAAACAAATGTCAAATGCATTTAAAATATTGGCATGCCTTGAAAAGCTATGATATGTTGTTTTCTGAATAAGCCCTGTGTTTAATGTTCCTTTTGCATAAGCCTATGACCTCCCACTAATATATTGCCTAAAATACTTGTGTTTTAAAATTTAGTATTATATTTGGATATATGTGATTCATTGCACAGTGGATTTAGGTGTTTGGTGTTTATGAGGGAATTTTTTATAATGCTTGGTATATGCAATGATTGAAAAGAGAAAAAAATGTCTTTTGTATCACTTTAAATGCCTCAAATAAATGGGCTATACCGAGCACTAGAACCCCATTTCCTGACGAAGTGTCCCGGAGAGGACACTAAGCGCTGAGGTATAATGCTGCGTGTATTTGATCCAGACTGCATTTAATTCCTGGTGTGTTCATTTTCGGTCCGAGTGCTTACTTTTTGTGCTTTTGTGATCTTAATTTTATGTTGGAAAAACTTACTTTACCTCATTTTGAACCAGCAGCAAGTTGTGATATGCGCTTCCTGTCCTGGAAGACTGTTTTTAGTTGCTGTTACCTCAGCTCGAAGAGTTTCAGAGCTACAGGCTTTTGTTCGCAGAGATCCTTATTTGATTTTCCACAAGGACCAGTTGGTCCTGAGGACTAATCCTTCCTTCCAAAAGTGGTTACAGAGACAACTCTTAACCAGGGTGTCAAACTACAGGTCTAGTTTCCTCAGCATTCCTACGGGAGAGAATATCTGTTACACACCTTGGATGTGCATCGGATTCTGAGGTACTATACCTCCTGGACTAAGGATGTTCAAAAGTCAAACCAACTCTTTGTGGCCTTTGCCCCCCATTGCTAGGGCAAGGCCATCTCGAAGCAGACTATCTCTAGGTGGCTGGCTAACTGTATTCATTACACTTACCAGAAATATGGAAAGACCCTTCCAGGGGCGGTTAAAGGCCACCCCACCAGAAACGTGGCCACCTCTACTGCTTTCTTCAAGAATGTGTCCACTGCAGAGATCTGTGCAGCGGCCACTTGGTCTTCAGTCCACACCTTTACTAAACACTACAGTCTGGACATTGCCTCTAGGTGCAGAACTGGTTTTGGCCTTGCAGTTTTGCAAGGTCTTCTGTCCTAAGGCAGAACCTTAGTTAGCAGACTTCTTCCTCCTCCCAGATCCTCATCTCAGACTCCTTCTTAGACTACTTGGAATTCAGTCCTATATGTGAAGACCTACTGTAGGAACCCTCTCGAAGTAAGATATAGCAGTTACGTAAGAATGTACCGCAACAGTAGATCTTCAAGAGAGGTTCCTGCAGTAGGTCTACTTTCCCACAAACCTTCTGGAAATTTTTATTTTTCATCCTGCCTAGCCCATAAGTCTAGATAGGGCACATGGTCCCAGGAATTGTTACTCCTTCCTTTCTGCTCACCTTTCTTTAGGTCTCTGGTGGAAAAAAACTGGAGGGCGGGTGCAGGACCACCCCTTTTATAGTCGGGCTGACATCGCATCACCTGACATAGAGGGCGGTCCCCGCTGATGATTGCTAGCTACAAGTTTGCCATTGGAACCTGATGCCAGGGGGCGCAGTCCTATATGTGAAGACTTACTGCAGGAACATCTGTTGAAGATCTACTGTTACGGGAAGTTCTTACATAACTGCTATTTGTCCTGCCAGATTTTACCCCATTTTTCATCGAGGTCAGGAAAGTGGGCTGACCAGTAATGTGGAACCCCATCCAGATCTGCAAAGGCTCTTTCAAATAAGGAGCTATATACCTTAGAGCTGGCATGCGGAAAGCTGGTAGTGAGAGCAAGTGCTTCAAAATAATCGCCAGTAGTGTCCCCTTCAGTTAATAAGTCTTTTTTCTGCAGTATCAGGTGTCTTAATTGAAAGACTTTAAAAACCTGGTTATGGATTATATTATATTTATTCAGAATTGCTTCAACTGTGCTGCAGTTCCCTTCTGATAGGAGCTCCCTGATCTTTATGCCTTGCAGTTGAGGAAGCCAGTGTGTAGCAATAGTATGGCCACCAATTTTAAAATTGGGGTTCCCAAAAAGGGGTTGGACGGTATTTTTTTATAATCATATTTGAGAAAAGAGCATAGTTGGGCGTGTATTCTGATGGATGTTGCTATTGGTGTGGAGGCTAACTTGCGGGGGGAGGTTTTTAGGTGGGTTGTATACAAGGGCAACCGGAGCAAGGCCTGTTTCTGAAATCATTCCAGTTCTAGGTTTAGCCATAAGGGAACATAAGGAAAGGAGGTCAGCTCTGCCTGATCAGTAAGCCACCGCAGATATTTACATGCTTGAATTGCCCAGTAGTATGGTCCAAAATGCGGCAGCTGTAGGCCCCCGATCTTTAGGGGTTGCCATCTTGTGATATGCCCTCCCTGGAGGTTTACCCTGCCAAATGAAATCAGTAACCATAGAGTGAACTTTTTTGAACCATTTTAAGGGCAGCCATGAATTTAACTTGTTGAGGGGATAGAAAAGTATTGGCAAAATGTTCATTATAACAGTTGATCTGCCCCCAAAGTGAAAGTGGGAGGCCTTTCCATCAGGAAAGATCATCTTGCTGGACAACATGAAGGAGAGTATCCAGGTTGAATCTTAACATTTTGGATTCATTCCTGAATAAAGTGATGCCCAAATATTTCAGGCTCTGTAGGCTCTATTGCAATCCCTGATGTATGAGTTGTTTTAATAATCTATTATTCAGAGGAAATATTGTGGTTTTATCTAAGTTAATGTTGTAGTTAGACAGTAGGCTGAATACCTTAATAGTCTCTAAAACAACTGGGAATGTCTCCTGAGGATGGACTAGATGGGGTAAACTATCGTCTGCATAGGCCGATAATTTGAGTTCCCGGGATCCAATTGTGATACCTTGTATTTTGGAGTTAACTCTTAATTCGGTGAGAAGAGGCTCCAGATAGATGATGAACAAGAGAGGCGATAGTGGACAGCCCTGTCTAGTGCCCGAATGTAGAGCAAAAGAAGAAGAAAATACTCCATTGCAATGCAGCCGGGCACTGGGGTTGTTGTACAGGGAAGTAGCCCATTTGATAAAGATAGTGGAAAACTAAATTTATGCATAGAACACAATAAGAACTACTAATCAACTCTGTCGAAGACTTTCTCTGCATCCAGGGACAATAAACCAGCCGGAATATCTGAGTCCCTGGATGCAGTGAAAATGTGAGACAGCTTACGCAGGTGATCAAATTAAGTTCTGCCCCTCATGAATACCCATTTGATCCCCATGGATTATGGAGGGCAGAATTCCAACCAACCTGTTAGCAAATAGTTTGGCTAGAATTTTAGCATCGTAATTTAGCAATGAAATGGGCCTGTAACTGGTTCCCCTTTCCTCGTCCTTTCCGGCTTATGGATAACTATTATTAGGGCTCCTAATAAATTCTTGTCAATAACTTCTGATGACAGAATTCATTTGAAGAGTTTACCAAGCCAGGGGGATAATTGCTTTGCGAAGTTCTTGAAAAAGTTTGAGGAGAACCTGTCTGGACCTGGGGCTTTGTCCAGGGGTAGGAAATTGATAACTGACAGAATCTCAGCGTCACCTATGGGAGAAATGAGACCTGTTTTTTGCTCTTCAGAGAGATGGCAGAGATATGGTGTCAAGATACTGTTCTACTGTAGATTTATCCGGGGGATTAGGCATGGAACTGCAAAGCTCCTGATAGTACATTTCAAATTCCTTAGCTATGTCTTTGGGATGTAATTTGATAGAGTTATCAGCTAAGGAATGTATACTTTTAATAATTCTGGAAGTCTCTTGATTTTTAAGCTGAAGGTCTAGTAATCTGTTGACCTTTTCCCCCTGATCAATATACTGTGCCCTCGTCTGTAAAATAGCATACTCTGCCTTCTCTCTTAGTAACTCATTATACTGATCTCTATATCCTACCAACTTGCCTCTAACTTCCTCGTTAATGTTGGGTGAAAGGCTGGCTTCCAGATTGCTTATAAGAGCCAGAAGCTCCAGAGCTTTCTGTTCTCTTCTACGTTTCCTATAGAGGCAATGCGTGTAACTTCACCCCAAAGAACACATGTTAATGCCCCCCACTCCATGTCTATTCTCCTGGTGGAGTGTAAGTTATCTTCTGTGTATCGATCTAACACCCGTAATATATGTTCTACAACTTTTATGTCCTTAAGCAGTTAGTTATTGATTTTCCATATCATTTCTCTATCTAGGCAGGTTGGGGTGAAGTTCAGATGACACCAAACTACCGAGTGATCTGAGATTACTCCAGGATCAGTCTTACAATCTAAGAACCCAGGTAGAAGTACATAATTGATTAGGAAATAATCTATTCTTGACAACAAGGCATGCACCTCAGACCTAAAAGTGTATTCTCTGGAACTCAGGTAGAGCATCCTCCAGGGGTCACATAGACCCGTGTGATCTACCATGTCCCGGATTACCCTCTGCACTGGAAATAAACTACTGCATCTCCTGTCTGATTTATCCAAATCAGGAGAGAATGTTAAATGGTAGCTCTACCTCTGTTTGGTCAAGAAGGCCCTTCAGTAAGATATACCATCCTGAAGGGTCTCTTATGCATCATCGCAAACAAAGGGAGTACTTCTCCCAGGGTGGGGGCTGACCAAATGAGCAGACACGAAAGACCATTAGGCCTATTATGCTGGCATTTTAGTATGTTAGTATGTTTCTAGAGAGCATAACAGCCACCCCTCTGCTTACTGTGCTATTCCCTACTGTAAATACCTGCCCCACATATTGCCTTCTGAATGAATTAGCCTCCGATTCTAGTAAGTGAGTCTCTTGTAAAAATATGATGTCTCCTTTAAGGAGCTGTAAATGTTTCAGTATTTTGTACCTTTTGGATTCATTTTGAGCCCCTCTGATGTTCCATGAAATAATTTTCCTATTGTTCGCTATTCTTCAAACCCCAAACTATCCTGAAAGTAATCAAGCCCTCCAATTATCTGGTACCTCTGAGACTCCAAAATACCAATAACCCAGCAAACCTTCAGCTTCCCCATACTTATAGAACCAGCAAGGCCAAAGCTCAACCATGCCCCCCAGTCCCCCCAAAACCCAAACCCTGTAAATAACATGCCACAAGACACAAAATACATCCACATTCCCAATATCCCCATCTTGATTAACCCTATAAAGGAAAAAAATATTGACAATAACATAGTCAATACAAACCCTCCAACACAACAAACATATGGTGCATGCTGTAACCTTCCCCCCAGCAACATCTCCCACTCACCCCAATAGGTAAAGGAAAGTAGTTACCATACCTCTCAAGGAAAAACAACATTCTTAGTTCCAATCTCCTGGTAAGGATTACAAGATTGTAACCATAAAATAAGTGAAAAACTACATCACTATAAGGCACTGAACAATATAACCCCCATATAAAACAGTTGAGTCTTAGCATGTATATAGAAAGCTGGGTTATATAAAAGTAAACTGAATGTGGACATCTAGTCCATGCAGGTATTAATTATTTGTCCCAACCCCTGAGAACAGTCCCAGGAAACAAAGCAAAGTCTGCAGCATTGAATAGCTCATTCCAAGAACAAAAGAGCAAAATGGCGAGAAGTTCTGCTCGAACAGAAAACAGCTGCCAGTCCGTAGCAGTGTCATTTAGTGAATGGTCTCCTTGTGGGAGATGAGCTTGGCAAAGAAGGCCGGGCTAAGTGCAGCATGGTGCTCCCCCACTGCTGCACTTAAAACACAAGGTGGGGCTGTGTGCTCATAACAAGGCAAGTGCAAGTCCACAAAAGGAAAGAGTCACTCCGAATAGTCCTAATACACACACACACAAAAAAGGAAAAATGTAGCAACGCCAAAGTTGCATGTTGTCAGGCTCCCAACAGTTCTGTGCCTTCAAGGCCAAGATCTATGCCACCGTGTCACGATTGTTGATGAAATTAGAAGCAGGGATAGCAGGAGCACTCAGAGTGAGCTGTTACTTGGCTGGCTGCACCACGTGATCCCCCCAGCTGGGTGCAGCCATGCTAATGAGCCCATAATGGGTATGCATGAGGCCCGTTTGCAACATGCATGCCCAATGAGCTCATTAGCATATTGTGGCTGAATATCACCTTTGGGGTAAAGGCGCATCCCGGTATGTGCCACTCATTCCCCCATTGGCAGTGTTCAGCCCCGACCCCTGGCTGAGCTGCCCAACCATGGCAGCTGATTGCTTTGTGCCACACATTCAGAGTCCCATATTTACACAGATTGTACAATCTGTGCTGATCGCACATTCTGGGTGAATATGGCATCAGAGCCGGCCGATGCATCAGTTTTGCGTAACGCATTGTTCATGCGTAACCGGACGTTTCTGAATATGTCCCCCTAGAAGTACTCCCAAACAGTGTAGTTACCCATGAGGCAGTAGCCACCTAAACTCCCACTGCATTATGAGTGGCTAGACCGTGTTGGAGGTGCTCCCAAGTCCAGGAAAGATGCAGTAGGAATTGATCAAGGAATGTAAAAAAATATTTTTAATTTTGGTGTGGCAACACCAGTATTGTGGGCAATCTGTTTTTCACTTTTTAAAAGAAAAAAAAATCTGAATCAAACTACTAACTACATCTTTACAGAATGCTGGCAATCATAAAATGTGTTTTTAGGGACATTTTGTGGCCTAAGGGGTTGACAGTGTAACTTTAACCTATTTATAAAGACATTAAGGAAAGTTCTTTCTGTTTGTCTCCCTTATGCTCACTCTCTCAAATATTTGTCTATTCAGAATTTTACTAAACACACTTATTGTGTGCTAAATCCAAATAACTGCCAACAGACTGTTTAAATTAACACATTAACAGTACAAATACTAAGTCTCTCTACAGCACCACACTTTTTTATCTAGAGAGCCTCTCTATCCTTGTCACAATCGGCAGATTGAGAAGGGTGGCCTACTCACCAGCCCCTCCACAGTCCCAAAATTCATAAAAAGGAACATAAATCCAATAGGGAAAGGCTTTGAAACCCAAGAACATTCAATGATTTAATATAACAGGATATGAAGACGCTGCAGTGCTCATTAGTCCTGTTTATTGTTCAAAACTGAAACCACTATATCAGCCTTCATCTTTCGGTTCGTCTTCTCATTCCCTTGCTCTGGCATTAGCTACAAATTCTGCCTATGTCTTCTCCAGCCATTGACCTGTGTCGCTGGGGTTTGAAAACTGCCAACTTTTCCCCCACAAAAAAATTGTGGTGATAAAGCCTGCTGGGATAAATATAAAAAATACCTAAAGTTAACTAAAAAGTGCATAGAGCAGGCCAAAAGGAAACACAAGCATAGACTAGCCTGCAAAGTCCAGGATAATTATAAATCCTTCTATGCATACATCAACAAGAAGAAGGGAGGCAGCAAAACAATAGGCCCTCTGAAAGGTTCCGATGGGAGTCTAATCACAGACAACCAGAAAATGGCTGAGCAGTGTAACCACTATTTTTCCTCTGTTTTCAGTCAGGGAACAATAGCAACTAAAAACCATCTAGACCACTCATCAGAATCTGGACTTATATTAGATATCACAGATGTGAAAGTAAAACTCCAAAAGCTGGATCAGAATAAAGTGCAGGGCCCTGATGGTATTCACCCCAGAGTAATAAAGGAGTTGGCAGAGGTCTTAGTGGGACCAGTTACATCTGTATTCCAGAAATCCATAAATGATGGGGAGGTCCTGGAGGTATGAAGACAGGCAGTGGTTGTACCCATCCACAAAAAGAGAACTAAACAGGAGGTTGGGAATTATAGACTGATCAGTCTGACATCGATTTTGGGGAAAATCTTAGAAGGCATAGTAAAGGACCATATTACTGAATTCCTACTCCTGGCCGAGGATGTAGACAGTACACAACATGGGTTCACTAAGGGTAGATCCTGCCAGACCAATCTCTTGGAATTCTATGGAAAAGCCAGCAAAGCACTTGACAATAGAAATTCAGTGGATGTCATCTTTCTGGACTTCTCGAAGGCTTTCGACAAGGTCCCCCATGGGGAACTTGACAACACTTTAATTGAGCATACATGGGAAAATATCCCACTGAATTGATACATGGCTGACTGGAAGGAAACAGAGGGCATGCATAAAAGGGTCATACTCCAAGTGGGCAGAGGTGACCAGTGGGGTGCCCCAGGGATCCATACTGGGCTCCTGTCTTTTTAACATCTACATCTCTTCAATGAGCACTAAGACAGGAGTTTGGCTGTCTTAATCTGCTGATAACACATGTATCGGGCATATAGTAAACAATCATAAGGATGCTGACACGCTACAAACAGCTGTGGGGGAATTCGAATCTTGGGCCATAGCTAACAAGTTAACATTTAACACTGAGAAATGCACCATGATGCATCTAGGGGAAAAACAATATGCAGTTGAAGTATACACTGGGGGAGACATCATTAAGGGAAGATGAGAGAGACCTGGGCATTAGAATTAGCAATGATCTTAGCTTCAAGATGCACTGCAATCATGTCATTAAAAAATCAAGTAGTATTCAGCATTGCATAAATAAGCATATCAAGAGCAGAAATAAGGAGGTTTTTACTCCCACTTTACACCTCACTGGTGTGCCCTCATGTGGAGTGTTACACCCAGTTTTGGGCCCCCAGGGGCAGAAGAGAAAGCCCTTGAAAGGGTACAGAAGAGGGCCACGCATAAAATAAAGGAAGTCCAGGGTCTAGACTATGAAAACAGACTACAAAACCTAGGAATGTACTCATTAGAATTACGCAGACTACAGGAAGACATGTGCCTGATCTATAGGGCCCTTACTAATGCTAAACTGTGGGAACAACTGGGCCTTGTGTTAAGGGATCAGGTATATGTAACCCCCCCCCGTTACCCGGGGTTACTAGAATCCCAGTAAGACCTAGTGGTAGGCAGGGAAGGCAGCTTGTGAAACTCCAGTTAAATGGACTTCACACTGTCTCACTCTGTTCTCAGTCTCAGCTGAGACAGAGGGATGACATCACCATAGAACTATCGCAGCTGCATGAGCCACATTGGAATCTGCAGATGGGAGTTAGGTTAGAATGTTGGGAGTTTTTGAACAGTGAGCAGCAGCAGTTGTGTGTGAGTAGTCTTGAAGAGAGGAGCACAGCAGTCTGTGCACAGGATCTTGGAGCCTAAAGCTCTGATATAGAGCTACTTACAGGGAAATGAGTGTGTTTCCACCAAAAGAGGAACACAATAAGCTGTTTGTGAAGTGGTGGAGATCCCTGCTACTGGTCTCTGTGCCCCATCCCTGAGGGGATGGGGGGGTAAATGGTTTGCCTGTTATTCCAGGGGCAACCCCCTGGTTCCGGCTAGGAAAGAAGCTGCCTTATTTTCTAAGTTGTGTTGTGGCACCAGAAGCTGTCAAGATTCGCCTATGGGGCACCTGCAACCAAAGGGTGAGTTCTGCTCTTGTCATGGGGCCTATGTTTCACCTGAACTGTTTTAGAGTGGGGATTGGACTTCTTAATCAGTGGGAGGCCTAGAGGAATAGGCTAAGCCAAAGAAAAAGTATGTTCAAGTCCAGCACAAAGGGAAAGCCAAGACATGTAGAGGAAACTCAGGACTGGGGGATGGCTCATGTGGTGCCCCTCCACAAGAGTGGCCCCAAGGATGAACTGGGAAACTACAGACCAGTGAGCCTCACATACATCGTGGGTAAGCTAATGGAGACTATCCTGAAGGAGAAGCTGGTGGCCCTCCTAGAGGCCAAAGGACTACAGAACAGCAGACAGCATGGCTTCATACGTGGCAGATCCTGCCAAACCAACCTGGTCGAGTTCTATGACTGGGTAACTAGGCAACTGGACAGGGGCCATGCAGTGGATGTCCTGTATCTGGACTTCAGTAAGGCATTCGACTCAGTGCCACATGGAAGGCTGGGAAGGAAGTTAGTAGGCACAGGGCGGGTGCAAAGCTGGTGAGATGGGTAGGAAACTGGCTGCAGGAAGGCAACAGAGGGTGGTGGTGGGTGGGGAGCTCTCACACCCAAAGGCAGTGACGAGCGGTGTTCCACAGGGCTCGGTGTTGGGACCAGTGTTGTTTGGGATATTCATTGCAGACATATCATGGGACATCAAGAGCAAGATCAGTCTGTTTGCTGATGATACCAAGGTAGGCGCGGTGGTGGATGACCTACGGGGATGGCAGGGGTTGCAGAATACATAGATACATAGATACATAGACAGTGTCGGCAGATAAGGGCCTATGGCCCACCCAGTCTGCCCATTTGAGCTTGTAAGTTCAGTTTGTTTTCCTAGAAGTCTGTTGCCCCTTACCCCTGACCTACAGAATTCCTTTATGTCTATCCCATGCATTCTTAAATCCCGTGATTTTTCAGCCCCCACCACTTCCTCTGGCAGGGTGTTCCACTTGTCCACCACCCGTTCTGTGAAGAAATTCTTTCTCATGTTTCTTCTGAATCGTCCTCCTCCAGCTTCATCCCATGCCCTCTAGTCCTGGAACATCTTTTTGCTTAAAAATAGTGTTTTCCTGCACCCTGTTCCTCCCTGTAAGATACTTGTATGTCTCTATCATATCCCTCTCTCCTCCTCTCCTCCAGGGAGTACATGTTCAGTTCCTTCAACCTGTCTTCATAGGACTTGTGATGCAATCCATGCACCATCTTTGTTGCCCTCCTCTGAACCTTCTCTACCCTGTCTATGTCCTTACGTAGGTATGGTCTCCAGAACTGTACACTGTACTCCAGGTGGGGCCTCACTAGTGTCTTGTATAGCAGAATTATGACCTCCCTTTTCCTGCTGGTTATGCCCCTGCCTATACATCCCAGCATCCTATTTGCTTTACCTGCTGCCTTGTCACACTGTTTCCCTACCTTGAGGTCATCAGAGATGATAACCCCAAAATCCCTTTCCTGCTTGGTGCATGCTATATCCTCACCCCCAACTGATATATTGTGCCAGGGTTTTTGTGCCCCATATGCATTATCTTGCACTTCTTTGCATTGAATTTCAACTGCCAAACCCCTGACCATTCTTCAAGTTTCTGCAGGTCGCTTCTCATTCTGTCTACACCCTCTGGTGTGTCTACTTGTTACAGAGCTTTGTGTCATCAGCGAACAGTGAAATTCTGCCTTCTAGGTCCTGCGCCATGTCACTGATGAAGATGTTGAATAGGACTGGTCCCAGCACTGATCCCTGTGGTACCCCACTGGTCACTCTTCCCTCTGTGGAGTGACAGCCATTTACTACCACCCTCTGTGTCCTGCCACCCAGCCAGTTACCTACCCACCATACTACTGTCCTGCCCACACCCATATTCCCCAGTTTGTGTAATAGTCTTCTATGTGGCACAGTGTCAAAGGCCTTGCTGAAGTCCAGATAGGCCATGTCCACTGCCCTCCCCTGATCCACCTCCCTAGTCACCCAGTCAAAAATTCAATGAGGTTGGTCTGACATGACCTCCCCTGGTGAAACCATGCTGCCTTGGGTCCTGTAGTCCATTGACAACCAGATGTTCCACCAATCTCTCCTTCAGTAGTGCTTCCATGATCTTCCCACTACCGAGGTGAGGCTGACTGGTCTGTAGTTCTCTGCTTCCTCTTTGTTCCCACTTTTGTATAAGGGACTACATCTGCTGTCCTCCAGTCTTTGGGTACCTCCCTGTTTCCAGTGATCGGCTAAACAGGATAGTCAGAGGTTCAGCCACCACCTCTCTTAGTTCTTTAGACCCTGGGTGCACCCCATCTGGCCCCATTGCTTTATCAACTCTTATTACTTCCAGTTCCTTCAGAACCCTTTCGTGTATAGGGACTTGTGTCCATTTCTGCACCATTCTCACCCCTTGTACTCCCTTCAGACCCATTACCCTCCTCTTCCTCAGTAAAGACTGAGCAGAAATACCAGTTCAGTATGTCAGCTTTACTGTTGTCATCCTCCATGCGGCCCCATCCTCCCCCTTCAGTCTCACTATCCCTCCCTTTGTCTTTCTTTTTTCACTTATGTACCTGTAAAAGGTTTTGTCCCCTCTACCCACTGATTTTGCAATGTGTTCTTCTGTCTGAGCTTTGGCTTCCCTTACTGACCTCCTGCCTCCCTTTGCTTCTCCTGGTACTTCTCCCTATCCCTTCTGCCTGTGTCTTTTGTATTGCCTAAATGCAATCTTTTTGGCTTTCACTTTCTTTACTACCTCTTTGGAAAACCATAATGGTCTCCTCTTCCTTTTCCTCTTGCTAACCTGCTTAATACATAATTCTGTTGTTCTTGTAATCCCCATTTTAAATACTGCCCACTGTTCCTCAACCCCTGATTCCTGTCCCATTCCCTTAATGCCTCTTTTCAAGTATCTCCCATTTTCCCAAAGTCTGCCCCCTAAAATCCAGGATACGTGTTTTTGTGTGGTTTGGTTCTGCTCTTTCTGTGATTTCAAACCACAATGACTGGTGGTCACTGTTTCCCAGGTGCTCCCCACTGTTACCCCCATCACACTGTCCCTGTTTGTGAGCACAAGGTCCAGTATTGCCTTCTGCCGAGTTGGTTCCATGATCAGTTGCTTGAGGAAGGCACCCTGAAGGAGTCCAGGATAAATCTGTTCTAGTTGATGCTGCTGCTGGGATGCTCCAGTCCACGTCTGGAATATTGAAGTCTCCAACCAGTACTACCTCACTTTGTCTGCCATCCTTGGATGGCTAGCATCAGCTCCTATCTGTTTCTTCCTCCTGGGCTGGTGGTCTATAGACCACACCTGTGCGGATGGCTGTCCCCATTTTCCTTTCCAGCTTAACCCACAGTATCTCTCCCCCATTTTGTTCCTCCTGGATCTCTGTGGCCTTATGTCATTTTTCACATACAGTGCCACTCCTCCTCCCTTCCTGCCTGCTCTGTCTCTTCTGAATATGTTGTAGCCAGGTATGGCCATCTCCCAGTCGTGGTTATCATTACACCAGGTTTCAGTGATGGCCACAATGTCCAGGTCTGACTGTACCATGACAGCCTCCAGCTCTTCCATCTTGTTGCTAAGGCTTCTGGCATTTGCACACATGGCTTTCCATGATTTGACCTCCCTAGACTGTCTCACTGTTCTACTCCAGCCCCTTCCTTGGTTGTCATTTATCCTGGTTCTCCTTGCTGTCTGCCTGCCTGCTGAATTTTGTCCTTTTCTGCTTATCCACCTCTTGGGCACTAATCTCCATCTTTTGCACACTGCTTTGCAGAGATAGCCACTCCTCTGGTTCACTGGTTCCACCTGCTAACTGTGGGGGTGAGAATGTAGGTACCCTCCTTGCTGGCCTGCCACCCCCCTTTGCTAGTTTAAATGCTTGTCAATGTAGCATTTAAACTTATCATTGAGTGCTTGGATTCCCCTCCAGGATGGATGCAGGCCGTCAGGCTTGAACAAACCTCCATCCCTCCAGGTGGGTCCCCAGTCACCAATGAATCCAAACCCTTCTTCACAGCACCAGTTCTTCAACCATGAGTTAAAGTTCCTGGTGCATGCACTCCTATGCTCTCCCTTGCCTCTCACAGGTAGTACTTCTGAGAAAGTGACAGAAGTAGCTACTTGCTTGAGACCCCTCCCCAGTTTCCTAAACTCTTCCTGAACTTCCTTTGGCTCCCCATTTGCCAGGTCATTAGTACCTAGGTGGATAATGACATCCAGCTCAGGATGATCTGGCAAAGCTTGAAACCTGGTCAGACACCTGGCAACTGGGCTTTAATGCCAAAAAGTGCAAGGTGCTGCATTTTGGGATGAAGAACCCAAGGAGGAGTTACCAGCTAGGGGGAGTGCAGCTAGCCCATACAGAGGAGGAGAAGGATCTGGGTGTGCTCATTACAGGGTCAATGAACAACTTGGCACAATGTAGGAAGGTGCTGCAAAGGCCAACAAAATGCTGGGTTGTATTGCCAATGGTATATCCTCGAGGGAGGAGGAGGTGATTCTGCCACTGTATAGGGTCATTAGTTAGACCACACCTGAGTACTGTGTGCAGTACTGGCGTCTGTATCTGAAGAGGGACATTAAGTTACTGGAGGGGGTACAGTGCAGAGTGACAAAGATGATCAAGGGGCTAGGGGACTTATCATACGAGAGGAGGTTGAAGGAGTTGAACATGTACTCACTGGAGGAGAGGAGAGACGGGGTGACATGATTGAAACCTTTAAATACATAAAAGGAATAAACAAGACGGGTACAGAGGGGCTGTTCAAAGTAAGGGAGGGGAGGGCCACCAGGGGCTATGATATGAGACTGGAGCGAGGAAGGTTCAGGAAGGAGATGAGGAGACACTTTTTTACAGAGAGAGTGGTGGCTGGGTGGAATGCGTTACCTGCTGAAGTGGTATGCAGTAGAACAGTGGACTGCTTCAAATGAGGATGGGACAGGACAAGGGGGAGGGTTAATGAAGGGGAAGGGTGGAAGGGAGGAGAAGCTGCAGAATAAGGGGTGCTAGCTGCACATTTGAGCAGACTTGATAGACCTCTAGGCCTTTATCTGCTGGCAAATTTCATATGTTCGTATGTTCGTAAATGTGCTATACATTTACCCTTTAATCTACACTGCCAAGCTTTTCAGAAAGAGATGTTTAAGTATGTTCGAGTCTAGTACAAGGGGAAAGTCAAGACATGTAGAGGAAATGTGCTATACATTTACCCTTTAATCTACATTGCCACGCTTTTCAAAAAGAGTCGTTTAATGTCCAGAGAAATGGCCAGGTATGGATTGTGGAAGCTGGAGGTGGGAAACCCCCGCCATCTTTAGTAACCAGGTTCACCTTTACGGATTTGCTCTGCGGCCCTTTCACTTTGCCTCAGGCACTTGGCCATTGCTGAGGGAAGTACCTAGACGTGGGATTGAAAGGAAATTTCCCTTAAGGAGTCGAAGACTCTAAGGTGGTTTAGGGAGCCACCAGAAAATGTGTCCACTGCCATACAGACAGGGTTCAAGTGGCCGGCAGGGAAGCAAGGCCAGGGAAAACCCAAATAGTGTACAAGTCGGGCTGTGTACCCAAAGCAGTGTGCAAGTCGGGGCTGTGTGCCTGGTGGGTCTAGAGCCTGAGGGCTGAAGTGTTGAGGAAATGTTCTGCTTCTTTTATCTGTATTACCAGGAATGTAGCCCCGTGGGGGTTCATCTATGCTTTGTTTATTCAGTTTGGATGTGAATAAAAGCCACACTTTAGAATCCCATTCCTGGTATTGGACATTATAGTTATTGCTTCCTGTGTTTGGATTTACTTGGATGCCCCTGTGCAAAGTAGCCAAACCTAGCCCTTGTGCCGAGTAACCTAGTCCTCCCTGAACCCAGTCCCCCACCTGGTACTGCTGTCAGCTTCAACAGCATACCATCTGTTGTTTGCAAAAAGGCAGAGGTGAGGGGCTTACATATAGAATACCAGAGCTCATCCATTACAGTTAGACGGGGAAAGATTTTACACAAACAAAAGAAAGCAGTTGTTTTCTGTGAGAGTGGTTAAGGGTTGGAATGAGCTTCCTATTGAAGCTGTGGCCAGCAAGACTATGATCGAATTCAAGAACCGTCTTGACATTCACCTCATTAATAAAAACATTTTGGGGTATTCATAAATTCAGTAGCAAGCTACACTGGACTTTGGTCTTTAAAAAGCTCTGTTTTAACCTATGAAACCATAAGTTATACAGAGTAATGCATCAAACTTCTTGTGGTGAGCCCGGGTTTAGTAAGACAGATCGAGAAGATTTTAACATCTGCAGCATTTATTGTAAGTGGGTACACCACTCCAGCCACCTTGAGTACCATATCCCAGACCTCTGCTCCAGATGTTCATAGCAGGATTGTACGAGGTTGCGTGGAGTCTTGTGGCCAAACAATAGGATTCACTTGGTAAGCATACCTTAAGGAAGTCCATTCAAAATTATCCGGGACACAACTGAATTTCTCATTCAGTCTTTTATGTAGGAAAATAGATCAGAGGCCTCTCCACCTTTGAGGACTCCAACTAGTATTAACAATTTCTGCCCTTACTTCATTCTCAATTGGCTCAAGCAAGCCCCTATCTGACTCTCAGGTCAATGTAGCCACCGCTACCTGTGTGGAGTTTGTCCGCTTATTCCCAATCAATGTTTTAATTGCCACATCGTGAATCTCTAATTTTGTTAATGTTTTGTCCCTTTTGGCATCCATTGTCTTCAGGGTTTCCACCATTGCCTGCCAAGTGGGTTCCGTCCCTCCTCTGCTTCTAGGCCCCACTACACTTGTGGCATTTTCTGATTTTCTGTCTGGCTTTGGTTGCTTTTGTTGCCCCTGTTGATTCTTTTGTCAGCCCGTCAGTAATGAAGGTATGATACTGCTCCTTACTCTATTAGGAAGTTGAATCTGTTGAAGATCAGGCTGGTTTTCCAGATGGGACCTTACAAGACACTGGTTAGGCCCCATCTGGAGTACTGTGTGCAGTACTGGAGGCCGCGCCTGCACAAGACATTAACAAAATGGAGGCAGTCCAGAGAAGGACAACCAAAATGGTGCAGGGACTGCATCAGAAAACATGAGGATAGATTAACAGAGCTCAATATGTATACCCTAGAGCAAAGGAGGGAGAGAGGTGATATGATCGAAACATTCAAATACCTTAAGGGCATTAAGAAGGTGAAAGAGTCTAATGTTTCAATATAAGAAAAATAACAGGACAAGAGGACACAGCGAGAGATTAGAGGGAGGCCGATTGGGGGTAATGTGAGGAAATTCTTTTTCAAAGAAAGGGTGGTGATGCATGGAAAGGCTTACTTCAGGAAGTGGTGGATATGAATATAGTGCAGGGCTTCAAACAGGCTTGAGACAGGCACAAGGGAGCAATGCAGATACTGTATGAATGAATAGGCCATTGACACAGTAAAGGACTACGGCACATTCATAAGGTAGAAAAAATGGGCAGACTGGATGAGCCTTGCGGTCCTTATCTGCCATCAACTATGTTTCTATGTTTTGTTGCATATTTAAATATTATTTTCGATATTTTGTTGAGCTCAAGGTGAGAGTTGGTAACAGATATAGCCTTCCGGGAAGCTGGCTCTCTAGCGCCCCCGTAAAATTATTTTTAACAGGCATGGTTATATCCACTTGAAGACAATAAATAATGTCAAATGGTACTCTAAAGCTGCAACTTAGAAAAAAATTAGGGACTGGACCTTGAAGACTGGCAAGCAAAACAGAGGCTGCTTGGGAAAAGTATCTAGCAGAGAGGAAAAATATCTGAATGAAATTGGACTTGAAAAATTGATTCTCTCTCTCTCTCTCTCTCTCTCTCTCTCTCACTATGCTGCTTTAAAACCTCCCAGCATTTCAAAAGTATATATTTTAAGAATCAGCCTTCTCCATAGAGTCCCATTTTTTGGTCTTAGGGCTGGAGGCACTGATATCCTGCAGGAGTCAGAACTTTTAGGACTAGCATGCACAATACATGCTGACTGCATAAATATAGGGTGCCGGGGCCAAACACCTCTACCATTGACAGTACACCTTGTCAGCGGACCAACAGAACTTCAGGTTTCACCAACATATGCCTCTAAGTTTCTCGTTATGTTTATTTTCTTACGCCCCAGTACATGATTTTTTTTTTTTAAACTTTCTTTATTGCTTTTACAATAAACAACAGCATACTGTACAATCATCTGCCAGGTATCAGCTTTGCTTTATCAGATACATCCAATGTAGATGAGGATAATTAGAGCCTAGACAGTTTGAATTCAAGACAAGGGAAAAACAAAATAAAGTAATTACTCAAATAATTTAACTAAATAAGTTACAGCTAACTAAGGCTTTTGGGGTCAAGTCCATAATGTTCAAAGTCCACAAATTCTAACTCAACATCCTGTGCTGATATGTCCCCCATTCCTTAAAAATAAAAGGTTCTCCTGAAATGTGTAGCACTACTAGTACAACCTCCACACATCATATCAATATGTATCATAAGCCACAGGAAAAAAGGGATGATTCATTTCTTATAAGTCAGAGAACATTAAGCTCAAGTTCTGATGTGATTATGAGCAAATTCAAAAATTACAGGAAACAGTCAAGTTTCTTTATCTGAGTCCGATTCACTTATAGTATGGCCCTCAGATGATTGGAACTCCCAGGCTATTAATTCACTTTTTTACCTGCTTCCAGTGGGTCGGTGTATTGATAAGACTTACCACCATAAAGGATGCGTAGTCGGGCCGGCATCAGGAGAGAATGCAAAACTCCTAGCCCTCTAAGCCAAGCTCTCACTGCTTCGAATTTCTTCCTTTGGGTGCGTGTTGTGAAGGAAAGGTCTGGAAATAGGTGGACCATAGATCCATTGTAATCAAGTCCTCCTGAGGCCCTTGCCACTTGCGAAAGACGATCCCTGACGAGAGAGCTTGCCATCACCAACAGAACCAGTCTTGGTGCCTCACCACGTGGCCCTGCAGCTCAGGGTGTAATGCGAAAGGCTTTGCTGAACTGTCCCTCCATAGTTTCCTGTTGAATTCGAAGTGTGGCAGGTAACCAAGATTGTAGAAAGGAAATAAGATCCTCCTCTTCGCTACCATCTGGGAAACCAATTATACGAATATGCGCTGCCCTATTAGAGTTCTCCAACGCCTCTAACCTGTATCGAAGTTGAGCGTTTTCTTGCACGAGTTTAGATGTTGCTGTCAGGGCTAGTATGACTATTTTCTCTGCAGTTGGTGCTGTTTGACCGAACGCCTCTAATTTCACATCTTGCTCTGCAAATCGCTGGATGAGACTATTTTAGAGTCGATCATTGCATAGAGGCCTGTAAAGCTCTTCAAGGAGGCTCTCCGCCGGCGACAGTCATTGGGGAATTTGCGGCCTGTTCAACTGCTGCTACTGCATTTTTAGGTCCATTTCCAGTAGCTTTTTGGTTACAACTCATGACCATTTAGTATTCCACGCCACCGGAAAACTTGAGCTGTCCACTCCTGCAGTCAGATTTAACTTTTCCCCACAGCAAATTATAATTTTTGACAATTAAAGCTTGAAAATGTGCAGAGCTGCACTTGAGTGCATCTTACCAGTTTGCTGCTCCACAGCGCCCCCTCCACAATTTATTTGATCATTCTCGTCAGTTTCAACTCTTCAAGTTCCAGCCCTACCTCGCAACTGTTACATCAGGTAGAGTACATGTAAAGGCCAGCTGCTTCAGCAACAAGTCTGTTTTTCAGACTGCTGCTCCTGCCTAAGTTAGTGTTACAAATCCAGTCTCATGCCCAGGAAGATAGGTAGTCCTTTCTGAGTCATAAAATGTTTGGTCCCAGCACCACTGTGCTTGCCATTGGACTCCCAGGACAGCATGACCACGATGACCTTGTTTCCACACAAGATTGATGGCACAGGTCCTTGCCACTGTGCCTCAAGGCCATTGTGTCTAATTTGGGTGAAATTGGTCCCGGGGGGGGGGGCGAAGGTAGTAACCATTTTCCAGTCTTCTTCACACAGCAATGCTGGCAGCTTACTTAGTCTCCGACATCCCCAGTGCCTATAGATGTGTCTCCAGTGAGCTGTGGGCTGTGGGCTGTGGCCTGTGGCGTAGGGTCCCTTTGGGCATCTGCCGCCTAGTCTCTGTCCATTAAGCTTAGGGCTTGTCTTCGCAAACTACTGTTTCAGATTAATTCTCCAGGGTTTATAATAATAATAAAAAAAAGTCTACCAAACATTTTCCCCATGCTTGACCTTTCCGTGGATGGTTTTGGTGTTTTTTCTTGGGTCATGACTGGGCTAATTTTTCAGTTCCCTGGCTTCAGCTGTCCCCAGGCTAAAAATGGCCTGTTCACGACACATTTTCTCATGAAGACTAGAGATAAGGTTGGGAAGAAATTTAGGAGTCTAAAGAATAAAAGAACATTACAGGGGTATAAAAGTCTCTCTTTAATAAATGTAAAACCGCAGTCAGACAGGCAAATAAAAATAGGTTACTCACTTGTAACTGTAGTTCTAGGAGTGGTATATAGTTCACATCCACACAATGGCAGTTCCACTGGAAAGTGCTGATTTGTCAGATGTCTTGAAGCTAAGCTCCTCCCACCACCCAGGTGGTATATCCCCCAACTCCATCCCATGATGTCAGATCTTGCATACTGGAAACAGGGATCTGTGTGATGCTTGCAAGGGGAGGCAGGGTGAGCTGTGTAAATGTGAACTATATACCACTCCTAGAACTACAGTTACAGGTGAATAACCTACTTTTCTACAGCTGTGGATAATAGTTCACTATCCACACTATGGCAGACTCCTATCAGTTCTCTGGGAGGAGGGGGCAAGGCACGCACCCCTACTTGAGAACAGATTGAAGAATGGCGGGCCCAACACCAGTATCCTGACGAGACTCAAGGTTGATGCTGTAATAAGAAATGAAGGTGTGTGCTGACTTCCAGGTAGCAGCCCTGTAGATTTCCTAGATAGGGATGTCCCTGGAAGCAGCCACTGAGGCAGCAGTATGTATGTGGAAGGAGCCCTATGCCCTACAGGAAGTTCCTCACCAGCCAGTCTATAGCTGAGATTGATGCAGGATGACCACCTGCCAATTGTCTGCTTTGCTGCCTATCTGCTCGGTGTGGCTTCAGCGTATGTTATGAACAGCTGGTGAGCCTTTCCCTGAACTCCAGCTGTGTGCTCCTTGTAACAGGTGAGCGCCCTCTGCAAGTTCATGGTATGGAGCCTGTGGTTGGCCTGCGAAGAAGGGCTAGCAAAATATACCAATAAGATAATCACTTGGTTAAGGCGAAACTCTGATGCTACCTTCAGAAGGAATTTTGGTTGGGGGCGAAGGACAACTTTGTCCCTCTGGAAGACCAGGTAAGGAGACTCCACCACAAGCACCTGTAGTGCCCCAGTCCTTCTGGCTGACATGATATTTGCTGCACATCACTCCCAATAGGTCACAAGGGGGACTCCTGAGCCTGTACAATCCCCCTCCCCAACACCGATAGCCTCTGGACACCTGGGACTCCTCCACTCCCTCCCCCAGCAAGCCTCCCAGCCAGTTGGAGGTGGAACATGACTGCTCTTATTCTTCCCGAGGTCTCTACTGCAGAAACAAAAGGACTGAGCTGCTTCAGGACCACGGCACTAGCTGGACACCACCCCAGTGGGTTGCGAGGGGGGCTTCCAAGCCTGCACGACCCCGCTGCCCCCTCCCTCACCGATTGCCTCTGAACATGAGGGACTCCTCCCAGTGCAACCCTCCCAGCTAGTCGGAGAGCTAAGGAGGCAGGACTTGGCTGCCCTTATTCTTCCTGGGCTGCTTACTGCAGAAACAAAGGACCGAGCTGCTCCAGGACCATGGCATTTGCTGAACGCCACTGAAAGGGGTCTTGAGAGGATCTCCTGAGCTAATACAACCCCCCTCCTCCCCCAGCTGATCTCCTCTAGACACATGGGACTCCTCCACTCACTCCCCCAGGAAGCCTCCCAGCCAATCGGAGGGCTGGGGAGGCGGGACATGGCTGTCCTTATTTTTCCCAGGTTCCCTACTGCAGAAACAAAGGACTGAGCCACTCCAGGACCACGGCACTTGCTGGACACCACTTCAAGCAGTTGCAAGGGAATCTTCTGTGCCTGCACAACCCCCCTCCCCCAACAATCACCTCTGGACACCTGGGACTCCTCCACTCACTCACTCCCCCAGCAAGTCTCCCAGGCAATCGGAGGGCTGCTTACTGTATTTCAATGCCGCATTGCCCAAGTAGCCCATCCATGCTGCAGCCCATCCATGCAAAGGACTATGTCCTAAGGACATTGAGGAATCAGCTGTGAGTCAGCTGGTCACACTGCTCAAAGCAGCTTCCTCCAGCAGTCCTTCGCCTAGCCTCTTCTACTTGCATGCTGTCCCATACCTATTGTAATTACATTAGTTTGGCTGCCTTATGTTAGATCCCACCCGCTGGTTCTAGTTTGGATACTCATACTGCTTGTTTCTCCTGTCTACCTGTTTGCTTCATCTGCAAGCAGTATTTGTCCTTGTCTTAGCTGACCTATTATTGTCTTCACTCGGCTTGCCTCCTTGATGCAACTCAAATTAGCTGGGTTTTTTTTTTTTTGCTTTAGCACAGGCCTGCTTATTTGTTTCTCAAATCTACTAGCTATTGTGTTTGAAGGTTTTCCATCCATGACTGCTGTTTGACCATATGCTCATGTTACATGCGCTGTTTTTTCCTGATTGCTATTCACGATCCCCTTCCCTTGCCTACCTGTGACTGCTCAGTTTTGCTCACCCTTTTAACCTGCTGCTGTATTCTCTCACTTGTTCTATTTTCTTATTTTCCACCTGCTCCACCTGCCCCTTTACCCCAGCTCTCCTCCTTTCTATTATCCTAATCCATCCTAATCACCACTCCTCCCCCAGAGAACCTGCTACCCTTCTGCCCCCACACACACTTCTATCCCCGCTACTCTGTGCTCC
Source organism: Neoceratodus forsteri (assembly GCA_016271365.2). Classification (NCBI taxonomy): domain Eukaryota; kingdom Metazoa; phylum Chordata; order Ceratodontiformes; family Ceratodontidae; genus Neoceratodus; species Neoceratodus forsteri. The sequence goes on along the minus strand of JADMNL010000022.1, from coordinate 471,548,294 downwards.
TCAGGATCTTTCTCTGCTTCTCTCCCTGTTCTGTCCTCCCCCATCTCCTCCCCAGCCATGCTCCTCTGGCTACCCACTTTCCTCATCTGCCTTCCCTGCTCTCCCCACCCCTCCTCCTTACTCACCACCCTCATGTCCTTCTCCTCTCCCATCTCCTACCTCCCTCCCTCCCACTCTTCACCTTAACCCTCCTGTCCCTCCCCTTCCTGCTGCTTTGTCTCCCTACTTCCCACTCTCTCCATCCACCGGCCTCCTCTCTATCCTTCTCCTCTCCCATCTCCTACCTCTCCCTCTCCCTCCCTCCCCTTCTCCTTACTACTCCTGTCCCTCCCCTTCCTGCTGCCTTATCTCCCTACTATCACTCTCTCTCCATCCACCGGCCTCCTCTCTATCCTTCCTCTCACCTCAAGTCCTCCTCTGCTCCTTTCCTTATTTACATAGATACATAGACAGTGTCGGCAGATAAGGGCCTATGGCTCACCCAGTCTGCCCATTTGAGCTTGTAAGTTCAGTTTATGTTTTCCTAGAAGTCCGTTGCCCCTTACCCCTGACCTCCAGAATTCCTTTATATCTATCCCATACATTCTTAAATCCCGTGATTGTTTCAGCCACCACCACTTCCTCTGGCAGGGTGTTCCACTTGTCCACCACCCATTCTGTGAAGAAATTCTTCCTCATGTTTCCTCTGAATCGTCCTCCCTTCAACTTCATCCCATGCCCTCTAGTCCTGAAACATCTTTTTCACTTAAAAATAGTGTATTCCTGCACCCTGTTCCTCCCTGTGAGATACTTGTATGTCTCTATCATATCCCCTCTCTCCCTCCTCTGATTTAACCACTGCACCATTGCCTCTCCCCCCGCCACAAAAGCATAAATCTCCAACTTTTCTGGGCCTCCTCCTCTTCCTACTGCTCCTGGCAGGAGATGTGGAACCAAATCCTGGCCCGCCACCCCCAACCCCCCGGTGTACAAAGGTCTCAGTTTCTACCATTTCAATGCACAAAACCTCCTCACGAAATTAGACTCCCTTAAGGTATGGTCTTGCAACACTCCCCACATATCCTCTGCATATCTAAAATCTGGCTTGGTACCCAGTTAGAATAGTGTGTCCTGAACAGCACCGTCTAAACAGCACTATCAGGACTGCGTAGTTCCTGAATTATGACAGGTAGAATAGTGTATGGCAACTACAGCTACCCCTGTAGTTATTCAGGGACTGATCAGGTTGCAGAAGTGATGGAAAAGGTTATTAGCTGGCTGAGCTGCTCCTGTGGTGGAGTGGGTTAAGGCAACAGCTTGGGCAGCATAGAGCTGGAGACAATGGTTCTGTTCCTGGTCTCCCAAGACATGGAGCTACACCTCCCACCGTGTTTTTTTTCTTCATACTAGTCATGCAAGAAAAGTCCCCCAACCAAATCTCTCTTTTCCCTGAGATCTGCACACCTCAGGTAGGTTATAAAAAGTATGGGGGTGGGGTGGGCACAGACCCCTGTGTTGGAGGTGTGGTGGGGCAGAGCCCCCCCAACAAAAAACAAGTTAATTTGAGTTTTAGGAATCTAGCGGTCATCAGTGTGGTGTACGACCGCTACCGTTGCTGCTGTTGTGCAGGACGGCATTGTTACTTGGTGCTGTTCTTGACATCGCTATTTTTACTGCGATATTATTGACAGTGCTGTTGTTGTCGGTCCTCTTTGGACTTAGTGCCACCTGGCTCTCCTGTAGAGACTTGGATTCATGCCCTGCCGTCCTGGACTTTCACCTTTTCTGCCAGGACAGAGGTAAACATTGTGGTGGTGTTGCCATTTACACCCGCCATAACATTCCCTGCCCTATAACCTTCAAAGAGGCCATCCCCTCCTCTCAAGAGCTCTTGCTGCTCAAACTCTCTCTCTCCCCCCCATCCACCCTCCCTGTCTTCACTGGTGTCCTGTGTGCCTCCCCAAAGATTTCTGTCTCCTCTATCATTAACTCCCTCCCCGCACTTGTCTACCATTCTGCCTCAGGTGAATTCATCCTTCTCAGTGACTTTAATCTAAACTGGCTCTCCCCAGACTCAAAGCCTATCCAGCAATCCATCTAATCTTTGAACCTCTTGCAACTAGTCTCTGACCCCACCAGGTTAAACCCCCACTTCTCTAACCACTCTGTCCTGGACTGGGTACTGTGTGTGACGTAGACAGCCAGTTCTCAGTGCTGTATCATTTTTTTGTAAATATAAAAATGGGTCATGGACTGTCTGTCCTGAGAGATGCTGAAACAGCATGTGGAACTGACACATCAAAACCCCCAGGGATAAGTTCAAAGGACAGGACTTAGCTGGCAAGGCACATGGCACATTTTATTTAAAAGAGACGCCCATCCCGGTGGCTCTGGGCACCATACATCAATCAATAAATACAATCCATAAATACAATACTATGTTCTAAACAGAATAAAACAAGATTTTCTATACAATAACTCCCTCAATTTCAGCTGCCTTTACAGTCTAAAACTAAAATATCAGATTATCTTAATTAAAAAAAAAGACAGGTAAGGGACTAAATAACATAGTCCAGGAAGGCCTGACCGTACCAAAAGGCTTTGAGGCGGACCTTAAAAGCCTCAATAGATGGGGCCTCTAACAGCTAAAGGTAGTGAATTCCACAGGATGGGAGCGGCAACACTGAATGCTCTGTCACCTGCTAAACTGCAGATATCTGGGTTGCAGATATCTGGGGTGCAATTATCTTGTCAATTTGCTTTGATCCCAGGAAATAAAATTAGCCATTCATGATGTCCTCAGGGAAATCCTTTGATCTGCACTAGATGTCCTGAGAAAAGGGACACTGGCCAGTGTTATGAATATCCTCCCAGGCAGTCAGCTCATTTCATCAAAGAAACCTTGGATGTGTAGATACCAAGGCCCAGACAGAATTAAGGAGTGAAATACACTTTTGCTTTGAATATACAGTGACTTATATCAAAGAGACTTTTGATGTCAGGGAAAGCAGATTACAGACTGGTTTCAATTAGTTACATAGAGAGCGATTTATTATGTCATCTCTTATTTTTTTAAATAACTTAGTAGGCCATCATGTGTTATAAAATATAGATTTTTATACACCTAGGTGGAGTTTAGTGACCTCAGCAAGAAGGCCAGCTCAGGACTAGTTTTAAACCCACTGAGCAAACCTTAAGACACACACTTTCTTATTCCTGACTGCAGTGGAGGAACATCAAAGCGCTGAAAGACTAAGTAAGGACCTTAGGCAACACAAGTCTGAGTGTTATTATTTGTAGAAATCTGCACTTTTAAACCTGTTAGTTTTAAGACTGTATGTGTTGGGATATTTTGTTCTGTATTTTACTGTTTTCATATTTTACCTGTTTTAAAGTAAAGATATATATTTTAAAATGGAAACTGCCTGGTGTGCCTTGACATTTCTTTTTATTTAAATGAAGCTTTTAAAGGTCATAGTTGACACTGTGTATGAGCTTATTGTTATACCAAACTGGGAAATGGATAGAGTTCTCTAAGGTCTTGCATAGAGTTCTAAGGGTTCATTTTCTGGACCTGGTTAGGTGCCCGTAGGCAAAGATAGCTGGCCCCCCAAAGACAGAATTATCTGAGCCTGATAATTGGGTACGCTAACAAGAGGTTCTCAGTTTGAATCCCTCCAGAACTTGAGACTAAGGTGACTTGAACCCACAAAACAGACAAGAGGGTTACCTTGTACTGTTAACTGTCCACAAATCCTACACTCAGTGGTTGGCTTTTTGGGAGTAGAGGACTGACTGGCTGAGTGAATTTGTGACAGATTGGTTGGCAGCAGTGGCATAAAAAGTTTGGTGGTACAGTATAAGCTTCATTGTTCGGTGTGTCAGCTTGAGGCCGTTCAGCTCACTTGGAAAAAAGAAAGGCAGTGTTTTATTTCAAAAGGAAGCAGAACTATATTCCTAGGCTTACAGCCAAGTCCCTACCCATTTTATTTTTTTTCTAAGTGCCAGTCAGAGTAGCCGTAGTGAGGGAAGAAGAATATGGCTTCTGACTACAGCAGGCACACTATAGATTACTTGAAGCAGTTGTGCGGGGACAGGGGAGTCCCGTTCAAGATGACAGCCAAAAAGCAAAACCTCATAGAGGCCCTGATGGTAGCAGATACACAGAGCAGCGAGTCACCAACCGTGACTGAAAAGGACAGCAGGGCCACTGTCAGTGAAGGGCCACAGCAGCAGGGGATGGTCACCAGTATCCTGAATCCGGAAGTACTCAGGCTGCAAATTGAGTTGCACAGGATGGAACTGGAGGCAGAGGCGACAACAGAGGAGGCAGACCATGAGGAGCGTGAGTGCCAGTGAGTTGCAGAGGAGAAGAGGCGAGAATGCAGAGGACAGAGGAGAAGAGCGAGTGCCAGTGGCAACACGAACTGGAAGCTCCGACTCTGACCAGTGGCACCAGAGCAGGTAAGTGGCTTAGGTTTAACTGGGACTGCAGGGCTGGGTTACAAATTGAACTCCAAAGTAATAGCCAAGTTTAAGGAAGGGGATGACATGAATACCTTTTTAAATTCTTTAAAAAAAGTTTGCATTCAGGCTAAAATTCCTAGAGAGTCCTGGAGCTTCCAGCTATCCCCGCTACTTACTGGAAAAGCTCGAGATGCATTGGGTCAAATGAACAATGAGGACAGTGATGATTACAGCAAGTTAAAAGCTGCACTGTTAAAAACGTTTGAATTAATTTCTAAATCAGACAGAGCTAAATTCCATAAGCTCAGGAGAAGCCCTGATATGAGCTATGAGGAGCTAGCCATGAAATGAGCGTCAGTTTTAAAGCGTTGGTGGGAAGGAATTGATGCAAACTCTGTTGATAAAATTGAAAATGTGATTTTATTAGAACAGTTTTATTGGGCATGCCCAGCTGAGCTAAAAACCTGGCTAGAGGACCAAGATCCAAAAACAGTACAAGAGGCTGCTGAACCCTTGGACTGCTATACCAAAAGCAGACCTGCTCTGACAGCGAATGGGGCAGGCGTGGCAGTGCAGAAAGGGAAAAGCGCGCCTTCATGGCAGCTAAAACCCTCAGTGCCTCCCCAGAAACCAGTTAGCCCCAGGTTTTAAAGAAAAGATTTCTCTGAAGTAAGAAATGCCTATTGGTTATGTAAAGAAACTGGGCACCTTGCCAGGCAGTGTCTGAAAAGGGCAAGCAAAATACATAAAGTAGTACCAGAAAGAAGTGAGTTGTTTGTGTGTCCCTGGAAGCATGCCAGTGAACATGAGGGAACATATGCACCCAGTCATGGTAAATGGCATACAGACGCAGGGGTTAAGGGACACAGGGGCATCCCTGACATTGGTAAAAGGGGATCTGGTACAGCCTGGTCAGCTTATACCCAATAAATACGTGACTGTACAGGACTTTGTGGGCAAAGAGAATGCATTGCCACTGGCCAGTGTTCTCCTGGACTGGGGTGAAACAGGGAGAACTCTGCAACAGGTGGCTGTAGCCAAAACATTAGCAGTGGATGTGATCCTGGGTAACAATCTCCAGCGGGGGTGGTATGTGCAGTTACCCGTAGCCAAGCAGCAAGGGAAAATAGTAGTTCCCTGAACCCCACAGAAACCAGTGTGGAAACCACTGAGAGGCTGGTTCCCCAGCCTGTGTTTCCAGATGGGGAGACTGATAAAAAGGGGGTAGAAATTTCCCCAGTAGCAAGTAACCACACAGCTACAGAGGGTTACTCCTAAGAGGAAGGGGTGACCCTTGTCAGAGGTTGGATTGACAGTGATCCTGAGGGCCCTGGCGCTGAGTGCTAGGGACCCTAGTTTAGCAACTGAAGAGGATCTGTCCCATGCCTTGGGACTGTGTGAGGGGTTTGCAGCTGCTCAGAGGAGTGACCTAGTTTAGAGAAGCTGAGGGCTTGGGCAGACCTCAGAGGGCACATAGGAGGTGACGGCAGACATAAGGCTTATTGGGAAAATGGACTTATGTATACACAGGTAGTACAGACAGAGGAGGGATGCTAGGCAGGCAGCTTGCGTTCCCAGGAGATCGTGAGCAGTTGCTCAAGATTGCACATGATATTCCCTTGTCTGGTCATCTGGGAATCACGTGCACTATGCAGCGGTTGGCCCAAAATTTCTACTGGCCTAACTTCACCCAGCAGGTGAAGGAGTATTGCCGGTCTTGTCACTGGTGCCAAGAAATATGGAAGGCAGGCAAGAAAACCCAAGCAGCCCTGATCCCCTTGCCCATAGTGGAGAAGCCATTCCAGAGGGTGGGAATGGATATTGTGGGGCCTTTAAATACCCAAAGTTCCTCAGGGAAGAGATTCATCCTGACTATGGTGGATTATGCCCCCCGTTACCCAGAGGCAGTCGCCCTATCCTCTCTGAGGACAGACACAGTGGCAGATGGCTTACTTGGGATTTTCTCCCGTGTTGGGTTTCCGTAGGAGGTAATCGCCGATCGAGGGGGTTCCTTCATGTCTGACCTGATGAAAAGTTTATGGGAGAAGTGTGGGGTGGTGCAGAAATGCATGACACCATATCACCCACAAGCCAATGGACTTGTGGAATGATTCAATGGTACCTGAAAGTCAATGCTCCGGGCGTTTGCTGAACAGCATGGGAGGACGGGAGAAATACCTTCCCCACCTGTTGTTTGCATGCATGGAGGTGCCCCAAGAGTTGACAGGATTTTCCCCTTCAAACTCTTATATGGACGCCAGTTACGTGGGCCCCTAGACTTGATCTGGGAGGACTGGGAAGGCAAGCCGCCACCAGGAACTCCCATTGTGGATTATGTCCTAAGGTTTAGGAAAAGGCTGAAGGAGCTTATGGGGACAGCCCAGAACAACCTGGCAGCTGTCCAACAGAAACAAAAAGTATGGTACGACCGCAGAGCCAGAGCTCGCTCGTACATGGTGGGTCAGGAAGTTATGGTCCTTATTCCGGTCTGGAAAGACAAGCTGCAAGCTGAGTGGGCAGGACCGTACAAAGTGATTAGGAAGGTAAATGATGTGAACTACATTGTGGAGTTACCTGACCATAGACAGAAAGGATGTACCATGTCAACATGATGAAGTCATATGCAAATAGGGCTGACATGGTGTTCGCAGTGTGTAGTCATGGGGAGGGGACAGACGAAGGAGACCCCCTTCTGGACTTGCTGGAAGAGAGTAAGCAGGAGTCCTCTGTGGAGGCAGTAAAATTGTCTTCCCAGCTGACCTCGGGCAAAATCCAGAAAGTAAGGGAGGTTTTAGCAGACTTTGCTCCCTTGTTTAGCGCCAAGCCTGGACTAAACCCCTTAGCGACACACAATGTGGAGACAGGGACACAGATACCCATACGGCAAACAGCATATCGGGTGTCAGAGGCTGTCCAAAAGGACATTAGGAGGGAAGTGGAGGAGGTGCTGGATTTAGGGGTAATCCAGAGATCCCACAGTCCCTGGCCTCACCCATAGTCCTTGTACCCAAGCCAGATGGCTCAACTCATTTCTGTGTAGACTATCATGGACTGAATGCAGTCACAAAGTCAGACACCCACCTGATGCCCTGGACGGACGAACTCCTGGACAAGTTGAGAGGGGCGACCTACCTTACGACCATTGACCTGATGAAAGGGTATTGGCATGTAGAGTTGACGGACAGAGCTAGGGAGAGGTCAGCCTTCATCATTCCAATAGGCTTATTTGAGTTCAGAGAAATGCCTTTCGGAATGAAGAACGTCCTGGCCACTTTCCAAAGGCTGGTGAACCAGGTGTTAAATGGTGCTGAGGAGTACACCGTGGCGTACCTGGATGACATTGCCATCTTTAGTACCAGCTGGGAGGAACACCTTTCACACCTTAGGGAAGTGCTGGACAGGATACAGAGGCCGGGCTCACTGTCAAAGCCGAGAAGTGCCAGGTGGCCATGGGAGGTGGCATACCTCCCACATGTGGTAGGCCAGGGATAGCTCCATCCTAACCAAATAAAGATAGAGGTAATACAGGCATGGCCCAGACCAGAAACTCAGAAGCAGGTCAGGAGTTTTCTGGGACAGCAGTTTACTATAGAAAATTTGTACCCAATTACAGTACCTGGCTGCTCCCTATCTGGCCTGACAAAGAAACAGATGCCCAAGAAAATTACCTGGGGCCCAGCCTGTGAGGAAGCCTTTTCCAAACTAAAGGAGGCACTGTGCAGTGCTCCTGTTTTGACAAGTCCTGACTATAATAAAACCTTTATAGTTCAGACTGATGCCTCAGACATGGGTATTGGGGCAGTACTGAGCCAGACATCCAGCGAGGGAGGGACCACCCAATAGCCTACCTGAGTAAAGTTACTTCCCGGGAGCAGTCATACTCCATGGTGGAAAGGTGTCTTGCCATAGTGTGGGCCTTAAGAAATTGGAGCTATACTTGTATGGGCAGCATTTTGTGGTGCAGACTGACCACAACCCCCTAGTTTGGCTGATGCAGATGGGGAAAAACATTGGTTGATTACTAAGAGGGAGTCTTGCTTTGCAAGGATATGATATGATCATTCTACATAGGGCTGGAGCGACCAATCTGAACTCAGATGTGCTGTCTAGGGTCTATGAGGAGTGAAATGATTTTTGAAGCTCATCCCATGTAGGGGCTAGATCCCCCAAATTCAGTCTAGGTGGGGAGGAATTGTGATGTAGACAGCCAGTTCTGAGTGCTGTATCATTTTTTTGTAAGTATAAAAATGGGTTATAGACTGTCTGTCCTGAGAGATGCTGAAACAGCATGTGGAACTGACATATCAAAACCCCCGGGGGTAAGTTCAAGGGACAGGACATTGCTAAACTGCAGATATCTGAGGGTGCAATTATCTTGTCAATTTGCTTTGATCCCAGGAAATAAAATTAGCCATTCGTGACATCCTCAGGGAAATCCTTTGATCTGCACTAGATGTCTTGGGAAAAGGGACACTGGCCAGTGTTATGAATAACCTCCCAGGAAGCCAGCTCATTTCATCAAAGAGACCTTTGATGTGTAGATACCAAGGCCCAGACGGAATTAAGGAGTGAAATACACTTTTGTTTTGAATATACAGTGACTTATATCAAAGAGACTTTAGATGTCATGGGGAAAGCAGATCACAGACTAGTTTTGACTAGTTACATAGAGAGGTGATTTATTATGTCATCTCTTATTTTTTTTAAATAACTTAGTAGGCCATCATGTGTTATAAAATATAGATTTTTGTACACCTAGGCAGAGTTTGGTGACCTCAGAGAGGAGGCCAGCTCAGGACTGGTTTTAAACCCACTGAGCAAACCTTAAGACACACACTTTCATAATTCTGACTGCGAGCAGAGGAACATCAAAGCGCTGAAAGACTAAAATTTTGTAGACCTGGTTAGGTGCCCATAGGCAAGATATCTACTCCCCGAAGACAAATTATCTGAGCCTGATAATTAGGCACCTAACAAGAGGTTATCAGTTTGAATCCCTCCAGAACTTGAGACTAAGGTGACTCGAACTCACAAAACAGACAAGAGGGTTACCTTGTACTGTTAACTGTCCACAAATCCTATGCTCAGAAGTTGGCACTTTGGGAGTAGAGGGCTGACTGGCTGAGCAAATTTGTGACACTGTGCTCTCACCCATATCGTGTCTTATCTGCTGGTGTTCTCCCCAGTGTATTCAGTGATCTCAGTCTTGTTTGCTGTGTAAGGAAAACTCACCACCCAAAATCCTCCTCAAAGTACATTTGGTACCACCCTATGGTCTCTTAACTCTGATGCTCCCTTGTGTGATCTAGCTATGCAGACTGGCCCTCTGTCTGCTCTGCCCAGGATATTGACTCAGCCCTATCACACTTCACTGCCATCCTCACTCCTCCTGGAACATCCATGCCCCCCCCTCAAAGAACCCCGGTAAATGTTCCCACCACCCCTAAATTCCACGGATCTCCTATAGCTCTGCAAAACCATGGACAAGGCTTGGTCCCTTTAAGGACTCCGACTCTGACTCTGACCACCAGCGCTACAAGGCCCTCAGAAATCCTGTACCAAGACTATCCATTAGCCAAGGCCCATTACTGCAATTCTAACTTTCAATCCAAGCCAATTTCCCCTCCAGCGTCTGGAAAATAGTCCACAGCCTCTTCAACCCACCACACCAGTCAGCACCGACCTCGCCAAGCTGACAGTTCACTGAGTATCGATCACCTTGCTGTCACCTCCGTCTTCAACAAATTCTTCACAATTTGTACTGCTCCCTCCAGTCCTCAACGCTCCTCCCCAATGCGCCCCAGACCTCCTCCTCTGCTAGTTTCTACTTCCCTTCTGTCTGCCCTCAGGAAGTCTTCCTTCCCCTCAAATCTCTCAACCCCTATAAATACAGCCCTGATGGCTTAGATCCCAAATTCTTCCACATATCTGCCCCCACCGTTCTCCTTTTGGTCACCCACCTTCTAAACCTCTCTCTCTCTCTCTCTCTCTCTCTCTCTCTCTTTCTTTGCACCATCCCCCTTGCCTGGAAAACTACTAAGGTACTCCTTCTCCACAAAGAGGGTGCCCCATCATCCCTTGGAAACTACAGGTCAATCTCTCGCCTTCCTTGTCAAACTGCAGGAGTCACTAGTCCACTCCAGATTAGTCAAATTCCTTAACTCCTCCTCCTTCTTATTCCCCTTCAGTCAATTTTAGAAAAAATACTCCACAACCTCTCTTCTGTATATTACTGACTCTGTCCTTACAGGGATGGATGATCATCACAGCAGCTATCTTTACTGATCTTGCCTCGGGTTCCCACCCCCTCCTCTTAAACAAGCTAGCCTCAGCCAGTATCTCCTCTTCAGTGGTTCTACTCCTATCTGACCAACTGCCAACAATCTGTGCAGGTGGGTGGTGTCTTATCTCCCCCTTTCCCATTCTCGCACGTGTCCCCCAGGGCTCTATCCTGGGCCCCATACTATTCTTGATTTTTCTCAATGACCTCCCCTCCGTCTGTGTCTCCTCCTATATTTATATGTATGCTGACAATACTATCACCTACGCATCTGGCCCCTCCACACCCACTGTAGCATCTTTGCTACAACAGGACTTCCATAAGGTATTATGCTGGTTTCAAACCAACCAGCTCAAAGTAAATACTAAAAGACGGTGTCAATGACCTTTGGCACCAGTCAAAGTTAACAAGACTATTACCTCTCCCTGTGTTCTCCACCCTTGATGATACCCAACTGGAGGTTGTCCACTTATAAGTAGCTCAGTGTGAGGCTTGACAACAACCTAGACTTCTCAGCACATATCAATGCTATACACTGAAAACTCTGCCCCAAACTAAGCATCCTCTACCAAAACAAGGATTGTCTCCGCTGATGTTTGCAAGGACCTGCTTGTCAAAATGATCCTCCCCATTTTTGACTATGTGGATGTAGTCTACAGAGCCCTCCTTCCACTCTTGCTAGGCTGAATATCCTCTATAATGCCTTCTGTTGTTTTGCTACTAACTCTTCCTACATGCATCAATGCTCCTTCTATTCCACTCTTGCCTTTAACCTCATGTCATCTTTCCTAGTGCTTCTCCCTCATTGGAAAATGTGGGTTCACCTCCCTCCCCCACCTGTCCTCTACTGTCCCAGCTGCTGTGTCCTCTATTCCCTTCATTCCAGAGACTCCTGTTCCTTCTCGATTCTCCACCCTCTTTCACCATGCACCATCCCTCCTGTCCCTAAAATGTATACTAAACCCATCCTCCCTCCACTTGCTCCTGTCTCTCCCCGACCCTCCCCTTAATCGCTCCTCCTGCTGCCCCACCCTTCCTCTCCCATTTCTCTTCCCCAGCTGCTTTATTCTTCCTCCCCCCCCTGCCCTACCCTTCCTCTCTCCATTACTGTCCCACCCTTCATCTGTTTGCTCCTGACACTCCCCTTCCCCTGGCCCTCATCCAGAGCCTTGCCTCACTAACTTAACCTCCTATCTTATCCCCCCACGCATCTGTTGGAAATCTTACTTACACTATTTATGGTAATGCTACCGTTATACTCCTGGGTATTCATTCCATTATTTTTTTCCTGCCTCCACTGTATTTTTGCACTTCAAAACTGCTGATGTTGATTCATTTCATTGTAATTGCTGCTGTTTTGTTCCAATTTTCTCCTTCCCCCAGGTTACACCTGGAAATGAACTTTGGCTCAGTGTGCCTTTCTTGATTACCAAACTTTTAAATAAAATAAATAGTGGCCACCAAGAAGGCTGTCTTCCATGATAGGTGAGACATCTTACACCTGTGCATAGGCTCAAATGACCTGCCCATGAGCACAGCCAGCACCAGCAGCAAGTCCTATGCTGGTTGTGGTGGCTCATGCACCGGAAGGGGCAGGTGATCCAGGCCTTTGAAAAAGCACCCCAATACCTTCACCTGGGCCGCTGTTAACATACCAGCCTGTGCTGGTAAGCAGAGATGGCTGCCAGGTGCACGATGTGTAGCCCCAGCTGAGAGAGAAAGAGACATAAGGTAGTCCAGGATGCTTGCCACAGGACTAGTATAAGGATCAAGCTGCTTGCCCTGGCACCACATGGAAAACCGCTGTCATTTGAATGCATAGGATCAGCTAGTCAGCTTCCTTCTGGGAGGCCTCCACAACGTGGAGCTCATTTTCCAAGATACCCAAGGCCTGGAACTCTACCCAGCCTGGAACCAGGCTGATAGGGGCAGGGATTTTAGGTTCTGGTGCAGGACCATCCCCTGTAGTCTGGTCAGCAGATCTGGCTGGAGAGGCAGCCACCACAAAGGTCTGCTGCTGAGGTTGATGAGATTTGGGTACCAGAACTACCTTGGCCAGTCTGAAACTATCAGGATCATCCATGCCTTGCCTTTCTGGGCCTTGACCACCACCTTGTGGATCAAGGGGAATGAAGAAGAGGCATACATGAGGCCTGGGGTTCAGGTCATTGCAAAGGCATCCTCCAGCAATGTCCGAGACTGTGGGGGTGGGCACAAACAGCCTCAGTTTAGTATTCTCCCAGGAGGCAAGCAGATCCACCAGAGTGTGCCCCAAAGGCAGAACAAGTGGTTTACCATCTCCTGATTCAGAGAACACTTGTGCGACATCTCTCCTACCCAGCTGAGAGCATCTTCCAGCTGATCGTTCTCTCCTGTGACATGAACTGCCAGGATATCTGCACCCAGGCTGTGCACAAGGGTCCAAGTGTGGTGTTCTTCCCAACAGAGGCAGGTGTGTTCTGCCCTGTCTGTTCAGGTAGAACATGGCTGTGTATTGTCCATCTGGACCTGCACAATTTGATCCCTGACAAGAGAAGCAAATTCTGTCAGAGCGAGCCTCACTGCATGGAGCTCCAGCAGGTTTATGTGGTGACGGGACTCCTGGGGTGACCAGAATTTGTGGGCTTTGTGGTCTTCCAGGTGTGCTCGCCACTCTACCAGAGACACGTTCATTGTTAGCATGATGGTCGGCTCTGAACTTAGAAAAGCTGGAGGGGTGGGCTAAGGTTTGGCAGTTGAAATTCAGTGCCACAAAGTGCAAGGTAATGCACCTAGGGAGCAAGAACCCCAGGGCAGAGTACTAAATGCATGGGATGAGACATAGCACTACAGCTAAGAAATGGTACCTTGGAGTTATTCATTAGTGACTCCCTTAAACAATCAGGGCAGTACAGCAAGGCAATAATGCGAGTAGGATGATGGGATGTATGAATATGTCCCATATATAGCTCCTTCGTGAGGCCACGCTGGGAGTACTGTGACCAGTATCCCTCGAAAAGCACTTCAAACTACTCCCCCTCCCCTCTGTGTATGCTCTCATACCTGAGTTAACATGTCCCACCTTCCTCAACTGTCCTAGCCACCCACACCTTCCCCCAACACCCTCCGCCCACTTACCCTAACCGCCCTCTTACACTTCTCTGCAGCCTCCCCTCGCTTTGGTCCCCTCCTCTGGCACTCTCAACAGACTACAATGCCACAGCATGGAGTCTGCTGGTTGCTAATTTAGACTGACCTATATAAATCCCCCTGCATGCTTGTCTGTGCTTTTGTCAGATAGCAATCTTATTACTGTATTAGCCACAAGGTGTAATGTTTCCACATCAGTGTAAATATTGTATGTACGGCATTTTCTTTGATGTATATTTCTCCTGAATATGATGTCATATTATTATCTCATATGCCCAACCGCGGGTCATACCTGGAAAAGAGCCCTGGCTCAGCATGCCTTTTCTGGTTACCAAAATGTTAAATAAATAAATAAATGTATCTGGAGGGGTATTGATATCAGAAGGGAAGAGGTAATATGTCACTTACTTCACAGATATTCAACTGTAACGAGGCTGTGATCTTAGGGGACCTGAACGTAAATTAGTTGGGTACATCAAATAGTTCTTTGTTGTCCCTCACGCACAGCTATAGCCTTCATCAACTGATAACGGAACCTACAAGAATTGCACTGCACCTACAATCATTCACCCTCATAGACTGGGTCCTGGTCAGCCGGGTAGAGCATGTATCTATTTCTGGCGTCCTGGCCAATGCACTAACAGACCACTTGCCTACTTTCTGCATCTGGTCCACAGCCACACCTCCATCTCCTCCACCACATCTTGTCTCTTTCACTGATTTTGCCAACCTTGACATTGAGGCATTTCTATACAACATTTCCAGAACTTGATTGGTCTGATATCTATGACTCCTGTAATCCTGAGGGTGCCCTGCATGCTTTCCTAAATAAGTTCCTGGCTATTCAATGTAAAACATGTCCGAAGGTCACAAGATACGTCAGAGGTAAACAAACTAAGTGGCTACATAAAGACCTGCTTGCAAATTTGCACCTTAGGGATAAACAATGGAAGAGGTACAAACACACTGGGCTGCAATTGTATTTCTTCACTTATAGAGCTCTGAGAAACTCATGTAAAAACAAGTCAGGCTAGCCAAGAGCAAATACTGTAAAAACTACTATCAAGCTCCGCTAGTGACCCTAGGAAATTCTGGGCTCATGTTTGGCAGAATTTGTCTAGTGCACTACCTAGTCAACAAAAACGAAATAAATAAATAAATAAAACTTTTCTTGGGGCCTCCCAATCAGTTACTCCTGGTGAAATGGTATTAAATGACATTCACTGCAATAACTCTAGCACCATAGTCAGTGCTTTCAACTGAATGTTCTTTGACCTGTCACAGTACACCTCTTCCTTCCTGCAAGCTGTTCCATACTCTCAGTCCCCACTTACCTGTAACACTCTAGATCAGGTGGTGTCCTTCAAATTCTTAGGGATACAGCTTGACCTAATCTCTCCTATCGACTTCATGTAGATAATGTAGCTAGAGCTGCTAATACATGGCTTGGTCTCTTCTACAAACACAGACCACACCCTCACGAAGCTTTGAAGGTTGCAGTCCTGAGCTCTGTGATCTCTGTAATAGACTATGGTCTCATCATTTTATGGCTCGGCTACAACCACAACCCTTAGATGCCTCTCAACTGCCTTAAATAAAGCATGTCGGCTCATCACTGGTGCTCAGCGTCTCACCCACACATGTGACCTGTACACTCAGACCGGCTGGCTCCAACTATCAAACCGCATAAAGTTTCTCACCTGCTCCATGGTCAAAAAAATCTACCTTGGCCTTGCACCTTCTGGGATCTCAACTCTGTTACAACACCGAATTAACAAATGGTGCCTTAGGAGATCCACGCTACAGCTACTGAAAGTCCCCCACTGTCACACTTCACAGGGACAACGCTCTTTTGCCTGTCGAGCACCACTCTGGTTCAATGGCCTCAGCCCAACCATCTCCTCTGCCCCAACTATTGGTATGTTTAAAACTAGGCTCCGGGACTATCTCACTACCAACAGTTCCTGTGACTGCCCAACTTAACCTTGTTTCTCCACTTCCCTTTCTGCTGTAGTTGCCCCCCCACTGGATTCTACCTCACATCTTGGTATACCCAATGCTGCACTTTTCACCCTCTGCCACCTTCCACATTCCTTCTCCCCCCACCCTCTTCCCTCTCCCTATGACTCTGGCACTTCTTATCTGTTGTCTGTTTCTCTGACAAATGCCGCTGGCTGCCTTGTTACAATGCTACCCTTAAACTGTATTAATCTGTACTCTGTTTGCAATGTCCACATTGTTGTAATGCCTGTCTTGATGTTCCCCATAATTTGTATTTCTCTGACGTGGAACCTTTGTAAAAGTACCATGGCTCAAAGGTATTGTAATCCTAGACTTGATAAATAAATAAAAATAAATAAACCTGTTTACCAGCTGGTCACCTCAACCACTGGATCTGATGTGCCACCGATGGCGCACTGTTCTACTTTAAGGCCGTAACGGATCTGAGGTCCTGAAACTCCTGAGTGCCATCTCGGACAATACTAGCCCTGGATGGGACTCTACTGAACCATGGCTTCAGAAGTTGCTGCTCCTCTCATTGCCTCTCCGCTAGCAAAATATACATGCTCTCTCTCGCTCTCTCGCAGGTGTTGTTCCTGACCTTTGAAAGATTGCCTGCATAACACCTGTCCTCAAAAAATGCAACCCGAAAAAATCACCAACTACAGGCCCATTGCTATTCTCTCAGTCCTGAGCAAGATCCTTGAGAAGCTAGTGGCTAGCCAAACAACTGACTACCTAACCAAGTGGAATCTCTCTCTGAATCTCAGCATGGTTTTAGAGAAGGACATGGTACGTTGATGGCTGTGCTTAAATTCATGACTGATTCTCTCTCTAGTATGGATGCTGAACAACTTACAGGAGTTGTATTTATTGACCTCACAAAGGCATTTGACCTTGTGGATCACCCCATGCTTCTCTCTGCTCTTCATAAGCTGAATTTCTCTCCTCCAGTTGTTGACTGGTTTAGCAGCTACCTATCTGATAAGACCCAAGCTGTGAAATTTAACGCCTCCCTGTCTGACAGTTCCTCCATCAACATTGGCGTGCCTTAGGTCTCTATCCTGGGGCTCCTTCTCTTCTCTTCTCTTCTCTTCTCTTCTCTTCTCTTCTCTTCTCTTCTCTTCTCTTCTCTTCTCTTCTCTTCTCTTCTCTTCTCTTCTCTTCTCTTCTCTCTCTTTATAAATAACATTGCTGACGTCATTTAACACTGCTCACCTATTCTTTATGCAGACAAACTGGTTTTCTATGTCAGCTCCATAAATGTGACAAGCCTAAATTCATCTCTTTCTGCTGACTTCAAAAATGTTAAAAACTGGCTGTCTGCCTACAAGTTGGTGCTGAATGCACAGAACATGAAAGCCTTGCTTTTAGGCTCTGCTCCAGAGTTAAAGGCTTGTTCGGTGCCCTTGATGGTATGTGACTCAGGTGGGACACAAATTGAGGTAGTCAAGTCCTTTAAATACCTGGGAGTCCTACTAAACCAATCCCTAGATTTCAGTTCTCACATACAGTCACCCTACAATGCTGTCAATGCTAAACTTGGTGCGGCCTACAAAATAAGTTACTTACTAATGCCATCAGCAAAGCTGGCTATTGCCAGAGGTATCCTGCTCCCTGCCCTCACTTATGGTGCTCCTATTTTTTGCTGCGGCTCACAAAACAACCCTCCATAAGTGGGATGTCACCTATAACAATATATGCCGGTATGCCTCATCATCTCCTCATCTCAGGCATCATTGTCAACTGTACAGTGACCTTACATGGCTTTCTCCCTCAGCTTGCAGGCAATATTCTCTTGGCTCACTTACTGATTCTATTACTAGGAGAAAACTCCTGCCTCACTTGTAGCATTGCTGGCTCCTTTAAACTCCTCTCACGGTCTTGATCAGCAGATAAATCTCTACTTAATGTTGCAAGATGCCGTGCTTCTAAAGGTTCCTGTGCCTTCCAATTCGTCATCCCTCAACTTTGGAACTCTATTCCCTTAGTCCTTAGGCAGTCAGAGTGCCATTTTTGCTTCAAAAAAGAACTGCGCCATTATTTATCTGTTGCTGATGCATGTACTTGCTTTGACCCCAATTGATACCGCGAGGAACCCGTGTTCCACATACCCATAATGCCACTTCTCACATCCACTAATGCTTCCCCCTTATTTCTCTTCCCCATCCCCTCACCTCTTGACTCCTTTCCCTTTACTCCCTGTGCCAGTCCTCTTTCTCCCTCTAACTAGACTTACATTTGCTATTGTTTTAGAGTGCTTACCCTCGCCTATCTACATACTATATTTATTATGTTACACCTGTTTTGCTCTATCATATCCCAATACTAGTTGTTCCCAGTTCTAGTTTGTCTCAGTGTGCTTCCTGTTATACTTGCCTCCAGTAATGTTTTTGTATACTTATGTTACTGTAAGTTATGGTATCTCTTCTTTTGTTGTTGTACACTTATGTTAAATTATTGTAACTGTTCACTGACCTACCATGCTTGAAATTGTCTTAAATAAATGTAATACTGTCTTTTTTTCTTTGTTGTAACTCTCCTGGGTCGTGCCTGAAAATAGTTATTTTATGACTAGTGCACCTACCTGGTAAACAAAAACGACATAAATAAATACAGAGATCCTTTGTGAGGCCACGCCTGGAGTACTGTGCTTAGTTCTGGAGTCCTCACCTCAGGAAAGATAGGGATAGGCCAGAGCCGGTGCTGGGTAACAAAACAATCTGGGCTGGCAGGGCAGGTCCTATGAGAAGCGCATCAAGGCACTGAAGATGTACTTGCTGTAGGCCAGATGGGAGAGGGGTGGGGAGACATGATGGAGACCTTCAAGTTCCTAAAAGCAGTAAACTGCGGGGAACTATTCAGCTTGAATACTAGCTTGTTAGTCATGTGCATGTGAGTGGAAACTGACAGGAGGGAGGTTAAGGAGGGCTATGAGGAAATATTATTTTACAGAAAAGGTGGTGGAGCTGTGGAACAGTCATCCAGCCGAGGTGGTGGCTGCTAAAACCATAGGGGGTTTCAAACATGGCTGGGACGGAATGAAGGGTATAGTGGTTGCTAAAGGCAGCAGAAACTGGGAGGTGAATGGGAGGGGGAAGATGGGAAGGGCTAGGACCCTGAAGGGACAGTAGGTCTCGGGGCTAAATAGTGAACTCGGGCAGACTGGGTAGACCATGGGTCATTTTCTGCCATCATTGTGAATGTTTTTATGCTTCCCAAAAAAAATATTAAAATATTACTGTTCCAAGAATTTTAATTATATTGCCTTTACGGTGGACCTTGAGAGCATTAACTGGAACAGGCGTAACCTTATCTTAAATGTAAATGATGCCTGTACCTACCTCTAGTATGAATTAATATTTTTTTTTAACTTTATGTTTATTATATTCATCATATTGACAAACAATACATCTCCTTATACAAAGCACCCGTATGTAATATTGCTGGGTCGCACCTGAAAATGAGCCTTGGCTCAGTGTGCCTTTCCCAGTCACCAATTTTAAATAAATAAACTAAATAATATTGATAGTTAGTACAACCTGTGGCTCTCTATTAGGAAGATAATGGGTATCACTTATAGATTGGCTTCATAGTCTTGTACGATAGGATCAGGAGGCTGGATCCATGTTTATAAAGTCCTTTAGATAACATTTCCAAGATGTCCTAGCCACTAAAAGTGTAAGGTAATATTCCATAAAAGGGAGAAAGTTAAGGGACAAAATAATGCAAACACCTGCTTGCTGTTAAAGGGACACTGTCAACCTGTTTTGCATCCTATTATTTCTAGTTAAAAACTCATATTTTATGATTGTTTACCTTCTCTAAAATTCATTGATGTCTGTTTGTTTTGCTGTCTCCTGGTTTAGTAGAACTGAAATGCATACTGATGAGTATTTATAAATAACTTTGTTGTCTTTCAAATCCTGAATCTATTCTTATTGAATACTTCCTGAACATTAGGGCCCCCATATTCAACGGGGATGTGTCAGAAAGTGGAGGTGTGCTGTGCATCCCAATGTGCCACAGCGTGATATTCAAAGGGCGGTGATGCACCGCCCAAAGGAGACTGGGCCATGGCCCACAGATAATGTACATGGAGCAAGATATGGGGTCGTTCCCATGAATGTACTGCGCAGGAGCATATTCATCAGGAATGCACCCCTCAAGGGCCGTCCCTGTGCTGTGCAATGATAGGCCAGACAAAGCAGACCTAAATCTGACAGCCACCCACAGGCAGGCTGCAGAAGTGCAAACATGTGCACGGCAGCCTGCCAGCCCTGGTTATCAAGTGTCTCCCCCCGATCCCTGATGCAAATAAGACATAACAGCCCCCCTGTTGCCACAGTGTAGTGTTCCCTCTCCCATCCCCAATGCCCCATGTCTACAAGACAGTGGATCCCCCCCTCAGTATTTCCATAGTGTAGTGTACCTCCCAAGCCCAATTCATATGGTACCCCTTCCAGCCCCAATTGAAGCAACAGTAACCCCCAAAATCCCTGTTCCGTAGTCTAGTGGTTCCCCATCCGATCCTCAATCCAAGCACATCAACCCTGAAGCCATTTCCATAGGTAGTGGCTCTCCCACCCCACCCCAACCCAACTGGAGACGCCGACTGGTTTGTGCCCCTCTGCACACCTCCACGGCCAGCCACCGATCTGATCTGTGAGGGACTGGGTACCATACATAGTACACACTCAATGGGCAAAAAGCAAGTACTATGTACAGTACCTGTTCTTTCACAGTTCATTCAATAGGTGACTGTGGAGGTGTGCGTGGGCTGAACCAGTCACTGGCTCTGGTTGGATCGGGGGCGGGACGAAGTGGTGGGTGTGGGGGGGTGGAGGGCCACTACACTACAGAAATAGTATTGGGGTTCATTCTGATTGCAGTGGGATTAGGACTGGGAGGGGAAACCACTAGACTACAGGAAAGGGATCGGGGGTTAAGTTTGTTTTGATTGGGATTGGGGATGGGAGGAGTGAAACATGGTGGTACGGAACAGGGAATGGGGTATGTGCCTGTGTCGAATGGGGATCAGGGCTGGGAGGGGTATCACTACATTATGGATAATAGATTGGGGTGTATTTATACTTCGATGGGGGATCGGTGTGTCCATTGATGGATCGGGGCAGGGGAGGGAGGGGGTCCTACACTATGGAAACAGAATGGGGTTGTGTTCTGTTGCACTCCAGGATCAGGGTTAGGGTGGGTGTTTCACTAGGGACAGGACAGGACAGGGAGGGTGCTACATTGTGCTTCCATGACATGGGTCGGGGTTGGCCCGGCGCATTCAGCCAGGCGCAGCCATGCAAATGAGCCCATAATGGGCATGCATGAGGCCCGTTTTATTTTATTTATTTGAGAGAAATCAGAATTACAATCCTTTGAGTCATAAACTCTTTTGCAAAGGCTCCACATCAGTATAGGAAACATAAACACTATATATAATAACAGTTATACATTGTTCACAAGGCACAGAGTTTTTACAATATAAATTATCTACCGCCTTAGGGCCTATGTAGACCCTGTGTCATAGTTGCTAGACAAGTCTGGGTACAGAGTTGGAGGGTCTTTAACAGGGCCCTGAGTTAGAGTATATTTACAGCAGGGGTGGTAACCTTTGTTTTAACTATACCTTCTTTTGAGATACTGGCAAGGGGGAGGAGCGTTGGCTACAGCCACAGTCACCATGTATGCAAGATGTGAATTCTAGGAGGGCAGTGGTTGTGCTGTAACCCTTCCTGAAACCGTGTTGTTCTTGGCAGAGAAGATTATGTTTGGCTAAGTAGTCTGCAAGTTGGTCCGACACAATTTTTTTGAGTGCCTTAGAGAGAGGTGGTAGGATTGTGAAGGGTTGGTAATTACTAGGGGAAGTGGGGTCACCATTCTTCAGGATTGGTGTTATAATTCCTTTTTTCCATAACATTGGGAATTGGCTAAGGCGTAGTGACCAGTTAAGTATTTTGGTAAGATGTGGCAAGGTCACGTCCAGAGTTAGTTGGAGAATTTTTAGGTTGAGGGAATCACTGCTGTAGTGCGAGTTTGCCAGGTTTTGGAGGAGGTACTTTGGGCATCCTTGCAGGAGATAATTGCAGTCGGAAGGGAGGGGAGCCTTTGTGTCTGAGAGGCCCGAGGGGCAGTTGGGGCAGGGTCAAAGAAGTTATGTGGGAGAATGTGACTGAGGTCTGAGAAGGTGTTGTTTAGAGTATTGGAGATGGTAGAGGGGTCCTGGGTTAGGGCTCCCTCGACTTGAAGCTGAGCTGGGGCAGGGGAGACAGTTTTCCCGGCAAAGTTCCTTAATATTGTTCCAGAAGTTTTTCCCTGAGCCCCAAGTGGAGGTGAGGGATTGTTTATAGTAGTTTGCCTTTGCTTGCCGGATAGCTCAGGGACATTTGTTTCTGGATGCTCTGTATAGCTGTCTGTCCTGGGGTGATTGGGAACTTAGGGCCCTGTGCCACAGGTTGTCTCTATGGTGCATCTGGTCAAGCAGGGATTGTGATATCCACAGGGTATCCCTATTTTTTATGATCTGCTTTGTGAAAGGGCCAAAGATGTCACAGGCTGCGTTAAAAGTGATAATAAAGGAGCTGAGGGCGGTGTCTACCCACTGAGCAGTGTGGATGGGAGACCAGTCACATGAAGTGAGGTATGTTTTGAGTCGTGAGAGGGCACATTTTGTGAGATGCCCTTGGACTGTGGTTTTAGGGATGCTGGGTGGGAGGTTGTTAGACCACCAGCAGGCGACAGGGAGTGGTCACTTATTGCATCAGGAGTACTTTAACCTTCAGTGGTTGGTGGGGTGGTTAGTCAGGATAAGGTTGAAAGTTTGTAGGACCTGTTCTGGGGTCTAGTCTGGTGGGGTATTGGACAACCTGGGTGAGGTCATAAGCAAGGATGGCATTTTTGTAGGTTGTGAGCGAGGGTGATAGCCAATTCACATTGAAATCACCCATTATAATTATTCGCTCCTTGGCGGAGATAGAATCGAAGGCTGGTTTTTGGTTCATGGAGGAGATATACTGACATAATGTAAAGTGTTTTACCAGGAATGCCACGGGTTGTCTTGACGGTGGTGGCTTGGGCGCCATGGGCAGGGAGTGGAAGTGGGACTGATATGGCTTGCAGGTGTGTTTTGACATAGATGGCACAACCACCTCCCCGCTTGCCTAGCCTATCTGTTCGGAAGAGAGAGTAGTCATTGAGGGTGACAGAAGCATCAGGGATATTTTTTGAGAGCCAGGTCTCTGATAAAGCAAGGATGTCTGGGTCGTGTTGTGCAATCCACCCCTGGAGAGGAGTGAATTTCCTAAGTAGGCTACAGATATTGAGGGAGGCTAGCAGTAGGCTACCATGTCTAACCTCCTTGGGAGTACCAGCTGCAGGGGATCCCGGATTGGGATGTATATTGCCAGAAAGTAGGAGGAGGAGGAGAGAATGCTGAAGAAGTGCTATTTGATGCCGTTTGGGTGAGGAGCAATGGAATCTAGGAGCAGTGTGTTTTGGTGGGCCAGACCAGTATTGGGAGGTGCGGACAAGTTTGAGAGCGACAGCTGGAGCCAGAAAGGGGTGTGGTTCACTTAGGGTGGGGTCTGGTGGTGTGAGACAGTGGGGTTTCAAGGAGGTCCTAGTGGTGGTGCATCTAATGTGGTGGGTATAGTTGTTGCTGGATTGATCTGAGAGTATAGGAGAGAGTATACACTGAGGTGGGTACTGCATGGTGGCCATTTGATGTCCAGAAGAATGTGTCCCATAATGGGTCTTGCACTGCGGGAGTGGGAGGGAGGGAGGAGAGGGGAAAGTGGGAGTAATGAGGTGCATAGGAAAAGCACTGATATGTGAGTTTCCATGTTTTTTTTTCTTTTTGACTGAAATTACTGAAACACCCTTGGATGGTTTGGTGACCTCTGGTGGTGAGCGAGTATAAGGTGCAGATGGCAAAGTGGCCTGATAGGTTCTGAAATGATCATGTGATCCTATCCTTGCTATATATACGAGTGTTGAGCAAGGGTGGTGGTGGGGGCAGCAGGGCAAACAGATTGAGCACCAGGGAGAGCTTCATTTCATGGGAGCATTTGAGCGGTACCTCAGCCTGGCTTCTCTGGGCTTTGTTTTTTGGTAGATCTGTATCTGCTTGCTTTCGGCTTGGGGGAGGGCAGGTTCGACTCCCTCACGACCTCAACTGCAACTGTGGTCCAGCTGTGGACAAAGAACAGGTAGAGAGGGACAGGGTTATGTAGGGTTGGAGAAGGGGAAGGGCTAACAGAAACAGGGCAGCTTCAGGAGTGCACCAATTGCTGCCGAGGCGCCAGAAAATGAAACCGGAGCACAGCTATGGGCTTGCTGAAACTGCGTTGATTTAAACTCCCGAAATTAAGAAATTGCACTCTCTAATAATCGGCAGTTGTAGAAGGCAGACCTGAAGCCTTTACATTAAGTTAAAGGCAGGCATTACTGAGGGGTTGCACAGCCCATTGGGCAGGTTGTACATTGGGTAGTTTTTAAACAGTGAAATTGGCACCAAGAGCAAATGGTGTTACATGCAGTTACAGGCAACTAGATTGAGCAGAGTTTTGGGCAAAAGTAAGTACAAATGAACTATCTCCATATGTACGGGGACAGAAAGAAATCCCCTTTTTGTCTTAAAGTCTTTTACTTTTAAAGTCCAACAATTTAAAACAGATTGAGCACCAGGGATCCGTACCTGCTTGCTTTTGGCTTGGGGGAGGGCAGGTTTGACTCCCCTCACGATCTCAACTGCAACTGCGGTCCAGCTGTTTGCTTTCAGCTTTGGGGGAGGGCAGGTTCGACTCCATGCATACTCAATGAGCTCATTAGCATATTGTGGCTGAATATTGCCCTTGGGGTAAAGACATCCCAGTATGTGCCACTCATTCCTCCATTGGTGGTCTTCGGCCTCGACCCCTGGCTGCGTTGCCAACCATCGTGGCCGACTGTTTTGTGCTGCGCATCCAGAGTCCCATATTTACACAGATTGCACGATCTGTGCTGATCGCACATTCTGGGTGAATATGGCATCAGAGCAGGCCAGTGCATCAGTTTTAGCGAACGATTGTTCATGCATAATCACCCGGTTCTGAATATGTCCTCTAGAAGTACCCCCAAACAGTGCAGTTATCATGAGGCAGTAGTTACCTAAACTCCCACTGCATCATGGGTGGCTAGACTGTGTTAGAAGTGTTTCAAGTCCAGGAAAGATGCAGTGGGAGTTGATCAAGGAATGTAAATAAACCTGTTTTTTTTTTTGTGTGGTGTAACACCAGTATTGTGGGCAGTCTATTTTTCACTTTTTAAACAAAAAAAAGAATCTAAATCAAACTACTAGCTACATCAGCAACCTTTACAAAATGCTAGCAATCATGAACTGTGTTTTTAGGGACAAGTTTAGGCCTAAGGGGTTGATAGTGTCCCTTTAACCTATTTACAAAGACATTAAGGAAAGTTATTTCTGTTTGTCTCCCTTATGCTCACTCTCTCAAATATTTGTCTATTCAGAATTTTACTAAACACACTTATTGTGTGCTAAATCCAAATAACTGCCAACAGACTGTTTAAAGTAACACAGTAACAGTACAAATACTAAGTCTCTCTACAGCACCTCACTTTTTATCTAGAGAGCCTCTATGCTTGTCGCAATCGCCACGTGGAGAAGGGTGGCCTACCACCAGCCCCTCCACAGTCCCAAAAGTCATAAAAAGGAACATAAATCCAATAGGAAAGGCTTTGAAACCCAAGAACATTCAACAATTTAATATCACAGGATATGAAGATGCTGCAGTGCTCATTAGTCCTGTTTATTGTTCAAAACTGAAACCTCTATATCAGCCTTCATCTTCCAACTCGTCTTCTCATTCCCTCGCTCTGGCATTAGCTACAAATTCTGCTTCTGTCTTCTCCAGCCATTGGCATGTGTCACTGGGGTCTGAAAACTGCCAGTTTTCCCTCATAGTTATACAGAGTCTGGCTAGGAGCAAAACAAGTGAGATATTCCTAGGGTTCCAAGATGTTGCCTGACTGCGTCAAACTTTTGCAGTGAGCCTGGGTTTAGTAAGACAGATCAGGCAAGATTTTAACATCTGCAACATTTATTGTAAGTGGGTACACCACACTAGCTACCTTGAGTACCACATCCCAGACCTCTGCTCCAGATGTTCATAGTAGGATTGTACGAGGTTGCGTGAAGTCTTGTAGCCAAACAATAGGATTCACTTGGCAAGCATACCTTAAGGAAGTCCATTCAAAATTACCTGGTATGCAACTGAATTTCTCAGCCAGCCTTTTGTGTAGGAAAACAGATCGGAGCCCTCTCCACCTTCAAGGACTCCAACCAGTTGTAACATTTCCTGCCCTTACTTCATTTTCAATTGACTCAAGTCAGCCCCTAACTGACTCTCGGGTCAATGTAGCCACTGCTGCCTGTGGGGAGTTCATCCTCTTTTCTTGTTCTGCCATATTCCCAGTCAATGTTTTAATCGCCCCATTGTGAGTCTCTAATTTTGTTAATGTTCTTTCCATTTTGGCATCCATCGTCTTCAGGGTTTCCACCATTTCCTGCCAAGGAGGTTCCGTCCCTACTCTGCTACTAGGCCCCAATACACTTGTGGCATTTTCTGATTTTCCATCTAGCTGTGGTTGCTTTTGTTGCCCCTGTTGATTCATTTGTCGGCCCGTCAGTAATGAAGGTATGATACTGCTCCTTACTCTATTAGGAAGTTGAATCTGTTGAAGATCAGGCTGTTTTTCCAGATGGGGCCTTACAAGACACTGGTTAGGACCCATCTGGAGTACTGCGTGCAGTACTGGAGGCCGCACCTGCACAAGGATATTAACAAAATGGAGGTAGTCCAGAGAAGGGCAACCAAAATGGTGCAGGGACTGCATCATAAAACATAAGGGCAGATTAACAGAGCTCAGTATGTACTGTATAGCCTAGAGCAAAGGAGGGAGAGAGGTGATATGATCGAAACATTCAGATATCTTAAGGGCATTAACAAGGTGAAAGTCTCTAATGTTTCAATATGAGAAAAATAGCAGGACAAGACGATACAGCATGAGGTTAGAGGGAGGCTGATTAAAGGGTAATGTGAGGAAGTTTTTTTTCATAGAAAGGGTGGTGGATGCATGGAACTGCCTACCTCAGAAAGTGGTGGATATGAATACAGTGCAGGGCTTCAAACAGGCATGGGAGAGACATAAGAGAGCAATACAGATAAGTATGAATGAATAGGCTATTGACACAGTAAAGGCAAATGGTACATTCATAAGGTAGAAATAAATGGGCAGACTGGATGGGCCTTGTGGTCCTTATCTGCCGTCAACTATGTTTCTATGTTTTATTGCTTATTTAAATATTGTTTTTGATATTTTGTTGAGCTCAAGGTGAGAGTCAGTAACAGATATATTCATCCTGGAAGCTGGCTCTCTAGCGCCCCCATAATATTATTTTTGAGAGGCATGGTTTTATCCACTTGAAGACGATAAATGTCAAATGGTACTCAAGCTACAACTTAAAAAAAATTAGGGACTGGCAAACAAAGCAGAGGCTGGTTGGGATAAGTATCTAGCAGAGAAAAAAAATATCTGAATGAAATTGGACTCGAAAAATTGAATTTCCAACTACATGAGTTAGAATAACCTAGTCAACCTTTTGCGTTATCTCAGCAAGGTGCGCGGTGCTCCAGAACTTAGAATCTTTTTCAGCAATGCTCAGAACGTTTTTTCCAAAGATGCTGTCTCTCTCTCACTATGCTGTTAAAACCTCCCAACATTTCATCAGTATGTATTTTAAGAATCAGTCTTCTCCATAGAGCCCCATTTTTCGGTCTTAGGGCTGGAGGCACTAGTGTCCTGCAGGAGTCAGAACTTTTAGGACTAGCATGCATAATACACACTGACTGCATAAATATAGGGTGCCGGTCCAACCACCTCTGCCATTGCCAATACAGATTTCACCAGCATAGGCCTCTAAGTTTCTAGTTATGTTTATTTTCTTATGTGTCCCCTCCCCCCCCGAGTACATGATTTATTTGATCATTCTCATCAGTTTCAACTCTTCAGGTTTCAGCCTTACTTCGCAACTCTTAAGTCAGGTAAAGTGCTTGTAAAGGCCAGTTGCTTCAGCAACAAGTCTGTTTTTCAGACTGCTGCTCCTGCCTTGGCTGGTGTTACAACTCCAGTCTTATGCCCAGGAAGATAGGTAGTCCTTTCTGAGTCACAAAATGTTTGGTACCAGCACCACTGTGCTTGCCATTGGACTCCTGGGACAGCATGACCACGATGACCTTGTTTTCACACAAGATTGATGGCACAGGTCCTTGCCACTATACCTCAAGGCCATTGTGTCTAATTTGTGTGGAATTGGTCCCGGAGGGGTGGAAGTGCGAAGGTAGTAACCATTTTCCAGTCTTCTTCACACAGCAGTGCTGAGAGCTTACTTAGACTCCGACATCCCCAATGCCTGTAGATGTGTCTCCAGTGAGCCGTGGGCTGTGGACTGTGGCATAGGGTCCCTTTGGGCATCTGCCGCCTAGTCTCTGTCCATTAAGCTTAGGGCTTGTCTTCGCAAAATACTGTTTCAGATTAATTCTCCAGGGTTTATAATAATAATAATAAAAAAAAAGTCTACCAAACATTTTCCTCATGCTTGACCTTTCCGTGGATGGTTTTGGTGTTTTTTCTTGGGTCATGACTGGGCTAATTTTTCAGTTCCTGGCTTCAGCTGTCCTAGGCTAAAATGGCCTGTTCACGGCACATTTTCTCATGAAGACTAGAGATAAGGTTGGGAAGAAATTTAGGAGTCTAAAGAATAAAAGAACATTACAGGGGTATAAAAGTCTTTCTAATAAATGTAAAACTGCAGTCAGACAGGCAAATAAAAATAGGTTACTCACTTGTAACTGTAGTTCTAGGAGTGGTGTATAGTTCTCATTCACACTCTGGCAGTTTCAGTGGAATTGCTGATTTGTCTGACATCTTGAAGCTAAGCTCCTCCCACCACCCAGGTGGTATATCCCCCGACTCCACCCCATGATGTCAGATCTTGCATACTGGAAACAGGGATCTGTGTGACGCTTGCAAGGGGAGGCAGGGTGGGCTGTGTAAATGTGAACTATATACCACTCCTAGAACGACAATTACAGGTGAATAACCTATTTTTCTACAGCTGTGGATAATAATTCACTATCCACACTATGGCAGACTCCTATCACTTCTCTGGGAGGAGGGGACAAGGCACACACCCCTGCTCGGAGAACAGATTGAAGAATGGTGGTCCCAAAACCAGCATCCTGACGAAACTCAAGGTTCATGCTGTAATGGGAAATGAAGGTGTGTGCTGACTTCCAGGTAGCCGCCTGCAGATTTCCTAGATAGCAATGTCCCTGGAAGCAGCCACAAGGCAGCACATGTATGTAGAAGGAGCCCTATGCCCTACAGGAAGTTTCCTACCAGCCAATCTATAGCTGAGGTCAATGCAGGATGTCCACCTGCCAATTGTCTACTTTGCTGCTTATCTGCCAGGCATGGCTTCAGCGTATGTTACGAACAGCTGGTGAGCCTTTCCTGAACTCCAGCTGTGTGCTCCTGTAATAGGTGACTGCCTCCATAAGTCCATGGTACGTGAGCCTGCAGTTGACCTGCAAAGAAGGGCTAGCTAAGTATACCAATAAATTAATCACTTGGTTAAGGTGAAACTCGATGCTACCTTCAGGAGTAATTTTGGTTGAAGAGGACAACTTTGTCCCTCTGGAAGACCAGGTAAGGAGACTCCACTACAAGCACCTGTAGTGCCCCAGTCCTTCTGGCTAACATAACATTTGCTGTCGCCACTCCAAGAGGTTATGAGGGGTCTCCTGAGCCTGTACAATTCCTCCACACACACACACACAGACACACATACCATCACCTCTGGACAGCTGGGACTCCTCCACCCTCCCCAGCCAGTTGGAGGTGGGACTTGACTGCTCTTATTCTTCCCGAGCTCCCTACTGCAGAAACAAAGGAATGAGCTGCCCGGGACCATGGCACTAGCTGGACACCACTCCAGTGGGTTGCGAGGGGGTCTCCCGAGCCTGCACAAGCCCACTGCCCCCTCCCTCACCAATTGCCTCTGAACACCTGGGACTCCTCCCAGAGCAACCCTCCCAGCTAGTCGAAGAGCTGAAGAGGCAGAACTTGGCTGCCCTTATTCTTCCTGGGCTGCTTACTGCGGAAACGAAGAACTGAGCTGCTCCAGGACTGTGGCACTTGCTGGATGCCACTCCAAGGAGACTCGAGGGGATATCCTGAGCTGGCACAACCCTCCTCCTCCTCCTCCCCCAGCTGATCTCCTCTGGACACATGGGACTCCTCCACTCACTCCCCCAGGAAGCCTCCCAGCCAATTGGAGGGTTGAGGAGGTGAGACTTGGCTGCCCTAACTCTTCCCAGGCTCCCTACTGCAGAAACAAAGGACTGAGCCACTCCAGGACCACGGCACTTGCTGGACACCACTCCAAGCAGTCGCGAGGGGATCTTCTGTGCCTGCACAACCCCCCTCCCCCCCACCAATCACTTCTGGACACCTGGAACTCCTCCACTCACTCACTACCCCAGCAAGTCTCCCAGGCAATCAGAGGGTTGCTTACTGTATTTGAATGCCGCATTGCCCAAGTGGCCTGTCCACGCTGCATCCCATCCATGCAAAGGACTATGTGCTAAGGACATCAAGGAGTCAGCTGTGAGTCAGCTGGTCAGCCAGCCACACTGCCCAATGCAGCCTCCTCCAGCAGTCCTTTGCCTAGCCTCTGCAACTTGCATGCTGTCCCATACCTATTGTAATTACATTAGTCTGGCTGCCTTATGTTAGATCCCACCAGCTGGTTCTAGTTTGGATACTCATACTGCTTGTTTCTCCTGTCTACCTGTTTGCTTCATCTGCAAGCAGTATTTGTACTTGTCTTAGCTGGCCAATTATTGCCTCCACTCAGCTTGCCTCCTTCATGCAACTCAAATTAGCTGTTTTTTTTTTTTGCTTTAGCACAGGCCTGCTTATTTGTTTCTCAAATCTACTAGCTATTGTGTTTGAAGGTTTTCCATCCATGACTGCTGTTTGACCATATGCTCATGTTACATGCGCTGTTTTTTCCTGATTGCTATTTACGATCCCCTTCCCTTGCCTACCTGTGACAGCTCAGTTTTGCTCACCCTTTTAACCTGCTGCTGTATTCTCTCACTTGTTCTATTTTCTTATTTTCCACCTGCTCCACCTGCCCCTTTACCCCAGCTCTCCTCCTTTCTATTATCCTAATCCATCCTAATCACCACTCCTCCCCCCCAGAGAACCTGCTACCTTCTGCCCCCCACACACACTTCTTTCTATCCCCCGCTACTCTGTGTGCTCCTCAGGATCTTTCTGCTTCTCTCCCTGTTCTGTCACTCCCCCATCTCCTCCCCAGCCATGCTCCTCTGGCTACCCACTTTCCTCATCTGCCTTCCCCTGCTCTCCCCACCCCCTCCTCCCTTACTCACCACCCCTCATATCCCCTTCCTCTCCCATCTCCCACCTCCTCCTCCCCACTCTTCACCTTAACCTCCTGTCCCTCCCCTTCCTGCTGCTTTGTCTCCCTACTATCCCACTCTCTCTCCATCCACCCGGCCTCTATCCCTTCTCCTCTCCCATCTCCTCCTCTCCTCTCCCTCCCTCCCCTTCTCCTTACTACTCCTGTCCCCTCCCTTCCTGCTGCCTTATCTCCCTACTATCCCACTCTCTCTCCATCCACCCGGCCTCCTCTCTATCCCCTTCCTCTCACCTCGAAGTCCTCTTCTGCTCCCTTTCCTTATTTACATAGATACATAGACAGTGTCGGCAGATAAGGGCCTATGGCTCACCCAGTCTGCCCATTTGAGCTTGTAAGTTCAGTTTATGTTTTCCTAGAAGTCCGTTGCCCTTTACCCCTGACCTCCAGAATTCCTTTATATCTATCCCATACATTCTTAAATCCCGTGATTGTTTCAGCCACCACCACTTCCTCTGGCAGGGTGTTCCACTTGTCCACCACCCATTCTGTGAAGAAATTCTTCCTCATGTTTCCTCTGAATCGTCCTCCCTTCAACTTCATCCCATGCCCTCTAGTCCTGAAACATCTTTTTCACTTAAAAATAGTGTATTCCTGCACCCTGTTCCTCCCTGTGAGATACTTGTATGTCTCTATCATATCCCCTCTCTCCCTCCTCTGATTTAACCACTGCACCATTGCCCTCTCCCCCCCCCCGGCCACAAAAAGCATAAATCTCCAACTTTTCTAGGCCTCCTCCTCTTCCTACTGCTCCTGGCAGGAGATGTGGAACCAAATCCTGGCCCGCCACCCCCCACCCCGGTGTACAAGGGTCTCAGTTTCTACCATTTCAATGCACAAAACCTCCTCACGAAATTAGACTCCCTTAAGGTATGGTCTTGCAACACTCCCCACATATCCTCTGCATATCTAAAATCTGGCTTGGTACCCAGTTAGAATAGTGTGTCCTGAACAGCACCGTCTAAACAGCAGTATCAGGACTGCGTAGTTCCTGAATTATGACAGGTAGAATAGTGTATGGCAACTACCGCTACCCCTGTAGTTATTCAGGGACTGATCAGGTTGCAGAAGTGATGGAAAAGGTTATTAGCTGGCTGAGCTGCTCCTGTGGTGGAGTGGGTTAAGGCAACAGCTTGGGCAGCATAGAGCTGGAGACAATGGTTCTGTTCCTGGTCTCCCAAGACATGGAGCTACACCTCCCACCCGAAGTGTTTTTTTTTTCTTCATACTAGTCATGCAAGAAAAGTCCCCCCCAACCAAATCTCTCTTTTTCCCTGAGATCTGCACACCCCTCAGAGTAGGTTATAAAAAGTATGGGGTTGGGGTGGGCACAGACCCCTGTGTTGGAGGTGTGGTGGGGCAGAGCCCCCCCAACAAAAAACAAGTTAATTTGAGTTTTAGGAATCTAGCGGTCATCAGTGTGGTGTACGACCGCTACCGTTGCTGCTGTTGTGCAGGACGGCATTGTTACTTGGTGCTGTTCTTGACATCGCTATTTTTACTGCGATATTATTGACAGTGCTGTTGTTGTCGGTCCTCTTTGGACTTAGTGCCACCTGGCTCTCCTGTAGAGACTTGGATTCATGCCCTGCCGTCCTGGACTTTCACCTTTTCTGCCAGGACAGAGGTAAACATTGTGGTGGTGTTGCCATTTACACCCGCCATAACATTCCCTGCCCTATAACCTTCAAAGAGGCCATCCCCTCCTCTCAAGAGCTCTTGCTGCTCAAACTCTCTCTCTCCCCCCCATCCACCCTCCCTGTCTTCACTGGTGTCCTGTGTGCCTCCCCAAAGATTTCTGTCTCCTCTATCATTAACTCCTTCCCCGCACTTGTCTACCATTCTGCCTCAGGTGAATTCATCCTTCTCAGTGACTTTAATCTAAACTGGCTCTCCCCAGACTCAAAGCCTATCCAGCAATCCATCTAATCTTTGAACCTCTTGCAACTAGTCTCTGACCCCACCAGGTTAAACCCCACTTCTAACCACTCTGTCCTGGACTGGGTACTGTGTGACGTGACAGCCAGTTCTCAGTGCTGTATCATTTTTTTGTAAATATAAAAATGGGTCATGGACTGTCTGTCCTGAGAGATGCTGAAACAGCATGTGGAACTGACACATCAAAACCCCCAGGGATAAGTTCAAAGGACAGGACTTAGCTGGCAAGGCACATGGCACATTTTATTTAAAAGAGACGCCCATCCCGGTGGCTCTGGGCACCATACATCAATCAATAAATACAATCCATAAATACAATACTATGTTCTAAACAGAATAAAACAAGATTTTCTATACAATAACTCCCCTCAATTTCAGCTGCCTTTACAGTCTCAAACTAAAATATCAGATTTATCTTAATTAAAAAAAAAAAGACAGGTA
Source organism: Neoceratodus forsteri (assembly GCA_016271365.2). Lineage (NCBI taxonomy): Eukaryota > Metazoa > Chordata > Ceratodontiformes > Ceratodontidae > Neoceratodus > Neoceratodus forsteri. The sequence continues at coordinate 471,514,485 of JADMNL010000022.1, read as the reverse complement.
AGGGACTAAATAACATAGTCCAGGAAGGCCTGACCGTACCAAAGGCTTTGAGGCGGACCTTAAAAGCCTCAATAGATGGGGCCTCCCTAACAGCTAAAGGAAGTGAATTCCACAGGATGGGAGCGGCAACACTGAATGCTCTGTCACCTGCTAAACTGCAGATATCTGGGTTGCAGATATCTGGGGTGCAATTATCTTGTCAATTTGCTTTGATCCCAGGAAATAAAATTAGCCATTCATGATGTCCTCAGGGAAATCCTTTGATCTGCACTAGATGTCCTGAGAAAAGGGACACTGGCCAGTGTTATGAATATCCTCCCAGGCAGTCAGCTCATTTCATCAAAGAAACCTTGGATGTGTAGATACCAAGGCCCAGACAGAATTAAGGAGTGAAATACACTTTTGCTTTGAATATACAGTGACTTATATCAAAGAGACTTTTGATGTCCAGGGGAAAGCAGATTACAGACTGGTTTCAATTAGTTACATAGAGAGGCGATTTATTATGTCATCTCTTATTTTTTTTTAAATAACTTAGTAGGCCATCATGTGTTATAAAATATAGATTTTTATACACCTAGGTGGAGTTTGGTGACCTCAGCAAGAAGGCCAGCTCAGGACTAGTTTTAAACCCACTGAGCAAACCTTAAGACACACACTTTCTTATTCCTGACTGCGAGTGGAGGAACATCAAAGCGCTGAAAGACTAAGAAGTAAGGACCTTAGGCAACACAAGTCTGAGTGTTATTATTTGTAGAAATCTGCACTTTTAAACCTGTTAGTTTTAAGACTGTATGTGTTGGGATATTTTGTTCTGTATTTTACTGTTTTCATATTTTACCTGTTTTAAAGTAAAGATATATATTTTAAAATGGAAACTGCCTGGTGTGCCTTGACATTTCTTTTTATTTAAATGAAGCTTTTAAAGGTCATAGTTGACACTGTGTATGAGCTTATTGTTATACCAAACTGGGAAATGGATAGAGTTCTCTAAGGTCTTGCATAGAGTTCTAAGGGTTCATTTTCTGGACCTGGTTAGGTGCCCGTAGGCAAAGATAGCTGGCCCCCCAAAGACAGAATTATCTGAGCCTGATAATTGGGTACGCTAACAAGAGGTTCTCAGTTTGAATCCCTCCAGAACTTGAGACTAAGGTGACTTGAACCCACAAAACAGACAAGAGGGTTACCTTGTACTGTTAACTGTCCACAAATCCTACACTCAGTGGTTGGCTTTTTGGGAGTAGAGGACTGACTGGCTGAGTGAATTTGTGACAGATTGGTTGGCAGCAGTGGCATAAAAAGTTTGGTGGTACAGTATAAGCTTCATTGTTCGGTGTGTCAGCTTGAGGCCGTTCAGCTCACTTGGAAAAAAGAAAGGCAGTGTTTTATTTCAAAAGGAAGCAGAACTATATTCCTAGGCTTACAGCCAAGTCCCTACCCATTTTATTTTTTTTCTAAGTGCCAGTCAGAGTAGCCGTAGTGAGGGAAGAAGAATATGGCTTCTGACTACAGCAGGCACACTATAGATTACTTGAAGTAGTTAAAGGGACAGGGAGTCCTGTCAAGATGACAGCCAAAAAGCAAAACCTCATAGAGGCCCTGATGGTAGCAGATACACAGAGCAGCGAGTCACCAACCGTGACTGAAAAGGACAGCAGGGCCACTGTCAGTGAAGGGCCACAGCAGCAGGGGATGGTCACCAGTATCCTGAATCCGGAAGTACTCAGGCTGCAAATTGAGTTGCACAGGATGGAACTGGAGGCAGAGCGACAACAGAGGGAGGCAGACCATGAGGAGCGTGAGTGCCAGTGAGTTGCAGAGGAGAAGAGAGAGCGAGAATGCAGAGAGACAGAGGAGAAGAGCGAGGAGTGCCAGTGGCAACACGAACTGGAGAAGCTCCGACTCTGACCAGTGGCACCAGAGCAGGTAAGTGGCTTGGGTTTAACTGGGACTGCAGGGCTGGGTTACAAATTGAACTCCAAAGTAATAGCCAAGTTTAAGGAAGGGGATGACATGAATACCTTTTTAAATTCTTTAAAAAAAGTTTGCATTCAGGCTAAAATTCCTAGAGAGTCCTGGAGCTTCCAGCTATCCCCGCTACTTACTGGAAAAGCTCGAGATGCATTGGGTCAAATGAACAATGAGGACAGTGATGATTACAGCAAGTTAAAAGCTGCACTGTTAAAAACGTTTGAATTAATTTCTAAATCAGACAGAGCTAAATTCCATAAGCTCAGGAGAAGCCCTGATATGAGCTATGAGGAGCTAGCCATGAAATGACGTCAGTTTTTAAAACGTTGGTGGGAAGGAATTGATGCAAACTCTGTTGATAAAATTGAAAATGTGATTTTATTAGAACAGTTTTATTGGGCATGCCCAGCTGAGCTAAAAACCTGGCTAGAGGACCAAGATCCAAAAACAGTACAAGAGGCTGCTGAACCCTTGGACTGCTATACCAAGAGCAGACCTGCTCTGACAGCGAATGGGGCAGGCGTGGCAGTGCAGAAAGGGAAAAGCGCGCCTTCATGGCAGCTAAAACCCTCAGTGCCTCCCCAGAAACCAGTTAGCCCCAGGTTTTAAAGAAAAGATTTCTCTGAAGTAAGAAATGCCTATTGGTTATGTAAAGAAACTGGGCACCTTGCCAGGCAGTGTCTGAAAAGGGCAAGCAATATTACGCAAAGTAGTACCAGAAAGGAAGTGAGTTGTTTGTGTGTCCCTGGAAGCATGCCAGTGAACATGAGGGAACATATGCACCCAGTCATGGTAAATGGCATACAGACGCAGGGGTTAAGGGACACAGGGGCATCCCTGACATTGGTAAAAGGGGATCTGGTACAGCCTGGTCAGCTTATACCCAATAAATACGTGACTGTACAGGACTTTGTGGGCAAAGAGAATGCATTGCCACTGGCCAGTGTTCTCCTGGACTGGGGTGAAACAGGGAGAACTCTGCAACAGGTGGCTGTAGCCAAAACATTAGCAGTGGATGTGATCCTGGTAACAATTCCAGCGGGGTGGTATGTGCAGTTACCATGAGCCAAGCAGCAAGGGAAAATAGTAGTTCCTGAACCCCACAGAAACCAGTGTGGAAACCACTGAGAGGCTGGTTCCCCAGCCTGTGTTTCCAGATGGGGAGACTGATAAAAAGGGGGTAGAAATTTCCCCAGTAGCAAGTAACCACACAGCTACAGAGGGTTACTCCTAAGAGGAAGGGGTGACCCCTTGTCAGAGGGTTGGATTGACAGTGATCCTGAGGGCCCTGACGCTAGTGCTAGGGACCCTAGTTTAGCAACTGAAGGGGATCTGTCCCATGCCTTGGGACTGTGTGAGGGGTTTGCAGCTGCTCAGAGGAGTGACCCTAGTTTAGAGAAGCTGAGGGCTTGGGCAGACTCAGAGGGCACATAGGGAGGTGACGGCAGACATAAGGCTTATTGGGAAAATGGACTTATGTATACACAGGTAGTACAGACAGAGGGAGGGATGCTAGGCAGGCAGCTTGTCGTTCCCCAGGGAGATCGTGAGCAGTTGCTCAAGGTTGCCCATGATATTCCCTTGTCTGGTCATCTGGGAATCACGTGCACTATGCAGCGGTTGGCCCAAAATTTCTACTGGCCTAACTTCACCCAGCAGGTGAAGGAGTATTGCCGGTCTTGTCACTGGTGCCAAGAAATATGGAAGGCAGGCAAGAAAACCCAAGCAGCCCTGATCCCCTTGCCCATAGTGGAGAAGCCATTCCAGAGGGTGGGAATGGATATTGTGGGGCCTTTAAATACCCAAAGTTCCTCAGGGAAGAGATTCATCCTGACTATGGTGGATTATGCCCCCCGTTACCCAGAGGCAGTCGCCCTATCCTCTCTGAGGACAGACACAGTGGCAGATGGCTTACTTGGGATTTTCTCCCGTGTTGGGTTTCCGCAGGAGGTAATCGCCGATCGAGGGGGTTCCTTCATGTCTGACCTGATGAAAAGTTTATGGGAGAAGTGTGGGGTGGTGCAGAAATGCATGACACCATATCACCCACAAGCCAATGGACTTGTGGAATGATTCAATGGTACCTGAAAGTCAATGCTCCGGGCGTTTGCTGAACAGCATGGGAGGGACCGGGAGAAATACCTTCCCCACCTGTTGTTTGCATGCATGGAGGTGCCCCAAGAGTTGACAGGATTTTCCCCCTTCAAACTCTTATATGGACGCCAGGTACGTGGGCCCCTAGACTTGATCTGGGAGGACTGGGAAGGCAAGCACGCCACCCAGGGAACTCCCATTGTGGATTATGTCCTAAGGTTTAGGAAAAGGCTGAAGGAGCTTATGGGGACAGCCCAGAACAACCTGGCAGCTGTCCAACAGAAACAAAAAGTATGGTACGACCGCAGAGCCAGAGCTCGCTCGTACATGGTGGGTCAGGAAGTTATGGTCCTTATTCCGGTCTGGAAAGACAAGCTGCAAGCTGAGTGGGCAGGACCGTACAAAGTGATTAGGAAGGTAAATGATGTGAACTACATTGTGGAGTTACCTGACCATAGACAGAAAGGATGTACCATGTCAACATGATGAAGTCATATGCAAATAGGGCTGACATGGTGTTCGCAGTGTGTAGTCATGGGGAGGGGACAGATGAAGGAGACCCCCTTCTGGACTTGCTGGAAGAGAGTAAGCAGGAGTCCTCTGTGGAGGCAGTAAAATTGTCTTCCCAGCTGACCTCGGGCAAAATCCAGAAAGTAAGGGAGGTTTTAGCAGACTTTGCTCCCTTGTTTAGCGCCAAGCCTGGACTAAACCCCTTAGCGACACACAATGTGGAGACAGGGACACAGATACCCATACGGCAAACAGCATATCGGGTGTCAGATGCTGTCTAAAAGGACATTAGGAGGGAAGTGGAGGAGGTGCTGGATTTAGGGGTAATCCAGAGATCCCACAGTCCCTGGGCCTCACCCATAGTCCTTGTACCCAAGCCAGATGGCTCAACTCATTTCTGTGTAGACTATCATGGACTGAATGCAGTCACAAAGTCAGACACCCACCTGATGCCCTGGACGGACGAACTCCTGGACAAGTTGAGAGGGGCGACCTACCTTACGACCATTGACCTGATGAAAGGGTATTGGCATGTAGAGTTGACGGACAGAGCTAGGGAGAGGTCAGCCTTCATCATTCCAATAGGCTTATTTGAGTTCAGAGAAATGCCTTTCGGAATGAAGAACGTCCTGGCCACTTTCCAAAGGCTGGTGAACCAGGTGTTAAATGGTGCTGAGGAGTACACCGTGGCGTACCTGGATGACATTGCCATCTTTAGTACCAGCTGGGAGGAACACCTTTCACACCTTAGGGAAGTGCTGGACAGGATACAGAGGGCCGGGCTCACTGTCAAAGCCGAGAAGTGCCAGGTGGCCATGGGAGAGGTGGCATACCTCCCACATGTGGTAGGCCAGGGATAGCTCCATCCTAACCAAATAAAGATAGAGGTAATACAGGCATGGCCCAGACCAGAAACTCAGAAGCAGGTCAGGAGTTTTCTCGGGACAGCAGTTTACTATAGAAAATTTGTACCCAATTACAGTACCCTGGCTGCTCCCCTATCTGGCCTGACAAAGAAACAGATGCCCAAGAAAATTACCTGGGGCCCAGCCTGTGAGGAAGCCTTTTCCAAACTAAAGGAGGCACTGTGCAGTGCTCCTGTTTTGACAAGTCCTGACTATAATAAAACCTTTATAGTTCAGACTGATGCCTCAGACATGGGTATTGGGGCAGTACTGAGCCAGACATCCAGCGAAGGGAGGGACCACCCAATAGCCTACCTGAGTAAAAAGTTACTTCCCCGGGAGCAGTCATACTCCATGGTGGAAAAGGAGTGTCTTGCCATAGTGTGGGCCCTTAAGAAATTGGAGCTATACTTGTATGGGCAGCATTTTGTGGTGCAGACTGACCACAACCCCCTAGTTTGGCTGATGCAGATGGGGAAAAACATTGGTTGATTACTAAGAGGGAGTCTTGCTTTGCAAGGATATGATATGATCATTCTACATAGGGCTGGAGCGACCAATCTGAACTCAGATGTGCTGTCTAGGGTCTATGAGGAGTGAAATGATTTTTGAAGCTCATCCCATGTAGGGGCTAGATCCCCCAAATTCAGTCTAGGTGGGGAGGAATTGTGATGTAGACAGCCAGTTCTGAGTGCTGTATCATTTTTTTGTAAGTATAAAAATGGGTTATAGACTGTCTGTCCTGAGAGATGCTGAAACAGCATGTGGAACTGACATATCAAAACCCCCGGGGGTAAGTTCAAGGGACAGGACATTGCTAAACTGCAGATATCTGGGGTGCAATTATCTTGTCAATTTGCTTTGATCCCAGGAAATAAAATTAGCCATTCGTGACATCCTCAGGGAAATCCTTTGATCTGCACTAGATGTCTTGGGAAAAGGGACACTGGCCAGTGTTATGAATAACCTCCCAGGAAGCCAGCTCATTTCATCAAAGAGACCTTTGATGTGTAGATACCAAGGCCCAGACGGAATTAAGGAGTGAAATACACTTTTGTTTTGAATATACAGTGACTTATATCAAAGAGACTTTAGATGTCATGGGGAAAGCAGATCACAGACTAGTTTTGACTAGTTACATAGAGAGGTGATTTATTATGTCATCTCTTATTTTTTTTAAATAACTTAGTAGGCCATCATGTGTTATAAAATATAGATTTTTGTACACCTAGGCAGAGTTTGGTGACCTCAGAGAGGAGGCCAGCTCAGGACTGGTTTTAAACCCACTGAGCAAACCTTAAGACACACACTTTCATAATTCTGACTGCGAGCAGAGGAACATCAAAGCGCTGAAAGACTAAGAATTTTGTAGACCTGGTTAGGTGCCCATAGGCAAAGATATCTGCTCCCCCCGAAGACAGAATTATCTGAGCCTGATAATTAGGTACGCTAACAAGAGGTTATCAGTTTGAATCCCTCCAGAACTTGAGACTAAGGTGACTCGAACTCACAAAACAGACAAGAGGGTTACCTTGTACTGTTAACTGTCCACAAATCCTATGCTCAGAAGTTGGCACTTTGGGAGTAGAGGGCTGACTGGCTGAGCAAATTTGTGACACTGTGCTCTCACCCATATCGTGTCTTATCTGCTGGTGTTCTCCCCAGTGTATTCAGTGATCTCAGTCTTGTTTGCTGTGTAAGGAAAACTCACCACCCAAAATCCTCCTCAAAGTACATTTGGTACCGACCCCTATGGTCTCTTAACTCTGATGCTCCCTTGTGTGATCTAGCTATGCAGACTGGCCCTCTGTCTGCTCTGCCCAGGATATTGACTCAGCCCTATCACACTTCACTGCCATCCTCACTCACTCCTGGAACATCCATGCCCCCCCCTCAAAAGAACCGGCGGTAAATGTTCCCACCACCCCTAAATTCCACCGGATCTCCTATAGCTCTGCAAAACCATGGACAAGGCTTGGTCCCGCTTTAAGGACTCCGACTCTGACTCTGACCACCAGCGCTACAAGGCCCTCAGAAAATCCTGTACCAAGACTATCCGTGCAGCCAAGGCCCATTACTGCAATTCTAACTTTCAATCCAAGCCAATTTCCCCCTCCAACGTCTGGAAAATAGTCCACAGCCTCTTCAACCCACCACACCAGTCAGCACCGACCTCGCCAAGCTGACAGTTCACTGGTATACGATCACCTTGCTGTCACCTCCGTCTTCAACAAATTCTTCACAATTTGTACTGCTCCCTCCCAGTCCTCAACCGCTCCTCCCCCAATGCGCCCCAGACCTCCTCCTCTGCTAGTTTCTACTTCCCTTCTGTCTGCCCTCAGGAAGTCTTCCTTCCCCTCAAATCTCTCAACCCCTATAAATACAGCCCTGATGGCTTAGATCCCAAATTCTTCCACATATCTGCCCCCACCGTTCTCCTTTTGGTCACCCACCTTCTAAACTCTCTCTCTCTCTCTCTCTCTCTCTCTCTCTTTGCACCATCCCCCTTGCCTGGAAAACTACTAAGGTACTCCTTCTCCACAAAGAGGGTGCCCCATCATCCCCTGGAAACTACAGGTCAATCTCTCGCCTACCCTTCCTTGTCAAACTGCAGGAGTCACTAGTCCACTCCAGATTAGTCAAATTCCTTAACTCCTCCTCCTTCTTATTCCCCTTCCAGTCCAATTTTAGAAAAAAATACTCCACAATCACCTCTCTTCTGTATATTACTGACTCTGTCCTTACAGGGATGGATGATCATCACAGCAGCTATCTTTACTGATCTTGCCTCGGGTTCCCACCCCCTCCTCTTAAACAAGCTAGCCTCAGCCAGTATCTCCTCTTCAGTGGTTCTACTCCTATCTGACCAACTGCCAACAATCTGTGCAGGTGGGTGGTGTCTTATCTCCCCCTTTCCCATTCTCGCACGTGTCCCCCAGGGCTCTATCCTGGGCCCCATACTATTCTTGATTTTTCTCAATGACCTCCCCTCCGTCTGTGTCTCCTCCTATATTTATATGTATGCTGACAATACTATCACCTACGCATCTGGCCCCTCCACACCCACTGTAGCATCTTTGCTACAACAGGACTTCCATAAGGTATTATGCTGGTTTCAAGCCAACCAGCTCAAAGTAAATACTAAAAAGACGGTGTCAATGACCTTTGGCACCAGTCAAAAGTTAACAAGACTATTACCTCTCCCTGTGTTCTCCACCCTTGATGATACCCAACTGGAGGTTGTCCACACTTATAAGTAGCTCAGTGTGAGGCTTGACAACAACCTAGACTTCTCAGCACATATCAATGCTATACACTGAAAACTCTGCCCCAAACTAAGCATCCTCTACCAAAACAAGGATTGTCTCCCCGCTGATGTTTGCAAGGACCTGCTTGTCAAAATGATCCTCCCCATTTTTGACTATGTGGATGTAGTCTACAGAGCAGCCCCTCCTTCCACTCTTGCTAGGCTGAATATCCTCTATAATGCCTTCTGTTGTTTTGCTACTAACTCTCTTCCCTACATGCATCAATGCTCCTTCTATTCCACTCTTGCCCCTTTAACCTCATGTCATCTTTCCTAGTGCTTCTCCCTCATTGGAAAATGTGGGTTCACCTCCCTCCCCCCCACCTGTCCTCTACTGTCCCCAGCTGCTGTGTCCTCCTATTCCCTTCATTCCAGAGACTCCTGTTCCTTCTCGATTCTCCACCCTCTTTCACCATGCACCATCCCTCCTGTCCCTAAAATGTATACTAAACCCATCCTCCCCTCCACTTGCTCCTGTCTCTCCCCGACCCTCTCCCCCTTAATCGCTCCTCCCTGCTGCCCCACCCTTCCTCTCCCATTTCTCTTCCCCCAGCTGCTTTATTCTTCCTCTCCCCCCCCCGCTGCCCTACCCTTCCTCTCTCCATTACTGTCCCACCCTTCATCTGTTTGCTCCCTGACACTCCCCCTTCCCCCTGGCCCTCATCCGAGAGCCTTGCCTCACTAACTTAACCCTCCTATCTTATCCCCCCACGCATCTGTTGGAAATCTTTACTTACACTATTTATGGTAATGCTACCGTTATACTCCTGGGTATTCATTCCATTATTTTTTTTTCCTGCCTCCACTGTATTTTTGCACTTCAAAACTGCTGATGTTGATTCATTTCATTGTAATTGCTGCTGTTTTGTTCCAATTTTCTCCTTCCCCCAGGTTACACCTGGAAATGAACTTTGGCTCAGTGTGCCTTTCTTGATTACCAAACTTTTAAATAAAATAAATAGTGGCCACCAAGAAGGCTGTCTTCCATGATAGGTGAGACATCTTACACCTGTGCATAGGCTCAAATGACCTGCCCATGAGCACAGCCAGCACCAGCAGCAAGTCCTATGCTGGTTGTGGTGGCTCATGCACCGGAAGGGGCAGGTGATCCAGGCCTTTGAAAAAGCACCCCAATACCTTCACCTGGGCCGCTGTTAACATACCAGCCTGTGCTGGTAAGCAGAGATGGCTGCCAGGTGCACGATGTGTAGCCCCAGCTGAGAGAGAAAGAGACATAAGGTAGTCCAGGATGCTTGCCACAGGACTAGTATAAGGATCAAGCTGCTTGCCCTGGCACCACATGGAAAACCGCTGTCATTTGAATGCATAGGATCAGCTAGTCAGTTCCTTCTGGGAGGCCTCCACAACGTGGAGCTCATTTTCCAAGATACCCAAGGCCTGGAACTCTACCCAGCCTGGAACCAGGCTGATAGGGGCAGGGATTTTAGGTTCTGGTGCAGGACCATCCCTGTAGTCTGGTCAGCAGATCTGGCTGGAGAGGCAGCCACCACAAAGGTCTGCTGCTGAGGTTGATGAGATTTGGGTACCAGAACTACCTTGGCCAGTCTGAAACTATCAGGATCATCCATGCCTTGCCTTTCTGGGCCTTGACCACCACCTTGTGGATCAAGGGAATGAAGAAGAGGCATACATGAGGCCTGGGGTTCAGGTCATTGCAAAGGCATCCTCCAGCAATGTCCGAGACTGTGGGGGTGGGCACAAACAGCCTCAGTTTAGTATTCTCCCAGGAGGCAAGCAGATCCACCAGAGTGTGCCCCAAAGGCAGAACAAGTGGTTTACCATCTCCTGATTCAGAGAACACTTGTGCGACATCTCTCCTACCCAGCTGAGAGCATCTTCCAGCTGATCGTTCTCTCCTGTGACATGAACTGCCAGGATATCTGCACCCAGGCTGTGCACAAGGGTCCAAGTGTGGTGTTCTTCCCAACAGAGGGGAACGGAGTGTGTTCTGCCCTGTCTGTTCAGGTAGAACATGGCTGTGGTATTGTCCATCTGGACCTGCACAATTTGATCCCTGACAAGAGAAGCAAATTCTGTCAGAGCGAGCCTCACTGCATGGAGCTCCAGCAGGTTTATGTGGTGACGGGACTCCTGGGGTGACCAGAATTTGTGGGCTTTGTGGTCTTCCAGGTGTGCTCGCCACTCTACCAGAGACACGTTCATTGTTAGCATGATGGTCGGCTCTGAACTTAGAAAAGCTGGAGGGGTGGGCTAAGGTTTGGCAGTTGAAATTCAGTGCCACAAAGTGCAAGGTAATGCACCTAGGGAGCAAGAACCCCAGGGCAGAGTACTAAATGCATGGGATGAGACATAGCACTACAGCTAAGAAATGGTACCTTGGAGTTATTCATTAGTGACTCCCTTAAACAATCAGGGCAGTACAGCAAGGCAATAATGCGAGTAGGATGATGGGATGTATGAATATGTCCCATATATAGCTCCTTCGTGAGGCCACGCTGGGAGTACTGTGACCAGTATCCCTCGAAAAGCACTTCAAACTACTCCCCCTCCCCTCTGTGTATGCTCTCATACCTGAGTTAACATGTCCCACCTTCCTCAACTGTCCTAGCCACCCACACCTTCCCCCAACACCCTCCGCCCACTTACCCTAACCGCCCTCTTACACTTCTCTGCAGCCTCCCCTCGCTTTGGTCCCTCCTTCACTCTCAACAGACTACAATGCCACAGCATGGAGTCTGCTGGTTGCTAATTTAGACTGACCTATATAAATCCCCCTGCATGCTTGTCTGTGCTTTTGTCAGATAGCAATCTTATTACTGTATTAGCCACAAGGTGTAATGTTTCCACATCAGTGTAAATATTGTATGTACGGCATTTTCTTTGATGTATATTTCTCCTGAATATGATGTCATATTATTATCTCATATGCCCAACCGCGGGTCATACCTGGAAAAGAGCCCTGGCTCAGCATGCCTTTTCTGGTTACCAAAATGTTAAATAAATAAATAAATGTATCTGGAGGGGTATTGATATCAGAAGGGAAGAGGTAATATGTCACTTACTTCACAGATATTCAACTGTAACGAGGCTGTGATCTTAGGGGACCTGAACGTAAATTAGTTGGGTACATCAAATAGTTCTTTGTTGTCCCTCACGCACAGCTATAGCCTTCATCAACTGATAACGGAACCTACAAGAATTGCACTGCACCTACAATCATTCACCCTCATAGACTGGGTCCTGGTCAGCCGGGTAGAGCATGTATCTATTTCTGGCGTCCTGGCCAATGCACTAACAGACCACTTGCCTACTTTCTGCATCTGGTCCACAGCCACACCTCCATCTCCTCCACCACATCTTGTCTCTTTCACTGATTTTGCCAACCTTGACATTGAGGCATTTCTATACAACATTTCCAGAACTTGATTGGTCTGATATCTATGACTCCTGTAATCCTGAGGGTGCCCTGCATGCTTTCCTAAATAAGTTCCTGGCTATTCAATGTAAACATGTCCCGAAGGTCACAAGATACGTCAGAGGTAAACAAACTAAGTGGCTACATAAAGACCTGCTTGCAAATTTGCACCTTAGGGATAAACAATGGAAGAGGTACAAACACACTGGGCTGCAATTGTATTTCTTCACTTATAGAGCTCTGAGAAACTCATGTAAAAACAAGTCAGGCTAGCCAAGAGCAAATACTGTAAAAACCTACTATCAAGCTCCGCTGGTGACCCTAGGAAATTCTGGGCTCATGTTTGGCAGAATTTGTCTAGTGCACTTACCTGGTCAACAAAAACGAAATAAATAAATAAATAAAACTTTTCTTGGGGCCTCCCAATCAGTTACTCCTGGTGAAATGGTATTAAATGACATTCACTGCAATAACTCTAGCACCATAGTCAGTGCTTTCAACTGAATGTTCTTTGACCTGTCACAGTACACCTCTTCCTTCCTGCAAGCTGTTCCATACTCTCAGTCCCCACTTACCTGTAACACTCTAGATCAGGTGGTGTCCTTCAAATTCTTAGGGATACAGCTTGACCCTAATCTCTCCTATCGACTTCATGTAGATAATGTAGCTAGAGCTGCTAATACATGGCTTGGTCTCTTCTACAAACACAGACCACACCTCACGCCAGAAGCTTTGAAGGTTGCAGTCCTGAGCTCTGTGATCTCTGTAATAGACTATGGTCTCATCATTTATGGCTCGGCTACAACCACAACCCTTAGATGCCTCTCAACTGCCTTAAATAAAGCATGTCGGCTCATCACTGGTGCTCAGCGTCTCACCCACACATGTGACCTGTACACTCAGACCGGCTGGCTCCAACTATCAAACCGCATAAAGTTTCTCACCTGCTCCATGGTCAAAAAAATCTACCTTGGCCTTGCACCTTCTGGGATCTCAACTCTGTTACAACACCGAATTAACAAATGGTGCCTTAGGAGATCCACGCTACAGCTACTGAAAGTCCCCCACTGTCACACTTCACAGGGACAACGCTCTTTTGCCTGTCGAGCACCACTCTGGTTCAATGGCCTCAGCCCAACCATCTCCTCTGCCCCAACTATTGGTATGTTTAAAACTAGGCTCCGGGACTATCTCACTACCAACAGTTCCTGTGACTGCCCAACTTAACCTTGTTTCTCCACTTCCCTTTCTGCTGTAGTTGCCCCCCCCCCCACTGGATTCTACCCTCACATCTTGGTATACCCAATGCTGCACTTTTCACCCTCTTGCCACCCTTCCTACATTCCTTCTCCCCCACCCTCTTCCCTCTCCCTATGACTCTGGCACTTCTTATCTGTTGTCTGTTTTCTCTGACAAATGCCGCTGGCTGCCTTGTTACAATGCTACCCTTAAACTGTATTAATCTGTACTCTGTTTGCAATGTCCACATTGTTGTAATGCCTGTCTTGATGTTCCCCATAATTTGTATTTCTCTGACGTGGAACCTTTGTAAAAGTACCATGGCTCAAAGGTATTTGTAATCCTAGACTTGATAAATAAATAAAAATAAATAAACCTGTTTACCAGCTGGTCACCTCAACCACTGGATCTGATGTGCCACCGATGGCGCACTGTTCTACTTTAAGGCCGTAACCGGATCTGAGGTCCTGAAACTCCTGAGTGCCATCTCGGACAATACTAGCCCTGGATCGGACTCTACTGAACCATGGCTTCTGAAGTTTGCTGCTCCTCTCATTGCCTCTCCGCTAGCAAAAATATACATGCTCTCTCTCTCGCTCTCTCTCGCGCAGTGTTGTTCCTGACCTTTGAAAGATTGCCTGCATAACACCTGTCCTCAAAAAATGCAACCCGAAAAAAATCACCAACTACAGGCCCATTGCTATTCTCTCAGTCCTGAGCAAGATCCTTGAGAAGCTAGTGGCTAGCCAAACAACTGACTACCTAACCAAGTGGAATCTCTCTCTGAATCTCAGCATGGTTTTAGAGAAGGACATGGTACGTTGATGGCTGTGCTTAAATTCATGACTGATTCTCTCTCTAGTATGGATGCTGAACAACTTACAGGAGTTGTATTTATTGACCTCACAAAGGCATTTGACCTTGTGGATCACCCCATGCTTCTCTCTGCTCTTCATAAGCTGAATTTCTCTCCTCCAGTTGTTGACTGGTTTAGCAGCTACCTATCTGATAAGACCCAAGCTGTGAAATTTAACGCCCCCTGTCTGACAGTTCCTCCATCAACATTGGCGTGCCTTAGGTCTCTATCCTGGGGCTCCTTCTCTTCTCTTCTCTTCTCTTCTCTTCTCTTCTCTTCTCTTCTCTTCTCTTCTCTTCTCTTCTCTTCTCTTCTCTCTCTTTATAAATAACATTGCTGATGTCATTTAACACTGCTCACCTATTCTTTATGCAGACAAACTGGTTTTCTATGTCAGCTCCATAAATGTGACAAGCCTAAATTCATCTCTTTCTGCTGACTTCAAAAATGTTCAAAACTGGCTGTCTGCCTACAAGTTGGTGCTGAATGCACAGAACATGAAAGCCTTGCTTTTAGGCTCTGCTCCAGAGTTAAAGGCTTGTTCGGTGCCCTTGATGGTATGTGACTCAGGTGGGACACAAATTGAGGTAGTCAAGTCCTTTAAATACCTGGGAGTCCTACTAAACCAATCCCTAGATTTCAGTTCTCACATACAGTCACCCTACAATGCTGTCAATGCTAAACTTGGTGCGGCCTACAAAATAAGTTACTTACTAATGCCATCAGCAAAGCTGGCTATTGCCAGAGGTATCCTGCTCCCTGCCCTCACTTATGGTGCTCCTATTTTTTGCTGCGGCTCACAAAACAACCCTCCATAAGTGGGATGTCACATATAACAATATATGCCGGTATGCCTCATCATCTCCTCATCTCAGGCATCATTGTCAACTGTACAGTGACCTTACATGGCTTTCTCCCTCAGCTTGCAGGCAATATTCTCTTGGCTCACTTACTGATTCTATTACTAGGAGAAAAACTCCTGCCTCACTTGTAGCATTGCTGGCTCCTTTAAACTCCTCTCACGGTCTTCGATCAGCAGATAAATCTCTACTTAATGTTGCAAGATGCCGTACTTCTAAAGGTTCCTGTGCCTTCCAATTCGTCATCCCTCAACTTTGGAACTCTATTCCCTTAGTCCTTAGGCAGTCAGAGTGCCATTTTTGCTTCAAAAAAGAACTGCGCCATTATTTATCTGTTGCTGATGCATGTACTTGCTTTGACCCCAATTGATACCGCGAGGAACCCGTGTTCCACATACCCATAATGCCACTTCTCACATCCACTAATGCTTCCCCCTTATTTCTCTTCCCCATCCCCTCACCTCTTGACTCCTTTCCCTTTACTCCCTGTGCCAGTCCTCTTTCTCCCTCTAACTAGACTTACATTTGCTATTGTTTTAGAGTGCTTACCCTCGCCTATCTACATACTATATTTATTATGTTACACCTGTTTTGCTCTATCATATCCCAATACTAGTTGTTCCCAGTTCTAGTTTGTCTCAGTGTGCTTCCTGTTATACTTGCCTCCAGTAATGTTTTTGTATACTTATGTTACTGTAAGTTATGGTATCTCTTCTTTTGTTGTTGTACACTTATGTTAAATTATTGTAACTGTTCACTGACCTACCATGCTTGAAATTGTCTTAAATAAATGTAATACTGTCTTTTTTTCTTTGTTGTAACTCTCCTGGGTCGTGCCTGAAAATAGTTATTTTATGACTAGTGCACCTACCTGGTAAACAAAACGACATAAATAAATACAGAGATCCTTTGTGAGGCCACGCCTGGAGTACTGTGCTTAGTTCTGGAGTCTCACCTCAGGAAAGATAGGGATAGGCCAGAGCCGGAAATGGTAACAAAACAATCTGGGCTGGCAGGGCAGGTCCTATGAGGAAGCGCATCAAGGCACTGAAGATGTACTTGCTGTAGGCCAGATGGGAGAGGGGTGGGGAGACATGATGGAGACCTTCTAGTTCCTAAAAGCAGTAAACTGCGGGGAACTATTCAGCTTGAATACTAGCTTGTTAGTCATGTGCATGTGAGTGGAAACTGACAGGAGGGAGGTTAAGGAGGGCTATGAGGAAATATTATTTTACAGAAAAGGTGGTGGAGCTGTGGAACAGTCATCCAGCCGAGGTGGTGGCTGCTAAAACCATAGGGGGTTTCAAACATGGCTGGGACGGAATGAAGGGTATAGTGGTTGCTAAAGGCAGCAGAAACTGGGAGGTGAATGGGAGGGGGAAGATGGGGAGGGCTAGGACCCTGAAGGGACAGTAGGTCTCGGGGCTAAATAGTGAACTCGGGCAGACTGGGTAGACCATGGGTCATTTTCTGCCATCATTGTGAATGTTTTATGCTTCCCAAAAAATATTAAAATATTACTGTTCCAAGAATTTTAATTATATTGCCTTTACGGTGGACCTTGAGAGCATTAACTGGAACAGGAGTAACCTTATCTTAAATGTAAATGATGCCTGTACCTACCTCTAGTATGAATTAATATTTTTTTAACTTTATGTTTATTATATTCATCATATTGACAAACAATACATCTCCTTATACAAAGCACCCAGATGTAATATTGTTGGTCGCACTTGAAAATGAGCCTTGGCTCAGTGTGCCTTTCCCAGTCACCAATTTTAAATAAATAAACTAAATAATATTGATAGTTAGTACAACCTGTGGCTCTCTATTAGGAAGATAATGGGTATCACTTATAGATTGGCTTCATAGTCTTGTACGATAGGATCAGGAGGCTGGATCCATGTTTATAAAGTCCTTTAGATAACATTTCCAAGATGTCCTAGCCACTAAAAGTGTAAGGTAATATTCCATAAAAGGGAGAAAGTTAAGGGACAAAATAATGCAAACACCTGCTTGCTGTTAAAGGGACACTGTCAACCTGTTTTGCATCCTATTATTTCTAGTTAAAAACTCATATTTTATGATTGTTTACCTTCTCTAAAATTCATTGATGTCTGTTTGTTTTGCTGTCTCCTGGTTTAGTAGAACTGAAATGCATACTGATGAGTATTTATAAATAACTTTGTTGTCTTTCAAATCCTGAATCTATTCTTATTGAATACTTCCTGAACATTAGGGCCCCATATTCAACGGGATGTGTCAGAAAGTGGAGTGTGCTGTGCATCCCAATGTGCCACAGCGTGATATTCAAAGGCGGTGATGCACCGTAAAGGAGACTGGGCCATGGCCACAGATAATGTACATGGAGCAAGATATGGGGTCGCTCCCATGAATGTACTGCGAGGAGCATATTCATCAGGAATGCACCCTCAAGGGGCCGCCCTGTGCTTGTGCAATGATAGGCCAGACAAAGCAGACCTAAATCTGACAGCCACCCACAGGCAGGCTGCAGAAGTGCAAACATGTGCACGGCAGCCTGCCAGCCCTGGTTATCAAGTGTCTCCCCCCGATCCCCGATGCAAATAAAACATAACAGCCCCCCTGTTGCCACAGTGTAGTGTTCCCTCTCCCATCCCCAATGCCCCATGTCTACAAGACAGTGGATCCCCCCCTCAGTATTTCCATAGTGTAGTGTACCTCCCAAGCCCAATTCATATGGTACCCCCTTCCAGCCCCAATTGAAGCAACAGTAACCCCCCAATCCCTGTTCCGTAGTCTAGTGGTTCCCCCATCCCGATCCTCAATCACAAGCACATCAAACCCTGAAGCCATTTCCATAGTGTAGTGGCCTCCCACCCCACCCCAACCCAACTGGAGGCGTCGACTGGCTCAGCCCTCTGCACACCTCCACGGCGCCGCCGACTGATCTGTGATGGACTGGGTACCATACATAGTACACACTCAATGGGCAAAAGCAAGTACTATGTACAGTACCTGTTCTTTCACAGTTCATTCAATAGGTGACTGTGGAGGTGTGCGGGGGCTGAACCAGTCACTGGCTCTGGTTGGATCGGGGACGGGTGGGTGTGGGGTGGAGGCCACTACACTACAGAAATAGTATTGGGGTTCATTCTGATTGCAGGGAATTGGACTGGAGGGAAACCACTAGACTACAGGAAAGGATCGGGGGTTAAGTTTGTTTTGATTGGGATTGGGGATGGGAGAGTGGAAACATGGTGAGTACGGAACAGGGAATGGGGTATGTGCCTGTGTCGAATGGGGATCAGGGCTGGGAGGGTATCACTACATTATGGATAATAGATTGGGGTGTATTTATACTTCGATGGGGATCGGTGTGTCCATTGATGGATCCGGGCAGGGAGGGAGGGGTCCCTACACTATGGAAACAGAATGGGGTTGTGTTCTGTTGCACTCCAGGATCAGGGTTAGGTGGGTGTTTCACTAGGGACAGGACAGGACAGGAGGGTGCTACATTGTGCTTCCATGACATGGGTCGGGGTTGGCCTCAGATTCAGCCAGGCGCAGCCATGCAAATGAGCCCATAATGGGCATGCATGAGGCCGCTTTATTTTATTTATTTGAGAGAAATCAGAATTACAACTTTGAGTCATAAACTCTTTTGCAAAGGCTCCACATCAGTATAGGAAACATAAACACTATATATAATAACAGTTATACATTGTTCACAAGGCACAGAGTTTTACAATATAAATTATCTACATTGGGGCTATGTAGACCCTGTGTCATAGTTGCTAGACAAGTCTGGGTACAGAGTTGGAGGGTCTTTAACAGGGCCCTGAGTTAGAGTATATTTACAGCAGGGGTGGTAACCTTTGTTTTAACTATACCTTCTTTTGAGATACTGGCAAGGGGGAGGAGCGTTGGCTACAGCCACAGTCACCATGTATGCAAGATGTGAATTCTAGGAGGGCAGTGGTTGTGCTGTAACCCTTCCTGAAACCGTGTTGTTCTTGGCAGAGAAGATTATGTTTGGCTAAGTAGTCTGCAAGTTGGTCCGACACAATTTTTTTGAGTGCCTTAGAGAGAGGTGGTAGGATTGTGAAGGGTTGGTAATTACTAGGGGAAGTGGGGTCACCATTCTTCAGGATTGGTGTTATAATTCCTTTTTTCCATAACATTGGGAATTGGCTAAGGCATAGTGACCAGTTAAGTATTTTGGTAAGATGTGGCAAGGTCACGTCCAGAGTTAGTTGGAGAATTTTTAGGTTGAGGGAATCACTGCTGTAGTGCGAGTTTGCCAGGGTTTTGGAGAGGTAGCGCAGGCATCCTTGCAGGAGATAATTCGCAGCCGGAAGGGAGGGGGAGCCTTTGTGTCTGAGAGGCCCGAGGGGCAGTTGGGGGCAGGGTCAAAGAAGTTATGTGGGAGAATGTGACTGAGGTCTGAGAAGGTGTTGTTTAGAGTATTGGAGATGGTAGAGGGGTCCTGGGTTAGGGCTCCCTCGACTTGAAGCTGAGCTGGGGCAGGGGAGACAGTTTTCCCGGCAAAGTTCCTTAATATTGTTCCAGAAGTTTTTCCCTGAGCCCCAAGTGGAGGTGAGGGATTGTTTATAGTAGTTTGCCTTTGCTTGCCGGATAGCTCAGGGACATTTGTTTCTGGATGCTCTGTATAGCTGTCTGTCCTGGGGTGATTGGGAACTTAGGGCCCTGTGCCACAGGTTGTCTCTATGGTGCATCTGGTCAAGCAGGGATTGTGATATCCACAGGGTATCCCTATTTTTTATGATCTGCTTTGTGAAAGGGGCAAAGATGTCACAGGCTGCGTTAAAAGTGATAATAAAGGAGCTGAGGGCGGTGTCTACCCACTGAGCAGTGTGGATGGGAGACCAGTCACATGAAGTGAGGTATGTTTTGAGTCGTGAGAGGGCACATTTTGTGAGATGCCCTTGGACTGTGGTTTTAGGGATGCTGGGTGGGAGGTTGTTAGACCACCAGCAGGCGACAGGGGAGTGGTCACTTATTGCATCAGGGAGTACTTTAACCTTCGAGTGGTTGGTGGGGTGGTTAGTCAGGATAAGGTTGAAAAGTTTGTAGGACCTGTTCTGGGGTCTAGTCTGGTGGGGTATTGGACAACCTGGGTGAGGTCATAAGCAAGGATGGCATTTTTGTAGGTTGTAGACGAGGGTGATAGCCAATTCACATTGAAATCACCCATTATAATTATTTCGCTCCTTGGCGGGAGATAGAATCGAAGGCTGGTTTTTGGTTCATGGAAGGGAGATATACTGACATAATGTAAAGTGTTTTACCAGGAATGCCACGGGTTGTCTTGACGGTGGTGGCTTGGGCGCCATGGGCAGGGAGTGGAAGTGGGACTGATATGGCTTGCAGGTGTGTTTTGACATAGATGGCACAACCACCTCCCCGCTTGCCTAGCCTATCTGTTCGGAAGAGAGAGTAGTCATTGAGGGTGACAGAAGCATCAGGGATATTTTTTGAGAGCCAGGTCTCTGATAAAGCAAGGATGTCTGTCAGTAGCAGTATCCACCCTGGAGAGGAGTGAATTTCCTAAGTAGGCTACAGATATTGAGGGAGGCTAGCAGTAGGCTACCATGTCTAACCTCCTTGGGAGTACCAGCTGCAGGGGATCCCGGATTGGGATGTATATTGCCAGAAAGTAGGAGGAGGAGGAGAGAATGCTGAAGAAGTGCTATTTGATGCCGTTTGGGTGAGGAGCAATGGAATCTAGGAGCAGTGTGTTTTTTGGTGGGCCAGACCAGTATTGGGAGGGTGCGGACAAGTTTGAGAGCGACAGCTGGAGCCAGAAAGGGGTGTGGTTCACTTAGGGTGGGGTCTGGTGGTGTGAGACAGTGGGGTTTCAAGGAGGTCCTAGTGGTGGTGCATCTAATGTGGTGGGTATAGTTGTTGCTGGATTGATCTGAGAGTATAGGAGAGAGTATACACTGAGGTGGGTACTGCATGGTGGCCATTTGATGTCCAGAAGAATGTGTCCCATAATGGGTCTTGCACTATGGGAGTGGGAGGAGGGGAGGAGGGAAAGGGAGTAATGAGGTGCATAGGAAAAGCACTGATATGTGAGTTTCCATGTTTTTTTTCTTTTGACTGAAATTACTGAAACACCCTTGGATGGTTTGGTGACCTCTGGTGGTGGCGAGTATAAGGTGCAGATGGCAAAGTGGCCTGATAGGTTCTGAAATGATCATGTGATCCTATCCTTGCTATATATATGAGTGGAGCAAGGGTGGTGGTGGGGGCAGCAGGGCAAACAGATTGAGCACCAGGGAGAGCTTCATTTCATGGGAGCATTTGAGCGGTACCTCAGCCTGGCTTCTCTGGGCTTTGTTTTTGGTAGATCTGTATCTGCTTGCTTGGCTTGGGGAGGGCAGGTTCGACTCCCTCACGACCTCAACTGCAACTGTGGTCCAGCTGTGGACAAAGAACAGGTAGAGAGGACAGGGTTATGTAGGGTTGGAGAAGGGAAGGGCTAACAGAAACAGGGCAGCTTCAGGAGTGCACCAATTGCTGCCCGGTAGAAAATGAAGCGACAGCTATGGAGCACTGAAACTGCGTTGATTTAAACTCCGAAATTAAGAAATTGCACTCTCTAATAATCGGCAGTTGTAGAAGGCAGACTGAAGCCTTTACATTAAGTTAAAGGCAGGCATTACTGAGGGGTTGCACAGCCCATTGGGCAGGTTGTACATTGGGTAGTTTTTAAACAGTGAAATTGGCACCAAGAGCAAATGGTGTTACATGCAGTTACAGGCAACTAGATTGAGCAGAGTTTTGGGCAAAAGTAAGTACAAATGAACTATCTCCATATGTACGGGGACAGAAAGAAATCCCCTTTTTGTCTTAAAGTCTTTTACTTTTAAAGTCCAACAATTTAAAACAGATTGAGCACCAGGGATCCGTACCTGCTTGCTTTTGGCTTGGGGGAGGGCAGGTTTGACTCCCTCACGATCTCAACTGCAACTGCGGTCCAGCTGTTTGCTTTCAGCTTTGGGGAGGGCAGGTTCGACTCATGCATACTCAATGAGCTCATTAGCATATTGTGGCTGAATATTGCCCTTGGGGTAAAGACATCCCAGTATGTGCCACTCATTCCTCCATTGGTGGTCTTCGGCCTCGACCCCTGGCTGCGTTGCCAACCATCGTGGCCGACTGTTTTGTGCTGCGCATCCAGAGTCCCATATTTACACAGATTGCACGATCTGTGCTGATCGCACATTCTGGGTGAATATGGCATCAGAGCAGGCCAGTGCATCAGTTTTGCGCAACGCATTGTTCATGCATAATCACCCGGTTCTGAATATGTCCCTCTAGAAGTACCCCCAAACAGTGCAGTTATCATGAGGCAGTAGCCACCTAAACTCCCACTGCATCATGAGTGGCTAGACTGTGTTAGAAGTGTTTCCAAGTCCAGGAAAGATGCAGTGGGAGTTGATCAAGGAATGTAAATAAACCTGTTTTTTTTTTTGTGTGGTGTAACACCAGTATTGTGGGCAGTCTATTTTTCACTTTTTAAACAAAAAAAAGAATCTAAATCAAACTACTAGCTACATCAGCAACCTTTACAAAATGCTAGCAATCATGAACTGTGTTTTTAGGGACAAGTTTAGGCCTAAGGGGTTGATAGTGTCCCTTTAACCTATTTACAAAGACATTAAGGAAAGTTATTTCTGTTTGTCTCCCTTATGCTCACTCTCTCAAATATTTGTCTATTCAGAATTTTACTAAACACACTTATTGTGTGCTAAATCCAAATAACTGCCAACAGACTGTTTAAAGTAACACAGTAACAGTACAAATACTAAGTCTCTCTACAGCACCTCACTTTTTATCTAGAGAGCCTCTCTATGCTTGTCGCAATCGCCACGTGGAGAAGGGTGGCCTACTCACCAGCCCCTCCACAGTCCCAAAAGTCATAAAAAGGAACATAAATCCAATAGGGAAAGGCTTTGAAACCCAAGAACATTCAACAATTTAATATCACAGGATATGAAGATGCTGCAGTGCTCATTAGTCCTGTTTATTGTTCAAAACTGAAACCTCTATATCAGCCTTCATCTTCCAACTCGTCTTCTCATTCCCTCGCTCTGGCATTAGCTACAAATTCTGCTTCTGTCTTCTCCAGCCATTGGCATGTGTCACTGGGGTCTGAAAACTGCCAGTTTTTCCCTCATAAGTTATACAGAGTCTGGCTAGGAGCAAAAACAAGTGAGATATTCCTAGGGTTCCAAGATGTTGCCTGACTGCGTCAAACTTCTTGCAGTGAGCCTGGGTTTAGTAAGACAGATCAGGCAAGATTTTAACATCTGCAACATTTATTGTAAGTGGGTACACCACACTAGCTACCTTGAGTACCACATCCCAGACCTCTGCTCCAGATGTTCATAGTAGGATTGTACGAGGTTGCGTGAAGTCTTGTAGCCAAACAATAGGATTCACTTGGCAAGCATACCTTAAGGAAGTCCATTCAAAATTACCTGGTATGCAACTGAATTTCTCAGCCAGCCTTTTGTGTAGGAAAACAGATCGGAGCCCTCTCCACCTTCAAGGACTCAACCAGTTGTAACATTTCCTGCCCTTACTTCATTTCTTCAATTGACTCAAGTCAGCCCCTAACTGACTCTCGGTCAATGTAGCCACTGCTGCCTGTGGGGAGTTCATCCTCTTTTCTTGTTCTGCCATATTCCCAGTCAATGTTTTAATCGCCCCATTGTGAGTCTCTAATTTTGTTAATGTTCTTTCCATTTTGGCATCCATCGTCTTCAGGGTTTCCACCATTTCCTGCCAAGGAGGTTCCATCCCTCCTCTGCTACTAGGCCCCAATACACTTGTGGCATTTTCTGATTTTCCATCTAGCTGTGGTTGCTTTTGTTGCCCCTGTTGATTCATTTGTCGGCCCGTCAGTAATGAAGGTATGATACTGCTCCTTACTCTATTAGGAAGTTGAATCTGTTGAAGATCAGGCTGTTTTTCCAGATGGGGCCTTACAAGACACTGGTTAGGACCCATCTGGAGTACTGCGTGCAGTACTGGAGGCCGCACCTGCACAAGGATATTAACAAAATGGAGGTAGTCCAGAGAAGGGCAACCAAAATGGTGCAGGGACTGCATCATAAAACATAAGGGCAGATTAACAGAGCTCAGTATGTACTGTATAGCCTAGAGCAAAGGAGGGAGAGAGGTGATATGATCAAACATTCAGATATCTTAAGGCATTAACAAGGTGAAAGTCTCTAATGTTTCAATATGAGAAAAATAGCAGGACAAGACGATACAGCATGAGGTTAGAGGAGGCTGATTAAAGGGTAATGTGAGGAAGTTTTTTTCATAGAAAGGGTGGTGGATGCATGGAACTGCCTACCTCAGAAAGTGGTGGATATGAATACAGTGCAGGGCTTCAAACAGGCATGGGAGAGACATAAAGAGAGCAATACAGATAAGTATGAATGAATAGGCTATTGACACAGTAAAGGCAAATGGTACATTCATAAGGTAGAAATAAATGGGCAGACTGGATGGGCCTTGTGGTCCTTATCTGCCGTCAACTATGTTTCTATGTTTTATTGCTTATTTAAATATTGTTTTGATATTTTGTTGAGCTCAAGGTGAGAGTCAGTAACAGATATATTCATCCTGGAAGCTGGCTCTCTAGCCTCATAATATTATTTTTGAGAGGCATGGTTTTATCCACTTGAAGACGATAAATGTCAAATGGTACTCAAGCTACAACTTAAAAAAATTAGGGACTGGCAAACAAAGCAGGCTGGTTGGGATAAGTATCTAGCAGAGAAAAAAATATCTGAATGAAATTGGACTCGAAAATTGAATTTCCAACTACATGAGTTAGAATAACCTAGTCAACCTTTTGCGTTATCTCAGCAAGGTGCGCGTGTCCAGAACTTAGAATCTTTTTCAGCAATGCTCAGAACGCTTTTTCCAAAGATGCTGTCTTCTCTCACTATGCTGTTAAAACCTCCCAACATTTCATCAGTATGTATTTTAAGAATCAGTCTTCCATAGAGCCCCATTTTTCGGTCTTAGGGCTGAGGCACTAGTGTCCTGCAGGAGTCAGAACTTTAGGACTAGCATGCATAATACACTGACTGCATAAATATAGGTGCCGGTCCAACCACCTCTGCCATTGCCAATACAGATTTCACCAGCATAGGCCTCTAAGTTTCTAGTTATGTTTATTTTCTTATGTGTCCCCCGAGTACATGATTTATTTGATCATTCTCATCAGTTTCAACTCTTCAGGTTTCAGCCTTACTTCGCAACTCTTAAGTCAGGTAAAGTGCTTGTAAAGGCCAGTTGCTTCAGCAACAAGTCTGTTTTTCAGACTGCTGCTCCTGCCTTGGCTGGTGTTACAATTCCAGTCTTATGCCCAGGAAGATAGGTAGTCCTTTCTGAGTCACAAAATGTTTGGTACCAGCACCACTGTGCTTGCCATTGGACTCCTGGGACAGCATGACCACGATGACCTTGTTTTCACACAAGATTGATGGCACAGGTCCTTGCCACTATACCTCAAGGCCATTGTGTCTAATTTGTGTGGAATTGGTCCCGGAGGGGTGGGGCGCGCGAAGGTAGTAACCATTTTCCAGTCTTCTTCACACAGCAGTGCTGAGAGCTTACTTAGACTCCGACATCCCCAATGCCTGTAGATGTGTCTCCAGTGAGCCGTGGGCTGTGGACTGTGGCATAGGGTCCCTTTGGGCATCTGCCGCCTAGTCTCTGTCCATTAAGCTTAGGGCTTGTCTTCGCAAAATACTGTTTCAGATTAATTCTCCAGGGTTTATAATAATAATAATAAAAAAAAAGTCTACCAAACATTTTCCTCATGCTTGACCTTTCCGTGGATGGTTTTGGTGTTTTTTCTTGGGTCATGACTGGGCTAATTTTTCAGTTCCCTGGCTTCAGCTGTCCCCAGGCTAAAAATGGCCTGTTCACGGCACATTTTCTCATGAAGACTAGAGATAAGGTTGGGAAGAAATTTAGGAGTCTAAAGAATAAAAGAACATTACAGGGGTATAAAAGTCTTTCTAATAAATGTAAAACTGCAGTCAGACAGGCAAATAAAAATAGGTTACTCACTTGTAACTGTAGTTCTAGGAGTGGTGTATAGTTCTCATTCACACTCTGGCAGTTTCAGTGGAATTGCTGATTTGTCTGACATCTTGAAGCTAAGCTCCTCCCACCACCCAGGTGGTATATCCCCGACTCCACCCCATGATGTCAGATCTTGCATACTGGAAACAGGGATCTGTGTGACGCTTGCAAGGGGAGGCAGGTGGCTGTGTAAATGTGAACTATATACCACTCCTAGAACGACAATTACAGGTGAATAACCTATTTTTCTACAGCTGTGGATAATAATTCACTATCCACACTATGGCAGACTCCTATCACTTCTCTGGGAGGAGGGGACAAGGCACACACCCCTGCTCGGAGAACAGATTGAAGAATGGTGGTCCCAAAACCAGCATCCTGACGAAACTCAAGGTTCATGCTGTAATGGGAAATGAAGGTGTGTGCTGACTTCCAGGTAGCCGCTCTGCAGATTTCCTAGATAGCAATGTCCCTGGAAGCAGCCACAAGGCAGCAGCATGTATGTAGAAGGAGCCCTATGCCCTACAGGAAGTTTCCTACCAGCCAATCTATAGCTGAGGTCAATGCAGGATGTCCACCTGCCAATTGTCTACTTTGCTGCTTATCTGCCAGGCATGGCTTCAGCGTATGTTACGAACAGCTGGTGAGCCTTTCCCTGAACTCCAGCTGTGTGCTCCCTGTAATAGGTGACTGCCCTCCGCAAGTCCATGGTACGTAGCCTGCAGTTGACCTGCAAAGAAGGGCTAGCGAAGTATACCAATAAATTAATCACTTGGTTAAGGTGAAACTCCGATGCTACCTTCAGGAGTAATTTTGGTTGGGGCCGAAGGACAACTTTGTCCCTCTGGAAGACCAGGTAAGGAGACTCCACTACAAGCACCTGTAGTGCCCCAGTCCTTCTGGCTAACATAACATTTGCTGTACGCCACTCCAAGAGGTTATGAGGGGGTCTCCTGAGCCTGTACAATTCCTCCCACACACACACACACAGACACACATACCCGATCACCTCTGGACAGCTGGGACTCCTCCACTCCCTCCCCCAGCCAGTTGGAGGTGGGACTTGACTGCTCTTATTCTTCCCGAGCTCCCTACTGCAGAAACAAAGGAATGAGCTGCTCCGGGACCATGGCACTAGCTGGACACCACTCCAGTGGGTTGCGAGGGGGTCTCCCGAGCCTGCACAAGCCCACTGCCCCCTCCCTCACCAATTGCCTCTGAACACCTGGGACTCCTCCCAGAGCAACCCTCCCAGCTAGTCGAAGAGCTGAAGAGGCAGAACTTGGCTGCCCTTATTCTTCCTGGGCTGCTTACTGCGGAAACGAAGAACTGAGCTGCTCCAGGACTGTGGCACTTGCTGGATGCCACTCCAAGGAGACTCGAGGGGATATCCTGAGCTGGCACAACCCTCCTCCTCCTCCTCCCCCAGCTGATCTCCTCTGGACACATGGGACTCCTCCACTCACTCCCCCAGGAAGCCTCCCAGCCAATTGGAGGGTTGAGGAGGTGAGACTTGGCTGCCCTAACTCTTCCCAGGCTCCCTACTGCAGAAACAAAGGACTGAGCCACTCCAGGACCACGGCACTTGCTGGACACCACTCCAAGCAGTCGCGAGGGGATCTTCTGTGCCTGCACAACCCCCCCCCCACCAATCACTTCTGGACACCTGGAACTCCTCCACTCACTCACTACCCCAGCAAGTCTCCCAGGCAATCAGAGGGTTGCTTACTGTATTTGAATGCCGCATTGCCCAAGTGGCCTGTCCACGCTGCATCCCATCCATGCAAAGGACTATGTGCTAAGGACATCAAGGAGTCAGCTGTGAGTCAGCTGGTCAGCCAGCCACACTGCCCAATGCAGCCTCCTCCAGCAGTCCTTTGCCTAGCCTCTGCAACTTGCATGCTGTCCCATACCTATTGTAATTACATTAGTCTGGCTGCCTTATGTTAGATCCCACCAGCTGGTTCTAGTTTGGATACTCATACTGCTTGTTTCTCCTGTCTACCTGTTTGCTTCATCTGCAAGCAGTATTTGTACTTGTCTTAGCTGGCCAATTATTGCCTCCACTCAGCTTGCCTCCTTCATGCAACTCAAATTAGCTGTTTTTTTTTTTTTTGCTTTAGCACAGGCCTGCTTATTTGTTTCTCAAATCTACTAGCTATTGTGTTTGAAGGTTTTCCATCCATGACTGCTGTTTGACCATATGCTCATGTTACATGCGCTGTTTTTTCCTGATTGCTATTTTCGATCCCCTTCCCTTGCCTACCTGTGACTGCTCAGTTTTGCTCACCCTTTTAACCTGCTGCTGTATTCTCTCACTTGTTCTATTTTCTTATTTTCCACCTGCTCCACCTGCCCCTTTACCCCAGCTCTCCTCCTTTCTATTATCCTAATCCATCCTAATCACCACTCCTCCCCCCCAGAGAACCTGCTACCCTTCTGCCCCCCCCCCACACACACTTCTTTCTATCCCCCGCTACTCTGTGTGCTCCTCAGGATCTTTCTCTGCTTCTCTCCCTGTTCTGTCCTCCCCCATCTCCTCCCCAGCCATGCTCCTCTGGCTACCCACTTTCCTCATCTGCCTTCCCTGCTCTCCCCACCCCTCCTCCTTACTCACCACCTCATATCCTTCTCCTCTCCCATCTCCTACCTCCTCCCTCCCCACTCTTCACCTTAACCTCCTGTCCCTCCCCTTCCTGCTGCTTTGTCTCCCTACTATCCCACTCTCTCTCCATCCACCCGGCCTCCTCTCTCCCCTTCTCCTCTCCATCTCCTACCTCTCTCCCTCTCTCCCCTCCCTTCTCCTTACTACTCCTGTCCCTTCCCCCTTCCTGCTGCCTTATCTCCCTACTATCCCACTCTCTCTCCATCCACCCGGCCTCCTCTCTATCCCCTTCCTCTCACCTCGAAGTCCTCCTCTGCTCCCTTTGCTCATTTAACTAGTGCACCATTGCCCTCTCCCCGCTAGGCCACAGAAAGCATAAATCTTCATCTTTTCTAGGCCTCCTCCTCTTCCTACTGCTCCTGGCAGGAGATGTGGAACCAAATCCTGCCCCCCACCCCGGTGTCCAAAGGTCTTAGTTTCTACCATTTCAATGCGCAAAACCTCCTCAGGAAATTATACTCCCTTAAGGCATGGTCCTTGCAACACTCTCCACGTATCATCTGCATATCTGAAATCTGGTTCGGTACCTGGTTAGAATAGTGTGTCCTGAACAGCACCGTCTAAACAGCACTATCAGGACTGTGTAGTGCCTGAATAGCAACAGGTAGAATGGTGTACAGCAACTACTACTACGCAGCTACGCCTGTAGCTATTCAGGGACTGATCAAGTTGCAGAAGTGAAAGAAAAGGTTATTAGCTGGCCAAGCTGCTCCTGTGGTGGAGCGGGTTAAGGCAACAGCTTGGGTAGCATAGACCAGGGTTCTGTTCCTGGTCTCCCAACACACAGAGCTACACTCCTCACCCAAAGTGTTTTTTTTTTTTCATACTAGTCGTGCAAGAAAAGTCCCACCCCCCCAAGTCTCTACTTCTCCCTGAGATCTGCACACCCCTTGGAGTAGGTTATAAAAAGTATGGGAGGTGGGTACAGTCCCCTACATTAGTGGTGGGGGGGCAGAGCCCTATACAAAAAACAAGTTAATTTAGTTTAGCAATGTAGCGGTCATCAGTGTGGTGTACGACCGCTACTGTTGCTGCTGTTGTGCAGGATGGCACTGTTCCTTGGTGCTGTTCTTGACATCGTTGTTTTTACTATGCTACTATTGACAGCGCTACTGTTGTCGGCACTCTTTGGACTTAGTGCCACCTGGCTTTCTGGTAGAGTCCTGGATTTGTGCCTTGCCCTCCTGGACTTTTACCTTTTCCTCCAGGACAGAGGTAAACGTTGTGGTGGTGTTGCCATTTCATGCCATAACATTTCTGCCTTATCACCTTCAAAGAGTCCATCCCTCCTCTCACAAGCTCTTGCTGCTCAAACTCTCTCTCTCTCCCCCACCCTCCCTGTCTTTATTGGTGTCCTGTATGCCTCCCCAAAGATTCCTCTCTCCTCTATCATTAACTCCCTCTCAGCACTTGTCTACCATTCTGCCTCAGGTGAATTCATCCTTCTCAGTGACTTTAACCTAAACTGGCTCTCCCCAGATTCAAAGCCTATCCAGCAATCCATCTAATCTTTGAACCTTTTGCAACTAGTCTCTGAACCCACCACGTTAAATCCCCACTCCTCTAACCACTGTCTCCTGGACTGGGTACTGTGCTGTGCTGTCACCCATATCGTGTTTCATCTGCTGGTGTTCTCCCCAGTGTATTCAGTGATCACAGTCTTGTTTATTGTGTCAGGAAAACTCACCACCCAAAATCCTCCTCATAATATAATTGGCACCAACCCCTATGAACTCTTAACTCTGATGCTGTCTTGTGTGATCTAGCTACGCTGACTGGTCTTCCATCTACTCTGCCCAGGATATTGACTCAGCCCTATCACACTTCACTGCCATCCTCATTCACTCCTGAAACATCCATGCCACCCCTCAAAAGAACCAGAGGTAAATGTTCCCACCACTCCTGAATTACAGCGGACCTCCTACAGCTCTGCAAAACCAGGGACTAGGCTTGGTCCTGCTTTAAGGCCTCCGACTCTGACTCTGACCACCAGTGCTACAAGGCCCTCAGAAACTCCTGTACCAAGACTGTCTGTGCAGCCAAGGCCCATTACTACAATTCTAACTTTCAATCCAAGCTAATTTCCCCCTCCAGCTTCTAGAAACTAGTCCACAGCTTCTTCGACCCACTACTCCAACCAGCACCAACCTCGTCAAGCTGACGGTTCGCTGGTATATGATCACCTTGATGTCACCTCCGTCTTCAACAAATACTTCACAATTTGCACTGCTCCCTCCCAGTCCTCAACCACTCCCCCCACCCCAACCCTCCTCCTCCTCTGGTGGTTTCTGCTTCCCTCCTGTCTGCCCTCAGGAAGTCTTCCTTGTCTTCAAATCTCTCAACCCCTATAAATACAGCCCTGGTGGCTCAGACCTCAAATTCTTCCATATATCTGCTCCCACCATTGTCCTTTTGGTCACCCACCTTCTAAACTCTCTCTTTCTCTTTGCACCTTACCCCTTGCCTGGAAAACTACTTAGTTACTCCCCCTCCACAAAGGGGGTGCCGCATCATCCCCCGGAAACTACAGGCCAATCTTTCTCCTACCCTTCCTTGTCAAACTGCAGGAGTCACTAGTCCACTCCAGATTAGTCAAATTCCTTGACTCCTCCTCCTCCTTCTTATCCCCCTTCCATTCCAGTTTCAGAAAAAAACACTCCAGTCACCTCCCTTCTTTGCATTACCGACTCTGTCCTTACAGGGATGGACGAGGGTCTCATCACAGCGGCTATCTTTATTGCTGTCACTAAAGCTTTCGAGGTTCCCACCCCCTCCTCTTAAACAAGTTAGCCTTAGCTGGGATCTCCTCCTCCTCAGCGGTTCAGTGGTTCTACTCCTATCTGACCAACTGCCAACAATCTGTGCAGGTTGGTGGTGTCTTATCTCCCCCCTTTACCATTCTCGCAGGTGTCCCCCAGGGCTCTATCCTGGGTCCCATACTATTCTTGATTTTTCTCAATGACCTCCTCTCGGTCTGTGTCTCTTCCTATATTTATATGTACGCTGACAATACTATTATGTGCGCATCTGGCCCCTCCACACCCATTGTAGCATCTTCGCTAGAACGGGGCTTCCATAACGTACTATGCTGGTTTCAAGCCAACCAGCTCAAAGTAAATGCTAAAAAGACGGTGTCAATGACCTTTGGCACCAGTCAAAAGTTAATAAGGCTATCACCTCTCCCCGTGTTCTCCATCCTTGATGATACCCAACTGGAGGTTGTCCACACTTATAAGTAGCTCAGTGTGTGGCTTGACAATAACCTAGACTTCTCAGCACACATCGATGCTATACACTCAAAATTCTGCCCCAAACTAATCATCCTCTACCAAAACAAAGATTGTCTCCCCGCTGATGTACGCAAGGACCTACTTGTCAAAATGATCCTCCCCATTTTTGACTATGCGGATGTAGTCTACAGCGCAGCCTCTCCTTCCACTCTCACTAGGCTGAACACCCTCTATAATACCTTCTGTTGTTTTGGTATTAACTCTCCTCCCCGCATGCATCAATGCTTTCTCTATTCCACTCTTACCCCTTTACCCTCATGTCATCTTTCCTACTGCTTCTCCCTCACTGAAAAATGTGGGTTCACCTCTCTCCCCCACCTGTCCTCTACTGACCCCCTCTGCTGTGTCCTTCTATCCCCTTCATTCCAGAGACTCCTGTTCCTTCTTGATTCTCCACCCTCGCTCTAGTACCACTCTAGCAGCCTTCTCTTATAGGCTCACCTTCTTATGGAACCAGCTCCCTCCTCTCTTTCGCCATGCACCATCCCTCCTGTCCCTAAAAAGTTTACTAAACCCAGCCTCCCCCATTTGCTCCTGTCTCCCGACCCTCTCCCTTCTCTCTCTGCCCCTGCTGCCCCACCCTTCCTCTCCCTTCTCTTTCCCCCGCTGCCCTACCCTTCCTCTCTCTGTCCCCGGCTGCCCTACCCTTCCTCTCTCTCCACTACTGTCCCACCCTTTACCTATTTGCTCGCTGACACTCCCCATTCCCATCGCCCTCATCTGAGAGCCTTGCCTCACTAACTTAACCCTCCTATCTTATCCCCCACACATCTTTTTGGAAATCTTTTGCTTACGCAATTTATAGTAATGCTACCGTTATACTCCTGGGTATTCGTTCCATTATTTTTTTTCTCTGCCTCCACTGTATTTTTGCACTTCAAAACTGCCAATGCTGATTGATTTCATTGTAATTGCTGCTGTTTTGTTCCAATTTTCTCCTTCCCCCAGGTTACACCTGGAAATTAACTTTGGCTCAGTGTGCCTTTCTTGATTACAAATCTTTTAAATAAAATAAATGCCAGCCCGCTGGCGCAGTGGTTGGATTTCCGCTTGCAATGCCAGTGACCCGGGTTCGGGAACGAGCCCGGGTCACTGGAGGGCCGGCCGGGGAGAAAGATTGAGCTCCTAGGGACAGCTCTCTCCTCGGGAGGGGTAGGGAGACTGGTCCGCACCTGCTGGTTCTAGCGGAGGCTGGGAGTATCACAGGACACACAGCCCAATACTAACTGGGGGAGGAGCGCACGTCGGAGTATGCCGTTACGTCACTACGCTGCCCCCAACAGAAAGCCAGGAAAATCGCTCGCTGGCCTCTGGATGATGGCTCTCTGTTCCCCAAGGGCCTCCAGTGCCTTCCTGGTGCCTCCTGTTCCCAAGCAGCATCCCCGGGTCCTAGAAGGACGTGCAGGGGCTACCCTCCCCCAGTGCCTTCCCCCTTGGAGGAGAGGGACCCGCCAAGGGAAGGGACACACCGGGATATCCTGGGGGTTGGCTGCGATCTGGGGACTAGAGGAGGGCCGGGCAGGGATAGGAGAGGTCAGGGGGAACTTGGCAGAGCCTGAAGGAGTGGAGGACCAGCAAGCACGGGGGCGGAAAAATAGATAATACAAAAAAAAAAAAATAGTGGCCACCAAGAAGGCTGTCTTCCATGTTAGGTGAGACATCTCATGCCTGTGCATAGGCTCAAATGGCCCGCCCATGAGCACAGCCACCACTAGCAGCAAGTCCTATGCTGGTTGTGGTGGCTCATGCACCAGAAGGGGCAGGTGATCCAGGCCTTTGAAAAAGCACCCCAACACCTTCTCCTGGGCCACCATCAACTTACCAGCCTGTGCCTGGTAAGAAGAGATGGCTGCCAGGTGCACCATGATGGTGTCGTAGCCCCAGCTGAGAGAGCGGGACATGAGGCAGTCCAGGATGCTTGCCACAGGGCTAGTAAGAGGATCAAGCTGCTTGCCCTGGCACCACATGGAAAACCTCTGCCATTTGAATGCATAGGATCAGCTAGTCAACGTGGAGCATGTTTTCCAAGATACCCAAGGCCTGGAACTCTACCCACTCAGGAACCAGGCTGATAGGGGCAGGGATTTCAGGTTCTGGGGCAGGACCATCCTGTGTAGTCTGGTCAGCAGATCCAGCTGGAGAGGCAGCCACCACAGAGGTCTGCTGCTGAGGTTGATGAGATCTGGATACCAGAACTACCTTGGCCAGTCTAAAACTATCAGAATCATCCATGCCTTGCCCTTCTTGACCACCACATTGTGGATCAATGGGAAGGTAGAAGAAGCATACATGAGGTCTGGGGTTCAGGTCAATGCAAAGGCATCCTCAGCAATGTCCGAGACTGTGGGGGGTGGGCACAAACTGCCTTAGTTTGACATTCTCCCAGGAGGCAAACAGATCCACCATTGGTGTGCCCCAAAGGGAGGACAAGTGGTTTACCACCTCCTGATTCAGAGACCACTTGTACAACATCTCTCTTACCCAGCTGAGAGCATCTTCCAGCTGATCGTTCTCTCCTGTGACATGAACCACCAGTATATCTGCACCCAGATTGTGCACAAGGGTCCAGGTGTGGTGTTCTTCCCAACACAGGGGTAGGGAATGTGTTCTGCCCTGTCTGTTCAGGTAGAACATGGTCATGGTATTGTCCATCTGGACCTGCACAATTTGACCCCTGCCTAGAGAAGCAAATTCTGTCAGAGCGAGCCTCACTGCATGGAGCTCCAGCAGGTTTATGTGGTGACAGGACTCCTAGGGTGACCAGAATTTGTGGACTTTGTGGTCTTCCAGGTGTGCTCACCACTCTACCAGAGACACATCCATTGTTAGCATGATGGTCAGCTCTGGACGGACAAACGGGATTCATACCTCCATATGTTCCGGGACCAGCCACCACTGGATGGCATCCCACATTGGCTGGGTCACTGTGACTGGCTGGTCCAAGTAGCCTAAACTCTGGGACCACTGATGGCCAAACTATCACTGGAGGTGGGAGCATCTGCCAGCGTGCCCAATGGACTATGCTGGTGCAGGATGCAATGTACCCCAGCAGCTGCAGGAAATCCCAGGCAGGGTGCAAGAGCCCAACCTGAAATGTTCGGGCAAGGAGGTAAGATCCAGCACCTGGTCTGCAGGGAGGCAGGACTTTGCCCACAGGGAGTCTAGTTTTGCCCTGATGAACTTGATCACCTGTGATAGTACCAGCTCGGACCTGTCCTGGTTGACCAGGATGCCCAAGTCTTGACAGGTCTGGAAAGCCAGATCCTTGGATCTTTGGATGGACCATCTGTCAGCCAGTCATCCAAGTGTGGGTATACCGAAATGCCTCGGTGCTGCATGGAAGCTGCCACCACTGCCATGCGCCTGAGGAAGACCCTGGGCATGGAGGAGAGACCAAAGGACATGACCTGGACTGGCACAGGACCCCTTCTGCTAAGAACCAGAGGTACCGGCGGTTGAATGGATGGACTGAGATGTGGAAGAATGTATCCCTGGAAGTCCAGGGGGCAGAACCACATGTTCTGTTCCAGAGATGGAATGATTCAACATGACCATCCAAAACTAGCACTTCCGCATGAACTGGTTCAGATCTTGCAGATCATGTGTGGTGCACCAGTACCGTCTGTTTTGGAACCATCAAGTGCCTGGACATGTAGCCCTGACTGACCAGGGTGTCTGGGACATGGGCTATGGCTCCTTTTGTGAGGAGCTGAGTGATGTCCTCCTGTAGGGTGGACAGCATGTCTTGCAACACCCTGGACTCCCGAGGAGCATGTTGTCAGTAAGTTAGGAAAGTCTTGAAATCCAGCGGCAGCCCTCTGCCTACCACTTCTAACATCCACTTGTCTGTTGTGATGGCAGACCAATGTGGCAAGAAGTGACTTAGCTGACCCCTGACTTGGAGTTCAGGGACAGGACTGGTGGAGGGATGACAACCCCCAACCTGTCAATGGGCAGCTTTTACAGGGGCACCGGCTACTTCTGCTGGAGAGGCACCATGGCCCCTTCCCCCACCTTTCTTAAGACCCTGGGCCCCAGACTTATGCTTGAGATTACCCCTGCTGGGGCTGCTGTCCTGGAGGCTATGGCTGAAAGGACCAATATTAAAAATCCTGTTTTTTAGGCTTCTTCTTTTCATCCTCCTGGGACAATGCCACAGAGCCAAGGGTGACATCGGACTTCTCGATGCATGTGAGATGTCTCTCTACTCCACTGCTAAAGAGGTCAGCACTCAAAAAAGGGACATTTGCCAGCTTTTGCTGGGTGTCCACCTTGAAGGTGGACTGGTGTAGCCAGGCCCTGAGATGCATGGAGATAGTCACTGCCACAGCGTAGGCACCGGAGTCACCCATGTCTAAGGCCGCCTGGAGCTGGTGCTTGGCCAGCAATTGACCCTGGTCTTGGATGACCTTTACTACCAATTGCTGATCAGCAGGGAGGCGAGGGAGGATTATGTCAAAGACTCCTATCAGTGAGTGATGAAAGTTGGCCATCATCATGGTGTAGCCTACCTGATGGACACCCAATGATGCCGCAGCATAAACCTTTTGTGCAGCATAGTCAGTCTTTTTGATCAGAGGTTTGTCCACATCCCCTGGCCCCCAGATTTGTGGAAGGCTGAGCCAGACACAAGCTCTTCAGCAGAAAGGTGCTCTAAGAACCTTGAGAGGGACCGGTAGCGACTACATACTGGACCATACAGGTGGAGGGTGCCAGGCTAGATGCTGGATGCTGCCAAAGCTCCAGAGCTGTTTCCAGAATGGCCTCAGCCATGGGAAAGGAAACCTCTGGGGTATCATCCATGTCCAGAATGTCCATAAAAGGATATTTGGCCCTTTTCTGGACTGGCTCAAGTGAGACAAAGGAAAACAAAAAGGGTTGCAACGCTCCCGGGAAACCCTGATGCTTCTCAGAACATTTACCAAAGTCCACTCCAAAGAAGAAAACGCACCCTCAGACCAAAACTGCATTTAATTCATTTATTTAAACCACTCCTCACAATTTGTTTGCAAAGACAAGCAGATTAGGACTATAACCCCAGTGCTTTAAGACTTAACCAACCTCTTCATCAGGGGAAGGTATTTCTGATGACCAGCTTCACCCATAAATTCTTTTTAACATAATTGCTTAATTAATTCAAACTGAATTAAAGCTTTTTAAATGTTATTCCCTCTAATTTTACTATGACACCAATAGCAATATGCCAATTAAAAGATCCCATCAAGTTGTAACCATGAAGGGCTTGCATTCAGCAGAGAAGCATGGTCAAAAGTCTCAGCTGCCTTCCTAAGCAAATCACACAGAAAGACAACATACAGAATCAAATGGAAGGAACAGTAGTGACAGTAAACTAGCTTTTTTTATAATATTTTCACTCCGATACCAGACCTCATAACTAAAGTGCGATTACATACTTTTAAGTTACAGTATTTGAGCTCATTTAGTGTTAGCAACTTGCATTTACTAGTGGCGGCTTACACTCACAGAAATACTGAAAGTGAATAACAACATTTGGGGGAACAAAAATCAGAACTTCTATACAAACTAAATCATATCACTGAAGAAATTAAAAAAGAAAAATATTTAAAATGTTTAGGGAAAAAATTAGTTCAAACTAAAACAAGAAAAAAAGGTCAGGAGGGGGAGGGGCCAGGAGAGGAATGGTTAAATCAAATGGCATGTCATTAACTTACCCAGCCCCTCATACTATGTTTTCCCAAATGGATAAATTTAACATAAAAACTACAAATTAATATATTATAACTCCTACATAGGTAACACTATAATAAAGAGTCCTTCTTTTTTTGTATTATTGTTTTTATTGAGAATTAAAAGAACAGAATAGGATACAATAAATACATATCCTAAAAACATAAAGAAAATACCTGTAACTATATACAAGCAGGGTTCAAAGTATTTGAAACAAAATATACTAATAATATTAATAAATGTTATTTATATGAAGAGCAATTCAGAGGTATCAAAGCACTTTCACAAACAAGTAAAAACCATAAAATGTTTTAAAACCCCTTTAAACAGCAAAACCCCATAACTTATTAATCAAGATAGGCAAGAGAGAATAAATGAGTTTTCAGTGCTGACTTAAAGCTCTCCACAGTCTGGCACCTCCTTATCCGAGGAGGTAGAGAATTCCACAGGGTAAGAGCCACAAAAACGAATGAATGAGCTCCAGAGGTCTTCAAGTGAACCCTGGGAATCTCTAGCAATCCTGCCTCGGCAGAGTGCAGCGGACGGAGGGGGCAGTATAGACAGAGGTGCTCTTGCAGATAACTCGGTCCCTGTCCATGTAGGGCCTTGTAGGTTAGTAAACCAACCTTAAAGGTGATCCACCACTGGACCGGCAGCTAGTGCAGGCCGCGCAGCACAGGTGTGATGTGACAAGATCTAGGAAGCCCAGTCAACAACCTGGCTGCAGTGTTCTGCACCAGCTGCAAGCAGTGGATATCATCCCCCGGAAGCCCTAGGTAAAGTGCATTGCAGTAATCAAGGCAGGATGTCACACAGGCGTGGACCAGAGTCAGAAGGTCACTGGACAGAACCAGGTGCTTAATCTGGGCAATATTTCTCAGGTGAAAAAATGGGGACTTAATGACAGATGACACCTGAAACTTCAGAATCAACCCCTCGTCAAGAATAACACCCAGACTCCGCACCCATTCAGAGGACATCAGCTGGTGACTCCCGAGCACCAGCCCAGAGGCCTGCTCTGCTGAGGGCCCCTCTACCCAGTGACCTGGGTCCACCACCAAAACCTCAGTCTTGTCAGTGTTCAACCTCAACCAGCTGGCACTCATCCAGCCCTGAATCTCAGCGAGGCAGTTGTTAAACACCAAGACCAAATCATCCTGGTCAGGGGCAAAGGACATGTATAGCTGAGTGTCATCTGCATAGCAGTGAAAACTCAAGCCATACCACCTTATAATGTCTCCTAATGGCAGTGGCCCAGATATTCAAACTGCGCCAGGCTGTGGCACAAGCTTGGGCGCAGCTCAACTTGGCTGTGCAGGGGTGGGGCCTGGGCGATATTCAAAGGAGCTGCGCCATGGCTCAGCAGCTTGAATATCGCATTCTGGCCACCCCCACTGTGCATGGCGCAGTGGCACTGCACCAGCACAAGTGGCCAGAGTGGAGCATGGAGATGCGCTAGCGCAAGTGCCATTGCGCCATTCACAGCACCTGCGATATTCAAAAGGTGACATGCAAATGGGGCCATAATTTATGCAAAGTGCACATGGGGTCATTTGCATGTCATTATGGCTCCATTTGCATGCCATTTGCATGCAGGTGCACCGATCCCTGACGACTTGCGCCTGGCTCCCTGCCAGGCAGCAGCCATCGGGGACCGGCGCTTCCTGCAGCCCGATCATGGGCATTTGTTTAATATATAGTTCTGTCCAATATTCCTGGTGGTCCAGTGGATTAATGCCGCCCGACACGGGCATCTGTTTGCGAATCTCGTTAATATCTTCAGGGTCCAGTGGACCCAATCGCCGCTCGACGGTGGGCATTGTTTCAAGAACTTTGTTTATTTCGGTGGTTCAGGCTTTCTCGGTTACTGAGTCGGCCGTCTAGGGCGGCGTAGCATTCGTTTCGCCT
Organism: Neoceratodus forsteri; assembly: GCA_016271365.2. Classification (NCBI taxonomy): domain Eukaryota; kingdom Metazoa; phylum Chordata; order Ceratodontiformes; family Ceratodontidae; genus Neoceratodus; species Neoceratodus forsteri. The sequence continues at coordinate 471,474,650 of JADMNL010000022.1, read as the reverse complement.
GCTTCATCACCCGCCAACTGACACCTCGTAGGCTGCACCATTGGTTCATAGCGTGAGCCAATGGGCATGCAGCCTCCCCTCTGCATTGCACATTCCAGATATGTGAATGATTTATTTATGATCCAGATTTATTCACATATCTGGAATGTGTAGAGATATGGGCTGCACGCCCATTGGCTCACGCTGTGAACCAATGGGTGTGCAGCCCTACCGAGGTGTCAGTCGTGGACGGCGGGCGGCAGGTGGTGGGGTGCTGCCACCCGCTGGCTGACCAGGGGAGCGGGCAGTGGGGCTCAATGGATGGCGGGAGGGGGGCACCCTAGACCACCAGAGTAATAGGACGCTTGTTAAACAGATGCCCGCGATCGGGCAGCATTCAGTCCACTGGACCACCAGGGATATTGGACGGAGGGGTTTCACTTAAACAGATGCCCACAATCGGGCAGCATTCGGTCCACTGGAACACCAGGGATATTGGACGGGGGTGTTTATTATAACGGATGCCCGCGATCGGGCACATAGCGGTCCACTGGACCACCAGGGATATTGGACAGGGACTTTATTTTTAAACATATGCCCATGAGCAGGCATGGGGGGCGCTGCCAGGTGCAGCTGGAACTCGGGTGGCCACCCACAGGTGGCAGCAGCTGTGTTGCGCCCTGCCAAGCGGCAGCTCACCTGTGGGTGGCCATCAGTTGTTCCTTTTTTTTTTGGCTTAACTTTGTGCTGTCGCAGGTAGGGGTTGCGCATGCATGGCTCTGCACATCCTGGGCTGAATATCGGGCTGTGCAGGTTATGCATGGGCACGCCCCCCCACACACCTGTGCCTGCATACATTACTGATGCCCACTGGCGCATCTGGATTTGTGCCGCGCACTTTTCCCTTTTGAATATCACACCGGGACACATCAGTGGGTTGCACATGGCACAACACTGTTGCGCCATGCGCAACCCTTTTGAATATCTGGGCCAGCATGTACACTGTGAATAACATTGGTGAAAGCACTGAGCCCTGGGGTACCCCACATGGTTGTGAGAATGCGTCAGAGGAAAAAGTACCCGACGCAACTCGACGAAATCTGCCAGTGAAGAATGAGTGAAACCACCTGAGGACTGTACCTGACAGTCCACAGATCACCCAAAGGCTCTTCAGCAAGACGTCATGATCTACGATGTCAAATGCTGCAGAGAGATCAAGGAGGACTAAGATGGAATGAGTCCTCCAATCTCTCGTTATCAGGAGATCATTGAGCACCTGAACAAGGGTGGTCTCGGTGCTATGCCTCTTCCTAAATCCCAACTGGAGAGGATCATAGACGTCATGGATGGTAAGATGATCATCCAGCTGCAGCATGGCCACCTTCTCAATAACCTTGCCCACAAAGGGTAGACTAGAGACAGGTCTGTAGTTGGCAAGGCAATCCAGATCAAGAGAAGATTTCTTAAGAAGGAGTGTAACTATCACCTTCTTCAGGGAGTCCAGAAACTCACCCATCTCAAGTGACCTCTGGACTACCTCAGCCAGGACCGGGCCAATGACCTCAACATACCCCACAAGGAGGCGAGTTGTGCCCAGGTCCAAACTATAGTAGTCGGCCGCATACTCTGGACGATCGCTATGGCATCCATGATCGCTGGCTGGGCGAAAGCTGACCAGCAAAACTGTGGTTCTGCAGCCTCCAACCAATCACCGCCCAGCCCATTGGAACTAGCTAAATGGATCTCCGATCTGATCTCGGCAACCTTATCCACAAAGAAGCGAGCAAACTCATCACACTTATCCTGTATCAGCACTTTCCGAACTTGTAGACAGGCTGGATTGCACAGTCTGGTTACCGTTTGGAAGAACTGAGCAGGTTGATTCACTGCAGGGGCAATCTCCCTGGACAGGAATACTGCCTTCTTATGGGAGATTGCTGATTGATAGTCCAAGTAATGGGCCATCAATCTAAGCCTGTCGGCATGAAGACCAGATTTCCACCAGTGATGCTCCATCCTTTGCCCCCCTCTCTCCTCATCTCCCTCAAAGTCCCATCAAACCAAGGGGACCGAGGGTGAAGGGTGAGGGGATGAACACGAACAGGAGCAATGGTATCCAGGGTCACTACCACTTCCATAGTATAGGCCTGCAGCAGGCTATCTGAACCCATGCTAGCAGTCGGAAGTCCTGATAGATCCAGTATTGCCATTAGGCCATCAGGGGTTACTCCCATTAAAGGGCGGTACTGGACCATCTCCACAGGCCTGTAGGGGGGAAGCCTGGAAACTAAACTTGATAGTGTAATGGTCAGACCAACTGACTTGCTTCACCACCAAGTCAGAGATCTCCATACCCAGGAGGAAGACCAGGTCCAGTGAATGCCCAGAATTATGGGTTGCAGAGGCAACAGCCTGCGAGAAGCCCAATGAAATCATAAGTTTGATGAAGTCTTGGCCAAACTGCAAGAGTTCGTCATCGACCCAGGCACTTAAGTTGCCCAGCACCATCAATCTGGGTGACTCCAACACCATCTCGACAATGAAGTCTGCAACTTCCTGCAAAAATTGCTTCCCATCCCCGAGTGTACGGTAGACAAGAAGAACTTTGCACCCCTCACCTGCACCCAGGATGCATTCAAAGGATCTGGTCTCCCCCACTGGAACATCTATCAGACCCAATTCCTTTTTAAAACAAATGGCCACACCCCCGCCCCTTCGATCCACCCTCGGGCAGTATATCACTGAGAAACCGTCTGGAACCTCTGACTCAAGAATTGGGCCAGCATTTCCATCCAGCCAGGTCTCAGTGATGCAAGCCAGATCCGATGATCCAACAAGATCGGCAATTAGTGCGGTCTTGTTTTTAATGGACCTAACATTGCATAACACTGCCCAGGCTGGATGAGACTCTGAGGCTGATCGAGTAAGCAGCCCACTAAAAGTGGAGCCCTTGGGCATGGGGACCAGACAAGGAGGATCCCTATCCAGTCTTCATTTCGCCCCAGGGCATCTCCTCACCGCCACAACCCCAATCCAGCCACCCAACTCCCCTCCTCCCCATAGTTGGGAGCCCCCTCCCCTACGCCTCCTCCTTGCTATCCCTAATGCCCTACAGCGACTATAAATTTTATTTATTTTTTTTATTTATTTATTTAGCTTTTGTTGACCGGGTAAGTGCACTAGACAAATCCTGCCTATTTTCAGGCACGACCCGGGGAAGGGGATACAGATGAATGCCAGCTGACCTTGAACCAGATTAAGCTGTTGGTGGTATTTTTAGTGAATGAGGGAAATTTGGCCAGGACACCGGGGAAATTCCCCTACTCTTTTTTCGATAAGTGCCATGGGATCTTTAACATCCACCTGAACTACCACCAATCCAGGCAGATGGGACCTCGGTTTAACGTCTCATCCGAAAGACGGATGTCGGCATGAAGAGGAGGGCAATTAAAGGGGCTGAGGCCCCGGAGTGTAGAGGAGGAGTAGCACCTGACTGGGAGAGCCACATGCCAGCACATAGTCTCTTAGCACTCTACGTAGCCACCCCAGTTAATCACCCCTCTTACACGGCAATAAATAAAATCAAATTAAAACAACCCCCAACTAAACTGCTATATCCCAGCTAAAGAAAACTAATAATTAAACCATAAGCCCTGGCAACCCCATGAATTAAACAAAAATAATACAATAAACACAAGCAAAATGCAGCCCATACCGTACAAGGCAGTCCAGATATGTGAATGAATGAATTCACATATCTGACTGTCTTCTACGTATATAGCTGCATGCCCATTGGCTCTGCTCTGAACCAATGGCGGCAGCCCTACCGAGCAGTCAGTCGGCGGGCGGCGGGCAGCAGGCAGGTGGGATGCTGCCGGCTTGACGGGGGAGTGGTGGGGCTCTGTGGGTGGGTGGGGTGGGGGCCACTAGATCACCAGGGTAGGTGGACCTTCGGGGTGGACTCTAATGCCCGCGATCGGGCTTCGCGTCCACTGGACCACCAGGGATATGTTCTTGGGGTTGAAATCTGTTCTGCCTGCGACTCGGGCTAGTGGGGGAGAGTTTTTTTGACACTTATGCCTGCGATCGGGCTGCAGGGGGCATCGGTCCCTGATGGCTGCTGCCTGGCAGGGCGCCAAGCGCAAGTCCTCGGGGATCGGCGCACCTGCATGCTAATGGCATGCAAATGGGGCCATAAATAGATGCAAATGGCCCCGCCTGCGCCTTGCATGAATTATGGCCCCATTTACATGTCACCTTTTGAATATCGGAAATTTGTGCATGGCGCAATGGAACTTGCGCCACCGCATCTTGAATGCTCCACTCTGACCACTTGCGGTGGCGCAAGTTCCACTGCACCATGCACAGTGGCTGTGGCTGAGGGGTGATATTCAAAGGAGTTGCTCAATAGCGCAACTCCGTTGAATATCACCCCGGCCATACCCCTGCGCAACTATTTTGTGCAGCGCAAGGGCTTGCGCCACAGAATGGCTCAGTTTGAATATTCAGCCCCATAAATATAATATATAATGCTATCAAGTAATTTTGGTACATTTAAGAAAGGGATTACAAATCTTATAAAACAGCTCTAGTTTGTCTAGTATACTGTAACTAATGCGTTCATTAGCAGCACAAGAGGCCATATAGGACCACAGTTCCTCTACTAGTGTATCAGAATCAGATTTCCAATATTTTAAAATAATCCTTTTTAGGTTAAGTGCTGCTAGTTGCATCATTTCCATTGATAAGAGCTGAGTTGGGATGCCCTGGAGTAATCACAAAGTAGCCAGATTTCAGGAAGTAAAGGGATACCCTGTCTTAGTGATATTTTGACATATAGACCAGGCTTTAAACATATTTGGGCAGTGCCAAAGCATATGAACAGTAGAAGCATGAGGCTGGATGCATCTCCAGTGTGAACCAGTCTCATGAAGGCCCATTTGCTCCAATGTTGCAGCGCTAAGATGATAATAATGCAGTAATTTAAATTGGACACACACTTTCCTTGGGCCTGATAGATGTTCCAGTGGAGGAGACCAGATCCTTTGAATGCATCCTGGGTGCAGGTGAGGGGTGCAAAGTTCTTCTTGTCTACCGTACACCCGCGGATGGGAAGCAATTTGCCACAATCACTACCAGGCTGTGATGTGCCTAATCACCCTCCTGTTGCTTCTATCAGGTGACAGTCATCCAAACCCTGGCCCCATGCCCAGCCTTATGAACAAGCCTGCACAGGCTCAAGGACTCAGCATAGCTTCTATGAATATTTGCAGCCTCCTTAAGAAAGCTGTTGCATTCCAATGCTGGGTTACTCAGCACCAGCCAGACATTGTTCTACTCATCGAAACCTGATTATCCAAATCCACCCCTGACTCCTTCATCTCCCTCCCTGGTTACACCCTTTTCAGAGAAGATTGGGTGGGTAAGCGTGGAGGTGGTTGTGCTGTCTACATGCATGACTTCTTCCTTGGACATGCACTTTCAGCACCCAGACTTGATAATGGGGTGCAAGCCCTCATGCTAAAAATCTCCCCCTACTCTGGCAAGGGCCCACTCTTTCTCACCGTTGCCTATATTCCCCCCAGAAAGCAAGACCTCGCCATTCAGGCGCTTACTAACTACCTCTCTGGCCTACTGCCCAAAATGGCCCAGATAATTGTTGGTGACCTGAATATCAACTGGCTCTCTCCCACGGCCTCCCAAACCAGAGATATCTTCACCACCCTTGACATGTCTCAGCTTGTCACCACCCCAACTAGATTCAACCCCTCTACTGGCTCTAGTACCCTCCTGGATATCATCATTACCAACCGCTCCCAGAAGGTGCTCGATATCATTGTACTTCCCCAACTCACTTAGTGACTACTCCCTGGTCATATTCTCTTGGTCCGCTGCCAACAGCAAACCTGCACCACAAAACACCCAGTGACGTCAGCTACTCCCAGGCAGCCTGCTTTGCCTTAAACTGTACCTCTCACAACTGGATTGGTCCCCAATCAGGCTTGCACCATCCATAGACGAGGCACTGGATTTTTTCACTCGCACATTTAACACTGCCTGTGACCTCTATGCCCCCTTCACTAGAAATCGCACCAAACAGCAAAACATGCCCTGGTTTACCCCCTCCCTCCTTCACAAACTTAAAATGAGAGACAACCTATGACACACTGCCGTGGAATCTCACAAACCAGCTAATAGGCAAGTGTACAACGCTGAGCGCAATAAGTGTACTTGGGCCATTCGACAGGGCAAAGCCCAGTACTACCAATCCGTTCTTGTCTCCTCCTGGGGGTCGGCTAGAAACTTTTGGGATAATGTAAAGGAGCTGAATGGGAAATCCCGCTCCCCACCCCCCTCTCAACTCTCCTTTAATGGCACTGTCTGCTCTGACCCCCTTGGCATTGCAGACTGCCTAAACCACACTTTCTCAGACCTGAGTTCAGTCCAGCCCAGTAACGTCTTTGACCCCATCCCAGTAGCACCCCTGCCCACTCTCCAGAGACCTCCTTTCTACCTATGTACCATCTCCCTGTTGGAGGCTAGACCCCTTCAGCAAAAAGCCATTAGTAGTAACAACCTCGGCACTGACCTACTGGACACTAGGCTACTTCGTCTGACATTGGATGCTATCCTGGTCCCACTTACCGAGCTGCTCAACTGCTCTCTGTGCCTGGGGCAGTTCCCCAGCACATGGAAAACTGCCATCATCACTCCCATCCTAAAGAGCAGCGATCGAACGTCCCCAGGTAACTATCGACCTATCTCCATCCTTCCCCCACTCTCTAAGGCCCTTGAAAAAGTAGTTGCCAACCAGCTTGCCGAATACCTGGCCATGCACAATATCCTGTGCCCCGAACAGCATGGCTTTCATGCAGGTCACAGCACCACAACTGTGCTACTTGAATTCTCCAGTTTCCTGCACTCTTCTCTTGCTGCTAGAAGTCCTGCTGGTGCCGTGTTCATTGACCTCTCCAAGGCCTTTGACACGGTTTGCCATCCTCTCCTGCTTGACTCGCTCAGATGCCTTGGTTTCTCCCCCAGCCCCTGTGCATGGTTCACCAGCTATCTCTCTGCCAGAACTCAGTGTGTAAAAATCAATAGCACCCTATCTGACACATGACCTGTCTGCTCTGGGGTTCCCCATGGCTCCATTTTAGGCCCTCTCCTCTTCAGTCTCTACCTCAACTCCTTCCCCTTGGCCTGCCCAAGTAAGATCCTCCTCTACACGGATGATGCTGTGCTCTTTGCTGCTGACCTCAACCCCAACACACTCCAGACCACCCTCCAACAAGCTTTTGATGGAGCTGAGCATTGATTCACATCATGAAGGCTAGTCCTGAACCCAAAAAAGACCAAAGTTATGCTCTTCTCAAATCGCCAAAGCAAAGCCAGTGGTGCTCCTCTTGTGATACCTGCCTAGCACACTAAACCCCACTGAGCAGATTTCCACCTACAAGTACCTGGGCATTACCTTTGATTCGGCACTCTCCTTCCATTCCCATATCAATGCCCCTTCTGCTGCCACCAATGTCAGGATTGGACTACTATACCGCCATAGGGACTGCCTACCACAAGAGGCCCTTAGACTGGCAATCACCTCCTCTGTCCTGTCGCTAATCGACTATGGGCTGCCCAGCTATTCTGCTGCTTACAACACTGTGCTTACAAGAATCCAACTCTCTATAAACAAGGCCTGCAGGCTAATACTGGGAGCCCCTAGGTGCACCCATATGTGCCTGCTGTACTCCACCTCCAATTTGCTCAACCTTGAAGAAAGACTCCGCTTCCAAACCTGCCTTCTTGTAAAAAAGACCCTGCTAGGGCTCTCCCCCCCGGGGTTGTCACATCCCTGCAACGTGCCTCCCCCTCAGTCTCCACCTGCAGCACTGTCAAAACTTCCCTTATTGTCCCCAGAGTAAGGACCTCTATGGCCCAGAGATCCTTTTGCTGTCAAGCTCCTTTCTGGTTCAATTCCCTCCCAGCCAACATAGCTGACTCCACTAAGCTTGGTACTTTCAAGGTCTCCCTCAGAAGCCATCTGACAAGCACTCACTGCTGCAACTGCACATAATCCCCCACCTGCCCCTTACCATCACCCCAAGACTGGGTCTGCCCTGTCTACTTTTGCTGTATATACCTGGGGTGTCAGGCAACATCTGCTGACTATTGTAATAAAATATCTCTGGTTGCTACCTGACATAGTACTCGTGTACCTATAGTATGACTACTGTGATCTATCTATTACCAACCGTGTACCACCAGTGAATGCCTGTAACACTGGTTGCTTTTTTAATCTAAGCGTTATGTACTGTACTGTTTTGTTTGCTGTGATGTATTGCTCTCTTGATGAGGTGCCTTTGTAAATGAGTCTATGACTCAAAGGTTTGTAAACTGATGATCTAATAAATAAATAAAATAAATAAATAAATAAATATCTTTACTAGCTTTAAAAGCATCATTCCAGAACCCCTCCCAGGTATCTTCAGATATAGTAATATCACAATCCAATTCCTAATGTGTTCTCACATCTGTATTTACACAGCAAGGAGGGTCAGTTAGGGATTTATAGATTAGTTTAACCTTTTTTTTGGCTGAGAAAAATGAATAAAATTTATTCCATTTATCATCAAATTGAATACTGTTGACAGCCAAAAAGGTAAGTTTTTGTAAAATAGATCTAATTTGCAGGTAATTACAAAACTGAAATATGTGCACACTATATTTGTCTTTAATTAATTAAAAGGGTAAGAGGATGCCCATAGTAGAGTCCACCAGGTCTAACAAAGTGATAATTTGTGCTTTTTTCCAGACATGAACATCAAAATTTAAGTGTTCTAAATTAAAAACTGGGTTATTCCAAAGAGGCGTAAATTGCATTGGAAATGAACCCCAATGCTGTGAAGCTTTTAGGGATTTAATAGCTGAGAGGGTGACTGAAATAGTTGGATGAGACACTATGGAATGGGGAAGGCCAATAACTAAGAAGTCTGAAAATCTATTTGGAGAGATAATATTATGTTCTAATGAAGCCCGTAAGGGAGTGGAAGCATCAGGGGGAGAGGAAAACCAGAACCAAGATTGTTTAAGAAAGCTTGATGGTACTTACTCCACTAGGGAAGATTAAACCCTCCATGAGCCCATGAAGCTCTAAGTTTAGAACTACTAATTATCTGTGTTTTTTTGCCCCAAAGAAATATTTTTATGAGTTTTTCTAATTTAGTAACCTGCTTCTGAGCAATCTGAATAGGAAGAATATTCAAGCGGTAAAAGACCTTAGGGGGCAATCGTCATTTTAACTGAATTAATTTTCACCCACAGGGATAGGGAAAGTTTACTCCATCTTACCAGATCAATTTCAGTCTCCGGTAATAAGGGATCAAAATTTAAGGAGGCCCATTTTGTAATATCAGGAGAGATCCTGAGTCCCAACTATTTAATATAGTGTTTGGACCAAGAGACTCTGATTTGCTCCTGTAGATTGATAGAGGTCTTAGAGAGTGGATTAAAACTTAAGGCTTCTGATTTGGTCCAATTGACCTAAAGGTCAGATAAAGACCCAAAGCTGTTTAACTCTCTCATAAGTGCAGAGAAGGCATCAGAGCAAGATTCCATGGTGATTAACATCCATTATCCAAAAATGAGACTGTTGCCAAATCACATCATTAGCATGGGTATAGTGTCACACCCAGGTAAGTCAGGTCGTGAAGAGGGAACTAAGTGTTTCTTATGGGTGCGGTTGTCACCTCAAGCAGGTGTTGTGGTGAGGGGACACTGTAGGTTCCTAGTTGGGCGTTTGGCAAAGAGAGGCAGGAGTTGTATGCAGTCAGAGGTCAAGAATAAAGCAAATATTTTATTAAGCAGGAAGGATGGAAATGGTCACAGAGACAGGTTTTTATCAACAGCAATAATAATATGGAAGGCAATGAATGCTGAAGAGTAAACAGTGGAATAAATAAAGTTAGAAGGTGCACCTCAAGTTAAATACTGTCACATTACTGCAGCTGCAATTACCTACGGTACCATTACTACCTGGTCAACCAGTGCTAACCTTTGCTTTCACACGTAAATACTTGTTAAGTGCATCAATTCAAGGTAGGTAATCAAGTCATCTTGAAGTCTATGTAAGGACATTGAGAAGAACTGAACAGAGAACTGAGACCTGAACGGGGCATCTGGATCAAAAAGGGGCTGTGGTTGCAACAGCAGGACAGATACTTTGGTAAGGAGCTTCAGTTAGGCCATCATGACTTAGAGGCTTGGTAATCAAGCCATAAGTGCATTGGCAAAAGTCCACTCTCTTGGGATGCTGGGACAAAAGAAGCAAAATTGGAACTAGTGGAAGATTCTTCAGCACAAACCTTCCCTTGGCTTGCTGGGACAAGAGGAACAGAAGCAACTTGGTGAAGATCCTTCACCACAAATCCTCCCTTGGACTGCTGGGACAAGACAGAACAGACATGGAACTTGTAGAAGATTGTTCAGCACAAACACTGCCTTGGGCAGCGAAGACAATAAGAAGAGAAGCCACGTTGCAGAAAAGGAAAGCAGAATTCTAAGTGCTGGTACAGGGCGCTGATCTTCAGACAATGACTCGCGATACAATTCTCTAGATGATGTATTCAGCAGTTATTCAGTTGTTTGCACCCAACCCCATGGTATCTGCTTCTATGGAGATGAATGTAATGTGCTCTGTGATTGCTTTAGGTTGCCCAACCCATTATTCTGGCTCTTATGGAGCCTTACTATTCTGTCCTATGGGTAGTTCCTTGCTGGGGCCTTGCTGGGCCTGATTCAGCCCCAATGAAGCTGGCTGTCAGCCACCTCTGTGGGCAGTCCTGAGGTGGGACACTCACCCACCAGCGCAGACTCTGCCACTTCACTTACCACTGCTTGGTGCAATTTATTTAACATAAATAAAACCCTTGGCTTTGGTTTATTTTATGAAGGGTCTGCTCCACCCTTTCGCCACCTCAGGGAGCTCTTTTCAGTTTTAATGAGGGTCTCTTGCCAACTGCTTCACCCTCTGGGCAGTCCGTTTTACCTGTGGCCACAGTGGTACACACCACAGCACACAGCAGTGAACCACAGAAGCACAACACATGCCCCAACACATGCACACAACACGGACAGGCACTGGGCCACTGCAGCATGGCTCCTCACGCCACCTGCAAAGCAGACACTGACACAGGCAGGTAAGTCAAAATAGATATAATTACAAAAAACTATTTACAGCAATAAGGGGTTGGGAAGGGTAGGAAAGCGAGGGAAGGGAACAGGGACTGTACAGTGGGATGGGGGACTGTAGGGGAGGTACAGAAGGGAAAACAGGGGAATGCTGGGGTCCATTCATCGGCGACCACGGCCTGCCTCCCCTTGGTGCCCTCACTGCCTCTGATCATCGAGGAGCATGTGGCAAACTTGCAGCAGGGCCTCCATGGTTGTAGAAGTGATTAAAACCGGCTGCAGTATGCGGGCCTCCGTCTTCTATGTCGGACACCTATGACAAGGGACAGGACAGGTGATCAGTGCAATGTCCCAAGGAACCATGCCCACCCACAGCATGCAATGGGCAGTGGGAACACACACCCCCCCGGAGGACCCGTACCGGCCACCCATAGGGGGTGGGCCACTGTCTGCCAGCAACACGGCACACCATGACAGTGCACAGTGGTGGTCCCCACCGCACAATGGCCACCCAACTCCGCAATGACAGTCACATGGCACAGTGCACTGGCAGCACCACAACAATGTCAGTGGCAGCCGGGTGCACACCCACCCCACCAACAGCTGGCACACATGTCCAATTGATGCGCCACAGTGGCATGCACCATGCACAGTGCAACACACACAGCTGCCACGACACACGACACAGGTGGCCATGCCCTCACCCATGCCCCTACCACCCCCCATGTAAAGTGCGAAGGACTATGACAGTGCCTACCTGCCCTCTATGGCCCCGCTGGTGCTGGAGCCGCCCCTGCGCTGCCTCCATGTCCCGCTGTGGCATGCTGCCCTGCTGCTGCCACCACCCTCTGGTGATTCTCAGGCCCTGGGAATGGAACATAGACAGGTACACAACAGTAAACATCCACAGCAGCTGCCCACCACCCCCACCCCTGTGCACAGGGTGAGCCCCTGTCCAACATGTCCCACACAGCTGCATCACAATGCAAGTGGCAGCTGGCACTGCCACCCCATGATGCGCACAATGGCAGTGCACTGCTCTGTAGGGCATGCCAGGCAGCCAAGCCAACACCACAGTACAGCACCAGGTCACACATGCAATATGGGCCTACTCACCTGGCTGTGGCACAGCCCCACGCCTGACACGCACCTCCAGCCTTCTCAGGTACTCTGGGTCCCTCCAAACCAGGTCTTCATATCTGTGGAGGCACTGCTCCCCCATCCTGGCCACCCCGGTCCACTGCTGCAGTGTGGCAGCAATCCCTTCCCACACCACGACACTGGGCTGCTGCAGGGGCACCTGGCCAAACAGTTGGGGGGCGTGGAGCTGGACACAGGTGACCAGGTTCATAGCTCGACCTGCATCCAGTTTTGTGCCCTTTGCTGCGCCATGCTGTGAGTTGTAGCCAGTGAGCAAAATGGTGGCAGTAAGCATAATGGCCACGACATGCGCCAGATGCGTGATGCGAGGGAACATGTGCTGTGTCCACCCATCGCACAGTCTCGGAGAAGTGCGGCATGGATGTGACTAGGTGATGTCACGAATGAGGGTGTGACCCAGGGGTCAGTGGTCACCTGCTCTGCGCAGTGCGCAATAGCAGGCATGGCGCAGCATGTGCCACGCCCCCCATCGTGCAGTCAGTGCACAGTGCACAATTGACACCATGTCACCGTTCAGCACATGTGCACTGTGGGCCGGCACAACGTGCATGCGTGCACATTGTGCTGCAACTTGCTCTGGAGCAATCACAGTGCACACAGAGCAAAATTGCAATATTCAGATGCTATATGCAAATGAGCTCATCAGCCAATGCATGGTGCACTGGGGGCATTAGCATGTCATTACCGTTGCACCAAAGCTCATTTGCATGCATTGCGCTACATAAGTGCCACTGAACAGCAAAAGCCATGGACCAGTATTGCATCCTTTCCGGGGTAAGTTGCGCCTGCTGCTGCAGCTCACTGGGAGCAGCCAGCACAGCAGGGTGGGACGGAACAGGGTGTTGCTGCCACTGACACACTGTGCTGTCCGTGTCCACAGGAAGCGACATGTCGGAACGTGAGGAGCATGGACCTGCTCGCACGCACAGGCCCAATTTCACAAAGGCGGAGACAGAGACCCTGTTTGATGCTACCTTGACAGGGAACCCCTGTTGAGTGGTGCCACGGGTACACCACAGGCCAGGGCTGGGGCTTGGGAGGAGGTGGTGGCATGCATCAATCAGCAGGGCAGCCACCAGCTGTCAGCGCAGGAATGCAGGAAGAAGGTGGGCATGGACAAAAGGCACATCAAGGAGAAGGTGGTGGCCATCTGTTCACCCTGGAATGTCACCAGAGGGGGGCCTGCAGATGCGCCACCACTCATGGCGCAGGAGGAGATGGTGGCAGCCACCATGTGCCACAGCACGGTGGAGGGTGTGCCTGGCAATGGATTCCAGATGGGTGGCAGCCCATCACTGCATGGTAAGTATGTCAGCCATGCACAGCTGGGGGCGTGGAGGGTGCATACACGGCCATGCTGGTGTGCATGCAGCTGGCATGCATGTCTTGTGCGTGTGTGTGCACCCACACAGATGCCATGCTGAAGGACACATGCAGTGGCAGTGTGGGGGGGCACATGTGGGCAGTGCATCACTAACATGCCTCTCTTTCTCTTGCAGCACCAGCACGCCTGCGTGCAGATGATGGGGTGGTGGCGGTAGAAGCCGTGACCACTGAACCGGCCCCCGAAGGACCAGCCTTCCACCTCCACCCCCATGGACATCTGTGGGCCTGACAGGCTGCAGCTCACCACCACTGTGCAGGCGGATGTCCTGGACCTGGGGTCAGATGAGACCTTGGATATGTTCCTGCAGGATGCCAGCCTTGGGATCCTGTGCACAGAGACACAGATCCGGGTGGGGTCCGACACCAATGATGACGTAACACTCATCCTGGACAGCATGGTCACTGTTGTGGGGGAGATGCCCCTGCTGGCCACTGACACAGGCAGCATACCCAGTGCTCTGCCAGTGGCGGAACAGCTGCCCACCACCACTGTAGGTGCAGTGGTGTACACTGCTCTGGCAGTGCCCTGCAGTGGAGGTGGTGTGGCCGCACAGGTACTGGGTGGTGTGCAGTGGCTGGACGGATGACAGCAGCAGGCTGCGGGTGCCATTGGGCAGTCAGACACGGGTTCCACCGCTGGTGCACCTGCCATACCCAATCCCCCTGCAGACCCCACTGTGCAGCATCCACCAGAGAGAGGGGCTGTGCAGCATGGCCGGTCACCACATGGGGATCGGCGTCCAGCCTGGGGGCCCCAGGATGCCAACCTGATGGCTGAGCACACCCATTTGCTGTGGGAGTCCATTCAGCAACAGATGCTGCTCGCCACTGGGGTGCATGCACTGCATGCAGAGGTGCGCCAGTTAGCTGAGCAGCAGGAGAGGGGGCATTGCGCAGATCCTGGTGGGGATGCAGTGCATGCAGGAGGCCACGAGTGCATCCCTGGATCGCATTGCCACTGCAATCTCATATGGCTTTGCGCTGCTGGCTGCCACAGGGCGTGGCCAGGCAGAGTTGACCCCCCCACAGTGCACTGTCCACCCCACATACCCGGTGTTGGGCAACCCCTGCTGAGTCAATGCTGGGCTCTTATGTCAGCATCCCAGGCACGCCCAGGGCTGGGCTGTTTGGGCGCCTCGATACCCCTGCACGGACACGGTCGCAGTCCCACAGTTCCACCCCTGGGGGGCTGTTGCACACCCCCTCATGGCTGATGTGCAGCCTATGGCTGCCGATCAACCCAGGCATGGCCGCCCCCATGGCCGTGGTGGCCATGAGTCCGTGCAGCGGACCTGATGTGTGGGCCGCCCCGCCTGCAGTCTGCAGCTGCTGCCCAGTGCGCACATGGGTGGTGTGTATGTGTGCCTACTGCAGGTGTGGTGCCTGTGTGTTGCACCATATGCTGCCTGTGTGCATGCTTGCCCGGCCACTGGGCCATGTAGCGTGGGCGTGATACTCTCCTTACTTGGTTCCACGTCAGAATGATAACATAGTCAGATTAACATTTACAGTAGTTACATTGCAAGTGTCACCAGGCCTAAATACATTTATGTTTAAACAGAAGGGAGACAAAGATTCAGGAGATTACTATAGATAACATAAAGTGAAAATGACACTAACAGTGATCAGAGGTACACCTTACATACCATACAGCAGAGGCACTGTGCCATGTATGCCTGACTCTAATTGTTACTAGGTTACTAAATACAGACTGAAACAGGTAGAAGGCCATAAGGGAAGAGAGGAAGGAGGAAAAGTGACAGTGGAGGGATGGGGTGGGGTTATAACCCAGTCTTTGATACCGAGGGGGCTCTTACTGGTGCCAGCAGGACAGAATTAAGCATTTAGCACACAAATGACCCGAGCATCCATTTGCAGTCTTTCTGCCTGAGTGTTCCCCTACAGAAGGAATCCCCCAGTAAAAAGAAACTAGAATGCTCTGACAGGGAGAGGGCGAGGTGGCATACTGCGCATGTCGATCCTGACGTCAGTATGCATTGCTGAACAGTTTGACTGTGTGAAGGGGTGAGCGGGGTTCCCTTGAACCTTCCGTCAGTTTGGAAAAGCAGCAGATACACTCCTTGTCTTTTTTCAGCTGTATACCCTGAGAACATTGACTGTTTTGAGGTTTAATGCTGGCTGGAATCCTGTTGATGGGGTTTAACCCTTCGGTGCCACGGACCAGTGTTGAAACTGCCTGGTTGGTTTTTGGCTGTTTTTTGTAGCGTCATTATCTTCTCTCCATGGCCTTATGACCACATGTTTCTTTTTCCTTCTTTAATTGTTTCCTCCTTTGCCAAGGTCTTTTTTTGGGGGAAAAGGAGGTAAAGGGGTAGCGTGTGGAAAAGTAGTGAAGGCAGAGAAAATGCTTTTTGATTTCTGACCAAAGTTGTAATTGTTCTTCTCACTTTTCCCACTTATTGGGTTTGTCTCAATGGGCATGTCAGTCCTTTATCAGCAGGTTCTGGAGTTTGCCTGGGCTTCGGCTGTATTGACCCATTGCTGGTGCCAGATGCACTTCCGAATCGGCGGTTCCAACAGAAGGTCCGGCGTCCCAAAGTGAACAACAGCTTTCAGAAGCACCAATTATTTCATCAACCTTAACTTGCACAGAAAGCAACGAGAAGGTCTTTTCTATATCTATAGAAAACACAGTCCCAGCTTTGGTTTTGGTTACAGGTAACCCCTCCACCTGGGAACAGCAGACGGAGGGGTTTTTTGTTTTTCAAGCTTTGAAAAAAAAAAGAAGTGCTTGAGTCTAAAGTATTGCTCTCTAATACCCCTCCTCTCAGTAATACTAGCCCTTCTATTCTGGTTACTTCATTGAATAATACTGATTCGGTGAAAAGTAAATGGAAACCATTGGGCTCCATAGGTTCAAACTTAAAAAAAAAAGAAAAGAAAAAGGAGCTCTTCTTCAAAGGGGGTTATTTCTCCCACTAGAAAAGAAGCTGGGGTAGAAAATAATGACAATAACAACAATCTAACTACTGAGGCCAATAGGGAGGCAGGTCATCCTGTGATGCTTAACTCACCCACCTGCCTATACGATATTCTCTCCAAGAAATCTAAATCAAGGGTGTACCCTGAGAAAAACATGCTATCATCTTCAGCTTCCAGAAATAGTAACAGCCAAAGGGAAAGGGTTAGGGTGGAAGGAGGGGGTATAGAGAAAGAACAAAAGGAAAATGTGACTATGGACAAAATGGCTAACACCTCTGAAAAACAAGATGATAGTGCAGAAGATCCATATCAGTCCATACTAAAAGAAATGAGGCAAGGCTTTGCAAGTTTGAATATGGCAGTTACTTCTCTGTCACAGAAACTTTTTCCGAAGTAACAGAGAAATTTGAAACACTATCCCTTAGAACAAACTGAGTGTGACACTCATATCAGTAATATTGAGAATAGTCTACCTGGGATATCCACTGCCCTGGAAAGAAGTAATAAAGAATTGGAGCTTTTAAAATAAAAAATTGAGGATTTGGAATCTAGAACAAGGAGGTGTAATTTAAAAATAGGAAATTTGCCTGAAGGAATAGAAGGGAAAGATCCGTTAAGCTACTGTGAAGAGCTTATATCTAAATCACTGGGCCTGCCCTTCCCTGATCACAAAATTGAATTAAATGGGGCGCATTGGGCCTTTGGCCCTAGGGATAGATCTAATAGACCACAGTTTATGTATAAAACCATTACAATTCCAAGATAAAGAGAAGACCTTAACATAAGCAAGAGCAGAAAAAGGCCTTCACTATCATAGCATGTCCCTACAAGTGTACCCTGATATTCCACCTAATATGCTGGCGAAAAGAAAATGTTTTGATTCTGTCAGAGACAGGTTCAGAAAAGAAGGCATTTTCTTTCTCAATGCTATATCCAGCAAAGTTGAGAGTTCACCAAGATGGCAGAACTTTCTTTTTTCACTCTCCTTTCGAGGTGGAAGAAGTACTGAGGAAAAGAACGCAACAAACTTCTGAGAAAACTAATTCGGGGGAGGGGGTATATCTTAGTGAATTAGAATCTAGTCCTAGAGTAATTACGGCATGATGAATAGTTGAGGGGGTGACCAAGATTTGACTATAATCAGTGAGTACTAGGGTATTTTTTTACTTTACTTTTTGGCACCAACACCTCTCCATTCTCTTTCTCCTCTCTTCCTTCCTTCCTTCTTGGGCAGCCCTAAGGGATATGGAGATAAGATTTTTGTGAGAACGCTATCTGACCCACGAGGAGGGAATGGGGGGACCCGTGCTAACACCATCCCATTCCCATTAACATCTTTGGGTACAGTAAAGGTTCAGCACTTTCTTGGGGGGGGGGGAGGAGTCCTTAAGATAATAGGATCTCCGATTAGTTTAGGTTTTGAAGTTTTTCAATACTTCATAGGTTTTTTGTATTTACATATATTAAATCTACAGAGTGGAATTTATGTTAAGAGTTGGATAGGAAGATGTATTGTTTTATTCCACTCTACATTACTGAATTTAAGGAGTATGGCCTATTTATGTAGGCTGGGCTTTGGTAGATAGGTTTTGTGTACACAATACTAGTAAGTCAAGACAAAAAAATAAATAAGTAGATACACAAAAACATAAATTTAAAAAATATAATAAGACTTTTTTTATGTAGCATGTTTGATATAAGGTACAGAAGGCATGGGTGCAGATAAAGAGGTTCTTTGGGCCAACATTCTTGTTATAAGTTTTATCTGTATAAATTCAAATGGACCTGTTTCATCTGGGAGTGGGTGTCCTCTTTCCCCCATTAATGTTGGAAATCAAAAATATATTATGGTGGAACAGGATCTTGGTTTAACTGTGGTAATTTTTTGTCTCTGATGAGGCCTTTGAAAGTTTTGTCCTGGAATCTTAATAGGTGCAAAGAAAGAATTAAAATAAGGAAAGTAGTACATTTAGCTAAAAGGAGGAACATAGATTGTCTTATGTTGCAAGAAACTCATTTTGATAAAAATGATGCTTCCTATTTTTCTAATTTATTTGGGGCCATTGGATACATCTCTGAATTCTCTGATAAGGCCAGAGGCATGGCCATTTTCATCAGAAAACAAATTGATTATCAGCTAGTTAAGTCTTTGATAGACGTATATGGTCATTTTGTGATGATAGAAGTGAAGATCTGCAACAGACGGCTTACTCTTGTTTCGGTATATAGCCCTAATCAGGATGATCCTGCTTTCTTTACAGATTTTTTTATAGAATTGTCTCAATTAGGGTCTAGTATAACAATCGGGGGAGACTTCAATCTAACAAGTAGCTTAATTGATAGAGAGCCCCTCCATGAGAGAAAGGAAAATAAAGACATTTCAGATGTTAAAGCAGGGGATGCAGGACTTAAACTTATTTGATCCATTTAGATGGCTCTTTCCCTTTTTAAAGACATTTTCATATTATTCAAAGACACATAAAACTTTCTCAAGCACTGATATTTTTTCTGATTGGTGGTGACTTGCCCAATTTACCTTATAACATTATTTATGAAACCATCAGAATTTCTGCTCATGCACCATTATTCTTAGAATTGGATATGAGAGCTTTAGGGGTCCGGAGTGGCTTTCTCAACTCCTGGAAGTTTGACAACTCACTCTGGGCTCTTGGGGGCTTTAGGGACAGCCTTCAGGAGGAGATTGTGGCCTTCATGGGCCACAATCTTCACCAGGGCATAAGCATTCAAATAATTTAGGATGCCTTAAAAGCCTATGTAAGGGGGTGGGTTACATCACAAATGGGCATTAGTAGGAAGAAAGGGACCAGGATCTGTTGGTACTGGAAAGAAACTTAGCGGTAGCTGAGGCAGAACATATTGCAGTGGGTTCGAAACAGTCTGAGATAAATCTTATGCTTGCTAGAAATAAATTGGAAAAACTCTTGCAGGAGAAAACAGAAAAAGAAATGTATAGGGTGCGAGCAAAATATTACTTCTACGGGGATATTCCAGGGAAGTTGTTAGTTTATCAATAGAAATCAGAACGAAATAGAAATATAATTAATAAAATTAAAAGTGAAGGTGGTCATTTGGTATAAGCTGAGGATGAGATTAATCAAACTTTTCATACATTTTATAGCAGATTATATAAACCAGAGAAACAAGTAAATCAGGTTAAAATCAAGGAATAGCTTGCTAGACTCAGCCTACCTAAACTATCAGAGCAGCAAGCTGATGATTTAAGTGTGGAAATTACTGAGGGGGAGGTTTCAATTATTATTAAAGCTTTGCCTAACAGCAACTTTTCAGGCCCCGATGGTTTTTCTTTTGAACTCTATAAAAATCTTATGGATACCCTTGTCCCTTGGCTTGTGCAACTTTATAATTGTTTTCTGAATGAGAATAAATTGCCACAGTCATCAAATGAAGCAGAAATAATCTTGCTACTTAAGAAAGACAAACTTCCTGAGTATTGCAGTTCCTATAGACCTATTTCCTTATTAAACACTGATTACAAAATGTTTGCAAAATTTTGTTGGTAAGACTGGCCAAACATGTTCCAAGTCTTATACATGACGATCAAGTGGGATTCATAGAAGGGAGAAGGTTACAACATAATACTGGAAAAGCTTTTGATATAATCCATGCATATTTGGGAACGGACACTGCACTCCTGTCTTTAGATGATGAAAAAGCCTTTGACCAAGTGCAGTGGTCATTCCTGATTGAAAGTTTGGAAGGTTATGGCTTTAGTGGTAATTTTTTAAGGTGGATACAGTTAATTTACACCAGTCCTCTAGCACGTGTCAGGACTAATTTAAATATTTTATTATATTTCCCTCTATTGGGAGGGACAAGGCAGGGCTGACCTTTGTCTCCTATGATTTTCACCCTTTTTTTGGAACCACAGGCTATCAATATTAGCTCAGAAGCCCAACAGTTGGGTATTTCTTTAGGAGCTGGCAATACCGATATTATGCTTTACGCAGATGATATCCTGATCTCTCTGGCTAATCCTAACCACTCATATCCACTTATTAACACTTTTTTGGAAGAATCTGGTGCTTTGTCGGGTTATAGGGTAAACTAGGGGAAATCAGAATTGTTATATTTAGGCAATCCTTTGAACTTAAGAGATACTGCTCTTGTAGCTATAAATAAGGACAAAATTAAATATTTGGGAGTGGTCCTAACACAGGATATTAACAAGATAATCCAATACAATTATGATCCACTGATTTCCAAGTTAAAACTAGACTTTGCAAAATGACAGTGTCTTCCATTACTTTTGCTTGGTAGAATTAATATCCTAAAAATGAACATTCTCCCTAGGCTTCTTTTTCTGTTTGAGTACATTCCTTGCATTCTTAAAAAAAAGTTCTTCTTAGATTTGGATAAGATAGTTCGGAAATTTCTATGGCAAGGATTCTCTTCCCGTGTAGCTTTATATAAATTATAATACAGTAAGGAAAAAGGGAGGTTAGGCTGTCCAAATGTTTGGTTATACTATCTGGCTGCTCAACTAGAAATTGTATTTCATTGGGTGTTCAACACAGATAAAAAGCATACTGCAGGCATAGAGATAGTGGAGGAGGCTATTAACAGCCTTAGGCTAATGGATTTGTCTTTTTCTTCTACTGGGGTAATAGCCCACTTCCAGGGGGCCCTGTTTACTTCAGACTCTACAGCTCATGCTTGGGCACATGCCAATAAAATACTTAAATTTGCACACAAAATTTCAGCTTGGACCCCGCTTTATAATAACAAATATTTTCCTCCATCTATGAAGGACAGGGTTTTTAGAGAATGGTATTTTTGTAAACAAATTCGGACACTGGCTGATTTTTATGAAGGTTCCAACTTTATGACTTTTGAACAACTTCAAATAAAATATGACTTACCATCAAATCATTGATGGCAGTATCTACAGGTCCAAAATTTTGTTTATAGGAAGAACCAGAATTCTCTTGACCTGTCTATTTCTCCTTTGGAGGAATTTTTTGTTAAGTTGGAATCCAGCAGTCAATTGATCTCTGAAATATATAAACTCCTGTGGGTTGAATCCCCATATGGGGTAGAATTGGACAAATCAGCTTGGGAAAGGGAGTTGAATACCTGGATTACAGATGAACATTGGTTTCAGGCTGTAAATCTGGATAAAACCAAGATCAGGAATTAGCCGTCTGTTGCAGATTTACTTTAATATATTGCACCGGACATATTACACTCCAATTAAACTTCATAGGGTCGATGCTTCAATTCCACAATTATGTAACAGATGTGGGGAGGGGCACCCTATCTCATATGTTGATAAATTGTCCTAAGGTCAAGCCTTACTGGACTTCTATATCGGCCACTTTAAGATTCTGGGTTATGACTTTCCCTTTAATCCTGGGATTGCCAGTTTTGGTTTTTTGATGGATCACCAGGATCGGCTGGGAGGTCAGGAAACCTTTCGGAGAATTGGTGTATTGGTATCCATTAAAATAATTTTACAACAACGGAAAAAATTCAGCTCTGCCTACATATGGAGAATGGGTCCAGAGGATGCTTGATCAGGGCGATGTTGACAGGTCCATTTTTTATTTTGAGAATAATTATAATGGATTTGACAAATTTGGCAACCATTTTTTGATAATTTGGCCTAAGGATGAAGTTAGCAATGATGGAGTTAAACTAAAGTCTTCATGAGGCAGATCGATGATTGAAGCACCCATGGTCTCAGCTTTCTTCATGAAAGAAAGAAAAAAAAAAAGAATGCTCTGGCAGGGGTTTTACCTATTACTGAGGAGCATCTCTCTTAAACCGCCACCAAGGAACTGGCAAATGTTTGGCAGCGCCACAGTATGCAAGATATGTCAGCTGCCTGTGCCTCACATCTCCAGCAATTGTCATAGCTCTGGGAGAATTATGTAGATTCTGGACACAAGATCTAATATTTTCACCAAACCCAAAGCTGGTGAGTACCTATTGCAGATATGGTCATTCAATGGAGTCAAAGACATGCTACGCATATGAACATATACATATGAACATGCGATTCAGCCAGCAGAAAAAGTCCTTGCAGTTTATCATGTCTGCTTGATTTTGCAGGTACTTCAGTATCTACAGTGGGATCTGCCCCTTTCTCTGTTGTTCCCCCTCCCCTCCTGTTGATGTTCTCTCTCCCCCGCACTCCATATCACTTTCTATTTTATTCTGTTCCATCTTTTTTTGAAGCTAGCCACAGTCTACATGTAGGCAATGTGCCAGTTTACCCTGCCCTGTACTTGTATCTCTGTGTCTATTCTGACCCGTCCCCCTTCCCCTCACTTCCCAAACTATTGATAAGCACTTAGGTTTCTTTGCTTCGGTCCGAGTAACTGCCCCCTACAAGACCCAGCTTATTGCACCTCCATGTTTGTACCTTTTTATCTCATAGTGTACCAACGTTGTTGCCTCTTATTTTTTGGGATATATTCCATCCATTTATGTACTTTGTAACTTGCACCTCTGTAAAGCTGTTGAATCTCTGATTGTATTGGAATGTATATGTATTTATTATTCCCTGTATTTTTGACTTGTACTCTCCCAGGTCATGCCTGAAAATAAGCAGTTTTGCCTAGTGCACTTACCCAGTTACCAAAAGCAAATAAATAAGTGCCTCTGGCAACTCATTTCACTTTGCCACCACCCTCTCAGTGAAAAACTGTCTCCTCATTTCCCTCTTTAATCTTTCCCCCACCAGCTTGAGGCATTGACCCCAGTGTTCCTGTTCTCACTAAGATTGAAAGACCCTCAAAGCCCACTTTGTTGATACATCTAAGGTATTTAAAGATTTCAATCACGTCTCCCCTCTCCCTTCTATCCTCCAGGGAGTGCATGTTGAGATCTCTGAGTCTCTCTCCTCGTATGGTATGCCCTGCTGACCCTAGAATCATCTTGGTTGCCCTCCTCTGGACTGTTTCCAGCTGGTTGATGTCTTTCTTTAGGTAAGTTCACCAATACTGCATACTGTATTCCAGTTGTGTCTGAACCAGTGATCGGTACAGTGGCAGAATGACCTCTACTTTTCTGCTGGCAATATGCCTGACTGTACAGCCCAGCATCTGATTCACCTTGGCTGCTGCTCTCTTGCAGTGTGTTGAGTGCTTTAGGTCACTCTTAATGATTACACCCAAGTCCTTCTCCTCCTCTGACTTGGTAACTTGTTCACCCTTCAGCCAGTATGTGACCTCTGGGCTCTTCTTCCTCAGGTGCATTACCTTACACTTGTTGGTGTTGAATCCTAGTTGCCAAATACTGGACCACCTCTCATTTTGGCCAGATCTTCTCTAATGTCTTGTCTCCCCTCTTCCATGTCCACTTTCCCACAGAGCTTTGTGTCATCTGCAAACAGACATATCTCACCCTTTATCCCATCTGCACTGTCACTGATGATGTTAAATAACACCTGACTGAGCACCAAGCCCTGTGTGACCGTGTTAGTGACTGGTCTAGCCTGCGGAACCCCCCAACCTGACTTTTACCCTCTGACTTCTTTCTTGCAGCCAGCTTCTAACCCACATAGCCCAGTCCTCCAGCTTCTTGATTGCTCACTTGTGGGAAACAGAGTCAAAGACCTTACTGAAATCTAGATACAGGATGTCCACTGCTTGGCACTTGTCCACTGTCCTGGTTACCCAGTCAAACAAATCAGGTGGGTCTGGCAGAACCCCCTTGACACAGATCCATGTTGCCGCTTGTCTGGATCCCATTTTCTTCCAGAAAGTGTACCAGTCTTTCCTTCAGTATGGTTTCCATGAGTTTCCCCACTATCAAAGTCAGACTGACTGCCCAATAGTTAGCTGGGTCATCCCTCTCATCAAGGCATAGGTCAGGAAGCATAGGCAAACCAGGAGAAGTTATAAAATTCAGAAGTAGTGTTTTATTATTATTAATAACAATACAATAAAAATAAAGTTGTACAGAGTAGCATTTCAGAAAGGCAGTACAAACAAAAAAATAGTTCTTTATCTGAGAATCTCTTTTCAATTTAAATCTCAGTCTCTCTCTCTCTCTCTCTCTCTCTCTCTCTCTCTCTCTCTAACCAAACAAAACATTGCTCTCTTTATATGAGATGATTTTTCCTGGCAGTTTACACTCTGCATCCTGTTCCTGTAAGTTTCATCTCCTGTTTTTCACAAAATGCAACAAGATTTTTTTTTATTGACCTTCCTGTGGCTAGCCTGAAGAGCACATTAGTCTTCTTAACTTCAGTTAACTTCAGCTTCTTAAATCAGTGTCAGTGGCTCAGCAGGTAGCACACTTGCCTCTGAGGCTGGAAGATCAGAAGGTGGTGGGTTCTAACCCCAATCCAAGAACATGGAAGAAATCCCAATATTGACACTGTAGTGCATCAAGAGGGGAGTGCTGCACTCCTGAGGTGCTGTCTTTTGGATGAGACATTAAACTGAGGTCCTGTTTGCCTGTTCTGGTGGTTGTTCAGGTGGACGCTAAAGATCCCATGGCACTTCTCGATAAGAGTAGGGGAATTTTGCTGGAGTCCTGGCCAAATTTCCCCCATTAACTAAAAAATACCACCAACAGCTTAATCTGGTTCTGTAAATCAGTTTACATCTCTACAAATATTCCCCTTCCCTAACCCCTGGGTTGCACCTGGAAATGAGCCATGACTCAATGTGCCTCTCCCGGTCACAAACTTTCAAATAAATAAATAGTGCAACCAATTAAGACATCCTGTCCCAGGGCTCATTTCCTGCTGATAATTCTGCAAACAAGCTTTCAGAGGTCAAACTGTGCCTCAGGGTTAAACACCTGTGTTCCAGATAAACCCAGACAGATTTCTGCAAACATTTCAATAATGTAATTATATACATTTACAAATTAAGGAGTCCCAGTTTCACATACAGATTCACATATATTTTTTAACCACAGAGAAGCAATGGGAGAAAGAGAGAATAGAAACAGCAAGTGAAGGAAGGGAGATAACAGGGGGAAATTGTGCGACCATTACAGTGGCCAGTTCCTAGGTGCACAAGGAAAATTTGATTGCACAATCAGACAGGCAAGAGACAGACAAGTAACATAATAGGAGATGACAGAATAGATCCTTACTTTTAACTCTCTCTGCATAACAAATGGGACAGGGTCTTATTCCAACCCTGTCACAGTCCCTTAGGTCACTCTTGTGTAGTGGCTCTACATGCACTGTCGTCCAGTCCAGGAAGTACTTTCCCCATCTCCAGAGAGGTGTTAAACAGGTCTGCCAGGGAACCCACTTGCACAACTGCCAACTCCCTCAGTACCTTTGGATGTATGCCATCTGGTCCCGAGGACTTGTCTACCTTCAAGGCCTTTAATCCATTCCTTTCTTCACCCTGTCAATTTCAATCTCCTTGTTTGTGGCTCTTACCTCCCCCATTTCCTCTTCCCTTCCTCCCCTGGGGAACTGGGTCATCTTTCTCTTTAGTGAAGAGTGTACAGAAGTACTTGTTAAGTACTTCTGCTTTCTCCTCATTACCCTCCCCCCCCCCAAGTGACTGTCCCATCCTTGACATCCTGGGTTTCCCCGATGTACTGAAAGAAAGCCTTCACCCCCATTTCCACCCCCTCTGCTAGCTGCAGCTCCCTCTTAGCCTTGGCCAGTTGTACTGTCTTGCCTGCTTCCCTTGCCTTATTACAGCACTACTTCCCGTCCTTGTCACTCCGGGTACATTTATACTTCCTGAAGGCTGTTTCCTTGCTCTTTGGTGCCTAGGATTCCTCCCTATCAAGCCAGCTGAACTTGAAACCTGGCTCTAGATTTCTTGCTCTTAATTCTGGTACACTCATTAGTGGCTGCCAACAGCCCCTCCTTGATAATGGCCCATTTCTGATCCACCCCCATTTCCTTCCCGATCTCGGCAAGGTGCCCCCCAGGATTTTCCCCCATCCTGCCATAGTTCATAGTCCACCCTCTTGAAGTCTAATGCCTTGTCTTTGCCATAGTCTTCTTTCTTCCTATGTCCAGGTGACACCACATTGTGTGATGGTAGCTTCCTGCAAGTGGTGCATCCACCTTTCCATCCTGGACATGCATACCATTAGATAGACATAAGTCCAGCATGGCTCTCTCCCTGATGGGCTCCAGGACACATTGTATTATGAACCTACTCTGAAATGCATCCAGCAGCACTAGAGAGCCATCTTCTAGGCTGCTTGTGCTTCATGTCGGCTCTCCATCTCAACCTACTGAAACTGGAAAAATCCGCACTTTATTCTTAATAAATCTAAAGTTTTATGACATCTACTATTCTGGACACTCTTTGCAGCATAAATATCAAAAAACAGCAATGGGACATTCAAAGACTGTGCAGCAGGGCCCCACCAAACCAGAGCAGCATCCACCAGGGAAAACAACCGAAACCATGAGTGACAATGGGCCTGGCACATTGACTGGAACCATGGAGTCACCTTGGCAGACACTGCTTGAGTCCCTGAGGGCAATGGATGCAAAACTGGAGAGGTCGCTAAAGAAAAGTGAGGCCCATGACACCCACATAAAGGAGCTGTCCTCAAGAGTGGTAGATATTGAGACCTTGTCAACTTTGACTCTCTCTACAGCGACTATGCTAACTCAAGAAAATTCCCAGCTAAGGGGTTCCTAGAAAACAAAGTCAGAGCAGGAAATCTGCACCTAGTGGGAGTACCAGAGGGGGCTGAGGGTACTAACCTGCTGTCTTTCCTAAAAACATGGATCTTGGAACATTTAAGATAACTGGAAGATTTTAATTTATCCATGCTTCGAAGAGCCTACAGAGTTAACCCCAGAATAGCTTCCCAGACCCCAACCAAAGTCACACTATACTGCTTCATACTGCTGGGGTCAAAGTGCAGGACATTGTTCTTGCCGCTGCCCATGCTGCATACCCACTCTCAATTGAAGGCGATGATGTCAAAATATATCCTGACTTGTCGTTTCAGACCAGGGCTAGGAGAAAGAAGTTTGATGCTGTTTGGCATCGCCTCCATGTCCTGGGACTCATCCATGCCTTTCTGATACTGGCCAGCCTTTGTATAGTATATGCTGGAAAAACACGGCACTACGCCAATTGAAAGGATGCCAGCAGATAGCTGGAGCAACACAAGAAAGAATTTTCAACCAGACGTGATGAGAGTTCAGCACTGCAGGAGGAAGAGTCTGGGGAAGACTAATCTTCGTGAGTCACTGTATTATAGGGCCATCTGGGGTTGACCTACAGGGCTGTCTGGGGTTGATATCCACTGCTTGCAGCTAGTGCAGAATGCTGTGGCCAGGCTATTGACTGGCACCTCTAGGACCAGTCACATTACGCCTGTGCTGTGCGATCTGCACTGGCTGCCAGTTCAATGGCGGATCACCTATAAGGTAGGCTTGCTTACCTTAAAGCCCTACATGAACAGGGACCCGACTACCTGAAAGATCTCCTGGTTCCCTACTCCTCCAATTGCCCTCTCCGCTCCACCAGCGAGGGATTGCTAGAGATTTCCAGGGTCCATTTGAAGATGTCTGGAGCGCGAGCATTTTCTTTTGCAGCACTGACCCTGTGGAATTCTCTACCTCGTCGATTAAGAGAATGCCTGACTATCAGCACTTTTAAATCAATGCTGAAAACTTATTTTCTTTAGCTTTCCCTAATTAAGTATTAATTGATTGCTTTAAATTAGTATATTGTTTTTATTGTATTTACATGATGTACAGCACCTTGATTATGAAAGGCACTATATAAATAAAGTTGCTTTGCTTTGCTACAGTTGCAAACTCTTTCTGCCCATGAATCCCTTATTGCTATGGTCCCAGAATGTATGATGTCTCAAAAGTTAAATGTTCAATTTAAGGTTAAAGTTATGGGGTATTACTAGTAATTGAGCTTACTTCCGGGACAATACTTTTCATTTGTTTATAGGTGCTAATGACATTGCAGGAGATCCTGTCCTTTTAAGCTACATTTAGGTTTAAAGACTGACCACATGGTCGATGTTGTCAGTAATGAGCTTTGCTCTATATCTCATGCATGCTGAAAGCACAGTTCATTCAACTAGTATAATACATGGGTTCAGTAGCGTTCTCATTTCCTCTGTAACATCTCATAAAAGTTTTGCTGTTTGTTAGATCTTTTTAGTAAGGAGGTAATATAGAATCGTGATGTTTAAAAGTGAATATCCAGTTCTGGAGTTGTTGGAGGAGGGAAGTACATGAGGTGTGGAAGCCATTTTACAATGCTGGCACATGGAGGCCCATGACACCCAGATAAAGGAGCTATCCACAAGAGTGGCAGATATTGAGACCTGCTCAACTTTGACTCTATACAGCAACTACGTTAACTCAAGAAAATTCCCAGCTAAGGCGTTGTTTAGAGGCCCTGGAAAAGGAAGTCAGAGGTGTCGCACTGGGAGACGTGCAACTTTATTGTTCAGTGTGCCTTTCCTGGTGAAACTCTTCAATAAATAAATAAACTGACAAATTCTAATCTATAGGTTTAAACAGCAGCTACTGAAGAGCTGCGTATTTCTCCCTCTTAGATCTAGGACACCTAAGCCACTGAAGAGGCTGGCATATACTATTTCTTAGCTTAAACAAATAATTGGGATCCCCTCAAATCCTGCTTTTCATGACTACAAAGCTATGATTTTGCATATCAACTGTATCAATTCTGTAGTGTACTGTCAGGTCACTGCTGTTTTTTATTACTACTGTTTTGTACAAGGATGAAATGTTATGTGAATAACAGAAAATTAATAAATATAAAGGTTAAAAAAATGAAATGCATCCAGCAGCACCTCCATCCTGGTACAAGTGGTAGCAGGGATCTTCCACTCTACCCCAGATAGACTGAAGTCCCCTATGAGTATCACCTTCCCCCGCTGGCCAGTTCCACAGTTTTGGACCTTAGATCCTTATCTAATTCCTTATCTTGGTTGGGTGGTCTGTATACCACTTCTATCCTGAGCATTTTTCCTTTCATTGATTGTACCTTTACCCACAACACCTCTGTCCTTCCACTCATCTCCTCCTTCCTAGTACAGGTTATTCCCCTCCCTCATGTAAAAGCCACTCCTCCCCCATCCCTCCAGTACAGCTTTTACCCAGGGATGAAGAGGTCCCAGTCATGATTTGGCATAGCCCATGTCTCTGTGATGGTGGCCATGTCCACGTCTCCCTCTTCCATCAGTGAATGTAGCTCAGTCATTTTGTTCCCTAGGCTCCTTGCATTCAGAGACACCACCTTCCACCATGACTCAAATCCTCCTCCACCTCTGTACTGGCTGCTCCCCCAATCCCAGTCCATCCCACCTACCCTTAATATACTGACCTCCCTTCTTTTGCCCTGATGGGGGGAGGCCAGTTCACATCCTCCTCCGGGTGATTAGTGGTATTGTGTCCTCTGCTGCTCCCTCTTATCAGTTTAAATTCAGATCCCTGCCCATACACTCCTCAGATCTGGCCTTCAGCACCTTCATGTCCTCCTTGCTTGGGCATAGTCTGTCTGGTGCATAAATGTCCTTATTCACCCATGTGCCCCCCCCAGCCTCCATTTAGCCTGTAACCCTCCTCTCTGCACTACCCCAAGTCAGACATTGAACTCTTCTATCCTTGCCTTTCTTGCAGTGTTGGCCGTAAGTTCTGGTAGTACCTCCGAGAAGGCTGCCAACCTACCTGCCTTACTGCAGAGCTTCCCCACTTCCCTGAATCTCTCCTGAACCACCCCAACCTCGCTATCAGCCAAGTCATTTGTTCCCTGGTGAATGATTACGTGCGGTTGCCCCCTTCTTTTTCTGTGTTCTCAGTAATCTGTGGACCCACCCTTCCCACTGTCATCCCCAGCATATACTGCACTCTTCTGCAGTTTGCCTTACTTCCCATATTTTTATTTATTTATTTGTTGACTGGGTGGGTGCACTGGTCCAAGGACCATTTTCAGACATGACGCAGGCCATGGAGATGGCACAGGAATGCAGCGAATACAAAGCATCAAGAGACAATTCAAAGCATTGGGTAAGTAAGTACAGGGAGAAATTATACATAGTAAAATAAAAGGGGGTAGATTATACAGCTAATAATAAATATAAAATATCAAAATAGTGCAATACTAGTAGACCAGTTTTGTATATATCACCCCATCTCACTCCGTTAACTACGAAGTTCCTCAAGATCACAACTCTCCCCTCCCCTCTTGTTCCCTTAGTTCCTGACCCCCTCTTTCCCATTTGTCCTTCCCTGTCTGCCCCCCCATCTGCTTGTCCAAGCTTTCCCCTGAACTCTACTTTCCTCCTGCCTCATTCCTGTCCAGACTACCTGCACACACCCCTCACTGGCCCCTCCAGTACTCTCCCTACCTGTCCTCCCCAACTCGGCCCCATCAAAGGATAATGCTGCTACTGGGGTTTGGGGAATGCAGCTGTGCCAAGCATATTGAATTAACCAGGCACTGAATATTATTGGTCCCATTCTTTTTGTAGATGAATGCCACCTTACATCCCCCCCCCCCAAAGACAAGAGTACATTGGCATTTGAGTCGATCATTGCATACTTACAATTCTTACTTTGGCATTTTCAGTGAGTACAGGTGCACACAAGGGTTCCACACTACATTCCTATCATCATTATGACAGCCTGTACTGTACAATGAATGACTTATTACCTCAATCTTGTCTGAGATTTGTAGCTCATACTCTGTGAACTCTTTGGACTTAAGTTAATCTGACACTGGATCCAAAGTTAACAAAATGTGTAATTTCTCCCACTTTTTGCAATAGCTGATATATCTATTATTTGAGCTGGCTATGATTTTCTCAATACAACGCGTGGCCAAAATGTCATTGTGTAGTTCTGTGTATGAGGGCATGGTGTCATCTAGCCAGTGTCTCAGTAACACTTTCTTAGCCACTCCAGCTATTAAGGCTGTGTGGTATCTGTGTGTGTGTGTGTGTGGTAAGTAGTTGGTTACCATAATGGCCTGCTAGATTTACCTCAGGGGTGAAAGCATTTTCTAGACTTGACAGCGGGTTCAGTTTCTCTTCAGTGTTATCCCAGAGAGGTCTTGCTTTTCAGGCAGTCCCAATGAATATGCCTCAGGGTATCTTCTGATTCACGGCACTTGGAACAAATACAGTCCTGTAGCTTCCCCATTTTGTACAGCTTGTGTGGAGTAAAGTACAAATTCTTTTTTATAATTTTTTTAAGAATATATTTTTATTGAACTTTTAAAAACAAAGTACCACAATAACAACATACTTACTGTTTTCATACTAATAACATTTACAAATGGACATTCTACAAACTCCAGAAATTACCATAATTAAAATGTGTCTAAAAAAAGTTATGCAATACTTTAAACTGCATAAGTTGCAAGGCTTCTACTTTAATATATAGGTTTGCCCCTATGGATTCCTATTCCCAGCGTTCACTAGTTTCCAGCAATGCTGGGGTCCAGTAATACTCTATTTCAGCACCTGCTGGGTAACGTTTTGTAGAGATGGCAGAAAGCAGAGTTGAGATCGAGTGAGCACAGTTAGCTAGTTGTTGCTATGGTTTAAAGAGCACTTTTTCTGCTGCTCACAACAAAAAACAGAAAAGACCCTAACCTGCCCCCAATTTCACTTGTGCCAGACTTAGAATTAATGTATGGCCTTATTTCATAAGGTAAGGGATCATAATTTGGCTCCACGGAGCTGAGCCACCAATCCCTTCCACTTCCTGATAGTGAGAGCCACCTCATGATGTCATTATATGGAGAGCGTGGGTGTGTGTGTGCTTCATAGTCATTAATGGGGCCATATTTTAAAGTCCATTTTTTGTATTTCAGATGGCCATTCAGAACAAATCAAGGATACCACTTAACTAAGAAGGTCCTTTTTACTTGAGCATTGATCCGGATTTGTTCCAAATGGCCATCTAAACTACATAAAGTGGACTTTAAAAAGCAGCTCCATTTATGTCTACGGATGGGGGCCCACATGTTGTGCAACTGCATGAATAAATTGAAGATATTGAAAGGCCTTACCATTACCACCATCCACTAGGAAAACTCTACAAGGTATCAGCTTTCCCTCTGTTCTGAAGTTTGTCACTGCTGGAATGGAGCACTGCTTCCAGGAATCAGAGGATATAGAAACATAGAAACATAGAATTTGATGGCAGATAAGGACCACTTGGCCCACCTAGCCTGCCCATTTCCCCACCTAATGGATAAGCTGCAGATCCTAGTTAACCAACAGCCTACTTCCTCCTATAATTGTGTTACCTATCCAGAAGGTTCTTGAGGACAGATTGCCCCATGTCTCTGTGGGGTTCCAAATGGCAGGATTCGGCAGAGCTACTGATAGACTCTGACTGAGGCCCCAGTTGGGTGTCTCTTAGTTTCTGAGATATTTTCCCAGAGGGGGGGCAATGGAGCAGAGCTTTAATATCTACTACCTCTGCTGTACACAGACAGTATTCTTTGTCGTACCATAGGGGTTTGTATGTCACACTGTTGGGGTCTTGCGACTCCTTAAACCACTGGAAATATTTGCTCCCATGTACTGCAGAATAATACTGCAGAAAGTTTGGGAGGTTTCAATATCCCCATAATTTTAGCCCCAGACAGTTTCGCGTAGGCCCTCCTTATGGCCTTCCCTGCCCAAATAAATTGAGCTATAATTGTGTGGATTCTTTTAAACCATGAGATGGGCAATACTATATTAGTTATTGAAAGGAGGTATAGGAGGCATGGCAAAATGTTAATTCTAACAATATTAACTCTTCCCGTGAGGGACATCAGTAACCCCTGCATTAAGTAGCATCACTATGGTTTTGGATACATTTAATTTATATGCTGAAATGTGCCCAGAGTTTTTAATCAGTCTGAGTACAGCAGGCAGGGATGTTCTCAGTTCTCAGATGTGGAAAAGAATGTCATCAATGTGCAGGGAAAATTTATACTGTGCCCTACCCAGGGGTATACCTAAAATGTCTGGTGCAGGACTAATCTCACAGGCTAGGGTTTCTAAAAATAAATTAGACAACGGGGGGGGGGGGGTCATTGAGGACATCCCTGCCTGGCTGCACTCTTCATGTAAAGCACAAATGATAGCAACTTTCTGTAGCAGTCCTGTGCTGACAGCAGTCCTCCCTGATTATTGGGCCATCCAAAACTGTGTTCTGTTTTTATGACAATTCTGGTGAAGTAACCTAGTTTTTTTATTCATTTTCTTTATGGTCCTGACTCCTCTTGGCCCCCACCGCACCACAGCTTCATCACCTTGCCTCTCCCCACGTTACTCTCATGCTTTGCCCACATGGTGGAACCCTCCAGCTGGGCCAGTTCCTTTAGGTGCCTATATCCAGTCATTTTGGGAGATGCCCATGTCGGCGGGTGCAGGGCCTGCAGGTGCGGTGGGGTTGTCCTGCTGCATGGGGGATTTTCCTTTTTCATTTCCTTCCCTGCCCTGAGACACAAGTGGCTTGGGTGCACATGCGTCTGCATGCAACCATGCATAGCACGGCACCAGCCTGTGTCTCCCCTCGCCAGAGCCGCTCCATTGTGCTGCCACCTGTGATCATCCAGGTGGCAGTATAGCCATGAAGCAGGCTGCACTCCCTCCCTCCACAGAGGAACACATCCTTTGGGATGTTCAATTCTCCACCTCCCCTCCGGCTGGCCCTTGACAACCCATATTCGCGGGTCACCAGCATCGTGAGTGGTAGTGCAAACATTGTGCCAAGGGGTCAGCTAAAGTAACCTAGTTTAAAACAGCTGTGTTGTGCTTAGCAGAGTGGATTAATTTGGATTTATGGTATAAAATCACATAAAAAAATATGTTTACAACCTCGTTTATTTTTCTAGGGTGTCAAATCCAGGCTCCTGCTTTCATTTCCATCTCTGTAATATGTCTTTTGTGCCCCTTTGCTCCTGCTTTATCAGCCTACATGCAAGCTGGTGATCTGCATTTTCCCTAAAGTCCCTGTAATGTTGTATGACTCCATAATGGGCGTATTTGGTTTTAGGACTGACTGTCTTATTTATGTCATGCTTAAGTAGTGATTTTATGTAACAAATCCCTTTTACATTTAGGATTTTGTTTGTACTTATTTTTCAGAGTTTTGAGTGGCAGTGTTTTCTGTGGGATCTTGTCATTTCAGTTTTTTTTCCAACCTGCTGTGTATACCAAGACTTTTACCCTAAGGTATGCTTTACATGTGTCCCAAACTACACCATTGCGCATTTTCTGGAGTCTCATTTATATTAAAAAGACCTTATTTTCCATTTCAAGCCATTAAACCTCCACTTTTTTTTGCAGTCAAATGTTTATTAAACATTTTCAAAAATACAAACCAACAAAACAACAAAATAGTAGCAGCAACATATGAAAGAACATCATTACAATAACAGAGACAGTAAAAACAATTAACAATAAAACTGTAGACAACAAAATACATTAAAGTAGCCATGTATCCAATGTAAGAAGTTAGGACATTAGGGAAAGGCACACTAAGCCAAAGCTTGTTTCCAGGTGTCACCTGGGAGCACAAGGAAGTTAAGGGACCTGCTCAGGGTCACACATTATACAACTGGGGGCTGTGGGATTCAAACCCAGGTCTCCACGTTTGCAGCTCAGAGCCTTAAACCACTGCACTATACTGCCTCCTATTAGAAGAGTGCAGCTGCAACTAAAGGGAACCTATAACACACAACACAAAGCGATAAGCAGCACAAATAAGGGAAACAAGGGATAGGTACAGGGAGACAAGTAATGATAGATACAGACGGAGAAAGAGAATTGGGTAGGGGAAAATTAAACCTCCACTTTCCCGGGACTGGGGTCCCATGTATCTCCTCCAGAGAGCCACAGGTGCGTGGTCTTAAATTCAAATATTGTGCATCTTAGGATCTGAAATTTGGAGGCCCAGGGCAGCTGAGATGAACACCATTTCCAGCCTGCTTCACATGTGATTCACAGGAGAATAAAAAGAATCTTTCACCGAGTGGTTAGCAATGCATAGTGCTTCTAGTAGATTCAAATAAACCACTAATTGCTTGAGGGCTAACCTGGCTTTTTGCTCCCTTGCACATACAGCTAGCAAAGATTTGTATTGTATGTCATCTGTAACCACAATATAACCCCTGACTATCATGCATACGCCTTTGTTTACAGGATCTTATGAGACAGGTAGTGGAACAATATAGGGTCATCTGTGCTAGGTACATACACTGAACTCAACAAAATGTCAGCACTCTGTAATAAGCTTTATATTAATACCCATATTCTATACTGTAGTACTGAGAAAAGAAAGGCCTGTGCTACACTAAACAAAACCCCACTCTGCTTGCTACTGAATACACTGTGAAATTCTGGGCCCACCCACATGCACCATAGCTTACAAGCTTCTAAATGCGTGACTTTCTTGAATTAAAGCTATATTAGCTTTTAAAGAGCAGGTTTATTCTTTCCTACTTCTTGCCCCACCAAACATATAAGAAAGCTTACTTAGTCCCAAGTTGTCTGCAGAACAAATTTCCATTTATTTCTGCCAGGTTTAAAAAAATCCAGATGAAAGGCCAGCCTGGTGGCGCAGAGGGCTGAGGCATCTAGCCTTAACTCATGTCATGCCAGCAACCCGGGTTCAGGAACAACTGCGGATCATCGGGGAGCCAGCTGCAGGGGGGCGGGGTGGTAGGAGCATGATCGATCTGCCTATCAGTAGCTCTCCTCTCCTGGGTGGACACTGTCCCTCCTGTAGTCCCATCACCACTGGGTGGAAGCCCGGTGGTGGTGTAGGTGAGGAAGGGGGCAGCTAGTAGGGTGGAGCGTTCCGCAGTGCCTGGTGTGCGTGTGCCTCCACATGCATATGTCAGCACTCCACAGATGTGGGGAAGGGTGAAAAAGGGAAAAAACCTATAAAATTGTAAATATAAAAAAAAATCCAGACGATCGTATTAGGCTCCATGGAACCGAAAGCCAAAACGATGCTGCTTCCGTATTGCTGAGATACCCCCCACGCTCACATGTTTTGTGATGTCAGTAAATGGAGAGCACGGGGGCATGCTCCATAGAGTAGCATAGGGACAGTTTTTAAATGCATTTTATTACAATGTAGAGTTCCAATTATAACAAATCAAGGCCACTACTCGATTAACAGGGTCCTTGACTGTCAAGCGGTGGCCTTGAGAAGGGAATTAAGGGAGGGTCTGAGAAGGTAGGATTACTGGTCCAAGATTTGTCAACTGAACTTTAACACTACAAAATGTAAAGTATTACACACAGGGAAAAGGAACCCAAGGGTGCAGCATGAAATGGGAAGGGTGGTGGCGGACAGCACTCCAGAAGAAAAGAATTTAGGGGTGAAGATATCGGAGACCCTAAAAACATCTACACAATGCAACATGGAAATGAGAAAAACAAACAGAATGCTGGAATGCAATTGAGAGGGAGGATAAGCAGTAGAAGGTGGGAAGTGATTCTCCCTCTGTACAGGTCACTGTGCGAGGGGCTGGAGCTCACACCTGAGAAAAGAGTGCAACAATGTGGACGCAGTACAGCACAGGGCAACTAAGGTGGGGCATGGCCTTGGGGATTTGACATACAAGGACAGGCTGCAGGACTTAAACATGTACACCCTGGAGAAAAGGAGGGAAGGGGGTGACAGGACTGAGACATACAAGTACCTGCATGCGATAAGTCGAGTAGATCCCAAGGAGCTTTACTCCATGAGTGCAAACACAGGGATTAGAGGGAATTCACTAAAGCTGGCATGTGGAGATTCAAAAAGAACATCTGGAAGCACTTCTTCACAGAAAGGGTGGTGTATAAGTGGAATAAGCTATCAGAAGAAGTGGTACAGTCTATTGGCAGCTTCAGCCAGGGATGGGACAGGCAGATGGATTTAGTCAGAAAAAATGGGACAGTAAAAAAGTTGAGGATTACCACTAGGGCAAAGCAAAATAATTTGGTACAGTGGGCAGACTGGATAGGCCAAGAACCTTTTTCCACCATCAATGTCTATGTATCTAAGGTATTATCATACATGGGCTGTGTATAGCTTTACGTGGGTAACCTTACAGCATTCAACATGTCTAACCCCAACAATGTTCACTGAACTGAAGCAAGAATAATCTGGTGATAGCAACAGGCAATCACTTGTTACTACAGGCAATAGTGAATATGTGCCACTGGTCTTAAAACGTAATCTAATCTGAGAACTAGAAACTGCACTTGGTGGAACTAATAGAACTACATACAATCATTAATAACAACCAGCTCAACTGGAGCCAGTGCATGTGTTCTCAGGTTTGGCCCCTCACATCCACAACAGTTTTGATGTCTCTGGATAAGAGACACCAGTGCAGGTACAGGGGCTTATTGATCTCCATCATGGGCAATTACTTCAATATTAGTAAGGGATAAAATGTAGGAGGTGCCCCACCTGGCTCCCATAGCACAAATGGAGTTAACTATGGGGCAGGGAGAAATCACTGAGATCTGGTGCGCTGCAAAGATTCCTTTTGATTGCCCATTGATATGACCAGAATGATAAGGGCCATGTTCCCTAGAGTGGCCAACAGAATTAAAACATATTGGACTGTCGCAACGCAAGGGTTAAAACCCTTGTAGGAAAAGAAAAGTTCAGAGGGTATTACAGACCCTATGACGAGAGAGGTATGGAAAGGGAACACTATCACCACCATCAACCATATAGTGCACCCAGTGCTTCATATAGAGGTTGAGCTGGAAGAGGCAAAAGGCAAGCATCAGTCCCAGCTCATCCACCATGACAATGAACTAACCCTTGACGAATCACAGGTCGCCAGGCCTCTACCCTCAGTGGTAGGACGCCCCTGTCACCACTTTCAGCACTGGCAGTCTGTTACAACAGAGAAGTGAGTGCTGGAAATGTGAGAGAAGGCCTCAGTCTATTTCTTCTTACCAGTCCAAAACAAAAGAAATTCTAAATATTCTTTTTTTATATATACTTATATTTTATTAGTTTTTCACAAAATATAAACAAGCATTCACCTCCAGAATCTCTTACATATACAGAAATATCCCAACTGCAATGGCAGGATGTGATCAATTCCAAATATATGATTCCCACGTGTGGAGGGAAATCCATTGTACAAACAAGTTCTTAATTTGTAAGGATGAGCTAATTCGGCCAAGAACGAGGACACTTCTTGTATTGGAGAGCTGCGCATAAGACTGAACCGTCCATGTATTGGACTGGATGTCCTCTAATAAACTATATTTAAAGGAGATACATTTTGGCACATACTGGAGTTTCAGTTAGCAGACTAAACCAACAAACACCATATAAGTATTATGCTAAGTACTAAATAAACAGACAGTACTTAACAAGAGAAGAGAAAGATAAATGCAATATAACAAGCAATGGTATGTTATTAGAAAAAAAACTGTCATTCTGGCATCTGTATGCAATTGCAGCAAAAAGTCCCACTAGGAAAGGAAAACTTGTCAGATTTAAACTGGTCCTTCAAAATCAAAGTCTTTGCATGCTGCACTGTAGCTTTTCATAGTCCCAGCCGTACCATAACTATTGAATGCTGACCAAAGTAATACCCAAGCACTGCTCCAAATAACAAGGATGAATTGAGTGTGGTCTTCTTCTCTGGGCCAGTGGCGGGAAGGCACCATGTTAAAGACATGTTGTAACAAGTGCCAGCTCCAGTCCATCTGCAACAGCTAACGATTTTTAAAACATATAACATTGTAATAGTAAGAAACATACATAGGAACAGATACTGTCTCTCAACAGTGCCAGAAAATCAACAATCCAACTAAAGAAGTATGGCCCTTCCCTGACCAGTCCCGGACCCCTAACCCATACCAGAAGGCAGGGAGACCTTCCTGCAGCTCCTTGGTGATTCTCATCTGATTCTGAGTCATTCCCACAGTCTTCAAACTCCTGGCTGATATAAGCTACAGTTTTACCTACATCGTTGGGATCAGTGTAGACATAGGTTCTGCCCCCACAGATAATTTTCAGCCTGGCAGGAAGCATCAGCACATGCTGTATACCTAATTTTCTCAGTTGTTGTCTGACCCCATCAAATGCCTTCCTCCTCGACTGTGTTGAGAAGCTGAGGTCAGAGACAAGGCATGTGACTGTACCCTGCCACTGCAAGGACTCAGCACATCAAGTTGCTTGTAGCATCTCGTTCCTCTCATTTCCATCAGCTAGGATTATCATGACTGTCCAAGGTGGGGGGGGGGGTCAACTCCCAGAGTTCAGCATAGGGTAATTCTGCTCAACTTTTTAATAAGGAAGTACTGCTAGTGCAGATGATCAATTAGCCATTGTTGAATAAACATTTTAAAATCATCTTCTCCAGCATCCCCACCATTCTAACATGGGGTGCCCGGGCTTGATTTTCCAGATGCTTAAGTTGCAGTCTGAGAACCAAGTTTTCTTTAACCAAATCAGCTGCAGTGGTAAGGGTTTTAGATACTGAATCTGAGACACTTTAAGCTTCTTCTTCTTGCACCGCAATTACCATGGCATCCAGTGTGGTTACTCTGCCCATGAGGGCTTCTAATTTAGCAGCCATTGATTTTATGGCAAGAAACAGAGCTGCATTAGTGAACTGTGTGGTGTCATCCAGTGGAGTGGAAATCAGTGTTGTGGTGCTGCTCTGGGCCTTGTCGATCTTCAATCTGTGTCCTTCGTTTGCTGTTCCTCCATGCGTATGTTTTCCCATGGTGTCAAGTTTGGTATCGAACAGGGCACCTGTTCCTGGCAAGCAGAAATAGCAATTTGTAAAACAGCTGC
Source organism: Neoceratodus forsteri (assembly GCA_016271365.2). NCBI lineage: Eukaryota > Metazoa > Chordata > Ceratodontiformes > Ceratodontidae > Neoceratodus > Neoceratodus forsteri. Next base: position 471,434,230 of record JADMNL010000022.1, on the reverse strand, counting down.
CTATTTTGGATAAATTAGTGCTGGTCTGGTATGGCGCACCGCACATGCATCTGCTCAGTTTGGCATTTGCCCCCACCCCCCCCCTGAAATTTTAAATATTCAAGCCAGTTTCCTCATAGGAAAGGCAGCAATTAAAATCAGAAGTTCAAAAGCTGTAAGCTCTGAATGCTATGGAAAGGGTACCAGTAAAAGAAATGGGAAAAGAGCTTTTCTCAGGTACTTCTAACAAAGAAATGACCTCAGGTATCTTGAGCAGACATATAAAAAAGGAAAGGTTCACAAGGTCACCTTGCAAACAGTAATTCAATCTTTACAGCAACAGGACTGGCCTTGTTTAGTGGATCTGAAGGATGCTTATTTCTACATTCCTGTAAGGGCAAGCCACAGAAAATACTCTATGCTTCAGAGTAGATATGGGTCAGTGCCAATACAAAGAAATGCACTGTTGATGGACCACTGATACATGAGTGTTCACAAAGTGCATGATTCTAGTAGCAGCAGCAGTACTTCAAAGGAACAGAGTGACAACCTGTCCATACTTAGACAACTGGTTAGTGTGTGGCAGGACCAAAAATGGCCAGTCACCAATGAAGCAAAAAATGCTTCTGATGGAAAAGTTGGGTTCATGCTGAATTTGGCAAAAATCAAACCTGGAACCCACACAGAACCTGTACTTTATTGGTACAGAACTGTATACAGTTCAAGCAAGTGCCTTTCTCCCACAATAACGAGTCTAGACACTGGTACAGTATACAGCATCCTGCCACGGCGGGGGAAAAGGAGGACTGCATAGGATTTTCTCAGGCTGTTGGGTCTTGTCTCAGCAGCACTCTCTTTGGTACCGTGGGCAAGGCAACACATGAGAGAAGTTCAATGGTACCTGAAAGACTACTGATCTCACCTCAGGGATCCTCTGATTGCCCATGATACCAGTACTAAAAGGGCTCCTAAGCTTTCTTCAGTTGTGGCAACATGTGCAGCATCTTAGAAAGGGAGTCCCTTTTCTTCCAGTCCTGCATAATTTTTGATCACAGATGCCTCACTCCTCAGATGGGGAGGGCGTATTTTGCACCACACAGTAAAGGGAATATGTAGCCCAGCAGAAAGAGAGGAACATATAAATCTGCTGGAACTCAGAGCAGTGTTTCTCTCCCTACAGTCCTTTTCAGCACTAGTCAAGGACCAAGGACTACAGATAAAGCTAGACAATACCATAACACTGTAATACACAAACAAGCAAGGTGATGTCACAAGTTGTTTAAAAACTATGCAAGGAAGCACTGAAATTAGGGAGCTGGCTTATACTCTTTGGAGTATGCTCGCATCTCTGCAGTTCATGTTGCAAAGAAGGACAACATCCTGGCAGACTCACCCAGAAGGATGGGTTGTGTCACACACGAGTGGTCCATGAAACAAACTATGCTATGGTCAGCTTTCAGAAAATGAGGGGTTCTAGAGATGTTTCTTTACGCCTTGGAGGAAAAGAAGAAGCTACCATTCACTATTCTGCTGCACAGCCCCATGCATACATCTCAACTGCTATGAATCTGGCCTAGCACTGTGATTATATACTGAAATTTACCCTTGCTCTGTAAAGGTTTACTGATAATCTTAATAAAGTTCTAGCTATTTCTGGACACACAAACTATTAAATCATAGAACTAACTTGCTAGAAACATTCCTTAACACTAAATATATGGAGTTCACTGTGGGGTTTTTTTGTCAGCTTTTTTTATTCACTGACTTACCAGACTCTCTCCGGTGTAGTCTCTTGGTACAGCCTGATACCCACCTGCCTGAAGTCTCAGCTGCCGCTCCTCAGTAGGGACCATGCTCCCTCGTGTCTCCTGGCCACTCAACCCTCTGGCTCTGAGCCCCCCAAGGCAGGACTGCCAACACCTACTGGTACTCTATCTCCAAATCAAGTGGAGTGAACAGGGATCATGCAGGGAGTACCGGGGTGGAAACTGAAGGCCCGCATTGAGCATGGGGGCCGACCCCTGGACCCACCATCGCCTACTGGAAAGCCAGGGCATTTTAACCTTTTTGTTGCAACCTATTGGTGTGACCGTACAATGGCATCAGCGGGATGAGGGCACTCCTGCCCCTCCCACAGATGCCTGCCAACACCATCCCCATTGGTTAATCCCTTCCCCCCCGGAGTGCAGCCACCCTCCACTTCCATTAGAAGCCATTACCAGGCAGGAAAACCCCTGAAACCCTCCTCAGAAGAGGAGAGCAGTCCATCAGATGCTCGATCCTCTCACCCCCCCCCAGACCCCTGGCAACCCGAGTTCACTCTCGAATTCGGGTCACCAGCATGGCATGAGGTAAGGCGTTCAATGCCTCAGCCCTCAGTGCCACCAGGCCAATGGGGCTCACTGTTTTTAGACGTATTATTCTTTAACATAAGAAAGTGGTACAAATTCTGGTCATTTGCTCTGAATTTTGAAGACCAGTGCTATGAATTTTAATGCTTGAGAGGCTGAGCGGTATGGCTCCATGTCTGGGAACAGTTCCAGAAGATGGTCTCAGCATGCATTGGGCAACAGGTTCCTTTACGCTTTCCCACCTTTTCCTTTGATACAGAAAGTGCTTGAGAAAGCTAGAGCGGAACAGTAACCATGATTCTGGTAGCACTAGAGTGGCCAAGACAGTTCAGTTCAGTTAGTTTTTATCGTACAGCTATACGCCTTTGCAATATATTAAAAAACAGACCATTTATCACACACCATGTACAAATGAAGAAAAAATAAATAAAGAAAAACAATTCATACAATTAGAAGCATGAGCACTTAGAGACTTAAATTAAAATATTCAAACTTGCTTTTTTCAAGAAAATAGACACATTCTCAAATTCATCAGCCTGAAGAGATAAATCCTGGCTGAAGTCTGATTTAACTTAGCAGCAGCACAATACTAATTGTAAATTATTGACTACAGTGATTTGACAACAGCAAGGGAGAACGCTTAAACCAGGTCCCTAAAACTGCATGCAGGCAAGGTGGGAAACCCACGTAGGTGGGGGACAATCAAATTTGATGAGGAGAAAAAACTCAGCAGATGAGTCTATTTTAAAGAAAATGAAATAAACCTCTGCAGGGGAAGCCCAACACACTTCTCAACCAGTTTGTTAATTTGACCCTTTGGGAGGCCCCAAACCCCTCCAACAAGGGATAGACCTGGGTCACAACCAATGGGCCCCAAAGGTAAATACTTGAGGTTACTATGATACAGACAATATTTTAACAGAATTTGATCTCTCAGCCATGATAGGCTCGAAAAGTAATACTAGGTTGAGCAGCTATTTTTAAATGAATATTCAGTGAGACAATCTTTGTTGTCTACCCCTACTTATCATTCATTTGGCAGAACATTTATAAACTGGAAACAAACCGAGGTCCAGCAAAGACCATAAAGACCTTTCCTGCTTCTATGACTCTGGTCATTTGTCCCATCTTCTTATCACTTGGTCTCAAATGGGTCCACACACTGCCCAGTATCCTACCAATCAGACCAGGGGGTAGAGGTTATTTACAAAGGTAATGTGCAGAATAACAGCATAAGTTAGCAAGATTAAGGGAAAATACCCCTATTTGCTAATTAATTCCTCTAAATATAAATGATTTATCATTTCTTAATAGGTCTCACCTTATAAATTCCCATGCACCAGTTTTAAAAGCGGAGCATCCTCTAAAGATACAACTAGCTAGTTAATATTATTAGCAATGTTATGGAAAAAAACAGGTTTTGCTTAAGTACTATTTATCTGGATGTCATCTTAAGTTAAAACATAACTAAAAATAAGTAACATAACTATAGGACACTCCTGAGACACATAACTTTCCACATACATAAAATAAATAACTTAAGGGTCCATAACTAAAATGTAGTTGTGAATGATCACAAGGGCACTAGAACCATATTCGTTTTAGAAAGTGTCCCAAGATACTAATATATTCTGCAATCTCAGAATTGGCAAATTTGTAGCAGATTATGTATAAAAAGAGATCAAGGCTCCTTAAATCCTGTCGGACAGTTTTTCCTTTTATTTTAGGCCCAAAATCAGACTGGAAAAACTCTTTTTAGGGTTCATTTTTGAGTTTTTAGTTATTTGCCAAGTGGCACTAATCCCAAGCATCAAACCCCAAAGCTGCAATGAGTTAAGTTCAGAAAAAATAAGACATTTAAGCAGCACATATACTTATCTACTGATATTGGGGCATGTGAAAAATGTCACCTTGAGGAGGGAAATATATCTCAGGTGCTCATCATCACACTGCTCTCAAGGTCATAGATGAATCAAACCAACAAACAACAGCATCCATTAATAATATCAATTAACATTATTCTCCCTCATAAGGAGTTCAAGCAAAGTTAGATAACAGCATCCAGCCCATGACTATTTTCAGAGACCTTTATGTGGGCTTAACCAAGGGGTTCACTCCTTTCCCAATTTCCCAGCCTTCTCTTAGTTCAAACTTTCCTCTTTGTGGCTCATCATAAGCCATGAAATACATCTGTAAAAGATGAAAATAAGCACTCCACTAAGCCTAGTAAATTTTATATAATTTGGCTAATTACTGAGACCCCATTGTCCCAGACAATGATGGTATACCTTTTATAAAGGCTTAAAAGCATAGGTGCATGTACGGAGCAGTAGTAAGTTCAGTCCTTGACCGCTTTTCTTTGAGTCCCTTGAAACTCCCCAAGAAGGAAGGAACACCCATGGTCAGTGGGGCACACATCTCCTCAGTGTTCTCCAATGCTCAGAGCAAAAACAAATGCATATCATTAACAAAGTCACTTGACCCACTCCTTTCCAGAAACTGAAACACCTGAAACAAAACTCAGGTCAGTAAGCCCAGGCAGAAACATAGAAACATAGAATTTGACGGCAGATAAGGACCGCTTGGCCCACCCAGTCTGCCCATTTCCCTACCTACTGGATAAGCTGCAGATCCTAGTTAACCAGCAGCCTACTTCTTCCTACCCCCACCCCCCAGAATTGCCTTATGACTATCCCATGCATGCTTGAATTCCACCACTGATTTTGACTCCACAGTAGACCCACTACACCACTGACTGCCAAAAACAAACATGTGGGAAAGGGAACGGAGAAAAAAGCCCACATTGTGGTCTTATACAGAGAGATAAAGAATTTAACTTTGTCTCCTCAAAATGCTGTAGTGTTTTAGCAGATCACTTGAGGAGAAGTTGTCAGTGCTACTATGAAAAAAAAACTGCTGAAAAGCCCATTAAACTCTCCAAAATACTAAAACAAAGAGAGATGGAGTAGAGTGGAGAAACCGCACGGCCATCTTGTTGCCCCCCCCCCCAACAGCCATGGTACTCACTGTTACTCCAGATCACTAAAATGACACGCTTTCTGCCTCCATGTGGGGACCTTTGAAAAACCTTGAAAGACCAAGTGAAACACCTAAACTTGGAGTCCTTCACCAGCCGGCCGTGACTCGGCCCCCAGAGGTTCCCACGGGTGCTTCACACCAGCTTCCACCCACCCTATTCGAGCAACTACTTATATAGCTACTGGTGAACACATGATTTGTAGCTAACAACACAAAAAAAACTTTCCCCAGTTTTCCATTTGCACATTTTCTCAGCCTTCACCTGAGGGCATTCTCTGCATTCATTTACTCTCACTTCTCTCACCCTCTCACCATTCCTAATTACTGTTCCAACTCAACTTCTACTACAGGACAATTTGGTACTCCTCCTGCCTTGCTTTTCAATCCCCCCCTTGCTTCCTCAGCCCTACCTGTGCCTTCTCTATTCCTCAGTCCTGCCAGGACCGTATCTGTGATCCCCACTCAAGGCCATTGTTCCTTCCCCCTTCACCCTACTACCTCCTCTGTCCTCCCAGTACCGCTTCCCCCCCCTCATACTCCTACCTCCTCTATGCCCCTTTGCTGCTCCAGTGATCCCTCCCCACCCTTCAAGGCTACTAGCATCATCCCTGCTACCTGTAACTGTCTCACCCCCTCCCTCTTGCTACCCGTGGCATCCCTCTCTCAATTCCCCCTCAGCTTACTCTCTCTCTCTCTCTCTCTCTGTCTCCACCAACAATACCACCATCGCTCTGCTCAGAGTACCTCATTGCACACCCCATTTGACAGTTTGCACACCACCCATAACTTCCTTTGGCACCCTTCCAGTGTATGTTACAAGTCCTGTCGGTATGTCAATGGCAGCCTCATACCTCCTTTCATGCCTACTCCTCCTGACTGGATTAATCACACTTTGCAGGTAACCAGAGGTGCAGCAATCTCTGCCCTCACTATTCACGATGGTAAACAACATTCACGATGCCTATGGTACAGGAACTTGCACCTACTGTCTCCCACATACCACAAAGCACCAAAGTTCCCAGATGAAATCACTAATCCCACCCTTCGTTGGCTATACCTAGGGTCTATGTCTTGGCACCTCCACATTGTATCTGTCTTTTACTATTCAACTGCTTAACAGATACCCATCAAACGATCCTTGCATAAACACGAGCATGCCATCACCTGCAAACATCTGAAGGAATATCCCATGCATCTCATTTTACTGCTTCTACTGATTTCTGGCAATATTTACCTTAACCTTGGCCCTCCACCACACTCATCCTGTACAGGAACAAAACGAGGTGTGATCTCACTGGCTGTCATCAACATCTGTAGCTTGCTGGCAAAACTGGACAACCTATGCATCTCGGTTACCCAGCATAACCCTGACATTCTCTCAGTTGCAGAGACGTGGCTTTCACCTAAAATAGTGGATGCTGTGTGGGGGGGGGGGGGGGGGTGCACAGTTTATGTAAAAGACACCATCATGGCACATGCACTTCCCATCTCCTGCATAGAAAATAATGTACAGGTACTACCAATCAAGGTCTTACTTGGTGCACACAATAAATCCCTCACTGTGGCCTTGATGTACATCCCACCAAAAGCACAATGTCTCAGGGTTAATCTCTGTCTTGGACAGTATTTGGCACTTATACTCCAACTCTGAAACCATCCTGAAGGGTGATTTCAATGCAAACTGGATGTCCCCTGATGCCAGCAGCTACAGGGATGCCGTCTCAGCTGAACACTTCACGCAACTGGTTAACTCCCCTACCTGCACAAATTATAGAACAGCAACCAGCACCATACTGGATTGGGTTCTATCTAATCATCATAAACACCTAACCAACGTAACTGTCCTTCCTGACACTATCAGTGACCATTCCCCCCATCATGTGCAGCTGGACCAACTAGTTCCTCAAATCTCCCGCCCAAACAATCACTTGCAGGACCCTACTCTGTGGGCACCTCAACCCGCTCAAACAGCGGCTGCATAACCTTGACTGGCTCCAATGGATGCTGCTGATGACATCAACATAGCACTTGCCTACTTCATCCAGCAATTCAATGCCACCTGTGACCAACATGCCCCCCTCAAAACACAGAAAGTTAAGGGTCTCAGCAATCACTGGGTCACTCCAGACCTACTGGGGCTCATAAATCATGGAGATCACCTGTGGCAAGGTGCTTGGCCAACAGGAAAACTAGGACACATACAGATATACAAGAGAGCCAGGAACGACTCTACACATACGACCTGTGTCCTAAAGAACCAGTACTACAAGGAAGAGCTCACCAACTCGTGGAAAGATGGGAGAAATTTCTGGCAAAACATCAAAGAAGTAACAGGCAAAGGCCCTAAGCAAACTCCAACAATGCTTAACATTGACGGATCACCAGCCCTCGACCCCATAGCCATAGCCAACACTTTTAACACGGCTTTTACCAATCTCAGTGGTGTCCTTCCCCCTGATTTCTTCACAGACTCCTCCTCATTGGAGAAGGACACTGATATCAGCCAGCCGTACTCTCACCCCCCTCTTTCTACTTCAAAACAATCACTGTCAACACAGCCAGGAAATACTTCCTAAAAGTCCTAGGTAAATCCAGGTTCAGTGGAGATGAAACTTGTTGCCCTAATGTTGGAAGAAATCCTATCACCTCGTACTAAAATTATTAATCTCTCTTTTAGAATGTCCCAATTTCCTGACAAGTGGAAGTCCGCGCTAGTGACCCAGATTCACAAAAGTGGGGATAAGGCACACCATGGGAACTATAGGCCTATCTCCATCCTCCCTCCCCCTCCAGAAAGCCTTAGAATGTGTTGTTGTTGATCAACATGTTGACTACCTTGAAAAGTACCAGCTGCAATGTCCCCAGCAACACTGATTCAGAAAGGGGACACAGCACCACCACGGCACTCACTGAATTCACGGCCTTCATTCATGAGTTGTGCGACCAAGGCTATATTGTTGGTACAGCATTTTTAGATCTATCCTAGGCATTTGATACAGTGAACTATGCTGTTCTGCTTACCCAGTTATTGGCAACTGGCCTGTCCATGGACACCTTATCATGGTTCAAAAGTTACCTTACAGGCCACTTCCAACAGGTTAGGATCAACAACCACCTCTCAGACAGATGAGCCGTCCTATCTGGCATCCCTCAAGGGTCCATTCTGGGACCCCTTCTGTTTAGTATTTTCATGAACAACCCTCCCCACTCCTGACAAGATTGTCAGGATGTTGATGATGCAGTCATTTTCACCCACAACCATGACCCCAAGTACCTTGAGAATCAACTACAGCTCAGCTTCCCGCCATCAGAGGACTGGTTCAACAGATGTAAACAAATACTTAATCACAAAAAAACAAAGGTTATGCTCTTCTGTGGCTAGCACAGCAAATATCAATCTCACCCACTAACAATCTGCAATGCTGTTGGCATGCCCCTGGAACAAGTCCAACATTTTAAATACCTCAGTATTACCCTGGACAGCACCCTCTCCTTCTCCCATTATATTGAACAGGTTGCCAAGGCTGTTAACATTCACATCGGGCTTCTGCACAGACACAAACAGACTCTGACCTCAGATGCACTGAAAATTGCAATCCATAGCTCCATTATGTCCATAGTAGACTATGGGCTCGCAATCTATAGCACCACCACTGAAACATCCCTATGAAGAATTTCCATAGCCCTGAACAAGGTCTACTGGCTTCTCACAGGAGATGATCAACTCACACATACCTGCGTCCTCTATACTAAGACTGGCTGGCTTCAACTAAAAGAATCAAACTTCAAACCTGTCTTCTAGCTAATAAAATCAACCTGGGTCTGGCACCTCCAGGGGTACAACACATCCTCCATCGCACCTGCAATCTCAGCCATATCAGGGGCTCTGTTAATCAAATCTTCCAGGTACCTCACTGCCATACTTCCCAGGGACAAAGATCCTTTGCCTACCAGGCACCCATCTGGCTAAACTCGCTCCCTGGTGACATCATCTCAGTCTCTAAGCCCGGCCCATTTAAACATCACCTTCAACAGTACCTAATCAAGCACAACCAATGTGACTGCTTCCACTGAGTTGTTGTACCACACACCTCAAAACCCTCAACGACCACAATGCAACTATTTTATTTATATATTTCATTGTTCTGAAAAAAACCCTCGAGCGAAAGCTCTTTTGCAAAGGTTCCACGTCAAGTACATGCCATATACAGTACAACAGAAGGGGAATTGCCCCCTCTGCGGTTCACACTTAATGGGAAGGAGTGTACACAATAAGAACAACTCAGGGAACATTTAAACAAACAGTGCAATGGTAATACAAACTAAGAGACATAATGCGGAATATAAGAACAGAATAACAAGTAACCAGCTACTGAATCTACTGCCAAAAACTTTAAACAGAGTACGACCATGAGCTTACGGGGGAACACGGAGACAAGGACCTCAGCAGCCCATAGTACAGGCTTTGTCCTAGTAACAGGGATGGGGACTGAAAATAGCAGACTTGGGGGGAGGGCTATAAGGGAGGGGTGGAGTCAGCTAGTACCAGGCATGTCCTCCAGTAGGACAACAGCCAGCACTTATCATCCTTGCTCCAATCAGCACTTATGTCCCAATCCCACTCACTTGTCCTTCCCTCTCCTTCTCCCTTCTCCTCCCCTTACTCCCTTCCCTACTCCCTCTTAGCCCTACCCACCCTTCTCCCTTGCCTGTCCACCACCCCTGCCCACCGCTTTAATCCCCCCACCACCCTTGACAAAGCCTCTGGCTCCCTGCGGTGCTTCCCCCCTTCACCTCCTTATCCCCCCCCCCACCAACCAGACAGGGCCTCTTGGCTGCGTACCATTCTCTTGGCTAACTATGGGCAGCCTGCTCTTCTTCCCCCATCCTATCCTAACTTACCTTATCCCTCCATCCCGACTTTCAACTGACAAGGCCTCTTGGCTGCTACTCTGTCTCTTACCCCTGCTTAAATTCTCCCCTACTCTCTAGCAATTGACCTGGTGTACATTGTCCAATGCCAGTAATAGGTATTGTTGTTAATTTTCTCTTGTATTTGACCTGGCACACATTGTACAATGCCAGTAATCAGATACTGTCTGTGCCCACTCTGTTTTCCACAACCGGTTGTATATTCCTATTCTGTGTATCCTCTTGTTGACGTGGAAACTATGTAAATGAGCCCCTTGCTCATAGGTATAAATCCAATGATCTTAAGAAAAAAATAAAAGAAATAAATGAAGCTATGGTCCCCAAAGGCACAGAGTTTTCAGAATTAAATCTCTCTTCTCAAGTTTTACAGGTCCTTTAAGAGATCTATCAGGCTTGCCCTGTGCACCACATACTTTAGAAGTGAAGTCACTTGTAAATTTACAGTCACTGGGTCACTGTTTCTTCCCAGTCTGCAGATTCACCCCTGCTCTGCTTCTGTGCTCAGCCACTGAATGATGTGAACCCAGGGAGAGTGCCAGGGTGAGCTCCATTATAGTCTCTGGGGAGAAACTTTAACAACATTTTTATATATTACAGTGACTATTTAGTGATTAAACAAGGGCACTGGGTGACTAATAAGGGTCTTGTTTGTCACCTGGTGCCCTTGTTTAATGTTAAATTCAGGAGTGATTTCACTTCTGAAGCATTGGAAATATTTGGGGCAAATACATATAGGCATAGGCAGCATTTCGCTGAGGTAAGGCACCGAAATATGTGGTGCAATCTGCATTTGGTTAACTTGGAAGAGTCTCTTTAAGGTAGCTAGAAAGCAAACCACACAGAAAATATTCAATTCAAAATAGAAATGATTCTTGGTCTGGTGTGAGGGAAATTCCCATTCAGCTGTAAAGTAGAGATTTCCATAATTTTAGATCACCTGTTACATTTAAAGTCCCTGGACTTACAGCCAGTATCTTTAAAGGTATTTTTGTCAGCAGTTTCTGCATTTATGCCTAAGGCCTCGACAAAATCACTGTTAACAAATTCAGAGCCAGATATTCAAAACTTTGCACTGGGCGCAAACCATTTGCACAGGGTTTGCGCAAGTCTGTAATATTCAAAAGGTCAAATAGTGCGGGCAAACTACATTAGTGCTGGGCAAAAATATAATGTATGCAAGGGCCAAAAAGAGGGGTCATGTACATGAATACAGGTGCAATGCTATATTCAGTGCATTAGCACCACTTAAAGTGCTCTTGCATGACTAAGCACGACACTTTGCGTGGTGAAAATTACCGCCCAGGAAAAGGTAGTCTTAAATCTGGGCAAACCAGCTTTGTGCAACTTTGTCGCTTTGCGTGACTTTTGTATGACTTTGCGCGACACTAACCAGTAAATAGTAAACATAGAAAGAAACCAGACATGGAAGAAACATGCTGACATGGATGGCGCCTCCTATGATGCCATCATCTGCCACCGGTCCCAGCCATGCCAGGCAGTAAGTGGTGATCCAGCGCCTAGTGGACACCATTGCAGTGTGTCCATACAGCACACACACCCCTGCAGACCACCCTTCGGTGGACACCAACAGAATCCAGCACACACATGTAGCACTGAGGGCATTGAGGGAAGGGTGTACAGGTGGCCAGTCTGCACCACATACTGGGTGCTGCCACAAGGCTGGGACAATCCATGCAGTATAACTGGTCCAGTGTTGGGAATACCCCAACACCAGTGTGCCTGCCTGTGGTATGTGCCCCCTCCCGGCCACGTAATGCACATCTGTACAAACACCACAGCAAACACAGCCAGCCATGTATATATCACTATGAGTATCCTATGCCAGTGCTGCAGCATCTGTGAGTCACACAACAGCATAACAGTAATGTCCACTGTCAGTGCACATCTGCATGATGGGCCTGTCACTGTGTAAGGTGCAGCAGTCATTGATGCCCTACACACCATAGGCATTGATGTGTCCCTCACACTACAGGCCCCTGTGTTACTGTGGTGTCTGCTGTGCACTGTAGCAGGAACTACAGTTTGACAATTGCATGCAGCATCACCACCTGTGCCTGTGCTGCGTCGTCCCCTGGGCCACAATATTCTATGTGGTTCTGTACAACTATAGCCTGCAGCTACCACCATGCACTTCCCGACTGACCAACAGGTAGAGCTGTGTGCAGACTCAGCCAGCCTCTGTACTTCCAGACTGACCTACAGGTGGAGCTGTGGAACCCTGCAATAGTGCTGGGTAAACTGCAGGCAAATCAGGACATAATGAGATGCTAATCTGGATGTTTGCCCAGAGACTGCCTAAGTAGGCTCCTTTGCATGTCACTTTTGAATATAGCAAATTTTGGCCCCGGGCAAATGTTTGCGCTGTGCAAACGTCTTTTGTGCCGTGTAAACATTTTGGAAACAGTACATTTCTGCAGAATTTCACATGCGCTGGTGCTTGCAGCTTTAATGAATCCACACCTTTGCTAGTGCACACACATTGGCAACATGGTTTAACTTTACCTTTCGTCAGGTCATTGTGCACTGGGCTGCTGTTTGTGGTTTGCACTTCCTGGTTGCTGTATTCAGAGCTGTCCTATTTCCCAGGCTGTTTTTGCACTGCACTCCCAGCCCAGTTTGTCTGGCTTCCTTAGCATGCTATATTTATCAGGTTTAGCACTGGGACTATCCCTTTTGAATATAGAGGGCTATTGGTCTGGGCTAATTTAACACGCCGGGCAGTGTTAATTTAGCCCCGGGGCAAAGTTTTGAAGATCTGGCCCTTAGTGTTTAAAAGATTCTTTAAAGGACACTCACATATGTACCCCCTATGACGAAGCCCATGCCAGCTAGAGACCTGAACTTGTTCCTCACTCAGCATATGTCCAACAGCTTTGAGCCTATGGCCACCTCTGAGTTAAAATATCGTACTTGGAAAATATTATGTCTGGTGTGTACTACATCTGCAAGGAGAGTCAGTTAGATAACGGCATTCTGCATTGATCCATCATGTTTGATTTTAATTAAAATTAACAAAAAAGTGCAGGTCAGCCTCTCAAATGTGCTCCAGTCCATAAAACTGATGCAAAAAGATGAACAAAGCTGGGCACACACCAAAAGCTGAGAATAATAAAGGGTTTTATTTAAAGGTTAACAACAAGGCAGACTAGCCGGGCTAACACCCCTACGTATTGACCCAGTCACATGGGTCTTCCTCAAGGAGTTTGATTTTAAACAGGAAACAGTGAAAGATGAACACATAGGATACACAGTTATCTAAATAGTTGCTTCTAGCACAAAGCTTTTTTTATGTGCCCTTCGTCCCTTTCTTCTTCATTGTAACAGCATATGCGTGCACATGAATTTCTGATTGCAGGGGTTGCACATATACGGTAGTATGTCACTTTTGCCCTTTGTATCTGTGCATGCAGCATTTTATTGAATAACAGCACTGCACTTTAAATGTTGACCTTTAAATACCAGTATGTGAGTACATGGTGCCATGCTTTGAGAAAGTGCACAGAGCAGACATGAAAAGTCGAAGTGATGAGGAGAGCGTGCATCTCGTTTCATGCAGAAATAAAAACTATTAAAATCATCCTGCGACTCAGCAGTGATCCATCTTTCTTGAGTGCAAGAGGACTGTTCTAAGCCCAGCTTCATGCAGCTGTAAGTACTTTGCTACACTATGCTCTGGTCCACCTCAGTCCTGTTTGCTACTTCACACACTAGTTTATTTTTTAAAAGGTACATTTTCTAGCAACTTCTACATTTAGGCCCAAGGCCTCAACAGAATTTCTGTTTACAAATCCATTGTTTAAGGTATTTTTAAAAGACACTCACATATGTGCCCCCCCATGAAAAAGCCCATGCCAGTTTGGGACCTGAACTTGTTCCTCACTCAGCCAATGTCCAGCAGCTTTGAACCTATGGATCCCTCTGAATTAAAATATCTCACTTGAAAAAACATTATTGCAGGTGGCTATTACATCTGCAAGGAGAGCCAGTGAGTTACAGGCCCTCTGCAGTGATCCATCATGTCTGATTTTCCACAGGGGAAAAGTAGTCTTAAAGGACAAATGTGCAGTTCATCCCTAAGGTGGTGTTGGAATTCCTTTGACTCAGACTTACCTTGCCAATGTATTTCCCACAACTACATGCTAATAAAGGGGAGGAAAAACTCCATGCTTTAAATATTAGAAGGGACCTCCTTTTCTGCAAGTCTAGAACAGAGGACTTTAGAAATTAGAGCAAAAGTGTTTTTCACATATGAGGTGTCACAAAAACACTAGCCTCTAAACAAAATATATGAAGGTGGATAGTATCCAAAACACGTTTTTGCTATACCAAGGAAGGGAATATTCAGTACCCCTAACTGACATCAAAGCACACTCCACCAGGAGTGCAACAGCATCAGTGGCAACAAGAAGAAATGTGATGCTGGCTGCGATCTTAACAATTACCGACCAATCTCTATCCTGCCTATCCTAGCTAAAATCTTTTCAAAAGTTAATCTATTACCAGCTAAGACTCCACATAGAATCCTTCTCTCTCTCCTCAACCCGACCCAGTCAGGTTTCCGGCCCAATCACAGCACTATCTCTGCCCTTGCGAAAGTCACAAATGATTGGGTCACTGTGCATGATGCCAAAAAGGTCATTGGAACCATTTTTCTAGATCTCAACAAGCCGTTTGATACCGTCGACCATAACCTTGCTATTGACAGTCTCCTTAAAATAGGTGCTTCTCCAGCAACAGCCAAGTGGTACACAAGCTACCTATTGGTTAGAACCCAGAAGGTCAAGGCTGATGGACGCTTTTCAGGCTCCCTACCCATTAGTAGGGGCATCCCACAAGGGTCTATTCTTGGCCCTATTCTATTTTTCCTCTGTATCCATAACCTTGACTCCAACATCATGAACTCCAAACCCCACTTTTTGTGGATGATACTGTGTTGTATATGTCCAAAGCAACAGTAGTCGAAGTCAGAAATGAACTCCAACTTGATTTCGCACAACTAGAACAGAACCTCATACATTCTAAACTACTTCTCAATGCAAAAAAAACAAAACAAAGGCTATGTTCTTCACCCCTAGCAACTTGGTACATTCGGACTCAGCACTAGCACAAAACCACATTCTTACCTCCTTAGGTGAACCGCTCAAGGTTGTGCCCAAATTTAAATATCTAGGCGGTGTGGCTTGACAGTAAACTCACTTTTGACGCACACATTGACAGCTTCACTTGCAGACTCAGGGCTTGGTTGAGCTTATTTTTAGAAACAGATCTCTTTTCCTGACCGAGATTAGAAAAAGGCTTGTCCAGGCTACCTTCCTGCTCCTACTTGATTGCGGTGACATAATATATAATGCCATCTTAGCAGCCAACTCACACAGACTGGATGTCCTCTACCATTGGGCCATTAGGTTCATAACAAATGGCCCTTTTTGAACACACCATTGCGACCTATGTTCAGCTGTTGGTCGGACGTCACTCTCAACTAGATGTATGATTCATGTAGGGACATGGGCACTCAAAATCCTCTTGGACGAGCTTCCGAGCTACTTATCCTTTCTTGTCCATATATCCCAAAGTGCATACTCACTCAAGAAATCTGACTTTTTGCTGCTAGATATTCCAAGGACTTGCACCACTTTTGGTAAATGGGCTATATCCCACACTCTCCCTGTTGTGTGTGGAATCGGCTGCAGAGCAGTTTTAAACTCACCTGCTTGGTTCCCGTTAATACCTTTAAAACCCTTATTGGAAATAAACTGAAACATATATGCAACTGCATTTAGCTTGTCCATTTCCACAATTTCCCAAGATTTACCCTTCCTCCTCCTCTCCTTACTGCCCCCTCATATATTCTGCTCCTCATCCACTTAGGTAGTTTTTAGGTTGCTTTGTATAGATGTATCTGCAAGCTTTATCTTTTATTGTAATATTTAATCATTTGTAAACCTTTCTACTGCAGTGTATTGCTGTCTATGCCTTATGACT
Source organism: Neoceratodus forsteri (assembly GCA_016271365.2). NCBI lineage: Eukaryota > Metazoa > Chordata > Ceratodontiformes > Ceratodontidae > Neoceratodus > Neoceratodus forsteri. The sequence goes on along the minus strand of JADMNL010000022.1, from coordinate 471,417,926 downwards.
GTATGTACAGTACATTGCCTCTACTTCTTTACATGTATTTGTAACCTTGTTATGTATTCTTTATGCCTTCTACATGTATATGCCACCGTTACTGCTCTCAGGACCTCCTTGTGAATGAGCCTACTCAATGGAGTTATTCCTACAATAAACTTGAAACTTGAGATTTGTAAAGCTGCTACATGTTCTGCATTACATACAGTCACATCCCATTATTGTCTAGGCACATGTAAGAGGGGAGGCTAGATTTGGGATTTCTGTAATTCAGAACCATTTCCGTAGTAATTTTAAAATCCTCCAACCCAGGGTACTGTCTAGAGTCTGTACACGTATTACTGGGCTGTTCTGATTCTTGTTGTTAGAAAGAAAGTACTATCTTACTGTAGTAACAGCTTTTCTTGTAAAGGAAAAAAAACAGATGGTAAAACTACCTTTCCTTGCCACCCTTTTTTGGACAAGGTAATTAGTTTCTTCAGAATCAGTTACTGTTATTTATAACTTCAGTTTTAATGATTGTTACTGCTTGTTCTGTGTCAACGCATTTTTTTTATTTGTAATTTATGTTACTACAATTGGCATATCTTTTTCAATTTACTTTTCAAGTTTCCTGGCTTCTTCTGCTCTGCCAGTAGTACCACTCCGCTCTCCTGTGGTCAAGAGGATCCTGGTATTCACTGCACTCCTCGCTTCACATTGCCAAATCAGGGGCCAGTTTTCACCATGGAAAAGCCATCATGGGGTAGCTCTTGCAGATTAATAAGTCAGTCAATCCATGCCTGCAATTCCTGAAGCCACACCCTCTGAGCCCTGCTCCACCAATCTGGAAGTGCTCTTCAAAACCTATTGTTCCCTGCCCAGTGCTGCTGTGGGAATAAAAAATAGTTGATAATTCCTACTAGCCAGTGCCACTGCTTCGCTCTCCTGCAGTCAAGAGGATCTCCCGGAACTCACACCGCTCCTCCTTGCTTCACATCACTGCCTCAGGGGTCCAGTTTTCACTGTGGAAATGTTGTCTTGGGCCAGCTCCTGCAGGTTAACAAGCTGTCTAGTCCATGCATGCAGTTCCTGAAGCTGCAGCCTCTGTGCCCTGCTCCATCAATCCAGAAGCACCCTGCAAAAGCTATTGTTCCCTGCCCAGTGCTGCTGTGGGAATAAAAAGAGCTGATAATTCCTGCTACCCAGCACTCTGCCAGCACCACTGTTCTCCTCTCCTGTGGTTGACAGGATCTCCTGGAACCCCCACCCTTGGAGCTCTGCTCCACCAATCCAGAAGCACCTTTCAAAGCCTGCTGCTCTTTTGGTTTATCTCAAAAGGCCATAAATTTAAGTGGTTCTCTGTGCAAAGGGCAACAAGTGAGTGCCAAAGGCAACAAGGGAGCCTGCCACAGAGTCAGCCATAGCAGGTGGCCAGGGGCCAGCCATTATGCTGGACCTGCTGCAACTGGAAACCAACTAGTTATAAGGTACTGTCCTGAGAACTTAATCACAAAAAGACACCAGACACTTTGACTCTGGTTTAGGGTGCTCTGCACTATTCACTATCTCAAGAGTTACCGTTTTAACAGTTAATGTGATAGGTCTCTCATGTTGATAGACTCTGTAGCACATGACTGATTGCCTTAATCTCTTGTATTCTGATCTGGGCCTCTTATGGTTGATATTGCTGGACTTACCTTCACTGTGCCTTATAAACTGCTTTTTTATATTTTTGTCAGAAATACTACTGCAGATGGTTATGCGTTATACCAAACTGTGTTCAGTTCACCACTGATTGCTCTGTAGTTTTTTTTTTTTACTTATTCTGCTTTATGGCTAGGACAATGCCCCATCAGTCCTACTACCATGCGCATCCACCATCTGCGGTGACACCGAGGTCCACCCAATGCAGTGTTCCTCCCTGGCCTACCCCCTGTGCAGGGCCTCTGGGGTTCCCCCATACCCCTTTGGATGCCACATCTGGTGTTCGGGCAGGCAGCCCCGGGCCAGCTATGTAGTGGTGGCAGTGAGAGGTGGAACACATCAAGGTCATCCAGTAGGGTTGGTTTTCCCAGAACTTTGGGAGCGGTGGCATGCAATGGCGCTGCAACGTGAACACACTGGGCACCCAGCATGCCCCCTGCCCCAAACTCTAGCTGGATCACCAGTGGCAGGACATCCTGTAGTCACCCAGGAGCCCTGCAGCAGGTATACAATCCTTCTCCCCCCGGAGGTGGACAGCATACAAAGACCACTGGCCAGCCATCTAGCAACCCCGGTCCCTTCCTGAACTGGGGTCACCAGTGTCGCAAGCAGTAGCGCTACTGCTGTGCCTGCAGGCCAGCTGATTGCTCTGTAGTTAGTGGCCAGCTTGTGAACACCAGGGGTTTACTAGCTTGAGAACACTAGGGGTGTAATATGCTAGCAACCTATGTGGTTGCCACTAACACCCTATCAGGGTGAAGCCTATATATTATCTTTCTATCACTACTCTACAGACTACTACTGATAGGAGTGTTCTTCCTTTTCTGTCCCTGTGGTTTCTAACCCTAGGAATTCCTCACTTAGTGTTTACACTTAGTCATTTCGGCTGATAGTGATGCCCTGCAGAATGGAACCTATGCAAATTATTAGAATTTGGAATACAGGTTCAAACTCTGCATCCACGCTCCACCCTGGCCATTATTCAGACCTGTTTCTCTGCCTGAAGACAGCAGTCTTCCTGTTATGAACTCCGGTAGCAGCTGGTGCTCCAGTCAGTTTATTTCTTCTACAGTATGTAAGGCTATTTAGATTTAGTTTTTGATTACTCAGCTTTAGTTAAGGATTTTTGATATATCTCTGGTCTCTCTGGTTTTCAATTGATTCTCATGATTTCAGCTAAGTCTTTGACCTGAAGAAGAGAGTTTTATCTCTCGAAAGCTAGTCTCAGAAATAATTTTGTTAGTCCAATAAAAGGGATCACCCACAACATATTTATTTTTTTCTCTACAGTTGATTCCCAGGAACCGGAGACTACCCTAACTGGCTACCACTTTTAGTTTGGGCTTTTAAATTAACCTGAGTCCTTTTTCCCGGTTAAGTTTATAGTAATGCTGTATTTTTCCTATTAAAGTCATAGGAAACAGAACACTTTCACTCTCCGTTTCAGCAGTCTGTGCCCTTTCACCCTAATTATTCGGTTTCTGTTACAGGAACTATTATTTGACCTTTGGCACAGTTTCTGAGTGCATGAGCCATTTTTTTCTGTTGGGCTCTTGTACTGCATTGTTTTTTGGGAATTGCTTTAATATTTTTTACAGGATCTCTCTAACTGGGTATAGCTGAGAGACCTGGTGGACCTACAAGTTTAAAAACATTTTTAAAATTGTTTCCAGCTCCTGACAAGGGCAGACTGCCACATGCTTTGTTTAAATTGTCTAGGCCAGGAACACAGCTTTTTAAACTGCAAATCCTGTCATATTTTTTACCCAAAAACCTAATTTAAAAGGTTAAAAAAGTAAAAAGAAGTATGCCTTCTCAGTCTGCCTCTGTGTCACCAAAAATAAAAAAAAGGCTCTGTTGGAGTTCCCAATGGTGGTGGAAAGCACACATCTGAATGGTCCATCTCCTGATGTACAGCGGCAAACAATATACAGGGTGACAAGGAAAAAGATAAAGCTGCACAGCCATCAGAAAGACTTGGTAAAGATGGTTCAAACATCAGGGTGCCTGAAAGGGGGAACCCTAAACCCAGTGATGGCAAAAATAAAAATAAAATAACCTCAGAGCAGACACTGGAATCTGTGTTTGCCAAAAATAAATGTAAAGAAAAGAATGTCACTGCCTCTCTTCCTGAATGGAGAAAGGTGCAGGCAGATGGCATGAATAAAATGCCCTCATCAGAGGACATATAAAAAATGTGGCACTTTTTATGGCTGTCCAGGCGATGGAAAATGCTAATAAAATACTTGCCCCCCACCCCAGCTCAGGCTCCAAGCTATCTGCCTGCAGAGGAAGAGGAAAAGGATGACTGGAGTGTGCATCTGAGCAAGATTTCAAACTTCCTCCAACGTACAATGAGGACTACTCATCTTCTTCCTCATTTGTCAGAGAAATGGTTGATACCCTCAACATCCCCCACAAGACACAGTGGAGGATAAAGAGGATGCTGAATTCATGGACATTATGGGAGTAGCTCCACCAAGAGAATGTTACTTCCTATATATAAATCCTCTAAGAAGGCCATATAAAAAATCATGTCTGCACCCACTTCAGCTGCAGCCACTGATAAAAGAAAAACTGAAAGAAAATATCAGGTGGACAAGCAGGGTGTGGAATACCTGTATGCCCATCCTGATCATCAAGAGGTAGCCCTGGCTGCTGTTTGTGAGAGCGCAAAAATTGCCCTATTGGCATAGTCTCCTGAAAATGACTAAAAAATTAGATGCTGTGGCCAAAAAGCCTTATTCCATAGCTTCTCTGCTAATCAGGCAGGCAGCTTATTCAGCACATATGGCATAGTACCAAAAAGCTCATTGGAACACAATTCTGGCATTTGCTGAAATAACAGATGGCGAATTGGCTCAGGATCTGATTGACACCGCAAGATTAGCTTGGATGCCACTAAATATAATTTCCACACTCTGGTGGACACTAGTGACACTGCTGCTAGAGTTCTAGCTGATGTAGTGTCCTTAAGAACTCTTTTCTGGTTTAGGATTACCATCCTTTCTAAGGCTACTAAAAACAAAGCCATGGGTTTCTCCTTTGATGAAAATTCATCATTCAGCAACAAAACAGATGCATATATGAAAAAAGTAGAATACAAAACCATTTACAAAAGTAACAATGAGAAAGAAAAGGCCTCTACCTCCTACAGATCCTACGAAAGGGGAGGCAGAGGCAGGGGATACTTCCCAAGAGCCTATACTGCTTACGTTTCCTGTGAGTACCAATCACAAAGAGGTTACTACAGGAGAAGAGGCAGAAGAGCATCCAGGTACACAACTGCAGCTCTAGTGCCTAGGCCCCAGCCGAAACAAAACCCTTGACAGTTTTCCCAGGTCACCCAACCATTGCCAGTGAGAGGAAGACTGACTCACTTCTTCCAGGAATGGGTAAACATTACTACAGACAATGAGGTACCGAAAGTGGTGGACCACCTACATGGTTTATCTCCCCCATCCCCCATACCCCACCCTTTCTTCCCTACTCCTTCCCTACTCCTCTTCTCCCTCCACACACCTCCTTGCTGCCTCTGCCCCTGACCCACCCCCACTCCCTCTCTTTCTCCCTCTTTACACTAGACTCTGGCCTCACTTCCCTCTGTCGGATGGCTACCTATAAGAATGTACATTGTTTAATTTGTTATAGAAGTGATTTGCACAATTGTGATGTTTTGGTAACTGACAAAGCACTCCGGCTGCTATGTTTATTTCTCTTTTGCACAATACCACTGCCTGTCCTAATGTTTCAAGTAACCTGGTATGGAACCTTTGTAAAAGAGCCCCTGGCTCAAAGGTGTTTCTGATTCCCTTAAATAAAATAAATAAAAAAAAAAATACGAGGGTAGTCTCTGCAGTTTAAACTTTTTCCAAATCTGCAGAAACACAAAAGCTTTCCAGCTCGCTCTACCACAGAAAGAATTCTGCTGAAAGTGGAAGTTAAAAAAACTGTTAATATCAAAAGCCATAGCAAAAGTCCCTGCCACCCAGTGGGGCAGGGTCCTATTCTCAAGATACTTCCTGACCCACAAGAAAAATGGGGAGTGAAGTCCTATTTTTGATCTCAGGTTTCTGAACACACATTTGAAGAAAGAAAAATTCAAGACAGTCACACTAAGAAGTGGTATCATCTTTATAGACAGGTCATTGTCTGTGAGCACAGGATCTGAAAGATGCCTATTTTCATATCCCAATCAGGCTATCACACAGGATTCAAACTGGGGGAACTGCCAATACCAGTTCACAGCTCTTCCCTTTAGTCTCACTTCAGCTCCAAGGATTTTCACAGAGTGCTTGGCTGTGGTGGCAGCACAACTGAGAAAACTAGGTGTGGTGGGTTTCCCCTTCCTGGATGACTGGCTAGTCTCAGGAAAAACAGAACAAGAGACAAGGTGTTCAGTTCACTTGGTGAAAAGCACTCTGAGAACCTGGGATTCTTGATAAATCTCAGGAGGTCCCAGTTAGAACCTGTTCAACTACTGGATTTCATAGGAGCAGAGCTGAACACCCTACAGGGGAAAGCTTTCCTCTCACAGGTCAGACAGAGTTACAGCTTTGAGCACAACAGCCATCTTTCACAACAGGTCAGCCAAGACCTGCAAAGGACTTCCTGAAATTATCAGGACAAATGGCCGCATCCACAGCTGTGGTTCAATGGGCCAGGTTACAAAGATATCTCTGGTACCACTTAAGAGACAACTGGTCTCAAAGATGGGGTCCACTCTCAAAGCTAGTGCCAGTGACAAAAGCACTGGTAATGTCATTAGAGTGGTGGAAGGAAGAAAGCAACCTCAGAGAGGGCATTCCCTTCCATCATCAATCAGTCACCAACAAGTATTTGCTCTACAGATGCCTCACTCCTGGGGTGTGGTGCCCACCTACAAGACCTCATGGAGCCCACAGGAACTACTGGAACAAGTCAACCTCCTGTAGCTCAGGATAGTGCTGCTAGTAGTGCAGTCTTTCTCCTCCCGGCTACAGGGTCAGTCTCTTCAAATCTGAACAGACAAAACTACAATATACTACATAAACAAGTAGGGAGGAACAAGATCCTCAGAACTGTGCACAGAAGCAATAAGGATCTGGGTCCTGGCATATTCTTTGGAAGCAAACATATTTACCTACAACCATATGAAAATACCAGCAGAAACAGACTTTGCGGTCAATCGAGCTTGCTCGAGTGTGTACCTTGCACCTTATAATGCTGCTGCCTTCTCTTCCCCCCATCCTATTACCCCTTCCCCTGTCCCAATCCCTCTTGAAGCTGTCTACCATCTTGCAGGCCACTACCTCACCCGGCAAGAAGTTCCACTTGTCCACCACTCTTTCTGTGAAAAAATGTCTCCTCATCTCTCTCCTGAATCTACTCCCCTCCAATCTCAGCTGATGTCCTCTTGTGTCCCTCCCCTTTCTCCTCTGGAAAATCCTCTCTGTATTAGTCTTGTTTATTCCCTTCAAGTACTTAAAGGTCTCAATCATATCTCCCCATCCCTCCTCTCTTCTAGAGAGTACATATTCAGCTACCCCAGCCTTTCCTCATATGGCTTGCCCTCCAATCCCTGGATCATCTTTGTAGCTCTACGCTGTACCCCCTCCAACAATTTGATGTCCTTCTTCAGGAATGGCACCAGTATTGCATGCAGTACTCCAGGTGGAGCCTGACCAGCAACCTATACAGGGGCAGGATAACCTCCCTACTTCTGGAGGAGATCCCTCTAGCTATACACCCCAGCGTTTTGTTGGCTTTTGACGCAACCATTCTGCATTGAACAGAGTTGTTCATGCTCCCTGTTATGATCACCCCTAGGTCCTTCTCTTATGTGGGGCAACCCAACTGAACCCCATTTAAGTGATAATGCCTTCCCTGGTGCTGGGTTCCGAAGTGCAGAACCTTGCAATTCTTGGTGCTGAACCCCAGCTGCCATCTATCTGCCCACTTCTGTAGCTTATTCAGGTCCTTCTGAAACCCCTTCTCCCCTCCATGTCATCTACCACAGCTCCCATCTTGGTATCATCTGTGAACAGACTGATTTTGCTCCGGATCCCATTCGAGATATCTGCAGTGAAAATCCCGAACAGTACTGGTCCCAGCACAGATCCTTGTGGTACCCCACTCATCACCGCTCTCGGTGATGAGAGTTCTACCACACTTTGCTGTCTCCCCTTCAGCCAGTTCCTGATCCAGGCACCATTTTTGGTCCTGCCCCCACATACTCCAGCTTCCCTCCAATCTCCCATGTGGCATTGAATCAAAGGCCTTACTGAAGTCCAAGTACAGGATGTCCACAACATGGCCCTTGTCCATTTCCTGTGTCACCCAGTCATAGAACTCTGCCAGGTTTGTCTGGCACGATCTGTCCACGACAAACCTGTGTTGCTGGTCATCCTGGATACCATTTGCCTCCAAGAAGCTCACGAACCTCTCCTTTAGGATGGTCTCCATGAGTTTACTCATGATCGAGGTGAGGCTCACTGGCCTGTAGTTCTCTGGTTCATCCTTTGGCCCACTTTTATGGATGGGCACAACGTGGACCATCCTCCAGTCCTGTGGCACACATCCTGTGTCCAGGGAGGTATTGAACAGGTCTGCCAGTGGCTCTGCAAGGACCTCTGCCAGCTCCCTCAGTACTCTAGGGTGAATGCCATCTGGCACAGGTGCTTTGTCCACTCTTAATGCCAACAACCCCTCCAGCACCCTGTTCTCCATAATCCCTATATCTGTCATCCTCTCCCCCATTACCCACCACCCCCCACTTGCCTGAGGTATTTACCCCCCTTCTCCCGTGAACACAGAGCAGAAGTACTCATTCAGGGCCTCTGCCTTCTCCGTCCCCTTTTCCACCCACCCACCCAATCTTTCTTGATCCTCACAAGCTGGTCTTTGCTTCTGCTTTTCTCACCTATGTAATGGAAGAAGTCTTTTTCTCCTCTTTTGATCCCCTGCACTAGTCTCAGCTCTCTAGATGCTTTGGCCCCCCCCTTGATCAGTCTGGTGACCTCGGTAGGCTTTTCTCTGTATACATATTTATCTTCTCCCTTCCCCGTTTTCCTATACTTCTGAAATGCCACCCTCTTGGCTTTTACCCCTTCCCTGATCTCCAGTGACAGTCAACTGGGTTTCTTTGCCCAGCCCTTCTTGTTTCTTTTCCTAGTACAGGTCTCTGTTGCCTCCGCCAGCCCTCCCCTTATTATATTCCATTTCTGATCTGCATCCATGTGTTGTTGGATGTCTGCCAGGTACTTGTGCAGAATTTCCCCCATCATCCTAAAGTCCACCCCCCTAAACTCAACCACCCTTGTACCCATGCCCCCTGTGTCCCTCCCCATGTTTAGCGTGAACCACACTGAGTAGTGGTCACTCCCAGCAAGTGGTTCCCCCACTTCTAGGTTCCTTACAGCTTCCCCATTATCCAGTACAAGGTCCAAAGTCCTTTTCAGCCATATCAGCCCCTGTACCAGCTGTGTCAAGAAGCTGTCCTGAAAAGCTTCCAACAGGACACCCTATCTTGCAGTCATGGTGGCAGGTGTGCCCCAATCCATCCACAGTAGGTTAAAATTCCCCACCACCACCTTACTTCCCTTCCTGCTTACTCTTCAAATTTGATCTGCCAGTTCCCGGTCCAGGTCACAACCCTGTGACAGTGGCCTGTACACTACCCCCATCCTTGCATCCTGGAACTGCAACCACAAAGCTTCTGTCCTCCCCTTCCTTCTGCACTTCATCCCCTCCCTCACATATATTGCCATCCCCCCAATTCTCCTTGGCCCTATCCTTTCTGAATAACCTGTACCCTGGGATCATCATATCCTAGTGCTGGTGCTGGGTGGCCCATGTTTCTGTGATGGCCGCTATGTCCACCAATTCCACCGCCAAGAGAACCTGTAACTCCGCAGTTCTGCAACTTAGGCTTCTTGCATTCAGTGAGACCACCTTCCAGCCTGTTGTCTTCCCAACCTTACCATTCCTTTCCCCCCTCTGGTCCTCTCTGTGCCCCCTCCTCACTGCCTTCACCTCTAACTAGGGAGGTGAGAACCCTATGCTCCCCTTTCTAGACATTATTTCTAACAATGGTCCCCTCGTCACCCCTCCTTCCTAGTTTAACTCCACCCTTGTTGAAATATACCCCTCCATTCCCTGTTTGAGTACGTTCTTCCTCTCCTTGCTCAAACGTAACCTGTCCCCTGTGTATAGGTTGCTGTTGTCCCAGGCTCTGCCCCAGTCTGACACCAGTCCCTCAGCCACCCATTGAACTCCTCTATCCTTTTTTTTTCTCCCTGTACTTGCACATGGTACCGGTAGCACCTCAGAGAATGCCACCGATACCCCCACCTCCTCTCACTGCCTACTCAGTTCCTCGAACCTCTGCTTTACCACCTCCACCTTTTCGCCGGCCAAGTCATTTGTTCCCACATGCATCACCACGTGTGTTTCATCCTCCCTCAGCTTTTGCACTTGAGAAATGCCTGCTCTGCCCTGTCTGCAGTCAACCCCAGAATTGCCTTGACCCAGATACAACTGTGCCTTTCCTCCTTCCTCCCCATCTGATCCTCCTCAGTATGAAGTACACCAGCACCACTACCCCCATTATTCTGATCCTGCCCCCCCTTCCACTTTGATCCTAGTCCACTCCTTCTGGAACCCCACTGCCTCCCTCTTTACATCCCTCATCTGCACCTTTTCCGCTCCTTGCATCATTCCCCTTCCCCTGCTTTCCCTCCTGTTACCACCTCTCCCTCCTCCTCCTCTACCCTACCCTTCCTTTCCCATTTCTGTTTCCCATTGTAATTCCTGCCTCTTGGACTTGCCCTACCCCTTCCCCCATCCGCAGCTCCAATACCTCTCCTTCCTCTGCCTACACTGCAAACATATTGCTTGATAACCCCGCAATGGTGCCTATTGCCTCCTCCCTCCTCCTCCTACTGCACCTCCGTTCACCTCCCCTCCATCCTCCTTATAGCCCCCATCGTTAGCTCTGCAGTTCCCTCTCTGCATCTCCCCACCCCTCCTTAGTGGGGTCATTCCTGCCTCAGCTCCTCCCCTCGCTCTCCTTAGTTCCCTCCCTAACCCCATTACTTCATCCTCCAATTTCCTTAACCTGCAGCAAACTGGACAGCTTCCCAGTTTCCATAATAAATTCATCCAGACAGCCACCCCACATCCATTGCAACTCACTATCCTCCCTGTGCCTGCCACCCTCCCTCCACAGTGCCCATCATTCCACCCTCTATTCTGCACCCTCCACCCACCCTTATCCATATCTGTCCACTTCCACCACCCCTTGCATTCCCCCCATGCAGCCCTTCACACCTACTCCCCATTATTTGCATTTGGCTTAATGTATCCCCCACACCTGTCCCCCATGATTGGCTTAAGTGTATCCCCACACCCGTCCCCAGTCCTTATTCTCATACTTATATGCTCTATTACCAGTCTGATATCAAGCCTTCTTTAACCTCCTGGTCCTCATTTGATAGCCTTTACTCAGTAACACATTAATACAATCCTCTCAGTGTACTACATTAAAACATTAACACATTAGTTCAATCCCTCAGTGTATTACAGCTCTTATGAACCCTAAATACTTATCCCAGACCCGAGTATGCTAGATCTGTAGCGCAGTAATACATTACCACCTTAGTATATATCAAATCCAATATGACATCCTATAACAAGGCTGGCTTTCATATCATAACAATCATTGCAAGAGACCCTGTGGGCTTAGTAAACCTTTCTATCTCCACCCACCTACACCCCATGTCTGAACTTTTACCACCTGACTATTAGCTTTAAGAGTTAGTTCATACGGGCAGTTTGTATCTCCACAAGCTCCTCCCTGCAGTACATCTGCCAAGTGAAGACAATATCCTGGCAAGTTCCCTAAGAAGAATCAGACAGGGATAATACGAACGAACCTTACGAACATACAAAAATGCCAGCAGAAGCAGGCCATACAGTCTATTGAGTCTGCTCAATTGTGCAGCTAGCCCCTTAACTTGCAGCTGCCCTCCCTCCCCACCCTCTTCACCATACCCCCCTCACCCTATCCCAACCTCTATTAAAGCCACCAACCATTCTACAGGACACCACCCCCTCGGGCAGAGCAGTCCACCTGTCCTCCACCCTTTCTGTGAAAAAATGCCTCCTGATATTCAAAATAGAAACTTACAAGACATTTTTTTCAGATTTTCAGAATACTTTAGTAAAACTAAAACATAACGGGGGAAGTACAATAATATCTAGCATATTACCAGTTTTGGTCATCATTTGGCTAAAACTTCTAAAATAAATACGTTAAACAGATGGCTGAGAGATTTGTGTAGAAAAGAAGGAGCACAATTCTTGGATAACTCGGCAGCATTTAATGATCCAAATTTGTTCAAGCATGATGGACTCTATCTTGAGAGGGTAGGGACTAGATACCTAGCCAAGAGATTTAAAGAAATAACCAGGACTGATTTAAACTAAATGAGAGGGCGCAAGGGGGACAAGACAGAGAAATTACAAATAATAGAAAAAATGTCGACAAATTAGATAAATCAGATACTTGGAATTGCATGTTAAATGCTAGAAGTCTGAAAAATAAAATGGGAGAATTTAGAAATTTATTGTCTGCAAACAATATACATATAACAGCAGTAACAGAAACATGGTGGGACAAAAAAGATGACTGGGATCAGGTTATAGATGGGTATACTCTATATAAACATTCTAGAATATATAGAAGGGGGTGGCGTGGCTCTATATATATAATAACTAGCATAAAATCAGAAGAAATAATAATATCTACCGATATGATTGATCAACTATGGATTAAATTAATACAAACATATACCACCAAAATAGTTTCAGGACTTATTTATAGATCTCCTTCATCTACCTCAAATTACAATAAAAACTTGATTGAAAAAATATTGTCCTTAAACCCAGCGGATAGATTACTAATTCTAGGGGATTTCAATTTACCAGGAATAAATTGGGGAACATCATTTGCAGAAACACCCTTTGAGAGAGAGTTCGTAATTGCATGTGATCAAATTGGACTAGTACAGTGCGTTGAAGATCAGATAAGGGGCCAAAATATTCTGGACTTAGTTTTAACAAACATGGGAGATATAATAAGCGATTGCAGGACAACTGCACCTTTAGGCACAAGTGATCATACTAAAGTAGAATTTAAATTGGCTGAAATGCAAACTAAACAAAGGGGAAATACAGTTACCTTCGATTTTGGCAAAGCAAATTTTGCCAAGATGATAGCTAACCTTTCCAAATGGCAGTGGAGAGATGATTTTGAAAATAGATCATTAAATGACATATGGGAAATCTTTTCTTCTAAAATAAAGCAACAAGAAATGGATAATGTTCCTGTTAAATTAAAGTATAATATGAGAAATAAAAAAATCCAGTGGTAGACACCCAAGATCAAAAAACTAATAAATAAAAAACACAGGCTTTACAAAAAATGGAAAACAAATAGATCAAATAAAACCAGGAACCAGTATACTCAAATAACAGATCAAATAAAAAAACAATTTAAGAGGGCCAAAATAAACTATGAAATAAATTTAGTAAATAGGGTGGAAGGAAATCGTAAGGCCTTCTATGCTTATATAAATAACATTAAAGGGAATTCAAATATTATAGGACCATTAAGAAAAACAAATGGGGACAGTACATCAGATAATAAAGAAATGGCTGATATAGCAAATGCATACTTTTCGACAGTTTTTATTCAAAAAAAGGACTTATATCCTATTATAAGTTGTGACCCAAATCCAAAAAATAGAATAGTATTAAAACAAATCGAAGTCAAAGAAAGATTGGCTAAATTGGACCCAAATAAATCACCGGGCCCTGACGGTTTACATCCAAGAGTATTTAAAGGAGAACAGCAGTTATCAAGTCGATTGTATGCCCATAATCTATATCCCTGGATTACTTATCTCTGAATTATTGGTTATTAAACATGTAACTGACAGTTTTCTGCACTTACTGTACTGTGTGTCGTGATGTGTGGTTCCTCGCGAAGATCTGCACCATGTTGAGATGGTCTGCTGCTTCTCCTGCAGTTGCGTGCTCGTGCATGAAGCAGTGGAGGCATGGGTAACTTTAAAATCATATCCATGCACTCACAGTGCCGCGCTAGAAAGCCTGGTGCTGTGCTTCTAAGATGTTTGTTCTCTGTGCTGTTGCACCCGTCAGTGTGGGAATCCTCTCTCTCTCTATCCTCCAGCCGTGGTGACATACTGTCAACAATGGATGTGCTGAACGATACGGATGATGGAGCTTTGATCAGGTGCTAGAGAATGAAAAAAAAGAAGTTGGTGTGCATCAGAATGCGGCTTTCTGTGTGTGGGGGTAACTGTGCTTGGTCGGACGTGCATCGCAAAAAGCAGATAACCCCCCAACACAACCACAGAAGTGACATTCTGAGGCACACAATGTTTTTCAATTCTGTAGCAGATGATCATAGATGCATCATCTGTATCGTTGTGCACATGCCTCGTTGACAGTATGTACCCACGGCTGAAGGTTAGAGAGAGGCCTCCGACACTGACATCTTCTGCTGTTGTCCCTACAAAATCATTGGTTGTGCATATGCAGTCATTGTTTTGCTGTGTACTGGATCCTGCTTTTGTACCTCTGCCTGTCGCAATTTTGAATTCCTTTGTGCCGAGTTACTGCTGTTTGTGTGCCCCCCCAAGTGACATGCCTGTTTCCTCAGTAGGCATTCATCTCCCGCCACTCTGTAGTGCTACTGATGTGTTGCTTGTGCGAAGTAGCTTGACAATGCAAAGGATATATGTTTACAGGTGCAGTTCAGTCACTTGTTTGGGAGGTTTTACATGCAGTGTGAAGTCGTTGTGAACTCTATCAAATTGCAGTTGTGTTCTGTTGCTATGGTGATGTCTGTTCTCCCGCCATTTGGTGGCTGTTATCAAGTAGTAAGCCTCTGTTTTCCCGCTCATATGAAGTTTTGGTTACACGTATTTATTTTCAACCAATAAAAAACTGTATTTCTCAAAACTGCACTGGTGTCTTGTTTTTTTTTATTGCTGGTACAACTGCTCTGTGGCTAGTCTGTATGTTGACATCTGTAGAAATTTCATAGTAATTTGTTGTGTTGCCTGTACAACTGTTTACATCACTTACAAACATGCCAACATGTATGGTACAGGGTTGTGGTAACACAACAGGTAAGAAAAATCACGGTCTGAAACTCTCCTTTCATAGGCTCCCCAGTGATCCTACATTGTAGCATCATTGGCAACATGCTATGGGAAAAAATGAATATGACATACTGAAATTTTTTCCAAGAAGAAATGATGTTGTCTGCTCTGCTCATTTCCTGCCTGATGACTTCTGTGTCTCATTACCCACCTTGTGTGACAGTGAGTATATACTGTATATATATATTTTTTGGTGTCTACTTGTGTAGGTGGGGTGGGGGGGGATTTTCTTGTGTTGGCTAATTGTTGGTGGAACCATGGGTACAAGTGTTGCCCAAGTGTATAACACAAAATATGTTGCACAAGGATGCAGTACCTGAGGTGAAGTTGTGGTGTGTCATAGTGTATGCTTCTTACTTACTTGCTGCCTTGAAAAAGAGCCAGTAGCTTGCCGTGGTACACACATTGTTACTACAGGACGAGCAATTTCAGTGGGTATGATTGCTCACCACTGAATTTGTGTGTGACCAATCGCCGTCTTCTGCTGCTGGTTGTGGAACTGGCTGCAATGTGCTGTGTGTGTGTGTGTGTGTCTGTGTCTGTGTCTGCTGTATGCCTGGTATTGTACTAGTCTTGCGAGTCAGTCACTGGTGGGTCACAGTGTCCAGAACTGTGTGGTGGATGGCATGTCAGGATGACGGTGTGAATGGACCTCTGTGAGGCCTGGCTACCTTGCTGTGGTACAGAGGCTTATTACAATGTTGATCAGACATTGTTACTAAAGGCTGGGCAATGTCAGTGGGCATGACTGCTCACCACTGAATCTGTGTGTGACCAATCTCCGTCTTCTGCTGCTGGTTGTGGAACTGGCTGCAATGTGCTCTGTGTGTGTGTGTGTGTGTGTCTGTATGCCTGGTATTGTACTAGTCTTGCGAGTCAGTAACTGGTGGGCCACAGTGTCCAGAACTGTGTGGTGGATGGCACGTCAGGATGACGGTGTGAATGGACCTTTGTGAGGCCTGGCTACCTTGTCGTGGTACAGAGGCTTATTACAATGTTGATCAGACATTGTTACTAAAGGCTGGGCAATGTCAGTGGGTATGACTGCGCACCACTGAATCTGTGTGTGACCAGTCTCTGTCTTCTGCTGCTGGTTGTGGAATCGGCTGCAATGTGCTGTGTGTGTGTGTGTGTGTTGAGTAACAGTACAGAGATATCACGATATGTGTTGTAATGTCTGATGCCTATATTGTTGTTTGCTTTACAGATGGAGAACAACAGAGACATCCTCAGTTACATGAAGGTTCTGTTCTCTCCATCTTCCATGAGCGGAGCTCAGAACTTGGACAGTCTCAATTGATGTCAATGCAGGTAATTATCCTACCATTCTGAGACTTGACCAGAAGGAAACAGCGCATATGTTGAATGAAACGGGCATGTTAGTTATGTAACCGATGGCCACAGCTCATCAACACTACCTCAAGCATGTCACCATGTGTGTCGAGTCAAACAGTGCTGCAAAGGGGCCGATCACAGAACAGTGCATTACTCACCTTTCTCATGCATGCACGTACAGTATAATTCCATTCCTTGAATATGCTTGTTCTGCTGTAGCTGTGACATCATTTTGATGTCACCGGTACTAAAATACTAACATACCAGCAGAATATGCCTAACGGTCTTTCGCATCTGCTCGTTTGGTCAGCCCTCGCCCTGTGAGCTGACCTTGCTGCCCCCTCGCCTTCTCTGGCTTCTCCCTTCCCAGTTCTGGATATTCTCGATGCATTGCATTTTGCTTCCAGAACCCTTCCCCTGTACCTGTCCCACCCCCTTTTGCAACCCTACACTGTCTCTGCCTCCACCAGCCCCGTAGGCAGTGTATTCCATGGCTCCACCACCCTCTCAGTGAAGTAGCACCTCCTCCTTTCTCCCCTGAATCTTCCCCCCTCCAGCTTCCACCCCTGCCCTGTAGTGGCCCCCTCCTCCTCCTTCCTTCGAAGCACCCTGACTGCTCCTCCCCTGTTTACCCCTTCATGTACCTGAAGATCTCTATCATGTCCCCCAGTCCCTTCTCTCTTCCAATGTGTACATATTTAGCTCTTCGAGCTTCTCCCCATAGGTCCTGTCCCCCAAGCCCCAGATCATTTTGGCTGCCCTCCTCTGGACCGTCTCCAGGAGTTCAATGTCCCTCTTTAAGTGTTGCCTCCAAAACTGCATGCAGTACTCGAGGTGCAACCTCACCAAGCAGTTATACAGGGGAAGTATCACTTCCCTCAATCTGGAGGTGATCCCCCTAGTGATGCCTCCCAGCATCCTGTTGGCCTTGGCCGCTGCCCTCCTTCAAGTCTCTGAGTTCATCTTGACATCCACCACCACCCCCAGATCCCTCTTGGCCATTGAGACTTGTAGCATCCCCCCCCAGGGTGTACGCTTGGCCTGGGTTTCTGGCTCCCAGATGCAGTACCTTGCATTTCCCTGTATTAAACCTCAGCTTCCACTTTCTAGATCATCTTTCCAGAGCCTCAAGGTCCCCCTGTAGGGCCATCCGCCCATCCTCTCCATCCCCCACTGCCACCAGTTTCGAGTCATCTGCAAAGAGACTCATATCACTCCTGATACCTGTCCTTATGTCACAGACGTAGGAGTTGAACAGGAAGGGCCCAATGAGTGATCCCTGTGGGACCCCACTGATGACCCTCCTTGGGGATGAGACTATACCACCAACTATGACCCTCTGGGTACAGTCCTGGAGACAACTGCCTATCCATCTCATCATCTGGTTCCCTACCCCCACTTCTCCCAGCTTATCCAACAGGCCCTTGTGAGGAACAGAGTCAAATGCCTTGCTGAAATCTAGAAAGAGGACATTCACTGGTCTACCCAAGTCCAAGGCACTCATCAGCCACTCATAGAACTCCATAAGGTTTGTGTGACACGATATCCCCAGTATGAATCCATGCTGTCTATCGTCCAGGCGCCCTGACTTTTCCAGGTCTCCCCCCCCAGCCTCTCCTTGACAATGCCCTCTATCTTCTTGACCAACACTGATGTCAGGCTGACAGGTCTGTAGTTCCCTGCCATCTCCCTTGATCCCCTCCTTGTGGATAGGCACTAAATGCGTCACCTTCCAGTCCTGGGGCACCCACCCTGTCCTCAGAGAGATGGTGAAAAGCTCCGTCAGGGGTTTTGCCAGGACATCCGCAAGTTCCTTCATCAGTCTGGGATGTAATTTATACGGCCCCGGTGCTTTCTCCATCTTAAGGTACGTGAGGGCTTCCCTCACTCTCTCTGCTGTGATTTCCAGTTCTGCTACCTCTTCTCCCTGCTTAGCCTTTCCCCCTCCTGCCAGTGAGTACAGTACAACGACTCGTAATGATTCCCCCATAGTTGTAGTTCCATTATCCTTCAATAGTTTTTTTATGGCACTTATGTATTCTGACTATGCTGTGATGCTTTCATGCTAACTAAAGAATGTACCTTGGGGGTGTCCTTAAATGTATATTGAATTTCACTCTCCTCAGCAGGCATGGTTCTGCAGTTTCCTATCAAGAAGACATTGTTTGACAGCACAGATGCACACTGTATGCCATTCATCTTAATGGCATGGAACGTAGTTTGTGATGTCATACAATGTTCAGGCAGTATGGAGCCAGACAACATCAACTACTCAGCAGACATGGACTCAGGCTATTTACCAAACCAAGTGACGCACATTATTACTGTCAGGAAAGTGTTGTCAACTATATCTGAATACTGGCTATCCAATAGCAGAACCACTGTAGGGCATGTACAGGTGTGAAACCCATTTCCTATGAGCTGTAAGCTTTTATAATGTATTACCAAGTTGCTTTGCACACATGTGAAGGCCTGTGTTTTCTCCGTTGTCTGCACTACCTTGGATAATATTGTATGTTGAGGTTCACTTGCTAACACACACAGTGTACAACTACCATAGCGCTGACACTTGATAAAAATTAAACCTCGCTGCACAACAGTATCCTTGCTTTGTATGACCGGCCACACACAGTCCTCGGAACAGTGTTTTTACCGCATCACTGCTGTATAAGTAATGGTAACCTTCTCACAATGCTGTTGTACCACACTTGACATGTCATTGTATGGTATTCTACCATTTACAGTAAGAGCAGCATTCTTCACCTTTGTTGTTCTCTGAAACAATACACATCCTCCACACACACAAACAACCACACAGACACACAGACCACAACATATCTTGTGTGAAAGCTCTCTTGATATGTCTTCCTGTGCTTCCCAGTCACAGTGTCTGCTAACTGCTTTCCTTTCCTTTCCTTTCCTGTTCACCCTATCAGGTAACGAATACTGAGCCCATTGTGTCCTCTGAAAGAAGCACGTCAGGCCATCATCAGGGTATCACAAGCAGCAGCATTGGCGTGCAGTGTTGTGTTGATATGTATGATTTTGCATGCCAGTGGCCAGAAACACCTGAGAATGTGTACAAGGATCATACATACAGTACCAGTTCCAAGGATGATACAGAAACAACATGCACAGGAACAACCGGGATCAAGTTTGCATGACCAAAATTCGGTCGCTTTGGTTGATGTGAATCTTGACGCCAGCCTGCCATTGCCACCACCACTAACATCAACTCCAGTGAAACCAAACGCTGGTAATGAAACCTACCATGACCACAGTGTCTCCATGCTGTCTTCACAGACAAGTGAGTTGATGGAAACGCAGCAGTCATTGTTTCTACCATCCTCTGAGTCAGACTCTGAAGAATACAATGATGCCAATGACTATGACACATTTTCGTGCAGTGATGGCATTGTGAGTGAGACTAAGTTTCTTGTTTTTAAAAGTTGTCTTCTAACTCTTCTCAGCATGTTGGTGTGCCAAACCTGTCATGTACCACTGATGTTGACTGACAGCTTTGTACGTGGAACCATGTATGTGGCCAACTTCTGCTGTTCCAATAGCCATGACTTCACATGGCGCTCTCAACCTTTGATAAATAAAATGGGGTCTGGAAATCTGCTGCTTTCTGCCAGCATTCTATTTAGTGGAAACACCCACAACTGAATTGCGCAGTTCTTGAAATTTGGAGGTATTCCTTTCATTTGCGAGTCACAATACCTGACGATCCAGAAGACCTACATGTTCCCAGCAGTAAATAGGTCATGGCTACATAAGAAGAATGAAACATGGGAAACACTGAAGGACAAACAACTGACGGTAGTTGGAGATGGCCATTGTGACTCACCCGGACATAGTGCCAAATACTGTACATACACAGTTATGAATATGCATACCAATGCCATACTAGAGTCCTGTTTCAAAGTCATCCTGCAGTAATGTGCTACCCTCCACACCATCAACCTCAACACAGATGTTGGTGAGTAAGTGGAAGAAGTCTGATCTTGTTCTTGAACCCAACCGCTATGTGTGCGATGAAAATGTTAACCGGGAGTGGGGACAGTTCTTCCACTGTCACCACAAGTTTGCTGGTGAGGATACGTCTTTATTTCCCTCATTTTCCCTCGTTCAAAGTGTTATGTGCAGTTACCACGTGCGCACATCCCATATTTAGCGATGTGTGGAACAGATCAGCCACTGCCTCTGCCAGGACCAGTACCGGACCCATTAATGTGTCCCCTCTTCACCCGGTTTCTTTTCTACCCTCAGGGATGTTATGCAATCCAGCACCCTTTACACCGTGATCACCCCATGTGTGGTTGTCTCACCAACATTGCTTTAACCTCTTTCAGTACAGGTATGGGACAATCACTGTCCATGTAGCACACGGAAAAGAACGACTGCATGAGTTCTCTTCCCCTTTGTGTACACACCCACTGCCTTTCCAGATTATTAGTATTTGATCATCGCACCTCATTGTTTGCCACATATATCAGAAGCAAGGCGTTTCCCATTCCTTTAGGAAACATGCTAATTTCTGTTCCCTTCCTCCCATTGCAGTCCACAACAGTCGGCTGACTTCCCTGGATTTGCTGAAAGTGTTCTCCTTATCATCTGCCTAGTTTGTTCTGTCATAGGTAAAGAAGGCCCTACCCAGAAGCTGCCTCCCAACTGTCCCCTTACTGCACACTCAACCCGTAACCATGAAAAAGTATGCAGTATGATTTCTATGTTGTTAAGTGCAGTGGACCTCCACTACTGTTTCACTGCACCTGTACTGTTGTATGTCACTCTCATAGTAATAGTCTTCCTTAAGTTTGTGACACATCTATGTGCATTACTGCCCCTGGTTCACATCGTCCACAACAGTCATTCATCGGTACAAGGTGTTTCATGAGGTGGTACTATTCATACAGGCAAACCACCACCGCAAACTCCCACAAACCTGTCTGTGTTTGGCTGTGACTTGTTCAACATGTTATATGTGTAATTATGCAAATGATTTTGCTGTTTGAACATGTTTATAATTACAGTGTCACATGTAACTAAATAACCACGTTTAAGAAGAAGGATTGATTGAAGTTGCTGTTACATATGTAAATGGCTTCAATTTTGATTAAGTGTTAAGAGTGCAGTTTACTCAGTGGTACAGTGTGATGATGCTTACAGTATTAACAGTTTTACAGATGTTACATTTTATTTTTTACGCAATGCATAAATGATGCACGTATTGTGTTCCAAAGTTAATGTCAGATCATACAAAATAAAGTAGTGCATGGAATATCATGCCCATAACAGTTAACAATGTGTTACAACAAGTCATGTTTGCAAAATGTGTTTCTGGTATGTAGTCATTTTACAGAACCGTGATAAAGAAAAACTTTCTATTTGGCTGTCAAACGGATTGTGAGCTGAACTCCTGCAGTATGGAGTTGGGCAGCAGTTCGTCTTCATTATCTTCATCAGCCTCTCTGAAACCTTTGTATATCCCAGTTGCCTCGGGCCACTTTGATCTAATGGCTGTGATGGCACATGCAGGGATGACATGGTGAATTTTTCTGCCAAGGATATCATGAACCCAATGGGTATACTGAATGTATGCAGCTAACCGCATCAACCTAAACAGTAGAGCAACAACGGTCATTAGAACAGTATTAAAGACAGCAAGAGTGCTGTACTTATAATAACATTATCTTACTAATTTCAACACAGGACACAGATGGATGTCTACCATATAGAAGCAGTGGTGGGTGGACTGGATGAATGATGCAGCTGTGAGGGGGGCATATTCAACATGGATCAGTTGTCAGAGAAGTGGCAGGTGCTGTGCCATGCAAACAAGTGTCAGGTTGTGCAGTTTCTGGTGAACAACCCAAGAATACATTACTGCCAGGAAGGGAGTAGGGTGGTGATAAGTGGGGATAACAGGAACATAGGCATGATGGTAACAGGGACCATGAGTAACACTGCCAAGTGCATTTCAGCCGCCGCAAAAGCAATCAAAATGGTGTAATGTATTGCGAGGGTTTTTGGATCAAGTCAAACAGAAGTGAGGTTGACCATTCACATGTCAGTATTAGGGCCATAGTGACAGTACTGTACACAGTTTTCAATGCGATACCTGAAGCGTGATATCATGCAACTGGATGGTGTGCAGAGAAGGCCACCAAAAATGGGGTATGGAATGGAGGGGAGACAGTATTATAGCAGGCAGGGACAGTGGATTATGTACCCCATGATGGACAGAAGGGACAGTGGGGGAAGGCATGGTTGCAGTGATGGTAGAGGTGGTGGATGCCACACATAGCACCACATCGGAGACATGGGTTTGGGGACGGGCTCGGGGACAGTGGGTGTCAGAGGGTAGACTAGGATCGAGCACCACAAGGGATGTTATACTACTCCTGTGGTCGGTTCATGGTGTGTTCTGAACACACAACGGAACTGTGCCTGTGGAAGCATGGGCATCGGTGCACAGGCAGCTGTTCGACAGTAGGGGAGTGGAGGACATCATGGGCATTTGACTGCAGCATGCATTACCACGCCATATGTGTGTACCTTTGTCCTGCCTGCTGACGCACTAAGGGGCAGGAAGGACTAGGGGGAGAAAATGGAAAAAAACAAAAATCAGTCCAACACGACAAGCAATACAACACTCAGATCGCCTACCCGCAGGAAACACACCATTATGCAGGAACTCCAAGGATAGAAAGAGTAAAGTAGGAGGGATACAGGACTCAGAAAGGCACTGTAGGGCAAGATTCTGCATGAGGGACATACGGGGATGAACAGGGTATGAAGGAGTGTCATGAGGAGGCAGCAAGGCAGGGAACAAAAATTAAAGTGGAAAAGAAAGGGATGTGGGGGACACAATATAGAAAAAAAAGTATGTGATTGGAGTCCATAAGGATGGGTCACATGGTGTCACTTAACTTAGGAGTGTGAGGGACACCAGGTGGAAGAGGCTAACAGCAGACTCAAGAGGCGTCTGGAGGTAAGGGATCTTGAGGAATCACAGACAGAGGAGCCAATGAGGGAAGGTAGAACAATCAACCATAATATTAAAAAAGAAAAAGTTAAACAGAGGAATGTAATAGATGATTGCAATACCTATTAGGCGCTGGTGTTGCCGGTTGCGGATGACGATGACAGGAGCAGATGGTGATCAGTGCTAGGCGTACTACAAATGGGTCTAAGCAACCAGTACCAAAGTATGGATTTTGTGTGATGCACGTCACACCATCCAGCTTGTCTCCCAGTTGATGACCAACCTCAGCACAGCAAAGGCACTCCCTGATACTTGGCATAATGATGCAGTTGCCACATGTGCTCCAACTGAGGTCATCAAGGCGAATTGGCAAAAGTTCTGCCTCCTCATCAGATGAGCTGCTGTCTTGGGTTGATGAATGATGTGATTGCTGCCTCTGTGGCTAAGACATATATGGCCTAATGTGGCCAGATGCAGCAGCTACACTTTCAAAAATCTCCATACAGATCTGTGCTGCCTCACTGTCACTGTCACCTGAAGTGCTGCTACTTTCCTCTGATAAATGCTCGTTGGACACAGTGGCCATGGTTTCTGTAAGACAATTAGATATCTGTGTCAAAATACTTTACTCAGAACTGCTATCATAAAGAAATGTTTGAATATGTATAAAACTTGAAGGTCAAGACAACACGGTGACACAGTCACACCGTGGCACCACCACCACCTGACATATGATAAGACAAAGTTCACAGCTAACAACTGAAATAACACTATCCTCCCACAGATGTATTAGGTTTCCAAAATTATCAAATTAAAGTTGTGTGGCTTTCAGTTACAATGTCTGATCAACATTGTGACAAGCCTCTGTACCATGGCAAGGTAGCCAGGCCTCACAGAGGTCCATTCACACCGCCAACCATACATGCGTTCTGTCATACAGTTCAGGGCACTCTGCCCCATAACGGACTGACACACAGGACTATTTACATGTCAGAGACACATACTCAGGCACACACACACACACACACACACACCCAAACAGACAGACAGAAACACGCAGACACACACAAACACACATAGATACAGTCATACACAGTATGCAGGCCCCTCCTACACAGTAACATAACACATTCTCCACCCAGCACCCGAACACAAGTATCAGTCCCACAGATGTATTAGGTTTTCCAAAATTATCCAAATTAAAGTTGTCTGGCTTTTAGTTACAATGTCTGATCAACATTGTGATAAGCCTCTGTACCACGGCAACATAGCCAGGCCTCACAGAGGTCCATTCACACCACCCATACATGCATTCTGTCATACAGTTCAGGGCACTCCGCCCCATAACGGACTGACACAAAGGACTATTTACACGTCAGAGACACATACTCAGGCACGCGCGCACGCGCACACACACACACACACACCCCTAGACAGACAGAAACACGCAGACACACACAAACACGCAGACACACACAAACACACATAGATACAGTCATACACAGTATGCAGGGTCCCCCCCCCAACACAGTAACATAGCAATTTCTCCACCCAGCACCCGAACACAAGTATCAGTCCCACAGATGTATTAGGTTTTCCAAAATTATCCAAATTAAAGTTGTCTGGCTTTTAGTTACAATGTCTGATCAACATTGTGATAAGCCTCTATACCACGGCAAGGTAGCCAGGCCTCACAGAGGTCCATTCACACCGCCAACCATACATGCATTCTGTCACACAGTTCTGGGCACTCTGCCCCATAATGGACTGACACACAGGACTATTTACATGTCAGAGACACATACTCAGGCGCGCGCACACATGCGCGCACACACACACACACACACACACACACACACACACACACAGACCAGACAACAGTGCAGACACACAAACACACATAGATAAAGTCATCCAGTGTCCTGCCCCCACCCACAACACTGAGATAGCACATTCGCCAACCGAGCACCCGAGGAAAAAGTATCAGCCCCAGTAACTTCCTGTTTTCTGAAGTCATCATAGCTGAATTTGTATGGCTTTTACATGATTAATTTATCCAATTCCTGCAGTGGGACTGTTCCACCACGAAAACATGCACAACATTAAGCAGGCACCATTCCCCAGATTTTAAACATGCTAGGGGGAACCATGTTCCCCCATTACCTATGGTTTACATTGCGCCTGTGGCTCATAACGTTTACGAGGGCACCAGTTCCAGGACATTTCAGTGTGGAGGGGGACATCATATTGCCTGTACACAGACAGTGTGTTGCTATACCTGCGAGATTCTGAAAAGGCACTGCCTTCGGTGTTTGCACTGCTTCATATGCATATCACAAAATATACAGATACGGGAAACTGACCAGTGATCGCATCAATAAGTGGATCTAGGATGGCACTATAGCCTACAGGTTACAGTACAGACCTGTGAATGACCTTGATACAGCCTGCAGAACTGGGTTTCAGTCACAGAAACTCCATTTGCATACTACATACTACGTGAGTTTGAACAAGTCACCACGACAGTGCTCCCAGGTCACCCATGAAGACAGCAAGTTGAGCATACTGGCACTTACACAGTTACAAAAATAATAAGGCATACAGCCATGGACAAAATGAGGGAGCATAACTGTAAAGACCACAATACTTTTTTATGAACATCAGTAATAACAGCTCCATCTCGACACAAATAGGAATCAAAATGCTGGACAAGACAGCATGTTGAGATAATATGGACACACATACTAATGTTATGTGAGCATGACATCACCTGCAGCCCTTACCTCCAATCTCTGGACTCGGAGCTGCAGGAGTTACGTGGCTGACAGGACCCTCTCTATGTCTATGCATATCATCATGCAATAGCCAGGGATCCTCAGAGATGCCAATGGGCACTGTTTCATGTGGATCATAATGAACACATGACATGGTCTTGCCTAACAACCACTATCCTCCGTGTGAGTACACAGAGGGCCATGGTGGACCACAAATATATGAAATTAAGATAAATGACACAGTCCCCGATGGGATTCAAACCGCTGATCTCATCACAATCATGTGCTGTGAACAATAGAACACATTGCCTTTTTCTATATTGTAATAATCAGCTGTTTTCATATTGATTCTGATTATACCACTGTTGAGACTCTGAATTGTAAAGGAACTCGATAAACAAATTAGATGGAGAACACCATAACTGCATTGCAAACAGCGACACTGTAACGTACATTGAAAATAACATACTGAATGAGGCACTCACACCAACTCAGGTTCACTTGTGCCACTAATATTAGACAGCAAGAAGCATTGAGTGCAGGCGCGATTGACACTGGAGTGCACACACAGACACACTCGCTTGACCTCACATGTGCAATAACAAGACGCGCAGGGTCACAGGTCGCAAAGCGCGTCCACAAGAAAGGCACATGATGCGTACGTTGGACTCGGAGTGTGGTGCCAGAACACACAACCGCACAGCATGGAGCATCCAATAGTGGGCTAAGGTAGGAACAAAGCCATGACACACACAGAAATTATGCAGGTAACAAAAGGAAAGGCTTTGATGCAAGGGTATAGTCCTGGGAACACTAATGGAAACTGCAGCAACTGAGTTCAGTACAGTTCTCCTTTAAAAAAAAAAAATAGCAGAAATCTTGTCCCATGCCACGACTGCCACTCGAACAGCTCCATGGTTCCCTTCCCTCACGCTCTCTCCTTGCCGCAGAAACCGAAAACATAAACTGCTTGATTCTCAGTCAACAGAACAAAATGGCACAAAATACTTTAAATAAAATCCGCAAACCTTTTGCAAAACTCCGAGATGCAAGTTGACCAGCTCTGCGACTCCCTTCCCTCAGGCTCTCAGCTCCCACTGTCCAAAACCGCCACACGGCAAACAGGTTTCTCGTAAGTGAGCACAACAAAGGACAAAAGCTACTAAAAATAAACCAGTAAATATAAACATCTTGATTCTCAGCCACCAGGACAAAACAGCACAAAATACTTTAAATAAAAACTGCAAACCTTATCTGAAGATGCAAGCTGACCACCTGAGTGGCTCACTTCCCTCGTTCTCTCAGCTTGCACTGTCCCAAACTCCCACATGGCAAACAGGTTCCTCATCAGTGAGCACAACAAAGGGCAAATGCTACTCAAAATAAATTCTAAGTCTTCCCCCCACGATTTTTTTTTTAAATGGTAACATCCTCTCGTTTTACAGTGGGCATCGAATCTTACTGGTAAAAACACTGCTATGTCACGAATTACTCTACCTAAGACACCAACCAGCAATTCTCAAAGAACCAGTAACTATAAAACATGAGGAAGTGTGGAAAACTCTGATTTTATGCACACCCTCCGTGTGTGATACCCAGATAAACCCCTCAGTTGGGGCATCACACACCTCAGGTGTGCATAAAAACCTCATTAATTACACCTCCTTATGCATTATTCTATAGGTATTCTATCCCTGCGCAATATTTTTGTAACAGTATATATTTCTGTGTTCACAGGGTCCTCAGTTTGGGCTTTAATAAAAAGAAAGCTTTAAAAACTATATTTACATTGCAGATTTGAATGTACGTTCTCAACAGAGGCATTCAAGTCAAAGATGACCATGTCTTCTGCATACATGACTATCATATTTATTGATTTATTTAAGGGGGAGAATCAGATACACCTTTGAGCCAGGGGCTCTTTTACAAAGGTTCCATGTCAGGTTACTTGAAACATTAGGACAGGCAGTGGTACTGTGCAAAATAGAAATAAATATAGCAGCCGGAAGGCTTTGTCAATGACCAAAACATCACAATTGTGCAAATCACTTCTATAAAAAATTAAACAATATAGATTCGTATAGGTAGCCATCCGACAGAGGGAGGCGAGGCCAGAGTCTGGTGTAAAGATGGAGAAAGAGAGGGAGTGGGGGGTGACATACAGATCCCTGCTTCCAGATCTGATCCACCTCATGATATCAGATCAGGAAGCAGGGACCCGTGTGCCACTTGCCAGGGGATGCTGGGTAGGTTGTGCAGATGCGAACTGTATACCACTCCTAGGACTACAGTTACAGATGAGCAATTTATATTTCTAACAGCATGGATACAGTTCGCTACCTACATTTTGGCAGACTCCTAGCAGTTCTCCAGGAGGAGGGGGCAAGGCATGCACCCCTACGTTCTGATTATTATTAGGCAGATCATTTACAAATGAAGTAAAAAGCAATGGGCCTATGACTGACCGTTGCAGAACCAGTCTGTCACAGGTGTAGTTGAAAATGGACCACCGAGGCATAAATGCAGCAAAATAAAGATATTTATTTACAGAAATTATAAAGCGAACTGATATGGGCAAAAATAAAAGAGAAGCAAAACTGCATCAAAACAAAATGAATACAGCTAGGATGTTTACAACTTCACATCCAAGTATCCAACTGACTAGCTCTGCTGAACATCTGACTACCTGTTCTAGGTGCACAGGTTCTATACTATGCAGGGGTCATGTGACTAGCTCCACCCCTGTACCTTACTTTTAACATTTATTTACAAAGCAATAAACCTTTAAATCAACATAGAAACATATATATTCACAAAAGTGGATTACACTCTTTTTAGAAGGTTTAAACCCCCAACTCTGGCATCAGGAAGCACCACCCCTTCCAGCAGCAGCATAAATACTATACATTCAGGATGTGGCCGGCCGGCTCTTAGAGGAATACTGCAGCAGAAGGTGGTTGTTTCCAGGACTCTGAGATGCCAGAAACAGCAGGGAAACCCTTGTTTTCCAAAAGGATCAGGAACAGCTCAAAAATGCTCCACTTCGTCTCCGGAGGGTATGCAGACCTGCAAACACTTAATTTCGGCCATAAAACTTCACGCTGGGCAGAATTAGGCGGCTAAATGCCTTTGCGACCATGTGCACGTTCGAGCGGATACAAAAATACCGGCGCTCACATTCGCACTGTCATGCAGGAGCTCAGCGGCATAATTAAGTCAGGAAAGTCACATTTATTAAGAGCTCTTGCCAAAAGAGCATTTTGGGGGATGGAGAAGAGAACCAGGGGGTTCTCAACATTACTTTAAACCCTGCAGGGCAAAAACAAGCCCATGGAGGCTCAGCAGAGCAAAACAAAGATAAACAGGGCATTTTAAAGAATTTAAAGACAGTGCCCTGCAATATTTTACCACGGAGGGCTTTTCTTTTATTAAAACCCTCATAAACAGGCCTACAAGCAGGCATTTTAACAGGGGGAAAGCCTGCAGAGCCAAAACAGCTGCAGGTACCATTTTTAACTGGGGACACATGTTTTTCACAATAAGAAGCATATAGCAGGCTCCAATCATATTTTCAAAGAGTTGTTTACCAAAAAATGCTGTGCAAATAAAGTACTCAAAATAAATTCATAATGGAAAAATCACGATCAGAGTATATTATACACGCAGCTAAATACATACAAAAAAAAAAAGCCACAATCCATGGAGTTCTAAATTATGGAACATTTTTATTTTACTGATCATGAAAGATACCAAACAGTGTAACAGCATACTGCCTCACCTCGGCACTTCGGGTAACAAACCCTTCCTCGGGAGGCATGGTTTAGTGAGAACATAAGTGACCTTTTATATTTATATTTTGGCTGTATTTTAACAATTATTAACGTGTTTTTCTATATTTAATTAAATATTTTCAAAACACAGCCATTATCAATAACTCACTATAAGATACCTTTAAATTCTATGCTAATATTTAATTCTTTTTATGCATGTTAAAGGTAGTCAGATACATTCATTCAGAGAAGAAATATACAATAGTAGGTAATTCACAAAAAATCTGAATTTACATGATCATCTGCCGGTATTACATTAAGTACCTATCCAAAGGGCAGCAAAGCATTTCATGAACATAAATTAAAATACAAGAAAGGATGTTTAATACAGAAAAAATATGCTGCGAGGGGGTTGGGGGGAGAAGGGGGAAGGAGATAGTTTAACGCTGCAGTTTAATTCACATTCTCAAAGCAGTTGAAAAGCATAATGCCGGTGGATCAGCGCTTCATGCTTGCATTTCATAAGTCGATCCCACCTTGGCTTCATGTTTTTCAGATTTTTCCAAAGCCTCGTAAATAGAAAAAAGAAGTGAATGAATGGTAAGATACGATTTTACTAATTTCTAAAATATTACAGCAATTCATTCTAAACAACTCTATTTTTAAAATTAAACAATCACTTCAGTAACATACAATGGGGTAAGGGTAAACAAATCAATGGTCAAGGCCCTCAACGGGTGCTGAATACATGAAGGTCAATCTCATTGCAAAAGGTCGCAGCATGAACAAGAAATACCAATAGAAAAAATAATAATGAAAACCACACTGTAGGTGGATCAGGGTTTTATGCTAACTTTTGATTAGTCGATCTCACCATTACTTCATGGTTTCTTGATTTAATCGAAACCCTATTAGAGAAGAAGAGAAAAAAGGGGAAAAATACAAATTTAAACTACATGATTATCATTACAAGCAGTACTTAAACATTTCATTTGTAAACGCTAGAATCTTAATTTTATAATCACTCACACACCGAAACCTATCTTTATCAGTCAGCTCATCTATAAGTGGGAAATTCAACTTGGTTCTTACAAACAGTTACCATGTAGAAATATGCGTAATAGTATATGCATAACATCAAAAGTTGTTTATTTCACACCTATAGGTGAGGTTTCAAAAGCCAATGATCATTTTATCCTAGAGGTTTTACGCTTTTAAGCGTGTAGATCCAGAAACTCTCCTTTTTTAATAGCAAATTTGTTTCTATTTCCTCCATATTTCGGCTAGTAAACATGTTCTAAGCCCAAACATTTCATTTGATTCGGATTATGATGATGGTATATGGAAAAATGTGTGCCAACAGGGGTGTCTGTTCTCCCATTCATTATGGACCTGACGTGTTCCTGGATTCTCTGTTTTAACTGTCGCACTGTACAACCTACTTAAATGAGATTAAAAGTACATCACAAAGCACATACACAGAAAGGGGTGTTAAATAAGTTGTCTGATTTCTACATGTAAATCTGATACTTTAGAGTGTTTCAATTCTTTCGTAGTCTCAGCGTATTTGCATATATTGCACTTAGTGCACTTAAAGGAACCTTTTGGTTTGTGAGGAAACCATCCCCTACCTGTCTCTTTTAATTCCTGAAACCTGCTACGTACCAACATTTCACTGAAATTCTTGGCTTTCCTAAATGTTACCCTAGGTTTTGGACTGACTGCTTGTGACAGAGTCTCATCTGATTGTAAAATAATGGCTGTGTTTTGAAAATATTTAATTAAATATAGAAAAATATGTTAATAATGGTTAAAATACAGCCAACATTAAACCTAAAAATGTTATTCTATGCTGGTATTTGTGTTTTTCTTTTTAAATGGCATCTTCTATAATTGTAATCTAAGGTTATCACAGGTGCTCCAAAAGTTTTGTATAAAAGGTCACTTATGTTCTCACTAAACCATGCCTCCTGAGGAAGGGTTTGTTACCCGAAGCGCCAAGGCAAGGCAGTTTGCTGTTAAACTGTTTGGTACCTTTCACAATCAGTAACATAGAATTTGATGGCAGATAAGGACCGCTTGGCCTACCCAGTCTGCCCATTTCCCTACCCAATGGATAAATTGCAGATCCTAGTTAACCAGCAGCCAACTTCTTCCTACCCCCACCCACTAGAATTGCCTTATGACTGTCCCATGCATGCTTGAATTCCACCACTGTTTTTGACTCCACAACCTCCTCTGGAAGGCCGTTCCATGCATCCACAACCCTCTCTGTGAAAAAATACTTCCTTAAATTACCTCTGAGCCACCCCTCTATCTTCAAATTGTGCCTTGTTCTTGCACACCTCTTTTTGAAAGATGATACCCTCTTGGACTTTGTTGATTCCCTCAAGGTGCTTGAAGATTTCTATCATGCCCCTCCTTCTCCTCCCTTTCCTCAAGGCTATACATATTAAGCTCCTTAAGTCTCTCTTCATATGTCTTCTGGTGCAGACGCTGCACCATTTTAGTTGCCCTCCTCTGGATAGTTTCCATCCTGTCTATGTCTTTGCGGAGATTGGGTCTCCAGAACTGCATGCAGTACTCCAGATGGGGTCTCACCAGCTGTCTGTAGAGGGATAATAACTTCTGTTTTCTACTGGTGATGCCTCCCTATGCATCCCAGCATCCCCCAGCCCTCCTTGTTGCCCTCTCACATTGCTTGCCCACCTTTAGGTCTTCTGATATGACTACCCCCAGGTCCCTTTCCATTTCTGTTGTTGTTAGTATCTCACCCCCATTGTGTACTCTTCTCCTGGGTTTTTGTTTCCCAGGTGCATTACCTTGCACTTCTTAGCATTGAATCTAAGCTGCCATACATTTGACTATTCCTCTAACCTTGCCAAGTCCCTTCGCATCCTTTTCACCCCACCTTGTGCATCAACTCTGTTGCAGATCTTTGTGTCATCTGCAAAGAGACATACTTTTCCTTCCAGTCCCTCTGCAATGTCACTTATAAAGACATTGAAGAGGACCGGCCCTAATACTGAACCCTGAAGTACCCCACTAGTAACCCCCCTTTCTTCAGAGTGGATTCCATTTACTATTATTCTCTGTGTCCTGTTCTCCAGCCAATTCTTTACCCAGGCTGTCGTCTTGGGACCCACTCCCAGGCTGGCTAACTCTATATTAATCTTTTGTGTGGGACTGTGTCAAATGCCTTGCTAAAGTCTAGGTAGGCCATGTCACAGCCCCTCCCTGATCTACTACTTTGGTCACCCAGTCAAAGAAATCTATCAGATTAGGTCTGGCATGACCTTCCCCCGTGAATCCATGCTGCCTTGGGTTCCGTGCCCCTCTGGCCTCTAGATACTCAATAATTCTTTCCTTCAAAGTGATTCCATCAGTTTCCCTATCACTGAGGTTAAACTAACAGGTCTGTAGTTTCCTACTTCTGCCTTGCTCCCACTTTTGTGAGGGAATCACATCTGCCCTCCTCCAGTCCTCGGGTACCACCCCATCCTCCATGATTTGTTAAAGAGGGTAGTCAGTGGTGTCACTAGTTCTACCCTTAGTTCTTTTTAGAATTCTGGGATGAATCCCATCAGGCCCATTGCTTTGTCCACCTTCACTTTTAAGAGTTCTTTCAGAACTCTTTCTTCTGTAAATGGGCTGGTATCAACTTCTGTTTCCAGAGTGTTTCTATTGTTTGTTTTAGGTATCCCACCCTCTTCATTTGTAAATACTGAGCAAAAATATTTGTTTAATATCTCTGCCTTTTCACAGTCACCCTCTGCCCACCTCCCTCCTCTGTATTAAGCCTCACTATCCCTCCCTTGGTCTTCCTTCGCTCCCTGATATACCTATACAAGGTTTTATCCCCCTTCTTAACTGAGTTGGCTATCTTTTCCTCAGTTTGGGCCTTTGCTGTTCTGACTGCCTTCCCAGCTTCCTTTTGCTTTAACTGATACAGTTCTCTGTCCTGTTCCTTCTGTGATTCCTTGTACTTCCTGAATGCTTTCTTTTTCTCTTGAACCGTCACTGCCACCTCCTTTGAGAACCATAGTGGGTTCTTACATCATTTTGTTTCGTTTATTTGCTTCACACAAAGGCTTGTTACCTCTGTGATGGCAGTTTTTATTATTACCCATTGTTCTTCCACCCCTCCTTTCTGCCCATTTGCTACTGCATTCCTTAGGCACTCACTCATTTTGGCAAAGTCAGCCCTCCTAAAGTGCAATACTTCTGCCTTTGTATGACTTGACTCTATTGCTGTGTTTATTGTGAGCCATACTGTTCGATGGTTGTTAGTTCCCAGATGGCTACCCACTTCTACATCTGTGATCCTCTCTCCATCTCCATTTGAGAGAACCAGGTCTAAGATTGCTCCCTCTCAAGTGGGCTCCAATACTAGTTGTCTAAGGCATGCCCCCTGTTGGACATCTAGAATAACCCCACTCTTAGAAGTGGCTGCTGCAACTGCACTCCAGTTAACATCTGGCATATTCAGATCACCCATCAGCAATATCTCCCCTTTTTCTGCCATTCTAAGTAAACTTCTATCATCTCCTTGTCCATTTCCTCCCCCTGAGAAGGGGGTCTGCATACAACCCCTGTGCGGATTGTGGTGCCATTGCCTGTCTCCAAATTTACCCACAGTGCTTCTTCTCCTCCGTTTACCCTTTTGTTCTGTTGCTTTGATTCCTTCCCTTATGTAAAAAGCTACTCCTCCTCCTCTTTTACCTTCCCCGTCCATCCTGTAGATAGTGTATCCTGGTATGTTTACGTCCCAGTCATGGTTTTGTGTGTACCATGTTTCTGTGACTGCCACGATATCCAGATGTTCCTCCTCCATCAAGGCCACTAAAACAGAAAGCTTGTTACCCAGACTACGGGCATTGGTACTCATTGCTCTCCATTTTTTGATGGCTTTACCTTCTGTTGCAGCATCCCCCACTGACCTTTCTACCTCGGTCTTTTTCTCATTTAGTACCCTGTTTTGTAGGAGAGGCTGGGATTTTCCTGCTGCTTATCAGTGCCTCCCCCTTGACTAGTTTAAAAGCTTGCCAATGAAGCATTTAAACCAATTGCTCAAAAGACTTGTTCCCTTCCTGGACAGATGCAGGCCATCCTGCCAGTATAGGCTGGCGTCCCTCCAGATTGAACCCCAGTCCCATATGAAGCCAAACCCCTGTGCTCCACACCGTTTTTTCAACCATTCATTAAACTGCATGGTGCAAAGTACCCTTGCCTCACCCATGCCATTGACAGGTAGCACCTCTGAGAAGGATACTGTGTGTGCTACTTCTTAGGCCCCTCCCCAACTCTACAAAGTCCTCCTGCACTGCTCTAATCTTATGATGAGCCAAGTCATTTGTCCCTAGGTGGACAATGACGTCCAGTTCAGACTCCCGTGCAGCTGTTCTCGTGATCCTGAGGATGCGCTTCCTGTCCCTCCAAGCCATGGCACCAGGCAGGCACCTTACTGCAGTTTTCCCTGCTCCTCCCAGTTCTATCCCCCTAATAATTGATATAAAAATTTTCCATAATTTGGAACTCCATGGATTGCGGCTTTTTTGTATGCATTTACCTGCATGGATAATATACTCTGATTGTGATTTTTTTATTAGGAATTTATTTTGAGTACTTTATTTGCACAGCGTTTTTTGGTAAACAATAATTGGTATTGGGCTTGCTACCCATGTGCCGTGCAGACCTGAACAGTTACCACTGGCTCGCTGAGCAACTTTTTTTACTAATATTTTCAGAGAGGACAGGACACTTTAACAGTAACAGGGGAGCAGTTCTGATGTCCTCAATATTTATTAGTACAGGCTTTTGTAGGCAGAAAAGCGGTACTGGGATGTACTGGAAAGGGACAAAAGAAGGACAGACAATAGACAAGACAACAATAAACAGATAAACAAAGTGGGTTGCCAGCCCAATAAACTAACATACAACAATACAGTTATGACAAGGACAGAGAACAGAAGAACATCCAGGACCCACTATCTTCCTGGGGTGACTTCACTCTCTCACACAGTCTTCATGTTTGTAAACTCTGATAATGTGGACCCAGTTTTTAATATTTGTTGGCATGTATTTCTGACCCAGAATGCCTTTCAGTTTGCAAGAAACCAAGCCTCTTGCTTCGTGCACAAAACCCTTAGCCACACATTTTCTTGCCTAATTCCATGCTACCTCACTGGCCATGTATGTGGTACTAGTAGTATTACAGAGCACCACCCCGGATGTTCCTAGCACTCCTGCCAAGCTCCGAAAAATCCATCCCATTGAACATCTGGTGCATCACTGCCAATGTCACTAGTGTCAAAATATAGGTTACTCACCTCTAACTGTAGTTCTTTGAGTGGTATATAGAATATAGTTCACATCCACACTTCTGCAGTTCCACTGGAACTGGCAGATTTGTCAGATGTCTACAAGTTTGAGCTCCTCTCATTACCCAGGCACTATATCCTCTGGCTCCACCCCATGACATCAGATCTGGAAGCAAGGATCCGTGTGCCACTTGCCAGGGGATGCCGGGTGGGTTGTGTGGATGTGAACTGTATACCACTCCTAGAACTACAGTTACAGATGAGCAATTTATATTTCTAAGGGCATGGATACAGTTCACTACCCACATTTTGGCAGACTCCTAGCAGTTCTCTGGGAGGAGAACGCAAGGCATGCACCACTATTTGGTAAACACAGACAAGAGAACCAAGGTACTAAAAGCAGCATTCCTTGCCGGAAACCTGGTTGAAACCTTCAATAAAAGATAATAAGATAATCTATGCTTGATTGACAAATATAAATTGGTCAGAAAAGATGGGGGGGCGGCAAAAAAAGGGAGGTGGAATTTTGGTATATTATTGGGATAATTTAATATCAACCGAACTGCTTGTGGATTACAATCCCAGTACAGGCTGTGAATGGCTATTACTTGAATTAATTCTGGATGGGTGGGTTGTAAAATTAATTTCTGTACAATTTATAACCCTCCTAAGTCCAGAATTAGATAGACAGACAGATATTTTATTTGTAAAGTGCCCATTTCCAAAGACTCTGGGCGCTGTACAACACAAAATCACCAACAATAACACACGTAAGCAGCAATTCAACATTAAAACCAATTTAAAATGTCTCTTCATCCCTTAAAACCAATATGGCAGTCAGTGAAAGCCTGCTGGAACAGATATGTCTTTAACCCATTTTTAAAGGCTTCTACCGAAGGGGCCTCCCTTAGATAACCAGGAAGGGAGCTCCATAGAGTAGGTGTCACCACTGAGAACGCCCTATCCCCAGAATGCTGCAACCTAACTCTGGGAACTCCAAGGAGGCCTCCCTTGGCAGAACAGAGTGCCCAGTAGGGGACAAGGAGATCTTGCAAATAGATAGCTCCCCCTACATGTAGGGTCTTGTAGGTCAGGAGCCCTACCTTGAAGACAGTCCTCCACCTGACTGGCAGCCAGTGCAGTCCGCAGAGGACCAAGGTGATATGCTCACCTCGACTCACCCCAGTCAACAACCTTGCCACCGCATTCTGCACTAGCTGCAGCCTGCAGAGGTTGCCTCCAGATAACCCTAGGTACAGGGCATTACAGTAGTCCAGCCTGGAAGTGACGAATGCATGGACCAGCATGGTCAGATCCTCAGGCGGGATCAGGGCTCGGATTTGTGAAATGTTCCAGAGATGGTAAAATCTACTCCTGGTGATGGCTGACATGCCCAAATCCTTCACCTGTCTAGACGGGTTAAGGTGACTTCCCCCTAACACTAGGCCAGAAGGTAACCCTTCATCCCCCCCCCCCTCCGTCCCAACAAACTGGATCCACAACCAGTACCTCTGTCTTGTCTGGGTTACATTTAAGTTAGTTTTGAGTCACCCACACCTTGATCTCATTGAGGCAGCTGTTAAATACAGAGGCCGAAACCTGGGTATCAGGAGCACAGGAAAAGTATGCTGGGTATCATCTGCATAGCAGTGAAAACCCAGCCCGTACCACCTGATAATGGCCCCCAATGGCAGCATGTTCACCGTGAACAGCAAGAATGACAAGACCGAACCCTGTGGGACCCCACAGCACAGAGGCTTCAGGTTAGATGAGGCTAACCCCACTGTCACCCTTTGCACTCTGCCTGTCAGGTACGTCCTGAACCAGTTGACATTACCAGACAGGCCACACCAGAACCGCAGGCAGCCAAGTAACACCTCGTGGTCCATGGTGTCAAATGCTGCAGAGAGATCCAGGAAGACCAAGATGGTCCAGTCTCTTCTGTCCCTCGCCATCAGGAGATCATTAAGCACCCTCATCAGGGTGGTCTCTGTACTATGCTCCACACAAAACCCAGACTGGAAGGGTTCATAGGTGGAGGAAGAGGCAAGATGTCCCTCGAGCTGCATGGCCACCACTTTCTTAATAACCTTCCCTAAAAATGGGAGGTTTGAGACCAGCCTGTAATTGCTGAAGCAGTCAGGGTCCAAAGTGGGTTTTTCTTCAAGAGGGAACTAATTAAGGCCTCTTTCAAGACAATTGGGAAGACCCCACTCCTCAAGGAGCTCCAGACGACCCCAGCAATCACAGGTCCAATCAGGTCCAAACATCCAACCAAAAGTCAGGTCAGACCTGGGTCCAGTGCACATTGGGTTGGTCGTAGCTTCGACATTATTTTCACCACCTCCTCCACCCCAACCAGCTCAATCTCATCCCGGACAGAAGGAGTGTTCTGATACATTTCAGGCCAGACCCTGCATCCCCTTCAAGAGGTACTTGAGGAGGCCCTATCCCTGATAGAGGACACCTTGTCGGCAAAGAATATAGACAGCTCCTCGCACCTAGTGCTAGAACCTGCTCCCCCAAAACACAGACAGGCAGGATGTAATAGCCAGTCCACTGTGTGGAACAACTAAGCCAGTCTGTTTCTTGCCAAAGCAATTTCCCTAGACCAGGGGTTCTCAAATGGTGAGGCCAGCCTCCCTGGGGAGGCCCCAACCTGTTCCAGGGGAGGCTCAAGCAAGTCTCAAAAGTACAGTATTTAAATTTTGAGTTTTATGTATTTTGTGTGAAGAGATGAAGCAAACTGAGAGGATAACAGTAGGTGAATTTTAGGTATTTATTTACTAATAGGTGACAAGGGAAGGTGAATGAGCCAAGGCTCATTTCAGGCATACCCGGGATAGGGTAGGCAGTGAATACATTTCAAAAGGCAACTGCAAAACAATCAAGAAATACACAGTGAACAATAGTGTAAACAAATGTAAATGATAAACTGATAATGAGTAGTGGTAATTGAGCAATTTGTAGACTGATGGCAGAACAGCCCAAATACAATGATTGGGCATAGAAGTTCTAAGAGCAATAGCAGGAAGGAGCAAAGTAATCCCAGAGAAGTTGCTTAGAAGCAGGAAAGGGGAGGCAAAGTACACAGGAAGGTTATTTCATACAGAGAGGAAACAGAAAGTAGTCTGACCCATGAAGGTACTGCAACAAGGGTAACAATGGTTCAAGAATGAAAATAGCAGAGCAAGTAGGCTGGCGGGGTCAATAAACTGAATAATTTATTTGTTTGTTATTCAGATAACACCTTTAGACACAAGAGCTCTTTTAAAGGTTCCACATCAGTATAAGACAAAGAACTGAATGTGAGCCAAGTACTCAAAGGGGTTTTAATTTATTCATGGTGTACCGCGCAAAGTACAGTATGTTATTTTTCTTTGTGGAGGCCCAAGATTATTTCAATTTTAGGGGGAGGCTCAAAATCTTTTCCATGGATTTGGGGAGGCTCACTGTGACAAAGTCTAAGAACCATTGCCCTAGACAAATATGTCACCTTCTTACGGGAGATTGCACCCTGATAGTCAACTCTCTGGATCTAGTGTTCACCCTCAGGATGGAGATCACGGGACTGGTGGTGGAACCAGTTGGGTGGTCTGACCATCACTCCATAAGGTTCAGTTTCACGGCCCCCCATTAGACCTACCCCTTTGGAGATGGTCCAGTATCACCCTTTGAGGGGAGTTACCCCTGAGGGTCTGATGGCGGTGCTGGACCTATTGAGTTGGCCTATGGAGTGCATGGAACCAGATGCCTTAGTAGTGCACTATAATAATATGGTGCTGAGGACACTGGATTTAATATCACCTGTCCATGTTCGCCCCCTCTCCCTTCGCCCTCTGTCCCCTTGGTTTGATGGGACATCGAGGGAGCTGAGGACAGTGGGGTAAAGATTGGAACGTTGTTGGCAGAAATCTGGCCTGGAGGGTGACAGACTTAGATTGATGGCCCATTACGTGGACTATCACTCAGTAATCTCTCATAAGAAGGTGGAGTTCCTGTCCAGGGAGATAACTGCATCAAGAAACCGACCTGCTCAGTTCTTCCAGACTGTCGACAGACTGTGCAATCCAGCCTGTCTGTGGAGTTGGAGAGCTTTTTCACAAATACAGTGTGATGAGTTTGCTCGGTTCTTTGAGGATAAGGTGTCATCAATCAGGTCGGAGATCTGCAGCATACATTCAAATGAGCATTGCAGTGACCGATGTGGGGTTACATGTCCTCGGTCTACCTGGATAGATTTTGACCAACCAGCGATCATGAATATCATGAAGATTGTCCAGGGCTTACGACCGACTTGCCGTAGTTTGGATCCTGGTCCTAGGTGCCTCCTTGTGGGATGCATGGATGTGATCGGACCAGTCCTTGCGAGGATAGTCTGGGGTTCTTTGGATCAAGGGGTGTTCCTGGAGTCTTTAAAGGAGGCTGTCGTGACACCCCCTTTTGAAGAAACCTTCCCTTGACCCTGACTGCCTTGCTAACTACAGACCGATCTCTAACCTGCCCTTTTTGGGCAAGGTTATTGAGAAAGTAGTCGCATTGCAGCTCGATGACTTTCTTACCACCCAAGAAGTCTATGATCCTCTCCAGTCCGGTTTCAGGAGGATGCACAGTACCGAGACGGCATTAGTTCGGGTACTTGATGGTCTCCTAATAGCGAGAGGTCGGAGGAGCCATTCGATCTTGGTTTTCCTTGATCTCTCTGCAGCATTTGACACTGTGGACGATGAGATGTTGCTGGATCGCCTGCGACTGCTCTGCGGACTGTCAGGGACAGTCCTCAGATGGTTCCACTCTTTCTTCACAGGCAGAAGTCAAAGGGTAGTTTCAGGAATTTTTTCTTTCGCTCCCTTTGCTCTGTCCTGTGGGGTGCCACAAGGCTCTGTGCTTTCCCCCATGCTGTTCACAGTGGATATGCTGCCTTTGGGTGACATTATAAGGCATTATGGGCTGAGTTTTCACTGCTATGCAGATGATACTCAGCTCTATATGTCCTTTGTACCCAAACAGAATGACGCAATATCGGTCTTTAACAACTGCCTCGCTGAGATTCAGGACTGGATGAGTGTGAACTGGTTGAAGTTAAATCCAGATAAGACTGAGGTGTTGGTTGTGGACCCGAATCATTATGTAGAGAAGTTGACTCCTGGGTTCCCCTCTGGTCTTTTATTAGGGGGTACCCAGTTAAGACCTTCTGAACAGGTGCAAAATCTGGGCCTAATTTTTGACAGTGCACTGACACTGAAGACACAGGTATCGGCCACTGTCAAGTCTTCCTTTTACCATCTGAGGAATATCGCCTAGATAAAACACCTTGTTCCACATGATGACCTGCCTGTGTTGGTCCACGCTATTGTTTCCTCTCACCTTGATTACTGTAATGCTCTATATCTAGGGTTGCCGGGGGTGGATCTCTGTCGCATGCAGCTGGTGCAGAATGCAGCAGCCAGGTTGTTGACTGGGTTACCAAGAACTTGCCATATCACACCTGTGCTGCGCGAACTGCACTGGCTGCCTGTGCGATGGAGAATCACCTTCAAGGTCGCTTTGGTGACCAATAAGACCCTACACAGTCAGGAACCGGGCTACCTGCAAGATCTCCTTTGTCCCTACCGCCCTCTCCGCCCACTCTGCTCCACTGGTGAGGGATTGCAAGAGATTCCCAGGGTTCGTCTTCAATCATCTGGGGCCAGGGCTTTTTCTTTTATGGAACTCTCTACCTTGTCAGATTAGACAGCGCCTGTCCATGGAATCATTTAAGAGGTCTCTGAAAAGCCACTTAGTTGCACTAGCATTTGGATAGATTATTTTATGGTCATTTTTATTGTTTTATGTTATTATTTATTATAGTTGATGTTTTATTCTTGTTATGTACTAGCGCTTTGATTTTTTGAAAAGCGCTTTACAAATAAAATTTTGATTGATTGACTTGATAATGTGACTTTAGGGCCAATCTGTCCTCCAGTAGGCCAGATCTTCTCCAGCACCTCTCTAACCTCCACCCCTTAGTCTTTAATCTCCAGAGATCCTCATCGTACCAAGGAGGTCTCCGGCGAGTAGACAAGGGATGGACACAAATGAGTGTGATGGAATCGAAGGCACGCAGTAACCACCCATTATAGAGCTCTTGCTTCCTCTGCTCCAATCACACAAGCACGCCCCAACACTCAATGGGTCCAGCACTGCCAATAGTCCCATCAAGGAAACTCCTCTTTAGGGGCAGTACTGGACTATCTCCACAAGAGCAGGACCATCTGGGGGGGTGCCCCCAAGCGTGAACCTCACAGTGCTATGATCTGACCAAAATACAGGATCAACACTGAGGTCAGTCACATCTAACCCTAAAGAAAAGACCAGATCCAGTGTGTGGCCACCCAAGTATGTAGCTGTTGTTACATTTTGCGACAGGCCCAGGGCCCCCGTGTTTTCAAGGAGACCTTTCCCAAAGTTCGAGAGCCCGCCGTCAACCCAGGCATTGAAGTCCCTCAGAATTAACCACCTGAGAGACTCCAACACCAGGCCGGCGACGAGCTCTTCGATCTTCCGCACAAAATCCCCATCCACACCAGGGGGACGATAGAGCACAAGGACCTTGAAATCTTCCCCCACACCACCTTGGGCTGCCACACACTCAAACGATTGTGTATGAGGGTAGCACCGTGAGGTTCAGGCTGGTTTTAAAACAAATGGATACCCCCTCCACCCCTGCGATCCTTCCTCGGGTTGTGTATCATGGAGTACCCATCCGGCACCACCACCTCCAAAATGGAGGCAGCATTTTCATCGAACCAGGTCTCTGTGATACAAGCCAGGTCGACAGAGGATATCAAGTCTGTCATGGCAGTCTTATTCCTCATCGACCTGGCACTGCATAACACAACTCGAGTAGGATGAGGTGAGGCAGCCGGACCAGCTAGCTTCCCACAGTTCATTGTGGAACCCTTGGGCACGGGAACTAAACATGGTAACCCCCTCTACAGTTCCCAATTCGCCCCAGGGCGTCTCCTTGTCCTCACCCCCTGAATCCCAGACACCCCGGCAGCCACCCGGCTAGCGCCACCACCAGACCCCCCCCCGAGCTATTCCCAAGGTTCTACACCTCCAGTAGGCCTCAGCTGGAAGTATTGGGAGCTCAAAGGGACGGAGGACCCAGAGTCAGTCCCCCCGAGTAGCTGCGCCTTACGGGTCCCTGTCCCAAACACATTTTCATGCAAGTAGCTATTCACTCACACTCATACTAATTTAACACAAACCCCCCTCAACAAAATAAATTAAGCAATTAAAACAACCACCCTTCCCCCCCACATTAAACAGTATAAAGACTAGTGATAATAAAAATAAGATCCTTATTAAATGTAAAAGGAGTACAACAATAGGTACAAAGTTCCAGATTAAGTTAAGAGACCACAGGTTGGGAAACCATATGAGCTTACCCCCCATAACAGTGACAAAGGACAAATGGCAAGTACTGTTGGTGATTTCAGGAAAGGGGGGCAGGATGGGGGAGAAGGTTGGAAGGTGGTTACCCTTAATGCTAGGAGCCTTGGGAGGAAAACTGCAGAGTTACAGGTTCTCATGGCAGAGGGAGAGGTGGACATTGCAGCCATCACGGAAACATGGGCCCCAATACAATGACTGGGACCTGTCTGTACCAGGGTACAGGTTGTTTCGTGAGGGACAGGGTGATTGGGAAAGGAGGGGGTGTCACTATATGTGAAGGAAGGACTGAAGTGTGTAAGGGAGGAAGGGAGGAGGGTAGTACGGAGTCACTTTGGATGCAAATCCAGGATTCCAAGAATAGGATTCTTAGAATGGGAGTGGTGTACAGCCACCATCTCAGACGGAGGAGTTAGACGGGAACTAGGGGACAGATCAGGAGGACCTGCGAGAAGGGTAGTGTGGTGATTGTGGGGACTTCAACATGCCAGGTGGACTGGAGCACCCCAACAACCAGGAACAGAAGGGAGTAGGTACTGCTGGATGCCTTCCAGGACAGCTTCTTGCTGCAAATGGTCAGTGAACCAACCAGGTTAGGAAATACCCTTGATGTTGTGCTGGCAAATGGGGACTTTGTGAGAGAACTTAAAGCAGAGGAACCGCTGTCAGGGAGTGACCGCCACTCAGTATGGCTCACATTGGATATGGGCAAGGAAGGAGTGGAATCTGGCACAATAGTGCTGGACTTCAGGATGGCAGACTTTGGGAGGATGGGGGAAGTGATAAAAGGGTACCCGGCCAGAATTCAATCTAGTATGGACACTAACCAGAGGTGGGAGCTCATAAAGCTGGGGATAGTGGAGGCAACCAAAACCTACTGCAAAGCCCAG
Organism: Neoceratodus forsteri; assembly: GCA_016271365.2. Lineage (NCBI taxonomy): Eukaryota > Metazoa > Chordata > Ceratodontiformes > Ceratodontidae > Neoceratodus > Neoceratodus forsteri. The sequence continues at coordinate 471,373,500 of JADMNL010000022.1, read as the reverse complement.
AGGAAGAAGGCTAGGGCTAAGAAACTGATCTGGTTGAGCAACGAGGTCATGGAAAGGTAAGGAGAAAGAGCTGCCTTTAGGAGTACAAGAAAACAGGAGGGGAGGACAGGGAGGAGTACTTGACAGAATCGAAGGAGGTGACAAGGGCAGTAAGGGAGCCAAAGCATCTATGGAACTCAGGCTGGCACAAGGCATTAAGAAGGAGAAAGGACTTCTTTAAGTACATCAGGGAGAAAAGGAGCTATAAGGCCACATGTAAGGATTAGGAAGGAGGGGGGTTGGGTGGAAGCAGGGTGCGATAAGGCGGAAGCACTAAATGAGTACTTCTGCTCAGTATTTACTAAAGAAAAGAGGGGGGTGACACCCAAGGTGGGAGAAATGGCAGAAGCATGGGGGGAAGTGGTGACAGATGGGGAAATCATGGAGTGCAAAGTTCGAGAGGGTTTGAAGGCACTGAAGGTGGACAAGGCGCCAGGCCCAGATGGCATCCACCCCAGGGTACTGAAGGAGCTGGCAGAGGTCCTTGCAGAATCTTTGGCAGACCTATTTAATGCCTCACTACATTCGGGGTGTGTACCTCAGGACTGGAGGATGGCTCATGTGGTGCCCCTCCACAAGAGTGGCCCCAAAGATGTACCGGGAAACTACAGACCAATGAGCCTCACATCCATCGTGGGTAAGCTAATGGAGACTATCCTAAAGGAGAGGGTGGTGGCCCTCCTAGAGGCCAAAGGACTACAGGACAGCAGACAGCATGGCTTCATACGTGGCAGATCCTGCAAAACCAACCTGGTCGAGTTCTATGACTGGGTAACTAGGCAACAGGACAGGGGCCATGCAGTGGATGTCCTGTATCTGGACTTCAGTAAGGCATTCGACTCAGTGCCACATGGAAGGCTGGGAAGGAAGTTAGTAGGCACAGAGGCAGGTGCAAAGCTGGTGAGATGGGTAGGAAACTGGCTGCAGGGAAGGCAACAGAGGGTGGTGGTGGGTGGGAGCTCTCACACCCAAGGGCAGTGATGGCGGTGTTCCACAGGGCTCAGTGTTGGGACCAGTGTTGTTTGGGATATTCATTGCAGACATATCATGGGACATCAAGAGCAAGATCAGTCTGTTTGCTGCGATACCAAGGTAGGCACAGTGGTGGATGACTTAGGGGGATGGCAGGGGTTGCAGGATGATCTGGCAAAGCTTGAAACCTGGTCAGACACCTGGCAACTGGGCTTTAATGCCAAAAAGTGCAAGGTGCTGCATTTTTGGATGAAGAACCCAAGGAGGAGTTACCAGCTGGGGGAGTGCAGCTGGCCCAGACAGAGGAGGAGAAGGATCTGGATGTGCTCATTACAGGGTCAATGAACTACTCAGCACAATGTAGGAAGGTGGCTGCAAAGGCCAACAAAATGCTGGGTTGTATTGCAAGGGGTATATCCTCGAGGAGGGAGGAGGTGATTCTGCCACTATATAGGTCATTAGACCACACGGAGTACTGCGTGCAGTACTGGCATCCGTATCTGAAGAGGGACATTAAGTTACTGGAGGGGGTGCAGCACAGAGCGACAAAGATGATCAAGGGGCTGGAGGACTTATCATATGAGAGGAGGTTGAAGGAGTTGAACATGTACTCACTGGAGGAGAGGAGAAACAGGGGTGACCACCCCAAAGCTTTCAACGGCCACTGATGAGACTACCCTCCAGCTTCCCCCCAGCAGCCAATACCATATGGAAACTCAGCCCCAAATATAGCCTCCAAAATTTTCAGCAGTCCGCTCCAACTTCAGCTTGTACCACAGCGAGGCCCACTGAAGCCTGGCAAGAAACCACTCAGGACCGACCACTGCACCAGCCACCCTTTAGCCGCTAGCCCGTGGCCCCTGCCACACCACCAACCACCCTATGGGCATCAATAGGCAGACTGTCCAAAGCGCTCACCTAACCCAGAAGATCCCCGCTAGGTCCGCCAATCCAACCAAAGATGGTCCACACTGTCACAGAACCGCCAGAACAATACACGATCAGCATCCAAGCAGAGTCCCAGGGCAGATGGAACACTCTCACAAAAGCAGTCACCAGCAAGAATGGGTAGGCACACAATAATGCAAAATTCAGCAGCTCAGAAAGCAGCTCAGCAAATGGCCAATGATGACAGAGTTCAGCAGAAAGTCCAGGGACAAAGACTCAGCGTCCCGTCTCGTTAGCAGCTCGACCAGACATTCTGTCCTCACACACATACACCAAAACGTCAGAACGTAGATAATGAATGAAACATTGATGATAAGCAAAACAATTTAAACAAAATAAAACAAGCAATCTTGTTCTCTCTCATTGTCTCCCAAGCAACTAGCCAAGCGTGGCCATCACCATCTTACAGGGTTGAGATACTTTATTGAATTTATTGATACAGCAAACTTAAGGATGTGTTAATTATGGAGGATTTTAATTTAAAGAGCTAGTGTACTGCCTGGACTTAATTGTAACTTTCAGATGTAGTCAGTTTTCACTTCTCATATCTCAAGTATTGTTTCTTTTCTGTTTGCTAACTAGAAGATTTTCCACCTGGCAGTACTGGGGTGATGTGTAAAGCAGCACTCTGGAGGCCAAAAAAGAGTTAGTTCAGTTTCTTCCACAAGATCAGCACTGAGACCACTCTGACTGTGACATTACTAGTACCAAGGAGAACTATTTCTCACTGCCAGATTAGTCTCTTTCGCATGAAGCAGCAGAGACTAGCTTTTCTTGGTTATCAGTGATGTCACAGTTTCCTGCATTTTGACTGGTAACTTGTGAAAGTCACTGCTCAGACTGCAAGAATTGTGGTGCCTCAGTGTGTTTGGTCACATTTCTGACGATGTAGTGGAAGGAACAGAACTGACTTTTTTTCAGCCACCGCGATGAACTGTGAGGAAAGCAGTTCGGACCTGTCTGAATTGATCAACAGGCCCAAGTCTCTGCAGGTCTGAAAGCCAGATCTCTGGACCACTCAATGGCCTCCTTGGATGGTTCAGCTATCAGCCAGTTGTTCAGGCAGGGGTACACCCTGATGCCCTTGTACCTCAAGAGGCTGCCACTACTGCCATGCATTTGGTAAAGACCCTGGGCACAGACAAGGGGCCGAAGGGCATGACCTGGAACTGATATAGAACCCCCTTGCATGGAACTGAAGGTAACAACAATGGGGTGGACGAATTAGGACATGGAAGAATGTGTCCAGAAGGTCCAGGGAACTGAACCACGAGTGGTATAATCTGGTTCTGAGTGACCATCTAGAAAGTACAGTTACGTAAGAACTTACCACAGCAGTAGATCTTCAAGAGAGGCTCTTGCATTAGGCAATAACACTTAGGACTGAGTCCCAAGCACTGTAATTCAGGTAAAGACTGAACACGGGAGGCTGGAAAAGGTCTGCAGTAAACAGGGTCTAAGACAGAAGGCCTTGAAGGGCAGCTAGTCCAAAGCCAGCCCTGTGCCTAGAGGCAATGTCCAAACTGTAATGCTTACTGAAGGTGTGGACAGAGCTCCAAGTGGCTGCCACACAGATGTCTGCGGCAGAGACATTTCTGAAACAAGCAGTAGATGCAGCCACGCCTCTGGTCGAGTGCTCTTTAACTTTCCTCAAAAGGGGTTTGTTACACTACTGATAACAGAACAAAATGCAGTTTGTCAATCATTTGGATAAACATTGTTTTAAAACTGCGGTGCCCTCTCTCTTTTGGGTGTAAAGGAAACAAAAAGCTGATCCGCTTTGCAAACTGATTTTGGCCGGTTTGTGTTGTAATGCAAAATTGTGTGCACATCCAGTGTGTGCAGAATGACCTCTGCTTGGTTAGAGTGTTCAGGATAACACACCGATGCATGAATTGTCTAGTTCAACGTAAACTCAGAAACCACTTTTGGCAGAAACTGAGGATTTTTACACAGAGCCACCCGGTCTCTGTGGAAATCAAATAAGGCTCCTTATACATGACGGCTTGAAGCTCAGAAACACTTTGAGCTGAAGTAACAGCAACTAAAAACAGCACTTTCCAAGACAGCACAGGTTGCAACTCGCGGCCTGTTCAAAAGGAGGCAGAGTGAGTTTCTCAAGGATAAAGTTCAGGTCCCACGGGGGAACAGGGTTCCTCACTGGGGGTTTCATGTGGAGTATTCCCTTCAGAAATGTATGGGAGACCTCCAGCTGAGCCAAAGTTTTGCCTTCCACCAGAGTGTGGTAGGTGTATATGGGCAAACAAGTGGACCTTCAGTGAGGAATAACCAAGTCCCAGGTCAGAGAGGTGCAGCAGATACTCCAAGACCTGAGGAAATGGGCAAGAAAAAGTGTCCTAGCTCTTGGAGGATGCCCAGATACAGAATCTCCTCCATTTCATTGCATAGATGGTTCTTGTAGATGGCTTTCTTGCCCCTATGACGACTTCAGCAACTCTGGAGGAGAGTGAAGTGGGACACCACTATGTCTGAAGGCACCACGCATGCAGGTGAAAAGAGCTGAGGTCCGGATGGACCAGCCTGCTCTGATCCTGAGTCAGAAGGTCCTGACAGAGGGGAAGAGGAACTGGAGGCTCCATCGCTAACTGTAGGAGCAGAGGGAACCATATTTGGTGAGGCCAATATGGTGTGATGAGAATCGTCTGAGCACCCTCCGCTTGTAGTTTGAGAAGCGCCCTCTGCAAGAGCAGGAAAGAAGAAAGGTGTAATGACCTCCTCATCCAGCAAAGAGACAGCACATCTCGCCAAAAGACACCAGGCCCAGGAATGAGCGAGCAAAATGTGGGTAGTTTTGCATTGTATAGGGGGCGACTAGATTGAGACCTGGGTGACACCAGAGGTCGAATATGCTTTCAACCACTGACTGAGGCAGTTCCCACTTGTGAGCCCTTGCTTGAGTGTGGCTGAGACTGTCTGCTAGGATGTTTTGAATGCCCGGAACATGCACCGCCGACAGCTGGAGCTGTTGCTGAACCGCCTAGTACCACACTCGCATCACTTCCCTGCATAAAGGGTACAATCGCATGCCTCCCTGTTTGTTCAGGTACCAGACCACACACATGTTGTCGACTGAATCAGGAGTGATCCCGGGAGGAGGAGGGGCTGGAAGGCCTGGATGGCATACAGCACTGCACGCATCTCTAACACGCTGATGTGCAGTGAGAGCTCCTGCTGAGACCAGGATCCCTGGGTTCTGCGATCTCTCATATGTGCTCCACAGCCCTGACCTGAAGCATCCGTGGTCAGGGACTGAACTGGTGGGGGAGACTGAAAGGGGACCCCTCAGCAGAGCTTGTCCAGATCTTGCCACCAAAGTAGATCCTTTCTCATTGGGTTGGACACAAGAAGCCTGTGGTCCAGGTCATCTGACCACTGGTTTCACTGAACCCTGAGGGTCCACTGCATGTCTTGCATGTGGAGCTGAGCCAGGGGTACTGTGGGAATAGCCGTCGCCATAAGGCCTAGGAGGCAGAGGACTGTTCTGGCCGTAGTCCAGTGGCTGGAGGCCACAAGTCAAGCTTATTTCTGCCCTGTTTAAGGGAAGGAAGGCCTGACTTTGTGAAATATCCCGAACCGCTCCAATAAATTGGAGGCACTGGGAAGGGGTGAGGGGAGATTTGGGGTAGTTCACCGTGACCCCTATCCTGTGAAATAGGTCCAAGGTAGCCACTAGAGAGGCCTCCAGGCTGTTGGGGTGGACAGAAGCCAGTCGTTGAGGTATGAAAACACATAGTGACCCTGGAGCCGCAAAGCTGTTGCCACTACTGCTAGGCACTTGGTAAATACCTGGGTGCCAAGGATAGGCCAAAGGGGAGGGCCTTGAATTGGAAATGGTCCCCCTGGAAGGAATATCTGAGGAAGCGGTGGTGGGCAGGGAAAACTGGGACATATAGGTAAGCATCCTGCAAGTCCAGTGCACAGAGCCAATGTCCCTGCATAGCAGTGGCAACAGGCCTGGGAGGGTCAACATACAAAACCTTTTGCACTTCATGTACAGGTTGAGTGTGCTGAGGTCCAGTATGGATCGGAGGTCTCCCATATTTTGGGGGATCAGGAAGAAGTGGGAGCAATATCCCCTTCCTTCCTGCCTCCGAGAAACGTGCTTTTTGGCATATTTCTGCAGTAGAGCTGTAATTTCCACTCTGATGAGTGGAACGTGACCCTGCGGGTAATTAGAGTGCCCTGAAAGATTTTCTGGAGGTCTAAGAATTCCAGCATGTGACCTTGAGCTATGAGCTAAAGCACCCAAGAGTCTGTTGTGATTGCCTCCCATCCGGACAGGTGACTGGCAAATCTGCCCCCCACTGACTCCTCCGGAATGGTTGTTGGAGGAGGAGGGGCAGGCCATGGATCATGAGGAAGAGGGAGGGTGGGGAAGCGCCACCCCAGGAGCTCTTTGAAACTTGGTGGGGGGAGGGTTGGAGCCCAACATTTGCCCTGACATTTGGCGGGCTGCTGCCTCTGTTGGCAACTTGCATGGTGATGAAAGGACTGCTTAGGCTTCGGACTGGTATGTCAGATGGAGTGCACCAACCGAAGGGCTTTCCCTTGCTCCTGCATGTCAGTCATAATGTCCTGGACATCCCCTCCAAAGAGCACTGAACCCCTGAAGGGATGTCCGCGAGGGATGCTTGGACATCCTGTGTGAACCTGGACACTCACAACAAGGAGCATCTATGCAGACAAACCGCCGTTGCTGCACTTCTTGAGCAGACATCGAAGGCGTCATAAGTCGCATGCAGGTGTGACAACAGGTGATCTCTGCAATCTTGTCTGTTAAATTTTGGTCATGGCCTAAGAGTCAGGAATGGCCTGAAATTGAAGCTTTAGCTGGCCCAAGATGGACTTCTGGTAACAGACCACGCAGGCAACATAATTCAATGCCCACAAGGCCAAAGTGGAGGACAAGTAGACCTTACGGCCAAACTGGTCCAGTTGCCTCGATTCCTTATCTGAAGGGGAGGTACTCATATGCTTCGGCTTCTTGGAGCAGTCGTGAATCACACTGATGACCACTGAATCAGCCTTTGGATGGTTGGCTATGAGGTCTTTCCCCTCTGTGGCATAATACAGTCTGTCTGCCTTCTTTGTGAAGTCTGCAACAGATGATGGCTGCTGCCAAATAGTTGTGGCAAGGTCATTGTGGGGCCCCGTCCATGGGGTGATAAGAAGAGGACTGAGCTCTGGAAGGTCGAGATGCTCCACCAACCTCTGATGCTGGGGATCCTGCTTCTTAGTCTTCCAGGCGTTGGCCACTTGTATTTTCTGGAGGATGTCCATGAAGGAAGGATCCTCCATGGGAACTTAGGGGTCTCCTTGGGTTTAGGCTCCTCTGACATAGGAAACTCTGAGCCAGAAGGAGAGGAGGAGGAATCTGACTCACAGTCAGATGAAGGGTTCCTGTTGGGAGACTGAGATCTTCAAAGGGGGACCTCTCTCTGAGGGTCCTCCCACCTATGACCTTGACACTCTGCCACAGCAGCAGCCACTTTGTGGCCCGCAGTAGAGGGGTGAGAATCCACAGGTGATAGACCATGGAACCGGGGTAGGCCAGACCAGCGTGAGAGACTGATGTTGGTCCAGTTTTGAAACCAACTGGTTCTTTATCCTGTGCCACCAGGAGTCAAAAAGGACCTTGTAGTCCACCTGAGGCTGCAGAGGAGGAGACTGGTATGCAGAGGGTGTGTGCAGACCGGCAGATAACCCGGCGTCGAGTATCCCGGCATTGGGTACCCAGGCATTGTGTACCCGGGCATCGGATACCTTGGCGTTGGGTAACCTGACATTGGATTTATGTAACCTGGTATCAGATACCCAGATGCAGCCTGGTGAGGGCCCCGATGGCAGAGCAGAGTTTTCCGGTGTTGGACCCAAGACTGGCATTGGCCTTGAAGGGGCAACAGGCACCTCTGGTGTCAGGGGCACAGCTGGGGTACCAGCCAGGATAGTGGGCTGGGAGTCTGGGGGGCCCCCTGGAGGGTCCAATATAAGGCTCACCGGCGTTTTCTGTTCAATAGGGTCAATGTGTGGTGGCTCCTCCAACTCCAAGTGGGTGGAAGATACAGAAGGGCCCACTGGAAGTAAAGTAGAGTCCCGAGGGGGGATTTCCCTCAGAGAAGCTGCAGCTACAGCAGCAGTTGGCGCTGGTCCTGAGACCCCATATCGGACCTCGAGTTGGGGTCTGACGGGAGCATCAAGGCTGTGCAGACAGCAGAACCAATATCTGGTTTATCAGCCATTCCACCCGAATCTGACCCAGGCGAAGGTCTGATGGGCCTGAGGTGGCCATCTCCAAATCCCGGAGGCATCCACCTGAACCGTTACTAGCTTGGTGGGGCCAAAGCCTGCTGCCACGGGAGCGGAGGTTTGGCTGGAGGAGCTCTTTCCTTGCTGGACGAGCGCCGCTCAACAGTCACAGTCTCAGAGCAGAGCCGCATGGATGGAGACTGATCCCAGTCCCGGTTCTTGTCCTTATCCTGGAAGTGCTTCTTCAGTTTCAAGGAAGAAGAGGAACTCTGCACCTGCTGCAGCTGCTTTTCCATGGAAGCTAACTTTTTCTTCAGAAGATGGGCTTCCAGGGCTTGCTGATGGCATTTCTGTGTGGCTTGACTGAATTTCTGGCAGGCCTCACGGCCCTCGATGTCGTGAGCAGGTCCCTAGGCAGATTAGACACATGATACGGCCGTCTTTCTCTGGTATCTGTTTACCCAAGGTGCATTTGTTTTTGTGGGATTCGGATGCAGTTGGTGAAGACGTACAATCGGATGTCGAACTTTAAAGCGAAAAATAATAACAATCGAAAGAATATACTTCTCAAAAATGGCGGTCAACTGTGGCAGCATTCTGCATGGTCCGACATGTGCAGGTTGATGGTGGGGAAGAAGTGGAGGTGGGCATGGGGACCGCCCACTATATAGCGACGGACCAACATTGGTCATGTGACACTGGGTGGGCAGTACCCCGCCAGACATGGCTAGCTAAGTTTTCCATGTGGTCCTAGCACCTGGCGGCACAGTCCTAAGTGTTATTGCCTACTGCAAGAGCCCTCTCCAAGTACGATCTTGTGCTTCCACATGAACTGGTTTAGATCATGCAGATCCAGTATGGAACACCAGCCCCCCCATCCTTTTCAGCACCAGGAAGTACCTGGAAATGTACCTCTGACTTCCCACAGTGTCTTGGACAGAAGTTATGCTTTCCTTTCCCAAGGAGCTGAGCAATGTCCTGAAGGCAGACAGCACATCCTGTGACACCCTGGACTCCCAAGGAACATGGAGTCAATAAGGCAGGAGAGACTTCAAATCCAGAGGCCACCCTCAGCCTACCACTTCAAATGCCCACTTGCTCATAGTAATGACAAACCACTGTGCCAGAAGTGGTGCCGCTGACCCCCCCCCACTGGGAACTGGGTCAGGGACTGGACAGGTGGGAGAGTGACACTCCCTGACCCGTCACTGGGCAGCTTTGGAGGAGGAGGCACCAGCTGCTGAAGCCAGAGGGACACCATTTCCCCTGCCCCCACCTCTTTCTGGCCTCTGAACTTGGGATTCGGGCACCAGTTTTGGTACTACTCCTGCTGACACTGCAGTCAAGGCTGCTGCTGCTGAAAGTACCTGTACTGAAAGGTCTTTTTCCTAGGCTTCTGTGCCTTTATATCCTTCCGAAGGTGACGCCACAGAATACAGGATGGCAATGAACTTCACAATCCTGGCGAGATGTCCTTCCACACCAGGGCCAAACAGGTTGATGCTCAGGAAAGGGACATCAGCCAATTTGTGGTGGCTATCCATTGTGAAGGTAGAAAGCCACAACCAGGCCCTGCGATGCATCACGGTCTGGAGCTGGTGTTTAGGCAGCGACTAACCCTGATCTCTCACCAACTTCACTGGTAGCTGATGGTCAGTAAGGAGGTGAAGGAGGACATCATCCAGGCCTCCCAATAAGGAGTGATCAAAGCTGGCCATCATCACAGCGTAGCTAACTTGATGGAGACCCAACGATCCAGCATCGCAGATCCTTTTAGCGGTGTGGTCAATCTTTTTGAACTCTTTCCTGAGGCGTGTCCATATCTACTTAGCAACCAGATTTCTGGATGGTCGAGTCAGAGACCAAACTTTCAGCTGAAGGGTGATATGAGATCCCTGAATGGGACCTGGTAGGGAACACATACTTGCCGATCACATGGGTGGAGGAACCAGGTGGATGCTGACAGCTGCCAAAGATCCAGGGCTGGTCCCAAAATGGCCTCAGCCACAGGAAAGGCAATCCTCAGGGAATCATCCCTGTCCAGGATGTCAGTGAAAGGGTGTTTAGCCCTCTTCTGAACTCCGACATAAGGTAGAGTAAAGCACTGAATAACACTGGCCCATGGTCAAAGGACACTTCCTTGACTGAGCCACAGCTGAAAATGTGGGTCCTCAAGGAAAGCATGGATGGCCCCTCAGAGTAGTTGGAAGATTCCCTGAAAAATGTCCATTGACTGTTTTCTGCTGTGGGTCACCCTGGTGTCCTCAGACTGAGTGATCTCCACTGACAGCCGGCCTGGCAAGCTGGCATCAGCAAGGGAGTTCTTTGTGGGAGCCACCAGTAAAGGTTGTGGTGGTTCCACCAGCAATGGCGGAGAAGCAGACGATGGAGACATCTGCTTTGGGTGGACCAGTGTGGGCATGACTGGCGGTTATCAGATGACCAAAAGTCCAAAGGGTAGAGCCCTACCCCGCCATGCAATGGTCCATTGCTGCCAGAGGAGCTTCTTGTAGTGCTGTCGGATCTTGCGGTGGTGCCTCTTCTCCCCCCAGGATGAGGAGGTCAAGAAGCATTGATGGCAATGCTTACCATTCAAGGGAGAGTGCAAACGGCACCTCAACCTCAGCCATCGAGTTGCGGACCAATGCCAAGATAGGTGCTCCAGAGGGTTGTGGTAGACCACGTTGAGCTACGTTCAGTAGCATCGGCTTCAGAGGTACGACCACCGGCTCAGGCTGGTCATGCAGTGACCCAGTCAGGGACACTGACCAACCCGTATCTTCCTGCATGAGGACAGAGAGCACTGGAATCTGGGAGATTGACACTTTGAGCTCCTCCAGCAACTGGTTGACAGTCTTGAGAAATATCTTGACCGCCTACTTGACCAGAATCGAGGCTGACACACTCGACAGGGTTATCAAGGAGCTCTCAACATGGCCCTTGAAGGAAGGCAGCTCGACCAAAGTTGAGCACGCAACCAAAGTTTAATGGTCGGGGGAGTCCAGGGTACAGGAGAACCTCAATCGCTCCTGATCCCATGACCTCTGCCAGCAGTGCTTATGCTTCTTGCCCTGAGGAGAACTCTCCCCGAAGGTCTGGAGAGCCTGACACATTTCTCGAAAGTCCTCCAAGAAAGACCCTCCGATGCTGCCCTAGTGAGCAGCAGTGTCAAGACTGACAAGGAACTCACCATAGCTGCAGCCTCCTCTTCCTCCAATACTACAAGCTGCAAAGCTGACCTGGCCATCTTGTGGTCCTTAAGTCGATCCTTAGGAGCCCTCCCTGAAGGATGACCAAAGGCAAGTCTAGCCTGATGATCTTACAGCGATGCTGGGAGCATTGCCTAGCAAAGGCCATAACCTGCCATGCTATGCTGCCCTCCCATGCTACAGAGGCAGGACACGGGGGGGGAGGGGCAGTGACCGCCATTTTCTGCCAGCACTGAATGCAGAATTTGAACTCTGTGACTTCTGATCATCCATCCTGTTCATTGTCGAGAGTCCAATACTGCCAAAAATCACACAACCTCAGGCAGAAAAAGTGAATAAAGTTTAATATAAAGACGCCAACATGACAACACCTCACAGACCAAGCTACAAAGAAACCTTTGTCTATTGATCATTGTAGAGAGGCAGAACTGGAGACGAGGATTTTGAAGACTAGTACTGAGAAACAGGTAGAAAATGTTGCTGAAAAGCGATAATGCGAAGGATATCCCTTAAACACTGCAGATCTGCAAAGAAGACCTGTCTCTTCCAGTGGAAAGAAAGAGCTGACGTCAAGGGGCAGAGCCAGAGGAATACTGCCTGGGTGGTGGGAGGAGCTTAAGCTTGAAGATGACTGACAAATCAGTCTGCTCCAGTAGAACTGCCAGACTTGTGGATGCAAACTGTATCCAGGTCCTCAGAAATGTAGCAAGTTATCCCTCACATGTGGACTGTAGGTTACCACTGTGGATTACTGTCTCAGTCCTGACACCTAACAGCTGAGGAATTTAAAGGTTATATCTAAACCCCTTAGTTGACATATCAAGTTAAAAAAATGGCTTCATAGCCGTGCAAGTTTAAATCAATGCCCAAACTGCATTTATGTAATTAACATAAACACAGTTTCATAGCATTTGAAAAATGTAAACAAAAGCCCTCCTGTTTTAGAATGCCCACTCTAGCTGGTTCTTAAGCTGGCTGCCAATTTTGCAGTGTGAAGACATCAGTAAAGCAAGAACCCTAGCAGCTCTTCTCTAGTACTGTGCATAGCTTGACTACACTACACTGATCTCTACTTAATTTCATGCAGATTTTAACAATACAATTTTTGAAATAAAAAAATAAACTACGATTTTTGATGTGTTCGTATTAATATTTGCATGAAATTTATGGAGGGTTACTATTGAGTGTTACCACAGATGTGCTGAAGAAATAGCTCTATGTGCACCAGGACCCTGGCGTCCACTACATACAGGTCAAGCTCACAGGCTCACACCCAATATTACCCTTAGTCGATCAACATCAACCCCCTCACAAACTATCTGTAAAACAGAACCAGCTAATATTATAGTGAATGATCAGCAAAGCAAGCCCTTCCATAATGTGGACCCAGCAGCCACTTGGGCCAACTCTAATATCTGACAGGAGCTCCCCCTTTTGATATCAGACTCCCTGACACATGGAAGCACAACCCTGGCATTTACAGTATATAAAAAAACAAAACAAAATGAAACAAACCCTTAAACACAGAGTCCTTGCACTTCACAGAAATAATACCGATCTGATTACTGTGGCATAGACTGGCTGTGGACTTCAATTGTAGCGAACGGTTATTTTTAAAAAAATTTAAAATCATGCAAGTTCCAGTGTAAGTGAACAAGTTCATCGATTCTCCGTTACCTCAGAGGTTGCCAAGAAAGAGGAGCAGTTGGACCAAGGTGGGCTCAGGGAGGGAGAGGGTGGTGGAACAGATGTGCATCCCTCCAGTTGTACCTCTCCACAATTCATATGCGGTTCTGGCGCAGAGTGGTTCCTCTATGGAGGCACCTGCAGTGGAGACCAAGGAGGATGCTAGGAACCTCTACAAAGGAGACCCACAGGAGGGTGGCATGAGACCCCTCAGGTGAAGGAAACAACTCCTGGTGGGGTACTCGATCATTGGGGGTAGAAGTGGGGGATGAAGGGGATAGGGAGGTAAGGTGCCTGCCTAGCACCACGGCTAGGAGGGACAGGAAGCGAATCCTCAGGATCACGGGAGCAGCTACACGAGGGAGGGAGCCGGATGTCATTGTCAACCTAGGGACAAATGACCTGGCTGTTAATGGGATCAGAGCGGTTCAAGAGGAGTTTGTGCAGTTGGGTAAGGGCCTTAGACAAGTAGCATGTATGGTAACCTTCTCGGAGGTGCTGTCTGTCTGTGGCAAGGATGATGCTAGGGTATTCCGCACCATGGGATTCAATGAATGGTTGAAAAACTGGTGTGGAGCTCAGGGTTTTGCCTTCATTGGGCACTGGGGAGCCACCTGGAGGGATGCAGGCTTATACTGGTGCGATGGTCTGCATCTGTCGGGGGGGGGGGGAACCAGGATCCTAGGTGACAGATTTAAATGCTTCATTGGCAAGCATTTAAACTAGCCAAGGGGGGAGGCACTGAAAAGGAGCAGGGAAATCCCAGCCTCCCCCCACAAAACACAGTAGTTAGAGAGGTAAACAACAAAGTAGAGTAGTCAGTAGGGAGCAGGACGGGATAAATGCAGAAAAATGCGGTAAGGGCAGGGATGGGGCTAAAAGGGGTAAGGCCATAAAAAATACATGGAAGTTGATGAGTACCAATGCTCTCTGCGCAACAAGCTCCCTGAACTAGTGGCCTTGATCGAAGAGGGATGCCTGGATATTGTGGCAGTCACTGAAACATGGTACACAGAGAACCATGACTGGGATGTCAACATACCAGGATACACAGTCTACAGGAGGGACAGGGTGGATAAAAGAGGAGGGGTAGCTCTCTATATAAGGGAAGGGATTAAAGTAACATAACTAAAGAGTAAACAGGAAGTTGATGAATCACTATGGGTCACTCTGGAGACAGGAAATTGCACCACAATCCGCATGGGGGTTGTGTACAGACCCCCATCTCAGGGGGAGGAAATGGACAAGGAAATGATAGAAGGCATCCTTAAAATGGCAGAAAAAGGGGAGATATTGTCGATGGGGGACCTGAATATGCCAGATGTTAACTGGAGTACCTTTGCTGCAGGCACATCCAAGAGCAGGGTCATTCTCAATGCCCTACAGGGGGAATGCCTCAGACAGCTAGTGTTGGAACCCACTCAGGAGGGAGCAATCTTTGACCTGGTACTCTCAAATGGGGAAGGAGAAATGATCTCAGATTTAGAAGTGGGTAGCAATCTGGGAACAAGTGACCACCAAACAGTGTGGTTCACAATTACCACAGCCATAGAGGCAAGTCATACAAAAACAAGAGTATTGGACTATAGGAAGGCTGACTTTGGGAAAATGAGAGACTGCCTCAGAAAAGCACTAGCAAATGGGCAAGGAGGAAGAACAATGGGGAATAATTAAAACAGCCATCGCAGAGGCAACAAGCCTTTGTGTGAGGCAAATCAACAAAACAAAACGAAAGAAAAAAACACTATGGTTCTCAAAAGAGGTGGCAGGGATGGCCAAGGAGAAAAGGATAGCATTCAGGAAATATAAGGAAACACAGAAGGAGCAGGACAGAAAACTTCATCAGTTTAAGCAGAAGGAGGCAGGGAAGGCAGTCAGAATAGCAAACGCACAAACTGAGGAAAGATAGCCAACTCTGTTAAGAAGGGGATGAAACCTTTTATAGGTACATTAGGGAGCGAAGAAAGACCAAGGGAGGGATACAGAGACTTAATAAAGGGAAGGGAATGTGGGCAGAGGGTGACAGTGAAAAAGCAGGGATACTGAACGAATATTTCTGTTCAGTATTCACAGCGGAAGAGGAGGAGGAGGTACTTAACGAAACAAGGGAGAAACACTGAATAGGGGGGTCGATACCAGTCCATTCACAGAAGAAAGGGTTTTGAAAGAACTCTTGAAACTGAGGGTGGACAGAGCAGTGGGGCCTGATGGGATTCAACCAAGAATTCTAAAAGAACTAAGGGTAGAACTAGTAACACCACTGGCTACTCTCCAACAAATTATGGGAGGATGGGGTGGTACCTGAGGACTGAAGGAGGGCAAATATGATTCCACTTCACAAAAGTGGGAGCAGGGCAGAGGCAGGAAACTACAGACCA
This sequence comes from Neoceratodus forsteri, assembly GCA_016271365.2. Lineage (NCBI taxonomy): Eukaryota > Metazoa > Chordata > Ceratodontiformes > Ceratodontidae > Neoceratodus > Neoceratodus forsteri. The sequence goes on along the minus strand of JADMNL010000022.1, from coordinate 471,358,001 downwards.
GTTAGCTTGACTTCAGTGGTAGGGAAAATGATGGAATCACTTCTGAAGGAAAGAATTGTTGAGTACCTAGAGGCCAGTGGGGCACCGGACCCAAGGCAGCATGGTTTCACAGCAGGAAGGTCATGTCAGATGAACTTAATAGATTTCTTTGACTGGGTGACCAAAGTAGTAGACCAGGGAGGGGCTGTGGATATGGCCTACCTAGATTTTAGCAAGGCATTTGACACAGTCTCACACAAAAGATTAATATACAATTTAACCAGCCTTGGAGTGGGTCCCAAAGCCTGGATAAAAAACTGTCTGGACAACAGGACATGAAGGGTAATAGTAAACGGAGTCCACAGTGAAGAAAGGAAGGTAACTAGCGGGGTACTGTAGGGTTCGGTACTGGGACCGGTCCTCTTTAATGTCTTTATACGTGACATTGGAGAGCACCTGGAAGGAAAGGTATGTCTCTTTGCAGATGACACAAAGATCTGCAACAAGATTGATACACAAGGTGGAGTGGAAAGGATGAAAGGGGACTTGGCAAGGTTGGAGGAATGGTCAAATATGTGGCAGCTCAGATTCAATGCAAAGAAGTGCAAGGTAATGCATCTAGGAAACAAAAACCAAGGGGAAGAGTACACAATGGGGGGTGAGTTAATAACAACAAAAATCGAAAGAGACCTAGGAGTAATTATATCAGATGACCTAAAGGTGAGCAAGCAATATGAGAAGGCAGTAAGGAGGGCTGGGGGATACTGGGATGAATAGGGAGAGGCATCAACAGTAGAAAACAGGAAGCTGTTATCCCTCTGTACAGACAGTTAGTGAGACCCCATCTGAAGTACTGCATGCAATTCTGGAGACCCCATCTCTGCAAAGAAATAAGCAGAGTGCAGGCTGTTCAGAGGAGGGCAACCAAAATGGTGCAGGGTCTGCACCAGAAGACATACGAGGAGAGATTAAAGCAGCTTAATATGTATACCCTTGAGGAAAGGAGGAAGGGGGGGACATGATAGAAACTTTCAAGTATCTCAAAAGTACAAGAGGGTAGTATCTTTCAGAAGAAGAGATGTGCAAGAACAAGGGGACACAATTTGAAGATAGAGGGAGGATGGCTCAGAGGTAATGTTAGAAAGTATTTTTTCACAGAGAGGGTTGTGGATGCACGGAACAGCCTTCCTGAGGAGGTTGTGGAGTCAGGAACAGTGGGAGAATTCAAGAATGCATGGGACAGACATAAGGCAATGTTTGTGGGGGGGGGGGAGAAAGTAAGCTGTTGTTTAACTAGAATCTGCAGCTTATCCATCAGGTAGGGAAATGGGCAGACTAGGTGGGCCAAGCGGTCCTTATCTGCTGCCAAATTCTATGTTTCTATGTTTCTCATGGTCTTCAGTCTGCTCCCTCCAGTTGTCACTTGATTTGCATCAGTAAAGTACACTGAACAAGTGGAAAATCCAGACAGCTGGCTCCTGCAGATGTTCCAGATCTCCTAGAGCAACAGGCCTGCAGGGCAGCCAAAAAGATGAGAGAGCAAGCAGGGACCAGTTGGGAATTAATCAGAACAGAGGAAGCAGCCTAAATACCACATATGAAAATGTCAGCAGATATAGGTCAAAAATGTCCATCAAGTCTGCTCAATTGAGCAGCTCCCAGTCTAATCTACTGCAGCTGCCTCCCCACCCACCCACCTACCCATTGCCCATTACTGTTAGAATGTGTGAACTTCTGCATTTATAGTGGGACCTGTGTGATTTTTTGTAACCATTCTCAACAATTGAGGCCACAGTCAATCTACGCTGCAGTGACCAGACTGGTATTATTTCTGTGTATTACGGAGGACTGAATGTTTAAGCGTTTGTATCAACCCCCCCTCCAATATGCCAGAGTTAATCTGCCTTACGTCATCTGGGAGCCCAATATCATAGGTGGGAGCTCCTGTTAGATATGCGGGAGTCTGTGGTGGGTAGTTGCTAGGTCCACATTATGGAAGGGTTTGCTGTCCGATCATTCACCGTAATATTAGCCAGTTCTGATTTCCAAATGGTATGGGTAGGGTTTGAAATAGATGGACTAAGGCTAATTCTGGGTGTGAGGCTTGACCTGCCTGTAGTGGATGCTGAGGGCCTGGCTCACATGAAGCCATTTCTTTAGCATGTCTGGGGCAACACTTGGTAGTAAAACAGCACTAATGTTCAAGCAGATTTCACTACAAACATCAAAACCATAACTTACTTGTATACTAGTAAAAATGATATACAAGTCAAGTCATGCTTTTGATGGTTTTATTGAAATCTGCATGAAATTAAAGTTGAGATCAGTGTTGTGTAGTCAAGCTGTGTATACTACCCATCAATATAATCACGCTGCACACTGGCAGCCATCTTAGGGAAGAGTCAGAGCGGGCTTTTTAAAAGAGAAGGGATTTTGTTTACATTTTTCATATGCTATAAAACTGTATTTATGTTAATTAGATACAGTTTGAGCATTGACATAAAACAACAGCATTTCCAAGGCATGAAGCCATTTTAAGACGTGGATGTCTCAACTGAGTGGTTTAGGTATCCTTTAAAAGTATGGCATGGCACTTTCAGTTCAGTTATTATTCTTGAAATTGATTCAAACCTGGCAAGGCAAGCAGAGAAAGGTACAGTACAAGAATCGTGTTTTTAGCTTTAGCCTTAGATGTTTCAGACTTTTCACAACTCTCATAAACTTTGTACAAACTTTCCCCCCTCAGGGTGAAGTCCACTGTAGACATACAGTACTAGAACTGTTCTCTGTTGAGAACACTATAGTGATGTTAAAAGCAGCTCCTAGGAAATACATCAACGTTGTAAAATGAACACAATGTCAGATTTGATGTGAAAAGATTACTTAAAACTTACTTTTGTATTTGGATTTCATCCTTCTACTCAGCAGGGCCAACTTGCCTCTGATAATCCTTCTGGCCGACGCAATCTTCACTCGCCATGAGGAGTCAGGGGCATGGCCCTATGGAACCACTTGACTGGCTATCCATAAGCGCTTCTATAGTTTCCCCCTGTAGGCCTGCTGAGAGACACAATGTAGCCGGGAGAGGGACCAAGGGAAGTGACAAGACTGCCTATAAGGGTGGGTGGAGATGGGGGACACCTCTATATTTTCAGCTCCAACCCAAGACACTGAGATAGATGGGAAATTCGGGTAACAGAGTGATATTTAGGACTTGCTCACATTTTCCCCTCTATTACAGGAGTGAGCCAATTACCACACCAACCGCCAGAGTAAAGTCAGAGTGATCCAGCCATTACTCCTAAGAGGAAGCCTCTCCTGCTGCCCCGACCAGCATCATGGGTTCAGGGTATGAACATGGATCTCTAGCTCATTAAGCAGTACCCTTGCCACGCTCACCATGGCAGCCCAGATCACACAGAAACGGATGGCAGATAAGGACCATCTGGCCCACCCAGTCTGCCCATTTCCCTATCTACTGGATATATTGCAGATCCTAGTTTCACCAACAGCCCACTTCCCACTAGGATTGTCTTATGTCTGTCCCATGCATTCTTGAATTCCCAATTTTTGACCCCACAACCTCCTCAGAAAGGCCGTTCCATGCATCCACCACCCTATGAAAAAAAAAAACTTCCTCACGTTGCCCTCGAGTCGTTCCCCCTCTATCTTCAGATTGTGCCCCCTTGTTCTTACACATATCTTTTTTGAAAGATGCTACCCTCTTGGACTTTGTTGAGTCCCTTGAGGTACTTGAAAGTTTTTATCATATCCCCCATCTCCCTCCTTTCCTCGAGGGTATACATATTAAGCTCTTTTAGTCTCTCTTCCTGTGGCTTCTGGTGCAGACCCTGCACCACTTTTAGTTTCCCTCCTCTGGACTGTCTCCGTCCTATGTCCTTGTGGAGATGGGGTCTCCAGAACTGCACGCAGTACTCCAGATGGGGTCTCACCAACTGTCTGTACAGAGGGATAACAACTTCCTGTTTTCTACTATTGATGCCTCTTCCTATGCATCCCAGTATCCCCCCAGCCTTCCTTACTGCCTTCTCACATTGCTTGCCCACCTTTAGGTCATCTGATATAATTACCCCCAGGTCCCTTTCTATTTTTCTGTTGCCAGTATCTCACCCCCCATTGTGTACACTTCCCCTGGGTTTTTGTTTCCCAGGTGCATTACTTTGCACTGAATCTAAGCTGCCATACTTTTGACCATTCCTCCAACCTTGCCAAGTCCCTTCTCATCCTTTCCACCATCCCCTTGTATATCAACCCTGTTGCAGATCCTTGTGTCATCTGCAAAGAGGCATACTTTTCCCTTTCAGTCCCTCTGCAATGTCATTTATAAAGGCATTAATGAGGACCAGCCCCAATACTGAACCCTGCAGTATCCCACTAGTAACCCCCCTTTCTTTGGAGTGGACTCAGTTTACTATTACCCTGTGTCCTGTTGTCCAGCCAATTTATTTACCCAGACTACCACTCTGGGACCCACTCCCAGGCTGGCTAACTTGTTTATTAATCTTTTGTGTGGGACTGTGTCAAATGCCTTGCTAAAGTCTAGGTAGGCCATGTCCACAGCCCCTCCCTTGTCCACTGCTTTGGTCACCCAGTCAAAGATATCTATTAGAGTTGTCAGATATGACCTTCCTGCTGTGAATCCATGCTGCCTTGGGTCCTGTGCCCACTGGCCTCTAGGTACTCAACAATTCTTTCATTCAGAAGTGATTCCATCATTTTCCCTACCAGTGAGGTCAAACTAACAGGTTTGTAGTTTCCTGCCTCTGCCTTGCTCCCACTTTTGTGAAGGGGAGTCACATCCACCCTCCCCCAGTCCTCAGGTACCACATCCTCCTCCCATGCTTTGTTAAAAAGGGTAGTCAGTGGTGCCACTAGTTCTCCCCTTAGTTCTTACTACTAGGTTTATTAGGTTAGTTCTTACTACTAGGTTTACTAGGTAAGTAAGGACAAAAAGAGGCTTTGAAGCCCATCTTGATTGTCCCCCACATATGTGGGAAATTTGACTTTGTTGTAATTTTTGGAGCTCTAAGTGTCTACACCCTTCTTAATAGATTCAAAGTTATTACTATCGACTAGCTCCTGTGGGAGTTTGTTCCAAAGCCTTGGAGTTCTGACAGAGAAGAAATATAATCTCGTTAGTTTTTGCTTTGCTCACCATTTTCTTTGAGATTTAACAATGCCACACTTGTTCCTTAGGGAAGGTGATTTGAGAATTTTGTATAGGAACAAAAGATCTCTTCTGGAGTGCCTAAATTCCAGTGAGTGGAGGCCTGTTTTTTGAACCCTCTCAGGATATGATAATGATGATGCTAAATGGGGAACCTTTTGTGTTGCCAGTCTCTGAATTTATTTAAACACTTGAATGTCCTTGACCAGATGACTCCATACTGGTGACCCGTAGTCTGTATATGGTCTGATGTGTGCCTTAACTAGTGAGATAATGCATTCCTCTGTCTTTGATACAAACGTACGGTTGATGCATCTAAGAAGTGAGTTAGTGGTTTTAGCTATGTGGTTAGTAGTGTGTCAACATCTTGGCTGAAATGGGTTGTGAAGTATGTTTTTCAGAAGTTTTGCCAGTACCAAGAGCCACTGAATATGTTATTAATAAAATAAAATCCTATAATGAGTGGCTGAGGAAATGGTGCCTGTCACGGGAAATAAAATGCCTCACGCATTGGGAAAACTTGTAGATGGCCCTTCCCTCTTCTGTTAGGATGGGCTCCACTTGAGCAGGAGAATTATTTCATATATTAACAACTGTTTAAACTAACATCCAAGGGGCAGAATGGGATAACACCCAAGACTCTAGCAAACAAGGCCTCTACTTACAAATCCTGTAAAATATTATCTCTTAATGCAAGGTCCTTAAACTTGTTAAAAATTTCCAAACTTGAAGCCAAAATTCATTCATTAGACATTGACATAATTTCAGTAACAGAATTATCAGCAGAAAGTACACGAGTATCCATACAGTTCCAGGGACACCCACAACTAATCCTAGGTACATGTATCACCCATCTTCTAATATAGAACATACAAACATATTATTACAGGACATTACCCACATGACAGAAAAAGGCGACATTTTGATCCTGGGAGCCTTTAATATGCCCTCCATAAATTGGCATATTGTTAACGTTACTACAGCTGCGGAAAAAACTTTCATTTCAACAGTAAATGAACTGGGACTGGAACAAATTGTCAAAGAATCCACTAGAGGGTGACATATTTTGGATCTAGTGATAACCAATATTGAAGACAAGGTTTTGAATCTTTCAATATCAGATCCACTAGGCAATAGTGACCACCACACCATTACTTTTGATCTAGAGTATGAATCTAGTAAAATAGTTAACAAGATACAGGTGTATAACTATAATAAAGCTAACTATGAGGCAATAAACAACAGCCTAAGAAATACCCCATGGGCAACAATCTTATCTCTCTTAACTCTGGAGGAATCCTGGGTATTCGTTAAAGGAGTAGTCCACCCACAACTTGCAAAAAACATATGTTGTGCAGTTTGTTTTGATTTGTATGTTAAGTTGTTGTGTGTCCTTCCATCTGTGTGCTATTAAGAGTTTTTTCTAAATTAGCCTGCTAGATTTAGGGTAGTTTTTCGACTCCTGGAGATCTCCATATGAGACAGCTTAATTGTATTCCTTTGTCCTACAGTGCACCTTGTATCATGTGACAGTGATATAGCAGAGACCATTAATCCAGCAGAAAGCATTCCTTTACGATCAGTTCACAACAGTACAGATGGCTATATTTTAAAATATATAGAATTCAATTTAGTGACTACCCTCATCGTAAAGGTCTTACTGTCCTGAAGAACTCTGCTGCTGGTAATTGTTGTGCAGCTTGCAAAGTTTCCAAGATATTTAGTTTGTTTGGCATGTGTGTGCTGAATGTTGGGTCTCTGCTACATCACTGTCACATGAGACAAGATGCACTGTGGGAACAAGGAATACAATTAAACTGTCTCATATGGAGATCTACAAGGGTCCTAAAACTACCCTAAAGCTAGCAGGCTAATTTAGGGAAAAACTCCTAATAGCAGTCAGAGGGAAAGAAACACTAGAACGTCACATACAAATTAAAACACTCTGCACAACATATATTTTTTGCAAGTTGTGGGTGGACTACTCCTTTAAAGAAAAACTACTAGATCAAGAAAATACTTCTGCAACCCCCTTGTTCCCAGGGGTTACTAGAATCCCACTTAGAATCAGTAGCAGGCAGGGAGAGGCAGCTTGTGGGATGCCAGTTAAATGGGTTTCACATTGTCACACTCTGTTTTCAGTTTCTGTTGAGCTAGAGTGATGTCACCTCAGAATTCTCGCAGTAGCACAAGCCACAATGGAATGCTAGCTGCAGGGGTTAGCAGTAAAACATTGGGAGATTCAAGTTGTCTCCAGAGGGCAGTCTGTGTGGAGACTCAAGAGAGTGAGGAGTGCTGCAGTGTGCAGCTCCTCAGAGCCTAGCTCTGATCTAAAGCTACCTCAGAAGAAGGGGTTGTGTGTTCTCATCTTAGAGAGGAACACAGAAGACCTGTAGAAGGATGTGGTAGAGACCGCTCCTAGAAGTTGTTCTAGTGCCACATCCCCGGAGGGATGACAGGGAATTCCGGGAATTCAGGGACAATCCTCTGGTCCAGCCTGGAGAGGGAGAAGCTGCCTGAGAGTCATTTTGTTCTGAGAGTACCAGAGATGGTGTTGTGGGGAAAAAAGCCCTGGGGCACCTGCATACCATGGTGAAAAAGAGACTTTGTTCACCGAGATAGTGTTTTAAATAAAAGTATCTGCCTACTGTGGGGTCAGAGAGAGACTTGCCAAGTACAGAACTTTTAAACTGTGTATGACTTAGAAGCATCTGCAACAGTGGGGGTCTAGGGTAAAAACATAGCCACATACAGAACTTTTAAAGTCAGGACACCTCCAGTGAAAAGTAGAATGTTAAATATGTGAAACATTTTGAGAGAGAGCATCTACAAACAGCGTTTCAGAGAAAGGTGTTGTAACCAAATGAATGGCCAAGTACAGATTTGGGAGCAAAAGGTGGGAGACTCTCTCCCCCCCCTCCCCAAATCTGGAGTAACCAGGTTTACCTCTCCGGGTTCAGTTTGGGCACCAATGTTTAATCTCAGCACATTTGGCCAATGCCTGAGGAAAGCACCCAGACGCAGGATTTTAGATTTCCCTTAGAGATGGAATGCGCTCATGGGTGGTTTAGAGAGCCACCATCAACCACCATGTAATATTACTGGCTGGGGTGCCAAGTCAAGGATAAGAAGAGAAGAGAAGTGTACCAGTTCGGGCCGTGTGTGCCCAGATCCGTTCAGAACCTGAGGGTTCGTAGTGAGGAAGTGTGCTCTGTACCTCAGTAATCTGCATTACCAGTGAGAGTAGCCCTGTGGGGGTCCGTCTTTGCTTTGTTATTCTCTGTGTTATGTGAATAAAAGCCACATTCTAGAATCCCAGCCTGGATTGGACATTACAGTTATTGCTTACAGTGTCTGCATTTATTTATTTATTTAGTTTTTGTTGACCGGGTAAGTGCACTAGACAAATCCTGCCTATTTTCAGGCACGACCCGGGGGAGGGGGATACAGATGAATGCCAACCGACCTTGAACCAGATTAAGCTGTTGGTGGTATTTTTAGTGAATGAGGGAAATTTGGCCAGGACACTGGGGAAACTCCCCTACTCTTAGAGCGTGGGGGGGGGAGGGTTAGTTAGAAGAGATTTTATGATTATTGTATGAATTAATACTTATTTATGTTTTGCATCTTTTTTTTTTCTTAAGGTTTGTGTAAAGTACTATTGATTTGTACATATTTTGTTACGATTTTGTTTTGATTTTAATAAAAAAATTCCCCCTACTCTTTTCGATAAGTGCCATGGGATCTTTAACATCCACCTGAACTACCACCAATCCAGGCAGACAGGACCTTGTTTAACGTCTCATCTGAAAGACGGCACCTCAGAAGTGCAACACCCCTCTCATGCTGCACTACAGTGTCAGTACTGGAATATTAACCCAAGTGCCAGATGTGGGAACTGAACCCACAGCCTTCTGATCTCCCAGCCTCAGTGGCGAGTGTGCTACCTACTGAGCCACTGTCACTGATAAACTGATACTTGGGTGCCACTGACCAGAAGTACAAACCTAGCATAATGTTGAGCAAATGTTTTCTCCCAGTGACCCAGGTTGATGGCCATGATAAAGGGTCCCCCCAGGTGTGAGCCAAGTAGTTGCCACACTTGGTTTGCCTGTCTAAGAATGGCAGGCTCCGTAGCAGAAGTAATGGGTCCACAGAGTTTTGTGAGATATTTGTAGTGACTACCCCTACCCCTCTCGGTGGCGCCTAGATGCAGAGGAGCAGCCCTACTAGTAGAAACAGGGGGGGGCCGGTGGGGGGAGGTTACACTTCTATTCCAACACGGACAAAATACAACAATAAAGGTAAAATTCCATTGTGGTTAAACAATATTATTCATAAACAGATCAAACATAAGGAAAGACGATTTACTCGTTAAAAAAATGTACAGCAAATAAAAAAGAACTTATACTTGGGCAATACAGAACTGTAGTTAAAGAACCAAAACGGACTATTAGAAGGCAAAACGTAATCTTGAGTTCCATATAGCCCACTCAAAGGATAATCATAAATCCCTATTTTCTTATCTTAACAGCAAAAAAGGCAGCAATAGACAGATTGGCTCGTTGACTAATAGCACAAATATAAGAAAAAAATTACTCATCTTAGTAATGTTGTTTCTTCTAATGGAGTCTTGATGTATTCTGACATATGCCCCGGAGAACAAAGAGTTACATTTTCTATGCCTAGCATAGAATGTTCATCACAAGCTCGGTTGAAGCCCCTGTCTGCTGTTGTTTAAACTGCAACTGTCAGATCTTTACGAGCAAAGACTCACTAGGTGTTCTGTGTGGAAACTAAAATTCTTACTAGCCAACTGGCAAATATATAAAAGGTTTTTTGGTTTCAAAGGAAGACTCTAGTCAGGAAACCCAAAACCAAAAATGCATCCAAAACGCAACCTCTCACCCAAACAAAAAAGAGGGTGTAAAAAGGACACCCTTAGGGTGCCAACACTGCTCCTGCCCAACCACATCCCAAAAACTAGATTCTGAGACGGAAGGTAGAGGGGGAGGTCAGACTATAGCAAGACTCCATTAGAAGAAACAACATTACTAAGGTGAGTAATTTTTTCTTCAAACAACATGAAGTCTTGCTGTATTCTGACATATGCAGACTACCAAGCAGTACCTCCATGGAGGAGGGACAGAACCCACTTTGGGAATAGGCTCTGAAGTACTGCTGTGCCAAACAGAGCATCACTCCTAGCCTGGATATCCAGAGAGTAATGCTTGGTGAATGTATGGACTGTTTTCAGGTGGCTGCTTGACACATTTCTAAGAGAGAATATCCTGGCAGCAGCCAGGAAGCAGCTTACCTCTTGTGGAATGAGCCCTCAGGCCTGAGGGTGGAGTTCTACCAGTTTTCATAGCAGAATTGTATACAAGAAACAATCCACCTGGCAACAGATCTCTTAGTGGCAGGTTTGCCTTTACCAACTTCTCCATAAGTAAGGAACAACTGGAGGGATTCAAACCTGTGACCCTTGATACGCTCTATGTAGTAGCTAAGGGCTTTTTTAACATCCAAGCTGTGTAGCCTCCTCTCCCCCGAGGAGGAATGGTCAGTGAAGAAAACAGGGAGAGAAACAGACTGGTTGAGGTGGAAATCTGAAACAACTTTAGATAAGAACTTTCTGTTAGTTCTAAGGACCACTTTATCTCTGTGAAAAGAGATGAAATCAGATTCCACTGACAGGGCTTGCAATTCACTGATACACCTGGCAGAAGTAATGGCTACCAAAAACACAGTTTTCCAAGTCAAGTACTGAAGCTCTGCTGAGGACAAAGGCTCAAAGGGGGGTTGCATAAACTGAGCAATGCAAACATTAAGGTCCCAAGCAGGAGCAGGATCCCTAAAGGGGGATTGGTGTGAAGCAATCCCTTGAAAAACTTGCAGAATACAGGATGGGATGACGGAGAGGAAAACTAGCCTATTGACAGGAAAGCAGAAACAGCTGCCAAGTGTACTTTAAGGGTAGCTGGTCTGAGGCCCAGGCCATTAAGATGGATCATATAATCCAGAACTGTAGGCAATTCAGCAGAGTCTGGAGAAATAGTCTTCTTAGAACACCAAATGCTGAATCTTTTCCATTTGGAGTTGTAAGTCTTCCTGGTAGAAGGCTTTCAAGAAGCCTTAAGGATATCCAGAACCCCTTGGGAAAGATGCAGATCTGCAAACTAACTCTTCAAGAGCCAAGCCTTGAGATTGAGAGACTGAAGATTCGGGTACCAAATCCTCCCCTGAGAGGATGTTAACAGGTTGTAATTCCTGGGAAGAGACGGGAAGGTGAACTGTTAGGGACAGCAACAAGGGATACCATGGCTTTCTGGCCCAGTCTGGAGCAATCAGAATCACCTTGCATGGTTGTGACCTTATCTTGACTAGCACCCTGAACAGGAGAGGGAAGTGGGGAGCATACAGAAATTTCCCTTCCCAGTTCAGAATCAGAGCATCCAGGGGGACTGAGCCCAAGACTGGGGGTCTGCAACAAAAGAGAGGAAGTTGGTAATTGTCTGGGGCTGCAAAAGATCTATCTCTGGAGTGCCCCATCTCAAGAATATCACTTTCAAAACTAGAGGATCCAGGGCCCATTCGTGATGGCCCTGGGATATTCTGCTCAGTGCATCTGCTAGGGCATTGTCCTTCCCTGGGAGGTGAACTGCTATCAGAGAGGTTTGCAGGGAATAGGCCAGGGACCACAACTTCATTGCTTCTGTGCACAAGGCCGTGACCCGAGTGCCTCCTTGCTTGTTGATGTACCACATGGTGGTGGTGTCTGTTCTGAGCTGAACCACCTTGTTCTGTACAGATTTGAAAAGCTTGCAGTGCCAGAAACACTGCTCTGAATTCCAAGAGATTGATGAAGCCAGAGATTCCTAGGTGACCACAGTCCTTGGGTGGTAAGATCCCCCAAATGGGTTCCCCAGCCCAGCAGGGAAGCATCTGTGGTGAGTATCAGTGAATGAGACTGAGTGACAAATGGAACCCCTTGTCTCAAATTGTCCTGATTCTGCCACCATTGCAAGGCTTGGATCAGGGTTCGAGTCACTGGGATTAGTTTGGTAAGGGAATCCTTTCTTTGGGACCAAAAGGCTCTTAAATGGAACTGAATGTCCCTCATTTGGAATCTTGCTCCCTGGACTACTGCTGTGGAAGCTGCCAAGTGGCCCAGTAGCTGAAGGAAATGCCTTGCTGGTCGAGACACCTGAAGAGTGAATGAAGAGGCCAGTTCCATAAGGGTCCTTGCCCTTTCCAGGGAAAGGAAGGCTCTTGCCTTTACTGTATCCAGTTCTGCACCTATGAAGGTGAGGAGCTGTACTGGTTCAAGAACTGACTTTGGTAGGTTGAGAAGGAATCCTAAGGAAGTGACCACCTGCTGGGTCACTTGCAGATGTGACTTGACTTGGTCTGGAGACTGACCTACTATGAGACAGTCATCCAAGTATGGGAAGATGGAGATCTTTTGTCTTCTGAGGAAGGCAACAACTACTGCCAGGCACTTTGTGAAAACCCTTGGGGCTGATGTTAGGCCAAAGGGCATTGCTCTGAACTGATAGTGGCCTGAGGGCAACTCGAACCTGAGGTACTTTCTGTGGGAGCACCTGATGGGAATGTGAAAGTAGGCATCTTTGAGGTCCAGGGAGGCTAGCCAGTCCCCTGGCCTTAGAGAGGGAAGGATAATTCCCAGAGTTACCATTTTGAACTTTGGCTTCAAAAGATGTTTGTTCAGATATCTTAGGTCCAGGATGGGCCGCCATTCTCCCGTCTTTCTGGGGGTTAGGAAGTACCTGGAGTACAATCCTTTGCCCCTGTGTTGGGTGGGAACTCTCTCTCTCTATAGCTCTGAGAGAAGAAACCTATGCCTCTACGGCAAGGGTCTCTGAGAGATTTGCAGGTGGAAAAGATCTGGCTCTCATCTTGGGAAATTTTTGAAGCTGAGAATCAGTCCCTGGCTTACTACTTCCAGGGCCCACTTGTCTGATGTAAGAGACTTCCAGTCCTGGACAAAGTAAGCCAGCCTGCCCCCTACTGGTATGGGAGAATCGGCCCGGGCAGACCCATCAGGATGTCTGTTTGGCAGGGGCTTTAGGCTGAGGGGTGGATGCAGGCCTGCTTATCCTCCTTCTGCCTCTCCCCTCTGCGAGAAAGAAGAGGAGGAGGCCTGAGCTTGGTAAAAAGGCCTTTGGAAAGGCCTGCCCCTGGACTGCTGCCTTTGATGAGTTGCTTGTCTATCTTTGGCCTGAGCACTCCTGTAAGTGGTCCTGTACTCGTCCATCTTCTTCATGTAATTCTCTGTTTGCTCCCCAAACAGAGGATTACCAATTACAGGAAAATCCATGGCCTTAGCCTGGGTATCCTGTGAGAGGCTAGTACATCTGAGCCAAGTCATCCTCCGAAGAGCCACAGATGTAGCCATGACTCTTGATGATACATCGTTGGAGTCTACAGTAGCATGAAACTGTACTTTTGATGTCTCAATCCCATCTGCAGCCACCTGCTCCAGCTCCTTGGCAAGCTGGTTGGGGGCCTGTTTAGCCAGAGCTAGCACAGTGTCCCACCTGGAGTTCTGGTACCTGGCTGTATAGGCCATATAGTTAGCTTGCCTGAGTCTCAAAGATGCTGCTATGTATTGTTTCTTTGCCATGGCATCAATCTTCCTGCATTCCTTGTCTGGGGGGTGTGATGCCAAGGGAATGTTTGCCTTATCACAGGCAGCAGCCTGCACAACCCCAACATGGCTGCATTGCTGAGAAAGGAACTCCGTGCCTGAGCCTGAGAGAGTGTACCTCTTGTCCATTCTTCTGTCCACAGGAGGTATAGAATTAGGAAACTTAAGAATTTTTTGTGTCTGTTTCCCAAAGGATTTGTGGAGGGGAATAGGCAGTCTCCTGGACTCTGGGATGTCCATCCTCTCAACATAATCAGGCTCTTCCTGATACTCTACTGCTTCCTACAGGAAGCTAGAGGGTATCAGCCACTTTTTTGTAGAACATGTAGTGTGAAGAGGACTTAGAAAGCCTAGGAGAAGAAACACCTGAAGGTCTGTCTGGGGAGATGTCCGGGACAATAGGCACATCCAGACTTTCACCATCACCATAATCATCCTCATACTCTCCCTCTTCCTCCTCCAGTTCATAAAATTCTTCCAAAGTATAACCCGGAACCGGGGGAACCGACCAAACCGAGCCCCTGCCAGATGGTGCCTGTTCGGTCAGAACCGAACTAAGTGACTGCACAATCCTTATCGCCTTGCCTATCTCATCGGCGGTCGAAGTATGAAATTCTGGGTCCGAACCAGTTGATTTGTCTTTTCTTTTTGTTGGAACCGATTCCTCGGAATCGGCTCTCCTTTTGCCCGAAGTATCGCCCTGGTCAGAGGGCTCTCCTTCTGGTTCGGTCGGAACCGAACTGGGCTGGCCATCCGTGTCAGCGGACTTCTCGGCCTCCCTTTCCCTCAGTCTGCCTAATCTCTTTTCCGGGGTAGATTTGGGAAAATTCTTGCAAATTTGGCAGTCTGAATTGAGGTGGTCAAACCCCAGACAATAAACACAGGTGGTGTGGGGATCAGCCTTGGCAAAGACCTCCCCACACACACTGCAGTGTTGAAACCCAGTGGGCCCGTTTTTTTTCTTGGGTTTCTCAGACATGGCCAATCCTAACCAAAAACTTACCCTTTTTTCGGCAATCCGCCAGGCAAGACTCCCCTATCGGTTCCTGACCGTGTCACGGGTCTTGGAAAAAACTGTAATTAAATCTGTTTTTTTTAGAACTGATACAGACTGGTTACCACACTCTAAAGTAAGCACAAGTTTTTTGGTTTTTTTTTTACCTCAAACTGATTGGTTCAGCCAAACCGATCCAAAGTTTACAAGTTCCACACAGAAACAGAACAAAAACCTATCTAGTACTCACGGTACCACAGACAGAGACTTGAACCGACTAAGCGGAAACAGCAATTCAGTAGAAACCGACCAAAAACCGACACTTCAACCGACTTTTTGAACTGAGCAGCAGGAGAAACCTCTGGAGCGACTGTTCAGTGAGGCGGAGTAAAGAATCTGACGGTTGCAGTTTAAACAACAGCAGACAGGGGCTTCAACCGAGCTCGTGATGAACATTCTATGCTAGGCATAGAAAATTTAACTCTTTGTTCTCCGGGACAGTTGAAAGGCAAGACCTAACTGCATATATCAGAATACAGCAAAACTTCATGTTGTTTGAATCACATCCACTAGAGAGACAGCTGATACATTCAACACCTATTTCTCATCAGTATTTTCAAAACAGTTAAATCTACTACTAATACAATCATATCATCTACTTCTGATATAGTTCCCCTTCTAAAAAATTTAAAACCAAATTTCGGCTGTGGACCAGATTCAATTAATCCCATATTCCTGATTGAAACAGCAGAAGACATAGCCATACCACTTTCCATCATTTTTAATAAATCCTTAGGGGAAAGGTCTGTCCCAGCTGACTGGGTAACCGCCACAATTGTGCCAATACTTAAAAAGGGTAATCGTTCCCTAGTGGGCAATTACTGCCCCATAATCCTCACCTCCATTCCATGCAAAGTAATGGAAAACATTATCAAGGGCATACTAGATGAAGAAATGCAATCACTGGGCATCACTGACCACTCTCAGCACAGGTTCAAGCAAGGACATTCTTGGCACCACTAACTTAATAGCTTTCTACAAGGTTATCATCCAAGAACTAGATAACAAACTTCCCATGGATGTCATCCTCCTAGATTATAGCAAAGCTTTTGATAAGCTTGCTCATCACATTCTCTTAGCTAAACTACTGTATTTAGGTTTTTCTTGCAATATAATTAAATGGATTGATTGCTGGTTAACCAACCAAACCCAGCTTGTTAGGATCAATGGTGCTTATTCCAGTAATGGGGGTGTGACTACTGGTGTGCCACAGGGATCAGTCTTGGGCCCTGTACTGTTTAACATCTTTATTTCTGACATGCAGATTAGCTCCAGGAACATACTTTCAAAATACAGATGACACCAAATTAGGTGGTAGGGTGGATTCTGACGATAATATGATCATATTAGTAAATGACCTCTCAGTATGAGAGCACTGGGCACAGAAAAATGAAATGACGTTTAACACAGACAAATGTTCTGTCCTTCACTCAGGTTACAACAAACTTATAAATTTAACAATATAATAATTAAATCTTCCACATGTGAAAGAGATCTGGGTATCTTGATAAATGACAGATTATCTCCCACTTTGTTTAGAATTCTGGGGTGACTCCTGTCAGACCGCACTGCTTTGTCCACCTTCAGTTTTAGGAGTTCTTTCAGGACCCTTTCTTCTGTGAATGGACTGATATCGATCCCCCTATCCAGTGTGCTTCTATTATTTGGTTTAGGTACCTCCCTTCCTCTTCTTTTGTGAATGCTGATCACTAATAACTCATGACACCCAGTTGGACTACAAGCTGAGCACTTGTAAAAGAAGGAAAAAAACTCAAGAACTAAAGGAAATCAATTCTGCTGTTGTACAAAGTTTTATTAGCAATTACTTGCTGAAGATCAGAAAACATCAAGCTGTGCTCAGATATAAATTATTAAAGCTATGGTCAGGAAACAATTCTGTGAAAATCATATAATCAGAAAACATGGGCGTATTCAGTAATTAGTCAACAGTTTGTTTCTATCAGTAGTTCTACATAAATATTACACATAATTACAACTCTGGAAAGATATGAAAATAAGCAAAACATTTGGCCCCATTAGCCAACCCTGGCAGATTTTTCAGTCGACCCTCCACTCCAATCGGAACCTTTTACAGGTTATTCCGAGATTAAGTGCAAAATTTATAGTAAAGTCATTATTGTTTGTTTTCCAACTTCATCCAACACCCAGTACAGTCCCAGCTGTAACAAACAAGTGTTCTCATCCTGTCTTCCACCTCTATTCTGCAGATTCAGAATAGATAAGATTTATTTTTAAATTCATTTTTCAATTCTGTTCACGTGGTACAGTGCATTTAGGATGAAGGGATGCTGCAGTTGAAAGTGACTGTACTAGTGTGATAGCCAACTCTGAAGTTACTGTCCGCACACCCGCTATTTCCCGCAGTCTCTTATCTTTACATGTACTGTGAGACACCGTTGCATCAGAAGTACTATATACATTTCAGTAAAGTGTTCTGGAAGCTTTGCATGTCATTGTAACTGGGTTTAGAAATGTTCAGTCTGTAAACTCCGAACCTCCTAGGTGAAGCTGTACAGTCCATAATGACAAAAAAAAAGGGGCAAGGTTCAGAAGAAGAGACAGAAGGCACGTCTCTGCGACAGTGCCCCCGGAGATGGACCCCCCCAGGACCGGAAGAACCTTGAAGTTTACAAATAAATACAGACTGCAGCACCACTTCAATGAAATGGCAAATAAAAGATCCAACAGGGTTCAGCTTTGTGCACCATTTCTTGCCCAAACTGCCAATATCCTTAAAGATCCCCCCACCCCTACCCTTCCTGACATAAGGTGCAGGCTGTCACTTCTGTGCACATATCAAGGGTTTCGAACAGCTCCAGAACTCACGAGTCGAAATGTTCTATGCTTAACCTTATTCAAAATGACTGCCTGGGGCTGAGTGAGTTTTAAGGACAGCAGCTGTTAGAACACTCCTGCTGTTCCTTTGGGATTGCACTCAGCTGTTCTGGAACAGCTTCCTTATGTACTCATGTCCCTTGGTGTTGGTAGCCCCCTCCAGGGTCCCAAAACACAACATTTGCTGGGGAAGTGTTATGTGCCATCCAGATTACACACAGACTGTAAGGTACACTGCTCTTCAACATGAGTTCTACAGATGTACAGACTGATTTCATAGGACAAAGCCCCCCCCCCCACACACACACATACTGTCTCTTCAACAAATCCTGCGCAAAAAGGAAATCTGTTGGAATGAATGTACTTTTTTTGTTTGCTAGAGTACTTAAATAGGATTCAAGCTCTTCCTGTGTGGGTCTTCTGGAGATACCACTGCCAGGTATACCACAGCAGCTAAAAATGCAGGTTGTCTCTCTAAGACAAGCCCACGTTGCTTGTGCCCTTCCTGAAGAGAATAACATTCATAATGGCTCTGCCTTATCCAGGGGACATGCCCCCATTGAATACACATGTGATAAATAGGATTCTGCATTATGACTGTCAACCATGGTCGGTTACAGGGGCACCAGGCTGGCTGACTTAAGTATGTCAGTACTCACACACCAAGGTCCATACTAACCAATGAGATCCAGCCAACTCCTAAAGAATCAGAGATCCATTTTGAAGGGGGAGATATTCCAGCAGTGTGACAGCTCCCTTAAAACTCCACAACATGCTAATCCCACAACTGAGAGCATCTCGCACGTCCCATACACTGATATGAGACAGCTCTTGCGTACACAGTCTAGTGGAGTATGGAACAGTGTTATGTTGAAGGCACTCACTATATCAGAGTACAAAACAACACCATGTCAGCCTCTCATACACACAGCAGAATGGAGTATGAAACTACTTCATGTCAGAGATAGACGGGCAGGCAGGCAGGCAGGCAGGCACACACACACACACACACTCTTCTCTACCACTTGAGTATGAAACAGCTCCACATCAGCCACTCACGCAAATAGTACACTACAGTATGAAACAGCTCAATGCCAGCCTCTCACAAACAGTACAATCAGTATGATACAGCTTCATGTTGACCTGTCACACATACAGTACACAGGAGAATAAAACAGCTCCAGATGTGCCTCACTCTCACAGTACACTGGAGTATAAAAGAGCTCCATACAAGCCTTTCTCACGCCGGTATATTAAACAGCTCTATGTCTCTCTCTCACACACACACACACACACACACACACACACACATATTCCACCTCTCACGCATCATACACTGGATTACGAAAGAGCTACACGTCAGTCTTTGAACCAGTTCCATGTCACTCACATACACACAGTCCACAGTAGTGTGAAACAGCTCCATACCTGCCTCTCGCGCGCGCACACACACACACAGTACACTGGCGTGTAAAGTAGCTTCATGTCTGCCTCTCACATACAAAGTACACTGGAATGTAAAACAGCTCCACGTCTGCCTCTCACACAAGAAGTACACTGATGGGTGAAACAGCTCCCTGTCCACCATCACACAAAAAGTACACAAAAGTATGAAACAGCTCCATGTCTGACACTCACACAAAAAGTACACAGGAGTATAGAACAGTTATATGTCTGCCTCTCACATAAACAGTACACTAGTATGAAACCATCACTTGTTCTGTCCTAATAAAGCAAAAATAAAAAATGTGACTGACTGGTGCTTTTGATGTTGTGCTAACTTGAGAAATACTCATTGTGTGAGTTTGCTTTTTACAGAACAGTGGTGATTGTGCTGGCATAATTTGGAAGGGCATTACCAGCAGACATCCCCTACTGCAGAGAAATTTCACTGGGAAGCTGCAAGCTAAGACTTGAAATAACACCAATTTTGATAAGGAAACTTCAGTCACAGGAAGTTTATTTACACAAACCTATGGCAGAATTCTTTCCCACTGTGTCCAAAGAGTCTGTGTGTAGACTATGGCACTGGGGAAAGACATTTTATTGAAAAAATAAAATAATATCCTTTGCAAGGAGTGTCCCATGACTCTGGTGTGCTGATGATGTACAGAGCCATCAATGGTGTAGAGTCTTCCAGGACTCAGGTGTGCTGATGTATAGTCGCAGATGGTGTTGAGTGACCTAGGATTTGAAAGTGCTGATCTGTAGTCACCGATGGTGCAGAGTGACCCAGGTCTCTGGAGTATCACTCTATAAAGTCACAGATGGTGCAATGTGCCCCGAGAGTCTGGAATGCTTTAGTCACCAACTGTGCAGTGTCTCAGGACTCAGGAGTGCTGATCTGTAGCCACTGATGATATAATGTGCCCCAGGACTCGGACGTGCTGATCTGTAGTCACTGATGATGTAGAGTGTCACAGGACTCAGGAGTATGGATCTATAAAGCCACAGATGGTGCAATTCGCCCTGGGAGTCTGGAATGCTAATTAATAGTCAGCAATGGTGTAGTGTCTCAGGAGTGTTGATCTGTACAGCCACTGATGGTAAGTGTTGCCCAGGACTCAGGAGCGCTGATCTATATCGTCACTAATGGCATAGTGACACTTAGGACACATAAATGCCACCCTTGCTGAGATCAACAGGCATGTCTAGGAGTCAGTGCAATGGAATGTACAAACGTCACAACCACCGTGAAGTGCGAGGCTAGAGGCATGTCCTCCTAAGTTAGAAGTACAATGCAGGCTCACTGCTGTAGTCAGAAAGGGAACTGCTGTCCGCCGGAGTGAGCTGTGGGAAAGAATACAGTATAGTTAGTTTGCTTTATTGGACTGCAACCAAGCTGGTTTAAGTGGATACAACAGACCACAGCCATTGAACATGCATGCAAATATGGTCAATAAAAATTTAGTATCACTGATAAGAGAAGCATTTTCCTTACAAACAACCAGAATCTAAGTTAGAAGTCTTAACGCACAATTTTGGTTAATTGTCACCTGAACTTTTGAGCTGAACAACAAAGCAGTATGGCTCTGTGAAGGGAGTTCCTGACACACTAACTTCATGGATTTCTTCAATACCATGTCCCAAGTGTTAGATACAGCCCAAGCGCCAGACCATCCACTACCTTGACTTTGGCAAGGCCTTTGACCTTATCACACAAGAGGCTGATACAGAAACTGAGGGACTTGGGTGTTTGGAAGAAAGCCACTAGATGGGTGAATTGGCTGGGGGAGAACCTAAAGGGTGTTACTAGTCAGTGCATACTTGGACACTGAGGGAATACAAATGGGGTCAGTCCTGGACCCGGTGCACTTGAATGTGTTCATTTGTGACACTGAAGAAGGGATCCAGGGCAAGATGTGCCTAGCTGCGGATGACACAAAAAATATGTGGCAGAGTGGATAGTGAGTAGGGTAGGAGGGAACTGTAAGGACACCTGGGCAAATTGGAAAAGTGTTCCAAGGTTTGGCAACTATAATTCAATCCCATAAAGTGCATGGTTATGCATTTGGATAGAGGGAAGTCAAAGACCCAATACTGGATGGAGGGAGCATGACTGGAGCAGACCTCAGAAAAGAAGGATCTAGGGGGTTATAATTAGGGACATCCTCAAGGCCTCAGCCTATGTTAACGAGACATATGACAGCGCTATCAAAGATGCTGGGGTGCATAGGTAGGGCCTTCTCAAGCAGATGGAAGGAAGTAATTCTAGCCCTGTACAGGTCCCTTGGTGAGGCCGCAACTGGAGTACTGTGCTCAGTTCTTGAATCCTCACCTAAAAAAGGACAAGGACTGAATGGAGTCAGTCCAAAGGAGAGCGATTAAAATGATTCACAGCTAGCAGGGAAAGACTGTCCAAAGTCAATTTGTATTTTTACTGGAGGTCAGGTGAGGGCAGGTAGACATGACTAAAACCATCAACAGCCTGAAGGGCATTAAAAAGCAAGTGCGCACTAATTTTTCCAGCCCCTCCCAAACATATAGAGTAGCTGACCTGCTCCAGTGTTGAGGGACATTAAAAATACCATGCGGTTTAGTTCAGTAAAAAAGATTCCGGCACACCTAATTTGTACCCCAGGAAAAACAGAGCTGCTTCTTGAACCTGCTGATAAGCCCCCAGACAGGCACCTGCAGCCCCCTTTTGTGATGTCAGAAAATAAGGACTGTGTGTGTGCTCCATTGACCTATATGAGCGTGATTTTGCTATAGCTTTTAGTGATATTTAGGGGTGCAATTTAGAAATATCAACGCGACCGCTTGAGTTACAGGGACTGCTACTCCAGCGGTCACTTTGATTTGTTTATATCACAACTCTAAATATTACTAAAAGCTGTGGAAAAATCATGCTCATGCAAGTCAATGGAGCACACACGCAGCCCTCATTTTCTGACATCACAAAAGGGGGCTGTGAGTGCCTGCCTGTGGGCATGTCAGCAGGTTCATAAAGCAGCTGTTTTTCCTAAGGTACAACATTAGCCCTGGGTTGTGACATCCTACCATGCCCCGTACTTTATAGCATTCAATCCCGGGGCTCACCCACACTCGTTTTCTCCATCCACCTTCTCTACATCCCGTTTTACCAACTCCTCTCTGTGCCCTGTGCCCTCCTAGCCTTTGTCCCCCTACCCCCCACACCTTCGCCTCTACCTGGTGTGTGTGTGTGTGTGTATATATATATATATATATATATATATACACACACACACACACATATTTTTTTTTCCTTCCGTTACTTCCTCCTGCAACCTTAGATAACCTGCTTTATCTTCCTATAGACACTTCTATGTATGTAAATACCCTGTAATCTGTAGAATATCTGTATAATTCTATGTACATATGAACTTCTTTTTCTTCCTCTCTGTAAACAGTATTATCTGTATTGCCTTGTAAATACCTGTGTTGACCTGTATATACAATTGTTCATGCTCCACCCAGGTCCATCTTGCAAATGAGCTTCTGCTCAATGATGAACGCCTGGTTAAATAAAGACTTGATTAGGGGTACTGCAACTTTTTTACTGGACTAAACCACAGGGAATTTTTAATACCATTCAACACTGGAGCAGGTCAGCTATCATATATGTTTGGAAGTGGCTGGAAGAATTACAATGCGCATCTGCTCTTTAACAGTGTGGACAACCAACAGTCAATAAATGTTTGAGTTTAGCATGCGGTCCATTAAAAGGGGTCAGAACAATAATCTGGCAGGGGGGAGGAAGAATGTGAGGAAATGTTTCTTCACAGAGAGGGTGGTGAAAAGTGGAACTGTCTGCCACAGGAGCTAGTCAATGTAAACATGGCGGCCAGCTTTAAGAAGGGGTGTGATAAGACAAATGAGACTGGCGAGGTTGACGGGGTAGGGGTTAGAGCAAATGGGGAAGAGGGGTAGTTTAAGCAGAACTACAGGAAGACTAAGCCACTAGAAGACTAGCAAGTGCTGGACTGCTGAGAGATTGTATTGGAACCAGACTGATCAGATGGATCCAAAGTCTTCCTGTCCATAAACATCTATGTAAAACTCTTAGCTGGGGGAAATGGGGGTGGAGGTTAAGATGGTTGGGTGGATATGAAACTGGCTGACTGGTTGGTTTCAGAAGGTAGTGGTTGGTGGGGGGGAAGGGAGGTATCATCATCTAGAAGGGTCATTAGCAGGTTCCCACAAGGGTCGGTGCTGCGTCAACTCCTATTTAATGCTTACATCTCGGACATCAGGAATGGTATCGGGAGTGAGATGAGCCTTTTTGCTGACGACTCAAAGCTGGGAGCAGTGGTGAATGGGGAGGAGGGTGGATGAGCCCTACAGCAGGACTTGGGAGCCTCTGGAGAGGTGGTCATGCACCTGGAAACTGAGGTTCAATCACAGGAAATGTAGTGTTCACCACTTGGGGCTTAGGAACCCAGCTCATGAGTACTTTTTGGGCAGGGAGAAGCTACAGTCCTCGGAAGGGAAAAAGGACCTCAGGGTGGTTGTGGATGCCAAAATGAATAACTTGGGGCAGTGTAGGAGGGTTGCAGCGAAAACAAATAAAATGCTCAGGTGCATCGTCAGGGGGATAACCTCGAGGAGACAGGAGGTGCTTCTCTCTCTATATAATTGCCTGGTTAGACCACACCTAGAGTACTGCATGCAGTTTTGGTGCCCGTACCTGAAAAAGGACATTGCACTTCTGGAAAAGGTCCAGAGGAGGGCAACCAGGATGATACAGGGTCTGGGGGAAAGATCCTATGAGGAGAGGCTTGAGGAGCTCAACTTGTACTCTCTGGAGGAGAGGAGGGATGGGGGGATATGATCAAGGTCTTTAAGTATCTGAAGAGAGTAAATAGAGTCAGCCTAAATAGGGTTTTTCGGCTGGGGGGGGAGGGCCACCAGGGGACATTCCATGAGGCTGGTAGGTGGGAGGCTCAGGGGGGAGACTAGGAGACGCTACTTCACCGAGAGGGTGGTGGACCCTTGGAATGCACTGCCTGCAGAACTGGTGGCTATTAATACAGTGGAGGGATTCAAGAGGGGCTGAGATAGGCATTGGGGAGGATTAAATTGATTAATGCTGAGTCTAGAGGTGTAACTCCGACGGGGGATGGGGTTGGGGAGAGTTTGCAGGGCGTGGGGCAGGGAGGGCAGCAACGGTGTCCTGACAGGGTACTGATTTTCGAGCAGACTCAATAGACCATTAGGTGTAATCTGCTGGCAACTTAGTGTGTTAGTATGTATCTTCAGAAACATCATTAAAGTTTGTTCTGCAACCTGTGGAACTGCAGTAGCAATCTGCCTCCACAAGCAATGTTACTTGTAGCTAAATACAGAAATTCTGAGCAAAATGCTCTCTGGCTAGTGGCAGCTATACACTCCAACCATTAAAATAGTGTGCTACCATAATATGACCAATGTACACACATATTAGTACAGGCTTTAGTTACACAGTGCCAAAAATCATCAAACCATGTGAACTCTAGATACTGTCAGCCAGATTGAGCTGTGGGCAGAGAATAATATACAGCTGCACATTACAGAACAGAGCTAGGGATTCACTGCACCGCACACCACAGTTATACAGCATAATGCAGACACAGTCTCCAGTACTCTGCACTCTAAAGTTACACTGTGCAATACAGAGCCAGCATCCACTACACTGCACATTATAGTTACAATGTGTAATACAGAGCCAGCCTCCACTACACTGCACACTACAGTTACACTGAGTAATACACAGCTGGCATCCACTACACTGCACACTTCAGTTACACTGTATAATACAGAGCCAGCCTCCATTACACCGAACACTACAGTTATACTGTATAATACAGAGCCAGCCTCCACTACACTGCACACTTCAGTTACACTGTATAAGACAGAGCCAGCCTCCATTACACTGAACACTTCAGTTACACTGTATAATACAGAGCCAGCCTCCATTACACTGAACACTACAGTTACACTGTATGATACAGAGCCAGCCTCCATTACACTGCACACTTCAGTTACACTGTATAATACAGAGCCAGCCTCCATTACACTGAACACTACAGTTACAATGTGTAATACAGAGATGGCATCCACTACACTGCACACTTCAGTTACACTGTATAATACAGAGCCAGCCTCCACTACACTGCACACTTCAGTTACACTGTATAATACAGAGCCAGCCTCCACTACACTGCACACTTCAGTTACACTGTATAATACAGAGCCAGCCTCCACTACACTGAACACTACAGTTACACTGTGTAATACAGAGCCGGCCTCCATTACACTGAACACTACAGTTACACTGTGTAATACAGAGCCGGCCTCCACTGCACTGCACACTTCAGTTACACTGTATAATACAGAGCCAGCCTCCATTACACTGAACATTTCAGTTACACTGTATAATACAGAGCCGGCATCCATTACACTGCACACTTCAGTTACACTGTATAATACAGAGCCAGCCTCCATTACACTGAACACTACAGTTACAATGTGTAATACAGAGATGGCATCCACTACACTGCACACTTCAGTTACACTGTATAATACAGAGCCAGCCTCCACTACACTGCACACTTCAGTTACACTGTATAATACAGAGCCAGCCTCCACTACACTGCACACTTCAGTTACACTGTGTAACACAGAGCCAGCCTCCATTACACTGAACACTACAGTTACAATGTGTAATATAGAGATGGCCTCCACAACACTGCACACTGCAGTTACACTGAGTAATACAAAGCCGGCATCCACTACACTGCACACTTCAGTTACACAGTGTAATACAGAGCCGGCCTCCACTACACTGCATACTACACTTACACTGAGTAATACACAGTCGGCATCCACTACACTGCACACTTCAGTTACACTGTATAATACAGAGCCAGCCTCCATTACACTGAACACTACAGTTACACTGTGTAATACAGAGCCGGCCTCCACTGCACTGAACACTTCAGTTACACTGTATAATACAGAGCCAGCCTCCACTACACTGCACACTTCAGTTACACTGTATAATACAGAGCCAGCCTCCATTACACTGCACACTTCAGTTACACTGTATAATACAGAGCCAGCCTCCATTACACTGAACACTACAGTTACAATGTGTAACATAGAGACGGCCTCCATGACACTGCACACTACAGTTACACTGAATAATACAAAGCCGGCATCCTCTACATTGCACACTTCAGTTACACAGTGTAATACAGAGCCAGCCTCCACTACACTGCACATTACAGTTACAATGTGTAATATAGAGCCAGCCTCTACTACACTGCACACTACAGCTACACTGTGTAATACAGAGCCAGCCTCTACTACACTGAACACGACAGTTACAGTGTGTAGTACAAAGCTGGCCTCCACTGCACTGAAGACTGCAGTTACATTGGGTAATTCAGAGACAGCCTCCATGACACTGCATACTACAGTTACACTATGTAATACAGAACCAGCCTCCACTACACTGAACACTACAGTTACACTGTGTAATACAGAGCTGGTCTCCACTACACTGCACACTTCAGTTACACAGTGTAATACAGAGCAGCTGACTTCCACTGCACTGCACACTACAGTTACAAAGTACAGTTACGTAAGAACTTACCGTAACAGTAGATCTTCTAGAGGAGCTCTTGCAGCAGGCTATAACCATTAAGACTAACGTCGCAGGCCTTAGGACCCACTGGAAAAACTCTTAACTAACAATACCCAGCAAGGACTGCCCTCCGACGTTGGCTCCACCCTGGTCACAGTACAAAAGGGGGCGGACCCAGCTCCAGCCCAGTTACCCCACTAAGACCTGCGAACAGGCCCCAATGAGAGAAGGAGGCAAAACCCGAAGATGATGTCCTGAATACTTCACTTGGGGGACTAAGGGTGGGAAAGCAGCGCCTGCTGCAAGAACTCCTCTTGAAGATCTACTGTTACAGTAAGATCTTACGTAACTGTACTATCTTACTTCGAGGGGGAGCTCTTGCACCAGGTTATAACCATTAGGACTGAATACCAAGCAGTCCCGCATCAAGGAGGTGCCTAATCCCGGGAGGAGGAAGGGTGAAACAATGCTTGCTGACTGCTCAGCCAGTCAGGAAGGAAGCCCCTGAAGGACTGCCAAGCCAAAACCAGTACAGCGCCTGGATGCAATGTCCAGGCTATAGTGCTTCACAAAAGTGTGCACAGAATTCCAGGTGGCAGCTGCGCGTATGTCCCTTACAGAGACATTCTTCAACGTGGCGAAAGAAGCCGAAACTCTTCTGGTAGAGTGACCCCTAACCAGACCCAGAAGGGGTTTATTGTGTTTTTCATAGCAAAACACAATACAGTGGACAAGCCACTTTGAAATAGTCTGCTTGGACACCAGGTTGCCCGAATGTTGTGGTGCAAAAACCACGAACAGTTGCTCCAATTTACAGTGTGCAGATGTGCGCTTGAGGTAGTACCTCAGTGCCCTGTGAACGTCCAGAGTGTGAAGGAGAGCTTCTCCCCTATTAGACGGAGAAGGAAAATAAACTGGAAGGTCAACAGACTGGTTGAGGATCAACTCCGAGACCATTTTAAGAAGGAACTTAGGATTTGTTCTGACGGAAATTCTCTCCCTGTGAAAAACTAAATAAGGCT
Organism: Neoceratodus forsteri; assembly: GCA_016271365.2. NCBI lineage: Eukaryota > Metazoa > Chordata > Ceratodontiformes > Ceratodontidae > Neoceratodus > Neoceratodus forsteri. The sequence continues at coordinate 471,330,143 of JADMNL010000022.1, read as the reverse complement.
CTTTACACATCACAGCCTAGAGCTCGGAAACTCTTCGAGCCGAAGTAACAGCTATTAAAAAATAAACCTTCCAGGAAAGGTAAAGCAACTCACACTCAGCCGCTGGTTCAAACAGGGGGAGCGTGAGCTTCTCCAACACAAACAGGAGGTTCCAGGAAGGGATAGGATCCCTGATGGGAGGTCTCATATGCAGAATCCCTTGTAAAAAGGAGTGGGCCACGTCCAGTTGGGCCAAGGTTCTATCCCCCAAGAGGACATGATATGCAGAGATGGCCCACATGTGCACCTTTACTGAAGAGCAGCTCAAGCCTTGCTGGTATAAGGAGAGGAGATACTGTAATGCTGAGTTCACTGGACAGGTAAGGGGGTCTAGATGGTAAGATGAAACTCAGAGACAAAAACGCTTCCACTTCATAGCATAAGTGGAGCGAGTAGAGGGCTTTCTCGCTAAGACGAGGATGTCTGCCACCTCCTGAGAGGACCCCATACCTTGACCTTACTATGTCTGCAGGAGCCAAGCATAAAGGTGCAGAGACCTGAGATCTGGATGGACCAGCGTGCCCCGATCCTGGGACAGCAACTTCGAGCATGCTGGGAGCAGAACTGGAGGTTCCAAGGACAACCGCTGAAGTAGTGGGAAACAAATCCGCCGAGGCCACAACGGGGCAATTAGAATCATTTGAGCCTCCTTGGCCTGTATCTTCAACAGGACTCTCTGAATGAGAGGGAAGGGAGGGAAGGCGTAAAGAAACTTCCCTGCCCAACAAGGGGACAATGCGTCTGGCCAGAAAACACCAGGCGCGTGCTCTCACGAGCTGAAAACTGGCAGTTTTGCATTGTGTGGGGACCCAAAGAGGCCCAGCTCTGGATGACCCCATGTGTCGAACAGCTGGTCTGCTACTGACTGTAGCAACTCCTACTCGTGCGCCTTGGACTGAGACCTGCTTAGGCTGTCTGGCAAGGCGTTTTGGACACCTGGAACGCGCACTGCGGAAAGGTAAATGTAACACTCCAGCACCCAGTACCAGACTCTCATCGCCTCCCTGCATAGGGGGTAGGAGTGCATTCCCCCTTGCTTGTTGATGTAAAAGACGACCACCATGTTGTCTGTCTGAACAAGGAGAGAGCCTGGGACAAGGTCTTCTTGAAAGGCACTCGGCGCATTGAGGACTGCTCGCATCTCCAGTACATTGATGTGGAGGTCACGCTCCTCTAGGATCCAGACCCCTTGTGTTTGGCGGATCCCTAGGTGCACCCCCCAACCCAAATCGGACGCATCTGTCGTTAAGGTCTGATTCGGAGGCTCCTGACGGAAAGGGACCCCATTGTCTAAATTGAGAGGGTCCAGCCACCAAAGAAGTGTCCTCTTGACTGGCTCTGTGACTCTGACCACTTGGTCTAAGTCGTCTGAGCATTGGTCCCACTGCACCCTGGGCATCCATTGTGGGACTCTCATGTGGAGACAGGCCAAAGGAGTGACAGGAATGGCCGCCACCATGTGCCCCAGAAGCCTGAGGAATGTTCTGGCCTGGACCTGGGGGGTTACTAGAACTGATCCGGCTATCTCCTGCAGGCAAGCGCCCCTCTCTGGAGGCAGAAAAGCCATGTCCTGGATTGAGTCCAGGACCACCCCTATAAAGACGAGTCTTTGGCTGGGCGCTGGGGATGACTTTGGAAGGTTTAGGGTGATCCCCACCTCTCGGAACAGAGTATAGGTATCTCAGAGTCCTTGAAGTAGGCATGCCCCGGACGGGGCTGCAAGCAGCCAATCGTCGAGCTAAAGGAAGACGTAATGCCCCTGGTGCCTTAGAGCCACAGCTATCACTGCCAAACATTTGGTGAAGACTTAAGGAGTGGAGGACAGGCCGAACGGAAGAACCTGAAACTGATAATGCTCCCCCTGGAAGTGAAACCTCAGAAACTTCCTGTGAGGGGGAAAGACCCTGATGTGCATGTACGCATCTTGCATGTCTAGGGAACAGAGCCAGTCTCCCTGGTGCAGCAGAGGAATAAGACCTTGAAGGGTCACCATCCTGAACCTTTGGTACTCTCTATAGTTGTTCAAAGAGCTGAGGTCCAGTATGGGACGAAGATCCTGCGTCTTCTTTGGAACTAGGAAAAAATGGGAGTAAAATCCCTTTCCCCGCTGCTGCAGAGGAACTGGTTCTATTGCCCTTTTTTGCAAGGGGGCCTGGATTTCTCCTTCTATGAGCAGTATGTGAGAAGAAGGATATCTTGAGGACCTGGTGGAGTATCTGGAGGAATTTCGGTGAACTCCAGTGTGCTTCTACTCCTTATAATGTCCAGGACCCATTGGTTCACTGTAATGGAGCTCCAACCCTTCAGATGAAGGGAGGCGTGACTCCTACAGCCTTCCTGGTACCTCCGGAGGAGGGGGTCGGAGGAGAGCTGGCTGGGTGGAGCTGGGAGTGGGCAGAGAGGCTTGAGAGGACTTGGGGCCTCGAAAAGGAGCGCCTCCAGATTGCTGGTTGCCAGCTCTCCTTTTGAAGCTGTCTTTCTGGCCCTGTTGATTTCCTCAGGTTTGAGCAACTGAGGGCTTGCGAAAAGGCCGCTGTCTCTGGTCCCCTCTGTACATTTGCCTGACGGACCAGATAGACTTGCCTGACTCCTGGAGATGAGAGATCAGAGACTCCATCTCCTGCCCAAAAAGGACGGAACCCTGAAACGGGAGGTCCCAGATTCAGGACTGCAGATCCTGGTGAAAACCAGAGACCCTCAACCAGGCACGGCGCCGGAAGCAGACACCTGCTGCTGCCACTCTGGCTGCCGAATCTGCAGTATCGTATGAGGCACGGAGAACACGTGTGCCTATGACTGAACCAGACTTCAATATATCCAGAAGCTCCATCTTTTATGCGGAGTCTGGCAAGGCACTGGCTATCTCCTGTCCTCTTTCCCATAATGCATTCTGGTACTGGACCATATGCGTGAGGAAGTTGAGCGATCTAATGGATCAGGTGGAGGCAGAATAAACCTTCTTGCCCACCTGAGCCACATAGCAGGATTCTGGGTCAGGAGGCTGGGAGCTTAGGTGTTTAGGCTGCTTTGACTTATTGTGGGCAGTTGTAATCACTGAAGAGTCCGTCTGAGGGTGTTCCGCCAGAAAGGGCTCGTCCCTCAGGGCTCTATACAGCCGGTCTGATTTTTTCACAACTGCCGGGACTGAGGCTGGATGATTCCAAGTAATCCTGGTAAGGTCCTGGAAGGTAGCCACCAAAGGAGGTGCCACTAGAGGCTTGGGCTCTTTTTGCCTCAGGTACTTGGCCAGTCGGCGGCGTTCTGGATCCAGATCCTCAGTCTCCCATTCATTGGAGGCCTGAATATGCCTCATGACATCCAAGAAGGTCGGATCGTCAGGAGGCGAGCATGGGTTGGTCCTTTTCTCCCAGGGAACCCCCGACTCCTGAGAGGGATGAGGAAGAAGGGGTGGACGACCTGCTACTGGGCCCTGAATGGCCCGAGCTGCATCTCGGACTCCCCCTGCTCGAGTGTTGGTAGCTACTGGACTGACGAAGGAACGACGACTGACGCCAGTCTGAGGACCGACATCGGGAGTGGGAGCAGGCCCGCCTCTAAGAGCGGGAACGGCTCCTGGACCGGGACCAAGACCAGCGACAGCTACTCGATCGAGAGGGGTGCAGACGACAGGTCTGAGACCGGGAATGAACCTTGGAGGGCGGGATGGGCAGCGGCCACTTAGGGGCCTTCCACGGGGAAGGAACAGGAATGCCCTCGGGTTCCTTGCTGTCCGGATGGTTAGGGTCTGACGTTGGGTCCGGCTATGGCGGAGACTGTTTTCTCACCTGACTCCACTAGAATGAGAAAAGCTCCTGCAGTTCGTCTTTGCTGAAGACCGTGGCTGCTGAACCTGGAAGGGGGGTTGTGAAGCTGGATCAGGAAGGTCGCGGGAGGCCAAACCGCCCGCAGAACCTTGCGAGGTGGAGGATTTGGGGGTACCCAAAGCCGCCCCTGCCGTGGGTACTTCCACTACAATCGCCTCTACTGGCATTGGTATGGGGTCCGACGTCGGCTTGACAGGCGTCGGTGCCGGGGTAATCTTGTCGCCCAGTGGTCTGCCCGAAGCTGGTGAGGCAGAGACCTTCTTAGGTACCGTAGCCTGTGCCGAAGAGGTCAGGGGTAACCCTAAGAGGAGACACCTTGGGTTTAACCAGTTTCTCCCCTGAAGTTCCTGCCCTGGCTGGCGCCGGTTTCTTAGCAGGAGGGCTTGGCACCTTAGAGCCTTCTGGGCGATCGCGGCGGTCCCCTGAGCTAGGGGACTTCTAGGGGGAAGAGTGAGAGTGGGACCAAAATATGGAGTGATGGTGGGACCGGCTACGGTCCTTGTCAAGAAGCATTTGCAGGACTTGTCCTGATGCTTGCCCTTGTCCCCCGAGGCATGCAGGACGTCCATTTTTTTCTCCAGAAGGTGGGCCTTGACAACCTTCAGGCGCCTGATTCTGGTCCTGCTGGTGAAGCCTTGACAGATGGTGCAGGTTGCACTGTCGTGGTTTGGGACCAGACAGAAGACGCATTCAGCGTGGCCGTTTTTGAAGGGAATCTGGTGGCCACAGCGGCACTTGTTCCTTTTGGGCCCAGAGACCAATGAAGGCAACGACAGGGTTTTAAATAATTGATTAGCAGTTTTTTCCTTGGGACAGTACTAACTGTACAGAAAGCATTCATATGTATTTTCTAGAAGTGTTACGTTTGTTAAACACAGTGAGGCAAGTGCTATGCATTTTCTCAATGTTTTAGAACTTTTATGAGCAAAACGCTAATCAATTTTTAGAGTTAAATAAAACCCTGCAACAACATACGTCGGACTGGAGTCAGAGGAACCAAAGGCGATGAAACGGTTGGCTGATGCCCGATGAAGGATGAAAATCTCCGAAGAAGACACAAACTAAATTTTTAATTTTTTTTGCTGGGCTAGAGTAGCCAGAACTTCCCCAGTGTGAGCAGGTTGTGGCGGGAAAAGAACTGGGGTGGAGCTGGGTCTGCCTCCTTCTGTACCGTGACTAATGGGGTGGAGCAAACATCGGGGGCAGTCCCTGCTGGATCTTGCTAAGAGTTTTTCTGGTGGGGCTACGGCCTGCAGCATTAGTCCTAATGGTTATAGCCTGCTGAAAGAGCTCCCCCTCGAAGTAACATCGTGTAATACAGAGCCGGCTTCCGCTGCACTGCACACTACAGTTACACTGTGTAATACAGAGCCGGCCCCTATGACATTGCACACTACAGTTACACTGTTTAACACAGAGCCGGCCTACACTGCACTGCACACTACAGTTACATTGTGTAATACACAGTTGGCCTCCACGACACTGCACACTACAGTTACTCTGTGTAATGCGGTCAGCTGCCAGTACACTGCACTCTACATTTACACTAAGTGAAACAGCACCTGCCTCCCCTACACTGCACTCTACAGCGACACTGTGTAATAGAGCCAGCCTTCACTACACTACATTGCATTCTACAGTTACACAATCTGATATACAGCCTACCTTACAGAACACTACATTCTACAGTTACATTACCCAGAAATGCAGAATTTGTCAGTAGAAAAGGACTGTTTGGCCCACTCAGTCTGCCAAAATGTGCGATACAGAGGTGGCCCCCACTAAACTGTACTCTACAGTTAAAGAATCAAAGAATATGATGACAGAAAAAGGCAATCAGCCCATCCAGTTTGTCCAGTCCTAATGTGAGTGTGATGGCCTTCTTGGTAATCCATCCCTTTTTTACCCTTCCCTGCTCTAGCATCATCTGATCTTATCAAGCCTCTGTGCCTGACCCACCCTCGTTTGAAACCTTCCACTGTCTTAGAATAGACCACCTCATTTGGCAGTGTCCACCACTCTTCCATGAAAAAGTACTTTTGGACGTCCCTTCTGAACACCCCCCTACCCCCAGCAAACTTCAGGGGATCATATTTGTGCTTGTATTTGTACTTAGGATAAATAACTCTTTCTAGCTTACTCGGTTTATACCATGGAGCTAGGTACAGTATATGATTTAGTCATGTCCCCCTCTCCCTCCTCATGTCCAGGGTATACATGTTGAGGTCTTTCAACCTTCCTCATATGTTTTCTCCCACAGCTCCTGGATCTTTTTGGTCACTGTTCTCTGCACTGCCTCCACCCTGTTGCAGTACCTTTCCAGCTGCGGGCACTAGAACCTTGCTCAGTGCTCCAGGTGGGAGCGAACCAGGGGCCTATACAAGGAAAAGATTACCTCCTTGCCTCTACTGCTTATTCCTCTTCCAATACACCCCAGAAGCCTATCAGCTCTGCGCACTGCTCTGTTGCACTAGGTCAATGCTATCACGCTGTCCGAAATTTTTTTTTAATTTTATTTATTTCAAATTTGGTAACCAGGAAGGACACACTAGCCGCGGCTCATTTCCAGGTGTGAAAGGGAAATACATGGTATAAACAAGAATACAATACATGAGAATACATAAACAGTAAATGAAATCTACAACTCTGGGAAACTGTAACACATTCATACAGTTATTTAAAATACTTACACAGTAAGCCAAATACAACATGTGGGAACTATCATCCCCGGTTTCTTATTGTTGCTGCTCTCTACTACAACCCCTACATCAAGTATTGTTTTTTCAAGTTTTTGTTCCAATGTGCATTACCTTGCATTTTTTGGCACTGAATTTCCACCGCCATATCCTGGACATTTTTATAGCTGTTCCAAGTCCTCCCTTACTGTTCTAACCCCCTCCTCGCTGTCCATGCTATTGCGCATCTCTCTTCTGCTACTGTTCCCGACGTCTGGAAACAGGCTATTGTCATTCATATTAACAAAGGTGGTGATCCCACTTCTCTTGGTAACTTCTGTCCAATTTCACCCCTTTTTTACCTCGGCTAAGTTACAGGAATGCATTGTTCTATCTCAGCTTACTTCCTTTCTTACTCCCTTTCAATCTGGTTTTAGGAAATTCCACTCCACTCCTACCTCACTCCTTCGGCTCACTGATTCCGTACATACAGGTATGGATACAGGATTGATGATGTCTGCCATTTTTGTTGATCTTGCTAAGGCTTTTGACACTGTGGTATATCCCCTCCTACTGGACAAAGTTAAAGCTGCATGCCAATCTGACTCTTCGGTCAGTTGGTTTTGTTCCTACCTTAAAGGAAAGCTGTCGTTTGCAGGGGCTCCTGCCCCTGCAAACCTTACCCCCCGGTTAAGCTTTTTTGAGAAAAGCGCCTTTTTTCTGTCCAGAAAAGTAATCTAATAACGAAAAGTCCGCTACCTGGAAGTATGGCGGACTATCAGGCGGCTCCATTAACTGTAAAGGTGCAGTAACATACTGTGCACTTCAATACAAAAGAACTGAAGCGCAGGGTGCAGTGCCGCACCTTTATAGTTAAAGGCACTTTTCTCAAAAAAGCTAAACCAGAGGGTAAGGTTTGCAGGGCTGGGAGCCCCTACAAACGACAGCTTTCCTTTAAAGGCAGGTCTCAAGCTGTCCGGATAGGAAAATCCATTTCACCTTCTTTTCCCATTAGTTTAGGTGTCCTTCAAGGGTCTGTCCTGGGTCCTATTCTCTTTTCAGTATTGTTAAATGACCTACTCTCTGTTCATCTGCGTTTATTCATATGTATGCTGATGACAGTTCTTTCTGCTTCTGGCTCCTCTCCCCGTGACTTTACCTCCTGACTTCAGTTGGATTTTGACAACATTCAGTGCTGGTTCAAGGATAACCGACTGCCTCTTAATGCCAAAAAAACGGTCTCAATGACTTTTGGAACCTGTCAGAGGCTTGCCAAACTTACTTCTCTCCTATTTAAAACCTTTGATGGTGCTAATATTGGAGATGTCTCCTCCTTGAAGTACCTCGGGGTCTGCCTTGACCGGCATCTTAACTTCTCTGTGCACACTGATGTAATTCATCAAAAGCTTCACCCTAAGCTTAGTGCTTTGTACAGGAATAAAGCAAGTATATCACTCCCTACCTGCTGAGAAATTGTCCTAAAAATGATCCTTCCTATTTTTGACTACGGTGATTTAGTCTACAGTAGTACCCTTAAAACCCTCCCTTGCTAGACTGGACCCCCTTTTTCATTCTTTCTGCTGCTTTGCTTTAGATTGCCCCTCTCGTACTCACCACTGCTCTCTTTACTCAGCTGTTTCCCTCTCCTATCTTGATGCTAGGTGCCTTTCCCCTTGTGTCTCTTTTTTATCCAAATTCTGGTTCGGCACTCTTTCCTCTTATCTCAGATCCCTTCTTTTACCTCCTCCCCTCTCAGCAACAATACTTTCCATTCTGTCCCTTTTCCGTCTAGAAAATCTACTGTAGGCCAATCTTTTTCTTACCACTTTCCAGAACTTTGGAACTCCCTTTCCCTTCCTATTCATTCTGCCTCTTCTGCTTCCTCCCTAAAGTCTCTTCTTTCTGACTTTTGTCATCCTACCTGCAACTGCTTGTGACCCTTCCTCTTTTTCTCCATTCTCTAGTCTTGTCCTCTTCTTACTGTTCTGCTAGTTTCCCTTTCTTTTCTGTATATATCAGAGTGTGCGTTATTTTCTAGCTGCCTTCATTTACTATTCTGCCTGTAATATTTATGATTCTGCTTGTAAAACTATATTATCGTATTTTACCTTTTTTTTTTTATTGTTAGCCATTTCCTAGTCCCCTCTCCCCCAGGACACATCTGGAAACTAGCTATTTTCAGCTCAGTATGCACTTTCTGGTTAAACTTTTAAATAAATAAATAATAAATACCATAAGGTTGTTTGTAAAGAAGCAACATTTCCCCTGGACTCCTATCTCTACTGTATGTCACAAATGGATATGCTGACGAGGACAGATCCTGACACTGAACCGTGTGGCATGCCATTTGTCATTTTCCTAACCTCTTGAGTTTGTTCCTTTATGACCAACTACTGCATTCTTCCTATCAGCAAGCTTTCTACCTGTCCTGTTACCTTTTCAGCCACCCTGATATATTTTACCAGCGTCCTATATGGTACTTAGTCAAAATCCAAATTTAGCATGCCAACAACCTACTCCTCATCAACTGTCCTTGTTACCCAATCAAAATATTTGATCAGGTTTGTCTGGCATGACCTCCTCCTTGTGAATCTGTGTTATCTGTTATCCTGGAGACCGTCTGCCTCCAGGAATTCTACCAACCATTCCTTTAGGATAGATCCTAGCAATTTCACCACTAAAAATGTCATGCTGACTAGTCTATAGTTTTATGGATTGTCCCTACTGCCTAGGGACACTACATCAGCTGCCCTGTATTCCCTGGCTACCACTCCAATGATTAGAGAGCAGCTGTAGATATCTGCTAGAGGTACTGCAAGACCATCTGCACCATCTCCCTCAGCACTCTTGGGTGCTTGCTGTCCATTCCACAAATCTGTTCACTTTAAGTGCTCTCAGTCCCTCCAGCAGCCCACCTTTGGTTATAGGAACACTACTGGATCCCTCCGCATCCCCATCCCTTATCCTTTACTCCAAATGCACAGTCAGGCAGTGGACCATCCTCTTCTACTGTGAAAAATGAATATAGATAGTGGTTCAGTATGATATCCTTACCGGCATCCCTTTCCTCCACCTCCTCTCTGTCTTAATCTTGCTATTCCTTCTCTATTCTTGAGCTTCTACCATATATACTAGAAAAAGAATGCTTTGTCTCCCTTTGCTTCCAACCTTCTGCTAATCTTCGTTCTGCTTCGCACTTTGCTGTTTTCACTATTCTACTAGTTTCTCATTCTTATTAGGTGCATGTCTCTGTCCCCTCGCTCTCTTCACACCTCTTGAGTTCATTCCTTTTCTCTCTCGCTGCCTCTACTACCACTTTCGTGAACCACATTGGCTTATTTGCTTTTCTGCTCTGACCACCCAGACACAAAGTTCCATAGCTTCTGCAACTCCCTTTTTAAAAAGCTTCCGATTTGCCATGCTATTTCTACTATTTTCTTCAAGCTACTTCTCAGTATCTCCTGCATTCTTCCAATGCCTGCCTCGTAGTCCCAAACTTTTGTCCGACTATGCGTCCTACCATTCTCTAGTTGAATCTGCATCCACTCTGTCCCATTACCGCTTATTCCAAAAGGTTCCCTGATCACTACATTCTGGACTCTGCCCGCACTGGTGAGAACCAGGTCTAGTGTGGCACCCTCTCTTTGTAAAGGTCTGTACTTGCTGGGTTAGGAAAGGCTTACTGGCATGCTTCCACCAGGTGGTGATTCCTTGCACCTGCTGCCACTGGGACACCTCAGTCCACATCTGGCATACTGAGGTCTCCTTGCGGCACCACCTCCTTGAGTTCCATTGCCTTCCTAATGATCTCCTTTCCCTGTCCACTTCCTGGCGCCGTGATGGTGGCCTGTATATCACTCCAACCCTGATTTTCCTCTCATTACCCAGAATGACCTGAACCCGCAGGAGTTCCAACCCTTTAGTCCCCCTGGTGCTGTCCCTCTTTGTGGTCTTTATTCCTCTCTTCCTTACTGTATACTACCACCTCTCTCCCTGTCCTTTCTGAACAGCGCACAGTCAGACATGGTCATGTCCCAGTCGTGGTTTGGTGTTGCCCACATTTCTGTGGCCACTATTATGTCCAGGTGCACTTTGGCTACCAATGCTTCATGCACATTACCCCAGTACCTTGCACCTCATTTTTTGACCATGTTTTGCCCAGCTCAATTTTGGTGCCTGCCTTTTCGAGTGTGGGGGAGGTTGTTAGGTCCCCTCAGTTATGATTATGGGACTGACCCCCTGAACAACTCCCCTTTCTTAGTTTAAAGGGGAACAGTGATCACAAAGGGCCCCACACTCAAGTACGGGCTGGTTCCAAGTTACACTTTGTGTGCAAGAACATTTTGCTTTACTCTCTTTACGGTAGTATAGTAGCTTGCATTGGACTAACTCTGCTTACTTGCAGACTGACATCTTCTGTCTCTACAAATCCCAGAATCCCCTGCAGCTGACATCACAGCAGAAGGCAGCAGTGGGAGATTCAATAGCCTGCAGTGTATGTTAGAGTTTGTATCAGCTCTAATCTTTTGCTTGCTGGTCCCATTGTCCTCCCTGAGCTAAGTACAGTCACAGAGGACTGTACTTTGAGAAAAACAGAACCAGTACACATCTGATCGGAGGTTATAAAAGCACTAGCATGCACTGCAGGCTACTGAATCTCCCACTGCTGCCTACTGCTCTGATGTCAGCTGAAGGGGATTCTGGGATTTGTAGGAACAGAATATGCCAGCCTAGAAGAATTAAGTAAAATGAGTCCGATTCCTTTTACTGCAGTATTGTACATTGTAAGTAAACCAAAATGTTTTTGCATACACAGTGCACATTGGGACCAGCCCCATAATTGAGTGTGGGGCCCTTTGTGATGGCTGTTCCCCTTTACATCTTCCTCGATGTTCCTGCTCCAAAGCCAGTCAGCAATCCACCTTCAGTATGCTTCATGTATACTGCACTGTCACTTGTATATTTTGTCCAGAAGTTTGTCATGTGACACAGTATCAAATGCCTTGCTGAAGTCCAGATGGATTATATCCATGGCTCTGCCCACCTCCCCGGTCACCCACTCAAAAAAGATGATCAGCTGCTTTGGCATTATCTACCTATCATAAAACCCAGCTAAAAGGGGGCAAGAACCAAGTACTTCGTTATTCTATCCTTGATAATGGCTTCCAAGACCTTGCCTAGCACTGATGTGATGCTGACTAGCCTAGAGATGCCTGGGTCTAACCTTGCCCCCTTCCTGAAGACAGGGACACATTAGTCACTTTGCAGTCCTCTAGCACCACACCTGTCTGGACTGGTTCCTGAAAGATTACAACAAGCAATCATGACAATTGTTTCCTTAACTCCACAATGATCCCATCTTCCTCATGGGATTTTCCCCACTTGATCTTTGTCAGGTAGTCAGCTGCCAAGGCTGGCTGCATTTCAGTTTTATTTATACAGCCTTGGGTTGTGATGACCTTGGCGAAAACTTGAGTCCTGCTCCTGTGGTTTTTGAGGCCATCACAAACCTCAGGTATGTAACAATACCTTGTTATACTGTACATGGCTCTCCCACACATCACTGCCATATACTGACCTAATTCAGCACCAACCTCAGCAGAACGTGTGAGACAGTAGTGTATCAGACTCCTCCATGATACTGCTGTCAGCAGGCAGACTGTTGAAGTGTGACCATCATCCGGCCTGGGAACCCGTGTCCTCTACCTCCTCCACTGATGGGGAGAAGGACCGCGGTCAAGAAATGAAAAGCTGAGCTGCCTGAAGGAAGTAACCATGGCTTTCCCACCCTAAGTCACAGCAAAGCGGAAGTAATATGAAATGACAAACAGCTGCTGACTGTTCCTTCCTTTCTCTCTCCACCTGAAAACAACAGTCCCTGAATCAGGGTGTGCCGCTGCTGTGTCCTCCCCCCTCCTGAGAACAGCAGACAATGCATCAAGGTGAGCAGATGCCGTCTCTCCCCCCCCCCCCGCACAGAGAACAACAGCCCTTGTGTCAAGGCATGGCTTACCATCACCTCCTGCAGAGTCGTTGGAGGGTCCTGTGGTGTCGTGTTCCAGTTGGCAACCTTTTCTTCATACTTCAGTTCCTGCCACGTACTGAACTCCACTGAGTGCTTTGGGGTGTAACCTGACAAACCTAGAAAAACATCCAACAGTTTCAGGTGAGCTGAGTGCCATTACTCTGTACCTCCCCCAACCTGAGTAAAACTATCATTTTGAGTATGGAAAGCTCATACAGACAGTCCTGAGCTAAACTGCTACATACAATTAACTGCAAACAACAGTAGGGAAACCCAGAGTTTTATTTCTTTATAATGCATGACAGGTTCCCCTACTGTGTGGGACTTCATAACTTAGGACACCTTGCACTGCCAGACCTGCTGCACACACACTGTTATAGGGTGTGCTCAGAAGTACTCTCCTACATCATTTTCATCCTGTGTGATAAATAAACTGGCAAATTTATTTACTGAAAATGTATTTACCCAGGATAGCCCAGCTGTGATGCAATGTGTCCTTTTCAGTGGGGTCCTGCTGGTTCTTGGATTGATTATGTACAGATTTATATAAGTGAGACTTTTATAGTGTAAAGCCCTCGGTAAAGAAGATTCCAAAATGTTCAACAAAGAGACGCTTCTCTAAACCTGATCTAAAGCTTCCATCCTCCTCCCCATCAGATGAGAGACTGTTATGAAAATGAGCCTCCTGTTATTAGGGCTGTGGGCAGAGCCTACATCCGTTTTGGGAATCGATCGTAGCTCTAAAAACGGCCGATCGTGGAACCTTCCATTGGGACTTTCGGAAGTATCCTTCCAAAAGTCCAACAGAGCTTGAAACATTTCACCATGATTGGCCACTACAGAATAACAGCTGCACTATTTCGCCTGTTACTTCCGCATTCCAGGGCAAGAACTACGCATGCACGACTTATTATATGATAATCCAGAGGTTTTGGTTAGGACTAGGAGTACGAGAAAGGGGCTGAAGCATCCTAGTAGAGCACCCAAACCTGCCTGCTGCAGAGCATGTACAATCTCAGACCCAGAGCAACTCCTAAGGCGAGCTGCATTCTGACAATAACACGCAGAGTCGCGCACGAGAAAAAACATGCCCTGACCTTGCATCAAAATCTGCCAGCAGTTCAAAAACAATGGTCCTGGATATTTTAGTAACCCAGGACAGCACACCGGAGGTGTACATCTTGTTTACAGGAGGAGTCTTAGTTCTATTGTTTATAGAACATTTGTTGACCACGAGTAGCATAGTCAGCAGAGCTTGTTTCCTTGCACAAGTGTGTGCGTCTGTCTGTAGGCTGTAACATGGTAAGAAGTGCAAAACGCAAAATGTAACAAACACATGTACAGTACCAACATCTGGTAGGACTTGAAAGGAGCTCAAGTGACTGTGTGCAGGCAAAAGCAGTCATTATACACCTGGCGACATTCTATGCACAGCCATGGGCCATTCAGAACCAGATTTATTGAGGACGGAAATACTGGTCAGGGCAAGGGGCCATCAGTTTCTCATTTGAATAATTGCCGTGGGATCTTTAACCGTCACCTGGACTGTCCATATTCAGTACAGTCAGTGGTTTCATACAAAAGAGGTGGCTGATGAGGAGGCATTGTGTAGGATCCTTAAAAAAATGATACAGGGAGAACAGATGCCCACAGTCTTTGGTTTCTGTGTCTCACCCAACTACATGCACACATTCTAAAGCTTTAAACCCAGTGCAAAGCATCATGAGGAACATAATGCAAATCCTTGTGTAAGATAGCCTGATAAGCCTGTTTTCAGGCTTCCTTTTTTTTTGATATAGCATTGTCATCGTCTCCTGCTCAAGGATTTAGGTGCTAATGCCCATGATGCTTTGCACTAGGTAGAAAAGTGTGTGGCTGACAGAGACACAGGAAACTGTTTCCTTTTTCTTATAATGACATTTTTATTGACTTTCCCAATTTACATGAAGAAAACAACAAAGCAGCTTTACAATTGCTGGTGGACAACTTAATAGCATTAAAGCAGTACATAACAGAATATGCATCGAGGAATAACAACAAGTCCATTAACTGTCATACTTTGAGAACATAACGAGCATCGAACTTCATAATACCTATATCCTGGATTGACTTTGGGTGGTGGTTACACGTAATCAGCTAAGACCACACAGAATGGGGTTGGCAGTACAGCCTAGAGGTTAGAGTAACAAGCTGTGAATGAGGTCGATATATTAAGCATACCTGGGTTCGAGTTCCACAACCTCCACTTGCATACTGTGTGACGCTGAGCAAGTTAACCTCACCAGCACTCCTGGGTTGCCCTGAAAACAGGTCTTGTGCCTAGTAAGCATTACCCAGTTAACAAAAGAATTACTTAAAAAAAAAAAAAAAAAAAAAAAAAAAAAATTGTATTCTTGTCTTTAGTTCTTGTTAATCTTAGACAGTTTATCTTTCATACTGCATTGTATGTCTTTTATGTAATTATCTTCAGTGTGATTATCTTTCATGTAATTGTTGCTTAATTTATGTATGACCCTAGATTTTTTGAAAATAGGTCCTTGCCTAAAGGATTTTTCATCTAATAAAATGAGATGAAGTCCACATAATAGCATGGACAGGTTATGACTGTTGCTTCCTGGATACTTGCAGTATTCCCAACCTAATTACCACATGGAAACAAGGGAAGGGGATAACAAGTAAAGAAACCTGGGGAATCAGATCCAAAGGGGTATAATTTGTAACTTACATAGTCAGAAAAGTATCAGTAACCAGCTCCACAGTAACTTGATTCTGATCTTAACCAGATGAGGACCAAACCTAGCTATTTCCATTCTAGACACCCATCGGAGCTGGGCAGAAAGATACTGGACTAGATTTGCAAAACTTTGCTTCGATGCAAACGCAGTTTTGCATGAGAAAACCAGATTTTGCGTAGAGTCGGTATTCATAAAAGCCGGTTTGCATGGAGGCAAACTGTGGAGTGGGCCACAATACAAATGAGGGGCAGGGGACCTGCATATCGGCAGTCCAATACACAAAGTATTTGCTCCATGCAAGGGCCTTCTGTGGGGTTCCCGTGTGTAGAGCAAATATCGCCAACGAGACCGTGCTTTAATTCCAGGTAACCCTAGAGGCTGGCAGAGGCACTGCAGCACCCCCCCCCTCCCAAGTGTAAGACTTCAAGTATTCCCTGGCGTCTAGTGGTAACCCCCCCACCCTGTGATCGCCAGCCCGATGATAAACAAACAGCCTGGCATCTACTGGGCCTTCCCCCCAGAGATCACAGATTGCTGGCAAAAAAATACATAAATATGTTTCCCTGGTGTCTAGTGGACCCTCTCCAATGTAGGAAAGTACAGTTATGTAAGAACTTACCGTAACAGTAGATCTTCGAGAGGCTCTCTTGCAGCAGGCCACACCTATGTAACTATAGCTGCCAGGCACTAGGAGCACAAGTAAACTTTTCTCGCTAGCAGTCTACCAGGGGACCGCCCACTCCAATGTCATACACCAACATCGACCTATCCTATAAGAGTGGGCTGCCCCTGCGCCCTCCTCAGTTCTTCCGCTGGAGACCATACGCCACCTAGCACCAGCTGAGGGAATCGAGGAGGAACCAAAGGTTCCCACAAAGGAAAGGATGATAAAGAACGGGTTCAGACCCAGAAGGGCCTCCTAGGCCCAGAAGAAAGGAGGGAGGGACAGCATAGCCAACTGCAAGAGATCCTCTCGAAGGTCTACTGTTATGGTAAGTCCTTTCATAACTGTACTATCTTACTTTGAGGGTATCTCTTGCCGCAAGCCACGCCTGTGGAACGAGTCCCAAGCAGTTCCATCATCAGACACCACAGTCTGGGTGGAGGTGACCCCAAGCCTAAGAAAGTATGCCCTGGAGGACAGCTAGGCCAAAGCTGGCCCTACGCCTAGAGGTAATGCCCAGACTGTAGTGCTTAGTAAAGGTGTGGACAGAACTCCCAAGCAGCAGTAGCAGCACAGATCTCTGCAGCCGACACATTCCTGAAACAGGCAACAGAAGAGG
Organism: Neoceratodus forsteri; assembly: GCA_016271365.2. NCBI lineage: Eukaryota > Metazoa > Chordata > Ceratodontiformes > Ceratodontidae > Neoceratodus > Neoceratodus forsteri. The sequence continues at coordinate 471,313,562 of JADMNL010000022.1, read as the reverse complement.
CCATGCCTCTGGTGGAATGGCCATGAGCAACACCAGGAAGATCCTTGCCATACTTCCTGTAGCAATAAATGATCCTTACAGGGCATTAGGGCACTGGCATTACAGCGCTGGACACCACAGATCCAATTCCTGGATTTGCCGCCCCCTCCCTCCCCCCAGAGTTAGAATAATTATTAAGGGGGGGTGTGGGGGGCACAGCCCCTCCGTAAAAAGAAGTTGGCAAAATTGGCAGTTGGCGCTATGATGACCGGGCGCACTACCGCTGACGCTCTGACGTGGTGGAACCATAAATGATACAGCTGGCTGACCATTTGGATGAGCATTGTTCTGAAACAGGGATGCCCTCTTTCCCTGAGGCAAAAGAAACAAACAACTGAGAGGACTTCCGCAATCCTTTGTATGGTGTGTGCAGTAGTGTAGAATACTATGCACTTCTAAAATGTGGAGCAATGCTTCCCCCTGGACTGGCATACTCTGGGTAATAAACAGAAAGGCAGATGGATTGATTTAAAGTAAACTCAGACACCACCTTAGGAAGAAACTCTGGGTTAGTACGCAAAAACACCCTGTCTTTGTGGAAAACTAAATAAGGCTGCTCACACAGGACTGCCTGTAGCTTTGAAAGTCTTCAAGCAGAAGTAACAGCAACTAGAAACAATGCTTTCCACAACAGAAAGTGTAGCTCGCGTGTCGAGGCCAGCTCAAAAGGAGCCAAAGTAAGTTTTTCCAATACAAAATTCAAGTCTCAAGGTGGGACTGGACTGCAGATAGGAGGCTTCAGGTGAAGAATGCCTCTCAGAAAAGTATGGGACACCTCCAACTGTGCCACCATATGGCCATCAACAGACATACTGATGGCAGAGTTGGCAGACATGTGGACCTTCAGAGAGGAGTACTTCAGGCTGGAATCTGAAAGGGACAGCAAGTACTCCAGAATCTGGTTCACAGGACAAGTGAAGGGATCCAGCTGACGTGAATCAGCCCACTGTACAAAGCGTTTCCACTTTATAGAATAAGTGGCCCTAGTGGATGGCTTCCTAGCTGCCACCAGGACATCAGCCACCTTGGATGACACCCTGAACCAAGCCATGGCTATGTCTTCAGGAGCCAGGCATGAAGATGCAGGGATTTGAGGTCTGGATGGACCAGGGTGCCCAGATTCTGGGAGAGCAAGCCAGTGCACAGAGGAAAGGGTACTAGAAGTTCCACTGTCAGCTGCTGAAGTAAAGGGTACCAGATCTGACGAGGTCAGAAGGGGGCGACGAGGATCATCATGGCCCCTTCCATCTGGAGCTTGACCAGAACCCTCTGGAGCAGGGAGTAGGGAGGAAATGCATATAGAATCCCCCCTTTCCGGGAGAGGGACAATGCGTCTTGCCAAAAAACTCCAGGCCCTGGATCAAGCAAGCAAAAAAGCATCAGTTTTGCGTTGAGTGGGGACGCCAAAAGCTCAAACTCTGGATGACCCCACCTGTCAAATAAGTCTTCTACTACTAAGGTCAGCAGCTCCCACTTGTGCATCTTTGACTGCGACCAGCTTAGGGTGCCCGCCAGAACGTCTTGGATACCTGGAACATAGACAGTCAACAGTTCGAGCCCATGATCCAGAGCCCAATACCACACTCTCATTGCTTCACGGCAGACAGAGTACGACTGAGTGCCCCCCTGCTTGTTGATGTAGTGGACTACACTGATGCTGTCCCTCTGCACTAGCAGAAAGCCCAGGAATAGCCGAGTCTGGAAAGCCTGCAGGGCATAAAGAATTGCCCGCATCTCCAGGACATTTATGTGGAGAGAGGATTCCCACTTGGACCACATCCCTTGAGTTTGGTGAGGCCCTAGATGAGCTCCCCAACCCTGAAGCATCTGTTGTGAGGATTTGCTGAGGGGAAGGAATGAGGAATGGAACCCCTCAACAGGTTGCTGGGTTCCATCCACCAAAGCAGAACCCTTTTCAATGGAGAGGAGACCAGGACCAGCTGTTCCAGGTTGTCAGTATGCTGGTCCCACTGAATCCTCATGTGCAATCTGGCTAGAGGCACTGTGACTACAGCTGCAGCCATCAGGCCCAACAGTCGGAGGAAGGTTCTGGCTGAGACACAGCAGCTGTTGTACAGCAGACGGGCTTGAGCTGTAAGATGATCTGCCCGGTCCAGAGTCAGGAAGGCCATACCCTGAGACATATCCAGGACTGCCCCTATGTACTGAAGGCACTGACGAGTGTCAGAACTGACTTGGGCAGGTCGACTGTGATGCCCAGATCCTGGAATAGGCATGTGGTATGTTCCAGAGTCTGTAATAGGTGCTCCCTGGACTGGGCTTTGAGAAGCCAGTCGTCTAGGTAGTGAAAGACAGAGTCCCTCCCACCTGAGGGCAGCTGCTACCACGGCCAAGCATTTGGTAAACACCCGAGGGGCTGAAGACAAGCCAAAGAGCAAGGCCCCAGACCTGGAAGTGTGCCTCCTGGAAATGAAACCCTGGGTACTGTGTGTGTGTGGCCATGTACCTGGATATGCAGGTAGGCATCTTTCTTGTTGAGGGAGCAAATCCAATCTCCTGGTACAGAAGGGGCAGCAGACCCTGAAGTGTCACCATTTGGAATTTTTTGTACTAAATAAACAGATTTAGCTCTTGGAGGTCTATAATGGGCCTGAGATCTCCTGTGCATTTGGGGATCAGGAAGATATGGGAGTAGAGCCCTATGTCCTGCTGGTTCTCTTGAGACAGGTTCTATAGCCCTTTTGCTTAGCAGAGTGGATTTCCTCCCAGAGTACTGTGATGTGGTCTGGAGGGTAAGAGGACAGAAACATTTTATTTTTTCTCTGGAGGGCGCTCCAGAAGTTCCAGAGTGTGGCCGCTTTCTATGAGCTGCAGGACCCAGGTATCTCTGGTGATTTCCCTCTACTTGTCCAAGTGCAGGGAGAATGATATCCTACAAATGCCTCCCTGCCTCATGGGGGGGAGGTCAGACAAGGACCATCTGAAGCCGCACCACCTCCTCTGGGGGTGTTTCTCATGGTGGAGGAGGGGGTGGGCAAGGCAGGGACACCCAACGCTTACCTTGGAGCTTGTTAGAGAGCTTGAGTCTATGAGCAGACCACCAAAAGGGCACTTGACCACTTTTGGGCTAGTTGGTGTGGTACATGGAGTGGGCTGACCGCAAGGTGTGGCCAGAGGCTTGCAGTTGAGACAGCATGTCCTATACATCTGCACCAAACAGTTTGAAGCCTCTAAAGGGGGCATTCAGGATGGACAATTAAACATTCTGGGCAAAGCCGGACACCCTCAGTCAAGAGTGTCTTTGCAGGCAAATGCCCTCCGTGGCAGCCCTGGCCAAGGCATCCATCTAAGAAGGTGAGCGTCACCATCGGAATCTGCTTTGAGAGACTGTAGCATCTTCTGTATTGGGGGTTCTCCAGGAGGGCACGGGCAGTTTCCAAGGCCTGGTCTCAGAGTTGGTTTTGGTGCTAGACCATATAGGCAATGTAGTTCAGCACCCTGATGGTCAGTGTGGCAGAGGTAACAGTTCTCTTGCCAATGTGATCCAGCCTCTGGGACTCCTTATCCGGGGGCAGTAAACTAAGATGTTTAGACCTCTTGGTGTGGTCGTGGGCGGCACTGATGACCACCGAATTCACTTGAGGTTGGTCGACGAAGAATGGCCTCCCTGAAGAAGCCTGGTATAATTTGTCCACCTTCCTAGGCATGGCTGGGAACAAATTTGGCAGGTGCCAGGCGGCCATTGTGGCATCCTCAAAGGACTCAATTAAGGGAGGGATGACCAGAGGAGGGGTGTCTGGCAGTTGTAAATACATGGCCAGTTGACATTGAGCGGGATCTTGTTCCTAGGTATCAAAGCCCATGGTCCATTGTAACTGTCTTGTAACCGAGACAAAAAGGGGTTTATCTGGACGGGGGGGGGGGAGACAGTGGGTGTACCTCAGGATCTCCTCGCTGAATAAGACTGTAGAGGAGGAGTGGTAGGGGGTAGTTCCTCCGTTGTCATCCTCATCTGGAGGAATGAGATCCAGCTGCCACCGGTCCTCGTCCCCCACGTCCTGAAGGGGGAGCGAGGGCCCTGATTCCTGAAATGTGGGCCATGGCCCTACTGGAGGAACAGGAGGCCGCTGCAGGAACAGGCCTTGGGGAGGAGCAGGCTTAGCTTGTATAAAGTTCCATAAGGTGGTATGCATGGAGTGAAAGTCCACCGCTGTCCGCTGAGTAAAGACCTGGGTCAGCACTGGGGAGGGCAGATAAACAAGCTGGGGCCTGTGGGGGACTTCCCCAGTGTGGATCAGCATCAGGAAAGGCAACAGCATCCAGGGCTTGGGGGTGACTCAGGAGAGGCCAGGAGGCTATGGGCTCAAGACAACAGCTGCAGAAACAGCTGAGGCTGATGGGGGGTAGGCTGTGTCCCGAGACCACCGATGCAAGCTTGTCGATGATGAGCTAGCTAAGCCACTCAAGTGGCTGCTGAAAACAAGGGCCTGAACAGCAAGGGCTGAGAAGTCGGTGGGGTGCCAGAGCACATGGAACCGCCACCCGCCACCAAAACACTGGTGGGGGAGCTGCCAATGGTAGGTAGCCCTACGGGGGAAAGGGCATGCGAGGCAGAGGGGGCCACCCCCAACAACGAGGATGGCCCTGCCGTGGCCGTGGCTCAGAGCGGCAACCAAGAGCAAGATGAGAACTGGGTTAACAGGCTGGAGAAGGTCCAGAGAAGGGTGATTAAGATGGTACAGAGCTTGCACCACAAAACATATTAGGAGAAATTAAGGGACCTCAATATGTACTTGTTGGAGGAGAGGAGGGAGAGAGGAGACATGATAGAAACATTCAAGTATCTCAAGAGCATAAACAAAGTGCAGGGGGGAGACATCTTCCAATACAGGAGAAGTACAAGAACGAGGGGGCATGACATAAAATTGGAAGGTGGCAGGTTAAGAGGGAATGTAAGGAAGTTTTTCTTCACAGAAAGGGTGGTGGATGCATGGAACGGTATGCCACCTGAGGTAGTGGGAGCAAGCACTGTGGCTGGATTTAAACATGCATGGGACAGGCATAGGGGAACCACAGAGGTAAAGCAGAGGGAGGGTCAGAAGCCGTAATCAAGTATGGGGCTTACATGCAGAATAGATGGGCTTAGCAGTCCTTATCTGCCAACAATTTCTATGTTTCTATGTCTGGGTTTTCTCCTTAGGGCGGTCCTTGTCTCAGTGCTTCCCTGTCAACTTGTCTTGGGCCTTGGAGGGTTGCGAACCTGAGGGCGTCGCAGGGGAAGCACAGGAACTTTGGGCCTGAAGCTCCTTCTCCATCTGGGAAACCTTCTGCTTTGGCATAAAAGTTTCCAGGGCCTGCACTCAGCGCTTCCTGGTTAGCCTGGTTGAGACTGCAGCAGATCATGCAAGCCTAGGTGTCGTGTTCTGGGCCTAGGCAGCAGACACAGGCCTTGTGGTCATCCTTCTCAGACATCTTCAGCCCGCAGGCACATTTTTTGAAGAGATTCCTGGAGGTAGAGCTCGGCTTAAACAGACTAGAAAAGTCACTTTACTGCTAAAGTGATACACACTACGGAAACAAAATAAAGTTTGGCAGAAGGTTTTCGGCAAAATGGCAATCAAATGAAGCAGGTGGATCTCTGTAAAGTCCGACGTGCGATGGCCAACAGCGGGAAAAGAACTGAGGAGGGTGCGGGGTCACCCACTCTTATAGGATAGGCCGACGTCAGCTTATGACGTTGGAGAGGGCAGCCCCCTTGTAGATTGCAAGCAAGAAAAGTTTCTGTGTGGTCCCAGTGCCTGGCAGCTACAGTTCCACAGGTGTGGCCTGCTACAAGAGATACCCTCGAAGTAAGATAACCCGCTCCCTGGTGGCCAGTGATCCCTCCCTTCACATGATCCCATGCCTGATATGTAAAAACATATTCCCTGGTGTCCAGTGGTCCCTCCTCCACCTGATCACCCACCCGATATCCAGACACTGTTTCCCCGGAGTCCAATGTATCCCCTCCAATCCCGATCCCATGTACATGATAGGTAAAGCATTCCTTGGTGTCTAGCAGACCCCCCCCATCCCCGATCCCCTGTAAACTATAGTGATAGCATTCCCTGGCATCTAGGGGACCCCCCTCGCATTCCCGGTCTCCAAGCTGGTGACAAGCACAGCCCTCCACTCTTCACCATGGCCGGCAACCCACTGAGCTGTCAAGGAGCGTGTACTGTTACAGTATGCGCCCAGTGATGGACAGCTCCCTCAGCTGTCAATCAATGAGCACATACTCTCCTTAGAAGCCCAGTCAGAGGCCGGCTGTGGTGGAGTGGAGGGTTGTACTGGTCACTGGCTTGGGGTCAGGATTGGGGGGGGGTGGGGAGTCTGCTAGATGCCAGGGAATGTTTTTACTATAACATAAAGGGGATCAGGGATAGGGAGGGACCACTGGACACCAGGGAATATGTTTTTATAGGTAAGGAGAGGGATCGGGTATGGGTACGCGTGAGGGGAGGGACCACTGGCCACCAGGGAACAGGTTTTCCTACATCAGCCAAGGCATCTGGTAGGGGAAGGTACCATTAGACACCAGGGAAATACATTTATGTACATTTGGGCTGGTGATCACAAGTGTGTGTGTGTGTGTGTGTGTGTGGTTTCAATAGATGCCAGACACACATATTTATTTATCATTGTACTGGCAATCGGCGAGGAGGCTACCACTAGACACCAGGGACACATATTTATCATAAGGCAGACCACTAGCACCAGGGAACATTCTTTCAGTATATTCGGCCCAGCGATGGGAGGGGGGTGGCACCAGTCACCAGGGACACAGGGGGTCTCAACTACTGCACAGCCTATGCAGATGGGCCTATAATGGGCATGCAAATGGCCACACAGCACCTTGCATGCCCGATGGGCTCATTTACATGGCTACATTTATGAATTCCAAATAGCACATTTGTGCTATTCATTGTGGAACCATTCTCTTGACTGCATGTCGGGGCATAGCTAGTGAGATTAGCGCCAACTCGTCCTGGCCCTATTCAGTTGGATAGTGCAAGTGTATTATCCGACTGTGAATAGCTGCCTTTGACACCTGGGCAATCGCAAAGCGCAACGCAAACATTTGCACTGTGGTTTGCAATTTTTTTGTGAATCTTGCCCCTTGCATTTTTTAACAATTGTTTTCTCCAGAATAATTCAGCTAACATGCAGCATCTTTTTCAGTGGGATCTAATTCTATTCGGTTTTATAGCACGAAGAGACTGAAGCACAGAGAGGTCAAGAGACTTGCTCAAGGTCACACAGCAAGGGCAGTGGCTGTGGGAGGACTAGAACCTGGAATCTCCTGGCTCACAGTTGTGAGCTTTAATTGTTGGGCCTCACTGCCTTTTCTTCTTCCATATACATTTTTTTTTATCCCCCTCCGACATCGCTCAGGGATATACCCTGTTAAGGCAATCACCAACGTAAGGATGCAGGGGATTTTTCCTTCCCATGTTTTCTCCTGGCCCCCTCCCCCCCTTGGCATGAGATGAGCCCTAAAGGTTCATTGACACAGTGTACCCCACAGAAGGCGCAAGTTGCCTGGCTCGCAGGGGTCGCTATGCGCCTCAATCCGCCATCAACCACCCATTCCAGCTAATGCACACTGCCCTCCAGCAATTGTCTGCAGCCTGCTCTGCCCGCTGGAGTTTACTACCGAACCACGGTCGTCCACATGGCAGAGTGATGCACAACCACTGGGCCATCAGGACGGCTCTGTTGCTTTTCCTTTTCAAACAGCTGGGCATACCACATGGTGTAAAGATCTGATAGTACGGCGAGTGTTGATGTGTATATAAGTAATTGCACACAAATTCCCCAACCAATACACTAACCAGCTGTTCTGGAACTCCCACTCTGTCAACAGTGTAATCGTTCAGCCTAGCTGCTAGTCCAGAATATGCAGATAAACAAGGTCAGACACACCATGCCTCTCAAGGTGCCACCGTTAATCACTGACTGAAAATAGCTAAAGAAAACTTGGCACACTCACCAGAAGGAACTGTTAAGAGGCACAACCTGCCCTGGATTCCTTCACCAATGTTACTCATGAACAAGTAAAAGAGGACCAGACCCAGGACAGATCCCTGTGTAACCCTGCTAGTTACCTCCCTCTCCTCTGATTTAACCCCACTGACCACCACCCTCTGTTGCCTCCCTTCTAGCCAATTACCCACCAGTTCACTAAAGTTTTAGCTGCACCCTGGTCTTCCATCTACTTAAGCAATCTCTTATGAGGTACTGAATCAAAAGCCTTGCTGAAGTCAAAGCACAGCAGATCCACCATGTGGCCCTTATACAGTTCCTTTATCACCCAGTCAAATAAAACTATCAGGTTGGTTTGACAAGACCTTCCTGCCATGAAACCATGTGTTTATTATCTTAGGAGTCCATTACTCTTTAGGTAGTCTACAAGGTCCTCTGATCAGGGGTTCCATCAGCTTCCCTACAACAGAGGTCAGACTGACAGACCTGTAGTTCCCTGGTTGCTCCTTTTTCCACATACACCCTCCCCCATGCAGCGGTACAATGTCTGCCATCTTCCAGTCCCCTGAGACTTCCTCAGACCTGAGTGAGCTGCTGAACAGCACAGCCAGTGGTTCAGCCAGCTCTGCTGCTAATTCTCTAAGTATCCTCAGATGCATCCCATCTGGTCCTGGGGCCTTGTCTATCTTAAGGGCTGCCAGCCCTTTCAGGACCCTTTCACTAGTAAATGGCTCACTCATTACCCGGATTCCCTTTGTGACAGCTTTGATGCCGCTCTCTGGCATGAACCTGCAGTCCTCCTTAGTGAATACTTCATGTCAAAAAACTGTCTTGGGCACTCAAGACAATTCCATGTAGAGCAGACAGCAAGTAAAACAATGGGAGGTGTCCTTGAGTAAATAAAATCTATGGGTCCAATTTCAACTAGTTCTTTCAGAGAGGCTGTTCCCAGAGAACAAAGCACTGATCCTAGAAATTATGTCATAGAGTAGGATTGACGAGGGTGGGCAGTGCCAGGCTTGCAAGCAAACTTAAGTTTGAATGTGAGAAGCATATGTCAGTCTGTGATGGGACTCCGTACATATATCATCGAAGAGCTGGAGTCTGCCATGACCCAGTAATGTATCCTGTGTGGTGAGAATTGTTCTACTCTGCTAGAGTTAAGAGCTAGTGGGAGGTTTTTCTATTTTTGTTTCTTCTGCAGTGTGCAAAATATTTCTTTTTAATTTCTGTAGTAACCCTGTATCTCCTATAGTTTTGTGTATATGTAGTATCCTGTAGAACATGCAACTATTGTAACATAGTAAATATTATTTTTATATAGTTCATGTCTCTGTGTCTGAATCTTTTTGGGGAATAATCATTGGTATTGACAAATTCACAATCTGCCTTTGAAGAGAGAAGGCGGCTATGGTTACCATATTCTAACAAGTAAAATGTTTTCTCAGGAGTGAGTGATAGGAGAAGGCCGTTTGCCCCTTAGCCAAAGGGAGACAGTATAGCGCAGTGGTTTAAGGCTCTGAGCTGCAAATCTGGTGACATCCAGCAGACCAGACCTGGGTTTCAATCCCACAGCTTCCACTTGAATACTGTGTGACCCTGAGCAAGTCACTTAACTTCCCTGTGCTCCCAGGTCGCTCCTGTAAAAAAGCTTTCACTTAGTGTGCTACTCCTGGTTAAACAACTAAATAAAAGAATAAAATTAAAAAGGAGCATGGTACAGTGTGGTATTTGGACCAAGAAAGCTCCCGTTCAAGAGAATCACTTCTGAGTGGTGTCAGTTACCAAGGTACCCTTGTAGGTGTTGAGAAACTTGGCAATCTGTTGCAGACTGAGCCTTGCATGAGGACAAGTTGTGACATGTATGTATATATCTACATACAAGGGATATGACCAGACTGAAAATATCATATTTATCTTCATGAGAGGCTAATGATACATCTCATGGGTGGTGAAGCCACTTGTGAGATATCTTAATATCACTGACCTCGAATGAAGACAAAAATATCTTCAGTTAGGTCATGTCATGTTCTGTTTAAACAAACATGTTTTGGATAAACATGATTGGGAATGTGTAAAAAAGTGCTTGTGACTGAGATGTGTGACTAACTTTCGGCTTTTTTTTTTTTTTTATTTATATAGTTACAGTACTTGTTTGGGAGTGGTTTACTTCTGTTTTACTCACCAAGCTCCACAGCTTTACATTATGGCCAGTACATAATGAAAAGGTTTGATGTACAGTTATTCTCTTTTGCTATTTTGGGGGCATTAGTTCATCGAAAAAGTGAAAAAAAAATGTAATATTCTGCTATTTTTTATGTTTTGTACAAAAATAAGTGTTATATTTTTGCTTGAAATGTGACTAATTTTTAGATACAGTATGTGTGTTCTTAGTAAATTATGTGCTGGTAGTATGGTGTTATGAGATACGTTTTTTGAGAAAAATTAGGTTTAGGTGCGAGATGGAAGTTTGACTGCTCAGAATCCTGACCCCGAAAGTGATTTGCACTTACTGAGAATTGGGGAGTGCAAACACTTCCATATTTTTTACCATGGTCAAACAAGTCACATCACCCCAAAACCTGAGAAACACAAACTTTACATTATGACTAGTACATAATGAAAAACTGCATGTACAATTCTTTTGTTTTTGCATTGTGCTTTTTTGGGGATCTGTTTCGATACAGTGAAAAAAAACCTTTTTTACTAACTGTTAAAAATAATCTAAAACTATTTATAAATGAAACGCCACTCACTTTGTAGGCACTTTTGTGCTGAACAACTTTCGCAGTCACAGTAGCATGCTATCATTTTTCATTTTAAAGGTATTTTTCGTATATGAATATGGCTAGTACTGCAACTGAGGCCAAACATTCTAAACCGTCTGGGAAGTGCCCGTTTTGCAGTGGATTTGAACATTCTAGAGGGGGATGCTCATAGCTGGGCTGAATCAGTAGTTAAGAATGCACTATGACGTACTGGTACAAGGAAAGCTATCACTATGACATAATGCAGCAAGAAAAGATATCACTATCTTTTCATGTTGAGAGAGTTATCACTTTTTATCTGGAATGTTATGTTAAAACATGCTGTATGTGTAAAAAACTAAATAAATATGTATGTATATCTGTGTTAGTGTTTTTTTTTACTTAGTCATCCTCCTCTTCACTAATGCTTAAGCAGCTGATAAAGCAACTGGCCCCAAGATAGCTCCTACTGGCCAAATATAGTATTTTAATTCACCATCATTTATATTTGTCCAACCTTTTCTTAAAGCCCTGACAGCATTAGGAAACCTTTGAAAAAAGGTACGATTTATATTCAACTCCATCCCATTTTATTACTTTGTATATTTTCAGTAATTCATTCTCCATTTGATTACTGAAAAAAGTTGCATGAAAACAAGTTCCCTGACTCCTAGACTATATCTTCTCAGGCTGCTTCTCTACACCTGATATCACCATCTTCTGTTTATGACATCATAATTTTCTCTACTACAACATATTTTAATGTCATAAACAGAATTATGATGTCTGGTGTAGGTAGGCAGCCAAAGCTAAAAGAGCATAGATACTGTATTCATGCAAATACCCTTAGTAATAAAGAAATAAGTGTGAGAATTACAAAATAAAATACATAATACAAGCTACATTTATGCCTGAATATTAATTTTTTTTCAGAGTTGTCTAAACTGTGTCAGGAGCTCTTTACAGGTCTCTTGTTTCACTTATAAGTATGTCTTCATGCAAGCTGTTCCAGAGATTTATTACCCCTTCCGTATAAAAAATATTTTCTTTTGTTTGTTCTAAATCTGCTAGGCATAACCAGCAGTGCATGTCCTCTTGTTTTCCAGTTTCTTTGAAAGTCATATTTAACTCACTCATGCGGTAATGGTACTTTATTAAGTCATAAAAAAGTAACATAGCACCTATTTTTCTACATTCCTCTAATGTAAAAAGTTTAGTTTATTTATTCTTTCTTCATAGGAGTTATTCTTAGTTTCCACTAGAAGTTTAGTCATTCTACGCTGTACCTTCTCCACCCTGTCCACATCCGATCTCCTGTATGGGCACCATGGTTGACTATAACAGTCCAGATGTGGTCTTACATATTATCTGCACAGTGGCATTAGAACTTCTTCCTTACAACTCTTTGTGTTCCTTTTTATGGCATCTAGTACCCTGTTTGCCCTAGACACAGCACTGGCACACTGCTCTTTGAAATCCAGGTTGCTGCTTATAAGTACTCCCAAATCTTTTATTTGATGGTAGAGTATAAGATTGTGTTGCTTAATACATAGTGGTGTGGGATATTGTTTATTCCTAGATAAAGAACATCATTTCTCCAGACTGAATGACATACCCCATTTGTAAGCCAGTTAGTTATGACATTCAATTCTGTTGTCCATGTTTTGTGCCATCTGCATATTTTATGGTATTAAACAGCTGGTTATAACATACTAATGCTACTTATTTTCAGAAATGTGTAGCAGTGGACTGTTATCCATTTTTTTCTGAGTGAGTCCACAGCACAAGAGACTAACTGTATAAAGTAACATTTTATTTTTAATTTTGCTAATCAATCTGTGCCAAGTTCTATGCATTGTCACAGTTGATTAGCATCTTCACTCATATAACTGCTAATCAATTTGTTCCGCTTATTTAATACCCTGATATTTAGTAATGTAGTCCTGTATATTGTTATTTAAGTCAGATATGAACAGTTGAAATATGATTGGGCCCAATACCGATCCCTGGGGTATCTCACCCATCACTCTCCCTTCCCTGGATATATAGCCATTCATGGTTACCCCTTGGGTTTGGTTGGTGAACCAATTAGCTACTCACCTCACTATGTTTTTATTGATACTGGATCTAGTCGGTTTTTCAACCATCGCCCAATGTGGTACTGTCTCGAAGGTCTTACAGAAATCCAACAAGGCCACGTCTGCCACACCTCTCTGATCCAAAATGTGACTAATTTCTTTGCAGAAACAAATACGATTCGTAATACAGGAACAACCAGATGTGAAGCCATGTTGTCCCATGTCTAAAACTCCATTAGATTTGTGTTGGATCAGCATTTTGCTATTGCTTATTGACTGATATTTTGCCTGGCACTGATGTCAAGTTTATGGGACGGTAGCTGTGGATGTCCTGCCTTCTCTTCTTATGGATTGGAGTAATTTTTGCTGCTCTCCAGTCTTTCGGGACTTCTCCTTTGTTTAAAGATTTTTCAAATAATATTTGCAAGGGGATACTAATACTTTCAATAATTTGAGCATCTGTGGCATTATGTTGTCAAGATCTGGAGCACTGTGAAGTTTAATTTTACTATTTTCTTTTTCATTTCGTCAAGTCCTCTTGACGGCTTAAGCTCTGATGCAGCTCTTATAGGTACAGCCTTACTCTCACTATTTATGATATCAATGTGCTTAATTCTCTTTCTCTCCCTGAGAACAGATCCATGTACAAGCATCAAAATTGGTAGCTGTGGGGGACTTGTGACATACTATGTGGGACTGACCCTGACTAGCACTTCAATCTTAGTTTTTTTGTTTCAAATAATATGGCTGAATCTGTCATGTTCCTCTTTTCATGATGTTAAAAAAACCCACAAAAAACGTTGAGGTGACAGCACACAAATCACCCATGGCTGATGTTATGGCTGTAAAGCAGCAGTGGGGGATTCCACAGACTATTAACAGGCTCAAAACGTCTCTGATTTGCTGACTTCCAGGCCCACTCCTTCCCCAAGGCTAACAATATGTCACAAAATCTATAACCTCTAAAACAATGATTTCCAAGTCCCAAGATTTGCTGAAGAAGTTAAATACCCTCATAACATCTAGCTAAAGACATTATCCTAAAACAGGTTTAACTTCTTCAAGTATCTATGATTTTGGCTTGACCGCTGCTTGACTTTTGAGAAACACATACTGCATATTCTAGCCACAAGTTGGGCCCAAGCTAAGCTTTCTCTCCAGATCCAAGCATTATTTTTAGTGCCTGTGCTGGGATGTGGATTATTTCCTATTTTCTGCTACCTTCCATTGATTATGGTGACATAACGCATTACAATGCTTGTAAGACTGCACTGCAGCCACTGAACTGGCTTCTGCAAGACTGTGCAGATTCCTAATCTCGTACAACTATGTCACACATCACTGGTGCCTTCATTATAATTCAATTGGTTCAGCTGTACCAATCACAGAAACTATTACTGGCTACATATACTATTCAACTACTCACATACAGAGGCACCTGACTACTTTGTATTCACCCTCCATCCTTCTGCTGCTGTTACTCCATATGGTCCTTTTCCTCCTCTGTGAATCTCAAGATTTCCCAGGTGAGCAGAGACTGGGCAGACATGCTTTTTCATATTCTACCCGATTCATGGAGCAAACTGTGAAGAACATCTCAAAGCTGTTATTTCCATGTTAGCCTTTAGCACTTAATATTGTATTGTATTTATGGGAAGGAAACAAATTAAGATCGGAAGGGGCAGAACATATTATGTCTGATTCCCCACTAAGCTAATGGACATATCCAAGTGGGATGATCAGATTCAAAGGAATCAGTTCTGTGTGCATCCACTGGACTATCGGAAATTCTGATTCTGACTTTGATGCCAGTTGCATCAGAATCCGTGGAAAGAGAGTCAGAATCGGAATTTCTTATTCCACATCTGACACTTACAAAAAACTCCCACCCACCCAACAATCAAAACAACAAAGCCCTCCCCCAATATGCTTCCCCTAGTGCCCACTGCCTACCTTTGTTTACTCCTTGCCCCCTTACCTGGGACACACTCATGGCTGGATAATGGCTTCTCAGAATCTCCGGTTAGATTGCATCAGGCCAGCTCTCTCTATTCTCTGTCCAGATAAGTGTTCGTTCCCCAACCAGCCAACCCCCTTCCCCGAACTGCCTGAGACGGCCACACAATCTGCCATGTCACCTACAAAGAATGCAGATGCAGAGCAAACTGCAGAAGATGCAGACTAGAGTCTCTCAAGTATTTCCCTGCCCAGGTGCCCTATGTCCATTTCCCGCCACTCCTTCATCCTATGTCTAGAAAGTAATTTAATTAATTTGAAATTTCTACTAGGTGCTGGATTTTCTTTTACCTTGCTGATCGTGTGTGCCCATACTGTCCCTCCATAATACTTACTCCCTATTCCTGCAGCTTCTGTTAAACTCAGACTAGTGACTCTGGCAGAATGGAACAGAAGGAAAAATTACTCACCTAGTAATGCTGTTTCTTCTAATGGAGTCTTGCTGTATTCTGACAAGTCCAGTATGACTGACCGGTTCAGCTGCCCTGGAGAACAAAGAGTTAAACTCTATGCAAATGCACAGAACATTGAGCTCGAGCTTGGTTTTCAAACCGCTGTCCTTGGTACATTCTAGTAACTGATCAGATTCTTACGAAGCTTACTAGTAGAAAGATATAGGAAAAAACTCTAACCAGACCTAAGCACCCCCAAGGGCAAACACAACAATAAAGAGAGGCATGTAGAAGACTCAAGTCACTGATGCCCAAGGAAAAACCACCTACCCACTGGTGGGTAAAAAGATATCACTGGGATGCAGAGGACCACCCTTTCCCCAGGTTCTAGAGGGATGGCAGGGTGGGAGGTCAGAATACAGCAAGACTCCATTAGAAGAAACAACATTACTACGGTGAGTAATTTTTTTCTTCAAACAACATGAAGTCTTGCTGTATTCTGACATATGCAGACTACCAAGCAGTGCCCATGGAGGTGGGCACAGAACCTATTTGGGAAATAGGCTCTGCAACACTGCTGTGCCAAACCTGGCATCACTTCTGGCCTGGGTGTCCAGGCAGTAGTGCTTAGTGAATGTGTGAACAGTCTTCCAGGTGGCTGCCTTACAGATATTTAGTAAAGGGACATCCCTGGCAGCTGCTACTGAGGTAGCAGTCCCCCTAGTGGAATGGGCCCAAAGGTCTGCTGGTGGGTCCTTACCCAGCTTTTTATAACAAAACTGGATACAAGCCATAATCCATCTAGCTATGTCCTTTTAATGGCTGCCCTGCCTTTACCCACTTCACCATAGGTAAGGAACAGCTGGGAACAGTCCTTCCTTAGCTCTTTTGTCCTGTCCATGTAGTAGCTAATGGCCCTTTAACATCCAGACTGACGCTTGCGTTCACCTGAGCTGGAATGATCTGTGAAGAACACAGGTAATGTGATGGACTGATTAAGATAGAAATCAGAGACCACCTTAGGGAGAAATTTCCTATTGGTTCGGAGGACAATCTTATCTCTGTCTCCACTGACAAGGCCTAGGGTGCACTGATCCTTCTGGCAGAAGTGATGGCCACTAGAAATACAGTCTTCCAAGTCAGAAACTTGAGTTCAACTGAAGACATGGGTTCAAAGGGAGGCTGCATAAGCTGACCTATGCAAATATTTAGATTCCATGCTGGGGTAGGCTCCCTGTGTGGAGGACGGAGGTGGCGCAAACACTTGAAAAATTTATTGAAGATTGGGTGTGCAGCTAGGGAAGGGCCCTTCCCTGCTGACAGATAGGCAGAGACAGCTGCCAGGTGCACCTTTAAGGTAGATGGCTGTAGCTGTGATGACCGAAGATGTACCAGGTAATCCAAAAATGCTGAGACACCAGCCTGCTGTGGAGCCAGGCCTTGTTTGGAACACCAGATGGAGAACCTTTTCCACTTGGAGGAGTAGGTTTTTCTACTGGCAGGCTTTCTGAACACCTTCAGAGAGATGCAGATCTGCATATTTTAAGTCCTCAACAGCCAGGCCCTGAGTCGAAGGGACTGGAGATTGGGGAGGAGGATTCTCCCCTGAGAGGATGTCAGCAGGTTGTGCCTCCTGGGGAGGCAAATCGGACTGGCCACTGACAGGGACAGTAGCATCGAGTACCATGGTTGCCTGGCCCAGTCTAGGGCTATGAGAATCATGGTAGAAGGCTGAGACCTTAGCTTGACTAGGACCCTGGACATCAGGGGAAAATGAGGAAAGACATAAAGGAATCTGTTCGACCAGTCCAACAGCAGGGCCTCCAGTGGCACCGAGCCCTGAGTAGGAGGCCTGCAACAATACAGTGGCAACTGGTGATTGTCTGGGGCTGCAAAGAGATCTATCTCTGGCACCCCCACCTCCTGAATACGAACAGAAGGACTTGCCTGTTCAAGGCCCATTCATGATGGCCCTGGCTGATTCTGCTGAAAGCATCTGCTAGGACACTGTCCTTCCCGGACAAGTGGACAACTGACAGGGAAATGTTCAGGGAGTAGGCCAGCTTCCAAATCCTCATGGACTCTGTGCAGAGTAGTGAGGATCTCATCTCCCCACCCCATTTGTTGATGTAGTACATAGTAGTGGTGTTGTCTGTCCTGACTTTCACTATCTTGTCCTGCAAGTGATTGGCAAATGCCTGGATTGCCAGGAGCACTGCCCTGCGCTTCAGAAGTTTGATGTGCAACAGAGACTCCTGAGGAAGCCAGGCACCATGGGCTGTGTGGTCCCCCAGGTGAGCACCCCAGCCTAGCAGGGAAGCATCTGTTGTCAGCACTAGAGATGGGGTCTAAGGAAGAAAGAGGACTCCCGGTCTAAGGTTGTCAATGTCCTGCCACCACTGGAGAGCTAGTAGTAAGGTGGGAGACACTGGAATCAGTTTGGACAGGGAATCCTTCTTCTGGGACCAGAAGGATCTCAAGTGGAACTAAATATTCCTCATCTGGAACCTGGCCCTTGGAACCACAGCTGAGGTGGAGATCATGTGACCCAAAAGCTGCAGGAAGTACCTTGCTGGTCGCGGGACTCAAAAGCGAAAAGACCCTGCAAGGTGGATAAGGGTCTGTGCCCTTCCTGGAGGCAGAAAAGCCTTTGCCTGGATAGTGTCCAGCTCTGCCCCTATGAAGTCCAGAACCTGTACAGGTGTCAGGACTGACTTTTTGAAATTCACCAGGAAACCTAGAGACTGAAGAGTATCCTGAGTGAGATTTAAGGCTTCCTTTACCAGCTTGGTTGGGGGGGGGGGGAGACTGACCCACTAGCAGTCAGTCATCCAAGTAGGGGTAAACTGAAACCTCTTCCCTTCTGAGGTGTGTCACTACCACTACTAGGCATTTTGTGAATACCCTTGGTGCAGAGGTCAGCCTGAAAGGCATGGCCTTGAACTAGTAGTGGCCTGAAGATAGTCGAAATCTGAGGTATTTTCTGTGGGACTGCCTGATGGGGATGTGAAAGTAGGCATCCTTTAGATCCAGGGATGCCAGCCAGTCCCCTTGCCTGAGGGTAGGTAGAATAGCAGACAGAGTTGTCATTTTGAACTTTGGCTTTGTAAGATGCTTGTTCAAATATCTGAGATTTAGAATGGGCCGCCACTCCCAATTTTTCTTTAGTGAGAGGAAGTACCTGGAGTACAATCCTCTTCCCCTGTGCTGAGGTGGCACAGGCTCCACTGCCTTTGAGAAAAGAACAGTGGAAACCTCTGCCTCCAGCAGGGTTGTTTCTGTAGGATTGACAGGTTTGAAAGCTCTTGGTCCCAGTTTTGGGAACAGCTTTAAGCTGAGAGCAAGACCCTGGCCTGCTAACTCCAGGACCCATCTGTCTGAAGTGATGGATTGCCATGCCTGGAGATAGCAGGCCAGCCTGCCCCTTACAGGGATACGGGAGGCAGCCCGAGCAGATTCCTCAGGGTGTCTGCTTAGTAGGGGTAGCAGACTGGGAGGAGGAAGCAGCACGTCCAGCACCTCTCCTGCCCCTCCCTCTGAAGAAACCCCTGGGCTACTGGTAAGAGGGAAAAGCCTGGGCCTAATGGAAGGGCCTGGGGTAAGGTCTGCCCCTGTCCCTGGCCTGCTGTCTCTGAGGAGTGGCAGACTTTTCCTTGGCTGAAGCACTCTTGTATGCCACTCTGTATTCACTCATCTTTTTCATATAGGTTTTGGTCAGTTCCCCAGATGGAGAGTTCTGAGTCAGGGGAAAGTCCAGGGCATTATTCTGTGTATCCTGGGATAAGTTAGCACATCTTAACTAGGAAAACCATCTAAGAGAGATGGCAGATGCCACAGCCCGAAAAGCTGCATCACTGGAGTCCACAGCCATATGGAACTGGGACTTGGATGCCTGTACCCCCTTAGTGACCAGCTCCTGAAGGTCTGATGCCAATTCAGGAGGGGCCTTCTGAGCCAACTGCTCAACAGACTCCCAAAGGGATTTCTGATACCTTGAGGCACAGGCCATACAAGAGGCCTGTCTAATGCCCAGGGAGGAAGCCAGGTAAGTTTTCTTGGCAAGGGAATCCACCTTCCTGGAATCCTTGTCAGGGGGATGAGAAGCCACAGGAATGCCAGCCTTTTCGCAGGCTGCCGTCTGAACCACCCCCACATGGCTGGTTAAAAATTCAGTGCCACTGCCAGCCAAGACATATTTTCTGTCCATCTTTTTATCAAGGGGAGGGACAGAATTACGGGTCTGGAGGATCTTAAGGGTCTGCTTCTTCAGGGACTTGTGGTTAGGGATCAACAGCCCCTGAGAAACAGGGACACCCATCATCGCCCTGTAATCCTCTTCCTCATCCTCCTCTTGCCTGGCATCCTGGAAAGACAGCTGCAGGGTCTCTGCCACCTGCCTCATAAAAGAAAAATGAGAGGCGATCTCTGAAACAGGTTGAGGAGGAGATTCATACTGAGGATGGTCAGGAGAAACCTCAGGATCTATGGGCTCACCCTCATCCTCTTCATCATCATCATATTCACAATCTGATCCACAGTATTCCTCAGGGTCCAAGGAACTGAAGGAACTGAATTAGCAAGCACCTGAACTGGTGGCTGCCCAGCTGGTATTTGCGACGGTTCCCCAAAACTGGTCTACAGAGACTGAACTATATGGATGGCTTTGGCAGTCTCCTCCGCGGCTGGAACCACAACCAGTTGCTTGCATGGTTCCGAACCAGACTTCTTGGATTTTTTTTTTTAGACAGAGCGGGGGTTCGAAACAGACTCTGACTGCCTTTTAACCAACAAGGGTTCACCTTGGCCAGCGGGTTCGGTACTAGGGTCAGATGGTTTGGTTGAACCGGACCCAACTTCCACAGAAGCTTTTTCCATCCTTTCCCTCAGTTTACCCAGCCTTCTGAGTGTAGATTGAGGAAAATTGTTACAAATACCACAGTCTGACTACAAGCGGTCGAAACCCAAACAATACGGACAGACCAAGTGCAGATCAGCTTTGGCAAATTGCTCCCTGCACTCAGTACAATGCTGAAACCCAGTGGGATCATTTTTTTCTCTTGTGTTTCTGTGACATAACCCATAAAATTTGACTGCTTAACCCAACGGCTTAGTTAGGCCGGTTAAGCAATGCCCAATTTGAATTTTATCTGAAAGTGGCTTAGTCAGGCCCGGATAAAAGAAAACTACTTTTCAATATTTACCCCTGGTGGCTTAGTTAGGCTGGGTAAGAAGAGAGATGAAGTTCTGACCGACCAACGGTTTAGCGCCGGGCGAGAAAAAAAAAAAAAATTCGGTTTTGGTCAGAACTTTGAACCGGATCCCAGAACAACAGAAAACAGTACTTTTACTTGAGAAAAGGGAAGAAAAGGAAGTTTGGTCTCCTCATGGTTGATGGAACTGGTCGGAAACCGAACACTCATCCAACTGAGAAACCTACACTATACCGAAGACAGTGGTTTGAAAAGAAACTGCAAGAAAATAATAAACAGAGGTTCGAAAAACCGACTAAACACTCTTCAACTGAAAGCAGATGAAGAGCAATCTCTGAGGCATCTCCACTGGTGAGCAGAGTAAAGAATCTGGTCACTTACTAGAACATACCGAGGACAGCAGTTTGAAAACCAAGCTCGAACTCAACGTTCTATGCATTTGCATTGAGTTTAACTCTCTGTTCTCCGGGGCAGCTGACCCGGTCGGTCATACTGCACTTGTCAGAATACAGCAAGACTTCATGTTGTTTGAAATGAGGGTTACTCATCCGTAACTGTAGTTCTAGGAGTGGTATATGATTCACATCCACACTTCTGGCAGTCTTTCCTTAAGAGGCTGTTTGCCAGACCATCTTTAAGAGAAGCTCCTCCCACCACCTGGATGGTATATCCCTCAGCTCTGCTCCATAACATCAGATCTTGCATGCTGGAAGCAGGGTTCTGTGTACCACTTGCCAGAGAAGGTTGGGTGGGGTTGTGTGGATGTGAACCATATACCACTTCTAGAACTATGGCTACAGGTAAGTAACCCTCATTTCTAGGGAAATGGACATGGTTCACTTATCCACATTTCTGGCAGACTCCTAGTAGTTCTTCTGGAGGAGGGGGCAAGGCGCACACCCCAATTTGGCACAGAGATTGGGAACGGAGGCCCAAAATGCAGCATCCCATCATGACTCAAGGTTGATGCTGTGAGGGGAGGTGAAGGTATGTGCTGACTTCCATGTAGCCACCCTACAGATCTCTTGTATGGAAGCAGCCACCAAGGCAGCGATATGTCTGGTGGAATGAGCCCAAAGCCATATGGGAGGCTCCCTATCAGCCAAACAATAACAGAGCTCAATGCAGGAGACAATCCACCTGCCAACAGTCCTCTGAGCTGCCAGACTGCCAGGTGCAGCTTCAGTGTAGGTGATAAAGAGCTGGCAAGCCTCACCCCAAACTCTAGCCGTGAGCTCTTTGTAATAAGCAAGCACCCTCCACAAATCCAAGGTATGGAGCCTGCAGTTGGCCTCTGAAGAAGGGTTAGTAAAGTAGGCCAGAAGATTAATCACCTGGTTAAGATGAAACTCCAAGACTACCTTCAGGAAAAACTTTGGGAGGGAGCAAATTACTACCTTGCCCTTGTTGAAGACCAGGTACAGAGACTCCACCGAGAGTGCCTGAAGCTCACCGATTCTTCTGGTGGAGGCAACTGCCAGGTGTGACATCTCACACCTGTGCATAAGCTCAAAAGGCTTGCCCATCAGCACTGCCAGAACTAGCAACAAGTCCAAAGGTGGTGGTGGTTCATGCATTAAGTTCAAGTGGTTATGACCTTTGAAAAAGTGCCCAACCACCTTCTCCGGCACCACCGTCAGCAAACCAGCTTGCGCTGGGTATGCAGAAATACCTGCCAGGTGCACCTGGAGGGTTATCAATCTTAGCCTCATCTGGGAGAGGGACCAAACATAATCCAGAATGCTATCCAAGGGGGAGTCAAGGGGATCGAGCTTCTTGCCACCAGATGGAAAATATTTTCTACTTAAAAGGCGTAGCACTTGTGAAGCGACTCCTTCCAGGAAGCCTGTACAACATAAAGCACATTCTCCGGAAGACTCAGAGCCTGGAACTCTAGCCACTTAGGAACCCCTGGATGTGAGGTGCAATGATTGACTATCTGGGTGCAGGATCTTCCCCCGATAACACGTCTGCAGGTCTGGATGCAGAGGCAACCATCACAGAGGCCTCCTGCTGAGGCTGAGGGGATCTGGGTACCAGAAATGACGAGGTCGGTCTGGGTCAATCAGGATCATTTGCACTTTGTCCCTCTGCACCTTGATCACTACTTAGTGGATCAGGGGAAGGGGAAGGAAGGAAGGCATACAGGATGTCTGGGTTCCAGGGCCTCGTGAAGGCATCCCCCCAGTAGTGTCCCAGACCGGGGGGAGGGCACAAAACAGCTTCAGGTTTGCATTCTCTCTAGAGGCAAAGTGGTCCACCAGAGAAGTGCCCCAGAGGGAGAACAGGTGGTTCACCACCCTTCTGATACAGTGACCACTCATGTGACATCTCACCCACCCAGCTGAGGGCATCTGCAAGCTGGCTGTATGCTCCTGTGACATGGATCACCATGAGGTCTGCACTCAAGCTACACACGAGCAGCCAGGTGGGGAGGGCCTCCCAACACAGTGCAAGGGAGTGTGTGCCATCCTGTTTGTTCAGGCAGAACATGGTTGTGGTGTTAGTCTGAACTTGCGTGACCTGACCCCGGACAAGAGGAGCAAATTCCATAGAGCTAGCTGCACTGCATGGAGCTCCAGCAGGTTGATGTGGTGACAAGACTCCCTATGAGTCCAGAGCCCATGGGCTCTGTGGTCTCCCAGGTGCATGCCTCACCCCACCAGAGATGCGTCTGTCATAAGAGTGACCGTTGGTAGTGCCAGGGTTCTCCAGATTTTTGGGGTTCTGATTCTACAGTGTGGGGTTCTGGTTCGGTTCAGTTCTGCTTAAAGATTACATATTTGGGTTCTGGTTCAGTTCAGGTCTAGGCTTTTGGTTTATTTTCTAGTTCTGGTTCGGTTCTGGTTCAAGTTCAGTGTTACTAAATTCACTTTATATTGCCAAATAAATACATATTTTTTCATGGCAAAAAACACAGTTTAATGCATCAGTTAGGGTTGTTGCACAGCGACAAAAGTGATGAAATTCAGTGTTAGGGTTGTCACCCCTTGCACCCCACGTTCACCCCGTCCCCACCAACAGGCATCGGGGTGTGCGCTGCAGTCATCAGCCCCAACTCTCACCCCTTTCCATGTGTAAACAAGCTGAGGCAGTGCAGTATAGGAGAATAGTGAGAGTTAGACTGACGACCCCAACACACACCCCGATGCCTGTTGGTGGGGACGGGTTGGGCGCGGGGTGGCAACCCTAACACTGAATTCCCTCGCTTTTGTCGCTGTGGAACAAGTCTAACTGATGCATTAAACGGAGTTTTTTGCCACGAATTTCCCTTCTTTTTGAGAATGTGCACTATAAGTAGTGAATGGAATGTGGTGGTGTGAGCACGGGACCCTTCCGTAACTCAATCGGAAACAGAAACGGTTATGGTAACAGCAAGGAGGACGCCAAAGGGAACAGTAACAGAAATGGAAGCGGAAACACAAGCGCGTAAGCAAATGCAAATCGTTACGCGCACGGTCACGGTAACGCAATTGGAAATACACACGCCTACGATAACAGCAACGATGACACCAAAGGAAACAGAAATGCAAACGGAAACAAAACCAGTAATGGAAACACAAATAGTAACAGTAATGCAAATGCAAGCGTAAAGGCAAAGGGTAACTCACACGGCGACGTAAACAGAAACGCTAACGCAAATGCAAGCGGAAACGCTAACTGTAACAGTAACGCAAACGCACCCACTTTTTGTCCCCAAAAGGTGCATTCAGAAGCACAGTGAATACAAACAATGTATACATAATAATGGCCCTCGGAGCAGAAAATGAACACTTGGAATACTAAACTGCTTATATCTCAGGAACCGTACGATGTAGAAAAAAAATTAAAATCTCATATTATTTATGACTTTCCTGGCTAGTTTTGCACTTAGCCCTCTAGTAGGGGGCTAAGAATTTTTCTGACGAAAAGACCATATCTCTGTGTGTTTTCGAGATACGGGTCCCAAAAGGCATGGCGGACCCCGTAATGTTAGTCTACTGGAAAAATGGTCAACTTCAGAGTGCCGTAACTTTGCAGCCCTCTAATATTTTCTCACCAACCCATCAAAAGGCACATCTGTGGCATCTTGGCTTTCTTCTCTCCAAATTTCAGCCCAAAAGGCCAAACTATTCTTTTGCAGCAGGGAGGCAAAGATTTCCTGCTGTTTTTGGCATAGTGTCGCAAAGTAGTGTCGTGATTTGCGACACTTTTGCAAAACTAATCACGAAAGTGTCGCAAGTGCGACACTACTGTTTCAAAAAATTTTAAAAACATATTTCTGGGGTGTTTAACCCCCCAAAAAATACATGGCTAGCATCCTCATGGCTCGACTAGGTGAACACAGAAAGAATTGTGTCCCTAGAGGGTCCCACATTTAAATGGCAAGTATTTCTGTGACCACCAACTGAAAACAAGATGGCGGATTTGCGACACTAAAATCTGCATTTGCGACACTGTCGAACTTTTTGATAACTTTTCCCATTGACTATAATGGGGAAATTTGTTTTTTGAATAACTTTTGAACCATTTGATATTTTTTCACGAAATCTTCAAAAGGCACACTGGGGACCCTGACTACATATTCCCTGAAGGATTTGGACCAGTCACGCAGACCATGCAACTTGTAGGCACGAGTAAAGAATGCGCAAAAATGCATACTTACTGCGTTCTACGGCGCTATGTTGCTCCGCAACCGCATATCCAACTGTTACGAAACTTGGCACATCCAGAGATCTATGGTACCGCTCCGTGCATGCCAAAGTTCAGGCAAATCCATCATACAATGGTAAACTTATTAAGCTGCCGAATTTCAGAGTTTAACCTTAAATGGGGTACTCAACTCTAACTATAGTGGCACTACCATGCTACTATAATATTAATATATATATATATATATGAATGACATGGAAACAAGACAACTGATTTCACATTGTTAACTTTACTCAAATCAACATTACTGTGAGTAAAAGAAACTAAAAAACAGGCAAGTACAAGTTCAACTGTAAAGTATAAATGTTCAAGAATTTAAAGGAAAGCTGTTCAAATACGAGTCTCCCACTCCAACAAGGCTTAGCCTGTGGTTTAGCTTTTTGAAGTAGTAGAAGAGTCGTTTTTCTTGTGCCTCAAGGTATTTTATTTTAATTCTGAAAAGTCCGCTACCTGGAATTATGGCAGACACGGGGTGGGGCCTCCATTAACTGTAAAGTTGTAGTGATGTACCACTTGCTTCAATACAAATGTACTGAAGTGAGCAAAAAGGCCGCACCTTTACAGGTAATGGAGCCCCCTGCATCCACCATACTTCGGGTAGCAGACTTTTCAGAACTATAATAAAATACCTTGTTGCACAAGAAAACACCACTTCTACTTCAAAAAGCTAAACTGGAGGGTAAGCCTTGTTGGGGCAGGAGACTAGTATTTGGACAGCTTTCCTTTAACAAGTACAGAACAAGCAAGTGTGTTAACTGATAGGTGAGATCTTTGGTCATCTAGAACTTGATTACAGAATGAGAACACTCACTGCTACTGCTGCTAGCTGGCAAGCATAGGTACTTCTGTGCAAGCATTGCTAGTTTTGGGAACAGGTGTCTTCCTGTCTTATTCCAGAATTCAAGGCAGTTGTCAGTATAACCGTAATACAGTGTATAGTGAAATGCTGTTATGCATGAAATTCCACGCCAGGAATATGCTTGTTCTGCTGCAGTAGTGATGTCACTACTGCAGCCGAACCACTTGGAATGCTGGCACATTGTTGCTTTCCTCTATTCAATTCTGTGGTGACAGTATTCTAGAAACTCTAGAGACTTTTCAAGTCACTTTCATTATGAAAAAGAGAAAAAAATAACAATGCACACATTTCACATAGTACTACTATACACTATAAAAAATACAGGATGAGCAACTTTATACACAACATGTGTGTTCTGTCACCTCGGGGTTCTGATTCCCATGTACCTCTCAAGCTTCGCTCTCGAGGTCAGAGGGAATCAGAACCCCTCTGTGGTAGAACACACTGGTTGCGCATAGTTGCCCATCCAATATGTTCTAAATATGTTTTTAGTTCACTGGCTGACAATGATCTGGCTGCTGCTGAAGGACAACCTAGACTGGATATCATGTCCTTGGCATCAGTTTTTGGCCTTTTGCTGGTGGCTCATCACTGGATTTTGCTTTGATATTGAAAGTCAATACTGACTTCAATGAAGAAATCATTTTAGAATCTATAGGCAATACTTCACACAGCTGGAGAAGTGAAGAATAGCATGGATAGACTACTCCATGTGGGTTCTTCTCATCTCACATGGTCTGGGTTCAGGTTCGGTTCGGGTTCGTCTGTTTTTAATTTTTAGGGTTCTAGTTCAGTTTGAATCAGGGAAAAATTGAATAGTTCTGGTTCGGTTCGGGTTCTCAGAAGAACCCTGGCTCTGACCGTTGCCTCTGGGCAAACAAACAGGACTCCTTCCTCCAGATGTTCAGGGATGCCACCACTGGATGGCATCCCACAACAGCTGGGTCACTGTGACTGGCTGGTTCAGGTGACCTAGGTGCTGGGACCACTGATGGTCCAGCTCCCACTGCAGGTGCTGCATCCACCAGTGAGCCCATCTGACTACGCTGGTGCAGGATGCCATGTACCCCAGTAGCTGCAGGAAGTCTCAGGCAGGGTGCAACTGCCCAACCTAAAACGAGTGGGCAAATGAGGAAAGATCCTATGCCTCATCCACAGGGAGGCGGGCCTTGGCCCCAGTGGAGTCTATCTCTGCCCCGATGCAGTGAATCACCTACGAGTGGATCAGTTCAGACTTGGCCAGTTTGACCAAAAGGCTACAGTCTCTGGAGAGCCAGGTCCCTAGACAACTCCACTACCTCCTTGGATGGTCTGGTTATTAAGCCAGCTGTCCAGGCAGGGATACACCCTGACCCCTGGTGCTACAGGAAGGCTGCCACCACTGCCATGCACTTGGTGAAGACCCTGAGTGCTGAGGAGAGGCCAAAAGACATGACCTGGAACTGATAGAGAACCCCTTCTTCGTGGAACCAGAGATACCACTAGTGGGACGGATGGCCTGGAATGTGGAAGAACACATCCTGGAGTTCCAGAGAGCAGAATCACAGGTCCTGCTCCAGAGATGGTATAATCTGGTTCACCATGACCTTCCTGAACCTGCACTTTCTGAGAAACTGATTTAGATTGTGAAGATCCAGTGTGGGGCACTAGCCCCCTGTCTGCTTCAGGACCAGGAAGTACCTAGACAAGAATCCCTGGCTTGCCATGGAGTCCGGGACATGAGCCATGGCCCCCTTGGCAAGCAGCTGAGCCATCTCCTCCCTGAGGGCAGACGATGTGTCCTGCAACACCACAGACTTCCTTGGAGCATAGGGTCGGTAAGGCAGTAAAGCCTAGACGCTGAGAGGCAACCCTCTGCCCACCATGTCATGGACCCATTTTGCTGAGGTAATTATGGACCTTTGATGCCAGAAGTGGGAAAGCTGCCCCCCCATGGGGAGCTGAGACAGGGACTAGATGGGCAGGAGGTGGACACCCTGACCTGTCACTAGGCAGCTTTGGAGGGGGCACTGGCCGCTGCTGCCGGAGGGGCACCACTACCCCTACTGCCACCCTTTTTGGGACCCTGACTGAGGGCGCCAAGCCTAAAACTGCCCCTACTGGGGCTGTTGTTGCCAGGGCTGTTGTGACAGAAAGGGCTGAAAGTGAAAAGGTTTCTTCTTCTGTTTCTGCCCTTTCAGGTCCTTTTGGAAGGAAGTCGCAGAATCGAGGGTGGGACTGGACTTCTCGATTCTAGTGAGGTGTCCTTTACCTTTTTAAACAAATTAACTTAACTGAAGTGAGAACACTGCCCTACTGCATAATGGCTGTGCCTGCTACAGCACTTGCTGCTGATCAGGCTCTGTCCTCGACGTAATCGCAGCCATTTCTAAGAAGCTGAAAGAGGAAATTTGAATCAGGACAGGCTGTTTGCACTTTTTTTAAACATTAAGAAGCTGCATTTATCTTAAATAAATGCAGTTTCAAACAGCAGCCTATCCTTTTAAAGGGCTGTGAAACCAAATTCTATAAAATCAACATGCCAAATTTCTGTTTAGGTGTCCCTTAATAGACTTCACTGGAGTAACCACTGTGGTATTAACCACCTCCATCTTCAGAATTGAAACAGGACAGAACAGTAAGATGTTGCTCAGACTGCAACTCTACGCACAGCCTATGATGGGAAAGGAGCATCTCGATCTTTGATAAGGTAAGACAGACATCTTCTCTACTTATGTTACAGTATTTGATAGTATCTAAAAAGAAGAAAAATATGTACTCCAAGCACCCCATCTCCCACACAATGCCCACCCCCCCAATTAGGCATCCGAACTCCAAAATTAATTTTTTCTTTACCTCCCTGTCTCTATATTAGCTCCAATGTAGTACCAATGTAAACAAACCTGGAGCAGCATGGAGCCATTTCTCTCGATCAGCGTGGCTCCACTCCTCTGTCAAGTGAAGTGGCACGGAGCCACACTGATTATGTGAAATGGCTCTGTGCTGCTCCAGGTTTGTTTACATTCATGCTACTACACTGGAGCCAGCATAAAGACAGGGAGGTAAAGAAAAAAAAATCATTTTAGGGCTCAAAAACGTAATTGGGGGAGGTAAAAAAATACAGGTTACTCACCTGTAACAGGAGTTCTAGGAATGGTATATGTTGTTCATCCACACTATCTGGCAGGTTCCTTGCCGCTTTAAATCTTGCCAGAAGGTCTTCAAGCTGGCTCCTCCCACCCACCCGGGTGGTAAAACTCTCGGCTCCACCCCATGACGCCAGATCTAGCCCACTGGAAGCCAGGTTGTACATCAAAGCCAGGGAGGTCGAGTTGGTCGTGTGGATGAACAACATATACCATTCCTAGAACTCCTGTTACAGGTGAGTAACCTGTATTTCTAGGGACATGGATATGTTGTTCATCCACACTATCTGGCAGACTCCTAGCAGTTCTCCGGGAGGAGGGAGGCAAAGCGCACACCCCCAACTTAGGCTTAGGCTGGAGAACCGAGGCCCCAACCAGCATCCCGGCGTGATCCAAGGTCGATGTGGTAGGGAAACGGTATGTGCCACTTCCAGGTAGGAGCCCAGGATATCCTGGATAGGGACATCCCCGGAAGCAGCCACCGATGCAGCGGTAAGGCGGGTAAAATGAGCTCTTATCCCTCTGGGAGGATCCATGCCCGCCCACCTATAGCGGAGATCTATGCAGGAGGTGACCCACCCGCTCGTCGTCCGCTTAGCTGCAGGTCTGCCAGGAGCGACTTCAGTGTAGATGACAAACAGCTGGCGAACCTCTCCCAAACTTTAGCCCTACGCTCCCTAAGAAGGCGAGTGCTCAACTAGGGTCCAAATGGAGCCTATATTTGGCCTCCGAGGTGTGAATGGGGTAGAACACCGGCAGAGTCAACACCCGGTTAAGGTGAAGCTCTGACACCACCTTTGGAAGGAAATTCGGGTGGGGCGCAGGACAACCTTGTCCCTGCGGAAGACCAGATAGGGAGACTCGAAGGAAGCGCCTGGAGCTCTCCCATCCTATTGGTAGACATGGTAGCCACCAAGAAGGTGTTCTTCCACAACAGGTGGGAGAATCTCACCTGTGCATTGGTTCGAATGGCTTGCCCGTGAGTTAAGCCAATACCAGCGGTAGATCCCACAGAGGTGGAGATTCTCGCACCGGAGGGGAAGTGTGATCAAGGCCTTAGAAAAGCGCCCGACCACCTTTCCTGCGCCACTGACTGCCTTCCGGCCCACGCCCGGAGGGCAGAGGTGGCTGCAAGGAGCACCTTAAGGGTCATCGACCGAAGCCCTTGCTGAAGAAGAAGAAAGGACCACAGGTAGTCTGGAATGCTCGCCGAGGAACAGGAGAAGGGACCAGGCCCTACCCTAACATCAAATGGAGAACTCTTCCATTTGAAGGCATAGCATTATCCGGTCGACTCCTGACGGGACGCCTCAACAACGTTGAGGACCTCGCTAGAAGACCCAAGGCCTGGCAACTAGCCACACAGGAACCAGGCCGTCAGGCGCAGGGATTGAAGGTCTGGGTGGAATACCTTCCCCATATAACCGAGATCAGGCCCGGGTGGGCTGGAAGCCGCCTCAGGAGCCTGGAGCTGAGACTGAGGAGAGCTGGATACCAGAGCTGGCGGAACCAGTCTGGGGCTACCAGAATCACCTCACCTTGAGAAGCACCTTGTGGATCAAGGGAATGGGGGGAAGGTGTAGAAGAGGCCCGGTGTCCACGGCCTCGAGAAGGCATCCCCCTGCAGCAAGCCCTGCTGAGGGCGGCGGGCGTGGAACAGTCTCAGCTTCGCATTCTCCCTGGAGGCAAACAGGTCCACCTGAGGTGTGCCCCAGTGGGAGAACAAATCTTGTACTACCTCCGGCAGGAGAGATCACTCATGAAACGCAGCCCCTATCCAACTAAGGGCATCCGCCAGGGTGCTGGAGGCTCCTGCCACGTGAATGGCAAGGAGATCCGCCTCCAGGCTGTGCACGAGAGACCAAATGTGGAGAGCTTCCCTGCATGGAGCGTGTCCCGCCCTGGAAGTTTAGACAGTACATGGTCGTGGTATTGTCCGTCTGGACCTGAACCACTTGACCCCGTAGAAACGGAGTGAAGGCGGTGAGGGCTAGACGAACCGCTCGAAGCTCCAGCAGGTTGATGTAGCATCGGGACTCCCGAGGGGACCAGAGGCCTGCGCTCTGTGCTCCCCCAGATGGGCACCCCAACCCATTAGAAATGCATCGGTCGATAGAGAGACCGTCGGCTAGGGGTGGACGAACGGGATGCCCTCCTGCAGATGTGCTGGAACGGTCCACCACGGGAGAGCGTTCCACATCTCCTGGGTCACTGACACGGGCTGGTCCAACGGATCGCAGCGATGTGGCCACTGGCCGGCCAGTCCCCACTGAAGGGGACGCATGTACCAACGGGCCCAACGGACCACGGTGGTGCAGGCCGCCACGAGGCCCAGGAGGCGCAGGAAGTCCAGGGCAGGGCGCAATTGCCCAATCAGAGGTGACTGGGTAAGGAGAAAGAACCTCGGCCCTGTCCACCGGGAGCCGAGCTCTGGCTCGAAGAGTCGAGCTCTGCCCCGATGAAGAGACTCACCTGCTTTGGCACGAGTTCAGACTTGGCTCCGTTGAAGAGGAGGCCCATCTGAGGGCAACCTAGAGTGCCAGAACTCTGGACCACTCCACCACCGCTCTGGAGGGGGTTGCAATCAGCCAGCCATCCGGGTAGGGGTGCACCAGGACCCTTCGGCACTGCAGGAATGCTGTCACCACTGCTACGCATTGGAGAAGACCCTGGGAGCTGAGAAGAGGCCGAAGGGTATGGCTCGGAACTCGTAAACAGATCCCTCTGCTCTGAAGCGGAGAAGTCTCTGAAGAAATGGATGGATCGGAACGTGAGGAATGCGTCCTGGAGGTCCAGGGAACAGAGCCACACGTCTCGTTCCAAGGATGGGATATCCGAGTCAGAGTCACCATCCATAAGGTCCGAGACCTTAGGAACTTGATCAGGCCATGCAGGCCAAGAATGGGGTGCCAGCCCCCTGTCCGTTTGGGGACCAGGAAGTACCCGGACACAAACCCCGGGTCTGGAGGAGGATCCGCCACCTTCCTGATCACCTCTTTTTCGAGGAGCAGGGCAATATCGGCTCGGCAGGCTGACAGAGAGGCTGCGGACCCAGTGGCCCCCTGAGGGGCGATGGCTCGGAAGGGTGGGACCTGCCCAAACTCCAGAGGCAGGCCCTTTCCTACCACCTCCAACACCCAGCGGTTCATGGTGATAGCGGACCAGGCGGAAAGGAAGTGGTGGAGCCAGGTAGGGGTGATGAGGCCTGGGGCAATGCCCCTCAGCCCATCACTGAGCAGGCTTGCAGGAGGGACTGGCCGAGGGAGCTCCTGGGCCTTTACCTCCTTGCTTCCTTTTAGAGGAAGCCGCTGGCTTGGGTTCAGGGTGCCAAGCGCAGGTCTGCTGGCCCTCTTGCTGGTGCTGATGGGCCGGTCGTGCCTCAGGGGCTTACGCAGAGGTTGCCGGCAGCCCTTGTCCCTCTGGGCGGGGGAGACCGAGTCCAGAGTGGCATTGGACTTCTCGGTCCCCTGGAGGTGTCCCTCCACTCCAGGGCCGAAGAGGTCAGTCCCCAAGAAGGGGATGTCAGCCAACTTGTGCTGGGTATCCGCCGAGAAGGAGGATATCCTCAGCCATGCCCTACGGCGCATGGCCACCGCGGCCGCTACTGACCTGGCACAGGAATCACCTATGTCCAGAGCAGTCTGAAGCTGCTGCTTCGCCACCGCCCTACCCTGGTCCCGCACCTGCTGGACCGTGGTCCGCAGATCAGCTGGAAGATGAGGTATCACCTCTTCCAGGGAGCCCAAGAGGGCGTGGGAGAAGTGTGCCATCAGCGTGGCCAAGCTAGCCTGTTGGAGGCCTAGGGAGGGCGCTGCGTAAACCTTGCGCCAACATAGTCCATCCTTTTGGACTCTTTGTCGGGAGGCCTATCCACATCCTGAGTGTTTACGGAACGCTGGAAGACATTAATCGGTAACTAACCCCTCAGCAGAGGGGTGCTCCGAGAAACCGGGCAAAGAACCGATAGGGACTGCATACTTCCTGGCCATCCTGGCCGAGGGCGCAGGACGGGAAGTAGGCCACCGCCAAAGCTCCAAGGCTGGGCCAACAATGGCCTCAGCCACAGGGAAGGCCTCCGAGGGTGAATCCCCTCGGTCTAGGATCTCCGTCAGAGGAAAATAGGCCTGTTTGGACACGGGTTCGAGCTGCATCCCAGTGAACTCAGAGATGAGCCTAAGCAGACCCAGGAAGGACGATGGGCTGTCGTCCAAAGACCAGTCCAGGGAGGACTCCAGGCCCACCCGCCTGGGAAACACGGAGGAGTCATCGTCTGACTCCGAAGGGTCTGCAAAGAGCTGCCTCAGGCCTGAGCCTCTCTTCACCCGCCGAGGGCGGGCGGGAGTGAGGGTGACCAACAACCTGCGGGACAGGTCGTGACCCGACCGAGGTTCCACCACAATAGGTGAGGCAGCAAGATTTGGTCGAACAACCGGCCCGGAAGTGGGCACCTCGACTGCAGCGAGCGGTTGCGTCGGCCGTTCAGGCGGCAGCCGCTTGATAGATGGGGAATGAATCAGAGTCGATTGATTCCTGGACAACAGCAACTGCTGCCACATAAACTCCTTGCAATGTCGACGCCATCTGCATCGTAGCCTCTCCTCCTCCTCCTCCTCCGAAGACGAGGAGGAAAGGTGTTGCCACTTAACTCGGTGCCCCAACTGAGACCGCCGAAGTTGGCGGAAGCGGCTTGACCGAGAAGAAGACTGAGACTGAGACCGAGATCTTCGGTGAAACCGAGGACTGGTCTGGGAAGGAGCGGGGGACACCCGCCCTTCCCTTGGCTCGGACACTTTGACCGAGGACTGCCGCCCCGGAGGTGCGGGCAGAACCTCGGCCCCCACTGGGGAAACCGGCGAAGGGCTGATGGCTCTTCCAGTCGACCACCCAGGTGACAGGTCGAGAGAAAACTCGACTCAGTCGATGGGAGTCTCGGACAGTTGGCCTGATGGGGACACCGTGAAGCCAACGGCCTGAGCCGCAACCTCGACTGAAGTCGACGGTCGGCAGTCCAGGGAAGGAGACCTCTCCCGCTCCCACAAACACCGACGATGGGATTTACCCTGTGACTCCCTCGACCTGGGCCAAGAGGCAAGAACCGATATGGCCCCTCTCCCTTCGTGGAGAGGGATTGCCGAAGCTCCTTGATCAAAGTCGAATGAGAGGAACTCAGAGAGAGCGGGATAAATGCTGCGACCGAGGAGAGGGAGATGCGGCCTTGACCGGCGCCTCCTCCAGGGCGATAGGGTGTTCAAACTGCTCAGCCGAGTCAGCCATTGTGGACACCGCCCGACGAGCCTCTATGGATTTTACCGGCGGGGAAAAATCCTCGGGGTGCCAAAGCCTCAATCAGGCCACACGATCCTCCAGGACATTGGTCGAAAGGGAGCGGCAGAACTTGCAAACGTGCGGGTCGTGGTCCAAGTCAAGGCAGTATACGCACGTGGGGTGCGGAACAGTCCTGGAGAAATTACGCCCACCAGGGGGCCTCAGAGAGCCGGAAAACGAATTGTCCATCGCAGCCGCGAGGGAAAGAAGACCGGAGTTAAGAAAACTTCAAAAACTAAATTCGGACGAACCGAAGAATCAGGAACCAGCCGAAAAACACAGAGCGCTAAGGAGGGAACCTGAGCTTCCAAGCGGTAAGGAAGATCTGGCGTCATGGGGCGGAGCCAAAAGTTTTACAACCCGGGTGGGTGGGAGGAGCTAGCTTGAAGACCTTCCGGCAAGATTTAAAGCGGCAAGGAACCCGCCAGATAGTGTGGATGAACAACATATCCATGTCCCTAGAAAATTATTTTAGGGCTCAAAAGCCTGTTTGGGGTGGGGGTTGCTTGGGGGATGGGGTACTTGGAAGACATTTGTTATCCTTTGAGAGCTGTTTGATGTCCTTAATAGCAGGAGCATTCCAGGTAGCCAGTCTTTTCTTCTTTGCAAACATATGTTAACAGAGGAACTCGGAGCATTGGAACACAGAGGAAAACAACAGTCCCAGCTGCCAGGTACTGCTTCTTAAAGTTATAGCTGTACCAGTGACCTCTAGTCAGGGTGCCTACATGCCCATATATAAAGATTACTCATTGACAACGTTGGGGGTAATGGGGATTTCTTCTTTCAGAGCCTCCATTTTCGTACTTCCAATTACTACATCTTTCCCTTACTCCAAGATCACGCCCATATTTCACTTCTGCTACTATGCTGTTTTCATCTTCAGGCCCCCTTCAGGCCCCCTATACCTAGTTTAAATGGGCTTTACTAATGGTTTGCTCCTATATCTTAGAAGTCACGTGCTGGTGCTTAATGATAGATATACTAGTATAATATAGAGAATAATGGTTAGGTAGGTGTGTGTTATGATGTTTTTTACACCCAAGGCGAGTGATAAGCCAAAAACCTTGACAGCGAAACTCAAGAGATTTATGAGCTGATCACTCACCAAGGGTGTAAAAAAAACAAAATGAACATACACCTACCTAACCAATATTTTTTTTATAATTGCTGGTGCAAAGACTTACTCTTGAGGACAACTGGTTTCCTTTCTGCAGACTTGGGTCTCTTAGTGTAGCGTGACCAAGCGGTTTGTTCGGGGGGAAAAAAATTACCGAAATGTAGACAAACTGCAATGCTGTGCTTAAAAATCCTTAGCCTGGTAGCAGTTCATTTGCTTTTACTTATTTTCTTTGCATTAAAGGAGCTGAATACAGACTGAGGAAGAGATTACCGGGCGGCTTCAGAAAACGGATTCTAAGCGCAAGCGAGTGTTGCCAGCAACCGCTACACTTGAATCTCATTTTCTGAAGCCAGCCAAGTCACTCGCTCTCCTCAGTGTGTACTCGGCAGCTTATCGCAAAGAAAAATAAGTAAAAGTAAGTGAACTGCTACCTGGAACAGGATTTTTAAGCACAGCATTGCAGTTTGTCTACATTTCGGTATATTTTTGGCCCCCTGAATGAATGCTACACTGGCAAGAAAGTGAAAGTGGCAGTCAAAGACAATGCAAGTGAGTTGCTTTCCAAACGCCATAATAACTGGTTCTACCGGTTATTACGGCGTTTGAAACACGGGGTCTAGTCTGTGTGTTAAAGGGGGTCACCAGTAATTATACATAAAATAAAACATTGTTAAAGCAAAGGTGTGATTTCATTGTTGTAAGATTTGGAGCGTTTTGGGGAGGGGGGATGCCAGAATTCAGGGGCAATCCCCTGGTCCAGCATGGAGAGTGGTGAAGCTGCCTAGATTCATTTGTTCTGTGAGTACTTGAGCCTTTTTTTGGAAAAAGCCCTGAGGCACCTGCATTCCTGTGGTGAGTTTTTCTCTGACAAAGGGACTCTGTTCACTAAGACTGTGTTTCTAGTTAAAGTGGCTACCTACTGTGGGGTCCGAGGGAGACTTGCCAAGTACAGAACTTTTTAGACTGTGTCTGATTTAAAAGCATCTGCAAAAGTGAGGGTCTAGAGTAAAGACATAGCCATATACAGAACTTTTAATTTTATGACACCGCTGAGGTGTGAGAAGTAGAATGTTAAATGTGCAAGACATTTCAAGAGAGCATCTACAAGAGTGTTTCAGAGAAAGGTGTTGTAGCCAGATGAATGGCCAAGTATAAATTTGGGAGCAAAAGGTGGGAGACCCCAAATCTGGAGTAACCATGTTTACCTCTCTGGGTTCAGTTTGGGCTCCTTTATTTTCTCTCAGTGCATTTGGCCAGTGCCTAAAGAAAATACCCAGAAGTGGGATTCTGGATTTTCTGTGAGCCATAGAGTGCTCAGAGGTGGTAGATTGCCACCAAGGATTCCTCATAATAAATGAGAAAGTGTCCTAGTACTGGCCGGGGTGCCAAGTCAAGGGAAAGAAGGGAAGTGTACCAGTTCGGGCTGTGTGTGCCCAGATCCATTCAGAACCTGAGGGTTCACTGTGTGTGCTATGTACCTCAGTAATCTGCATTACCAGTGGAAGTAGCCCTGTGGGGGTCCATCTTTGCTTTGTTATTCTCTGTGTACGTGAATAAAAGCCACACTCTAGAACCACAACCTGGTCTGGACAGTACAATTATTGCTTCCAGGGTCTGGATTTACTTGGGTGTCCCTGACCAGAAGTACAAACCTAGCATAATGTTGAGCAAAACATTTTCTCCCAGGGACCCAGGTTGATGGCCATGCTAAATGGCCCCCCCAGGTGTAAGTCATGTAGTTGCCACACTTGGTTTGCCTGTCTGAGGATGGCAGGCTACAAAGTAGAAGTATGGATCAACAGAACTGTTTCGTAGTGACAACCCCCACCTCTCTCTGTGGTGCCTTGGTTTGAGAGGAGCAGCCCTGCTAGTTAAACAAGGGAGGCGGAGGTTACACAAGTGAAAAGAAGAAGACCAAGTGTGGGATTGTAAGGTTAAAAAGGGAAGGGGAAGGCAGTGCAGAGGGGGACCAGGAAAAGGCAGACATCCTGAACAAGTACTTTTGTTCAGTGTGTTCACAGAGGAAAGAGAAGGGTTGGGGGCACAAAAAGTAACAGGAGCATTGGAGGGTGGAAGGTGAACACTAGTGTGTTTTCGCAGGAGGGAGTCCTGAAGGGAACTCGCTAATCTAAAAGTGAACAAAGCAATGGAGCCAAACAGGGTGCACCCAAGGGTATTGAGGGAGCTCAGGGAGGTACTCACTGCACCTCTGACAGTCCTATTTAATAGCTCATTGGAAACAGAAGTGGTTCTGGAGGACTGGAGGGCAGATGCCGTTCCACTACACAAAAGTGGTAGTTGGGAAGAGGCTGGCAATTACAGGCCAGTCAGCTTGAACATTAGTGGTGGGAAAGTTAATGGAATCACTGCTGAAGGAAAGGACTGTGGAATATCTGGAATCCAGTGGATCACAGGATCTGAAATAGCATGGATTCACGGGTGGTTGGTGGTGGAGGGATCATGTCAAACAAATCTGATAGATTTCTTTGACTGGATGATCAAAAAAGTATGACAGGGTGCAGCAGCAGCAGATGTGGCCAACCTAGCTTTCAGTAAGGCCTTTAGCACCATTCCACACAGGAGACTAGTAAGCAAGCTGGGTAGCTTGGGGGTCCCAAAGGTGGTAAACTGGGTAAGGAACTGGTTAGAGGGTAGGAGGCAGAGGGTGATGGCCCACCTAGTCTGCCCATAGTTCACTCTGAGGCAGGGAGGTTGATCAGTAGGGTGCCTCAAGGATCAGTGCTGGAAACTGTCTTTTTTAATGTCTTTATAAGTGACATTTTAGAGGAGCTGGAAGGGAAAGTCTACTTCTTTGCATATGACATCAAAGTCTGCAAGAGGATGGACACACCGTATGGGGCGGAAAGGATAAGCAGTGACCTGAGAAAACTCAAGGATTGGTCAAGGGTATGGAGTGGTCATGGGTATGGCAGCTGGTTTCAATGCAAAATAACACACTTGAGGCACAGAAACCTGGGAGTAGAGTACAAAATTGGTGGGGGTTACTGTTGATCACCAAGAGGCAAACAGACCTGGCAATAATCATATCAGATTACCTACGTGTGGCCAGGCAGTGTAACAAGGCAACTGGGAGGGCTAATGGGATGCTGGGGTACAGAGGGAGGGGTATCACCAGCAGAAAGAGGGAGGTGGAGTTGCCACTGTATAGATCGCTGGTAAGACCACACCTAAAGTACTGTATCTAGTTCTAAAGACCACATCACTGGAACGACAGA
Organism: Neoceratodus forsteri; assembly: GCA_016271365.2. Taxonomy (NCBI): domain Eukaryota; kingdom Metazoa; phylum Chordata; order Ceratodontiformes; family Ceratodontidae; genus Neoceratodus; species Neoceratodus forsteri. The sequence continues at coordinate 471,274,734 of JADMNL010000022.1, read as the reverse complement.
CAGAATGGAGGAGGTCGAGAGGAGGGCAACTACAATGGTGCAGGGTCTGCATCAGAAGCCCTATGAGTAGAGGCTTAGGGACCTGAATATGTACACACTGGAAGTGTGGGGGATATGATACAGAACATTTAATACCTCAGTAGGGTAAATAAGGTAGAGGTGGGAAGTAATTTTCAGAAAATGAGGTGCTCAAAAACAAAGGGACATGATACGAAGCTTGAGGGGGGGGAGATTCAGGAGAGATGTGAGGCAGTACTTCTTCACAGAAAGAGTGTTGGATTCCTTGAACAGCCTTCCAGTGAAGGTGGTGGGGCCAAAAAGAACAGTGGGGTTCAAGAATGCATTAGACAGGCACAAGGGAATCTTAGGGGGAAAGGAAGGGGGATGGGACAATGGACCTGAGATCAAGAACGATCTGCAGTGACACTGTAGACAGGGAAAAATGGGCAGACTAAGAGGGCCAAGCAATTCTTGTCTGCCAGCAAATTCTGTTTCTATGTTTCATACTCAGATTGGGTGTGTGGTAATAAAGATAGACAAGCTAGATGTTAAGTCCTGTTAGTCACCAAAATACTGTATTACTGACACCTACCTGCATTCACAGTATTGGGGCGTAGTGTCGCACTGACTGTGGGGGAGCTTATGTATCTTGGGCGAGGGATGAAAATCAGGGTAGTCTTCTCTTCTTCTTCTTCTGCCTCAGTCCCTGACTCTTCCTCCTCATCTTCCTGACCCTCCTCCAATAATGAACTTTCTGATGGATATTCAAATGTTGTCTGCAGACTATCGTTAAAAGAAATTTTCATCTGGAAAGAAAAGTAAAAATTAAGGGATTATATATCAACACATTGAGACAGATTCCTGAAGATAGTGCCATGCATGTGTGATCAGGGCAGAGAGCTAAACAGCAAGATTCTGGGTGTGCAGTATGTGGCCAGTATTTATAGATGCAACAGACGGCAGTGTTCCAAAGTCACAGCACAAGCACCCAGCGTCCCAGAATTTCAATACAAACAGTCAATGTTCTGGAGATTTGACACTGCCAGCATCCAAGAGACAACATGGCACACAGCCAGCGGCGCAGATAGGACACACACACAGCCAGACTTGCAGTGGACAGCCAGTACCCCATTATGATGTAAACTGGGCTTCAAATTGCAGGAACGAGCTGGGGGTCGCAACAGAATGATGCAACAAAGGGAGAATCTCAGAAGCTATCTGTACCTGTACCCAGGGATCAGATATCTGCAATACTTTTTATAGCCCCCTTTTTTTTTCTCCCAACCAGGCCACCCACTGCAACCTCCCGGCACCAACATATCCCATCCCAAGGTTTCCTTAGTCCCAGATTTGTATGCCATCCCATACAGGGAACTGACATCTAACAACAGTACATTGTTTACACTACAACATGCCTCCCCAGGATAGCTTAACTGAGATGCATGCAACATCTTATTTTCAAACAGGGTCCTGCTTCTACCCAGCATTACTCCACCCCACAGCATCCACCATCTTTCCTCCCACAATGCCTCACTTCCACTGCAGGTCAGTGGCCAAATCAGGGTCACCACTGCTGCCGTGTTCAGTGCCTCCTGCAGTGGGGCTTGTTCATCTTTGACAGGACCCTGAGAGGGAAGGGATTTAATGGGATGGTCAGGGAGGCATGCCCATCATCGGAACTTGAAGCAATATTGGATTTGCCAACATCCCAACTGATGTAGAGAGGGAACTTCAGGAGGGAAGGCATCACCTGGCTTGACTCCACAACGGCCGCTGCCACTAATCCTCCCCGGAGGCACTGCATGTAATCCCTGGAACAGTGCTAATCTTACACTAGCCTGACTGGTATCTCAGGTTCAAGTCACAAATCCAAATGCCCAGTGTGGGAAGTGGGCAAGCTACCCACTACTGTAGGTCACAGGCTGATCCGAACATAGAATTTCTTAGCACAGAGTTCAGAAAAAATCTCCATAAACAAATGTAACAATAACAACAATATCCCCCCATCCAGTTCCTTACCTAATCATTGGGGTAATGTATGGGGATCATGACCTTACTACTAGGGGTACAGTATGGCGTTCATGACCCGATCACAGGCTATACAGTACAAGGCTCATGACACAACCACTAAGGAAACAGTATGAGGTTTGTGACGCAATCACTTGGGGTACAGTACATGGTTAGTAACCCAGTCTCTTGGGTTACAGTACAGAGTCTGTGACCCAATCAATAAGGGTACCGTTCATACCTTAATCACTAGGGGTACAGCATGGGGTTAACGACCCAACCACTAATGGTACAGTACAGAGTTTATGAGTACAGTACAGGAATTATGCCTCGATCAGTAAGGGTAGAGTCAGCGTTGGCGACCCAGTCACTTAGGGTAAAGCCTCTGCTACATCATCAAATGACCCTTTACACACTGATCCCTTTTACAGTTGCCTAGACACTATGGATATGTGCACTTGGCAAATTATTCTACAGGGAAGTAATTTAAACTTCTGATTCCACCAACAGTCAGCGCATCAGAAGCTAAGCTTTTAAAGCTGCATCTAATCCCCCTCTCTTCCCTGATGGCCAGAATTATATGATGATGGAGTATATGCAAAGTGAAGATTTCAAATTCTGTCTGTGGACCTGCAAAAGCCACCAGGCAACTGGCCCCTTTCAACAGTATCCTGCAGCGTGCTCCCCACGGTGGACCCTCCGTTTCAGCTGGGGAAAAAATACACGTCTAATCTCAAAGACCCATACTGAGAGCTATAATACCTCAAACAGATTTGATGTCTTGACAAAGCAGCCTCTCCCAATGGCACACAGCAGAAAAGAACATGAATGAAAACATGGATTTTTCAATGTACATGTTCTTTGTCGGGGGAACTGTATCTGTTTTTTAGACCAAACATTTAATGTTCAAACCTCAAGGCAATATAGGGTGGCAGGGACTGAAGTGTGCGTGTGTGTGTGTGATGAAACTCTCTAACTGGTACCAGCAGGGGATGTGTATTGACAGCACAATAAAACAGAATCCATATGACTTAGTGTCCACAATGGAAATGTCTCAGTGGTACCAGCAGGGGGTGCTATAATGGTTGGGATTGCTTTAGCGTTTACCGACAGCACAGTGGCAGAAAAGTTCCCAGAAATGAATGTGTGGAGAATGGGAAGTTCCCACTGGCATAGAGTGCTCTCACCCAGTGGTTGGAGTCAGAGCACACTGACTGCACAATGGAAGACAAGTCCCCCAGTACTGAGAGTGCTGAGAATGGAAATATCTCACTGGTACCAGCAGGGGAGTACAACTGCCAGGCTGTGATTATTCTGCACTGACATCACAGTGGGAGAGGAGTCCACAAGAATGAAGAGTGCGGACAATGGAAATATTGGACTGGCATAGTACCAGCTGGGGTAAATGGAAATATCTGACTGGTACTAGCAGGATGCTCTCACAGAATTCGGACTGAAGATGAAAAGATACAATTCACTACTTGATTACTTAATTTTGTGGGGTCTTCCATTCCAACTTTATCTCAAAACACTTCACAGGGTTATTATGTTGCTGCGGATCAGCAGTTTTCAGTATACTGTACATCCAATAATCTACACCACTGGGGCACCGCTCAACCAGCTTTCGTTGTCTATTTCTGACAGGTTAATGACTGCTTCATCCCATGGTAGAATGTTTGGGTCAGATTATTTCCTGTTTACCACCCTCTGAGGTTAATTTAAGTTAGTAATCCCCCATAATCAGCTTTGTTCCTGTAACAAAGCTGTACTTACCGTGCGTACTCGAAAAGAAAATTCCTGTGACATTTTTCCCCAGGAAGACACTGACACAGTTTCCCAGTCTCCATTTTTAGGATGCACAAAGTAATGCAGCAAAGTATCCCCCCAACACCTCAGGTAATGTGGGTGATTACCTGGGGATTTCAGCATCTTCTCTGCCCCAGTGAGTGGAATTTCATGTTATTTCACATCCCCCACACCTCAGGCGTTTTCCGACGGGGGATTTTAGATGGGAATTTTACAGAGGAATTCAGACCAAGATCTACCCCCACAGGGTGGTGCTTTTGAGTAATCTGGGGCCAATCATTTCTGAATCCCCCACTGTTTCCCAAGGTAGGGGTTGGGGGTTATTTTGACTGCTGCATAACTGACACAGTTTCCAAGGACACGCAACGTCACTAACAGTTTCCCAGTCCCTGTTTCCAGGACACACAACATCACAGACAGTTTCCCAGAACAAACAATGTTACTAGCAGTTTCTGCGTCTCTGTCTCCAAGACACCCAGTGCCACTGAGAGTTTCTCAGACTGTTCACATGACAGTGGACGTCATAGACACAGTTTTTCAGGACATATGAAGTCACAGAGAGTTTCCCAGTTCTTGTTCCCAGGACATATGAAGTCACTGACAGAGTTTCTAATTCCCTATGCCCTATTTTCAGGACTTCTGATGTCAGTATAAAAGCATCCAACACAGAAGGGAGGAGTAGGAACTGGGAAACTGTATCATCACCAAATGCTTGCTGAGCTGAGAGAAAACGCAGGGTAACCAAGATTAGTGGCCAGGCCGGAGACAGAACCCACGGTCAGCAAAAGCGTGTATATAGAGCCATGAGAGAGAAAAAAAAAAAAAGAGAGAAGGGGTGTGGAGAGAGAGAACACAGGGGGTTTAAAGAGGGTATACAGCACTGACAGCAAAAACAAGGTTATAGTCAAGGCCCCTAGAATTCTGCGGCCATGAGATTTTTACTAGAACTTTACAATCTACACATAGAACTTCCTGCGGTGCCACAATTCACTCTTCTTGGTGATTTTTTATTAATATTTCTGTTTATACATAGAATCTGGTTCCCTTTCCCTCTTTTTATATCCAAACCCCCCTATATGTTCAGAATGTGATGTTATCATTGCTATAACATCATACATTAGCTAATGAAATGGCTGCATTCTGCAACAGAAATGAACAGTCACTTATCTACCACAGCTCCCACTGCCAGAGATGGTGGCACAGCACATCATGCATGGTGATATTTGCTTAACCTGCACTACAGCCTAATACAATTTTCAGTCCTACATTTTTGCACTATGGCCATCTTAAACAAAACTTTGTCAATAGCACAGACCTGTTAAGTCCATACCTTACTTTGTACAAACCTATTTGGGCTTTTAAGGTTTAGAGATGCTATCTGAAATGAATAACTGGTAACATGAATTTAACTGTCTAAATGTTTAAGAAAAACAAAGTAATTATGCCCAGAAAAGTGAAATATAATAATGTGTAGACCTGTTGAAAGAATAGACCTGTTAAATTAATAATTGCACTGTACGCATTTTTGCCAGGGTTATTGATTACATATTGTCATTGGTTGATATAATCGCCTAAAAGTAATTGAGAAATGTTGTGTGCAGGGACACCTGTTGGGCCAGAGGGTAGCATGCTGTATTTCCGTGCCAGCAACTCAGGTTCAGAGATTAGCTCTGGGCAGCACAAGGATTGGTGGAAAACATCACTGCTCAGAGCCTGGGAAGGTATGGTGCAGTTTTCTGTCACATGGTGGACACATTGTGATGGGCCAGAGAGCTGTATCTCACAATTGGTTCACATGCATGTCATGGCCTGATGGTGTTACGCAGTGTGTCAGCGAAAGCAGGTTGACATGAAAAATGAGTTTTTCAATAACTCCTCTGTTCCATTTCCAATGGAACCTGTATGAATGAGGATGCAAGTTCATGGAAATTAAAAAAAAAAAATATATATATATATATACACACACACACACACAAACAGTATCTCTGTCTCTCTCACCACACACACACACACGCATATTTGTATGTATGTATGTTACAGATTGCATAGAAATATATAAGTGATACACAGTGGGAACCTCATGAATGGTGAAGAAAGCACATACAAATATATAAGTGATAGTGGAAACCTCGTTAGTGGGATATATAGCATGCATATAGAAATACCTTATTTATCACATAAGATCCCCTCTACATATGTCATTTATGCAACAGGCTAGGACCTTAAGGGAGAGACATTTGTTTTGCTTTATTAGGCATAAAATTATTTTTATAAGTCTGTTATTTTTTGAACTAGTGTTACTGTGCTTTCCAGCATCCTGATTGCTGTAACCACTGCCATGAGAGTGAAGTCAGGATGACAAGCTGACACTGAATGTAGTAGTTTGTTAGTGCCGCAGAACTTCCGTAGAAATTACAAACCACTGCCGCAGAAGTTCTGCGGTAAATGGTAGGCTTGCCGCAGAACTTGGTCCCACTGTGCCGCAGGAGTAGGGGCCCTGGTTATAGTGTGCAGGGCTGAGAGAAAACACAAGGGCACCTGGGGCTGAGACAGCATAAGGTCACAGATCAGGCATGCAGTACAGAGAGAGAGAAAACTCGGGGTCACCAAGAGTGCATGCAGTGCTAAAACAGTACACAACATCAGTGAGACGGAGTGAGGGGCTGAGAGACAGAATATTGGGTAACTCTGGGCATGAAGGGCCGAAACAGTACAGTGATACAGAAATAGTGTTTTGTCCTAAACCCACTATAGCCAGAGACCTGGCTAACAAACAAAATCTCTGATGCTTCTATCGCAATTCCTGGATATGCAGTTACCCGCCAGGACCGCTCTGGTAGGGGTGGGGGCACAGCTATCTACTCATCCTCCTCTCTCCAAACCACTACTGTTCTATTGACCACCAACCCCAATGCCTATGAAGCCCTCGTCATTAGATTATCTCTACCCTTTTCCGTACCAATATTTATTGCAGGAGTCTATTGCCATCCTGGTCTACACCACTCTGTAGCCACTGATCTAATCACCACTATTGGTTCCCTTACCTCTTCAGGTGAGCTCTACCTGTTAGGGGGATCTAAACCTTAACTGGTTGTCACCCGCCCTAGATAAGACTCGTACTGAAATAGCTGCTCTTAACTGTCCCAATTAATCACAGAACCTACTCGCCTAAACCAGAAATCCCATAACCACACTCTCAGACTGGGCCCTTACCTCCCATTCTCACGGGGAAATCCAGTTGGGCCTACTGCCAGATGCTCTTAGCGAATATGATATACATGGTTAGGAAAGTACACAGACCTAAGGCACCCCACAAACTAGCAACGATACACTCTTACAAAACATTAGACCTTGCCCTTCTACATCATGACTTAACTCACGTTGACTAGGTCCCTATATCCTCAGACAAAACTATTAATCATGCCCTGGCTTATTTCAAAGATAATTTCATCAACATCTGGAACAAACATGCTCCCCTGAAGCAAGTCAGAGTGCATGGTAGTCACCTCTCCTGGGATACCCCTGAACTCCTGACCTGTCAACAAGCATGTGATATAGCATGGAAAACCCACAAATCCTCCAAACTCCCTTGTGACTATGCTAACTACCGGACACTCCGAAATGCCTGTACCAAAGCGGAATATTTCCGGTCCACCTTTACTATTAATATAAACAATCCATCAAAGTTTTGGAAAGCAGTTCACTCACTTTTCTCTCCCAAACTAAACCCCATCTCCGCTGCTCAAAATAAACAACCAAACCATTGCTGGCCATCCTACAGTAGCAGCAGAATTCAATTCCTACTTTACTTCCTGCACATAGGTGCCAGATTGGGGGGCCACTAGGGCTATGTCCCTACCACTTTCATGAGTGGCCCTATCACTTTTTGCTATCATGGTAATATATTTAATACTGGAAAATTTGCTCCTTACGTCCTAGGCCCTACCACTTTTCAAACTGTTCCGGCACCACTGTTCCTGCACCTCCACCCTGTTAGCCTCCCTCCCAACCCATCCTACTACCTCTTCCTTCCAACACCAATTAGGGGAGAGTTTTGCCTTTACACCCATCTCTCCCAACGACACCTTAAAGGCACTACTCTCTATCAACCCAGCTAACGGCAGCTCCCCTGATGGCATTGACCCTAAGCTGCTGTACCTCTCTGGCTCCTGCTATTTTCCTCCCTCTCGCTGATCTCCTCAACCTGTTGTTCCACACTGCGAGTATCCCTGAAGCCTGTAAACATGCTACAGTTCTCCCCCTACCAAAGGGAGGTGATCTCTCATCTCCTGGGAATTACTGCCCCATCTTGCTTCTACCCACCCTGGCTAAACTTCAGGAACACCTTGTTCTTTCCCAACTCTCCTCCTTTCTTGATGACTCCTCCTTCTTCACTCCCTTCCAATCTGCTTTTCGGAAGAATCACTCCACAACCACTTCCCTACGACTCACTAACTCTATCTATTCAGCCATGGATAGAGATTACATCACTTCTGCTATCTTTGCCGACCTTGCCAAGGCTTTCAGCACAGTCTCCCATTCCCTCCTCCTCCTCGAAACTCTCTCGTCAGCTGGCTTATCTCCATCTGCCTGTAACTGGCTCAAAGCCTACCTGGTAAGTAGAATTCAATCTATTAAAATAGCTGACTGTATGTCCCCTCCACTACTCATCTCTACTGGTGTGCCTCAGGGGTCCGTACTTGGCCCTCTCTTATTCTCAATTTTTCTAAATGACCTACCGTCAGTATGCTCCTCATCCTCCATCCATAAGTATGCTGATGACACGGTTTTATTCAACTCTGGTCAATCTCCCTTTGATGTGACTTCCAGGCTACAGTTTGACTTCAATAATGTTCAACGTTGGCTAAGCTCACATCAATTCTTCCTCAATGCCAAGAAAACAGTCTCCATGACCTTTAGCACTAGGCAGAGACTCCCTAGACTGCCCATCCTTTCCTCCTTCCACACCCTTGATGGAACAACACTAGGACACCACCTCTTTCAAATACCTGTGTGTCTGGCTTGATCAACATCTTAACTTTTCTGAACATATTGACGCCATCCTGAAAAAACTGCACCCCAAGCTAGGCGCCCTTTACAGGAACCGTAGTTCCTTACCACTGCCGGTTAGGCGTGATCTTGTTCGGAAAATGATACTCCCTATTTTTGACTATTGCATCATAGTCTACAGTGCTGCTCCTAAGTCTTCCCTTTCCAGGTTGGATACTCTCTTTAATGCTTTCTGTCGCTTTGCTCTTGACTCCCCCTCCCGCACACATCACTGCACCTTGTATCATTGTCTAGCTCTCCCCTCCCCTCCCTTGAGAGTAGGCATCTCTCTCACCGTGCCAAGTTCACTTCTAAATTCTGGTTTGGGACTCTCCCCTCTTACCTTTCCTCCTTACTCTGCTCCAACTCCTGCCCTCTCAGATCTATTGATGCATGCACTCTAGCTATTCTGCGTCGCTCTACCTCCATAGGACAGGAAGCTTTCTCCTATTGCTTCCCAAAGCTTTGGAACTCACTGCCACCTCCTGTCTAACTTTCTTCTTCCCCATCTTCAACTTCCTTAGCCCTTCACAATTTCTATTCCCCTAACTGCACTTGTTTTTAGCCCTTCCCCTTCATCACTCCCCACCCTGGAGCATTATCCTTTAGTCCTACTTTACTTCTATTCTCCTAAATGCACTTGTTCTTAGCCCCCCTTCACAACCCTCCCAATCCCTTGTGCACTATCCCCTACTCTTCTTTCCCTGACTTACCTCCTGTCTCCTAACTGAACCCTTCCTCGGATTACTTCCTCACATGCTACTTCCCGTTATACCCCCTCCTCCCACCCCCTACCACAATCTATTGCGCCATTCCAACAGTCTACTACCATCCACAAGCTACTGCGCTATTTCGACACTCCAAGCTGTCCTTCTCCCCAACCCCTCTTCCCCACTACGGATGCTCCCCCCTTTTTTCCATTCATAGTATACCACTATTTTCTCCAGCCTCCCTATTCCTTATCATTCTTCTCCATTCCGGTCACCCACCATACTCCACTTCTCCTCCCTGTCCCCATTCTCTCCCGTCCTGTCCTCCTTGCAGGGTTCTGTGTAATCCTGACGAGGTATAGATCTTTTCTCTCTATCTTCTACCCCTCTTCCTTTCCCCCCACTTTCTAATCCTAGCCCCTGGCAGGGTTCTCAGCATCCTGAAGGGGTATAGATTGCCTCTCTCTCTCTTTCCCCTTCCCACCACTTTCAAATCCATCGCCTGCCCACCTCCCTTCTTCCTTATCCCCTTCCTCCCCTCCTGTTCCCCTGCCCCTCTCTTCTCTACCACCTTGCTTTGTTTCTCTCCCCTCCCTTTCTGCCTGGTCCTAACCCCCTTGCAGGGTTCTCAGCAACCTGGATGGATACAGATCTTGTCTGTCTCTCTGTCTCTCTCTCTCTCTCTCTTCCATCCCCCACCACCTACCCCTCGCCCATCCAGATCCCCACTTGTCTTATAACTGCCCTCCCTTGGGTATACAATAGCACTTTGAATCTTGTGCTCAGCCTACTACTTCCAGCACTTCAAAGGTGTTATCCATCCTCTAACCTTTATCCTACTGGATCCCCTGCTCTTGGGTTGTTGCAATGTACGTTATATCCGAATATGGTTTTGTTTACCCTGGTCTGTTGGTCTGGGTTATTGTGTAATTGTACTACACTGTTTTGCTTTAGAAATTGTACTTGTATTGCTATGTGTTTGCTTGTTCTCCGAACTCTTGTATCCCCCCCACTGAACGCTTCTGGAAACAAGCCGGTTACAACTCATGTTTTTCCTGGCAAAACATTTTCCAAATAAATAATTAATTAATACATAAATACTTTAATATTTCAGCCACCTGCAGCCCCTCCCAACTAATTTTCCTCAATCCTAACTTTAAAATAGCTAATCATCCCATTCCTGTGAACTTTCTTCTCTTAGGTGAAATCCTCTCCAGGACTCAGATTTCTTCTACTGAACGTCTACTGGACTTTCCTTCTTTTGCAATCCAAATATAACCAGTCATGAACACATTTTTTAAATATTTACAAATTCCTCACACCTTATTATTTCATTTGGGATCCCCCCATGGGACACTGTCAGTCCCCCTATTTATAAGGAAACTATAAAGGCCACACAATCTCACCAGGCGGTCTCTTATTTATCTGCACTCTTTCAAACCTCGGATGCACCGAATTTATCAGATACTTGTTTTCACTTGCAAACCGCTCTTAACCTGGATTGGCTTCCCTCAGAGTAGCAAAAGACCTGGAAGGATCACTATAAATATGTAAATCAGGACCGATATAGACTGCTTCAATGTAAACTACTCCATAATTTATATTTTTTTGCTTCAAAGATTGCATAGAGCGGGCAGGCAGACTCCATCTTCTCCAGGTGTAATCAAACAGAAGGTTTCTTATTTCATATTCTGTGGATGTGTGAAAAGGCTACTCCATTTTGGACTGCTATTAAACTTCGTTTAGATCCATCTTTTGATCTGGCCGAGGCATTTATTCTGGAGGGGTGTTTACTGGGAAATTACCGGGGATTCCCCCTGGATATAAAAAAGGTTATATTCCTTCAATTTCTACCGCAGCCAAGAATGTCCTTCTCCGGCTGTCCCAGTGGTGCAGAGGACTGAGGCGCTGAATGCCTTACTTTTCACCACGCAGGCAGCTCATGTTCGGGAACGGGCATGGGCCGGTGGTCAGTCCGGGAGTGGTAGGACTGTACAGCTTAGCAGCTCTTCTCCAAGAGGGTTTCGGCTTCTCTGCTCTTGGCTGCCTCATGGTGGAGGCCGGGGGAAGCCAAGGGAGCCAAGTGCTGGGCCAAAGGGTGGTGGGGATGAAGGCTGGCCACCAGAGCAAGAGGACGATGCAAGCCTCACGACGCGGCCTCTCTCTGTCTGGGGCCCCAGGCTAATGGGAGAAAATGTTGAAAATGATAGGGGTCGTGGCAGGATGAAGCCTCCGGGGCAGCTCCGGGGGACCACTGGGACACGCATAGCGTCCTAAGTACCCGAACGACCTTGGAGTCAAGTAGGCTGGCAGACAAGCAGCCACGACCTGCTGATGGAGCAGAAACACTTATATGGAAAAAATATATATATCCTTCTCCAACACTGGCTAGATGATGAAGTACCATCTTGGTCGGAATGGCACGCCAAGATCCTGAGTGCCTTAAATCTTGAACTGCATTTTGCTAATGTAAGGCACAAAACTCACCTTCTTAGAGAAGTGGGGTTTATTATATATACAATAATGGCTGGGTAGGGGGTTATAATGAGATTTTACACACACCCCGAAGGGTGGGATGCCACATAAACTCCAAGAGCGAAGCTCGAGGGGTTTATTAAGGCATCCCACCCTGAGGGTGTGTGTAAAATTCAAGTTTTACACACCCCCCCCCCCACCAAGCCTTTATTTTAGATAAATTGTTGGGGAGCGTTTTCTCACCACAGTAATTATATAAAATAAATGGACAACCCCACGGAGTCGCACCATGGGTCAGTGGGGTTTTGGCATGGTCTGTCCGTACAGGCTCTGGAAGGAATGCAGTGTTTACTTTTTTTTTTTTTTTAATGCCCAATGTATACAGCCAGTAAAAAAGAAAACAAGAACTTACAGCCGACTGGGAGTGTTGGCGATGTCCAGTGTTGAAGAGCAGGGCTGGCAGCACATAGAAGGAGAAGAGCAGGACTGGCGCATGTGTGGAGTGAAGGAAACCTGGCCCGTGTTTGCCGTTATACCCCTCGAGTTGTAACAGCGAATTATAACCCGGGTTTCCTATGGGAGAAAACACGTTCCAGTTTATATGCCTGGTTAACTACTTTTTAACACCCTGTTACATATTATTAATCATTGCTTATTGTTTTTAAGTTTGGTGTTTTTTCCTTATGGTCTTTTATTAACTGTTGTTTTCATGAGCACTTATTTTTAGGTCAGTTGCACTGCATCCAGCTATATTGCATGATATAATGTAGTCCTACTATTATAGTAGATAGCAGTACTCACAGGGGGATAGGGGGCCTTGTCCTGGATGGGGGTGTACTACACGGTTTGTTTTTTTGTATATTGGGATTTCTTTTTTCTACCAGTTTTATTGTTTGATGCTTGTTCATGCTTGTGTTTTTCTTTTTGTACTCTACGTTGATAATTCAATAAAGTATACTAAATTAAAAAAAAAAAAAGAAAGAAAAAGTGTGCTGTCCTGAGAGAGAGAACACAAGTTCACCACGAGGGCATCTAGGTCTAAGAGAGGGCACAGAGCCACAGATTAGGCATGCAGCAGAGCGAGAGAACACAGAGTCACCTAGAGAGCATACAGTGCTGAGACGGAACACTGCATCAGAGAGAACATAGAAACATAAAATCTGTCAGCAGAAAAGGAACACTTGGCCCACCCTGTCTACCCAAATAGTTTCCGGCAGCCATCCTTCCTCCTTTACTAATATTCCCCTATGTTTATCCCACACATGCTTGAAGGCCCCTGTTTCGACTCCACTTCCGTTGGCAATCTGTTCTAGGCATCCACCACTCTTTCAATGAACAAAGTAGTACTTCCTTGCATTCCTGTTAAACATCCCCCCCCCCCAATATCACATGCCCTCTGGTCCTCTTATCCATTTGAAAGAGACTCCCCTTCTGCACCCCATTCAACCCCGAAGGGACATGTAAGGCTGTGAGAAAACACAGGAGCATGCAGAGTCCAGAGAAGAATGCAAAGTTTCGGAAACAGCGTGCAGTGCAGTCCTGAGGGACAGAAAACAAGCTCAGGGAGAGGGCATCTAGGACCAAGAGAGGGCACAGATTCGGTATGCAGTACTGAGACAGAGAACACAGGGAAACCAAGAGCATGCAGTACAGAGACAGAACACATCATCACCTAAAGGGTATATAGGGCTGAGCTAACACAGGGTCATGAGAAAGAATACAGGGTCACCATAAGGACATGCAGTCTTGAGACAGAAAACAGGGTTACAGAGAGGGTGTGCAGAGCTGAGAGGGAAAAGGGACACGGACCAGGCATACAGGGCTCAGTAAACATGGGTCATCAAGGTTGCATGCACAGTTCAGAAAGGAAGGGCCACTCTGAATCCACTGAGCCAGAACTCCTCCCTGCCATGGCAACATCTATTTTTGGAACACCACATTTGCATCTGCAGCTCTGGGGTGGTGTTTGTGGGTTATTTGACGTAAATCTAAAGCAAATGGTTGGGAAAATCTGTTTTTTTCATGTCAACAGGCTGACAGTCGTTCCCTTCAGCTTAGTCTCTAAAAATACAATCGGATTTTGAGAAAGACGAGGAGATAGAATTTATTGTATTTCGTTTTTGTTGACAGGAAAAGGAGGGCTAGAAATGCATCTCGTTTTCAGTCTTACTGGGGAAGGGGGTGCAGATACAGATACAAGCTAACTGATATTGAATCAGGTTAAGCTGTTGGTGGTTTTACTGACAGGGAGAAATGTGGTTGCTGCACAGGACTGGGGTTCGTGACTGAAGTAAAAGAGAGTGACAGAGTGTTTGATTACTGCATAACCTAGGAGGGGTAGAAGGCTGCACAAAGACGGAAGTAACCGACTTCAGGGGGGCGGATTTTAAGGAAATGGGAAGGATCCTTAAGGAGCATTTGGATGGGATTGGGTCAGACATGGACGCTGACAGTAGGTGGGAAATCATCAGGAGAGGGGTGCAGGATGCTACCAGCACCTGTGCAAGAGTAAGACGAAAATGCGGTAGGGCCCAAAAACCCTGCTGGTGGACCAGGGAGGTCCAGGAGGTGGTGCGGGGAAAGAAGGCAGCCTATAAGCAATTCAAGTGCTCAAAGAGTGAAAGGGATCGAGGGGAGTACGAGCTGATGGCTAGAAGGGCCACTAGGGTGGTGAGGGCGGCTAAGGCAAGGAAGGAGCAGAACCTGGAGAGGGAAAAAGGGGTTCTTTAGATACATTGGGGAAAAACAAAGGGTGAAGGGGCAGATTAGCAGGATTAAATCAGGGGAGAGATGGGCACAAGACCCGGGGGAGCAGGCTGAGGTACTAAATGAGTACTTCACCTCAGTTTTCACCAAGGAAAATGGGGGTGCTGCATCATACATGGGTGGAGACAGAGATACTGAGGAGGGGGGACCCTTACCGATCGGCGGGTCTGGGGAGAGGGGGAGGCATCACTGGCACGAGGGGGGACGGCTAAGCAGGGAGAAGAGGTACCGGAAGTGGAAATCACAGCAGAGAGAGTGAGGGAAGCCCTCAGCATCCTTAAGACGGAGAAAGCACCAGGGCCGGATAAATTACATCCCAGAGTGCGGAATGTCCTGGCGAAACCCCTGGCGGAGCTTTTCACCATCTCTCTGAGGACAGGGTGGGTGCCCCAGGACTGGAAGGTGGCGCATATAGTGCCTATCCACAAGGGGGGATCAAGGGAGGTGGTAGGGAACTACAGGCCTGTCAGCCTGACATCGGTGGTGGGCAAGGTGATGGAGGGCATTGTCAAGGAGAGGCTGGGGGCCTGGATAAGTCAGGGTGCCTGGACGACAGACAGCATGGATTCATCCCAGGAAATCATGTCAGACAAACCTGGTGGAGTTCTATGATTGGGTGACGAGTGCCTTGGACCTGGGTAGACCAGTGGGCGTCCTCTTTCTAGACTTCAGCAAGGCATTTGACTCTGTTCCTCACGTGGGCCTGTTGGATAAGCTGGGAGAAATGGGTGGGGAACCAGATGATCAGATGGATAGGCAATTGGCTCCAGGACCGGACCCAGAGGGTCGAGTTGGCGGGATAGTCTCATCCCCAAGGAGTCATTGTGCGGTCCCACAGGATCAGTCCTGGGCCCCTTCTGTTCAACGCCACGTCTCTGACATAAGGACAGGAATCAGGAGTGAGATGAGTCTCTTTATGGATGACTCAAACTGGGGCGGTGGATGGGGAGGAGGGGAGGTGGCCCACAGGGGACCTGGAGGCTCTGGAAAGATGGTCTAGAAAGTGGAAGCTGAGGTTCAATGCAAGGTACTCCACCTGGGGCCAGAAACCGGCCAAGTGTACACCCTGGGGGAAATGCTACAAGTCTCAATGGCTGAGAGGGACCTGGGGTGGTGGTGGATGTCAAGATGAACAACTCTGAGACTTGTAGGAGGGCAGCAGCCACGCCAACAGGATGCTGGGATGCATCGCTAGGGGATCACCTCCAGAAGGAGGGAAGTGATACTCCCTCTGTATAACTGCTTGATGAGGCCGCACTTGAGTACTGCGTGCAGTTTTGGAGGCCACACTTAAAGAGGGACATTAACCTCCTGGAGAGGGTCCAGAGGAGGCAACCAAAATGATTTGGGGCTTGGGGACAGGACCTATGAGGAGACTCTCAAGAGCTAAATATGTACACATTGGAAGAGAGAAGGACCGGGGAACATGATAGAGGCTTCAGGTACATGAAGAGGGTAAATAGGGAGGAACAGTCAGGGTGCTTCGAAGGAAGGAGGAGGGGCCACTAGAGGGGCATGGGTGGAAGCTGGAGGGGAAGATTCAGGGAGAAAGGAGGAGGTGCTACTTCACTGAGAGGGTGGTGGAGCCATGGAATCGCTGCCTAGGGGCTGGTGGAGGCAGAGACAGTGGAGGGTTCAAGAGGGGTGGGACAGGTACAGGGAAGGTTCTGGAAGCAAAATCCAATGCAGCAAGAATATCCGGAACTGGGAAGGGAGAAGCCAGAGAAGGCGAGGGGGGCAGCAAGGTCAGCACCCAGGGTGGGGGCTGACCAAACGAGCAGACACGAAAGACCGTTAGGCCTATTCTGCTGGCGTTTTAGTATGTTAGTATAACATTGGGGTTTGTGACTGAGGTCAGGTATGAGTGAGTGAATTAATTTTAGGGAGGCTACTTCTCAGGGCTGGGGTCTGCACCTGACCTAACACACAAAATCATGTGGTAATAGTCCTCACGGTGGGGGGCTCTAAAGGAGATCATAGGGGGTAGGTAAGGGTACCCATATATCGAAAAGGTGGTTTAGAGAGGGGAACAGAGTGAGGGAAGAACCTGAGGTACAATGAGTGAGAAGTAGGGAGTAAAAGAGGAGAAGGTGTGTGTGTTGGGGGAAGAAGCAGCTACAGCCATGAGTGGTGAATAAGTTAAGCAAAGGAATATTTCTCTTCAGTATTTACTACAGAGGGGACCTGGGGGTAAACATAACAGGCAACCTGAAGGTGGCCAAGCAATGTGAAAAGGAGATGGGGCAAGCCGGAGGGATGCAGTATAGCACAGTGGGTTAAGGCTCTGAGCTGCAGATCTGGAGACCTGGGTTTGAATCCCACAGCCGCCTAGGTGCATGCTGTGTGATCCTGAGCAAATCACTTAACTTGCTTGTGCTCCCAGGTCGCATCTGGAAACAAACTTCGGCTTAGTGTGCTACTCCTGGTAAAACAATGTTCCCTTTCCCTATGCTGGGATGCATAGAGAGGGGCATCACCATTAGAAAACAGGAGGTGGTAATGCCACTGTACAGACAGACAATTGGTTAGGCCACATCTGGAATACTGTGTTCCATTCTGGAAACCGCATCTCCAGAAGGACATTGACAGAATAGAGGCGGTCCAGAGAAGGACAACAAAAATGGTGAAAGGACTGCACCAGAAAACATGCAAGGAAAGACTGAAAGACCTTAATATGTATACCCTGGAGAAAGGAGGGAGAAGGGGGAAAATGATAGAGACATTCAAGTACCTCAGGGGAATCAACAAGGTCCAGGAGGGCAGCATCTTTCAAAAAAAGAGATGTGCAAGAACAAGGGTCACAATATAAGGCTGGGGGGACTCAGGAAATGTGGGAAGTATTTTTTTCACAGAAAGGGTGGTGGATGCATGGAACAGCCTCCCAGTGGAGATCATACAGGCTAAAATTATTGGTGAGTTCAAGAATGCATGGGATAGCCGGAAGGCAACCCTAGTAGTAGGAAAGAAAGGGTAAGCTGCTGATCATTTAGGATCAGGAGTTAAGTAGGTAGTTAAGAAGGAGGTAGAAGACTTGGTTTGCTGGCCAAGGCACCTAGCTTCACCTGAGCTCTTTCCTTCTAAGACTGCTTGAAAGGCAGAGTAGAGAAACTTACCAGAGCAAGGGAAAAGGATTAAGACTTATTTTGGCTAAGCAGATTTACTGTGTGGTGGTGTTTTTATTTTTTACTCACAGGGATTGGGATTGCTACTGTTTATTGCTAACATTTCATTGTTTTATTTTTCTCTGTAGCAAAGTGCTTCTTACAGCGTATATCTTCTCTGAAATTATTACAGGTGGTGCTTTACAGGTTTTACAGTTTTATCTAACATTAGGATAAGCTTTCAGGGTTACTGCATTTGTTGTTGACTGATTGTTTCTGCTCTTACCTCTCCTTGTTCTTTTAGTCCGTGGTTCTTCTTTTTTACGGCAGGGAAGGGCCCAACCACCCACACTACACTCCTTTATAGGGTACCACAGTTGTGACATTTCCTGTGGCAGAGCAGGAAGGTGGATCAGTGGGGCCTCCACAAGGTGAGCTCATTTAGGGGCACTAGTAATTTAACTTGTTATAACAAGTTAAACAAAACACAATCAAACCATTACTTGCATTTTTTTCCTTTTTTTCCTTCAAATTACTCTGACTAGGTTATAAACCCAGCAACTTATCTGGAATGGATATCATTAACTGCAGGTACTGTGGAACAATTTTCAGAAGGACAGTCTTACAGGATTTAGGACACTGTCCTACATGCTGGGCCTTTGGAGACCTTAGGGCTCTGCTCCGGCAGCATGGGCAGAGATTGCGCCTCCAATTTCATATTCAAGAGGAAATACATTATAAGAACCACCCGCCATCTCCCAGCATCCAACAGAAAAACCTCGACTCAAGAGAGGGTAGTTGGTCCAGGAGGTTGGCAGGTGGTTAGGAGGGGCAAATCAGGTGCCCCATCACTCTCTGCTCTCCAACATATTACCTCCAAAAACCATATAAAACACTACAAACAGGTATCTGCCTCTATCTCTGAAATCAAACAAAGAGGCAGAAGACACTGCAGAGCAGGACACTGCAGCACATGAGCTAGCACAACAAAACTCACTGAAATCAGGAACCAAAACAAAAAAAGCAAAAAGGAAATCCAAAAAACTTCTGATCATAGGAGACACCATGATTCGGGGAGTTGATACCCATCTCCAGCCGGGGGTAATGGTCAGATGTCTCCCAGGTACATCAGCATGGAGAGACACTGACCGCACTGCTAAAATTGTTCACAAAGCAGGAGAAAACATTGATGTCCTAGTACACTTACGGACTAATGATCTCACCAGCCAGTCAGTTGTGGAGACCAAGGAGCACCTGACCAGGCTGGGTGACAAACTATCATCTATTTCGTCCGGCATCTCCTTCTCTGAGATCCTGCCAGTCTGGGAGAGGGGAGCAGATGGACGGAAGGTCAGAGAAGGGGAGATAGGGGAGCTAAACACGTGGCTCAAGGGCTGGTGCCAGGAAAAGGACACAGATTTGTAGGAACTGGCAACAGTTCTGGGAGCGAAGTTCTTTAAATTTGATGGACTGCATCTGACTAAGGAGGGAGTCAGTGCATCGGGGCAGAAGTTTGACGTCTTTGCAGAATATTTAAACTAGCAAATGGGGAGAGGGGTGCAGCACCCCATACATCGAATGGGAAGAACACCCTTCCCCCCTCAGCTAGTGGTCAAACAGGGATTCAGCACGTTTGCAGTTCATTTGCATCACCAGGTAAGAAATAAGGTTTGTCTCCCCATACAACACACAGGGGTAATGCCAAACCTCACCCAACAACTAACACACCAAAATCTGGCCAATGGAAAATCATGTACACAAATGCTCACAGCCTGGGAAATAAGATCCCAGACCTGCAGGCAATAATGTCAGAGGCTAAACTGGACATAGTAGCAATTAGTGAGACGTGGTTTACCAGTAACCACACTCTGGGAGACTTCATACCTGGCTATGTATTGTTTGGAAGAGACCGAGGCAAAAGGGGAGGAGTGGCCTGTATGTCAGTGAAAATATCAAAGCTACAGAAATTCAGAATACACATAAGGAGCCAGAAGAACTGTGGGTCACCCTGGAAACAGGAAATGGGACAGCCATAAGAACTGGGGTTGTCTACAGGCCCCCAGACCAGGGGAGGACACAGACATATTACTGTTAGAAGATATACAAAACATGACAGCTAAAGGGGAGGTTCTGATAATGGGAGACTTCAACATGCCGGATACAGATTGGTCAATACCAGCAGGAACATCTGCCAGAACTAGACACAAAGTGGATTCCCTGCAGGGGAGGCCTCAAACAACTGGTACAGCAACCCCACGAGACAGGGCTATCCTAGATCTAGTACTGACTAACAGGAAGGGATCACAGATCTCCAGGTAGAAGGTCACCTGGGGGCCAGTGACCATCACATGGTATGGTTCAATTTGGCTACTACATCTAAATCATCCCATTCCAAGGCAAAATACGGGACTTCAGAGGAGCTGACTTTGATAAGATGGCCAACAGAGTTAAGCTAGCCCTGGCAAAAAGAAACACAGGTGATGGGGTACAGGCAAAGTGGGCAAGCATTAAGGATGCAATACTTGAAGCAACATCCCATTGTGTTAGACAGAAAAGGAAGTGCAAAAGAAGAAGGAAACCGCTTTGGTTCTCAAATACAGTAGCAGAAAAGGTCAGAGCCAAAAGGCTGGCCTTCAGGAAATATAAAGAACACAGCAGGGTAAAGATAAGGAGGCATACCAAAGTGCCCTAAGGGAAGCAGGGAAGGCATTAAGGCAGGCAAAGTCCCAAACTGAGGAAACACTAGCACGAACAGTAAAAGAAGGTGACAAGACTTTCTATAGATACATTAGTGAAAGGAGAAAGTCCAGAGGGGTATTGCTGTTTAATGGAGAAAAGGAGCATGTGAGGAGGAGCCTTTAAAGGCATCTATCCTAAATAGATACTTTGCTCAGTATTTACTGAAGAGAAGGTAGGCAGGGCCCACAGCTCAGCATCATGGACACAGGGGGAGAGAGGTGAGCACTACTCCCTTCACAAAAGAAAGGGTCCTACAAGAGCATGCTAAGCTCAGGGTGGATAAGGCAATGGGACCTGATGGCATACATCCCAGGGTACTTAAGGAGCTAAAGGTGGAACTAGCAGAGCCATTAGCAGAACTGTTTAGTGAGTCTCTGAGCACAGGAGAGGTCCCAGAAGACTGGAGAAGGGCTCATGTGATCCTGCTCCACAAGAGTGGTAGCAGGGAGGAGGCGGGGAACTACAGACCAGTCAGTCTTACCTCAGTAGTGGGCAAGATTATGGAGGCACTCCTTAAGGAAAGGATAGTGAACACCTGGAATCCAAGGGCACAGGATCCAAGACAGCATAGATTTGAAAAGGAAGGTCCTGTCAAACTAAACTCATAGATTTCTTTGACTGGGTAACCAGAGTGGTGGACCAAGGGGGAGCAGTTGATGTCGCCTACCTTGACTTCAGCAAAGCTTTTGACACTGTTCCACATAGAAGATTGATAAATAAGCTGGGTAGGCTTGGGGTGGGTCAGAAGTTGGTCAACTGGGTGGCAAACTGGTTGACGGGCAGAAAACAGAGAGTGGTGGTAAATGGTATACAGTCAGAAGAGATATAAGTCACAAGTGGAGTACCTCAGGGATCAGTCCTGGGGCCAGTCCTTTTCAACATCTTCATTAATGACCTTGCAGATGGACTAGAGGGTAAGGCTTGTCTGTTTGCAGATGACACCAAGATCTGCAACAGAGTAGATGATCCAGATGGGGTGGGCAGAATGAGAAGAGATCTGGATAAACTAGCAAAAAGGTCAGAAGAGTGGCAACTGGGATTTAATGCAAAGAAGTGCAAACTCATGCACATAGGGAAGAGAAACCCTGAAGCCACCTATAGGCTGGGAGGGGGGTTGCTAGCAGTCACAAAGGAAGAAACAGACTTGGGCATCATCATCACTGATGACCTGAAATCATCTAAGCAGACCTCTAAAGTAGTAGGTAAGGCTAGGGGGGTGTTAGGGTGTCTTAGTAGGAGTATCACAAGTCGTAAGAGGGAGGTAATAATCCCTCTTTACAAGACACTGGTTAGGCCCCATCTGGAGTACTGCGTGCAGTATTGGAGGCCACACCTTCACAAGGACATTAACCAAATTGAGGCAGTCCAGAAAGGGCAACAAAATGGTGCAGGGACTGCATCAGAAGACATATGAGGACAGATTAACAGAGCTCAATATGTATACCCTTGAGCAAAGGAGGAGAGAGGTGATATGATCGGGCATTCAAACACCTTAAGGGCATTAACAAGGTGAAAGAGTCTAACATGTTTAAATATAAGAAAAATAGCAGGACAAGAGGACACAGCATGAGATTAGAGGGTGCCGATTAAGGGAGAATGTAGGAAATTATTTTCACAGAAAGGGTGGTGGATGCATGGAATGGCTTACCACAAGAAATGGTGGCTATGAATACAGTGCAGGGCTTCAAACAGGCATAAGGGAGCAATACAAATGACTATGAATAGATAGGCCACTGACAGAGCAAAGGCCAATGGCACATTTATAAGGTAGAAAAAGAAATGGGCAGACTGGATGGGCCTTGTGGTCCTTATCTGCCGTCAACTTCTATGTTATATGTTTCTATGTAAATGGGCAGACTAGGTGGGTCAGGTGATCCTTATCTGCTGTCAAACTCTATCTTTCTATGTTACAGAGGAGTTGCGAGACTTGCTGCCTCTCTACAGTCCTGCTGCCACCAGATGGAGGTCTGGTGGCTGGAGCAGATGGTAACAGAGCAACTGGTAAGGTGGGGCATCCCACAAGGCGCGACATAACGTGTGCCTCCACATGCATGCATCACGTCATGGATGCGAGGGTCAGGACCAGGAAAAAAGCAAAAACTGAATAAAGTACATATAGAAAAAATTAAATAAAATAAAGTAGGTCTTCTGACCTACAAGGCCCCACATGGGTTGGGTCCGGGCTACTTGAGGGAGTTTCTGCATCCCTACACCCAGTCTTGCTCTCTCAGGTCAGCTGGAGATGCCAGATGCCCTCTTGGAAGTCCCCAGGGCTAGGTTAAAATCTTTCAAGGACCGGGCGTTTGAAGTAGCTGCCCTGGTCCTCTAGAATTTGCTGCCGGGGTACCTCCAGGAGGCGCCATCCGTAGATGTCTTTAAAAAACATCTGAAGACCTTCCTGTTTGAGCAGGCCTTCAGGACTGGAGGAATTTATTTTGCAACCATCATACGGCTAGGGGATCAGCCTGTGTTTAGATTTTAATGGGTTTATGTAACTATTGTGTATTTTATGTCGACTGTTCCTTACTGCTGTATTTGTATATTCTGTTGTAAGGGTCCCCTGAGCTCATGTTAAGGGCACCCAAAATAAATAAACCCTACTACTACTACTACAAGGTATAACACCCTGAAAATGGTCTCTCAGTGGTCTAGTCTTGTTTAAGAACAAAAAAATTGAATTTAAAATTCAATCTAGTACCTACTCTGAAATTCATTATTCCACTTATCAAGTGGTGGATTTGAATATGAATTATAAAACGGGTAGAGAAAATCCTGTGTCCTGATTGGTTGTTAGAAGTGTCTAACCACAGGGTTTCTCAATTGGTGAGGCCAGCCTCCCGGGGGAGGCCTCAATCTGTCTTGGGGGAGACTCAAGCAAGTCTGAAAAAAGTACTGCATTTAAATCTCGAGTTTTATTTATTTTGTGTGAAGGGATTAGGCAAACTGAAAGAGGATAGTAGTAGGTACATTTATGTACTTCTTTACAAATCCCCCCTACCTGGCTGAGAGGATAACTCCAGCAGCCGTTTCTCCATACTTACTGTACTCACTGCGCTCAAGGAACTCCCACTATTTCTCCCTCCCCAAACCATCCTCATTCACTGGCAAATCTGCCTTCACCTACCGACTCTTCTCTTTAAGGAACCAACTTCCTCCTCTCTTAAGAGACTCATCCTCTCACAACTCCAACTAATTAATCGAATTCCTCTCCCCACGTGTATCTGCTACTAGCCATCCCCGGGGTGACAGGGTTGAATAGGACCCTGTCCCAGTTGTTATGGAGAGTTTGCATGCAGGAATATGTTCCATTCTTTCCTTTCCTGTCTCTTGTCTGTCTGGTTGCGCAACCAAATTTTCCTGTGAGACCTAAGATTTGATCACCCCGACAGTCTCACAATTCTTTGCCTCTCACTGTCTCTCAGTCTTCCCTTCCTGTTTTTGTCTTTTCCTCCCTTGCATATCTGCTGGTAGAAAACTATATGCAAATCATTATGTGGAAATGTAACTGATATTGGGATCCCTTTGTTTAAAAATGATACAGTGTTGCTGTTGAAATGTATATAATTATAGTTTCAGATGATTGCAAAAAACTATTGGGAACTCAATGGGTTAACCTGAGTGCAGTTTTTAAGCCCTTTTTCAGAAGCTGTGGAAAAGGGGCCTCAGGTCTGGGACATTGTATTCTGACTGCACCAGCCTGAAATTTACAAGAACATTTTAGAAAAAAACAGGATGCTTGTTAAGGGGGGGTGGTTGCAAAGACTTGAGAGAGAGAGCTACAATGTTTTGGGAGACACAGAGATTGAAGCAAAACTCAGATGGATCTTCTCTGTTTATTCTGCCTTTGTAGACAGTTATTCTGAACAATTATTTTTATGTTACTGTTAGTACTAATAAACACTTTTTGTGAATTCTACAACTGCTCCTGTTTTTTCCTATGCTTCCTGACCTGTGCCTTGATGACACCAGGCCCTCCATGCCTTTCACCAGATGTACATGGATTGATATCTAATCCTCAGAATTGTATGTTACAATTGTATATATTCAACGGAATCTAAATAACTCCTTTTGTAATTACTTATGTGACTGTATATAATATCTCACATATCTATTGTGTATTTCTGTTTTTATTCCTATTCCCCTCCTCCCCAGGTTGCACCCGGTTACCAAATGTTTAAATAAAAAAATAAATAAATAAAAATTAGTGACCAGGAAAGGGACACTGAATCATTTCAGATGTATTTGGGGAAGGGTAGGGAATGAATGCAATTCAAAAAGGTAACTGCAAAAGAATCGAGCAAAACAAAATGAACAGTAGTGTAAACAACTGGGAACAATGAACAATGAATGAGTGGTAACAACTGACCAATTAGACTGGTGGCAGACCAGCCTGAATACAGGGGCATAGCAGAGAGGTACTAGGAACAACAGCTGGGGAAAGCAAAAGGATCCTTGAGAAGTTGCTTAAGAGCAGGGAGAGGCAGAAGTGGGTTGGAAGGATATTCCAGATTGAGGGGAAACAGACAAAGCAGTCTGATCCATGAAGGTATTGCAGAAAGAGGCAACAATGGTTTGAGAGTCAAAATGGCGGGGCAAGTAAGTTGGCCAGGTGAGGGGAGGTTACAATAAGCTGAATAAAATGAGAGCTAACTACTCAAAGGAGTTTCACTTTATTCCTGATGTACTGTGCAAAATGTGCTATTTTACTATGGGGAGGCAAAAGATTTTTTCAATATTTGAGGGAGGCTCAAGAGCTTTTCCTTGGCTTGGGGTAGGCTCACTATGAGAATGTCTGAGAACTAGTGCGCATACAGGAAACTAAAATCAAGTGCTGCAAGGTGGACACAGTTCAAGAAAGAAATCAATGGGCCAGTACAACTTTTAAAAATGATCAGACGCCATTTTTTCCCCGCTCACTTAGCCCTGGTAGAAATACAGGCACACACATACCCCCCCACACATGCACACACACTTGTTCACATAAACCCAGTGTCCTGCACATCAGTACTCTTATTTTATAGTTCACAGCATGTTGATCAAAATTTTGAATGTTACATTTCAAACATACAGTACTAATTCAGAATAACCCCCCGATACATCATTTGGTCTGCGCCCGACCTGCTAATCCACCCACTCCTCCTTCTCCCCGCTTGCATCCTCACCACAGAACCATTATATCTTCATACCACAGTAACAAAAAAAAATACAAATGACATACACATACACCTTTATTCTTTCTTCTACCACCATAGCAGCCGTTAACAGCATCGTGGAGAGTCCCCCCTTGCACCACGATCGCCAACTTCTGGTCTCTCACTCACTGACAAAAAACAATGTCCCCAACCCAAACACTAAGTGAGCCTTTTTCGGCACTACCCTCTCAATCACTTGGGTAGCCGCAGTATTTTATTGAGAATTAAAAAAAAAAAAAAGATGAAGCCTCCTGACTGTGCTGTTTCAAACAGCACACGTTCTCTCCCGGCGCACTGTATGTGTCCCATTCTCAGGAGCTGCCACTTTTGGTGTAATGAAAACAAACAAGAGAAATAATGTAAAATCGAACTTAGCAGGGTGTGTGTGTAGTGTGTGTGTGTGTGTGTGTGTATATATATATATATATATATATATATATACATATATATATATATAATATACATACACACATACATACATACATACATACACACACACACACACACACACACACACACACACACACACACACACACGTGCCCTGCTGGGGTTGGGGGAGGCTATGAACTACATAAAACAGTATCAAACTATAACTATGGAAGCCTTCTAAGGACAGCTAAAAAAAAAAACAAACAAAAAAAAAACAATCAAACCTATTACAGGCGGAGGAACTATTTAATGTAAAATTACATGCAGAACTACATTTTTTCCTATTTTAGCCTATTAATTTTAATTTTCACAGTAAATTAAAAAACACAGCCCCATTTTATAAGCACAAGAAGACACTCTGAGGTGTGTGCTGGTTAGTTCTAATGCATGGCATGGGGCTGGATGCACTCGGCCTGCAACCTCATGCCTCACTATGCCCCCAAGCTGTCATTAGAACAGTCTAACGTACACCCCGTTGTGTCTTATTGCTTACTAAATTAGTGTTTTTCGGGCCAGTAGCAATGAAGCATGTCTTGCATGGTACTGTACTTTAAATAATGTTTGTGTGACTTATTTTCTTGAATTTGTTTGACGCTTTAGTTGTATATGTGGTATACCAGGAATATAGCGACCGAATATGGGCACCATGTCAAAACAGAGTCTAATATTTGGCACTATACTCTTGGGCTACTTTGCAAGGATAGCGACTGTACATGACCATGAGGGTAGTGGATGGCGACAGAAGGGGGGGATAGCGAGGGGAAGGGACAGGAAGGGGGTTTTGAGGGATAAGTGTACCTGCTGCTGCCGAGCTAGCCATGTGGTGTGGGTGGCTAGTTTTGGTACAGCAGGTACAGGGTTCGGTACCGGATGCGTAGAAATTTTGCTGCTGCCTCCTGGCTGCAGCACTTAATTTTAGCATATCGATTTTGCCCTCCTCGACATGCACCCCTGGAGTTGATAATCTATATTCGGGGTGCAGAAACACTTTTTTCCATTCCGGATGTCAGGTCGCCTGGAAGTGCATAGCGCCGATTTGCTTTTCAGCGATATACACTCGCCATAATAGCGACTGCTATTATGACATGGAACCATATATGTGAGTGCTTCTGTGTTGTTTTACTTTGAGGTATGTTATCGTTTTTGTGTCTGTCTGAAATGTATGGTTGTTATGTTTGCATGGGATGTAAACGTTTACTGTGTAAGTAATACGAAGGTTTGTGGAACTTGCTTTCATGAATCTATTCTATGTGTTAGTTATACGTGTGAGAGTTTCTATGTTGTTTAGCTTGAAGTGTGTTAGTTCTGTGCTTGAAATATATGAATAGCTATGTTTTATTAGATACAGTCAAACAAGGTTAATCTGAATGTTTTTGGATTGTCCATTTCTATTTATTTTAAAATTAAATGACTCGCCCCCCCCAAAAAAAAATTATACTGTTCCAAATGTGAAAAAAATAGATTTTACTGAATTTCATAAGAGTCAAAAACTGAGCTAAAAATTACAAAATTTAAGACAGAGTTAATAAAATCAGTAAATATCAGATTTTTGTGAAAATGCATACTTTTTCCTTTTTTTGCTTTCAAGAAATCGGAAAGTGACAATAATAGAATCAATGTATTTACTATGTTCTTGGGTAGGGTACTGTTCAAGGTAAATTAGGACTGCTTGTAAGCCTGCTCAAGCCTGGGCAATACTCACTGCTGGTAGAAGTTGGGGTGGGTCTGTATCTGTGTTTTGTTCAGGTTTGTTATCAGGCTTTCTGTTTGTTTTACCAGGTCTAGCATCTAGCATGTCTTCATCTGAGACTAGAGGTGCAGTTTTTATTTTTTTTTTGTAAATATAATTTTTATTAAGATTTTCCATGTCTGCATTATCATCAAACATACATAATAAAGGCAACATACTGTACTGTACTGGTACATTTGGTGTGGTTTTGAGCCATCATTAAAATGTCACTGTTCTGGCATACAATATCCAGTGACTTAATATTTTCTTCATCCCCTAAATTTCAATCTCCTAATCAGAGTTAAAAAAAAAAAACAAACTTAAACTGCAGGGACAGCCCGTCAGCACCGTGGTTGGGCTACTGCTTGCAGTGTTAGTGACTTAACTTCGACAACAAGCTCGAGTCATCACAGGTCAGTCACAGGGAGGAAGGAAGACTGAACATCCAGGAAGATGCCCTTTCTCCGCCGGGAGGAAGGGTAGCTGCCGTTGATACAACACTGCCACTTGAATGACCCTGGGTGACAGTGCAGCTGCTGTACAGTGGGGAGGGGGGACACCGTCTGTGCTCCACTCTGTATACTCGATCATGAGCCCCTAGCATGCTGGCATCGGGGATGGGGGCAGGAAACCAGAACATGTGAAAACCAACCTGTCTCCTGCAGGATGATCCCGGGTGCAGTCGGACCGTGACCAGTTCCTCTGTTCGTTTATCTCCATAGTCCGGGAACTCCTGTATCCACATTCTGGAGGATGATGGAGTGGTCAGAACTGGATCATGCTTATGGGGGACTGAGGTTCAATAGAGAGGCGGCAGGTATGCAGGGGGTGGGAGGGCTGTGCCCCATCTTAGGAAAGGGGCAAAGACAGTGAAGTAGCACAAACAACAAATGGGAAAATAATTCAACTACAGACATCCTTACAGTGTCACTAACATGGGCCTGCATCTCCACGATGTCCTCCTAATCAACATGTGAAACATTTTGTCTCCTGACTTTCAATGATGGTGACATGCCTCCAGCAGTTTTTTTTTTTTTTAAATCGTCTCTGCTGTAATACAGTCCCAAACAGTGTGAATAAATTGCACAGCCTGCCTCACAGTCATTTTAAGGTCCTGGGTAGCGTCTGCAAAAGAAATATAGTGCCTGCATATATTCTTTGTTACAGAAACATTTTCCAAGGATTGTATGTAGGATGTAGTGTTTACAGGCAGATAATGCAGTGGGACATCTGTGAGGTTTGGTGTTCAAAATGGCTTGTGGCATTATCCACAAGTAAAATCATATGCTAGTTAAGGCGTCTCACTGACCTGTTTAACTCCATCTACTCCTGAAACTCTACCCCTATCGTCCAGGCTCTACTGTTTGCCCTATACAAGGCATATATTTCAGGGTCAAAGCTCCCAGCAGAGCATCTTGGTTTTACTGTTCTACCAGTATGAATGGCTTGTGTATTTCTGACCCATCTGCATTACTACAGGGAGCAACAGTTACTCCATCTTTAGAGCACGTAGTGTCTGCAGTGGGGAAAGATGCTAGTGTGGCATTAGGACCCAGGTGGTTAAATTACACAAACTGGATGATAGATATCTGAGGATCAAAGAACTAAAGGATACATTTTAACAAGAGGTACTCTGTCATTGATTTAAACCGACAAAGTGCCCAAAAATTGAAGGAGGGCAATTGTGGTCCCTCTGTATGAAAAAGGAAGCAGAAGTGACCCAGGTAACTATAGGCCACAAGCCTGACCTTAACTCTGGGAAAAATAAAGACAATTATCAAAGAACAGCTTATAGAACATCTGGGCCAATTCCAGCTGTTCTAGGAGAATCAATCTGAGTTCACTAAGGGGAAGACTGTCTCAGTCTAACTTGTTGGTCTTTCTGAGGAAGGAGTAATGAACAAGAAGCGCAGAAGGCAGCTGATGTACTAAGACTTCAATAAAGCATTCAACATTGTTCCTCGTGAGAAGTTGGTCCTGAACTTGAGGATATTTGCAATTATTGAAAATACTGAACACTGGATAGAGAACGGGTCAAGAACTAGGGCTCAGAGGGTAGTGGTGCATGTCACAATATCAGACTGAAATAGGAGGCAGTATAGCTCAGTGGTTTAAGGCTCTGAGCTGCAAACCTGGATACTTGGGTTTGAATCCCACAGCCTCCACTTGCATACTGTGTGACCCTGAGCAAGTCACAATTTCCTTGTGCTCCCAGCTTTCAGCTTAGTGGCTCTCTCTTGGTTAAAAAAAAAAAAAAAAAGATACAGATTCTGACAGCACAAAAACGCTTGGAACCCCATCCAGTCTGCCCACCACTACCTACTGAATGAAAGGGACTGGAGGGAAATCATCAGTGGAGCTACACAGGGGTCAGTATTGGAACCCCTACTGTCCAATATTTTGATTGATGATTTGATTTGATTGGCGGGGTCTCTAGTTCAGCAACTACATTTGTGGATGACACATTTATTTATTTGAAAAAGTTTCACCTGGAAAGACCTACAGAGCTGCACTAGCTTGTCTCCAGATGTGCCCTGGGGGAAAGGGGAAAATGGGATACATTCAGAATAAGAAGTATGATAAACAAAGAGCTAAAATAAACATGAAAATCATACATAAGACAAAAATTAAAACACGAAGGGCAATAAACAAAATCAAACTGCGGCTAATAAACAGTTATAATGACATACACTGAAAGTCAATAATGATAAGGACAAAATATATTCACTGCACGATAAAGGACGGAAACTGTGATATTCAGGTTCAGAACCACACAACCGAGTAAACAACGCACAGCACACTTAGCCAGTACATGGGGAACAGTCTATCTAAGGAGGTGGAGGAATCGGAGAGGAAAGTGAGATAGAATAAAAAAGGCGAAAAGAAAAAAACATAGGGAAGAGGGTAAGGGATTAGGCAGGGGAGAAGGTGAAGAATTAAGAAAAACGAGTAATAGGGAAAAGCACATAAAGTAGATAATGAGGTGGAAGCTTCCAGGGAAAAGGAAGGCAGTCTGCAGAGGGACTTAAATGTTCTAAGAGTGTGGGCAAATGAAGTTCAAAATGAATTTTTTATTTTATAACCCTTGCCATGCAGATGCATAGGGGAAAGTACAGTTATGTAAGAACTTACCGTAACAGTAGATCTTCGAGAGAGTCTCTTGCAGTAGGTAATTACATATAGGACTGAGGCCGGCCGGCGGCAGGACCCCACGGACAAATTTCTAGCTAGCAGTCCCTGGCAGGGACGCCCCCACGTCAGGTGACTGGCATCATACAACGTCGGTATAAAGGGGCGGTCCCGGACGCCCGCCTTCCAGTTCTTTCCCGCCGTCAGCTCGTGCAGCGCCTTGCGGTTAAGTTCATATCGCTCAGTCCTGTTACTTCGTCGGTTTTTTCTAGGGGAACCGTTACTCCAGCAAGCTGACGGAGCAATGGTAAACAATGGACTGCACATCACCATATCCTCTGAGCATGTCCGGTGTTACAACCATTCCTGGATGAGCTAGGCAGCATACTATCTGCAATTTTTATACAACAGGTACACATGGCTGCGCTATTCTTGGTCCTTCCTCATTATCCAATTTTTCAAAAAGATAATGCTAACAAACATTTATGTACCCTGGTCATAGCTACAAAGAAACACCTTACTAGGCACTGGCTTTTCCCTATCCCACCCACTACAGAAAAATGAAGGAAGCAGGTACCTGAGATTTATGGAATGGATACCATCTCCTACTCTCTCCAAAGTAGGGAGAAGAAAGGTAGGGACAGGTGGGCACAATGACTACTGCAAACTGCACAGTATAATTTTACCATTTAGGCCAAAGAAACGGGAATGTATGTTTTGTGAGTTTCCAGAGTTGCTACCACATTGTTTCACTAGAGGTGGTAAATCTTGGGGATTCTGGTCATGA
Organism: Neoceratodus forsteri; assembly: GCA_016271365.2. Lineage (NCBI taxonomy): Eukaryota > Metazoa > Chordata > Ceratodontiformes > Ceratodontidae > Neoceratodus > Neoceratodus forsteri. The sequence continues at coordinate 471,242,814 of JADMNL010000022.1, read as the reverse complement.
CTCTTCCACCCTCCCAAACGACCCATCTTATTATAAGGATCTGCTACAAACTTATTTCCCCACACAACTCCATTGATTATGGAATTAACCTCCTATATGGACTTTGTAATATTACAGTGACAGAATCTCAGGTTTCATGGTTCACGTTCAAGGTTCTGTTTGTTCTCTGGGAATAGCAAGCATTTCCTTGTTTATTCTCTAACAGTCATCTTAGACTGCAATTTTAGAACACTATGCAAGAGGATTGCACTATGAATGTTTGTATATATATATATATATATATATATATATAATATATATATATATATATATATATATATATATATATATACACACACACACATATATATATATATATATATATATATATACACACACACACACACATAACTATACATATATATATATATATATATATATATGTATATGTGTGTGTGTGTTACTATATTGTATTTATTTTATACCTAATAACTGTTGTCTGCTGTATCTGATCCTAAACCCTTTGAACAACAGGCACAGCCCTAAAGGGTTTCATATGTAATACATACACACATGAAAAGAGTGTCCTCACTAATGGGACCATTTCTCTGTGACGGTGTCAATTTAGCCATAATTACGTTGTCAATTTGTTTCCTTCATTTACTCAACATGAATTTTTGGAAAGCTGTTAACAGATTAAAAGGGCCCTAAAACATGCAGCATCCCTGAAAGATTCTTCTTTGGTTCTTCCGGTTGCCATTTGCTTCATGATATAGCCAATCCATTAAACATCCATTTCCTCCGTGCTGCCAATTATAACTTATAAAAAGGGCAGCACCTAACGACTCGAACTCCCACACCATGCCAGCTCCCACTGTTCGGGCAGTCCCAGTGAGTGACCAATATTTTCATTCTCCAAAGTAGAATCTTCAGGTGTCCTGGTACTGCTTCCCTTAAAAAAAATAAAATAAAACCAAAAAAGAAAGGAAAAGCAGCGGTACTGATGGTCTGGACACCAAGCTGCAAAAACTCACTGATCCCTGAAATCTACAGACCCCTGGCCTACCTTTCCAACCACTTCTTAGAGGTGTCTTATGTTCCTTCTGACTGGATAATGCCCTGGTTAGGCTGCATCTTGAGTACTGTGTGGAGTTCTGGAGACATCATCATAAGAGAAACACAGCACTGCTGGAGACGGTCCAGAGAAGGGTGACCAGGATGATTCAGGGCATGGAGGGTAGGACCTATGAGGAGAGACTGGAAGAACTCAATCTGTACGCATTGGAGGAGAGGAGGGACAGAGGGGACATGATGGAGACTTTCAAGTATGTAAAGGGAATAAATAAGGGCAGAGCCAGGGAAGTGTTCAGGCTTAAGAAGGGGGGAGCTACTAGGGGGCACAAGTGGAAGCTGGAAGGGGGGCGAGTACAAGGGGGAGCGAAGGAGACACTTCTTCACAGAGAGGGTGGTGGAACTATGGAACGCACTGCCCAGGAGTCTGGTGGAGGAGACCACAGTGGAAGGATTCAAGAAGGGTTGGGACAGGTACAGGGGGAAGCTGAGGTCAGGGAGGGTCACCTCTGAGGCTTGGGGGGGTGGAGGAGCGAGCTCCCAGTAGGGGGCTAGCTTCTGAGCAGACACGATAGACCATGGGGCCTATTCTGCTGGCTTTTACTATGATACTATGAAAACTGACACTGTGGTGCTCATCCATAAAGGTGGTAATCTGAAGAATCTAAACAATTTTAGACCAACTTCCCTCTTGCCAGAGGTCTCCCAAATTGCTTGAGCATATACTACACAATCAAAGTGTTAAATTCCTGAACAAATCTTCGCCGCTTGATGAATACCAGTCTCAGATTTAGATGAGGCCACAGTACTGTCACCACTAGGACCAGGTTTCTTGATGCCATTCACTACAAATGGAAGTAAAGTGGGTGCCATCTTCATTGACCTATCGAGGGCCTTCAACAAGGTGTATCACATCCAGATTAACTGAGCTGCACATGAGACCAGAGGACTCCAACTGGTTCTGCAGCTACTTAACTAACCACAGAGTGTCAGGCTACATGGCATCAAGTCCAGTTCACTCCAAGTCATCAAAGGTGTAGCACTATTCTCAGTTCTTGGCCAAATACTGTTCTCTTTATACATAAAAGATTTGGGAAAGTGTATCAGAGATGTGGACTACAAAGTTTACACTAACAATACAGTACTCTATGCCTCTGTAGCCAACACACCTGCCATTCAGACTGCTCTCTAACGGAGATTCTATGACTTGCAAACATACAGCGGAGACAGTCACAATGCAATGCAGTACAGTACAGTTGTGACGTGTCATTAACTGAAAGGTACTGTGTTGCAGCCTGACTGGCTCCACTGTATCTCAATGACTCAAAACTACCTTTAACTGTAAGACCAAGACTATGATGTTTGGTTTTTCCCCATGATTAAAGTACTATGCTATCTCTGCCTCCCCTGGTCATTACTACCACAGATGTACCCCCCCCTTGAGGACACAAAAGAATACAAATATCTGGGTTTCTGGGTTGACAGGCTTATAAGGAACATAATAAGGGCATGCAGGCCCACAGACCGAAAGGAGGAGGAGGTCAGTGAACCTTCCCCCACAGTGATGGATGAGGTCTGGAGGGAGGAGCTGGAAGGGGCGAGAACACAGCAAAGGACGGAGGGAGTGAGGAGCACATAAGGGTACGTGGAAGGGTGCACACAGAGGGAATTAATGTGAGTAGAAGAATAGAGGGAAGAGAAGGAAGGTCAGATTCTAGGTAGAGGGTGGTGTCTCTGAATGTGCAGAGTCTTGGAAACAAGATGGGTGACCTGCAGGCACTATTACCAGACAGGAAGGTGGACATAGTTGCAGTAAGCGAGACTTGGGCAACTTCACACCATGACAGGAACCTTGCGATCCCTGGATATAAACTATACAGGAGGGACAGGGTAGAGGAGGTGGAGGCATTATGGGTTCAGTTAAGGTCCAACAGAGGGAGAAAGCTGAGGTTGGGGTGGTTTACAGACCACTCAATCAGGATGAGGAGAGGGACAGGGAACTGAGTTCACAAATACTGGAAGCGGCGGGGAACGGAGAGGTGGTAATTGTGGGGGACTTCAACCTACCCAAGGTGGACTTGAGCATACCCTCCACAACATGTGCTAGGAGTCAGGTGATCCTGGAAGGACTGTAGAGTGGGTTCCTGACTCAGGGCATCACTGAACCAACAAGAGCTGAGGCAATTCTTGATCTGGGGCTCACAAATAGGGAGCATGTACAGGAAATAATGGTCAGGCAGCCATTGAGTGGAAGTGACTACTGCACAGTGTCGTTCCAGTTGGATATGGGCAGGGAAAGCATCCCGACTAAGATCAAAATTTTGGATTTCAGGAGGGCAGACTTCAGGAAAATGGGCGAAGTGCTAAGGAGTCATCTGACGGGCAAAAGAGCAGATATGGTGGTGAACCAAAGGTGGTCTATCATTAAGAAAGGAATATTGGTTGCCACAGATGGGTGCGTTAGGCTCAAGGGGAAGAACAAAAGGGCCAAAGCGCACAGCTGGTTCAGTTCTGGGGTTGCCCAGGCAGTAAGGGAAAAGAGGCTGGCCTATAGAAAATTCAAGAAGATAAAGAGAGAGGTGGATAGGGAAAATTACCTAAGGCTGGCTAGTGAGGCAAGTAAGGAAGTCCGGAGAGCAAAGGCACAGAAGGAGTTGCAGATAGCTGAAGGAATTAACTCATTATTACCTGGACAGCCATTTTGTGTCAGGTAAACAATGAGTAGTTCAGACTTCATATGAAGCTATTGGAAGTAATGAGTTAAGAAGGGGGAGAAGGCTTTCTCTCACTATATAAATGAGAAAAGGGACAAGAAGGAAGGGATTGTTAGGCTTAAGACAGGGTTGGAGTGGGTGGAGGATAATGGGGGAAAGCAGAGATACTAAATGAATACTTCTATTCCGTCTTCACCAGGGAAAAGGACAGACCAGTGCCTTCAGGAGGGAAAAGAGGAGTGGGGGGGCACAGATGTAGTGATAGAGGAAGATAAGAGTGAGGGAGGGGCTGCTGGCATTGAAGGTGGACAAATCACCAGGCCCAGACAGAGTACATCCAAGGGTACTAAAGAAACTGGCTGAGGAGCTGGCAGGGCCACTGGCCAACCTATTTAATAGTTCACTAGAGTCAGGCGTGGTACCACAGGACTGGAGAACAGCACATGTAGTGCCCCTCCACAAAAGTGGTCCCAAGGAATTATAGACCAGTCAGTCTGACCTCTACTGTGGGCAAGCTCATGGAGACCACACTAACAGAAAAAGGTTGGTGGAATATCTAGAGGAGCATGGTCTCCAGAATACGAAGCAGCATGGGTTCATGGGGAGAAGACTGTGTCAAATGAATCTGATTGACTTCTTTGACTATGTCACTAAGACAGTAGACAGGGGCCAAGTGGCAGACGTCCTCTAGCTTGATTTCAGCAAGGCCTTTCACTCTGTGCCCCACAAAAGGTTGATCAGGAAGTTGGTGGATCTCGAGGTTGGAGGAAGAGATGGCCAGATGGGTGGAAAACTGGCTAAGGGACTGAACCCAGAGGGTGGTTGTGGGGGGAGAGTTATCTGGCACCAAAGAGGTAACCTGTGGTGCCAGGTAGTACTGGTTCACCTCCACTGGGTGGGGTGGGGTGGATTTATATGGGCCCAGCAGTGGAACAACCTGGACGTGGTAATCCACCAGTCTTGACTGCACTAATGTCTTTTGCCCCCGTCCCATTTCTCCTCCACCTCCCCATATCACTGTCCCAACCCTACTCACCCCCACCTGCACTACTACCCCCTTTCACTGCTTAGCCCTCACCACCCTAACCCTTTCTTTCCCCATCCCCATCCCTCACCTCTTACCTCCTCCCCACGACAAAGCCTCCTCAGGCTGCCACTCAATCTCATCTTCAACAAAACCTCTCATTCTGGTGGTCTGCCCCACCAAAGCAGTTTTCCATGGTATTTCTCCTGATGACCTATGCAGACCTTTACCTAATTGTCTAAATTTGTTATACTGACGGGGAAACTACTATGTAAATTTCCAGACAATCTGCAACCAATTATGTAACTTGAAAATTAAGTACAATATTTTTTTTTCTCTCCTGTATACTAGATAACATTTGAATTAATGTTTTATCCTTTGTACTCTTATGTATTTCTGTATAATAACTGTTGTTACTGTTTATTCTGTTCTGTACCATCTGTGACTTGGAGCCTTTGTAAACCAGCCTTTGGCTCAAAGGTATTAATCCCAAACTGAAATAAAGAAAATAAATAAAAATGTGAAGACCCAATGTGAAGACCAGGTCTAGCATGTGGCCATGCAGGTGTGTAACAGGCAATAACCTGTGTGAAGCCCATTGGTGACATCAACTGGAGGAGCTGCTGACCAAAGGGCGAGGCTTTAAATTGACCCAGGCACTGAAATCACCCAGCACCAAAAATCTGGGGGTGTCTAGCACCTGACTGACCATGTAGTCCACCAGCTCCTACAGAAAATCTCTCCCACATCCCGGAAGCCAATATATAAGGATGACCTGCATCCTACACCTGACCCATCCTAACTGCCACACACTCAAAAGACCTGGACGTTTCCCGGCGTACACTGGGTCCCAGGGTGCATCTAAAGCAGATGACCAACCTGCCCCTCCCCTGCAATTCTGCCTCAGGCAATGCACCACAGAGAACTCAGCCTGTATCGATGCTCAATGCACAAGGCTGGAGTCATCACACATCTGAGTCTCCATGATGCAAACAAGGTCAGCAGAGGAATCAATGAGGAAACTCTCCATCATGGTGGCTTTGTTCCTCAGCAACCTTGGGTTACATAGAAAGGCACCAAGGAGCCCAGTCGGCTGACCGGATTACCATCTCCCTGATAACATTTGTCTGAGCCCTAAGGGAGGGAAACAAGGTGGGGGGGGTCCTATTCTGGTTCCACTTCCTCTCAGGGCATCGCTTTGTCCTTACTATCCTGATCCTGCCCCCCCCCCCACCTACTCTGGGACCCCACCTCCAGTTACTGCTCTATCCTCAGAAAGTCCCCCTACCATGCACGGGGGCCGACGACCACTGAAGACAGGGCAAATGAGGATCCTCCAAAAGGGTGGAGCTGCCACAGCTGGTCCACAAAACAGACAAGTCTATCTGTAACCTGGCCTCTACATATCATGCCTATTCAAAAATCCACAACCCTAACAGTACAAAATCCCACCCTATTCCACATAAACCCAACCCCATAATAACTACAATAAACTAATGCACATAAATTTAAATGTACAGACAAAAAACAATATATTTATAGTGCTAAACTCAAAATAGAATTCCATCAACCTTACAGTATACACACCCCAGTACAGAAACACTAACCAACACACATTCAAATAAGACAGTAATCAAAGATAAATAACACGCAGTATAAATTACAATAGTCCAGAAAAGTCTGAAATATAGTCCCCAGTTTCACTATTCAGGTGAGATACAGATGAATCAAATGCCTAAGCATAGATTGAAGTGATTTTCCAAGTTTATGCAAAAACCTTACTGTTAGCATCAGTAGGAGTAGAATCTCTTAATTTCCAAAACATTTACATTTCTGGGCATTCCATTCTTTAATATTGACATCTTCCTGAAATCGGGCTCTGTGCTCCTTTTGACGTCAAATGTCCCTGCTACTTTGCCTACTTTCAAGTCACAATCCTCTGCTTGTGACCTCAAATTTGGTTGGTAAGTTATACTGAAGAAAACAGATTACTCACCTGTAACAGACGTTCTAAGAGTGGTATACAATTTACATTCACACTTCTGTCAGTGTCCTTTCCCCTTAAAGGCTTGCTGGAAAGTCTTCAAGCAGGCTCCTCCCACCCACCCAGGTGGTAACGCATCGCGTCATCAAATCTTGCCTGCTGGAAGCAAGAAGACCAGTGTGCCACTTGCCAGGGAGGTTGGGTAGGTCAGTGTGGATGTGCATCATATACCACTCCTTGAACTACTGTTACAGGTGAGTAACCCGTTTTTCTAGGGACGTGGACATGATGTACTATCCACACTTCTGGCAGACTCCTAGCAGTTCTCTGGGAAGAGGAGGCAAGGCACACACCTCCTGTTTAGGGAACAGAGACTGGACAACTGAGGCCCCAAAATCACATCCCGGTGTGGCTCAAGGTCGATATGGTAGTGGGAAATGAAGGTGTGTGCGGACTTCCAGGTAGCACTCATGCAGATTTCCTGGATAGGGATATCCCTAGTAGAAGCAGCCACCACAGCAGCGGTAGAATGGGTGGAATGAGCCCTTAGCTCTACGGGAGGCTCCCCACCCACCAACCTATAGCAGAGGTCGATGCAGGAAACAATCCACCTGCCAATCATCAGATTAGCTGCCGGTCTGCCAGGTGCGGCTTCAGTGTAGGTGACAAATAGCTAGCGACCCTCTCCCCAAACTCCAGCCCTGCGCTCCTTGTAACAGGAGAGCGCTCCCCACAGGTCCAACATATGGAGCCTGTGCTCAGCCTCTGAGGTGTGACTGGTAAAGTACACCCTGAGATTAATCACCTGGTTCAGGTGAAAATCTGACAACTCCGGAAGGAACTTCGGGTTGGGGCGAAGGACACTCTTGTCCCTGTGGAAGACCAGGTAAGGAGACTACACCGAGAGGGCCTGGAACTCACTGATCCTTCTGCCTGACGTGATAGCCACCAGGAAGGCAGTCTTCCACAACAAGTGAGACATCTCACACTTGTGCACTGGTTCAAATGGCTTGCCCATGAGCTTAACCAATACCAGCAACAAGTCCCAAGGTGGTGGTGGTTCACACACCGGAGGGGAAATGTAGTCAAGACCTTGAAAAGTGCCAGACCACCATCTCCTGCACCGACTGCATACCAGCCCGGTAAGCAGAGATGGCAGCCAGGTACACCTTAAGGGTCATCAACCGGAGGCCTGACAGAGAGAGACCAGAGGTAGTTGAGCATGTTAGCCACTGGACAAGATAAGGGGTCAAGCCCCTGGCCCTGGCACCAAATGGAGAATCTCTTCCATTTGAAGACACAGCATTTTTCAGGTTGACTCCTTCCAAGAAGCCTTGACCACAGTGAGGACATCTTCGGAGAGACCCAAACACTGGAACTCTAGCTGCTCAGGAACCAGGCTGTCAGGTGCAGGAACTGAAGGTTCAGATGGAGCACCCTCCCATGATTGTAAGAAAGCTGGTGTAGGCATACAGGAAGATGCCACAGGAGCCTGTTGCTGAGGCTGAGGAGACTGGGGCACCAAAACTGGAGGAGCCAGTCCAGAGCCACCAGGATCATCTGTGCCTTGTCCCTCCTGGCCTTGAGCAACACTTTGTGGATCAAGAGAAATGGGGGAAGACATAGAGAAGGCCCAGGGTTCAGAGCCTCGAGAAGGCACCCCCCCCCCCCGCAGCATTCCCTACTGAGGAGGGCAGGCACAGTACAGCCTCAGCATTGTATTCTCCCTGGAGGCAAACAGGTCCACCAGAGGGGTGCCCTATTGGGAGAACAGGCTGTGTGCTACCTCCAGATGGAGGGACCACTTGTGAGACGCCTCGCCCACAATGCATGAGGGCTTCTGCCAGCTGGTAGGAGATGCTGGCCACGTGGCTGGCCAGGAGATAGACATCCAGGCTGAGCACAGGGTCCAAATGCACAAGGGAAGGGAGTGCATCCTGCCCTGTTTGTTGAGGTAGCACATGGTCGTGGTGTTGGCCGTCTGGACCTGAACGACCTGATCCCGAATGTGCGGACCAAAGGTTGTTTGCACCAGCCAAACTGCTTGAAGTGCCAGACGGTTGATATGGCATTGGGAATCCTCGGAGGTTCAGAGCCCATGGACCCCGTGGTCCCCCAGGTGTGCACCTCAGCCCATAAGGGAGGCATCAGTCATCAGGATGTACATCGGCTCTGGGCCAACAAACGGGATCCCTTCCTGCAGATGTTCCATGACTAACCACCCCTGGGGGACATCCCACATCAGCTGGGTCACAGTGACCGGCTGGTCGAAGTGGCCCTTGCGCTGAGACCACTGGCAGGCATGCTCCCACTGCAGAAAGCGCATTCTCCACCCGGCCAAATGGACCACGCTGGTGCATGCCGCCATGTATCCTAAGAGCGAAGAAGTCCCAAACAGGGCGCAACTGCCCAACCTGAAATGATCAGGCAAAGGAAGAGAGGGCCTCTGCCAAGTCTGCCGGAAGCTGTGCCTTGTCTCTGCAAGAGTCGAGGTCTGCCCCAATGAAGAGAATCACTTGTGAGGCTACATATTCCAACTTCACCTCGTTCACCAGAAGGCCAAGGGACACACAGATCTGGAGGGCCAGGTCCCTGGACCACTCCACCTCCTCCCTGGAGGAACCTGCTATGAGCCAGTCGTCCACATAGGAATGTACCCAGACCCCTTGGTGCCTCAGGTAGGCTGCCACCACTGCAATGCATTTGGTGAAGACCCTGGGAGCTAAGGAGAGGCCAAAGGGCATGGTCTGGAACTCGGAGAGATTCCCCTTCGCACAGAACTGGAGGAACCAATGGTAGGATGGACGGACAGGAACATGGAAGAACGCGCCCTGAAGATCCAGACAGCAGAACCACATGTTCTGCTCCAGAGATGGTATGATTTGAGACACAGTGACCATCCTAAAAGTGTGCAGTGGAAGAAATTTGTTCAGGTCGTGCAAATCTAAGATGGGGCACCAGCCCCCTGTCCATTTGGGCACCAGGAACTATCTGGAGACAAACCCTGAGTGTACTAGAGGGTCAGAGACAGGAGCCACAACCTCCTTCTGAAGGAGCTGAGCAATGTCTTCCCAAAGGGCTGACAGAATGTCGGGTGGACATCATGTTCTTCCATGGGGCATGGGCTCGCCAAGGCAGGTAAGCCTCGAATTCCAGAGTCAGACCCTGACCAACCACCTCGAGGACCTACCTGTCTGTGGTAACAGCAGACCAGGCAAAAAGGAAGTGGTGGAGCCGGCCCCCCACGTGAGTACCCAGGGGAGTCAGGACGGGTATGGGGGAGGCACCCTCCATCCAGTCACTGGGCAGGCTTAGAGGTGGAGGAAGGACTGGCTGAAGAACCAGTGGGACTGCGACCTCCTGCTTTCTGGACGACTGAAGCAACAGACTTCAGCTGAGGACTCCAAGCCTAAGCTTGCTGCCCAGCTGGAGGTTGGGACAGCTTGGCTGCAGGGGCAGAGAGGGAACAATAGGACTTCTTCTTTTGAGCCTTAGAGCCCTTGGGATCCCTCTGGGCGGAGGTCACTGAGTCCAAGGTGGTACTGGACTTCTCAATATGAGTACAGTGCCCTTTGACCCCTGGCCCAAACAAGTCAGTGTCCAAGAAGAGGACATCCGCCAACTTGTGCTGGGTATCTGCCGCAGAGGTCGAGATCTTCAACCAAGTCCTGTGGCGCATGGCAACCACGGCAGTCACGGACCAGGCGCAGGAGTCGCCAATGTCCATGGCCATCTGGAGCTGCTGCTTAGCCACAGCTTGGCCCCGGTCCCGGACCTACTTGACTGTAGTCTGTAAGTTAGCTGGGAGCTGGGGAAGCACCTCATCGAGCATGCCAAAAAGGGCATGAGCGAAGTGGGCTATCGAAAGGGATAAACTCACCTGCTGAAGGCCAAGAGAGGAAACAGCAATGACTTTTTTGGCCATGTGATCCAATTTCTTGGATTCCTTGTTGGGAGGCTTATCCATGTCCCCAACATTGCTGGTATGCCAAAAGACAGAGTCAGCCACCAGACCCCCGGCCGAAGGGTGCTCGGTGAATCCTGAAAAGGAACCAGTAGGGACCGCATACTTGTGGGCCATCCGAGCCGATGGTGCAGGGCAAGAGGCTGGATGCTGCCAATGCTCTAGAGTGGGGCCCTCAGTAACCGTGAAGGCCTTCCCAAGGGAGTCACCCCGGTCAGGAATCTCGGTGAGTGAGTACTTAGCCCATTTCTGGATGGGCTCCATCTAAAGACCCACTGACTCAGAGATAAGTTGGAGAAGGACCAAGAAAGAGGTGGGTTCATGCTCCGTCGACAAACCCTTGCCCTCTGACTCCGATTCATTGAAAAGTGGTCAACTGCCAGAGTCCCCGCTGATCCTACAAGGTCTATCGTAAGTCATGGTGACTGACAGCTGCCAAGAAAGCCAGGAAGCAGTACAGGCATTCTTAGGGGGTAGAGCCACAGACAGCAGTTTGGGCAGCTGCTCCATCTAAACTGGTGGAGAGGCCAGGACAGGCTGAGGCAGATCTATCAGAGCCACGACAGGCTAAAGCCTAGGTGGGGTGGTAGCCATGGAAGAGCAGGAGTAGAAGCTGGAAGCTGCTCAACCTCCATCAACATGAGCTGGTGCCACATGAGCTCCTCGTAGCACCGACGCATTTTGCGCCGGAGCCTCTTCTCGTCCGAGGAGAAAGAAGAGGAGTAGCGGCGACGTCACTTGCTTGAATGTCAAGAACGGGAATGCTGATACAGACGTGGGTTGCTCGACTCAGGACATCAGGATTGTGACCTCGATAGTCGGGGCTGGCAATGGCTGGTTTTGGAGGGAGCTGGTAAAAGCCAAGGATCCTCCGGGTTCACCAGATCCAGATGAGGAGGGAGCAGATCAGCATGCTGGTCCGACCCCCCTGAGAGTTAATAGGCAGGACCAGAGTCCCAGAGAGGGTATCAGCCTTATTTAGTGACAATGGGTCGACCGGTTCGAGAAAGATCTTGGCAGGTTGGTTGACAGGCATCTTGACCAAGTGGCTCTACGGGGAAGATAGTGGAGCCAGCGGCCTGAGCCAAAGGACTGACTTAGTCAAAACCTCCACAGAAGTATGGGAATCCGAGGCCTAAGAGCATTCGTGATCCTATGATCGACAGTGAGACTTCTTTTCAGTTTTTTTTTTTTTTTTTTATTTTACAATTATTTCTGTGTTTTTTTTTCTTTTTTCACCTGTTCCCACCCATGCGCCCTTGGCGCTGACGTATGCATCTGGAGGCAAGCACACGCCACGCACTTCAGGATGTCCCACCCTACTAGCTGCCCCTTCCCCATCTACGCCATCACTGGACCTCCAAACGGTGGTGAAGGGGCTATGGGAGGGACAGTGTCCACCACAGGACAGGAGAGGAGAGGAGAGCTACCGATAGGCGGCTCAATCCTGCTCCCACCCTCCACCCCCTGGCCATCTCCCCGATGATCTGCGGTCATTCCTGAACCCGGGTCGCCGGCGTGGCATGAGGTAAGGCTAGATGCCTCAACCCTCTGCGCCACTGGGCCAGCTTTTAGTATTTTTAGATTTAGATTTAGTGCCCAAAGAAGGGCCCTGCCCAAAGGTGGGAAGGGACTGGCACAAATTCCAAAACGCCCCGGAAAAGGTGGCGCCTAAGGGAAGCAGCAAAAAGGCTGGAGCCGAAAAGCATGCTCCACGGCCTGAGCTGCAGCTTCTTCAAACACTGCAAGCTGCTCAGAAGACCCTGCAGCCATTGAGACCACCCGACAGGCCTCTCTGGATTTAATGAGAGGATCCCATTCATCAGGGCACCCCAGAAAAATCCAAGCGTGACGGTCTTCCAACATTGTTGGATACCAAGGTGCGACACAGGCCACATGCCTGGGGATCATGTTCGTGGCCTAGGCAGTAGACGCATGTGGAGTGCAGGTCCATCGGGACATCTTCTGCCAACATGCACATTTTTTTTATCCCAGTGACAATTTAAAGTTGTTCATCACGGATGAAGTGAAGGAATTGCCTGAAGACAAAGATTCACAACACACAAGTTTTTGAAAGCAAAGGGCCTACTCAGCGTGGAGAGCAGTAAGGAGGGAACCTCCTTCTTCCAGCAGAAAGGAAGATCTGACGTTACGGGGTGGTGCCGAGGGAGTTACCACCTGGGTGAGTAGGAGGAGCCAGCCTGAAGACTTTCCAGCAAGCCTTAAAGGGGAAGGGGCACTGTCAGCAGTGTGGACAGTACATCATATTCATGTCCCTAGAAGAACAGGTTACTGACCTGTAACAGTAGTTCTAGGAGTGGTATATGTTGTTCATCCACACTTATTGACATGTCTCCTTTCCTTTTAAGGATCCACCGGAAGTCTTCAAGCTGGCTCCTCTCACCCACCTGGGTGGTATATACCTCGGCTCCGCCCCATGACGCCAGATCTTAGAACACTGGAAGCCAGGTGTTGTGCGTCCACAGCCGGGGAGGTCGGATGGGTTAGTGTGGATGAACAACGTATACCACTCCTAGAACTACTGTTATAGGTGAGTAACCTGTTCTTCTAGGATTGTAGATATATTGTTCATCCACACTTATTGGCAGACTCCTAGCAGTTCTCCGGGTGGAGGGAGGCAAGGTGCACACCCCCTACTTAGGGAACAGAGATTGGAGAACTGAGGCCCCAAAACCAGCATCCCGGCGTGACTCAAGGTCGATGTCGTAATTGGAAATGAAGGTGTCTGCCGATGTCCCTGAAAGCAGCCATCGATGCATCAGTATCGGGGTAGAATGAGCCCTTATCCCTCTGGGAGGCTCCTTGCCCGCCAACTTATAACACAGACCTATGCATGATGTAATCCATCTTGCAACAGTCCGCTTTGCTGCAGGTCTGCCAGAAGCAGCTTCAGCATAGGTGACAAACAGCTGGCGAACCTCTCCCCAAATTTCCGCTGTCCTCTCCTTATAGTAGGAGAGAGCACGTCTGAGGTCCAAAGTATGGAGCCTGTACTTGGCCTCTGAGGTGTAATTAGGGTAGTATACTGGCAGAGTTAACACCTGGTTAAGGTGAAACTCAGACACCACCTTCGGAAGGAATTTCGGTGGGGGCGCAGGACAACCTTGTCCCTGTGGAAGACCAGATAAGAAGAGTCCACCGAAAGCGCTGGCAGCTCCCCTGTCCTTCTGGTTGACGTGACAGTCACCAGGAAGGCAGTTTTCCACAACAAGCGTGACAACTCACACTTGTGCATTGGTTCAAATGGCTTGCCCATGAGCTTTGCCAGTATCAGCGGTAGATGCCATGGAGGTGGAGGTTCATGCACCGGAGAGGATATGTGATCCAGGCCTTTAAAAAAGCACCCGACCACTGTCTCCTGCGCCAACTTCGGCTGATTGTCCCGCGCCCGGTACGCAGAGATGGCTGCCAGATGCACCCTAAGGGCCGATGACCGAAGACCCCCTTTGGAAAGAAACCAAAGGTAGTTGAGAATGTTAGCCACTGAACAGGATAAAGGGTCCAGGCCCTTGCCCCGACACCAAATGGAAAACCTTTTCCATTTGAAGGCATAACATTTCCTGCTCAATTCCTTTCTAGATGCTCCACCACAGTGTAGACATCTTCAGAAAGACCCAAAGCCTGGAACTCTCAGGTACCAGGCTGTGAGGTGCAGGGATTGAAGGTCCGGATGGAATACCTTCTCCTGACTGAGTGATATCTGGTCTGGGCGTGTGCAAAGCCACTCTGGGTGTCTGTAGCTGAGGAGATCTGGATACCAGAACTGGTGCAGCCAATCTGGGGCTACCAGGATCACCTTTCGCCTTGTCCCTCCTCACCTTGAGAAGCACCTTGTGGATCAAGGGAAATGGAGGGAAGGCACAGAAGAGGCCTGGGGTCCACGGCCTCGAGAAGGCATACCCCTGCAGCGAGCCCTGCTGAGGGGGGGCAGGTATGAAACAGCCTCAGCTTGGTGTTTTCCCTAGAGGCAAACAGGTCCGCCATCGGTTTGCCCCAACAGAACAGGCTATAAGCTACCTCTGGATGGAGAGACCACTCGTGGGATGTCTGGCCTAAGCGGCTGAGAGCATCCGCCAGATGGTTCAAGGCTCCTGCCACATGGATGGCTAGGAGATCAACCTCCAATCGGCTCACGAGGGTCCATGTGCAGAGCGCCTCCTTGCATAGCAAATGAGAGTGCGTGCCGCCCTGTTTGTTGAGGTAGTACATGGTCGTGGTATTGTCCGTATGGACTTGAACCACTTGACCCCGGAGCTAAGGAGCGAAAGCTGACAATGTCAGTCTGACTGCTCTGAGCTCCAACAGGTTGATGTGGCATCGGGACTCCTCGGGGCTCCAAAGGCTGTGGGCCCTTTCGTCCCCCATGTGGGCTCCCCAGCCCATGAGAGAGGCATCGGTCGTGAGGACGACCGTCGGCTTGAGGCAGACAAATGGGATCCCTTCCTGCAACCGGTCTGGGGTGGTCCACCATTGGAGAGCGTCCCACATCTTCTGGGTTACAGTGACCAGCTGGTCGAAATGACCGTGGCACTGAGTCCACTGGGCGGCCAGCTCCCATTGGAGGGGGCGCATGTGCCACCGGGGCCCAACAGACCGAGGTGCATGCTTCCATGTAACCCAGAAGGTGCAGAAAGTCCCAGGCAGGGCACGACTGCCCAACCAGAAATGATTGGGCAAAGGAGCAAAGAACCTCCGCCCTGTCCACTAGGAGCTGAGCTCTGGCTTGACCAGAGTTGGGCTCTGCCCCAATGAAGCCCATCACCTGAGAAGGCACGAGTTCCGACTTGGCCTAGTTGATAAGGAGACCGAGCTGGAAGCAGGTCTGGAAGGCCAGATCCCTGGACCTCTCCACCTCCGGTAGGGAGTGACCTGCCAGAAGCCAGTCGTTGAGGTAGGGGTAAATTCTGATCCCCCCCGACGCCGTAGATGGGCCGCCACCACCACTGCAATGCATTTGGTGAAGACCCTTGGGGCTGATGACAGGCCGAACGGCATGGCTCAGAACTCGTACAGGGTCCCTTCGACCCTGAAGTGGAGGAACCGCTGATGGGACGGACGGATTGGGATGTGAAAGAATGCGTCCTGCAGATCCAGTGAACAAAACCACGTTTCGCTCCAAGGATGGAATGATCTGGGACAGAGTGACCATCCGAAAGATGCGAGGCCTGAGATACTGGTTCAGGCCGTGGAGATCTAGAATGGGGCACCAGCCCTCCCATCCGCTTGGGCACCAGGAAGTACCTGGAGACAAAGCCTTGGTCTGCTGGAGGATCTGCCACAGGAGCTATTGCCTCGAGGAGCAGCTGAGCAACGTTGTCTCAAAGAGCCGACTGGGTGTGAGCGGACATCCGTTCCTCCCAAGGGGCACGGGCTCAGCTGGGAGGGAAATGTTCGAACTCTAGAGGCACTCCCTGACCAAACCACTTCGAGAACCCACCTGTCCGAAGTGATATCAGACCAGGTGGAAAGGAAGTGACAGAATCGGCCCCCCACAGGAGGACCCAACCCATCACTGTGCAGGCTTGGAGGAGGAGGCTCCAGGACCTGAGCCTCGGCCTCCTTTACAGGCCTGCTGGGGTCCGGGCTTGGGCCAAGGGCGCCAAGCTTGAGCCTGCTGCTGATGCTGCTGTCCTCCTTGAAAGAAAGACTGCTGGACTGCAGGGGAAGAGTGCAGAAAAGGCTTCTTCTGCTGCTTCTTGCCCGAAGGACCCTAAGCAGAAGTGGTGTCCAAGGTGGCACTGGACTGCTCTATGCACTGAAGGTGACCGGTCACTCCTGAGCCGAACAGATCGGTCCTGAGGAAGGGTACGTCAGCTAATTTATGCTGCGTATCTGCCAGGAAGGAGGAGAGCCTCAGCCAAGCCCTGCCGCAAGAGGCAACTGCGGCGGCCAACGAGTGGGCACAAGAATCCCCATTGTCCACGGCTGTCTGGAGCTGCTGTTTGGCAACAGCTCGGCCCTGGTCTCAGACCTGCTTAACCGTGGTCTGCATGTCCACGGGGAGATGTGGGAGGACTTCGTCTAATGATCCTAGAAGGGCGTGAAAGAAGTGTGCCATGATGACAGCTGAACTTGCCTGACGAAGGCCCAAGGAGGAAGCCACGTAAACCTTCCTCGCCGAATGGTCCAAGAGATTGGACTCTTTGTCAGAGAGGATGGTCCATGTCTGTGAACCCCTCTAGGGACCCCATGTGGGCAGACGGAGCTGGACAAGAGGCAGGGCGCTGCCAGAGTTCAAGTGTGGGACCAACAATGGCCTCGGCCACCGGAAAGGCCTCCGTCGGGTGTTCCCTCTTTTTAGGATGTCCATAAGATGGTACTCCACCTTTTTCTGGATGGGTTCCAGGGGAACCCTGTGGACTCAGAGATGAGGCGAAGGATCTCTTGGAAGGAGGAAGGACCTTCTCCCATTCCTAAGCCAATGGACGACTTGTCATCCCCAGGATGAGAGTGGAGCTCGGCACTGTCCGAATTCGAGGAGTCGGGATACAGCGGCCTGCCGCCCAAGTCACCCTCAACACGCCAAGGGTGGTCCGGGTGACTATGACTGATAAATGCCAGGGA
Organism: Neoceratodus forsteri; assembly: GCA_016271365.2. NCBI lineage: Eukaryota > Metazoa > Chordata > Ceratodontiformes > Ceratodontidae > Neoceratodus > Neoceratodus forsteri. The sequence continues at coordinate 471,225,493 of JADMNL010000022.1, read as the reverse complement.
AGCCCAGTGTCCAGTCTGTCTTCTTTTGAAGGAGCCCCTCCCACAGGCTGCTTAGGCGGCGGTTCCACCAGAACTGGTGGAGAGACCACTTTAGGCTGAAGAGGTAGGTTTGCCGGCCCTGCGGGCAGGGGAACTGATGGTTTCGGCTCCGGAAGGGTCGGCTTCAGTCTAGCAGGCGACAGCCAAGTAATGGCCGGGGAGGGAGCCAGAGTAGGCTTGTGCCCAGATAAGACCAGCTGTTGCCACATGATGTCCTCGAAGCGCCAATGGAGTTTCCGCCGGAGCCTCTCCTCATCCGATGAGGACGAGGACGACCGATGGCATCGCCTCATCTTAGCACGCTTATGGCTCTTCCTCGGCCGAAGGGGTTCTAGACCCCGACTGAGATCGGGCGGGCCGACTCGGTCGCTCCGGAGACATCGGTGGTACCGGTGACTTCCGGGGGTCCGGAACCGGGTCCTTGATGGTAACCCCAGTGGGCTGGGTCCTCTCATCGGGGAAGACAAGGACCGGAGTCCTTTCCAAGGAGTCACAGGCCAAAGCCAGTGACAGAGGGTCAATGGGGTCAAGGACAATCTTGACCTCGTCGACCGCATCTTCGGTTGGCTGGCTTGATGGAAGGTCCGAAAAGACAGTGGCCGAAGAAGCGATCGTGACTGAAGTCGAGACCGCATGCTCTTGGGACTGGCACCTCTCTCAGTCCCAAGAGCGTCTTCGTCGAGACGAAGGCTTACTCAGTTCCTTCTCCCGCTTATGGGATTGGAAGGAGTGTGAGCCCGGAGCCGCCTCTCCCCGGGTGGGAAGAGACTGGCACATCCAACGGAAGGAGCCCGGGAAAGAAGAGCCTAGGTTAAGAGGAACAAAGAAGCCCCGAGAGTCGGTGCCACAAGCTGCTTCTTCCTCAAATGCCTGCATGCGTTCCAATTGTTCGTCGGAGCCCGCAGCCACAGAAACCGCCCACCTAGCCTCTCTGGACTTCACCGGAGGGTTCCTTTTCTCCGGTCTTCCCAACTTTAAGCTTGCCAGGCAGTCGTGTAGAACATTGGGATGGAAGACCAAGCAAAAGCTGCAGGACGAGGTGTCATGACCGACACCTAGGCAGCAGACGCATGCGAGATGGGGATCAGTGCGCGACATCTTTTGGCCGCAAGGACACCGGCGAAATCCGGGGGAAGATTTTTCTTCCATAATCGAAGATGCAAAGGAGCGATCGCTAACTCGAACGAGTTTTAATTTCGGTAAAACTGAAGTTTTGATAGCCAGGGCCTACGAAATGTGTGAGCACGAGGGAAGCAACCTGAATCTTCCAGCGGAAAGGAAGATCTGGTGTCATGGGGCGGAGCCGAGGTATATACCACCCAGGTGGGTGGGAGGAGCCAGCTTGAAGACTTCCGGTGGATCCTTAAAGGGAAAAGGGACATGTCAATAAGTGTGGATGAACAACATATCCACAATCCTAGAACTGAATTTTTGCTGCAAATCAGAAAATCTCTTTAAGCAAAGTCTAAAATAGCTGACCATCTGCTGCCACCATTTAGTTTAGGAACCTGATCCCAGCAAATGTCTCACATCTTTACAGGACAGAAACCTGAACAAGCCTCTGCCACAGGACTGGTGGAGAATACAACAAACTGTCAGAATTTAGCAGGCTACAGTCACAAGGGCCTCCACAAATATGAAACTGAAATTTAAATAAGAAATTAATTGATAATTCTATAGTTCTTCGCTCATATCTAAAGAATTTAGGTTGGCGATAACTATTTACATAGGAAATATTTTCAAAGGTTGCTGTAATCCAAAACATTAAATAAAATAAAAATAAATAGCTAATAACAGTGTACCATAAAAAGACCCAAGGGACATTTCCGCACCGACACTGCCAGCACTGATCTCGCTCACCAAGCCTCGATGAGCAAAATCGATACCAGCGGAAATGTCCTGATATACCAAGTACTACTTAAACAACTTTATAAAGGCGCATAGATTGCCCCCACAGCTGAGCCAGTCACTGAGGCTCAGCCGTGGAGACTCAGTGAGATATGGGTGTGCTGCATGGTGGCTGGGGATTCGCTGGATCAACCAGATATAAAAAGCTGTAATATTAAAAAGTATGTTAGAAATTTTTAGTTTTATTTTGGGGGTGTATTTCTTATTTGGGATCTCAAGGTTCCTGCACATTAGTTCAGGGGACGTGAGAGTTTCCCTTAAAAAGGGCATTACAGTTCAGGGGATGCGAGAGTTCCCCTTAAAAAGGGCATTACAGGTCTTTAAAGTGATGTGATTCTGCTTAATGGGGCATTAGTAAGGTCGTCCCTGAAAGTACTGTGTCACCGCAGTATTTATTTAGTTTTTATTTATTTACCAGGAAGGTGCTTTAGCCAAGACATTTGCCTATTTTCAGGCACAACCTGAGAGAATCACAGAAACAGGAAGTAAACAGAAACATTATACAGAATATAGGGTGCCATCTGTGGGCATGGCAGTACCCGAAAGAACAATAATACAAAATATAGCACCTGGGAGAGACAGTGCAAGGTAAAGGGAAGTAAAAAAAAAAACACAAGCATACATGCAAACACAATCTCAATACAGGCTGTAAACATAGTGCCAAGCTCAAAGGTTATAAACCTGGAGTTTATGATCAGCAATACAAACAAGTGCAACAGCTCAGAGACGCACTGATTACCCAAGGCAGACTGCCGACAGTTACAGGCAGAGGCCTTGGAAAGGAAGGGGCGATACCCACACCTGAAAACTAGACTAGAAGGACACAGCTGGACCGAGGCCGAGATGCACTCCACAGCTTCAGGGCAGAGTAGAAGGACACTTCACCTAATTTGGATTTGGTCTTGAGGCTGGTTAAAGATCCAGGGGCACAGGACCTCAGTGGTTAGGAGAGGCTGGCTGATATTGAAGTGAATAGAGTGTGAGTGTAAAAAGATTTTTTTCAGCTTGCTACGACAACAGAATGCACCCTACATTTAAAGGGGTGGGGGGGAGATAATGTGAGGAAGCGTTCTTCACCCAGACAGCAGTAAATCTATGGAATATGCTCCCCAAGGAAGTACTACAAGTGGGGTGTGTTGAATCTTTTTATCTCAAGTTTCATCAGTTAGGCCTGTTGGCGCAGTGGAAGAGTTAGCGCCGGTAACCCAGTTTAAGGAACAAGTTCAGGCTCGGAGGGCCAGCGGAGGGAGGAGGATGGTGCGTCTCAGAAGATGCTCTCCTCCTCCACTGAGGACAGAAGTTCTTGCAGCTCTCTGTAATACTCCTCAGGTAGCCACAGGTGGCAGTGCAGTCTTGGGTGCCAGCAGATCAGAGAGAGAGGGGCCAGCACGTGTGTCAGTGCATCAAGCATGCTGGCACTAAATGATGTTATCCGCTCTCACAAGGAGGGACAGAATTTTGGAGGGGGAGGAATTGGGGCCTGCTGGGCAGTGAAGCCCTGCACCCCATGGCCACTCTGGCCTTGGGCTCTCTAGGGCCTCTGGGAAAGGCCTGCACTGTGGTGACCTGATATGGAGGCATATCACTGCTGGGGAATAGAAGATAGGACCGTACCTTGGTGGGCACACCGAAGGAAGCCCGTCATGGTGTGTCACAGGTAGCCTGGAGTCCTAGAGGACCACGAAGAAGAGCAACTCCACAGGTCAGGTAGGTTGCATTGGCGGCAGTGGAAAGAGGTTCTGGCAGGTGGCCATGGCCACGGGGCAAAAAGAGTTAAAAAATTCGCTGAATCACTTTCTCATGGAGAAGAACATTACTGGGTACAGCAGTTATTTCACTGGGGAGGAATGGCCCTAGAATGTTCCAATTATTTACATAATACTGTCCTGAATACTGCAGCTGCCTGGACGGCATAAGACAAACAACAGGCCCTGATATTTTTTCCTCTAGCATGTCCTATGTTGACATTTGTTTTAGTGGTAAAGTCCCATTTTAAATTACACAACCAGTCTTATGAAATGTTTCAGTTCTGTGGTCCTTGCTGTAGGCAAACAGGCCAGACCACTTTTACCCGATAAGCCAAAAATAAAAACTGCAGAATAAAGTACTTTTTGTCTGTTTGTATGGAGAAGACTATACCATATTTGCTTCCTGCTATTCAAATACTTCTTTGTGTTACAGTTCCTGCTGTGCTCACAGTACGTGAAAATATTTTTCTGATGTGGGATGACAGGGACGGAGCATGGCAAAGCAAGGCAAAGTTAATTTTATGGCACCCATTCCCAGGGGCTCTGGGCACCTCACATTCAAGAAACACATAAGGGAGTACAACATCACGCATGACTACATCTTAAAACAATGAAAAAACATACAATCAAATCAACAGATAGCTCGGCACACTTAATGTTTACTGCACCGGGTCAGATATCCACATCTGGGAAGGCCAAAGAGAATAAATGGGTCTTGAGACCGCCCTTGTAGACCTCTTCTGAAGGGGCCTCCCTGATAACTAATGGTAGCAAATTCCACAGCATGGGGTCAGCAACACTAAACGTCCTGTCGCCGGCCGTTTTAAGTACTGTCCTGGGAATCGCCAGAAGGCCCCTAGAGGAGAAACGGAGGTAGTGGACTGGGGTGGTACACATTAGGAGCTCAGACAGATAGCCAGGGCCTAGTCCGTGCAGGCCTTAAAGGTGAGTAAACTCACCTTGAAGATAACCCTCCACCTGATCGGCAGCCAGTGCAGTTCACACAGCACCGGGGTTATATGACAAAACCTCGAAAGGCCTGTCAGCACCCTAGCAGCTGTGTTTTGCACTAGCTGCAGTTGGCGGAGGGTACCTCCTGAGACCCCGAAATAGAGAGCGTTGCAGTAATCAAGCCTGGACATTGCAAAGGCACAAACAAGAGTAGGAAGGTCCTCAAGCAGAACTAGGGGTTTGATATTAGCGATATTCCTCAAGTGGTAAAAACCACTTTAGACAACCGATGACACCCAAGATTTAAATGTCAGTCAGTTGTCCCGGAACACACCAAAAATCTCACACCCTAGAGGAGGCCATCAACGGTGTAAGCCCCAGAAAAAGATCAATTGCCACACCGGAGGAATTCCTAGCATGCCTTCAGCCCGATTCCACTACTAGAACCTCCGTCTTATCAGGGTTCAGTCACAACCAGCTAAAGGACATCCAGTCATTGATCTCAGCCAGGCACATATTTAGCACTTCCTCACCATTGGATGTCCCAGGGACAAAGGACAAATACAACTGGGTATCGTCTGCATTGCAGTGAAAACCCACACTGTAGTTTCTAATAAGCTCAGCCGGGGCAGCATGTACATTGCAATCAACACTGGCTACCAGATTGATCCCTAAGGCACTCCACATGACAGGAACCTCGGGGAAGAGGAGAAATTTCCCATCACTACCTGTTGCTTCCTGTCAGCAAGGTAGGATTCAAACCACTGGATGATAGTGCCGGTAAGCCCACAGTACTCTGAGACATTCAAGCAGCACAAAGTAGCCTACAGTGTCAAAAGCTGAGGAGAGACTGAGGAGAACAAGAACTAACCCATCTCCTCTATCTCTCGCCCTAAGGAGGTCATTAGGTACCCAAACTAGTGCTGTTTCAGTGCTACACCTGGCTCGGTAACCAGATTGGAATAGCTCATAGATGTCAAAAGTCATGAGGTGTGCCTCAAGCTGTTGCATCACAATCTTCTCTACAACTTTTCCCAAAAATGGAAGGTTGGAGATATATCGGTAATTCACCAAGATGTCTGGGTCGAGAGATGGTTTCTTCGGAAGGGGCCTCACCAGAGCCTCTTTCAAGGAACCAAGACCCCCTTTGACAATGAGCACTGTACGTGAAAATATTTTTCTGATGTGGGATGACAGGGACGGAGCATGGCAAAGCAAGGCAAAGTTTACTTTTATGGCACCCATTCCCAGGGGCTCTGGGCACCTCACATTCAAGAAACACATAAGGGAGTACAACATCACGCATGACTACATCTTAAAACAATGAAAAAACATACAATAAAATCAATAGATAGCTCGGCTCACTTAATGTTTACTGCACCGGGTCAGATATCCATATCTGGGAAGGCCAAAGAGAATAAATGGGTCTTGAGACCGCCCTTGTAGACCTCTACTGAATGGAACCAACACATCCCATCAGAAAACACGACGGAACCAGGTCCAGTTTGCAATATGTGTGCTTTAGCTTCGAAGGGACCTCTATAACCAGTCACCTCTACTGGTTTATTTATTTATTTTAATTTTATTTATTATACTTTTTGTCTGCTGCCGCGTTGGTAGTTTCAGCCCGGTCACGGTCCCCTCCATCCTCAACTCCCATATGAGCCGCACTCCGGGTTGCCCCCTTGGCTTGCCACCCAGGGCGAGGCCGCGACACTGGCCAAAGTGCCACGGAACACGGTCCGACCTGGGAGCGAATTGAGGATGGCGAGGGGGCGTCATGAGGATGCAGGCAGCAGTAATTTTTTCCCCGGTTGTTCCTTGGGCCGGGGACGTTCAATGACGTCCCACATCTGCCCTGACCCGAGACGTTCAGACGCTGGTTGTTTGGTACCCCCGCATCCGCCAGGGGTCCCCGAACACCGGACATACTTCCACCTCCCCAGAGAAGGAGAGCTGTACAAGGACGCTCCATCCTTGTCCCCCGGCTGGACCTCCGATGAGCCAGGTCCATTCCTGAACCCGGGTCGCCGGCGTCGCAAGTGGAAATCCAACCACTGAGCCGATGGGCCGGCTACCTCTACTGGTTTAAACTACCCCAAGACAGGCAGAGTGTCTCTACTACAACCAAGGCGATCACTGCGAGTCGTACTACGGCTCACTGATGGAATTCCCTGCCGGGTACGGGACACCCTGTCAGTGAAGAACCGAGCAAACTCATCACACAAGGTGGCAGAAAAGGCTTTTTTCAGCTGTAGACAGACTGGATGTAAAAGCCTGTCAACAGTCCAAAATAGCACAGCTGGTCGGTTCTTCCCTGCAGCAATCTCCCTGGACAGGAACTCTGCCCTCTTATGGTTGACTGCCCCCTGGTACTCACCACTCACCATAGTGGGCACGCAGGGCCATTGTCTCCTCCTCTAGCCTGGTCCTCCGCCAGCAAGGCTTCAACTTCTGACCCCTAATCTTCATCACCTTGAGCTCTCAATCAAACCAGAGAGACCTCAAGTGAAAAGATTTGGGTCATACACTGACCGGTGTAAATGCATCGAATGCTACGGACATCATGGGAAACACTGACACTAAAGTACCCTCAATGTTGTGCCAGTATGCTGAGAACTTCCTTTCAGCCTGTAGCCAAAGACTAGCAGAATACTTCTGGTCAGCAGTGAAAACCAGAAATGTTTTCTCAAGTCAGCACCTCAGATGGGAGGAGGGTGAAAAAGAGGGCAGAGAGATGACAGTCTGTGCAGAGAGAGTGTAGGAGAATGTAAAAGTATGTGGGGGGCGGCAAAAACCATGTGGGAGGGGATTAGTCTGTGGGGGTGGCAGTAAGGTTTGGAGATTAGAGCACTGACTGTTTCACCTGCAGATCTTTCTAAAAGTCCCTGCTCTGTGTCCCTTATGTACTCCCTTCTCAGTCGTAAGCAGAATCCAACTGACAAAGTCTCCTAGAGCCCAAACAAGGTGATACCAAGCCCAAAGGAACCTACAGGGATTAGGAGCACTCCATCTATACCCTTATAGTTTGGGTCTGGGCCCAAACGACCCAACAGGGATAAGCAGCACTCTCTCTTTACACACAGTACTTGAGACTGGGCTGAAAGGAAAATCCAAAAATGAACCCCTCCCCCAACACAACACAACTTCCGGAACCCCAAACATGATGCAACACAACCTGTCAGAACACCCCCTCCCATGACACGATCCATCAGCCCCCCGCCCCGCAACATGAAAATCCATCAACCCCTTCGACGCAACAATACCTGGCAACTGACAGACCCCAAATCAGTCTCTCAGCCTTTAACGGGTGCTTCAATGGCTACATTTCAAAACGGAGGGCGACACATCATAATCCCTTCACATTAGTCACGGTGGCATCAAAAGACGACAGAGCTTCCTATATTAAATTCCAGACAGTCTGTCTTCAGTTATGAAAGGGGCAGTGCCAGGAAACTGAGCAAGTACTGCTACAAATGTATTTTACAAACCTATCACGCATGGTCATGTACAGCTTATTAGAAAAGGAGCCAGCCAAAGAGGCCGTATCACCAGATGTCAAAATGACAGAAAAGGGGCTTTGGAGTTAGACTCAAGAGAACAGCAGTTTGTGTTAGCCATGACAAAGACAAAAAAACAAACAAAAAAACCCCATAACTATCTGCCTCTCATTAAGAAAGGAAGTGCCTAGCCTCCAATACGAAATCTAACTAGTGACATGGTCAACCTTTTTTGCATCTTAGTATTTCTAGTTGAAAACCCACATTCTGTGATTGCTTACCTTCTCTAAAAGTCATTGATATTGGTGGTTGTTTCATCGACTTCCTTTCTTAGCATAACTAAAATGCATGTTTGTTTTTTTTTCTTTATTTTACCCTTCCTCTATGCCAATGCCGAGGCACCTCTCTTGTGGACCCGCTCGACCTTGCCTCTACATCCCGCCTGAACCCCTTCTCCGACTGAGGAATCGAGTAAGTTGTGCCCCAACCAGCCCTCGAGAGGAGGCAGGGGACCATGGAGAGTCAAGTCAGGTTTGGGACTGGGCATGTAGGCTAAGCCATTGGGGAGCTGAACGAACTCATGACAATGAAGCTGAAGGTCTCAATTAGCTCTGCACGGTCAATCTCCATTATTGATTGGCTGCAGCATCTGGGGCGACATGTTTAAATGCCCCAGCAAAGGTTTACACCAGCTAAAACTTTTACTAGTTTGAGTGGATTCAGGTCGGAAGCAGAAGAAAAACAGACTTGGAGGAACAGACTCACAGCCAGGCCAGCTAAAAGAGCAAAGAAGATTTCAGGTGGACTAGTTAGCGGAGTGAAACTGCCCACCTGTGGGGGTCAGGAGATAGAAGATATTTCTATCATAACTGTGGTCATGTTTGTTTTTCAGCCTCCAGTGAGAGCACTACACTAGCAGCACTGGCCCAGTCCAGTGTGGGAATCAGAGAGTCAGACTGGAGCCAGCCATCCAGGAGCCTTGTGGACTCAAGTCAGGAGAGGTTCCGTAAAGTATGGGAGAAAAGCAGCACTTCTGCTGTGCTGGGGATGTACAGTGAAGCGTGAACGTGGTAGCAAGTGGCAACACAGTCGGGCATCGTTGCGGCTGCACTGATTTACAGTATCTATTTTAATTCCTTTTGGAGTCTGGGACTGGACTTCCTGGATTCGGGCTTGCTGTGTTGTTTGCCGTCCTGCTGAAATTAGCATTTAGCCACTGGCACCTTCAACAAGGTTCTCTGTTACCTGAGACAGAGTCAGGTATTTGATTGCACTGCCATTAAAATCTCCACTTTCTGTTCTTTGTTTTTAATTTCACTGGCTTGTGGGCGACTGTGTTTTTAAGGAATAAGGAATTCTGTCAAGCATATGATAAATCAGCAGGCTGTGGATGGTAAAACTGAGGGGAATGTTTGCATCATTCACCATAAGTAGGAATTTGAAAGTTTTAATTTTTTGTTGCACTAATAGTCTTCCTTGGTCAAACTGCAAAACACATTTTTTGCTGACTGCATCTTTACAGTAGTAATGAAGAGCCCAATACCAGAAGGATTACATTCTTCTAGTCAATGCAGGGTGGACTACTATACTGAAAGACAATATGCTTTTTAAGAAAATGATTTATTGTTATAAAGAGAACAGATTACTTGACAAAGGTTGGTGGTGAAAAAAAAAAAAGGGTGCAGAGTATAGGAGGTAACCTAGAAAAAATGGATTTGCTTGGCATGGTAATAGTATTGCCTGTAGCTGAGGTTAGCTATTTGGAAAAACATTTTGTTGCAATACTGCGTTGATGCAACACAGTACTACGTCCACCATGCCCACAAATAGTTCTGCATGCTTGTAGCAGGTACAATTTATGGGATTACATTAATGGCTTGTTAGACATGGTGCTCTATTGATAAGACATGATTGGTGTTCTGTTGATAAGACATGATGCAGGTACCATTTATATAATAACAGTTTTTTTTAGTTCGCAGTATTGGCCTGTTGAAATGGGCAACTGGGGAGATTTATATTATTTTGGGGGACTTGCTCCTCTCTTTTGGGATTTTTACCTAAGAGTAGAGCTCCCCAAGATTGCTGATATTTCAGTGATTTTATATTTGGCAAGTGTGTATGTCTTGGCACATTATGTTGCCTCTCTACATGCTGTTTTACACAGTTCCTGAGGACACGTATAGTGCTCATCCCTCACGATTCCTCTTACCCATATGGGTCCGAGTTTACTCAAGACCAGGGAGAACTGTCACATTTGCCACTTTTTAGCGGTCATAAGGGCTCCCCATACATTATATAATTTATTGCTATAATTTTCAAAAGAAATAATACAGTCCTGTAAGCAGCAATTCCTGTTATGTTTGTAATATTGTGGTCCAGCTGTATGATTTTACTTTTTATTTTTTTCCTAAGCAGAATTGTTTCCATTTCTTCTTCCCAAATAAAATGCAGTTATGAAGAAACTTAAACCTGCTGAATCATAAAAAGCTCACATATTATCCACAAATATCTATTTGTAGTATACCTATAACGATGTTTTGCTGGAAGGTAGCTTTAGTTCTCTTAAAGATATCTGCAAACAGATTTTCAGTTTTCTATTGAAATATACTGTGCAAAAAAAGATTTTCTGACATTATGATAGGAGGATTCCATGGGATTCTTTGATAAACTAGTTGATAAAATAGAGAATAATGCACAGGCAACCATACACAATGAAGCTGTGTTTCATTCCAGGGACTGAGATGACATCATATGGACCTCAAGATCAAAGCTTGCAAGATCAATCATGTCATCTCAACCCTGAGAAGGAAACATGAACCAAGCTGGACGTGGCTACTATGTCTTATTTATATTTGGTTTTACTGAATGTCAGAAGTGGAAATATGACCGGCCTGGTGGTGCGGAGGGTTGAGGTGCTGGACGCCACACCTAGCGCCACGCCAACAACCCGAGGTCGGAAGCGACCACTGGTGTTGGAGGGTCGGCCAAGGGGAGGAGGATTGAGCATCCCAGGGACTGCTCTCCTCCTTCAGGAAGGGTGGGGTAGGATGACCGCGGCTGCGCTGGCTCTTGGCGGTGGGTGGGGGTTGGTGCATGCAGCGGTTCACTGTGGAGGACGCACGGACAGAGTCAGACATGCAGTTGTGCATTGTACGGAAGCACGCATGGCAGCGTCACTGATGCCACTTCACGCCCGTGCTGTGGAGTGGGGAACCGATACACCGAAAATCCTCCTGCGTGCTAGATGAAGTCTGGTCCTGTCGGTGCTGCACCATTCTGACTTGGGATGCTCCTCCTGGATCCTGACCCCCGGCTTCCTCGGTAGTGAGGACAATACCTGCCATGAAGCAGTCAGTGAGAGGAATGGGGGTGGGGGGGTGTCGAACACAGGCACTGGTGTGGTGCTGCGAGTCCAGATGGATGGGGGGGAACCACAGGCAACACCTACCCCCAGCCAAGGAGGGAATAAATACAATTAAAAAAAAGTATAAAAGTGAAACATTAAGTTTATAAACAGTAGTAAGTGCAAGTGGTCAGAACCTTTAAGTAATACATTCCAGGGGCTGAGATGGCATACATATCAAATGAAGCTTGTGGCAGGGGGAGGGGCATGGTCAACTTGGGGGGGGTAGCAGTGTGGCAGCGTGGTGTACAAATCTAAAATCCCTGGCTACACCTTATGGCTATCAATTTTGTCTGTCACTTTTTTTCTATTTCTCTTGAAGACATGTTTCTAATACTACTGCAATGACTGAACATAATTAGAACCTAGAATGGATCCTTCCCAGAGACAGCCTAAGGCAAAGGCTGAATAAACCAACCCAAACTGCACAGAAATGCTATGAGTAATTTACCCATAGGCACCTGGCAACCTTTTTAAAACAGGTGAAACAAATCCAGTCTGTCTCTGTCAATCAAACAACACTGTACAACACTTCAATAGCTGACTTTGAGAGCATCTGGAGGACGAGACCAAGCAAAGAGTTGCACACATTCCCCCTCCCCAAATCTGCCAGCCCCAAATCCCATACCCTCATCCTGTAGTCCATCACCCTAATCCCTAGTCCACACCTATCCTCCAAATCCCACGTCTCTGCTTCTAAATCGAACCCAGAGGGAGAAGGAGCCCTGATATGGCAGGTTCAACAGGTTGGCAGCAGATGCTTCCTGTTGACGGACGGATGGGTACAGGTATCTTCTTAAACATGATCCCTTTCTGTGTGGCCGTCTCACTGTACAGGAATACATTAGAGATGCAATCAAGAGATATATGCCTCTAGTATGGCTGAAATACTCAGAGACGTAGAAGGAGAGAGACTGAGACGGCATCTCCAGAAACACAAACGCACACACGCGCATAACCTGGCCTGCTCCTTCTGTAATCAATACTGTCAGCCAGCAACAGATGGGAGGGATGCAGAGTAAACCTGAGCTCTGTGGGTGATGAGACGGAAGGAGCTTCAGCTACATGCGCACACACATACAGAGACACACACACACGTACACACATATACACACACATGCTCACTCACTCACACATGAACATAGGCTGACTCGCATACACTTGCATATACTCACATATGCACTCACTGCCACTTACATACCAATTCACTCAAACACTTTTACATGCACTCTCAGAGGCACATATGCTCACTGACGCGCGAGTGCACACACACGCACACGTATGTGGACATATGTTCAGACAAGCGCTCTTTAAGTTTGCACATACACATGTACAGATCCATAAATCTAAGCACACATTCACATGCACACACACACACACATTTATATATATATATATATATATATATATATATACACATACATACACATACACACACACACACACACACACACACACACACACACACACACACATATACATACACACACCCACACCCAAAATGACGAGATGCATATGCTGTTTTAGCATGTGCAGCAGAACAGGCTAGAAACCCAGTTAAAGGAAGTAGCTTGCCATAGTGCTGACTAATCAGTCACTCTCATTCTGACTAAACATTAAAAACAAAAAAAAAAATCAGACCAAGCAAAAGCCATCCTAGCTAGAGGTCTGTATGCTGCTTTTATGATCACTGTTGGATGAATCTGCCATCATTTTTTTTTATTATTACTTTTATGCCTCCTTTTTACTCGGATCCCTCCTCCCCTCAGTCTGGTGGCAACCTGCCAGCTCTATCACCACGACCAGTTCGAATTAGGTACCCTTGGGGGTGGTCAACTGTGCAAAGTCTGAGACCACTGCTTCACTTCATCCATAGGGCCCAGGTGTTTTTCCACTTTTTTTCTCCCTCATCTCCCTAAGAACACGGATGTTGTGGGTGCCATGCATTGTGAATTACAGAGCTAATATGTTTGAGCTTACACCAAACATAATGAATCCACCCAACATGAGAACATGTAGGTTATTTCATTTATCGAAAAGCAGTACAATATTAGTTTGAAAAAAGTGCTTTTCAACAACCCATATTGGAGCCGGCCTGGTGGCGCTGAGGGTTGAGGCGCTGGATGCCACACGTCGCGCCACATCAGTGACCTGAGTTCAGGAATGAGCTCGGGCTATCGGGGGTCAGCAGGGGGGAGAGGATTGAGCATCCACAGGACAGCTCTCCTCTCCTGGGGAGGGTGGGTGTAAGATTCCCTGGCACTAGCGATGCCCCGCGGAGGCTGGGGTGCAACAGCCAGGGGATCACGCTGATGTTGGGTGGAAGCAACGGCGGAGGGGCACGGGAGCTCATTCAGCCTGCGCTGGACATCATTGCATGTCCGTGCTTGGGGGGGGGGGCGCTCACGTTCACAAACATGGAAAGCACCCATTGGCTGGGAGGAAGACGTGCCTACCCCCACCTCCAACTATGGACTCTGCTCACTGGATCTCGTCTAACCCTCCGCCTGAGAAGCATCAGAAGAGGTAGCACTGAGGAGCAGAAGGTGGCCCCACTTCAGGGGTCGTGCACTGGGGGAGCCACCAAAGGTGTGTCACGGGTGGAGGGGAAACCAAGAATACAGCTTGGGAGGGTCTCAGAAGGAGGGGAACAGGCAGGACGACTGATGGGGCCCCAGCCAGCGATGACAGGAAGGAAAAATAGTCGGGGCCAAAAAAAAAAAAATCTGACACTTTCTATTTGTTTCCATTGCCCGTATTACCCTGCCAGCACTAACCTTTACTGTTCCAATTTAACAGAAAATATAATCTATTGCCATTATATGTGCATTAAGTTATGGATGAGACTGTTGTTGAAGGTTTCAAATGTCATATACACAAACTACATACACAATCACACACACTCTCCACCCCCGGAACCCTCATGGAAACAAGGCAGTGCTGCATTTTTTTGTCCTGAAAACCAATACAACATTAGTTTAAAAAAAATGTGCTTTTCAATGAACCGTAATGTTGAACTGCATTCTTCTCAGTGGCTCAGTGATGGTAGCACACTCACCTCTGGGACCGGAGCATCGGAAGGTTGTGGATTCTAGACCCACACCAGGTACTTTGGGTAATACCCACAGCTGACACTTTAGTGCAGTATGAGGAAGGTGCTACACTGGTAAGGTGCCGTCCTTTGGATGAGACGTTAAACTGAGGTCCCTTCTGCCCATTTCTAGTCAGTGCCGAGGTGGAAGTAAAAGAAGAGGGGTAAGTGGTTGCAGCTTGTTACACCGACGTGAAAGCCAGCAGAGCTGGATTCTGAATTAAATGAGATATTTTTTGTGACTCACAAATTGAGTGTTATTCTTCCTCAAGTGCCTTATTCCTGGGACAGTGTATGAAGTTAAAGATCCCATGGCATTTATCGATGAACAGTAGGTGAGTTTCCTTGGTGTCATGGCTAACATTCCCCTTTTGAATAAAAAACATCTCTGCAACCCACCCCTTAGGATGTATGTGGAAACAAGCCATTATAGCTTAGTGCGTCTTTCCAGGTCAAAAATTACAAATTAATAACTAAGCATCTCATGAACCTATCCTGGGCAGTAACATTTTACTTCCGTCAACCTGCCCAAATGCATTTCAAGTAACACCTGTGTTTTACCACAACAGCACAAATGCTCTCACTACAAAGAGAAGTTCCGTATTTAGCAGTTTCCTTTCAGCTTTCTTCAGTTATCTGTATTTCAGACTGTGCAGCCCTTCAGTCACCAGAGTATGAAATTCAAGTAACGGACAGCCCTCGTGGCATGTTTTTTTTTTTTTTAAACAAATACGGCTCATACCCCTGTCAGGTGCTTCTTAAGGTCTCAGATTTCATTGGCAAACCCGGAACAATTTTTTCAGTTGTTTATGGTCACAAATACATCCGTATATGTAAGATCCCATTCTGAAGTTAATGAGTTACCCTATTATGTTCAACTAAGAATCCAAACAGGATGGCAGAGAGGTAATAAGCTCAGATAACACCAGTCTTAGCAAGTTTCAAGATAGAGGAAATTCACATCTGTCAGTTCTTATGAAGCTTTTCTCTTTTATATTAAAGGAGGACTACGGTCACAATTTGAAAAAATACATGTCGTGCAAGGTGTTTTCATTTGTGTGTGTAAATGTTTTGCTTTTAAAACTTTTAATTTCATCAGACTATATACAGCCATAAAAGGCATACAAATTACTGCAGATCAACAATGCT
This sequence comes from Neoceratodus forsteri, assembly GCA_016271365.2. Classification (NCBI taxonomy): domain Eukaryota; kingdom Metazoa; phylum Chordata; order Ceratodontiformes; family Ceratodontidae; genus Neoceratodus; species Neoceratodus forsteri. The sequence goes on along the minus strand of JADMNL010000022.1, from coordinate 471,209,704 downwards.
ATGATTAGTAAAGACTCTAGCTATTTTCTTATAGAGTAACCCACTCAATTAGCCCTCGAGTATTTGCTAAACTGTAAATGTAGCCATTAACGCTCAGTGGATAAGGAAAGTTTCTTAATATCAAAGCTGTGCTGTTGTAAAACTGACTGTAAACCAATACTTCATGAATCAGTGGTCCCGGATGCATCACTGTCACATGGGACAGGAGGCACTGTGGGAAAAAGAAGAGTAATAAACCATGTTAAGATGGAGATCCCCAGGGGCCATAAAACTAGCAGCCTAATATAGAAAAAAAAAAACAACTAATAGCAGACAAAGGGAAGGACACACTACAGCACACACATATCAAAACTTTCTGCACAGCATATGTTTTTGCAAATTCTGACTGCAGTATTCCTTCAAAGCCTTCATCACTTAAGCTGTCCCATCGGTACAGTGGTAGCATTACTGCTTGTGGCACTGGCATCCCGGGTTTGGGAGCAAACTCGTGGCATCAGGGGGAGGACAATCAAACATCTGTAGGAGTGCTCTCCTTCTCCTCCAGGGAGGATGGGTCACAGAACTAGGCATGAACCTGGCCCCTAGTGGAGGCAAGGAGGTAGGGCAGTTCAGATCCCAGCATGGTGGTGGTAGGAGGAGCAACGCATGTCGACACACATCCTGCGGGCAGGGCCGGCTTTAGGGTTTGGGGGGCCCCCAGCAGAATTACTGAAGTCATGGGGCCCCTCTACTTGACCCACCTTTAGCCCATGTGTTTTACTATAGCCCATAAGTGCAACATTTTATTTGTGGTGATACTATAGGGAGGCAAAAATGGGCAGACTAAGTGGGTCAAGCAGTCGTTATCTGACAGCAAATTTTATATTTCTATGGTTCTATGTATAGCTTTAGTATAACCAGTAGTATTTAAAAAAAATGTTTAGGAGGACACAGCAGTGTTGGTTCTTGGGGCTGTTCTTCCCATCCCATCCATTGCTGCCTATCCACCTCATATTGACTGGGTCATAGCTTGTTGAGGTATTTCATGACATAATCAGAAGGATCTGCACAGCCCTTTACTAATGTTTTAAAAATATATTAAGATAAAAAACGTGTAAAAAGGAATAAGGTAAACTTCTCTGGTTGGGGGCCCCCAGCAACCGCAGGGTTTGCTGGTGCCTAAAACCGGCTATGCCTGCGGGAGCATGTGATGTGCATCAGGATGTTACTGCATGCCTGCTCCCTCCAGGGGGAGAAAAAGTGGAAACATCCCAGCCGACAGGATAAGTCTGGGCACCCATAGGCCCCGCACCTGACAACCAGAGACTGCTGATGCAGACTTGGATCCTGTTCGACAGTGGGGGTTGGGGACACCACCAAGAGGGGTAAGCCCTGGAGGCAGATGCGTCCTGTATGTCCCAGAAGAAGTTGGAGGACGGGGCATGGGTGGTCGGGGGGCACCCAGACTGAGTGAGACAAACAGAACCAAAAAAAAAAAAGTCTTTGCTATCTGTATGTGTTTTTCTTTTTGTTTAAACTGTTTATTTTTCAAATTTACAACAATTAAAACATACCTACATAAGACAATTCATTACAGCCTGACAATACATTAAATGAAAAATCTCATATCACAGAATTATATATACATATACACATATATATATATATACACACACACACACACACACACACACACACACACATACATATACACACACACACATAAAAACCACCATTTTGACATTTTATCATCTGAACCTCCTCAGCCTCATCCTGGGTTCTCCTAGAGTTCAGGGATGTAATAGGTCTTCCGAATATTAAGGAACAAAATCTGGTCTAAGTGGGGCTATATGTATCACCTATCTTCTCCATGTTAACCTCAACCTCAGAGATCTTGAAACTAAAACTTGCTGAATTTTTAAGTGAGAGGTGCGGTTTAAACTTATAAAGGGAGGTGGGTCAAATAAAAGAAAGGACTCAGGGTACAGATTTAGGGCATGGGAAGAGTGCGGGGGGTTGCGTTGAAAATCCAAGGAGAATTGGGCAGACAAGGGACTGTGCAGAGCTGGGGGGATTGGAGAAGGGGGAGAGGTTGGGGTGGAGGACAGCCCTGATCAATGCCAGGAGCATGAGCGATAAAATGCCTGAGCTTCAGGCTATGCTGGCTGAGGGAAAAGCAGATGTGGCAGCAATTACAGAGACATGGGCCACACAGAGAAATGATTGGGATCTAAATTTGGAGGGTTACAGGATTTTCAGAAAAGACAGGGGAGTGGGAAGAGGGGAAGGGGTTGCGCTGATGGTCAGAAATGACATAGTGGTTAGTGGAGTGGTGGAGGCTGGAGGGGGTGTGGAGGCGATATGGGTAACCCTGTAAACGAGGGGGGGGTGGAATTGATAATAGGGGTGGTATATAGGCCACCCGCATTGGAGGAGACTCTGGAGGATAAACTGGTTAAGGACATCAGGGGTCATTATGACCTTGGTAAGGGTAGGGTGGTGGTCATGGGTGACTAATATGCTGGGGGCAGATTGGGACACCATGACATCCTCTGTAACCAGGGAACAGCGACTGATGGATGTCTTTCAGGATGCCTTCCTGGTGCAACAGGTGGGGGAACCTACAAGAGAGGGGCAGACGTTGTTCTAGCAAACAGTGACCAGATAAGGGGCCTGGAGGTGTGCAGTCCACTGGCGGGTGGGGATCATGCCAGGGTCTGGTTTCTGCTGTATCGGGGGACGCACTAATCAGTAGTGGTAGATTTCAGGGCAGCGGATTTTATGAGTATGGGTAGGATTCTGAGAGAGGCTGGAAAAGATTAGGACGGACATGGATGCTGGAAGTTTATGGGAGACCATTAAAAAAGGGGTGCAGGAGGCTACTCGGTCTTGTACAAAATTTAGGCGAAAGCATGGCAGAACCAGCAAACCATGTTGGTGGACTAGGGAGGTGCAGGAGGCGGTGAGGGATAAAAAGGCTGCCTATGCACGTTTTAAACGATCAAGAGGGGATAAGGAGTGAGGAGAGTATGAGCTTTTGGTCAGGAGGGTCACCAGAGTGGTGAGGGGTGCCAAGGCAGGGATGGAGCAAAGCCTGGCTAGGGATATCGGGGAGAAGGGATTCTACAGATACATAAGAGAGGACACAGATTAACAGGATTAAAATTGTGGGGGGGATGGGCTCAGGAAGCGGGGGATCAGGCAGAAGTGCTAAATGAGTACTCTGCCTCAATCTTTGCAGATGGGAAAAGGGGATCCCTACATATTGATGGGAGGGAAGAGGAGCCAGCAAAATGAGAGGTCAGTCCGGGTCCAGAAGATGGAGAGAGGCTAGGGTGCAGGCAGGGACGGACCCAGACGGGGTGGGGAGGCTGAATGAGGGGTAGAACTGGAGGGGAGAAATCACAGTGAAAAGGATGATGGAGGCCCTTCGGAATCTAAAAACTGATAAGGCTCCGGGGCTGGATGGGCTACACCCGAGGGTTATGAAAGAACTGGCAGCTCCATTGGCTGCACTATTTAACATCTCTTTGCAGACAGGATGGGTGCCTCAGGACTGGAGGGTGGCGTATGCAGTGCCTATCCATAAACGGGGGTCTAGAGAGGAGATGGGGAATTATAGGCCTGTCAGCCTAACATCTGTGGTGGGCAAAGTAATGGAGGGCTTTATTAAGGAGAGACTTGGGAGGCAGCTGGAAGGGTTAGGACACCAGGATGATAAACAGTATGGCTCTGTTCTGGGGAGATCAAGTCAGTCCAACCTTGTAGAGTTTTATGACTAGATGACGAGGGCTTTGGATAGACATAGGCCGGTGGACGTCCTGTACCTGGATTTTAGCAAGGTGTTTGATTCAGTACCCCATAAAGGGCTGATAGCAAAGCTGGGGGAGATGGGAGTGGGAGGGCAGGAGCAGAAGTGGGTTAAAAATTGACTTTGGGGGAGAATTCAGAGGGTAATGGTCCGTAGGATAGTCTCCTCCCCAGGAAGGTAATCAGTGGGGTCCCTCAAGGTTCAGTGTTGGGACTACTCCTGTCTAATGCCTATGTCTCGGACATAGGGAGGGGGGGTTAGGAGTAGGCTAAGTCTCTTTGCAGATGATTCCAAACTGGGAGCACTGGTGGACTGGGAAGAAGCAAGAGAGGTAGTCCAAGGGAATCTGGATACCCTGGAGGGGTGGTCAAGGAGGTGGGGATTGAAATTTAATGACGGGAAATGTAAGGTACTGCATTTGGGGGTCAGAAATCCGGGTCATCTTTACACCCTGGGAGGGTCACACTGCAAGCCACAATGAGTGAGCAGGATTTAGGGGTGGTGGTAGACGTCAAAATGAATAACTCTGAAAACAGTAGAAGAACCGCAGTCAAAGCAAACAGGATACTGGGCTGCATAGCCAGGGGAATTATGTCCAGGAAGAGGGAGGTGATCCTCCCTTTGTACAATGCCTTGGTCAGGCTGCAACTTGAGTACTGTGTTCAGTTCTGGAGACCTCATCTGAAGAAGGACATAGCACTGTCGGAGAGAGTTCAGAGGAGAGCGACCAGGATGATTCAGGGAATGAAAGGGAGGACCTGTGAGGAGACATTGAAGGAGCTTGGGATGTACACACTGGAGGAGAGGAGGGACAGGGGAGACATGATAGGAGTCTTCAAGTATGTAAAGGGAATAACAGAGTGGAAACAAGGTGCTGTTTATGCTAAAAAAGGGGGGGAACAACGAGGGGGCATGAGTGGAAACTTGAGGGGGGAATGTAGGAGGCATTATTTCACTGAGAGGGTGGTGGAACCATGGAATGCACTGCCCAAGAGGCGGGTGGAGGAAGGCACTGTGGTGGGCTTCAAGAAGGGGTGGGACATGTATAAGGGGATTCTAAATCCAATGAAGACCCTCTTGGGGGCTGGGGGGGGCGGAATAGCGAGCAGCCACTAGGTGGCTGGCTACCGAGCAGACATGAAAGATCATTAGGCTTATTCTGCTGGCTTTTAGTATGTTAGTATGTTAATTCAAACCTTTCTTGTTAATCACCGAGGTCAGACGTTCCATTTTGTAGACTTGGATCATCAGATCATGCCACTGATTTAATGTTAATGAGGCCGAAGAGTGTCAATTTTTAGTAATGACTTTCTTAGCTGTCAATGTACAAATAGGCAGTAATTCCCGAACCCGGGGGGAGAATGACAGCCTCTCGTGAAGGCTGAAAAAAGAAAGATGAGGATTGGGCTGGAGTGGGAAGGCAAAAATATCTGAAAGTGCTTGGAAAAAAAACCTTGAGAAAAGGTTGAATACTTGGGCACTGCCAAAAAATATGGCCATGCGTAGCTCAGACAGAGCCACACACCCTCCAGCACACTGCCATTCTCTGTTCTGCATATTTGGCTTGTATTGCCGGGGTCTTGAAATATCTTAAGGAAGGTGAGTTTCCAAGAGAACTCGTTCCAGGCTGGGGAAGCTGTACCAAAATGTAGATGCTTCGGGTGGGTCTGCCAGCTGTCCTCCTCCTCCATGGTGATCCTCAACTCTGATTCCCATTTTTCCTTCAGTCTCCGTAAGTTGTCTCCCCTCAGTGAAAGAAGCCCCTGATAACTGTAGGAGATAACGTGTCAGAGATGCCCTACCTTCCAAGGCTAGTCTGATGTGCTCCAAGATCATCGGGGGGAGAGAAATCACCACTGGCCCGTCCCCTCAGTGATCTAACAAAATTCTGTGCTTGTATTACCCTAAACCTGTCTTGTGGTCTAAGGTCATACATGGCACTAAGAGTCTCAAAGGTGACCAAGTTCCCTCCCTGAATAAAGTGTGTCACCAGATGAAGCCCCAATCTCTCCCATCTCTGAAAACAATGATCTAGCCTTGCTGGTATAAAGGCCTGATGGTATGGTAGAGAGTACAATAAATATCTGCACATTGAGAGATGCTTAGAGTCCATCATCCTTCTCCAAACTTTTAATGTATTCAAAGTATAGGGGTTATCAGTTATATCTGCCAGGGGAGGTCTCGGAGCTGTAGGAGAATTTTGTTAAGGTTAACTATATCCTCTTCCCTCAGTTCTAGGTCCCTCCACTTGCCCTGGTATCTAGGATGTAACCAATATATAACTGTCCTGAACTGTGCTGCCATATAGTATGCTTGTAAGTCAGGCAAAGCCAGCCCTCCCTGTTTTTTTTTTGTAGCTGTAGGGTCGTATATCAGATTCTAGGTCTCTGGGAGTTCCAAATATACCGGGAAATCTTTTTGTTTAACTCTCTCAGGGCCTTCGACAGGATGGGATGGGGAATGATTGGGCCAAGAATAAATAGCAAGGCAGCAGGTTCATCTTCATCGTGTCTGTGTGTTGAATTAGTGGTAGGGGATAGACTTCCACCTCTCAGTATCTAGTGTGATCTGCTTCAATAGTGGAATATAGTTGAGTTCATATAGCTGAGTATGATCTGTTGTCAAATGGACTCCTAAATATTTCAGGTGAGAGAGGTCCCATCGAAAAGGAAAAGATCTCTGTATATGGAGATTGGTGGAGTAATTTATACATTGCACCTCTGTTTTTGTGGTGTTTACTTTATATTCGGCTAGTGTGCTAAACTCTGTTAATAATTGCCATATTTTTGGTAGTGAATTCTCCAGATCAGCGATATAAAGCAGCAAGTCATCAGCGTAAAGTGCCAACTTGTGGGTTCCCCTCCTGCCTCTACTCCTCTTACATTATTATTCTAATAGCTGAGGCTAGGGGTTCTAAGTAAATGACAAAAAGGAGGGGGACAAGGGGCAGCTCTGCCTAGTGCCCCGCCATAGTGGGATGGGTTCTCAGATGCCTCCATTTATTTTACTGTATGCCCTAGGTCACTCATAAAGGGACATGGCCAGGGGTACAAATTCTCCGGAGAATACCATCTTTCATAAGGTGGCCATCAAAAAGGGCCACGCCACCCAGTCAAAGGCCTTTTCGGCATTCAAGCATAATAAAAATGGGGCCTTCGACCGGGTGGCGTGGTGTATAAGATGTAATGTTCGTTTTATATCATCTTGAGCCTGTCTAGTTGCCACAAAGCCACACTAATTAGTACTGATGGTAGAGGGTACTAAACGAACCAGTCTTCTAGTCACTACTGCCGTAAACATTTTATAATCTATGTTAAAGACCAAAATCAGTCTATATGAGGTTCAGGATAATTGATCCTTGTCTGGTTTTAAAATACTGCAGATTGTGGCATATCTCCACTCTCATTACCCTCCCCAATAAGCCTGCTGAAGAACCGGTATTAAATTTTCCCTGAGCTCCTTATAAAACTCACTGGTGTAGCCATCTGGACCAGGGCTCTTATTGGTCTTTAAGTTTGAAATGACTGCTTCTAGCTCACCCAAGGTGATAGGGGCATCCAGCCTTTCTCTTTGTTCTTGTGTTAATGTGGGGAGGATCAGTTTAGCTAGAAAGGCCTGTACTTTCAATGGGTCCAACTTCCTCTCTGGAGTGTATAGTGTCTGGTAAAATTGTTTACTGGTCCTTGTCACTTCTGAGGGTGACCTCTCCATTTTCCCAGTAAAGAGGGATCTAACCTGGGTTATAGAGGACTAGATGGTTTTCAGTCTAAGGCAGTGTGCTAATAGGCGTGTGTCACGTGGACCACCTTCTTAATATCTTTGTCTTAAATATTGTAAAGCTTGTTCCATTTAATATCTAGTATGTGGTGTATTCTTTGTCTGGCTGCCTGCAATAAGGGCCAGACCCCTTCATCACCAGCTGCATACAGGTCTTATAAAGTCTTAAGTTAAGCTTGTAAGTCGCTCAGCAGTGCAGCCTGCTGTTTTTTGTAATGGAATGCATATTTTCTGATGTCACCCCTAAGTACTACTTTTAAGGTGTCCCATATGGTACGTGCTTCTAATCTATCTGAACTATTTTCCTGCAGGATCTGTGGTATTCGCTGTATTATAAGATCACTGAATTCTGGAAGGTTTAGCAAGAAATTATTGAACTTCCAGAGAGTGTGTTTCCTATACTGCCTCCAGTCTAAAGTGATCAGCAAGGCCGAGTGATCCGAAATGGCCGCCGGGAGAACGTCACATTTTTGGATTTGATCCTGATGTTCTTTAGACATGTGGAAAAAATATATTCGGGCATATGTTCCATGGGGGGAGGAATAATGGGTGTACATCCGTCACCAGGGATTTAAAGCCCACCAAGCGTCCACCCAGCCATATTCCCTAATGTACAGTGCCTTCAGAAAGTATTTACCCCCCCCCCCTTGGATTTTGTCACATTTTGTGATGTTGCAAACTCAAATTAAGATACATTTATATGGGATTTTTTTGTCACGTATCTACACAAATTACTCCATAATGTCAAAGTGGAATGAAACTTCTGGAATTTTTTGTACACGTAATTTAAAATAAAAACCTGAAATGTCTTGAATTGATAAGTATTCACCCCCTTTGCTATGACACTCCAAATTGAGCTCAGATGCATCCAATTTCCTTGTGAGATTACTCTAAAACTTGAATGGAGTCCACCTGTGGTCAGTTCAAATGGTTGACATGATTTCAGAGGAAATACACCTGTCTATATATGGTCCCACTGTTGACAGTGCATGTCAGAGCAGAAACTCTACCATGAAGACCAAGGAGCTGTCCGTAGAACTCTGTGATAGAATTGTGAGGAGGCATAGATCTGGGGAGGGTATAAAACATTTCTAGGGTGTTGAAAGTTCCCAGGAGCACAGTCAAGTCCATCATTAGGAAATGGAAAGATTACGGAACCACCCAGACTCTTCCTAGAGCAGGCCGTCCTCCCAAACTGAGCAACCGGGCAAGAAGGACCTTGGTCAGGAAGTGACCAAGAACCCAATGACCACCTCTGACAGAACTACAGAGTTCCATGGCTGAGATGGGAGAGCCTGTCCAGAGGACAACAATCTCTGCAGCACTTCATAGATGTAGCCTCTATGGGAGAGTGGCTAGACGGAAGCCACTCCTGAGAAAAGGCCACATAATAGCATGTCTGGAGTTTGCAAGAAGGCACGTGGCAGACTCTGAGACCATGTGGCAAAGATTCTCTGGTCTGATGAAACAAAAATTGAACTCTTTGGCCTGAATGCAAAGCGCTATGCCTGGCGCAAACCGATCACAGCTCACCACCTGTGTAACACCATCCCTACCATGAAGCATGGTGGTGGCAGCATCATGTTATGGGGATGCTTTTCAGCGGCAGGGACTGGGGCACTTGTCAGGATAGAGGGAACAATGAATGGAGCCAAATATAGGCACATCCTTGAGGAGAAAATGCATCAGTCTGCAATAGACCTTGGACTGGGGCGAAGATTTACGTTCCAACAGGACAACGACCCCAAGCATACAGCCAAAGCAACACTGGAGTGGCTTCAGAACAAGAAGGTGAATGTCCTTGAGTGGCCCAGCCAAAGCCCAGACCTGAATCCCATTGGGAATCTGTGGAAAGACTTAAAGATTGCGGTTCACCGACGCTCCCCATCCAACTTGACAGAGCTTGAGCAAATCTGCAAGGAAGAATGGGTGAAAATCCCCAAATCCAGATGTGCAAAGCTGATATAGACATACCCAAGAAGACTCAAAGCTGTAATTGCTGCCAAAGGCGCTTCTACATAGCATTGACTCAGGGGGGGTGAATACTTAAGTAAACAAGATATTTCAGTTTTTAATTTTTCATAAATTTTTGATACACAATAAAAATATTTTGGCCCCTTTAAATTGTTGAGTATGCTGTGTGAATCAAGGGGGAAAAAATAATTTCAATGCATTAAAAGTTCTGGTAGTAACGCAACAAAATGTGACAAAATCCAAGGGGGGGTGAACACTTTCTGAAGGTACTGTATATCTGTGCAGTCCTCTGAGTGCCTGTCTTCCTTGGGGGATTGGGATTGGTCGTATCTAGATGATTATAAATGAATATATGCCGGCCCAGTGGCGCAAAGGGCTGAGGTACTGGACGCCTTACCTCGAACCACGCCAGCGACCCGGGTTCGAGAATGGACTCTGGGCACCGGGGGCTGGCAGGGGAAGGAAAGGATTGAGCGCCCAGAGGACTGCTCTCTCCTGGAGTGGGTTGGGTGGACAGCCTTGCTCTGTAGTGGCCCCTGGTGGAGACTGAGCACTACAAGGGCAGCACAGCAGGGGAACCAGGAAAGCATGAAAATGGCACATATGCCGTCCGGATGATGGCGGCCCCGCCTCCCTGCGCCGCTCAGCTGCGATGCCTCCAGGCTGCATTTCGCACCGCACGAAGACGTAAAGGAGTGCCTACATGCACCCCGGTCCCCCCTCCCGATACCCCCAGCAGGTAAGGGGGGCCCCCTGGTGAAGGGATACGTCCAGGACAATGGGACATTGGAGCAGCAGGACGGCAGACTGGTGGGAGATAACAGCAGGACTGGTCGCCCGAAGGACAGGACGACTGTATGCGCATAACAGAAGGTAAAAAAGAACATACAAAAAAAAAAAAATGAAATTATGGTCCCCACCTACTAGTAGCAAACCCTGTTGACACAGAGTTATTTTCTGAAAAAGGGAGCGAACCACCGCAGCGTCTGAGCCCTGGGGGGATGTAGATACTTGCCAGTGTGATCAGGACACCCGCGTACTGCCCCACCGCTATCGTCAGTTTCCCCTCAGGGTCTACATAGAAACTGATAGTCTGAAATGGGGTATATGGAGGTAAGAGAATGGCCACTCCTCTTACAGGAGGATGCAATTACTTGAGAGAACCCAAAATTCTGTAACTTGTGGTGTTCAGGCTGGTCTAAATGGGTTTCTTGTAATAAAATAAAGGTGGGTTTGTGTTTTTTAAAAGCAGTCAAAACTTTATAACGTTTGACGGGATTATTAATCCCGTTTACATTCTGTGGGTACACAGTTAGTTTTTGTTTAACAGCCATTCTAACAAAAAAGTTCTGCAGGAGTCAAGCTGCAATCTTGGGGCCACCGCGGAACCCTCTCATTTAAAACAATACTCATCAAGGTGGTCACTTTATCCCAAGTGCCATTTCCAGGGTATCTCCCCAAGTGACTTTTCAGTATTCTGTCTATAGGTTGCATTGTATAATAGTGATACGATACGAGTATCTCCTCAGACTGTGTGGCTGTGTCAGGCTCAAACACATGAAACGTACTGTCATAACAAGTACATAACACACAAGATAACTATTTACATTACAGCCAACAGGTACATAACATAAAACAATAACTATTTACATCGTAATTCCCAAGGTAGGAGGGCCAATAACTATGCCCTCTAAGTGCTTCTATAGTACACCAAGTGCAGTGCACCATGCAAACGGGGTGGTGTGATGGAATGTTTCATTAGGCCCCCTAGGTTTCAGTATTCACCGGACCAAATTAGTAGTGATGCAACTACTATCAACATCAACTGGAGCCCACACACGGGATCTCCAGCTCGTGAGAGTTCCATCTGCGGGAAAATATTTTCAACCCCGCAAACTTATGTCAAAGATTTATGTATTGGAGCAGAATCCCTGGTCATTGTAACAAACATGTTTAAAGTTGGTAGTTAAGCACTCAGGATATATTTTTACTGTAACCCCCCTTCCAGACACTCCTCCTCCATAAAAGGCCAAAGCCTCAGTTATCCTTGTCTCAAGTCCCCCAGTGGTCGATGCCCCCCAAAAAAAATACTCATTTTATTCCTTTCCTCTGTCCATTTGGGGAATAAATCATAAGCTTTCTTTTAATGTTCTGGAGGGCAGAATCATCCTCCGATTGCTGTTTGTTATTAAATTCAGAGTTGCTGGTGTATCTTAATTCTGTTCGTAAGTTCATATTTGTCAGGTATAACATTTAATTCCCACAGGAAGAGGCCAGTTCCTCCAGTCAGATACACATTTAACCATTGGGGGACACCAGAAAGAACAAATCAAGACAACACTTATAGTTGCTGCCCTTCTTTTAGATGGTCATCTAAGAGGAGAGAAGAGAGTGTCTCCTGTGCCCAGAGCCAGGTTAGACAATATACAGTTCCAAGTAATTTCAGACCTTCGATTTTCATTGCAGGTATGCTTAAAATGGTTTGGGCCAAATGTCAATGTCTCCCGGGGCTCTCCGGTAGCAGCTCACATTCTGCCCATCACAGATAAGCACAGCAGGTATCAAAAAGCAAAGGAATAAGACCAACCTCCGATTCTTCAAGTGTCCTCAGCTGTGTCTGCCTTCCTCATGGCACGTTTTTCTTGTAGAGACAGCAGCATAGCCCTGATTTCCTGAAGGGTAGCTGGAGCTGCACGTTTGACTGTATTCTTATGCTGGTGAAGCTCTCCTGGTGTACAACGGGATCACTGGGGTGTCTGCCGATGATAAAAGCACCCAGCCTTTCTCTTTAACAGCCATCTCTGCTTCTGTAGGGGTACTGTATGTCACAGTCCCAGAGTCCCAAAACACTCTCTGTTTTCCAGGATAGAGTGTTTGGAAGTGTTGGTTGTGAGCTCCGAGTTCCCTTAAAATATGTGACTATGCCATTCTTTGCTTCACAATGTCCAGCGGGCAATCTTTATCAAAAAACAGCCTGGCTGCGTTGTATCTGACCTCTCATTTTTGCCACGCTATTTTAAGTATTTCCTCATCTCTAAAACTCGACAGCTTGAACACCATGGATCTGGGCCTAGCCCTCAGGTCGGAAGGTCTCAGGGTTAGCGCTCGATGGGCCCGCACTATTCTGAATTGGAATGCTGGTGGTAGCGCTAATATATCCCGTAGAAGGTCTTCCAGAAAATCCCTCATCCTCCCAGTTTCAGATCCCTCTGGGAGGCCGCATATGCGGATATTTTCTTTTCTGGATCGGGCTTCCAGGTCTGATAGCTTTGTTTGTATGGCCTCCTGTTGCTCGAGTATGCAGTCGATTGCTGTGTGCAGTTGTTCGGTTTCTAGCGAGGCTATGCAGGCTTCAGAATCTTCCAACAGCACCTACACAGACTTCAGTTGTTGATGTAGAGCTCCGAATTCTTTTGTTTCAGTTCGGGAATGACTTGATCTCTGTTAGAAGCATCTCAAAGCGCGATCGGGACAGCTGCTCCATCTCGGTGTCTGGGTCTGGGTCTAGGCCCTGCGTTCTGGCTGGGGATGAGTTGCCACTGCGTTTCACCTTGCTCTGAGATCTGTTGCTATCGAATGTTAGCGATTGATTTTTGTTGTGGGATCTGCTGCTTTTTTGTTTCCCAGCTGTTTCTGATGACATTTCCACTATTTTATCTTGTTTTTGGCTGTTCTGGCGTTAATTTGCGGGGTTGAGAAGGAGCTCTCCTAGAGTGCGGCCATCCAGACGATGACGTCATCGGAAGTCCCCCTATCTATATGTGTGTTTTTATTTCTTTTGACAAGCTTTTCAGCAGGTTTTTTTTTTTTTTTCTTCTTTTCACCATTTTTTCCCCGCCCCACATCCCAATGATGGGGGACTGTCATGTCTGCACCCTTTCTCTGGCTAAGGAAGCAGCTGCCGTCCTCATTCAGTAAATGCAAAAGTCATTATCTGTTCCCTAGAACATTTTCTCCCCAACTAAATCTGTCGGAGATATACCCAGTTCACAGGGATATAGAGTGTTTTGGGCCCACTGACCTGTGTTCTCCTGGGTCCTGCCTCCATGTTCCTATGGGTTAGGAGAGCCGAGTATGCAACAGGAGGGAAGTAGGTACACGCCATATTGAAAGTACTCACTGATGGTTTTACGATTACTCCCCTATACTTAAAGGGGAAAAGAGGTAGCGGAAAGGTGAAGAAGCATTATTTTCACCCAGAGAGTGATCAACCAACTTGAGAAACAAACTCTCAAAGGAAGAAGTGCAAGTGTGGATTGTTGAATCTTTTAAACACAAGCTGAGTCAACTCTTCACGGAGAATAAACACTTCGGTGTACGGCAGCTAATTAATTGGGAGGAGGGACGGTTCCCACAGTTTTCCATTTTTTTTAACAAAATATTGAATTGCATAATGTTGAATGTTGCACAACATGCGACAGGATGGCAGGAAAGTAACACAATGGACCCTTGCTCTTTTATTGTCTAGCATTTCCTAGTAGTTAGTAGGGCCTCCAAGAGGTGTCTTTTATGGTATGAGACACACCAAATGTGAGGTCTGGGCGAGAGGACAGCAAAACAAAGCTAAGCGGCTCTGTATGCCCAAACCTCATGAGAGGAGTCTCTTATACCATAACAGACACCCTCTGGAGGTCCTATTAACTTATTACAAATCACTTGAGTTTAGTTTGAGTGATTTATAATAGGCTGAGAGCCTCTTTATGTTGTTGTCAATTAACTTATGCTGATCTCCCCTCACTGCTGAAGTGGAGTGTTCTCCCCTAATGCTCCTGCCTGGAAGCACACTGCACACAGGACAAGATGTACAGTGGCTCTGCGTGCCGATTGGCTGAATTCATGTTAGTGATTCTGTGCCACTGACCTTACTAGTTTGTTCCAGCATGGAGCATGAAGTGGTACCGAGTAACTCAGAAGCCAGCTTGGAAACCCAGTGTTTACTTTGTTGGCTTTAAATCTTTGGGTGACCAGAGGAGTACTGTACAAACAATGTACATTGTGACAGGGAAACACCCAGCAATGTCCTTGACCAAATGTTGTGCTCATAACGACGGCATGAACTATCAGCGATATCATCACTGACACCCAGTTAGGTGTCCAACCACAGCACTCCATGGTCACCGCACTACTAAAAGTGACTAACGATACGGCATATACCCTCATCGCCTCCTTGGCGCAATGTGAAGAGAACTTACAAAGGCATTTAAATTTGGTGAACCACAACACTGTGCTCAGCAAACGCCAATATAGGAGTAAAGATTCCGACTTTCTAAAGTAGATGAGAGACTGCCCGTGTGAGAGATCCCAAATCATAGCATGTGACAGGGTAACCTCTGAACCAGGTGGGCTATCATTGGGAATCCCTCAAGGTTCACTTCAAGATCACTGCCCTCTCCCTCTTCATGAATGGTCTCCCTGCTGCTTTACCAAGCTCCTAACTTCACTTATACGAAGCTGAAGCCATCACTTTTGTCTACACAAATGCTACCTCCTTAGACATGTTCAACAACAATTTGAAAAAAGACCTGGTCAGGATATAGATGTTGCTTTCTCAGAATGCACTTATCCTAAACCCATTTTGTCATTTGCTTTAAAAAAACATTTAGGCACAATTCAGCTTATATTGTATATATTATCTGCATTTTTCTTTTCTTTGTTTTTCATTACTTGCTTAAATTGCATTGGAATAGGATCCCTGCCCCCTTTTTGCTACTTAAAGAGTACAGTAGAAGCCACTTAAAGGGGACGGCTCCGTGGAGAGCTTTTCGTCCCCTTTAAGCAGTTGTCTCGATTATCAGGAGTGGGATATTTTCAGTTTGTTGCAGTCTCCCAGCAGCCAGGCTGAGAAGCCAACAGCTGACACTCGCTCTTCTACCACAGAAGTGCCGAGTTTCCATGCCATGCCACACCGCCTCAGTAGCCACGGCACCTCCAAATGCATGTAAGGGAAAGGCTAGTGTAATTTACTAACATGTTTATTTCATTTTTTAGCCAGGCTCTCTTAAAACAGCATTTTAATTTTTTTTTTTTGCATCTTCTCTTTTTGCCCCCGCCACCTTGGAACTCTCTCAGGCTGCCCCTACTCACTCTGCACCGCTCTACCAACTGCCTGAAGTCCTGCCTCCTCAGAGATTGATGCCATCCATGGCTAGCAGACCCCCCAGCTCTGAGACCCCTGAGGTAGGGCCACCTCCACTATGGCGCTCTATCTATAATCAAGTGTGCCACAGTGGTAGTGGAAGGACAGAGGGCGGAGGCAGGGGCCTGTATTGGTCATGTGGCAACATGGCACAGAGGGGAGCCGTCGCTTATCCAGGAGCAGGGGATTTTTATCGTAAGGTTCCCCCCAGGAGCACGGGCGTGCAAGGTGCAATGACGCCAACACGGCTGAGCCGTAGGCATCCGCCACACTCCTCCCCTTAACTGCTCTGTGCCGTGTTGTGCACCCGATCTCCACCAGGTGTCACCACTGCACCGGAAGCACCCTGGATCCATCCCCAGGGAGAAGAGAGCAGTCCATCGGATGCTCAATCCTCTCCCTCCCCTGCAGACCCCTGGCACCCGATCTCATTCCCGAACTTGGGTCGCCAGCGTGGTGCGAGGAGTGGTGTCCAGCACCTCAACCCTCAGCACTACCGGGCCAGCTTTAAAACAGCATTCTTATTCTGCGACCGCACAGTCTCCCAGAAGTCAGGCTGAGATGCCGACAGATGACACTCGCTCTTTGACTAAGCTGACTTTACCTCTGCACACATCCCAGCAGCTCTCCCTGTAATCCCTGCCAGTAAATCCAGTTGTTTTCCTTTTGTTTTACTTTAAGCTAGGCTCTCTGGTCAGGGAAGCATTTCCACGCCACACCACACCGCTTGAGTAGCCATGCCATCTGGGACTGCATGTAAGGGAAAGGTGCTGGTGTAATTTACTAAAACGTTGTTTGATAACTTTTTTTTTTTTTTTTATTTGAACCACAGAGTAAAAACAATGTAAGGCAGAACTTGGTATCCTGGAGGAGTCCGCTGTCATAGAGCACACGCTGAACAAGAGAGCAGACTATGTACAGGTTCAACAGGAAAAAAACAGAAAGTGACTTTCAGGAATTATGGACAAGGGAAGGGGAAGGGGTTAAAGAGTTCTCATTCTCTACCGGCTGGGAATCATTCATTTACATAGAAACATAGAAGTTGACGGCAGATAAGGACCGCAAGGCCCATCCAGTCTGCCCATTTGTTTTTCTACCTTATAAATGTGCCATCGGCCTTTGCTCTGGCAGTGGCCTATCTATTCATAGTCATTTGTATTGCTCCCTTATGCCTATCCCATGCCTGTTTGAAGCCCTGCACTGTATTCATAGCCACCACTTCTTGTGGTAAGCCATTCCATGCATCCACCACCCTTTCTGTGAAAAATAATTTCCTCACATTCCCCCTTAATCGGCCCCCCTCTAATCTCATGCTGTGTCCTCCTGTCCTGCTATTTTTCTTATATTTAAACATGTTAGACTCTTTCACCTGGTTAATGCCCTTAAGGTGTTTGAATGCCTTGATCATATCACCTCTCTCCCTCCTTTGCTCAAGGGTATACATGTTGAGCTCTGTTAATCTGTCCTCATATGTCTTCTGATGCAGTCCCTGCACCATTTTGGTTGCCCTTCTCTGGACTGCCTCAATTTGGTTAATGTCCTTGTGAAGGTGTGGCCTCCAATACTGCCGCAGTACTCCAGATGGGGCCTAACCAGTGTCTTGTAAAGAGGATTATTACCTCCCTCTTCGACTTGTGATACTCCTACTAATACACCCTAACACCCCCTAGCCTTACCTACTGCTTTAGAGGTCTGCTTGGATGATTTCAGGTCATCAGTGATGATGATGCCCAAGTCTCTTTCTTCCTTTGTGACTGCTAGCAACTCTCCTCCCAACCTATAGGTGGCTTCAGGGTTTCTCTTCCCTATGTGCATGATTTTGCACTTCTTTGCATTAAATCCCAGTTGCCACTCTTCTGACCATTTTGCTAGTTTATCCAGATCTCTTCTCATTCTGCCCACCCCATCTGGATCATCTACTCTGTTGCAGATCTTGGTGTCATCTGCAAACAGACAAGCCTTACCCTCTAGTCCATCTGCAAGGTCAATAATGAAGATGTTGAAGAGGACTGGCCCCAGAACTGATCCCTGAGGTACCCCACTTGTGACTTGCATCTCTTCTGACTGTATACTATTTACCACCACTCTCTGTTTTCTGCCCGTCAACCAGTTTGCCACCCAGTTGACCAACTTCTGACCCACCCCGAGCCTACCCAGCTTATTTATCAATCTTCTATGTGGAACAGTGTCAAAAGCTTTGCTGAAGTCAAGGTAGGTGACATCAACTGCTCCCCTTGGTCCACCACTCTGGTTACCCAGTCAAAGAAATCTATGAGATTAGTTTGACAGGACCTTCCTTTTGTAAACCCATGCTGTCTTGGATCCTGTGCCCCTATGGATTCCAGGTGTTGCACTATCCTTTCCTTAAGGAGTGCCTCCATAATCTTGCCCACTACTGAGGTAAGACTGACTGGTCTGTAGTTCCCCGCCTCCTCCCTGCTAAATTAAAGAGAAGGAAGGGGGGAAGGGGAGGAAAGAACAGCTGCTAGCAGCTCCAGTAACGTCCCTCCTTCCAGCGAACAGCCACGATTCGCACCTAATCAGGTGTTAGAATGGGTGCGAAAAGGGGATTATTCCATCTGTGTGAAGGCAAGTCTAGCTGTAATCAGGCTAATCATTCCCATTAGGTGGCGGTGATGTTCCTTTTATGCAAAAATTTCCCCACAGGATAATACAGCCACTTAATTGGTGCCCGGTGGGACGTCCTAATAAAGCGGATGTCCCAATTATCTGCATCCCGATTAAGTGGTTTCTACTGTACCAGTTTTGGTGCTTTCCTTATGGCCCCAGCAGCAGGTTACCTCTTCAAGACTTCGAAAGTCCACTTGTCATAATTTATTACCCTGTGAATTTCTTAGGGAACAAGATTGCAATTTCTCGGTCGGAGGAGCTGGCTGCTCAAATCCTTCCCCCTCCTGGTCCCTGATTTCAGCAGGCGCCACCCTGCGCACTCACGTTTTTTGATGTATTAGTTTGAAGAGCACAGCAGCATGCTGCATTGACAGTAATGGCAGCCAGTTTTTAAATCCTATTTTTTATGTTTTAGAGGGCCACATGAGTCAACTCAAAGCTGACCTGTGGCTTTGACTCCTGTGGCCCACTAAAACATAAAAAATAGGACTTAAAAACTGGATCCCACTACTATCGATACAGTACACCGCTGCACTTTTCAAACTAATACATTACAAAATGCGACAGTGGGAGGAGGGGAGCTGCCTGCTGAAATCAGGGATCAGGCAGCTGGCTCCTCTAACCGAGAAATTACGATCCCTTCCCCCAAGAAATCCACATAGTAATAAATTATTAAGAGTGGACTTCAGAAATCCTGATAAGGTAAGCTGCTGGCAGAGAGCCTTAAGGAAAACTTTGGAAATAAGCTCGACTGGTGCTCCTTAATGGGGACAGGAAATCGGTGCTAACTGTAAGCAGTTGTAGTGTACCTAGCAAGGACATGAAACATCTGCCTCCACCTGAGCCACATTTAACTGTACTTTAATAAACACTGATGTCAACCCATGTTTTCAATTGTTTTCTTTTTCTGGACAACATTCTGCATGGTTCTCTTCATGGAACCAGTAATCTGGAGTTTTTACTGTGTCACGGGTTTGTGTACTGAATGCACAGCATGAGCTACAGTATATTGGCCTATCAGCACCATGCCCAAGATTCTGTGCACAAACCACGACATAGTTACAACTCCAGATCTGTGGTTCCATGAAGGCAATTGTAACAGAATGCTACCCCTAAATGCAAAACATAGTTGTTTGCATGACGTTTTATCAGGCAAGTTGCATATGGATCATTTAGGTTTATGGATATTCATTTCTGTAAATGTAAACATTATAAACTTTGTCTTCTTTAAGACGGACTGATTCTATCTGTGCATTTAAAAAGCAATTGTTAAAGTGTTTGGATTCTGCCTCTTTCTGCAGTGTTTCTTTAAACTTTATTTTTACTCTTTTTGAACAAAATGAAAGTACGTAAAGTTACAATCCATGGTTTGAAGTGTAGGACACAGTCATCAGAAAGTATACACTAGAATACCTATCCTGTAGTGGTTTTGATTAGAGTTACCACAGATAACATTTCATGGCTTGTCTATTTATAGAAACAGAAAACATGATGGCAGATAAAGACTCAAGGTCCCTCCAGTCTAAGGGCCCTACATATACTCTACTTGATGCCTACTATATTGTTAACGAACACATAATCTATTTACCTTATTATACCATGTACCATGTGAATTCTTGTTTTTCCACTGATTTGCTGGTTTGCATTCTATGTAATTGTTGTTTTATTCTGTATATGTTCCTTTCTACTGAAGTCACGCTGGAAAACACAGAAATTCTTTCAGTGCGATTTACCTGGTCAGATAACATTTCAATAAGCCTTTGCTGAAGTCACAACTGAAGTGACGAAGTAGCAGGATGCCACGAAGCGCCAGGACATTTCGTGTTTGTCTGCCTATGTAATAAATATCTGTCACAGCTACTAAGGGGATACGTGATGGACCGGCGTATGATACCATTTGAATCACAACAAGCGAACAGTTACCTCAGCTCATGAGTGGCGGAGCCATGAGTGAGGTTTCCGAGGTCACTGTCCACGAGTTGTGATACATAGATATCACACAATGGGACACTGCGTGTCCATTTTATACAGCAGGGCTCCAGTTTTTGTTAGTTTTCTTTTGGGGGGGGGCTAGTGGCGTGAGGAGAGGGGAAGTGACGTGTACACTGTGTTGATAACCAGTGATAACATGTACACTGCGGCTGATATCTCCACGGTGTACATGTCACAATCTGGTCATCACACTGTGGTTGTGATAGGGATTTTTATGTGATACCTTATCACTTCACCCCTATTGTATAAAGCATGCTATAGTCCTTTTGTGGTACATCGCTGAAGTCAATAGAGGCAACAGTGCTAAATGTATGACAAAAGGGGTATACAAGCTAGGCTATGTGCTGGTGGGTACAAACTGCTCAGATTTCTGGAATTCCTAAGGGTGGCTGGATTTGCTTGAACAGGGCCAGTACAAAGTAGTAGCAAACTTTGATGCTGCTTTTGTTGTCTGGCAACATTCAAACTAATCTGGGCCCCTTTCAGAACAGGGATGTTAGGACACGTGAATACAGCAAAAGGGTCACTTGCAATTGTGCATGTTAATAGCAGAAGTTTAATATCAAAGTTTGACGAATTTGCAGCATCAGTTAAAGTGAACATTTCTGACGCAGTGACAGTTTCTGAAACATGAACTGCTTCAAAACATTCAGAAAGCAATGTAATGCTTTTAAATTGTACTTTATTTAGAAAGGAGAGGTTGAAGAAAAGAGGGGGTGTGGTTCTAATTTATGTTAGTACACACAATTTACTGTTATACTTGATACCCATAATTATGCTGAACCAATTTGTCATTTTTTGGCAATTAGGTTGCTGTTAGGTGGAGTAAAGCAGCTATTTGTAGGTTCTTTTTGTACCTCCCTCCTGGTTTTTCAGAAGATGGAATTTCCATGTTATCCAGTAGGTTACTACACAATTAAAACCAAAGACAAAGACGTTATTTTGTTGGGCGACGCTAATGTAAACTGGATTACTAAAACACATTTTGACTTTAAGGGCAGGACAGACAGTTTGAGGCTGAGACAAGTAATAAATAAATGAGACGACATGCACAAACTACAGGACTGGGACGGAAACTTTACTGGATTTTAAACAACCAGACCCAATGGGACTGAAGCATCAACTTCACTGTGCGATGCTTTTGAGTGACCACAGTCCTGAACTCTGTACAAGGTCATCTTGTAGGTCTCGCCATATCACTAATCTTGATCAACTCATGTTGTTTTCAAAATGTTAATTTACAGGAATTTAGGAATAGTATTGCCAGTATTGACGGACACCTTACAGACATCCCTGATACTGAAACTATACATTATTATATTTCATCTGAATTTATTGCAGTGTGTGATAAGTTTGTTCCTATGTGGAAATGTAAGAGGGAAAAAAACTATATCAGAACTGGATAGCTCCAGAGTTGATACAGTTTATGTGGGAGGGAGAGAGATAAAGCCTGGAAAATGCATCAACTGGA
Organism: Neoceratodus forsteri; assembly: GCA_016271365.2. Classification (NCBI taxonomy): domain Eukaryota; kingdom Metazoa; phylum Chordata; order Ceratodontiformes; family Ceratodontidae; genus Neoceratodus; species Neoceratodus forsteri. Next base: position 471,187,933 of record JADMNL010000022.1, on the reverse strand, counting down.
TAAAATCAATTAGCAATTTAAATGAGTACAAACAGGTGAGAAACCTATGTCAAAAATTAGTTCAGAAGACCAAAACGAATTGTTATTTAAACAGCACCTTTCCCAGAGCTGCAAACAAGTAAGAGGAAACTCCCTTACTCCCTTATCCTCCATGGGATCTCCTCTGTAGCATTTTTGAGATTTTTCTGTATGCCCCCCAAAAGAAGGGAAAGGACCACAATTTGCCCCAAGGAGCTAGCCGCACAATCCCTTCCACCTCCTTGTCTGCTTCACCCCACACTAAAGACGTTTTATGACATCTGTATAGGGCGAGCGAGGGGGCGCGCGCTCCACTTAAGCCTATGGAGCGCTGTTTTCAAACTGTTTTATTGGACATTTACTGTAAGTGGACATTTGGTCAAAACAGGGCCAGGGTTCAACCAACACAACTCCTGTTCACTGAACTCTGGCCCCGCTTTTACTAAATGACAGTACAAATCCATCTATACAACAGTGCAGTCAATCGATACTACCAGGTGGGAACAAATTGCAAGCCAGTCTATACAAGCCGCATCGCAAGTCAAAATGAACAATCCAAACAGCAGTAAAGTAACAAATGAGTGCGAAGTACATGACAGCCCTGGGAAAAACATTCCCTAGTACAGTGTAAAAACAGGGTCATAAAATAAGTGCAACTAAAACTATAATACACTGTGCAAAATGAAAGGTAAACAGTGGTGGACGAAGTACTGGGCGGAGTAGTGAATATCATTCAGTGCAGGTGCAGACACGGGTTGTGTGGTGATGTACTAGGAGTTTCAAGGCTGAAGGGACAGAATAGAGAGAATTGGGGGGCAGGGCTGGACCAGAGTAGGGAGAACTTAAAGCGAAAGAAGATTGACCCATTAACATTTTCATGCAAGGGGCAGCAAATGTCTGAGTTACAGAGGGAATATATGGTAGCACGGGGACAGGAAAGTAAGGAGCAGAAATATGTGGGAAGCAGTGTTTGCACAAGGTGTTCGCTACTTTGACTCTGGCTTTAAATTTACATTTTTAGTAACATTTAAAAAAATAACAATTATCAGAATTGTCATCATTGGTGAATTTTACTGCCCAAGCTGACAGGCTGTTGTGGTGCCTGCTACCACAGCAATATAACCCCCCAAAAAAAAAAAAAAAACACACTAGAAAAAGGAGGCAGCAGCTGGCACTACCCACTGCCCATCTCCCCAGCTAGCCGCCATCTCTATAGTGCATGCACACAAAACACTTACCCAAAGTATTTCAGTGTATATCAATATATCACCGTATTTCGATTCAGTATTTGTGTAAGTGTTTTGCACACACACAGGGAGGCACAATGATTGTGCCGCTGTACTGGCTGCCTGGTTCCAGTACTCTGGTGAGGATAACCCATGACTCCAGGGGGCAACAGAAACTGCATGACATATCTGGTGCACACACACACACACACACACAGCACTGCACATTATTAGTATACAACCGCTTGTCTTTGCCTCCAGACTTGCTCCGTCTCTACTCGGACTTTTCAGAATACACTGTTGTTTCCATAGCAGCGCATAAGCAGCCAGGAGCTGAATGGTGGGGGCTGCTACACTGGACCGGAGTGAGGGCACTTTTGTTTTGTCAGCAGTGACAGACAGCGAGACATCAAATCAGGAAACTTATGCTGATTTTGACTAGATGCTGTAGCGCCACCACCACACCTCCTTCAGTGATTTGCTGTTGCAGCCTAGTCTGCTGTGCCCTGCCTGCTTCAGAAGGAGTAGATGATTGCAGGCAGCACCACAAATTGGTGCCACTCACCATTTTGGGAGCTGGGCAGCAACTGTACTGAAATAAAGGAGAAAGAAAGAAATATGGGTTATTTACTTGTAGCCACAGTTCTACTAGTAGTATTCAGTTTACAGGCACACTTACGCAAGTCTTCCACTGGGCATGCACAGTCACTAGAACAGTTGTGAAGTTCGACTCTTCCTACCACCCCACCTCTGGTCTCTGTCTCCGGTCACGTATCTTAAGGTGACCCTGGCTGCCATTACACATACACTGCCAAGGCAGGGAGGCCCACTGCGGCACAGGACAAAGTAGTCGGCTGTTTCTTTAAAGAGCTGGACCATCTGTCCCCTCCAGTGCGGGAACACAGAACAATACCATTTGACAGCAGATAAGGATGGCTTGGCCCACCCAGTCTGCCCATTTTTCCTCTACCTATATCATTACCGCAGACTGTACTTGATCTACAGCTCTTTCTCCCCCTTCCCTTCCACTATGATTCCCTTATGCCGTTGAGAGCTTTAAAACTGCTTTGAAAACATACTTATTCTGCCTAGCACTCCCTGATTTAAATGAAACTTAATGCTCTTCGATTAGTTGATAGTTATGATTATGCCTTAATTTTAAACTTTTGTTTTATTGTTGTTTATATGGATTTTATTGTTTTTATGTATAGTGCTTTGGTCTACCTGGAATTGCACTTGTAAGTAAAGTTTCATATGATATAGGATACCTATTCCATGCATTCTCAAACCCCACCAGTTTTCGCCCCCTCCACTGGAAGGCTGTTCCAGGAATTCACTGCTCTTTCTATGAAGAAGTACTTCCCCACATCTCTCCTGAATCGACCTCCCTCCAGCTTCACAGCATGTGCCCTTGTTCTTAAGCCCCTTTAGGTACTTTAGGTGGGGTCTTACCAGTGATCTAGATAGAGGCAACACCATCTCCCCTTCTAGTGGTGATACCCCTCCCCTATGCACCCTAGCATCCCACTAGCCCTCCCGACTGTCTTGTCGCACTGCCTGGCCACCTTTATGTCATCAGATATGATTACCCCCGGTCTCTTTCCTGCTTTGTAGTAGTCAATACCACTCCGCCCATTTTGTATTCCGTCCCTCGGTTTCTGTGCTCCAAATGCATTATTTTGCACTTTTTCTCACTGAATCCCAGCTGTTATACCCTTGATCACTCCTCTAGTTCTCTCAGGTCTCTGCTCATCCTTTCCACCCCCACCATACCGAATGTCCCACCCTATTGCAGATTTTGGTGTCATCTGCAAAGAGGCACACCTCCCCTTCCAGCTCCTCTGCAATGTCAGTTATAAAGACATTAAAGGGGACCAGTCCCAGCACTGATCCCTGAGGCACCTGGCTGGTCACCCTCCCTTTCTCAGAATGTACTCTGTTTACCACTATCTTCTGTCACCTATCCCTTAACCAATTTCTTATCCAGTTTACCATCTTTGGACCAACTTTAAAGCTACGCAGCTTGATTACTACTCTCCTATGTGGAGCGATGTTGAAAGCCTTACTAAAATCCAAGTAGGCCACGTCCACTGCTCCACCCTGATTTAATTCCTTAGCCACGCAAAGAAATCTATCAGATTCGTTTGACATAACCTACCGCCACCTGTGAACCCATGCTGCTGCAGGTCTTGTAATACACTGGATTCGAGATAATCTACAATCCTTTCCTTCAGCAATGATTCCATTAACTTTCCCACCATGTGGCTTGCCCTCTCCTTCACAAGACAGTTAGGAGTCTACCTAAGCATGGACAATGAACTGATTCAAGGTAGTGAGAACTAGAGGTTACTCACTTGTAAGCTTTCTAATACAATTCACTTCACAACCCCATGATTCACCTGATCTTCCCTGGCAAGACTTTCTTCGTATTCCTGTTCCACTGTGCAGATCTAAGTGCAAACGGACAGAACCGGAGGATCACATGGTTGGGTGGTAGGATAAGTCGAGCTTGAAGACTATTCCAGTGACTAAGCATGCTTAGTGGAAGACTCGAGTGTGGACAGAGAACTGAATCTAGGTAGTTAGAAGGAGATTTGCGTTTATGGACCGGATGTGCTTGGTTTAGTTTAAAATCGGATTTGGCCTTATTGGTGGTGTATTAGTGATGCAGGTGGCCACACGGTGCATTTAAGATCAGTCAAGTAGCTATCGCGAAGGCGAGCCGAGAGCAAGAAGCCAAGAACCGAGGACTAGGTGGGTCTGTAGCCAGCCAAGCCAGGGGCAAACAACCAACCTAGCTACCATTATCATTTCAAATAACTATATGAAAGAGTGAGTTTGTTTGTGATGGGGTTATCTGGGGGCATGTATTTATGGGGGGTGGTACTGGCTGCTGCTGGAAATAAATTTGGAAAATGACAAAAATGTAAGTTTAGGACTAAGGGTTAAAAACACACTTTAAACTGGTGCTGTTGAAAATGAGTTTACTGTTCTGTATCACTATTTAGCTCAAAAACAGCTCTTTTAAATATGACTAAAACAAAAATGGTGGCTAATAAAAAATAAATAAGGGGTTAGCCAAATGCCTAATTACTTTTTGCATCTAGCGCCAATACTGGTGGGAAGGACCCCAAACCAGAACATAGAGACAAATGATGTGCAATGGGCCATATTCCTGCCCTCAATAAAAGGCAGTGAGGTACAGAGGGAACAGTGGTTGGTGTGTGTGTGTGTGACGTAGTCGAGGGCAAAGTGACATAAGGAGTAAAAAAGTGAATCCTGTCTGGCAAAAGTGGACTTTGGTCTTTGGTGCAACACTGTATACAACATCCCCATAATCATGAGGCAGTATAGCGCAGTGGTTTAAGGCTCTGAGCTGCAAACCTGGGAGACCAGAGTTTGAATCCCACAGCCCCCACTTGCACACTGTGTGACCCTGAGCAAGTCACTTAACTTCCTTGTGCTCCCAGGTCGCACCTGTAAACAAGCTTTCAGTTTAGTGTCTCTTCTGGTTAAACAAACAAACAAAAAAAATCGGAGGAATGCTGCATGATGGAAGGTGTGTGGTGTCGCACCTGCGACCCACACGCATATAAAAGTGGTCATGTCCAGAGCTTGGAACCTTTCTTCAGGAACTAGGGACTATTACGGACATTCTGCATACACCACTGCGGCTGACACCATAAATTTATTTATTACATATTTATCTCAGTGGCCTGAAGGATAGACATGTTAAATATCTCCTTGGGATCATGCTTGTAGCAGCTAAGAGAAGTGTATAACCAGGAGGTGGCTGACCCCACAACAGGTCACCTTGGATCAGTGGAGAGCAACGGTCAACGAGATTTATAACATGGAAAAAAAAATAAAATCACATTCAGCCTACATGAAAAAAACAGAGGTCTTCACTTCCAGGTAGAACGCACAGGTTTTATAAGTAATGCAGCATGATCACACCTTCATCCCCTAAATGGTGGACATTCAAATGGGGTCGAGCGGACATGGGAATGCCGTAAAGTAGGGATGACAACTTCTAGAATGCCAAAGGAAAAGCAGAGGTGGACTTAAAGAGTGAGTGGTTGGGGTCCACTTTGCTGAATTTAGGGTGGAGTCTCATGGGGAAATTTTATCCCCCCAGTCCACCCTTCAGAGAAGCTACTTGGGTTTACGGGTTCTCCTATTGTTTACTTTTCTCTCATTATCCTACAAAACATAGGAATGGAAGGTTGCAGATATAACCAGGTGATACCCCCAGTGTTGTGTTGGGAGGCAAAGGCAAACATCACCCTACAGTTTATGTTAAAGTCTAATTATTCCTGTAGACAGTTATTTTATGTACCTCCTTGGCTGAAATGTATGAATTGTAAAAAAAAGTTTAATAAAAAGATATTTACAAAAAAAGGGGGGGATCATCTTAACAACAACTCATGGTGGGCAGGGAGTGGGATGCAGGCTTTGTTCCTTCTTACGGATGGGTACCCACATGGCAGGAGAAGTCAAGGTGACGGCCCAACCAGGCAATCAAGAGTCATGAAACCCACTGGGGCAGGGTGTTGGCCATCCACTGCCTGGTGCCTAAGATCATTCAGACCGTATTCCCTGGCACTGAGAGTAAGCTAGCTTAGAACCATTAGTAAAATACCTATGCAGCTGAACAGCCAGATCAGAGGCAGAAGGACCCGGCATAAAGAGCATTGCGTCATTTACATACATTTATTTAGTTTTTGTTTACCAGGATAGGTGGGCTAGGCTATTCTGCCACTGGGGAAATTCCCCCATCTCTTTTCGAGAACAGCCATTGGTGGGATTTTTGATGTCCACCTTAACAACTATCAGGAAGGCAGACAGCACATCACTTTAGTAATTCATCCGAACAGGCAGCACCTCAGGAGAACTGCACTCCTCCCAATTGTACTACAGTGTCAATATTGGGATTTTGTTGCTAGCATCTATATTCCTCCAGCTACAGATGCATCTTCAATACAGCGTATATTCAATATAATTTTATCCCATCAGAAAGGCCCCTTGATTCTAGACGGAGACCTAAACTGCCTACTTGACCCGTCGCTGGAAACCTCCGCGGCTCGCCCTTCCCCTCAAAATGCTGGCTCTAAACTTCTCAGGCAGCTGCTACAAGATATCGGCAGGGTGGATACAACTCCATCCTAGACAAAGAAAATGTACCTACTATTCCCATGCCCATAAACATTACACCCGACTAGATTACATCTGCCTCAGCAAGGAGCATGCAGACTGGATTCAGCAGTTTGAGATACACAATATCAGTTTGTTGGACTATGCACCCATTTCCCTGACTATTCGTTTGGAGGGAGATAGGAGAAGACAGACCCAATGGACAGTCAATCTCTCATTATTTAGAGATAGGGAATTCAGGGACAGGTTAGAGTCCAAACTCCCCAAAATAATTAGAGAGAATCAATCTCCCAAGACCTCACCCCAACTTCTATGGGACACTATTAAAGTAGTCCTGCGGGGGCATGTAATAGAATATGCTACACAAAAGAAACAAGAATCCCACCTGCAAAACTTGCAGGATAAGCTGCACTTTTTTTTTTTTTTTTTAACAGAAGACACATATGCAGGGAGATGAAGAAGTACTACCCCTCCTACTTAAACACAGAATTCCATACAGGAAATATTAACATATCGAACAGAGCAAGCCCTTTTGTGGCTCCGCCAGAGATACTATGAGGGGGGCGCCCAGGCATCTCAAATACTGGCCTATCGTCTACGTAAACAGACTCCGATCCATACAATCACCAAAATAAAAAACCCTAGGACAGGGCAAAACCAATTCACTTCAGAGAATATACTTTCTGTATTTAAAACATACTACCAACAACTGTATTCTTCCCCTCAAGAGACTCCCCCTGAATTAGTAGACAGATTCCTAGCCCAAATAAAGCTACCCAATTTGACTACCCCTCAAATAAATAAACTAACATCCTCACTCACTAAATCTGAAGTCCAAATGATAATAAAGAATCTTAAGAATGGGAAGTGCCCAGGTCCAGATGGATATGGTCCAGAATTCTATAAAAATACAACAGAATTAATACTGGAACCTTTGTTAACAGCATTGCAAGCTACCTAAGAAAATGCTGAGTGCCCCATCTCCTGGAGACAAACTGCTATTTCAGCCATATTAAAACCCCCAAAACCCCCACAGCTGTGTGAATCCTACTGACCCATATCAGTATTAAATCAAGATTATAAAATATTCACGAGTATTCTTGGTCATAGATTAGATGATATCCTCCCAACCTTAATACACCCAGATCAATCTGGATTTATAAAGTCCAGAAGGACCACAGAAAATATCAAACAAACCTTGTACCTCCTAAATCATTCTATTACTTCCGGCTCCCCCACCCCCAACCCCCGACACTCATCAGTTTAGATGCCCAGAAGGCGTTCGATATGGTGAATTGGAATTTTCTACTAGCCACCATGTCTAAATTCCCTTTCCCACCCTCCTTTTTAAATATTATTAAAGATATATACACAGCCCCAGAGGCGACTGTAAAAGTAAATGGATCACACTCATCCCGCTTTCCATCACACAGGGAAACCAGGCAGGGGTGCCTTTTGTCTCCCTACTTGTTCGCCATCTTTGTAGAACCCACTGCACAGCTGCTTAGGCAGTCCACTCAGATTCGGGAATATCAAGTGGGAAATATCGAACATAAAAAGTGGCTTACTACGCGGACGATCTCCTTCTTTACTTATCACATCCAGAAGACTCCTTGGCAGCACTATCAGAGACCTTACTGGATATTGCAAAAGTCTCCAGTTACACAATTAACCAAGGAAAGTCCAAGGACTTGGTGATTAGGGGTTCCTGCTCCCCTTCAAAATTAAAATCATACAATTATAAGTGGAATAAACCCTCAATAACATATCTTGGAATTCAAATTCCTACTAAGCTGGAAGATTTGTATACAATAAATTAGCAGGCAGTTACTAAAGAGATCCAATTAGACCTAAACCGTTTGCTACCTCTACCTTTGTCTCTCATCCCTAGAATCCAGTCCATACAAATGAATATCCTTCCTAAACTCTTATACTTAATGCAAAATATCACTCTCCCCCTACCAAAAATGATCTTAAACACTGGGATTCACTAATTAGAAAATACATCTTGGAGGGTGGGAGACCACGGGTGGCACTGCTTAAACTCCAACTCCCTAAAGATAGAGGATTGACCCTCCCTAATATATAACGTTACTGGATTGCTGCATTATTAGCTCATATGGTGACCTGGACATCCTCGATTATAACAATCCCAGTGTGGGTTTCACTGGAACAATCCATGGCAAATGCACGCTTAGACACGACCCTAATCTTACAGCCTAACCAACTGAACAGCCTACAATTAGTTCCATCTTTACTAAAGCTATGTTGAACAGCTGGAATAAATTTCTGACTCTGCCAGAAAACTCCATACTGGCAGGCAGGTTGGGAATTCCGGCAAGAGGCCCGGACTTCTTACCAGCTTTGACGGACCCCAGCTTTGATAAATGGTGCTCTCTGGAACTATCCAATACTAGTAAATTTTATGAGACTGGGGTCTTCCTAACATTTGCTCAACTCCAGAATTTATACGGCCTACCACACAGGGATTTTTTTTTCATTATCTTCAGCTTAGACATTTCCTAGCCCAAAAAATAGGACTAGCGATTTCTCAGACGGCAATCCCCACACTGCATTCCTTTTTATTAAATATCACTGGAGGTGGTGATCAGAGTCATATGGTGTCAAGGACATACCAGGCATTACAGAACTCATCCCCAACAAATCTAGATCTGGTACAAATCCACTGGCAGGCAGAACTGTCTCTAGAGCTCACCCCGGGAGAATGGCAACAAATCTGGAGAGCACAACATAAAACAACGAGCTCTTACTCCTGCAAAGAGTTCACTTGGAAGGTAGTTATGCATTACTTTCGTATGCCCTAGATAGTGGCAAAATACTCTGAGTCGGGGGACTCTTCGTGTTGGAGGTTGTGTGGGTGTGAAGTATCCACACATACCCATATGCTTGGGACATGCCAGGTCCTGAATGACTTCTGGGAGAGAACTGGTGAGGTTGTTGCAGATTTATGTACAGATTTTGGCAGACTCACCCCACAGGCAGCTATTCTGCTCTCATTCCCAAAACGATTTAAGCATAAATCACAAAAATACTTACTTAATATCCTTTTTACAGCTGCTAAAAAAAATGTATCACCAGACTCTGGTTAAAACCAGAACCCCCTATCATGACCCAATGGGGAATACCATTTATGAAGTATACAGGATGGAGGCACTTACAGCCCGCCTTCAAAACAAGACATGGGTAATCCAAACATACTGGACTCCTTGGTTTATGCAAATAGCACAGACCAGACCAGATTTGATCCCTTGAGGAGGGATGGCTGGATGGGAGGATATCCTCCCTCTCATTAATTTTATAGGACTTGCCACGGAGCCCAGCCAGGCCAATCTAAACATTTAATCCAATTGTTCAGAAGCTGACCTAAGTGAAAAGCCCTCATTTGGGCTGACTCACCCCCACAGGACACCTCTTCCCGCGTTACATCACACAGCTCCAACTCGTCAACAGGAAGAAGATTACTGGAGACAAACTATAGGATTGGATATTATATCTACAGTTAACCATCATTATTGACTATGGACTTGATAACTGTATTAGTTTGTCACTAAATTTAGACTGTATGCCCAGAATCTAATATAGCAACTGTGCTCTTGATGTAAGTGAATGTAAAGAACTGTGGACTGAACTGAAAGAAGAAAACAAAAGTAAAAAAAAAAAAAAAAACAATATTGGGGTTTTGCCTAAGCTCTGGTGGTGCTAGACTCACAACCCACAGAGGAAAAGAGAAACATGCTGAGCTACCGACATTTACGACATGTGTAGATTTTAGAAGAAACATGATTTGGGAGATCATGGAGGAAAATCAAGAACAGAACAGGCCAAGACAGAGCCCTGGGGAACACCTAGTCCAACAGGGAGCAGAGGCTAGATGGCTACTCCTATGACATTCGGCCCATCCGATTCCGGGGGCTGGATCAGGTACTGTTACAACCTGAAACCAGAGGGAGAAACTAGATGTGGCTATTGCTAAACCTACAAACCCTGGGACCCATAACTGTGGTGGGGAACCAGGTGGGTATTCTATATCTAGCAACTGGAGTAGGGTAATGTGGGGGAGTGTTACTGCTCTCTGTTTCTCAAGCGCTGAGGAGGACATATATAAATACTGACTTTTTGTTAACGGTTGGAGATAACAAAATTCAGTGCCAATGAGAACTCTAGATTATGGGCAAAGCTGGAATGTCTGCTGCAAATAACAGAAAGGTTAAGGGCCACTGAGGCTTCCTACTGACTAAAAATTCAGTAGGCCCAACTTTTCAAAAGGGACTGTACCCATGAAAAAAGCCTTCTGACAAAAGGACTCTGAAAATGTACTGGGAACAAAGTTGCTATTTGTACCAATGTGTAAGTAGTGGCTCGTCTCCTGCCCTGGCACGCTCCAATGCTCTGTTTTGTGTTCAGTGCCAGACTCTGCTGAACTCACAACAGCCTGCGATCCAGGATCTGCTGACAAGGAAAACAGTCTGGCAGACAGGATTTAGGAGAGGGAGCCCAGTTGCCCACTAGAAAGAAAGTCATTACCAATTCATATGTGTGTGCGTGCGTGCGGGGGTGTGTGTGTGTGTGTGTTAATTAAAATCATAATCAGCATTTCATCTGTCAGGTCTACCAGAATAGTGAAGAGAAATTGAGCCCCAAGCCCCGAGCTGATGACAGACTAGATCTGATTTACATTCATTTCTCTCCTTCTGGAGTTCTTCCTTCCTGCTTTCAATCTGCACAGGAGTGGCCTCTCCCAGAGGAGTAAAGCTTCACCTACTCTCACAAGGTGTATGTATGTGTGCAGAACAGAGCACTCTGATCTAAGAAGAATCTGTCACAAGACCACACCCTGGCACACAGGCCCACACATCCTGAGACCTCTGTAAAAGTACCTCAATTAGAATTCCAGTGTTTGGGAGGTGGTACTCATTAGTCAGTAACCGAGTGACATGGAGCAGATGGGTGTGGATCCTGCCCAGTGCTTTCGTTTGTGCAGAGCTCAGCTCATTTCCATAACAAAAACAGTACTAATTTAGTACTCCTGCCTCTCATGACAACAAAATATTTTGAATGGAGCCTCCCTGCAATACTCGGCAACGCCAAATATGGAGCCACAGATGGCTGACAGAGGCTTCTATATCATTTTCACACTCAGTACACTTTTACTCCCAAAGCTGTAATCCAATATTTGCTTCTGGAGTAGTTAATAAGAAATGGCTTCCTTCTTGTGTTCACAAAGGGAACTGATTCTGAACTATGCCAGTAGTACGTCATCACCAAGGAAAATGATCCCCCCTCCCCCCATCAACAAAAACAGACAAACAGTATTCACTGCTCATGAAAAAAATAAAAGTTTTGCTGTCGTACTACTTGCTGAATTCACTGTTACATGGTAATTAGTTTTTAATTTTTTTATTTTAGTCTTTGGTAACCGGGTAAGGACCACTAGGCACAAGTGCCTGTTTTCAGGGGTGACCTGGGAGCACTGGGTGGTTAAGTGACTTGCTCAGAGTCGCACAGTATGCAAGTGGAGGTTGTGAGAATCAAACTCAGGTCTGCTCTGCTGGATGTATCAAGCTTGTTCACACCTTGTTCCTCTAACCTCTAGGCTATACTGCAATGCGCACTTAATTCTAACGCCTATCAGTTGAATTCATTTTGTTTTTCAGTACCTAAGTTATGAATCTGGTAGGTACCCCACCTTCAGAAGTAGGATTACTTAATTCAGGATTTAGGAGAAGATGATTCCCAAATTTCCTCTAGTGTGTAAATGAAGGGTAGTGGGTTTTAACTGTTATGCACACCATTCTTGCCACTGTACTTCTCTTTAGTGTGAAAAGAGTAACACATCTGCAGCAACACAACATACGGCAGGAACTTAACCCAACTGATCAGCATGTATACCATGTTAGTAGCCAACTACAGGAGAGAGAGGACTGTTTGGTCACTCCAACCTCAGCCTCTCCAAGCAGGGGCGCTGTATTCCATGGTGAAGGATCACCGACTGTGAGGGAACCCACAGTTACCCCCATCTCACCATCTTCCAACAGGAGTCATGGAAGATACTGGTGTAGCAGCAGTAACTGTAGGGGTGCTCACAACTACTGCAGTTCCAGCCTCGCTCAGCAGGAGAGGCTATAGGCAATGGTGTAGGAGCACTGACAGTGGGGGAGTCCACAGCTACTCCAGTTATAGTCTCTCCCAGCAGGAGTCACTGCAAGCAATGCTGTAGGTAGGAGCACTGACTGTGGGGGAGCTCACAGCTATTCCAGTTAATAGTCTCTCCCAGCAGGAGTCACTGCAGGCAATGGTGTGAAGCACTGACTGGGGGCTCATAGCTACTGCAGTTATAGTCTCTCCCAGCAGGAGTCACTGTAGGCAATGGTGTAGGAGCACGGAATGTGGGGGAGCTCACAACTACTCCAGTTATAGTTTCTCTCAGCAGGAGTCACCGTAAGCAATGGTGTAGGAGCACTGGCTGTGGGGCAGCTCATACATCAGCCTGTCCCAGGCTCTGCTAGCTGTAATCATTGTACTGTAGTTAACGGTGTAGAAGCACTTATGTGGGGGAGTTCACAGGCAGCTACTCCTTTCCCAGCCCTCCCTGCATGAGTCACTGTAGGCAATGGTGCAGGAGTACTGGCTGTGTGGAGCGCAGTTTCTCCAGTCCCCGTTTCTTCCAACAGGAGTCACTGCAGGCAACAGTATAGAAGTAATGAGTGTGTGTGTGTGTGTGAAGCGCTAACAGCCCAAATCTCTTTTCATGATGTAGACAATTGTGTAACTGTTAATGTGAATTAGACAATAGACTAGAAGAACCACGTCAGTGAAAACTGACTTGTTTTCCCAGAGTCTGACATGGTAAATAAATTATATATTTTGAACCTGGCCAATCGGCACCTTTTGAAGAACAATTTCCACAAACATCTACTGTAAGACGGGACATATTACCCTGCAACACAGGTGCAAGCCCTATGACACAGGTGAGATCGCTTTCAGCATGGATGTTATTTTCTTCAAGATGCAAACGCACAGCTACTTTCACTTTGTTCTATACACAAGCTTGAAGAGGTCACAACCAGGCACAAAGTAAACAACCTCGGTAGGTATCGGCAGACAGTAAAAGGGCACACCTCTCTCTCTCTCTCTCTCTCAGGTGACAAGTGTTTTTGTTCTCTGCAGTTCCAGCTATGCTCTATGCAAGACTGAACCCAAACACTTCCAAAACCCCTCTGCTGATTCCTGAAGTCTCTATGATTTATAGATTTCTGTCCAGAGTCCAAGCCCAGAATCCCTGCATTGCTAATACCTAGCATCTGCACCCTCACCAGCCTAGGCTTCCAGTGTTCAAGGTTTCAAACTCAAAAAGCCCCGACCCGACCAACTTCGATAATGAACTCAAAAGGATTTTAGACCAAAAAGAGAAAGAATATAACTTGAGCAGAGCAGACTGATGGAGCTACAATGTCTCCCTCTGTTCAAATAATGGGGTCTCCCTGCTTGGTGGTTGCTAAACAAAGTAGAGAAGCCCTGCTCCCAGGGTTTTAGTCAATCACAAACAGTCAATGCCTAGCGAAAAGTGCTCTGTGGCTCGTATCTAAATTGTAATGAGCCAAATCACTTCTTGTTCAGGACACATGCCTTTATTTTTACTGGTACCTAATCTCAAGAGATTGGGCATGCCAATGCCTGTGATTATAACGTCACAATAAAAAAAATATATAGGTTACTACTACAGCACTATATAATAACTGCCACTGCACTCACAATCACTACAGATCATCACTACAGCATTAAACAATCGCTATTTATCACTACTGCAGCACAATACTCCCACTACCACAGCACATCACTCCCGCAGCATTAAATGATTACCATATAATCATTGCCTTGCATAGCACTATATAATCACTACCAAAGCACTACACAATCACTATATACTACTAACAGCATTACAAAATCCCTATTTATCACAACAGCACTATAAAATCCTTACTTATCATTGCAAACAGTACTATAAAAAAAATCACTATTTATCATCAAAGCACAGCTTAACAAGTATTACTGCCACAGCATTATACAAATCATCATATCTCACTGCAGCATCATACAGTCGCAATCTATCACTATCACAGCACTATCCAGTACAACTCCAGCACTTTAAAATTGCTCTGTATCACTACCACAGCACTATACAATGGCTATAGATCACTACTGCAGCACTACACAATCACTAACTATTACTAAAAATATACAGAAAAATTAGTATATCACTACAGCCGGCAGAGTTGACTGGCGCCACCACCAGCTGGACCCGCCTAGTAATGGCACAGCAGTGTATCCCATGCCACACATTCCCTCATGTTTGGTGGCACACCTTCCTCTGCAGATCCAGGGATACACCATCTACTTTCCACAATTCTTTAAACTTATTTTCCTAGCCATCACCTCCTTTCCTTACACATAAGGCACTGTTCTGTAATAGAACACATAAATATTTGTGTGGAACCCTTACAAATCCATTGGTGGGATGGGGGGGGGTCCAGACTCTACAACAAAATTATCTAACAGAAGCTCTGAAGATGTGATTTACAAAATAAAATGGGAATGTTCATATGTTCTCACTGAATGGAAAGGAGCCATTTATGTGGTGTAGTAACCACAACTTGGGCACAGTAAACACAAAATGGTACAAAAATGGAGAATTTGTTTTGATTTATTTCTATTTGGGGAATGATCTCTTTGGTGACTGCTTGTATCTACTCACAGATGAGATGTAGAGAGGGAGCAACCTGGATAAGCATCATGCTGGGTAAGGAGAGGTGTGTGAGCAGTTAAAAAAATACCTCTCTGACTAACTACAGGTAAATATAGAAAGGTGACATTTGGTGTGGCCGCAAGTACAATCATAGACAGGTGTGTCATTCCTAGTCTGCCCAGCCCTATTCACTGGACCCAAACAGCAAAAGAAGTTAACTCAAAATGGCAGAAATTCCTTCAAGCACACAGAACCATATCCCAATTGGAAGGGAAGAATTAATACCTAGAGGACACATTTTGCAAACGGTGTTTCCTACTAGAGAATGGATGACTTTTACTACCGTCAATCGTTAACCATTTATTGCATTATATAGCACAAGAATTCAAGCTGGAGGTTAGTTTCTACTGTACTCCTCACTATGGGTCTCCCAACACTAAGGATCTGGCAGTAAACTGGAGTCCCCAATACTAAATGTCAGGGAAGCAGACTAGGGTCCCCTAATACTGAGTGTCAGGGAAGTAGTCCCCCAATACTGAATGTCAGGGAAGCAGACTTGGACCTCCAATGCTGAATGTCAGGGAAGCAGACTAGGGTCCCCCAATACTGAACGTCAGGGAAGCAGACTAAGGACCCCCAATGCTGAATGTCAGGGAAGCAGACTAGGGGCCGCCCAATACTGAATGTCAAAGAAGCAGATTAGGACCCTCAATACGGAACATCAGGGAAGCAGACTAGGGTCCCCAAATACTGAATGTCAGGGAAGTAGACTAGGTTCCCCCAACAGTGAACTCCAGGGAAGCAGACTAGGGTCCCCCAATACCAAATGTCAGGGAAGCAGGCTAGGGTCTCCTAATACTGAATGTCAGAGAAACAGACTAGGGTCCCCCCCAATACTGAATGTCAGGGAAGCAGAACAGAGTCCCTCGATACTGAATGAAAGGGAAGCAGACTAGGGTCCCCCAATACTGAATGTCAAGGAAGCAGACTAGGGCCCCCTAATACTGAATGGCAGGGGAGCAAACAGAAACCGCTGATACTCAACACCAGAATGCAGACTAGAGTTTCCAATACTGAACATCAAGGAGCACACTGGGCTGCCCCCCCCCCCCCCAAAATGAATATTAGGGAATAGGACAGAGTCCCAAAATATTAAAGGGCTAAGAACAGACTAGAGTCCTCCAACACTAAAGGGTAGGGCGCAAACACAGATCTCCCAGTGCTGAGGGCAGGGGAGCAGACTGGGGTTCCCCAACACCTGGTGTCGTAGGGCAATTGTGGGAAGCAGTGGGGAGTGTAGGGAAGGGCCAAAACAATAGGGAGTCAAGTGTGTAGCCAGTAGACAGAAAAAAAAGAAGAAGATAAAAAAAAATAAACAAAAGAGAGACAATAGGGAGTAAAGTGGTGAACAGTAGTTGGAAGCAGAAGTAAAGATTCAGGTTTTTTTTTTTTCAAACAGTCCTAAAAAAGTCCTATTTGGATACCTAATAAAAGGATCACAGACCAAGGGAGCACCTGCAGCTATGGTTATTGCTTTTGAAGGTAAACTAGGGGAATGTAATTCAATGCATTAATTAACTTTCCAATTCACAACAATGCTAAACAAATTACATCTCAAAGATATACAAGATACAGATGAATTTATCCTTCTTTACTGTTTATGTTATTAAGGAATCGGTAAGTGATGAAATGTTTTAGTAGCAATAATCTTAATAGTTTAGTTTATTCTAAGTAACACTCTGACTGGGATGCAAATGGAATGTATATGACAATATGTATGTTAGTTTGTGTCAAATGTTTATGGCGTAATGCTGATGTTGTTTATAACCTTTAAATATAATAAAAAAATGTATTGGGGGGGAAAAGGGATAATACACAGTATTAAAGCAAGCAGAAAAGGAGGAAGTGGAAAACCAAGGGAGGACAGGGTAGGAGGGTGGGACGGGGTCAGACAGGCTGAAACACATGTGATGCAGTCATCTCCAGGGAAGTCCTCCAGAGGAGACAATGTTGCCCAGTGTGTTGAAGGTTTGTGGCACACACCGAGAACCTGGCTGTGGTAAACACAGACCATAACCTTCATTGAAGCAGGTTCAGTGGTCGCTGCTGCAAGCAGCTGCTACTCGTTCTCTCCAGCAGACACCTCGGGTCCTGACTGGAGATTGGACTGCAAGAGGCAGTGGTAGGGTCCAGGAGGGTGGGAAATCTGAGGTGGCAACAGCAAACAGATTAGCAACCCTCTGTGATTCAGTCACTCCTAGCTCCCCAGTGCAGAGGCCAGAGGCTGTAGCCTCCCAGGGTACCAAGTCTTATGAAAAAAAGTGGGACTGCATTGTACAGAGGGCATAAGAGGCAGTGGGGTCGAATAGTAAGGCGGCTACCGAAAGCCTCAGTTGGGAGGAATGCACACAGGTTAGAGATGATAGTCAGGGGTGTGGGAAGGGAGTGTGGCCTTGATGTTACTGTCAACCTGGGGACCAATGACCTGGCTTGCAGACCTCTGGGGGAGGTTACAGAAAGCTTTAGGAAGCCAGGAGAAGGCTCAAACAGGCAGCAGTCTCAGTGACCTTTTTTGAGGTCCTGTCAGTTTGGGACAAGAGAGAGAGAGAGAGAGAGGAGAAGTGTTCTGATCATACACTTCAGCGAGTGGTTGAATGAGTGGTACAGGGAGGAGGTATGGGGATACCTGGGTAAGTGGGGTCACTCTTAGGAGGATAGAAGGCTAGTCAAGTGGGATGGCCTTCACTCCTCTGAGGAGGGCACCAGTTGGCTAGGGCACAGGTTTAAAGAAAGGGGAAAATTGTTTAACCAGGTAAGGCACACTAAGCCAGAGCTTATATCCAGGTGCGACCAGGGAGCACAAGGAAGTTAAGTGACTTGCTCAGGGTCACAAAGTATGCAGGTGGGGGCTGATGGGATTCAAACCCAGGTCTCCAGGTTTGCAGCTCAGTTCCCTTAACCACTACACTATGAAGAGCACACTGGGGGCCCTTTAAACAACCAGAGGGGAAGGGGAAGGGGCAGACTGGAACTGGATAGGTATACCTACTAAACTGACACTGTCTAGATGACCTCTCCCCAGTAATAGGAAACAAGGAAGGAGAAGCAGAAAAACAAAGTGAGCGAAAATAGGGTTGAGGTGCGAGAAGCTACAGAACAGAAGCCATGGGGAAACAAAATAGGAAGGGAGACAGGGGCAAGGATGGCTAGGACGTCAGGGGGAACAGGAGAATGGGCTGGGTCCAGTTGGGAGGGGGTGAGAGGCGATTGTGAGGACTATATGCATGAATGCCAGAAGCCTGGGAAATAAGATCAGCAATATGGAGGTATATGGAGGTAAGGCTGGCTGAGGCAAGCCTGGACCTGATGGCGATCATGGAAATATGGATTACCCAGTACTACGACTGTGACATAACCATACCAGGGCATACTGTGCACAGAAAGGGTTGAAAGGAGAAGAGAGGGGGAGGAGTGGAATCATAAACATTCAAGGCAGTAAAAACAGCTTTAGAGAGAGACAGAGAATATGGGGCAGAGTGACAACAAATATGGGGACAGGTAGCAACAAAAGAGGGAGGAAACAAAAGGGGGAAGAAATATCAGAATAGGAGTATTTTGTAAACCACCATCTCAAAATGATAGAGTTGAAGCCATCCCAGTAGCGTGGATGGCTGAGGCGCTAGTGCCTTAGCTTCTGCCACACTGGTGACCCGTACGGGCTGCTGGGTGTCAGCCGGGGAGGGAGAGGATCGAGCATCTGGAGGACAACTCCCCTTTCCCAGGAAGAGTGGATTGGCATTCCCAACGAATGACTGCCACAAGGTGGAGGCCTGAGGGTAGTGTGGGACCAGGGCGCCAAAGACGGGAGAGTGCTGAAGGACTCTGTAGCATTCACACACCTCCACATGTGCACACTAACATGTGCACCCCAGCAATGGGGAAGGGAGAAAACAGAAAAATGCTTGGCGCAGGCTACATGAAGCCTTGCCTGCCTACCTCCGTCCTGTGCAATTGCTTGGTCTCCGACCCAAGCAAGATGCGCTTCTCTGGATGAAGGGAGGATGGCACTCCCCTTCCCAGACCGCCATGGGGGGACAATCTGTGGGGGGATCCTGGGTGCGAGAGAGATGGGGAGACAGGATGGTGGATGAGAGGAATGCAGGACAAGGTTGAGAGCCCACCCCCACCCCAGCTGACCAGAAGGAAAAAAGATACATGGAGAAAAAAAAAAAAAAAAAAGAGAGTGAATGAGGAATTAAAAGAGATCATCAAAAAGGGCAGCAGGGCTTCAGAGGTTCTTCTACTAAGGGACTTCAGCATGACAAATGTGGATTGGAGAACCGCAGCAGAAGCAAGTGCAAGAAGCCAGCAGCTTCTAAAAGTCTTTCAGGATGCATTCGTAATACAGATAGTAGAGGGGCCTACAGGGTTGAGGCAGCAATCCTAGACTTGGTGCTTACCAATAGGGATGGTGTGGGAGAGGGGATGGTGCTGGACCCAATGGGATTAAACAACCATCGGACAGTTTGGTTCATGGTCAGACCTGAAGCAGAGAGAAACCAGTCCTGGACTTTAGAAGGCTGATTTCAGAAGAATGAGGGAGAAGCTGCAGGGGAAACTAGATGGGACGAGAGCTAAATGGGAACTGATAAATGTAAAAATAGAGGTTACGGATCTCTGTATAAGGGTAATCAACAAGGAGGGTAAAAAAACATTATGGTTGCACAAGGAAAGTAGGGAAGACCATGAGGGCTAAAAAAAAAAAAAAAAAAAAAAGGGTATTTAGTGTATGAGCCAGACAGGGTCATCGGTACCACTCAGAGGGGCAAACGATCATGTTTTTTAGCAAGCTTTATATACTTTTAAATTTTTTTAGGAGAGTAGCATCTTTCAGAAAAGAAGGTATACAAGGACAAGGGGGTATGATATGCGGCTGGAGGGGGTAGGCTCAGGAGCAACATGAGTAAGTACCTTTTCACAGAAAGAGTAGTGGATACTTGGAACAGCCTCCCTGCAGAGGTGGTGGGGCAAAAACAGTAGGGGAATTCAAGAATGCATGGGAAAGACGTAAGAGTACTCTAGCAATAGGGAAGAGAGGGTAAGCCGCAGACCAACTAGGATCTGCAGTAATGCATTAGGAAGGGAAAAGGGGCAGACTAGGTGGTCCACACGGTCCTTATCTGTCGTCACCTTCTGTGTATCCATAGATCTGTGTGTATATGCCTAGATAATATATGCAATAGCATTGTGGATCAAGTAGCTTTATGTGTGTGCTCACACCAAATGTATACCCACCAGTGTTTTAGCCGTCCGTCTGTTTTGTGTCCATATTCTGTACAAACGTTTGTTATCTAAGAATATAAAGCTTGCTAAAAACCAACATGAGCATTCCCGAGTGGTACTGATCACCCTTTTCATGCTGGTATGGCTGGTCTATCCCAAATACCAAACTGTATACTAAGCCTTGCACTACAACAGTTCTAGTGATATTTCGACATGCAGCTGGTAATAACATTTATAAACCATTGTATGTTTTTAGATATTTTAATATAGTATCTTGATTGACCACTAATTGCTTATTTTCAGATGATGCTGGAGAAGTGGTTACTAGAATGGAAGAAGAAAATCAGTCTAGCCCCAGGGGTACACCTAGAAGGTGCATCATTCACTGTGACTCTTCCAAGCTTAATCCACAAGAACAATTGACTGTACCATAAAACCATGATTCCTGGTTGACATTACTGACCGCTGCAAAAGTGAGTAATCATGTTCCTATTCTGCAACTGGCAGAGGAACTTCAAGGTGAACAGGAGATTCCCCAGCTACAGTATTCTACCACAGACATTGTCAAAGCATATTCACAATGAAAAGGGACCTGGAGTCACTGAAACAAAAGGCAGAAAGTAGTGCGCCAGAAGCAGCAGCAGGAAACAGCTGTCAAGCCAAGCGGCAAAACAGACCATCATCTTCCGAGTCCAGGATCTATGCGACAGCGTGCAGCTTCGGTAAAAAGGGAAAGTATGAAAAAAGAAACATGCACAAGAGAATCTTTGGTAAAAGCTACACAACTTAGAGCAGATGAAACACTCTGCCAAACTGCAATTATAAAGAAGGATGAAGATATGTTAGCACAAGTACAGAGATAGTAGCAGCAGAGGCACATTATCATCGCTACAAAGCATATACAAGAGACCCAAGTCGCCTTCACTTAACAGGTAGCCAAATATCGAATGCAGTAGATAACACAGACAGTGACATACAGTACTCAAACACAGAACATCAGTCATATGTTGAGATGAGGCGATACCTTTCCCAGATGTGACAACACTGAACAGTTAGACAACTTGCCAATATTATGCAACTGCAAGGTGCATCTACCACGAAAGAATCAACAAGAAAGCACATCCGTCATAAATTAGAGACTGAATTTGGAAGCAGTCTGCGTATATTCCGTGATGAGAAAGTGAAACTGTTGGTGCTACCTGATAGCATAAGTCTCTATGACCTTGCAAAGAAGTATCAAACATCGAGGCAGGAATTGCTGTTATGGAAAACCAAATCATCAGATATCAGCAAAACCACTGACCAAGCATCATCACATACAAGAACAGCAATTAGAAACATGGAGAAAACAACCCAATGGCCTTAACATCCTTCAGATCTCGCCAAGGAGGGGGTGCAGAGCCAGCAGCTGAAGGGAACAGATGGTTATGAGAGAGCTCCTCATATCAGACGACAAATCAGCTAAAAAAAAGCTTTTAACAAATTTCATTAAGGCACTCTATTTCTATACCTGCTTATACACCTATTCAAACAGCACAGATTAGTATAAATTTTTTGTCTGTTTTGACTATGGGAAATCTGAAAAAGAAGTCTTCTCGGTGACGTCGGCAGTCTGAAGCAAAATAAGCTGGGAGATCAGGGAGGAGCGGCGGCCTCTAGCCATGAAGTGGGCACTTCGGAACCGACCAACGGAGTGCTCCTACAAGCAATACAGATCCTGTATAAAAAAGTAGATAATTTATCTGACCATATTTCCACCATGGACACAAAAATAGCGAAAGCTTCAGCAACCGCCGATGGACCAGCGGAAACAGCAAATAACGCCGCCACCATGGTTATTGGATTACTGACAGAAAATCAAGTGCTGAGGCTTTGGATGGAACAGCTTGAAAATGCTATTCGCTCAACAAGTCTGTGCATTTTGGGGGTCCCTGAGCAGTCGGAAGGACAGGACCTGGTGGGCTACGTGGAAATTTTAATATCCAGAATATGGGGCTTTGATATCACCAGGAACATCATGAAGGCATATTGCAACACTCCCAGATGTTGTCAGCCATCAGAAGACTTGCCTCGTACCATACTAGTTGTAATTTCTGGACAGCATGTTTGGGACAAAGTTCTGGTTGCAGCTAAAAGGAAAGGGTCTGTGACTTTAGAATCTGGGGAAAGAGTACATGATTTCCCAGACCCAAGTTATTCCACTTGCCAAGACCGCAAGGCATTTGATGCAGTCTGGTCTGGGCTACATGCCTCAGGGGTCACTCATGTGCTACAAGTTCCAGTGCAACTCAGGATCCAGTAAGCGGGTAAAAGCTATCTTTATTCTGATGCTGCTAAAGCGAGGAAACAATTAGCTTTGATCCAAAAAGACTTTGCACAACAAGAAACCAGTAATGAGCTTGATGATGGTGACTGAGAAAATAAAAAACAACATCAAAAAGTTTTATAAGCTAGTTTCCACGTGGTTGACTTAATGTTAACTGCGTCACAGTTCTGTTAAGATTTTCAGTTTGTTTTATGAAAGACGTATCATTACTACTTTTAGATCAGCTATCAAGCAGAACTAAGCTAGTTATGGTTACTCACCAAAGAATGTTAAAAGCTGCTGTTTGCCTTTATTAAGTTTAATCAGACTCTTGTATGGGATTTGTCTGAGGGTAAGTGGGGGGAAGACTCTCATTGGGCTTCTGTTGGGAATGTTGAAAAAAATTATTACGGCACATGTTCCATAATGCTGCTTTTAGCAGTATTCATAAGTGTTATTTAAGGCACAAGGACTCAATTATTGAATGGATTTATTTGCATTGGATGTCCATGTTCTTGCTGCAAGGCTATTTAGCATTATACTGTTTTTCTGACAATGAAAAAAATCTGCCCTTACTTGATGTGGCTATGGAAGATGAGTATGTAATCCTAATTATTCAATGTATAATTCAAAGTTTTCTGTACTCAAATCCAAGGATGGACTTTCTTGTATGTCTGTACTATGAAAAGTAATAAAAAAGAAAGTTAAAAAAAAAAAAAAGATCTCGCTAGGGAGTTGCTAGGTGTACCCCAAAACTGAGGTGCTTTTTCATTGGCCTTCTCACAGGTAAACTTGAGCACACATCCATCCCAAAGGGTCAATATGCTGACAGACTCCTTTAGCCAAAATATTATACATGCTGTGACCGGTGGACAACATAAACCACCAAAACATATACTGCTGTCATATGGGGCGAAAACTCTAAGTGGAAATGTAGAGCTTGTCCAAAGTCTGAACAGATTAGGACATGGCGTGTCCTATTCCCAACTAGAGGAAAACAACACAGTTCTATGTCTGCAGAAACTAGCAACAGCTTTGAACCAAACAGTCGTCCTTCCAAAAAGTATCCAGCCATGTATATTCACGAACTCAGCCTGGGACAATATATATCGCCTTGAAGAAATCCTCACAGGGGCTGGGATGACCCATTGAGTGAATGGCACTGCTGTGAGTTTACAGTCTATGGAACTCATCCCCTGAAAATTGTTCTTCCCGATGCTGAAAAGCTGAAGCAGCGTACTATGTCTACTGAAAAACAGATACCAACTTACAATGCAGGGGAACGACTGGGACCACATCAATTACACACTATCGAAGAAGACATACAGGAACAAGAAGAGATGACACGAATAGCCAAAGGCAAGGACTTGATCTGGATACTTACAAGACAGGCATACACTTCGAGTCAGATCATACCAAGCTGGACAGGTTTTAATATCAGCACATGCAACCTGATCACCGTATCCCAAGACGTGATGGGATACCTGCCCACAATGAACGCAGCACCTGTAACCGAAATGTCAACAGTATTCGAAATACTCAACCAGTCTGACCTGATGATGAAAGAACTACACCTGGAAACGATCACTGTAGTTTTGGATAAAGCACTATATGCAAAAGCCACTGAGATTACATGGAAGCACAGACATAGATATGCATACATCATATTTTGACTGGGCACATTCCATACCATCTTGACCCTCCTAACCATCCTTGGCAAACTGTTTCAAGATGCTGGTCTGCGTGACCTCTGCATCAAATCCGGACTCACTGCTGAGGCTTCAGTATCTGGCGTGCTCTATGGCAAGATGTACAGTCGAGCAGTCTTGTCAGAGTACACAAATACATAAATGGAGCTCTACTCAGTGTGGCCTGGAAAGGATTTATTCCATGATGGAAGCAAACACCCAAACCAAATGTACTCAGTCCATACATTGCTGGAACAAGTAAATGATTTTAGTACTTTGCCTCAGTTTTTACCACGGTGGAGGGGGGAGCTATGTCTGTCGGGGGCAGTGGGGGGGTAACCCGGGGCAGGGGGTGGGATCCTTAGAGATAGGGAGCCCTGACATGTCTGGGAAGAGGGAAGGGCCATCACCGTCAGGTGGGGGGATGACAGTACAGGGGGGAGGGAACATGGAGTGAAGGAAGCTCTCATGTCCCTTCGGACGGAGAAAGCACCAGGGCCAGATGAAATGCATCCCGGATTACTACGGGAACTGGTGGATGTCTTGGCGGCCCCCCAGCAGAGCTTTTTAACATCTCTCTGAGGATGGGGTGGGTACGACATGACTGTAGGGTGGCCCACGTTGCACCTATCCACAAGGGAGGATCAACAGGGGAGGCGGGGAGCTACAGGCCCATTAGCCTGACCTCAGTGGTAGGTAAGGTGATGCAGGGTATTGTCAAGGAAAGGCTAGGAGGGGTACTGGGGAAAACAGGGTACCTGGACGATGGACAGTATGGATTCGTCCCGGGAAGATCGTGTCAGATCAACCTTGTGGAGTTCCACGACTGGGTGATGAGTGCCCTGGACCAGGGTAGGCCGGTGGATGTCCTCTTTCTAGACTTCAGCAAGGCATTTGATTTGGTACCCCATGGTAGTCTGCTGGCTAAGCTGGGGGAAATAGGGGTGGGGACACAGACGATTAGATGGATAGGAAATTGGCTCTCTGTGTGTACACAGAGGGTAGTGGTTGGGGGGGCTAGTCTCCTCTCCAAGAAGGGTCATTAGAGGGGTTCACCAGGGGATCGACACTAGGGCCTCTCCTGTTTAACGCATATGTCTCTGACATAAGGAAGGGTATCAGGAGTGAAATGAGTCTCTTTGCAGATGATTCAAAGCTGAGTGTGGTGGTGGATGGGAAGGAGGGGAGAGTGGCCCTGCAAGAGGACCTGGAGACTCTGGATAGGTGGTCAAGAAAGTGGAAACTGAGGTTCAATGCAGGGAAGTGCAGGGTTCCGCACCTAAGGGCCAGAAATCAGGGCCAAGGGTGTTCCCAGTGGGGGACACAGTACAAGTCTCAGAGGGCTAGAGGGACCTGGGGGTGGTGGTGGATGTCAGAATGAACAACTCTGAGGATTGTAGGAGGGCAGCGGCAAAAGCCAATAGGATGCTGGGTTGCATCTCTAGGGGGATTACCTCTAGAAAGGCGGAAGTAATCCTTCCTCTCTATAACTGCTTGGTTAGGCCACACCTCGAGTACTGTGTGCAGTTTTGGAGACTGCACTTGAGGAAGGACACTGCACTCCCAGAGAGGGTACAAAGGAAGGCAGCCAAAATGATCTAGGCCGGGGAAAGGACCCACGGGGAAAGGCTTGAGGAGCTCAACATGTACACCCTGGAGGAGAGTAGGAATGGGGAGACATGACAGAGGTCTTCAAGTACATAAAGGAGATCAATAAGGGAGGCTCAGTCGAGGTGCTCCAAAGGAAAGGGGGGGCAACTAGAGGGCATGGGTGGAAGCTGGAGGGAGGGAGGGGGAGGCTCAGGGGGAAGAAGAGGAAGAGGTGGTGTTACTTCATGGAGAGGATGGTGAAACCATGGAATGCACTGCCAAGGGAGCAGCGGAGGAAGAGACTGTGGAGGGGTTTAAGAGGGGCTGGGACAGGTATAGGGGAGGGTGAAGCTGACGAAGTCCAGTACAAAGGAACATCTTCGACTGTGGACATAGAAACCTGGGGAGACAGCAAAGTTGGCGCCCAGTATGGGTGCTGACTATTGAGCAGACATGAATAGGCTTCCTCTGCTGGCATTTTAGTATGCAAGATCTGTGCCAGGAGAACTTAGACGAACTGTTCAAACATGATAATCTGACACATTCACTGGTACTATGGAATCAGTATCTAGAATATCTGCACCACAGCAATGGGAACTTGTCTGCCTTCTGGGTCTCATACATTGATATGGTTGGTGATATCCTTTTGGGACTGCTCAGAGCATCATGAGAAGGCAATTGGCATTTGCATCTCTGCTATTGGGGAAATTATTCCATGGTGTTTGGCCTACGATCGACTAAACTACAAGGTATCTACCAGTATACTATGCACAGATGACAAACCTCCCAACCGAGCACCCCCAAGTCTACAAGCACTTTACAAATGGAGGTTTTTCTGTATAACTCGTAGATTCGGACACATCCCTGTAAATTAGACAACAGAGGCTACGGATAACAAAGACACTCAAACAACTGGTGGAACAACAAAGTTCAGCCAAAAGGCAGGAGCAGTAAACAGGTTCTGCTTGACAATTGAATACTGCAGTACCTTTTTTGAGTCAGATGACAGATATGAACAGATCTGACTTTCATCATGCAGAGCTACAGAAACCATATTGAGAAGGATGAGAAGGCTGTATCTGCTGTTGCAGAGGTACTCGAGAACTGGATCAATCCATTAGAAGAAAATCAAGAGCTTGTAAGCATCTCAACAGCCACAGCAGCCTCAAATGATGCTATGAAAGACCTGATCCACGCATGTGCCATAGGAAAATGGGCCTATCAGAGCCTCAAAACAGAAAGACCTGAATTAAATCCACAAAAAAAAAAATTCCATGACCCAATGAAAATGAGCATGTTGAAAACCTTCACAAGCTTAAGTGAAAAGAAGCTGGTGCAGAGTTGAGAGAAGTCCATCATTCTGAAGACTTTTTGGGCAGATGATTATCGCCCAAAGTTGTAACCTTTAGATGATAGAGGTATTTTCCCTTGCTCTCGGGGCCTCTACCTTGGGCACTGGCTACACCAGAAGGTTTTCCCAGAAAAAATACCAAGGCTGTTCTGACAACAAGCCTTCAGAAAACTGCAGCACCTGCAGAAGCTATATCAGAAAATTCAGCAACAGTCGTGATCGATGGAATGAATTTTGTACAGAAGGTGAGAAATGTCCAAGCTACAGTTGGAGATATTGCAGCCTCCTTTCAGTCCATGGCTCTCAAAGAAGGATTACAGAGTACTAGAATCGACATTGTGTTTGATACGTACCGATAGATGTCAATTAAGAACACTGAAAGAACACACGCGGTGGGGGGCGGGGAACAAGGGTTTCAAAAGATAAACATCACAGAGACACAAACTCTCAAGACAGTGTAGGCTATTCCTAAAACAAGGAAACAATAAAAGCTGTCTGATCAACTTTCTGGTAAGCAAGTGGCAGAAGAACAAGGACAGAGAGAGGCTGATGGAAAAGAGTCCTTTTGTCACTCATCTTGAAAAGTGCTAGAAGATAACTGACAACAGCAGTGAAGAGGTACCTGCCCTATCGAGTCAATTTGAGGAGGCAGATGGATGCCTACTACTCCATGCTGTTCATGCTGCAGAGGAAGGCTATTCATCGGTGGTGATCAGCTCAAAAGGACAAAACTTTTTTCACCCTATGCCTCGCATTCAATGATCGCATCAATGCTTCTCTGTACCAGAAATGTGGCACTAAAGCCATCACACGTTTAGTTGATATTGGTAAAGTAGCTGTGGCCATTGGATCCAATGTTTGCAAGGCACTTATAGGGATGCATGCATACACTGTCTGCAATACAGTAAGCGCTTTTGCTGGGAAAGGGAAGCTGTGTGCACTTCAAATTCTCAAAACAAACAACGATACCTGGGAAGCTTTAGTAAATCTTGGAGAAGACTGGAACCTAACTCCACAACTTCTTAACAAGTTGGAGAAATGTGTTTGCTACTTGTATGCAGCCAAACCCAGAACAGAAATTGCTGAGATACAAAAACCCAGAACTGAAATTGCTGAGATACAATCTGTTTTGTCTGAGATAAGGAGAACCTGAATCACAACAGTTACCACCATGCAATGACCGTCTCCAAAAGTACTCCCTCAGAGCAAATTACCAAGCTGCAATCTGGAAAAGGAGTCTTCAAAATGACCCTGGAACTTCTGATCCAATGGGAAAGGGATGGAAACAACTGGAAAGGCATGAAGGCCAGAAGTATCTCCTCATTGACTGGATGGATGGTGCCCCAGCACCAGAGGCTGTATTGGATCTTTCATAAACATGTAGCCGCTCCTGCAAGCTGCCCTCTTGCATTTGCTTAGTGAATGGCCTGAAGCGCACGGACATGTGCAAACTGAGGGACTGTGCCAATCAGGCATGCGATGAGGACTGTGAATAATAAGTAAATGCAGAAGATGACCCCTATGATGATGACTAGGATTACAAAATATGTGTGTGATTCATGTGAAAATGTTTGAACTCTTGGGAAATAAGCATCTGTTATGCTCATCATTTTGAAATTCGTTTTCTCAAAATTATATACATGTTCATTTTAGGTCTCCACTATACACCCTAGCCAGGGTCATTTGGCCTGATAATTTATTTAGCTTTTGTTGACCGGGTAAGCAAACTAGACAAAAATGCCTATTTTCAGGTGCCACCCGGCTGCGGATAAGAAACAATAAAACGCCAGAAATACTATTTGAGTGTAAATGGACCCATTTAAAAATGTTACCCATGCTTTAAGTTGTTTAAAAAATCCAAGTTTGTAATAGTGTTTGAAAATAACAGCATCATTAATTAATGTACTTAATGATCTCATTCCAGTCACCAAAACAATATTGTTTCTAATTTAAAGGTTAGTTTTATAGTCCAGTTTATAGTATGTGCCCTATCTAGTATGGAGAAGTGATCACAAATAAGTTTTTGTAATTAAATGTGTAGTTTTTTTTTTGTGAATTCTCTTTATTCTCTGGAGGCTTAGGGCATCTCTCCAGGGTACCCAATCCACTTACTGCCTCTACTCCCTACCTGAAACCTCCACCCCTGGTTTCCAGTTCCACAGCATGTCCAGCCCCGCCTCCCGATCACCCCTGGGAAAGGACCTGCCCAAACTTGGCAGCATATCTGCAATTAGAGGAACAGCCGCAGAATCTGGCAGGGGAAAGAAGATCCAAGGGTATAGGTCCAGTGTCGGGATGAGAGCAGGTCACTAGGGCTCCCTTTACCTCCACTATGCCACCTAGGTATTTTCTTGTAAGTTTCTCCCCAGAGCGTGGCTGTGCAATGACGGCAGCGCACCTAATGTGCAGCCGTCCACCGCCGCACCACCCCCAACATTACGTCTAGCCGCGCTACCTGTGGGGTCTCCCTAGTCTCCACTAAGGGCCGCTCTGGAGCGAGGCTTCCCCAGAACCCTCCCACAGGAAGGCAGAGCAGTCTTCCGGACGCTCAATCCCTTCCCTCCCCTACCAACACCAGACGACCAGAGTCCATTCCCAAACCGGATCACCGGCATGGCACGGGGTGTGGCATCCAGCGCCTCAATCCTCAGCACCACCAAGCCGGTGAATTAAATGTAGTTTTAAATATGATTTTTAGCTGGCACATGCTTAAATACAAACTTCCGGTTCTTGGCGAACCTCTCCGGGGGTGGGTATACATTTGGTGTGATAACACTGTGGATCGAATAGCTTTATGTGTATTATCATATCAATTTGTTAACTAGCGATATTAAGCTTTCAAAAAATTACCATAAGCATTTGCCCCCCAGAGTGGTACCGATTACCCCTTTTTGGGGGCTCTGACTCATACACTAATTTAAAAAACTAGAGAACTAGCCAAGCCGAAGGGGGCAGGGTGGAGTTTCACAGCAGAGTGTAATAGGTCAACAGAATAGTAAGGAGGGCTACAGCTAACACAGAAGTGAGAATTATGGAAAGTACAAAGAGAGGAGAGAAGACCTTCTTTAGTTGCATAAGAGGGAAGAAGAAGATGAGGAAAGAAACAGTCATGCTGAAGCAAAGAGAAAAGTGGGAAGAGTGAAATAAAGATAAGGTAGACATCCTCAGATATTTCTGCTCAGTATATACAGTGGAGAACAAAGGAACAATGCCAGACTGTGCCACCAGGGCAGAAAAGAGGAGGGATGGGACGGGCCAATGTGGATTCCATTCCAGTTAAAAGGTACTGGAAGGCTAAAGCACACTTTAAGTGGATAAGTCCATGGGCTTGAATGGGCTACATCTCCATGTGCTTAAGCAGATGGGGCAGGTCCTAGCTGAACTGCTAGCTGAGCTATTTAACAGCTCACTGCAGACAGGGATAGTACCCAGGGACTGGAGGATGGCAAATGTAGTTCCACTGCACAAAAGAAGAAGCAGAGGATGATCTGGAAAACTACAGATCTGTCAGCCTAACATCTACTGCATGCAGACTGCTAGAGACCATGATAAGGGAATGGACAGTAAGTTTCCTGAAGCTGAATGGACTGCAGGACAGAATACAACATGGGTTCACAGGGAGGGTGGGTGGGGGAGGTTATATCAGACAAACCAAATTTCTCTGACTGGGTGACACAGGCATGGACAAGGGACACGCGACAGATGTAATGTACCTTGACTGCAGTAAAGCCTTCAATTGTGTCCCGTGTGGACAGTTGGTAAAGAAGATGCAAGACTTTGGAGTAGGGGACAAAATTACTAAGTGGGTGATAAACTGGTAAAGTAACAGGACCCAGAGGGTTGCAATACATGAGGTGTTCTCGGAAGTCAGGGGGGTCACTTGATGGGTGCTACTGAGTTCAGTCTTGGGACTGGTCTCACTTAACTTCTTTATATGTGACATGCGGGTAGGGATTCAGGGCAAGATATGCCTTTCCACAGATGATACTATGATCTGTGGCTAGGTGGATAGCGAAGAGCATCAAATTTACCACCGAAGACGTGGGTACATTGAAAAGGTGGTCAAAAGTAAGCCAGTCAAAATTTAATGTCAAGAACTGCAAGGTGATGCACATGTTGGCAAAACATCATAACAATGAATATGGACTTGGGGAGGTGGTAGCGGAAAGCATTACAGAGAAAAAGAAGTTGGCAGTAAAAATATCAGACAGTTTGAAGGCATCAGCACAATACCATAAGGCAGCGGGCAGAAAAAACAGGTTATTGGGGGTGCACAGAGAGAGGGGACTGCAGGCAAGGGAAAGGAGGTACTGCCACCACTGTATAGATCACTGGTTCATCCTCGCTTGATGTACTGTGTGCAGTTTTGGAATCTGCATCTAATGAACAAGGAAAGAGTGGAGGCAGTGCAGAGGAGGGTGACCACGATGCTCCAGGGGCAGCAGGAAAGGACGTATGAGGAGAGGTTGGCAGATCTGAACACGTACATGCTTGAGGCCTGAGGTGAAGGAAGAGAGGGGGAACATGACTGAACCCTTCACATAACTCCACAGACTAAACAAGGTGGATAGTGGGGAATTATTCAGACTGAGTGGAAACACAAACAGCAAAGGCAACTGCGTGAAGCTGGTGGTGGTGGGGGCAAGTTTATGAGAGATACCAGGAAATACTTTTCCATGGAGAAGATGGAATAAGCTTCTGGCAGAAGTGGTCTGTGTGAAATCAGTGGTGGGATTCAAGAGGGAGTAGGACAGATAAAGAGGCTTTGTAAAGACCACACCAGAAAAGGAAGGGGACAGTGAAGAACCTGTAGGGCTCTTATTTAACATTAGTTAGGTAGGAATGGGCAGAGACGATGGGCCTGCAGGCCGACACGCCTATTTTCTGCAGACAGAGTCTATGTTTCTATGTTACTTTGAGGGTCATAGAGCAGAGTGAGGTTAGTAGTAGAAAAAAACACAGCACTCAAACTGTGTATATAAGAATATTTATTACTGCATCATAATAAGTAAAACCACAGTAGACTACTCACAGCCCCATCAGACACTGGAGACAGGTCAAACCATATTGGGGCATCAGTTTCAAAGTGCTGGTGCCTGACTTATTCCTCTATTGTTCCCTTTTACACGGTGCACAGCGTGTCCCCAAGTGGCATTTTTACTTTTTTCTAAATTAGCACATGGGTTAGCCCGATACTGAAAGGGAGCAGCCCTGGGTCCCTGGTGCTGATAAGGAGCACATCAGAATTCCCCAACACAGAGTCAGGGAGCAGGCTGGGGTTCACCAGCACTGAGAGTATGGGTGCAGACTGCAGCCTCCCCAATACTGAAATCAGGGAGCCGCCGATCTTGGTTTGGAAATCCCTAGCCTGTACTGCAGTGAGAGGCAATTTACTTTCTGCTACCCGATAGGCATTGGGCTGCTCTGTACCCAGAGTCGTAATTACAGGGAGCACAACAAGGCCATACTCTTTTCTAAAATCAACTCTGCAAATCGTGGCTTCAATTTCCAAACATCTAGACATTAGGCAGCTAAATCCTGAGGAATTCAGATTTTCCTTCATTAAATTTCAATACATAAGCCAGGCAAAGCTGGGGCTATTTCTGGGTTCCTTCATTAAACTCTCCCACAAGAGGGAGTCCAACACTGAGCAATGTTTGAGTTCATCTCCTGAACTCCCTACATGAGAAGCAGCTGAGCCCTGAGCCATTTCTGTGTTCCTTCATCAAACTCCTACACAAAAGTCAGTCAAACCCTGAGCTATTTCTGCAGCCATCTCACCACACTCCTCCTACACAAAAAGCAGACAAACCTTGAGCTTCTTCAGGGTTCCTTCTTCAAACCCCTACACGAGGCAGTTGAACTCTGAGCTATTTCCAGACTCCTTCATCAAACTCCTCACACAAAAGACAGCTGAACCCTGAGCTGCATATCTAGGCTCATATCCCCCATACTCCCACACACAAGGCAGTAGAACCCTACGCTATTTCTGGGTTCATGCGCTATCCCACATGCCTACCAATCAGGCATGAGAACAGTGATGCTACAGCACTGGAATTTCTGCTGCCTGGCACTTCAGAGAGTTTCCCCTGCTGCTCAAAGGTCTCCCTCTGAGTCAGAGTAAAAAGTAACTACCCTGAACCAAGCACGAGGGGTCAGTCAGTCAGCAAACCCTGTCAGGAACCAAAGCCCTTCCTTGACTAGGTCACCTGATACATCAAGCAAGAATGCCGAGGACAAAGTACAGCCTTTCACATTGCATTCACTCTCCTGGTCTGTGCAGAGAGGTGTGTCAAAGAAGCTGTGTAGTCAGTCAAACATTTTGGTATCAATTAAGCATCTAATTTTAACTGATACATGCTGTTACAATGTAAAAGGGCCACTCCTTTCAGCCCCAGGACAGCACCTCCTCTGGGACAGCTCCACACGCTACCCGGCCAGTTTGTCAACCAGTTGCTTAAATGGAGGAACTGTGGCGTAGTGAAAGTACATTACAGTTGGCCATTAATCCTGATCAAGTTTCTCAACATTTTCAGTTTCTGCGCATAATCAGTTGTGGTGTCCGGTTCCATGCTGCTGCCTTATGTAAGGATGTCATAATAAAGGGATATATCATGATATTTCCCACTGGTGAGAATTTATTATGTAAAAAAAGCGATACCCTGATTATCATACAGCACGACATAGTGTAATATACCATCTTGATTTTCCCACCTCTACTGCTCTGGCATGGCAGAGATTCCCAATTCCCCACCTTACCCAATCAGATTTTCCTATTTTCCCTGGAATTAGAAATACCATCTATTACTGTGATAACGTATTTTGAGACATTTTTTTACATGGATATCACAGTCCTCCAACTTGCTACTGAGACATCCCTATTCAAGTGTAAGAATGGGAAGTCCCTATTATACTGGAATTTTTTTTTTTACCGTTTTAAAAACACAACTTTTTAAGTCTAATTCATGATTAACAAAAAAAAAAGTATGGGTTTTTTTGGGGGCCTCCCCAAAGTGTGAGATTAGGTTACCCCTCTGCAACAAATTGTGTCTCTTTTCTTTGTTTATCCAGAAATTACATTTCTGATTTTTAGTCCTTTGCTTCTCTTATGTTTCTCTCCTCACTAGCCCCCATCTCAACCAGTCCCCATAGTGTTAGGAATGTGACATGTGGGGTGCCTCTGGGGTCGGTCCTCACATCCGTACTTTTCAACATACTCATCTGTGACACTGGAGTGGGGAATTCAGGGTAAGATTAGCCTATGCACAGGGGATGTGAAGCTTATGTGACAGGGTTGACACACAGTAGGGAATCAAGGAACTGGGAAGCAATCAGGCAAAAGTGGAGAAATAGTCTGGGATCTAGCAACTTAAATTAAATGCGAAGAAATGTGTGGTCCTGCATACTGGAAATATGAACCCAAAACTAAGTACTAGATAGGAGATGTCAGAGTTAACCAGATTACAGAGGAGAGGAACATAGGGAACACCATTAGTGACACACTCAAGCACTTTGCCCAGTGCAACAGAGCACATGCAAGGGCCTAGTGGATGCTGTGCTGTACTGGCAGAGGCAGCACCAGCAGGACGTGATCCTGCCACTGTACAGGTTGCTGGTGAGGCCACATCTGGAATACTCTACCCAGTTTTGGAACTCCCACCTCAGGAAGGATTGCGACTGCTTGGAAACCGTGCAGAAAAGGGCCTTTAAAATGGTGTGGGTTATGCAGGGAAAGCCAGATCAGGAACAGCTGAGCAGCCTAAATATGTAATTGCTACAGGCAAGACAGGAAAGGGGGGGATATGACAGAATCCTACAAATATATCCATGGGGTGAACAGAGTGTACTGGTCAGCACTATTCAGGCATAGCAAGGGGCGAGGCACCGATGACCCCAAGTAGAAGATGGCAAGGGGTAAATTTAAGAGGGACAGAAGAAAGCACTAGTACACAGAAAGGGTGATGGACAGCTGGAACACAATGCCAAGTGCACTGGTAACAGCCAAGACTCTCCAGGGGTTTAACGTGGGATGGGATAGGTACAGGGTTATGGTGGCTGTGGCCTCAAGAGGTGGGAAGGGAGACGATAAAAACAGGACAGCTCTCATAGCTAGGTGTTCATATTAAGTCACACAGCAGTAAGCTGTAGTGGGTACACAGTAGATGGAATAGGGCAGAGTCAATGGACTGCAAGTTTTCTTTCGCCTAAATAATTCCTCTAAGTTAATTTCAGCCCCTGCCTAAGGTTGTTATAATCACCGAAACCTCCAGAAAATAAAGTCTGTTCCATGCTGTGATCCACTGCATATTGGAGGAAAGGGGAAGGATGAGACACACAAATGGAAAATGGCTAGAGACCGTGCCATTTTGGCCCAGGTTTCAGCGTGTGAGTTCAAGTCCTTGCCCCATCTTTAACCTAACAGCAGTAAGATCCACCATAAAACGTCAGAAAGCCTAGTGGCCAGATACTGCAAAGGTTTCACTATCATGATATCAACAACAAAAACTAACAGAATAAAGACTTCTGGTACTATGAAGTGTAAGCCCCCCAATTTGGGCTTGGCTTACCTGCCAGCTTCAGCATACCGGGCAGGAGTCGCACCTGCTGGGTCCTGCCTCCTCCGCCGGGGTGCATCACCACAATCACTGTTCTCAATCCTGAGGGGTCCCAGTAAAAAGGGGGGCCGAGGACCTATCAAAAAGTTCACACCAACTGGTGCGTGGGAGCATGGTGGGATGCAGTCCCGGTGTTTTAAATGCGAAGACCGTGCAAATAAAATTAAAATGGTGGCCACACTCCTCTGACGCATGCACGGCCATCAGGCTAAAACTTTAAAGGAGCTACGCTCCCATTCCTGTTCGGCCATGCGGCCGTGAGCAACCAAATGGTATCCCCGGCCCTAAAGGTGCACTTTTTTCCCACCTTAACGCGCCAGGAGACTGCGTCTGCGCTTAACACACTTTGAGGCATCCCTGCCCTGTACCCCTACCCTCCCTCTGATGTATTGCTATAGTGTATGCTGTCTACCAATCTCTGGTCTCCACTGCGATGGACACAGGACCTGGTATTCTGGTTACTTAGCTAGTTATGTATGTTCTGATCTATGTTTTATTCTTGCTTATGGTAGTACAATTGATAATTGTACTTAATACTGACATTATGGTGTTCTGCTGTTCTGCCACTTGTACTTTCCACTTATCTTTGCTATTGTCTTGAGTTGTACTCTTTGTTGTCCTACTGTTCTATTATAAATTGTACTCTCCCGGGTCGTGCCTGAAAATAGGTATTTTTTTTGCCTAGTGCACCTTCCTGGTCATCAAAAGCACATAAATAAATAAATAAATAAATAAAGTGAGCAGAAGAGCTGGGGATCTGCATGAAAAGCCACCGGGCGACTTCCAGTGAAAGGGGTGACAAGCATTAGACCTGTGGGAGAGCCAAATTACATACAACAGGGCTGGGCTATAAAAGAGCCCTGTGGGAGGCAAACACAGCAGCCCACCAAAGAAAACTACAAATCTGGCGACTGTGCACCCAGAACGCATGGGCGGCATCCTGGAAAGAGAATTTAAAGGAGCCACGGCTCTGTTCTGATTTCGGCCATGTGGCCGACAAAAAACTGTGTGCCCCGGCTCCAAAGGCAGGAGAGGAGCCGGGGAATGTTAGTATGTTAGACCGGAAGGTTTCCGGTCGCTGCAGGGGAAATGTGGCAGCCCTATTAAGGGCAAACCAGTTAGATCAAAGGACTGTGCTGGTCAGACTACTCCCAGTACAAGAGGGCAGCCCCCATGTAAAACTACAAACTGAGGCTGCTGGGAAAATACTCAGAGGCAGCCTGGAGGTCACATGGGGCACTGCAGTCAGTGAGAGGGAGGCTGTGCAGGGAAAATAAAAGGCAGGTTCTGGCATGAAAGGGAGAGATCTGAGAGGGTAGTCCAGAGGAGCAGCAGAGTGGCATGGGGGAGAGAGATTGCCAAAGAAAGCCAAGTCTGCCTGGCTGAGGGCTCCCTGGCTACCCACACTTTACGTTGAGTGCAGGAGGGGAAACAGTTGCTTTTTGGGACTGCATGCAGACAGGTCCCATTGTCAGCTCAGGCAGCTGGACTGAAAAGTACAGTGGGTTGTGAGCTTCAGTGAGCCATGGGCCCCTGTGGGTTAAACTGAGCAGGAGCAGGGAATTTCAGCCAGGGCAGAGACCTGGAAGTCGGGCTTCCCTGCTCATGCCCTGTGTTGGGGTAGCATTAACCAGGTGGGGGAAGGGAACCATACAAAGTTTGTTCCCCAGGCTGAAGGAGTCGACGCCCCAGAGCAGAAGGACGAACATGCCTGCCTGAGCGAACAGTGTCTATAAAGGCCTGTGGGCGAAGTTGGAAAGGCCATGCAGGCAAAGATCATCATGCCGCAAACCCTCCCAGCTCCGGCTGTCCACCAGTGGTGCACCCTCAAACAGAGACCCTCCGAGGCATCTGGCAACTCATCGGGCAGAGAGTTCCATCCAGCGACCTGCAAGAGAACTGCGAGTACCCAGAGCCGTGGCTCTGGGGAGTTACTGGCTAGTTAGTAAGGGTCTGGGGCTAAGCCCTCACAACCTTGACGAAGGTGATGCCCAGGTTGGGAAGACTCAAACTTAAATACAAGTTGTTTCTGTGTTATCTGGACCCCAACGAAAGACCCCAGGCCTGCATCTTAGAGTGGTGAGGTACCCACTGTGCAGGGACAATTTGGGTGCATCCAATTGGGGGAAGGGGGGTTTCTACTGGGACAGTACTGTTTATCTGAAAGTACAAAGTGATTGACCTTGCTCTCTTTGTGTTGTACCCTAAATAAAAGGGTTGTGGTTTGCCATTTATTTATTGTCCTTTGTGGTTATTCGAAAAGTGTCATGGATGGGTGGGGCAACAGTGGGAAAAACAGTGTTTGTGGGGTAAGCCTTGCAGGGGCAGCTCACTTATTTCCTGGGGGGTGGTAACCTGTACTCTGTCCGCAGGAGTCCTTGCCACTATCCCGGGTGCAAGCACCACACTACAATTGCCACCACTGCCAGAACTCAGGCCGGGCCCCTCAGAGGTGTATGTGGAGTACCCTGAAGGTCCCGGGACAGCCCAGGTGAGGTTAGGGGTTGTTACAGAAGCAGTACTGCACAGCGTCTGTACAGCGGTTTAATAGAGAAGCAGATAAAACAGAAAGTGAAAATTGGGGGGTCCTGCCAAAAACATTTGTGTTTTCTCTATTCTAAGTATTTCTTCAAAGTCCATTGTGCCTCCTGCCATAGCTTCTGTCTGAGCACCCAGTATCCAATCCAAAAGGCTATAAACTGAGACTATCCCAGTGGCACACCTTGAATAAAAGAGCTCGTGCTCAAACCCAGATGTGCGTCTGCGGTGAGGCACTTGACTCTCTGGAAGGAGGAGACAGGCCTCTTGGCATTTGGGCAATCTCTGTCAGCTGATGGAGTGGCATTCACATCGGCTATGAAGTCAGTCATTCCCCTGTCCTACCAGCCTCGGAGAGGCTCAGCCACTGGAGTTCCAAGCACCTGGGTAGAGGGGACAGAAGGATACTGGGATTAAAAACAAATAGGGACACAGAAAATGAAGAAATTAGTGATATGTTCTGTTAGTGAAAACGGCACACTCCACTGCCATAGAGTTTGCCATTCTTTACCACTTAAACGTGAAGCCTATGGCTGGTGCCTAAGTTTAATGCACTGGCTCAGAGAGAAAATGCTGATGGTGTTTGAATGTACTGTTGCACTACTTGTGTGTATCACTAGGTGGGTATGTTCTAAAGCATTGGTGGCAGGGATAACATTTGGACTGTACGTTAATCACCGGACTCAAAAAAAGGCAGAGGATTCAGGCAGCAGTGAGAAGCCAGTGGCACTGCAATGTATCCTATGTAAGCCCCCCAAAATGGGCTTACCTGCAGAGGGGTCAGGGGAAAAAGAGCATGAAAGAAGAGAAGAGGAACAAAGGGGAGAGAGAGGACAGAGAGGAGGGGAGCCGAGAGCTGGGAGACAAAGACAAACAAACTGGGACCAAGAGAAAAGGCAGCTACAAAGGCTGCCTGCTGGGATGTAGGCTCTCTGGCTAACCCCCCAAGGAATCAAGAAAGGAGGAAGGCTGCCTGCTGGATTGTAGGCTCTCTGGCTACCCCTCCCTACCTCCAAGAAGCAAGAGGAGCGGAAAGGCTGAGCTGCTGCAGAGAAGGAGAGCAGGAGGTTTCCCTGAGGGGACTGGGGCTGACTGACTGGACTGGAAGGCACAGTTAAAGTGAGCCTCAGGCTTTGGGGACTGCTCCACGCAGGAACCCTTGAATTCCAGCCAGGGCAGAGCCCTGGATGCTGGGTGGCCACTAGCCCAGGTCTGGCTGAGGGGAAGCCGATCCGCCCTGTGTCTTCAGTCTGAATCCGCTGCTGCAGTAGAGACCAGAGAGACAGAAGGATGAACAGGCTTGCCTGGTGAATACTGTATACAAAGGCCCTTGGGCGAAGTTGGAAAGGCCAGACAGGTTAAGAACAGTACCTCCTCCACCCTCCGTTCATATCCTTGAATCAGGGAGACCAGCACCCTCCTGGGGAAGCTGTGAGTACCACAGGCTGCAGCTCTGGGGATTCTTTGTATGCATCAGCTAGGAAGGTTGAGGAAGAGCCCCATCCTCAACAACAGACTGATTTTCTTTGAACCTGTGTTGCTCTGCAAGGGCCCCAATGAGAAACTGCAGGCCTGCAACTGAGAACGGTGAGGTACCCACTATCTGGGATTGTTCTGGGTGCACCCGGGGAGCTCATGCTGGGTTGTGTGCTGATTTTATGGAGGCTCGAGGGAGTAGCCCTCACCTCCTCTGCCTTAAATCATTTTAAATAAAGAAGAATTATTGTTTGCCATCTTACATAAGTGTTTGTGCTTTGTTATCGTTATTGCGGGGTGGGAGTGTTGATCTAACTGTGCCAGAGGGGTCAGTCACTAACGGGATATATCATTGTTCCTGGGGGGGTGGTAACCTGTCCTGCCCACATGAGGCCGTACCATTGCCCCAGGTGGAGTCACCAATGGCGATCCAGCGAGGACTCAGGCCCGCCCCCCTTGAGGAAGTACACTGAGGACCCCCGAGGGCTCCGTGGCAGCCCAGGTGAGTGAGACAAGAGGGGCTGTTACACCTGCAACTAAAAATCTCCTTCACTGGGTTGGAGGATCCTTTTGGATCCTATGGTTTCAGTGGTTATGGAACTTGGCATGCAACACCTGCACCAGCCCCCCAAAAAAAAAAATGTTTATCAGTACAGCAGGAACCTTTCTGTAGGTTTATGCAAATCTAACGGAGGTACAGTATAAAACCAGTCAATCCCATCCTATTGAGGGCAGAATGGAATTTATGAGCCTTGCTACAATCCAGGAAGTAGAACTCTCAGCAAAGAAACTAGAGCCTGCTATACAAAGAGCTTTACAGGAAGCCAACTCTAGCATTCTCTTAACTCACCAGAAAGAAAAAAAAAAAAAAAAAAAAAAAGAGTTCTGGTTAGAGCCAAAATGACTTCTAATGCAATAATCTGACAAGAGATACAGAACTGAAACGTGGGCTGGGTTTTACTTTATTTGTTGTATTACTGTGATATTAAAAATCCAGACATATCAAAATAATGGGAAAAAAACTAAAACCTCAGTCAAGATAATGCAGAATCAGCTGCTGTTGGCTCTGGACATACAGTAACCCCCACCCGACATACCTCTCAACCTCCCTCATCACAAATCACGGACAAGGCTTAAAATGATCAGGGACAAATGACCAAAATCAGGGCCACATCTGAAAAAATAGTAATATTAGTTCCAGACTCTGTGTACAACATGCTCCTTAGTTTGAATAGCACGTTCTTAATGAGAACTAGACTGTAACACCAATGGCTGGTATTGTTTTGTGATTCAAATCCCTACTCTTCAGTGATGGAAATGCCAAAACTTTGGAGGGACAGAAGAAATTTCTGAGGCAAAATCAGGGACATCCCTGAAAATCGGGGACAGTTGAGAGGTATGCCACCCGATACTGCCACACATGTGCGCGCGCGCACACACACACACACACACACACACAGCCAAACATGCGTGTACGCACACAGATGCAGAAACACACACGCAGCTGTTACTACAGCTGTACACACACACAAAGTGCATTGGTTTAATTAGAGTTCCATCAAGTAGTGTACTACTGTTGCTTGTATAGTGATACGGGACTTCCATGAGACATAGCCTAGCTGTGGAGGTCAGTAAAGAATCTGTGCAAGTGGAATTCTGGGACTGGTGTGAGGGTTTAGGGTGCAGTGGGTGTTGGGGTACCACTAGATATTAGGGATATTACCAACGGAACACATGGGAGGGGTGCCAGCAGACACCAGGGATAATGTTATTGGAGGATCAGGGAGGGAGGGCGTAGTACTGAAGGCAGGGAAATCACTGGGAGATTAATCAGGATAGAGCAGCCGGGGTACACTGTCTTGTTTTCATGAAGTCTTGTTTGTTTACCAATTTGTACAATGTACATATGTACGACAGTCCAGCCAAGATGCAATATTTTGTTTCCTGTGGGGTTCTACATTTACCAAACTTTTAATTTACCCCAGTATTAGGGAACACAGATTAAGTATCATTTCAGTGAGGGTGCTGGTTTTACGCATTTTGACACTGCATTTTCCCAGGATACCATCGCTACGATGCAATATTTCATTTTCAGTCCTGTTTTTACCCCGTTTTACGGTGC
The DNA here is from genome assembly GCA_016271365.2 of Neoceratodus forsteri. Lineage (NCBI taxonomy): Eukaryota > Metazoa > Chordata > Ceratodontiformes > Ceratodontidae > Neoceratodus > Neoceratodus forsteri. Next base: position 471,145,803 of record JADMNL010000022.1, on the reverse strand, counting down.
ATCTTCCCCAGGTCAGACATGCTCACAGAGATGCAATATTTCCTTTTCAGTGGGGTTCTGCTGTTACATATATTTACACAGTCTTTTTCTTGGGTACAGAGCATACGCAATACAATACTTTATCTCGCTTTCAATGTAGCTCTTCCTGCGGTTAGTTAAGTATTGTAGCGACCGTCACCATTTGCAATGGTCGGTACAATATCTGTCGCCTTTTGACTATGGGCTCAAGTTTGCTCGCTCTGTGTGATAGGCGGTCTTTCTGACTCGCCTTCATCACATAAAACCGCGGGTACATTAAATCTCCATTGTGTGTCTGGATTATATTCGAGGTTATGGTACATCTCTCTCCCAGTGTTTTGATTTTTCTTTCTCTGTTATGGTAGGCCATGCTGCTCAACTTGGTGCCGGCTGGGTTCTGAAGGGGGCCTTCATCCTCAGGTACATCGACTCTGTGAGTAGTCTGGTGCCACTAATTTTTGAATCCCTTACTATTCCCAGAGGCATACCTCGCAACTGCTATGAATTTCACATAGCCCTACGATTCCTGCACTCAAATTTGCCCTTGCTCTGCAAAATTTTAGTGATGTTCCTTTTAATGTTAGATCTATTTCTGGACACACAAAGTATTAAAAACACTGCACTAACTCGACAGAAACATCTCTTAACATTAAACATAGGAAGCCCACTATTCTTAAACATAATATTCTTTAAAAGAAAAAGTGCTGCCAGCCCGGTGGCACTGAGGGTTGAGGCGCTGGACACTTTACCTTGCATCATGCCGGTGACCCGGGTTCGGAAATGACTTTGCGTCGCTGGGGAGCCACCAGGGAATTTTTCTCCTCCATTTTCTCCCTTAACCTGGGGCCTCAGGAGTAGAGACGCATGCGCGTGGAGGCACTCATGCGTACTACAGCCCCAGTGACAGTCCCGTCTGCCCACCCCATGGCCTAATGCCTGTGTCCCCTCTGGCTGTTTCACTCCTGGCCTCCACCAGGAGACAGATTTGCGTCGAGGGATGCACTGGATCCTCCCCGGACAGGAGAGCTGCCATCCGGCCATTCTACCCAACTCCGTACCCTCCCACCCCCCGCTGGCCTCCGATGGCCTGAGCTCATCCCCGAACTTGGGTCGCTGATGTGGTGAGAGTTAAGGTGCACAGCGCCTCAGCCCTCTGCGCCACCGGGCCACCTTCTTTCACTCTTGTACAGCAAAACCACATCTGCTGTCCTCCAGTCCCTTAGGGGCCACCCCATGGCCAGTGAGCAATTCAAAATGTCTGCGAGGAGTGGCCCTGCTACAACCCTGCTGCCTCTTGTAGCACCCTTGGGTGAAAACTGTCAGGTTCCATACATTTATCTACTTTCAACCCTGCTAACTTTTCCAGCATCCTTTTCTCTGTTATTTCGACTGATCCCCCAAGGCCCTTGCCCCCTCACTTCCTAACCCCGCGTTCTGGAAGTGGCCCAATCTTCTCCTTAGTAAATAAAGAACAAAAATAGCTCTTCAGTATATCTGCCTTCCCCTTGTCCCCCTCCTCCTACCGATCCTTGCTCTAAAGTCACAAGAAATAGGCACAACTTTGTCTCAGTGTGCCTACCCAGTCATCAAAATTCAAATAATAAATAAGTCTTACTATACCCCCACTGACCTTAAATTTCTCCTGGATGTACCTGAAGAGTGCCTTTTGCTATTTCTTCACCCACACTGCTGTCTCCGCTTTGGTCTCTCTCACCTTCCTGGTGGTTTCTCTTCTTGCTACCAAATACTTCACCCTGTCTTCATCCTTGTGACTTCCCTTATACTTAGAAAATGCCCTCCCTTTGTCTCTTACTAATTCCATTACATCGGCTATAAGCCACACTGGCCCCTTAGCTCTTTTTCCTTTACATATCTTTGCAACAGAGCTATCTGCTGCTTCAGTCACTGCCTTTTTAAATGCTACCCACTTTTATTATGATAATTATAAAAAAAAGAAAGCATAAAAAAAAGAATCAGAAGGCTTTGTTAGCCTATACAAAATGAGCTAGTTTTTGGTAGGTCTCTGTCCAGTTTATAATGGACAGGTGCCCACATCACAAAAACCACCAACACAATTAACTGGCACTAACCGGCACCCTTGTTGTCAATCTCACAAATGAGGCCAAGGACTAAATAAGCAAGGAGACTGATGACTCCTAGTCTCTTTTTGTCCCTCACCTCCCATGAACTATCCTCTCATCAATGCGATGGTCCCTCCATGAAAGGGTTGAGGCACATTTTGCGGAGCAGTGTAAAGAAGCTGGCACTGTGATCGCCAGCACTGAACTTGTCATGATACTTAACAGAAGTCTTCAGTCTCCAGTGCTTTCAATCCAACACCTTTCGCCAGCTCTTAAAAGTACTCACAAAAAGATGTTTAATACAAATTTTAGAAAAGGAAAAAAAAAAGTACTGATCATGTGACATTAATGAGTCAGGAGTTAAGAGTGCAATGCAAATCTCTATCTCTGTTAGAGCAGATAAAACCTTTGTTTTGTGACCGGTAGGACAGAGCTCCCTGGATATTACTGGACTATAATGTGGTCCCGGACCACAGAAATGATCTGCACCTCCCATACTGATCCTGTCCTTTTTGAGTACGTAATGCGTGCAAGCGCAGAGGAACTTGCTGAAATTAGAGTTGCTATACAGGGATGTGGGGGGGGGGTGCATCCACTGGAGAGCTCAGTTCCAAGGGGCAGGTCTGCAGCACGCAAATCAGTAGGCAAGCTAGCGATGACCCACTTTCTGTTTTTCAGGTGGAGTTGGCAAAATTTTCAAAGGACAGAACCGAACCAATAGTGGCACGGCTCGGTCCTTTGATGTTAAAGCCGTGCCCCTGACTTCCTGGTTGCGCGTTCACACTGCTGTAGCGCTTACAGTGTGAACGCACGGAGCCTGCCCGATGCTCCTGTCCTCCCTGCGTTCCCGTTCGAGCCCCCCCACCAGCAAATCACTCCCTCCCTCCCACTTCCTCCCACTGCTGCTATCCTCCCCACACCCTCGTTCTGTCGAGCACCCTCCCCCAGCAAATCCAACCCCGCATTTGTGAAGATCTACGCTGTTGCTGCGCTGCTTCAGATTTCTCAGTGAATTACGTGCAGATGTCAATGCACTGTAATGCTGCACCAACCGCCACCACTCAGCTGACTAGTGTACTAAATATTATTAAAAACCTCCTCCCAAAATAAATGACAGAATAGTATATGCCTCATTTTAGAACTATTTATAGAACCACAATTAATATCACTTTCTTCCAAAACAGACCAGCCACGAGCGTATTTTTTTTATAACGTACCATATTCCTCACAATCACAATGTGCACCACTCGTCCTTAGATCTTCACAAACGCCTCAAACCCTCCCTCTCCCTCCCACTGCTTTCCTCCCCACACCCTCGTTCTGTTCCGCCCCCCACAGCAAATCCCCCCCCCCCACTGCTGCTGTCCTCCTCGCACCCTCCGTTTCCTGTCCCCCTGGACACTGGTGAGCACAATCCCAGTGTCCAGAAAGTACAGTTACGTAAGAACTTACCGTAACAGTAGATCTTCGAGAGAGGTTCCTTTAGTAGGTCGTAACATGTAGGACTAGCACCAGCTGGCGTCAAGACCCAACGGCAGACTTTTCCAGCAATACCCGATGGGGGACCACCCACCGTCACGTGACCGACGTCAGCGTGAGCCTATATAGTGGGCGGTCCCCAGGCCCACCCTCCACTTCTCTTCCGCCAGAGCCCCGGAAGGAGAGACAGCAGGTCTGGAGACCAAAACAAACATTTTCTGAGAGGAAGGAAGGTGGGAAAAACGTGACCTGAAGTAAACCTCTCTCGAAGATCTACTGTTACGGTAAATTCTTACGTAACTGTACTATCTTACTTCAAGAGAGTTCCTTCAATAGGTCATAACATGTAGGGCAGAATCCCAAGCAGTCCCTCGAATAAGAGACCAAGAGAAACATGGGAGAAGGAGCAACTGAGAAACAGAAAAGAGCGTGCCTAGGGCAAAAGGCACTGCAAGACAGCTAGGCCAAAACCGGCCCTTCACCTAGAAGCAATGTCCAGACTGAAATGCTTGGTGAAGGTATGGACTGAACTCCAGGTTACTGCTGCACAGATCTCTGCTGCAGAAACATGACAGAGGAAAGCTGCAAAAGCAGCCACACCCCTAGTGGAATGAGTCTTGACACGTCCCAGGAAAGGCTTCTCATGCTTCTGGTAACAGAAGCGTATGCAGTTTCCTAACCATTTTGAAAGGCATTATTGGAAACCGCCTCACCCAACGTCCTCGATGCAAATGAAACAAAAAGCTGATTAGTTTTTCGCGATTCCTTTGTGCAAGAAGTGTAACACCTAAGGATCCGATGTACATCCAGGGTATGAAGTAAGGCCTCACCTCTGTTTGCTAGGACCGGATAGTACACCAGCACTACACCGACTAGTTGAGGGTGAGCTGCAATACCACCTTGGGAAGAAACCAAGGATGAGTTCAAAGACCACCCTGTCCTTGTGGAAAATAAGATAAGGCTCCTTACAAACTAAAGCCTGAAACTCGGAAATCCTTTGAGCAGAAGTAATAGCACCTAAAAAGAGTGTTTTCCAGGAAAGAAAATGCATATCACAGCTCATCACTGGTTCAAAAGGAGGGAGAGTAAGTTTCTCCAACACAAAATTAAGATCCCAAGGTGGAGTAGCACTGCAGATGCGGGGTTTCAGGTGGAGTATGCCCTTCAGAAAGGTTTTGGCAAGCTCCAACTATGCCACGGGTTTACCATCCACTAGCACATGGTAGGCTGAAATGGATGATAAGTGGACTTTCAGAAATGAATAGGAAAGGCCAGAGTCAGACAAAAAGAGCAGGTATTCCATTAGATGCGGGGCCGAACAAGTAAAGGGGTCCCAACCCTTGGAGGCTGCCCAAATTGAAAAACATTTCCACTTCATGGCATAAGTGGACCTCATGGAAGGTTTTTGGGCCTCCACGATGACTTGAGCAACTCTCGAAGAGACTCCAAAGCGTGAAATCGCTATGTCTGTAGGACCGAAGCATGAAGATGCAAGGTCCTGAGCCCTGGGTTCACCAGCCGACCCTTGTCCTGGGTTAAGAGGCTGCGCTGTAATGCAAGTGGAACTGGGGGTTCCTTTGACAACTGCAGTAGAAGTGGGAACCAAATTTACGTGGGCCAGAGAGAAGCGATGAGTATAATTTTTGCTCTCTTCAATTGGAGTTTGAGGAGCACACTCTGGAGAATGGGAAATGGGGGGAAGGCGTACAAAAATTTCCCTGTCCAGGAGAGAGAACACATTATGCCAAAAAGCACCATGCTCTGGAACGAGTGAGCAAAAGCTGGGATGTTTTGCATTGAATGGGGAGGCGAACAGGTCGAGTTCCGGTCGTCCCCATTTCTGAAACAGAGATTCCGCCACTGCCTGGTTTAGTTCCCATTTGTGATCGACGGTGAACGATCTGCTGAGGTTGTCTGCTAGAACGTTTTCCATGCCTGGGACATGTATGGCTGTGAGGGACAGACCGTACCAAAGTGCCCAGTCCCACACTCTCATCGCTTCCCTGCAAAGGGGGTAGGAGTGAGTGCCTCCCTGTTTGTTGGATACCACACAACGGAGGTGTTGTTCATCTGTACAAGTACTAGTCCCTTGGGTAGAATGATCTGGAATGCCTAAAGAGCATACAGTACCATTCTCATCTCCAAGACATTGATGTGTAAGGACATCTCTTGACAGGACCAAAGTACCCCGAGTCTGATGGTCCCCCAAATGAGCACCCCAACCCCTGTTGGAGGCATCCGTCGTAAGGATTGCTGTGGAAAAAGGGGCGGCCTAAGGATAGGTTCAAGGGATCTCTCCACCATAAAAGTTCCTTCTGCACAGAGGTGGAGATAAGAACTGGTTGATCCAGCTGATCCTGAAGCTGATCCCACTGAACTGAGGGACCACTGAGAAATTCTCATGTGGAAACCTCGTCATGGGGACTGTGGAGATAGAGACTGCCACCAGGCCGAGAAGGTGTAGGACCGCTCGGGCTGGGAAGTGTCTGGAAGAGGCCACCATGGTGGCCTGTTCCATCAGAGTATCCATCCGATCCGGAGGGAGGAAGGCCCTGCCCTGAACTGTGTCCAGAATGGCTCCAATAAACTGACGGCATTGGGAAGGAGTCAGGAAGGATTTCGGGAAATTGACCGTAACCCCCAATCTGGAAAACAGGTTCAAGGTAATGCGAACTGCTTCCATAAGGGACTCCCTGGAAGGGGCTGAGATCACCAGTCATCCAGGTATGGGAAGACTGCAATACCCTGGCGTCTCAAGGCCGTAGCCACCACCGCTAAGCACTTGGTGAAAACCCTGGGGTGCCGAAAAAAGTTCAAAGGGGAGAGCTCTGAATTGAAAGTGATCCTCCTGAAAGACAAACAGCAGGAAGCGGTGGTGGTTGTTTCATATCAGGATGTGCAGGTAAGCATCCTGCATGTCCAGAGCACACAAAAAGTGGTTGTCCTGCGACAGGGGTAGCAGACTCTGGATCATGAGCATCCTGAATTTCTTGTACTCGACGAACAGGTTTAGCCTGCTGAGGTCGAGTATAGGTCTTAGGTTGCCTATCTTTTTTGAAACCAGAAAAAAATGGGAATAGAATCCCCGTCCCCTCTGACGAAGAGGGACCGGCTCTATCGCCTGTTTTTGAAAGAGAGCCTCTACTTCCTCCCTTACTAGAAGCGCGCCTGGTCTCTGGAATAGGCAAACCTTCGAGTTGGAGATTCAGGAGGAACCTCTAAGAATTCTATGCTGTGTCCGACAGACACTAACTGCAGGACCCATTTGTCGGAGGTGATGCACTGCCACTCCTGCAGGTGGTGAACGAACTTCCCCCCCACCTGTTCCTCTTACAGAAATGGAGAAAGGGTGGGGCTGAGAAGTCAGAAAGTGGCGGGTCGGGCTGAAGGAGGTCCTCCAGAATGACGCTGGGTTTTGGAGGCGGGGTGGAAACATTACTCATGGCCTTACGCTTTCCCTGCCCAGACTGGGGGTGTCTACATCTCTGCCTCCAGGTCCATCTCCGAAAGGGCTGCTGTGCGTGACCTTGCTGGCTGCCCTGACGGTACATTGACCTCACAGACCTAAGAGCCTGACCTCGTTCTTGGAGGTCTGTGATGATGTCCTTGGCGTCCCCACCAAAGAGCACTGAGCCCCAGAAAGAAGCATCCAGTATGGCTGACTGAACCTCATTAGCGAGGCCTGCAGTGCAGAGCCAGGCATGCCGCTGAAGGGAGACGGCGGTCGCTGAGATTCGAGCCACCGAATCAACGAAATCGTGGGTGGCCCGGAAAGCATGCTGACAAGAAATTTTTGAGAGTCAGATATCCTGGGCGAGTTCCTCTTTGAGGTCTGAATTCGGCATATCTTGAATTTGGTCTTCCAGCCTGGCAAGGGTAGCTTCTTGGTGGGACACCATGTGAGCTATGTAGTTCAGAGACCTCAAGGTGCATGTAGCTGAGGAGTAAACTTTTTTCCCCTGAACTAGTCAAACTGCTTGGACTCTTTGTCGGGAGGAACAGAACTTGGGTGCTTAGGAGCAGACGATCGATCCTGAGCAGTTGAAATGACTACAGAGTCCGCCTTAGGATAACCATGAGCAGGATAAGAGTATTCCGGGTACCCTAGAGAATAACCCGGGAAATGAGAATAACCCGGGAAGACATGTCCCTGGGATAGCCAATCATGTGACAGACCAGCCGGGCCATGGCCTGTAAAATATCCTGAAGGATATTGAGGGGCAAAGTGGAGTCTACCAAAAAGATCTGACGTCAGGGGCATCCACGTTGGGCCAGGCATAGTGCAGATACGCGTAGGGTCCGGCATAGGGTAGGCCGGTGTTGGGACCCCGTCGACGGAACGCGCAAGAGGTCCAGCTGCCAAATTCACTGGACGATGGGATTCAGCAGAGCCGCTGCCAGGACCCACTCCCGTTGAAAGGTCTAACAGCGGCAAGGGAGCAGGCTCCGGCCAGGAGACTGGTGTCGCAGAAGGCGGGGGGGGGGTGCTGCTCAGACGAGGGTAAGGGGGCAGTTCGATCAACCAGCCATGGAATGCTCCCTAAATCAGGTATGGGGAACCTCCAAGGGTGGCTTCTTAGGTGGAGCAGGGTCCTCTTGACCCGAGACCCCAAAAGGGGAAAAAGGGTGTGACCCTGGAGAGACCACCTCCAGAGGACCGGTGCTATTTCCAGACGGAGAGGCGGGTGTGGAGGAAGCCTCAACCGGCGGAGAAGGAAGGGAAATAAGGGTAGTCTTCCCTGGGGTACTCTGGACATTGGGTGAGAGGACGTTAGTCCCGGACAGGAAAGCCATGCCAGAGTGGTCCCAAGAAGGGAGCGTCAGACCAGGCAAAGGTGTGGCAGGAGTTGAGGAGGAGGAGCCCCCAACTTGGCAACAGCCGTGTGGGACCCCATGGAGCAGGGAACTGACTTACTGGCAGCCGTGCAGTTCCCAGAGAAGCTGGGGAGTGGCTTAGCGGCAGTCGTGGGCTTACCTTGCACTGTAACCGGGAGAAAAGTCTTGGAGGAAGCATCCCCGGATGCAGCCTGGATCCTTACAGCAGGCGGCGAGGGAGCGGCCTTGCTAGCTGCAGGCCTCAGGCCTGCTCTCCGTGGTGTGCTCCTTCTCACTGTGTTTCTCCTTCTTTTTATGTTTTGAAGGGTGAAGGGGAAAGAGGAAGAAGTGGAGGCCAAATCCCAGATTTTCTCCATTTGTTTCTCTAATGATGCTAATCGAGATTTAAGGAGATGAGCCTCCAAGGCCTACTGCCTTCACTTCTGCATGGCCTGGTTGAAAGGCTGACAGTCGGCACAGGAGGCAACCGGATGGTCTGGGCCTAGGCAGATCACACACCGTTTGTGACAGTCCTTGTGCGGGATCTGCGTGCCACAAGCCTCACACTTCTTTTTGGGAGACTAGAATCACAGAAATATACAAAAAGCAGCGATTTTTGTGGGGAAAAAAAAAAAAAGACTGAAAAAACAGAACGTTCAACCGATGATCACTGAGGTGAGTCTACCGAAAGGCACTGCACGAGGCGACGGCGGGAAAGAACTGGAGGGTGGGCCTGGGGACTGCCCACTATATAGGCTCATGCTGACATCAGTCACGTGACATCGGTGGGTGTTCCCCCGTCGGGTATTGCTGACAAAGTCTGCTGTTGGGTCCTGACGCCAGATGGCACTAGTCCTATGCATTATAACCTACTGAAGCAACCTTCTCGAAGTAAGATCTATTCACATCCTTGCCTTAAAAAAAAAAAAAAAAGTCTCTAGTGCTTATTTCTTTAAACCTGAAACAAAAACGGTCCATCGTTGTCTCCCCATCCCCCTCCACCGTCCCACCCTCCCACTGCGCACCCACCTACCCGCACCCCCCACTCCATATTTACCCCAGAGGTCGGAAGAACCACCTTCTATGGACTGGGACATGTCTGCACTTTTAAAGCCGACGCAAAGTGAAGCTTGGTGTGTGTAATGGGAATCAATGGGGGGTCAACTTAGGTTGATATCTCAGCCATTTTTAGGAAATTTGGCCCCAAATTTTCAACATGGGGTTCTTGGGACCCCATCTCTTGAACATTGTCACTGTCATTTCATTACTCGATACCGAAAGGTGATTTCACGGTTGCTGTGCAGAATGACCTCTCGGGACTGATTAATGGAAACGACAGTGCCACTGGTCATGAGGTGGGGTCCCAAAATGCCCATGTTGCAAATTTAGTGAAAAAATTCCAAACAATGACTGCACTACGAGCTTGCGATGCGTAGTTTCTACGCACACTCCTAACTTCGCCCGTTTTTAATATCTTCACTCCAGATTTTCAACATTGCCATTATTTCTCACCTCCTTATGAACAGTACAGCTGTCATTTTTCATATCCTGCCTGAAACATTGTTTTCGTACCTGTGGCGCAGAATGGCATGGTGGCTCTGCAAAATCACCTTTCAGGATGAGCGAACGAAATGACACTGACACTTTTCATGAGGTGGGGTCATAAGAATGCTACACTAAAAATCTGGTGTGAAAATATTAAACAACAAGTTACGAGTATGCACTTAAATTAACAAACGCAGGGTCGTATCTTTGGTACTTTTCAATATTTTGACCCCAAATTTTCATCATAGCCATCTCTTTACTGCACCTCATGAATGTGACAGCTGCCATTTTCCAGATCCTGGGCAAAATGTTTTTCGCATCCCGAAAGCTGATTTCGCAGCCACTGCGTGACAGTACCTTTCAGGCAGGAGTTGAAATTGTACTCTTCCTTTCTTCATGAGGTGGCATAGTAACACGGCTATGTTGAAAATGTGGTGTATAATTATTAAAAAACAATGAAGTTATGAACTCGTGTTGAAATTTGCCAACACCGGCTCATAATACCTCCCCATGGCACCAGTGCACACAATGGACTTTCGGCATTGACAAATGCTTGTTTTGTACAGTCTCCGTGATGGGAAAGGGAAACAGACCAGAGAGCTGCCCCATCCCTTTTTAAATAATGCCCTTTCCCTTCTGTGTAACTTTCTGTACTAATCGATCTGTACTTGCCTTGCAACCCTGATGAAATAGAGATGCTACATTTTATAGGCCAGTCCCAACTGACAGAAACTTAAGGGATAACAGCATGTTACATATTGTGTCATGTGTCTGTTTGTGTGTGTACTGATGTATCAAATTGTTCTGGTATGTATTTTACTGCATCTTCAAACGTTGTACAGCAATTTGAACATAGATTATGGAAAGGCATCAGACTGATTAAATAAAAGCTGTAGTTTCCTGCCTCACTCCACAATACCAAAGAGGAAGGGCTGCCTGGAACTGGGTCTTGTATGGAATTTAAAACCCTACAACATTTTTACTAACTGACACCTAAATCTTGCAGCCAAACAACAAAACTTGTAGTCACAAAAACAACAGAGTTGCCCATCAAGCACCAGTAGCTATTTACCAATTTGAATGAAGTGATTTATCACCAATGTGCAGAAATGCTTAGCAAACAGTGATTTGGCGAATATCAGCTTAACACAGTGATACGAGTGTGGGACTGTAAACAACCCTAAAATGTCCTTTACTTTGCAGAATGCGTACACTCAACACACACAATATGGCAGGATCTACACTTTCCTGGCAGCGTAGTTTACAAAAGCCAATATCTAAACTACAAGGAGCATCCAGGGCACTTTTGTTGTGGGGGCCACAAATGCCCAAGATGTTAGGATCCCTAACAGTGATAAAGTGGGTCATAGTTTGACACCACCCAGTGGTCCCCTTGTACTGACACCTGCAATTTGGGGATGCTGTATTGAAAGACGTAATGTGCAACTGGCACTGTGCCCTACCTTGCTGCAACTGTGACACACAGAAACATTGAAAGGGGATGGCAAAAGAAGAGCACAGCCCTTCCAGTTTGTCAACTTGCTACCTGTCTATAAACCACTTGCTACAGTTCCTCTGAACTGTGTTTCACTAGTCCTTTATATATGACCGTAACTCTTTTGAAGCCTGTCAGTGTTCTGGCCTTCACCACCTTTACTGGGAGGCTTTTCCAGCTGTCCACCCCTCTTTCGGTGAAGAAATTTTTCCTCACACCCCTCCTAAAACTGCCCCTTCCAGTTTATATTCATGCACCCTGGTAGTGGCATGACTGTAGCTCCTGAACATGCCCCCACAATCTACACGTACTTAAAGGTTTCAATCATATCCCCTTTCCCTGCTCTTCTCCAGCAAGTACATATTAAGGCTGGCTAATCTCTCCTTGTATGACCTTCCCTGTAGATCAGTGACAAAGTTCATGGAGTTTCTCTGGACAGATTCAAGGTGACTTACAGTATGTCATTTCTGAGGTTAGGGTTCCAGAACCGGGTGCAGTACTCCAGGTGAGGTCTAAGTAATGAACTGCAGAAGGCAGTGTCACCACTTCCCTTCTGCTGGCAAAACATTCTCTATGCAACTCAACATCCTATTGGCATTTCCTACTGCCTTAGTACACCGGATTATCACTAGTGATTACCCCCAAATCCCTCTGTTCCTTGGCTGGACAGATTTCTGCACCCACTAGCCAATACTTTACCTTTAAGTTCCTTCTGCCTATGTGCATAACCTTACATTTTTTGGTGTTAAAGGAAAACTGGCATAAAAGGTTATTAATGGCAGAGATTGGCAGCACTTATAAAATGGGAACCTATAATCCTGCATTGGTCAGTGCCCCTAAATGGTGGTAGTACTACCACCGGTGAAAAAAAGTACAAGCCATGTGGCTGCCTCATTACCCTAAAAATGACTTAGCCAGTGGAATGTTCATTTTGTCATGCCAGCCATGTTGTTTTCTCCTGTTTCTCTGCAGTATTTTTTTACTAGTAAAGCAAAATATTCCCTGACTGTTTTTTTAAATTAGTAGCACTTACAAATTAATCCATCTTTTTTAGAAGTGGCGCATACTGTATGTAACACAGAGCAAACAATGTTTATTTAATCAAGCTACCATACTGCTAACAATCCCAGCATTGTCAGCCTGTCACCAGCGTGTCTGACCCAACTGAAGACATGGCAAGCGCTGTTATTTTTGTCCCCTTGTATTAGTAATATAATTAGCCCCACACCTGAGTCAAGAAGCATCCATTCATGATCAGACAATGTCCTGTGGCATATTTCTGTGGCACAATTCTTCTTAACAGTCGGCATTTCCTAACGTGACTTCACTCCCCCACGCAGAGGCTATCTCAATGGGCCATGTTTACAATCCATGTTGCTGTGCATATAGTGCCTTTCCGAATGCCACTCAGGAAAGCATCGCTGCTTGGGCCTACCGTCTCAGTGAAGACCCCGACTGTCCTCACCACTGCCTGAACGTAGCAGCATAGTAAGTCTGCAATCGTTACCAACATAATGAATTTAAAAAAAAAAAAAAAAAAGGGATGAAATGTAATGTCCATAAGCACATCACAGCACATAAAATACTTGCCTCCCTGAAAAAAACTGTGCCTGCGTTTGTGTGTGTCGGATGCAGGGTTGGGTTGGGGGGTAGTGAGGGGCAGAGTGAACAGCCAGCAGGACAATCACAGCAGCTGCACAACTATGTGTACATAGAAGCAGTAAAACAGTGTAATTCAATTAAATGTAATAGTCCCCTATGTTAAAAGTTAGTTTGGGACTATTTTCTGGTGCGTAATATTATGTTAACAAAAAGTTACTACATTCATTGTTTTTTCATCTTTTTCAGTGCTGTCTGTATTTTTTTTTTTTAAATAGAGGCCCATTTTAGAACAAGAGATGTGGCTGGAGTGTTGGTAGTACTGGAGATATTCGCACATCCAGGCGCGAAGACACGAGGTCAAGACTACACCCCAGGGTGCGGGTATCTCAGTACTACCAACACCCAGCCATGTCTTATTGCTTACTTATTAGCATACTGAGTGCACAGGAAGCCAGCTAGTGTGCATGAGATGGCCGCAGTTACCCTTGTATATAGGAAATTACAACAGTATTACAGTACTGGATATTAAACATTTCAAAAGATACTGTACAATTTCAACTATAGCCAGAACCCCCACCCCCATTTTTTTTCTTGTGTACTGCACTAGGTTAAATAATAGCCTTTTGTGCATTTAGGTAGCACTACTTCCACCATATTTCCAGTTTATTTAGAGCGCCTTTCAAAACCCTTATCTCCTCTTCAGAGTCCACCCTGCCACACTTTAGTGTCACCCAGAAAGAGAGAAATGCTGCCCTTTATCCCTAAACCTATACTGCCAATGAATACATTAGACAGGACCAGTCCCAGCACTGACCCCTGTGGCACATTAGTGACATCCTTGGACGTGAACCAAACTGATATGATTCAGTCTGTCACCAAGGTGCTTGTGTTATACTGCTTAGTAGCTAGCTGACTGATAGGTGGGCTAAACTAGAGACGGAATCCCAGGTTATCAACTGCATTTGACTATAAAGCACTACTGGGTAGGCACACTTGTAAGGGAATGAATATGGAACAAACAGAAACACTACCCATCTAAAAGGAACATCAGAAATCCTAGAAAGTCCATGGCGTTAATCTCCAGTCATCAATGTTGCTGCAGCATTCTATATAATGAGAAACAGTGGTAACCATCATGAATGGGAAGGGATACCAGTACATTTTATAGACTTTAGCACTATGGAAAGGAAAACCATCAGTGGAAGAAAACCTCTGGAAACCTGAAGCCAAGTTATCCACCTGTTTCTCGACATTGGTGGAGGCCTCTGGACCAGCATTAATAGCGCAACACTGCATTACCCTACTTGCGCTAATCAATATTAACTGGAATGGTTGCTATGTTTCCTTTGTCAATTTTTTTTAAGTTGTGGAGGGGGGTCTGCCATTTAGAAAAAAAAATTAAAATAAAAAATGAGGGGGAGCAGAGCTCCCCATTTTAAACAAATAGAACAAAAAAAAAAATAAATCATGACCATGCCAGCCAATCCCAACGTACAAACATATGAAGAAGCCAGCAGAAGAAGGCCATCTGGTCTATCAAGTCTGCTAGTGTTGCAGGTCCACACCTTGAGCTAATGTCCCTGCCCTCCCTCCCTCCCCCCATCCGCCCCTACCCATGATCCTTACCTTCCCTCTATGTCTACCCCAGCCTCTCTTAAAGCTGCCCACTGTCTTCAATGAGATGACCTCTTCCGGCAGCACATTCCAAGTGTCCACCACCCTCTCTATGAAGAAGTGCTTCCTGACTTCCCCCCTAAACCTCCCACCCTCTGGCTTAAGACTGTGCCCCCTCATGTTTTGGTTGCCACTCAGCTTAAACAGACTCTCCTTATTAACTTTCTCATACATGGATGTCTCAATTCTCTCTCTCTCTCTCTCTCCCTCTCTCCCTCTCTCCCTCCCTCTCCTCTCTAGGGAGTACATATTCGGTGCCCTCAACCTTTCCTCGTATGCCTTACCCTGCTGACCCACTATCATCTTTGTAGCTCTCCTCTGTACCTTCACCAGCAGGTACATGTCCTTTTTGAGGTGTGGCCACCAGTACTGAACTCCATACTCTGGATGCAGCCCTACCAGTGACCTGTACAAGGGCAGTATAACCTCCCCTCTCCTACTACTGATCCCCCTAGATATGCATTCCAGGATCTTGTTTGCCTTTGCTGTTGCTTTCTTGCACTGCGTGGAGTGGTTCAGGTCACTAGTGATCATCACTCCCAGGTTCTTCTCCTCCTCCTCTGATGCAGATACTCGGACTCCACCCACGTAGCACTCTGTCCTGGGATTCTTGGCTCCAATATGCATAACTTTGCATTTCCTGGCATTGAAGCCAAGCTGCCAGATCCTGGATCACTTCCCCAGCTTTTCCAGCTCTTCCTGTAGGTCCTGTATCTCTTCAGTTGTGTCCACTCTCCCGCAAAGCTTGGTGTCATCCACGAATAGGCACATTTTGCCCTTAATGCCATCCCCAATGTCACTGATGAAGAAAATGAACACTACCGGCCCCAGCACCGAGCCCTGCGGGACCCCACTGGTTACCTCTGATGCCAGATAACTCTCCCCCTAAAACCCCACCCTCTGGGTTCTGTCCCTCAGCCAGTTTTCCACCCATCTCACCATCTTTTCCACAACTCTGAGATCCATCAACTTCCTGATCAACCTTTTGTGGGGCACAGAGTGAAAGGCCTTGCTGAAATCAAGATAGAGGATGTCTACCACCTGGCCCCGTTCTACTGTCTTAGTGACAGTCAAAGAAATCAATCAGATTCATTTGACACAATCCCCCCTCCCCAAATGAACCAATGCTGCCTCACATCCTGGAGACCATGTTCCTCTAGATTCCACCAACCTTTCTTTTAGTATGGTCTCCATGAGCTTGCCCACAATGGAGGTCAGACTGACTGGTCTGTAATTCCCTGGGTCATCCTTGGGACAGCTTTGTGGAGGGGCACTACATGTGCTGTTCTCCAGTCCTGCAGTACCATATCCGATTCTACTGAACTACTGAAAGTAGCACAGTGTATCACATTACGACATTAAACGCTGGTCTGGAGTCCTCCGGCAACAACTGTTCATCCACAACATAGTAATTCTGCAACTATGTATGCTCTTCCTCACCCTTCCCAATGAATTTAATACTGTACGAAGTAACCATGGCCTCCCTGGCAAGGAGCTCCAATTCCCTGCTCCAGAGATACATGCAGGGGTTGAAACTGGCACCGGCCCGCTAGCCAAATGCTGGCAGATGTTGTATCAGGCTAGCAAAATTTTCCTTTAACTAGTCCTGTGGGCTTGTACTGGAGAAGGTAACATTTTTTTTTTTTTTTTTTTTTTTTTTTAAACTTGCCATGCATCCTCCTCCCCCCCACCTCGGAGCTGCGCTTCTTCAGGAGACACCTAGGTACTACCCCATGACTTGTCTTACCTGAATCCCCAGGGGTTCTCCCATGGAGCCGTGGATATACACCCAGACAAGTATGTGGCGGGGCACTGACTCCCAGATATCTTCAGAATTTTGTCGGGTCCCCCGGTGGTCAAGCAGACAGTCGCAATCAGGGCTAGTGCTGGTGCTCCGTCTACCCATGCTCCGGCGGTGTTTTTCCTCGTTTTATTTCCTGTGTGGTGTGTGCCCTGACGTCAAGGCGCTGAGCGGTGACGTCCACCACATGGCTCCCACAGGCCCCTCCCACAAGCTGCAGGACTTGCTGTACCTCGGGCCTCCGCCCAGGGTCAGTCAAGTTACGGACTGTGATCCCCTCCTCCCCCCCCCCCAAGAAGGTGAGCAGTCCCTAGGACGCTCAATCCTTCTCCCCCGGCTGGCCATCCAATGACCTCAGTCTGCTCCCAACCCGGGTCGCCGGTGTCACAAGCAGAAATCCAACTGCTGCGCTGATGGGCCGGCCTAGAAGGTAACATTTCAGTAAGTACATCAGCTGGGCTAGTGGAAAAGTCTGTGGGGCTAGTGGATTTCCACAGTCACTAGCCCTGCTGGCTAGTGGCTGCAAAACTTAATTTCGACCCCTGTACACGTTATGGGTAATGTACTCCAGGAGAGTGCAGCCATATACAACAGACATGCTACTGCACCCATAGCTATTTCATAGCCAAGAAGCACATTTTCAGCTTTAGGTTGGATGCATACGCCCCCACATAGTCAGTTTAGAGAAACTTAAGATCGCCACATTGGAAAAGCTATTACATGGACAAAGCCTTGGCTGCATTTTGCCTTAAGTGGGATACTTTAGAAGTCCTGTTAAGCCTAGAACAAACAGTTTATTAGGAGTGTGAAATGATCTTTCGTACCTATACAGTATATTACAGACTAATCTTGGCACCTATGATTGCTGTCTTGTTTCACGAGATATTTTTTGTGGGCCTGAAAAGGTGTGTCTTATCAATTTTCCCACTGTTACACTTTTACTTTGTACAGTTATTTATAAAGACAAAAAGGCATCAGTTATGTTGTTGTTACTCACAGTATGAGTTGGTCACCCTGAAAATGTAAATGAACATTAATGAGCATTATGAATTTTTCTTTCTCAGAATACACAGAGGAACCCAGAGGCTACAGAAACTTCGCAGCACAGGTTGGTAGCAAGATGCATCCTGGGAGAAATGGGAGGAGGACAGGGAGAAGGCAAATGTGCTAGACTTGCTGATTCAATAAAGAAATGATTGTGTGTGTGTGGCGGGGGTGTCATCACTGTATGGGATGCAGGGCATGAAGAGACAGGCAATTCTCTTGTAAAAAAAAAAAAAATGAGTCAAAGTGCTCTCAGACTGGTTGGCATGAGCAGTCACACTCACCTTTAGCAAACCATCTGACTGGGAGAACTACTGATGTTTAACAGACTTGCTATTCAAATTCCTGCACAGACCATAAACACACAGTCTGCCAAGGTTAGAGTCTGCAGGGAACAGATGAAACCAGGTCACTGTAAAACAAGTTCTCCCTGCAAGTCTGACTCGACCCCCCCCCCTTTCCAATTCCAATTAGCTGGGGCAGGCAGTGCACGGCTTGCCTGGCACCAAGGGTCTTCTGCTGCTTTCACAGCATCACTGAAACTCAAGCAGGAGCGATCACAGGTCACTCTAGTGACTCCCTTACCAGGCTGCCTTCATCGTTTCTACCATGAATCAGTGCGGAACACACTGCTTTGCACTAAGGTGTTTGTGTAAATGTGGCAAGACCACACACACACATAACACATCATAGCAAAGAATATTTACATCCTCCTTGATGAAGGTGTAAAGATCAAACCACAAACTGTACGGCACAAACATGCTCTGTCCTCTATTGTGTACAACTGTCAGCATTTCGTTTCCACCCAAAGCAGCCTGCTTTCTCATGTCCATTAAAGGCAAAGTTCCAAAGTGAGGCTATTTTAACTGTGGGCACTTCTTGTCAGCTGTACAACAAGGGCGAGGAAAGTACATCTTAACAGCTGCCCTCATAAGACAAGCTTTAAATACTGGTTATATTTAAACAGTGCCCCAGTTTCTCTTGATTCATGTGTCTGCACTTCCCTTCCTCTTATTACGCATTATACAAGATATCTGGATTTTAAGCAGAGCACCCCACCCCCCAAAAAAATTCCTACTTGCAATCCTTTGTTTGAGGCGTCACACTTTTTTCTCCACAGCAAGAGATTGTGATGTCACAAACAAGGATGTCAAAATAACCATTTTTTCTCAATAAGCACAATTTTCAGTCGTGATGCTAATATTGTGTATGTTTCCCTACATGACTATAACCGTTTTTCAAGCTATGTCTTAATAAACAATGCAAAAATCTGGCATACCTTCACAGGCTACCTAGTTTTACTGCATTTTTAAATAATCTGAAAAAAAACAACATTTGTTTTTAAAGCTCACTTTCAAAACACAATACCAGTAATCAGCTATTGGTATTCCAACCACAGTTGTTGGGACTGGTAACACCAAATGAAGGTAAAATGGGAGCCCTGGTCGTTGTTTTCAATAGTTAGTAAGAGCTGGGAAAGAAATGACAACCTTCCCCTGCTATAACAATGATCTGTACACCTGAACATTCTCATACCTGCCTCACGTCCGATGGCACTGTATTTTTTCTTATATTTGTACACATTCTATATTACTGTACAAAGTATCTGTAAATGTGGATTAATGTAAAACAGAGCGTCATAGCTCCACTGGGGCTGTCATCTCCCCCTCAACCCTCTTGAAAACAAATAGGTGTTACACCCAAACTAGGCTATCCTAAAGTGAGAAATTTAAGAGTAAATAAAAAATGGATTAAAGGTACATCCATTTTAAGTATTGCCCTACTTAAATCTGCCCAAATGAGGAAGACCCGATTTAAAATAACAAGTTATTACAAATAGAATTATGACTTTCCTCATGTCAGAATGATAGTATTAACAGTTCTAGTTGTCACCGATTCCCTACGGGGAAAAAAAAAGACACCCATATATTACACTGCCTTAAATGACAGGTACTGTACAGTGCAAGCTCTTACTTTTTTCCTTGTGGAGCCAGTCTTGTAGAGGCATGACCTCTCCAGGGACATATAGCCTCCGATCACTTCAATTTCATCAACACCTGGATAACGCTTTTTCAACAAGTGACCAAGATTTAGAAATGGTGCCTTAGACTCCTTTCCAGGTGGAGTCATGGGCCCCTCTTCTGGTTCTGCACCCCCAAGGTTGACAGGGGTCTTCGGCTCCTGGTCTGGAGGTTTCCTCTTGGGCACAACAATAAAAGTAGTTCCACTCCTCCGCTGGAAAACAGAGCTGGGACCGACAGAGTCTCTGTAATGGGACGGATAGGGAGGACTAGAGGACTCCTCTAACCGCAGACCTGAACTGTTCGGCTCTCTGCCATCTGTATCAAAAATGTCATCAATGTTGGTGACTGGGAGCGCTTCTTCCATTCGGGGCACCTCAGCACTGATGTTCGTAACCAGAACATCCGGGCTCTCTCGTTCCTTCTTGGATGTTCTCTTAGACTCCTGGCCTTCGGAGATAAATGACTGCCTTTCTACAGTGGGGTGCAAATGAAAGGAATCTCCCTTCGATTCCAAACTGGCAGGATCAGCAGCAGAAGAGTCCACCTCCGATTTCCCTTTTGCTGAAGAAGCCCTGTGAAGCACAGACTCCACTGCAGAATGTGATCCTTGCTTGAAGGAATGATCAGCAGACTGCCCAAGTCCATCAGTAGGTAATGATGCAAACCGAGTTTCGTTGCCCACTGTGACAGAAGCCATGTCCTTATCGTTTGGCTTTTGGGAAGCTTCTGTCTCACTCTGATCATCCTGCGTTGGTAATGAAGGAACAGGCCTTTTCTTAGGAATAACAACAAAAGAGTTTCGGGACTGTGCCCTGATGTTAGCCAGAGCTTTTGCCTGAACATCATTATCAGGAATGGAAGCAATATCTGGTTTTGCAGAAAGCTTAATCTGAAATGAGTCATTAGGACTGGTAGACGCAGACACAGCCTTTTGTTGGTTTGGAGTGGCACTGACGGAACCATCTTTGTGACCAGGTTTTGGAGTGACAGCCTGAGTGGCACTAGATTTGAGAGCCTCAGAATCATTTCTGGGTAAGAGGGGTGCTGTCCCAGAAGACAGGTAAGATGGCTTTACTGGGTCCACCTTGGACTTTGGCCTCTGTTCATTGGCTCGTTTGGACATTTCGTTGTTGGAAGCACTGACTAAAGATGGCACCTGTCCACTTTCATTATGAGTCCCATTGGCCAGCCCCTCCTTCTTCTCCTTACCTGCTTCAGACATGACTTCCTGTATCGTAATAGATTCAGTTGACATCAAATCCAGCTCGGAATGGACTACGTGACCATTCATAAGGATCCCGTTATCCTTCTGGGGAACTTTTTCTGAAGGAGATACCCTGAAATGCCCACCTTTTTGCGCTCTAGGGTTAACCGTAAATGTACTGCCTCCAGTGCTTCGCGTAAAGTCTTTTAACCTTGGCTCTGTCTGATTACCAAGCGCAGGGTAGCTTTCCAATCTTTTTCTGACTGAGGATACAGGCAAACTCCTAAACTCATACCCTTTGGAGGGGGAGCTTTCAGGTGTTAAAGGCTCTGCACTTACTGTAGAAAGACTGGAGGGCATGGTCGCTGAGGAAGACACAGGAGATGTGGGGGAATCAGTCACTGAAGAGCTAATAACATTAGGGAACTTGGGTTTGGAAGATGGCCAGTCAGGGCTCTTGGGCGTAAAAGCTCTACCATGGTTATGAAACTGAAAAGCAGTGTCCCCAGAGGTATCCGTGGTTTTGCCCACAGAAGCTTGGCCTCGCTTACCTGTTGCAGCAGCAGGTGATTTTGGCAATATGGACGGCTTATGTTCGGTGCCTCTTGGGAACAAATCACTGTTGTCTAAAAGCAGGTTCTCTGCACTTCTGGACCTCACTGGCTTAGAAGCGCTCCCAAATTTTTCAAGTAATCTACTCACCATGCCATGGGAGCTCCAGGAGTCGACCCCATTGTATTGGGGCCTACTGTCCTCTGCATTGAAAAGGTTCAGTTCCTCCTCACTCTTGTTGTGGGAAGGTTCACAGATGACTACCTCCGAAGCCCTGATCTCGGCCACTTTTCTCCCTCTACTTGCCAACAGCTGGTTCAATGAATTGATGGTGCTTATGTCCCCGTTCCTGGGGTTCCAGGAGTCCCTCCTGTCGTGGAAAAAGTCCGGGTCCGACTCGATGATGATGATGTTTTCTGCCCTAATAGTCCTGATGCCTGGCACATTGCCACAAAGCTCCAGCAGGTGTTGAATTGGTCGGGCGGCACTGCCCCTCGCCTCCTCCTGCTGTAGCCGCCTCTTCTCCTTCTCCTGTCTGATAAAGAGGTTCTCCTGGATGGGCCCAATGCTCTCCTGCAGGACCAGGCTTTCCCCATCATATACATTATCCCCGGGCAAGACAAGGGAGCTGGGACTGAGCGGTTGTTGGGGTGAGCTCGGGCTGCGCGGACGACGGGGGGAGCTGGAGCTAAGGGGCCGCCCGGGACTACCAGATCTACGCTGGGGGGAGCTAGGGCTGCGCGGCCGCCCGGTACTGCGCAAGGAGCTGTTGGTCCGCCGATGACCAGGACTGTCGTGTCTGCGCCGGAGCCCGGGAGAGTTAGTCCTTCCTCTGTTGTTATGCCTAGACTCTGCCGCTCGCTCCCGGCCGGGGGAGCCGGGGTGCTCTCTGCTGCCACCACCGGGACTCGTTACCTTGGCACGCCGCCGCTCCAAGATCTCTCGCTTCCAGGCCGGTAACGTACCCCCCTCGGGCTCCTGCTGCCGGGGCCCGGCCTCGCTGCCCGCCATGTCCCGCTGTTACTCTTTGGAAGGATGGCTTGTCACCTGCAGCAGCCGAGCTCAGCACCGGGTATCTCACCGAGCCTCGCCCCAGTCCCGCCTGCCAAGCAGACGTCACCTTAATCCTGCCTGCCGAGACGACGTCAGCAGAAACTCCACCTGCCGAGAAAAATATCACCACAAACTCCACTCGAGGTGACATCACGATAACACACCTGCCTTGGGAAAGTCATCCTTAAAGTCTGACGTATAGCACTTCTGTGCCGAACAGTACGCACCCCTGACCTACTACGCTGTTGTGCTCTTGCCTCCCCCATCCCTCAATCACTTGTGGTCCCACAAGGGATAAGACGATGACGGCAGAAAATCGTGCTTGAAAATAGGCAGTGCTATGCCTAGTGCACCTACCCGGTTACCAAAAGCAAATAAATAAAAGGACCATTGGTTCATCCAGTCTGCCCGTAAAACCGTAACAAACACATGACACATTCATAGAAATGTGACGGCAGAAAAGGACCTACAAGGCCCACCGAATCTGCCCATTTGTCCAGCTATCTGCCTGGACATGCGCGCCCCTCCCCCCCCTCAATACCCCCCTGTGTTTGTCCCATGCCCCTTTGAATCCCTGCACTGTTTCTTCTCCAACAACCTCCTCCGGAGTCTATTCCACTTATCCACCACTCTCTCTCTCTGTGAAATAGTACTTCATAATGTTACCCTAAACTGCCCCCACCTGCAGGCCATGTCCCTTCGTCCTCTGATTTTCCTTCCTCTGGAAGATGCTTTCCACCAGCACCCTGTTTATACCTTTAAGGTAATTGAAGGTCTCGATCATGTCCCCCCTCTCCCTCCTCTTTTCCAGGGACTACATGGCCAGATCCCTCAACCTTTCTTTATAGGAGGGGTGGCTCAACCCTTTTACCATCTTTGTTGCTCTCCCCTGAACTCGCTGCAGCCTCCCCACATCCTTTTTGAGTTATGGCCTCCAGAACTGGACACCATATTCCAAATGTGGTCTAACCAGATGGGTGTACAAGGGTACTATGACTGCCCTATTTCTACTGGTGATCCCCCTTCCGATGCATCCCAGCATTCCACCACCCCCGTTCCACCTTCATGTCCCCCGATATAGTGATTCCCAGGTCTCTTTCTTGTTCCGTAACCTCCAGATTTCTGGCCCCCCATGCAGTACCCTGCCCTCCGGTTCCTGTAGCCAAGATGCATGACCTTGCATTTTCTGTGTCCATTGTCCATAGAGGTTCTAACCAACATCTTGAAATGGGTAGAAAGAATGCTGGCTCTTGATTGGCCCAGAGGTCCTTTCAGTTGGGCCCTTATCCCACCACAAGGGCCAAGCTGAAAGTAGCTCAACAAAAATATGTTTTAAAAAAATACATCCAACCTACAAAAAAGGACCCATTTCATAATTACCATAAGGCATCCCAGGGAGTGCATTATAACAGCCCTTCTCATGTGGTGGAATCACTCAGCTTTGCCTCGTGCTTTAATCCACCCAAAGTGGGCTGTTATGTAAGCAATAATACCCGACAGGGTGGGCGGTCTGGTATAGCCCAATATCATCCACCCCGTCGGCTGTTATTGCTTACTTAGAAAATGGGCATGTGTGTACATTTTAATTATGTAATAACTTTAGTAAGGAAATCACTGAAAATAAATGAAATTTCAGAAAAGAACCTTTCCTTGGTAAAGTAGTCCCTCCATTTGTGTGCTGTTCCATCTCCTGTTGCCCCCCCCCCACACACACACAGAGGTCATAGAACCATTATATTATAATAACCCCCCTACTCCGAACAGCACCTTTAGAACAAGAAAATGGATTTCTTTTACATACTTCCAGAGCAGGGAACACAAACTGTTGCAGCTAGGCTGCGGGGCTCTCCCGGCACTTCCGAGGGCTCGAAAAGCCCACGAAAAGGGTGAACAAGTTCCAGCATCCCCAGCAACCAACCACCCACCCTTCCACTGCAAGGTATGGCCATCCTCGGTCCTTGCATCGCTGGGTTTCATAACTTTGGTGCTTCCTCTGGGATTGGCTGCCTCGAGCAGTGCTCGTTCCTCCATTGGCTCGGCTCTTAAGCATGGACTGTGCTAGCAATCCCACAGGCGCTCCTCTCACCATCGGACACTTGGGGAGTGATTTTGAGCAGGCTTCTGCTTCTATTTTTTGTTGTTTAAATTCTGCCCGCAGAGCACAGTGCAGTAGCATGGGGTTCTGAGCAGGGAATTGTGGGGGGATCTGTAGACTGCTAAAGTACCAACAGTTTATACCTGCAAGTTGTATGTAAAACAGTAGCATCAAGGGTTTTGCACAGTGTACTTTATCTAAAGATTTGTGTGGGGGCTTAAACTGTATCCTTATGCTTATGACCACCTTGTCCTGTACAGCAAAACAAATCTCCCAGTTTAGTGAAGCTGGACTTCTGATAATTGTTTTAATTTTGTGATTGGGACTACAATCGGCGCAGAGGTTTGTGCAGCCCCCCCCCCCCCGAGACTGCTGGCGTTGATCACCGAAAGCGCTTGTCTCACTTCTTTTGTCTAACTTAACTTCTCCCCTCCCACCAATTTGTAGGTGCTCAAAAGTCTAATCTCGATCTCCATTTCTCCCCCAGGCTGCTGGGCTCTACTGGCGCTTGTGAGGGCTCGAAAAGCCCATGAAATGGGTGAACAAGTTCCAGCATCCCCAGCAGCCAGCCGCCCACCCTTCCACTGCAAGGTATGGTCGCCCTTGGTCCCTGCATCGCTGGGTTTCATAATTTTGGTGCTTCCTCCAGGATTTGCTGCCATGAGCAGCACTTGTTTCTCCACTGGCTTGGCTCTTAAGCCTGGACTGTGCTAGCAATCGCACAGGCGCTCCTCTTGCCATCGGACGCTTGGGAAGTGAGTTTTCTTCCCACCTCTCCTGCCCCAACCCTGGCCTCTATTAAATAGGATGAAGCCATGCCCTGTCCCTGCATGAACACACCCACTTAGGACAAGCTGCCACAGCCTCTTAAAGCGATACAGCAAGTTTCTCTGCCCCATCGTTCCTGTTACCCATGTGACTAAAAACACTACCAAATCAACATATCATTCCACAGTACTGGCCACAGCCTCATAAGCTGTTAAATAAGCGGTATATCCGGCCTTTTTTTCCTTGGCTGCACCAGGCTCTATCTGACTTGGATAGAAATGCTACTCCTCAAAGGGTGCTATGTAACACCCCATAACAGTGACAAAGGACACATGGCAAGTACTATTGATGATGCTAGTAAAGGAGGGCAGGATGGGGGGGAGGGTGGAAGATGGTTACCCTTAATGCTAGGAGCCTTGGGAGGAAAACTGCAGAGTTACAGGTGCTAATGGCAGAGGGAGAGGTGGACATTGCAGCCATCACAGAAACATGGGCCACCCAATACAATGACTGGGACCTCTCTGTACCAGGGTACAGGTTATTTCGTAGGGACAGGGTGATTGGGAAAGGAGGGTGTGGCACTATGTGAAGGAAGGACTGAAGTGTGTAAGGGAGGAAGGGGAGGAGGGTAGTACGGAGTCAATTTGGATGCAAATCCAGGATTCCAAGAATAGGATTCTTAGAATGGGAGTGGTGTACAGGCCGCCATCTGAGACAGAGGAGTTAGACAGGGTACTATTGGGACAGATCAGGAGGGCCTGCGAGAAGGGTAGTGTGGTGATTGTGGGGGACTTCAACATGCCAGGAGTGGACTGGAGTACCCCAACAACCAGGAACAGAAGGGAGCAGGTACTGCTGGATGCCTTCCAGGACAGTTTCCTGCTGCAAATGGTCAGTGAACCAACCAGGTTAGGGAATACCCTTGACCTTGTGCTGGCAAATGGAGACTTTGTGAGAGAACTTACAGTGGAGGAACTGCTGTCAGGGAGTGACCACCACTCAGTATGGCTCACATTGGATATGAGCAAGGAAGGAGTGGAATCTGGCACAAGCGTGCTGGACTTCAGGAGGGCCAACTTTGGGAGGATGGGGGAAGTGGTAAAAGGGTACCTGGCCAGAATTCAATCTAGTATGGACACTAACCAGAGGTGGGAGCTCATAAAGCTGGGGATAGTGGAAGCAACCAAAACCTGCTGCAAGGCCCAGATCAAGAAGGCTAGGGCTAAGAAACCAAGCTGGTTGAGCAAGGAGGTCATGGAAAAGGTAAGGAGGAAAAGAGCTGCCTTTAGGAAGTACAAGAAAACAGGGAGAGGAGAGGACAAGGAGGAGTACTTGATGGAATCGGAGGTGACAAGGGCAGTAAGGGGAGCCAAGGCATCTACGGAACTCAGGCTGGTACAAGGCATTAAGAAGGGGGAGAAGGACTTCTTTAGGTACATCAGGGAGAAAAGGAGCTGTAAGGACCACATAGTAAGGATTAGGAAGGAGGGGTTGGGTGGAAACAGGGTGCGATAAGGCAGAAGCACTAAATGAGTACTTCTGCTCAGTATTTACCAAAAAGAAGGGTGACACCCAAGGGGGAGAAATGGCAGAAACGGGGGAGGGTGACAGATGGGGAAATCATGGAGGGCAGAGTTCGGGAGGGTTTGAAGGCACTGAGGGTGGATAAGGCGCCAGGCCCAGATGGCATCCACCCCAGGGTACTGAAGGAGCTGGCAGCGGTCCTTGCAGGACCTTTGGCAGACCTATTTAATGCCTCACTACATTCGGGGTGTGTACCTCAGGACTGGAGGATGGCTCATGTGGTGCCCCTCCACAAGAGTAGCCAAGGATGAACCGGGAAACTACAGACCAGTGAGCCTCACATCCATCGTGGGTAAGCTAATGGAGACTATCCTGAAGGAGGCTGGTGGCCCTCCTAGAGGCCAAAGGACTACAGGACAGCAGACAGCATGGCTTCATACAGGGCAGATCCTGCCAAACCAACCTGGTGGAGTTCTATGACTGGGTAACTAGGCAACTGGACAGGGGCCATGCAGTGGATGTCCTGTATCTGGACTTCAGTAAGGCATTCGACTCGGTGCCGCATGGAAGGCTGGGAAGTAAGTTAGTAGGCACAGGGGCAGGTGCAAAGCTGGTGAGATGGGTAGGGAACTGGCTTCAGGGAAGGCAACAGAGGGTGGTGGTGGGTGGGGAGCTCTCACACCCAAGGGTAGTGACGAGCGGTGTTCCACAGGGCTCGGTGTTGGGACCAGTGTTGTTTGGGATATTCATTGCAGACATATCATTGGACATCAAGAGCAAAATCAGTCTGTTTGCTGATGATACCAAGGTAGGAGCAGTGGTGGATGACCATGGGGAATGGCAGGGGTTGCAGGATGATCTGGCAAAGCTTGAAACCTGGTCAGACACCTGACAACTGGGGTTTAATGCCAAAAAGTGCAAGGTGCTGCATTTTGGGATGAAGAACCCAAGGAGGAGTTACCAGCTGGGGGGAGTGCAGCTAGCCCAGACAGAGGAGGAAAAGGATCTGAGGGTGCTCATTACAGGGTCAATGAACAACTCAGCACAATGTAGGAAGGCAGCTGCAAAGGACAACAAAATGCTGGATTTTGTTGCAAGGGGTATATCCTCGAGGAGGGAGGATGTGGTTCTGCCGCTGTATAGGTCATTAGTTAGACCGCACCTGGAGTACTGCATGCAGTACTGGCGCCCGTATCTGAAGAGGGACATTAAGTTACTGGATGGGGTGCAGTGCAGGGCGACAAAGATGATCAAGGGGCTGGGGGACTTATCATACGAGAGGAGGCTGAGGGAGTTGAACATGTACTCACTGGAGGAGAGGAGGGATGGGGGACATGATTGAAACCTTTAAGTACATGAAAGGAATAAACAAGACAGGTACAGAGGGGCTGTTCAAAGTAAGGGAGGAGGACACCAGGGCCATGATATGAGACTGAGGGAGGGAGGAAGGTTCAGGAGGAGATGAGAGACACTTTTTACAGAGAGGGTGGTGGCTGGGTGGAATGCGTTACCTGCAGAAGTGGTATCCAGTAGAACAGTGGACTGCTTCAAAAGGGGATGGGACGGGACAAGGGGGAGGGTCAATGAAGGGGAAGGGTGGAAGGGAGGAGCAGCTGCAGAATAAGGGGTGCTAGCTGCACATTCGAGCAGACTTGATAGACCTCTAGGCCTTTATCTGCTGGCAAATTTCATATGCTCATATGTTCATAACACTGCTTTTTGCATCCTGGATTGGTGTAGCTGGCTTCAGATGCCCTTCCAGGCCACAACTGCCACCACTTGATCCACTTCTGAGCATTGATTAGGCTACCATGGCTTCATTGGAACACACCATAGCCAGCTGGGTGCAGGGATCTGCATGTCACAATCTCCCACATGCGGGAAGACTGATGAGCAACCCTAACATAGGTGTTGTAATGGTTATCCTTACCTACAAGATCAAACCGGTATCTAGCTGTCTACCAGAAGCACAGACGACGGAAGGTGAGGTCTAACCACAGCTTGAACCTCTCAGCTAGGAAGATCATTCTTATGCTTCTGCTACTCTCTGGCAACATACACCTCCATATCCCGGATGTCCCATGCCTAACAGAAACCTGACTGACTGGTAGAATCAAAGACAGCAAAACTGCCATGTCTGGCTACCAAATCTATAGGTTCAATAGAACAGGAAAAAGAGGAGGGGGATGCATTATCTAAGCTAAGGACTCTCTATGGTGTACTGTTCTCCCTGAAACCAGGGTGGCTGATGACCATGAGATATTAATACTAAAAGCACAGATTGGGCAGAATGGCAAATCCCTAATCATTGCATCAGTATATCTACCCCCAAAGGGAGCCACTGCAGGTCTTACCAAAGTGATGGAAGTCATAGGCACTTTCCCTCATGGAATGGAGCAATTGATTACTGGTGATTTTAATATAACTTGGAATGGGAAGGAGGCTGCACCACTTAGGGACATGATTGCCACCGCCAGTATGTCAAAACTAGTCTCCCACCCTACCAGACAGAATTATAAGACTGGTAGCAGCACCCTTCTTGACTGGGTACTTGCAGGATCACTGTCTTGAGTCGCCGAGGTTAAGGTTCTGCCTGACACGCTAAGTGGCCACTCCCCTATCACACTGCTGTGGTCAAACAAATTTGCCCAAAACCCTCCCAACCTCATAACAAGCAGGGTCCTGAGAAAGGGGATGCTTGGTCCCCTCAAATCAGCATTGGCGCTCCATGATTGGACCCCAATCAGTCAGGCATCATCCCTAAATCAGGCCCTTAGCTACTTCACAAATGGCTTCAACAGCATATGTGATATCTATGCCTCCCTCACTAAGAGGAAAATTAAAGGGCAGACTAATGGGTGGATAAGTGGAGAACCACTCTCCCATATGAATGAAAGGGATTCACTCGAGGAGGAGGCAAGAAACACAGGTAACAGTCATGACTACCAGTGTTACAGAGCGGCCAGAAATCGATGCACTAAACTAATTCGGCTCGCCAAAGCCAACTATCACAAAGCACAGCTTGCTAACTCTTGGGGAGACAGCAAAAGGTTCTGAGACAGCATCAAGAGCATCCTTGGCAAGGAGGACAAGATGCATCCCTGTCTACATAACACCAGTAACAATCACATCACAGACCCCCTAATCATAGGAGATGCCTTCAACATGGGCTTCACTGATCTCACTGCAGTACTACCACCTGCCTACTTCCACCCTGAGCGGAGCCAGAGCAACAACGGACTCTCTGAACACCCTCACCCACCCTTCTACCTTAAAAGTGTGACTGAGAAGGAGACCCTAGCTAAGGCCAGGAAAGTACTGGGCAAGACAAGAAAGTGTAGTGATGGGATTGACATGAAACTGCTATCCCTCACCCTGGACGTCCTCATTGTGCCCATCACCAGGCTGTTCAACAAATCACTTACTCTTGCTCAATTCCCGGTGGTATGGAAGCAGGCCCTAGTAACATCTGTGCATAAGGGTGGTGTCAAATCCTTGGTAGCCGATTATAGGCCCATCTCAATACTCTCTCTGCTGTCCAAATCCCTGGAAAAGATTGTGGCTGGCCAGCTCACTGACTACCTCAACAAGTACAACTTACTCTGCCCTAACCAGCATGGTTTCAGACAAAACCACAGCACAGCCACAGCTCTACTGGACTTTACAAACTATGCACACAAATCCTTGGATGAAGACAAACTGATGGGGTCTATCTTCATAGACCTCATCGAAGCCTTCGACACAGTCAATCACTCCCTGTTACTGACCAAATTGTCAAACGTGGGAGTGGCACCTACTGCTCTATGTTGGATCCAAGACTACCTTACAGGCAGAACTCAATGTGTCAAAGTTGGACATACAGTTTCCAGTGCAAGAGAGATATCGCTGGGGGTGCCCCAGGGGTCAATTCTTGGGCCCCTACTCTTCAGTATCTTTCTAAATGACCTCCCCACTGAATGCGATGCCAAACTGATACGCTACGCCGATGATGCCGTGTTCCTGGGAAGCAACACGTCCCTCGCTAATCTGCAACATGAGCTTCAGGCATCCTTCTCCTCATCAGAGAACTGGTTCTGCAGACATAAGTTGCTTCTGAATTATAAAAAGACCAAGGCCATGCTTTTTACCAGTACATGCAAAAAAGTCATTCAAAACCCCCTCATCATTACGGACTCCAGCAGGGAGCCAGTGGAGCAGGTCTGCACGTTCAAGTACCTGGGGATAACGCTGGATGAAACCCTTACATTTGCTCAACATATCGACTCCCTGGTCAAGACAGTCAACACCAAGATTAGTGTCTTTTATAGGCATAAGAAACACCTATCCCCCAAGGCCCTCTGCCTTGCAGTACACAGCTCCATTTTATCACATATCAACTATGGAATAGTGATATGTGGGGCAGCAATGGATACCGCATTGAAACGTGTCCAGGTGGTCCTAAACAAGGCCTGCAGACTAGCCCTAGGTTTACAGCACGATACGCACACATGCACACTATATGAGCTCACAAACTGTCTATCCCTAAAAGACAGGGTCATACAGCAGACGTGCACCCTAGGGAAGAAAGCGCTAATGGGAAAAACACCACCTTGCGTTGGCAATTTGCTAGTGGCTGCAAACATGCTACAGGCCACTAGGGGGAGGTCAAGAGGGGCCCTGACCATTCCCTTCTGACGTACCTTGCACGGACAACGGGCATTTGCCTACCATGCCCCTATGTGGCTGAATGAATTACCCGAGCACCTCCTTGCCACCAATTGTCTAGCCAATTTCAAAACTAACCTCAAACAACATCTTCTCACAATCTCTAAATGCTCCGGCAACTAATCCACGGCCTGTCAATCCACTGCCAATTTATGACTGACGCAGCATGTGCTCCACCTTGTCCCATGCCCTCCTGGCTGCTCTCTACCAAGGCAGGGCCCCCCACTGCCTTCACTTAACTCCCAACCACTGCATTACAAGTTCCCCTGACCTCAAGGCCATCCACTCCTCAATGACCAAGGCTCTTAGGGCTGCACAGTCTCTGGCTTATAACTGTGCTATTGTATCCTACTGTCCAAACCTGCAATCCACAATGTCTTTCATCATATGTTAATTCGTGGTGGTGTCTTACTATGCTTTCTTTTTTACAATTACTACTTTGTACCTTGTCTTGTCAGTGATGTGGAACCTTTGTAAAAGAGCTTGGGCTCAAAGGTTTTTTCCGAATCAATAAACTAAAACTAAAACATTTTCATTTTCTCTGTATAGGAGAAGGGATCTGAGAGTGTATGTTTTGAGTTGACAAAAACTGACAGCATTACCAGGAAGTACGGGTGGAGTTGAGAAGCAGCATGTTTATTGTTAATACTTTGTTGAATTCTCCCCCACCCTCCCAGTTTTGTAGCAGTATTGTTTTTCTTGTATTTTTTAATTTTATTTTTATGTTTTAATGTGGCGTGATCGTTGGTAAATATACTGCGAGTAGGACGCTCAATGCGGTCGTTAGACTTGCTGCGAGCAGCACCCGAGGTGAAAGGTTGGGAGGTGCAGATCGAGGGAGGTGAAATGAAGCAGCAGCAAAGAACAAATGTAAGGATTACAAAACTTTTTTTTGGGCTCTGGCAATGAGGAAGACAGGCAGTGCTTACTGTGACTAGGCTGTAGTTTTAATCCACGGCATTGTGGTTCACCATCTCTCGCTAAGTGAGAGAAAAAAATGGCAGACATTTAAAAACAAAATGAAGGGGTATAGCCAATTACAGATCAGGCTGGGCAGTATGATTCTGGTAATGGGGATGGCTGGGCTGGTACTTTTAATAGCTGGGCATCTGTTGTCTGAGAGATGCCCAGCTAGAGAATTGCCTCAGCCAATCAGAAGGCTGAATTATTTGTACCCATTTTCTAACCCACCATAATGTACCCCCGTCATACCTTATTGCTTAACTATCCACCCTCATGTTCCCCACCCTACTGCTAGCACCCTAAGCAACCACTAAGCCCTTCACTCTATCCCAGCTCTGTTTGAAACCATTGATAGTTTTGGCACCCACCACATCAGCTGGCAGATTGTTCCATGGCTCCACAACCCTTTCTCACTTCCCTCTTGAACCTCCCCACTCTGTCAGCTTCCCAGTCATGCCTTCATGTTCTTGATTGCTACTGACAGTATGCTAAATTGAAATTATTAGTGTCAGTGGCTCAGTAGGTAGCACACTTGCCTCTGAGGATGGAAGATCAGAGGGCTGTGGGTTCAGTTCCCACATTTGGCACTTGGGTTAATATCTCAGTACTGACACTGTAGTGCAGCATGAGAGGGGTGCTGCACTTCTGAGGTGCCATCTTTTGGATGAGACGTTAAACCGAGGTCCCATCTGCCTGGATTGGTGGTAGTTCAGGTGGTTGTTAAAGATCCCATGGCACTTATTGAAAAGAGTAGGGGAAGGTTTTTATTAATAAACAGAACAATAAATCAGAAAAACAGTAATACAATTCATGGAAAATAAGAAAAAAAAACATAACAAAGAGAATATCAGCAATACTCAATTCTCTGACAGCATAATGATTCAACCTATTTTGTCTTTCAAAAAAGGAACCTCTTTCCACCTCATAAGCCATACATTTTTTGGACAAACAGTTGCGTTCAGAATCACATTGTAACAACAAATCATGTTCAACATGTTGAAGAACTTCAAGTGGTGAGTGGTATAACTGTTGTAGAGTAAGGTGACATCTGGCATGCCATAAATGAAACTTGAACATAGCGAACAGCAGCCGTACTACACCTGCATCCAACAAAGTAGAATGTAGCAAAAAACCTCCCACAACTTCCAGATGTGTAACAGCCCGCCAGAAAGGCTGGCTCCAATGGGCAGAAAGGGTCATCCAGAATTGTTGCACAAAGGGGCAGGAAACAAAAAAATGGGACATTGTTTCCTCTGATTAATACAAGTATCCCTCGGACAAAATGTTTCAGTAACCATTTTATGCTTTAAATTCCCCTAACATTGAGACGCCCATGACAACTAAGCCATAAAACATCCCATAATCTAGGTGGAATCTATTTATCTACCAAACTTTTAAGGAGGTTATGAACATGACCATCCGGTACATCCTTAAAAACGGGGACCATGGAATGTGCTTTAGATTGTAGGACATCATAAATATATTTGCGCGATCTGCAATACACATGGGCCGGAAGTAACTTCCATCTATTAAGTTTCGATAGCACAGGTCTGACATAAATTGGATTCAATTTCACTAAAAAAGCCTTGTAGGGCTGACTGAAGGGAGTTAGGATAGGGGTGTTTCCAAAGCAGTACTGCATTGTCCGCATAGAGCAAGAGTTTCCCATTGCATGATTGAGGGAGGGAGTTTAGGAAGAGGGTGAAGAGCAGTGGGCTGAGAATGGCCCTTGGGGGGGGACACCTGATTGGATTGGTCTTTCGGAGGAAAGGGTGGCGTTAATTTTAACCTGTTGCGTCCGGCCAGAGAGATAGTCCTTGACCCAGGAGGTGGCCTCAGGGGAGAAATGTTGGGAGGGAAGGGCATGGTGCAGAAGTGCGTGACTGATGGTATCGAAGGCTTTGGTCAAGTCAATGTAGATTGCTCCTGCTATGGACCCCTGATCCAGGGCCTCGTGAATGTATGAAGTAAATTCCAGGAGGGCAGTGGTGGTGGTGGTGCTGTGCCCCCTCCGGAACCCATGTTGTTCATGGCAGAGCAGCGAACATTTGGTTAAGTAGTCGGTGAGCTGGTCTGACACAATTTTTACGAGTGCCTTTGGGGAGGAGGATCGAGATGGGTCGGTAATTGCTGGTGGAGGTAGGATCACCACTTTTTAGTATTGGGGTAATTATAGCTCTTTTCCATGGCGTGGGAAACTGGCTGAGGCATAGCGACCAGTTAAGAATTTTGGTAAGATGGGGGAGGGTTGCATCCAGGGTTAGCCTGAGCATTTTGAGGTCAACAGTATCACTGCTATCGCGCGCATTCATCAAGGCTTTGGAGAAGTAGCGTTTAGCCTCACTGCAAGGGATGGTTCTCAGCTGGAAAGGAGGGGGAGCTGCGGTGGCAGAGGTGTCTGTGGGGCCGTTAGGAATTGGGTCAAACAAGTTATGTGGGAGGATGTGACTGAGGTCTGAGAAGGTGGCATTAAGGGCATTGGATATGGCAGTGGGGTCCTGGGTGAGGGTGCCGTCCACTAAAATCTGCGAGGGTGCCAGGGAGATGTTTTTTCTGCACAGCTCTTTTATATTATTCCAGAATTGTTTTCCTGAGCTCCAGGTGGTGGTGAGGGCATGTTTGTAATAAGTGGCCTTGGCTAGCCGGATGGCCCAGGTACATTTGTTTCTGGCCTCTCCATAGAGTTGCCTGTCCTGGGGTAGTTGTGAGTCCAGGGCTCTATGCCAGAGGTTGTCTCTATGGTGCATCAGATTAAGCAGGGACTGTGAGATCCAGTGGGTATCCCTGTTTTTTAAAATGTGCTTTGTGAGTGGAGCAAAGATGTCACAGGCAGAGTTAAAGATGGTGATAAAGGAGAGGAGGGCAGTATCAACACAGTGAGCTTCATGGATGGGTGACCAGTCACAGGAGATAAGGTATGATTTGAGGCTGGAGAGGGCACCTTTTTTGAGGTGCCTCTGGACTGCAACTTTAGGGAGGCTAGGTGGGAGTTTATTTGACCACCAGCAGGTGACAGGGGAGTGGTTACTTAGAGCGTCAGGAAGTAATTTAACCTGGAAGAGGTTATTGGGGTGGTTGGTGAGGATGAGGTCTGTAAGAGTGGAGGACCCAGTTCTGGGGTCAAGTCTGGTGGGGAAAGGACCACCTGAGTGAGGTCATAGGCTCAAACAGCGTCTTTGTAGGTGGCAGATGTGGTGGATAGCCAATTCACGTTGAAGTCTCCCATTGTAATTAGCTCACTATCGAGAGGAAGATTGGTGAGGCTGGAGAGTATAGAATCAAAGGCTGGCTTTTGGTTAGTTGGGGGGAGATGTAAACAGCCATAATGTATAATGTTTTTCCATGATTGCCAAGTGTGATCTTAATCGTAGTGGTTTGGGCAACATGGGTCGTCGGAGGAAGGGAAACCGGGAGGGAGGGCTTGCAGCATGGTTTTGACATAGATGGCACACCCACCTCCCTGTTTGCACAGTTTGTCTGTTCGAAGGATGGTGTAGCCACTGAGGGTAACAGAGGCATCAGGGATATTTTTCGAGAGCCAGGTCTCTGACAACGCTAGGATGTAAAGGGCGTGTTGAGCGATCTAGCCCAGGGGATGAGTAAATTTACTTAGGAGGCTGCAGATATTGAGGGAGGCTAGTTGTAGGCTGCCTAGCTTGCCTTCTGTTGTAGCACCAGGAGTGTGTGACCCCGGGTTTGGATGCACATTGTATGACAGTAGGAGGAGGAGGAGGGCGAGACGGAGAAAAGCTCTCCGTAGCAGCTTGGGTGCAAGGCGATGGGAGTGAGGAGAAATGCGGTTTTTGGGGAGTCCTATAGGTATAGAGTGGGTGCTTACGAGATGGGCCAGTAGTGGTGGGGGTAGAGAGGAATGGGGTCTGAGTGTGGGGTGATCAGGGGGCATGAGGGATGAGATCCCTTGGGGGTCAGGGAGGCAGTGCCGTGCAGGTTGGAGGTATAGTAGGTGCAGACTAGTTTGCGGTAGTCGGAGCTTAGAAGGGGCATAATAAGTGGGCAAGTAGGGAGCCAGGCTTTCGGGTCCCATGTACGCTGCTCTTCAACTGGGAGAGTGGAAGGGGGCAGTGTAGAGAAGGGGCGCAGTGTGGCAATAGCGACAAGCATCTGCAGGTAGATATGCATGTTGTTCTAGGGAGAGATTTAGAATTGGATGGGATGGTGGCCACTAGTGGTGAGAGAGTATAGGCTGCAAGTGGGAAAGTGGGTTGATTGGTTGTTACCGATCACGTGAGCTTCTCTATATAGTACTATGTTTGCCAAGGGTGGTGGTGGGGCAGCCGGGGCGGAGTGCCGGCGGTGCCAATAGAACTGTGTATCAGCAATTGGGTGAGAAGCAATGCTACCAGCTCCTTCAAGTTGGTCCGTACCTTCAGTGTTTCGGTGTGGGGAGGGCAGCTTCTGGACCCTCACGACCTCCCTAACTGCGGCCCAGCTTGTGGAGATGATGGACATCCCAGAGTCCAAAAGGTTGTTTATTCCCCTCCATAAATCCCTGGGGAAACAGACACAAAAGATTTTACAGACTCCAAATTCTTTACCTCCTGTGGACAAGAGAATGGACAGAAGGTATATGCTTTCAGGCTCAGGTAAGGAGTTTTTGTTCAATCATTGCAGCCATGTTGGGGTAGTGCAGGCTGCAGCCTGTGACAGGGCTAATATACCTTTATCTTCACCCCCCCAGAGAAAGACTCCAGGAAGGTGGATGCCATGGCCAAGAAACAATATTTGGCATCCTCCTTGGGACTCAGGCAGGCTAATAATATGGCCTACACAGCCAGATACCAGAGTCCAGGTGGGATACCTTTCTGGAACTGGCTAAACAGGCTTCCCCCCAGCTAGCCGAAGAGCTGGAGAAGGTGGCTGCTGGTGGGTCAGATGCACTAGCCTTTCTCAGGACACCCAGGTTAAGGCCATGGATTTCCCTGTGGTGGGTAACTCTCTGGTTGGGGAGCAGACATAGGCTCACATGAAGAAAATGGATGAGTACAGGACCACCTACAAGAGTGCACAGGCCAAAGAAAGGCAAGCCACTCTGCAAAAGCAGCAGTCTAGGGGCAGGGGCCAGCCTTTTCACAGGCCTTTCTACCAATCCCAGGCCTCCTCTCCCTTCCCATAGAGGGGGTTCTTCCAAGGGAGAGGCAGGAGGGGGATGAGCAGGGCTGCATCTTCTTCCCAGTCCAAGGCTCCTGCCAAGCAGACACCCTGATGTGTCAGCCCGGGTCGACTCCCCAATCCCAGTAGGAGGCAGGCTGGCTTACTACTTCCAGGCCTGGAAGTTTGTTACCTCAGACAAGTGGATCCTGGAGGTAGTAAGCTGGGGACTGGCCCTCAGTTTCAGAAAGTTTCTAAAAATGAGGGTCAGGTCTTTTCCACCTGCAAACATCTTCAAAACCATTGCTCTAGAAGCAGAGGTTTCCTCTCTGCTGGCTCTCAGAGCCATAGAGAGAGAGTTCCTACTCTACACAGGGGCAAGGGTCTGTACTCCAGATATTTCCATACCCCAAAAAAGACAAGGGAGTGGTGACCCATCCTAGACTTAGGGTATTTAAACAAACACATTTTAAAACCAAAGTTCAAAATGGTGACTCTGGGAGTAACTCTTCCCTCGCTAAGGCCAGGGGACTGGTTAGTATCCCTGGACCTTAAGGATGCCTAATTCCATATTCCTGTCAGGTGCTCCCACAGAAAGCACCTCAGGTTCGAGTTGCCTTCAGGCCATTATCAGTTCAGAGCCATGCCTTTTGGCCTAACATCAGCTCCAAGGGTGTTTACAAAGTGCCTTGCAGTAGCAGTGGCCTTCCTCAGAAGGCAGGGAGTTTCTCTATTCCCATACCTGGATCACTGGCTCATTGTAGGACCGTCTTCCAACCAGGTCAAGTCAGCTCTACAGGTCACCAGCAAGACATATTCTTCAGCTCTTAGGCCACATGGCAGCTTCCACTGCAGTGGTGCAAGGAGCCAGGTTCCAGATGAGGGACATTCAATTCCACCTAAGGTCCTTTTGGTCTCAGAAGAAAGATTCTCTTACCAAGCTGATTCCAGTGAATCAGACTCTGGTCCAAGCTCTCCAGTGGTGGCTGGACAAGGACAATCTCAGGCAAGGTGTCCCATTTCTCAAGCAAACTCCTTCAGTGGTCCTTACCACAGATGCTTCTCTCCTGGGCTGGGAGCCCTCACAGCACAGGGGGTTTGGTCCCTAAAAGAGTCTCTCCTTCACATCAACCTTCTGGAACTCAGGGCAGTATTCTTGGCCCTTCAAGTTTCCTCAGACTCAATGAGGAACAAGGTGGTTCCGGTCAGGACAGACAACACCACCACCATGTGGTACATCAACAAGCAAAGGGGCACTCGATCTACGACCTTGTGCACGGAGACCATGAAAATATGGTCTCTGGTCTACTCCCTACAAACTTCCCTAGTAGCAGTCCACCTCCCAGGGAAGGACAATGTGCTAGCAGATGCTCTGAGCATAATCTTCCAGGGCCATCACGAATGGATCTTGGATCCTCTCATCCTGAAAGTAATATTCACCAGGTGGGGAACTCCAGAGATAGATATCTTCGCAGTCCCAGACAGTCATCGGCTTCCCCAGCTCTGCTGCAGACCTCCAGTCCTGGGGACTGTTTCCCTGGATGCTCTGATATTGGATAGGGAAGGCAAGTTCCTTTATACCTTTCCTCCCTTCCCCCTGTTGTTCAGGGTTCTAGTCAAGATCAGGTCACAACCCTGCACAGTAATTCGGGTTGCTCCAGACTGTGCCAGGCAACCTTGGTATCCTCTGTCGTTGTCCTTAACAGTCTCACTCCCCCTGTCTCTTCTCAAGAGACACAATCTTTTAACCTCCTCTCAGGGGAGGATCTGGTACCCCAATCTCCAGTCTCTCAATCTCAAGGCCTGGCTCTTGAAGAGTTAGAGTATGCAGGCCTGCATCTTTCTCAGGGAGTTTTAAGGTTTCTCAGAAGCCTTCTACCAGGAAAGCGTATAACTCCAAATGGAAAATATTCAGCATTTGTTCACACAGGAATATTCTGCAAGATGCTGTGGGTATTGCCACAGTCTTAGATTACCTGGTTTGTGTTAATGGCTTGGGCCTTAGGCCAGCCACTTTAAAAGTTCATTAAGCAGCTGTCTCTGCATTCCTGTCAGCAGGGAAGTGCACTTCCCTGACATCTCACCCTGTCTTTGGTAAGTTCTTTAAAGGCCTGGTTCATATCAACCCTCCTTTTTGAGAGTCTACCCCGGCTTGGGATCTCAATATTTGCATTGCTCAGCTTATGCAACCACCCTTTGTACTTCTGACTTCAGCCGAGCTTAAGTACTTGACCTGGAAAACTGTGTTTCTGGTAGCTATCACTTCTGCCAGGCGAATTAGTGAATTACAGGCCCTGTCAGTTGAACCTAATGTTATCTCATTCCACAGAGATAGGGTGGACCTCAGAACTAATAAGAGGTTCTTACCCAAGGTGGTCTCAGACTTCCATCTAAACCAGTCCATGTCTCTTCCTGTGTTTTTCACTGATTATTCTTCTTCAGGAGAAAGAAGGTTAGACAGTTTGGATGTTAAAAGGGCACTTAGCTATTACATCGAGCATACTAAGAGACATAGGAAGGACTGTCTTCAATTGTTTCTCACTTACGGTGAAGTGGGAAAAGGTAGGCCTGCTACTAAAAAATATATTGCCAGGTGGATTGTAGCTTGTATACAATTCTGCTATACCAAGCTAGGTAAAACACTTCCCTCAGGCCTGAGGGCTCACTCGACTACAGGTACAGCTGCTTCTCTGGCTTCTGCCAGAGATATACCTTAACTAGAGATCTGCAAAGCAGCCACCTGGAAAACAGTCCATACATTCACCAAGCATTACTCTATGGATATCCAGGCTAGGAGTGATGCTAGGTTTGGTACAGCAGTACTGCAGAGCTTATTCACAAAATAGGTTCGGTGCACTCCTCCATGGAGGTACTGCTTGGTAGTCTGCATATGTCAGAATACAGCAAGACCTCATGTTGTTTAAAGAAAAAATTATTCACATTAGT
Organism: Neoceratodus forsteri; assembly: GCA_016271365.2. NCBI lineage: Eukaryota > Metazoa > Chordata > Ceratodontiformes > Ceratodontidae > Neoceratodus > Neoceratodus forsteri. Next base: position 471,105,307 of record JADMNL010000022.1, on the reverse strand, counting down.
AATTGTGTTTCTTCTAATGGAGTCTTGCTGTATTCTGATCTCCCTTCCCCCACTGCCTCCTCTCTCACAACCTAGTTTTGGGAAGTGGGCTCGCAGGTACAGTGTTGTACCTCAGGGTGGGGTGGTTGTGTTTTAGATTTATATATTATATATCCTGTTCACTACCTGTGTTTTTTTTATCTTGGGTTCTCGACTTGAGTCTTTTGGGACCCAAGTAGTTGCCTGTTGGTATATTTCTTTACAATTTCCACACTGGAAGTGTAGTTAGTTAGTTGCTCATAAGAATCTGATGGTTACACTCTGAAGCACTACAGACAGAGGTCTGAAAACTGAACTCAAGCTCAATGTTCTGTGCTTCTGCATAGAGCTAACTCTTTCCCCTCTGGAGCAGTTCAAGTGCTAGGGGCTAACTGCATATGTCAGAATACAGCAAGACTCCATTAGAAGAAACACAATTACTAAGGTAAGTATTTTTTTCTTAATGCTACATAGTCCTGTTTTATGTTGTTTTTTGAAAGGTGTCATTTGCACCAGCATGTATGATGACTAGTGGGTGTTCAGGTAGGTTCTATCTGTGTGATGTCACAAATGTTTGCCCCACTATAACTGCAGAGTATCTTAGTGGCCTTGGGCTCACAAATCATTCTGTCCAGGTATTTGATTATGGAATCTCTCACCACTACTACCACTCTATTTGGTGATTCTAACTCCATTTCCGTAACCTGTGTGTCTTCTGTCTCAGTTGTAACATGTGGTGGAGTTTGTAATAAGTGATGTGATTGCAGCTGAATATTTATTTCATGCTGTGTTGATTGTCTGGTTTTGTTTCACAATGCTAGGTATTAACATCATGCTGACATCCTGTCCTGTAGGATTTTGATAAGTAGACACTACTTCATCACTTTCTGTCAAATTAATCAGGGGATTAAAATGGTTCAACAGAGGTACTTGATAGGTTTGGGCCTTATGTCCCCTTTTAGCTGTTTTTGTGCTCTGAACCATGTACCAATCGGTATCTGTGTCATCACAGTTCTCCTCCTCCTCCCTATTCCTTTTTTTAATTTTTTGTGGTATTTGGATCACTACAATTTGTATTTATGGGTTGTATCTCATTATGTAATGAGTTAATCTGTGATAATTCCAGTGTTTTAGAATTCTTTTTATTTTGAATTGGTTTAGTCACTTTCTCAACAGTGGGAGACTGTAGTCTTTTTGGCATTCCTTTTGGCTGAATTCTAAAGCTAACAACCTGTTATTAAACTCATTGATTTCTTTGTTCGTTTCCTGATTTTGTTGGCACTTAGTGCATTGAAATGGACTGCTATTATCAGATGCATCTATAAGTAGATACATCTTACAATCTTCACATTTTATGCCATATTTTCCCTCTCGAGTTCTAATTATATCTGCCATCTTGCTGTTTGTGGTGGTATATAAGGGTTGTATAGCAACCTCTGCCATGTACTTGTGTTCTTACTGTCCAGCAAACTGTAGATATACAATATTACACACAATAGATTTTGCCTGCTTACCCTACTGTCTTCGCTAGACATGCAAGACTCATGCACAGGCGCACGTCTTTGCACGCTTCTTTGTGTACGTTGATGTACGCTTGCCCTGCTTGCAGCAGGTCTTGTTAATATAGCCGGTAATAACCTGGAAGTATTGTCCAAAGGCCAAGCCCCGATTTAAAATCAAATAATGCTAAATAGTGACTATAGTTGGGCGAAGACCTTTCATACAAGATCTTGGCATGCTATAAACACAGTTATTGTGCCCCAGTATAATAAATTTACCCCGTAGTCTGAGCTGTAGTTCTCCACAACAGTGCAAAAAACTAATCGCCCATTTTTCTGCTTCTTACGTCGCAAGGCTCAAAGTACCGCTCTCACAAGAGTGAGTAACTAAAATAAAGAAACATTTTAGTTAGGTAAAAGGGGCAGAGTGCCCACACAAGAGGACAGTCAAAATGCACTGCTGCCAATGTTTTTGTGCAGGTGCGAGTGTTTCTCTCACAGCAGGGCTTGTTAATATAGTTGGGAATAACCTAGAAGTACTGTCCAAAAGGACAAGCCCTGATTTAAAATCAAATATTGATAAATAGCGACTACAGCCAGGTGAAGACCTTTCATACAAGATCTTGGTATGCTATAAACACAGCTATTGTGCCTCAGTATAACAAATTCACCCCATAGTCTGAGCTGTAGTTCTCTACAATAGTGCAAAAAAATTACACGCCCCTCTTCCTGCTTTTTACGTCGCAGGGCTCAAAGTACCGTTCTCACAAGAGTGAGTAACTAAAATAAAGAAACAGTTTAGTTAGGTAAAAGGAGCAGAGTGCCCACACAAGAGGACAGTCAAAATGCACTGCCGCCAATCTTTTTGTGCAGGAGCAAGTGTTTTCTTGCAGCAAGGCTTGTTAATATAGTTGGGAATAACCTAGAAGTACTGTCCAAAGGTCAAGCCCCGATTTAAAAGCAAGTATTGCTAAATTGGTAGATAAAACTCAGTATTCATTAACTGACAATTAATTTCATTAATATACTTGTCAGTAGACATTACTACCACCGACCCACCCTTATCTACTGGTTTAATAGTCACTTCTGAGTTATTCTCTAGAAATTTCAAGGCCTCTACCTCAGCTGTGGTGATATTAACAAAGTCAGGGTTGGCACTATTCTTCAGAAGGTCCTTAAATTGTCTCTTACACCTTAGCTCAAAGATTTTTACTGAGTTGTTATATGGGGGTGTAAAGGATGACTGGGGTTTAAATACTCTTACCTCTCCATTCACACTTTCAACAAGAAGAGAGAAGGGGGACATGAGAGAGATGTACAAATACTTCCATGGAATTAACAAAGTGAACAAAGAAGGGAAAGGGGAAATTGTTTAACCAGGAAAGGCACACTAAGCCAGAGCTTGTTTCCAGGTGCGAACTGGGAGCACATGGAAGTTAAGTGACGTACCCAGGGTCACACAGTATGCAAGTGGGGTCAGGTGGGATTCAAACCCAGGTCTGCAGGTTTGCAGCTCAGTGCCCTTAATCACTATGCTATACTGCCTCCAAAACGATGCAGATTTGTTTATGTTGAAATGAAACGCAAGCAGTAGGGGAACCCAAAGAACCTGGTGGGGAAGACTGAAGAGGGATATCAGAAAACATTTCTTCATGGGAAGATTGGAGAAGGGGGTGGAATAGGCTACTAAGGGAGGTTGTCTGTATAAAATTAGTGTTGGATAGGCACATGGGTGGAATAGGCATATGGAGCTGGAGAAGATAGTGATAAAGGGGAAGGGAGGAGCAGGGGTCACTTGGGCCCTTACATAATCAGTGTTACTGTACCTAGGGAGGGCTGGCCCGACTTGATGGGTCGTGTGTGTTTTTATGTTTCCATTTTATTCCACACACTTTCAATGTATAGAAACATAGACAAAGATAGCAGAAGAAGACCAAGGGTCCATCTACTCTGCCCAGAGTTCCCTATCTGCCCTGGGACCTATTCATAAGGTTTTTTCATCCTTCTTGGTCTATCCCCTGCTCCCCCCACTGCTACAGATATGAGCAACCACTAAACCCTTCACTCTGTCCCAGCCATGCTTGAAACCATTTACGGTCCTAGGGGTCATCACCTTCACTGGCAAACTGTTCCACGGTTCCATCACTCTTTCCATAAAATACTGCATATATAGTCATTTATATATTTTTTTGTTTCATTTGGATTTATGTATCTGCCCAGTTTGTTTTATTTGCCTGCTCTTGCAAGCTTTTTGCAGTGTATCTGAGTCTTATAACTAGTTATTGCCTTGTGACATTATGCCTATGTGTTTGTTTGCTGTATTGCTTGACTTTTTTGCCCCATTTCCTCTGTAACCCACTCCCACTTCTCAGTTCACACCTGGAAATGAGCCCCGGCCCAGAGTGCCTCTCCCAGTCACCAATTTACAAATAAATAAATGTTTGCACAGACTATGCATTTTATCGCTACTTATGAAGCAAGGGGGTGAACGTGATGGGAACAGAAACCAATCAGAGCACACCTTCACGGGACCAGCAGATAAAATAGATTTATATTGTAGACATTGATTTAATAGCCTGTGCTGTATTTGAAAACTGTGGCACTACAGAAAAAAAACCATTCTTTCGTTTCTGTACTGCCACTGTTTTTGAATACATAACTGCTAGTTGAATCAGTATTTGTGGTAAAAATCTTTTTACTGTTAGTCCATCAGCATACTGGTTGAGCTGCCGCTCACAATGCCAGCAACCCAGGGTCAGAAACAAGCCCGGACTATCCAGCGGGCTGGTTGGGGAAGGAGGATTGACTGTTCCAAAGGGTACCAGTGACCAAGGCTGGGGAACAAGCCCAGACTATCCGGAGGGCTGGCTTGGGGGGGACAGCAGAAGGAGGAGAGAGGGTTGCTGCCTCCATTGACGTGTTGCCATCTGGGTGACCAGAGGTGGTATGCAGTGAATGGCAGAGTAGGGGGTGGACACCAGCTAGTCTAGCAGCTGGCCCACTGTTGTGCATATCCCAGCACTGAGCCCATTGTGTGCTGGTGTTCAAAGGGGCAGTTAGAAACTCGGAAAACTGCCCCAGCATAGCCACAATGGACTCTGGTACATCCAGGCACACATCACCATCAGCAGTGCCTCATGACACTGCATAACAGACTGGGTGGGTAAATCCCCAACTTCCTGTCCCCGTTTGGTTTGTGGAGCTGAGGCTCAGTGGATGACAGCATTGACAGGTAGGTGTGCCAGAGATTGGGTGTGCCTTAGGTGTTCTTGAGGGAGGCAGATGCTGGAGATTGTAATGGACATACATACATAGAAAGTCACATTTTTGCTATCTGCTGGTCCCGTGAAGGAGCGGACTCATTTGTTTTTTACCAATATTTGTGTGAAGTGGCACCCTTATTCATTGGTAGCATAGCCAGTGCTTTTTTTGGCAGACATGATGGACCTAGAGTACCTTCCAACCTTAAATTACTAGGTTGTTATTGTAACTCCCCCATGGAGGCTTGCCTTTCAGCTTCCCAGCTGGGGAGACACATCGCCCATCACTTGACTTCGCAGCTGCCAGAGTAACACAACCTCTTTAGCCCCTAGTCCCTGAGACTGGCAGCAGGGCTGCCACTTTTTTCTTTTCTTCTCACTGGGGTGCATTGAGTTTCACTGCTGATTGCCACATGACTTTTTAACTACTGGTCCTCAGTGACTTCACATATGGCACCTGGGAACATCACATTTTCCTTCAGTGCCGTGTAGGCATCTTCACATCCCGAGTCACAGCTGAGGGATAAAGTCAGCCCTTTTCTATGTGCACCACCATAATGTTCACCCTATGTCCCATAGGAATTATGGAAGGGGTCAGTGGTCATGGAAAAGCCCATGACAAGGGAACAATCAAAGGGCAGGGTGAACCTCCCAAACAGAACCACTTTTCAACCAGCCAGTCAAGTACAGCTACGTTTTTTGCAGGAAGCCCATCATTGATTTATGGGATCTTTGGGCACTGAGACCCACCCCACAAGCTGTTGATTAATTTCCAAGTAGAGCCACACTCTGTCATGGGTTTATCCTTACTCATTCAATGTATCAGCCAACCTGAAGCTGAGCTACAGGAAGCTACAGTGAGAGGATCTCAGATCTAGAAGTGGGTTGCCATCTGGGGACAAGTGACCATCAAACAGTGTGGTTCACATTAAACTCAGCTACAGAGTCAAGCCATACAAAAGTGAGGGTACTGGACTTTAGGAGGGCTGACTTTGGCAAGATGGGAGAGTGCCTCAGAAAAGCACTAGCAAACAGGCTAGAAGGAGGTGTGGAGCAACAATGGGGAATTATCAAAACTGCCATCACAGAGGCAACAAGCCTTTGTGTGAAGCAAATAAACAAATCAAAATGAAAGAAAAGCCACTATGGTTCTCAAAGAGGTGGCTGTGAAAGTCAGGAAGAAAAGATAGCATTCGGAGTATAAGGAAACACAGAAGGAGCAGGACAGAGAGCTGTACCAGTTAAGGCAGAAGGAAGCAGGGAGGGAAGTCAGAATGAAAGGCCCAAACTGAGGAAAAGATAGCCAACTCAGTTAAGAAGGGGATAAAACCTTTTATAGGTACATCAGCGGCGTAAAAGACAAAGGGAGGATAGTGAGGCTGAATAGAATGAGCGAGTGGGTGGGCAGAGGGGACAGTGAAAAAGCAGGAATACTGAATGAATATTTCTGCTCAGTATTCTAAAGAGGAGGAAGTGCCTAATCCAATTAACAGAAGCACTCTTGATAGGGAAATTGATCCCAGTCCTTTCACAGAAGAAAGGGTTCTGCAGAACTCTTAAAACTGAAGGTGGACAAAGCAATGGGTCCTGATGGAATTCACCCAGAATTCTAAAAGAATTAAAGGAGGAACTAGTGAAACCACTGGCTACTCTTTTAATAAATCATGGGAGGATGGGTGGTACCCGAGGACTGGAGGAAGTGGATGTGATTCCCCTTCACAAAGTGGGACCAAGACAGAGGCAGGAAACTACAGACCTGTCAGTCTGACCTCTGTGGTAGGGAAAGTGATGGAGTCACTTCTGAAGGAAAGAATAGTTGAGTACCTAGAGGCCAGTGGAGCACAGGACCCAAGGCAGCATGGGTTCACAGGGAAGGTCATGTCAGACAAATCTAATAGATTTCTTTGACTGGGTGACCAAAGTAGTAGACCAGGGAGGGCTGTGGACATGGCCTACCTAGACTTTAGCAAGGCATTTGACACAGTCCCACACAAGATTAATAGTCAAATTAACCAGCCTGGGAGTGGGTCCCAGGGTGGTAGCCTGGGTAAAACATTGGCTGGACAACAGGACACAGAAGGTAATTGTAAATGGAGTCCACTCTGAAGAAAGGGGGGTTACTAGTGGGGTACCGCAGGGTTCAGTATTGGGTCCAGTCCTTTTTAATGTCTTCATCAGTGACATTGCAGAGGGACTGGAAGGAAAAGTATGCCTTTTGCAGATGACACAAAGATCTGCAACAGGGTTGATACACAAGGAGGCGTGGAAAGGATGAAAAGGGACTTGGCAAGGTTGGAGGAATGGTCAGAAGTATGGCAGCTAGATTCAATGCAAAGAAGTGCAAAATAATGCACCTGGGAAACAAGAACCCAGGGGAAGAATACACAATGGGTGGGAGGTAGTAACAACAACAAAAGGAAAGGAACCTGGGGGTAATCATATCAGATGACCTTAAGGTTCAGAAGCACTGTGAGAAGGCAGTAGGGAGGGCTGGGGGTATACTGGGATGTATAGGGAGGCATCATCAGCAGAAAACAGGAAGTTGTTATCCCTCTGTACAGACAGTTGGTGAGACCCCATCTGGAGTACTGTGTCCAGTTCTGGAGACCCCATCTCCACAAGGACATAGACAGGATAGAGACAGTCCAGAGAGGGCAACTAAAATGGTGCAGGGTCTGCAAGAGAAGCCGTATGAGGAGAGACTAAAGGAGCTTAATATGTATACCCTTGAGGAAAGAAGGAGGGGGGGGACATGATAGAAACTTTAAGTACCTCAGTGGAATCAACAAAGTCAAGAGGTAGCATCTTTCAGAAAAGAGACTTGCAAGAACAAGGGACACAATTTAAAGAGAAGAGGAGGCGGTTCAGGGGCAATGTGAGGAAGTATTATTTCACAGAGGGTAGTGGATGCATGGAACAGCCTTCCTGAGGAAGTTGTGGGGTCTAAAACTGTGGGAGAATTCAAGAATGCATGGGACAGACATAAGGCAATTATTGTGGTGGGGTAGGAAGAAATAGGCTGTTGGTTAACTAGGATCTGCGGACTATCCTGTAGGTAGGGAAATGGGCAGACTGGATGGGCCTGGCGGTCCTTATCTGCCGTCAAAGTCTATGTTTCTATGTTTCTATGTTTCTGTGTATGCAGTAGCTACAGCTCAGATTTGCCAGTGTGGAGCTGTGTGGAGCTGCAGGACTTTCTGAAAACCTTTTCTAGAGCCTTTTAGGAGTGCCCAGACATGACTTCTGTCAGCTATGGGTTGCAGCCTACGACCCCAGTATTGAAGAAAGCCCAGTCAGTGTTCTCTCCACCTATGTAGCCTGCTAGCCAAGCAGTTTTCAAGAGTCAGAGTGAGACTGAGCCAGCAGCTGCTAACAGCTGAGCAGTCGTGCGTGTTGCCTTATGAGAACTTGCTGGGTTCATAGGTTGGTTTCCCAAGGCAAAGGCCCACACGGGGTGAAGATGTCAGAAGTTCAGTAGTAATGGAGAAGAGAATTCCAGAGGACCAAGACATCTGCAGAGTTGCTTGCATCTACTAAACACCGGGAAAGTGCTGCAGTTCCACAGCACTATGTATGAGTACCCACTGTGATAAAGCTGTAGATGAGCTCTCACCTACAGCATGCAACATACAGACTGCTGAATCCTTTTGAAGTTGTAGATTCAGAACCGTGAGTACTGAAACAGGGCCCTGCCTTGCAACTGTGTTCATAGTTACAATAGTTGGTAAGTTCTGTTAAGTCTGGGCAAAAATGAGCTCACTGTTGTTTACAAATGACCTAATTGTACTAATCCATCTAAAGGAGTGTTTTGAATCCTCTTCTGATTTGCTCTACACTAATGAAGTAATTTTACTTGGCGTTGCTCTGCTTGTACAACCCTGGCCAGCACATGCTTTTTTCTCTTCAACTGTGCACCGGCAAAAAGATAATGAGTTTCAGGGACATTTGGGACTAAATATTCTGGTGTACCTGAGGTTGGGCATGGTGTAGCAGTTGACTGAGGGTTGTGGGAATGAATACTAAAGGCAGTATTGTTAATGTTATTATTTTGCACATCTTAACCCACTCTTCCCCTTCCAGAACCTTGTTGCTATTCTCCCAGTTATATCCAGGGGCGTCATTTAGGGGTAGCCAGGGGTTGCGGTTGAGACCCCTATGATTTTTTTGCAACCCCTATGATGCCCACTGCAACCCCTAAGAACCCTAAAACAAGGTTTCCCTAACATTTATTTATATAGATGTGGTGGTTGGGGGAGTTTTACAACCCCTATGATTTTGCTGAAATGGGACTTTGCAACCCTATGATTCTACTGAAATAATGCTACTGAGTATAACCTACCTCCTTCTGCTTGCTATCCCCTCCCTATGCAGTCCATCATCCTTTGCTTTCCCACCACCGTTGAAAATTGGGCTGCTACTTTCAGATCATCCTGATTGATAACCCTGAGGTCCCTTTCCTCGAGGTATATGCCATGAGCTCTCTCCTCGTTTTGTACTCAGCTCGGGTTTTGTGTCTGATGGGCATGACTTTGCACGTTTTGGCATTGAATCCAGCTGTGAAATTCTGGACCACTCTTCTAGTCTTTCCAGGTCCCTCCTCATGGCCTCTATTCCTTCATTATGTCCACACTATTGCAGATCTTGGTGTCATCTGCAAATAGATAGACTATTCCTTCATGCTTCACCCTTGTGTAGCTTGAATGTATTGAAGAGACAGAGATATAAGTACTGACTCTTGACCCCAATCTCCCCCGAGACTTCCCTATTTAGTACAACCCTCTGGGTTTTATTCCTTCATGCTTCACCCTTATGTCCCCTATGAATGTATTGAAGAGAACAGTTATGAGGAAAGGCTTGAGGCCTGTAACATGGTTATGCTCAGAACCTTTCACTTTTCAGCCACAAACCTCGCCTGTTCTATGTACTTCCATGGAGCAGAACATGTTCCTTTAATGAGTTTCCTCAAGTGGTGTATCGGTGAATACCAAATACACCCAGAAGTCTGCAACTGTAGAAATATATTGGTCTGTATTTAAAATAGCCTGCCAATGATTCAGTGGTCAGGGGCACATTTATTCCACATTTGATTGGCAGTTTAGTAAGGTGATGGGTTTGCTTTGAGCATGTTGTATTTAATCAAGTGCTTACGCCAAGAAAGAAAATTCTTCACAGCCACAGGTGACACCTGAAATGCACTGCTAACACTCACCAGTCAGATACCAGTCCAGCTTGTCAGCAGTGTCTCCAGTCAGGTCAGCTACCAATCTAGTTTGCTTGTAGTGTCTGCAGTCAGCTATCAGTCCAGTTTGCCTGCAATGTCTACAACCAGGTTTGCTAGCTACCAGTCCAATATGCCACCAATCTCTCCAGTCAGCTACCAGTCCATCTTGCCAGCAGTGTCTCCACTCAGATACCAGTCCAGCTTGCCAGCAGTGTCTCTAGTCAGGTCAACCACCAATCCAGTTTGCCAACAGTTTCTCCAGTCAGCTACTAGTCCAGTGTGCCAGTAGCATCTACAATCAGCTACCAGTTCAGTTTGCCAGCAGGATCTACAGTCAGCTACCAATCTAGCTTCTCAGCAGTGTCTCCAGTAAGCAACCAGTCCAGCTTGCCAGCAATGTCTCCAGTCAGATACTAGTCCAGCTTGTCAGCAGTGTCTCCAGTCAGGTCAGCTACCAATCCAGTTTGCCAGCAGTCTCCAGTCAGCTGCCAGTCCGCGCTTGACAGCATTGTCTCCAGTTAGGTTGCTAGCTACCAAGTCTAGTTTGCCAGCAGTGTCTCCAGTCAGCCACCAGTCCAGCTTGTCAGCAGTGTCAACAGGCAGCTACCAGTGTGGCTTTCCAGCAGTGTCTGCAGTCAGAAACCAGTCCAACTTGCCAGCAGTGTTTGCAGTCGGCTATCAGTTCAGTTTTCAGCAGTGACTACAACCAGGTTGCTGCTACCAGTCCAATTTGCCACCAGTCTCTTCAGTCAGCTACCAGTCTAGTTTGCCAGCAGTGTCTCCAGTCAGTTACAGTCCAGCTTGCCTGCAGTGTCTCCAGTCAGCTACCAGTCCAGCTTGCCAGCAGTGTCTCGAGCCAGCCTCCAGTCCAGCTTGCCAGCAGTTTCTCCAGTCAGTTACCAGTCCAGCTTGCCAGCAATGTTTCCAGCCAGCTACCAGTCCAGCTTGCCTGCAGTGTCTCCAGTCAGCTACCAGTCAAGCTTGCTAGCAGTGTGTCCAGTCAGGTCAGCTACCAGTCCAGTTTGCCAGCAGTGTCTCCAGTCAGCTTGCCAGTAGTGTGTCAATCAGCTACCAGTCCAGTTTGCCAGCAGTCTACAGCCCGGTGGCTAGTTACCAGTCAAGTTTTCCAGTAGTGTCTCCATTCAGCTACTTGTCCTGTTTTCCAGCAGTGTTTCCAGTCAGCTTGCTAGCTATCAGTCCAGTTTTCCAGCAGTGTTTCCAGTCACCGACTTGTCCAGTTTGCCAGCAGTGTCACCAGTCAGCTTGCAGCTTCCAGTCCAGTTTGCAGGCAGTGTCTCCAGTCAGCTTTCAGTCCAGTTTGCAGGCAGTATCTTCAGTCAGCTACCAGTCCTGTTTGCAGGCAGTGTCTTCAATCAGCTGCAAATCCAGTTTGCAGGCAGTGTCTTTAGTCAGCTGCCAGTCCAGTTTGCAGGCAGTATCTCTACTCAGCTTCCAGGCTAGTTTGCAAGACCCAAGCAAGGTAAGACATGTCACTAGTAAATATTTCTAAGAGTAATAAAGGTAAACCCAACTTATTAATGGGGAGTGTCCAGTGAGCTGAGCATTAATGTTGAAAAAAAGAAATATCCAGGGACTTAAGTACTTTATGTAAGAATGGGCATCGCCATTGACTAGTCTTGGAACCCTTATGGTTTTGGTGAAATGCTGTAGAGAGGGTGGCACGGATAATATTCTGGACTGTTATGACTCTGGAGAGGGACAAGGGTGCAAATTACTGGGCATGAGGAGGAGGTAACAAGGTAGCAAAATTTGTTTCAAATGACCTCCAAAATGCACTGAATTTAACAATTTTTTACGGGAGCCTAGGAGACCCCCCAGCCCCCAGCCTACAGTTTGCCTTGCAACCCCTATGGTTTTTCTGAAATGACGCCCCTGGTTATATCTATTTCCTTTTTATACTACACATGCACATTTGTTGTCCTTTGCATAAAGGTGGGCAGCACCCTGGCATTCAGTCTGTCAATGGCTCCAGCCAGATGGAGGCACTGCTGAGATCAGTTTGCTTAAATTATTGTTGCATTTTACAAATGCTGCCTCAAACACCATAAGCCCTCTACCAGGAGACTGGATGCTTTATGATGTCTAGGTACTGTGACCTAACAGATGGCCTCACAATAGAACTATTTGGTCAAGGGAGTGTGCAACAGGGAATGTGGGACATCACGCTTGTGTCCCAGCATGTGAGTGGAGAAGGAGTAGAGATTCTGCTTTAGCTGTCTGCAGGCATCTGTAGATAGTCTGCAGTCTGCAGGAGACTCTGCAGGAGGAACACCAGGCCAAGGTAGAAGATAACACGGTACTGTGTTGCGGTATACTGAAGCAGTCAGCTTCAAGGTAGGTAGCTACTGGTGGTAGGTAAACATCTAGTGGGTAAGAAGTAGTAGGAACCAGGATAAGTTAGGGCAAGGCAAGGGGATTTATTTGTTCAGTGCCCTATCCAAAAGCTTGGCATGACTTACAATAATAAAAACAACATAAAATAAGTATGTAGAATAAATAAATATAATAAATAAACTGTAAACAATTATAAAGAATCAATCTGGGCAGGCCTGTGCAAACAAATAAATCTTAAGCTGGTTTTTGAAGGCTTCCACCGGTATCCAGTGAACACAGCATCCATAATTGAGTGCCTACAAAAACAGTGATCTGGGCTACAGCGAGTAGCGCAGATACGAGAATGGGCAAGGTAGGGTGAAAAGGCTACCCGCACACATGCACTGGGGGAGAGAGGAATGGGAGGGAATGTATGTGGGAGGGGGTGTGGTGGGCAGCTGCCAAGCTGGTCTGTTAGTGTGGTGGGGAAGGTCATCGGTTGGGAGGTGCAGGGTGCAGGGTTCGGGTCTGGTGCGGCACAGTTTTTTTTTTGTTTGCCAGCAGCCATTGTTTTCTTTTCTAAAGTATTTCACTCCCCCCGACATGCACCCCCCCAGGAGTTGAGAATCCTTTAGTAGGAAGGTGCGGGGGCACAGCCCCTTGCATTAAAAAATACACCCATGGAATTCTGTGCCCTCTTCCCAGTTGCCGTGAGTGTGCATCGCCAGAATTAATTTTCGGTGGTGTACACTCGCTGTAACGCTGATCACTATTCCGTGATCACTGTTATCACATAGAACAGCTTCCACCATATGGGCAGATCATACCGTCTCTGGCAGTAAGTACCTGAAAAATGAAGCAGCAACCCCAAAGGCCCTGTACTCAGATTGTCTGAGGGGGTAACAGGTGGATCAGAAGGAGCGGGTAGGAGTGTCGGACATCAGAAGGTCTTTCAGGTAGCTTGGACCAATCCAAGGTAAAGGGATTGAAACGGGAAAGTAGGAGACACCTTATCTAGGGTAGGGTAACAAATAAGTTTAGACAAGTAGTTAAAGAGTAGTAGACACCCACGACAAATTAGACACAGGTAGGCGGGTTAAAAAAAGGGAAAACAAGAAACACTCTTTCTAGGGTAAGGTACCAAATACATTTCAAACAAGCAAAGGGACACGTAGAAATTTAACGGGCATAGAAAAGAGGCAATATGGAACAGGGAAGTTTTAATGGCACTAAAGTAAAGGAAGGAAATAGCATGGGAGTAGTGCAATGTAATGGGTGTGGAGCCACAGTCATTTTGGACACATTCTGGAGACTGAGGTGCTGCCCTACATGTACTCAACCCTCTGGGTCAAGAGCAGAGGTTGATGGACTCTTGGCTGAACTGGCAAGAATGCAGAAAACCTTCTAGTTCACCAAAGGGCCACCAAGTCTGCCCCTGCTCCTCCAGAGGATGCCCAGGGGAAGGGCACACACTCTTCAGCCTAAACCATTGCACAATTCCTTCACCATACTGGTGGGATGGGGCAGATGGGAGGAGGCACTCTTAGCAGTGGGAAGGGAAGAAGTGAGGATCCTCAGAAGGGAAGGCCCATGGAGGGAGGAAAAGACCCCCAGTTAAGGAGGAAGCAGCTGCTGGTTACTCAGTTTTAAGGGTTATAGACTTGGGAGCGAGGGAGAAGGGAAAGTGAGGTGAAGTGCCTGAGAGGTTTCTCATCTTGAAGGGGATGAAGAGCAGCTCTCGAGGATCGCTTGGGCACCAGGAGATAGGAGAGAGCCAGATGTCATTATCCACCCAGGAACAAATGACCTGGCAAAGGACAGGGTAGGGGCAGTGCTGAAAAATTTCAGTAAACTGGGTAGGGGCTTCAAGCAGGTGGCACATAAAGTAACTTTTGCTGAAGTGTTACCTGTGTATGGCCAGAGAGAGGATAGGACACTCTGCACCAGGACTTTTAACAATTGGTTGAGGCCATGGTGCATGGAGGGCTTTAGCTACATTGGGAACATTGGGGACTGGCCACCCACCTGGGAGGATATGAAGCTCTATGGGAAAGACAGCCTGCATCTTTCCAGGAGGGGGACCACAGTTCTTAGTGGGAGGTTTAAATGCTACTTGGATGAGCATTTAAACTAGTCAGGGGTAGGCAGTAAAACCAAGGAAGGCAACAATTACCCTGATGATGAAGCAACAGGGAAGGCTGGAGTGCCTGAGGGGAGTAAGCTCCCCCAGGGCAAGGGTGCAAAAAGACTGGGAAGGGGGAACAAGAGGATATAAATCAGGAAAGCAAGAAGAAAGGCATAAAGGAGACAAGTAATGGAGAAGACAACAATGGAAGTATGGGCGTAGCTACTGATACTCCAAGTATGCCATGGTGTACCAAGTTTAGTAGCAGGGGGTAGCAAACAAGCTGGCCAGCATTGCTCTGCCCTCTCTAGTCCATCGCATTTAAATCCCTTTGTTTGGCTTTGCAGGCTTTTTCTTTTCTCGTTTAGATTTGTTTTTTTGGGGGGGGGTGGCAGACAGCACCGTGGACATTGAAGCTGAAAGTCTCAATTAGGTCTGCATAGTCCACCTACATAGTGATTGACTGCAGCATCTAGTGGGGGGTGGCAATTCTGGAGTGGCGAGTTTGAATGCCCCAGCAAAGTTAGAAGCCATACAATTAGTTCAGTTGCACTGGGAGTGAGAGAAGCAGTAGAAGAACTGAGGAGCAGCAGACAGAAGAACAGACTCAGAGCCAGCTAAAAGAATGAAGACTTCAAGTGGAGTAGGAAGTGAAGTGAATCTGCCCACCTGCAGGGGAAGAGAGAAGAAATTTCTGCTGTGGTCTTGGACTCGTGGTACAGTCAGTGGTGTTTACCAGTGGGCAGCAAGCACCACACTAGCCGCGCAGACAGACAGCAGGTCTAGTGTGGGAATCATCTGAGTGAAGCCAGGAACCTTGGACTCAAGTTGGGGGGGGGGGGCAGGCATGAAGAACAGTGGAGGAGGGAGTAGCAGTGTGGCAGGTTGGTGTTCAAATCTGAAATGCCTGGTTTCACCCCTGAATGGAAGAGGGTAGTCACAGGGAGCTTCAGGGAACAGCACTGGCAGGAGGGGAAGGGGAAACAGGGAAGCAGACAGGGAGACAGAAATGCATGGACAGCCATGTGTGCTAATGCAAAGAGTCTAGGAAATAAAATGTTGGACCAAAAAGCAATCTTGGTGGAGGCTGACCTGGATCTGGTGGCCATAACAGAGTCATGGTGCAATGACAGCGATGACTGAAACAAGGCCATACTGGGCTACTCTCTGTTCAGAAGATACAGGGAAGGGAGATGGGGTTGTATTATATGTGATGAGGAGGGAATCAAGGCCACAAAGCACAGGTGCACCTGGAGGAAAAAGAAGGGTTGGAGGTGCTGTGGGTTATCCTGGAGACAGGTACTGTGGTCGCTATCTGTACAGGGGTGGTATACAGACCTCCAGCACAGGGACAGGAGTTAGATAAGGCACTAGGGGTAATTAGAATGACAAGTAAAGGGGGAGTTGCTGCTAGCTGGGACTTAAATCTGTGAGATGTTTAAGCTTTGCAACTGCAGCTTCAGCAAGGAGCAAGCCATACCTCTCAACCTTTTGTCCCCCAAATGTGGAACTTGCCTCTCAAAATGTGGAACAAATGAGCAAAAATGTGGAACACTTAATCAAATCTTTACCTAAGAAGCCCAGAACACTGTTAAAATGTTTGCATTTATGTTCAGAAAGTCTGTTATGAATTGAGTAATATATTTTTTGCATCATTTACTATAAATTTTTGCTTTAAAATGTTAACTGAATGTGGGACAAGTCCTCACAATGTGGAACAGGGAGCTTTTGTGAAGTAAAATAAGGAACGTTCCTCGTAATGTGGTACAGTTCAGAGGTATGAGCAGGGCCATCCTTAACTATCTACAAGGGCTTTTTTTCAAGCAGCTAGTCAAGGAACCCACTACTGTGTGGTTTAACGTTAAGAGAGGAACAGAGGCAAACCGCACAAGGATGAGGGACCTTGACTTTAGGAGGGGGGTATTTCAAAGAAACAGGAGACTACCTCAGAAAATGATGCCAGGGAGGCGCAGAGGCACAAAGGGGAAAATAAAGCAGGGCATAATTAAAGCAACTAACCTTTGCATGAAGGAAGTGAATGAAAGTGGAAGGAATAAGAGACCATTATGATTCTCTAGGGAAGTAGCCAGGGTGGTAAGGGAAAAAAGGTGGCATTTAGGCGATAAAAGGAAAGGCAGAAAGAGAAAGACCAGAAGGTATACCAAGGAAAACATAGGGATGCAGGAAAGGCAGTGAGGGAAGCAAAGGCGCAGACAGAGGAAAGGTTAGCCAAAGGGGTAGCTAAAGGCAATAAGACTTTCTATAGGTACATAAGTGGAAACAAGAAAAACAAAAGGAAAAACACAGCACCCAAACCAAGGACTTCTGTTTAATTCAATAATATGCTGTATAAAGTGCTCCAGTGCTCAGTAGCAGCAAACAGTCTGGCTAAATCCATCTACAGTATATGGTGGCAGGTAGACATTTAGCACAACCTCTTACGCTTTATTTATTTATTTATTACCTTTTGGTAACTAGGTAAGTGCATTAGGCAATAATCCTGCCTATTTTCAAGCATGACCTGGGAGAGTACAGTTTACAAACAGTGAACTCGTCTCAAAACAGGTACAAACAGTTTACACTTACAGGCTTCCAACATACAGGGTGAATACAGTTTTACAAGAAATCACAGAATAATTAACTTAATCATGGAATTAACAGCGTTGACCACCACAGAGAGAGTCATGGTATAACATTGATGATTTGAAATATAAAACAGTCAGGCATTGCAGTAGGGTTAGGAGAAACCAGGGTAGAGCAGGGTATAGATAAGCTTTTGCACATGCTCCTGCCATGCTTCATCAGAGATATAATAGCCCTGATGAAGCATGGCAGGCGTACGTGCAGAACATTAGAGGTTTTGCTAAACATCTGCCTGCCACCATGTAGATAGATTTAGCTAGACTGTTTGCTGCTGTTGAGCACTGGAGCACTTTTTACAATAAATTATTGAATTAAATACAACTCCTTGGTTTGGGTGTTGTATTTTTTTTGCTTTGTGGTATACTTAGCATCAAACCCAATTCCCAGGGCGGCCGCTCTTTTTTTTCTCGAGGTACATAAGTGTGAAGAGGAAAGTGAGGGGAAAGATAGTCAAGATAAGGAGAGTGGCAGGGGGATACTGTCCAGAAGTGGATCACGAAAAAGCAGACATCCTGAACAGGTACCTCTACTCAGCCTCTACAGTGGGGGGGGGACAAACCACCAGGGAGCAGCAGGAACAAAGGGGCAGAAGTGGACACAAGTCCATTTTCAGAGGAATGAGTCCTGAAGGGATTTGCAACTCTGAAAGTGGACAATGCTATGGGGCCAGACAGGAAACACCCAAGGGTATCAAAGGAACTCAGTGAGGTGCAAGCTGCCCCACTTATGGCACTATTCAACAGCTCACTGCAAACAGGCATGGTTCTGGAGGACTGGAGGACAGCAGATGTGGTCCTTCTCCATAACAGTAGCAGCACGGAGGAGATTAGCAATTATAGGTCAGTCAGTCTCACATCCGAGGTGGGTAATAAATGGAAACCCTGTGAAAGGAAAAGTTGGTAGAGTATCTTGAACATACCTCTCAACTGCTATGAATTTCGCATAGTGCTATGATTTTCACACTCAAATTTACCCTTGCTCCGCAGAGGTTTACAGATGTTCTTAATAATGTTAGAGCTATTTCTGGACACATGAACTATTAAATCATTAAAATATATTAATAGAGGGTTGGCCTATCGGTAGGATTGGATTTCTGTATGATGCCGACTACCTGGGTTCGTGAACAGACCATAATCGTTGGAGGACCGGCCGGGGGGAGAAGGATTGAGTGTCCCTGGGAATGGTCTCCTCTGTGGGGAGGGTGGGGTGGATGTCCAATGCTTGATGGACCCCTGGTGGAGGCCAGAGGTGCCACAAGCAATCGGCATCAGAAAGTGACTTGGAGGGGCGGGACAGATGCCAGATGTCATTGCACGTTCCCACCCTCCCACGTACAGCACCAAAAAAATCACTCCTGTGGATGATCCTTGATGAAGCCTGCCCTGGCCTTCATCAGCCTCCAGGACTGACCTTCGGATCTAGCTACAGTGTGCAGTGCTGGTTAGAGGCAGCCTCAGAGTCGCACGCCCACCCTGGGGGGCAAGCCAGGGGGTATCTGAGAGGGTTGCGGTCTCATGTGGAGGTGGAGGTTGGGGTCCATGACCAGGCAGATGTGCCGAGTTGTCCACAGCAGGGCAAAAAGTATAATTAAAAAAAATATATATATATATATATATATATATATTAATAGAAACATTCCTTATTACTAACTCTATGGGGCCCACTATTTGCAGACATATTATTCTTTAAAATAAGAAAGTGCTCCACATTCTGATCATCTGCTATGATTTTTGAAGCCCAGTGCTATGATTTTTAATGCTGAGAGGTTGAAAGTTCTGATTTTGAATCCAGTGGGCTACAAGACCAAAGGCAGCATAGATTCATGGGGGGGGGGGGGCATACGAATCTAATTGATTTCTTCGACTGCATGACCTGGGAACTAGATTGGGGAGGGCAGTGGATGTCACCTACCTGGACTTTAGCAAAGTCTTTGACACTGTGCAGCACAGAAGACTGATAAAGAAATTATTGAGCAGCCTAGGGTTGGGATCCAACGTGGTAAATTGGGTAAGGAACTGGTTAGTGGACAGGCGACAGAGGATGGTGGGTAATGGCACTCTAATGAGGGAAAAGTGACCAGCAGGGGTACTATAGTGCTCAGTACTGGAACTTGTTCTCTGCAATGTCTTCACAGGTGACATTGCAGAACCGGAAGGGAAGGTATGTATTTTTCCAGATGACACCAAAATCTGCAACAGGGTGGATTCTCAGGCAGGGGTGAAGAGAATGTGCAGGGACCTTGGAAAACCTTAGGAATAAGTCTAGATCATGGTAGCTTGGGTTCAATGCCAAAAAGTGCAAAATCAGGCATCTAGTGCATTTAGGGTTACCACCTGTTCTAATTCCATCAGATCAGTCATGGTTGGGGTGCTTCTGTCCTGTGAAAAAAACATGAAAGAAATGCTAAATGTTCTGATCTTATAGTAGAAAAAATATTTTCTTCTTGAACTTGTAGAAAACTATAATGCCATAACTAAAATACCTCAACATGATAGGAAACAATATTACCACCTAAAAACTACAACAATTATTCTTAGTTCTTTTTTTTTTTTTTTCAAATTCAAGTTTATTAAATTTTGTTATTGGCACATCAGTGAGAGCAATATATGTCTACAGGAAACATGTGACATAATGATGCTTCTTACAATGTGAAAGAACCAGAAAAGGAAAACATTTTTTGTTATTCTCCCCCGTTGTAGTCGCTCTACCTGCCCTCTCATTCCATACCCTCCCCACTGTAATATTTAAGTTAGATTTGTTCATCGGCGTTCATGCCAGAGTCAGTTTACTTTGCAGTAGTCAGCTAAGACTGAAGTAAGTAAAGTGTTTGGAAGTGGCTCCATACCCATTCGAATTTTGAGAGACTATCCCTTCTCATGGCCCCAAATTTTTCCATATTTAAGTTAAGTAATAGTTCTTGTAGCCATTCCGCATAGTTAATTGGGATGTCGTCCAACCAGTGCTTTAGTACTATTTTCTTAACTGAGGATGAAATCAAGGCCATTTAGTATCTTCGGCCTTTAACTGCGATACCAGTATAATCACCTATCAGACAGATTTCTGGGGTAAAATAGTGTTCAGTGCCCAGTAATGGATCTGCTCTATGTTTAATTTGGTCCCACAGCACTTTTATCAGTGGGCATTCCCAGAAAATATGATATAGATCCCCAACTGCCTGATGACATCGGGAGCATGACTGATCTGGTCTGCATCCAATTTTATATAATTTAGAAGGGGTCCAAAACAGATTATTTAAAAAGTGATACTGCATGACCCGTAATCTATCTTGGGTGACATGTTGATACGTATGGCACCAGATTACATTCCAGTTCCTCTCTTGGTCCCCAAATCGACCTAGCCAGAATCTGTTTTTTTTTGTCAATATCTACGTACACCTGATCAAACAATGCTTTATAGACTTTGGAAACCGCGTGCGGTTCCCAAGCCAACTGGGCCAGGGATTCAAACCATTTCCCGATTATATACCCATTTCTTAGTTTATGCTTAAATTGCTCCAGTAAGTGTTTGAGCTGATAAACTTTGAT
Organism: Neoceratodus forsteri; assembly: GCA_016271365.2. NCBI lineage: Eukaryota > Metazoa > Chordata > Ceratodontiformes > Ceratodontidae > Neoceratodus > Neoceratodus forsteri. Next base: position 471,084,662 of record JADMNL010000022.1, on the reverse strand, counting down.
AGTCTGGTTAGGGCCTATACTATATTTAACTAATATCTCTGCAACTGAAAAAGACCTGTCCCCCTGCACAATATCTTCAATCTTTAAACCTTTCAATTGGGGAAGCCAGGATTCACTTATCATTCTCCCACCGATCTTCAGATTGGGGTTGTGACATATTAGCTGATGTCTGTCTGTGCTCAGGGGGTACTGCGCATAACTGAGTATGGATACGCCAGGAATCTCTTATTAGGGTGGCTACAAGTTTAGGGGGCAGAGTTCTTGGAGAGGAATAGAGAAGAGCTTTTGGGTCTATGCCCACTTCCCTTATCAGTTCCGTTTCCAACTTGACCCAAGAGGGTACATAGGGCTCAAATTCCTCAAATTCCGTGGAAAGCACGAGCCATCGTAAATATTTACATACATTACTTGCCCAGTAATATAATCCAAAATGTGGTAGTCTTAACCCCGCTTTCTCCCTGGGGGCAGCTAGCTTATGATAAGCTCTACGGGGAGATTTCCCTCTCCAAATGAAGTCTGAAATAATTGAATGTATTGCTTTGTGCCATTTTAAAGGTAACCACACATTGAGCATATTTAGGGGATAGTAAATCCTAGGTAAATATTCATCTTGATTATATTAATCCTTCCCCAGAGAGAGAGCGGAAGTCTACCCCATCTGTCAAGGTCTTGTTTTATGTTATTCTTAAGAGCATCCAGGTTGAGTCTCACTAATTTAGAATCCGTTCTTGCCAAAACAATTCCTAGGTACTTCAATGTGTATGGGGCCCACTGCATACCCGTGTCTGCTACATCTGACCTATAAACTTTCATGTTAAGTGGAAATATCTGGGTTTTCCCTACGTTTATTTTATAGTTAGATAACTTACTATAGTCCGCAATGATTCCGAGCACTGCCGGTACTGAGGTTCGAGGAATTATTCTTAGTTCTAATTATTTGGAGAAAAGAAGTCTGTTGGATTGGTCAAGGTTACATACTGTACTGTAAAAAATCATGTTTCCGTATGACATGTCCCACTTTGGGTCTTTTAAAAGGTGCTAACCCTAAGGGCAGAATAGGAAGTACAGGAATTTAGGGGAGGTACTGACTGTCACTAATCATGAAAGAGACCTTGGGGTTATCATATCTGATGACCTCAAAGTGGCACGACAGTCTGACAAAACAGTGGGTAGGACCAGTGGGATGCTGGGATGCATAAGCAGTGGTATTTCCAGCAGGAGGAAGGAGATGGTGTTGCCACTGTATTGCTCCCTGGTGAGACCCCACCTGCAGTACTGTGTCCAGTTCTGGAGGCCACACATCATAAAGGACATAGACAGGGTGGAGGCAGTGCAGCGTAGGGCAACTAAAATGGTGCAGCAGTTGCATCAAAAGATCCATGTGGGGAAGCTGAAGGATCTCAACATGTGCACCCTAGAAGAGAGGAGAGGAGAGCAAAAGGGGACATAATAGAGGCCTGCAAGTACCCCATGAGGGTGAATACTGTGCAAGAGAGGAGTCTCTTTCAAATGAGAAAAAGCACCAGGCCCAGAGGGCATGCAGAAAAGTTGGGGGTGCGGGAGTTAAAAGGAATGGGAGGAAGTACCACTGTATTGAACAAGTGGTGGACGCCTGGAAAAGACTGCCAGAGGAAGTGGTGGAGGCGAAAACAGTAGGGGTCTTCAAGCATGCATGGGCTCGACATAGGGGAATATGAGTAAATAGGCAGGAAGGGTTGCTGGTAGGGTCTGTGGAGACAGACTAGGCAGGAACCATGTGGGCAGAAGGGTGGGCCAAGCGGTCCTTTTCTGCTAACAAATGTTGTGTTTCTATGTAGTAGCAGTCTTTATTTTTACCTGGCAACCTTCCCCACAGAGTCAGGGTGCCATTCCAAACAGTACAGTAGAATAATTAAAACAAATGAAACAATAAATAATACTTAAAACTTCATATGTAAATTACAATAAAATATAATTAAACCTTTATAAATCAATAAAGTAATAAATAATAAATCACAAACTGGGATGATGGAAGAAAAGGGAAAACTAATCCTCAAACTCCTGGGCAAACAGATAACTTTTCAGACCCTGCTTAAAGGTGTTTGTTGAGTGGGCCTTGCTCAGGGCTCTCAGGAAAGAGTTCCATAGGATCAGGCCCACCACCACCTCAAAGGCCTGGTCCCTTAGGTTTTAGCCTTGACTTGGGAACTACAAGGATGTGTCTTCAGTAGAGTGGAAAGGGCATGAGGATATGTAAGGGTACAGAAGATCGAACAGGCAACCCGCTCTAAGCCCATGCTGGCAGGACCTTGTAAGTTAGCAAGCAAACTTTAAAGGAGATGCGCCATTTAAATAGCAGCCAGTGCAGATTACACAGCACTGGGAAGACATGGCATGTCCTCGGAAGGCCAGTCAGCAATCTACTAGCTTCATTCTGCATCAGCTGGAGATACCGCAGCATACCTCCATTGACCCCAAGGTAAAGAGCTTTGCAGTCATCAAGCCTCGATGTCACAGATGCATGCACTAGTTTGACCAGGTCGTGGTGGTGGGGAGGGAGATAAAGGGATCTACTCTAACTGATGTTCCAAAGATGGCAAAAGCCATTCCAGACTACAACTGACACTTGAGCCTCAAATGTCAACCCCCCATCCAGAATTACTCCCAGAATTTTCACTTTTGTGGTAGCCAAAAGCCCACAGGAGCTGAGCCAAAACCCCATTTCCCTCTCGGCAGCTGACACTCCCCCCCCCCCCATGACCTGGCTCCACTATCAGTACTTAAGTTTTATCTGGGTTAAGTCTCAACCAGCTTGATGATATCAGGGTCTGATTCATAAAGCCCCTTGGAGATCAGCGTAAGCTGTGGCAAATTGCAACTTGCTTTGCTCTCTGATGCAGCTGGGACCCTTCACCTAGTTCACTATCGGGATGAGCAGCTCCAAGATCACCTCACTCACCTCTTCAATTGTCAGTGGCTGAAACTCTCCCCAAGACCACTGAATGCATCTTAGACTCATTGGATCAGTACTGCTGGGCTGTGACTGACAGCCCACTTGGCGAAATCCTGGTCCCAACAGATGACACCCTGTCCGAGAAGACCTGAGTGAACTCCTCACATTTTGTGGCCTTGATGTGAAATAGCTCCCACAGGCTCCAGACAGGCTAGATGGAAAAAGCCTGTCCACAGCCCAAAACAGCTGAGCCAATTGGTTTCTCCCAGCAGCAATCTACCTAGAAAGGAACTCTGCCTTTTTACGGATGACTGCCCTTTGATACTCAAAGTAGTGAGCCATCAAAGCCAGTCTGTCCTCCTGGGCCTCTCCAACAACACTCCAATCCCCATACATTTGGTTTCATCTCCCTCAGCTCACTGTCAAACCACAGTGAGCCAAGGTGTGAAACCAGTAGGCTTAAACAAACTGGCACCACAAGACTGAAAGTTGGAATGACAGTCCTGTTGTAGGTCACTGCTGCTTATTCCGATCCCCTAGCATGTCCTGCCAACACATCTGAGGTGTCCAGTACTGCCAAGAGTCCTTCTGTCCAAAGCTATTGCAGAGAGCAGAACTGGGCCACCTCCCCATAGAAACATAGACTTTCATGGCAGTTAAGGACCACTTGGCCCACCTAGTCTTCCCATTTTTCTGCCAATTGGATAAGCTGCAGATCCTAGTTAACCAACAGCCTACTTCTTCCTACCCCCACCAGAATTGCCTTATGTCTGTCCCATGCATTCTTGAATTACCCCACTGTTGTTGACCCCACAACTGCCTCAGGAAGGCCGTTCCATGCATCCACCACCCTCTCTGTGAAAAAATACTTCCTCACATTGCCCCTGAGCCATTCCCCCCATCTTCAAATTGTGTTCCCTTGTTCTTGCACATCTCTTTTTCTGAAAGATGCTACCCTCTTGGACTTTGTTGATTCCCTTGAAGTACTTGAAAGTTTCTGTCATGCCCCTCTCTCCCTCCTTTCCTCAAGGGTATACATATTAAGCTCCTTTAGTCTCTCCTTGTATGGCTTCTGTTGCAGACCCTGCACCATTTTAATTGTCCTCCTCTGGACTGCCTCCATGCTGTCTATGTCATTGCAGAGATAGTGTCTCCAGAACTGCACATAGTACTCCAGATAGGGTCTCACCAAATGTCTGTACAGAGGGATAATAACTTCCTGTTTTCTGCTGGTGGTACCTCTCCCTATACATCCCAGTATCCCCCCAGCCATCCTTACTGCCTTCTCACATTGCTTGCTTACCTTTAGGTCATCTTATATGACTACCCCAGGTCTCTTTCCATTTTTGTTGTTGTTAATACCTCCCCATTGTGTACTCTTTCCCTAGGTTTTTGTTTCCCAGGTGCATTCGTTGCATTTCTTTGCATTGAATCTAAGCTGCTATACTTTTGACCATTTCTCCAACCTTGCCAAGTCCCTTCTCATCCTATCCACCCCCCTTGTGTATCAACCCTGTTGCAAATCTTTGTGTCGTCTGCAAAGAGGCATACTTTTCTTTCCAGTCCCTCTGCAATGTCACTTATAAAGACATTAAAAAGGACTGGACCCAGTACTGAACCCTGCGGTACCCCACTAGTAACCCCCCCTTTCTTCAGAGTGGACTCCATTTACTACTACCCTCTGTGTCCTGTTGTCCAGCCAATTTTTTACCCAGGCTACCACCCTGGGACCCACTCCCAGGCTGGCTAATTTGTTTATTAATCTTTTGTGTCAAGTGCCTTGCTAAAGTCTAGGTAGACCATGTCCATAGCCCCTCACTCGTCTACTACTTTGGTAACCCAGTCAAAGAAATCTATTAGATTTGTCTGACATGACCTTCCCACAGTGAATCCATGCAGCCTTGGGTCCTGTGCCCTACTGGCCTCTAGGTACTCAACAATTCTTTCTTTCAGAAGTGATTCCATCATTTTCCTTATTACTGAGGTCAAGCTAACATGTCTGTAGTTTCCTGCTTCTACTTTGCTCCCACCTTTGTGAAGAGGAATCACATCCACTCTCCTCCAGTCCTTAGGTACCACACCATCCTCCCATGATTTGTTAAAAAGAGTAGTCAGCGGTGTCACTAGTTCTCCCCTTAGTTCTTTTAGAATTCTGGGCCCCATTGCTTTGTCCACCTTCAGTTTTATGAGCTCCTTCAGAACCCTTTTTTCTGTGAAAGGACTGGTATCGACTCCTCCCCATCCCGAGTGCTTCTACTGTTTGGATTAGGTACCCCCCCCCGTTCTTTTGTGAATACTGAGCAGTAGTATTTGTTCAGTATCCCTGTTTTCTTCACTGTCCCTCTCTGCCCTCCCACCCTTCTCTTTATTAAGCCTCACTATCCCTCCTTTGGTCTTTCTTTGTTCCCTAATGTACCTATAAAAGGTTCTATCCCCCTTCTTAACTGAGCTGGCTATCTTTTCCTCAGTTTGGGCCTTTGCTATTCTGACTGCCTTCCCCACTTCCTTCTGCTTTAACTGGTACAGCTTTCTGTCCTGCTCCTTCTGTGTTTCCTTATACTTACTGAATGCTATCTTTCAGGGGTGAACTACAAAGGGGGGCCCCTGAAAGTGAACTTGATGGCATAATGATCTGATCTACTGTCTAGATTAATCTCGAGGTTACCAGTCTCGAGCCCCAGAGAGAATATCAAATTCAAGGCATGGCCATGTTGTTGGGTCATGGAAGTAACAGTTTGTGGAATGCCCCGGGATTCCATACTCTAGAGGAGTTTGTTGTCGACTCAGTCATTGAAGTCACCCAGAATAAGCATCTGGGTGACTCCAAAACTGTTACAGTGACGAAGTTCATGATTTCCTGCAGAAATTCCCCTTTGTGCTCTTGAGGCTGGTACATGAAGAGGATTCTGCAATCTGCACCTGGACCCCCATGCACAGCCACACATTCAAACAACAAGGTATCCCCCACTGGGTGCACCATCAGGTTGAGCGCAGATCTAAAATGGATGGCCACCCCATCCTGGTTCATTCCTGGGCAATTCATTACAGAGAACCCAGCCAGGACTGTCGACTCCAGGATAAAGCCGGCATTGTCACCCAGTCAGGTCTCTGTAATATGAGTCAAATTGACAGAGGAAATAAGATCTACCATAATAGCTAACTTATTCCTCATTGATCTAGCTTTGCACAGTACCACTTGAAGAGGACATATAGTGGTTGCTGGCCCCTTAGTTATCTGCCCACTCAACCAGGTGGGATCCCTGGGTATGGGGACTAAACACATCTGGCCTCTCTCAAGCCCCCATGTTGCCCAGGGTGTTTCCTGATCCTCGCAACCATAATGGCACCCTCCCCATCAGCCCTACCCAAGTCACCTGCTCCACCTCCACGACTCATCCTGATCCCCACATCCTTGCACCAACAGTAGGCTGCACTAAGTTGGGGGGGGGATCACAGACGGGGCACAGATCCCGGAACAGAGGCGATGAGTAACTGGGCCTTGAGGTCAACTTCAGGCAACACATCCCAGATCCTAACTAGTAGTACTATATTAAACACCCTCCCACCCACAGCAATATCTCCTTCACCCAGTAACAGCCTGTAATACCACACACTCACTCCTCGATCTTAGCCACACACCCACATAAGCACTTGCATGTTAACTTAAATGAATCCTACACAAACAGCCATCCTATCACTCCTAACCTACCAACACACAGCACCACTCCCCTAAAATAACCTCCCACCAGTTCCCCAGACAATAAGAAAAAAATCAAATAAATGGGGAGAATCCACAGATTATTCATTTGCTTTTAATTACACGAACATATGAAATATACAGCAGATAAAGGCCTAGAGGTCTATCAAGTCTGCTTGAATGTGCAGCTAGCACCCCTTATTCTGTAGCTGCCCCTCCCTTTCACCCTTCCCCTTCATTAACCCTGCCCCTTGTCCTGTCCCATCCTCGTTTGAAGCAGTCCACTGTTCTACTGCATACCACTTCAGCAGGTAACGCATTCCACCCAGCCACCACCCTCTCTGTAAAAAAGTGTCTCCTCATCTCCCTCCTGAACCTTCCTTGCTCCAGTCTCATATCATGGCCCTTGGTGGCCCTGCCCTCCCTTATTTTGAACAGCCCCTCTGTACCCGTCTTGTTTATTCCTTTCATGTATTTAAAGGTTTCAATCATGTCACCCGTCTCTCCTCTCCTCTCCTCCAGTGAGTACGTGTTCAACTCGTTCAACCTCCTCTCGTATAAGTCCCCCAGCCCCTTGATCATCTTTTTCGCTCTGCGCTGCACCCCCTCCAGTAACTTAATGTCCCTCTTCAGATACGGACGCCAGTACTGCATGCAGTACTCCAGGTGTGGTCTAACTAATGACCTATACAGTGGCAGAATCACCTCCTCCCTCCTCGAGGATATACCCCTTGCAATACAACCCAGCATTTTGTAGGCCTTTGCAGCTGCCTTCCTACATAGTGCCAAGTTGTTCATTGACCCTGTAATGAGCACACCCAGATCCTTCTCCTCCTCCTCTGTCTGGGCTAGCTGCACTTCCCCTAGCTGGTAACTCCTCCTTGGGTTTTTCATCCCAAAATGCAGCACCTTGCACTTTTTGGCATTAAGGCCCAGTTGCCAGGTGTCTGACCAGGTTTCAAGCTTTGCCAGATCATCCTGCAACCCCTGCCATCCCCCTAGGTCATCCACCACCGCGCCTACCTTGGTATCATCAGCAAACAGACTGATCTTGCTCTTGATGTCCCATGATATGTCTGCAATGAATATCCCAAACAACACTGGTCCCAACACCATGCCCTGTGGAACACTGCTCGTCACTGCCCTTGGGTGTGAGAGCTCCCCACCCACCACCACCCTCTGTTGCCTTCCCTGTAGCCAGTTTCCTACCTATCTCACCAGTTTTGCACCCGCCCCTGTGCCTACTAACTTTCTTCCCAGCCTTCCATGTGGAACTGAGTCGAATGCCTTACTGAAGCCCAGATACAGGACATCCACTGCATGGCCCCTGTCCAGTTGCCTAGTTACCCAGTCATAGAACTCAACCAGGTTGGTTTGGCAGGATCTGCCACATATGAAGCTATGCAGTCTGCTGTCCTGTAGTGCTTTGGCCTCTAGGAGGGCCACCAGCCTCTCCTTCAGGATAGTCTCCATTAGCTTACCCACGATGGATGTGAGGCTCACTGGTCTGTAGTTTCCCAGTTCATCCTTGGGGCCACTCTTGTGGATTATGCATTTGCTATTCCCAACTCAAATAATTGTTCCCCTCCTTTGATTGACGAGGACCCTCTATAAATGAGCTTTTAGCTCAAAGGTTTGTAATTCCGATTCTTTAATAAATAAATAAAATAAATTCATTTCATGGTGCACCAGAGTTCCAGATGAGAAATGACAACAAATCCCAGGACAATTCTTGTAGCAATAATGTTGCCCTCTTCTCTTACAAGACAATCGCTTTCTTGAATAAAGAGTATGAAACAGAAGTGAAATCCCTCATGGCGCTTTCATCACCAGCCGGGACAAATGCTGTAAATGGGAAACAGTCAGTTATTGCTGAGGGCTCTCTCACCATTCTCAGCTGGACCACAGAGACTTCCCAGAAAGAGAATTGTCTCAGCCCTCCCCCAGTTACAACTGGTCCTCAATGACACAGGAAAGACAATCTACGGGGCAAGCAGACAAACCCTCACCTCCAGCAGGTAAAATAGATGGAGTACCTCCCTGCATCACAATCCATTGAGACCGCTTCCCCCACTGCAGCTCACAGACCTTTAACTGTAACCTCCCCTCGAAGCATGCCGGTCTGAGTACAACCCAGCTCCACCACTTGTGCTCCTCTATGTCCAACCCTCTCTCCAGGCAGCTCATCGAGTCTAGTCAAGCCTCAGCTGGCTCACCCCATGACACCTGGCACAGGAACGTCTGGCAACTGGTGAGTCTTATTTACTCACATCACACAACACAGTGGTACACCTGCAAGTTTTTTACTATTAATAGAATGAGTCAGTCCAGATAGCACCATGAATTGAAAATGGGATTCCGCCTGAAAATAACAAAACTAGCTCCTACTATTCCTTACTTTTCCCCCTAGCTATGCTTATATCCTATTACTACTGATATCTAACAACTGCTAAAATTAAATGTAAAAACTAAACACCTGTAAATGAAACACTATACTGCTTCACTTATGTAAGCCCCCCCCCACCAAATCAGAGGCTTACCTTAAGAATCTCCCTGGGCTCCAGTAATGCCTACTGCCAGGCAGATGTCCTGCAGAGATGATAAATATATGGTTGTTGGTGTCCTTCTGTTGATCTGCGTGGCAGTGCCATAATGTATATCCGCGCCTGCCCCTTTAAGGCCATTGTCAGTGTATATAATATAAATAGCTTGGGATAGGTCCGAGTGTTTCAAAGCTTGTGACCAGCCAGGCATCACCCTAATTTGCCCCCACTCTGCTGTTGCTAACAAAGCAGAGGGAGCCTTACATAGTACTGTAGATGTTTACTTCTAATTCATAGCTGTCTTTAAAATATAGATTATTGTTTAACCTGCCTTTATTGCAGCACGTATTTCCCGATGGGACACAGGGGACTTTGAGGTGGCCTTAGCTCAGGTGCCTTGTGGGAGAAATTGTGAACTCTAGTGTTTGGCGCCTAAAGGAACCTATGAGAGCACAAGACGGTGACTGACCGCTCTTTCAGCCAACCGAAATACAGAAAAAACGGACTAGTCCAAGAACTGTTTTCAGACTAGGGAGTACAGATCAAGCGCTCGAACTGAAAGGAGCTTCTGGGGAGAGCTAAAGAAAAGGTAGGGAAAAGGGCCTGTCTTGCCTTCCCTGCCGACTCGAAGATACTTAGACTGACTAAACTCAGACAATGAGTAATTTAAAACCATTGTGTGGCAGTTCATCCCGAGACTCCATGGAGCAAGGAGCTGGTAGACTCTGTGTGGATCCTGTTTAGTTTTCCTCTGGTCTGCATCCTCTGGACCCACAGGGGTGATCGATCACCAAAAACCGTCTACTGCAGATTGGGAGGTTTGCTCAGCAAAGTGGCTGACATTGCGAACCAGCCAGGAGCCGAACAAGGAATCAGAGAGTTTGATGTTCCTTCAAATAAATGTGCTGAATATTGATTGTGGGTCAAGGCCTACTGTCCAGGAACTTCTGATTGCCAGAGAGGAGCCGGCCTTTACCAGCGACTAAACTGCCTACCAGCTGGAGGGGTCACCAGCAGATAAACTGAACTTTGGCAGAGACACTTTGTTGAACTTGGGCCCATATCCATCCCGGCCCATGCTGTCTGTTCCTGTACCGGATACAGTTTTCCCAGTGAGAGACCAGCTTCAGGGATCCAGCCCCTGTGCAACAAATTATTGCAGGTTGCGGTCACCTACAGGAAAAGACCGTGAAGTGGAGGTGAGTCACGGTGGCCCAGTTTCCCCATAGATACATACATAGATACATAGACAGTGTCTGCAGATAAGGGCCTATGGCCCACCCAGTCTGCCCATTTGAGCTTGTAAGTTCAGTTTGTTTTCCTAGAAGTCTGTTGCACCTTACCCCTGACCTCCAGAATTCCTTTATGTCTATCCCATGCATTCTTAAATCCTGTGATTGTTTCAGCCCCCACCACTTCCTCTGGCAGGGTGTTCCACTTGTCCACTACCCGTTCTGTGAAGAAATTCTTTCTCATGTTTCCTCTGAATCGTCCTCCCTCCAACTTCATCCCATGCCCTCTAGTCCTGGAACATCTTTTTCGCTTAAAAATAGTGTTTTCCTGCACCCTGTTCCTCCCTGTAAGATACTTGTATGTCTCTATCATATCCCCTCTCTCCCTCCTCTCCTCCAGGGAGTACATCATCCCATCATGGGATCCCATGTGCATCAACTTCCAGCATTAGGTCATTTCGACACGCTATCTTCAATCTTCTGGTACAGTGAGTAAATTCAGGGTAGCTCCCTGCAACAAGCATCTCAATTAACTTTTGGTGCCATCTAATTGTTTTCAGCTTAATTTCAATGGTTCAATAGACTAGGCCAGCCGGCCATGGATACAAATAATTGAATTTTCTTTGCACTGTTAATGTTAATTTCTTCTTTCCATCAAGGGCCCCAGCATTTGCAACCTCGAGCACCAATTCTGGCCAACCAGCATTACCTTTTGGGTACCCAGTAGCTTCAAGACTGTTTAACAATGGGACTAAATTAATTGTATGTTAAGTAACCTGGCTCTTTCCAGAACAGTAATCATTGACTCAGATTTGTTCCCCCACCTTGTTCACGTCCATTTAATAAACCTGATTTACTGTGTTACTTTGAACCTAGCTTGGGAGCATATTATTACCTGGCTTAAAGTGATAGGCCTTGTACAGAATGTGTTAAAGGTGCATGCTGTATTGCAAATCTGGAGACCTGGGTTTGAATCCCACAGCCCCCACTTGCATACTGTGTGACCCTGAGCAAGTCATTTAACTTCCCTGTGCTCCCAGGTCACACCTGTAAACAAGCTTTCAGCTTAGTGTGTCACTCCTGTTTAAACAATTGGAAAAAAAAATCTGTCTTTACAGGGGGTAGCTGGGTGTACACCAGAACCAGAGACCCTGACAGTAAGTGGGACAACTGTGAGCATATTATTAATGTTTATTGCAAACTGTCTATTGAACACCGCTAATGGTCATTGTCAATTCCTAGGTAATTGGTCAGTAGGTGGGATTGTGGGTGATGATAGCTTCTCAGAGGGCTGTACCAATATAGATAGATACCCATGCAAACCGTACTCTGGATGGAGGCACCAAACTATCGTGTTTACTGAGGGTAGGGACACCTCGGTACTTGCCAATTTGGAACACAGGCCTTTTAACCTGTTGTTAGGAAGACAGGCGGGGTAGCAGCCCTAGGAGTAGTGCACCTAGGGGTTACACTTATAACTAAAGGATTCTCTGTTTATAAGGTGAGGGAACAGCAGATGGAAGCTGCAGTAACATATACCAGAGCAGTCTCTTGCGAACCTATTGGGGGACACCTGCATGGTTTGCTTTGATGTGCCAATAACAGAACCAGGATACTCCACCCAGACTGTTGATTAGCCAGGAGGTAACAGGAGACTGAGCACCCTGAATCTGTATGTTTGGCCCTGCAGAGTTCTAAATTTACTTTTAATGGAGAATGACCAGACCTTGGGGGGGGGAGCTGCTATAGGTAGTGTCACTTGGGGGGAACTGAGGGGGATCCTACTCCTGGCTGTAGGCTGAAGATTTTTAAAGCGTAGGCCTACAAGGGTGCAGATCTTTTGGATGATGGGTGACTTGGCAACCTTGAGAGATCTGCATCTTGGCCATATTTATTTATTTATTTATTTGCTTTTGTTTAACAGGTAAGCACATTAGACAACCAAGTGCCTATTTTCAGGTGCGACCCGGGAGATTACAGAGATACATTCAGGTACAACAGGCAAACAATAAGAGCAGGTATAAGTAAGGGCAACAGTCATAAACATGGTCAATGCAGCAACATCAGGGGACATTTACCTAGTGAGTGGGAGGAAGATAAAACACAGAACAAAGAAGGCAGGCAGTAAGCAGAGTTTAACAGGCAACAAGACTTTGCAGGATAGGGGTTGTAGAGTACGTCAAGCAGTTTACAAAGCGGGATAGGAGAGGCCAGTGAATAACCCAGAGGAATAGAACAATGGCATATGCACAATTTGAGACAGTAGAGCCAGGGAGGACCCATCACAATCTGTTCTTAGATCACAGTATGTTTCACTGGTAGGGAAGGTGAGGAGACCCAACACCCTGAAGCAGTCAGAAAACAGAGTGACATGCGGCAGGGGTACATTAAGTGCAGAGGCAGGTAGCGGCAGATTTGAGGAAGCCCCAGAGGGAAGCTTTAAAGCAGGAATGGGATATGGTCCCAATCCAAGTGAAACATTTAAATGCAACCAGTAAGAGCATCAAACAGAGATAGTAATGGTAAAAATGAAAGGCCCATATACAGAGCATAGCAACACACAGTGTTTGAACTGTGATGACAAATGGATTTGCCGATCTTCAAATTTCAGCTAAGGTACTTATTTCTTTCTGTCTTCTGTTTATTTGGGTTCCATATATATGCACACAACAGTCTTGTGAATAAAAATATAATTGTCTGTGCAGTACTAGGTTGCACATTAGAGAAACAGGAAGGAGCTTCTGGGACTGAGAACAGCCACAAAAAGGCAGAGCACACCCAACCACACATAACAAGGGCACTGGTCAGTAAAAAATACATTTATTTAAAATAAAAACATAGCAGAGGCCAAATTCGCCTGATGCGTTTCGGACACTCACACATCCTTTCTGAAAAAGCTTCTGGGATTCCCACATTTTCAGTTGCCTTGGTGGCACAGCTGGTGGCGCAACATAACAGTATTCCGAGTGGCCTTGGTTCAAAAGCCAGCTAAGGCACAAATTTATTTCTGCCTTCTGTTTGTTTGTATTCTATATATAAGCATACCACATTCTTGTGAATAAAAATGTAATTATCTGTGCAGCACCAGTCTGTGCATTAGAGAAAGAGTAAAGAGCTTCTGTGAGTTCTAGGTTTCCAGTTGCCTTGGTGGTGCATCTAGTAGTGCAGCGGAACAGTATTCCAGGTGGCCTGGTTTTAAATCCCAGCTAAGGTCTGTATTCTTTCTTCTGTTTGCCCAAATGATCACTAAATTGCAAGAAAGGTGCAAGGACATGGAAGGGCGAAGCCACAGAAATAACATCCAACTGTATGATCTCCCTGAAGGAGCAGCGGGGCCCTAAATAACACAAGTTTTGGAGGCAATTGTCTAGAGGAGTTATACCTACTGGAGGACTTTAAATTCAAAATAAAGTGAGACCACAGAGCAGTTGTCCCGAATCAGATGGCTTGACTACAAAACCCTGGCTGATCCTCATCAAATTTCCCCACTTCCAGACCAAGCAGGCAATCTTAATGGAGGCATTGCGGATCAAGGACATTAACTACATTTATATGAGCTGGCCCAGTGGCACAGTGGGCTGGGGTACTGGCAGGGCCCTTGACAGGGTGGGGGAGCAGGGGGTAATTCCCAATGCCCAACACCAAGAGGGGCCCAGGCCTTCCAGCATACTATATGCAGGGAAGGGTCTGCTAGCTGGTAGGGGCCACAGAGTCTGAACTTTCCCCAGGGCCCAGAATCCCTCTCAAGGGGCCTGGGCACTGGTGCCACACCACCTACCACACTGATGACCCGAGTTTGGGAACAGACCAGGGTCACTTGTGGGCTGGCTGGGGAAAGGAGGATGGAGCATCTAAAGACAGCTCTCCTCCTTTGGGGAGCAATGCATGCCCTTACTTGGCTTCCACCTAGCAGAGGCTAGGTAGTGCAGTATGTGGTCACCTCTCAGAGGGCTGGGGGAAGGTGTTTGAGTGTGTGCAGTATCTTAATGATGCATGTGACGTCCATGCCACTGCACATGAGCTGACTTCTAGGAAGGGGGAAAAAGATGGAAATGTCTCCAGCCTATTAAATGACCCTGGACACCTACATACTCCACACCCAATGGCCCAGGTTCTACCACCAACAACTGGATTCATGCTTCAGTGGAGGTTAAGTACCCCCTGATCCCACCAGGGATCACAAAAACCCTGGGGGAACGTGTGTGTGTTGAGGTAAGTCCAGGAAGAAGTTGGGGTGATGGGGCTGGGTGGCCGGTACGATGTGTGTCAGTCAGGATGGAAGGAGGATAAACAAACAAAGAAAAAAATAAAACATTTATATGACCCTATTCACAAGGAAGATCTGAAAGTCAGTTAAGGAACATATTAGATGGAGAGGGCCACGACGATACCTTAACAACCATCATGAGCAGCGCTACAAAGATAAAATGAAGCTTGAGTTGTTTGGCTCAGGAAAAGACAGACAGCAACCTTACTACTGTTTACAGTAGCCAGTTAAAAAACAAAATACAGAACAAAGTTGGACTTGGCTCATTGAGCATTACCATCACATTGTAGCCAAGCTACTTCAGTCTGAAAACTAAAGATTTCTATTTGAACTGGGGTACGAACAAAAGAAAAAAAGTTTTAAATGAATTGCAGATCCTTACTGGGCAGACGTGGTGAGAAGTGCTGAATTCTGTTACAGTGTAGCCAGCTTAGGTCCTGTCCATGCTGGCATCAGTTTTAAAAAATATTTTAATTCCCATGCTTGAACATGGTTGTCGGAGCATCTGCGTTGCGCTCTGACACCATGTTTGCCTGCTCAAGTTCCCAGGCATGATTGCGTCAGTAGCGCAGAACATTGCAGCTGGGGTAATGCATGCCAGCATACTCATGACTAGGAATGGCAATGGATTTGGAGTAAAATTACACCATTGGTTTGGGAGCTCATTGCGAGCTTGGCAATGTTTTGTCTTTTTTTCTTCTTCCTGGCAGTCCAGAAACTTAGATTGCAGTGTGGTGGTGGTTGTCTTAAACTGTGTTACAGCATAGATTGCATCCACACTGCTGTTAACATGGTTTAGGGCAACTGTGTTAGTCAAAAATCATGCTAAAAGCCTGCTTCAAGCAGGGTGTTATCACAGTCTTTGAACATGGACTGTAGCACAGTTTTCCGTGCTACAATCCAGACGCAATACTTTCAAACCATTTTAACGGAGATAAGGGGCGTAGCTACAAGGGTGCAGGGGGTGCAGTGGCACCCGGGCCCATGAGGTTTGAGGGGGCCAAATCATAATTTTTCATGTTTATTCAAAGCTGGGGAGGGGCCCTGTAACATCGCCTTGCACCCAGGCCCTCTGGGGAATTTGCTACCCTAAAATGGTTTAAAATTTGGAAAAAGTGCTAATGTGGACAGGGCCTTATAAAAGCACACCTCTTTTGCCAGGTTCTGATATGCATTTTAGAGGGCTTGTGTTCTGCTAATTATAAAGTAAGACTGTAGTATTGTTTCTCTGGTTTGTTTTGTTTGTTAAAAAACAATCAGTCAGGCACTAGAATCTGTTAAAAAGCATTTGTCAATGCCGAAAGTTCGCTATTGGTATTGCTGTTGTACATGCCTCACATATTTTTCTGCGTATATTCCTCTGCCTTGCATTTTAAGGGTGGGTGTTACGGTTGGAAACCCTAATGTTCTGGGCATTTGTTGGTATTTTTTAGCTCCAAAGTTTCAGCATGGGCTTTTTTGGTCCCCACCTCATGAACAGTGGCAGTATCATTTTGTTACTCCTTCCCAAAAGGTGATTTCGCGCAGTGAGTGTGTCATTCGGCACCACAGGTGCGAAAGCACATTTCTGGCAGGATATGAAAAACGACAGCTGTACTGTTCATGAAGAGGTGTGAAGAAATGGCAATGTTGAAAATCGGGAGTGAAAATATGAAAAAGTGGTGAAGTTACAGGTGTGCGTAGAAAATGCGCAACACACACCCGTAACGCAGTCATTTTTTGGAATGTTTTCACCAAATTTTCAACATGGTCTTTCTGGGACCTCCTTTCATGAACAGTAACACTGGAATTTCATTAATTTGTCATGAAAGTTGATTTTGCACAGCGACCTCGCCATTCTGCACCACAGGTGCAAAAACACATTCCAAGAAGGGTGCAAAAAATGACAGCTGTACACTGTTCATAAGGGTGTGTGAAAAAATGTCAATGTTGGAAATTTGGAGTGAAAATCAAATTGATGATGTTATGAGCGTGCATAGAAACTGCACAACGGACGCTTGTAACACAGTCATTTTGGGGTGTTTTTCACCAAATTTGCAACAACGGCTTTTTGGGACCCCACCTCATGAAAAGTGTCACTGTCGTTTTGTTAATTGGTCCCAAAGGTGATTCTGCACAGCGACCACAAAATCACCTTTCAGAACTGAGAAACGAAATGGCAGTGACTGTGTTCATGAGGTGGGGTCCCAAGAACCCCATGTTGAAAATTTGGGACCAAAAATCCCAAAAATGGCTGAGATATCAACCTAAGTTGAACCCCCCATTGATTGCCATTATAGGGCACACCATGATTTTCTTCAGTTCCTGGTTGGTCTTTGAAGAGTGCAGACGTGTTCCCGGTCCACCGAAGATAGCTGCTTCTGACCTCCGGAGGTAAGTATGGGTGAGGGGGGGTGCTGGGCAGGTGGGGTGTGCAGAGGTGGGGTGCACAGAGGAGGTGTGGGTTGGGGAGGAGGCCGGGGAATGACGAGGGACTGTTTTCTTTTTTTCAGGTAAAAAAAAAGACGTGGGTCTGTTTTCTCTTTTACAGGAACACCATTTATGAATTTTGGCACACTGGGGTGGGCTTCCAGTCTGCCAGAGTACTGGGGGGGAAGATCAACGCCAACCCGGGGATTGGGCACCCCAAGGTTGGAGAATATAAGGATGTGGGGGCAGGCGCATTCAACACCGGGAGTGGGCATCCCGGTGTCAGAAGCACCACACAAAGGTAGTTTTTGGCACACTGGGGTGGGCTCCCAGTGTGCGACATTAAAGGTTGAGGGGGGATGTATGCTGACACGGGGATTGAACACCCCAATGTCAGAAGGCGGGAGGGATCTGCTAGTGCTCGATCGCACTTATGCTTTTGGCACTGAATACTCCCAGCCCATATGGAGCTTAGGCTGTGGTCTGCTCCGCACAGGTGGGAGAAAATAAGGAGGGAACAGTGGGATGTGGAAGAGGCAGGCAAAGAAAGTGCCTCCTCCTACCTTTCAGGAAGGGACTATCGGGTGGTGAGGGAGGGGGCGGAGATGTCACAATGCTCAATCCTCCTCCATCTGCTGGTCCTCTGAAGGCCCAGGCTTACTCCCAAACCCGAGTCTCTGGCATCATGAGCAGCATCCCAGCTGCTGTGTCAACCATCATCTCTCATTTCCATTTTTACAGCCATTTAAGTTATTGCTGACAGTCGGCTCTTTTAAATGGATGCCTTATGACATATATTTTCAAGTTCAAAGAATGACTTGTAGTCTTCCTTGTAGAAGGCATTCATTTCCGGGAAGTGATGAATCTTGTAAGGTAGATTTTGATTTCTGCCAGTGACAGGATGACTTAACTTCTTCTTCAGCTACTTCAGGACTTTCCTCCAAATCCTGTGTTCCCTGTGGGACAGATGCCATGATTCCATCATCTGTTTTTTAACAATACACTTGGGGCGGGGGTGTTATTCATATGTTTTGCAAGGTCCTGATGCAATTAGTGAGTTGTAAACCATGATTGTGACCATTTAGTGGTTCCTGATCCATACTGGATTTGAGGGAATAGCAATCACAAAATTGGCATCGAGTGCTAAAATCATTGCATGCAATCTACATTCAAATGATGACCCTGGCAATGCATTTCAAGTGTAGTCATATATTCAAAGCATACTGCCTTCACAAAGCATTTGTGTGTGATTGCAAGTTGAACACCTGCAAAAAGCAGGTGGTATTATGTCTCAAATTGACACAAGGATGCAGAACACCTGTACAGTGCACTAGAAAAGGCAGGCAGGCCTGTGTGAGATGATCCCAGGCACACACCATGCCCTTGCACTGGTTGCTACTGGAGCTCACTTGGCCAGGGAGACATGGCATAGGGATAAGCAGCACAGGGAAGGAATAAAAGTAAAGAAAGTGCATCTGGCCAGAGAGGGAGGCATGGTGTTGACGTTACCCTCCACCTGATGGATGCCAGGGAAGCAAACCACAGGCTTCTCCGCTGGTGTAAGGGTAGTCTGCGTTGGTGGGCCACTGCCAGTGGCCTGTAGTGGTCGCCGTGCCTCCATCAGCTTCCCCTTGGTCAAACTTGGTATGTTATAGAATCTCCACCTCACCTCCTCCACAGAGCACCCCTTGCCACACTTAGCAGTGACTGCCTTCCTCACCTACCTCCATATCACTACCCTGCTTCAGGAGTGGACACCCCTGCAGAACTTGGTCTCCAGAGCAATGCATTCCTGTGCCAGCACTTGTTTGGAAAATAAATTTATGAGTATCCCCCTCACCAGGAATGGCATCCTCACCCACAGCAGCGTATGAAAGGATGTTCTCCCCAGTACTCCTGTGCAGTTGCCAGGTGTAGTTGTGGGGCATGACCTGTGGGCAAGATAGGTTCTGGCTGGACTAAGTCACATGCACAGGTGTGTGCTCTGCTACCAAACATGCATGGTGTGGGGATTTACCACCATGGGTCTGCCAACACACGCTGGGGAGCAGCAGGCATGTCTAACCGGGCTTTGATAATACTGCATAGTGTCCTGAATGCCTGCTGCACTACAGAATTTGCACACGCAGTGTGGATGGATACAGTACACACAGAGGTACAAGGAGGTTTCCAGCACATGTGTATATACCATGGGCCACAAATCCGCCACCCTGCTAGTGGGTGTGGCACAGAGGGAGGTGGTGACAGAGGGCTGTAGTGGAGGCAGCACCCATCCCTGCACTGCTCATACACCATGGCATGTGCCCACACATGCACCACCATACAAGCACCCCTGCTTGGGGTCATATTCAATCTGTGGTTGATTAGATATTTACTACTAGTAGACAGCTTTGTATGTGCTTGGGATGTATGAGTGTGGTCCACATTCAAATAATCTGTATAATGTGATCTGGCACTATAGACAAGGGGTTAGATTGCAGAGCTGTGGATAATGAGCTTGTTACATCCAGCACACCTGAGTTTGTCTGACAAAACATCCACTTGCGTACTGTGTGACCCTAAGCAGGTCATATAACCTCCCAAGTGCCCCAGTGCTTCCTCTGACTACAGACTGCCTATTGGGCATCACCTCATTACCACAAATGTAACTCATATCAGGAAAGACAGATGCTGCTATCTGTATAACGCGTTAGTGGCTATCCCACGACCCCCTTGTAAGTGAGTGAGCATCGGGCAACCGAGCACTGTCCTGGTTAAACAAAGTTATGCAGCTACAACTAAAACTCTGTAATGCAGTATGTTACTGTATGGGCTGCAATAGCTGCCTACTTGCAGCTCCCTGGGGCTAATCAAACGTCCGAGTAGCCTACCTCCATCACTGCACTTCCTGGATGATGACATTGTGCAACACATAAACATAACACAAATTAGTAACAGAACTGTGCACAGCACCTGCAGGAGAGGTTTAAAAATGTTAGTTGTGTTGTTGCAACTTACCTTTTTCCCCACAGATAATTGTCTATCAAAGTTCAGACTACAGTGCTATTCAGTGTGGACTGCAACCTTTGGGGGAAGTGCACTGTTATAATGAGGCAGTATTGGGCACATAATGACATGCAAATTACATTTTGCATCTTGAATTTTAGAGTAGGCCCCTTTGCATGTTATCTTCCAATATATGGCTGTCTGCCAATGTCACTAATGTACAGTATTAGCAATCGCTAACGACTGTGCCACATTCTCTGCAAACACATGCATTGGCCAGTCGCACACCTTGATGACATCAGGGCCATTGCTAGTGGCAACATAAGGTATTTCTACAAAGATGAACCTTTGTAATTGCACACGGCTGCTAGCATGTACAAACAACAGAGAAAGGACTAATCTGACTACTTTAGCATTACCTCAGGGTAGTCAATCTTTAGATAGCTGCCTCTGTACATTCTGCACTGCCTGTATGCCCTTGCTGTGTCTGGTGATGTGGTTGCTGGTATGCAGTGTTTGCCCTGGGTGTGTTACTGTACAGCGTGGTGTCCCAGCATGGCAGCTCTCTGCCACACCATCTAGCTGGTGCCCCTGAAGGTGGCTGGTGGCACGCACATTGTGGTTCACAGTAGGCTATAATCACCACACTCTGGTAGGTGCACGTCCATGTATCGCTGGTCAGCTACCTCCCAAACACCCCGTGCCTCACCACTGTCACCTGCGTTACATGTGTCTCACAGCATAATTCTGGCACATGCATGTACTGCACGTGATTGCCATAGTGCCCTGTGACCTCTGGATACATGTGTGTGCTGCCTCAGTGACCTCCACATTTGGTGGCAGCCCATAACGTCACACGCAGTGCTGCCCACAGTACCACAGCCATGCTACCAGCCATGTGGGGGGGATCATGTCCGTATTACATACACAGTCACTGACAGAACCTGCGATGTGCAGTCCTTGACCCCACCATGTCCATATGTAAGCCCCCCTCATGGGAGGGTTTATGGCTTACCCTTAGGGACCCCCCGGTGCTTAGAGAATTTTGGTGCACTGGGGGATGTATTTTCTGCTTGCTGCCACTTGGAGGAAGCGGACTAGGGAGCTATACATAGAGGGAGTTGGGAGAGATTTGGGGAGAGAGATCAGTGGGTTCTGCAGCAGGGCAGTTTGGAAGGGTGTCCTCCCTCTTAGGCAGGTCAGCAGTTTTGGCGAAGGTGCACCAGGTCTCTGAGTTTGGGGCATCCGTGGGAGGTGAGCAGCAAGGCAGTTTGTGGTTGTTTTGATCCTGATTCCCCTTGGGATGGGGTGGTGAGATTTTGGAGGGCAGATAGAGTAGGACCCTGGGAGCGTTGGGCCCAACTTTTGGGAATAGATTTTTGAGCCTTCGGAGGCTGTAGAGGTTGTGGCAAAGCCTCTGCAGGGGATCAGGGGGTGGTGGCAGCTCCCCCTGGTTCCTTTCCCCAGTGGCACTTCTTTGGCGCTTGGGCTGGTAGATTGGAGTGGGTGGTGGCCTGGACTCAATGGGGCCTGTGGTGGGTAGTTCCCGGGGCCTACATTTGAGACTAGGCCTTTAGGCCAATATAGGCTGTGGCTCAGCTTGGGCAAGAAGAAACTAAGTAAGGGAGCCACTGTGACTGCTGTGGGAGGCTCAGCTTCAGGGAGAGCTTCGGAAGCCAGTCTGAGAGAGAGAGAGAGAGAGAGAGAAGTATAGGGACCAGGCTGGTCCAGGACAAGGGCTAAATGGAGTAACACAAGCAGTGTTTGTGAGAGGCAGCCATGGAATTAGCAGGCTGTGAAATGTACGCCTCGTGTATGAAATAACTTGGTGGCATCAGAGGAGCTCATTACTCCCTTGGTAGAGGTGCTTAAGCAGAAAAAGTAAGCGTTTGGGTTAAAGTCCCAGTTTTAAGTGAAGCTCTGTATGAAGGGAGGCAGTGAAAAGTTCAGGTACTTACCTGTGCCTGCGGTCATTTGGGGGCTTCACGCTTCTGGCGAAGTAAAGAACAGTCTCTGGTCCTGAGTAAAAAGCTTTGCTGCTGGTTCTGTGTGTACGGAAAATCTAAGCCTAAAAATGCCCACATATGTCTCTCTCAGTATTCTAATTCGGTGTAAAAAGTTAGCCCCATGGAGCTGTGTAACTTAAGCAACTGGGACCCTGAGCTCTTGCAATCTTACAGAGCTCAGGAGAATAAACCTGATTTGTTTTGGGGAGAACCGGAGTCTAGTGTGATCAATTTTAACTAAGGATTTAAATGAAATAACAAGTAGTTTAGTTTTTAGGACTTCCATGGTTTCCCTGGGGTCTTAAAGCTTTTTGGTTTCTCTGTGCCCTCCTGCTCCAGGACCAGTAGGTGGAGAAGCCTGAAGATGAACTGCTCAGCCAGCCTGCTGGTCTGGGCCTGGTGGGAGATGTGACTGTGTTTGGGGTGTAGAGACAGTGAGATTGAAGACGTCTCAAGGTAAGATAATCTACTTTAAATGCTGCTATCTCCTGGAGAAATGCTTGGTGAGGTTCTGGAGCCTGGGATCCCCTCTTCCACGGTACACCTGGCCCCTAGACAATTGGGAAAGGGGGGGCCACACAAATGTGCCATGCTGCACTACACTTCACAGGTGAGTTTTCTAGCATATGCATTGTTTGATACCCCACAGGGAGCCACATCCACTGCATGCATGTTGTTTGTACCTTGTGGCTCACCTGCCACAGGCTTGTCGCTGTGGCATGTGTGACACACATGCTCATTTTCTGTCCCAGGTGATGGTCCATGGTGGCAGGTCCAGGCTGGGGAGGGTGCACCCCTGCCCTTGGCAAGATGGAACCTCTTCCATGTCTGGGGCATACACATGCTACTGGGGGGCAGGGCTGCTGTGGGAGACTGCAACATGGTTGAGGGTGCAAGCACAGTCCCAGAGGCAGCCACAGCAGTTGCCAGAAGTCAGGGGTGATGGCATCAGTCAGCAGATCAGTTATATGGACTGCCTAGGTTTACTTGGGTATTCTTTGGGCCAGCTGTTTTTCATGTTGTTTATTGGCAGTGTGCCAGTAGGTTTAGTTTCATATGTTTAATGTGTGTGTACCAAGTTCATGTTTAAGTTCAAGTTTCTTGTGAAGGGATAAGATCAATTGAGCAAGCTCATTTGCAAGGGAGTCCCTTATGCAGCAATAATAATTCAATACATGGAACGATATATAAAAAAAATAGAGGTAACATTGCACAATATAAACAAGCATTTATCAATGCAGAATGTTGTCTTGCTGGCATTGGCACTGGTAGTGCAGAAGTTAGAGAGATGCATAATAGGAATGGCAGCGAAGTATTGAACTGAAGCAAACCCCACCCTCACCCTGCAGAGACTGACAGGCACTGGGGTGTGCCTTTGGGTCATCGGCCACAACGCTCATTCCATTTCACCTCACCCTACCCTGCAGACACCGACATGTGTCACGGTGTGCCTTGGGGTCTTTGGGCCTTGTGCTCACCCCATGCCATAAGGAAATACACTGAGATGGGTGCACTATAGAAGAATAGAGTGAACTTTGGGGCCGAAGAGTCCAAGGCACACCTCATACCTGTCAGTGGGTGCAGGGTGGGGGTGGAATGGCATGAGCATTACAGCCGAAAATCCCAAGTCACACCCCTGACGCCTGTCAGTCTCTACAGGGTGGGGCATCACAGTTGGAAACCCTAATGCCCTAGGCGTTTGTTGGCTATTTTCACTCCAGATTTTCAACATGGGCATTTTGTTACCCTACCTAATGAACAGTGACAGTATCAGTTCGTTAGCCAAAACGTGATTTTGTACGGTGACTGCGCCATTTGGCGCTACAGGTGCAAAAACACATTTCGGGCAAGATGTGAAAAATTACAACTGTACTGTTCATGAGAAGGTGTAACAAAATGGTAATGTTGAAAATCTGGAGTGAAAATATGGAAAAGTGGTGAAGTCACAAGCGTGTGTAGAAACTGGGCAACAGGCACCCATAATACAATTATTTTGGTGATTTTTTTAACCAAATTTTCAACATAAGCATTTTGGGACCACCGCTGATGAACATGACAGCTGTACCTTTCATAAGGAGGTGTGAAGAAATGGCAATGTTGAAAATCTGGAGTGAAAATATTTAAAAAACTCAAACTTACAGGCGTGTGTGGAAACTACGCAATGCATGCTCGTAACACAGTCACTTTTTGGAATTTTGTCACCAAATTTTCAACATATGCATTTTAAGATCGCTGCTCATGAACAGTGCCACTGTGATTTTCCTAATCTGTCCTGAACATTGATTTCCCACAGTGACCACGCCACTGTGCGCCAGATATGTGAAAACACATTTTGGGCAGGATATGAAGAATGACAGCTATACTGTTTATAAGGAGGTGTAAAAAAATGGGAATGTTGAAAATCTGGAGTAAAAATATTAAAAATTCTTGAAGCTACAAGCATGCATGGAAACTGCGCAATGCATGCTTATAACATTTATTGGAATTTTTTCACCAAATTTTCAAAATAGGCATTTTGGCACCTCTGCTCATGAACAGTGACACTGTGATTTTCTTAATCTATCCTGAACGTTGATTTCTCACAGCGACCGCGTCACTGTGCACCAGCTGTGTGAAAACGCATTTTGGGCAGGATGTGAAAAATGATAGCTATATTGTTCATGAGAAGGTATGAAAAAATGGTAATGTTGAAAATCTGGAGTAAAAATATTAAAACTTCTCAAACTTACGAGCGTAAGTGGAAACTGCGCAATGCACGCTCATAACACAGTAATTTTTTGGAATTTTTTCACCAGATTTGCAACATGTGCTTTTTGGGAGCCCACCTCATGAACAGTGGCACTGTCGTTTCATTAATCAGTCCCGAAAGGTGATTACACGCAATGACCGCGAAATCACTTTTCGGGGTTGAATAACAAAATGACAGTGACTGATTTCATGAGGTGGGGTCCCAAGAACCCCATGTTGAAAATTTGGAGTCAAAAGTCAAAACAATGGGCATGATATCCATCTAAGTTGAAACCTCCCCCATTGATGCCATTATACATCTTACCGGCATTTCTTCAGTTCGCGGTCGGCTTTGAAGAGAGCAGACGTGTTCCCGAACCACCAAAGATCATCGCACCAGGCTCCAGAGGTAAGTATTGGGTGAAGGGGTTGCACAGAGGTGGGTGTGGGTTGGGGAGGGGGCCCGCCGACAGCGAGGGATTGTATTCTTGTTTCAGGTTAAAAGAAAAAACCCAAAACCAACAGCGCGGAAGGTTTTTTCTTTACAGGTGTATGAAAAAATGTTGGGATACTGGGGTGGGCTCCCAGTGTGCCCCATGACTTTGGGGGCATGATGTTTGCCACACTGGGGTAGGCTCCCAGTGTGGCTCACAATGGGGGTGGGCAGGAAAATGTCAGCGCAGTAGGCTTCTGAATACATGGAGGCACACTGGGGTGGGCTCCCAGTGTGCCACACAATCTTGAGGGTGGCAGTTTATACATGCTGACAGGTGGATTGGGCACCCCCAAAGTCGGCTTGCTAGTGATTGCAAGAGGTGGACGGCAGAGCCGCTGCCATGTTTATTGTTATGTTTCACCAGGCAAGACATGTAGTGGAGGCACGTCATCGGTGCCGCTGCATGATGAGCTTGGCTCTGATTGCAGCAGTGAAATCGTTTCAAGTTGATGGCACTGAAAAATACTTGTGTCACTGCTAGCATGCTCGCTAATTAGTGAATGAGGGATGCACCTTCTAAAGTGTGCCCTGCATTCGCCAAAACTGATACACCTCTGCATTTCTCCTACTGATCTCCTACTGCCAGAACATGTTGCTTGCGCGTGCGCAAGACAACATAAAAATAGGAATAGCCATTTCTAAAATGGTATATACAATATGTACAGTAATTGCATACTACATAGAATTCAGGCCAACACAATTACACAACATAGAAGTCATATTAATTGTTTGCACCCATAATATGGAGATGAGAGGTAGGGCAGAGGAAGAGGGTAGGAGGGTAGAATACAAGATCAATAGCAGTGTCAGGTTTCAGTAGTAAATTTGTTGATGAGGGTTTTGAATACATTTAAAGGAATTAAGGTTTGGAGCTTTAGTGTTGCTTGAAGTTTATTCCAGACTGTAGGGAATGCATAACTAATGGCTGCTTTGCCATAACGTGGCGCAAATTAGGAACCTCTAGGGAAATATATGCATTCTTCCTTAGCACATATAAGCTATGTGAGCGATGGAGGAGAGTAGCAATATAAGGAGGCAGTTTGTTTAAGAGAGCTTTATTTACCCAGATGTAGGTATGTACACATCTCCTAGTAGCCAGGGAGGTCCAGCTCACCTCTTTATACAGGGTTCAATGATGGGTTCTGGCTGTAGCATTGGTGATGAAGAGGGAGAGCACTATGGTATAGTTTGTCTAATTTTTGAAGGTAGGTGTTTGCACAATTGTTAACATAGAAGTTGATGGCAGCTAAGGACCACGAGGCCCATCCAGTCTGCCCATTTCTTTTTCTGCCTTATAAATGTGCCATCGGCCTTTGCTCTGTCAGTGGCCTATCTATTCATACTCATCTGTATTGCTCCCTTATGCCTATCCCATGCCTGTCTGAAGTTCTGCAGTGTTTTCATATCCACCATGTCCTGAGGTAGGCCATTCCATGCATCCACCACCCTTTCTGTGAAAAAGAACTTCCTCACATTACCCCTTAATCGACCTCCCTCTAATCTCATGCTGGGTCCTCTTGTCCTGCTAAAGGTTGTATAAGGTATCTGCATAATCCAGGAAAGGCAGAATGGTGGCCTGGACTAATCTCAGTCTAGAGGTATGGGAGAAGAGAGTTTTGTTTCTGAAGAAGAAGCACAGCCTCAGTTTCCATTTTTAACTAAGGCCTCAAGGTGAAAGGTAAAGGACAGAAGAGAATCAAGCAGGAAACCCAAGTATTTAAACCTGCCCACTACTTCAAGCACATCCCCAAGAAGGGTAGAATTGGGCGGAGGGGGTGCAGCAGTTAGTTAGTGTATCAGTGAACATAGTTTCTTAGATGTCATGACAGTGTGCCAGTGAGTTATGATTTCCATTTCGTTATGTTTCATGTTGAGAATTTCTGTGCATCAGTAAAATGCCTTGTTTATACAGTATATACCTGTTTTGGGTGTCCTTCATGGTTCTCTGTGCTTTTCTTGGGCATTGCTGGGGGGTTCTTGGCACTGCCTGTTTATACCATTCATTCTCTCATTGTAGGTTTGTGGTGTCCCTTTGCAATTGGGGGAGGGGGGTAGCATAGCACATTGCAGCAGCTTTTGCAGCTCCATGTACTATCATTGTTATCGCTGGCTATATTGGTACACATTCTGAGAATGCTGTGTCAGTTTGCGATCACTGCAGAATACCATTGTTTAGGTACTGCCACAGATTTCAACTGTCTCATCACTGGCTCACATCGCCATACCCGCACATGTGACCTTTATTCCCAATCTGGATGGCTTCAACTGGACAAATGCATAAAATACCAAACCTGCATCACGGCCAAGAAAATCATAATGAGACTTGCCCCACCTGGTGTCTGTCCCCTCCTTGAGCCTAGACATAGGACTGTCACTACAAGGAGATCCAATTCCCATCTACTACATATCCCATGATGTCGCACGACCCAAAGACAAAGATCATTCACCTATCGGGCATCCAACTGGCTCAGCTCTCTTGGCAGTGACATAGTGACCGCTCCAACACTCGGCCTTTTCAAGTCCAAGCTGCGCCTCTCACTGCTTGTATCCTGCGATTGCCCATCTTAACATTTCCACCGTTCCAGCTGCACATGCCCCAGCACCCAGCACTTACAATCAGTCTTTGCACCCCTAACACCTTACCTGGCATATTCCCTCAACAAGGCCCCCTGGCTGCACTGTCTCCCACCCTCGACCACCTCCCCCCCCGGTATCTCCACTTCTGCCCCTGCCCCCACCCACCTCCCATACTCCCCCTTACCCCTGCACCTCCTACCCTCGATCTCCTACCCTCACTTCTCCCATCGACCCCCTCCTCCCAGTGTCTTGCTCATAGTTCAAGTCTTTGTACTGCTTATTACATGTCTGTAAGTCAGTGACATTATGTTTGTAACTAAAAATGATGACTGTTGCACTCGCTGATGGGGAACCTTTGTAAAAGAGCCTCGGCTCAAAGGTATTGTAATCCTAGATTGAAATAAATAAATAAACAGATTTGCATTTGCTACCGGTGATTTGCACTGCCAATTAGTGACAGTTTTGCCTCAGTGTTGTTGCTCATAGTGCCAAAGTGATTAAGGGCATCCTGATCCATCTGCATGGGGCAGCCAGGCACCATTTCAAGTGCTAATGACACCTCCTCCAATGATTCCTTGTGGAATCCAGCCTTTCTGTAGACATTTTCCATGGCTGTGGTCTTCTGCTCAGACCATACCTGCTGCATCATGTGGACTGCATCAAGAATTGTTATCTTTAGCTGGCCCAGTGGCATGGAGAGCTAAGGTACTGAATGCCTTACCTTCTGCTACACTGGCGACCCATGTTCTGGAACAAGCATGGGGTGCTGGGAGTTGACAGGATAGGAAAAGATTGAGCATTACAGGGACTGCTCTCCTCTCCTAGAGAGGGGTGACCAGCCATCCCGGCCCATGACTGCTACCTGCGGGCAACCTGCTGGTAATGAACAAATGAGCAACTCGAAGGGTGGGGCTGCATCACTTGAGGACAAGTGCACCTCCACTCACATGTCCTAGTGGTTCAGAATGGGTGGAGCTAGAAAAGCAGAAAAAACAGGGCTTTGTAAAGCTTTTCCCATATCTCCACTACCCGACCTACTGCTCTGGTCTGGAGCAAAATCTGGATGTGTGCTCCAAGGGAGGGCCCTTCCCCCTGGCTGGGCCCCACCATAGGAGGAATCGATTGAGAACTAAGCCCTCAGACCAGAGAGAGGCAATGGATGGTCCCAGAACATGCAGACAAGGCTGATAGGCACCCAGGTCACCTAGAGGAGAATAAAAACCATTATGTAAAACACGAATTGTTGTCTTTTGTGCCAAGTCTGTTGACACAACATGTCCCTCTTCATGGGCAGTAGTTTAGCTGATTGTAGATAGTGCGATGGTGTGTTCTGATGTCAAAGGAGAGTAGAAACCTGCTGAGCTTATTAAACAGCATTTTCCAGTTTGTATTATTTAAATGAAAATCACCAAAGAGTTTTGAATGCATCATCCTCAAACCAGGGTCCACTAAATTTAATTTTTTAGTGTCTGGATTATCACTAAGTATACTATTCTATTCAAATTCATCCACTGTCCCCCGACTACCACAACTCCATCTTTTCCTTAATAAGCAATGCTATACTCTATGCACAACTGAATTGCTACACTTCAAATTACAAAAGGTAAAGAAAAACTATAGAAGTCATGTTTTTAACTTCACAGCTCCTGAGGGTTTGGACAAACTTCCCTAATACCTATCCTATGCTTCTTCAAAACAAAACTGCTAAAATACTTCATCTTATAGTACCCTGCCTTTGTTTCCAGAGCATTACATGCTAATTGCCATACCTGTATTATATATTTGCAGATTGCATCATTTAGCTTTTAGATCTTGTCTCCTTATGCTTATATTTGCATAGTCTGTTTCACTTGTATTACAACAGTCCTGTGATCTGTAATTGTCCCAGTCCTGATTGTTAAAACTGTGTGACTGTATGGAGAAAAAGAAGGCACACAGCATATACCAGGAAACCAAAACTGAGAAAGACTGGGAGTCATACAAGGAAAAAACAAGCATTTGTCAATGCCAAATGTTTGCTTGCTGGCACTGGCATTGGTAGTGTAGAAGTTACAGAGCTGCATAATAGAAATGGCAGTGAAGGCTTGAACTGAGGCCAAACCCACCACCACCCTGCGGAGTGTGACAGGCATTGGGGTGTGCCTTTGGGTTGTCAGGCATAACGGTCACGCCATTTCACCACACCCTACCCTGCAGACACTGACAAGTGTCACGGTGTGCCTTGGGGTCTTTGGCCCTTATGCGCACCCCATTCCATCAGGAAATACGGTGAGATGGGTGCGGTATAGGAGAATGGGGTGAACTCTGGGGCCGAAGAGTCCAAGGCATACCTCGATGCCTCTCACTGGCTGCAGGATGTGGAATGGTATGAGCATTACAGGCAAGAATCCCAAGTCACATCCCTGATGCCTGTCATTGACTACAGGGTGGGGCGTTATGGTTGGAAACCCTAACACCTCAGGTGTTCATTGGTATTTTCACTCTAAATTTTCAACATGTTTTTTTGTGACTCCCACCTCATGAGCAGTGGCAATATCAGTTTGTTAGCCGAAAGCTGCTTATGCACAGCGACTATGGCATTTAGCACCACAGGTGCAAAAAACACATTCCGAACAGGATGTGAAAAATGACAGCTGTACTGTTCATGGGGAGGTGTAAAAAATAGCAATGTTGCAAATCTGCAGTTAAAATATTTAAAAAACTGGTGAAGTCAGGAGCGTGCATAGAAACCGTGCAATGCACACCCATAATGTAATTAGGTTGGGGATTTTTTACAGCAGATTGTCAACACAGGCATTTTGGGACCTCCTATCATGAACAGTCACTGTGATTTTCTTTATCTGTCCCGAACAATGATTTCCCACAGCGACCATGCATCTCTGCGCTGAAAGTGTGAAAACACATTTCGGCCATGTTGTGAAAAATGACAGCTGTACTGTTGATAAGGAAGTGTGGAAAAATGCCACTGGTGAAAATCTGGACTGAAAATATTACAAAGTCATGAACTTACGAGGGTGCGTGGAAACTGCACAATGCTCACTCATAACACAGTCATTTTATGGACTTTTGTCACCAAATTTTCAACATAGCCATTTTAAGACCTCTGCTTATGAATAGTGTAACTGTGATTTCCTTAATCTGTCCCAAACATTGCTTTCGCACACCGACTGCACCATTGTGCACTACATGTGCAGAAACACATTTGGGGAGACATGTGAAAATGGCAGCTGTACTGTTCAAAAGGAAGTGTAATAAAATGGCAAATTGGAAAATCTGGAGTGAAAATATAGAAAATTTTGCAAAGTTACGAGTGTGCGTAGGAATCTGCATGCTAAAGTCAGAAACAGTCATTTTAGAATTTTTCACCAAATTTTCAACATAGTCATTTTAAGACCTCTGCTCATGAACAGTGTCACTGTGATTTTCTTAATGTGTCCCATACATTGATTTTGCACACCGACTGCGCCATTGTGCGCTACATGGGCGGAAACACGTTTTGGGCAAGATGTGAAAAATGACAGCTGTACTGCTCATAAGGAAATGTAATAAAATGGCAATATTGAGAATCTGGAGTGAAAATATTGAAAATTCGCAAACTTACGAGCGTGTGTAGGAACTGCGCAATGCATGCTCATAAAACAGTCATTTTTAGGAATTTTTCCACCAAATTTTCAACATAGGCTTTTTGAGAGCCCACCTTATGAACAGTGGCAGTGTCATTCTGTTACTCAGTCCCAAAAGGTGATTTTGTGCAGTGACTGTGAAATCACCCTTCAGGCCCGATAGATGCCATGACAGTGACATCATTCATGAGAAGAGGTCCAAAAACCCCATGTTGAAAATTTGGTGCAAAATTCCAAAAATGGCTGAGATATGCAACAAAGTTGAAAAAACCCTATCTATCCCATTATACAGCTTGGCATTTCCTCGGTTAAATGAGTGGAAAACTTTGAAAGTGCGAGAGTGTTTCATCCACCGAAATCGTCAGCGGAGTCTGGGTAAATATGGGGTGGGGGCAGGGAGGCAGGGTGTGCAGTGGGTGGGTGCAGGTTGTGGGAGGGCAGGAGGAAGCACTGAGGACAGTTTTGATTTGCAGGTTTATTTCTTTAGGTGACGGCAGCGGGACATTTGCCGCTGGGTGAGCCAGCATGGCACAGGACGGCAGGTGGGGGGCGTGGAGCCGATGGGGATTGGGCACCCCTGTCAGCAAGAGCATCTGTTGCCACGCTGGGGTGGGCTCCAGCGTGGCATCTGTACTGAGGGGAACAGTGGAGCTGACGGGATTGGGCACCCGTCCAGCGCTGCGCCAATGTGCGGCCATGCAGAGGTGGGAACCCAGCGTGGCATATATAACTCTGTTGGGGTGGCGAGCACAGCCAGGGATTGGGCACTTTGCCTGCTGCACAGAGTGCGTGGGCAAGGTACGAGCAGGCAGCGTGCCTGCCTGTGTGTGTGTGTGTGTGTGTGTGGGGGGAGCGCACATGAGCAGGCAATATCTGATCACTGAAGCTTAGCTCCCCCTTTCAACTGTACTCCACTGCATTTTGGAGCTGTCATAGACAGCTCCAGCAGGCATTGGAGAACTGCGGCCGCGCCTGCAAACACACTGACTGAATTGGAAGAGGGCTGCCACTCCTCCGAAAACTTGGATGATGGCACTATGTTTCTTGCACATGCATGCAAGCAAACATAATGAGAGTCAAAAAACAAATTAGAAAGGCAAAGCCCAGATAGAGGAAAAAATAGCAGAAGGGGCAAAGAGAGGAGACAAATCATTGTTTAGATACATTGGGGAACATAGGAAGGCAAAAGGGGAGATAGTAAAGATTGCTACTGATAAAGGGAAATGCACTAAGCATGGCCCAGAGAAAGCCGAGATCCTCAATAAATACTTCTGCTTGGTGTTTACCAAAGAAGACCCAGTGGATGGCCCAGTCCTGAAAAAACACAACACCCCAGGATGGTATACTGTCATGATAGAGATTATAAATGAGCAACTGTTATAACAGCTACTCATTTATAGTGCTATCATCATCAGCTACCCTGCAAGGGTAGCGATGGTATATCGAGGAAAGTGACCAGAAGGGGAGGGATAGGGAGGTGCAGGGGAGGGATAGGAGGGAGGGTTTAGGTAGACAGGAGAGCCTGTTGTAACTGAGCTAGCCCTGTGGTGTGGTGGTGAAGGTGACTGGCTATGGTGCAGCAGGCACTGGGTTTGGGACTTGCCTGGGGATGACTGTTTTGCCGCTACTTGTGGCTGTCTGTTAATATTTTTCTGCCGCTGTGTTTTTCCCCTCCTCTACATGCATCCCCCCCCGGAGATATGATCCTTAGTCAGCGGTGTGCAGGAGTGGAGGCATAGCCCCACAAAAACACTGTAAGTTGCCAGAAGTCAGGTCGCTGAACATTTTTTATCGCTGAAATGCTTTTCGGTGATATGTATTTGCTATGACAGCGATCACTGTATTGCGATCACAATCACCACATGGAACCCCCTAGGACCAGGGGTAGACATGATTCCCTTTACAGAAACCGAAGTATGGGAGGCGCTAAATAAACTAAAAGCAGACAAAGCCATGGGACCAGACGCGATGCACCCCATAATCCTTAAGGAACTGGGACAGAATTAGCAGCCCCTCAGGCACTTCTATTCACAAAATCCTTGAAGAGCAGTGTGGTACACAAAAACTGGAAAAAGGCAATAGTGGTTCCACTTCACAAATCAGGCAGTTGCAAAGAGGCTAGTAATTACACGTAGGAAAGAAAAATCAGAGAAAGGAGTATTACCTAGGAGGTGAAAGTCTGGCAGCCTCAAACCAGGAAAGAGATCTGGGAATCATAATCTCAGACAACTTGAAGGTTAGTAAGCAGTGTGAGAAGGCAACATTGAAGACCAACAGAATACTGTGCTGCACTGGGAGGGAATCACGAGCAGGAGGAGGACAGAGGTGATACTATCACTGTATAGATCGCTGGTCAGGCCTCACCTGGAATACGGAGTCCAATTCTGGAGGCCTTACCTCAGGAAGGACATTGACTGGGTGGAAACAGTACAGAGAAAGGTGACAAAAATGATTCAGGGTCTGCAGTACATGTCCTAGAGGAAAGACTTAGGCAACTGAATATGTACTCCGTGAAGCAGAGAAGAGAGAGCAGGGACATGATTGAAATATTCAAGTACATACTATAAAAGGCATTAACAAGGTACAGGCACAGGAACTTTTTCACTTCAAGAAGGGCTCCAGAACCAGGGGACATGATTTCAGACTGACAAGGAGGGAGGTCCTCAACCAACACCAATAAGTTTTTCTTCACAGAAAGAGTGGTGGACACATGGAACAGCCTGCCCCAATAGGTTGTGGGGGTCAACACTGTGGGAGATTCAGTAATTCATGGGAAAGACACAAGGGAGTCCTGACCACAAA
This sequence comes from Neoceratodus forsteri, assembly GCA_016271365.2. Lineage (NCBI taxonomy): Eukaryota > Metazoa > Chordata > Ceratodontiformes > Ceratodontidae > Neoceratodus > Neoceratodus forsteri. Next base: position 471,050,366 of record JADMNL010000022.1, on the reverse strand, counting down.
GGGCAACTAGATAGTTAAAATAGGTCTAAAACAAATGGGCCGACTAGATGGACCTAGCGGTCTCCTTCTGCCATCAGCTTCTATGTTTCTATGACCATTGCCTCTGGACCCTCGTGTAAACAAGGTGCTACACCTCATAAGTCTAGCCTGGTAAAATAATCTTAAATAAATAAATATCTGTGGGCTGCAAAGGCTCTGCATACTGTCACCTCTGTAATGTTGCTTGCACCCATCACTTCTAGACCTCTCATTTGCACAAACTCATATTCATGCTTTTATCTTCACTCACCATAGCTATTGCAATTCCCTCCTCTCTAAAATTCAAACTGTTCAACATGCAGCTTCTCACCTGCTCTAAGAAACAAGACCACAACACTTCCATCCTCCATCGCCTCCACTGGTTCACTAGCCAATACCACATCCTTTATAGAAATGCCTGCTGGTTGGGAGGGTGTTACCTGAATCTCTGGGGCTACCGGTTGCTCTGGCCACCTGCATCTTCTTTCATCCTCTTAGCCTCTAAAGATGTAACCGTGGGATGAAACCCTCATCCCTCCTTCTCAGCCTCTGCTGGGGTAATACACTCTGTTCACTGAAGGCACCTCCTTCGTCCTGGGACAACTGGAGAAAATTCACATCCCCAAGGACTCATGACCACATCTATCCCAAGGAACAGTGTGCCCGGATTGGGGGCATGGTTTGCTTGGCTTGTTAATGCTCCCAGGGAAACCTGACATAAAGCTAGAGGGGAACCAAGCTGAACTCCAGTTTACCCCATTAGCTCATTGCCCTTGTTTACCCTCCCCTCTTCCTTTCCCCTCCCCTTTATCTCCCCTCTTTCCTTTTCTTTCCCTTACCCCTTAACTCCCCCTTCTCCAATGAAGGTCCCATTGGACAGAGAAGTGGCTCCCCCCTTGAAGATCCCATGCCTGATGCAGATTATCTTGGTGCCGGGTGGACAGAGGGGGGTCAGGGTTGGGGGTTGAGACCTCCCCTGAGTGTTGTTAAGGGCCCTGATAAATCTAGACAAACAAATTTTGCTTGTTGTATGGTGAGGCCGGTTGAGACGCAGTGATCTCCCAATTTTGTGCTCTCCCATTTGGACCCTTTTACCAATTGCTTCTTCACCCAACTGGTAAAGAGGGTAGGCCCCACCCTCAGTGGATACTTTAACCCCACCGGGTAGTCCAGGAGGAGGTGACATAAAGAATATGCTTAAATATCTCAGGTCTACCATGCTTTAAACCGAAGAACAGTGGGCAGTTTTGTTGAATCCAAGTGCTGTGTGAGACTTTCCCCTCGCCTATGCATGTCAGTCCAACCACAACATGGTGGCTTTAGCAACAGCCCCATTACTGGGAGGGTCTTTTTCACCCGCCTATGGTCTCTCCTCTTTCCCAGGGGTTTCGAGGGCCAGGATTCTAGTCAGGAGAGTGTTCTTCTTCCTGACTGGAACACCCCAAGGTGGGCTGGTGTGCTCACCTCACATTTGGAAGCCTCAATATACATAGTTAAAATAGTTAAGGTTACAGTTCAGATTTTACTGTTTGATAGACTCTGGATATGTTTTTACAGAGTTAATAGATTGGTGGGTGGGGGTTTGAAAAAAACACACAGAGACAATCACATTTACAAACAATATAATTTTATTATGCTTGTGGTGATGCTCGGAGGCTGTTTACTGTGTGGGGGCTTTGGTGTGGTCCTCCTTTCCTTTTACTCCTGGCCCCCCAGTAGGTGTGGGGGGGGTTGGGGAGTGGGTGGTACTGATGCCTTGTCTGCTGTCTCCTTGGTCTGGAGAGTGGACTGGATGGATGCAAAGTGGTTCCCACGGGTGGCTAGAAAAAAAAAAAACAAAGAAAACACAGAAACCGTAAACAGTAAAGTAGTTCCGTGGTTACCACACCGGTAAAAATAGTCTCCCAAAATATCTATGGGCTCCACAACCCAATTAAATGCTCCCGTACCATGTAGTATCTTAGAAAACAGGAAGCAAACCTTTATATGCTGCAGGTAACACACCTATCAGCGGCGGAACATAGGAAACTGACCTGGGGTAGAGGTATGAAGTGCTTGCCTCCTCTCACCCCAGTGGACGAAAACGGGGAGTAGCAATTCTTGTGCTGACCACAACACCACTAGAGGTGCAAAAAGTCCACACTCATAACCAGGGCTGTTTCATTATACTACAAGGGAGATTATATGCCCAGGAGGTCACCCTGGTAAACGTGCATCTCCCCCCCGTGTCCAAAACTCCAGTCTTAAAAATGTGGTAAAAAATGACAGAACTTCTCCAGAGACAATTGATTCTGGGTGGGGACCTCAATCTCACACTCTCCCAGAGTAAAGACAATTCTAATCCCTGGCCAGGGCATCAGGTAAGTTCTGCAAAATGCCTAAGGGGAGTACTGGATCACTTGGGGATCATCGACATTTGGCAAAAATTGTTTCCTTCGGACCCAGGCTACCCATTCTATTCAAATAGATTCCACAGGCACTCCAGATGAGATTACTTCGTAACTACATGTGAGCACCTCTCCCTTATTCAGGACAGCTCAGTTGGACCAATGGTTATCTCTGACCATCACTCACTCACTTTAAAACTTGAACTTGGGAAGAATGCAAAACCTTCACAGTGGCAGCTTAACCCCATTCTACTGAAAGATCAACAATATGTCAGCATGCTAAAACTTAGAATCCCCCAATTTTTTTCGGTAAATGATTCCCCGGAACTCTCTAATGCAATAACATGGGATGCAATGAAAGCCACTCTTAGAGGTGAAACCACTGCATATGCGGCCAAAAGGAAGGGGGAAATTGAATCAACATACAAAAAACTCACAGAGGACCTGAAAAACTACTAGCTGTTGTATAGGGAGAGGGATGAGGAGGTGAGACAGCAAATTCGGGAGACCAAAGTTAAGATACAAAATATTTTGGATATAAAACCCAACAGACATTGCTTTACTTAAAACAGGCCAGATCACAGGGGGGCATAGAGTCATAGACTAGCCCAAAGACTAAGAAATCAGAAAAAAAGCAGCGACTATCTTGAAATTAAGGGACCCCACGACCGGTCAGTTACGTCATGAGGAAGCCAACATCAGACAAACATTTGCCACATAATATCAGAAACTATAACAACAAGAGACTACTACGAGGAATGAAGAAAGACAGGCCTTTCTCAGGAACATTCCTTTTCCTTGACTTACTGAGGTCCAGAGAAAATCCTTTGAGACCCCCATTATCAACTAAAGAAATATTAAATTCCAATAAAGCCCTATCTATACAACGGTGTCCGGGACCAGATGGACTCCCGGTGGAGTGGTACAAAATGTTTGTAAAGGAACTATTGCACAAGATGCTGTTGGTGTTTTGCAAGATAGCGAACGGAGACCCTGCTCCCCCCTCTTGGTGATATGCTACAATAGCAGCCATCTCAAAACCAGAAAAAGATCCAACTAACCCCTCGTCTTACCCCCCAATCTCAATCTTAAACACGGATTATAAAATTTTCATGGCAGTTTGGGCATGTAGGTTGGAGGATCTCCTACCTGACCTAATACACCTGGACCAGGCGGGCTTCATAAAAAAAAGAAACACGATGGATAATACCAGTCGGACCTTAGTTTTGATTGAACATATCCAAAATCACAAAATCCCTGCAGCCTTCGCCTGAGCCTGGATGCCGAGAAGGCATTTGACAGGGTGTCCTGGCCATTTCTCTGGGACACCCTGTCAAAATTCTAGTTTCCTGACTCGTTCATCACCTGGATGAAGAACATGTATGACACGCCAAGTGCCTATGTGAGAATCAATGGGGGTATATCGTCACCTTTCCCTCTCCGGCGTGGCACCAGACAGGGCTATCTGCTATCCCCTTTGATGTTTGCCCTATATTTGGAATCCTTGGTTGTGGCTTTGAGAAGCTTCTCGGAGATCGAGGGTATTCCCATGGGCCAAACGGAATACAAGCTCAGCCTGTTCGCTGATGATATTCTCTTGACCCTTTTGTCCCCAGAGGTCTCAATCCCTGTGGTTTGGAACATTTTGGAGAGATCTGAGACAGTGGCAGGTTTCAAATTGAACATTTCCAAAACTGAGGTTCTTTTATTTAATTTCTCCTGTTCCACTGTACTGCGGCATCTCTGCCCGCTACGTTGGAGATCCATTAAACTAAAATACCTGGGGATCCATGTGCTCCATGATTTGGGACTCCTGGAAGTGATTAATTATGAGCCACTAATCATTGCGATTCAGAAGGACTTAAATGGGTGGTCTCTGCTTCACTTCCCCTTCTTTCAATATATTGAAATCATTTGTATGAATGTACTACCTCGTCTCCTGTATTTGTTTCAAAATATCCCTTTCTTCCCTTCACTATACTACTTTAAATCTTGGGATAGGATGATCTCCACTTTTATTTGGGGGACAGGCCCAGAATTTGACTATCAATATTGCAATTACCTCTGGCTTAGGGGGGAGTAAACTTACCCAATTTCAGGATCTATGCTCAAGCCGCTTTTCTTCTCACTCTCTTCCTCTGGCTATCTAAAAAATATAGAATGCCATGGAAATCCCTAGAATTTTTACTTAATGACATGCATGATATCTTGAGACTTCTCTTTTCCTCGGATAGTGAGACACCCCCACTTAAAGACTTCTCGATAATTACAGCCAACACACTCAGAATTGTTTTCAGGATAAGGAAAAAAAATGGAATTCAAACCAATGTTTGATTATTGTAAAATAATCTCAGAAGATGAGTTTTTCGTTCCCTCATGTGGAGGTCTCCTTCTCTGAGTAGTGGCTAAGTGACCTGTGACATGTTTTTCAGTTTTTGGACAAGCATGGGGTCCTCCCATTTGAAAAACTAATGGGTGAATATGGTTTGAGAAGGGCAGACTTTTTTCAATACTTGCAAGTGAGAAATCACATTCTGAGACATCACACAATAGCTGCCAAGATCCCTTCCCCAATGCCTATGCTCCTTAACATGTTTATAGACTTTATACAGGGAAATCCCTGGGAACACTTGATAGGGAACTTTTACAAATCGGTGAGAGAACTGATGTCTGACTCCATGGAATCAATTCTGAATAACTGGAATAAGGAGCTGTAACTTGAAGTGGATTATGTACAGTGGGAGTCAGCAGCCCTCTCATCAGTGAAAGTGACCTCATACTTATTTTGGAGAGAATTTTCATGGAAATGGTGAAGTAGATATTTCCGCCCTCCGACAACCTTGACAAAATATTTACCAGATAGCTATGGGCATTGCTGCAGAAAATGTGGTTGTTCTCTGTCAAGTTTAGGACACATTATGTGGCAATGCTCAGCTCTTATGCCCTTCTGGTGCTCACTGCAGGGTGAATTGTCTAGTTGCCTGGGGGAGCCAATAGAGCTGACAGGAGAAATGGCATTGCTGTCTATCTATCCAGACCACTCCCATGGTGGACAAAAACCTTGCTGCCTGTTTACCTGGTGGCAGCCAAAACAGCCCTCACCAGGAGATGGATGACAGAACAGGTTCCACGATTGGTGAGTGGAGAAATATCTTGTCCACAATATATCAAATGGAAAATTTGACTGCTAAAATATGAATCAGGAATCAGGTGTTTCAAACAAAATGGAGGAAGTGGGTGCTTTATTAGCTGGAGGTGGATCCTGAATTTGTCCCATGAATGTGTGTGCAGGGTAGGGGGAGTAGACTATCTGAAAGATCCATGTGAATATATATATTGGGCCCTTGATATTATATGGGGAAAATGCATTTCTGATAAATTGTAATAAATTGGGAAATTTTAGCTACACGGGGTGAAAATGAAAATGTTTAAAAAAAAAAAAAGGACCTAGATAAACAGAAATGATATCCTTAGCTCCTAAGCATATTGTTAACTGCCTAGAGCCATGGTATGGAAGCTGAAAATGTACGCAAATATGAATGTGAATGTGATGTGTGCAAAAATTCTTGTTTGAATAAAAAGAGATTTAAAAAATAAGAAATGCCTGCTGGTTGTCACAATTCAATTTTTTAATATGAAGAATGCTATTGATTTTTAAAGTGAGTACAACAATAGACATAACATGTTCTTGACATGAATTAATAAATCTACACACTTTACAAACATAGAGGAGTACAGAGCCTAAACACTGACTACAGAGTCATACGGCATAAGATTATCCATATTTTATATACTCAGGCTTGTGAATATGGTCAGTTCAGAAGAATCCCAGGGAACTACCTTGGCGGATGCTGGTTTATAGATAAAGAGCCAGCCTGCAGGAAGCAATCACAGCAATAACAACAACCTAACAACCTCTATGGTGTGTCTACATGACATTGGCAAACCCTTTATAAAGTGCCATTAACGACATACTGTATATTAGGTTACCTAACCATAGTTGGGCACAAGTAATGAGTCACAACCAGCTGGCTGGCACAGCAGTAGTGCTACTGCTTGCGACACCAATGACCTGAGTTTGGAAGCAAGCTTGGGATGTCGGAGTGCCAGCCGGGAGGAGGGGGAATTGAGCAACTCTAGGACTGCTATCCTCCTCCAGGGGGAGGGTGGGCAGAGCCTGGTGCTTGCCTAGCCCCTAGTGGAAGCTGGGGGAAACACAGCCTGGGCCAACATGCAAGGGAGGGCTTGGCAGGCATCAATGCACAGCACATGGGAGCATGTTGCGTGCATCATGACACCATTGCACACCACGCCTCCCAGGGAACAGCCAACAGAAAAGTTGGTGGCAGGATGGCACTGACAGTCTGCTGGCCCCGCACCTGATTAGCTGGGCATGCAGCCGGAACTGGGTCCATTGCATGTCAGGGGTTGGGGAACCCCACTGGATGGGCAAGCCCTGGGGAAAGTCGGCAGAGGTAACTCTGGTGGATACTCTATGGTCAGATCAGGTGAGGCACCAGGTAATACAAACGGTTTCCACCCGTTGGTAGCAGCAAATTGTTCACAGATGTCCACATGATTTTAAACAGCTTCTCTCTACCCCCCACAGTGTCAGCATGAGTCTCTGTCTCATGGAAGAATATCTAGAATTGACCCACAGTTCTCTGGTTGGGGTAGTCTTGCTTACCCATGTGTTCAGAATGCACTTCTTTACCACGACTAGCAATATCTGAACCATCTGTGGAGGGTGTGGAAGGTGTCATTAAGGAGTTTCTAAACCCCCAACAACATGGCCATTGGAAAATTCTGTAGCAAGATACCTCTATTTTCTATAATGTATTCCGATTTCTTCCCAGAACGGGATTAACCTGCGGAAGTACCAAAAAACAGGGGTGGAAAGTGCCCGACTTTTTGTTGAACTTTCTGCGTGTGAGGGAGATCTCCCTGTGAATGTTATAAATTTATATAGGGTGGGCATAAAATCAGTTTACTCACTGGATTTCCCTCTTGGCTAGAAAGAACCTTTGTAGACCCTGTGGTGGTGCCCTCCTCCCCCCCAAAAAAACTTCTCTTGTAGTTCTCAAGCCCTATAGATACTTAGGAAAATGTTGTTTGGAGATTCGTTTTATTTCCTCCAGATCTGCAAAAGAACGGAGCCACTTTTTTATTTTTTTATTTATTGAAGTCTAGGAATTACAACCCTTTGAGTCAGGGACTCTTTTTCAAATGCTCCACATCAATGTAAAGTGTGGCAGGCAAGTGTTACAGACTTCATGAACAATGACAATAATTATACACAGAGAGAAAATTATACAATAGGGAGTTATCTAATAATATAAGAACAAGTCTAAAAGATAAGAAATGGTGCACCATACAGGAAAAAAGCCTATAATTCACACCCCTCCCCTTGACAGATTGTGGTAAAAAAGATCCTGTTGGTTTGTAACTATGGAGATGTATTTACTGCAGCCCCAAAACTGACCTTTGTTAGGCTGGACCCTCTCTTTCTCTCCTTCTGCTGCTTTGCACTTGACTGCCCCCCAGCACTCACAACTGCACCCACTGTAATTCTCTTTTTATCCCCTCTCTTAAGAGTAGACACCTCACTCACTGTGTCTCTTATGTCTAAATTCTGGTTTGTAACCTTTCCCTTGTATCCCAGCTCCATACTGTCCTGTCCCCCTAGCTTATCCTCCTCCTCCCCCCTCAGCAACTCTGACCCTTGCTCCCCCCATCCCACACTGACGTGAAATATACTGTTGGTCAGTTGTCTTCCTCCTTTTAGTTTTACAGACTCTGGTCCAACCTCCCCCTTCCTATACACTGTTCCTTCTTCATTCACTTTGAAAACCCTCTTTTGAGACCTCACTATTCATGTCTGGAGATGCACCTGATAGCATGCTGCATTTCCTCCCCCAGGACAGTGTTCTTTATAGCTTATGCTCCCTAATGACGTACCCTTTGCATAATTTTGCACTGTATATATTTTTGCACTTGTAACTTTTTCTCATGTTGTTATATTCAACAAGCTGTTTTTGTTTTGTGATGTATTTCACATATCGATGCCAGTACTGGTTTTATTTATTGCTTAGTTGTGATCTTCTGCAATTTATTGCATATTGTACTTTATGGTGTCCAATTTTCTTCTTCCCCCAGGACGCATTTGGAAGTGAGCTATTAAGCTGTTATCAGTGTAGTATGCTCTTCCAGGTTAAACTTTTAATTAGTTAAATAAATAAATAACCCCAGTTGGCTTATAGTGCAAATCTGGGGTCCTGGAGGCCAAGCAAAAAAGTCATGGTTGCTGTTCATGGGGCCAGCGGGGACACACTCTCCACTGCTTTATGCTAGTGTCTCAGTCTGGTCCAGGCTTCCAGGGCAATATGGACCAGTGTGCTATAAACCTGGGGCAAAGGGGGTACTCTAAACTTCTAGGTCTGACCAGGTGGCCCCTGGACCATTTCTAAGGCAATCAAAAATGTGTCTCATTTGGCGTGCCCAGTGGAACAGTTCAAAATTCAGGAACTGACTGGTTTGGCATGTCTGCAATCTTACAAAGGCTTGCTCCAGGTAACCACACAACCCATAGGAACTGTGAGAGCCCTCTGTCAGATCCCCTTCAAACCTCAACTGACAGTTCCACGGTGAGCATTTGCAACAGGTTATAATATGCTGGGCAGAATGTTCATCTTTAGGCGGTTAACTCATCTTAAGCATGACAGCAGCACCATTATCCAACACTTCAGATAACTTAAGACTTTGACTACTAATGGAATATAATTCAGCCTGTACAGAGCAGTCAGACATTTACTAACATAGACTCTCAGGTAAGTATCATGGTGGACCACTATGCAAAATGGGAAGTTGTGAAGGAATCTTGAAGATTCTCTGTGGCCTAGTCATAAAAGTTCTGATTTTGAGAAATTGGTTTTATAACTAGACTAACTAGAAAAATCCTTTCTAACCAGCCTTTGTGTCAAGAGAGAACACTGGGGATTGGTGACGAACAATAAGATGTCATCCATGTGTTAGATGATCTTGCGGACCCTACCGCTGGATGATAGAATTCCTTATATACTGTATGATTGTGTATGATGCTGTCAGCCAAAGGCTCAGTAGCCAGCAGAAAGCCCTTCTAAGTGCCTTTATTAAATGTAAAGGTTGGTATGTGGTCCCATTAGTGGTGACTGAATCTGTGGCTGCCTTATAAATAAGCCAGACCAATATAACAAAGTTGTGTTTCAGGCCAAAATTGCGTAATGTAAATAAATACAGCCATTAAATGCTATCAAAAACCTTTTCAGCATCCAGTGTTAGAACCATATCATTCCTTCCCCCTCACCTTGGTATCACCTTCATGGATTACATTCAGCAGTCACCTAAGATTATGGTGAGGCGGTCACCTATAAATAAAATCTGTCTAGCTGTGTGGACCACATGGGGTTGGATTGAATCTAATAGGGTAGCCAGAAATTTGGCAATGAGGTTGGTGTCCACATTCAAGGGGGAGATGGGTTGTTATGATGAGTGTGATGTCTCATCCCTACCGTTTATGGGAAGAACAGTAACAGAGGACCCATAACAGATGTTCAACATATCTTCTTGTCCCTCTGTTTCATTATCAGCTACCTACAAGTGTGGAGTGAGGGCCTCCTATCTCCAATTGTCCTGAACAATTCAGTAGTAAATCCATCAAGTCCTGCAGTCACCCCTGCCCCCCTGATGTTTCAGGGTCTCAACAATATCTAAAGTCTCCTGTATATGTGTATCAAATACCATGGTGGAGTGCCTGCTGTTAGTTAGACATGCTAAAACAGACCCGGCTATTCCCCAAAAGATTGACTGCTGTGTATAAAATAAAGAGTTATTGGCTGAATCAGTAATTCACTCAAATCAGCCTGTATTTATTTATTTAGTTTTTGTTGACCGGGTAAGTGCACTAGACAAATTCTGCCTATTTTCAGGCAGGACCCGGTGGGGGGACAGGGGATACAGATGAATGCCAGCTGACTTTGAACCATATTAAGCTGCTGGTGGTATTTTGGTACTAGGTGGTATTTGCTGCCCTAAAGGCTATATACATACCTTCGCTATGCTCTATGTTCAACTGAATCTTTACACTTCATTTATAAAGAGTAAAGAAAAAGTAGGGCAGTTGTGTCTTTGCATTCACAGCTCCTGATGGTTGGAATAAATTGCCCTAATACCTATTCTGTGTGCCTTCAAAACCCAACTGCTACAGTGCTTCACCTTAAACAACATTGCCTTGGTTTCTGAAGCCTTAATTCCTAATTGCCACAAATGTACTGTACAGTGGTGGCCACCAAAAGGTTCACCATTGCTGTGGAATGCTGCAGCAAGTGTGGTTAAGACATCGGGCAGCAAAGTTTTGTTTTCAAGAGAGTTAGTCCAATTAGCCTGAGGTACCTCAAGGCATGTTGCAGTAAGAGGGAACGTTTTATGCTCAGCACTGAATATTTGCACATGGATTAATGTGTTTGCCTTGTGTATTTTTTTACCTCATGCATGCTTATATTTACAGAGATTGTTTTCACTTGTATTACAACAGTCTGATGGTTTGTAATTGTCCCTGTTCTGATGCTTGATTGTTAAAACTGACGGTATGAACTATTGCCTCAAGACCCTCATGTAAACAACGTGCTACATCTCAGGAGTCTAGCCTTGTAAAATGATCTTAAATAAATCAGTCTCTGTGGACTGCAATGCTCTGCCAACTGTTATCTCCATAAGGTATGTATATAGCCTTTAGGGCAGCAAATACCACCTAGTACTAAAATACCACCAAATATCTCCCTCTCCTTGCATGCGGCAATTCCTGCTGGTGGAGGAGCTATCCCACAAATTACCACTGTTCTTGGAGAAACACTAGAGTATGTAGCTAAATTCAAATATCTAGGCATTTGGCTCGATCATAAACTTTCCTTCGCCGACCATCTCGAAGAACTACAGAAGAAACTAAGGCAAAGATTAGGACTATTCTACAGAATTAACCACCTGCTCACAAAGGAGGCCAAGATTAAACTGGTTCAAGCTACCTTCCTATCTTTAATAGATTACGCGGACCTGCTCTGCAGCCACTGCACTGCCTCTGCACTGGTTAAGTTGGACACCCTCTACCACAGAGCTATCAGGTACATTACTGGCCTTCTACCTTCCACACACCACTGCTCCCTGTATTCATTGTTAGGCTGGACTTCCCTTCACTATAGAAGGAATAGAAATGCCACCCTATGGGCCTTCAGAGCAGTGACCAACAAGCTCCCCTCATATGTCTCAGACTGTATTCCCCGGAGTGTGTTAGGCACCTGTGCTCTAAGGAGCTATTCCCTAATTGCCCTCCAAGTTCCAAGGGTCAAAACTCATTTCAGCAAAGCTGCTCTAAACTTCTCTTTACCCACATTGTGGAACAGTTTACAAAGGAACTTGAAGCTGAGCTGCCCTGTTAGCCTGAATATCTTCAAGGCGCTCTATGATCGCTACATGAGAGCACCTTGCAAATGTTCTCCTCACCGCTAGCCTACTAATTCCGCAACTCCCCCCTCCCATCCTGATGCTCGCCATGTTTCTACCCTGGCTCTCACTCTTTCCCTATTAACTCCTCCTACTGCACCCACCCTTCCCTGTCCACTCCAGCCTGGCTAAAGTCCCACCCCATCCATAGTAGTGTCCCAATTATCTACCCCTCCTTCGTCATTATCATAATAAATAAGTACATGACAGTCATCGTCACTTTCTGTGGTTTTAGCTAAATTTTTCCCCCAGTCATCGGTAATATATCCCTCCTCTTCTTTACCTCTCTAACCTGCCACCCCATACACTGTCTCTTTCCCCTATATGTGTAGTTGCCGGCTGCCTCACTCAAAAGATCTCTACTTATAACCCCTGTATACCTATGATTTATTGTACATCTGCTGACTTCTTCAATTGTAAAATAATGCTGTTGTTTTTTTGTTTATTTCAACCTTGTACTGTACTGTATACATTGTATATACTTTTTCTTCCTTGTATATTATTGCTTTTTGTATACCTGCTTATGTACTGTACTTTGATGTATTCATGACCAGGTCCACCTTGCAAATGAGCCTTGCTCAATGGTGCTTGCCTGGATAAATAAAGATTTTGATTGATTGATTGATTGAATATTGCTTGCATCCATCACTCCTAGACCGTTCATTTGCAGAAACTCATGTTCATGCTTTTATCTCCACTTACCACAACTGCTGCAATTCCCTACTCTATGGTCTTCTCAAGTCCCTCCTCTCTAAAATTCAAACTGTTCAACATGCAGCTTCTCATCTGCTCTAAGAAACAAGACCACAACAAAGGCAAGACAAAGGCAAGTTTATTTAAAAAAATGCCCAATCCCAAAGGCTCTGGGCGCCGCACAAAACTTTACAGCATTTCATACCGCATAAATATATAAATTAAAAATAATACATATAAATAATCAAAATTACACCCCAAAAGCTTGCAAAAATAGGAAAGTCTTCAGGCGAGCCTTAAAGGCAATTATAGTGGGGGCCTCCCTAACTACCGTTGGTAAGGAGTTCCAAAGAGCGGGAGCGGCAACACTAAAAGCTTGGTCGCCTGCAGATTTTAACCTCACTCTTCGAACATTTAGGAGGCCACCACTATAAGAGCAGAGATTACAGGTAGAGGAAGAAGGTACCAGGAGAACTGACAGGTAACCAGGGCCCTGCCCGTGTAGGGCCTTATAGGTGAGAAAACCCACCTTGAAGAGCTTTCTCCATCTGACAGGCAGCCAGTGCAATTTGCGCAATGCAGGTGTAATATGACAAAATTTACTTTGCCCGGTCAAAAGTCGGGCAGCAGTGTTTTGCACTAGCTGCAGTCTGCGAAGAGAACCCCCAGAGACCCCGAGATAGAGGGCATTACAGTAGTCAAGCCTAGAAGTGACTAAGGCATGTATCAGGGTAGGGAGGTCCAGAGGCAGAACAAGGGGCTTAATTCTGGCAATGTTTCTAAGATGGAAAAAACAGGAATGAACCACAGAAGATATTTGATCCTCCATGGACAGCTTCCTGTCAAGAATCACACCAAGATTTCGCACCCAAGGGGAGGCCATCAATGACGCAGCTCCTAGCACAAGTCCAGTTGCAGAGTCAGAGGCCATCCCATCAGGAACTCTGTTCGACTCCACTACCAATACCTCAGTCTTGTCAGGGTTCAGTCGTAGCCAGCTGGAGGCCATCCAGTCACTAATCTCAGCCAGACAGATATTTAACACATCCACTGCGTTTGATGTTCCTGGGGCAAAGGATAAGTATAGCTGAGTATCATCAGCATAGCAATGAAAACTCAGACCATACTTCCTAATGATCCCCCCAGGGGCAGCATATACTGTATACTGCAAACAACATTGGGGCCAATACCGAACCCTGAGGGACTCTGCACAAAAGGAGAAAGGGTGTAGATGAGAAATTTCCCATCACAACCCGCTGTCTCCTATTGGTAAGAAAGGACTTTAACCACTTGATGACAATACCGGTGAGTCCACATAACTTCCTCAGGCAGAGAAGCAACACACAATGGTCCACAGTATCAAATGCTGAAGAGAGATCGAGGAGAACAAGAATTGGCCTGTCCCCTCAGTCTCTAGCCCTGAGGAGGTCATTCTGCACCCGAACTAGCGCAGTTTCAGTGCTATGTCTGGCCCGAAAAGCTGACTGGAAAGGATCGTACAACTTGTGAGTCATGAGATGTTCCTCCAACTGAAGCGATACCACCTTCTCAACAATCTTCCCCAAAAATGGGAGATTGGAGATGGGACAGTAATTTGCCCTGATCTCCAGGTCGAAAGAAGATTTCTTTAAAAGGGGTCTTACCAGAGCCTCCTTCAAGGCATCTGGAAAGACACCCTGACTCAGGGAGCACCAGACAATCAGGGCAAACACCGGGCGAACAGAGTCTATGCATCTCATTAAGAAACGCGTTGGCACTGGATCCAGTTCACAAAAGGTATGCTTCAGATTGACTGCCACCTCAATAACCTCACAGACCTTCACTGGCCTAAACTCTCCCCAACTAGGCGGAGTACACTCAGAACACAACTGGCGACCACTGTCAGCAATGGTATTGCTGGCTGAAGAAACCTCCCGCTGGATCAAAGACATCCTGTCCAAGAAAAAACCGAGCAAAATCCTCACACTCCTCATTTGAGGAAACTCTTCCAGGCTGGAGACAGACAGAATGGAGAAGTCTATCAACAGTCTGGAAGAGTGAGGCTGGTCGGTTTCTCCCAGCAGCAATCTCCCGAGACAAAAATACTGTCTTCTTTCAGTTGATTGCCTCCTGATATGCGCAATAATGCGCACGCAGGACCAGTCTGTCCGTCTCCAGATGGGACTTCCTCCAGCAGCGCTCTAATCTCCGACCCATCTTCTTCATTTCCCTAAGATCTCCATCATACCAAGGAGACCTCAGGTACGAAGTTCTGAGTCATGCACGGATAGGTGCGAGGGAGTTGATGGTATCAGATAACACCTTATTATAGGTGTCCACCCCAACATCAACAGCTCCGACGCATGCACCACCCATACTAGATAAGTTAACTGCCACCATAAAACCCTCGGGGTAAGATCACGTAAAGGGCGGCAGCGAATCATTTCAGCAGGGGAAAAACTTACGGCGGGAGCCCCAAGCGTGAACTTCACCGTGCAATGATCAGACCAAAATACCTGATCAATTGCAAGATCTGCAATTTCGAGCCCCAGTGAGAACACCAGGTCCAGTGTGTGGCCATCCCGTCTCCCATCCTTCATCGCTTCCACTGGTTTACTAGCCAATACCACATCCTTTATAGAAATGCCTGCTGGCTGTCACAATTCATTTTTTAAGCATAACAAATACTACTGAATTTAAGACTGAGAAAGGAATCAACGTATACATGTCTCTGACATGAATAAATACAGCTACACCCTCCAAAGCTTTTGAGTCATACAGAGCTTGTACATTGAATACCACCAGTACATAAAGACAGCAGTCATTCTGTGTGAGATTATCCACATTTTTCAGACCCATGTTTGTGAAGGTGGTCTACCCAGGAGAATCTCAGAGAACTTATTTGCTGGATGCTGGTACGTAGATGAAGAACAATCCTTTAATAATCACAGCAATAATAGTAAAATAACACACCCCAGGTTGGGTCTGTATAGCCTTAGCAAACACTCAGCAAATTGGCATTTATGACCCCCATATCTGACATTCAGTGATATCTTTAAGAGATTATACCCTAGAAATTCATCATTTTGGCTAGTAACATCCTTTTTAGACCCTGAGTATCCCATGCAGCTGATGTCAAAGCTGGGCTGCAGAAGTGGGAGATTCAATAACCAGTAGTGCAGGCTAGAGCTGTCCAATGAGAAGGTTACTGGTCCCGCTGATCTCCTGGGGCTAAGTATAGTCCTTCATGACTGTGCTTAGACCTGGGAGGACAGCTGGACCAGTAAACAAAAAAGCAGAGCTTATAAAATTTCAAAAATGCACTGCAGGCTACGGAATCTCCCAATGCTGCAGCCCAGCTCAAATATCAGCTGCAAAGAAGTCTGAGATTTCTGAAAACACAAATGTCAGCTTGGGAGTTGGCAAGATCAGCCAGACACAATCTAATGTACTGTAGTAAACAGTAAGTAAAAAAATGTTTTTGCGCGCAAACTGTAAACTGGGACCAGCACCACAATTGGGCGTGGGGTTCTTAGTGCTGATTTTCTCCTTTAAGTCTTGCTAGACTCTTCTTACATTTAATCAGGTGTGAGGCCCCACCAACATTCCATGAAACGATGTGCAGGAAAGACATAATGCCAAAAGGAATACTGGGTTTAGCCCAAGTACCTGGTGTGGGACTTGAACCTATGACCATCCTATCCTCCTAGTCCAAAGGTGAGAAAGTGTGCTACCAACTGAGCCACTGATGTGGTTGGACGTAATAATGCACTATCTAAACTTAAGATATCCACCATATTACATAGTGCACTATTCACGCATAGCCAACACGGTTAGCCCTGATAATGGATTTGGATAGTGCCCTATCCTCTCAGGATCCACAAATTGCTCACGCAATCGAACAGCTAGTATCTGTAAATCGAACGGCTAGTATCTGTACAACCTTACTCTAAATTCACCTTGTTCCCTTTTCTGAGTCCTGAATACCTCATAAGTTTCTTCAGTTTTGTTGTTCAGTGGTTCCTTCAGTCTTGCTGTGTTTACAGACAGCAGCATAGCGTCTGGCTTTGATTTTATTGGTTCTCTCAAACATTCTGTATGCATCACACTTGGTAGCAGTAGTAGTCTTACTTACGATTTCTGGTCCCCTTTTCCCTTTTTTTTTTAAATTTAATTTTTATTAAGGGACAGAGTACATGCAATACATCTTTATGGCTTTCCAAGTACAAAAATAACAAGCATTTGTCAATGCCGAATGTTGCTTGCTTGTATGTGCTGTTTAGGTATTTGGAAGTGATAGTTCCATGCCTTCCTCTCAAGACATCCACTGTGTCTTTCCGTTCAGTATTCACAGAAGAGTGGAAGGGGCAAGGGCCACAGCAATACAGCAGTTGCCAAGGGGGTGAAGAGGTGGACAATAGTCCATTCAAAGGCAAAAGAGTCCTGCAGGAGCTCACTAAATTGAAGGTGGACAAAGCGATGGAACCAGATGGCATACACCCAAGTATATTAAGAGAACTGCGAAGGGAGATAGCAGTACCTCTGGCAGCCATATTCATTGAGTCATTCAACACGAGTGAATTGGAGGAGGGCACATGTGGTCCCTCTACACAAGTCCGGCAGCAGGGAGGTGGTGGGGAACAATAAGCCGTTCAGCCTCACCTCAGTAGTGGGGAAGATCATGGAGACATTGCTTAAAGAAAGGATAGTGGGGCATTTAGAAGCCATCGGAGCCCAGGACCATAGACAACATGGATTCACAGTAGGGACATCATGTCAGACAAATCTAGTTGATTTCTTTGACTGGGTGACAAAGGAAGTGAATCAGGGTGTGGCAGTGGACAACGCGTACCTTGATTTCAGCAAAGCCTTTGACACCATCCCACATAGGAGGCTGATAAACTAGCTGGGTAGGCTGGGCATGGGGGAAAGGGTGGTAAACTGGGTTAGAAACTGGCTAACAGACAGGAGGCAGAGAGTGGTGCTAAATGGGGTGCAATCTAGGGAAAGGGGGTGACCAGTAGGGTGCTGCAGGGATCGGTCCTGGGGCCAGTCCTGTTCAATGTCTTCATTAGTAACACTGCAGAACGGCTGAAGGGAATTTTTTCACCAAATTTTCAACATAGCCATTTTAAGACCTCTGCTCATGAAGAGTGTCACTGTGATTTTCTTAATCTGTCCCAAACATTGATTGCGCACACCAACTGCGCCATTGTGCGCTACATGCACGGAAACACATTTTGGGCAACAGGTGAAAAATGACAGCTGTACTGCTCATAAGGCGGTGTGGTAAAATGGCAATGTTGAAAATCTGGAGTGCAAATATTAAAAATTCGTGAAATTACAAGCGTGTGTAGGAACTGCGCAATGCACGCTCATAAAACAGTCATGTTTAGGAATTTTTTCACCAAATTTTCAACATCACCATTTTAAGGCCTTTGCTCATGAACAGTGTCACTGTGATTTTCTTAATGTGTCCCATACATTGAGTTCACACACTGACTGCACCATTGTGCGCTACATGCACGGAAACACATTTTGGGCAAGATGTGAGAAATGACAGCTGTACTGCTCATAAGAAGGTGTGGTAAAATGACAATGTTGAAAATCTAGAGTGAACATATTGAAAATTTGTGAACTTACGAGCGTGCGTAGGAACAGTGCAATGCATGCTCGTAAAACAGTAATTTTTGGGAATTTTTTCACCAAATTTTCAACATAGCGTTTTCGGGGGCCTACCTCATGAACTGTGACACTGTCATTTCATAAATTGGTCCTGAAAGGTGGTTCCGTGCAGTGACCGCGAAATCACCTTTCAGGGCCGATTAACACCATGACAACTCCATGTTGAAAATTTGGTGAAAAAATTCCCCAAAATGCCCGAGATATGCAGTAAAGTTGAAAAAACCCTATTTATTCCATTATACAGCTTACCGACATTTCCTTAGTTCGCAGTTGGCTTTGAAGAGTGCAAACGTGTTCCTGGTCCACTGAAGATCATCTCACTGGACTCAAGGTAAGTATGGAGTGAGGTGGGGTGTGGGGATGTAGATGCACAGAGGGTGGGCGCGGGTGGGGGAGGGGGATCAGGACAGTCTGCGAGGGAAGGTTTTTTTCTTTTTTTTTTTTTACTTGGACGACGCTGGACTTGTGTCACGCTGGGGTGGGCTCCCAGTGTGGCAGCTGGAAGGCTGTTTGGGGGTGGAGACAGTGGAGCGAATGGGGGATTGGGCACCCCTGTCGGCCGTAGGACCTGTTGCCATGCTGGGGTGAGCTCCCAGTGTGGCACCCGATAGTCGGGGGGGTGGGAAACAGTAGAGCCGATGGGGGATTGGGCACCCTCGTCGGCCATACAGACTGCTGCCACGCTGGGGTGGGCTCCGCACGCACCTGGAACCTGTTGGGGCACAGCCGATGGGGATTGGGCACCCCACGGGCTATGCGTGTGGGGAAGCTAACGCAGCACGCAGTACGCGCAGCATGTGTGTGGGCACGGCATGAGCATGCGATCTTATCGCTGCTCACCGAAGCGTAGCTCTCCCTTTCAACTGTATGGCCACTGCATTTTCAACTGCTGTCATAGACAGCTGCAGCATTGATTGGAGAGCTGCGGCCGTGCCTGCAAACACACTGACTGAATTGGAAGAGGGCTGCCACACCTCCGAAAACTCGGATGATGGCACTATGCTTCTTGCACATGCGTGCAAGCAACATAAAAATGGTGTGAATAACTCATTAATCCAGTTAATACCTGTATACAGTGTGGTTCTGTAGGCAGTATAAGCACTGTAGACATTTTCACAATACTACAGTTCATCTTGGCAAAGCAATTAGATGACAGATCAATTAGAACATTTGTGTGGTTTACTCTTCTTTATCGCCTCTTGCAATGCTCCCTCCAGGCCACTCTCCAGTCGGACTTTATGGGATAAATGTTGGGTCAGTTTTCAACATATACCATGTCCACCACTGCCATTTCAATTGGAAGACCATGGATTTATTTAATAGAGCTGCCATTAGTCTATCTACTTGATAGATGGATGTTACAATTTGTTTCCACTCTAGTAGGTTTTTTAGCTGTCATCCATCTCTTGGTAATTGCCTTTTATGCGGCAAGTAGGAGAATTGGAAGGAGAGTTTTATACCAGGGTGGAGCATGGAAGGTCATCACCATTAGGAGTACCACTTCCTGTTAGTTTGATATCTTCTCCCATACATTTGCTAAGTTCTATCTGTAAGGTGCACCAGAAGGGGGTTAAGACAGGGCACGAGCAGAATATATGTCCCAAGTCAGCTTTTGGGCATTTGCAGTCCCTCCAGCAGTTTCCGTATCGAGCTAGGAGATACTTTGTTAGAGCTAATGGTGCTCTAAAATATCTGTTCCTGCATTTCCAGGAAAACTCGCACCAAATGGTCGAGTAAGTGAGTTTGACCGCTGGTAGCACAAATTTCAACCAATCTTCTTGGTCTACTCTGGTCCCCAATTCCCTGTTCCAGCTCTCTAGTATGGAGAGGGTAGTGTCTTCAGTTTTACTATTGAATATTTTGTATAAGAGACTTATTAGCCTAGAAGGTAAGTCCCCTCTTAGCTGGTTGATAATTAATTGCATGAATGGGGGTTGGGGGTCAGGGATCGCTGGTGACTCTCAGTAATTCTGAGAGCTATACTCTTACCCTGTAAAATCTATTTATATCCCGAGTTGGGAGATCATAGTTTTGTTGCATGGTTTCAAATGGCACTATGTCTTTTGGAGTCATAAACTGATAAATATAGTGCAGGCCCACTTGGTGACACCTTTCTCTGTTCTCCTTTTATTACTTTCTTACACATTAGATGAAAGCAATAATCAGGGCCCTGTGCTCACTGTCCAAAATTGACCTACATTCTGCAGCAAGACCACAAGGCTGTTGTGGTAGAACTACTGCTGATTCTGTCAATTCTGCAGTGAAGTTGTTTTTGCCACAGCAGGGGAACTCGGGGCCACTGCAAGGCAAAATAAGAAAGGGACTATCATGGTACTGGGCAAGGGATATCGCACCAGAAGCAGGATAGGGAACTTGAGAGTTAAACAGAGTAAGTTAGAGATCTATTGTATATGGCAGTGGTGAACAGTGCTTTTTTTTTTTTTTACACTTATCCACGCTGGATTCATCCAGCAGACTAAAACTATCTATCCTAACTTGCTTGTGCGTGTGTGTGTTTTTACTGAGTTTATATAAATTGCTTTCTTTATGTTTGCTGGACAAGGCTTAGCCTTCTACAGTACAGCAAATATTTTCTAATAGAACACAACACCAGATTTGAATCCCACTCCCCCCAAAACAATAATAACATAAGAAAATACTGTACATCTACAGTATATAAGGACTATATATAAGAAATTGCCATGACAAACAGACTTTAATTTTTACTTATTTTATGCATTTATGAGCTGAGCTGTCTGGCATGAAGTGAATTTCAGTTTCCAATTCGGTAGCAGAGGAATCAGTCATAAAAACTGCTGTTTCCTTTCAGCAAAGGCTGTAAGTTTCCTAACTGATTTATTCATTTTTTCATCTTATGTACTCTAGCAGCTCATATGTTGTGATCATGTGGATTTTTGAGAAAAAAATGCAGGCTTTCAAACTGAAACTCCATGGTGTCTCAACAAGCGCCATTTGTTTTGCTTTTTAATGCCTGATGTGTGATCACAGACAGAACAGGCACATATGTAAGATGCACATTGTAACATTTCATACTTCTATTTACTGCAGTCAGATGTTGTCTCCTCCCGCCCCCATCCACTGAGGCTCAACTTAATCACACATGCATTGAGCTTTACATGACTGCAGGTGAGGATCCAGCCCCACGCCAAAGAGTACAAATTCGCACATATTGTGCTGTATCAGAGCATCTGGCATGCTGAGTAACATGTAAACACTGAAAAATGGAAATTACGTACCTACTGTAATTCTTGATCTTCTCTTGTATCTTCACCATTCATTACTGCTTGGGTGTAAGTTGGAGGAGTGCACCCGCCATTGGATTTTTTTTGAGAGAAGTCGGCCCCGACAGCCAGCCGAGAGCGACGACTATGTGATGTGTGAGGGGTAGTCGAAAGCGCCGCAGACTCCTTCTCCATCCCAGTTCTGTCAGCCAGAGAGGTGCAATAAGGATAAGAAAAGGAGAGCAAGGCAAGAGAGCTGAGGGATAGACAAAGGAAAGGATATAAACTGAAAAAGGAATAAGCCGACAGAGGACAGGAAAGAGGAACACCTGCCCTATGGGACCGCAGGGTCTCACTCCTGGGACGGCTCTGAGGGAGGAACAGATAAGGGAGAGAAAGAAGAAGGAAGAAGAAGAAGAGAGAGGGGAATGTTGAGTGGGGGGAGAAAGTTCTGCCAAATTGTGAAATTTGGTTTGAAGGCTTGTAAGCTCAGAACCAAAAGCAAGGGAGCAAGGATCCCACTCAATAAACCTGGTGAAGAAGGTTCAACCGAACCATTTGCACAGCTTGGTACACAAAAGGCAGACTTTCTACACTTCCTGTCATCCCCAACCCCTACACTCAAGCTGAGAGCTCACAGACTGCCAAGGCAGAAAACCTGTTCCGAAGGGAGAGCGCCCAACTAGAAAGGGGAGGAAGCCCACTAGCACCTTGTTGTGTGCTAACGCAGATGTGTGTGTGGGGGGGTATCTGAAGCCCAACAGAGGGCACCCCCTTGCGAAAAAAGGGACAGAGTGGGAACTCAATCTGACTCCCTGAAGGCAAGGCAAATCAGATCACCAGCTCAAGGCAACTGGAGTGCCAGGGCAGCGTTTAACTAGCAGAGACTGCCGAAAGCAGTAGATACAGAAATGCCAGAGGGGACCTGGATAAAGGAACAGAACTATCTAAGGAAAGGTTTTGTTAACTGTAGATTGAACAATCATGGCTTAAGAAAGAGCCAAGAGGTCACCCTCAAGGGCAATCAGAAAGAGTTCCCTCAGGAGAAAGCCAAATTCTACTCGTTCCCCTCTCTTTTCGAATTTATGGTATCCGTTCTGAGAGAAGAATGAAAGACTCAAAAAAAAAATTTAATTTTATTTTTTTTTTTCAATTCAGGCTTAAAGGCCATGAGAAGGAGGGAGGAGGAGGAACAAGCAGGGAGGGGGAGACGCCGAAGAAGGAGGCCCATGAGGGGAAGGTGGGCAGGTATCAGTAATGAATGGGGAAGATACAAGAGAAGATTAAGAATTATGGTAGGTATGTAATTTCCATATCTTCCCTTGTCAGTCTTCACCATTCATTACTGCTTGGGTGAGTAACAAGCCCCCCTGAAGGGAGACTAGGAAAACCCTGAGAGAATAAGACTCTCAGCCTCCTGCTGGTGAAAAACAGAAGGAAGAGACCCTGGCCTTACAAGACAGGAAGCCTAAGGCCGAGGAGAGCTAGGAGGTGTCACCTGGAGGTGAGGAGATGGAGAAAGCCCCTACAGAAGCCTCCTAGCCCTGACAGAAAAAAGGCAGGTCCCTCTGAAGGTGGAGCGAATCACTCTACACCGGGCCAGGGGTGACAATCTTGATAGACAAAGCCATGCCATCTGCCTAATGCAGATTGCTGTCCCTGCAAGCCTGGAAGCCACCTCATTGGCATCATAGGATGCCCTTGCATGGTGTCTTGCCAGTTCCAGGCCTATAGCAGAGAGGGAAATGGCCTGTCTGGATTGCTCCGTATCAGGCATTGATGCTAGAAGTTGAGAGAGAGTCGACCATAAGTGCCTGTTGTAGGCAGCATGGTGTGCCTGATGTGACGCACTGCACAACATTGCATGAGAAGAAGAGAACACTCTTCACCCCCACTGGTCAAATTGTAGGGAATCTGAGTCCAGTGGATGGTCGTGCACCAGGTGGCAGCGCCCGGAGGAAGTCTCAAGGAATGCCAGTCCCGAGGGTGGGCTGGGGAGAGTACCTAGGAACCCAGATGGGGCACAATATCTCCTCCTGCAGTCTGCCGGGGCTGGCAAAGGGTCGGCTGGAGACTGCCAGGTGCGGATAGATGCCTCCTGGAAAGGAATAGGCCAGGATGGCACCACCAAATGCTGGTCACTGAATTCTCCAAGGAATTCACATGTCTCCCACTTAGGATTGTCACGCCTGACATAGGAGATATGGAGGTCCCCAACCATACTGGAAAGGAAGCGCTGATAATCCATGACATCAGCATCGGAGGAAAGGTGAGCAGAGGGTTCCTCTCCCTCTGAGGAGGGAGCTGAGGAAGATGGGGAACTCGAATGCTCAGAAGACTTCTGCAGTGGAGGGGACAGGCGAAATACCTGCTCATGCATGTGTCTAACATATGATGGGAAGGCTGCCGCAGTGCCTCTGAACGTCTCCCAGGATAACGGCCCCATAAGACCAACATGGCCTGGAAGAGAGGGAGGTGGCTGCAGAGGAATGGGAGAGGGGCACCTATGAGTAGGCAACTGTCCTCTGCCAGGGCTCTGAAATCTAGGGAATGGAGCCTGAGCTGGCGGGGTCCCTGAAATCAAACCAGCTCACAAGATGGAACCCTCAGGATGCGAACTCTGGAACAGCCCAAACGGGGAATCTCCCCTGTGATGCGCCTGGGGTTGCATGGGTCAATAAGGGCAACCCACGGTGGTGCCACCGGAAGGGTTCCCTGAGCCCAAGATGGAAAGGCGGGGTTCAGAGCTACAGCTCCATCCCGCACCCTGAAAGGTGGCGGAAGGAAGCCAATGCCGCTCACCCCTACCACTCAACCCTTCAGACTCTGAGGACACCCTCCTCCTCGACTCCAGCGATGGGGTCTGTCAACCCGGAGGCCCCCTGAGGGGAGCCCCCGGGGACAGATCCTCCAATCCACCCCAGTAAGACACAGCTGCACCAGGGCTGGCAGCTGCCACTGCTCTCTCAGGGGGGGACGGGCCCCTCCCCAACCTCCAAAGACTCCAAACCACCCCCAGCCTGGGAATCCTCAGAAGAGGAGTGTTCCGAAGACTGAGGAATAGGGGTACTGGGTTGCCTGACACCGCACCTCCCAAAGTACTCTGACTCCGAGGAATCGAGGTGCATGACCGGGTCCACATCTGAATCACCCTCTTCCAAAGAAGAGTTGACCAGCAGGACCTCGATGCTGGCTACCCCAAGAGTCCGCTGAGAAGTGGTGCCGTTCTCGGTCGCGACACTGACTGCTCCTAGCACCTCGCCTGTGGCACCGATACCCATCCCCAACTCACCAATGGCCCTGGTCGAATCCATGGCACTGCAACGGCCCTGGAATCCAACACAGTGCCGCCAGCAGAGTCGACCAGAGAAACGGCGCTGCGAATGGTGGTGAGAAGCAAGCTGGCGTCACAAGCAGAGTCTCCCTGATCACCGGTGCCGTGAACGGCATCGGGATCCAAGACGACACTGACAGGTGGCGCCGAGGGTCCACCAGTGCGGACCCAATAACCGTGGGCGCTGCAACACGAGTTTGCATCTCCGAGGCGACTGCGGTGGTGTCCCCGACGCGACCCCAGGTGGGGCCACAGAATTCCCTTGACACCGCAAAAGAGGCCTTCGCCTTGGTAAGGCTTGAAGACGAGGAGGCCTCCTCCTCAGCGGACCATATAGGCCCAGGTGGGGTCCTGGAGGAAGGGCCCAAAGTCTTGACCTGGGAAACCCAAGATTTTTTTTTTTTTTTTTTTTGAAATTTCTCTTTATCCTCCTCACAGCCTGCCTCCTCTGACCCTTCAGTGATGACCCCCAGACATCCCACTGCCCGTAACCCTGCCCACACAGACCACAGATCCCCATGGAGCCGTGGTTTACCGCCCGGGCGGGGACGAGGTGGGGGGTTCTAACCCCGTAACTTATGTTTCGTCGGTCTCGTGGTCTGTTGGGTGGGCATGGGCACATCATAGGCACCTCCAGGGTCCTCCCATCTTCCCGGACGAGGCAGGCTCTTTTCCTCATTTCTCCCTCCTCGAGCAGCCGACGACCTCCCCTGACGTCATGACGCACATGTCGACGTCCGTGCTGCTCAGCGGCCAGCCATCCCCTAGTGGGGCTTGCAGTTCCCGAGCCTCCGCTCGGGGTCATGCAAGTGCCGGGCATCGGCCGGATCCTTCCCCGGAGCAGGCGAGCTGTCATCGGGACGCTCAAGCCTGTCTCCCCCCGGCCGACCCACTGACTACCCGAGTCCGCTCCCGAACCTGGGTCGCTGGCGTGAAGCGAGGTGTGGCGTCCAGCGCCTCAACCCTCAGCGCCACCGGGCCGGCTCGGGAAACCCAAGATTGATGCCGTCCACCGAAAGTCGGAGGAGCCCTGCCGACTTTAAACATGCGGACTTCAAGAACATTGCGGTCCATCGAAAAACAGGTGTCGCATCTATCCATGCAATGGCTAGGTCCCAGGCACCGAAGGCAGACATCATGTCGATCCGTCACGGTGAAATGCCAGCCATAGGAACACCGACGCATGGGGGCACGGCCCACTTTCAACTTTCGTTTAGCTCCTGAATCGGACATGATGCAAAATAAAATATAACACAGTAAAAGCTCCTGGTGCCGTTAAAGCAAATAATTGGAACGAACTTACCGGCGTCGGGAAGAGAACCAGGATTTGAAGAGTCGTCGTAAGGTAGACAGTGTCAAACGAAGGCCTAGTGGCGTATTTCAAAATTCTGACTTGCGCAGCATGTGCAGCCTCGACAGCAGGAGAAACAGAACTGGGATGAAGGAGGCATCTGTGACGCCTAACAGCCGCCCCTCATGCACCATGTAATGCGTCGCTCTCAGGGGCAGCGCCGTCGGTGCTGACTCCTCTCCAAAAAAAAAATAAACTCCTGTGGCAGGTGCGTACCTCCGGCTTACACTCAAGCAGTGATGAATGGTGAAGACTGACAAGGGAAGATCAAATATTACATTTTGATGGTGCCGGAATCACGATCAGAGGTTTGAGCAGAGCTGACAGCCTAAATCAGGGCATCTGGTTTGCCAAGTTTGAGAATGTAAACATTTTCATACAGTACATTTATTTGAAACTGGGATTGGGGCACAAGTTGCGCTGAATTGTGGCTTCAGAGAGGCATAGGGACATGGGAGGGGGGAATTGCATAATGTGGTCATGTTTGATGATTTTGTAAAGTCAATGGGTGGGTTATTATGAGTGCTTCAGTGTTGCTGCTCTGTGAAGTTGGAGTGGAGCGTGAATCTGCAAATACCTGGATGGTAAGTGCAATGTTATGTTGTCTCTTGGGGGGTGGGGTTCTAATTAAGTACATGTAAGGGAAATGAGAACAGTCACTGACATGCACTGTCTCACAGTCACAGGTTGAGCTCACGAGGGCAACAGTTCTGCAGCTATTTCCTCCGATTCCTCCAGCTGGCCCAGATTTCTGCAGCCAGCCCCAATTTCTGCAGCCACTGCTGCGGCCACAGAATTACGGTAAACATGGGGCCCTGGCAATAACCCAAGACAAAGCATGCATTGTGCCAAACGC
This sequence comes from Neoceratodus forsteri, assembly GCA_016271365.2. Taxonomy (NCBI): domain Eukaryota; kingdom Metazoa; phylum Chordata; order Ceratodontiformes; family Ceratodontidae; genus Neoceratodus; species Neoceratodus forsteri. Next base: position 471,023,290 of record JADMNL010000022.1, on the reverse strand, counting down.
ATGCATGTCTTGGGTGCACTGAGCAAGACCAGGCATAGGTGAGAGCCTTCAAACACCAAAGAAGTGGATTTATGAAGAAATGATACATGATGAGATGTGATATCCCATGAGATATTAACATGCCTGGTATGCACTGTGAGGCATGAGGCAACACTGAGGCCAACATGTGTGTGCCACCATACTTATAAGCAGCTGAGGGTGCTTTTGATTTAAAAGAAACTAAGAAGTGACAGTATTCCATGATCAGGGCCCCGTGTTTACTGCGGCAAAGTGGACCTACATCCCGCGGCAGGACCTCATACTTTCTGCGGCAGAACAACTGCTTATTCTGAGGCCATTCTGCGGCAGATAAATTGTGGTTAAACAGCATACCTTCAAGGGGTTTAAGTCTTAGTTAATCCTTTGACTGCCTTCGTGCTTCCACTCAGCTACACTAAAAGTGAACTGTAGGCCATTTAGCAGTATGTAGTCTTCTTACCACAAATATTAATTGCAATAACCCACATATGGAGCAGCCATGGGCAACAGTGTTCTCTTTTAATGACTTTTCCCTCCCAGCCTGAACTTGAAGGCTCATCTGTTCTTCTTCTGGAAATTGGTGGCCTTTGCTATTCTCCTAGGTTATAATCAGAGGAGGACATAAACACTCAGGTAAAACTACACAGAAGGCAAAACCTGCTTAGACTTCTTCTGGTTTATATTTACAGTTAGCAGATTTAAAGGGACTCCAAACTGAAAGCCATTTTTTTCTGATTTTGATCAACGTTCTTTTAGATTATTCTTTGTTTAAGTTAGGCATACACCAACTGTGCAGTCTGAATATCCCATCCACGGAATACCCCAACTGCTTCGCAACAAACATGTTGAGTGCAGTGTGCAAATCTGTGTGTTTGGTGGGGGGGCTCTTCCTATAACAATGAAGGAGGGTGTAACTTGCAGTGTCTGTAGGATTTGTTGACTCTGGATTTTTCTTTTGGGGGACACACTAAAAAATGCAAGCAAGTCATTCTTATTAAGCTAGAGTAACCTTGATAAACATATTTTGTTCTCCTAGCAACTCAGGAGGTTGTGGTGTTCTTCAGTCAGTGACCCTCATTTCACTTATGCATAGCAGCAATCAAACTCTCCATTCTGATTTTGTCCTTACCTGCCTGCTCCAGTTTTAGTATGCCCTAGTCCACAACTCTACTGCAGCTGGGCAACCTGACCCTCCTTAAGAATTGTGCTTGATGCCACCAGTTGGCTGCAGGTTCAGATCTGCCAAGACATTACTGTCACACTTGCAGGTACAAATTTGCAGCCCACAAATCAAAACTGTGATCGATGTCCACCAGCGGGGACAGAGTCCTCTGTTCAGACTGCTGCCAGTCACATGTTTCTGCAATCACCTCCTCCTCCAATCCCTGCCACCACACCAAAATCAAATGCTACCTCCACAGGCACCACTGAATCTTCTCACTTCTTGACTTCTACTCGCCTTCCAGTTCTTCCTTTCAAATTCATCTTCCAGGGCTTCCGCATGCACCATGAGTAGCCTCACAATGACAAATTAACATGACTGAATTAGCTCTACCTACACAGCAGCAGCAAATCACAACTGCTGTGAACCTAATCAAGCTCTGCTACTCTTGCTGCAGTCTCCCCCAATGCTTGCTGGATGGAGTTATGTGACAAGAGCCAGCATGAGTCAAGACGCCATGTGCCCACTAGTTTTTGGCTTTGTAGAAGGTAACATCATCTTGTTTTCCCTTCTAATGAAGCTGTGTGCTATGGCACACTTAAAATATCAGTAGCTATGCCCTTGTCTTGTGTGATCGCAGAGCATAAAGTACAGTTACGTAAGAACTTACCGTAACAGTAGATCTTCAAGAGAGCTCTTGCAGTGGCAATTACATATAGGACTGACATGCGGCGAGGCGGCAGGACACGGAAAAACTTCTAGCTAGCAGCCCTGGCGAACATCCCCATGTCAGGGTAACCAAAGCGACGTCGGGTATAAAGGCGGTCCCCGGACGCTCTCTTCCAGTTCTTTCCCCGCCACAGGCCCAGAAGGCCCAGACAAGAGAGAAGCAGATATTTCCTTCAATGGAAAAGGAGCTGAAAAGCCTAGGGGATGAAGGGAAAGATATTTACTGCAAGAGCCTCTCTCGAAGATCTACTGTTACGGTAAGTTCTTACGTAACTGTACTATCTTACTTCGAGAGGGCTCTTGCAGTAGGTAATTACATATAGGACAGAATCCCAAGCAGTCTGGAACAAATGAAAGGCACCGGGAGGAGGAACTACTCCAAGAAGTAGCAAACAACCTTGCAAACCTCAAGACAGGAGGCCTTGCAAAACAGCTAACCTGAAGCCTGCTCTACGGTGAAAGGCAATGTCCAAACTGTAATGTTTAGTAAATGTATGGACAGAAGTCCAGGTGGCAGCAGCACAGATGTCTGCCGCGGACACATTCTTGAAACAAGCCGCAGAAGTGGCTACTCCTCAAGTGGAGTGACCTCTGACTTGAGCCGGTAGGGTCTTGTTGTACTTGTCATAACAGAAAGTGATGCAATGAGCCAACCACTTTGATAGGCATTGCTTGGAGACAGCATTGCCTTCACTTCTGTGAGCAAAAGAGATGAACAGCTGATCCGTTTTTCTGAGATCCTTCGTCCTATCAGTGTAGGATCTCAGAATCCTGTGGACATCCATGGTATGGAGCAAGTATTCTTCTTGGTTGGAATACTGCAAGAAAAAGGCAGGTAATTCAATAGACGGATTTAAGGTAGACTCCGCTACCACTTTAGGGAGAAACTTAGGATTCGTGCGAAGAGCTACTCTTTCTTTGTGAAAGATCAGATAAGGAATTTTACACATAAGGGCCTGGAGCTCAGAAATTTTACGAGCAGAAGTAATGGCCACCAAGAAGAGCATCTTCCACGATAAGAACTTCAAGTCTGCGGAAGCCACAGGCTCAAAAGGAGGAAGGGTAAGTTTCTTGAGAACAAAGGTTAAGTCCCGGGGGGAGCTGGAGTCCGAACAGGGGGTCCTGAGATGAAGGACCCCTCTGAGAAAAGTCTTGGAAACCTCCAATTGGGCAAAAGCCTTATCAGCGAAAGGGACATGATAAGCTGAAATAGCAGCCATGTGGACTTTCAAAGAGGAGTGACTTGAGACCCAGGTCGAAAAGATGATGCAGATAATCGAGCAGAATGGCCACAGGACAGGAGAAAGGCTCCACGTTCCTGGAGGCAGCCCAAATGGAAAATATTTTCCATTTCATAGCGTAGGTGGACCTAGTGGAGGGCTTTCTAGCCTCCACCAGAATCTCGGCCACCTTAGGAGAGACACCAAAATGAGATTGAGCTAGGTCTGCAGGAGCCATGCATGAAGTTGAAGAGACGTGAGTTCCGGATGGACCAGGGTCCCCTGATCCTGGGTCAGCAATCCCCAAGATAAAGGCAGAGGAAGAGGAGGAACCTTGGAGTATTGTTGTAGAAAAGAGAACCAAATTTGCCTGGGCCAGAAAGGAGTGATCAGAATCATTCTCGCTCCTTTCAATGCCAGTTTCTGTAGCACATGAGGGACCAGAGGAATTGGGGGAAAAGCATAGACAAATATGTCCTTCCAGTTTAGAGACAGAGCATAGCTCCAGAAAGCGCCTCGCTCTGGAGCGAGTGAGCAAAAAATTGGAAGCTTTGCGTTTTGGGAGGAGGTGAACAGGTCTGTCTGTGGAGTCCCCCAAGTCTGGAAGATGCTTTTTAGCACTTTTTGGTCCAATTCCCACTCGTGTGGCAGAGCCGAGGAATGACTTAGTCTGTCTGCCAGGACATTGTTGACTCCTGGAACATGGATCGCCGTGAGGTGAATGTTGTGAATCGTTGCCCATTCCCAAACCCTCATCACTTCCCTGCAGAGCGGGTAGGATCGAGTCCCTCCTTGCTTGTTGATGTACCACACCACGCACATGTTGTTTGGACGGCTAGGTGACCGGGAAGGATGTATTGGTGAAGGGCCCGGAGAGCATACAGCACTGCTCGAAGCTCGAGCACATTGATGTGGAGAGCTAACTCCAATTTTGACCATAAGCCCTGGGTTCAGTGAGGGCCCAGATGGGCTCCCCAACCTTCGCCTGATGCGTCCGTGGTCAGTCTGAGCGGGGGGAGGATGAAAAAAGGGAACCCCCCCCGGAATAGGTTCTCTCGAACCATCCACCACTGCAAGTCTCTTATCATTGGCGAGGAGATCAGTACCAGATGATCTAGGTCATCTACAAGTTGATCCCACTGAGAGCGGAGAGTCCACTGAGAGATCCTCATATGGAGGCGTGCATGCGGAACCGTCAGGATGGCAGCTGCCATAAGCCCCTGGAGACAGAGCAGTGACCTCGCCAGAACCCACCTGTGTTCCGATAGAAGGGAAATCTGGGACTGGAGGGAGGCCCCCCTGTCTGGAGGCAGGAAGGCCCTGCACATTGTCATATCAAGGATTGCCCCGATGAACTGGAGTCTCTGAGAAGGATCCAGGTGAGACTTGGAATGGTTTATGGTGATATCCAGGCCAGTGAAAACCTGCTGGGTGAGGGAGAGAAAATGCAGGAGTTCCTCCCTGGATGGGGCCGCCAGGAACCAATTGTCCAGGTAGGGAAAAACCTGAACTCCCAAAGTACGCAGGTGGGCTGCTACCACCGCCAGGCATTTGATAAAGACTCGGGGAGCCAAGGAAAGACCAAAAGGGAGCACCCGGAATTGGTAGTCATCCCCCTGGAATGCAAACCTGAGGTACTTTTGGTGCGAAGAGCAAATGGGGATGTGCAGGTACGCATCCTGCATATCCAGTGCACAAAGCCATTGGCCCAGCCAAAGCAGGGGCAAGAAGGTTTGAAGGGAGAGCATCCTGAACCTCTTGTATTCCACATATAGGTTCAGGGAGCTCAGATCGAGAATGGGTCTGAGATCTCCCGTCTTCTTTGGTACAAGGAAGAAATGGGAACAGTAACCCGTCCCGTGAAGGTGAGGGGGGACGGACTCTATGGCCTGCTTTGCGAGGAGAGCATAAATTTCTTCCTTGACCAACAGAAGATGGTCCCTTGAGTAAGAGGAGATCAGAGGGGGGACGAGGAGGTTTCTGCAGAAACTCTATGGAGTGCCCCTCTGCTATAATCTGAAGCACCCATGAATCCGATGCTATCCTCTCCCAACCCAGAAGGTGGAGGGAGAATCTCCCTCCTACCAGTTCCTCCGGGGCATCCAGAGGCGGTGGGAGAGGGAAGGAGTCAGGTGGTGTGAGGCAGCGCCACAGCTGGGGCACCCGCTGCTTTTTTGGGTGGCGGGGGCCTGGCAGCTGTGGGGGCCCAACGTTTTGTGGCCCGCCTTCCCTGAGGTTTCGCTTGAGGCCAGCTGCATCTGTGAAAGGGATGGTGCTGTGGGGGATGGGGACAGTACATTGAATCAACAGATTTAAGAGCCGTCCCCTTCTCCTGCAAGTCAGTGATGATGTCCTTGACATCACCACCGAAAAGCACAGAACCCCTGAAAGTTGCTTCTTGAATTGCTGACTGCACCTCCAGGACCAGACCTGACACACAGAGCCTTGCATGACGCTGAAGACTTACGGCAAATGCAGAGCTCCATCCTGTGGTGTCCACTGCGTCGCAGGTCATCCTCAGAATGTGACGACTGGCCGAATGAGCAGAACGGAGTAGGTCGGCTAACTCCTGCTTGACTTGGGAGTCAGGCAAGGAGTCAATCTTGGATTTCGCCTGGGTAAGGACAGCCTTCTGGTAATCCCCCATATGTGCTACATAATTTAGGGCCCTGATCCCCAGTGTGGAAGAAGCATAGATCTTCCTTCCATACTGATCCAGAAGGCAAGATTCCTTATCTGGGGGAGATGAGCTCAAATGTTTGGGGTGTGCTGACTGGCTATGAGCGGTGCTAATCACAACCGAGTCTGCACGGGGGTGAGAGTCTAAAAAGTCTACACCCTTCAGAGACTGGTATAGCCTGTTGGACTTCCAAGGAAGTGGGGCTAAAGCCAATGGTTGTTTCCAAATGGTGGAAACAAGGTGGGCATGAGGCTCGATCCAGGGTGGCACTAAAGTAGGGGCCATAAGGGGCAAGTCCAGATGTTCGGTGAGTTTAACCTGCTGGGGAACTGGTTCTAAGGAATGCCACTGATGGACTTCCTGGATCTTTCTGAGTAACTCCGTGAAGGAAGGCTCCTCTGGAGGAGACTTCAGAGGAGTCCTCAGCCGGGGCTTGGACGGAAAGCGAGGCTCGTCGTCTTTCTCGGAACAACCATCGGAGGAATCTGAGGAGTCTGAGAGAGAAGAAGAAGAGGAATTTGAAGCAGAGTAAGACTCCCTAGCTCATCTAGGGGGAGGAATGGGTTCCTTAGGGGGATCCCCGGACGCGTGTCCTGCCCCTATCTGGATCCCGAGGACAAAGCCCGGGAATCCGGAGGTGGAGAGGGAGTGTGCCATCTGGGGCATACGAGAGCCGGAGGTGGCACTGTTGCTGTAAGATGGCTCTCGACTTCCTTGGTGAGCTGAGCCTTGGCCTCAGCCCACCAAGAGGCCTGAGTCTCCTGGAGATCCACCGGTGGCCTAGGGGACGGTGGAGGAGGAGGAGGAGGGGGATAGTTGTACGGATGAAATCTGTAAGTAGAGTATCCATAACCCGGCTGCGGGAATACCGGAGCTGGGCATTGCGCTCGGGCACTGCGCGGCGCCGGGTAGAGTCGGGCGATGGATACCGCGCACAGGAAGCGTGGACCGGGTAAACCAGCGTCGGATAAGACGGTGGATACTCAAGTACTGGAAGAGCTGCGGACAGATGGCCCAGTAGGGAACTCCACGGGTGGATCAGCCATGATAGGCCCGAGGGTGAAGGGCCGATGGGAGAGGAGTATCCCCCCGGCATCAGAGGGGCGGCGCCGGCAGAGCCAGTGTCGGGAGCCGGGTCGGTGGGGCCGGTGTCAGGGCAGGCGTCAGTGCCGGCATCCGGGGAGCCGGCATCAGATCTGGCTCTGTAGAAAGGGGATCAGACAGCGGAACCTCATCCTGAGCCTCGCCCAGGAACGGAAGGGAAAAATCCCCGGGGTCCAGCAGGGGGGACTCGGGCTTCCTGGACGGCAGTGAAAGCTGCAGGGAACCTGGGACGACAGACGGGGCAGGGTCTGCCGTAGGCTCCGAGGCCCAGCGCACGTCGGAGGAGCCGATGTGCGACTTAGGGGCCGAGTCCCAGAGGACGTCAGAGGAGCCGGTGTCCGATTTCGAGGGTCCCTCGTCGGAGGCGGGCCGAGGATGGGAAGACACCCGGTCCGAGGGGGACACTGCTGTGCGCCGCCCCGAAGGGTTGGACGTCTTAGCGGCCTTCTCCCGGCGGACGTCGGAGGAGCTGACGTCCGGCTTATGGGCGCCCGCACTGGTGAGCTGCAAGCCTGCGGCGTACTGAGGTACAAACCTCCTTTGAGAGGCACCGGCGGGCTTCGAGCGTGAACCCGCTGGGGACGGCGCCTCCCTCCAAAGGCTTGGAGGCTGCCGTTGGGCGATCCCCGGAGGGGATGTTACCTTAGCCGTGGCTCCGGCCAGAGTCACGGAGGAGGAGGCCTTCTCCCGGTGCCTTTCTTTGTCCCACTTCTTGTGTCCTTCAGGGGAGGTCGACGCCTGCCGAAGCTTCTTCAACTCCTTCTCCATTGCGGACATCAGTTTTTTTGAGGAGATGGGCTTCTAGAGACTGCTGACGTCATCTGCGGGTGGTCGCGTTGAAAATGTAGGTAGTGCGGACACTTGTCGACTGCGTGGTCGGGGCCTAAACAGGGCAGAGGGAGTGACCGTCTTTGTGAGGCAGTTGGGTGCCGCATGAGTCGCACTTATTTTTTGAAGGGGACGACATATACCGACGTTCACCTGACGAACAAAAACCAAAATACTGATACTTTTCAGAAAAACCGACAAAGCATCAGGACTGAGCTTTATGAACTTCACCGTGAGGTGCTGCATGAGCTGATGGCGGGAAAGAACTGGAAGGCGGGCATCCGGGACTGCCCCTTTATACCGACGTCACATGATGCCGGTCACCTGCCGTGGGGGCGGTCCCTCACCAGGGACTGCTAGCTAGAAGTTTTTCCGTGGGGTCCTGCCGCCTGCCGACATCAGTCCTATATGTAATTACCTACTGCAAGAGCCCTCTCGAAGTAAGATCTAGCATTTCTGCGGCTATGTGACTGTTTTTTCTAATTTCTGCGGCCAGCACTGATTTCTGCAGTCAGCCCTCATTTCTGCGGCCACTGCTGCAACTGCAGAATCGCAGAAAACACGGGGCCCTGCCCATGACATACCACACCCTGAAGTATATTACTGCAATTATAAAATGGCCCTAAAGTGTAGGAAATAACTGATCTTGGTAATCAGTTTTGAACTGGGATGATGTAGTGAGATATCATCATGGGTCAAAAACTGCTTCAGCCAATCATCTTACAGGATATTTCTTATCCATTTTATAATTAAGCAATAATACATGACAGGGTGTGATATATTATGGGGTACTGTCACACCTGGGGTGCGTTGTCAGGCACGAGGCTGCAGGCCGAGTGTCTCATGTACCCGAGAATGGTGATATCCCATTATATACCACACCCTGGAGTGTATTATTGCTATTATGAACTGGATTACAATTTTTATTAGCGAAAATTAAAAAAAATGTAAAAAATGGGAAAAGATTATGTTTTGGGGGTGTTGTAGGTGTACATTTGTACAAAATAGTTCTTTGTTGAGTGTGATTACAATTGTGGTCAGCAGGTGGCACTGTTGCTATAGGAGCTCATAACAGGTAAGGCAGTGTTGTCTTGGTAAATCTTTTATTGGTGCTGGTACTTTTGAAAAAACATCTGTTTGTGCCCCCCCCCCCGAAGGCAGACATGCTTATTTTGTAATGCTCTGTGGACTTAGTAAAAACAGACTGTGTGGTTACAAGTCCCCACCCCACCCCCATGCCGCAGGCAGGCAGGAGTGTGTGCCGTTATTACGGAGGTGGAACTAAGGTGTTGTGTCTGGTTCCCTGTCCATCCGTCCCCCACCACACAAAGCTCGCAGGAGTGTTAAATAATGGAGCAGTAAGTGACACTGCCTTCTAACTTAAAGAGTCAATGGCACATGCCGGTTTTTGGTAATACTGTGTGTGTGTGTGTGTGTGTGTGTGTGTGTGTGTGTGTGTGGTGAATGGGTGGAGGCCAACGATGAGTGGCATGTTGTGTGTGAGCAGGAGGAGCAGCGCATGACTTTGAGGTGGGTGTCAGTGGCAAAACTGCAGTGAAATGAAAATACAGAGATGGCGGATGATGGGGTAAAATAAAAAAAGGATTGGTTGCTGTGGCAGGAGAGTGTTTATTTTTCTGTGCAGTTGGTGGCTGGTAATTTTTTTTTTAATGGGACTGAAGAGCTGCTGCCACCAACTGCAACTTCAGCCTGGCTGCCTGACTGCTGAAATGTAAGGGTGGATGGATTTGGAGCAGGTAAAATGAGCTGCTGTTGGCTGGCACCTTTTCTTACCTATGATTATGTTTCTGATTTTAATTATGAGTAAGAAGAGGGCTCAGTCAATCAGCTTCCAGGATTTATAGTACCCAGTTCATAATTTAGTTTATAACATGGGTAAGAATATTCTAGCCACCTGATTGGCTAACAGACAAGTACACAAGTGTAGTTATCTGATCATAATACATTTTTTGTAATTGTTAGCCTGTGCACCACGGTCAGCTAAACTATCAATACATCTCAACTGGAACTATGTGTCTTCTACTAATATTTCATACAGAAAACACAATTTTCTTATTAAAAATGATAAAAAAAATGTCAAAAACATCTGTAAGTAGAACTCATAACTGCAACATGCTTCAAGGATGCGTAATTATAGTGAATAATCACACTTTCCTCTGGTGTATTTAAAGGTATGTGTTGCAGGTGCCTCATGCCTACCAACGCACTCGATGTGTGTGATTATTAACCCATTATCCCATACTCTGGGGTGTCTTATTGAATACACAATGCACATCCTAACGTGGGTTGTTATGCCCATAAGATGGGTTACATAATTAAAATAATACAAACATTTTCTTTTTATTTAAAATGAAAGTTTAGCTTTGTTACTGCATGTGTGGGTGGGTGAAATAAATGCATGATCACTTGACAGACCAATGACCAACCAAGGTGAGAATAATGGGGTCACAGTTTCTTGGACGGAAACTCCGTGTACTTGAAAGGACTGAAGCACTCCAATGAGAGAGGACTTCAGTCCTTTATTTGCATAAAGTCAGCTGGCAAGCAGCTGAGCTTGGAAAATGGAGAGCATGCATCCCATCGGCCTGCCTGTTTTTGTGTCTGCAACATTATTTAAAGAGCTAGTGTACCGAGTTCTTATTGTGTTAGCTTTGTAATTGGAGTAATGTATTTGAGCTGTTGTAGTTATTCGAAATCCCACAAAATGTAGATTTCCTGCAGTATGGGTTTTTGTATTCCATTTGTGATAGTCTGCTCACCCAATTCCATTCACAAACGGGCAGCACATGCATGGTTGAGCTTTAACTAGGTGAAACCCAGTGGTGGGAGACATTACTGTAAATCAATGACTGACAAGAACTCGTTTCACATGCCGAGGTATTTCTACCTACATGTCAGTGGGCTCTCACATTTGCACATGCACAAGTACACCCGTGTTTTAATAGTTGTTGTCGGTGAATGTCTTATTTTGTTTTCTTCACTGAATTAACTTCCATTCACAAAGCATATTCTAGTTTTACTACTGAGAAGCAAAGGCAAATGCTGTCAGTGTAGCATTGTGTGCTGCTTTCATGCTGAATGAGGACTGTGCCCTAATTACAATCTAGTCAGATGTCTATTTCATATATCTGATGAATACTCTGACACAGATACTGTATTCTTGCCATAATTGAACGCCTTTTGTTGAACTCCTGTATTTAATTAGTTGCTTTATGAATGTCATTGTCATATACTGTATGTGTGTGTGTGTGTGTGTGTATGCGCGAATGTGGGTTGGGGGTGTTTACAGCTGTGGTTATGAATGTGTTCAGTCTTTTCCCCTTAAATGCCTATTTTTTTCTTTCACAGTCTAGTTAAATCTACAAGTTGAGCAAACATTTAATGGGTGTACGGTACGGCATCTTCAATGTTCACAACCTGTTTCCTAAAAAAGTGTTCCCGAGATGCCAGACATTATGTTTTGCTCATATGCAATTTACTGCATATCTATACTATCCTTAATATTGACAGTGGCTATTTGAGGGTGAGGTAGAGTACCATTGTCCTATGCTGTCAAACATTTTTATTTAGTTATGGATACTTTTATGTTTCTTAGTGTTCTCTGACTTCATGTTTTGACGTTCATGCTATGACAGTATAGTGCATGTAACAACCCAATGTCACCCCCCCACACCAAAAAAATAAGACTGTGAATAAAAGAGCATGGCCTAGATATTCAAAAGTCCCCAGGCACACAGCACAAGTGCCTGCGCAGTGCAACACAGAAAACTGTCATATTCAGCCAATGTGCCACAGGATGCATCAGCGCTACCGTGGCTGAATATACTACAGATGTGCTATAGCGCAACCTTACATGCGCAGTGCAAAAGGGCAGGACTGAATATGGCAACATGTCAGTGCCCAGGGTGGGCTATGAGAACAATGCAAGTGCAGAGACAGGGGGGCCCAAGCAACCATGGTCATGGTGTACAGAGTGGCACTGCACAGGATCAGGATGGGCACTGTGCAGCACAGCAGGGGCACAGAACATGGCAACACACACAGAGGCATGCACTGTGCCCAGCACACACTGATGGCAGAGCACTGACAAGGACATGGATGACAGGACAGACCAGTGGGGATGGCAATGGACAACACGGTCAACACAGGCACTGGCATAACACTGCCAGCTAGCCAAATATGCCAGATGTGCATAGGCCACATAGTGTACACACATCCAGGGGCACAGGATGTGTGAAGCAGTGCAGCATGATGCACAATGCAAACACCATGGAATGCACAACACTGGGGCTGAGACACACTGAACATGCCGCTGTGGGCAACAGGGGTGTCAGCACACATGCACTACAGAGATGACTATGGCAAGCAGGACATTGGCCTGTGTGGGCGGACAGGGAGGTTGTGCACTACAGAACATGTGCAGGTCAAGGGGCAGTGTGCAGTGTAAGCAACAGAACAGCAGACATCTACCACAGCACAGACCGACCACAGACACAGGGAATGTCCAGTATAAAAGGCTTTAATACCACACACAAGAAAAAAGGTAACACAAATATGTAACAATACCAAGGATGAAAAAATTACTCACCTTAGTAATCTTGTTTCTTCCCAGTGATACTCAAGTATTCATAACTTTCTGCAGTAAGCCTGGAGAGTTGGATTGCCTAGAGAGAATGTAACATATGCAAATGATGGAATCATCTGCACGTGACAACTTTTCAGATGCTACCCTATACTAACTGCCAATGTTTTAAACCTCCTCAGATTTCCTAGGAGCCTGAATAGACAAAGCCACACAGTAAAATACTGCAAGTATTTATGATGAGAGAGATAATTCAAACTAACTCCAATTTTAATCAGAAGAAAAACTCCAACTGGAGAAAACACAAACATTTCAAAGAAATCAGCATGTCAGAAAAACACCTAAAGAAAAGTAAAGACCATAAGCCTTGTTTACCAACTTATACCACTATATGGTAACATATATACAGTCATAGTGGTGTACCCTTTTGTGGTAGCACAGCATGCAGGAGTGCAGAGGCTTGAGTTCTGGAAGAGGAGGTATGGTGGAAAGTTATGAATGCCTGAGTATCACTGGGAAGAAACAAGATTACTAAGGTGAGTAATTTTTTCTTCTAACCCCAGTAATACTCAGGTATTCATAACTTTCTGCAGACTACAAAGAAGTACCACTGGAGGTGGGCACAGAACATTTACTTAGGAAATAAACTTTGCAGGACTGCTGTACCAAACCTAGCATCACTTCTAGACTGGTTATCCAGATTGTAATGCTTTGTAAAGGTGTGTACTGTCTTCCAAGTAGCTGCTTTACAGATATCAACCAGAGGAACATCCCTTGCAGCTGCCAGAGTAGCAGCTGTTCCCCTGGTGGAATGCACCCTCAACCCTGTTGGGGGCTCCCCACCAGATCTTGTATAGCAGAATTGAATACACTGGACTATCCAATGAGAAATAGGTCTCTTAGAAGCTGGATTACCTTTTCCCACATCCCCACAGGTCAGAAACAACTGTTTCCTGTCCTACCTATGGTCCTTAGTGGCTGTGATATAATAACTGAGAGCTCTATTTACATCCAAACTATGAAGTCTTCTTTCACCAAAGTAGAATGTTCAGTGAAGAAGACAGGTAGGGTAATGGATTGGTTAAGGTGAAAATCAGAGACTACCTTTGGTAGGAATTTTCTATTTGTTCTCAAAACTACCTTATCTCTGTGAAAAGAGATATAATTCTGCTCCACAGACAGAGCCTGGAGTTCACTTATTCTTCTTGCAGAAGTAATTGCCACTAGAAAAACTGTTTTCCAAGTGACATATTTAAGTTGTGCTGTAGCCATAGGCTCAAAGGGATGCCCCATGAGCTTGGCTATACAAACATTAAGGTCCCATGCTAGCACAGGTGCCCTGTGAGGAGGGTGCAAATGGGCCAAACCCCTTGAAGAACCTTCTAAAAATGGGGTCTGAAGCTAGTGATACCCTGGCACCAGCAGAAATGTAAGCAGACAATGCTGCAAGGTGTACCTTGAGTGAATAGGGTTGTAGACCCAGAGAATATAAACGAGAGAGGCAATCCAAAACAGCTGGGACCCCAGCCTGAAATGGAATCAGATCCTTAATCGAACACCAGATTAAAAACTTTTTCCATTTTGAAGAATAAGTTTTCTTAGTAGAGGGTTTCCTATGACCCCTCAGAATGTGAAGCACTGATTCAGACAGTTACATAGATACATAGACAGTGTCGGCAGATAAGGGCCTATGGCCCACCTAGTCTGCCCATTTGAGCTTGTAAGTTCAGTTTGTTTTCCTAGAAGTCTATTTCCCCTTACCCCTGACCTCTAGAATTCCTTTATGTCTATCCCATGCATTCTTAAATCCCGTGATTGTTTCAGCCCCACCACTTCCTCTGGCAGGGTGTTCCACTTGTCCACCACCCGTTCTGTGAAGAAATTCTTTCTCATGTTTCCTCTGAATCGTCCTCCCTCCAACTTCATCCCATGCCCTCTAGTCCTGAAACATCTTTTTCGCTTAAAATAGTGTTTTCCTGCACCCTGTTCCTCCTCTGTAAGATACTTGTATGTCTCTATCATATCCTCTCTCCTCCTCTCCTCCAGGGAGTACATGTTCAGTTCCTTCAACCTGTCTTCATATGACTTGTGATGCAACCCATGCACCATCTTTGTTGCCCTCCTCTGAACCTTCTCTACCCTGTCTATGTCCTTACGTAGGTATGGTCTCCAGAACTGTACACTGTACTCCAGGTGGGGCCTCACTAGTGTCTTGTATAGGAATTATGACCTCCCTTTTCCTGCTGGTGATGCCCCTGCCTATACATCCCAGCATCCTATTTGCTTTACCTGATGCCTTGTCACACTGTTTCCTACCTTGAGGTCATCAGAGATGACAACCCCAAGATCCCTTTCCTGCTTGGTGCATGCTATATCCTCACCCCCAACTGATATATTGTGCCAGGGTTTTTGTACCCATATGCATTATCTTGCACTTCTTTGCATTGAATTTCAACTGCCAAACCCTTGACCATTCTTCAAGTTTCTGCAGGTCCTTCTCATTCTGTCTACACCTCTGGTGTGTCTACTCTGTTACAGAGCTTTGTGTCATCAGCGAACAGTGAAATTCTGCCTTCTATATCCTGTGCAATGTCACTGATGAAGATGTTGAATAGGACCGGTCCCAGCACTGATCCCTGTGGTACCCCACTGGTCACTCTTCCCTCTATGGAGTGACAGCCATTTACCACCACCCTCTGTGTCCTGCCACCCAGCCAGTTACCTACCCACCAAACTACTGTCCTGCCCACACCCATATTCCCCAGTTTGTGTAATAGTCTTCTATGTGGCAAGTCAACACATTCTAGTTCTTCAAGAACCAAGCTCTGAGACTGAGGGATTTGAGGTTCGGGTATAACAGGGTCCCCTGGTTGGAGATCAATAGGTTGTGCCTCAGAGGGAGTTGTATCGGTTTGGCCACAGACATGGAGAGCATTAGAAAGTACCATGGCTGCCTGGGCCAATCCGGGGCTATTAGGATTAGAGATGCTGAGTGGGACTTGAGCTTGAGTAACACTCTGAAAACCAGAGGAAAGGGAGGGAATGCGTACAGGAACCTCTCTGACCAATCTATAGTCAGAGCATCCAGGGGCAAAGTACCCTGATCTGGTGGCCTGCAGCAGTACTGAGGCAAATGGTCATTCTGGTGGGATGCAAACAAGTCCACTTCTAGAGTGCCCCACCTTCGGAAAACTATTTCTACCAGCTGTTTGTTGTCCATTCGTGATGGGCCTGGTTGATTCGACTTAAGGCATCTACCAAGGTATTGTCCTTTTCTGGTAGATGGATTGCCTGCAGGAAGACTCCCAAAGAATACGCCAGGGTCCACATTTTCATGGCCTCTGTGCAAAGGGGCCCTGATCTGGTGCCTCCCTGTTTGTTGATGTAGTACATTGTGGTGGTATTGTCTATTCTGACCTGTACCACCTTTGACTGTACCAGTCCTGAAAGGTTTTTAGAGCCAGAAAAACAGCCCTGAGTTCCAGCAAGTTTATATGCTGGAGGGACTCTGTGGTTGACCAAGTACCCTGAGTTGTATGGTCTCCCAAGTGGGCACCCCAGCCCAGTAGGGATGCATCTGTTGTGAGAACAACTGAGGGGTATTCTTTCTGAAAGGGAACACCTTCCCTTAAATTGGGTTCTTCCTTCCACCACTGCAAAGCTTGCAACAAGGTTCTTGTGACCAGAATGGGTTTTGAAAGAGAATCTTTTCTTTGACTCCAGTGAGCCCTGAGGTGGAACTGGATGTCCCTCATTTGAAACCTTGAACCCAGCACTGTGGCTGTGGATGCAGCCATATGTCCCAGAAGTTGCAAGAATGGTCTTGCAGGCTTGCTCCTGTTCAAGGTGAAGGAATATACCACTAGCTGAAGATTTCTGATCCTGTCCAGAGGGAGGTAGGCCCTGCCCTGCAGGGTGTCTATCTCTGCCCCTATGAACTGCAACATTTGTGCAGGAGTGAGGACTGACTTTTTGAGACTGATAATGAACCCCAAGGATTCCAGCAGGCCTTGGGTAAGGCTTAGATACTGAGTGACTTGTTGTGGTGACTTGCCCACCACCAGCCAATCGTTCAAATACGGAAAAACTGTCACACCCTGTCTTCGAAGGTGTGCTACCACTGGTGCTAGGCACTTTGTAAGCACCCTTGGGGCTGAAGAAAGGCCAAAAGGCAGGGTTGAAAATTGGTAGTGACCTGAAGGGAGTTTGAATTTGATACATTTTCTGTGAGACTCCCTTATGGGAATGTGGAAATAGGCATCTTTTAAGTCCAATGATGCCAACCAATCCCCTTTCTGGATTGTTGCCAGAATCAACGCCAAAGTGACCATTTTGAACTTTGGCTTTTTCAGATGCCTGTTTAGGGCTCTGAGATCCAATATAGGCCACCACTCCCCACTTTTCTTTGTGGTGAGGAAGTATCTGGAGTAAATGCCCCTTCCTCTCAGTGGGCTTGGGACAGGTTCCACTGCTTTTAAAAATAACAGTTTCTGGACCTCTGCCTCCAGCAGATTCTTTTCTGCTTGAGAAGGTGCACTGAAACCCCTGGCTGCTAGAGGAGAAAGGGATTTGAAACAGACCCAGACCGACTACCTCCAGGACCCACTTGTCTGTGGCGATATTCAGCCAAGCCTGGAGGAATTGGGAAAGTCTGCCCCCGACATGGAGTGAGGAGGCAGCCTGTACTTCAGCGGGTCTACTTGGCTTGGGGTGGAGGCTGTGCTTGAGCTCCATGCCTAGAACCCCTTTAACCCCTGCCCCTAAAGTACCCCTGCTGTGGGTACTGTTGGTACTGGGGTGTGGCCACTGGCTGACATAAGGGCCTGGTGTAGAAGGACCTGCCCCAGCCTCCCCTTCCATAAGGCCTGGTGGATGGAGAACCTCTCTTTCTACTAAAGTTGCTTCTGTAAGTGGCCTTATACTCATCTACCTTCTTCATGTATGCCACTGTAGATTCTCCAAAAAGAGCATTTCCCTCTAAAGGAAAATCCAGGACCTTAGATTGTGTATCAGCAGTGATATTTGTGGCCCTCAGCCAGGCAAATCTCCTCTGGGTTACCGTATTTATCATCCATCTGGCTGCAGTGTCGTTGGTATCAGCAGCCATCTGGGAACTGGTACTTAGCTGCCTCTAGCCCAAACCTAGCTGTTTCCTCTAGGTCATCAGATAGGGGTGAGGGAGCTTTGTGAGAAATTGTCCAAACTGACTGCCACAGGGACTTTTGGTACTGGGCAGCATAGGCCTGAAAGTTAGCCTGTCGTATGGCTAGGGAGGCTGACAGGTACCCTTTCCTAGCCATGCTATTTTCCTAGAGTCCTTATCTGGTGGATGGGATGCCAGAGGGACTCTAGCCTTATCACAGGCTGCTTGTTGAATGATCCCTTGGTGATCTGAATGGGAAAAGAGGAACTCTGCCCCTTCCCTCTCCAAATGATAGTTCTTGTCCATCCACTTATCCAGAGGGGGGACAGAATTGGGGTTTGCACCAGTTTTAGAGCATCTTTCATAAAAAAAAATGCATTGACTGGGAGGATGAGGAGGGCTTTGGTGGGAGTCAAACCCATCATCTCCAGATACTCTATTTCCTCCTCATCCTCCACTTCTTCCCTTGTGGAGATTTCAAGGGCATCTGCCATTTTTCTCATGAAAGTGAAGTGAGAAGAAAAATCTTCAGATGTCCTAGGGGGTGACCCAAAATCTTGTTCCGGGGATACCTCGGGTAAGATGGGTTCCCTTTCATCCTCCTCATGCTCGCTGTATTCCTTCTCTTCAATAAGGGGAATTCTGTCAGGCTGTCCTGCTGAAACAGGTGGTTGCTGAGTAGGGGGCACTAAACCCTGCGAAGCCTGAATGACTTTAAAAACCTGCGCGATTTCCTGAGGAGTAGGCATGATAGTAGCAGATACAGAAGTCCCCTGATCAATATTTGGGGGTTCAGTATGCTTTAGCTTGCATGCTTTCTAAGAGGGAACCAGGGAGCTAGCCGGTTCAGAAATCCTCTTGGTAGCTTTATCACCTGTCTCAGGGGTGGAAGTAGCAACAGATGTGGGTTCAGCCACAATAACAGAGGGTATTAGC
Source organism: Neoceratodus forsteri (assembly GCA_016271365.2). NCBI lineage: Eukaryota > Metazoa > Chordata > Ceratodontiformes > Ceratodontidae > Neoceratodus > Neoceratodus forsteri. The sequence goes on along the minus strand of JADMNL010000022.1, from coordinate 471,004,867 downwards.
TGGTCAGAGCCAGAGGGACCCTTGGGGAGCTTCTTTTTCAGTCATTCCAGGCGTTTTTTCAATATTTTTTTCAGGGAAAGTCAGGCAGATTTGACAATCCTCTTTAAGATGCTCATATTCCAGACAAGCCACACACATGGGCCCAGATATTCAAACTGCACCAGTCTGCGGCGCAAGCCCTTGCGCTGCTCAAAAAGTTGTGCAGGGGTGTGGCCAGGGCGATGTTCAATGGAGTTGCGCTATTGAGCAACTTCTTTGAATATCCCCGGCCACACCCACTATGCATGGCGCAGTGGAACTGCGCCACCGCAAGTGGTTAGAGTGGAGCATTCAGATGCGGTGGCGCAAGTTCCATTGCGCCATGTGCAGCACCTGCGATATTCAAAAGGTGACATGCAAATGGGGCCATAATTTATGCAAGGCGCACGGGGGGCCATTTGCATCTAATTACGGCCCCATTTGCATGCCATTAGCATGCAGGTGCACCGATCCCCGACGACTTGCGCCTGGCGCCCTGCCAGGCAGCAGCCGTCGAGGACGGCCTCAGCCCGATCACAGGCAGAACAGTATTCTGTCCCCCAGCAGCCCGATCGGGCATAATGTAAACTCCCCAGTAGCCCAATCGCGGGCATAATGTAGCGTCCCCGAATAGCCCGATCGTGGGCATACTGTTAACATCCCCCACCCTGAATAGCCCGATCGCGGGCATAATGTAACGTCCCCACCCCGAATAGCCCAATCGCGGGCATAATGTTAACATCTCCATCCCGAATAGCCCGATCGCGGGCATAATGTTAACATCCCCACCCGAATAAGCCCAATCGCGGGCATAATGTTAACATCTCCCATCCCCAATAGCCCGATCACGGGCATAATGTAACATCCCCCACCCTGAATAGCCCGATCGCGGGCATAATATAAAGGGTCCCCCGATTCATTCACATATCTGGACTGCCTTTATCGGTATGACTGCACGCCATGGCTCATGCCTGAACCAATGGGCATGCAGCCCTACCGAGCTGTCAGTCAGGGGTGGTGGGGCGGCAGGTGAGTGGTGCTGCCACCCACCGCTGATGGGAGGGAGAGGGTGGTGGGCTCCATGGGCGGAGGGATGGGGCCACTAGATCACCAGGAGTCTGGATGTGGGGGTGGATGCTGCCCATGATCGGGCTACTCGGGGGCCCTTTATATTATGCCTGCAATCGGGCTATTTGGGGTGGGGATGTTAACATTATGCCCGCGATCGGGCTATTCGGGGGTGGGGGATGTTAACATTATGCTGGCCGGGCTATTCAGGGGTGGAGGACGTTGCGTTATGCCCGACCGGGCTGCTGGGGGGGGAGAATTACATTATGCCCGTGATCAGGGCATGGGGGGCACCAGGAACAAGTGGAGGGCCACCCACAGGTGGCAGCTGCTGTGTTGCGCCCTGCAATGAGGCAGCTCACCTGTGGGTGGCCCCTGACTTGATTCTTTTTTTTTTTGGCGTAAAGTTGTGCAGGCATAGGTAGGGGTTGTGCCTGCATAACTCTGCAAGGCCTGGCTAAATATCGGGCTGTGCAGTTTATGCATGGGCACACCCCACCTGTGCCTGAGACATTACTGATCCACATCGGGATTTGTGCAGGCTAATTTTCTTTAAATATTGCACCGCGCATCAGCAAGGGTTGTGCATGACAAGAACACTGCTGGCGCCATACAACCCTTTTGAATTTCTGGGCCATAGTGTGCTTATCTGCCTTTTCAAAAATGTCCCCACATTGTGCACAATTTTTAAAACTGGGCTCACCAGTCTTTTTCTTTGGTTTTTATGCCATTGAACCAATAAAAAGAGAACCACAAAGTAAGAAGGATTTAAATAATAGCAGTTGTGGTTGCAGTCTGTTCCGGAACTAAAAAGGAACCAGAGGAACTGAACCAACAGAAAAATTTGGAACCGGTACTAGTGGTTCAATAACCGAAAACTACGAATATAAAAAAACACTTTTAAACTAAATTGAATTAAAAATAAAATGGGTTTTGTGTTACAAAAACCCTAAAATATATAAACTAACCGGTTCACCCCGGTTATTCCAAACTGAAAGGAACCGCAAAAACAACTAAATAACTACAAAACTAAGTTTAGCTAAAGTAAAACAATTAATATAAGGCAGCAAATGAAATAGAAATGATACTTATAATTTTTATAAGTTTCTTCACTTCAGACAGTTGATTGAAGAGTGACACTCCGAGCGACCAGACTGTTCAGTCGGAGAGTAAAATTTGAGGAGGTTTAGAACATCAGCAGTTAGTATAGGGCAGCATTTGAAAAGCTGTCACATGCAGATGATTCCATCATTTGCATATGTTCCATTCTCTCCGGGCAGTCCAGCCCTCCAGGCTTACTGCAGAAAGTTATGAATACCTGAGTATTACTGGGGTTAGAAACAGGGAATGCAGGTGGGGCGAACTGCAGGTGATGTAACAGGGAAGGGGAGTGATGTAGGGGTACACAAAATAAAGTCCAGGCAATGCCAGTCCAATGGCCACACACAATTATTTACAGTTCCTGATCCCCGTCAGGGGGGCAGTTGATCTGGCTCAACCTTCTGAGCCCCACCGTCTGCTCCCGTATGGCACACAGAATTGCCCCCAGCCACCTGAATATCACCTCCTGCCTGCCATGTATTGCAGTTAACGTCCCCAGTGAGCCTCAAACCTGGTCCCATCTTCTGCCTCCACACTGGCCCATTCCACGGACACCACCCTCAGCAGGCTGACCTGTGTGGTGAAACAAAGGACATGCACTCAGTGCCACAATACACACAGGCTTGCCCCCCACCCCGGGAATGATGCTCACACTGGACATTGATGGTACTCAAGCACGGACCCAACAATGCATCACGCACATTATATACCGGCAAACTGCCGTGCAACAGTGCCACACAGTGATCCGACTGTAGGATGGTGCGATGTAATGGCAGCTGGTGCATGCGATGGACATTGACGTGGCACATGACGCCATGCTACACACACTGTATGTGACCAGTAGCCACGTGCACCATGTCTGGAGGCCCAGTGAATCATGCGTGTGCCATGTCGGGCACCCACAGTCTTGATGGAACCCAGACAACGTGTTGGACACATATGGGCATGGTGCACAGCGGGACCACCACACAGTGTCAGGACAATGACCACAGTGTGCTGACTGGCACAACCAAGGCATACATGGCTAGTGGCCATATGGCCATGGTGAACAGAGGAACCCCTCACTGCCCACACCCGCCCCACCACAAACAGCAAAGTACAAGAACAGAAAAGCACACCTACCTTCTGCAGGTTGAGATGGCACCCTGTGCAGCTCAGCACTCGCTGCCTGCGATCCCCTGGACCTACCGCGCTCATGGCCCCTGTTCAACACCCACTGGCACTCTTCCTGGCCTGCAAGGGGAACACAATGGAAGGGAGACATGAGCAGCATGCTGTCACCACCCCCGCCCCCAGCAACACTACATGCAAATCCCCACAACCCTGCAGCACCCACAGGATACAGCAACACCACCCCTCAAGTACAGGAACAGCATGCTGGCTATGGCAGAGTAAGCAAACAGTGTACATACCTGGTCGTGGCACATCACCCCTGTGGGCATGCTCTTGCAGCACCCTCAGCCTCTCAGGGTCCCTCCTCTGCAGGTCTCCAGAGTGGTGCCCGCACTGTTCCTCAGTGTGAGGCACCCCAGTCCTCCTCATGAGCCTGTCTGCCACATTGGCCCAGGCCTAGGACCTAGCCTTCTGCAAGGCCTCAGCACTGAACAGCTGGCCCTCCACAGGCTGCATCAATGCCACAAGATTGGCCAGCTCAGTGTCATTCCAATTAAGTGCCTGTGGCCCTGCTACCCCTACATGTGCCATTGTTTAGATAGTGTGCTAACAGTGACACTTCCAACATGCAGCACTGTACGCCATATGGCCTGCTCATGGCCAGTGCATGCGACGGCCTGTGCAGCACACAGATGCACAATGTCAATGTGCACTATACAGTCCATTGCGCATCAGCGTATATGCACAGTGCTGCAATGCTGAATGGGAGAATGAAGTCATGCCATCGTACACCGCGCATGCATGACCAGAATGTCGGCTATATTAGGAAGGTCGCAACATGCCACACATCAGTCAATAGAATTGCACATCAACGTGTACATGCGCTGCACAACGCCACAGTGCATGCACCGCCATGCACGACATGTGCACCACATAGTATCACGCATACGTGATGTGCTGCACTGCTATGCTCAATGTGTTGCCAGGTATCGGTTGGTTGCGCTGCTGTGCATGGTGGGCGTGTGCCAGAGAACCGCTCCTGTGCAGAGATGCGCAGTGTGGAAGTACTGGGCACAATTACATGCACGGAGCAAATTGAGATGGGCTGGGCACAAATGAGCCATATTCTGCCAGGATATGCAAATTGCCTCATTGCCCAATCCTAGCACAAGTTCTCACATTAGCATCTCATTACAGGCTGCATAGACCCTTATTTGCATGTGCTGAGCTATAAATGGACTGCTCTGCACCACCACACACTACTGGTGACCAGCAGCTACTGCACCTTGGAGGTTTGTTTACCACAGCTACACTGTTTATGGGTCTCTGTCCAGGAAGACTCCATGCCTGGGAGCAGTGCAGTATTACTGTGTACTGTGCTAATGGCTATCACACTTCCACCCCACAGGCACTAATATGGCAGCGGAGGAGGAGGAGGAGGTGAGATGGAGGAGACGTCCGAACTTCATGGATGATGAGCTGGGGACCCTTGTCAAGGCCTATGTCCGGATGGAGGCCCTCCTGTCAGGGAAGACGTGCACGTGACAGGAGAGGACACAAGGATGGGATGTGGTGGCACAGGCTGTGAACGCCCATGGAGTGTATAACCACACCCCCCAGGAATGCATTAAGCACAAGAATAGTGAGAAGACCAGGACCAGGGAGTGCCTGGCCACCACACGGGCATCCCTGCAAGCCACAGGGGGTGGGCCACGCACCGTGCCACCACTAACTGCATGGGAGGAGGTGCTTGTATCCACACTGTGCTGGGCATCTGTGGGGGATATTCCTAGATGTGGCTTCCAGACAGGCGGAGGCCCTGCACAGCACTGTGAGTATGCATGTGTCACATTGTCTGTCTGACTGTGTGCTGTGATATTGGGTGTGCAGGGCACGCCACACATGGATGCACACATTGTCAGCATGCCGCTATGCAGTGCATCCACCATTGCACATCTCCCCCATGGCCATGCAGTGTCCCCCATGTAGCCCGTGTGTGCTATTGTAACTGGCTGTGACACTGGGGACATCTGCCTGCTGAGGTGGGGTGGCCAGTGGTGGTCACTGTCCACCTATGTTCATGTTCCACATTCCGGAACATCGGCAACACATGATGGTGCAATGCACCATTGTGGACTGTCACAGTAGCGGAAATGTCCCTTGCCCTGGGGGAGGGCTGTGCACAGCCATGGCCCAGCATTTGTCCATGTCATGGAACCATGTGTGCATGGCTCTTCACAGTGCCAGTGCATGTCATGTCATGTGTGGCAGTGTCCGCACAACTGTGCTTCATGCCACATGGCCCAATGTACACCTGTCAATGGACACCCCTGGAAATGCTACTCTGACCATGCATACCTGTCTGCCTTACAGTGCCATCATGCCTCGGGAGCTGCAGGGCATGGTATGCAGGTGGACAGACTGGTGGAGGAGGAACCAAGGCCATCAACATCGGCTGGGATTGAGGCCGGTGCAGGCAGGGATGGCCTCTTCTAGGACCTGCTGAGATTCATGGGTCTGAATGCCCTTGCCTGACACTGAGTTGCCTGATGACCTCATGGTGCTGGCATCAGCCATGGAGGAGGAGGATGATGATGATGCCACACAGCTTGAGGTGACGACACACAGCAGTGCCACTGCCACAGCCAGATGGCCACACAGATTGTGATGTACAGAGTGGGGCACCCTGTACCCACGCATGGCCCCAGATGGGATGGTCCACCAACTATCGCATCTGTGGTGGTTGTGGGCAGCCAGGTCCAGGGTGTGGCTGTGGGGACAGGGGCCATCACCCTGGAGCAGCAGGGCGTTGTGCGGCAGCAACATGCCACCTGTGCACATGACGCGACTGTACAGGGACCTGCTGTGTCTGCCCACGCACAGTTCCCACCTGAACAGTGGCCAGCCGTGCAGCATCCACAGGCCGTGGATGTTGCACTGTAGGCCGGTACACCACCTGCCCATCAGTGACTCCCACAGGACAGATGCCCTGCTGATGGACTTGACAAGCACACCTGGCTCCTGCGGGCCTCTGTGGGGCATCACGGTGCGCTCAGGGAGATGTGTCAGGGCCTGAATGTGCAGATGGGCATCATGGATGACCATGCCTCTGCAGGCAGCTCCCGGTTGGTTGGCAAGATATGCCAACTCAGGTGGACATTGTTGGCGAGATTCGCCAACTGCGAGAGGACATGACCGCAGGCTTCAAGAGGATAGCACAAGCCATCGAGGTGGTTGTGCTGCCCTCGTGCTCTGCAGATGCAGGAGTGCCCACCGCACACTGTATAGTGAAGACAGCACTCCTGCTTCACAGCGTAGCATGGTTCCATTGCTTCTGATGCCATCCCTTGCCCAGGTATCCCAAACACCCCTGGGTCCCATCTGGTCTTTGGCAACAAGACACCCATGAGCACATGGTCACGGTCTCGTGGGTTTACCCCTGCTAGCGCAGCTGGGTCCCCTGCTGATGTGGTTTCCAACCCAGGGGGGGGCACACATTGTGGGTGTGGTCACCCACGTGTCTGTGGCAGCTGTGGTAGGTCACAGTGATCCCACCTGTGTGTAGTTCTCATGGCAGTCACCATCCAGCCATTGTTTGCCCACACACCCTGCTGTCTGTTCCCAGGTCCGCATGCGGGGCACACAAATGGGCCTGTGGCTTGCATGTCCGTGTTGTCTGTGTGATATTCCAGGCTTGTGGTGGGGCACTGCTGCTATGTTGTCTGCATGAGCATGATGAGTGCAGCCTTGTGTCCGCAGTGCATGTGTGTGGGCATTGTCCACTGATCCATGTCATACACCGCAGTGCCACATGTAGGCCCGGACATGACTGCTCTGCTGTGGCCACACCTGCATGTGTGTGTACCTCCACCACTGTGGACCTGTCAGCCATGCCACACCTGCCAACCTTCGCATGTTATCCCCTCATTCCCACACTCTGTTACCCACCTGTGGTCTCCAAAGTGCTCCTCCATGATCGTGTCCCTGTGCTGCCTCACGCTGGTGAACAGCTACGGGTCCTTACAGTCGTGGCATTCCTGCCCACCCTCTGCCTGTGGCCCCTCTTCCTCAGAGCTGTCGCCCGGCTCAGCCTGGACATGGATTCCACGGTCTATGGCCATAGCATGTTGTGTAGCATGCAGCAGGTCAGGAACATGCCGCAGGCCTTCTCTGGGCTGTACTGTAGGGCACCGCCAGACCTGTCCAGGCATCTGAATCTCATTTTGAGCATGCCAAACACATGCTTGATGATGTTGCGTATCATGCTGTGTGCCTCATTGTACCAGTTCTCCAGCACAGACATGGGCTGGCATATAGGGGTGAGCAGTCACCTGTGGAAGAGAGAAAGCATTAAGTGTACATCAGTTATTCACAGGTTTACTACAGCCCTATGTTACTGGATGTCTGCAATTGCTCTGTGTGGCCCCACCTTGACACTCCCACCACATGGCACACAGGCCATGCACGCATCATCACGTCAGTGTGTGCACTGCATGTGTGTTGCATGCAGGGCACATGCCTGGCATGCCATGACCTCCCATGGCCAGGTCCTGCTGTTCATGTGCCCTGCCCCTGCTGATGCACAACCACTGACCTGTCCAAATGTGGTTCTCTGTAGCACCACGGTGCCTGTGTTGGGCCCATGCCCTGTGCCACTGGCTGCCTGTACACTTGTGGCTGCTGTGTGTCCTCGGACATGCCCCCACACCCAGCACACACCTGCCACAATGTGGTTCGCAGTGCAGTTGGCACATGTGGCCCATGGCGCTGCTTGCCTGTTTGACATGGCGAGCCCTGTCAGTTTCTCACACAGCGACTACGCACACTGTCTTGTGTGGCACTGTGTGCTGTGTTGGCCCATTGTCATGTCCCACTCATCCACTAGGTGGCCGCTGGGTATTCCCCCGCTCTCAAACAGGCGACACAGGGCCAACTGGTGCCAGACATTGGCATCATGTGCACTTTCAGGGTGTGTGGTACACATATTGGTAATGCGCCCCATGGCATTGCACACCACCTGGCAGTTTACAGAGTGGCAGCCCTTTCTGTTGATGTGTGCCACTCCCTCTGGGCCAGGTGGTGCGTGTATTGCCACATGGGTGCAGTCTATGGCCCCTAGCATGCCTGACATGCATGGCACCCTGTGGAAGTGCTGCATGGTTTCTGTCCACTCTGCCTATTTGCTTGGGAATTTGATGTACTCTAAAGCATGTGGCAGCACAGTGGTGAGGAAATGGGTGAGGAGATGGACGTGGCTGACTGTGTGATGCCAGTGGTGTCACCCACCAGCGTCTGGAAGGTGCCCGTGGTGAGCAGGCACATTGCTGTTGTCACCTTTGTCTCCACTGTTATGGCGTGACTCCTGTGGGTTGGTGCCTGCAGGTCATCATGGAGCAACTCACGGAGCTGTCTCAGCAGTGCCCTGTTGATTCTGTACCAGCCCATAATCTCTATGTCACTCAGGTGGTCGAATGTGACACGGGTGTAGTACCTTCTCTGCTGGGCATACTACCTATGGGCCCTTCCACGTCCACGGTGTTGTTTCTTCCATCTTCTCACTCCCTTCATAACTGCTGCTATCAGGAAAGCTGTCCCATCCATGGCTGCTGTGCTGCTCTCTACCTGTGGGTGGGCTGCACTTAGGCATGCTTTTTATATGCCTATCTTTGCGCAGCGCATCTGCAGTTTGCACCGTGGATGTGCAGCTCATCTTTGTTGAATATGTGGCTGCGCAGCACATTCATGGGACCACCCCCTGCACATGCATTGCATTCATTATGTTTGTGCTCAGGTGCATCTGGATTTGTGCTGCGCATCCCTGTCCTTTCAATATTGCACCGCTGCATATCTTCTGGTTTGCACTGGCGCGTCTTGGAATGCACAGCATATCTGCTTTGAATATCTAGGCCCATGTCTTTGGGAGAAAAAGGAGAAATAAATTTATGATGGCAGTCTCTCGAAATGGAAATTTACATCTATTTCTAATAACACAAGTTAGATAGCTGGATTTTCAAAGAATGGGCAGAAATCAGGTTTTGCTCCATTGTGCATTTTTTCCCACAAACCAAACAGAATGAAAACAAGATTTCATGGAAATGTCAACAATTTTTGTGCTAAATTATTTAGAAGGAAATTGAGTCTACATACTGTAGGCACCATTCTGGCTAATTATAGGTTGCATCCCATACACAACAAGGCAATTCTTCACCTGAGTGTTTTTTTTATGACGGCTGCGAGAAGTCCCTCTGCTATCATGGAAAACATGAGGGGGAAGAGTTGCCGAGATGTTTTGGGGGGCATACACTGTTCTGTATAGTGTATGGTGCCCAAAACAGGATCCCTTACATTTTCCAGGCAGTGTCTGCCGCAGGAGACCCACACTGCTCTTCTCTTCATCCCGCAGGCCAGCTTGTGCACAGGACTCAACAACCACCCCTGTCCTATAAACAGCACTGGAGTGGGCTGTTGCACTGTGATGGCCTCACTAACCCAGAATGAAAAGTTACTACTGAAGCAGAACAACTTTTTGCGGTGTATGGATTTCCATACACAACCGCATTCCATCATACACTATATCTGTATACAGCCCTATGGCAGTCCCTTCACACTGCTGCACGTGTGTGTCTGTGTGTATGTGTGCATGTGTATGCGTGTAATGGGGGGGTTGTGATTATAAAATTCAGTGATGCAGTCGCTCGGGGCTCTTGCCACCTGCTGTGTTGTGGCTTTGCTTGTTGCTCCCCTAGCAGAGCCAATTGATCTTGCTTCTCACTGATACTGCTCCCGGCTGATCCTGCCTCTAGCAGGAATTTCATTAAATTAAGTTCATTTTGGGCTTTTCTAACGTTGGCCATGGTTCAGCTGCTGCTGTCTTTCCCCCGACTTGCAACAAAAACCCTCCCAGAGGTATTTACATTAGCTGCAGGAGCGAATTCATTTACTAGCAGCTGCTGCCACCTCCCGCTCTTGACTACACACAGGTCACTAGGGGCACTACAATTATGCTGCCAGAGAGGTGCTTTGGGTAGGTGGAGGGAGGCACTCCTACTGTTGCCTCCTCCATCTCCCGCTGAACTTCTGTCAACTCCCTTCCTACCTGTATGGAGCAGGCCACAGCCTGAGCTAGGCTGCAGCAGTAGATCCAGCTTGTCCTCATTACCCTCCTCCCTGCTCTCCAACACAGTATCTGGGGCCAGGGATCTCCCTCACTAGGCCCCAGGGAACGGTTATTAGTACATTAAACTGTTTACCCCTGGCCACCAGTAAATAGCCTACTAGCCCACTAGGGCTGCCATCTAAAATTAATGGCCACCCTGGGACAACTCTAGCCCCCTGGACCACCAATGCTAATTTTATTTTATTAATGTGAGTACACTAGTCCAAAAGAGTCCCCACTAGCCCACCTGGGCTACTTCTCTAAAATACCATCCACTCTGCCATCTAGGGGTACTAAGGGATTTTGGCTGAGCTCCCTTCCCCCCGCCAAACAGCACTTCATCTTATCTTTTCCTAACTTTTTACCATTTTATTTCCTTCCTCTACATTTCTATTGTCCTACTTTAATCTCACTGTAACTTTTAATCTATATTTCTCTTTGTCTTTACTTATGTGATGTGCTATATCCCTTCATTTCTCTCTGCTCTCTGTTTCTGCTTTTGCTACTGTATTTTCTCCATATTAACCTATTTTCCTCTTTACTGTAACAGGTCTGACAGGATGCTGACTCCTCAACATCAGATAAGTATTATTCTATGCCTAACCTGTCCTTTCTGCCATATTACTCCCTACAAACTGCAGAGCCTTTGTGACCTCTTTCCTATATTTTATTTTACAGATCCGACAGACGTCATCCCTTCAAGTCCTACTTCTGACTCCCTATTACCCAGGTAAGAGACAATCTACATATTACCTACACTTGTTGGGTTTACTGTAATGGTTTGACTATGCCCGTTAGAGGGAGTGTGTGTGTTGTGTGTGTGTGTGTGTGTGTGTGTGTGTGTGTGTGTGTGTGTGTGTGTACACGTGAGAATTAAGGTTACACATAGAGCTGCCATTTTTTTCCACATAAAGCCTTTTGCATTGGCAATCAATGCTGGTGGGCTCTTAGCCCTGCCCATCTCTCCCATCTGGCACTCACCTCCTCCAGACCCCTTGAACCCCAAAAGTCCTCCCATGGCCCCCCCATGGCAATGCTGGGAAAGGGAGGGCTGTCCACCCCCTGCCTGATGACTCCCATCCAGAACTGAGCCGGTGATCCAAGTGGTGGGGTGGAATGGAGGTAGGTGGGCAGGGTTTCATGAAGTCTGCTCCAACTATTTTTCCATTTTCTCCCCTTGGATCCCTGCCATGGCAGTACATAAGTGAGTACATGTGGAGATGCACATGTTATGGAACCACGGCCCCTCCTTTCAATGGTGCTCAAGCTTCTGGCGCTATCCCTAGGCCTTCACCTGGGGCAGCCGATGGCCGAGTCAGTATGCTTCCCCACCTCAGGAGAGGAGAGCTGTCTGACAGAAGCTCAATCCGCCCCCAGCTGACCCCAGCGACCCAAGCATGTTCCCGATCTCAGGTCACCTTCATATCCGTGGGATTATTATTATTATTTTTTTTCCTTTCACCGTCTTACAAGTTATAAGAAATATTGTTGTAACCATCACTGCGTCATTTAGCACATGAGGGCATTTTATTGATCCCACGTGTATACACATACATGGTATTTTTAAGACTGCGAGCTTCTACAAACTTTACTTACATTCACCATCATACAATATTATGGACATCTGCTTCAGACTCTGATTTTACACTACATTCTCTATGTGGGTAGCACCTTGCACTCATACTAAATGTTGCCAAATGGTGCTGTTCCCTTCATTATGTAAACAATAATCCACAACAGGGTATGGAGTTATGGGGATTTAGTCCATGCCCTGGGTGCATCGTGAGTGGCTGAGTGCCCTCACAGCTCCGGGGCATGGATTAAATCCACATAACCTCGTACCCTGGAGTGGGTTAGTGGGTTACTGCACTTATAAAATGGGTTATTGCATTAAAGAGAAAAAATAAGGAAAACGTTCATTTTTTACTCCAAATATGAAAAATGTGTGTGTATACTGCTGCACTTTAAAGTAGTTCACAGAAATACATAATGATTTCATTACTTTGAAAATAAGAATTAATTTACAATTTATGTAAGAAAGTGATCTGTGAAGTCTCTTTTAAGTAAACACATTTCAAATACGTGTCTTTCTGGCCCCATCTCTCTCGTTCTCCCTCTCTCCTTACCGACTTATCCCTGGTATTAGATGGTCGCTGTTCTCTCTCTTTCTCAGGTTGTGACTGAAAATCAGCTTGCCTGCAGGTCCTGAAAATGCCAGTGAGTCCATAGGTGTGACAGGCACAGAGAAGTTGTTGGTAGCAGCTCCACCTGGTTCACCTGTGCTCCAAAGTGCCCACCCCCCAACCTCCTCGGAGTATCTTTCTCTTGCCCTCCCTCTGACATGCACTACTGGCAGTATGGACACAGCAGCTCCAGAGCACACAATGCAACTTCTCTCTCTCTCTCTCTCTCTCTTTCTCTCTCTCTGTCTCTCTTTCTTTCAGGTCACAGCTCCGGAGCGGTGCATATTTCAGACCTGCTGTCATTAATGTTCAGAGCCTGTAGGCTTCGTCAACTTCACTACAGTCTAAATAATGTCAGCCTTATCTGTTTACCTCTTCTTTAACTACAGGTCTGTAACTACCTGCCCATTACAGTACATGAAAAGACTGTCAAGCAAATCTCCAAAACTGTTGTCTTAGCATGAAACTTGTACATCAGAAACTACTCAAGGGATTTGACTGAAATGTTCAAGGTTTGTAGATGCAGTCACTCCAACAACATCATAAAAATGTTATCTGAAGAAATTAACATTTAAATGGGTCATCAGAAAGTCATTACCTAGATGGCGGGGACAAGAAGGCTGACTTTCAGTTTTGAATTTCATTCTATGGAGGGATATTTTTTTAAGGGAAATGTACAAGATATTCAGTAAGGGAAGTAGTTCTGGCTGTCAAACTGTGGATTAAATAGGAAATGTAATAAATGGTCAGGTACTGCTGCTTGACCATTTAGGTTATAACTTTTTTACAACCCATTTTATAAAGCAAGTAAATCCTGGCTTTTATCAATTTTTGTCATTTCTTCTCTCCCTTCAGTCCAAATAACACAACACACCCCTGACATATACACCATGCAAAGAAAAATTCGGCATTGATAAATGCTTGTTTGTGCTGCATAGACGATAAGTTTTTTTTGTACTGCATATGATCAAAGTTCTGTGCCTTACTATCTGTAACTAATTCCGTGATGCCTCTTAAAAAGGGACCTTTAGTCTCAGCGGACCCACCCAGTCAACAAAATTCAATAAATAAACAGGCATATGTGATGGGCTTCTGTGGGCTACATCATTTATTACAACAAGCAGTGAGTGACCTCGGTTAACCTCACAAGTGCCAGAGCCACGAGTTAAGTACCAAGGTCACACACTGCGAGTTGAAATACATGATTTATGCAATAGGCTCAGTTTGCATTTTTTGTGTGTTTTATTTTATGTTTTTTAAAGGTTTTCGAGAGAGCATTTGTGATGCAGTTGCTTGGTTTTGGGGAAGTTTACTTTGTGAGTTGTTAGGTGGTGTGTAATTTCTGACTGGCTCATTTGTGTGAATGAAGGAGGCTGTGGTATTTGATTGGCTGGTTGGAGCATGGGAACAGGGCTGTGATTGGTCGAGGGGCGTGACGTCAGTCTTGTGGGTGGGGCTTTCCATTATGGTACAGTTTCAGTGCAGTTGGCGAGGTGCCTTTGAGAGGGAATATTGTGGAGTGGCTCTTTGTGGTGGATTCGGCCTAGTTTGCAGTTTGAGGAGCAGATGGAGGAGTTATACAATGTGCGAAGGAGTATCCAGGGGGTGTAGTTAGAGGAGCGGTGGTGGAGATTTGACTGGATATTGGCTATGTAGGAAGGGTTGTGAGTGGGGCTTCATGAAGGAACTGGACGACTCATTTCTTTGGTGGATTTGGGGCAGCAGGAAGAGCTCGAGTTCTGTAACTCTTGGATTTTTTTCCTCTATATTTGCTGTGTGTGGGGAGAGCACACAATGATGATGGAACCAGTGGGAGAGAGACAAGGAGGTTTTCAGATTTGACCCTGTAATATGGGAGCTCAGGTGAGTGGGCTGGGGAATGCTTTTGGATTTCGTCAGGCAAAGTTAAAAATGTCAGGCTGCTAGTTTTGAGGGTGAAATGCTGCCGTTTTACTGGTAGCTGGTTGTCCTGGTTTTCATATGTTTATCTGGTATGAGAGAGGTGGCTGACTAATGAAATGGAAAATTATGGATTAGTGTAAGTAGTGCCAGCAGGAGGGGGAATGATTGATGGCAGGGTGTTGGATAAATGGTGGTTGATTGATGGCAGGGTGTGGGATAAATATTAGAATCACCGTTTATCCAACAGCAGTGAGAGTAAATGAATTTATTCCACTGTTTATCTGCCCACACCTATTGGATAAATAAATATATGCAACCACATCCCCATCCCACCCATGCTACTTTACACTGTTAGCAGCCCTTGGCACCCACAACATGGGTAGAGACACTCAGAACACCTTTAGAAATGGTACCATCCCTAGCTTTGGGAATGTATACCAGGCTCATTCTTCTAGAGATCAAGGGGTGGGGGTATACAAAAACAATAACCATTGGTATTTACAAAACCAGGTTCTGAGGAGAGAACTTTTTGCTAGGGCTGTGCTAGACCTATCTTCTGGAGGGGTACCCAGTAACTCCACACTGGAAGCAATAACATAACTGTCTAAACCATAGTTGGGGTTCTAGAGTGTGACTTTATTCCAAAAGATGTTCTCTAAAGCAAGAGTGGACCCACAAGGTTTACACAACATGGCACTAGGAACTTGCAGAACAACAAATCAACTGTATCTGACAGAAGACTCTCTGTATTCCCACTAGAGTAGGACATAGGACATTTCTTGCAGTGGCACTGGCCACAACTGAAAATACATTTGCTAACAGGACACTTGTACTTTGTTTTCTCACATGTCATAGGACATAGAACAACTTAGACTTGTATTCCCACATTTCGTAGGACACTGAACATTTCTTCCAGTGGCACTGGCCACAGCTGAAAACATATTTTGCTAAGAACCAACACCATTCTTCATAACCAGAGAACAAACTGTAACTCACTTCAGGGGGTAAAATTCTCTTCAGACATTGGCGCTTTGTCTAAAGCAGTGGTTTTCAACTGGGGGTCCACGGCCCTCAGGGGGTATCCGAGCGCCCAACAGGGAGTCTGCGGAACACCCTGAGAAATTGAAATGCGGTAAAATCATTTCCTTTTTGACTGTGGTTTGTGTGTAATATAAATAAAACACACTATTATCTCTCTGTTTCTCGCTCATCACTCCTCATCTCTCCACTACTTGCTCCATGCTACTTTTTTAAAAATAAAAAAACCCCGAAGCTGCCCAGTTTACGAGAGGATGGAGTGGCACTGCAGTGGGGGATGAAGGCTTTTGAAAAGGTACAGCAGCAGTTTCTAAATAATGTGATTGTTGGAACATTAAAAAGGAAGTTGTACTGTAGTAAGGTGGAATTTTTATGTTGGCTCGCACTTGCGCAGCCAACATATAGCAGTAGTAGCAGATTTGGAAGAGCGGTCACTGTGGGCGAATGCAGGGCGCACATCAGTAGGTGCATCCCTCATTCCTCAATGAGGCAGCATGCAGGCGCCACCCCAGCAACACGTACTGTTGCAAGCACATCTAAGAAAAGGTCTGCTGCAATGAGAGCCAAGCTCATCATGCAGCGGCACCTTCTGATGTGCCTTTGCTGGTGAAGCAAGCATGGTGGCACCACCTGCCACAATGCGGAAGTTCGGGGGATGCCCAATCCTCCTGTCGGCATACCCTAACCCATTTCATGTGCCGATGGGGAAGCCCACTCCCCATCGGCATAATTCCCCCCCATTTGTTGTGTGCTGAGGGGGAGCACAGCCCCTCTCGGCACTTGTCCCCCTTTGATATAGCCAGCAGGGTGCCCAACCCCCATTGGCTAGCCCCCAACACTCAGGTGGCACCCTGGAGCCCACCCCAGCATGCCAAATGCCTGTAAAACAAAACATCCCACAATGTTTTGTTTTTTTAAACCTGTAAAGAAAAAAGCGGTCCCTTAAGGTCCCCCCTTCGGTATGTGCGTGGGGGTGCCCAATCCCGTTGGCTGTCCCCTCAAACACTCAGGTGGCACGTTGGGGGCCCACCCCAGCGTGCCAAATGCCCCTGTAAAAAAAAAAGTCCTGTGAGTTGTTTTTTTAAACCTGTGATAGAGGAAAATCATCCCCCGCAGTCTGTCCTGCTCCCTCCCCAGCCAGTCCCCACTCTCTGTGCACCCTGCCTCCCCATTCCCCCCTCTTCACCCCATACTTACCTCCGGAGTGCGGTGCGACAATCTTCGGTGGACCGGGAACACGTCTGCACTCTTCAAAGTAGACCGCGAGCTGAAGAAATTCTGGTAAGCTGTATAATGGCATAAATTGGGTTTTTTTCAACTTTGGTGCATATCTTGGGCATTTTTAGGAATTTTGGCACCAAATTTTCAACATGGAGTTATTTGGGACCCTCCTCATGAATTCAGTCACTGTCATGGCGTTGTTCGGTCCTGAAAGGTGATTTCATGGTCACTGCGTGGAATCACCTTTTGGGGTTGATTAACAAAATGACAGTGCCACTGTTCATGAGGTGGGCTCTCAAAAAGCCTATGTTGCAAATTTGGTGAAAAAAATCCAAAAAATGACTGTTTTATGAGTGTGCATTGTGATGTTTCCACACATGCTCATAGCTTCGTGCATTTGTAATATTTTCACTCCAGATTTTCAACATTGTCATTTTTCCACACCTCCTTATCAAGAATACAGCTGTCATTTTACATATCCTGGCCAAAATGTGTTTTCGCACTTCCGCCTCAGAATAGCACAGTCACTGTGCGAAATCAGTTTTTGGGACAGTTTGACAAAATGACAGTGACACTCTTCATGAGCAGAGGTTCTAAAATGCATATGTTGAAAATTTTGTGATGAAAGTCCATAAAATGACTGTGTTACAAGCATGCGTTGCACAGTTTCCATGCACCCTTGTAACTTCGCAAATGTGCAATATTTTCAAGCCAGATTTTCGACACTGGCATTTTTTCACACCTCCCTATGAACAGTACAGCTGTCATTTTTCACATCCTGCCCAAAATGTGTTTTCGCATCTGTGGCGCAGAATGGCTGGTCGCTGTGGGAAATCAACTTTTGGGACAGATTAACAAAATTACAGTGCCACTGTTCATGAGGAGAGGTCCCAAAATGCCTATGTTGAAAATGTGTCTCTTTAGGGTGGGGGGTGAGGTTAGCATCAGTTCAATAGTTCACTGCCATTCCTATTATGCATCTCTAACTCCTGCACTACCAATGCCAGCGAAATATTCGGCATTGACAAATGCTTGTTTTTTTTGAGGCTGTGTGAGCAAACTGGAAGTGCTACTTCAGCTACTAAGTCTCCTTCAGTGTTGATTGTGAGCACTGCAAAAAATTAGCTGATTGTCCTCTCGGGCTAGTGTCTGTGAGCTAGGGAAAGTGAAAGTGACTGGAAGTAGTGCCAACATAGTAATTGTGTGGATAAACGAGTAACTGTGTGTATAAATAAAATTTATACATACAGTTACTCATTTATACACACAGTTACTCAGATAAAGGGATTTATCACAGTCTGTTTATCTCCACACCTATTGCATAAATACACACACACATATTTATTTATTTAGTTTTTGTTTACCGGGTAGGTGCGCTAGCCATAGTCATGACTATTTTCAGGCACAACCCGGGAGGATACAAAACAACAAATACAGGAATACATTCCAAAAACAAGTACAACAACAAAATCATTACAACAGTTTACAAGTAGGTTGCAAGGAAATTAGCTAAAAACAAGAATGTTTAGGTAACAGTGCAGAAAATATGGAGCAGTACAAAACCAAAATTCAACACAGTTTGCTTAGAGAGAACATGAAATAATGACATTATCAATACTAATAACGGATTGAAAAGTTAAGTTATGGGAGGGATATTAGTAGGTGATAGAAGTAGGTGATTAGGAAGGGAAGGTAGAGGAGAAGTGCAAAGGAGAGGTAAAGGAGAAGTGCATAACATTGTAGGGGACAGATAAGAAATAAGAGGTAGGACTGAGGTGATAATGGCCAGGGAGGCTTGAAACAGGGGCATGTGTGAGAAGTTTCAAGATAAGTACGTAGACCTTTTTTAAACGACGCATGGGATGTTGATTGTCTCAAGGTGAGTGGGAGGGAGTTCCAGTATTTGGAGGCATGGCAGGCGAAAGCATTAACACCTTTAGTGGTGCAGTGTCTAGGGATGAAAACAGGGGCCTGGACCATGGAATGCAATCCATAGCATGGAGTCTGGTTTTGGAAAAGGCCTGCTAGGGTTTTAGGGATTTGTAGACGAACCATGTTGTCAAGACAGGAGCCGTAAGCATGTAGCCTTAGTTCAGCAGGAGGAAGCCATCCCAGGTCAGTATAGAGGAGGTAGTGGTGTTTCAGCCAGTGTGAGGAGGAGGCATAGCAACAGATGTTGTTATATGTAACATCTCATTTCCTTAGAGTTGATTTGCATGCAGAAACTTATGTTGCAGCCCCATAGGTAAGTGATGGTAGGAGAATGCCACGGGCAATGGCAAGCCTAGCAGAGGGAGTGAGCATATAGCTGGTTTGGTAGGCTATTCCTAGTTTGGCATGTACCTGTTTGCAAGTTAGAGTGATGTGTAAGTCAAAATGTAGTGTTGGATCAAGGGTAATACCCAGATATTTAAAAGAGGATACAACCCCAGCTACTGACCTATTTAAGGAGGTGACTTTAAATTGAGAATGGGCATGCTTTAGCTTCATTATTGATCCAAAGAGCATTGCTTGGGTTATAAACTCGTTTAACACAAGTTTGTGAGTAAGTAGCCACTTTTGTATTAGCTGGAAATCAAGAGAGAGTCATCTGTTAATGTCGTCGATGCTATCAGCACTAGCGTACAGCACAATATCATCAGCATATAGTAGAGAGGCTGTCCTGTGGAGGTCGGTGGAGATGTCATTTATAAAAAGAGAGAAAAATAAGGGCCCAAGGGTGGAGTCTTGTGGTACTCCAATATTTATGATGGTTTTGTCCGAGAGGGTAGAGTTGTATTTCACAACTTGAGACCTATCAGCTAGGTAGTTTCCAAACCATCTAACAATGTTGGTTGAGAAACTTAGTGATCCCAGGGTGGTTAGAAGGTTGGAGTGATCAACTAAGTCGAATGCCTTAGTCATGTCAATAAAAACTGCACCGGTGAGGAAGCCGGAGTCCATAGCCACTTGAGTATTTGATGTGAATTTGAGGAGGGCAGTAGTGGTGCTATGACCTTTGAGAAAACCATGCTGGGCATCAGTGAGCAGATCATGCTTCTGTAAGAAGTCAATTGTCTGGGCAGCTACAAGCCTCTCAAGAATTTTATTCAGGACAGATAGGATGGCAATGGGCCTATAGCTGGAGGGGTCTTTTCGATCTCCTTTTTTAAAGACTGGAGTAATTCTAGCTGTTTTCCATATGTCCGGGATGTGGCCCTGGCACAGGGAGAGCGTGAAAATCCTGGCTTGGGGAGAAGCGATGAAAGGGACTGCAATCT
The DNA here is from genome assembly GCA_016271365.2 of Neoceratodus forsteri. Taxonomy (NCBI): domain Eukaryota; kingdom Metazoa; phylum Chordata; order Ceratodontiformes; family Ceratodontidae; genus Neoceratodus; species Neoceratodus forsteri. The sequence continues at coordinate 470,984,807 of JADMNL010000022.1, read as the reverse complement.
TAAGAAGCCTGGGCTCTAGATTGTCTGAGCCAGCTGCTGTGCAGTACAAGGTATTGTTTAGCAATCTGAGCACTTCGCATTTTGTGATTGCCTCGAAAAAGAATTGAGGATCGTTTGTGATAGGTCAGGCGGATATACTTGGTTGGGCAGGAAAAGAGGAGGTGTAGTTGGTTAAGTCCGAGAATTTATGGTTAAAGAAGTTCGCAATGGTTCTGGGATTATTACAGTGTACCCCGTCAAGAGACATGTCATTAGGGGTGGATGCTAGATTAGAACCAAGAAAGAATTTAATATGTGACCAACATTTTCTGGGGTCACCATACGAGTTGGTCAATATATCTTTGCAGTATGCACTCTTGGCCTTTTTGATGTCCTTTTTGCAGGCATTTCGCAGAGCCCTGTAGTTGTTGAGGTCAGAGGCTAGCCTTGAGTTTTTATAGCAGAGCCAGCTTTTGTCCCTTAATTTAAGTTTAGCTAGTAGGTCAGCTTTTAGCCATCGGGTTTGTCTATTTTTCACCCTGCAGGTTACGAGTTTGCAGTGCTTGTCCTGGAGTTCCAGGAAGTGTTTTAAGAACAGGTCCACGGCAGCCTGAGCATCATTAAACAAGAGAATGGGGGACCAATCAGTAGAAGCAATGTCGTTCAAGAAAGACTGAGGGTCAAAGTTTGCATAGTTACGGAAGGTGATGAAGCGAGGTCCAGTCTGGGTAGGCCTATCTTTTCCCCATATACAGTACGTTGAGGAGTGATCAGTGATGGCATCTGGCAGTACTCCAGAGGCAATTACATTTTCAGGGCGAATGGTCATTATACAGTCTAGTAGCGTGTTGGAGTGACGGGTATTTCTGGTAGGGTCATCAATAAGCTGGTGTAAGTAACAACTCTGCAACTTGGTCATTAATGTTGTTTGGTTACTGCCCAGCCAATTTATGTTTAGGTCCCCAAGTATAAGGACCTCATTCCTTCCGACAAGGCATGAGGTTTGTTCCAATAAGCCATCTAGCCCTACTAGTCCATTTGTAGGGGGATTGTAGACACACACGATGTGAAGTTTTTTAGTACCAAAAGTGAGCAGGACGTGTAGTGCCTCACAGTGGCATAGGGTCATCTTAACAGCAGAGACATCAAGGTGATCTCTAAAGTAGATGGCTGTTCCAACCTCTCTTTTGGGTGTAGTTCTGTCAAGTCTCAGAAGGTTATAGTGGGGAAAGGGGCATAGAGAATCAGGTATGGTAGGTTTTAGCCACATCTCAGTTAGGCATATAATTTCAGGCTTGTAAAGGGTGGTCCGGGATTCAAGCTCAGGAAGATTGTGAGCAAGGCTCCTGATGTTATGATGTACTATGAAAAGACCTTTGGCATTGGTGATAGTGTCAGGCGGGACAGTAGATGGTCTTGGATTTAACTCAACATCACCTGCAAGCAGGATAGCAAGTAGGAGAAAGTACCATAGCTTGCAGTGCATGAAAGAACCACGGGCATGTAGGAGCAGGTGGCATTTCTTATGTACATGGGCAGCTAAGTGTTTCCAGATCTTATTTAGTAACACTGGGGAGGGGTCAAAACAGGGGGCAGGAAGTATTAGTAGATTAGAGTAGTAGTAATCCTGGAATGCAAAGTAAGGAGGGGTAGCTTTATTATGGAGTGCCATAGGCATGGACAAGAATAGTAGTGGTAGTGTGACCATAAGAGTCAGCAACATCAAAGAGGTCATTTTAAAATGGAGTTGTTTTAGGGCTGTGAAATAACAGCTCAAGGGACCAGTGAGGCTGAGAAGCTGCCGAAAGAAAGGTTAACTTATTATTGGATCTGGCAAAAACTTCACACAGAGTGATTCAGCTAAGATGCAGCTAGGTAGAGGGGGTTCATTCAGAGTAGCAGGTGAGGTGGCAGTCACACTAGGCTAGCAGGAGTAAAGATAGAAGGAAAAAACTTGTGCAATGAGAAAACAGGCACTGCAAGCAGTTTAGGTAATACTGGGATTTTAGCCAGTAAGTAATTTTATCCTGCCAGAAAGTGTGGTATAAAGGTAGGAGCTTGGAGGAAATTAGATTCAAATCAGGACAGATTATTTAGGAAGCCAATGGGAAGAGGGGGAGGACCGAGAGGGAGGAGCTATGGTGTATTTAATGGGGCCTGGGAGGGAGAAAAACCCCTGTGTAAATGCAGTAGCAGCTATGCTTGCAAAACTGGCCGAGAAAAGGCGCTAAAAACTCAGTCTGTGGTCCAGGGAGTCAAAGAGAAAGGCGCATGTAGAGAGATTCAGGAGCAGGCAGGAGTTAGGAAAGTTGTAGGCAGGTAGGGATTGGCAACAATAAGATAGAACAAGGAGGTTAGCAGTTTTATGCAATCACAGCACTTTTAGTAATTTAAATTCAGCAGATAAAATCAGGCTAGTAACAGAAGCAAAACTTATACATGCAGGCAAATAATCAGTACATAAAACCCCTGTGTAAATGCAGTAGCAGCTATGCTTGCAAAACTGGATGAGAAAAGGTGCTGAAAACTCAGTCTATGATCCAGGGAGTCAAAGAAAAAAGCGCACCAATCAGCGATCAGCGTGGAGGAGCCGCGCCAATCAGAGGAGCCCCAGTGGAGAATCAAGTGAAGCTAGTGGAAGCAGTATGTACCTGTGCTAGTAGTCTGGGCAGGGGGGCCAGGCAGGCGGGCAGGAGCAGCTGAAAGTTCCGGCGAGCAGCGGGCGGCAGCCTGCGAGACGGCCGTTCGGCTCCACCTCTGGATGTGTGGCACCGCACCAGCGGGGACTGCCTGCGCTAGTAGTCTGGGCAGGGGGGGCCAGGCAGGTGGGCAGGAGCAGCTGAAAGTTCTGGTGAACAGCGGCAGGCAGCCGGTGAGAAGGCCGTTCAGCTCCGCCTCTGGATGTGTGGCGCCACACCAGCGGGGACTGCCTGTGCTAGTAGTCCATATATATGGAAAACTGCTGGACTGATGTCTTCTGGAAAGCCAGATGATGGAACAGGAAAACTGCTGAGCTGATGAATCTGGATACACCTGAAGAAATCCTGGAATACCAGAAGAGCTGCATCTTCCTCCATGGATACTGCTGCTTTGGATGACAGGCATTTGACCTGCCACTGCTCGCATCCTTTAGGCATGCTGGGAATATTCACAGGGAGTGGCACCATTAAGGGTAGTACCACTCAGGGTGTGGGGTAAGGAAAGAACTGGAAGGGGACAGGATCAGTTGTGTTCCAGGACAGTAGCTGCTGCTGTTGTTTTCACAGGGTTCTTGTGGATTTTACTTGGTAGGTTAGTTCTTTTCTTTCTTACTTCTAAGGGGCTAGCAGGGTATTGTTTTGGGGGATGCTGGATGTTTGTAAACTGATTTGGTGGCTGTAAGTGGGGCTCATTTTGTGGATGTTTCACTGTGTAACAGGCTGTGCTGGTAGAGACCTATTTCTTCTGATTTAAAACCTATTTGGTGGGATTTGCTTGGGCCTGGTTCTTTGGCTGCTGGGCTTGGAGGAGAGACACAGGGCTGATACACTCTCTCTCGAGTCAAGTGTCTGCCCAGGACCCGCCCCTCCCCACCCTCCCTCCCTCCCAGAGTCTGCAAATTCATAGGGAACATCTGCCCTGCAATTGGAGGAAAAGGCTGCAAGTGCAGCTCTGCAGTTCTAGCCACTGGGGTTGGATTTAAAGGCTGGGAGAGAGGAGCTTAGGGAGTTGTTCATTTCCTTATAAGTTTAATGTGTTGTACTGCACCTAGTAACAGGGTTACTGGTGTACAGTGGACTGTCTCTAAGATTAGTGGGTGACCTGATTAGGCAGTAGGGGTATCTTGGACTAGGGGGGAACCTGGTGGCTCACCCAAGGAAACCTATTTGGAAGGGGATGGAACCACACATCATGAGGGCCGGCATCTTTGGGAGGGTGGTGGGGTGCACAGGGTGTGGAGCAGCCATGATACTGGACTGGGCTTGGAAGTTCGGTGGTTGCCCAGTGTGCTACCAGCTAGCACAGCTTAGGGAGGAGGTTGCGGGGATTAGGAGAAAGCTGGGGGAAGGGGGTGGTATGGTTGGGGAAGGGGCTGAATCTCCCACAGGGTTGCACCAAGCAACTGGGTGGGGGGGCAGGGAAAGGAGTGCAGGAGAATACCTAGGGGTCACATAGGACCCTGGCAGAGGGGTCCAAAAGGACACTACCAAGGAAGCAGGCAGGTAACTGGGGACCCTCACAAAGGGGGGACGGAGGGACAACATTCTCAGGGAAGTAGGCAGATGGCCAGGGCTGGACAGAAGGAAGCAAGGCGGGGAGGTGGATCAGACCTTACACTCAGTAACCGCTTCAATTCTCTTCTTCTGCTCAAGGATGAGGGGGGTGATGTAGCCACGACAGGGGTGGTTAGAGATGGAAAGGGAGTGGGAGTGGGAGGCAGGAGGCAGGGGCCAGATAGCAGGAAGAACAGGGGGACCTGGAATGCAGGAGAATGGGGGGAGCAGTGAATCAGAGCAGGAGGGGCAGGGGGAAGAGGGAGGAAAGCGCAAGGAGAAGGACCAGTTGGGAGGAAAGGTAAAGGAGAAGGACCAGAAGTACAAGGAGGATTCAGTAAAGGGAGCTGAGGGTTTAGGCCAGGGGAGCCACAGGCAAGGAGGAACTAAATGGAGACAGGAAGGAAGGAAGGGAGGATGGAGGCCAGGCTAGTTGTAGATGGGGGAAGGACCAGTTAGAGCAGTAAGGGGTGTTAGTACAGAAGGATACTCAGGAGGAGGAGGGCATAGGATTGGAGGGAGGGTGGCCATGGTAAATAGTGAGGGGTGACATGTGGCACCCAGATAGGGAGGAACAAGGAGCCAGCTGGGTGGAGGGGCCTGTAGAAAGGATGAGGGACATGGAAGGGGGAATGGAGGAAAAGGAGTGGTCAGAGTGCTCCTGCTAGGGATTCTATGATCAGGGGTATCAAATGGGATAGGGAGGAGAAGCCTGGCCAGTTAGAACAAGATGCTTCCCTGGACTAACGGTGCACAGGGCTAAGCACGAGGTATATCAGCTGGCAAAGGATTGTGGGGGTTCCCCAGACATACTGGTCCACCTGGGTACAAATGACATTGAGGGAAATAGCGAGCTAGAGATACAGGCAAGATTCAGGGAGCTCGCCAGGGTCTGACATGACATAGGATGCACAGTTTCCTTCTCAGAAATCCTGCCAGTGCCAAGGGCTAGTGGGGAACACAAAAGGAAAATTAGGGAGATAAACCAGTGGCTCAGGGAGTGGTGTGAGGCCAGAGGGTATGGGTTGATGGGGGATTGGGGGGAGACCTGGGAGGATAAAAGCTGTATGCTAGAGATAGACTACATCTCAATTTGGAGGGGAGGGGAATCCTTAAGTTGAAAATAGAGGGGTTCATTGGTGAAAAGTGGGGTTTAAACTTGTGAAGCGGGGTGGGATGGGAGAAAAGGCTGTCAAGGGGGTGCCGATAAAGGAGAGACTCTGTCTCCACCCCCCTGGAGACCAGGAGGATTGCAGGAAAAGGCCAACTGGCAAAGTGCAGACCAGGGGAAAACAGAATCCCCATGGGAACACGAGCAGGGGAAATGGAACTATAGGGAAAGGGTGGAAGGTAGTCTGCTAAATGCCAGGAGCTTGGGCAATAAAATGCCTGAGCTCCAGGCGATGCTAACTGAGGGGCAGTGGATGTGGCGGTCACTGAGACTTGGCCACTGCAAGACATGACTGGGACCTGAACCTGGAGGGTTACACTATGTTCAGGAAGGACAGGGGAGGGAAGGAGGAGGGGTAGCAATGATAGTCAAAAACTGCATTGGCATAGGGGGAGTAGAGGAGGAGGGAACCGTGGAGGTGATTTGGGTCACCTTGATAACAAGGGAGGCAAGAGAGTAAAAATAGGAGTGGTGTATAGACCCCTGCCCTGGCGGAGGAGCTGGAGGACAGTCTGGTGGCAGATGTTAGGAGACACTGCAGACTGGGCAGAGGAACGTGGTGGTGTTGGGGGACTTAAACATGCCAGGAACAGACTGGGAGACTATGACATCCCTCTGTGACCAGGGAACAGAGGTTGTTGGATGTCTTCAAGACACGTTCCTAACTCAGTAGGTGAGGAACCGACCAGGGAGCGCTGGTACTGGATGTGGTCCTGGCAGACAGTGACCAGATTGGGAGCCTGGAGGTAAGGGACCCATTGGCGGGAGTGACCATGCCATGGTCTGGTTCTGCCTGGACCTAGGAGGGTAGAAGGCTGCACAAAGACGGAGTAACCGACTTCAGGGCGGATTTTAAGGAAATGGGAAGGATCCTTAAGGAGCATTTGGATGGGATTGGGTCAGACATGGACGCTGATAGCAGGTGGGAAATCATCAGGAGAGGGTGCAGGATGCTACCAGCACCTGTGCAAGAGTAAGACAAATGCGGTAGGGCCCAAAAACCTGTTGGTGGACCAGGGAGGTCCAGGAGGTGGTAAGGGGAAAGAAAGCAGCCTATAAGCAATTCAAGTGCTCAAGGAGTGAAAGGGATCCAGGGAGTACGAGCTGATGGCTTGAAGGGCCACTAGAGTGGTGAGGGCGGCTAAGGCAAGGAAGGAGCAGAACCTGGCCAGGGAAATTAGGAGAGGGAACAAGGGGTTCTTTAGATACATTGGGGAAAACGAAGGGTGAAGGGCAGATTAGCAGGATTAAATCAGGGGAGATGGGCACAAGACCCGGGGAGCAGGCTGAGGTACTAAATGAGTACTTCACTCCAGTTTTCACCAGGGAAAATGGGGGTGCTGCATCATACATGGGAGGAGACAGAGATACTGAGGAGGGGGACCCTCACCGATCGGCAGGTCTGGGGAGAGGGGGAGGCATCACTGGCAGGTGGGGGAGGGCTAAGCAGGGAGAAGAGGTACCGGAAGTGGAAATCACAGCAGAGAGAGTGAGGGAAGCCCTCAGCTCCCTTAAGACGGAGAAAGCACCGGGGCCGGATAAATTACATCCCAGAGTGCTGAAGGAACTTGCAGATGTCCTGGCGAAACCCCTGGCGGAGCTTTTCACCATCTCTCTGAGGACAGGGTGGGTGCCCCAAGACTGGAAGGTGGCGCATATAGTGCCTATCCACAAGGGGGATCAAGGGAGGTGGCAGGGAACTACAGGCCTGTCAGCCTGACATCAGTGGTGGAGGGCATTGTCAAGAAGAGGCTAGGGGGGGACCTGGATAAGTCAGGGTGCCTGGACGATAGACAGCATGGATTCATCCCGGGGAAATTGTGTCAGACAAACCTGGTGGAGTTCTATGACTGGGTGACAAGTGCCTTGGACCTGGGTAGAGCAGTGGATGTCCTCTTTCTAGACTTCAGCAAGGCATTTGACTCTGTTCCTCATGTGGGCTTGTTGGATAAGCTGGGAGGAATGGGGGTGGGGAACCAGATGATCAGATGGATAGGCAATTGGCTCCAGGACCAGACCCAGAGGGTCGTAGTTGGTGGGATAGTCTCATCCCCAAGGAGGGTCATTAGTGGGGTCCCACAGGGATCAGTCCTTGGGCCCCTTCTGTTCACGCCTACGTATCTGACATAAGGACAGGAATCAGGAGTGAGATGAGTCTCTTTGCAGATGACTCGAGACTGGGGGCGGTGGTGGATGGGGAGGAGGGGAGGGTGGCCCTACAGGGGGACCTGGAGGCTCTGGAAAGATGGTCTAGAAAGTGGAAGCTGAGATTCAATGCAGGGAAATGCAAGGTACTCCACCTGGGGGCCAGAAACCCAGGCCAAGTGTATACCCTGGGGGGGGAAATGCTACAAGTCTCGATGGCTGAGAGGGACCTGGGGGTGGTGGTGGATGTCAGGATGAACAACTCTGAGACTTGTAGGAGGGCAGCAGCCACGGCCAACAGGATGCTGGGATGCATCGCTAGGGGGATCACCTCCAGAAGGAGGGAAGTGATACTCCCTCTGTATAACTGCTTGGTGAGGCCGCACCTTGAGTACTGCATGCAGTTTTGGAGGCCACACTTAAAGAGGGACATTAACCTCCTGGAGAGGTTCCAGAGGAGGGCAACCAAAATGATTTGGGGCTTGGGGGACAGGACCTATGAGGAGAGGCTCGAAGAGCTAAATATGTACACGTTGGAAGAGAGAAGGGACCGGGGGGACATGATAGAGGTCTTCAGGTACATGAAGAGTGTAAATAGGGGAGGAACAGTCAGGGTGCTTCGAAGGAAGGAGGAAGGGGCCACTAGAGGGCATGGGTGGAAGCTGGAGGGGGGAAGATTCAGGGGAGAAAGGAGGAGGTGCTACTTCACTGAGAGGGTGGTGGAGCCATGGAATGCACTGCCTAGGGGGCTGGTGGAGGCAGAGACAGTGGAGGGGTTCAAGAGGGGTTGGGACAGGTACAGGGGAAGGGTTCTGGAAGCAAAATCCAATGCAGCAAGAATATCCAGAACTGGGAAGGGAGAAGCCAGAGAAGGTGAGGGGGACAGCAAGATCAGCACCCAGGGTGGGGGCTGACCAAACGAGCAGACACGAAAGACCGTTAGGCCTATTCTGCTGGCATTTTAGTATGTTAGTATGTTAGTAAGGATTATGACCTCATCTAGGCGTTCCAAGTCAATGTGGTGAAATGTCTCTTGCCCAGCCCCATCCACAATTCACACAGTGTCCATAAACAGAGTCCTGCCCAGTCTCCAGAATCTAAGGCGATCACTGATGATTTTGTCCCTTGCACATTCTGCCACATCTGGGTGCTAATTCTTACTTGCCTCTTCCATTAGCCAGGATTGCCTGTTCTGTTTGATTTCCTTCCAGACTCGGTGAGGAAAGATAGAAAAGGACTTCTCATATGTGGTGTCAGCCCTCCTATGAATCAGTCTCTCCTCTTTACTACTCTTTACTAGTCTGTGGCCCATGGCCTGGCTTGGGGGTGGCCAGTACTGGTTGAGCCAGTGTCTTAAACTCAAAGAATGAAATAACTTGTCCTCTACTACTTCTGTGGACAAGTTGCTAGAGCCATCATCCACTGTCTCTGGCTCCTCTGAGGCAAGAGCTAGAGGTGACTCACAGTAACCCTCAACATTAAGATACTCTTCTTCATCCTACTCCTCTTCTTCATTCATGATCTGTGACCAATAGTGAGCAAACGTCCTCATCCCTGAGACATTCCATTCCTCACTGGGCATGGAGGTAGATACCTCCCAATGCAATGTCTCTTGTAATTCTTCCTTCCCCTACTAGGCTAGGACTCGGACCCTGATTCCACAGGTCCACTAATCCCTCTGTTGCACTGTCCATCTCGGACACAGGCATGGAAACCTCTCTCTGTTCCTGCCCTTGCAGTGGATCAACATCAATTTTACTTGCTCTTTCTGTAATACACTCTGAAGAACTTTCCCCAACAGGTTCAGCTTAGTGCTGCGTGCTGCTACTGCTGTGGGCAGGGTTCCCTGCCCGGGTCCACGTGGGAGCCAATTGAATCCTTGTTGCTCTCTCTGGAGCTGTATCCTTGCTCGTTCCAAATTTTGCAAGGCAGTCTAAGCAATAGGGTATCAAAAACACATCCCTTCCAGACTGTAGACACACAATGCATAGTCTCACTGGATAGCTAGGAATTGCTACATCCGGGGGTAACCAGTCACCATAGTAGGCTCTCTCTACCGCTCTCAGTGCTGCTGCCTTCTCAGCGATCATAGCTGGGGCATGATCCAGATGGCAGGGTGCTTCTGAAGCCATGTCTGAAAGCAAACACACAAACCTTTCATTACTGATTTGCTCACTAGTCACATATTTTCTCACAAAATGGCTCCCTGCTGCTGTTTACATTGTTGACCTCGCCCTGTCATGGCATCTGTAACTTTTCTCATGCATCAAAGTCTGTTCAAGTTGTTCAAAAGCTGTGTTTCCAACCTTTCTAGCTATTGAAACTAGTTTAAACTGCAAACGATTGTCTCTGATGGTACATCTCAACACATTCATATGGATTTAAATTGACTTTGTGATCAGCATAGTTCAGGAAAATTCTATTTACACATCCTCAAAGTCACTTGTAAGCCCCACGGTGTTTCTTTGCACAGGATTGCTTGTTTGCTGCATCCACATATAAAACTCACTGCTGTGCTGCCTAGAAATTTCTTGAAGCTGAACTCATTTCTCATTGCTCACAGTCTATTGCTCAGAATTTACTGTTTGCTACACCTGCTTTTACAAGACACAGTCCTTTGTAGCACTTTGTAGCACACTGTTTACACACAGGTTTAGCTGACTTGGCATTTACACACAGTTTGTTTGCACAGTTTACTTGCTTACTCACTGTATTCAGTAGCTGGTTCCCTCCGATGGGAAATTTCAGCCTATTGCTGATTCTAGGAAGGCCTCTGGGGTGAAACAGGCTGGTGGTCCCACTGACTGTAGCTATAATCACCTCGATAGCAATCCAGTCAGTCGCACGATGGGTTTAGCCCAAATTACACTGTACTAGTCTGTTTACTAAAGTTTAGAATGCTCACAAGCTCCTCGATGGTTGATCCTGGTCTAAATAGCTCATATGCCACTCTCTCTCTCTCTCTCTCTCTCCTCCTTGAACACTCTGCAGCACGCAGACGCTGGCTAGGGAGGGGGTGGGACTGGATGCAGCTGCACCAATCACTCGACGCCATGAAAATGAGCCTCTCTCTCTCTCTCTCTCTCTCTCTCTCTCCCCCCTCCTCGCTTGCTCTTCCTTCATGGTGATCGTTGAGCAGGAGCAAATTTATACTGCAAACTGTTACTTTTTTTTTCTCTGCTGCAATTTTCAGCAGCAGGAGCGCCGTTTTAACCATTTTTACCATAGCTTCTGGACATTTTCTCTAGCGACTCCCCCAGTTTGCACACTAAGCACATGAAACTTTCAGGGCACATAGCTGAATCTGTTCCTCAATTTCCACAATACTTTTGGCATTTGAAAATTGCTTTTTAAAAGTTCTTTAAGCACTTTTTGATGCCGAGACCAGGACACACACTTCAATGCTTATTGTCCATTAACAAGCTGAAAACACACAAGCATCACTCTATCCATTTACTGTACTGAAAGGCACACAAGCAACACATTTGGGTGACACTATTTTGGCCAAAAAAATCCATGTCCAAAGCATCCTCTCCAATTTGGGCTACACCGCTACGAGGCAGAAAGATGCTAGACATATCCTCAACAAAAATTCTGGTTCTCTCCCCAATTAAAACATCACCAGATGAGCCCACATTTTTTGTTACACCCCCCCATCCTGCTATTTTACACAGTTAGCTACCTCTGGCACCCATAACATGGGCACAGACACTCGGAACACCTTTAGAAATTGTACCATCCCTAGCTATGGGAATGTATACAAGGCTCATTCTTCTAGAGATCAAAGGATGGGGGTGTACAAAAACAATAACCATTGGTATTTACAAAACCAGGCCCTGAGGAGAGAACTTTTTGCTAGGGCTTTGCTAGACCTATCTTCTGAAGGGGTGGCCAGTAACTCCACATGGGAAGCAAAAACGTAATTGTCCAAACCATAGTTGGGGTTCTAGAGTGTGACTTTATTCCAAAAGATGTTCTCTAAAGCAAGGGTGGACCCCCAAGATTTACACAACATGGCACTAGGAACTTGCAGAACAACAAATCGACTGTATCTAACAGAAAACTCTTTGTATTCCCACCGGAGTAGGACATAGAACATTTCTCGAAGTGGCACTGGCCACAACTGAAAACACGTTTGCTAACAGGACACTTGCACTTTGGTTTCCCACATGTTGTAGTACATAGAACAACTTAGACTTGTATTCCCACATTTTGTAGGACACTGAACATTTCTTCCAGTGGCACTAGCCACAGCTGAAAACACATTTTGCTAAGAACTAGCACCATTCTTCATAACCACAGAAGAAACTGTGACCCACTTCAGGGGGTAAAATTCTCTTCAGACATGGGTCCTTTTTCTAACGTAACCAGGCACCTTTACTGAACCTGTTAGTCCTGAACTGGTTACTTCAGATGGGGGTCTGCCCACCCTTTGCTCCCAAATCCATACTCAGCTATTCTTTCAGAGTTACACCTTAAACATTTGGAAGACACACTTTGGAAATGCTTATTGAATGAAACTTTGGAACTAACATTTGAATCACTACATCTGGTAGTGTTAAACTAAAGTCCCAAACAATGTGATATAGTCATAGCTCTGAACATCACACACTTCAGCCAGCTTTAAATGAGAACAGTTTCACACTTTTGAATTCACAGAAAAGTTGTGCCTTCCCTTGTAGCCAAAGAACACAACAGCATGGGTACTTGCTTCCTTTAGCAAAAGTCAGATCCTACTCACAGTTAGACATTTCAGGCAGCTTCAAAACATCCTGGATCAAAAAGGGAATTGCCCCATGGATCCATCCACTAGCAGTCCTTTTCACCCCTCCAGGGATGAAAATCAGGAGATCCTGCTGTAGACAATGGTTTCCACCACTTCTCTTGGCAAACTGGAGAATACCAGGACTAAGGTGAGAATGCAGGGCCCTCAACTCTGAACCCTCAGCTGAGCAGTTCAAACTCCTCCAACTTTAAGCTGCTACTCCTAACTACTGACTCACACTGACTCTCATCTCAACATTCTAAATTCCCTTCTCACAGCCGCTGTGGCTTACGCTGCTGTGAGAGCTCCAAATAAGCTCATCATTTCCCTCTCAGCCGAAACCAAGTAAACAGAAGAGTGAGCAGGTGAAAAACCCACTTAACTAGTTAATCATGAGCTGCCTCTCCCTGCCTAGCACTGATACTGAGGGGATTCTTGAAACCCCAGGGGACTGGGTGGTTACATAAATAAATAAGATTTTACATATTAACTACACACCTCTTAAGATGGCAGAATCTCTTTCAATTTTTTTTTATGAAAAAGGATACTGAAAGGATTTGGATAATTGGAAACAAATCAGTCTCTTCAATGTAGGTAATACAATCTTAACAAAGATTATATGTTTGCATCTGGCTAAATACACAGATATTCTGCTGACTACTGCAGTCATGTGCAATTCCAGGACGTATGAAGCGATAGAGGTATGATGAAGGGCCTTCTCCTGGCATTAGTTCTGGAGAAAGCCTTCAGTGGGCTTTCACATTATTATAATACACGTTTTCAGTTCTACAGTTGTATGGCTTGCCAACAACTTTTGTTTTACACATTAAGATGTATGGATCAGCCTCTCTCCAGATATTGGTAAATGGGTGGTTAAAAAACATGTCTGCTTGTATAGGGGTTGACTGAGTTACCCCCGAGCCCTTTATCGCACATTTTGTGTACAGATCCCTTGATTAAATGGATCAATTCAGTACCAGAGGTAAAAGGTACCACACTAACTCCAGGGGAGGACCATATAAAGGTACAGGTGTATGCAGACAACTTGGTCTTAATTTTAGCAGATGCCAATGCAAGAATGAAAGCCTTACAGGAAGTTCAGGATTTCTCAGTGTTTTCTGGAACAAGACTGAGTTTGCACAAAAGTTAAGCCACGTACATAGGATATGATGTCCAGAAAGAGGCGAGACGGGCAACTCTGAATATGTCGAAGTAAAGGGAAAATGTTGCGTGTTAAGAGTTTATTTTGGGGAAGGGGATATGGGATTAGTTAATTGGGAAGCTTGCTTTTTGAAAGGGAAAATGTTTATTTATTTATTTAGTTTTTGTTTACTAGGTAAGTGCTCTAGACAAGAAACTTTGCCTATTTTTAGGCAAGACCCAGGAGAGTTACATACAGAGATACAGTTATATGCAGAGTTACATACAGAGGCAACAGCAAGTCAGGAGCAAATAAAATCACATGATTTAGTGCAAGGAAACTAGACTATAATAGATATGTTATTTCACAGATGGAAGCAGTTTCAGCTGTCCATAAAGAAAATAATTTTTTTATTAAATCGGTACTGATTTCACAATTTTTGTATATCAGTTATGTTTTTCCACCCTCATTGCAAATAGAAACCCATCTGTGCAGTATTATTTTGTCATGTCTGTGGGGAAGTAGGCTAAATCCTATTAAAAGAAATGTTATATATTCAGAAGGAGGCCTGGGAATGATAAATCCAGTGTTTTTCTTATTTTTATTGCTAATTTTAGACCTGTCTTCATTGGGTAGGTACACTGCTGGTGTTCCTCGTTAAACAATGATTACATTAGTTTTCCACTATTTGGGTGGGGTGGGGGTGGGTGAGGCTTTCAAAATGCCAAAGAAAAAATATATACTGGATGTTCTAAGTTATGGCACGGGGTCATGTCACCATATGCAAAATCCGTGCGGCAATAAATGCCGCAAGCAAAAGAGCACTGTCTGAAACAGGGTCAGGAAATACAGCGACCCATCAACAATAGCGCAGACCCAGCAAAACAAATGGGAGTTGTTTCTTTATGCGGGGGCCTTGGACACCCGCAATCCCTGGACTTAATATAATAAACTCCAGGGGACCATGGACTTTGGAGATGGGGAGAATAATTGGGAGGGGAAAAATTACTTATTTCTGTGAAAAAAAAATTTTGTAGCAGGAAGGAGACCTGGTGGGAACTGAACCACAGTCCCAGGCCTGCCACCATACTGTGTGCTGGTGCTCTAGCCACTCCACCATGGGAGCACCTCGGCAAGCCACCCCAGCACACTTCAGCCTTCATCTGGAAACATGCAGAGCAACAGGAGGAGCAGTAATACCGTACGCTATTATACCCCTGTTCTTTCTAAATCCACTAAAACTGCCTGGCGCATTTCCTCTATAGCTCTTGAACGGTGCCCCTAAGCTACATACCCTTGGTCCTACAAAAAGTTAAGATATGGAAATTGTCTAAAAAATGCCTTAGTGACCTTCAGGGAAATCATTTATGCCATCATATCATGGTGAATCATTTTCAAGAACCTCTTATGTTACCAGATTGCCCTAGCTCAACCATACCCACAGCACTTGTGCAGGTGAAAGACACCCGCACTATCCCCAGGTATATGTGGGAGACCATGTGGCTGGCTTGTCATGGGAGGGTCAGGGCTAATCGCAAGCACAAGAGCACCGAAGACAGACTTTGTCCCAGACCCAGCTGTATCTTGACATTAGAAACACAGCAACATCTATTTCTGAAAAACAAGAAAAGCTTGGCTTGTTTATTTTTAAGTTTGTCTGGCTGCTTTAGCTCTGGCACCACCGCTTTTTGTGCGCACCAATATTGAACTTTGTTTTTAACATTTTCAGTTTCTAGACTGTTCATCCATTGTTTCTTTTTGGAACTGGCTGGCAGTTAGTTGGAATGAAACTCTGCTCTCCACTATCACTTATGAAAATTTAGTTTTGGGTCTAGCGCTCCAAGACGGCAAAATATACAGGCGCACAATTCTTTTGATATTTGCAGTTTTAAGACATCATAGTTGGGGAAACATATGTAAATTGATATTACAGCAGCAAAATGTGGATCAAGAAACGTTCATATAGTTGCAGCTGTGGTTTGCAGGATTTATGATTCTGACATTAGCTCCCAACACTGAAAGCAAGGTCTGTGGGGGTCAGTGACCTGGCTATAAGAGGTATCATAATTTCTTTTGCTGTGTGTTTTTCCTTTTGTATATTGCTTAAAATGTGCTTTGTCCTAAAGTATGAATAATTTACAATATATGTAGTTATTTTTGTTTTTTTAATATTTAAATAAAAAAAATTCTCCTACTTTCGGCAGGGGGTGCTGTCAGCTTCCTGTCAGAGACAGTGGTAATGGTTGGAGTGAAAAAGGATGTGACAGCTCAGCTGGAGGAAAATGCTTCCTTTCCCACCTGAAGCACTGAGGAAGCTGAGGGAGCAGATAGTAAGGAAAGGTCATTTGCACCTGCTCCCTCATCCATGGTGAATAACTCTTTATCAGTGGGGTGGCTGTGTTCCAGGAGTTCAGGGATTACCCATTCATGTTGTGGATTCTGAACAAGTTACTGAGAAGAATGATGAACAAATGCTGGAAGAAGCTTTTAAAAATAAGAAATCTCACCTGCTTGGCTTGCTTGCCAAAGATTCCACCAACCCGCAGTGACATACATTTTGTCAGTGCTGATTATGGTACCTGTAAAATGCCACCAAGCACTGCAGTGCAAGGCATTTGCTCTCCTGGGAGGTACACTGTCAAAACGCCCTCTCAGGAAACAATCGTGTTTTCTGGGGAGCTTCGGGCCCTGCACCCTCCAGAACTAAATATAACCTCCTCCAGGGTGGGCTTGCCCCAGAGGGGGTAGAAACTGAGTGGGGGCAAAGGGTGACAGGAGTGAGGGGCAATACAAAATCAAGATCGCCCCTTTCACAGTCGCTCTTGTTACGGCGACAAAATTGCAGCAGCCAACTGTAGTCGTCAATCTGACGTACTATGCTTGCCAAGGAGGAAGAGAAGATGCGGCTGTCTAGTGTGCATGGCCATGCCCAGCCTGTCACTATTGAAGAAAATGATGCAGAGAAAACATTCAGCCCTTCAGAAGAAACTGACAAATTAAATCCTAACAATGAAGCCTAGCGACCGCGCTAAGAACTGACGTACCTCCTGTCACAGTGTGGCCTGATCAGTTGAGTGGCTTCACCAGAAAGAATAAAGCTGTGGTGGTGAGAAGCAATGGTTTAACCTTTGATGGTGACAGAACACAGCCAGGTCATCCAACCGGCTCTTTGGCAGGTTGCATGAATAAAACACTAAGGAAACACTTGTAGCGACTGAAAGAAAAAGAACAAGAGCCTTCTGTTTCTGCTTCTAGTCTGACGGCGAGCAAAGCATTTAAGAAGGCAGGGTGGGAAAAAAGGGGGAAGGCTCCCCCTGGTATACCCCAGGCCCAGTCAGAGCAGCTGATTTGGGCAAAGTAATGGAGGAATGTGCTGAAGTAACTCCCAGTAACACTACTAATGCATGTGACGAAAACCAGTTGTCAGTTTCACAAAATCAGATTGCAGTGGATGATACAAACGCTCACAGCAGAACTGGCCCAGCTACAGAAGAATAGCAGACATGTCAAATTTCCCTATCTATACTTTCTATATTTGACTTTACACAAAGCCCAAAGTTAAAGTGGGTTAAGGATTGTGTTGTTAATACTACTTCCCCAACCTCCTAATGGAAGGAACCACCCCCTGACACGAGCAAGCAGACCTCCCACAGCAACAGACTCAGATACATTAGAGAGGGAACACATACACACAGACATATGGGAGGTTGAGAATCAAAACATAATGGATAGGGAAGGTGGGATATCAGAAGAAAACTGTCACGATGACCAGACAAAGGGACAGGGGGATACACAACCCACTCAAAGGGGACAACAACAAAGCCCTAGTACTATGGAACAGGCTGACGGGAGTGTGGGAGGGATGACAGACTAGCAGAATGCAAGATATAGTACAAGAAGTACAAGCTCAGCTGAAGGACAAACTCAAGGTTCCTCTGGGCAGCACCCACAGCAGGAACTCATAGAGGAAGGAAATAGTGGCTGCTGATAAAGCCTCATTTTGGAGGCACTACATAGGGGAATTTGGTAGAAGCCATTTTTGCCATCTCACAAACAAAGTAACTGTTGATACTTCGGTCTGTGCGTCACTTTTTATTTTTTGCTCCGGTTTCTCATTGGCAGCAGCACCTTCAAGGCAGTCCGTAGTGTGCACAGTTTCCTTGTTTTCTTGAGGAAAGAAATAGTGGCAGGTTCAATGCAGATCTGTTTCAATCCCCTGCACAGCCAGCTAAAAGAAGGAATGCTGTGCAAATCAAATATAAACGGGAATGGACTAGGACCCCCCAGACCGGATTTTCGTAACCTGCACACCGCTGAAAAATAACTTAGGTTTCTTTGCAACAGAACTATGCACTCCCATTCCTACAGCTGGAGATTCTGTGTTTGACATCAGCTTCAAATCTACAAGTAGTCTTCAGTGCTTCTGGCAGAAATCCCATGAATTATGGCCCCTTATTATATATTATCTCTCTTACCAAACTGACATGTAAAACAATCACTGTATTGTTCAAGAATGAAGGCGTGAGCATTATTGACATCTTGTACTGGCTTAAAGCCAGGTGCATAATCCTAGGGTCCCCAGACCTGATTCTGGATTCAGAACTCATAGGGACTGGAGGATGGTGGATTAAGTGCAACTCCCACTAAGAGACACAGACCTAAGCATCTCCCTAGTTGTTTCTACCTTGGAAAAGATAGTGGCTTCACCTTTTATGCTGGCCAGCCAAAATCCTGCTTCCGCTGTGGATCATGAACACATCTCAACAATGCTTGTGATCATGCAAAATGCTCCTTATGTTCAGGAATATGTTACCTGAGTATGCATTATGGGAAGATAAGGGGTAATCCTACCGAAATTGTCTTTGGGCACTTCATAACAAAAATGATCTGATGGACCAAGTGGAGCAAGAATGCTACGTTAATGTTGCTCAGCTGACACTTTTAGATAAAGGGATGTGCCCCCATGAACATGACTACAGACCTCTACAACCATACCAATGCTAGGTCCCTCCTCCGAACAATCAGAAAGTAGGGGTTCAGCACACTCTACATTGGGAGAAGCCCAAAGTCCATCACAAAGGCATACAATTACAATGCCTGTAACTGTATCTTCACACGAGTTTTCACAACCAATACAAGAGGTATTACAACCCGGAGCAACGATGCCGACTTCTGAATTGCTTGTAACACATCATCCAGGTGATGACATGGATACAGGTGAACAACCACCTCAGAAGGAGATGCCCTCTCCATCTGCTCCAGTGACAGAATGGCAGATGGTCACAAAGCAAAGAAATGGAAGGGGGCAATCAAAAGCAAAGCTCTTAAGGACTAAAGGGATTTTGTTAGACAAAGAAAACAAGTATGCAGCACTCTGAATGAAAAAATCCTGAGGGGACACCAAGGATAACTTGGCCGTTTCAACTATAACGTCCTCCCAACCTGAATCTTCTACTGATAATGAAGGTACCTTCACGAATTCTCACTCCTCTAGACAGAAAAAAGCGAAGCAGAAAAGGGGAGGGCATGGAAAAAAATCATGCTGAGTATACAGGTTTGTCTTTCTTCTTCCCTTGTTTACTTTAGATCTTAAAGTAAAAAATTGTCTCCTTAAATGTCAATAACATAAAGAATTCAGCCTGGAGAACTACATTCTTTAATTTAAGAGCTCTGTCTTATGATGTTATATTCTTACAGGACACCAGGGTCCCATTACCCCTTCCTCTTCTTTGTTCCCTCTGCTTCATTTTCCCTCTCACGGTTCCTCTTCTTTCTATCTTGCCCCTGTCTGTTGGCAGCACTATTTCCCTTATTTTCCAATCCCTCTACCCTGTCATGTGTGACTGTGTTGTGTATGGAAAGAAGATGGATAACAGTGTGTGTATGTAGTAAGCAGGTACCGTACGACGTCATAGGCTACCAGTATAAAGGAAGTGATGCGCTACCCCAGCAAACCCACATGGAGAACACAGAGAACATGGGAGGAGAAACAACGGCAATAGGAGGGAACATTGTGCAGGAGGAAGAAGGAAAGGAGAAGGGGGAAGATGGGGAGGGGAAGAAGGGAGGTGTCTTGGTGTTGGGGGACTTGATACTAAGAGGGGTCAGATGGGGCAGCAAAGGGGAGAGGCAGAATAGAATATGGGTGGAAGCCATGCCAGGAATGAAGGTGGAAAGGGTGGGACAATCCATGCTAAGGTATGCAAGCAGGGGAAGGGAACGGCCTCATCTAATAATACACCTGGGCAAGGGTGTAGACAGGCATACTCACTGTACACATTTGTGTACAGTTTTGTTGAGTGCATGTCACAAATCATAAGCCACTCTGTTAATATCATCATTCTAATCTGTAGTATTTGGGTTAGTGTAGTCCACTGAGGAGTGTCCCATACATGTATAACCTCTTTAGAGAGTAGAGGAATCATCTGACAACAATCTGACTTGTTTGGAAGGGGGTGCCATTTGGAAAGCATGTGTAAATTTTTAATGGGGGGGGGGTGTAACTGTTGGAGACTGTGTACAAAATGGAAATTTCTAGCGACACTCCTGCACCTGGGGATGAATGACCTGGCTGATAGGACAGTAAGGGAGGTAAAGAGGAGGTTTAAGGAACTAGGACCTCTATGTGAGGAAGTAGGCAGATCAGTCACCTTCTTGGAGGTACTTCCCATTCCCAGGGAAAGTATGGCAAGAAAAGGAAGAAATCAAGAGTTCAATGAATGGCTGGGGGCCTGGTGTCGTGAAAGGGGGGCATGAGCTGGTAGAAGGGTGGTGGGGGGGACCTGGGAGAACATCAGCCTGTATGCAAAAGATAGACTGCACCTAAATGAGGAGGGAAAAATGTACTGAAGGCAAGCATAGGGAAGCATGTTGAGGGGCATTTAAACTTGAGGGGGGTAGCAGGATGGATAGAGGAGTTCAGAGGCCTAGTGATGTGAGACCAAATGTGCTTACCCCATGATAGCAAGGTAAGGAGGAAGGCAACTACTAAGGAAGCGGACATAAGGGATGAGAGCCGGGGGGAAGGTAGAGACAAGGGCTGGAGGGTGGTAACACTAAATGCTAAGAGTCTGGGGAATAAGGGGGCTGAACTACAGGCTCTCCTGGAGGAGAGGGGAGTGGACTTGGCAGCTATAACCGAGACATGGGCTACCCAAATCCATGACTGGGACATGATGGTTTTGGGGTACAGATTACACCAGAAGGATAGGGAAAAGGGGAAGGGGGAGGCGGGGTGGAGCTACACGTAAAGGAGGAATTAAAATGTGTAAGGGAGGAGGGAGATGAGGGACATACAGAAGCACTGTGGGTGCAACTACAGGATCCCAAAAATAGATCACTAAGACGGGGGGTGTACAGGCCACTCTCTCAATCTGAAAGGATGGACAGGGTACTGGCAGAACAGATCAGGAGGAACTGCGGGAAGGGGGGGATGGTGATAGTAGGGGACTTTAACCTGCCAGGGGTGGAGTGGGACACACCTACCACAAAGAACATATGGGAGCAGGTAATGCTGGATACCTTCCAGGAAAGCTTTCTGGTACAATTGGTCTAGGAACCAATTAGAGAAAGGAACACCCTTGACCTCATACTTATGAACGGGGAGTGGGTGAGGGATGTGAGGGTGGAGGAACCACTGGAGGGGGAGTGACCAGCGAACAGTATGGTTCCAGTTACCGATGGCTAAGGGGGGGGGGGCATCTGACACAAGGGTGCTGGATTTCAGGAATGCCAACTTTCAGATGATGAGGGAAGTGGTACGTGATTCCTGTGCAGAATTCAACTGGGTATGGATATGCAACAAAGGTGGGAACTGATAAGACAGGGGATAGTGGAGGAAACAGAAACTTGCTATAGGGCCCAGACTAAGAAGGCTAGGGGAAAGAAACCCATCTGGATAAGCAAAGGGGTGATAGACAGGGTGAGGAGGAAAAGGGCAGCTTACAGGAGATACAGAAAATCGGGGAGTGAGGAGGACAGGGAGGAATATCTGCAAGAAGCAAATTAAGTGACCGGGGGGTAAGGGCAGCCAAGGCAGCAAGAGAACTCAGGCTGGCGCAGGGCACAAAAAAAGGGGAAGAAGACTTCTTTAGGTACATCAGGGAGAAAAGAAGCTGTAAGTATCAAATTGTAAAAAATTAAGGAAGAGGGGGTGAAAAGGCAGAAGTACTCAATAACTACTTCTGTTCAGTCTTTATAAAAGAAAGGGAGAGGTGCTACCCATGGTAGGAGGGAGGCTAGAAACAGATGGAGAAATCACAGTGGGGAGGGTGCTGGAGGGGTTAAGGGCATTGAGGGTGGACAAGGCACCAGGACCAGATGGAGTACATCCAAGAGTACTGAAGGAGCTGGCAGAGGTCTTGGCAGGACCCCTTGGCAGAATAATTGAATTAATCTCTAGACACAGGATGCGTACCCCATGACTGGAGACTGGCTCATGTGGTTCCCCTCCACAAGAGTGGACCCGAGGATGAACCGAGAAACTATAGGCCAGTAAGTCTAACATTCATAGTGGGGAAGCTAATGGAGACCATCCTAAAGGAAAGACTAGTGGCACTACTGGAGGTGAATGGGGTGCAGGACAGGAGGCAGCATGGCTTTGTCAAGGGCAGGTCATGCCAGATCAACCTGGTGGAATACTAAGACTGGGTGACTAGGCAAATTGACGGGGGCCATGCGGTGGATGTCCTGTAGCTAGACTTCAGTAGACCTTTGATTCAGTAACGCATAGGAGACTTGGAAGCAAGCAATGGGGCACAGAAGCAAAACTGGTGGGGTGGGTGGAGAACTGGCTAAAAGATAGGCAGTAGAGGGTGGGTGGCAGGTGGGGAATACTCATCCTGTAAGCCTGTGACAAGTGGTGTTCCACAGGAGTCGGTGTTGGGCCAAGTGCTATTTGGCATATTTGTTGCAGACATCTCAGAGGGCATCAACAGCAAAATCAGCCTATCTGTGGATGACACCAAGATGGGAGTAGTGGTGGACGACCAGGTTGGATGGCAGGGGCTACAGGAGGATCTGGCAAGGCTAGATGCATGGTGTGACAGATGGCAGCTGGGGTTCAATGCAAAAAAATGCAAGGTATTGCATTTCGGTGCAAAAATTCTGAGGAGAAGCTATCATCAGGGGGGCAGCTGGGAGTAACAGAAGAGGAGAAGGATCTGGGGGTGCTCATCATGGGAGCAATGAACAGTTTTGCACAATGTAGAAAGGCAGCAGCAATGGTTAACAAAATGCTGGGGTACATTGCAAGGGGCATTACCTCGAGAAGAAGGGAGGTTATTCTACAGATCATTGGTTAGACCCCACCTGGAATACTGAATGCAGTATTGGTGCACATACCTACAAAGGACATTAGGCTGCTGAAGGGGGTGCAGCGTAGGGCAACGAAGATGATTCAGGGCCTGGGGGAGGTCTTAAAATTACTTTCTTAAAGGTAACCTGTCTTCCAGAGTTTACTTTCTGCTAATTTCGGCTTGGTTGCCATGCAGTAAAGGAGTATCCTTACCAATCGAAACATCGGACCATAAATGAATTGGTGCACAGATAGGTAATCCTTCAATCCCACCAAAAGGGGCAGGGGTTTGGAGATTTAATTCATCTTCACTAACTGATGCTAAAATTAATGGAGCAATGACCTACTTAGTACAGGCCAGAAAATGAGTGTTTGATATATATAGGGGATACATGATGGGCAGGAGTGAGACATGGGAAATATTCTCACTCTTGCAGAGTGAGCTCTGTATTCTCACGAGTGCTGAGGGGCATAACCGCGAGAAGAAGGGAGGTTATTCTACTGTTATACAGATCATTGGTTAGACCCCACCTGGAATACTGAATGCAGTACTGGTGCCCATACCTACAAAGGACATTAGGCTGCTGGAGGTGGTGAGGCGTAAGGCAACAAAGATGATTCAGGGCCTGGGGGAATTGCCATAAGAAGTCAGACTAAGGGAGTTAACATGTACACACTGGAGGAGAGGAGGGATAGGGGGGATATAATTGAGACCTTTAAATACATGAAGGTGATAATCAAAACAGACACAGAGGGTCTATTCAGGAAGAGGGTGGGGACACTAGGGGCCATGACATGAGACTGGGAGGAGGATTCAGGAGGGAGGTGAGGAGGCATTTCTTTACAGAGAGGGTGGTGGCAAAGTGGAACGCACTACCGGCTGAGGTGGTGGCATGTAACACAGTGGAATGCTTCAAGAAGGGGTGGGACAGGGCAAAGGGGAGGGTAAAGGGAGGGGGTGGGGCTGCTGTTGAATAGGGAGCTAGCTGCAATCTCAAGCAGCCTAGATAGACCAGGATGGCCTTTTGCTGCTGGCCACTTTCATATGTTCGTAAGTATGTGTGCATGGAGGAGCACAGGCACTACAGAACCGTGGCTCCCTCCCTTGTCTGTGTCTCTCGTGCCTGCACTGCCACTGAGTCTCCAACTGGTGGCAGTCAAGGGATGACGCACCCTGCTCTCCTAGGAAAGTAGAGCAGTCTGAAGGATGCTCGATCCTCTCCCATCCCCAGCTGACCCCCAGCACCCCCAGCAACCAAACTCCTTCCTGAACTTGGGTTGCCGGCATGGCAGGAGGTAAGGCGCCCAATGCCTCAGCCCTCCACACCACCGGACCGGCCCTTTTTACTGGAGATTTTAATTGTGGTTTAACCTGCTCAGAAAAAAGCAAGGTAACAGAGTAGTTATATGGTGACACTTTCTGAATACCATGTACCGCACAGCTGACCTGAATGATAGTTTGGCAAGTGAACAGAAAATGCCTGATTACACCTTTCAAGTTCAAGTTCATGATTATTGCAGGAATAACTCCATTGAGCAGGCTCATTCACAAGGAGGTACTAAAATTACTTTCTTAAAGGTAACCTGTCTTTCAGAGTTTACTTTCTGTTAATTTCGGCTTGGTTGCCATGCAGTAAAGGGGTAACCTTACCAATCGAAACATCGGACTATAAATTAATTGGTGTACAGATAGGTAATCCTTCAATCCCATCAAAAGGGGCAGGGATTTGGAGATTTAATTAATCTTAGTTAACTGATGCTAAAATTCATGGAGCAATGACCTACTTAGTACAGGCCAGAAAATGAGTGTTTGAAATATATAGGGGATACATGATGAGCAGGAGTGAGATATGGGAAATATTCTCACTCCTGCAGAGTGAGCTCTGTATTCCCATGAGTACTGAAGGCATGAGTGAGAATGCACAGCTCACTCTGCAGGAGTGAGAATATTTCCCCTAGCACACAATTTGCACATCATGTGTGCTATTTATACAATGGGGTAGGGGCTTCAGAAGTGTTGCTATGTTTTGCTTGTCTTTTTCCTGTTTCTGTATGTTTTCCTTTTTTAGTCTTTGGTAACTAGATGAGATTTTAGGCATGACCTGGGAGCACTGGGCAGTTAAGTGAGTTATTCAGAGTCACACAATATGCAAGTAGAGGTTGTAAGAATCAAACCTAGGTCTGGTCTGTTGAATATACCAAGCTCATTCAGAGCTCATTACTCTAACCTCTAGGCTATACTAACAACAGTATTTGTATGTGGTCTGAGGGTGTGGGAGTGTTTCAGAATGGGCTGGGATTGTTAGAAACACTATGGGAAACAGGTGATTGTGTTTTGCAATGCTAATTGAGTTAGTTCCAGCTAGCACTGAGAAAGAGAAACTGCTTTGTAAAGGAGTTTCATTTAGAATTCAGGTTGTTTTGAAGCTGAGATTAGCACAGTAATGAGCTAGGAGTGTTAGAAACTATGGGACACAGGTACGTGTTTTGCAATGCTAATTGAGTAAATTGCAGGCTTCAGTGAGAAACAGAAACTGATTTCTGAAGCACTTTCATTTAGAATGCTAGCTTTAGTGAGTGAGTGGTGACATCAGCAGAGTATGGATAAATGGACTATATTTCACTCCACTGATGTCATCAGCATTTATCTCACTGCAGTGAGCATTTACTTTACTGCAGTAAGAATATCTCCACTTCTTCCACTGGAATAGCTCTCACCCCCATTGTGTGTAAGTGTGTATATATTAGAGGCAAAAAAATCCATTTAATGCATCAGTTAGGGTTGTTCCTCAGCGACAAAAGCAAAGGAAATTTGGTGTTAGGGTTGAAAACCCCTGGAATCCCCCAACCACCCCAACCCGGCGTCGGGAGTGCTTGTTGGGGTTGTCGGCCTAACTCTGCACCCCATCACATGTGTAAAGAAGCAGAGGTATAGGAGAATGGGGTGGGGAAGTTGGACCAATGATCCCCAGCACCCGATGCCGGGTTGGGGGTGGGCAGAGGGTCAAAAAGACTTTCAACCTAACACCGAACTTCTGCGTTTGTCACTGTGGAACAACCTAACTGTTATTAAATGAGTTTTTGCCTCTAATTTCCCTTCTTTTTGAGAATAACGAGAAATAGTGAATGCAATGCGTCGGCGGGAGCTCTCCCGCCACGTGATTTCCTGTCACATAGTAACATGGTGCCCGCAAATGGTAATGTGCATGGTGATGCAAAGCGAAACAGAAAGAGAAACAGTACTGTAGACACAAATGGTAAAAATAATGCAAATGCAAGCTCAAATGAAAATACAAAGGGTAACGCACACGGTGGCGTAGACGGGAACTGTATGTGAAACGGGTACGGAACCACAAGTGGAAGTGGTAATGGTAACAGTAATGTAAGCACACAGGCTGGTTTTCCCCAAAAGCTGCATAGAGAAAGACAGTGAGTACAAAGAATGTATGCATAATAATGGGTCTCTGAGCAGAAAATGAGGAGTTGGAATACTAAATTGCTTATTCTCAGGAACCGTACGACGTAGAAAAAAAATTTAAAAGTCATATGATTCATGACTTTCCTGGCTAGTTTTGTAATAAGCATTTTTCCAATGAAAAGTCCATATCTCGCACCGTTTCCGAGATATGAGCCCTGAAAGGCGTGGCGAATGCCATAATGTTATCCTATGGGACAAAAAAAAAGAGAAGTTCAGAGTGCCATAACTTTGGCTCCCTGCAATATTTTTCCACCAAACCACTGAATGGCACATCTGTGGAATGTTGGCTTTCTTTCCTCGAAATTTCAGCCCAAAAGACCAAACCGTTCTTTTGCAGCAGGGTGCCAAAAAATTGCTGTCATTTTCCCACAGCCTGGAAAAGTACTGCTGAACTTTGCGAAAGCTTTCGCA
The DNA here is from genome assembly GCA_016271365.2 of Neoceratodus forsteri. Taxonomy (NCBI): domain Eukaryota; kingdom Metazoa; phylum Chordata; order Ceratodontiformes; family Ceratodontidae; genus Neoceratodus; species Neoceratodus forsteri. Next base: position 470,958,169 of record JADMNL010000022.1, on the reverse strand, counting down.
AATTCATGTGACACTGTCACAAATGCAAAAGTGCTTTGCGAAAGTACTTTTCCCAGAAATCTGAAAAACATATTTCTGGGGTGTTTTACCCCAAAATAAAGACATGCCTAGCATCCTCAGGGTCCGACTAGGTGAATACAAAAATAATTAGGTTGTTAGAGGGTCCCAAATTTAAATGCCAAGCATTTTTCTGATGACCAACTGAAAACAAAATGGCAGATTTGCGACAGTAAAAGGGCCATTTGCGAAAGTAAAAACTGCATTTGTGACACTGTCAAACTTTTTGTTAACTTCTCCTATTGACTTATAATGGGAACTTGTTTTTGAATAACTTTTAAACCGTTTAATATTTTTTCACAAAATCTTCAAAAGGCACATTGGGGACCCTGGCCGCACATTCCCTGAAGATTTCATACCGGTCGTGCAAACCGTGCGACCTGTAGAGACGACCAAAGAATTGCAAAAATGCATAAATGCGCACGCAGATCACGCTTAATAACTCCACAGCCGTATATCCGAACACTACGAAAGTTGGAAGATGCCAAGATGAATGGTTCTTGATGGTGTATTTCAAATTTCAGGCAAATCCATTGAATGGTTACAAAGTTATTAAGGTGCAAAATTTTAGGTTTAACATGTAAATGGCTCCTCAACCTTAACTATGGTAGCACTACCGTGCTACCATTATATATATATATATATATATATATATATATATGTAATAGATAAACCACTCTGAGGTGTGCAGTCGCTCTGATATATGCACGCCTTGGTGTGCGTTGATACGGCAGTGCATCAACCACCCAAGGCGTGCGCATGTATCAACATGACCGCACCGCGTCGGAAATAATTTATCTATCTTATAAAGTGTCAAAATTGTTTTGGGGGTAAAAGTGCGGGTGTGCGGTCGCGCTCTGATATATGCTTGGTCATATGATGTGTTCCAACAAATCGGCAGACATAATTTTTCCTGCCCATTTTATAAATATATTTATAAAATGGGCTAGAAAAGAATCAATGGCAATGGACAAAGACCATCAGGTGACCCGTGCGTATATCAAAGTGCGACCGCACACTGCACTACCACCCTCAAAGCTAATGTTGCCATTTATAAGGCAGATAAACCACTCTGAGTCTTGTGATGGTGCTCTGAGTATACACCACGCCTTGGGTGGTTGACACACTCGGCCCTCTTGCCTCGTGCACCTAGCAGCACACCAAGGTGTGCATATATCAAACACGACTGCACACCTTAGAGTGGTTTATCTATTACACACTATATATATATATATATATATATATATATATATATATATATATATATATATATATATATATGCATATAGATATGTATATAGATATATGTAATAGATAACCCACTCTTAGGTCTTGGGTCACGCTCTGATATATGCATGCCTTGTTGTGCTTTGTATGCACGAGGCCACAGGCTGAGTGTGTCAACACCCAAGGTGTGCATACATCACAGCATGACCACACACCGTAGAGTGGGTTATCTATTATATATATCTATATACATATCTATATGCATATATATATATATATATCATAAAATGGCAAAATTGTTTTGGAGGGGGGTAAAAGTGCAAGTGTGTGGTCGCGCTCTGATATACGCACAGTCACCTGATGTGTTTCAACCAAGCAGATGATTCCTTTTTTCCTTACCCATTACACATATATATATATATTCATGGCAAAATATATAAAAAGACCTCATGGCCTGGTGGTTAGATACCAAAGAGGATTTCAAGTTGTCGTTTTAAAACCAGGCAAGAAAAGCCCAAAACAAGAAATAATTAAAATACTTAAAGCTAAGGAAACAGTTACACAATCTGTTATCTCTGATGAGGGAAACAGGTGATGATTTCACTGAACAGATAGGAAGGGTTAAAAATGAAATGAAAACAATGCAGTATGATTGGGCTTCTTCTCTCCTGGTAGAGCACAAATATAGACCACAGGGAAAAACACAAGTGAACCCATATGAGGGATGTAAAAACAGTGGAAAAACACTACTTGTAACAGCTTATAGACAACCATGGAGGGTGTGTAAAGACAGCACCTCCATACAGAACAAACTCTGGTCAGAGCCAATACAGCTGTGGAAAGCGTTTAGGAGCGGCAAGAGCAGTGAAAAGAATATGCGGTGCTCTCGCTGCACCAGAGTCAGCCGTTATACTGCGGTGATTACAGTACTGTGCACATGTGATACTTGCACATGTGCAGTTTGCCCCAGAGTCAGCCTTGCGCAACATGACAGTGCTGACATAACTCTGTGTAACAACCAGTCCCCATGGGTTACTAGAATCCCATTAGTACTAGTCTTAGGCAGGTACGAAAAGGCAGCTGGTGGGAGCTCATTAGGGGCTTTCTACATAATGACATCATTGTTTACTCAGCTAGCCTGAGAAAGATGATTATGTCATTTAGAACTCTCACAGCAGCATAACCATTTTAGAGTCAGCTGCTCTCGGGGAGCTTAGAATGTTCATCAGAGAGTTCAAGTGTGGCAGTCAGAGTGGCAGGAGGTCTGCCATTGGGGCTCTGTCAAAGGGAGCCCTGGTATTTCTCACCCTAGTTTGGTAAAATCTTCAGTTTGCCTGCAGGACTTTTTAATTTCACTCCAGGGGGAGTGAGAGGGAATGCAGCTCTTGTGGATCCAAGGGTCAATCCCCTGAAGTTCACAACTGCCTTAAGGAAGAACAATGAGTAGAATCTGACAACTACCAGAGAAAGAAAGGTGCCTTTAGTTCTTTCCATGATTGGGAGGAAGGAACAACTACTCTGTGAGTACAGAATTTGAGACTGTTCTCTGAGAGAGTTGTCTGCGGTGTGTGTGTCCCAGATAAGGCTAGATCACACCAGTCAGGACCCCTTTCACCACAACTGCGCTGAATTTAAAGTTAAAGTTGGGAATATTTAGCAATTCATTGGGGATTGGAGACTCATTTGGTGTAACCCTGAAAGAATGGCAGAGGCTGTTTGGGGCAAAGGTGGGAGGAACACCATCTGAAGCCAGGAAGGGCAAAGGGGTTCGTGGATGGGCACCGCTGTTCCCTGAGCAAAGACCATGCACCAGGAGGATTTTAAAGTGTGTGGCACAACCCACAGATATACACTTTAGAAGAGAAATAGAGATGTTTTTGGGGAAAACAGTACTGCCTAGCAAAGTGTCCTGCAAAAGAGAGTGTGTCTGTATTGCAGTTACAAACCTTTGGGGGACCACCCTTGCCTTAAGTAACATCTGTAAATAAAGCCATACTGCAAAATCACAGTTGCTGCTTTGGACATTCCGCTTGTTGCTTCTAGTGTGAACGTTATTGGGGCCCCTCAGTAGTTAGGTCTAGCATATTCCTAGCATCCTCTCCCCTGGACCTGGTTGTAAATAAAAGGGTTCATTTTAGTATGTACCCAACCCCCCACCCCCTATCCTCTAGATAATGAGCCTGGTATACACTCCAGTGCTAGGGGTGGTACCATGGATGTAGTTCTGCCAAAAGAAAATTGTATGCCATGTAGTTGGCAGTGGTCTTTAAAGGGGGTGCCAGCTAGCCAAAGGTGGCATGGGGGTTACATACATAAGCACGATACTCGTGCATGCACACTTTAAGTCAGCGTCACCATGTTGCACACAGTGACCGTAACTTCCACAGTTGCGGGAAGGAAAAGTAGTGCACCAGGAAGTGGGTATGTTTATGCGGCTCACAGAGGGGAAGGGCTGTATAAATAGAAACACTGGAAACAATGCTGGAGCGCTGTGGCAAAACATCAGACAGTGGTCCAGTTACGTGCTTCCACAGTGCTCTTAGATAAATCTGATGATGGCATAACATCTGTGGAGCTTGGCCCACACAGCCATAAAAGTCAGACTCAGGCGGCGACTATTAACAAACTAGAGGTCTGGTCTGGGATTTGCTCGTCATCACAGTCACTTTCTCATCCTTTTCTAAGCAGTAATTTCTGGTAAATGTGTCTTAACCATATTGATCTCAGTGCTGGTAGACTACTTCTGGTTTTCCCCTGATTGTATTAGGTGGAGGTAGTAGCAGTCTTGAAGTGGTAGCTGCTGGTGGTGGCATGCTCTGAAAAAAAGGTGGCCACATGCTTGTCTGTACATTTTAGAAATGACCCCTTTCCTTGTTTTTGCTGTAAAAAATGGACCCCTTTAACACAAAAACAAGGAATCAGTTATGGCCTCCAGTCCCACCCCTTTTCACTTCAAGTGAGGAATGTGATTATGGGTTTGCATCAGATACACAGTGGCAACCATAGATGCATAATATTATTAAACAGTAATCAACTGTATGTAAACGTTTTTTTTTTAATGTGTGCTTTCTTAGTGTTGTCAATACCATTCCACCCAAGTTGTGCTCTGCCCCTGGATTTCTGTGCCCCAAGTGCATTATTTTACATTTTTGTGTTCAGGACAAAAAGGCCTTTTAAATGACGGTAGACACTAATATAAAATCTTTATAGTTTATTTTTAAATTGCCATCAGAAATGTGAATTTTGTAAAAACAAAAATGGAAACACAGGTAATAAGATGACCACATTCTGCAAAATATAAGGAATTCAGATTAGTGACTACCCTCATTTGAAATGTCTTTTTTTGTCCTGAACATCTTTCAGACTGGTTGTTTTTGTGCACCTGGAATAGTTTTAAAGATATTTAGATTTGTTTGGAATGTGTGCACATTTGCTGCGAATTCTGCACAATGAAAAGCAGTTTGGAGTTCTGTCTCCAATGTTCTAAACACACAGTGGGTCTAAATGAGTTAAAGGGGACAGGAATTGATGACTTTTGTGTAGGTGTTTGAAATGTCTCTATTTTCATAATTTATATTCATACCTCTAAAGGATTCTTATTTAGCTGTACCTGAATAAAAGCTGAAGCTGTCAGTTGTGTTTTGTTTTGGTTTTAGATTTATAGAACTGTTATTTAATACAACAGCAGATTAGGTACATATGGACACATGTTGATACATGGACATATTAGGATAACAGTATCTCAATTACAAGGGGAGTCTGTGTTGGGTTTGGGTTTTGAATATTCACATACACTAGTCACTTGTTACTGAATTGCAGATATGTCATGTTTAAGATGGTATAAGTTTGACTATTCATCATGAGTAATATGGACTTATAATTACTGGTCAGCAGTTTTTTCAATAGGCTGATCAAGTTGATATTTGCCGTAATACACACCGTGCACATCAACACCGACTGCTCCCTCATTGGCTTTTAACTATAGAAGAAGGTGGGCTGAACAGTTCTGCAAATATGGCAGTTCCTTATGCCCGTTACCGAGGAATCGCCGCAAAGGCGCTGATGCAACAGTCTTCGTCGCTGCATAATCGTTTTAATTTTTTTTCAAATCTGGTTGATCCCACCCTTGAAAATAACAAAAAAACTCATATCTGGTTGATTGTGCTGTTTGCCAGCCTGAAGACAAACCCACTGCCTGCAGGAACGGCTCCATGGCTGACTGAGCTAATTGTGTCCCTGATCGTGACTTCACTTTACAACTGTGTGGAAAAAAAGTAAAAATAAACAAAAAAAATCACCTGTTGAAAAAGTTGGAGGGACAGAAAGAGAAAGTGTGTGTGTGTGTGTGTGTGTGTGTGTGTGTGTGCGTGCCTTCTTCACATGACTCCAGCTGGAAAAAATTGCTGATCAGCAATTATAAAAAATAAAAGATGGGAAAGTGTGCATATGAGAATTTAAGGCACACCCTCGGTGTGAGATGCTTTTAATAAATCCCTCGGGCTTCACCCTCAGGGTTTATGTGGCATCCCACACCACGGGTGTGCATTAAATTCTCATATTACACACTTCCCCATCCTTTATTCTCTAGTTTGTACACAGAGTTTAAGAAAATGTATCTGAACAGTACACTGTGTAAAATTTGATTGACACCACTGTGTGAAACAGCTGGTGAATGCTTAATTTACACTAGGGCAGGTTGTCTTCTAACCTATTTTTTACTTAACACATAGATATTTTCATATGTATAAGACTTTAACATTATTTACTATGTATTGCTGAAAGAGCTACTGGTGCCTAAAAGAAAACTCCAAAAAACATAAGCAGGTAAAATTCTGCTTATATTTCATATATATTCTAGATTTCTCCTACCCATTATTTATTACTGAGGAAATGTGCATGAATACATGATTTGTATCCTTTACAGTTACTTTAAAGTTAATCTGCCTCTATACCTTACTCCCTATTTCAAGTTATAATGCTCTGTTGTGACATCACAATCTGTTGCCATGAGAGTAACTGTGATGTCACAAGCAGTGCATTATGACCTCAGGTAGGGAGACAGCAACAGAAATAGATGAACTCTTGAGGAGCAAAAATCCTGTTTTCATGCAGTTGACCTCAACAGTAAATAATTGGGAGGAGGAATAAAGAACTAATGTGAAATACAAGCTGAACTTTATCTAAATGTTATGTTTTGTTAAAGTTCTTCTGAAGTTGTCAGCTGCTCTTTAAGCTTATTTTTCCTTGTGTTTTTTTAATCATTGTCATTTACTAATGCTAACACAGACATACACACAGAGGGTTTTCAAATGAAGCTTCAAGTTGGTTTATAGCTTTTCTCAGGGAGTGAACTTTCAAGTCAGAGTCATTTGACCTTGGGATAGCTTTCTTTTGATGGAACATTTGCAATCTTTATATGGGGATGTTGTTTTTTTGACTGCAGTTTTAACCAATGGGGTCCTTAACAATTTTTCATCTGTATTTTTGCATGATCTGGGTTTTGAGAAAGTATGTTCTTCTAAAACAACTGCCAGTGTTTTCTGACAAATTATTCTATGTAATTCAAAAGTTAAAATCACCTGTGTTCTTTTGTAACAACTCTGTTGATCCAATAAAAGGCATCAAATCATCTGTTTCTGTGCATTTTGTGTTACAAAGACCAATATGGCAACACGTTTTTCTGTGGCTTCACGGTTTCAGAAGTGTTAGCAGAAACTTATCAGTACAGTGCCCACAGTTCTGAAACCATGACGTGACATAGTCAAAACCCAAAATTCTTGGTTCCATGAAAGGAATTGCACAGAATGTTGCCCCTACAAAGAAAATTTATTTATTTATGTCTTTGATTATCGGGTAGGTGCACTGATCCGAGGGACCACTTTCAGGCATGACCCGGGCCATAAAAGATGGCAATGATAAACAACAGTTACAATTACAAGGCACAGGAATATTACAAATTAAACAGAAGTCAAACATTTTTACACACAGGGATAATAAATACAGGAATACTGGCATCAGGGTACATATGTCAGGACATAAGAGGGTACAACAAACCTAATCGTACTCCCCTAATTTAACGTACCTTTGAAAGTCCCAGTGAGACTGGGAGAAAGGGAGAGAGAGGAGCTTAAGAGCAGCTTGGGTAGAGTAGATAAGAAAACTCGCGCAGGAATCAGGTTAGTGCGGGGTTGGAGTTGCTGGGTATGAGGGGGGGCTACCCCAATAGGCAGGAGCAATGGGCCCTATCCTGAAAACAAGTTTTGAAGAGCGATTTGAAGGCTGAATGGATGTTAGATGAGCGAAGGGGAGCAGGGATCTCATTCCACAGTGTAGGAGCAGCAACTGATAGAGCTTTCTCTCCCATGCTGGTGGAGACCCTTGGTACCTCGAGGGGAGGGACAGTGGATGAGCAGAGATGCCTAGGTAGGGTTATAACAATACAAAACACAACTGACAGCTTCAGCTTTTATTCAGGCACAGTTAAATAAGGATCCTTTAGAGGTAACAGGGTTGATACATGGGGGGTGGGGTGGAAAGGATGAGAAGGGACTTGGCAAGGTTGGAGGAATGGTCAAAAGTATGGCAACTTATATTCAATACAAAGAAGTGCAAAGTAATGCACCTGGGAAACAAAAACCCAGGGGAAAAGTATACAATGGGGGGGGGTATTAAAAACAACAAAAATGGAAAGGGACCTGGGGGTAGTCATATCAGATGACCTAAAGGTGGGCAAGCAATGTGAGAAGGCAATAAGGAGGGCTGGGGGGATACTGGGATGCATAGTAAGAGGCATCACCAGCAGAAAACAGGAAGTTGTTATCCCTCTGTACAGACAGTTGGTGAAACCGCATCTGGAGTACTGAGTGCAGTTCTAGAAACCTCATCTCCGCAAGGACACAGACAGGATGGAGGCAGTCCAGAGGAGGGCAACTAAAATGATGCAGGGTCTGCAACAGAAGCCATATGAATAGAGCCTAAAAGAGCTTAATACGTATACCCTTGAGGAAAGGAGGGAGAGGGGGTACATGATAGAAACTTTCAAGTACCTCAAGGGAATCAACAAAGTCCAAGAGGCCGACATCTTTCAGAAAAGAGATATGCAAGAACAATGGGACATAATTTGAAGACAGAGGGGGAACGACTCAGGGGCAATGTGAGTAAATATTTTCTCACAGTGGATGCATGGAACAGCCTTTCTAAGGAGGTTGTGGGGTCAAAAACAATGGTGGAATTCAAGAATGCATGGGACAGACATAAGGCAATTCTGGTGCGAGGTAGGAAGAAGTAGGCTGTTGGTTAACTAGGATCTGCAGCTTATCCAATAGGTAGGTAAATGGGCAGACTAGGTGGGCCAAGCGGTCTTATCTGCCGTCAAAGTTTATGTTTCTATAAATGTAATTTATGAAAATAGACACATTTCAAACAGCTGCACATAAGTAATCAATACCTGTCCACTTTAAATTAAGCATGATGAGATGAACAAGGTGGTCTGGTTTACAAATAATGGGGAGGAGGAGGAGGAACAAAGAACTAATGTGAAATACAAGCTGAACTTTATCTAAATATTATGTTTTTGCTAAAGTTCTCCTAAAGGTGTCAGCTGCTCTTTACGTGTATTTTTCCTTGTGTTTTTAATCAGTCATTTACTAATGCTAGCACAGACACACACAGATGGTTTTAAAATGAAGCTCCAGTTGGTTTATAGCTTTTCTCAGGGAGTGAATTTTCAAGTTAGTGAAATGTGACCTTGGGTTTGCTCTCGGAGAAAAGCAGCTGGGAGTTCTGTTTCCATTATTCTAAAAAGAAAGAAGGGAGTATTTTTAACTGCCATAAGGATTTGCGTTGTTATGGAAGAATACACTGAAAACTACAGAAAATGTGTTTCACAGAAACCCCTTTTCAAGCTAAAGCGATATGGCTGTATGCTCCGCCCACAGCCATAAAAATGTTTTGGAACATGTTCAGACATTGTTTGGACAAGATAACGCCCCAGTGATAGGTAATGTGGCACCATTTTATGAGACATTTCAGTTCCCTGCACCCTACCAGACAAAGTATACAGCTCTGCAAAAGCCAGTTTTAAAAAAGGAACTGTTTTGGGCTGTGGGCTCTTTACATTCAGGGGTAGAGCCTGGACCTGACGGCCTCCCAGGAGAACTTTATAAAAGACTGGTTACAGAACCTGTGGAGGAGTTAGTTGCATTACATAATCATGCTTTAGATACAGGATAAATATAGAAAGTACAGTTAGGTAAGAACATAGCGTAACAGTAGATCTTTGAGAGAATCTCTTTCATCAGGCTACACCTATGGAACTATAGCTGTCAGACTCAAGGACCACTTGGAAACTTTTTTGCTAGCAGTCTACTAGGGGCTGCCCACGACGATCCCACATTATATAAACGTGGGCGGCCCCGTGCTCTCCTCAGTTCACTGCCAGAGACCATACTCAGAGGGCCTGCTCCTGAGGAACTGAGAGAGAGCAGAAAGTTTCCGCTACCAGACAAGGTAGACAGACAGCAAGTGTACCATCCTGGAACGAGAGACAGGATTGAAGAATCTCTGAGTCTGAGGGGGACAGAGGGTGGCACGGCATGGCCTGATGAAAGAGATTCTCTCGAAGATCTACTGTTATGGTAAGTTATTACATACCTGTACTTTCTTCTTTGAGGATTTCTCTTTCATCAGGGCACACCTATGGAACAAGTCCCAAGCAGTTTTGACAGAGAGACAGTCTGTGTGGCTGGAGACAATAGGCCTAAGACAGGAGGCCCTGAAGCACAGCCCGGCCAAAGCCTGCCTTTCTTCTAGAGGCAATGTCTAGACTGTAGTGTTTAGTGAAAGTGTGGACAGTACTCCAGGTTGCAGCAGCACAGATCTCAGCAGCTGACACATTCCTGAAACAGGCAACAGAGGCGGCCATGCTTGTGGTTGAATGGCCATGGACAACTCCAGGAGGATCCTTACCATACTTCCTATAACAAAAAAATAATACACTTGGCCAACCATTTGCATAGGCACTGTTCAGAAACCAGTACGCCCTCTTTCCCGGGAGCGAAGGAAACAAAAAGCTGTGAGGACTTCATGCAGTCCTTTATACGATGAACATAATATCTGAGTATTCTATGTACATCTAATGTATGGAGCAATGCTTCCCCTGGATTGGCATGCTCAGAAAAATAAACTGGTAGGTAGATGGTTTGATTTAGAATAAACTCAGACACCACCTTTGGAAGAAACTTAGGGTTGGTATGCAAACACACCCTGTCTTTGTGGAAAATCAAGTAAGGAGGCTCACACACGAGAGCCTGAAGCTAGGAAATCCTTCAAACAGAGGTAATGGCAACTTAAAATAATGCTTTCCATGACAGAAAGAATAGCTCACACATCCCGGCCGACTCAAAAGGAGTCAAAGTGAAGGATGCCTCTCAAGAACATATAGAACACCTCCAGTTGTGCCACTGTAAGGCCATCAGTAGGCACACGGAAGGTTGAATTGGCAGCCAGGTGCACCTTAATGGAAGAGTATTGCAGTCCAGTGTAACCCCCGACCCCTGCCTTTTTGCAAAACGACAGGTGGCATGCTGTTAAAGCTGACAGCAGTACCTGGTGAGGACTGGGTTGGGGGAGGATGAGGTTACTAGGCACAGGGGGCCTAGGTTTGGCTACATTCCTGGTAATGCAGATTAGAGACAACAGAACACTTCATCACTATTTCCAGCCCTCAGGTTTTGAACCCACCAGGCACACAGCCTAGACTTGCATGCAGCTTTGGGTACACAGCCCAACTTGTACACTACTTGGGTTTTCCCCACTGGCCCAGGTCCCCCGCCGGCCGCTTGATCTGTGGTCCATTTTGGGAAATGAACCAGTTTTCCTGTTGTGGTTCCCCAAACCGCCTTAGAGCCTTCGACTCCTAGAGGGAATTTTCCTTCCAATCCCTCGTCTGGGTACTTCCCTCATCACTGGCCAAGTGCATGAGGCAAAGTAGAAATCCACAGAGCAAATCCGTAGAGGTGGACCTGGTCACTAAAGATGGGGGGTCTCCCACCTCCAGCCCCCACAATCCATACCTGGCCATTTCTCTGGAAACTAAACAACTCTTTTACTGAAAGCTTGGCAATGTAGATTACTGGGTAGACGTATGTCATATCTCCTCTACATGTCTTGACTTCCCATAAGTGCTGGACTTGAACATACTTTTACTTTTTGGCTAAGCCTATTACTCTAGGCCTTCCACTGTTTCAGTAGTCGAATCCCCACTGTCACACAAGTCCCAGGGTGAAAAACATAGGCCCTTTAGGAAGAGCAGAAATTCACCCTCCGGTTGCAGGTGCCCCACAGGCGATTCACAAATCTTCTTGTTTCCCAAAAACTCTTGAACAAATAGGCAGCTTCTCCACTAGTAGCAGAACCAGGGGGTTGCCCCAGGAATATGCAGGACAACCTTTTCCTGCCCCCATCCCCGGAGGGAGGGGGCACTGAGACCCAAGTCAGCGGTCTCCACCACTTACAAACAGCTTTTGTGTCTCTCTTAAGGCAGAAACACACACCTTTTTTCTAACTGTAGCCCTATATCAGGGCTGAGGCTCCAAGAGCCTAACCAGAGCTGCTGTGCTGCTCCCTCAGCAAGCTCCAAACTCCAACTGACTTACAGACTACTGTTCAAACCTCCCAACATTCTATTCCAACTCCCTGCTGCAGATTCCATTGTGGCTCATGCAGCTGCGACAGTTCTATGGTGATGTCATCCCTCAGTCTCAGCTGGGACTGAGAACAGAGTGAGACAGTGTGAAACCCATTTAATTGGAGTTTCACAAGCTGCCTTCCCTGCCTACCACTAGGTCTTACTGGGATTCTAGTAACCCCGGGTAACAAGGGGGTTACACTCACCCTTGACCAGGAAAATGACTGTCTGCATTCATTGTTTACCCGGCTTTAGGCCATCCCACCCTATGTGCTACCTGCGGAGGGGGGTGATCAGGCCCCCTCCTACCATGTGCGAGCACAGGCAGGCAACACCAAGGGCCTAGAGGTCTTTAGCTGACATATCAACCTCTACACTACCCATTTACTATGGCCGCCTAGTGGTTCTGGTAGAACTGTCCGGAGCATAGCCCTAATAGATCAGCACTGTGGTCCCTATGGCCATTCAGGACCACTGCCTGTCTATCCCCCCAACCCTCTAGGGGAAAATCTGTCTGCCTTAACACCCAGAAACAAAAACAACCCGGGGACCTCCCCGACCTTAGGCAACCTGCAACCACACACCAAGAATAATACCACATTTTATTACATCACTCTACTGCCTCTTCCCTACCCCCACAACCACACCTGTGGAAGGAAAGGGTTAATACAGTAACAACAACAATAACAACACCACAGTACTTTAAATCACTACACAGTAAAGTACTATTGAGGAACTCCGATGAGCCCCATCTCCTCTTCTTGTCTTCTCTTCTGTCTTCTCCAGAAACACCTGCAAGAAAAAGAAAGACAACACACACTCCTAATCTGCATACACAGTCTACCTAAAACCCCTACCATCAAAACACTGAAGAATCCCAAAAAGATTTTTTTTTTTTAGAAAAGGTAGGAAAAACAGTATATACATTAGAAAACCACGACATTGTTTACAATACACATTTGGGGGAATTGAGTGCCCTAAAAGTCCCAACTAGTGACCACAGTGCCCGAAGGCTAGTCCAATAAAGAGTCTCTCCTGGGCCGGAGCCCGGTGAAGCACAGTTCTATCAGGCCAAAGTACCGAAGGGGAGAGTCTTTGAGGACAATTCACACATTTTGGAGTCTGCTAGTGTAGGGTGTGTACTGAAATGTCATAAAGATAGAAATGTTCGGACTTACCAGCCCCTTGTAGAATGGAAAATTCTGAACCGACCTGCACCTCTGACGAAGACTCTCCCTGGCAGCATTTCTTCCAATACAGCTGGGGGGACATCTTCTGGGAACCACAGGAGGGCACATCTGAGAACTGCTGGGTTGATGTCATCTCTGGAGATGGAACCTTAGAACAGGAACAAAAAGAAAACAGCTGGTCCGACGTCATCTGATTACCAGGCACTGAAACAGGATACAGCTGGGCTGGTGTCTTCTCTGGATCTGAAGTCATCTGGTGGGCCAGTCGATGGATTCTGGAAAGGCCAGTACACTGTAGAACTGATGAATGTGGGGCAACTGAGTCCTGGATGTCCATACTGGTGGATCAATAAAGGCAGTTCACAGGCTGGTGTGGGAGTATTGACTACCACTGCTCGGCTTTCCATTTAGTAGGCACAGGCACATTTGCTGGGAGGTCCTTGCACTGAGGTCAATAGTACCGGGAGTCAGGAGCTTGAATTATTACTCCGTCTGGGCGCACATAATTCACACAGTGGGAGATTTCACATCCCTCTCCATCTACTATTCACACTCTGTCCATAAACAGTGTCCTGCCTCTCTTCCACTGGGTATATTTCTCATGAAACAGTCTGTTTTTTACATGCCTGTTTGCCCCAGGATGCACACCTTTCATTGCTTCGGCCCAGATCCAGGATTTCCTGCAGTTCTCAATCTCCTTCCAGACTCTCCGAGGAAAGGTAGAAAAGGTCATACCATAGATCTCATTTGCCTTTCTACGAACCAGTCTCTCCTCTTTACTAGCTTTGGTCAACCTGAGACCACTGGCCTGGCTTGGGGGTGGCCAGTCCTGGTTCTGCCAGCTACGCATCCTTAACGAAATTAAAAACGGATCCCTGACTTCTTCTTCCTGCATAGCCAGGGCAGTGGCATCACCACTCTCTTCCATGCATTCCTCCAAGGCAAGATCTTGAGGCTGTGTACCCGTTCCTTTTTCACAATGGCACATAGGTTCCCCCTCATCTTACTCTTCACTGAGGATCTGAGCCCAGGAGTGAGCAGTCGTCCTTACTCCTGAGACTATCCACTCATCACTAGGCGTGGAGGTCGACACCTCCCATTCAAAGGCCTCCCCCATCTCATCTTCTCCTATGAGACTTGGGCTAGCCCCCCCCCCCAGGGGTCCACTGATGCTTTATCCAAACTTTTTTTCTGGGATCCAGCATCCGAAACTTCAACTTCTGGTTCCGTCTCTAACTCTGCACCCTCTAGCTTTGTGCCACACTCCCCCGAGGGGCCTTCCTCCACAGGCTCCGCCTGGTGCTGTGTGCTGCCAACTGCAGATTCCTGAACCTTTGTCCATGTGGGAGCCAAACGAATTTGAGGCGCTTTATACAAGCCATATTTTTCTAGGCATCCAGCACAGTGAGGAATCATGAAGACGTCCCTTCCAGATCTCAAGCATATTTGACACACATGCATTGGAAAACCAGGAATCGCCACACGAGGAGGCAGTTGTCCTGCATAGCACCACTTTACAATGTCCCTCAGTCTATTTACTGCTGCTGTTACTGCAACCCGGGCATGATCCGGGTAGCAAGCTGGTCCTGAGGCCATAACTGCAGAAAAACAAACAAAAGCTCACTGTAACTGAAAGTCCCACTTTACTGAACACTCTCTTTAGTTTTAAAATGGCTCCTCTGTTGCTGTGTTTACTTTACTACCCCACTCTGTAATGGCAGCGGCAGCACTCCTGTGCATCAACATTCAGAAATTGGGTCAAGCCACTGCGCACCCGATTTACACAAACTACTGATAACTTTTGCTCAAACTGCTCAAACTTGTACTGTTCTTGTTTTAAACACATTTACTTGATGTTCCATGGGCTTTTTACATGCTGGAAACATTTCTTTGACTCACAGTCCCTTAAAGCTTCAGGTTTTAAAGCACAGGATTGCCTGTAAAACTAGTGCTGCACATTCGGCTACAACTCACAGTCTCTCTCTGGCTTTAAAATTTAAACTGAGCCTGAATTCATTACTATGCGCACAGTCAGTGGCTTAACAGACTTGGACTTGCTGGCAGGACTTGACAGAGTCGTTACTTGCAAAGCGACTACACTGCTGCACACACATTTATATGGCACTGGGCAGAAAATCACCGTTTGAGCAATTTCAATGTTGGTACTTACTGTTGTCAGTAGCAGTTTGCCGCGATGGGGAAAAACGGCCTGCAGCCAGTCCTGGAGGCCTCAGAACAGAAACGGGCGGGCAGTCCTGCCAATCATCTCCTCGACCACCACACTTGCAATTCAGATGATCGATTAGCGGGTTGAGTCCGATTTTAAACAAGCAAGTCTATTTTTGGAAGGTTTACAGCGTTTTTAACACTCTGCGACGCTCCTCCACAAGCCAGTACACGCACTCCACTCACACTCCCTCTCGAATGCTGGGGCAGTCACTGTAGAGCTGGCTAAGGGGCGGGACTGATTGCAGCCTCACCAATCACATGATGCCATGCAAATGAGCCTCTTCTTCCTCGCGAGTGCTCTTCTCCTCACGGCGATCATCGAGCAGGCAAATTTAAACTGCAGAATGCAATTTTTTTCCTTTACTGACTCCACGGCGGGAGCCCATTTCAGCCATTTAACATAGCCATTACACCTGCAAGTCTCTCAGTTCATTCAAAAAGCATTTCCAATGTCCAGGGCACAATTTTCCTGTTGCTACCGCTAGTCTTCCACACTTTTCTTTACCACAGTTCATTTTAAAAGCAGGCAAAAACGCTGTAAACAATTTGATGCAGGACAAGGACACACTCTTTGGCTTTACTGCTCCTTGGTAAACAGTTGGCAATTTAAACAGCAGCATAAGATCCACAGCACACAGCGACACACTAGGTAAATTGCTTCAGCTTTTTGGGCTACCCACTGCCAGATAGCCAAAACGTTAGCCCCTTGCCTGAGCACCTTCCTCCCAGAATTAAATCCAAAGCGGTGCCTGCATTTTTGTAACCCCCGACCCCTGCCTTTTTGCAAAATGACAGGTGGCATGCTGTTGAAGCTGACAGCAGTACCTGGTGGCGACTAGGTTGGGGAGGATGAGGTTACTCGGCACAGGGGGCCTAGGTTTGGCTACTCTGCACAGGGGCACCCAAGTAAATCCAAACACAGGAAGCAATAACTGTAATGTCTAGAACCAGGAATGGGATTCTACAGTGTGGCTTTTATTCACATCCAAGCTGAACAAGCAAAGCAGAGACGGACCCCCACGGGGCTACATTCCTGGTAATGCAGATTAGAGACAACAGAACACTTCATCACTATTTCCAGCCCTCAGGCTCTGAACCCACCAGGCACACAGCCTGGACTTGCATGCAGCTTTGGGTACACAGCCCAACTTGTACACTACTTGGGTTTTCCCCACTGGCCCAGCTCCCCCGCCGGCCACTTGATCCGCGGTCCATTTTGGGAAATGAACCAGTTTTCCTGTTGTGGCTCCCCAAACCACCATAGAGCCTTCAATTCCTAGAGGAAATTTTCCTTCCAATCCCATGTCTGGGTACTTCCCTCATCACTGACCAAGTGCATGAGGCAAAGTAGAAATCCACAGAGCAAATCCGTAGAGGTGGACCTGGTCACTAAAGATGGGGGGTCTCCCACCTCCAGCTCCCACAATCCATACCTGGCCATTTCTCTGGAAACTATCAACTCTTTTACTGAAAGCTTAGCAATGTAGATTACTGGGTAGACGTATGTCACATCTCCTCTACATGTCTTGACTTCCCATAAGTGCTGGACTTGAACATACTTTTACTTTTTGGCTAAGCCTATTACTTTAGGCTTCCCACTATTTCAGTAGTCCATTCTCCACTATCACACAAGTCCCAGGGTGAAAAACATAGGCCCTTTAGGAAGAGCAGAAACTCACCCTCCAGTTGCAGGTGCCCCACAGGCGATTCACAAATCTTCTTGTTTCCCAAAAACTCTTGAACAAATAGGCAGCTTCTCCACTAGTAGCAGAACCAGGGGGTTGCCCCAGGAATATGCAGGACAACCTTTTCCTGCCCCCATCCCCGGAGGGAGGGGGCACTGAGACCCAAGTCAGCGGTCTCCACCACTTACAAACAGCTTTTGTGTCTCTCTTAAGGCGGAAACACACACCTTTTGTCTAACTGTAGCCCTATATCAAGGCTGAGGCTCCAAGAGCCTAACCAGAGCTGCTGTTCTGCTCCCTCAGCAAGCTCCAAACTCCAACTGACTTACAGACTACTGTTCAAACCTCCCAACATTCTATTCCAACTCCCTGCTGCAGATTCCATTGTGGCTCATGCAGCTGTGACAGTTCTATGGTGATGTCATTCCTCAGTCTCAGCTGGGACTGAGAACAGAGTGAGACAGTGTGAAACCCATTTAACTGGAGTTTCACAAGCTGCCTTCCTTGCCTACCACTAGGTCTTACTGGGATTCTAATAACCCCGGGTAACAAGGGGGTTACACCAGCATCTGACAAGGACAGCAAGTACTCCAGAATCTGATTCACTGGACAAGGAAAAGGATACAATTGATGGGAAGCAGCCCACACAGCAAAGTACGTCCACTTCATGGAATAAGTGGACCTGGTGGAGGGTTTTCTAGCAGCCACCAGGACATCGGCCACCTGAGGAGATGCCCCAGATCTGGCAATGTCTATGTCCTCAGGAGCGATGCATGAAGATGACTTGAGGTCTGACTGGACCAGGATACACTGCTCCTGCTCCTTGCACAGGGGCGAGGTACTGGAGGTTCAACCGCCAACTGCTGCAGTAAGAGGAAGTAGATCTGACAGGCCAGAAGGAGGTGACAAGTATCAGAGTCACTCCCACCATCTAGAGATTGATTAGCACCATCTGAATTAGAGGAAAGGAAGGAAAGGCATAGTGGAACCTCCCTTTCCAAGAGAAGGACAACACGTCTCACTAGAACACTCCAGGCCCTTGAGCAAGTAAGTAGAAAAGCAGAAGTTTTGCACTGAGTGGGGATGCAAAAAGGTTCAACTCTGGAAAACTCCACCTGTCAAGCAGCTCTTCTACTATCAAGGTCAGCAGCTCCCACTCATGCACTCGATACTGTGACTAGAGATGTTGCAAAGTTTTACTTTGCCGGCGAAGTTTGGGCGAAGTTGACAAATTCTCTTCCGTGGATCATTTTGCAAAGTTTTTCTATTTAACATGTGACTTTGCTTTGCAACTTTGCCTGTAACTTCTCCTTAATGGGGTACACAAAAGCGATATTGGGTCAGAATGACTTCCAACACCTACTCCTTTGCAACATAAGACTGTTCCTGGTGTCTAGTGGTCCCTCTCCCAGCCGATTGCTGACCTGTTGTATAAAATAAACTTTCCCTGGTGTCTAGTGCCCTCCCACCAATCACCAATCCATTGTAAAAAATATCTTTCCCTGGTGTCTAGTGGTCCCCCCCACCAATTGCCATCCTGATGTAAAATATCATCATTCCCTGGTGTCTAGTGCCCCCCCCCATCGCTGTTCCGATGTAAAATATTAGTCTCTGGTGCCTACTGGTTCCCCCCTCCCACTGCTGACCACCATCCTGATGTAATATATAATCCTTCCCTGGTATTCAATGGTCCCTCCCCCAGCCACTCACCTGCCTGACATACAAACATAGTTTCTCTACTGGCCAGTGGTCCCTCTCCCACCCAGCACACACATATAGTTTCCCTGGTGGCCAGTGGTCCCTCTCCCACCCAGCACACACATATAGTTTCCCTGGTGGCCAGTGGTCCCTCTCCCACCCAGCACACACATATAGTTTCCCTGGTGGCCAGTGGTCCCTCTCCCACCCAGCACACATATAGTTTCCCTGGTGGCCAGTGGTCCCTCTCCCACCCAGCACACACATATAGTTTCCCTGGTGGCCAGTGGTCCCTCTCCCACCCAGCACACACATACATTTTCCCTGGTGGCCAGTGGTCCTTCTCCCACCCAGCACACACATATAGTTTCCCCTGGTGGCCAGTGATCCCTCTCCCATCCAGCACACACATATAGTTTCCCTGGTGGCCAGTGGTCCTTCTCCCACCTGACATACAGTACATAGTTTCCCTACTGGCCAGTGGTCCCTCTCCCACCCAGCACACACATATAGTTTCCCTGGTGGTCAGTGGTCCCTCTCCCACCTGACATACAAACACAGTTTCCCTACTGGCCAGTGGTCCCTCTCCCACCCAGCACACACATACAGTTTCCCTGGTGGCCAGTGGTCCCTCTCCCACCTGATATACAAACATAGTTTCCCTACTGGCCAGTGGTCCCTCTTCCACCCAGCACACATATAGTTTCCCTGGTGGCCAGTGATCCCTCTCCCACCCAACACACATATAGTTTCGCTGGTGGACAGTGGTCCCTCTCCCACCTGATATACAAACATAGTTTCCCTGATGGCCAGTGGCTCTTCCCCTTATCTGATTCCTTGTAAAATAAGGTTACACCATTTTCTGGTGTCTGGTGGACCCTAGACACCAGGGAAAGTATATTTTGTACAATTAGTCGGTGATCAGCGGGGGTGAAGAGCACTAGATACCAGAGAAATTTTACTGCACAAATGGGCCAGTGATCAGGAGGGGAGGGGATCATTAGACACCAGGGAAAGTTTATTTTATACAAGGGCCCGGCCATCGGTGGGGGGCCACTAAACACCAAGGAAACTTTATTGTACTCAATGGGCCAGCAATCAGTGAGGGGGGGGACAGTAGACCTCAGGAAAAGTTTATTTTATACAATGGGCTGGCGAATGGCATAGGGGAAGGACCACTAGACACCAGGAAAATGTTATTGTACACAATGGGCCAATGATCTGTGGGGGGGAACAACTAGATAACAGGGAAACTTTATTGTATTCAATGGGCTGGTGACCAGTGGGGGGGGGGATAAACACCAGGGAAAGTTTATTTTATACAGTGAGACAGTGACTGGTGAGCCAGGGTGGGGTGGAGGAACCACTAGACACCAGGGAATGAACATTGCAAACTTCTCCTCTGTGCCAAACTCCACGGGTGGAGTTGCTAACTTCGAAGTTCACAGAGTTATCAGTTTTCCATGAATTTGGACATTGCACAGCGGATTAACTTTGCAAAATGATATGAATTTGTGAATGAATCCACAGAGCGAAGTTTCCCAACTTCACAAAACACTGACTGTGACCGGTTTAACCTGTCTGCCAGAATGTTTTGGATGCCTGGAACATGAACAGCCGACAGTTCTAGACCATGTTCTAGAGCCCAGTAACAGACCCTCATGATGCAGGGTGTACAAATGGGTCCCCCCTTGCTTATTTATTTAGTGTACTACTCTGATGTCCATTTGCATCAACAGATGGCCCAGGGATAGATGGTTCTGGAAGGCTTGAAGGGCATACGTAACAGCCCTGATCTCTAGGACATTTATGTGGAGGAAAGTCGCTGGTCCATGTTCTTTGTGTCTGATGAGGACCCAGATGAGCTCCCCAGCCTAGCCCTGATGCTCTGTGGTGAGAATCTGCTGAGGGGAAGGGATAATGAATGTGATCCCTTTCAGCAAATTGCTGGATTCCATCAACCATTGGAACACCTTTCAGCAGGAGAGGTTGCTAGAAAGAAGAGTTACATAAGAACTTACCATAACAGTAGATCTTTGAGTAGATCTCAGTCATCAGGTTACACCATAGGAACCTTCTTCATTGGTGAAGGGGAATCCACATGGAAGGCTTTCAGTAGTACAACTGGGGCCACCCACGCTGTTGACGTCTGCCGACGTAAGCAACCCTATATAGGCATGGGCGGACCCGTTCCCTTCTCAGTTCTTTCCCTCCAGAGACAAAGAGAGCCAGGCTCATGCCTTGGGGAACTAAGAAGAGACAGAGGGATCCAGCTCTAGAGAAAAAGATGGATACAGCAGATAGCCAGATCTGAAACAGGAGCCCCAAGAAGGGGGATGGTGGAAGGGAGATCAGACCTGATGACTGAGATCCCCTCAAAGATCTACTGTTACAGTAAGTTCTTACATAACTGTTCTATCTTCTTTGGGGGTGTCTCAGTCATCAGGTTGCTCCATAGGAATGAGTACCAAGCAGTGAAAAAAGAAACAGTCTGGGAAGCCGGATCTCCATACTGGATCTCCATAAACTTAAGACAGGAGTTCTTAAAGCACGGCTCTACCAAATCCTGCATGGGCTATTGATGCAATATCCAGACTGTAATGCATGGTGAAAGTGTGGACTGTACTCCTGGTGGCTGCAGCACAAATGTCAGTGGCTGAGACCTCTTTAAAACAAGCCACTGAGGTAGCCATGCCTCTGGTGAAATGAGCTTTGATAGCACCAGGCAATTCCTTGCCATATTTGTTGTAGCAGAACACAATGCAATGTGCCAACCATTTGGATAAACATTGCTTAGAAACTGAAGCACCCTCTCTACCTGGGGTAAAGGAAACAAACAACTGCTTAGACTTTCTGGACTCCTTAGTCTGAAGCAGATATTTCAAAGTTCTGCACACATCTAGCTTATGGAGCAGAGCTTTCCCTGGATTAGCATGCTCAGGAAAAAAACAGGAAGGTGGATAGATTGAGACCACCTATGGGAGAAACTTAGGATTTATGCACAAACATACCCTGTCTTTGTGAAAATCAAATAAGGCTCCTGGCACCAGAAGGCTTGAAGCTCTGAAATTCTTCAAGCAGAAGTAATTGCAACATAAAAGAGCACTTTCCAAGACAGAAAGCATAAATTGCAAGTCATGATTGGCTCGAAAGGAGACAAAAATAAAGTCCCAAGGCAGGACCGGGGAATAGATTTGGGATTTCAGATGCAGGATGCCCCTAAGGAAGGTACAGGAAACATCCAACTGAGCAATCGTGCGATCACCCGTGGGCTCATGAAAGGCAGAAATAGCCAAAAGGTGGACCTTGAGAAAGGAATATTGGAGGCCTGAGTCAGATAACGAAATCAGGTAGTCCAGTGCATGATTTACAGGACAGGTGAAATGGTCTAGGGAATGTTTTGCAGCCCAGATGGCAAACCACTTCCACTTCATGGCATAAGTGACGTGAGTCGAAGGTTTGCAGGTAGCCACCAAGATGTCTGCCACCCTGTTAGAGACCCCGAACCTGGTGATGGCTACATCCTCAGGAGCCATGCATCCAGATGGAGGGACTGGAGGTTGGGATGGACCAGTGTCCCCTGATCCTGAGTCAGCAGATTCCTGCAAAGGGGCAGAGGGACTGGAAGTTCCTCCGTCAGCTGCTGAAGCAGAGGGAACCACATCTGGTGAGGCCAGAATGAAGCTACCAGGATCATGCTGGCCCCCTCCATTTTCAGCTTGATTAACACCCTCTGTATGAGTGGAAATAGAGGGAATGCATACAGAAATCTCCTGCTCCAAGAGAGGGACAACAAATCTCGACAGAAAACTCCCGGCTTTGGATCTAGCGAGCAGAAATTGGGCAGTTTTGCACTGAGTGGGGACGCAAAAAGGTCCATCTTTGGATGAGCCCATCCGTCGAACAGATCTTCTGCTATGGATGAGAGAAGCTCCCATTCATGCATGCTGGACTGAGTCCTGCTGAGGCTCTCTATCAGGATGTTTAGGACACATGGCATATAGACCACAGAGAGTGTCAGACTGTGCGCCAGTGCCCAATACCACACTCTCATGGCCTCCCACCCTGCTTGTTGATGAAGTAGACTACACTCAGACTGCCTGACTGCACCAGCAGTTGGCCTGGAGCAAGATGCTCTTGAAAAGCCTGCATGGCACAGAGCACCACTCCCATCTCCAGGACACTGATATGCAAGGCAGCTTCCCACTGGGACCGGGAGCCCTGGGTTTGAAAGGGGGCCCAGGTGTGCTCCCCAGCCTAGATGCAAAGCTTCCATGGTTAGGATCTGATGCAGGGAAAAAGTCTGGAAAGGAACCCCTTGAAGAAGATTTGAGGGATCCATCCACCACTGCAGCACCTTGCGAACTGGGGAGGAGACTAGGACATGTTGTTCTAACTTGTCCATACGCGGGTCCCATAGCACTATGAGGGTCCACTGAAGGATGCGCATGTGAAGTCTGGTCAATAGAATGGTGGGGAATGGCCACAGCCATTAGACCCAATAGCCTGAGGTGCAGTCTGGCAGGAATGTACTGACTCTGAGTGACTTCCTGAGCCTGAGCCATAAGACATTCTGCCCTGTTCTGGGACAAGAAGGCCTTCCTCTGTTCAGAGTCCAGAACCACTCCAATGTACAACAGTCACTAGGATGGTACTAGAACAGACTTGGGCAGGATGACTGTTATGCCCAGAGAGTGGAAGAACTGGAAAGTGTGCTACAGAATCAGCAAAAGCTGTTCCCTGGATGGGGCATTGAGAAGTCAATCATCCAGGTAAGGGAAAACGTACAGACCCTCTCTTCTGAGAGCTGCTGCGACTGCTGCCAAGCATTTGGTAAAGACACATGGCATAGAGAATAATCCAAAGGACAGCACTTTCAGCTGGTATTGATCGCCCTGAAAGGCAAAGCGGAGAAACCTCCTCTGAGGATGAAAGATCAAAATGTGCAGTAAGCGTCCTGCATGTCCAGTGAATAGAGCCAGTCCCCAGCCTTGAGGAGGGGCATAAAGCCTGGCAAAGTCACCATCCAGAATGTTTTATACTGGTCAAAGAGATTGATGTCCAAGATGGCCTCAGATCTCCGGTCTTTTTTTTTGTAAATCAGGAGAGACACACTAAGCCGAAGCTTGTTTACAGGTGCGACCTGGGAGCACAAAGACATTAAGTGACTTGCTCAGGGTCACACAGTATGCAAGTGGGGGCTGTGGGATTCAAACCCAGGTCACCAGGTTTGCAGCTCAGAGCCTTAAACCACTCTGCTACACTGCCTTCTATTTTGGGGACCAGGAAAAACCTGGAATAAAACCCCCGGTTTCTCTGTTGCCTTGGCACCAGTTCAATTGCCTACTTGTGCAGAAGAGATTGTATTCCCTCGTGGAGAACCGCTAAGTGGGCCAGGGGGTAGTTTGAGGGTGGTGGAGGGGTACCTGGAGGCTGCTGGATGAGCTCCAAGTTATGCCTGCTCTCTATGATCTGCATGATCCAAGCATCTGAAGTTATGGTTCTCCATTGATTCAGATGGAGGGAGAACCGACCTCCGACCACCACCTCCTAGGTCTAGATCAGTGGAGGTGGGCCTGGCAAAGAGTCGAGCAGAGATAGGACCAGCTGTGGAGGATGGTCCATCATGTCTGGGATGCTTGGGTGCCACTCCAGTATTAGAGGGAGTGGGCAAGGAAGACTGCGCTCTGCGCTTGCTAAGAGTGCAAGGGCCCGAGCCTGGGCTATTAGCCTATCTATGAGAAGTAGAGCACCCCTACCATGGAATTGAGTGTTGTACAGAGAGTGGACAGACATAATGGCTGTGCCAGAGACCTGCAGATCATTAATAAGGTCCTGGACATCAGTGCCGAAGAGCTTGGTGCCATTGGTGCACATTGGCCGCCAAGCCAGAGACCTTCAGCCATGAGTGCCTATGAAGGCATCTGCCAGTAGCAACAGCACTGGCTGCTGTGTTGGCCATGGCCCATATCATACAGGGCCCTGAGGAGATACTTACTTACATCCTTAGCAGTTTGCAGGCACTGGAACAATTCCTGCTTTGCGGTGCCATCAGGAAGGGCCTGAGCAGCTGCCTTGCCCTTTCTCCAGTTGACATTCTGGAACTTAACCTTGTGTGACAGATAGTTTATGATCCTTAGGCCCAAAGTAGAGAAGATGTAAACTCTCTTACCCCAGAGGCCAATCCTACAGGATTCCTTGTCTGGGGGGAGGGAACTAAGGGGCTTTGGTGCCTTAGACCTGTCATGGGCTGCCTTGATGATCACAGAATCAGTTTCAGCCTGGGCAGCAAAATAAGGAAGGCCCTGAGGGGCATTGTAAAGCCTGTTTGCCCTACATGGCATATCTGGCACCACGTCTGGCCTATGACAGGCTGCCATGTGGCATTTTTCAGGTCTGGCAACATAGGAGGAATAATCTTAGGGGGAGGTTCAGGAACCTCCAAGAAGTCTACCAGATCTTTTCTGATGGCATCCTCCTCCTCAGTCTGGAAGCCCATAGTGGCAGACAATTGCTTCATAACATTGAAGAAGGTGGCATCCTTAGGAGGAGACCTTGGAGTATGCTTGACTGAGTCCTCACTGACTGAAGAGACAGTGGACTTATCAGAGATGAGGATTTCTTCCTTCTCCTTCTCTTCATCCTCTATGCCGTCAGGGAGGATGAGATCAGGATGGTACTCTTCGGCGTCGACCTCCTCACCTGGGTCTGGCGTCAGAGTGGTCATCATTGGCCCACAAGGAGTCTCCCGCGGTCAACAAACAGGAGCTGACGACAAACTCACCATCGACAGTGCTGGTGACGAAGGCCTATTGAAGGCACTAAACTGCTGAACTAGTACGTCAGTGAACTTGACAAGTACTTTGTTCAGGTCCTTAGTTGTCATCAGTGGAGGAGTACTCAACGGCACAGAAGCCGACTACCCTCCGTCCTGAGAGCCCGATGAGCCTATAGTCCTCGGAGAGGAAGGGGCAGGTCTCGACAGAGCAACCATTGATGATGAGCCTGTCGTCGATGGAGGAGGGGCTGATAAAGGAGGAGGGGCTGATGACCCAGAGGTTGACGGCTGGACGCCCTGAAAGTCAGGCAGAAAAGCTGTCGGCACGGGCCTAGTAGAAACAGAGACCTGGATAGCTGGTCTATTCATCATGGCAGCCACTGTTGAAGAAGAGCCCCCCCCCCGAAGATGAAGAGGCTGACGGGGAATGGGATGGCCACCAGGTGAACGGTCGTGATCCCGGTATTTTTTGTGACTTTTCCCTGAGGACTTGTCTCGGGCCTGGGAGACCTGGGAGCTTGAAGATCCGGTGGGTAACTGAGTGACTGGGGCCCCAAAGGACCCCTGCCCAGAGCTGGCTACCTGCTGTTCCAGCAGGAATTTTTTAAGAGCCTTCTTGCATCGCCTGAGGGTTGTCTGATTAAACTTCTGGCAGAGCTCACAGTTGGAGACACCGTGGTCAGGCCCAAGACAGCAGACACAAACAGAGTGTTTGTCTGTAGAGGCAATCTTCTTTCTGCAGTGGCAGCGACAAAAAAAGAGAAGATGAAGGATTAACTCTCCACATAAACAAAAAGAAAAATCTCTAAAAGAGATTTAGGTAAGGGTAGTAGGAAAAAATGTGTCTGTAGGCCGAAAGAAAAAATTACTCACCTTAGTAATGTTGTTTCTTCTAATGGAGTCTTGCTATATTATAGACATTAGCAGTTTGATCCAGCTCTAGAACTGCCCCGGAGTGAAATGGTTAAAACCATTCCAAAATAGAATTTTGGCACGAGAGCAGCTCTATCTGTGTCATTTCAAACTTGAACTGTCAGATCTTTACGAGCCAAACTCACTAAGGTCTGTGTGGAAGCTGTAACCTACACTAGCCAAATGGCTACCTAAATAATAACAACCATTGATGGTCCCAACACCCAAGACTCAAGTCAGGGGACCAGAAATACTAACACCATTCTAATAATATGAAAATGGAACATAAGTATAATAAAACACACACACGCGTACACATACACACCCCCAAAGTCCCAAAGGGGACAAAATGCTAACAGGACATAAGTAGTGCCCACACTAAGTTGCCCGCACCCCACCAAGTAGAGGTTCTGAGAGGGGCAGGTTGGGGGGGAGGTCTATAATATAGCAAGACTCCATTAGAAGAAACAACATTACTAAGGTGAGTAATTTTTTCTTCAAACAACATGAAGTCTTGCTATATTATAGACATTAGCAGAATACAGCAGTACCTCCATGGAGGAGCGGCAGAACCTACTTAGGGAATAGGCTGAAGAACAGCTGTGCTAAACCGAGCATCTCTCCTGGCCTGACATCCAGGGAGTAATGCTTGGTAAAAGTGTGTACCGTTTTCCAAGTAGCAGCCTGGAAAATCTCTAATAAAGGGATATCTCTGGCAGCAGCTAGAGACGCAGCTGTACCCCTGGTAGAATGAGCCCTCAAACCAGGGAGGGGGGCTCTGCCCACTTTCTGATAACAAAATTAGATACAAGAGACAATCCACCTGGCTATTGATCTCTTAGTGGCAGGTTTGTCTTTCCCAACTTCACCATAGGTAAGGAAAAGTTGGAGGGATTCGAACCTGTGACCTTTGGTATGCTCTATATAATAACTAAGAGCTCTCTTAACATCCAGGCTGTGCAACCTCCTCTCACCTGAAGAGGAGTGATCAGTGAAAAATACTGGAAGGGAGATAGATTGATTAAGATGGAAATCTGAAACCACCTTAGGCAAAACTTCCTATTAGTCCTAAGGACTACCTTATCCCTGTGGAAAGAAATAAAGTCAGTCTCCACTGACAAGGCTTGCAATTCACTTATGCATCTGGCAGAAGTGATAGCCACTAGAAAAACAGTTTTCCAAGTTAGGAACTTAAGCTCTGCAGAAGACAGAGGTTCAAAAGGGGGTTGCATTAACTGGGCAATGCAAACATTAAGGTCCCAAGCAGGGGCCGGTTCCCGAAAGGGAGGATTAGTATGGAGTAATCCCTTAAAAAACTTGGAAAACACAGGATGAGAGGAAAAGGGGATGACTTTCCTGCTGACACAAAAGCAGACACAGCTGCCAAATGAACTCTCAGGGTAGCTGGTCTGAGACCAAGGAATTAAGATGTACCATGTAATCTAACAAAATGGGCAATTCAGCAGATTCTGGGAAATATTTTTCCAGCACACCAAATGGAAAACCTTTTCCATTTAGAACTATAAGTAGCTCTAGTGGAAGGCTTTCTGAAGCCTTTAGGATCTCAAGAACACCCAGAGAGAGGTGTAAATCAGCAATCCTAACTCCTCAAGAGCCAGGCCTTGAGGTTGAGGGATTTGAGGTCCGGATACCAAACCCTTCCTGGGCACAAGTCAACAGATTGTGATTCCTGGGGAGGCACAGGGGAATATGGACTGTCAGAGACAGAAGGAGTGGGTACCAGGGCTGCCTGGCCCAATATGGGGCAATCAGAATCACCCTGCAAGGCTGAGATCTGATTT
Organism: Neoceratodus forsteri; assembly: GCA_016271365.2. Classification (NCBI taxonomy): domain Eukaryota; kingdom Metazoa; phylum Chordata; order Ceratodontiformes; family Ceratodontidae; genus Neoceratodus; species Neoceratodus forsteri. The sequence goes on along the minus strand of JADMNL010000022.1, from coordinate 470,929,904 downwards.
TGACTAGTACTTTGAATAGGAGAGGAAAGGGGGGGAAGCATAGAGGAACTTCCCCTCCCAATCCAGAAGAAGGGCATCCAGGGGAACGGAGCCCAGCACTGGAGGCCTGCAACAGAACAGAGGAAGTTTGTGATTGTCTGGGGCTGCAAAAAGATCTATCTGAGGGATGCCCCACCTGGCAAAAACTATTCCCAGCACTTGAGGATCCAGGGACCATTCGTGATGGCCCTGGGAAATCCTGCTGAGGGCATCCGCTAGGCCATTGTCCTTCCTTGGAAGATGAACTGCTATGAGGGAAGTGTTCAGGGAATAGGCCAGAGACCACAACTTCATTGCCTCGTGCACAGGGCAAGACTGAGTGCCCGCTTGTTGATGTACCACATTGTTGTGGTGTTGTCTGTTCTGACTTGTATCACCTTGTCGTGGACAGATGCAGAAAAAGCTTGAAGAGCTAAAAAGACAGCTCTGAGTTCCAGCAAATTGATGTGGAGCAGAGATTCTTGGGGGGACCAGACTCCCTGAGTGGAAAGGTCGCCCATGTGGGCTCCCCAACCCAGAAGGGAAGCATCTGTAGTGAGAGTCAAGTCGTGAGAAGGGGAAATGAAGGGGACCCCACTCTTAAATTGCTCTCATCCTGCCACCACTGGAGAGCTAGGATCAAGGTTCGAGTCACTGGGACCAACTTGGAAAGGGGGTCTCTTCTCTGAGACCAAAGGGTTCTCAAGTGAAACTGAATGTCTCTCATCTGAAATCTGGCTCCCTGCACAACAGCTGTGGATGCAACCATGTGCCCCAGGAGCTGCAGAAAGTGTCTTGCCGGTCGAGAGACCTGCAGAGTGAAGGAAGAGGCCAGAGCCACTAAATTCCTTACCCTTTCTGGGGGAAGAAAGGCTCTGGCTAGCTTTGTGTCCAATTCTGCCCCTATAAAGGTGAGTACCTGGACTGGTTCCAGAACCGACTTTGGTAGGTTTAGCAGAAAACCCAGGGAGGTGAGAAGCTGCTGGGTGACCTGCAGGTGAGATTTTACCTGTTCTGGGGACTGGCCTACAATGAGCCAGTCGCCCTAGATAGGGAAAACAGCAATCCTCTGCCTCCTTAAGTGGGCCACTGCCACTGCTAGACACTTTGTGAATACCCTTGGAGCAGAGGTATAGTCAAGGACATTGCTCTGAACTGGTAATGACCTGAGGGCAGTTCGAATCTGAGGTACTTTCGATGGGATCTTCTGATTAGGACATGGAAATAGGCATCCTTGAGGTCCAGGGAGGCTAGCCAGTCCCCTGGCCTTAGGGAAGGTAAAATCATTGCCAGAGTTACCATTTTGAACTTTGGTTTCAAAAGATGCTTGTTCAGATATCTGAGATCTAAAATGGGCCGCCATTCTCCTGTCTTTTTTGGGGTAAGGAAGTATCTGGAATACAGACCCCTGCCCTGATGCAGGGGAGGAACCCTTTCTACTGCTCTGAGAGCTAACAGGGATGAGACCTCTGTTTCAGAGCGAGGGTCTCTGAAGCACTTGCAGTAGAAAAGTCTGCTTCTCAACTTGGGAAACTTTTTGAAGCTGAGAACCAGACCCTGGCTTACTACTTCCAGAACCCACTTGTCTGAGGTTAAAGAAGCCCAATTCTGACTGAAGTAAGCCAGCCTGCCCCCCACTGGTACAGGAGACCGGCCCTGGGCACCTCATCAGGTGCCTGTTTCGCAGGAGCTTTAGGCTGGGGAGTGGGAGCAGGTCTGCCCACCCCTCGTCTGCCCCTGCCTCTGAAGAAGCCCCTCTGAGCATAGGCAGAGGAGGCCTGAGTCTGGTAGAAAGGCCTGTGAAAAGGCCTACCCCTACCCCTGGGGGCATGCCTTTGAGTAGTCCTATATTCATCCATCTTCTTCATGTAATTCTCTGTCTGCTCTCCAAACAGAGAATTTCCCACCACAGGAAAATCCATAGCCTTAGTCTGGGTATCCTGTGACAAACTAGTACACCTGAGCCAGGCCAACCTACGAAAAGCTACAGATGTGGCCATGACCCTAGAGGAAACATCATTAACATCCCACAGCAGCATGAAACTGAACCTTAGAGGCTTCAATGCCGCCAGCAGCCACCTGTTCTAGTTCACTAGCCAGCTGGCCATGGGCCTGCTTGGCCAATTGCATAACAGTATCCCATCTAGATTTCTGATACCTAGCTACATAAGCCATATAATTTGCTTGCCTGAGTCCCAGAGAGGCTGCCATATACTGTTTTTTTTGCCATGGCATCAATCTTCCTGGAATCCTTTGTCAGGAGGATGTGAAGCCAAGGAATATTAACTTTATCACAGGCAGCAGCCTGAACTACCCCAACATGACTGCATTGCTGAGAAAGGAATTCTGTATCAGGGCCTGACAATGTATACCTTCTGTCCATCTTTTATCTACAGGAGGCACAGAATTAGGAGCTTTTAAAATTTTTATTGTTTGTTTCCTAAAAGACTTATGTAAAGGAATAGACAATCTCCTAGACTCTGAATATCCATCATTTCTACAAAATCAGGCTCCTCTTGCTCATCCACAGCCTCTTCTAAAGGAAGCTGGAGGGTTTCAGCAACTTTTTTATAAAACATAAAATGAGATGGGGACTCAGACAGCATAGGAGGAGATTCTAAAGGTCTGTCTGGGGAGATGTCCAGTTCAATAGGCACACCCAGACCTTCCCAGCCACATTCATACTGTTCATAATCCTCCTCCCTCCTCTGGTTCATAAAATTCCTCAATATCATAATCCTGAACCATGGGGACCGGACGAACCGACCTTTACCAGATAGTGGTGGTTCGGACGGACCCTGAGACAGTGACTGGACAATTTGTATGGCTTTTGTTATCTCTGCAGCAGTTGGAGAAGGAATTTTGGACCCAGACCTGCTGATTTTCTTTTGTTTCTTTACTGGAATTGGTTCCTCAGAACCAGCTTTTCTTTTGCCCAAGGAAGTCTGGCCCTGGTCAGAGGGCACTTCCTCTGGTTCAGTTGGCACCGAACCGGGTTGGCCATCCGGGTCAGCGGACTTGTTGGCCTCTCGTTCCCTGAGCCTGCCCAATCTTTTTTCCAGGGTGGCTGCAGGGAAATTCTTACATACCTGGCAGTCTGACTGGAGGTGGTCAAACCCCAGACAATAAACACATGTGGTGTGTGTGGGTCAGCTTTGGCAAAGACTTCCCCACAAACATCACAGTGTTGAAACCCAGTGGGCCCGGTTTTTCTTTTGGGTTTCTCAGACATAATGCCAGCCTAACCAAAAACTTGCCCTTTTAACGGCAGTACCAGGCAAGACACCATTTATCGGTTCCTAACCGTGTCATTGGTATTGGAAAAAACGTAATAAATCCGTTTTTTTATAACCGAACCGCGACTCTAAAATAGTAACTTTTAGTTTTAAATGAGTTTTAAACCCACTGATCGGTTCAAAACCGAACCGATAACTTACAAGTTCCACACAGACAAAACCTTCATTTACTTATGGTTACCACAGATAGAGCTTGAACCGAACGGTTTTGCGGTTAAAATAAAACTATTCTCAGTTAAATCCAACCGAGAAAACACTTTTTAAACCGAGAAATGAACCGAGCAGAAGGAGAAATCTCCGGAGCGACTGTTCACTGAGGCGGAGTAAAGAATCTGACAGTTCAAGTTTGAAATGACACAGATAGAGCTGCTCTCGTGCCAAAATTCTATTTTGGAATGGTTTTAACCATTTCACTCCGGGGCAGTTCTAGAGCTGGATCAAACTGCTAATGTCTATAATATAGCAAGACTTCATGTTGTTTGAAAAGGCATGAACACTGTTATGGAGCTTCAGCAGAGACTGCGCTTGCAAGTCGATGGTGGGAAAGAACTGAGGAGGGAGTGTGCCTGCCTACACCTAAATATGGTAGCTGACATCGAAGGATATAGTCATACTGCTGAAAATCTTCTGTGTGGATTCCCCTTCACTGACGGCGAAGGTTCCTATGGTACAACTTGATGACTGAGATACCTCCGAAGAAGATCCTGTTGTTCCAGATCATCAGTGCACTGATCACACTGGATTCTTAGTGTCCATTGAGGGATCCTCATGTGCTGTCTGGCCAGGGGTACCATGACAATGGCTGCCGTCATCAAGGCCAACAGTCTCAGGAATGTCCTGGCTGTGACATATCTGCTGTTGTAAAGCAGTTGGCCTGTGCTATGAGGTACTCTGCACTGTCCTGTAGCAGGAAGGCTAAGCCCTGAGCAGTGTCTAGTACTGCCCCTATGTACTGAAGACACCGACAAGGGATCAAGACTGACTTGGGCAGATTGACCGTGATCCCTAGGGCACTGAATAGCTGTCTAGTATGCACTAGGGTGTGAGACACTTGTTCCTTGGACTGAGCTTTGTGCAACCAGTTGTCAAGACAGGGGAAGACATACAGTCCCTCTCTCCTGACAGCTGCTGCCACAACTGTCAGGCATTTGGTAAATACCCATGGTGCAGATGGCAAGCCAAAGGGCAATACCCTGAACTGGTAGTGTTCCCCCTGAAACAGGAACCTGAGGTACTTCCTGTGGGACAGACACACCTTGATATGCAGGTATGCATCCTGCATGTCCAGGGAGCATATCCAGTCCCCTTGTTGCAGGAGGGGCAGCAGGCCTTGCAGAGTGACCATCCTGAACTTCCTGTACTGAATATAGAAGTTCAGTTCCCTCAGATCAAGACTGCGCTTTAAGTCCCCTGTGGATTTGGGGACTAGGAAAAAATTAGAGTAGAACCCCCTGTTCCTTTGTTCCCAGGGAAATGGTTCTGTAGCACTCCTCCACAGCAGTGTATGTACTTCCTCTAGTAGCACTGGAATGTGGTCTGAAGATAAGTTGAGGAAACAGAGAGATAAAAATGTATTTTAAATAGGATAAAATCATTAGGACTTATTACAGCCCTGTTTACAAAGTTGTCCTGCTAATGTTACAATGGAGGTGTCCTTACCTAGTTAAATTATACAATACCACACAAATACACATTCCAACACTTCCAATGGAAAATACAAGGCAGGTCTGGAGGCAGTTCCAGAAGTTCTACAGTGTGGCCCTGTTCTATTAGTTACAGGACCCAAGCATCTGTTGTAACCTCTCTCCACTGGTCCAGGTATAGGGAGAGGCAACCCCCTACTGTCTCCTCCAGACTGTAGGCTGGAGGGTGGGGATTTAATAAGGAGTCATGCCGAGGCAGGACCAGCAGCCATGGCTGCACCTCCTCTAGGGGCTTTAGAGGTGGCAGCTGCAGAGGAGACAGGAGTAGGCAGATGGGCTCTGCTTTTGTTCTGCTGTCTGACCCGTGACCTAGGTCTGTTGGTGGCCCTACGAAAGGGAATCTTCTGCTTGATTTTGGGTTGGGTGTGATAAAGGGAATGGGCTGACCTTAGAGGCTTTCCTGAGATCAGAGAGGATGTTCTGCACATCTGCTCCAAAGAGCTTGTATCCTCAGAAAGGGGCATTCAGAATGGAATGCTGAACATCAGCTGCCAAGCCTGACACCATGAGTCAGGAATGCCTTCTGAGGCAGATGCCAGCCACAGCTGCTCTGGCTGAGGCATCTGAAATATCATAAGTAGACTTCAAGAAGTGCTTACCCACATTAGCCCCAGTCTGGAGGGCCTTGGGCATCTCCTCTTTCTGGGGACCCTCTGGAAGGGCCTGGACTGCAGCTTCAATCTTTTCCCAGAGGGCGTTCCAATATTTGACCATATAAGCCTGATAATTTGCAATTCTAAGGCCCAGTTTGGCAGAGGCAAAGGTTCTCTTCCCCATGAGGTCCAGCCTTCTTGACTCCTTATTTGGGAGAGGGCACTAAGATGCTTAGGTCTCTTAGACCTATCATGGGCTGTGTCCATCACAACCAAATCAGCCTGAGGTTGGTCTGCAAAAAAAGGCTTTCCAGAGGGAGTCTGGTATAGTTTGTCTGCCTTTCTGGGCATGGCAGAGATCAAACTTGGTCAGTGTCAGGCAGCCATAATGGCATCTTCTAATGCAGCCAGCAGACGAGGGATATCAGGGGGGATAATCTGGTAGTTCCAGGAACTCTACCAGGTTTCTCCTGGTGATACAGTATCTTGCTCCTCAGCATCAAACCCCACAGTGGTTTGGAGTTGCTTCATCATAGAGGTGAAAGAGGAGTCTTCAGGAGGGGACCTCGGGCTATACAGAGTCAAGTCCTCACTCCCAGAGGAGATGGTGGAGTCAGCTCTGTCATAAGGACTCCCATTTATATTTTTCTCCTCCTCCTTCAGTGGGAGGAGGTCAGGGCAGTACTCCTGATGCATGTTGAAGGGTTCTGAAGGGTGCAAGAAGGTAGCAAGGACATTGAGGTCCTGGAGTGAGTGGGGCACGTTGATGTAGTGGGTGTTGACGTGGGGGTTGGTCTGGTCAGCCCCATCATCATATAGCCTAGATGAGGAGCAAGGCACTGCAGTATCTCCACAAAGGAGAAGAATACCATCTGCACTTCAACTGTGGCCTGCACTGCAGGAGTGCCTTGGAATATCAATGGGGAAGGTTGGAACCCCCGACATCAACAGAGCGGCCTGCAATATTGATGGGGCAGCTGGCACTCAGATGTTGATGGGCCAGCGCCAGCCACAGGCAGTCTGGTGGAAGCCACTGCCAGCGGACCCTGAGGGAGCGGTCTGAGCGGCAGAGATTGCAATGTCAAAGGGGGAGGCTGGAACCCTGATGTCGACAGAGTGCTTTACAACATCAGTGGGGTGACAGCAGCCCCAAAGTCAACAGACCTTTGCTGGCTATGGGAGGTCCAGCAGAACTTACTACCAAAGTTAACCCTGTGGGAGCGAGGATTTGGGCAGCAGGAGGTGTCACAGAAGCAGATGATGATGCTGCAACAGCCGGCGCAAGTGAGGGGTGAATGAGAGCATACCAGGGGATTTATCCTTACTCCAGCCCTCTCCTAGTGTTTATGTTTCCTTGAAGACTTATCCTGGCCCTTGGAAGTGTGAAAGCCAGAGGATGGGGCTGGCAACATGGAGGAGCTTCTTCCCTGGAGCTCTCTTTCCATTCTGGAGACCTTCTGCTTTCGGAGGAAAGACTGCAGGGCTTACTGACTGCATCACTGGGTAGCCTGGTTAAACTTCAGGCAGTGCTCACAGGCCTTAACGTTGTGGGCCTCTCTGAGACAGCAGACACAGATGTCATGGTCATCACTGAAATATGTTTTTCCACCACACCTGCAGTAAAAAAAGAGTTTGGTGGGATCTTTCATTAACATACACAACTGCAATCAGTTTAAAAAATAAAATGACAACATACTAGAGTGAGAAAATAATAAAAGTTAGAAAATTCAAGAAGTAATAATCAACTGAAGCAATGGTTTCTCCATGGAGTCCAACAAGTATGGTTAACAGTGGGAAAAGAACCGAGGAGGGCGTGGGGCTGCCCACATTTATATAGTGTGGGACATAGACATCTGAAGTCATTGTGGGCGGCCCCTAGTAGACTGTTAGCAAAAAAAGTTTCCATGTGGTCCTGGTGCCTGATGAAAGAGATATCTTCAAAGAATATAATACTATAGATGTAGGACAGTAGAAGGCATGAGCCCATGCTGACCGTCCCCACTGCTCAGTGGTAGTAACTACTAAAATTCCCATCCTGGAGGAATTTGTCCCGTCTAACCTTGAAACTGGCAAGGTCAGGTGCTGCAACAATGTCCTCCGCTATCTGGTTCCACATTCTAATCATTCTGGGCAAGAAGGCATATTTCCTAAGATCAGCTGTAGTTGTGTAGTCAATTAGATGGTGATTGTGGCCTCTCAAGTTATGGCTGAGGTCCTTAAACTTGAGACCCGGCTCATTAAATAACTCTATAGCTTCCAATAATTTGCACACAAATAAGAGATCCCCTCTTAATCTCCTTTGTCTTAAGGACCATAACCCCAAGTCAGCTGGTCTTTCCTCATATGGTTTGGTCCTGAGTTTTGGAGTTAACTTAATAAATCTGCGTTGCAGCTGGACAGTAGCGCTGAGGGTTGAGGCGCTGGATGCCACACCTTGTGCCACACCGGCAACCCAGGTTTGGGAACAAGCCCAGGTCACTGGGGGTTGGCAGGGGAGGTCTAGGATGGAGCATCTGTAGACTGCTCTCCTAGTCCTGGGGTGGGTTGGGGAATATTCACCGTGCAGCAGCGACCTCTGGGGATGCCCGCGGGTGCTGCCATCATTGATGCACATGGGGGAGCATGGCAGACGTCGTCATGCTGTGCCTGGATGTCATTGCACATCTGCGCTCCAGTAGAAGTTACAGTGGGAAAGGCTGGGTGTGACTATGCAGCTTAATGGCCGCACCCTCCACTGCCTGGAGGACTGACGAACAGTCCTGTCGAGGAGGGTCCGAGGCTGTCCTGGCTAGGAGTGTTATGGGGACCCTCCAGAAGGATGGCAAGACGGCCATCCAGGATCCTCCTGGGTGTGGTTCGAGCCACTCAACTCTCCGGGAATGCAGGGACGGCGGCTGGATGCCCCATGCCGGAACATGCCACAGCAGGGCGCTACAAACACAACAGTGATAAAAAAAATCTGCATTGTGTCCTCTGAGGCAGTTCACTATCTGTTTTTAGATATGGACTCCAAATCTGTGTATAATAGTCAAGGTGTGGTCTTATGTATGACTTCTAAAGGGGCAGTAGGACAGATGCATTTTTTTGATGAAAAGGCTTACGTGATGCATTTGGTTAAATGGTTAACTTTGCCACCTGTTTACAAGGGGTACTACTCTTTAGGTTGCTGTCAATCACTACCTAAATCTCTTTCACTGTCGGCTTCCTAAAGTTTGATTCCTAGTATGTGTACTCTTGCCTCATATTGCTTTTGCCAAAGTGCATGTCTACATATTTTCCTAAGTTGAATTGTATTGGGTTGTTCGTAGCTTATTGCACAATACTACCTAAATCATTGGTCGTACTTGTCCTACCAGAATTACTGATGACTAATCCACCCCACTTAGTGTAATCTGTTATCACTAGTTAACTGGAGATCTTGAATGAAAATGTTAAACAGCAGTGGGCCCACAACCGACCCCTGAGGCACCCCACTAGTCGCACTGCCATCTGCAGATAGTAGTCCATTGATTCTCACCCTCTGTTTTCCATCAGAGAGCCAATTGCTTATCCATCTTACAATAGGTTTATCTACCCACAAAGTGGTTAGTTTAGCTGTTATGCCATGTTGGGGTAGCGTATCAAATGCCTTTTTGAAATCAAGAAAGATCACATCCACTGCAACATTTTGGTCAATATTCTTAATAACGTAGTCATAGAAACTTATCAGGTTAGTGGAACACAATTTGTTCTTTACAAACCCATGGCATGTACTGTCAGTTAACCCTCTTGCTAACAGATATTTGTTTATTGCATCCTTTATTGTGCTATTATTTTTCCAACAACGAATGTGAGACTTATTGGTCTACAATTTCCCAGGTTGGATTTACTACTTTTTTTGTAGATGGGGACCACAACTGCCCTTCTCCAGTCCAGAGGAACATAGGCTTCATTTAAGCTAGGGCTACTAGTGGGCCTGCTGGTATTCTTACATAAAAAGAGACCTAAAGCAGACATTAAAAATTGGTGTTCTGTGAATCTGTTGAACACAGACTGGAAAATCTTGGCAAAAATCTTGGTGAAAAGGGTAACAAGGGAATCAGACAGTTTAATTTCCCCCACTCAAACAAATTCAGTTCCAGGCATCAATATCCAATTAATGGGTTCCATGTCATTTGGGCTAATCAATTTGAGCTAATGCAATTTGGGGGAATCAATAACAGCGAGCATTATTTGGGTGACTTCACACTACAGCGCAGCACATTTCAGTACGTTTTCACATCACATCTGTAGCTGAATGTTATCTCCGTGGACATCTCTCCATCCAACAGGTACCTTTTCCAAGTACTTCACATTGACAGCACCTGCCGGGGGGATTATCCATGTTGAATCCTACAATATTTTTTCTTTAGTGTATTTTCACATAGTAATATAAGATTGGTTTTGCAGTAACGTATTCTGCCATGGCTTCCTTTCTTTCACGACCACTGTACATTTTTTTTTTCAGAAATGAAATACAGGACATATAAGGGTATTTGGAATTTCTCAGATGGTATTCCTGGGTATTTAGTGGACAATTATCATGGAATTAAACAGTAAAGACTCACTTTGATGGATGTTACCAGGAAACAGCTGTAAAAAATAGCTTGGAAAGTTTTTTTTTGCTCACAACCAATACGTAATTGTCCCCCCAGTATACAAGAACATTGGATCATGGATCAGTTGATGGAAACCCAGATCCCACAGAAAATGTGGGACACATTATGATTGTGTTACCATAATAATAATAATCTTTATTTTTAATGCGCCTTTCAAAAATCAAGGCACAGAACAGATTATAAAATCACATCAAGATAAAAACTACAATACAAACCAATAAAATAAATCACATCAAACAGCATGATGAAACAATAAAATCAAACCAGATCAACCCCTTCCCCATAAGCCTTAATCCATAGAAAAGATTTTAATGCTTGTTTAAAACCCCCCACTGTCGCACACTCTCTAATCCAACGAGGTAGAGAATTCCAGAGGGTCAGAGCCAAGAACGTAAAAGCCCGGGCACCTGAAGATTTTAGAACAACCCTCGGAATCTCTAGCAACCCCTCGCTGATAATAGACTGAACGTGATGAACAACCATTACCATAAAGGCACTGCAGGGAGGTATTGCTTACGTCCAGAATGTATATCAATTCTGGAACCTATGGAACACTCGTTTCTCAACTGTTTATGTATTAAACATTTTGTTCTATGATTGCAATTAGAAGGAAGGATCAGATTTTTCTTCTGGAATGATGTATGATGGGTTAAGGAGACTTCTAGGGGTTATGGGGGACTTTCCACCGAAGAACTCTGAGGCTCATGTTAGCAGTTTGTAAATTGTGTATATGGCAGATTAGATGTCAGTACAGTCTACAGCAAAAGTTCATTCCGGTGCATATTCTGTTGCACAAAAGTAGTACTGAACTGTTGGCAATATATGAAAAAGAAGCTAAAATCTTGCCTCATACAGTACTAACTGAATTATGTAGCATACCCCCGGACCCAATCCTGATGGGAAGCCTCTCACTGAGAGTTTCAGGAATTTTTGCTTCCTTCCTTTGGTAACTTTGTGGTGTTACAAGTTCTCTTAGTTCCCTAGAGTTTCTTATGTTTTGAGTAACAGTCCTTTGTTTTTCAGTTTTGTTTATGGAAATATGAGTTCTTATTATACTGTTGTTACTGTTTGATTTTTGCTTTAAAAAAAAAAACCCTACTCTTCTTTGACAAGTACCATGGGATCTTTAACTTCCACCCAGACAGTGACCAGAGAGAGGCAGAGATCACTGTGGTTTAACATCTCTTTTGAAGCATGGCACCTCAACAGTACAGCACTTCCACCATATTGTACTAGTGTCAGTTATGGCTATTACCAACAGTACCTGGTATATGGCTAGAACACACATCCTGTGGATCTTCAGGCCCCAGAGGCAAGCAGTCTACCTACTGAGCCACTGACACTGAACATTCTTCATTGCAAACACTTAGCAATGCATTTCTTGTGTATGTTGCAACTAAGGTCTATGTGGTGTTTCATAGGTTATCTTTGAGCATAGATAGGCAATTTGCCTTTTACTGCTCATGTTGCTCAATGGTTACAGCCTCTATTACCAATATCCAGCCAATATTTATCCAGTTTAGTCTTGAACTCCTCTATATTCCCACTTCCTACAATTTCCAGAGGGAAACCATTCCAAACTCTCACCACTGTCTGTGAGAACCATATTCCTCTCTTTTTTATGTTGTCGATTTCATTATGCAGTTTTAGGTTGTGTGATCTAGTTACAAACTCCCCAACCTTCATCTCCAGGCCAATACAGTCCCATAGGTCATCATTTTCAAATGCACAGTACACCAGATATAAATCTCCCCTCATCCTCATGTAGTCCGAGTGAAGTCCCAATGTATTCATTCTGTCCTCATAGCCAATGTTTTCATTCTCAATATTCTCCTTGTAGCTCTTCTCTGTACTCCCTAACCCTCTTATCCCTTCCCTTGTATACAGTGCCCAATTATTTTCCGAATGCTGTTGTTTGATTTCCTGTCAGCATGCAGAGAGAGAAACGATAACTAAAATGAGCACAGAAACAAAAAAGAGAAGCAGCACATTTAGATTTAGAGGGCGAGGGCTGCAGTGGAGCAGGGAGTGCCTGTAGCATCAGTACCTCCTACGGCTGTTAGCAGCGTGACACTGATGGCATGAATGACATCATGCCATTTTCTGAGTTCTGCCTGTAGAAGAGACATAGAGATATGCCTCCAATGATAAAGGAGGGGTGGTATTACAAGGGAAACTATTCCAGTCTGGCACACTGGATGATGGCCACCAGCCCCCCCCCCCCCACGTCATCAGTCCTCCACTGCTCTGGGATCTCTTCACAGTCATTATTAAGTCAAAAATGTATTTGACCACCTTGCTGGTGATGGGGTAGCATGTTGTGCTATATATAGGAGATATGATTTTTGTCATAAAGCCTGACACCCTGAATTGGCAGGAGGCAGCATGCTCATAATTTTGAAAAAAAAGCCTCAACTATTTCACTTTATTAGCACCTTATTTGGGGTGTGTGTGTGTGTGTGTGTGTAGAGTGGCAAAGGATGTCATGTTGAACACACGCGGCATCCTGTCCTTCCCACCCAAATCGCGATGTGGGTGTGCTGCCCTACATCAGGGAAGTGAGTAGGATGGAAACCTAGGAAGCATGATGGGGTGATGCCTAATGCCCAGTCACACTCCAAGAGTTTGCCATTGCACAGGGTTTTCTTGCCCAGAGCCCTGGATCATTGGGCTGTATGAAGTGACATCCTCTGTGGGAGAGAAGCCACAGGAAAGTACCGGGATGGTATCTAGGCTGGAGGACTAAGCTGAGGTGGTGGCATCAGAAAAGGAGTTGGAATTAGGAGCAGAAGGTACATCAAGCCCCACTGTGAGGCAGATAAAAAGAAAACAAAACCTGCTTCCCCTGGTTGGCAGCAGGGGGCTCCCCATAGAAGCCTGTGTCAGTAGGATGGCAGGTATATCTGAAGGATGTTTCCAGAGAATACACACCCAAAGTTAGGAAAACTGACTTCTCACCACATATTTTAGAAGGCACAATATTTTCTCATTTAATATGCTAAAAGTCTGCTAACAAAGGCAAATGTTTAGAGGCAAAGCCTCTTCATCAGGGCTTAAGCAGCAAGAAAAAATTACTTACCATAGTAATTGTGTTTCTTCGAAGGGAATCTTACTGTATTCTGACTTCTGCAGTATGGTCTCATCATAAGACTGCCCCGGAGCCAAAATGGTTAATAGAATCTAGTAAATCATGGACTATTAGGCTTGAGCTTGGTTTTTAAACCACTGTCCCTGGTAAACATTCTGCAACCATCAGATTCTTACGGAGCACGCATAATAATAAGCTATCTAAACTATACTAATAATTATATAACAAATTAACAACACCCAACACCAATTATTTCCCTTTTATTTTGAAATGTAGGCAAAACTAAGACTCAAGTCACTAGTCCCAAAAAAGAAACACCTACAGGTTTCAAACAGCATTAACAGCTGTGTTGCAGTGTCCATACGTTCTAGCAGGGGAGGTAGGGTGGGAGTTCAGAATACAGTAAGATTCCCTTGGAAGAAACAAGAATACTATGGTAAGTAAGACAAAATTACTCACCTCAGTAATTATGTTTCTTCGAATGGAGTCTTGCTGTATTCTGACTATTGCAGTTGGCTCCAGCCTTTAAATTGCCCCGGAGAACAAAGGGTTAACTTTTCAATGTATAGCATAGAATGCTGAGCTCGAGCTCGGTTGAGGTCTCTGTCTGTTTCCCTTTGAATCTAAACTGTTAGATTCTTACGAGCAACAACTCACTAACCCTCCTATGTTGAAATTGTAAAAAATGTTTACTAGCCAGCAGGCAACAAGGAGTTTTGGATTCCCAAAAAGACTCAGGTCAGGAAAACCAAAAGCTAAAAACCAACCCCATGAAGGGGCAACAACAATAACAAAAAAGTCCCAAACAAATAAAGGGAGGGTGTGTAATAGGCATCTCTAGGGTGCAGCACTGCACCTGCCCACCCACTTTCCAAAAACAGGTTCTGAGAGGGGAGGCAGGAAGGGAGGTCAGAATACAGCAAGATTCCATTAGAAGAAACATAATTACTGAGGTGAGTAATTTTTTCTTCAAACAACATGAAGTCTTGCTGTATTCTGACTATTGCAGACTACCAAGCAGTACCTCCATGGAGGGAGGGAGGGAGAGAACCTACTTTGGGAATAGACTCTGAAGTACTGCTGTGCCAAACCGAGCATCACTCCTAGCCTGGACATCCAGAGAGTAATGCTTGGTAAAGGTATGGACTGTTTTCCAGGTGGCTGCTTGACACATTTCTAAGAGAGGGATATCCCTGGCAGCAGCCAGGGAAGCAGCTCTACCTCTTGTAGATTGAGCCCTCAGGCCTGAGGGTGGGATCTTTCCTAACTTCTCATAGTAGAATTGTATACAAGATACAATCCACATGGCAATAGTTCTCTTGGTGGCAGGTTTGCCTTTTCCCACTTCCCCATAAGTGAGGAATAACTGGAGGGATTCAAACCTGTATGAACACATGAAATTTACCAGCAGATAAAGGCCTAGAGGTCTTTCAAGTCTGCTCGAATGTGCAGCTAGCACTCCTTATTCTGCAGCTGCCCCTCCCTTCCACCCTTCCTCTTCATTGACCTTCCCCCTTGTCCTGTCCCATTCTCTTTTGAAGCAGTCCACTGTTCTACTGGATACCACTTCTGCAGGTAACGCATTCCATCCAGCCACCACTCTCTCTGTAAAAAAGTGTCTCCTCATCTCCCTCCTGAACCTTCCTCCCTCCAGTCTCATATCATGACCCCTGGTGTACCTCCCCTCCCTTACTTTAAACAGCCCCTCTGTACCTGTCTTGTTTATTCCTTTCATGTACTTAAAGGTTTAAATCATGTCCCCCCGTCCCTCCTCTCCTCCAGCGAGTACATGTTCAACTCCCTCAGCCTCCTCTTGTATGATAAGTCCCCCAGCCCCTTGATCATCTTTGTCGCCCTGCACTGCACCCCCTCCAGTAACTTAATGTCCCTCTTCAGATACGGATGCCAGTACTGCACGCAGTACTCCAGGTGTGGTCTAACTAATGACCTATACAGTGGCAGAATCACCTCCTCCCTCCTCGAGGATATACCCCTTGCAATACAACCCAGCATTTTGTTGACCTTTGCAGCTGTCTTCCTACATTGTGCCGAGTTGTTCATTTACCCTGTAATGAGCACCCCCAGATCCTTCTCCTCCTCCTCTGTCTGGGCTAGCTGCACTCCCCTCAGCTGGTAACTAATCCTTGGGTTCTTCATCCAAAAATGCAGCACCTTGCACTTTTTGGCATTAAACCCCAGTTGCCAGGTGTCTGACCAGGTTTCAAGCTTTGCCAGATCATCCTACAACCCCTGCCATCCCCCTAGGTCATCCACCACTTCTCCTACCTTGGTATCATCAGCAAACAGACTGATCTTGTTCTTGATGTCCAATGATATGTTTGCAATGAATCCCAAACAACACTGGTCCCAACATCAGCCCTGTGGAACACCGCTCACTCCTTCTTTGGCGTGTGAGAGCTCCCCACCCACCACCACCACCCCCCTCTGTTGCCTTCCCTGAAGCCAGTTCCCTACCCATCTCACCAGCTTTGCACCTGCCCCTGTGCCTACTAACTTACTTCCCAGCCTTCCATGCAGCACTGCGTCAAATGCCTTACTGAAGTCCAGATACAGGGCGTCCACTGCATGGCCCCTGTCCAGTTGCCTAGTTACCCAGTCATAGAACTCCACCAGGTTGGTTTGGCAGGATCTGCCCTATATGAAGCCATGCTGTCTGCTGTCCTGTAGTCCTTTGGCCTCTAGAAGGGCCACCAGCCTTTCCTTCGGGATAGTCTCCATTAGCTTACCCACAATGGATGTGAGATTCACTGGTCTGTAGTTTCCCAGTTCATCCTTGGGGCCACTCTCCAGTCCTGAGGTACACACCCCAAATGTAGTGAGGCATTAAATAGGTCTGCCAAAGGTCCTGCAAGGACCTCTGCCAGCTCCTTCAGTACCCTGGGGTGGATTCCATCTGGGCCTGGCGCCTTATCCACCCTCAGTGCCTTCAAACCCTCCCGAACTCTGCCCTCCATGATTTCCCCATCTGTCACCCCTCTCCCGTTTCTGTCATTTCTCCCCCTTGGGTGTCACCCCCCCTTTAGTAAATACTGAGCAGAAGTACTCATTTAGTGCTTCTGCCTTATCGCACCCTGCTTCCACCCAACCCCCTCCTTTCTAATCCTTACTATGTGGTCCTTACATCTCCTTTTCTCCCTGATGTACCTAAAGAAGTCCTTCTCCCCCTTCTTAATGCCTTGTGCCAGCCTGAGTTCCGTAGATGCCTTGGCTCCCCTTACTGCCCTTGTCACCTCCTTCGATTCCGTCAAGTACTCCTCCCTGTCCTCCCCTCTCCCTGTTTTCTTGTACTTCCTAAAGGCAGCTCTTTTCCTCCTTACCTTTTCCATGACCTCCTTGCTCAACTAGCTCGGTTTCTTAGCCCTAGCCTTCTTGCTCTGGGCCTTGCAACAGGTTTTGGTTGCCTCCACTATCCCCAGCTTTATGAGCTCCCACCTTTGGTTAGTGTCCATACTAGACTGAATTCTAGTCAAGTACCCTTTTACCACTTCCCCCATCCTCCCAAAGTCGGCCCTCCTGAAGTCCAGCACTTTTGTGCCAGATTCCACTCCTTTCTTGCCCATATCCAATGTGAATGGTGGTCACTCCCTGACAGCGGTTCCTCCACTGTAAGTTCTCTCACAAAGTCCCCATTTGCTAGCACAAGGTCAAGGGTATTCCCTAACGTGGTTGGTTCACTGACCATTTGCAGCAGGACGCTGTCCTGGAAGGCATCCAGCAGTACCTGCTCCCTTCTGTTCCTGGTTGTTGAGGTACTCCAGTCCACTCCTGGCATGGTGAAGTCCCCCACAATCACCACACTATCCTTCTCGCAGGTCCTCCTGATCTGTCCCGGTAGTTCCGTCTAACTCCTCCATCTGAGAAGGCAGCCTGTACACCACTCCCATTCTAAGAATCCTATTCTTGGAATCCTGGATTTGCATCCAAATTGACTCCGTACTACCTTCCTCCCTTACACACTTCAGTCCTTCCTTCACATATAGTGCCACACCCCCTCCTTTCCCAATCACCCTGTCCCTATGAACTAACCTGTACCCTGGTACAGACAGGTCCCAGTCATTGTATTGGGTGGCCCATGTTTCTGTGATGGCTGCAATGTCCACCTCTCCCTCTGCCATGAGCACCTGTAACTCTGCAGTTTTCCTCCCAAGGCTCCTAGCATTAAGAGTAATCACCTTCCACCCTTCCCCTCCCATCCTGCCCTCCTTTACTAGCATCGCCAATAGTACTTGCCATTTGTCCTTTGTCACTGTTATGGGGGGTAAGCTCATATGGTTTCCCAACCTGTGTTCTCTGCATGTCTCTTGCCCAATTGCCAACCCCCACTCCTAGTTTAAATTCCCTACTTCCTCTATGTACTCCTCCATCCTCTGATTCAACACTTTCTTTCCCTCCTCACTCAAGTGTAGTCTATCCTTGGCATAGAGACTATTGTCCTCCCAGGTCCCTCCCCACCCCCCAACAGCCCATGCCGTTTAGCACAACACCAGGTTCTTAGCCATCTGTTAAATTCCTCTATTCTCATCTTTCTTGTTGTGCTTGCCTTGGGCACTGGAAGTATCTCCGAAAAAGTTACTGATCTTCCTGCCCCATCACATAATTGTCCTAGTTCCTCAAACCTCCTCTGGACTATATCTACTGTCTTGTCAGCCAGGTCATTCGTCCCAAGATGTATAATTGAGACTTGTCCCTACCCCTTCCAGCATATTTCAGAACAGAATGTCCCATCCTTTCCGCTGTCAATCCTGGCATGGCCTTCACCCAAATGCGACTATGCCTCTCCCCCTTGCTACCCCACCTGACTCCTCGTAGTATCGAGTCCCCCAGCACTAAGATTCTACCCCTCTTACTCCCTGCTTGCTTCCATTCATCTCCCTCTCTCATTTCTGGCTCCTCTTCTTCCTCCTGCACATTATTTCCCCCTTTTGCCTCTGTTGCAATTCTCCCAGCAGAACTTCCCCTTGTTCCGGTTTGGTCCAGGCATTTATCAATTACTCCTCTAATTTCATCATTTCCCTCCTCCACCTTCTTCCTCTCTAGCAGTGCAAAACTATTTTGACAGGGAACTGTGACCCTTGGTACGCTCTATGTAGTAGCTAAGGGCTCTCTTAACACCCAGACTGTGTAGCCTTCTCTCTCCTGAGGAAGAATGATCAGTGAAGAAGACGGAGAGACATGGACTGATTTAAATGGAAGTCTGAAACCACTTTGGGCAAGAACCTTCTACTGGTTCTAAGGACCATTTTATCTCCATGAAAGGAGACAAAATCAGGTTCTACTGACAGGGCTTGCAATTCACTGATACGTCTGGAAGAGGTGATGGCTACCAAAAACACAGTTTTCCAAGTCAAGTACTTAAGCTCTGCTGAGGACATAGGCTCAAAAGGAGGTTGCATAAGTTGGGCAATGCAAATATTTAAGTCCCAGGCAGGGGCAGGATCCCTAAAGGGAGGATTAGTATGAAGCAATCCTTTGGAAAATTTGCAGAATACAGGGTGAGATGCCAGTGAGGAATGTTTTCCCACTGACAGAAAAGCAGAAACAGCTGACGAGTGTACCTTGAGAGTAGCTGGTCTGAGGCCTAGACCATTAAGATGGATCAAATAGTCCAGAACTGAAGGAAATTCAGCAGTGTCTGGGATATATGCTTCTTGGAACACCAAATGCTGAATCTTTTCCATTTGGAGTTGTAAGTCTTTCTGGTGGCAGGCTTTTGAGAGGCTTTGAGAATACCAAGAACGCCTCGGGACAGATGCAAATCTGCATACTCTAGCTCTTCAAGAGCCATGCCTTGAGATCGAGGGACCGAAGATTGAGGTACCAAATCCTTCCCTGAGAGGAGGTTAACAGGTTGTAATTCGGGAAGAGACAGGGGAAGATGAACTGTTAGAGACAGCAGCAGGGGGTACCAAGGCTATCTGGCCCAGTCCAGAGCAATCAGGATCACTTTGCAAAGTTGTGACCTTATATTGACTAGGACTTTGAACAGGAGAGGAAAGGGATGGAAGGCATACAGAAATTTCCCCTCCCAGTTTAAACTCAGAGCATCCAGTGGGACTGAACCCAAGATTGGGGGTCTGCAACAAAACAGAGGAAGTTGGTGATTGTCTGGGGCTGCAAAGAGATCTATCTATGGAGTGCCCCACCTTGAAAAAAACACTCTCAAAACCAGGGGGTCCAGGGACCATTCATGATGGCCCTGGGAAATCCTGCTCAGTGCATCTGCTAGCACATTGTCCTTTCCTGGAAGGTGGACTGCTATCAGAGAGGTCTGCAGGGAGTAAGCCAGGGACCACAATTTCATGGCTTCCGTGCACAAGTCCATAGACTGAGTGCCTCCCTGATTGTTGATGTACCACATGGTGGTGGTGTTGTCTGTCCTGACCTGAACCGCCTTGTTCTGCACCAACTGGGAAAAAGCTTTCAGTGCATGTAACACTGCCCTGAGTTTCAGGAGATTGATATGAAGGAGGGACTCCTGGGGAGACCACAGTCCTTGGGCTGTGAGATCCCCCAGATGAGCTCCCCACCCCAAGAGAGAAGCATCCGTGGTAAGGACCATCGAATGAGACTAAGTGACAAAAGGGACCCCTTGCCTTAAATTGTCCTGATTCTGCCACCATTGAAGAGCTTGGATCAGTGTTCGAGTAACTGGAATCAGTTTGGTAAGAGGGTCCTTCCTCTGGGACCAAAAGGCCCTCAGATGGAACTGAATGTCCCTCATCTGAAATCTTGCGACTTGGACCACTGCTGTGGAAGCTGCCATGTGGCCCAAGAGCTGGAGGAAGTACCCTGCTGGTCGGGACACCTGAAGCTGAAGTACGAAGCCAGATCTATACCTGCCCTTGCCCTTTCAAGGGGAAGAAAGCCTCTTGCTTTGACAGTATCCAGCTCTGCCCCTATAAAGGTAAGGAGCTGAACTAGTTCGAGAACTGATTTGGGGAGGCTGAGAAGGAAACCCAGAGAAGTGAGCACATGCTGAGTTGCTTGCAGGTCTGACTTGACTTGGTCTGGAGACTGACCTACTATGAGCCAATCATCCAGATATGGAAAGATGGAAATCTTTTGCCTTCTTAGAAAGGCAACAGCTACTGCCAGGCACTTAGTGAAGACCCTTGGAGCTGATGTTAGGCCAAAGGGCATTGCTTTGAACTGATAATGGCCTGAGGGCAACTTGAACCTGAGGTACTTTCTGTGGGAGCACCTGATGGGAATATGAAAGTAGGCACCTTTGAGGTCCAGGGAGACTAGCCAGTCCCCTGGCCTTAGAGAGGGGAGAATTATTCCCAGAGTTACGATCCTAAACTTTGGTTTTAGACAATGTTTGTTCAGGTATCTTAGATCTAGGATGGGTCACCACTCCATTGTCTTTTTTGGGGTAAGGAAGTATCTGGAGTACAGACCTTTTACCCAGTGTAGGGTAGGAACTCTCTCTATGGCTCTTTGAGCCAGAAGAGATGAAACCTCTGCCTCCAGGGCAAGGGTCTTGGAGAGACCTGCAGGTGGAAAAGATCTGGTTCTCATCTTTGGAAATTTTTTGAAGCTAAGAACCAGTCCCTGGCTTACTACTTCCAGGACCCACTTGTCTGATGTAATAGACATCCAGTCCTGGACACAGTAAGCCAGCCTGCCCCCTACAGGAACAGGAGAGTCGACCCGGGCTGACCCATCAGGGTGCCCTGATGGTAGCAGATACCCAGAGCAGTGAGTCACCAACCGTGACTGAAAAGGACCAAACCTCGAGTGTGCCAGGGCTAGTGGCCAGTGCTGTGTCCAGGTCCAGTGAGGAGGACAGCAGGACCACTGTCAGTGAAGGGCCACAGCAGCAGGGGATGGTCACCAGTATCCTGAATCCAGAAGTACGCAGGCTGCAAATTGTGTTGCGCAGGATGGAGCTGGAGTTCCAGGAGAAGAGGGAGCGAGAGAGACGAGAGGCAGACCATGAGGAGCATGAATGCCAGTGAGCTGCAGAAGTGAAGGCAGAGTGAGAACACCGAGAGGCAGAGAAAGAACAGCAAGAGGCAGAAGCGACAACAGAAGGAGGCATACCATGAGGAGCGTGAGTGCCAGTAAGCTGCAGAGGAGAAGAGAGAGAGAGAAGCACCAGTGGCAACACGAACTGGAGAAGCTACAACTCCAACCAGCAGCACCAGAGCAGGTAAGTGGCTTGGGTTTAACTGGGACTGCAGGACTGGGTTACAAATTGAACTCCAAATGAATAGTCAGATTTAAAGAGGGGGAAGATATAGATGCCTTTTTAAATTCTTTTGAAAAAGTTTGTATTCAGGCTAAAATTCCTAGAGAGTCCTGGAGCTTCCAGCTATCCCTGCTACTTACCGGGAAAGCTTGGGATGCATTGGGTTAAATGGACAATGAGGACAGCAATGATTACAGCAAGCTAAAACCTGCACTGTTAAAAAAGTTTGAATTAACTGCTGAATCATACAGAGCTAAATTCCGTACGATCAGGAGAAGTCCTGATATGAGCTATGAGGAACTAGCCACAAAACAACGTAGTTTTCAAAACGTTGGTGGGAAGGAATTGAGGCAAACTCTGTTGATAAAATTGAAAATGTGATTTCATTAGAACAGTTTTATTGGGCATGCCCAGTAGAGCTAAAAACCTGGCTAGAGGACCGAGATCCAAAAACAGTGCAAGAGGCTGCTGAACTCTCGGATCACTATGCCAAGAGCAGACCTGCTCTGAGAGCGAATGGGGCGGGTGTGGCAGCGCAGAAAGGGAAAAGCGCGCCTTCAGGGCAGCTAAAACTCTCACTGCCTCCACCGAAACCAGTCAGCCCTAGGTTTCAGAGAAAAGATTTCTCTGAGAGAAGAACTTAATGTTGGTTGTGTAAGGAAACTGGGCATATTGCCAGACAGTGTCCCAAAAAGGTGAGTAATAATACACAACTGGGTGCTAGAAAAGAAGTGGGTTGTTTGCGTGTCCTTGGAAGCATGCCAGTGAACATGAAGGAACACATGTACCCAGTCATGGTGAATGGTGTACAGACACAGGGGTTAGGGACACAGGGGCATCCCTGACATTGGTAAAAGGGGATCTGGTACAGCCTGGTCAGCTTATACCCAATAAATACGTCACTGTCCAAGGGTTCACTGGTGAAAAGAAAACATTGCCACTGGCCAGTGTTCTCCTGGACTGGGGCGAAAAAGGGGGAACTGTGCAACAGGTGGCTGTAGCCAAAACATTAGCAGTGGATGGGATCCTGGGTAGCAACCTCCAGCAGGGAATGGTATGTGCAGTTACCTGTAGCTAAGCAGCAGGGGGAAATAGTATTTCCCTGAACCCCATTGAAACCAGTGTGAAAACCACTGAGAGGCTGGTTCCCCAGCCTGTGTCTCCAGAAGGGGAGACTAATAAAAAGGGGGTAGAAATTTCCCCAGTAGCTAGTAACCACACAGCTACAGAGGGTTACTCCGAAGAGGGAGGGGTGACCCCTTGTCTGAGGGTTGGGATTGAAAGTGATCCAGAGGGCCCTGATGCTAGTGCTAGGGACCCTAGTTTAGTGACTGAAGGGGACCTGTCCCATGCCTCGGGACTGTGTGAGGGGTCTGCAGCTGCTCAGAGGAGTGACCCTAGTTTACAGAAGCTAAGGGCTTGGGCAGACTTGGACAGCACACAGGGAGGTGATGGCAGACATAAGGTTTATTGGGAAAATGGACTTATATACACTCAGGCAGTACAGACAAGAGGGAGGGATGCTAGGCAGGCAGCTTGTCGTTCCCCAGGGATATAGTGAGCAGTTGCTCAAGACTGCACATCATATTCCCTTGTCTAGTCATCTGGAAATTGCATGCACAATGCAGCAGTTGGCCCAGAATTTCTACTGGCCTAACTTCACCCAGCAGGTGAAGGAATATTGCAGGTCTTGTCACCGGTGCCAAGAAATAGGGAAGGCTGGCAAGAAAACCCAAGCCGCCCTGATTCCATTGCCCATAGTAGAGGAGCTGTTCCAGAGGGTGGGAATGGATATTGTGGGGCCTTTAAATACCCCAGCTCCTCAGGGAAGAGATTCATCCTGACTGCAGTGGATTATGCCACCCAGTACCCAGAGGCAGTTGCCCTATCCTCACTGAGGACAGAAAAAGTGGCAGATGCCTTACTTGGGATTTTCTCCTGTGTTGGGTTTCCGCAGGAGGTAATCACTGATTGAGGGTGTTCCTTCATGTTGGACCTGATGAAATGTTTATGGGAGAAGTGTGGGGTGGTGCAGAGATGCACGACACCGTATCACCCACAAGCCAATGGACTTGTGGAACGATTCAATGGTAACATAAAATCAATGCTCCGGGCATTTGCTGAACAGCATGGGAGAGACTGGGAGAAATACCTTCCCCACCTGTTGTTTGCATACAGGGAGGTGCCCCAAGAGTCAACAGGATTTTCCCCCTTCGAACTCTTGTATGGACGCCAGGTACATGGGCCCCTAGACTTGATCCGGGCGGATTGGGAAGGCAAGCATGCCCAGGAACTCCCATTGTGGATTAAGTCCTTAGGTTTAGGGAAAGGCTGAAGGAGCTTATGGGGACAGCCCAGAGCAACCTGGCAGCTGCCCAACAGAAACAAAAAGTATGGTACGACCGCAGAGCCACAGCTCACTCGTACATGGTGGGTCAGGAAGTCATGGTCCTTATTCCGGTCCGGAAAGACAAGCTGCAGGCTGAGTGGGCAGGACCGTACAAAGTGGTTAGGAAGGTAAATGATGTGAACTACATTGTGGAGTTACCTGACCGTAGACAGACAGAAAGGATGTACCATGTCAACATGATGAAGCCATATGCAAATAGGGCTGACATGGTGTTTGCAGTGTGTAGTCATGGGGAGGGGATGGATGAAGGAGACCCCCTTCTGGACTTTCTGGAAGAGAGTAAGCAGAAGTCCTCTGTGGAGGCAGTAACATTGTCTCCCACGCTGACCCCGGGCCAGATCCAGAAAGTAAGGGAGGTTTTAGCAGACTTTGCTGCCTTGTTTAGCACCAAGCCTGGACAAACCCCCTTAGCGACACACGATGTGAAGACAGGGACACAGACGCCCATACGGCAGACAGCATATCAGGTGTCAGAGGCTGTCCAAAAGGCCATTAGGAGGGAAGTGGAGGAGATACTGGATTTAGGGGAAATCCAGAGATCCCACAGTCCCTGGCCCTCACCCGTAGTCCTTGTACCCAAGCCAGATGGCTAGGCTTGTTTCTGTGTAGACTATCGTGGACTGAATGCAGTCACAAAGTCAGACGCCCACCCGATGCCCCGGATGGATGAACTCCTTTACAAGTTGGGAGGGGTGACCTACCTTACGACCATTGACCTGACAAAGGGGTATTGGCAGGTAGAGTTGACGGACAGAGTTAGGGAGAGGTCAGCCTTCATCACTCCGATAGGCTTATTTGAGTTTAAAGTAATGGCTTTCGGAATGAAGAACGTCCTGGCCACTTTCCAAAGGTTGGTGAACCAGGTGTTAAATGGTGCTGAGGAGTACGCCATGGTGTACCTGGATGACACTGCCATCTTTAGTACCAGCAGGGAGGAACACCTATCCCACCTTAGGGAAGAGCTGGGCAGGATACAGAGGGCCGGGCTCACTGTCAAAGTTGAGAAGTGCCAGGTGGCCATGGGAGAAGTGGCATACCTCGGGCATGTGGTAGGCCAGGGACAGCTCCGTCCTAACCAAATAAAAATAGAATCCAGGCATGGCCCAGACCAGAAATTCAAAAGCAGGTCAGGAGTTTTCTTGGGACAGCAGGGTACTATAGAAAATTTTTATCTAATTACAGTGCCCTGGCTGCTCCTCTATCTGACCTGACAAAGAAAAGGATGCCCAAGAAAATTATCTGGGGCCCAGCCTGCGAGGAAGCCTTTTCCAAACTAAAGGAGGCACTGTGCAGTGCTCCTGTTTTGACAAGTCCTGACTATAGCAAACCTTTTATAGTTCAGACTGACGCCTCAGACGTGGGTATTGGGGCAGTACTGAGTGAGACATTCAGCCAGGGAAGGGATCACCCAATAGACTACCTGAGTAAAAAGTAACTTCCCAGAAAGCAGGCATACTCCACGGTGGAAAAGGAGTGCCTTGCCATAGTGTGGGCCCTAAAGAAATTGGAGCCATACTTGTATGGGCAGCATTTTGTGGTGCAGACTGACTGCAACCCCCTGGTTTGGCTGATGCAGATGGGGAAAAACAATGGTCGATTGCTAAGATGGAGTCTTGCTTTGCAAGGATATGACATGACCAATTGGAACTCAGATAGGCTGTTTCATGCGTATGAGGAGTGAATTGATTTGGGAACCTCATCCCATGCAGGGGATAGACCCCCCAAATTCAGTCTAGGTGGGAAGGACTGTGGCACGTGGACAGCTGGTTCTGATTTCAATGTATTTTTTCTGTAAAATAAAAATATGCAAGGGAATGTCTGTCAGGTGCAAATACTGTCTTGCTGTAATTGACACATCAAACCCCCAGGGATAAGTTCAAAGGACAGGAGGTAGCTTAAACTGCAGATATCTGAACTGCAATTACTTTGTTTTCTTTGGAGCCCCAGAAATAAAATATCCATTCATGATGTCCTCAGTGAAATCCTTTGATTTGCACTAGGTGTCGTGGAGGAAGGGGAATATGCATGTGTTGGGGTGTCTTCCAAGATAGCCAGTAAATACATCAAAAAGACTTTGATGTCTGGGTGAAGCAGGTCCAAGACTAAATTAGGAAGTTCAATATGCATTTGCTTGGGGTTATCCAGTGAATTACATCAAAGAGGCTTTGATGTCTATGTGAAGCAGGCCACAGATCGGTTTTGGCAAGTCACATTTATGTCACCTATTATTTTTTTAAATATCTTAGTAGGACATCCTGTGTTATAAAATATAAATTTTAATACACCAAGGCGGAGTTAGGTGACCTCAGAGAGAAGGCCGTCTCAAGACTGCTTTTAAAAATACTGAGCAGACCTTACACAGTGACATTCATTTTCTGACTGAGAAAATAGGAACATCGAATCACTGAAAAATTAAGAAAGTAAAGACCTTAGATAAGACTAGTCTGAGTGTATGTACTAACATACTAAGATGCCAGCAGAACAGGCCCAACGGTCTTTTGTGTCTGCTTGTTTGGTCAGCCCCCACCCTGGGTGCTGACCTTGCTGCCCCCCTCGCCTTCTCTGGCTTCTCCCTTCCCAGTTCCAGATATTCTCACTGCATTGGATTTTGCTTCCAGAACCCTTCCCCTGTACCTGTCCCGCCCCCTCTTGAACCCCTCCACTGTCTCTGCCTCCACCAGCCCCCTAGGCAGCGCATTCCATGGCTCCACCACCCTCTCAGTGAAGTAATACCGTCTCCTTTTTCCCCTGAATCCTCCCCCTTCCAGCTTCCACCCGTGCCCTCTAGTGGCCCCTCCTCCTTCCTTTGAAGCACCCTGACTGTTCCTCCCCATTTACCCTCTTCATGTACCTGAAGACCTCTACCAGCAGTGTCAGTGGCTCAGTAGGTAGCACACTCGCCTCTGAGGCCGGGAGATCAGAGGGCTGTGGGTTCAGTTCCCACATCTGGCACTTGGGTTAATATCCCAGTACTGACACTGTAGTGCAGCATGAGAGGGGTGCTGCACTTCTGAGGTGCCGTCTTTCGGATGAGACGTTAAACCGAGGTCCCATCTGCCTGGATTGGTGGTAGTTCAGGTGGATGTTAAAGATTCCCATGGCAGTTATCGAAAAGAGCAGGGGAATGTCCCTGGTGTCTTGGCCAAATTTCCCTCATTCACTAAAAATTACCACCAACAGCTTAATCTGGTTCAAGGTCAGTTGGCATTCATCTGTATCCCCCTCCCCCGGGTCGTGCCTGAAAATAGGCAGGATTTGTCTAGTGCACTTACCCGGTCAACAAAAAAATAAATAAAAAAAAAATAAATAAAATAAATGTCCCCCCGGTCCCTTCTCTCTTCCAATGTGTACATATTTAGCTGTTCGAGCCTCTCCTCATAGGTCCTGTCCCCCAAGCCCCAAATCATTTTGGTTGCCCTCCTCTGGACCCTCTCCAGGAGTTTAATGTCCCTCTTTAAGTGTGACCTCCAAAACTGCACGCAGTACTCGAGGTGTGGCCTCACCAAGCAGTTATACAGAGGGAGTATCACTTCCCTCCTTCTGGAGGTGATCCCCCTAGCGATGCATCCCAGCATCCTGTTGGCCATGGCTGCTGCCCTCCTACAAGTCTCAGAGTTGTTCATCTTGACATCCACCACCACCCCCAGGTCCCTCTCAGCCATCGAGACTTGCAGCATTTCCCCCCCAGGGTGTACACTTGGCCCGGGTTTCTGGCCCCCAAGTGGAGTACCTTGCATTTCTCTGCATTGAACCCCAGCTTCCACTTTCTAGACCATCTTGCCAGGGCCTCCAGGTCCCCCTGTAGGGCAACCCTCCTCTCCTCCCCATCCACCACGGCCCCCAGTTTTGAGTCATCCGCAAAGAGACTCCTCTCACTCCTGATTCCTGTCCTTATGTCAGAGACGTAGGTGTTGAACAGGAGGGGCCCAAGGACTGATCCCTGTGGGACCCCACTAATGATCCTCCTTGGGGATGAGACTATCCCGCCAACTACGACCCTCTGGGTCCGGTGCTAGAGCCAATTGCCCATCCATCTGATCATCTGGTTCCCAACCCCCATTTCTCCCAGCTTATCCAACAGGCCCATGTGAGGAACAGAGTCAAATGCCTTGCTGAAGTCTAGAAAGAGGACGTCCACTGGGCTACCCAGGTCCAAGGCACTCGTCACCCAGTCATAGAACTCCACAGGGTTTGTCTGACGTGATTTCCCCTGGATGAATCCATACCGTCTATCGTCCAGGCACCCTGACTTTTCCAGGTTCCTCCCCAGCCTCTCCTTGACAATGCCCTCCATCACCTTGCCCACCACCAATGTCAGGCTGACAGGCCTGTAGTTCCCTGCCACCTTCCTTGATCCCCACCTTGTGGATAGGCACTATATGCACCACCTTCCAGTCCTGGGGCACCCACCCTGTCCTCAGAGAGATGGTGAAAAGCTCCACCAGAGGTTTTGCCAGGACATCCACAAGTTCCTTCAGCACTCTGGGATGTAATTTATCCAGCCCCGGTGCTTTCTCCGTCTTAAGGGACCTGAGGGCTTCCCTCACTCTCTCTCTCTCTCTCTGCTGTGATTTCCACTTCTGCTACCTCTTCTCCCTGCTTAGCCTTCCCCCCTCCTGCCAGTGATGCCTCCCCCTCCACAAAATATTGTTTAACCTGCATGATTTTTGGGCTTGTATGTGTTGTAGGAATTTGCACTTTTAAACCTGTTTTGTTTTTAAGGCTGTATGTGTTGGGATATCTTGTTCTGTATTTTCCTATTTTACCTATTTTAAAGAAAAGATATATATTTTAAAAACAGAAACTGCCTGGTGTGCCATGAAACTTCTTTTTATATAAGCGAAGCTTAGATGGTTATAGTTGACACTGTGCATGGGCTTATTGTGGTACCAAAATGGAAAACAGGTCAGAGTTCTCTAGGTCTTGCATAAAGTTCTAAGGGTTCATTTTGACATACCTGATTGGGCGTCCGCAGGCAAAGATATCT
This sequence comes from Neoceratodus forsteri, assembly GCA_016271365.2. Lineage (NCBI taxonomy): Eukaryota > Metazoa > Chordata > Ceratodontiformes > Ceratodontidae > Neoceratodus > Neoceratodus forsteri. The sequence continues at coordinate 470,900,957 of JADMNL010000022.1, read as the reverse complement.
GGCCCCCCGAAGACAGAATTACCTGAGCCTGACAACTGGTTAAGCTAATAAGAGGTTATCAGTTTGAATCCCTCCAGAACTTGGGACTAAAGTGACTCAAACCCACAAAACAGACAAGAAGGTTAACTTGTTCTGTTAACTGTTCACAGTTCTATGCTCAGAAGTTGGCACTTTGGGAGTAAAGGGCTGACCTGCTGAGTGGATTTGTGACAGACCTTACTGATCTTAGGGTGAGACCTCTGTCCTGCAGATCAGTAATAATGTCTTTGGTGTCGCCACAAAAAAGCACCAAGCCCCGGAAGGGGCATCCTGAATCGCAGACTGTACCTTGTTGGTGAGGCCAGAGATGCAGAGCCAGGAATACCACCTTAAGGCGACGGCAGTTGCAGAGGTGTGAGCTACGGAATCAATGGAGTCATATGTGGCTCGCAAAGCATGCCTACAGGAGAAGTGAGAGAGGTGAAGATCCTTGGCAAGCTCCTCCTTGAGGCTCAAGGGTTCCATCAACTGGAATCGGGCCTCTAACCTGGCAAAGATAGTCTTTTGGTGTGACACCACGTGGACAACATAGTTAAGGGATCTGAGCACACATGTGGCCAATGCATAAACTTTTCTGTCGAACTGGTCCATCTACCTCGACACTTTGTCTGGAGGAGAGGTGTTCATGTTCTTGGGTGCAGTGGAGCGATCATGAGCAGCTGAAATGACAAGACAGTCCGCCTTAGGATGTGTCTTAAGAAAAGGAGCTTCCTTTAGCACCCGGTATATCCTGTCCCCCTGTTGGGGACAGCCAGGAGAGAATGAGGCATCTGCCAGACCATAGAGGTGAGGTCCAATCCAGGGAGGAATGGGGACCGGAGACAGAGACGCTAAGTCCAGATGTTTGGCTAGTCTCTGTCTCATGGGGTCTTGATCCTCTGACTCCCAGCTGAAGAACTCTTTCATGGGCCTTAGGAGATACAAAAAGGCAGGGTCCTCTGGGGGGGACTTGGGGGGGGGACCTTGCCTTTTGGACCTTTGGGTTCCTCCAAGGCATCCTCCGCTGACTCGACGGCATCCTCATCATCATCATAATCATCATCTGCCCCCTCATCAGGAAGATTACGAATGTCCAGAAGGGCAATGTCCTGATGTGCTGCCCCCAAGACATGTACCGTTGATGGGGAAGAGCTCTTTGAGTACGCAGACCCTGGAAAGCGTGGAAGTGGGAGTCCTGTCTCCAAGTCTGACACCAATTCTGAGCGTGCCCCCTGCCACCAAGACTGGAATAAGATCTTGAAGTCTGGCAGAGCCAGAAGAGGTGGAGAGGGTGGTGTAGGAGGTTGCAGCTGAGGGGGAGGAGGAGGCGGAGGCATTACCGGTGGGGAAGGGGAATGGTGCCCCTGAAAATGGTGGTAGGGGTTGTAACCAGGGTAGTACTGTCTGAAGGAATTCCACTTAGAAGGACCAGCCGGGAAATGGTCCCCAGGGTATCCAAAAGGGTAATGAGGGACAGTCCAGTGTCTAGTATAAATCCCCGTTGTCATGTCTGATGGAGGGGGGACCCACGTCGGACCTGCTGTAGTGAAAATTGGCGGGGGGGGGGTCCGGCGTTGGGATAACCAATGTAAGGGGGACTGATGTCGGGACCGGCACTGCCCAATCTGGTGCCTGAAAGGGATCTGGCATCAGAGGGACTGGTGTCGGGGCTGTCTGAAGGGGGCCTGATGTAGGGACCGCATCTGGTGCTGGAGCCAGAGGCTGGAGCAGACCATTGGGCTATGGCTGGGGAAAAGTCATTGGAGTTTCTGGCTTTGAAATTGCAATTGCCGGATCTGACAGTGGGATCGGGACCGGGATATTTGTCGGGTCCAAAGGGATCCCACCTCTAGGAGGAATAGGGTCCTCCACTGTGAGGCCAGATGGCTGAGGAGGAGCCTCCTTCCCTGTGACCCCATCAGGGGAGCGTGGTACTGACCCCGAGGAATGGTCTAGGACATCGACGGGTTCCGTGCTGTCTTCGCCTGAGGTACTCACTTGTGAAGGGGAAGGTATAGGTGAGGGAAGAGGGGAATTCTCCTCCTGGTTCTGCCGGACATCGGAAGAAGTGCCATTGGGCCCTGCTGGGAGAATCATGTCTGTGGAGCCATCAGAGACAGATGTCTTACCAGACAGAGCCAGGTGGGCAGGGGAGGAGCCCCCGGCTGACTTATCGGCTGGTGCTGGGTGGATCCCTGAATGCTGGGGAGCTGTGTTACCATGGGCCAGGCAGTCTCTGGAGGAGCCAGGGGCTGACTTAGCAGCCTGAGAGGTGCAGCCATCGGAGGAGCCGACGGTTGACTGACCCGTAGAAGATTTTTCAGACTTATCATCCGAAGTCTTCTTAGGTGGCAGCTAAGAGTCAGCCTTGCCCGTCAAGGGCCACGAGGCCTCAGGTTGGTTCGTGGAGTGCTCCCACTCTCGAGATTTCTCCTTGTGGTGTTTCTTGGAGGGAGAAGATTTTTTGGAAGAGGACTCTCTCATGCGGTCCATTTGCTTCTCTAATGAAGCTAGGCGGACTTTTAGAAGGTGGACCTCCAAAGCCTGCTGTCTCCATGTTTTGGTGGCCTGATTAAATGTTTGGCACTGTGAGCAGGATGAGACAGGATGGTCTGAGCCCAGACAGATAAGGCACTTCAGATGACCGTCCTTATGAGGAATCTGTGTGCCACAGGACGAACACTTCTTCCTGGGTGAAGACATTAAGCAAATGTAGAATTCGAAGAGAAAAAATTTAGTGAAGGAAAAATCTGATGAAGAACTAACGCGACGATCGCTGATGGAAGTCTGCAATGCGACTGACACGAGACAATGGCGGGAAAGAACTGAAAGGCTGGTGTGGGGACCACCCATTATATACGGCCACGCTGTCGGTCACGTGACGTCAGGTGGGTGGTCCCCCATCAGGGATTGCTAGAAAAGTCTGTTGTGTGGCCCGACGCCAGGTGGTGCCATTCCTATATGTAATGACCTACTGAATGAACCCTCTCGAAGTAAGTTCAAACAAAACCCCTAAAATTTAGGTTTAGTTGTGAGCCAAAGTACCACAAAAGAATATCTTTCAACTTTTTTTTTTTTTTGCGGTTGGCTTAGAGACTGAGGAGAGAACTGAGAATTACCATGGTTCTGCTCCAATTGAATAACCAGTCCCAAAGGGCTTAAAACTGAATATTAAACTTAAAAATGCATAAATAGATGATCAGTTTCCTCCCGTTTAAACAAACTGAGAAGAAACAATAAAACTTACCGTAATAACACTAAATCTAAACTAATCTACCTGTAAACTCAAGGACAGTGCTTTAAAAACCAACAGAAATAAAATTTTACTTCAAAAGACGGAGAAAATCTTCAAGAAAGATGAAGGAGGGCACTCCAAAGTGTCTGTACTACACAAGTGGAGTAAAGAATCTGACGGTTGCAGAATGTTTACCAGGGACAGTGGTTTGAAAACCAAGCTTGAACCTAAAATTCCATGATTCACATAGGTTCTATTAACCATTTTGGTGCCGGGGCAGTCTTATGGCGAGACCATACTGCAGAAGTCAGAATGCAGTAAGAGTTCCTGGGATTAGAATCTTATTGATGCATGGTCTTGCAGATGTATACGTTTCAATTTTCTATAGGTATAATGCTGCTCACATTGTTTTACTCACCTTTCTTCCCCTGATTTAGACCAGGTTCGGCATGGTGTGTTGTATGTCAGGGCTGTGATCTGCTCCCAGCACACCATACTGACTCTGGTCTAAATCAGGAGCAGCACCATAAGAGGGCAACCCATTCAACCAGCAAAAATGCTGAGGGAATGTCAAAAAGGTGATTACAACAATATGAGCAACATAGAGAATAATGCATAGTCACCTATCGGTAACAAGCTGGTTAGTGCATGAAGAAGTTGCCATGGTGACCGCATAAACCTTGAGAGCAAAGCTCGAGAGGTTTGGTCACCACTGACAACCTTGAGATGCATTAATACAGCTTGTTACCGACAGGTAACTATCCATTGTTTTTTTATAGTGTATGATGCCCCAATCCACTAAAAGCAGTAAAAATTACTTTAGTAATTGGTCCAACTGTTTTCGTCTCTCTCTCTGTGCAGCTTTCCTTCATTCTCTTTTTCACTGCGGCTGCTTCCCGTATGTGTAACATGCAAGTGCTAGCGCGTTCAATGTTGTTATGCTGTAGTAGCTACGTAGCTAGTGCAGCATAACAGCTATGATGACGTAGCTACTACAGCATAACAACGTTTGGAAAGGTCTAGATTTTTATCGGAAAAAATATTCCAACATATACCATATTACACTTATAAAAAAACTGAAAATGATACATCAGTGAGACCATGCATCCCATAAGCTTAATGTTTAAGCCCTGATAAAGAGTCTTTCCCTTGAAACATTGGCCTTTGTTAGTAGACACGTGATGTTGCTTATCATTTAGCATATTAAATAAGAAATACTGTAGCTCCCAAAATGTGTGGTGAGTGAATACATTTTCCTAACTTCGGGTGTGTATTCATATGACTTGTTAGGAACCGACTCCTCTCGCTCTGTTTCTCTTTGTAGGGGTGGCCGGACTGGTATCTGGAATTAAATGTTTCCAGAGGTAAGTGGAGTGCCTTTATAGGTGCATTTCACAGATGAGCCCAATGGAGGAAGACACCGGGAGTGAAAGTGGTAACAAAAGAAAAGAACACACACAACGAATAAAGAATTAAAAGGGAAAGTTGTTATGGCTGATTCAACAGACTGACAGCTAGAACAGGAAGGCAATCTGTGGAAACTTTGTCAGTATAACATCCTCTGTTTGGGACAAAGAGCCAAATGTGGGTGCACATTGACAAGAGAACTGGTCCTGTGAGGAGCTATCCCTCTGAATCATTTTTGAATGGAGAGCCAGATATGTGAGCATGTTACCCAGGACAACGGTGCCCAGAACAATCTCTACATTTTAGTTATTTGGTATGGTGAGTAAGATCTGGATGTACGTTGACCAGGAAAATGTTTCCTAGAGGAAGTGTTCCTATAAGTCAGTAGTTTGGGATGGGGAGTCCAATGTGGGTGTGGCTTACCAGGGATACAGTCCCTAGAGGAACTATCCCTACATTTCAGCTGTTTGGGAGTATCGTGGGACTTAGATGTAGGGTGTTGATGGATTCTTTAGCTCCTGGATCAAAGGGAGGGTTTGATTTTTTTTAAATAATCAAATTTTATTGTAGTGTATACACAACCACATGCACAATCTGTTCATTGTATAGTCAGGACAAGGTATCAATTACAAAATGCCCCCCCCCCCCCAAGTGCATTTACAGTGGCATGAAACCTGCAGTTACAATGGAGACCTGGGTTTGAATCCCATCAGTTCCACTTGCATACTGTGTGACCCTGAGCAAGTCACTTAACTTTCTTGTGCTCCCAAGTGGCACCTGGAAACAAGCTCTGGCTTAGTGTGCCTATCCTGGTTAAACAATTTCCCCCTTACATCTAGTATAATAAAGATTATAAGGGGATAACACACGAGTCAGTCAGACATCAATGATTCCAACAAGGGCATGAAGGCTTTCTCATCTTTTCTTAAACTTATTCCTGTTTCTCATTGAAGCCATCATCTCCTCTATACAAAGAGCCAGCATGACCTCCTGGTGCCATTCTACTAAGGTTGATGAGTGAGAAGGATGTGGGTAAGGCTGAGGAGTGGGTCTCCTCCTCGATTCCAGTAAACTTAGAGACCAACAAAGAAAACAATCAGGAAATGTTTTATATGCTGCCAAGAGACAAAAATAAGTGAACCGCTGAATGGCTTACCGGAGCATAAAGTGGAAGGAATGAGTGTCAATGAAGAGGTGGGGGTGGCTAGTGCCCTCTCGTCCATGGAACTGCAGCGTCTTCTTGAGGAAGAAGAAAAGAGATTTGTGAGAAGGAACCAACTCCAAAGGGAGTTGCAACTGGTGGGGGAGAGAGGAGTGTTAGTGTGGAGCTGCAGCAAAAGGACCATATGGAAATGTGATCTGCAGTTTGACAATGAAGACAGAGAAGGATCAGCAACAGGAGAACGAAACGAACGTGAATGGCTCTCCTGAGTCACAGGTAACTTACTTTAAAAGTGCTGTGGTCACGGATGGGAGTGGAGGGGAGAACAATAAAACAAACCAAGGAGCTGAGGTTAAACACATGACTAATGAAAGAGAGAATGACAAGGGGGACCAGGGAGTGTCTTCAGCTGATGCTGGGATAGTGGGACAGCCTGGGATTGCAGAAGCTATGCCACAACAGATAACATTTATGATTGAGGTATCCTCAGGGAGCCCAGGGAAGAAAGCTGTGGCTGCAAAAGGAATAAAAAGGGGAAGATCTCTCCCGAAGAAGGCAATACCTATGGAAGGACCTCAGACTCAAACTGTATTTTCAGACCCTTCGGCAGGCCTCTCTACAGACACCCCAGATTGGATACAGAATGCTTTAGAAAGTGCTGGGTGGGTGAGATCTCTTAATGGTAAAGGGTGGGATACAAACCTCCTGAAATTCTTTGGGGGGGGGGGGTTACAAAACCACTGGCTGACTTAATTGTAACTACCGTTGTAGCGTCCGAGAGTGATAGCACTCCCTCACAAATCACTCCTGGTCAACAATCCAGGCCAGAAGTTAGTGCTGAGTCACAGCACACTACAATGGGACAACATGCTACAACTGAAATAATGGATTTGGAGGGGGAAAGGGGAGAGGTATGTGCTGAGGAGCAGGAAGAAGGCAGTACTGCTGCCACAATTGAGCCAATGCTGGAAGAAAGCACTGAGAGAGGAAGAGCAACCTGGGTCAGAAAGTGTAATTTACCAAGTAATGCAGCTGTACAGGCAGACTGGTGCAGGACAAATGTATGTAGTACCAATGTTAGGGAATGTCTTTTCCCTGAATCTATAAGATTGGCTTTGGAGCCTGCTGCTAGGGGAGCTCTACTGACATTCCAGTTTGTCATCTATATTGCTATTTAACATGTACAGTATACTGTACTGTATATGTTAAAACAGCGGTAAAGATGACAAGGTACACACATACTGCTAATTTTACACACAGAACATAAGGCTCCATAGGGACTGAATACTGGGGACGTCCTGACTTGCTAAGATTACATCATCTCGTTCCACGTTCCCAGCAGTCTTAGCCTCCATTCGGCGCAGTGGTGTGAAAATGTTTCCTGGTTTCGGTGTTAAGAAAAAAATTCACTGAAGAGGTCTAAAACTTACGATTTTAAGGTAACTGCTCATAGGATTCAAAACTGTATGAAGTACTATGCCTAGGAGATCTATGCGCTTATAGATATGCCAGGGGACACATTTACTGACATAAGCTTTAAACATCCAGCAGGTCTTGAACGATTTTGGAAACAGTACCAAATGTTGAAAAATGGTAGTTTACTCACCTGGTAAAGATGATTGTGGGGGTATACATCTCTGAAGCACTCCACACACCTGATAGGTTGCTTGATGCACATGTGACTTCAAAGAAGTCTGACCCCCTTTCCCTGTGATGCTGCCTCTCTAGGATCAGTTCGAATTCTTCCAAAGCTGTACCTAATCTGTAACCAACAACTCTTGACTTGTTAGTAGGCAGCACAATGTTTCCTGATATGTATCTTACCGTGTTAAATAAATTATGGTAGAGGCATTTATGTTTTACCAAAAATTCTGTGGCCCATGAGGGTCCTCTCTTTATTTCTTATTCATACAAATCTAAATTTCCAGCCCATATGGCATGCTGATTGTTACTTCTTGAAGCTCATCTGTGAGTCCTTTGTCTCTGACTGACTATTGGGTGGTTTGTGCAGTGCCTCAGAGATGTATACCCCCACAATCACCTTTACCAGATGAGTAAACTACCATTGTGGGGGATAATCTCTGAGGCACTCCACTCTCCTTACACATGGGTTTCGATGTAAAAAGCAGTACCCTAATGAGAAGGGTGGGTAGTCAGTCCCTTATGTTATGTTTGACCTTGCTGCTAACAACTCTACTTAAGTAAAGTTAGTTTTTGCTTCCAGGGCTACATCTACCCTGTAGTGTTTAGTAAATGTGTGCGTCGATGCCCATGTAGCTGCAGCACAAACTTTCTCTACTGTGGCCATGTTTCTCTCGGCCCATGATGTGGCTATTGCTGTAGTGGAATGGCCTTGATTTTTGTTGGTGGTGCATGATTTGAGGCCTTATATGCCTCTGTGATGGCAGCCTTACGTCAATATGCGCTGTATGTCTGCCGTTCTTGTGATGTAAGTTGATATTAGTCTCCTCATGGCTAGCAGTTGATGTTGAGGGTCCCCATCTACCTTGTCTGCAGGCATATAGACAGGTATTTCGATATCCTGTTTGGTATGAATAGATGTGCATATTTTGGTTAGAAAGGAAGGGATCATCTTTAAGTTGATCTTGTCATCATGAACTATCAGATAAGGCAGTCTGTGGGACAATGCCTGTAGTTCGCTTATGCATCTAGCTGAACATATAGTGACCATAAGGATTAAGTGTTTGCCATTTGAGTGGTAGTGACTCTAGAGATTCAGATGGTGAGTTGGTCATTGCCCAGGCAGTCTGTGGGATGATGCTTGTAGTTCACTTATGCATCTAGCTGAACATATAGTGATCATAAGGATTAAGTGTTTGCCATTTGAGTGGTAGTGACGCTAGAGTTTCAGATGGTGAGTTGGTCATTGCCCTGGGTACTAAGTTGAGGTCCCAGGGAGTGGTCCATTGTTTTACCTTAGGATGTAGATTGGACTGACTGCTGCCTCTTGCACTGTTAGGGATGCTGGAGACAGTCCCTTATCCAGACCTTGCTGAAGGAAAAGAAGTATGTTGGGCACCGTGGCCCTTAAAGGTTGTCTTTTTTTTCTTTTCTTTGCACCGCCTGTGGGATATTCTTGAATGTCTCTGATAATTTGAGGTAATGGGTTTTCTCCATAGTGTCGGCGACCACTGGGTGTTATCCCTCTCTTAACAGTCTCTCCTTTTCAGGAGCCAGGTTGTTAGTTTGAGATTGTTCGGACTGTGGTGACATACTGGTCCCTGGGTGAGAATATCTTTCCTGAATGGTAGTGTCCATGGGTGGTCTAGTGCCATTGTCACTATCGTGGCAAAACATGCTCTCCTGGGCCAATGAAGGGTGATAATTATCACCCAGGTTCTGGTTCTGCATATCTCTTTCTGAACTTGTAGTATCGGTGGCAAGATGTAGGTTACCTGGAATGACCACGTAGCTGACAGTGTATCCACTCCCATGGATTTGTAATCCCTGAAGCAGGAGCAGAATCTGGGACACTGATTGTTCTTGTTATTGGCCATTAAGTTTATTTCTATTGGTCCCCAATATCTATTGATCATCTGGAATATGTTGGAATGAATCTTACACTCTCCACTCTCCCGGATGTATTAACTGGTATTCAGCCTGCCTGCCAAGTGTATGGCTGATAATGCTTGTCAAATGTTTTTGTGTCCAAGGAATGAGTCTTGAGCCTCTCTTTGCATGGCTTCGCTCTTTGTTCCTCCTTGCCTGTTGCTATAGGAAATGATAACCTGATTGTCCGTGTGTATGAGGAAATGTTCCTTTTTCCTGACTAGCCTTGTAAAGTGCAGTGGTGCACGGGATATTGCCCTGATTTCCAGAATGTTTATGGCCATTTTGGACTCTAGCTAATTTGCCACTTTTCTGGGTTTCCCAGTGGAGTGGCCACTATGTAGAGGCTACCCAAGGGTATATGGCATTATTAGCAGGCAAATGGTGTGGGCAGTGTGCCATTAAGATGTGGGGATTAGCTTGGGTAGTGGGGTAGGAGCTGGTGTGTCAAACCCCACCTTTGTCAGTGTGTTTCACACTAATGCCTGTATCTGATCAGGCAAACACCATTTGGATGTTAGTATTTGTGTAACCACCTCCATCTCTGTTTCTAGATCAGAATGTGTTTCTGAGTCTGGCTGTGGTGAGTGGGGTTCTGGCCCTGCCGGTACCTGACTTTATTTCACATGGTGTTTTACACTAATTGTGCCTGCATCGGTTGATTATTTTGATGGGGAATTGTTGCTGTGTCTAAATCCTGCCCAGTGAAGGATTTGGGATTGCAGGTGGCATATTTGTTTATGCATTGTCTTTTATGTTTTCATTGGTGTCCTCCCGGTCAGATGGCATGGGTGCATCTTCTGCATCTGATGCACATAGTATGGTTAGTTGTTTTGGGGTAGCGGCACATTGCATTGACTGCAGCTCTTTGTTTTGGCCATTGTAGTAACATAGAAACATAGACTTTGACGGTAGATAAGGACCGCTTGGCCCACCTAGTCTGCCCATTTCCCTACCTACAGGATAAGCTGCAGATTCTAGTTAACCAACAGTCTATTTCTTCCTACCCCCCACAAGAATTGCCTTATGTCTGTCCCATGCATTCTTGAATTCTCCCCCAGTTTTAGACCCCACAACCTCCTCAGGAAGGCTGTTGCAGGTGTCCACTACCCTCTCTGTGAAAAAACACTTCCTCCCATTGCCCCTGAGCCATCTCCCCCCTCCATCTTCAAATTGTGTCCCCTTGTTCTTGCACATCTCTTTTTCTGAAAGATACTACCCTCTTGGACTTTGTTGATTCCACTGAGGTACTTAAAAGTTTCTATCATGTCCCCCACTTTCCTCAAGGGTATACATATTAAGCTCCTTTAGTCTCTCCTCGTATGGCTTCTCTTGCAGACCTTGCACCATTTTAGTTGCCCTCCTCTGGACTGCCTCCATCCTGTCTATGCCCTTGTGGAGATGGGGTCTCCAGAAGTGGATGCAGTACTCCAGATGGGATCTCACCGTCTGTACAGAGGGATAACAACTTCCTGTTTTCTGCTAGTGATGCCTCTCCCTATACGTCCTAGTATCCCCCCAGCCCTCCCTACTGCATTCTCACATTGCTTGCTAACCTTAAGGTCATCTGATATGATTAGCCCCAGGCCCCTTTCCATTTTTGTTGTTGTTACTACCTCCCCCCCATTTTGTAATCTTTGAGAAAGAATACATAGAGAGAATGGTGTTGGGAGGATTAGATATATTGTTTTATTTATTTACTATTTCCCTTAATTCTTCCCCTGCACAGTAATCAGTAATGCTCTGCACTGTACAGGCTATTGTGCATGTGCATTAAAGTGTGCACTATCCCTATAAATGTGGCTAGAGTGAGTAAGGGACTCAGTGTTATGTTGCCTTGCCCACGGCTGTGGTAATAGTGCTGCCCCCAATGTATTTTCCCCATTGTTAATTGATTTTCAGATCATTGCCTTTATATTTAATTATTCGCATTGTGATCTGCTATTGCAGATTGGTTGGTGCTTTTAACCAACACCCTCTATGCTGGATGGACATTTGTGAGCGTAGCTGCGCTCTCCACAAGATGGCAGCAGTGACTCTCAGTCAATCTACACTGTCTGCCAGCTGCCTACACCCTTAATCCTGCATAGATAAGAGGTGAGTGGACAGCTTTTCCGAGATCACAGCAGCAAGTCTTGTGATGATATTTATTGCAGCTGCCGATCTGGAAAGGCAAGTTAGGTTAGTCTCTCAATGCTCCTCCTCCTCGTGAGACCTACTTTGTTTATGGTGTTTCGATCAGGTAGATGATAGAGAAGTTTCCTCTACCTTTTGATAGAAGAAGGTGGTGAGTTTAAAAGACATAATGTGCCATAAAAAAACTCACGTCATTTTGAGGTGAGGGACTGAGAAAATGCTTCAGAGACTGTTGTATAGTGATGTCTTGAGTGAGCGCTTCAGGTGCTACTATGCTTGTAATGGGGAACTGTGGCACATTACTTAGTATTTTAGAAGTCCGGGGCACTGGCAGGGTACTCCAGATGTTCTAAGGTGTCCACTTGCTCATTTAATAATGGATAGACTCTGGAGCCGCTGGCAGGGGCTCCAGGTCATCTGGTACCTTAGTAAGGTGGTATGCTTGTTCTGAACAGCACTTAAGGGAACTCAGAGTATCAGCCCAATTAAGGAATGAGGGGTTTTAATTATTTAGTAGTCCCTGATGTACTGAGATCCTGGGACCACTGGTAGGGGCTTCCAGGTAACTGTGGCTATGGAATCTGTTTGGTCATCTGAGAAAGATCTCAGACAATACATGGCTCTGTTAGCATCCTTTAAATTTCATAAACGTGATAAATTATCTTGTTCAAGCCCTTTTTTATTAAATTATTAGGGTTAAGTCATGCATTCACATTAGTATGCATTACTTTTGTCGCACACAGTACATAGTAGCGGCTCCTTAATTAATATGTGACTATGCCTTTAAGAGAGAAAAATAACTGTGAATATCAGTGAAAGAAATGACTCTGTTAAAGTTCACTATTTCCCAAATAGTTATTTTATTTTTATTTAAACCTCCTTGTATGTTGACCCAATATAATACAGTGCTGTGTATTATTTTTGGCCCCCTTTTGTATGCCTTGGTTGTCTCTGGGATAATGAAGGCATGTGTTTTTAAGAAGAGGAGGTGGGCAGGATGCCTTAGCTAGTCATAAGCTGTTTGAGGAATCATCTGCATTGCTACTTGTACAATAGGACACAGTTTGGGGCAGAAGCATTTTTTTGTTCTTTAAAACATGTTTCTTCAGTTCTCCCTCATGGTCAGTGTTCAAAGTTAGGAGACTTAGGCTTGAGGAGCTGTAGCAATTGCTAGCTCCATTCTCCATTGCAAGATATACTGGATTTAGCCAAATGTTGTTTTTTTATCCTCCTCTAAGATGGTGGCTGAGAGCTGGGAGCCAGTCAACTTGTAGGTCTCATGTAGCACGTGATTTTGAAACTAGAAAGGAGCAGGGAGGGATAGCCATGCTGCTAGGAGTTGAGAATCTGGGGCCATAAAATAACATTTGGGTGGCTCCATTTTGGTCCGTAGAGCTTCCTTTTCTCTGTGGGAGTGTTTTTGGGTAGAAAATAGCACAAAATGGTCATGGGTGCTTTTATTTGGTGCCACTGAATTCCAGGAATGTTTGAATCCAGCGCAGGCATTTTAAGCACTTTCCAATGCAAGGAAACTTTTCTGGATGAGTTTGTGAGTACCTTTTTACAAGTTAGTGATGCTAGTAGGATCACCAGGTTCTTGTTGGTGATTAATACAACTCAGGAACCGCTGGCAGGGGAACTAGGTTGATTATTTATTACATTACTTCCTGTAAATCACTGCATAGATTCTGTGTTCATTTATGTGGGTCAGACATTGCCTTTAGCTACTAGCACCACTAGCAGGTGTGTTCAGGTAGTTAATAACTTCTATGATTGTACAATGCAATAATGTTCATAATTTGAATACTGTGCTGGCAATTTCTCAGCTAATATTTTTCCAGACAACTGACGCTAGTAGAAGCTGCAGTGCTTACATCTCTAAGACTACCAGTTTTGCAATTTTAAACAGTTGCATATCTGCAGAAACATACTCTGGAGCTGCTGTGTTGGAATATTTTACAGTACATCTAAACACAGGTACCGCTAGCAGGGGTACCAGGTTTATTTTGCAATAATGTCATCATTTTATTGTCTGCCCCCAAGGATAATCAGTTACTGTGCCCAGTCATTATGTTTTTTGGTGATTAGTTCCTGGGACCACTGGAAGGGGTGTCCGGGTCATCACAATTATCCTTATTTAACACTGTCAGTCACTGTGTAGGCATTTAAAAGTACTTATACTCTATGATCATATTGTTATATTAGCAGATGCTTTCATCACTTTTGATATCAAATGCTCTGTATAATGTAGTTTTCTTACCTGCATTTTGCAAACTTAGATTTTATCAGCACACTGGAGCTACAGAGTGTGCTTGAAATATTCACTTGCTGCAGCAAACAAACTCCTTATGAGTTGTTTTAAATATATGTGGGACAGCAGTCCTGTGGCTGCTAGCAGGAGCCATAGGGTGTTCCCAATCCCACAAGAGTGTAGTAGTGGGTGCAGACTGAACTGGGACCGCTAGCAGGGATCCCAGAGAGCTGCAAACTACAGTCATGAGTGCTTAATTCATCTTAGACTCGCTGAGAGGGAATCTAAGGCATCTGGAATTAAATTTATGGGCATGACACAATACCCTGAGTTGACCTCCTGTAGTGTGCCTCTGGCAATAATTTAAATGCAGGCTGAGTGATTGACTCTGTGATTCCTAGTCAGATACCATGAATTGGTTTTGAGTAGCACAAAGAAACAACAAGCTGTCTCTCTCTCTGGAATCTAGACTGAGACATATATTTTAGCAACGTAATTCCATAAGATGCTTTGCTATTGTAGCATATCCTAAGCTGCCAAAAAACCTTAGATATATAATTGTTAAGCCTGGTGGCCTTATCTTTTGTGTGATATTCTTGAAATAACTGCTTGGGAGCTGTTGTGATGTGCTGCAACTCGTAAAGATGCATATTCAGAACTAATCCAGGAGAGGCAGCATCAGAGGGAAAGGGGATCGGACTTCTTTGAAGTCACATGTGCATCAAGGAACCTATCAGATGGACACAACCCATGTGTAAGGAGTGTGTTGTGTCTCAGAAATTATCCCCTACAATACTGCCTCATGGAAGCCACTCATGACCATACCTCTCACCAAAGCTTCCTATAAGACAATAACTGTTCTCTTTTGTAATGAGGGGATAAATGTGACGGATATCACCTACTGGTTGAAAACACATTGCACTGTCAGTGGTTACCCTGAGTCCATACTGGATGATGAGCATTTATGGACTGGAAGCTGGCGGTACAAAGTTAGCTTAAAACAAGAAAATGGGGAGTCTAAACACCTCCCAAACTGTTTTTTTCTGGGGCATGATAGAGGGGTGATATTTTACACAGGTCAGCCTCATGCCTGCTATAGATGTGGCGATGTGGGGCATCTGAGTAACGTATGTGAAAAGATGAAGTGTGGGCTATGTGGAGAGTTGGGACACAACAGTGCTCAGTGTCCTCATCTAATGAAGTGCACCCTGTGTGAAGAGCATGGGCATATGTTCCATACATGCTCATGGGCCCTTGCATTACAGCCTGGATCAAGCTCTGAGGGCAGAACAGGATGTATATTTTATTTCTTTAACAGTTTCACCAGGAAGGGCATGCTGAACAACAAGTTGCTTGTCTAACGGTGCATCCTGGGGCTGGGGGAGTTGGATGGCATACAATAAAACGTAATCAACACAACAGTACACATTGTCAATATATGGGAATTGGAAGACATACAAATAAGTCCTAGGCAAACAACAAAACAGTATATAGTACTAATTATGCATAGGGTACATGTATGTTATATATTGCCATGGCACAAAAAGTACGTCTGAGATTTCTGACATAATAGCACAAACAAGTTCCCCTGCCCCCAAACCTCAGAGGCTGGCAAAACCAAGAGCAAAAGGGAAGGCACCAGAGGTATTTCCTTCCCATGAGGCAACGAGACTCCCCGAAACTACTGATGATGCCCAACAAATAGCTCCTGAAATGGTAGTACCACTAACTGACTCAGAGGAACAGTTGACTGCACAGGAGATGGAGGAAGGAATAGAGGCACCATCTGTACTGATGGGATGGATACAGTTTTCCCCACTGAAAAGGAAATGCCCCTTCCAGTTTCCACAGCTGGCCCCTCTTTCTAGAGGGTAACCAGATCAAAGGCCTTGCTAAAGCCCCCTGTTCTTCTCACAAAAGTGGGGGAAGTCAAAATAGTGCCAAGCCATAATTCCTATGAGGTACTGATGCAGAAACTGATGGAGAATCAGATGTCTCCTTTGTAACGGCATCCCAGCCTGAGGTGGCAGGAGAGGTGACTTTGGTTGATAAACCAAAGGCCAGAAAAAGCAAAAAGTGACTTTCTGTATAGTAAAATGTGGTTAATAGTACTATATCTTTTTTCTTATTTCATGTTGTAGGATATTAGTCACATTAAATATGAATAGTATAAAATCAGTGTCAAAACAATAGGTTACATTTGCTAGTTTGCATATGGAAAATGGGAAATATAATATTTTTTGCAGGATACACGATTCCATACTATTCCAGATATAGTACAGGCCCCATAAGATTGGTGATGGGGCCCTTCCGTCTGGTCCATAGGAGAAGAATTATGTGTAAGATTAGGAATTATGTTTTCTGTGATCTTGGTTACAGCAGAGGTGCGTTATACTGTAGGTTGATAAATATATACGCTCCCCAGTGAAAAGCAGATAGGACCACTTTGTTGAGGAAAGTAGAACTTTTTTTGGATACTTCCAAGACTGTGTTTTGGGGAGGGGATTTCAACTGTGGACTGACTCAAAGAGAGTGGGGTAGAAAGGCAGGGAAAGTGTATTGGAGATACAAAATTTGTTGCAAGGCATTCTGGGAAAGAATGGGGTTCGCGATGTGTATGACATCATAAGTATTACCCCTACACACACATTTCATAAAGGTACCTTGTCGACCAGAATTTACTTCTGTTTTTTGTCAGGAAGAACAGTAACAGTAGTGCCCCTAGAAACATCAGACTACTTAGTGGTAAAAGCTAGACTAGGAGTAAGGCAACAAACAAGCATAGGAGGGGGTACTGGAAAATGAAAACATCCCTACTGCAACAGGAAGAAAATCAGTTAGAAGTACTGACCTTATTAGAAGCAAGACATGAGGTTAGGTTTCTATATGAAAACCCAGTAGACTGGTGGGAAGATACTAAAAGGGATATAAAGGAGTTGATTAGCATGTCTAGCAAAGAAGTGAAGGGGAAGTATATAAAGTATTTGGGACTCCAAGCAAAGTTTTTAAAATGTTTGACCCAAATGAGGGAAACCAGGGATGACCTAACAGAGCAGATAGCAACAATAAAAAACAAAAATGTATGCATATCAGCAAGAGAAAGAGCACTTTTTAGCGAAGAATCAAAAATTTAGTATACATGGGACAAAAGCTCAGGTTAATCCTTACGATAGTCCAGCTAATAGGGCTGGACAAAGGGTAATGACTTCCTTGAAAGATGCAGATGGAAATCTGGTGTCAAACTAGTTTTCCATGCAACAAGTAGTGCAAAATTATATTAAAGAAAAGTTTCAGATGGGGGGGGGGGGGGACAGAAAAGAGGAATATTCATGGAGGCCTTAGATTTACCACAAGTATCAGAGATTGATAAAGGTATAATGATAGAACCGTTTACAGTAGCGGAAGTAAATGAAGCAATTAGCAAATTATTGACAAGAACTGCACCAGGGAGTGATGGCATCCCAAATGATCTTTACAAGGCATTTATAGAACAGCAGGCACCTATATTAACAGAAGTGTATTAGCCATTTCACAGGTGGGGGCGATAGGAAACAGTATGGGAGAGGGGAATTATGATTTTTTTTATATAAGGCAGGGGAATGGTTGGACATTAAGAACTAGAGACCCCTTAGTTTATGGACATCTGACTATAAGATACTAGTAAAATGAATAACTGCACGTTTAGTTAGGGTGGCAAAGACACTAATAATGGAAGCACAAACAAGTGCAGTACCAGGGAGGAGTATTTCACAAAACCTTATTTTTATTAGAGGTGTGACAGAGCAGGGACTGGACATGAATTTATAAGGTTATGTCTTTACTGCAAATCAAGAGACCACTTTCAATGCAATGAAACATGAATATTTGTGGGAAGCTTTGGAAAGGTATGGTATACCAGAAGAATTTATTGCTCTAGTGAAGTTACTGTATGAGGACGCATAGGTGAGGCCTATGGTAAATGGTCACATGGGAATCCCTACGTACTTGAAGAACGGGGTGAGACAGGGATGCCCCTTAAGTCCTTTGTTATATGTGTTTGGACTAGATCCAATTTTACAGACTTTGGAGAAGGAGGTGAGAACTGTCTCGATCACGCATAAATCAGGGAGAACGTGAAAAGATCACTGCATATGCAGATGATTGTGTCTTGACTGTGGTAGATTTTATTTATTTATTTGAAAAGGTTTCACCAGGAAAGACAACATGAGCTATAAACAGTTCGTTTCCAGAAGTGTCCTGGGGGGGGGAGGGGGTTACAGAATGGGGTGTGGGGTCAAGCAGAAACATAATAATATAAAACACATACAGTGCAATCAAATACATAAAGTGCAGTACTAATTCAATAAGATTAGACTCAGGGATATAAGCTCTTCAAGTGTTTTCAGAAACTCGGGCTGTCATGGGTATAAAGATAAATCAAGAGAAGAGTAAAGCATTGGCACTTGGGAAAGCCCCTATAGCCCCAGAATTTCAAATACCAGTTATAAAGGATAGAGTTAAAATTTTAGGGGTGTATTTTGGGATGAAAAAAGCTGTACAGTATAACTGCAACATCACTTTTGAAGATGTACACATAAAGGTACAAAAATGGAAGTCTTGGAAGATGACAAGGAAAAAAGGTGTTTTTGTTAAGGGCATGTATAGTACCTCTATTTCTATACATTTCCCATGTGTTCCCCTTGTCCTTTGGGATGTATTCAAAATAATGGGATTGTTTTTTCATTATTATTGGGAGTCGGCTAAATCCAGTAAAGAGAAGCCGTATGTATAGACCATGGAAGAATGGTGGGTTAAATATGATACAACCTTTGGTATTTTTTGTTTGGTAATTTCTTTTATATGAATATACGGTCGTTAGTGATGGGGGTGGGAACTAGGGTCATGCAGATTTGGAAATAAGTCTTTTTTATTGCCAGGGGGAAAAGGAAAATGGAGTGAGTATATTGGATAAAACCACTGCCTCAGTATGCTCACATTTTTTTTAACGTATATTAGAATGTGGAGAATAGAATTAAGTTGGTTTAGGAGGGGGGAATAGGAAACAGTTTTACAGTAGTATTGTAGAAAAATGTTATTTTAAAGAACCAATTTTTAAGATTAGTCAATCAATTGATCGTTCCTTATTGCTTAAAAGTATGTTACAGTCTCGGATTCCTCCAAAGATGAGGGATACTATGTGGATATGTGGGTATGATAAACTGATTGTAAAAAGTAACCATAAACACAAAGGGGCGGAGGGAAAGGGTATGTTTAGAATCAGGATGTAAGGATCTGATTGAAACAATGCTCCATTTATTTTTCGTATGCAAATTCATACAACCACTATGGACCCTGCTAGATGCCTTTTGGAATACAAACTGTTTTAAAAATATGAATTATTAGATTTTAGTGAATGGACAGTTGTCAGGGCAATGGCTGCACTGGAAGAAAAGCACAGTGTCTGTAATACTTGCATGCCTGAAATGGGTTATTTGGCATGCATGATGCCAAACGTTTTTACAGGGGAAGGAGGTTACAATAAATTATATTTTGTTTAAACTACAAGCAGAACTTGATGACATTAATAGGACTGAAAAGAGTAAGTTAGGGGAATCAATATCTGAACAGTTATGAGAAGGAACTGAGTGTGTGGGTTAAACTTCTTGGATAAAGCTCATACTATGGGTAAAATTGAGTACAGATAATATAAGATAAGGAGGGTACCTTTCCTGCAGGGAGAGGAGCATCATTTGGAAAACATTTATTTTTTGTTAGACTTCAGTCTAATTTTAGATATGAATATACCATATGCATTTAGTTGTGGAAGGATTACTTCCCTTTTCTTTAGTTAGTATGAAATCAATACTGTTTTTGTTTGTACACTACAGATATTATTTTGTATTTTGTTTCTTTTGAGGAATTATGCATTATATTGGGCTGTTTTTAGTTTTGTTTTTAATTATAATAAAACATTTCCCCTACTCTAGGAAGGGGGCACTGTTTGCTCACTTCCTGGATGAAGGACTCGGAGGATGCAGTTGCTGATGGACTGCAGCAGGCTGAGTTTCGATCTTCTGGCCCAGCCGCTGAATGCAAAGGGGATGAAGAAAACGATTTCCACTCCCTAGAATCCATGAATGAAAAACCTGAAGGGTATATGAAATGTTCAGCACGAGGCATTGGAGGACTGTGAGGCACACTTTGCAGATCTAACGACTGAAACAGAAATGGAAACAGCATCTGCCCAACTGGAAAAAGAGATAAAGGAGCGATGAAAGACATTGTATGGCATGCTAGAGGAGGACGAGAAGAAATACACTCAAAAGAAAGCAGGCTTATGAAAGAGACTGCATAGCATGTTGCCAAAAGATTCAAGGAAGATGATAA
This sequence comes from Neoceratodus forsteri, assembly GCA_016271365.2. Taxonomy (NCBI): domain Eukaryota; kingdom Metazoa; phylum Chordata; order Ceratodontiformes; family Ceratodontidae; genus Neoceratodus; species Neoceratodus forsteri. Next base: position 470,880,812 of record JADMNL010000022.1, on the reverse strand, counting down.
TTTTGGATCCTGACCTGTTAAGAAACATAGACTTTGACGACAGATAAGGGCTGCTTGGCCCACCCAGTCTTCCCATTTCTCTACCTCATGGATAAGCTGCAGATCCTAGTTAACCAACAGCCTACTTCCTCCTACCCCCTCTAGAATTGCCTTATGTCTGTCCCATGCATTCTTGAATTCCCCCACTGTTTTTGACCCCATGACCCCCTCAGGAATGCTGTTCCATGCGTTCTCCACCCTCTCCGTGGTAGCTGGCACATCTTCAGTCACAGATTTGCCAGGCGAAGCAAGTGGAGCCCGACTTCAATGGAAGCCATGCAGGGTGATCTACAGACTGAGGAGAACACTCTGAGGGTGGAAACCACTTCACAAATCATGAAAGTAGCTTTTTTTAGCTACAAGAACCAGACAGGACAGAGGGCGAATGGTCTCCTGCGAAAGCCCTGTCAGAAGCAGGGTCAATACAAACAGCAGAGGGAAATGGATCCCGGACCCCACCTGGAAAGCTACTCAAGATTTAAATTCCGATGAGGTCACCAGTACAGAGAGAAATACTGCAGAACAGGTAATAACAGAAGCTATTAATGATGATTTAAGTGGAGAGTTACCTGCAGCAGAAAAGTCTGGTGATAGTGATGTAAGGGCAGCAAACATGAATGAAGGAGATAGGAAAAGCCACAGCACAGCTGAAAAAGGGAATAATCATGGGGAGGGAGGTGACTGTTTGCAAGAGACCCCATGAACCCTACCATGCCTAGATTAACAAAAAGACAAACTCATGGGTAGAATCTATGCCTGATGTACAAGGAAGCAATGATGAATAGATGCCACAAGCAGAGTCAGATACACAGGCAAATAGAGAAAGTCCACACACTGACTTACACGGCAGTCCTACAATGAAAAATCAGACTCTAAATCAGCAGCTGGATTTGTCAAATGATAACACGGCTCACAGCTGCAATAACAAGGGAACTGCTGTTAATAATGAGAGAATCTCAACAATGGATAGCAGGCATTCACCCCCCTCGCATCATCTTCGATTTTCAGAACTGTTTAACAATACAGAACCACTCAATCAATCAAGCCTTTATTTAACCAGGCATTCATCGTTGAGCAGAAGCTCATTTGCAGGATGGTAAGATGCACTCCCTAGAAGGAATGCAGTGCGCCTTCAAGACCAGACATGATTTACATTGAGAAAAACTTGCTGAAAGACAACATGAAGTTTATTGCATCTGAAATGTATGCCCTGATACACTTATCAGGGGAAGATAATTTTGATGTCAGTTTCAGGAAATCCCACAGTTTAGAACGATTTGGGGTGCTTTATAATCAAGTGAAATTTTCCCTTGCATGGTCCCCCTTTATAGCAATTCCCTTATCAAAACCTCTCATCAAAACCATCACAGTGATGTTTCGTAATGAGAGCGTACATGTGGCAGATATCTCACATTGGCTTCAACAAAGATGTGAGGTATTGAGCCCCCCCCGGAGGCCATAATAGACACAGAACACCTGTGGACAGGCAGGTGGAAGTTCCAGGACAAACTCTGACAGTTGCCTGAGGGGATCTTTCATCTACCAAACAGTTTCTTTCTGGGCAGGGATAGGGACATTTGCTTCTATTCTGGACAGCCCAGAGCATGCTAAAAATGCAGAGCCAGGGCACATTTATCTAACATTTGCAACAGATTAAAGTGTGGAATCTGTGAGAGAATTCAATCACATCAGTATGCAATGTGCCAACCACTCCAAATGCAATTCATGTGAAGAGCATGGACATACTGTATATTCAGGGACTGCCCATGGGCTGCGCACAATAAACATCATAACCTAAACCCGGATGATCTGATCAAAAGGCACAGCAAACAGGAACTTCCAGAGCAGACCTAGGGGCACCAGGAACCCATACAGAGCCACAGACCACACCTAGTTCTGACGTGAACCATGGGGCACAAACCCAGATCCTGGTTGAAGATGCCCCCCTCAGTTCTTGAGGATCAAGCTCCTGGGACTAGCATGGAAACTATGCCTGGTATATCTGGTCAGATCTCCACAACACAGATGACTGAAACCAAAGCCATGCCCCCCCTCCCCCAAACGTGGTCAATGCCTGTGACCAGGAGGAGGAGCACGAGGAACACTAAACAACTATCTCAGAAGGGTGAACTAGACACAGAAAATCATTTTGAGGTCCTATGCACACAAAATGAAAGGGGGATACAAACACAGAAGACATGGTTTCTGATGCAGACTACTTTGGGGGCTCAAGACTTAGATAAATAGCCCCAAACAGACCTTCCACAAGTCAGGAAGAAAAGGAAAAAAAAAAAGAGAAAATGGTGCACTGTCTAAATTTCTTCTTACATGCACACCTTCAGTTTGGCATCCTTAAATTCCTGTAGTATAAAGAAAGCACAGAAGAGAACTGTTTTGTTTACTTCACTTCATGATCTACAACTGGATTTGATATACTTACAGGCGACTTGGATGGATTCTACCCAACTTATGCAAATAACCCATAATAATTGGGTATGGGGACCTTCATACTGGTCTTTCAGAATGGATAAGGCTGATGGGGTGGGAATTTTATTTTCTGGCCACCATTTCAAACTCCAAAAGTTAGTAGACCTAATTCCTGGGCGGGTTTTAATAATAGATGGAATTTGGAACAAAACACCAAGTAGGTTTATTAATGCTTATGGCCCTCAGCAAAAGGCTGTCTCTTTTCCCAGGCACAACCTTTCCTAGCAACTGCAGGGAACATATATTTAGGAGTTGATTTTAATCGCACCCTGAGCATAGGTGACAGAAAAGCCACAGGTAAAAAAGTGTATTGTGATGCATAGGCCTTTAAGAAATTTATAGACATCGCTGATGTCAGACTGCTCTGGGGAGGCCTTTCCAAAAATCAAGTATACGTAATATTAGAACTACATTAACAACAAAAATAGAATACATTTTTTGTGTCAAAAACATTGTTTATACATAATACTTCAGCTGTACCGGTTGAATTTTCGGACCACTTAATGGTCAAAACAGTACTTAGCCTGAGTACAGAGAAAGCTAAATTCCAGAGCAGATGGAAAATGAATATGGCCCTGTTAAAATCACAGTATGTTGAATCACAGATCCTGACAGTTTTGATAGCCAAGGTCTCATTATTGGATCTTTATAAGAATTTAGCAGAATGGTGGGAAGATGTGAAATCTGATATTAAAGAGTGTGTGGCTCACTGTGGGAAACAAAAAATCCAGAAAGATTTTCTTAATTATCTTTAATTGAGAACTTTACAGATTGTATACTGCCACATATCAGATGCACCAAGATGTGACAACACAAATAGCTAAAATTAAAACAGAGATGAAAAAGTATCAGTATGATAGGCCTTCTTTGCAGGCCTCAATGTCCTCTGGGACACAGAAAACTCCCTACACTGACCCTTGCGAGGCCTGCAAGGAACGTGGGTATGAAATAACTGGGAACCAACAAACTCTTTGTGGGCTTTAAAGGCTCATCTTCCCACTTGGTGAATAAATCTGTCATCTCATTCAGTAACCATACTTTTGCTTGGGAAACTTCTGTACTAAATACTGTTTTAAATGATGCTATCCAGAACAGTGTAAGAAAAACAATAATGGGGTTTACCATTGCCAGACCCCCCCTTATTTTTGGGTAGATAAGTATATATTCTCTTAATGGGATTAAGTCTGCTGCTCCAAAACATCTGGAGGAAGATGCTCGAAAGTCTTGTCTCATACACCTGGTCAGTTTTACTTAAAGACTTGGTGCAGTTCGTGTAATACCACCAACGTTTTGTAAACATCCAAAGTATGGAGCAAAGCCTCTCCCTGATTAGAATACTCCAGAAAATAAACTGGAAGGTGGATGGAGTGATTTAAAGTAAACTCAGACATCACCTTAGGTAAAAATTTAGGACTGGTATGCAAAGACACCCTTGTCTTTGTGAAAAACCAAACAAGGCTCTTCACACATCAGCGCTTGGAACTCAGAAATCCTTCAAGCAGAAGTAACAGCAACTAAAAACAGCCCTTTCCATGACAGAAAGTGCAGATTGCAACTTGTGGCTGGTTCAAAGGGAGGTAGAGTGAGTTTCTCCAACATAAAATTGAGGTCCCATGGAGGATCCTGAATGGGAGGTTTCAGATGCAAAATGCCCCATAGGAATGTATGGGACACCTTGAGCTGGGTGACAGCTTTGCCTTAAGTAGGTGCATGATAAACAGAGATGGCAGAAAAGTGCAGTGGTCTAAATGGAAAAGCGCTTCCATATCATGGCATGTGGCCCTGGTGGAGGGTTTTCTGGCTGCCACCAGGACATCAGTGAGCCTAGAGGATACCCCAAAATGGGCAATAGCTAGGTCCGCAGGAGCCATGCATAGAGATGCAGGGACTTGAAGTTCGAGTGGACCAGGGTGCCCTAGTCCTAGGACAGCAAGCCTGTGCACAGGGGCAAGGGCACCGAAGATTCCACCACTAGCTGCTGCAGCAAGGGAAATCAAATCTGACGTGACCAGAAGGGAGCTATGAGAATCATCTCTGCCCCCTCTAGCTGGAGCTTCAGCAGAACCCTCTGCAGGAGTGGGAAGAGAAGAAAGGCATACAGAAACCTCCCCTTCTAGGAGCGGGACAATGCATCTTGCCAGAAAACTCCAGGCCCAGGATCAAGCAAGCAGAAAAGCATCAGTTTTGGGTTGAGTGGGAATGCAAAGAGGTCCAACTCTGGACGGCCCCACCTGTCACAGAGTTCTTTGACCACTGAGGTTAGAAGCTCCCACTTGTAAGCCTGTAAAATGAAGCGGCTGAGACTGTCGGCCAAGACATTTTGTATGCTTGAAACATGTATGGCTGAGAGCTCCAGACCATGCTCGATGGCCCAGTACCAGACTCTCATCGCCTTCCGACACATGGGGTAGGAATGGGTCCCCCTCACTTGTTGATGTAGTACACCACACCACACACGTTGTCTGTCTGCACTGGCAGCAGGCCTGGGAGACGATGAGTCTGGAAGGCCTGCAGGGCAAAAAGGACAGCCCACATCTCCAGGACATTGATATGCAGACCCTGCTCTATATCTGTCCAGGTACCCTAGGTCTGGAGATTAACCAGATGAGCACCCCAGCACAGGCCAGATGCATCTGTTGTGAGAATTTGTCGGGGGGGGGTGTCAGACACTGGAACAGGATCCTCAGAGGAGGTTGGCCAGATTGAGCCACCACAACAGAACCCTCTGGACCGGTTCAGAAACCAGGACCAACTGGTCCCAGTCATCTGTGTGCTGGTCCCACTGGACCCTCAAGGTCCACTGAGGGACCTGCATATGCAGGCGGGCCAGGGGAACCATGGCAATGGCCGCTGCCATATGGCCGAGAAGTCGCAGGAAAACTCTGGCAGGAACCTGCCGGCTGGAGGAAACCCGATGAGCCTGTTCCATCAGTCACTCCACTCTGTCCTTGGGTAAAAATGCTTTGCCCTGGCTGGTGTCCAGGACCGCCTCTATGTATTGAAGGTGCTGGCAAGGGGAGAGGCAGGACTTTGGCAGGTTTACCATAATCCCCAGTTCCTGGAAGAGGTGCAGGGTGCACTTCAGGGTCTGAACCAGGTGTTCCCTGGAGGGGGCTGCTAACAGCCAATCATCCAATTCGGGAAACACACAGAAGCCCTCATAATGCCACTGCCACAACTGCCAGGCATTTGGTAAATACCCAGGGGGCCGAGGAAAGGCCAAACAGGATGCCCAAAATTGGAAATGGGCACCCTGAAAATGGAAGCGGAGGAAGCGACGATGGGCAGGAAAGACTCGGATGCACAGATAGGCATCCTGCATGTCCAGAGAACAGAGCCAATCCCTCTGGTGCAGCAGGGGTAGTAACCTCTGAAGTGTCACCATCCTGAAGCACTTGTACTCGATGTACAGATTCAGACTGCTCAGGCCCAGGTTGGGTTGGAGAGCCCCAGTTTTCTTGGGGACAAGGAAGACGTGGGAGTAAAACCTTTTTCCCCACTGAGCCTGAGGGACAGCCTCTATGGCTCTTTTTTGAAGAAGAGCTTGAATTTCCTCCCAAAGTAAGGGTAGATGTGTGGGAGGGTAAGCAGAGTGGACAGGAGGATTTTCGGGTGGCCACTCCAGGAACTCCAGAGTGTGACCCTGAGCTATGAGCTGAAGCACCCAATTGTCCATGGTCACTTCCTGCCACCTGGCCAAGTAGAGAGAGAACCAACAACTGGTCACCTCCCTTGAACCCACATTGGAGGTGGAGGGGGGGTCAGCTAAGGAGTCAGAAAGTGGGAGCAGGAGCGGGCAGGGGGCCATGGGGCTTCTGGGAGCTTGAGTGGCAGCAGCTGCAGGAGTGGTAGCAGCCTTGCGCATGTGCTGGCCCTGGGAAGGCTAGTCTCACGTTTGCTTGCAGGAGGACCAATGTAAGGACTGATGTTGGTTCGCTCTAGGCTGGATATGATAAAGCAAATGGACCAACTTAAGGGTCCACCCTGACTCCTGGAGACGAGAAGTGAAGCCTTGGACATCACCCCCAAAAAGGAAGGAACCCGCGAAAGGGGACATCCACAATGCTGGCCTGCACATCCTGGGTAAAACCAGAGACTCAGAGCCATAAATGGTGTCAGAGAGATATCCTCGGCAGCTCCATGCCTGGAGGTGTCAACGGCATCATAAGACACCAGCAGCACATGGTTACCCACATCCGAGCCAGACTTTAGAAGCTAGATGAACTGTGTTGTGGTGGGGTCCCTCCGGCAAAGTTTGGATCTGGTCCCTGGCCTGGTCCCAGTGGGCATTTTGGTATCACACCATATGGGTCAAATAGTGTATGGCTCTAATAGCCAAAGTAGTAGAGGCAAAGACCAGTTTGCCAGTCTGGTCCAGCTGCCAGGACTCACGGTCAAGAGGCAGAGCACTAAGGTGCTTGGGCTTCTTGGTCAAGTCATGGGCTGCGTTAATGACAACTGAATCCACCTTGGGGTGTTTGCCCAGAAAGGGTTTACCCGCCTGGGCATGATAAAGGTGATCTGCCTTTTCAGGGACAGGATGAGTATTGAAGGGATGAGACCAGGCTGCTCTGGTGACATCCTTATAGGAATTGATTAAGAGTGGCACACCACTGACAGAGCATCCTTCTGCCTGAGAAAAATAGCTAGGCAGTGCCTTTCCAGGATAGCTCTCCTCTCCTCTCCTGGGGAGGGTGGGTTAACGATTCCCCGGCACTAGCGACTTCCAGCGGAGGTTGGGGGTGCAACAGTTGGGGGATCATGTCAGAGACGGGGAGGAGCAACGGCGGATGTCCGCAGGAGGGGTGCAGGAACGCACTCAGCCTGCACTGAATGTCAGTGCATGTCTGTGCTCCTGTGATGGGGGGAATCACGAACAAAGGAAACCACTCATTGGCTGGGAGGACGACGTCGCCTCCAATGCCGGAGCCTGCCTGCCTGCCGGATCTCGGCTCGCCCATCACCTCCGCCCGAGGAGCAGAAGGTGGCCCCATTCCGGGATGTGCGGACTGGGGAATTCTCCAGAGGTGTGTAGCAGGTGAAGGGAAGACAGAGAGTTTGGTCTGGGAGGATCTCAGCAGGAGGGGAACAGGCAGGACAACCGATGGGGCCCCAGCCAGCGGTGACAGGAGGGAAAAATAGTTGTAAAAAAATTATAAAAATAAACCCAATCCCGGTGTAGGAACAGAGCCTATGATCTTCTGGCCCAGAGATGGATGTGCTACTGAGCCATACTGACACCTGACATAAGCCAATATTAAAGTGGCAAGGCAAGATGGAGGGTAGGCTGTCAGGTTATCAAAGCTCCCCAGTGTCTGCCTCATGGCATTCGTACTTCAGGGAGTGACTACTGACAGGATCTCTCCCCAATTATGCCCTGTCACTATTTAGGTTTTATGATTTAATATGAAAAAGGAAATTTGCTGGCTTTGTGGAGCAGGTGGTGAGGGACCACTCTGGCATGCTGGCAACCTACGTTTGCACCCCGAGTCAAGGATGGAGAGATGGAGGCTAGTAGTAATAAAACTTTTATTCATTTCAAATAAATGAACTGGATGACTCATATGAGACAAGCTCATTTCCAGTGAGATCCATGTACAAAAGGTTTCAGTATCACAAATATTTATCTAAATATATGTAATACATACATGCATATATATAAACCCACTCATGATGACTCTATTACACTGCACAAATAGTATAATGTACATTCCATAAATATATTATCTAACACCCATTATAGTCCCTACCACTATAAAACTATATACATTATATTTAGAATAATTATACGGGTGGGTGGGTGTAACCAGAATTTTACACACACCCAAGGTGTGGGATAAAAGCATCCCACACCGAGGGTGTGTGTAACATTCTGGTTTTTACACACATCGATCCATATATTATTTTAATGGCCAGCATTTTGTATGTCACACACACAGCCTTTTGTCTCTTTTTAGTAGAGCACTCATTTTTTTTTTTTTTATTTCATTGGGAATGTTTGTGTTACTGACAGCCATTTGTGGTTTACAGCATGGGCGCTTAATGCTGCTTTTTTGTGGTTATTGTGTGTGTGTCTCTCTCGCTCTCTCACCTCCCCTGCCACCACATTTTACTGGGGGCTCATTTGTTCCATCTCTTGCTACAACGGCGGTTCAGAAAAATGGCGGGGAGGCGATTTGAAAGGCAGGATCGGTAGCACACTCACCTCTGAGGCCGGGAGATCAGAGGGCTGTGGGTTCAGTTCCCACATCTGGCACTTGGGTTAATATCCCATTACTGACACTGTAATGCAGCATGAGAGGGGTGCTGCATTTCTGAGGTGCCGTCTTTCGGATGAGACGTTAAACCGAGGTCCCATCTGCCTGGACTGGTGGTAGTTCAGGTGGATGTTAAAGATCCCATGGCACTTATCGAAAAGAGTAGGGGAATTTCCCCAGTGTCCTGGCCAAATTTCCCTCATTCACTAAACATACCACCAACAGCTTAATCTGGTTCAAGGTCAGTTGGCATTCATCTGTATCCCCCCTCCCCCGGGTCGTGCCTGAAAATGGGCAGGATTTGTCTAGTGCACTTACCCGGTCAACAAAAGCTAAATAAATAAATAAATAAACCAGATATGTATGATGGGATGTGTTACCTTTTCACTCATTTGAGGGAAATGATGGCTGGAGTGGAGCACTTGCTATCACTGCAACGGAGCCGCCATGTTGTTGGAGATGTTCGGCCCGCCCACTGAATGTGAATTGGCCAATGATGTCGTGAAGCTGAGTTTGATTGACGGGCACGATTACAACCTCCTGGTTGTAACCGAAAACATCAACTGGGAGGTTGTAACCGGGAATAAAAGCATCATTATCTGGATATAAAAAAATGCTGGCCATTAATTAAACACATATAAAAGCCATGATCACCTTTCTTTCGTACTCAACTTGAAACTGTGCTACTTGGGGTCGCCATAGTGAATCCGTTTTTCTCTCTCTTATATGTACTTTCTTATTAGTGGGCCTAAGTCAGAGTGGTAACAGATTCCAAATGTAGGGGCCTTTATAAAAGAAATGAGCTCTACCCAGATCAGTTCTATTATTTAGAAAATAAGTACTCTAGACCCTCAGCTGATCTTAGGCTTTCCTGAAGTGTTCTTCTTTGCACCTTCTCTGTTATATACTCAGGAACATTACCATTAATACATTTAACCATATACAGTAAGATATGTAGAGTTTGTCTATCATCTAGATGTAGCCAATCTAGTTTTTCTTTATACATTTCAGATTTATGTGTTCTCTTGGGGACACTTAATATAAATCTAGCCAGTTTATTGTACATAATATCTAATTTATTTAATTGTGAATGTGAAGCCCTGGAAAATAACATCTCCATAATCTAATAACGGTACCACTAGTGCCTTAACTGCATACTTTCTTGCCTCTTCTGAATATACAGTTCCTGGCTCGATATAGTGACCCCAGATATTTTCTGACTTTTTTTTTTTTTTTTTTTTTACAATGAAGTCTATATGTATATTCCATTTGAGGGAATCTATCCAGATATACTCCTAGATATTTGTAATGCGTGACTGGTTCTAAAATTAACGTTTCAGTTTGAATAGTTGCCTCGTGGGTTCCTAATCTTTTCTCTGGAAAAGGACATAACTTGCGATTTCTTGGGATTCAACACCAACTTAGATTTGAGAAGAAAGTTCTGGAGCTTATCAAAAGCTTCTTGGAGCATACTCTCAATTAAACTGGGAGATGACCCTCTTGAATAAATTATATTGTCGTCTGCATATAGATGACAATCTACTTCAGGATTTGATAATACAAATTTATTAATGTACATAATAAGCCCCAATACAGATCCCTGTGGTACGCTCGAAACAGTTGTTCTTAAATTAGATGTCCATTCATTGATTGGTACCAACTGCAGTCTATCCTTAAGGACAAGCCTTACTCAAGAGGCTAGCAGGAAGCATCCATGGGATGCTTTTCTCCTGGGGTGGGTGAGTTACCACCCCTGCTCTTTGAGTGATACCTAGGGTTGGCCTTGTGGAGGTGCTGTTTTCACCCAAGTTGAACATGGATTGCAGTTGGCACATTAGGGTAGTGGGTGGGCCATAAGCAAGGAAAAATCCTATTACTGATCACAGGGATGATGTAATAGCTGACGCCAGTCTCACTCAGCCAGCCCCCTGGGCCCTCTCTCAGGCACTCAGCACTCAATGGAATCTGTTGCCTTTCTTGACTAAGATCAGGCCAGCTTGAAAGGGGAATCTTTCTCAGGAAATAAGCCAGGGTTGCTAGTGTGCCAGAGGTCCAGACGGTCTGGAGCAGGAGGTGGATCAGGCAAGTCGGTGGTGTCCAAGAATGCAAGCATGGTGGACTGCAGCAAATGGACAATCCCAATATGGGGCAATAAAGGGTGAAAGAATTAAAAGAAAAAAACACCACTTCCCTAGATGTTCACCTCTGCTTCATGCAACAGTGTGTGTGTGTGTGGGGGGGCACAACCCCTGTAGCAGACACATTGATTCCAGCCAGTGAGGAGTCTGGAATTCTGTATTTGGGTATATAATGTAAAATCCAGTTTATGGTGTGCTGATACTAGCTCTAGTTAGTTGGTAATTGTAGAGTCTGCAGGCACACAGCATGGTTAGGTAAATATTTCCAAGACACAGGCAACACTCGAGGAGCTGAAAAAAAAGTAATATGAGGCAAAGTGCAAATTTAATACTGAGCAGAAAAATCCATGAATGCAGACAATAGCAGCTGCTGTTGTCTGCATTCATGGACTGTGCTGATCACTATTAAATTTGAACTTTGCCTCATACTACTTTATTTACTGCTTTTTTTTTTCCCCCATTTCCTTGAGTGCTGCCTATGAGTTGGAAAGAATATGCCGTGCACTGGCTGTCCTGCCAAGCACCGACCCTGGACACACTGCTTTTGTTAGTTTTCTACCTTAGTAGGTAAATGTATAGTCTGTGGTACAGAACATGGTTACTGAGTAACTGTAGAGTCTGGGGGCACAAAGCATGGTCAGTAGTTAACTGTAGAATCTGAAGAGTCTAGGGACACACAGCATGGTCACTGTGGAGAACTGTAGAGTCTAGGGACACAAAGCAAGAGCAGTAGGGACACACAGCATGGTCAGTGGGTAACTGCAGAGTCTAGGGACACAGAGCATGGTCAGTGGGTAACTGTAGAATCCAGGGACACACAGCATGGTCAATGTGTAACTTTAGAGTCTAGGGACACACAGCAAGGCCAGTAAGGACACAGAGCATGGTCAGTGGGTAAAGTACAGTTATGTAAGAACTTACCGTAACAGTAGATCTTCGAGAGGAGCTCTTGCAGCAGGTAATACCATTAGGACTGAAGCAGTCAGGCGTCAGGACCCCACGGAAAACTTGTAACTAGCAGTCTGAGGGAGGGGACTGCTCCTGACGTCGGCTCCGCCCGATGTCAGATGTGGTATAAAGGGGGCATTCCCCTGGCGCCACCTCAATTCTCCCGCCGGACACCCAGCTAGAAATAAACTGGAGAAGTGAACAGGAATTCCCTACCATGGTCTGGTGATACAATACCCAAAAAAATACTATCCTGGGGGAAGGAGGTTGGGAAAGCCACCTACAGCAAGAGCTCCTCTCGAAGATCTACTGTTACGGTAAGTTCTTATGTAACTGTACTATCTGTCTTCGAGGGTGGAGCTCCTGCAGCAGGTAATACCATTATGACTGAGTCCCAAGCAGTACCCAAGGATAGGCCCAGGTCTGATAGGGTGGTGGAACATATGCTGAAACAGCTACTGATAAGCATCTACGAGAGAAGCCCTGCAAGACTGCTAGTTCGAAACCTGCTCTCCTTCTGGATGCAATGTCCAGACTGTAGTGCCTGATGAAAGTGTGGACTGAACTCCACATGGCAGCAGTGCAAATGTCGGCTGAAGAGACGTTCTTGAGGGCTGCAAAAGAAGAGGCCACCACTCTGGTGGAATGGTCCCTGACAGCATCCGGAAGAGGCCTGTTATGGTGCTGATAACAGAACGAGATGCATTGAACCAGCCAACGGGCTAGTGTCTGCTTAGAAACAGAAGCGCCCAGCATTCACTTAGCGAATGAGATGAACAACTGGTCCAATTGTCTCGAGGAGAGAGTCCTGTGGAGGTAATACCTCAAAATACGGTGAACGTCCAAGGTGTGCAACAGTGCTTCACCTTGGTTTGTAAACTCCGGATAGTAAACCGGAAGGTTGATGTCCTGGTTAAGGGTCAGCATGGACACCACCTTTGGCATAAATTTAGGGTTCATGAGCAGATTCACCCTGGACCTGTGAAAGACTATGTAAGGTTCTTTACACATCAGAGCTTGGGAGCTTGGAAACCCTTCGAGTAGAGGCAATGGTTACCAAGAGGAGGGTCTTCCAAGAAAGGAACTGCAGCTCGCATGAAGCTGCTGGCTTGAAGGGAGGAAGGGTGAGCTTCTCCAGGACAAAAAGGAGGTCCCAAGGAGGAATGATGTCCCTCTTGGGAGGCCTGACAAGTAAGACTCCTCGAAGGAAGGTTTTGCAGGCATTAAGCTGTGCCAGAGTTTTGTCTCCTATAGGGTCATGATATGCGGAGACCGCACACATGTGCACCTTGATGGATGAGTACCTCAATCCTAAGTCCAGAAGGTGATGGAGATACTCTTGCACGTGCCTAACCGGACAACCCAAGGGATTTAGGGCATGGGCCGTAGCCCACAGACAGAAGCATTTCCATTTCAGAGCGTACGTGGCCCTGGTGGAAGACTTCCTTGCTGCAACCAGAATTTTAGCCACCCTGCTTGACACTCCTAGTCTCTCTTCTGTTAGGACTGCAGGAGTCACACATGCGGTGAAGAGACTGAAGAGCAGGATGGACAACAGTCCCCTGTTTTTGTGAGAGCAAGTGGGTGGAGAGTGGCAACTGAACTGGAGGCTCCAAAGACAGTTGCTGGAGCAACGGATACCAGATCTGATGAGGCCATAGAGGAGCCACCAGAATCATTCTGGCACCCTCTGACTGCAGTTTCAGCAGCACTCTTTGAAAGAGGGGAAAAGGAGGGAAGGTGTACAAAAACTTCCCTGTCCAAGAGAGGGACAATGTGTCTCGCCAGAAAACACCAGGCCCTGGAACGAGTAAGCAAAAATTGTGCAGTTTGGTGTTGCAAGGGGACGAAAAGAGGTCCAACTCTGGACAGCCCCAGCGATCGAACAAGTCATTTGCAACATCTTGGAGCAGTTCCCACTCGTGGTTCGGGGAGGTAGAGCGGCTGAGACTGTCGGCGTGAACGTTCTGGACCCCGGGCAGATGGACTGCGATGAGGTCCAATCGGTGTTCCACTGCCCAGTCCTATACTCTCATGGCCTCCCTGCAAAGGGGGGTATGAGTGAGTTCCCCTTTGTTTGCTGATGTAGAAGACTACTGGTGTATTGTCTGTCTGCACCAGGAGAGGACCCGGTGAGATCTGGTCTTTGAATCCGGTTAACGCATTCAACACTGCTCTCATTTCCAGAACATTGATATGTAGAGAGCTCTCTGTGACAGACCAAGACCCCCAGGTCCTGTGATCCCCTAAATGAGCCCCCCAACCTGACAGGGAGGCATCTGTGGTTAAGGTCTGGAGAGGGGAGGGAACTCCTCCTGTTAGACTGTCGTGACGGAGCCACCATTCGAGAGAACGATGAACTACCAGAGAGATCCGGATTTGGAGATCCAGATCATCCAGCATGGTCAGTAGGTAATAGTAAAGTCTAGTAACACAGACCACTGTCAGTAGGCAACTGTAGATCTAGAGCAGATTTACAGTCCAAGATACACAGCATGGTTAGGCTAATGGATTATCTAGAGGCATAGGGAATGGCCAGTAAGTTAATTTATATTCTCTGGGCATAGGGCATGTTCAGTAGGCAAAACAATAGTCTGTGGGTACAGGGGATGGCCAGTAGGAAATACAGAGTCTTAGAGAAGAAACCAAGGTATGCAGGCAAATGTATAATCTGGAGGCATAGGGAATGATCAGAACGTTAATTTATTGTCTGAGGGCCAGTGACAGCTCTTGAGTTTAAAACATGGGTGAAATTAGACCCACTGGTGTAAAAAAATGTGGATCCAAAGAGGAACCCACCGGGTCAAAAATAATCCATGGCAGATTTTGAACAGTTCACATTCACTTCCTTAAAATACTGTTATAGAGTAGATGCATCACTTCGGACTCACTGGCAAAGCGAAGAGGAGTCATTTCTGGGCAGGATGTAACTTTTGCCCTTCGATGCATGTTAGTACTGTCCCTGATTGGGCACAGGGCATGTTCAATAAGCAAATCTATAGTCTGTGGGTACAGGGGATGGCCAATAGGAAATGTAGAGCCTTAGGAAAGAAAGCATGGTATGCAGGCAAATGTATAGTCTGGAAGAAACAGTATGGGCAGTAGTCGAATGCAGAATCATGTCTCATAACCTTCTACAGTAGACAGAGCTGTATAGTAGATTTCTACATCACAAAATCTGGGTGGGATCCACTCTCATCAAATTGTACATAAATAAAAGTTTACAGTTACTGCCATTTAAAAGCAAACTTTGTAACAAGGAATGACCAGAGGTACAGCATGTGGTCATAAAGACTAGTTTTTAGCATGTTCAAAATGTGAGTCAGATAGGGTTGCTGCCTTTTACGGCTGCAGTGGGTGGAGCCTACTGCCATCTTGTGAGCGCTAAAAATTAGTCACCTGATTGCCATCAAAGAACAGTTTTAGAGTTGCAGTACGATCATTCTGCAACTCCAAAACACCACGCTCACTCCCCCCCACCTCCGTGGGTGCATTACTTTTGTTGCTGTCGCACGCTGTGCTCAAGATGGCCGCCGATGATCAGTACGCATATGCAAGTAGTTGCGTATGCGTGACTTCACCATGCATGTGCACTGAGCATCAGTGGCCATCTTGGGCATGGCGGACTGTTCTGCTGTGAGCTCAGCTATAGTGGCTGCAGCCAAGTTAGTGCTGACTAGAGTTTGTTTCAAAAGGCCTCACTGCACTGGTTCATTAACCTGCAACAGCAGAACTCGACTACTGTAATGTACTACAGAAGTTGATGCATGGCAGCACAGATGCTGATCTATACATGTTGCTTTGATCATATTACTTCTATGTGAGTGGCACTGGCTGCCAGTGAGACAGCCTGTAACCTTCAAGATCTCTATTGTGTATTTAATCATAATTTGTGCCCCAAAATGCCCTGAGACATGCGTTATTTAAATGAGGGTCCCAGAAGGTGGCAAGCAGCATTACAAAACATTCTAGCAACAGAAAAGAACAGTTACATACTTACTATAACAGCAGATCTTAAAGAGAATCTCTCATCAGGCTGCACCTATGGAACTATAAGCACCAGACACTAGGACCACACGGAACCGTTTTGCAAGCAGGCTGCTAGGGGCCACCCACGACAACGTCCTACGTTGGCACTCCCCATAGAAATATAGGCGGTCCCTTCCGTCCTCCATTCCCCACCAGAGATCATGCTCAGAGGACATCCCTCTAGGGAACCAGGAGAAAGCTATGTTCTAGCTACCATGCGAGGCTGGAAACAGCAGTTAGATCATCCTGGAGAAAGAGACAGAAGTTACAGAGCTCTAAGTCTGAGAGTGACGACTGGTGGGATGGCATGGTTTGATGAAAGAGGTTCTCTCGAAGATCCACTGTTACGTTAAGTACGTAACTGTTCTATCTTCTTTAAGGATAAATCTCTTTCAACAGGCCACACCCATGGAACGAGTATCAAGTAGTACTGACAGTAAAACAGTCTGGGTGGCTGGCGCCTACATGCCTAAAAAAGTAGGCCTTGAAGCACAGCTAGGCCAAAGCTTGCCCTTTTCCTTGAGGCCCGGTCCAGACTGTAATATTTAATGAAGGTGTGGCGAGTAATCCAGGTGGCAGCTACACAAATCTCAGCAGCAGACACATTCAATCTTGAAACAGGCAACAGAAGTGGCCATGCCTCTAGTTGAATGGCCATAAACAACGCCATTAAGTTCCTTACCATACTTCCTGTAACAGAATGAAATACAGTTAGCCAACCATTTGGACAGGTGCTGTTTAGAGACAGGCGCACCCTTTTACCCAGGGGTGAATTAAACAAAAAGCTGCAAGGATTTCCTGCAGTCCTTCATACGGTGTCTATAGTACCCAAGTATTCTATGTACACCTAAAGTATGGAGCAATGCTTCCCCTGGATTGGCATGCTCAGGAAAATAAAACAGGCAGGTAGATGGTTTGATTCAAAGTACAATCAGATACCACCTTTGGCAGAAACTTAGGACTGGTATGCAAAAATACCGTCTTTGTGGAAAATAAAATAAGGAGGCTCACACATTAGTCTGAAGATCTGAAATTCTTTGAGCAGAAGTAACAGCTACTAAAAATAACACTTTCCATAAAAGGAAGCGTAGGCCACAAGTTGAGGCTGGCTCTAAAACAGCCAAAGAAAATGCTTCCAAAACAGAATTCAGGTCCCGAGCCAGGACTGGATTGTGGGTAGGAAGGAAACTTCAAGTGCAAAATGCCTCTCAAAATGTACGAGCCACCTCCACCTGAGCAACCGCATGACCCTCAATAGGCGCATGGAAAGCTGAAATGGCAGCCAAGTGCACGCTGATAGAAAAGTATTGCAGGCCTGAATCCAACAAGGACAGAAAACACTTCAGAACCTGATTCACCAGACAGGTAAAAGGATCAAGGTGGTGAGAAGCAGCCCACAAAGCAAACTGCTTCCACTTCATGGAATAAATCGCCCTGGTAGAAGATTTTCTGGCAGCCCCCAGAACATCAGCCACCTTCTGAGACACTCCAAACCTAGCAATGGCTATGTCTTCAGTAGCCATGCATGGAGATGGAGTGACTTAAGGTCCGGATGGATGGGTTCCCTGTTCCTGGGACAGCAGGCTTTTGCACAGGGGCAGAGGCACTGGCATTTCCACTGCCAGTTGCTGCAGCAAGGGGAACCAGATATGACTAGGCCAAAGGGCAGGAATGAGTATCATAGTTGCACCCACCATTTGGAGTTTCGGTAGCACCCTCTGGATGAGAGGGAAAGGCACAAAGGACCTCCCCTTCCACGAGAGGGACAACACGTCTCACCAAAAAACTCCAGACCCTGGAGACAGCAAGCAGAAATGTGGCGGTTTTGCATTGTATGGGGATGCAAAAAGGTCCAACTCTGGATGACCCCACTTGTCAAACATTTCTTCTGCCACTGAGGTCAACAGCTCCCTCTCGTGTATCTTGGACTATGACCTACTCAGCCTGTCTGCCAAGACATATTGGATGACTGGAACATGAACTTCTGACAGTTGTAGACTGTTCTAGAGCCCAATACAAAACCCTTATCACTTCCCTGCATAGAGGGTAGGAATGAGTTCCCCCTGCTTGTTGATATAATGCATCACAATGCCGCTGTCTGTACCAGTAGAGGTCCCAGGCAGAGAAAGGTCTGGAAGGCTTGTAGGCCATACAGAACAACCCTCATCTCTAGGACGTTTTATGTGGAGGGTACTCTCCACTCTCATCCATGTTCCCTGTGTCTGATGGTGCCTCAAATGAGCCCCCAGCCCATCACAAGGCATCTGTGGTAAGAATTTGATGAGGGGATGGGATCAGGAAAGGAACACCTTTCAACAGATGGCTGGGTTCCATCCACCACCTCAGCAGCTTCCGAACAGGGGAGGAGACTAGAACTTTTTGTTCTAAGTCGTCTGTGTGTGTTGATCCCAATGAACCCTTGAGGTCCACTGAGTAATCCTCATTAGCAGTCTGGCCAGTGGTACTGTAACAATTGCTACTGCCATCAGGCTTAAGAGTCTCAGGAATTTCCTGGCTGTGACATACCTGTTGTAAACCATCTAGGCCTCAGACACTTGGCCCTGTCCTGAGGCAGAAAGAGCAAGCCTTGGGCTGTGTCCAAGACTGTCCCTATGTACTGGAGGCACTGACAGGGGGTCAGGACTGATTCTGGTACACTGACCGTGATCCTTAGGACATCGAACAGCTGCGTGATGTGTGCTAGGGTCTGATAAAGCTACTCTTTGGAATGAGCCTTGAGCAGCCAGTTATCCAGGTAGGGGAAAACATATAGTCCTCCTCTCCTAAAGGCTGCTGTCACTACTGTAAAACATTTGGTAAAGACCTATGGTGCAGTCGATAAGCCAAAGGGTAATACCCGGAACAGCGAATGTTTCCCCTGGAAAAGGAACCTGAGGTACTTTCTGTTAGGGGGAAAGATCTTGATATGCAGGTAAGAATCCTGCATCTCTAGGGAAAAATCCAGTCCCCTACTTGCAGTACTGGTAACAGGCCTTGTAGAGTGACCATCCTGAACTTCTTGTACTGGATAAAAAGGTTCAGATTTCTTAAATATAGAATAGGTCTCTGGTCCCCTGTACATTTTGGGACTAGGAAGTAGTGAGAATAGAACCCTCTATTCCTTTGTTCCCAAGGAACTGGTTCTATGGCCCTTTCTGCATCAGGGCATGTACTTCTCTAGCAGCACCGGTATGTGTTCTAGAGGACAGGCTGAAGGGGTTGGTGGATGGTCTGGAGGTAACTCCAGAAGTTCTAGAGCATGGCCCTGTTCTACTATCTGCAGGACCCAAGCATCTTTTGCAGTCATCTTTACAAATCAGTCGGATCCCACCCTTCTTCAGCATCAACTCCACAGAAGTTTCTCCGAAGTTGAAACCTGGTTCCGGTTGCACAAGCTCATCTTAAACTATTCAAAAACCAAAACAATGCTGTTTCATGGTTCCCACAGCAGGTATAAAGAACATCTACTTCTTATTAACAACCGTGGAGGATTTGTGCTGGAACAGGTTAACCAGTTCAAATACCTGGGTGTGACCCTAGACTGCACCCTCTTGTATAACATTCATACCCATAACAATGCTAACTCCGTTAATGCTCGCATTGGTCTACTCTACAGGCAAAGGCACTGTCTGACAGCTGATGCCTTAAAGCTGGCTATTGAAAGCTCAGTCATCTCGATAATAGACTATGTGCCTTGTGGTATATGGATCTGCCACCAACACTGCTTTCCGGCGCACACCTCTAGCCCTCAACAGGGCCTGTTGGCTACTAACTTCAGCCACTCGACTCTCCCATACTTACGATGTCTATGAACAGGCTCACTGGCTCCAGCTCTCGAGCAGGCTAAAATACCAGACCTGCATCCTATCTAAGAAGTCCGCCCTGGGCCTGCTGACCCCACACTATGCCACCCGCCTAAGCAGAAGCGCTGAAAGCCTGTCATTTACCATTCCCCAGTGCCGGACCAAACAAAGACAGCACTCCTATAAAGTTAGACCCCCTTCCTGGTTCAACTCACTCCAGGCAGAAACCTCCAACTCTCCCAGTCTCAGCAGTTTTAAACGCAAACTTTGCTAACATCTGGTGACCAGGGCCCACTGCGACTGCTACACTTAAATGGCCCTGCACTGCCCTCCCTGTCCTGCTTAACCCCCCCCAAATGACTCACTTCCTACTCCCTCCCCATACTGCCTCTTTTCACCAACCTCCTCCACTCCCTCCCTTTTCCCCTATACACTACCTCTTCCCTTATACCCGCTCTCTACTCCCTGCCCTCACTGCCTAGGTCCACTCTTGGGACAGTGTCGCCCTTTCACCTACCTCACCCTCTCCACCCTCTTACCCCCACTCACCCCTTCCCCCTTTCCTCCTTGGGACTATCCCCCGCCCTCCCCACTTACCTCTCCCACCCTCGTTCTTCTTCTCTCTAGCGACAATGTGCTGCCTACCCCTCTCCCACCTCTTTAATATTTGGCTTTCTCTTTGTTACTTATTAGCCCTGGATGCACTTTACTACCCTCTCAATTCACAGGATCTGCACCAGGGCTTACTCCACATTTGCCTGGTGTTCTACTTAGTGTAATCTGATGCGAATGACAAAGCCTCTGACGGCTCCTGATAATTTGAAACCAATTGCTTGTACCTTTTTTCTCTAAATATGTATCTGTATGTTTGTGATTTGACGTGGAACCTTTGTAAATGAGCCTTGGGCTCAAAGGTGTTATCTGAAACCTTAACAAATAAAAAAAATAAATCTGATGTGATCTTCCTCCACTGGTCCAGGTGGAGGGAAAGGTGACCCCCTACTACCACCTCCGAAGGTACTGGTGGGTGGGGACCTATGCTGTAGCCGCACTTTCACCTCTAGGAGCTTTTGAGTGAGCACCTGGGGTGGGTCCTGGGGCAGGCAAGGCTGACCCTCCTCTGCTTTTACTCTCTTGCCTGGCTCCTGGCTGGCATCTGTTGCTGGCCAGGCGATAGGGCACCCTCTGCCTACTTCTTAGCTGTGTATAGTAGAGGGAGTGTACTGATTTTAAAGTCCTGCCCAAAGCCTGTAGGTTTGAAAAGATATCCTGCACGTCTGCTCCAAACAGCTTGCATCCTCTAAATGGGGCATTTAGGCTGGATTGCTGCACATCATTGGTAAATTCTGCCACTCTCAACCAAAAATGCCTTCACAAGCAGACCGCAGGAGCAACTGCTCTTGCAGAAGCATTAGAAATGTCATAAGTAGAATGAAGCAAATGCTCACCTACTTCTGCCCCTGCCTGTAGGGCCTTTAGCAGCTCCTGCTTAGGAGTGCCCTCTGGTAGGGCCTAGGCCACTGCCTTGGCCTTCCTCCAGAGGGAAATCTGGTATTTTACCATATGGTCCTGATAACTTGCAATCCTCGGGCACAGGGTAGCAGAATCAAAGGTCCTCTTTCCCAGAACATCTAGCCTCAGAGACTCCTTGTTAGGAGGGGGGAGAACCGAGATGTTTAGGCACTTTAGACCCATCATGGGCTGCATTTATCACAACCCAGTCAGCCTCAGGTTGGGCTGCAAAGAAAGACTTTCCTAAGGGGGCCTGGTACATTTTATCTGCCTTCCTAGGAATCATATTTGGGTCTGTGCCAGACAGCCAGGCTGGCATCCTCTAGGGCAGGCAATAGAGGAGGAATAAGGTGGAGAGTCAGGCAGTTCTAAGAACTCCACCAAGTTCTTCTTGATGATGGCTTGCTCCTCAGCTTCAAACCCCATGGCAGACTAGAGTTGCTGCATCATGGAGATGAATGAAGGGCCTTCAGGAGGGGATTTTGGCGTATACACAATGGAGTCCTCACTGCCTGTGGAGATGGTGGAGCCAGACCTTTCATAAGGGCTCTCCATATATTATTTCTCCTCCTCTTCCTCTTGCAATATAAGGTCAGGGTTATATTCCTGATCCTCATCGACAGTTTCCTGTAGGCCTCAATGAGGGAACAGAAAAGGTCGTTGATGCCCTGGAAGGCAGCTGGTAGGTCGACCAGACAGACGTCAGCACTGGGATTTGCTGGGGGTGTCCTGTCAACGCCACTCCTGTGGAGGAGGTAGCAGGCATTGCAGCATGTCCACAAAGGATGAAACCACTGCTTGCACGTTGGTGCTTGTTTGGACTACAGGCACACTCTGCGACGTCAACAGGGGAGGCACCATAACTCCTGATGTTGATGGTCCCTTGCCAGTCATAATAGGCCTGCCATACACACAGCCTGTCCTGACCTGGAAGAATCAATGGTCTGGGTGGCTGGTGGCATCATCGCTGAGGTGGTTGCACTGGTATGAAGAGGCGACAGATTGTACTGGGGAGGATTTCTCCTTGCTCCTCATGTTTATGTTGCCTGGAGGTTTTCTCCCGAGTCTTAGAAGAGTTGGAGCCCGAGGAATGGGCTGGCAACACAGTAGAGCTCTCTTCCTGGAGTTCTTTTTCCCATCCTGGCTACCTGCTGTTTCAAAAGGTGAGTTTACAGGACATTCACTCTGTGTTACTGGGTAGCGGTGTTGAACTTGAAGCAGATCTCACAGGCCTCAACGTTATGGGCCGCACCAAGGCAGCACACGCAGACATTGTGCGAGTCACACGAGTAAATCTTTTCGCAGCACTTGCACTATCTAAAGAGCTTAGCTGGTTCTTTAGATGACATACACAATGATGAGTATCACTTATGAAAAGTGACAGTGGGCCAGGGAGAGAAAATACACTGAGCAGCAGTCTACTGTAGCAGCGGCATCTCTGTGAAGGGTCCGATAAGTATGGTCAACAGCAGGAAAAGAACTGAGAAGGGAAGGGGCTGCCCACATTTATATAGGGAGTGCTAATATAGGACATCGTTGTGGGTGGCCCCTCAGGGTCTGCTTGCAAAACGTTTCTGTGTGGTCCTAGTGCCTAGTGGCTATAGTTCCCTATTTGTGGCCTGCTGAAAGTGATATCCTTGAAGAAAATCATAAAAATACATTCTTGTACAAGCTCTAAAATGGAGTGGGTTGTATCCCACAGTCTTCCTTACACTTCAGCTAATTACACACTCCTCTAAGTCCACTATTGGGGAGTTACTGTCCATTGCTCTGTGTTGGTCTTTGTGGGTTACAGGTCCTTTTTAGTCTCCAGGCTCAGGCTATGGTATTTGCTTGATCCCTCAGTAGATTAGAAATGCCTTGTTAACAAAGACATTTAAGAATCAAAATGGCAACTGTTGTTCAAATTTCACTGACAATTTTTTTGGGTGGATCAGACAACGCAGTGGTTGGGAAAACTGCTTGCCATGCCAGTGACTCTAGTTTGTACCCAGAGCCTGGGAAAGTGTATGCTCAGATGCCCCCAGCCTCTGTGCATGGAGGCGTGCACTGCATAACCACTGCTCCTTGGGGGAGGTCTAGGCAGGGCACCCACACGTAGAGTCAGAAGTGTCGTCCCTGCATTGGCAAATTTTGATGTGCACTCATTTTTGGGAGCCCTGGTTGACACAGTCCACAGAGCACAGTGAAAGAAAAGATGCAGGTGTAAAATGGCAGTCACCAAGGATGACAGCGCTGGCACACTTGGGCTCTGTGATGCCTGCTGAGCCCCAAACCTGATCCTTACTGGGCAGGCTTGGAAGGGATGGGGATACTGGTTTAAGCAAGCCCTAATTAAACGGTGTAAGACAGGGAAGAAATCTCACAAGACGGCACAGAATTAGAGACTGGAATGGCAATGACATCCCTGACAGTATATGATCCCCCCTTGATCATGTTAAGGGGGCATTTATTTTTTTATGAAAGAAAAGAAGCACATGAGCCAATATGTCAAAGTATTGCCATTCTAGTCCAAGTCTATGCTGGAAGGAGACCCGGGAGAAGGGAAGACTGAGCTAGATGACTATACTGCTCTGCTTCCCAAAAGAATTGCAGAAAAGTTTGTGTACTGCAGAAATTCTTTTGTGTGTGTGGTTTAAGTTCGTAAATAAACTATGTTTGGTTAGGCATTTTGAACGGAACTTTCTAGTTTCTGGACTTTGTCCACTCAAAATGAACCTAGCCAGTTCTCTCAAAGTCACAAATATAAGTTTGTTAAATAAATACACCATGATTTATCAAAATGAAAAATTAACAGACAGTTCATGCATCTCATTTTAACTGTACTGTACACAGTGCCAAACACATTTTTACATTTTATTAGATCAGCATTTAACACAAGCAAACATGGAAGAAGCGAACAACTGAGCTCTACAAGCAGTGCTTAGGTGCATTCTGCAGCACCCCTTGATGGGATGTCCATGCTTAGCAGTAGTGCTGGTTATCGGGTGCAAAGGGCTGAAATACGTTCAGGTTATAGAAGACCTGGGTGTCCAGAAAGTGTGCTGCGGAATGCTCAAAAATCTGGCACACATAAAGCATTAAATGATTGCTGTTCTACAAATCCTGTATGTCCACATCCCACGATATGCTATTGTACCGCTGTAGTAACACATTCAGACAGGAATGGTAAAAACAGCATTCAGTATCAGTTACTTCTCTGTTCCAATATTTACTCTCGTTAGTCAGGGATAAGCTTGATATCAAATGGTCACTACATTGCATGACACTGACTCAGCCACACATCCACATTACCACAATGCACCACAATTTGGTGCCACAACATTCATGGGTTGGTAGCTGCTAACAGAGCTACTTATAGTATTGCCAACAGCTGAATACCGAGTAGTGTTGCCTCTTTAATTCAATATTTTGTGTACAAAATATGGTGATAGTTTTTGAATTGTTTCCATGCTGTGCCTCCCCTTTTCAGTTTGCCTATATGATTGTGGCATTACTCTAGTTGGTAAGGTGCGATATGCACACCTCTTCAATTGACAGCAATGCCTCCCCATGCCTGGCACAGCAGCTAGCTCCCTCGACCCCACAGACCAAGCAGGTCACCTGCATGATACACTTCAACCCCACTGGCTTAGGGCCAGAGAGCCAGTCTACATCATAACCAGCAAAGGACGAGGAGCCTGACAATATCACCCACATTTGCAATCTGGCTGCAGGACATATAGAGCTGATGGAGAAAGCCTTTACTTTGCAGAGTTGACCCTTCACCTGATGAGCCAGCTCAGGTCATATCTGGGGATGGGTTTCAGGCAACCAGGGCCCAGTCTGACTGATCAAAATGCACCTACTCCCAAAGCTGTTGAAATGGCCCATTTGTTAAGGTTATTTTGCCTGTGGTGGCATCCCACAACATAACATCTGAGGTAGCAATGCCTCTCACAGCTGCTTCACATAACTGGTAATGTCATCTTTAAACCAAAAAGCAGTTAAAAGATACTTAAACCAGCAAAATCTCTATTATCTGATCCATAACATTAATCATAAAAATCTATACACAGCTTGTGTATTTGCCTGAATACAAGTTTTTTTTTTTTTTTTAATTACCCCAATTCTGTGTCTGCTCCCTTGGTTGGTGGGAACGAACCACCATAGTCAGCCCTCAGTGACCCCTCCTAGCCAACCCACCCCAGTTGCCCTGAGAGACTATGAATGACCCATTACGGTGACCCTCCCTTGGGAGAGGGGAGGAAGGAATATGCTAATCCGGTGCCTCTGACTTGCCCATGGGCGGGGGAGGATCAGGTGGGGGAGTGGGTGTTATGTAGCACAGCCAGGGATTTTCTGCTAGCGCTTCCCTCCAGAAAAGAGGAAGCGTAACGGTGTCTAGGCACTGTCGAGTGCGCTTCTGCGCCTGAAGTGCCAATGTTCACCACTCCACCAATCCCACTGCAGTTCTGGTCCCCTGGCACACAGACCCCCAGCTATCTCTAGGGGTCAGATTATTGCCAGGATGCTGCGACCCCCTCTCCTGGAAGAGAGCTGTCCTTCAGATGCTCAATTCTCTGCTCTGGGTTAATTCACAACCTGGTTCGCTGCTGTTGCAAACAGCAGTGCTACCTCTGTGCCAGCAGGCCAGCCTGCCTGTAAATGGAGATTCTGCTGACTGAGGTACCCTTTTAACTGATTTTTGGTTTAAACAGGGCAATAAGATCTAACTAGTTACACTGTACCATAAGGGTACAGTAATACATCTGGAGCACTGTTACTTGTTGTCACTGTGTATGTCGACCATTATAGGTTTGTTCTGATGCGGGGATTTTCAAAAGAGCTGCTAAATTAAAACATAACTTAAAAATGTATGTAAAGTCTTTCAATACAGTAAATAATAGAGGGAACTGTTTTTAGGCTGTATTCTACAGTCCCATTATTTTATAGTGCTCATTTTTAGATATACAATCTTGCTGGTTTTGGTATTGTTAAAGCAGCAGAGCAATGGAAATTATTTTCCTAAAAAGGCTGGTTTCAGCTACAATTAAGAGAAATATTAGCATACCTGTCGAATGTACTTTTCTAGGTACCCTCCTATGCTGTACAGCATGAATATTTTTATTTTGTTGATCCTAAACCTTGCCAGGGCTACAATGCTATTTCTATGCACAATGTGGTGGCCATCTTTTTTTCTTGAGGAAAAAAATGAAATAAAACAATTTATAAATACTCAAATGTTGGTGGAATTAGAAACTGGCACCACCAAATAAAACTGGAAGATACTTGAAATCTTTTACAGTGAAAAGAGATAGGGTTAAATTTTGTACCCAGTTTTGCACTTTTTAAAAGTGAGCAAATTAATTCATGACAAAACAGTTGGAGGGTAGTGCCAAGGTTGTGATAATGTGAGATATCAGCACACCAGAGCTTGTTACATCACTTCACTTGGTCTTATGCCTGCACTCCACAACAGGAGTGGTCAGTTCAGCATCACAAGCCCTCATGTCTTATTGGTTGAGCGACTCATCAGGGCCACATACAAAAGATAACCCTGTGCTTTAGAAAGGATTCTTCACCAACGGCCATCGATTTTCCAAGAAAAGGAATCCAGGGATGATCCAAAGATTTTGCCAATATTTGTGGAATACTATATCAATACTCTTTAAATTCCATTTGTGTAGACTCGCCTGAGAGTCCAGCTGCTTCATCAGGCAAAGATCTAGTCAGACAAAGGGGGTCCACTGACTGAAGAACTCTGCTAAATTACTGAAATTCCCCATTCGTTGCTGTACAGTCCTGCCGATGCCGTATGGAGGCTGGTACAGTCTCCCGCTGGTTGATAATGACAAGGCTAGCCAGCCCAACTGCATGTCTGTGCCTGCGGGGTGGGGGCAGTCAGTTTACCCTGCAGGCTCTGATTACAAGCAGCTGAAGCAGAATGAAGATGGGAGACACGATGAGTCCATACCAGAGCTCCCTGGCCTGCTCAACCAGTTTTTGGCAAAGCAGCATCTCAAAGACAAACTTCAGGCTGAGGACAGTGAGGATCCAAAAGAGACGTAGCACAGCAAGCCGCTTCTCACTGTCCTGGAACAGCCGAATGGACACAATTGTGGTGAAATAGGTACTAATGCCATCAGCAGCAAACAGAGGGGTGAAGACATACCACCATTCCAAACTGGGAACAAAGTTATCCACCTTCAGGGCTAGGAGGATGGAGAAGAGCAGGAGAGACAGCATGTGAACAAACATTTCAAAGGGGGCAAAGCCCAGCCATTGGACCAGCTCCCGCTGGGAGAACATCTTCAGACAATGTAGCTAGTACCTACACCACGAAACACGAATCCAACTTCCTACAATCCAGGACACAACTTCTAGCCAGGGGAGTGGAAGAATAATACTGGTTGTAACCTGCAGAGACAAAAAAAGAACAAAAATGGAATCACTGGAAAGGAAAGGAATTTGGTTTATTAATATAGCGCCATTCATACAAACCATATTCCAAAGCACTTTACAATCCAAGAAAGCTGTGGGGAGAAGGTTGCTACCATTTTCAGTGCATGGGGAGCTTCAATGAGGCCAGAGAGACTAAAATCTGAAATATTAGCTGTAAATTTGGTTTTGCTACATTCACAGAGCAACAGGAAGGCACGGAAACAGATTGCAAGAGACATTAAGCACAGGGAGGTTAAGTGACTTGCTGAAGGTCGCACAGTGAGTAAATGGCACTGGTGGGATTGAAACTTATGTCTCCAGGTTCCCAGCTCCGCACTCTGAACACCCGGCCAAGACAGCCCCCGAGTGCTACTCCTTCAATGAACAGATGGTGATGGAAGACTGGACACAAGGGACCAGGATTTCCTGGCCCATGCACCCACAGTCAAAGCAGCGTTATATAAAACCCAAACTCAGAATACAAAGCTGGCCTGGGCTACTTTACTCCAGCTCAAAATGGAAAAGTTCCTTACTTATAAAGGTGGTTCTTTTTGTGGTATTCCACCATAGTCATACACTAGACGAGTCTGGCTTGAGCAGCCAACATGCAAAACTGTCCAACAGAAGTTGAACTGCACCACCCCAATGTCTTGTACCCTCTACCTCCAACTGTCATGTATTTCCTGCAGAAGAACACCACTTAAAGGATATCCACTGGCACGTTTGAAGCCCTGACCGCTGCACAGATCAGGGTTTCACTCCACTGATCCCTCCCTGCTGGCACCTTATAAAATAAAAGTTTAGTTACCTGAATGCTCATAAAATGTAGTTAAGCCTGGTGCAGCCGGCATTTTTAAACATGGCTCTCCTCACCTGCTCGTGATCACACTGGTAATAATATGAGAGGATGACGCTCCATTGCCCCTTCCTTATAGCTGACCTGGCATAAAACCTACATGCTCTTTGCCAGTGACTTCTCCCATGACCAGAGCCAGTCGGTTCACCAAGATCTTAGCAAGTATTTTAACGTCCGAGTTCAGTAGAGAGATAGGATGGTAACTTTATGGTTGTAAGAGATCTTTACCAGGTTTTGGGGGGAGTATAACAAAGGCTTCTGAAAAGGAGGGATCCTCAATTCCATTTATGAACCAGGAGTTAAACACTTCCGCTAAGAGGGGCGCGAGTTTGGGGAGGCAGGCCTTATACAAATTATTGGAGAAGCCGTCGGGCCCAGGAGCTGCATCCATTGGAAGGTGCTTAATGGCTGTTTCCACTTCCCCAAACAAAATCAGAGCCCCTAGGTTTGTGGCTACTGAGGTAGTTAGAGTTGGCAGAGTAATAGTGTGGAGGTATGTGGAGATATCATGTTCTGAGGGATTGGCGGCGTCGTCCACAGAATAAAGAGTTTGAAAATATTCCCCAAATATTGATGCGATCTTTCTGGGATCAGTGACTATGGTATCTGTCAGGGAGGGACACAATCCCGATATAAATTTAGCTGCTTTGGCCTGCCTTAACCTAAGAGCTAGGAGTTTACCAGCACACTCTCCAGATTCCAGGTACTTTATCTTGATGCGATGCAGGAAGAGTTCAGATTTGTGGGCTTAATTCAATTCCTAAACCTGTCCCCAAAGTGAAATTTAGAAAGTGTGGTGTCTAGGAACCCCCAGTCAAAGCGGTTGAACAGCTTTTCGGCATCAACCGTAATTACTGTGATATGTTCCCCTTTAGGAAGGGTCTGGCATGCTATAACATTTAGGACCCTACAGACATTATCCTGTAGGTGGCGCCTCAGTATAAACCATATAGCTACTGCTATGGATAGAGGTGATTACTCTGGTACAGTGTTCATAGACCTAACTACGGCTTTTGACTTTGTTGACCACTCCTTACTTGATATCAAGCTTAAAGATCTTGGTATGGCATCTTCCGCCCTTAACTGGTTTAATAATTAGCTCCAGTACAGACAGCAGTCAGTCAAATTTGGCACGTCCTTCTCTGAGCCTGCATCATCCACTGTCGGGGTACCCCAAGGCTCAGTATTGGGGCTGCTTCTTTTCTCAATACATATTAACAAACTGCATGAATATTTGAAATACAGCATGCCAACACTATATGCAGATGACCTTGTACTTGTTACTAGAGCTCTAATGACGTCTGCAAAATAAATAGTGTGCTTTCCTAAGACCTTCAGGCAGTGCAAAACAGGTTACTGCAAAACAAACTGCTCTTAAATGTTTCCAAAACACAAGCCATGCGTTTTGGCTCCCCTTCTAAATTAAGACTTCTTATCACATTTCCTGCAATGATGGAATGTCCCTTGAGGTTTTGCAGTCCTTTAATTATCTAGGTGTTATCCTGAATCCATCCCTTGATTTTCACCTGCATGTATCAAAGACCTGTAAATCTGTACACTCTAGGCTTGGCTTGGCCTATAGAATTGGACACAATCTCACCTCACGTGCCTGTTTATCTGTTGCGAGGGGTATATTACTTCCTATATTAATGTACAATTTAGCCGTTTGTGCATCTTCAGCTTTAAAGTTGGCATTACGGAAATGGGTCATCATGTACAATAACATCTGCTGTTTTGCGCGTGCAGCGAATAGGCTTGACCATCACTGTTTAAGTAACTCTCAGACCTAGAGGAGGAGATATTGATAATGAACTGATGTGCAGAGAGGTGTATTGGCAGTACAGACTAAAACCTGGTACATATTCAGGCTTAAATGAACATTTCCAGCTGGCAACTTTTTTGAAAAGAAACAGATAAACTATATGAACTACAGTAACAAACATTAGAAGCTCTTCATGTTTATAGATGGGATCTTCTTTCTGAAAAACTTAACACTATTGCAGATTTCTTCTAATAAC
This sequence comes from Neoceratodus forsteri, assembly GCA_016271365.2. Taxonomy (NCBI): domain Eukaryota; kingdom Metazoa; phylum Chordata; order Ceratodontiformes; family Ceratodontidae; genus Neoceratodus; species Neoceratodus forsteri. Next base: position 470,850,302 of record JADMNL010000022.1, on the reverse strand, counting down.
TGCCCTTTTAGTATACATCAGATATATTCTTATATAATTCGCCTCTCTTACTTTCATCTTCTTTTCTACTCTTTTGTTACTTCTTAAGATCAAGCCTGTTGTATATATTGTTTGCTTGGTATATTTGTTTACACTCCTGCACTAGAAAGCGTACAGGGGACATATGGATGAATTATAATTTGCTGGTATGTCCCTTAGCGTACTACATGCATGCTACTAGATAAATATTTATTAGGATCTCAGGAAGTTAAGTCATTTTTTAAGTGGAGTTTATATTTGTTTTATTCATGGTGAATACACTTGATAGGTATCTCTATGCAGTTTTTTAACCATGTGGGCGTACACTTTGTCTCTCTATGGAGTGCTACATATTTGGGTTTGTAATGTCTGTTTAACATCTTGAAAAAGTGTCAGTGTGACGCGAAACATCGACCACATTAGGGGTGCTACTTCATGTTCTCTGTATAACTAATAAAAGTAATAAAAGATCCTATGAGGAGAGACTTGAGGAGCTCAACTTGTACTCCCTGAAGGAGAGGAGGAACAGAGGGGATATGATTGAGGTCTTTAAATATCTAAAGGGAGTAAACAGGATCAGCCTAAATAGGGTGTTTCCGCTAAAGGAGGAGGGGGCCACCAGGGGGCACTCCATAAGGTTGGTTGGCAGGAGACTCGGGGGGGACTAGGAGACGCTACTTCACAGAGAGGGTGGTGGACCCCGGAAACGCACAGCCTGTAGAACTAGTGGCTGTTAATACAGTGTAGGGATTCAAGAGGGGCTGGGACAGGTATAAGGGGAAAGTACAGCTGAGCAATGCCAGACCTGGAGTGCAACTCCAATGGAGGATGGGGTCGGAGGGATTTACGGGGAAGGCGGGGAGGGCAGCAACGGTGTCCTGACTGGGTGCTGATTTTTGAACAGATTCGATAGACCATTAGGCCTACTCTGCTGGCATCTTAGTATGTAAGTATCTTAGTATGTTAGTATGTATACAAGTATTTATTGTGTCCTAATGCTGGACCCTTGTGTTTTGAAGTGAGACGAGCTTCTCGCTTTGTGTCCTGTTTCACGTAAGTAACTAATTTGTTTAGCGCCCAATGCCAGAGGCTCTGGGTGCCTTACAGTAAAAATTGTACAGGGTGATACAAAAATAACATAAAATGCAAGCAATAAACAGATTAAGATCAGAATAAAATTAAATCAGGATTAAAATACATCAGCAGTGAAAGCCTTATTAAAAAGGTGGGTCTTCTGACCGCTCTTAAAAACATCCACCGAAGTGGCCTCCCTCAAAGATCTTGGCAGCAAGTTCCAGAGGACCAGCCCGGCCACCCCGAATGAGCGATCACCTGAGGTTTTCAGCCTTGTCCTCGGAACCGCCATAGGTTCTCTGTGGAGTAATGGAGGGAGTGTACCGAAATGGCAGGCGTAAAGAGGTCTGACAGGTAGCCATGGCCCGATCTGTATAGGGACTTAGGGTGAGCAAGCCTACCTTGAAGAAAATCCTTCACTTGACCTACAACCAGTGCAAACCCTGCAGGACCGAGGTCACATGACAGAACCTTGACGGGCCTGTCAGTAACCTGGCCTCTGCATTCTGCACTAGATGCAGCAGGCAGATGTTCCCTCCACTGACCCCGAGGTAGAGAGCATTACAGCAGTCGAGCCTGGATGTCAGAAAGGTGTGTACCAGTGAAGGCAGGTCTACACATAACAAAGACCGCAGCTGGTAATACTTTTAAGACATACCTGTGCTGTAACTGAAGTCCCATGTTGACTTTGCATTGTGGATAGAAACACAGAACATTCCCCCATAAAACAAACAATACAACAAAGAACATACCCCATAAAACAAACAACATTCTCAATTAACAAAACAGCAAAAAACAAAACAAAAACAAAAAGGAAACCGTGAACTGAGTAACAGGAGCTCCACTGAGAACAGCACTCGTTGAGTGCACATATTGACTTCTGGAAGGACACGTCTACTTGGGCCCCGGGGTCTCAAATAGAGGAAAGCCCTATTTCAGGCTCACACATAAGCAGGATACTACCTCGACTCTCAACTCTACATATGACCGCTTACAGGGGTGTACCCAGCAACTTTAAACTTGTACTCAAAAGTGATGGCACTGTTGCCCCCACCTATGTAAACATAGACCAAAATATGCATTGCCACGAGACACCAATAGGTGCCTGCTTGCCATGTCTGAGTTTTCTCTTTCTTCTGTAATCCTCCTTCGTTTTTCTGCCTACCTGGTAAGTTGTACTTGTTTGTGTATTTGGCTGGTGGCATCACTGCCCCATAGTAAACAACAAAGGCAAAAGGGCTCAGCGCCACACAGACACAATGCGACTCACAACATCCTTGCTTTCCTCTTTTTGTTGCCCCTGCCTGATTTTTTTTTTACCATACTCTGCTGAGTACAGTGCATATGCCTACCAACACCCCTGACCACTTATGTGTAAGCTTCCAGATTCAGTTCCTTCTTCCTCCCCTCCTCCCACCAACCAAACATATCTGTGCCAGAATGGAGGGGTAGGCGTCTCTTCCAGGGCTGGTCTGGATGGGAACAAGTTATTTTATAGGCAACTTCAACTTACTGAAACACAACACAAATTGTATGTTCAATGCATTTCTTCAAATAACAGGCACTAATACTGAACCCATATCCCCTGCACGATGGGCGTGACCTACACCAGCCAGCAAAAGTCTATTACTTATGTCCAGGAATTTAGGGTAAAATCCCAATGCTGACACTGTAGTGCAGCATAACAGGGGTGCTGCACTCCTAAGATGCTGGCTTTTGGATGAGATGTTAAACCAATGTCCCATCTGCCTGTTCTCGTGGATGTTAAAGATCCCACGTCAATTCTCAAAAACAATAGGGTAATTTCCTCAGTGTCCTGGCCAAATTTCCCTCATTCAGTAAAAAGATACCACCAACAGTTTAATCTGGTTCAGTTTCATTTGGTTTCCATCTGTATTCCACCCCCTTCCCCAGAGGAGGCTGAAAATAGGCAGAATTGCCCAGACCTCCTTTCCTGGTCAATAAAAAAGGGAAACAGAAACACCGAAGAGCTTCATCTAGGATAGCAATTTATAATCCGGTCTCATAGCTTTGTTTACTCCATTGATCACTGTGGCAACCCTGTTGAACATCTACTATATTACAGAGAGCTATGGGGTACTCCAACACCAACCAGTGTTTCAGTGTCTATAATTTTTGGCCTGGATTGAGCGGCATCTGCCATTGGGCTGGCAAAGGGGCAGATCATGCAAACATGTTAGTAGGTGCAAATTTAAGTTAGGAGCTTGCTGAGAAATGTAGCAGAGCACTTTCAAGTACACTGCCCAGTCAGTCAGTCAAGGTCTACCCGTGTCCTGGTACTCAGCCTGTCTCTCTAACTCCCAGCTAAAGATTCTGTCCCAGTATTCAGATTGATGGGGCAAGATGTGCAGGCCACATTGTGGACTGTGCGTCATCAGCATTTATCATTCTCAGTGGCTCAGCAGGTTGCACACTCGCTTTCGAGGCTTCAAGAGTGGAAGGTTGTGGGTTCAAGACCCACACCAGGCACTTGGGGTAAAATTCCAATGCTGACACTGTAATGCATCCTGAGGGGGATGCTGTACTCCTGAGGTGCCATTTTTCAGATGAGACATTAATACTGAGGTCCCGTCTGCCCGTTCTGGTGGTTGTTCAGGTGGACATTAAAGATCTTATGGCACTTCTTGAAAAAGAGTATGGAACATTTTATTGAAACACAAACTCATACAAGGAAAACAATTATACAAAGCAACACTGGAAACAATAAAAGTTAAACACGAAAAGTACATTAATAAACTAAGGTATGGGGGGGGGAGGGGAGCCCAACATGGATGTCCAGCAGATGAGAATAACAGATCTCCTACAAACCTTAACATCTGCATAGTAAATAGACAGCAGCCTATGATGCATCATTCTTATAACCTCTGTATGCAGAAGGAGCTTCTGTTGAGCTGTCAAGGTGCATCTAGCTTGTCACAGATGATATTTACAGATGGCAAAACAAACCTGAAGAGTGCCAGTATGGAATTTGGCCCACTCCCTGTGTAGATACCCAGAACCAAAACATGATAAGTGACACATGCAAACAAAGGTTCCTTCCAGACCAAACCCAGAGTCTGCCAAAAAGACTGGCTGTGGGGACAGTCAATGAAGAAATGAAACTGAGATTCTACTATATCGGGGCATGAAGGCCTCAGACAATAACGGCCATAGATTTATGCATATGGGAGCCTTGCACGGAAATCTTCCCATGTAGCCCAAGCCACACGAGGTCCCACATGGGGGCCGGCAAGCGGGGATTAGTTAGCTGAGTCAAGGTTTCCTGAATCAAGGACATGGGACAAAACTTCAAGGATAGTGTGGGGGGGGGGGGCAAATTTATGGAAATAATATGATCGTAAAAGTTACATCTAGACCTGACAGTGATGTCTGCTGGGGTCAGGCTCCAAGCTTCAATCTTTTGAAAGGCACAGTGAACATACGAGGGGACTATCAAGAGGAGATCTGTTCTATATCCAGGGAACTGGTTGAGTGGGACCAACCATTCTTCCAGAGCTGGAGACCAGATGGTATCTGTCTGACAGAGAGCAAGGTCAAAATTTCAGGATAAAAATAAACTATAAAAAAGGACTATTGGGTGTACCACCTGACCACCGCCCATACCGTAAGAAAAATGGGTTACCTCTCATTTAATAGGGTTCAATCTGGAACCCCACAGGCCTTGAAAAAAATACTGTACAACTGAGTCTCCAGGTGCGGAGGGGGAAGAAAAACAACTGAGAAAAAGAAAATAGGGCAGCAATAAGGTTTTAATTAAATACACTTGTTTCTTCTTTGTAAGAGTCCTGCCCTTCCACACATGTGTAGTGAGGATTCTGCTTTAGATAGACAAATGTCGCAATTCAGTAAAACGGCATCTTCACTGTTGAACCAAATACCCAAAATCTTCACTGGTTTCATCTGAATCGAGAGTCCAGCTAAAGTTGGCGGTAAGCCAGCTGCTGAGATGGATCAAGGGAAACTGCCATACTTTTATCAAAATTTATACGATAACCAGAAGCCTATGAATAAGTATTCAAGGTGTTCTGGACATCGCAACTCGAGGGGTAATCCTGGATAAGGATACAAATGTCATCTGCATAAGCCAGAGATGTTATAACAGGGGTCTCAGGGACTAGGGAAATTCCTATACCCAGATTATACTGAAGGAGGCGCAACAGAGGATCTTTGGAGAAAATACAGATGTAGGGATTCAGAGGACATTCTTGCTTAATGCCTCTCTGAACCTGGACAGGGGCCCCAAACCATTGCCACTTAGAGAGGGAACCACAGTGGCATCATCATACATTATAGATAGCCAATGTAAAAAAGTTGCAGTAGGCCATATTTTGTGAGGGTGGCAAACAAAAATGTATGATTAACACGATCGAAGGCCTTGGACTGATCCACGGATAAAATATACCCAGAGGTCATGTGTTTCTGTCCCCTGTCAAACAGTTAACGTAATACTGTCAGGTTGTCCTGTATGTGTCTAAGTAGGGGTTACTGAGGCGAGTCGGTGAACCAATATTTTTTGGTTGGTGTTTAAAAGACATAACGGTCGCAAGTTATGTAGGGAGGTCTCATCTCCCTTCTTATATATAAAAATCAAGATAGCCTGCAACATGGGAGGGGCAAGTCGACCAGTGTGCAGGAAGTAATTAAACAAAAATTGCAAAGTGGGGCTAACGCACGTTTGAAACTTTACATAAAACTCCAAGGGAGTCCATCGTTTCCAGGAACCACATTATTCTTGAGACTCTGTACAGAAGCTCCTCACCCCATTTAAAAGTGCCCGCCCCACTCGAAGCTCCAGGAGCAAGGTCCTCAAGGTCCCCAGATGCCGTACCTCCCTAGGTTAAAGAACATTTGCCCACCATGCACCTAAATGGATTAACAACCTTCCATCTGGTATCACTTCCAACCCAATGTTAGGACACTTTAAAAGTGACCTAAGAGCACATCTGGCTGCTAATGCTTCTTGCAGCTATTTCCAATAGTGCTCCGAACCACCTGCCCCTAGTCCTACCTTACCCAGCTCCACCTCCCCCTCCTGCTCCTCACTCTCCCATCCCCAACCTTTCTACAACCCCTTTACTGCTTGCTTCCCCCTCCCTTTCCTGAATCATTCTTCTTCTCACACTCCCCTCGCCCCTCCTTTCTTGACCCACTGCCAGCTCTAAACCCCTGAATCCCTCCTGGCCCCTACACTGCTTTCTCTCCCTATCCCTTAATCCCCCATTCCTGTAACCAGCAACCTAGCACTTGCTTGGACCCACTGCTTTGCCAAGTTCCTGGCTCTCTCACTTGATGTGGCCCACCCCGGGCTGATTCTAGTTGTAGTCTCCCTCCAGCTACCTGCCCTCCCCATTAGTGAAAGAAGAAAGTCCAGAGGGTGTTGTTAAGCTCAAAGGAAAAAGGGGGAATGTGAGGAGGACGACTCTGTAAAAGCATCTATCCTAAATAGATACTTTTGCTCAGTATTTACTGAAGAGATGGTAGGGCAGGGCCCACAGCTCAGCACCATGGACACAGGGGGGAGGGAGGTGCACACTACTCCCTTCACAAAAGAAAGGGTCCTACAAGAGCTCGCTAAGCTCAGGGTGGACAAGGCAATGGGACCTGATGGCATACATCCCAGAGTACTTAAGGAGCTAAGGGTGGAACTAGCAGAGCCATTAGCAGAACTGTTTAGTGAGTCTCTGAGCACAGGAGAGGTCCCAGAAGACTGGAGAAGGGTTCATGTGATCCCGCCCACAAGAGTGGTAGCAGGGAGGAAGCAGGGAACTACAGACCAGTCAGTCTTACCTCAGTAGTGGGCAAGATTATGGAGGCACTCTTTAAGGAAAGGATTGTGCAACACCTGGAATCCATAGGGGCACAGGATCTAAGCCAGCATGGGTTTACAAAAGGAAGGTCCTGTCAAACTAATCTCATAGATTTCTTTGACTGGTTAACCAGAGTGGTGGACCAAGGGGGAGCAGCTGATGTTGCCTACCTTGACTTCAGCAAAGCTTTCGATACTGTTCCAAATAGAAGATTGATAAATAAGCTGGGTAGGCTCGGGGTGGGTCAGAAGTTGGTCAACTGAGTGGCAAACTGGTTGAAGGGCAGAAAACAGAGAGTGGTGGTAAATGGTATACAGTCAGCAGAGATGCAAGTCACAAGTGGGGTACCTCAGGGATCAGTCCTGGGGCCAGTCCTCTTCAATATCTTCATCAGTGACATTGCAGATGGACTAGAAGGTAAGGTGTGTCTGTTTGCAGATGACACCAAGATCTGCAACACAGTAGATGATCCAGATGGGGAGGGCAGAATGAGAAGAGATCTAGATAAACTAGCAAAATGGTCAGAAGAGTGGCAACTGGTATTTAATGCAAATAAGTGCAAGATCATGCACATAGGGAAGAGAAACACTGAAGCCACCTATAGGCTGGGAGGGGAGTTGCTGGCAGTCACAAAGGAAGAAAGAGACTTGGGCATCATCATCACCGATGACCTGAAATCATCTAAGCAGACCTCTAAAGCAGTAGGTAAGGCTAGAGAAATGTTAGGGTATATTAGTAGGGGTATCACAAGTCATAAGAGGGAGGTCGTAATCCCTCTTTACAAGACATTAGTTAGGCCCCATCTGGAGTACTGCGTGCAGTACTGGAGGCCACACCTTCACAAGGACATTAACCAAATTGAGGCAGTCCAGAGAAGGGCAACTAAAATGGTACAGGGACTGCATCAGAAGACACATGAGGACGGATTAACGGAGCTCAATATATATACCTTTGAGCAAAGGAGGGAGAGTGGTGATATGATCGAAACATTCAAACACCTTAAGGGCATTAACAAGGTGAAAGAGTCTAACATGTTTAAATACAAGAAAAATAGCAAGACAAGAGGACACAGCATGAGACTAGATGGAGACCGATTAAGGGGGAATGTGAGAAAATTCTTTTTCACAGAAAGGGTGGTGGATGCATGGAACGGCCTACCTCAGGAAGTGGTGGCTATGAATACAGTGTAGGGCTTCAAACAGGCATGGGATAGGCATAAGGGAGCAATACAGATGAGTATGAATAGATAGGCCACTGACAGAGCAAAGGCCGATGGCACATTTATAAGGTAGAAAAAGAAATGGGCAGACTGGATGGGCCTTGCAGTCCTTATCTGCCGTCAACTTCTATGTTTCTGTCCCCCTCTGTCTGTACTAATCACCTCCTGGTTCTTACCCTCCACCCCTATGCTTTTTCCCTTAGCTTTTGTCCGTTTCTTAGCATTTTTTAGTGTTTTTGGCATTACTTTAACGTACTACCCTATTACTACTTCTTGTTATTTGCCTGCACTTAATGTCCTTTGTCAACTCTTTGCTGAATGCAGACTCCTGTATACAATGTAACATTGCAATCTGTCTTATATTGTTTACCTTGATGTGGAACCTATGTAGTGAGCCTGTTCTCAAAGGTTTTAATCTGAGATCCTCAATAAATTAAAAAAAAACAAATACAGCAGTATCCACCTCAGAGAGGAGGATAGGCTAGGTAAGTGAGGAGAAGATGTCCTAAGGTATTTGGGGGAGGTGTTTGGAAGCAGTGTAGAATATCCTGAGGATCAGTCAAAGGACTAGTATTACCAAAGGTATCTACACGGTGATCATGTACAATACACAGGATATACTTGTGGGAGGAGAGATTATACATAAAGCAGGAGTCATGACTTTGATGACTAGCCTAAAAGCAATCCAGGGATTGTTTTTCCCCTCGAGTGTCACACTTCATTTCATATAACAAAGAGGAGGTGCTGTTGTACTGAAAGTCCTTCATAACTGATTTTGTACTGTTGATGGGTTCGGTCAAGCCAGCCCTGGTAGTGTACATTTTGGAATGAGTTTGTGCAATTTATATCTCAAAGATAAGTACTTTAACACTGCCGATTTTTCCCCAGGCCGCCCAAAACTGAAAGTCATGTTTAGTATCTTCCCACCTCTGGGGGAATGGCATCATAAGCACCAAACACTGACTAACAGTCCTAAAATAGTTGCTCACACTGTGCCTCTACCTGGGGATCATCCAGGAGAAAGGAGTTCAGGCTACAAGTGGACTTAGTTCTGGAGATGTCCTGTGTCAAGGAGCAGTCACGTAAGATAGCAGAGTGGTCAGATGTTTCAACAGGTACATTCCTATAGTGAGTTGTAGTAAGAGTGGAAGAAAGAAAAAAATCAATACAGGTGGCCAGGGTGCCCTTATGGAAATTGGGGGCGGTATTCGGGAAACCCATTGCCCCATCCATCAGAAATGTCGTTGTAATGACATCCTGCAAGAATACAGTGACACAATAGGTTTTGGTGGAGGTACATTGGGATATGGGGAGACTACAATTAAAATCTTCACCCAACACCACTAGGCGACGGGTATGAAGGTAGGGACATAGTTCTGTAAACAAGGCAATTCTGCCTGACTTTGTTTGAAGCATGTAAACATTGACGAGATGTAGGGGAAAGTGGTCGTATAACACATCCAATCATAAGGCACGACCAGGAACAATGTCCAACAAATACTGGACCGGACAAGGAAAGGAGCAGAAAAGAATCCCCACCCCATCACATTGGTCTGGGCTGGGGAACCAGAAGGAAGGGCCAAGCATCCAGAGTTTCTTAGTAGTAGTCAGGTCATGCAAAGATTTTAGTTGCATGTCCTGTAAAAAAATAACAGTACCTGGGAATCAATCAATCATAGAGCCGCTTACTGTCTGGAATGGACTTTCTCTCCTGGGCTGCTGAATTCTACCCTAACCTTCGGAGACCACTGGGGAGCTTCTCCAAATGACCAGCATGCTTTTTGCATACCTCGGAGCGCCAAATTTGAAAAAGGCACTCTGACCCAATTGGTCCCCGCATCCTGTGACGCTCCTGGCCGCTGGACTTATAACAAGGACTGAATCCTCGCCTGGGCTAGAAGCTCTGGGCCTGTGGAGATGTTGGTCCACTGCCGAGGGTCTCCTCCCCCTCCCACGGACCGAACCCAAGACTCTTCACCTCGAGGTTGAGGCACTAGCTCTGGCGGACCTCCCCCGAAGCCTGCACTCTCTGCACTTTCAACGCTGAATCACCGATCGGGTAATCCAGAGACGGTAAAAGAGCCACTACCGTCTGGAAGACTTTCTCTGGGGCTGCTACATCTGGGCTGTTGAAATTTCCGCCCACCCACCCTGCTTCCCTCCTCCGCTAAATGGTCCCAACTCTCGCCCACTAACTCGAATGTCCAATCCTGCCTATGACAGCCCCTGAATCTTGATACAATCAGCCTGTCATATTTTTTAACCCATTATATTCCCACCCCCTGAAAGCCTGATGTGCTGATTACTCCAATTGTTGTACAATTGTCTCGGCTAATTTCAAGTGCCTTAATTACTTCTGTCTTGCTAGCTACGTGAACTTAGCCTGGAATACTTGCTATAGAGTAACCTAACTTGCTATTAACCAGACCTATTAATCCCTCTGGAGGTAGAGGTACAGCTGATATCCTCTTATCATATTCATACTCATATTATTTACAGGTCTCAATCTGTATTGTTATGCTGGTGCTCTCTGTTTTGAATGATCCCACCGTATAGCACAACTCCACACCACTATAGCTTCTAGCAATATGTGGACAGTCTTGGCTGCTCCTATTCTCCTGCCCTACCTATCTGATCTGGTCCTTCCCCAAGTCTGGTGTCTCCTCTCAGATCTGCAAATATGTGGAGCCTGACACTCATGGCTGCTCCCGCATACATAGTGGGGACTGATCAACTCTTCCTCTGGGGCCATCTCTCCCCAGAACTGGGCTGGAATATTGTTCGCCCCCTTCGACCCCTCGATCCTCAAGAGGAGGGGTTCAACACACTAAGCCTACTCATGCATGGACTATCCCAAAAGGGTAGCTGTTATAATCTATTTTTCTACCTCAGCACGTATGACCAACAGAGGCTCCTCCACATCCCCTCCAAAATTATTGGCTACCTTGCCAGGCTTAAGCCGGCACGGGGGGGAGGGGGACACTGAACTAAACCCTGGTCCCCACTCCCCTAATCTCACTCTCAGTGACCCTACCAACCCCCTCTGGGCCAATACTAGAGGACTTAAGCTGGTGCACATAAACATCGGTAGCCTAAGGCCCAAAGTCCAAGATCTTGAGGCATGGACAGCACCATATAAACCTGACGTACTAGCTGTGACTGAAACCTGGCTCAAGCCACAGATCCTCCCTCATGAAGTGGACCTATCTGGCTATCATGCTTTTAGAAAGGACAGAGCTGGGGAAAAAAGGTGGTGGGGTTCTCATCTACGTCAGCACTGCCTTGCACGCTACGCAGTCTGATCATCCTACTCTTTGTGGTCAGTAAGATCCTATTTGTTAAAGTGTTCCTCGGAGACACCAAGCCCCTGTACATAGGGTGTGCCTACTTCCTGCCCCAATCGGCTGCCTCCTCCCTAGAATCCCTAATCCATGCCCTGGTTGAGCACCTCCTGAGGGAGACTATTCTCCTTGGGGATTTCAATCTAAACCGGCTTGCCTTGGGGACTTCCATCAGCAAGAATCCTATACTGGACTCCTCATTAACCCAAGTCATCGATCTGCCTACTAGGCATAATGCTAAGTCTGGCAATCATTCCCTACTCGACTGGGCACTAGTCTCCTTCCCAGACCGCATATTGACAGCTGGGATCATGGCAGACTCTCTGAGTGACCACTCACCAATTTTCTGTATCTGGTCCAACAAGCCCCTTAAAATTGCTGCTAGGGTAATAGAAGCCAGGAACTTTAGCAGGCTCGTACCAGCAGACCTCTGCTCAGATTTGCAAACCATTGAGTGGGATCCTATTGTCTCCCTCCCCTCACTTGATGAGGCGCTTGACTACTTCACCAATTCATTCCTGTCAGTGGCCAATCTGCATTCCCCACGAAATAAGCTCAGAGTACAGGGCAAGTGCCACAAATGGCTGAGGTCTAGCCTGAAGCAAATTATGCTACTTCGTGACAGGGCCTGGGGACCTCTACAAATCCTCAGGCAGTATATCTGACTGGGATAAGTACAGGGAGTTGAGGAACCAATGCAAAAAAGCTTCCAAACAGGCCAAGTCCAAGTACCTGCAAGATCTCCAAACTAGTCACCTACATGACCCTAAGAAATTCTGGGGTCACATTAAACACCCTTCTTAAGCGTACCACTAATGCACAAGAAGGTGCACTCCTGGTTGGGGATACCTTGACCAATGACCCCTCCACAGTAGCTGAAGCCTTCTGTGCCTCCTTCTCCAATCCTAGTGGACTCTCTCCCCCCGTCCTCTCTGGGATTCCCTACAACACCAGTACAGACTCAGTGCTTCCTTGGCCTCAATTCCAACTGAAACTGGTCGAACCGTCTGCTGTACTTCCTCTTTTACTAAAAAAATAAACCCTAGCTCCTCCCCGGGACATGACCTGCTTGAACCTCGGCTGCTGAGGGCCGCTGCCCCTGATATCGCCTACCCTGTCACCCTGCTCATCAACAGGTCTCTCCTTGAAGGAACAGTCACAGGTAAATGGAAGCTATCGACTATTGTCCCTGTCCATAAAAAAGGATCCAGGGACAAAGTGGGGGAACTATAGGCCTATCTCCCTACTCAGCCCTCTCTGGAAAGTGCAGGAGAGACTGGTATACAATCAACTGTAGGATTATCTCGAGCAGCACCTACTCCTTGCAGATGTACAACAAGGCTTTAGGAAAGGACATGGCACTGACACTGCCCTTATTCGGCTCACATCCGACATCCTCAAGGCCATGGACCAGGACCCCCTGACAGGGGGCTCTATTCATGACCTGTCCAAGGCCTTCGACCTGGTCAGCCACAAACTTCTCCTTTCCAAACTCCTCCGACTAGGACTGGATGTGCACTCACTCTCTTGGTTCGAGAGCCACCTGATCAGTAGAACCCAAAAAGTCTGTTGGAGAGGAACACAATCCGGCACTAGACCCGTGGTCTCTGGGGTACCCCAGGGCTCGATCCTGGATGCCCTGCTCAATGACATTGAGGGGGTCTGTGGGCTGAGTAACCTCATCCTATATGCGGATGACACTGCTGTTTACTGCAGTGACCCGCTACCCAGTGTCATCTCTGCCAAACTGCAGGCCTGTCTCTCAGCTCTCGAGGCCTGGTTCACCTCCAATTCTCTTGTGCCGAATGAAGAAAAAACTAAGGCTGTTCTGTTTGGGACTAGATGTCTGGGCACTGACAGAAGTGAGCTATTCCAGCTCAACACAGCCCAAGGGAAGAGAGTAGATATCATAGACAGGATCAAGTACCTGGGGATCCTCCTTGACCAGAAGCTGTCCTATAAACCCCACATCGACTCCTTAACAAGATCCATCCATCAGAGGCTTGGTCTCCTCTACCAGCTGGGCAACTCTCTTTCTGGCGAGGTGCGACGCGCCATAGCCACCTAAACTGCAACCTTCTCCCTTCCATCCTATATGGTGCCCCCCCGCTACAGTTCCTCTGGGAGAAGGAGCTCAGCAAACTTTCCGTGCTCTACCATGGGGTGGCTCGCTCTGCAATAAACTCCTCCCCCAGGAGGCATCACTGCGAGGTTCTTGCGGACCTAAACTGGCCCACCTTATGGCACAAGTTGGCCTATCCCTTTGTTTGCCTGGCCTTTAAATTTTCCTCCTTCGGCCCTCCTCCCCATCTGAGTGGGCTGCTCACTCCAAAAGTCCAGTGCCATACCTTGCGATCCTCGGCAACTCATCCCCTTGACATCCCTCGTGTTCGCACCAACCAAGGCAAGAACTCCTTTCAGTATGCTGCTCCCTACTTATGGAACACCCTCCCAGCAAGTCTGGTTGACAAGCCTACTCTCCTAGGGTTTAAGTCAGGCCTCAAAGTGTACCTTCTGGAACTTAGTCTCTGTGGTTGTAATTGCTAGCCCCCTGCCCGGGCCGGTTGTCATGCTATCGCTAACTTACCCACGCCTACTTACCCCATGAATCTCTTATGCAAAATTGTTAACTTTACTGTGCACCTGTTTAATACTTGTGAGTCTTGTGATGCCCGCTGTCTCTGTGTTCGTCGTTTGATACCAATTTCCCAAAATGTATCAGCTGTAAATACTGTATATTGATACCTAAGTATGTAATTTTCTGTAACTAGCTCCGGGTCGCCGCTGAAAAGGGATCTCTGGTCTCAATGGGCTTACCCGGTCACTAAAATCTAAATAAATAAATAAATCTTTATATCACCAGGTGAAACTCTGTTGAGCGAGCTCATTTACAAGGTGGGCCTGGACAGATACCCTATCTAAATGGATATGCAATAATGGATACAGCTTAACAACATAAAGGACAATAGTTAAGCGATGTGAATAGTTTTATACAGTCATAAGTGCAACAGATATTTTTACACAAGTTATATGTAGAGAGTGGTCAAACGTTTATTATAATTTTTGACAATATTGCTGTTTAACGACACATAGGAAAGTTGAGGCCCTGGACACATGGGGAAGATTAGGTAGAAGGGTCAGCCTGTCTCTTAGTATGAGACCTGGTTCAACATCGTTTGGAAGTGTTATCTAAACCTGGAGTATCCTGATCCGAGCCAAGGTCATGAAAAAGGAAATAACAGAGGAAACCTCCGAGTCCATAACATCTTCATAAGATTCACTCCATTGGGCAGGGGTGGATAGAACTGCAAACTTATTCTCAAGAACAGAGCAGCCAGGAGGGGTGACCTTCACCGGGGGGGGGGGGGGTAAGGACAGTGTTTTTTATGGGGTTTGACTGATACCGGCAGGGGTTCCTGCAGGAGGGGAAGAGGAGCTCTGACTGGAGGAGAAGCATCCGGGAGTTTCACAGGAGGTTGGTTATCAAGCTCCATAGGTGAAGGGAGTTCAGGGACCTGAACATGGACAGCAGAGTCAATGAAAGGTGTGGGGGCCAAATCGCCCGTTCTAGGGATATTACAAGGCAGTTGCACAACAGGAGACGGGGCCAGATCTCTAGCAATGGCCACAGGGTCCCAATGGGGGCACAGACCGTCTTCGGACTGACCACTGCAGCACTCTTAACTGCAGCAGAACCCAGTGCCTCTCACCGGGCTATGATGGCATCCTGATTCCTGTATTGTGTGTGGCCCACGGGTACTTAAGAAAGGAGTGACCCTGTCCCTCACAGAGGTTACAGCAAAATGGGTTTGAACAAGATACAGACATCTGTTACAAAAGTCCATATCACACATGGAACTAACATGGGCAAGGAAGCCACATTTTCAGTAAGTCCAGAGCTGCCCCGGATAAAAACATACCCCCTGTCTCTGCCAATGTAAAAGCTGTTAGGAAGATGGCAAATGCCCTTATTAGAATACCGTAGCTTGACCCGGATCTTCCATCCCCCAGTCCAGACCTGCTCATTGTCTATGATCGGAAAAGGTCTATCCTGCATATCACATTTCCATGAGTTGAAATTAAGTTTTGCAGCCACTAGCCAGTAAGACTAGTGACTGGGAAAATCCACTAGCTCCACAGACTTTTCCAGTAGCCCAACTGGTGTATTTATTGAAATATTACCTTCTCCAGTACAAGCCTGCAGGGCTAGTTAAAGGAAAATCTTACTAGCTCGACACTAAATCTACCAGAATTTGGCTAGTGGGCTGCTGCCAGTTTTGACCCCTGCATTTCTGTTTCAGCCAATGAAAAATGCTGGAGACATGTACACTTTCATTACGAAACATTATAGTGATGGTTTTCGTACCAGGTTTGGAAAGGGGGCTGGCTTGCAACAGGGGCCCATTGGGGAGTATCTTTAAAGTAAATGTGTGATTTAAAAAAATCAGAGTTTGGGCTAGAGCCACTACTCTGGTGAGGATACCCCTCTGTTTGAAAATAAAATGTTTTTACTCACTGTATAATAATGTTTGGGAAGGATCGTAGTTTAGTACGAACTGGAGCCAGAAGATCCTTCCCTTCTGGAGTCTGCCTGCTCCGCCCATGCACCCCATTTGTGACGTGCTACCGGGAGGCGTGGGCTGGCGCCCTAATCTGGGTCTATGGGGCTAACTTTTTAAAATGATTTTTATTACACTTGAAACTAACATTTGATAAAATGACAGCCACTGCTCAACCAACAGGGTACAATGAGTCGAGCAGTGGCTTTCATTTTATCAAACTTAGTTTCAAGTGTAATAAATCATTTAAAAGTTAACTCCACAGAACCTATATTAAGCACGCCCCACGCTCTCCCTGGTAGCACGTCCCAAAAGGGGAGCGCGGTGAGGAGCAGGCAGATGAGGCGGCCGTCTGGCTCCCAGTTCGAACACAACTACGATCCCTTCCCAAACATTATACAGTGAGTAAAAAAATGTTATTTTTACACAGAGGAGCAATCGCCGCCCCAGAGTAGTGAGCTATAAAGCCCAAACACTTAGCTCACACAATTCCTTTAAGGGAATCATACTTAGACCAGAAATCCTCCAAAGCTGCCATAAACAGGAAGCTAATATTGTAAATGGCATTACCTGAAACATGTAAGACACCAAATAAGTAATCAGGGGAATATCCCACAAAGTCCTTCAACAGGGTACAAATTACATATCTAGCAGGCCCTCCAAGCCACCAGTGTATAAGAGGCATACAGCATTTTGCGGGTGAGGAGGTTCCTTCACAGAGGAGAAGAGTTGTGACATAAGAAATGACCTGGAGGAAGGATGGCGGTGGGGGAGGAGCAGAAGCTGGGGTGCCTGTGTCAGGAATGTTCGTAAAGATAGGCTGCTCTCAATTGTGTGTGGGGAGGGGAAACCTTTGCATGGGCTTATATCCAGAGGGGGGCTGGAGGTGGCCAAGTAGTACCATTAGGCCCTGGAATGCCTGCAGGTGTTCTCAAAGCTGAGGGATTTGTCGAAGGGGGAAATTAACCATAGCAAGACTTATCCAAAGATTCCCAGGAGACTCCATCAGCCGTCTTTCCCAAACTAGTAGCCAACAAAGAAGCTTCAACAGACCATTTGTCGAACCGCTTGCGGGCCAAAATAGGACCTCATCTAGTGCCCGGGATCCCACAAGCAGTGGGTGCAGGCAAGGTTGAAGCATGTGCGTCAGTAAAAGAGGCCGCAGCAAGTGGCAGGGGATAGGGTATCAGAGTAGTTGCATTTGTGGTGGCAGAAGTAGGAGGAACAGGAGAAGACAGGGCTGGAGAGGTCTCAATATCATTCAGAAGAGTATGTAGCGCCCCCGACTCAGGGGGAAGCAAAGACTGATGAAAAGGTTGTCAAGCAGAGAGTGTCTGGGATTACAGCAGTACAGCCCACACCTGTGTCTCAGTATTGTACAGATCCAAGCCTTGGGAGACAGAAGCAATGTCAGGGGTCTACAAATCCAAGGGCGCCACAGCCGCCAATACACTTAGTCCCATATAAGGTCCCGCAGAAGAGGCTAACACACAGCCCGTGGCAAGGAATCAGCTTTTTGAGACTGAGGATAGCCCTGGTATGATGTGGAACAGAGGAAGGCAGAGTCCTCCTCCTCCTCCTCCAACTGGTGTCATCAAGCTGAATAAGTTGCAGGTAAGTTCGCATCAAGGAAATGTTTCCCACTCGGGGGGTGGGGGGGACCAGTATGTCCTGGTAACCCTGTAAGTTCATATCGTACAGCAGTGACAAAAGGCTCAGGCCTCAGAGGCAGTATCAGGGCTGTGGTCAAATGATGGGCCAGCGGGGCCAGGAGGAGGGAGTCTGCTTCCAATAGCTGGCTGCTCACTGTCAGGAAGGGGATGGTTCAGACTGTCAGAAGGTGCATTGAAACTCACAACAGCAGGGTATGGCCAGCCAGCCATCCCTGAGACACTCTCGTGAGGACACAGTCCCCCAAGAAGAATCGGGCTCTGTTACTCTGGCTATCCACATAAGCCCAAAACATCCCTTGCATCGTATGTGATGAATTCAATTTCAATTCATTTGTAAAAAGGCGCTATTCCTAGAGATCGTAGCGCCTGTATATTAAAATTCAATAAATAAGTGTTCAGCCATAATACAACAATAAAAGCACAGTCAATAGTTACAGTCTGGAAAGGCAAGTCCAAACAAATAAGTCCAATAAGTCCAGTCCAAATAAGGAGTAGTCATGCAGAAAAGCCCCACTGGAACCATGGCTGGAAATGCAGCAGACAGCTGCTCCCACCCCACGGAGGTAGGTGTTGGTACAATGTCATTTGATGCAGAAGCTGGTTGATAAACTCGTATGACCGAAGAAGGGAGAACTGCTTTAGGACAGGTAAACTCCGACCTGCATATGCCATTCCCAGTGATCCACCATCAGTAGCTGCCTCCCATCTGATTGCTAAGGCAGAGGCCGCAGATGCCATGCCTGAAAAAGCAGTCTGCATACTGTGTGAGGTACAAAGTGAAACAGTCTCTGAGGCCTTCACTGGTTGCCAGGGGTAAGGGCTGTTTCTTCAGCATTGGTTGTGTGGGACAAATCCAGCAAGTCACCAGGTCACTGGCTAAAAAGGGTTTGTTTATGTATCTCTGCCTGCAATTCTTTAATTTTTGTAGACCGTTTCTACTCCGTGCCACCAAGGAACTCTCTTCGGAATCCACTCACTGCAAGCTCTACCTCCCACTGGAAGCCCTCTCTCCTCACCCTGCACCAGCTTGACAGATCACCTGGCTCTGCACCCCCCTCCCCCCCGAGGAGGGTCCACCTTATCCACCCAGGGTGCGCTATCTGAAATCTAATGTGCCAGCTGGGCAGTTGGTCTTGAAGAGGAGAGAAGCCCGGTGCTGGGGTGTGGCTCGACGGGGCAGAGGTGCCATCGCCTATTCCCCAGGACGGGGATTTTCTTAGTATATTTTCCCCCAGGAGTGCATCAGTGCAATGACATCAGCGCAGCATGACGCCACAGACATCCACCCACTCCTCCCACTTGTCAGCCTGAGCACGTGTAGTGCCTGTGGCTTCCACTGGGGTCACTGCTTTGCCAGGCATGCCCTGGATCCTTCCCCAGGGAAAGGAGAGCAGTCCACCGGGCGCTCCATCTTCTCCTTCCCCCCAACCCCCAGCTCATTCCCGAACTCGGGTCGCCGATGTGGAATGAGGTGTGGCGTCCAGCGCCTCAACCCTCAGTGCCACTGGGCCGGAACTCTGCCTACAATTTACCCCAGCATTTGAGGAATAAGCATTCTTCCATATCCAGGCATTGTACCTTTGGGGACCGCAGAAGGTCCCAGCCCAAAGAAAAGTTAAACAGGGATACATTCGTGTCAGTCTGTCTGTCTTCACTTTCTGTTGGCGGAATGTCAGTGCTCATAGCACAATCCATAGAGTTCACATTCAAAATAGGAACAGAAACAATGGTCTCAGGCAGTAGTGAAGCAGGAGAGGAGACCAACTCCTCAGCTCCAGTCACATCCATCAGCTCTCCTAGCACACTCGAAGTGGCCATCTTGGCAAGCCAAAGATGGACAAGGAGTTCCTCTACAGGAACAATTAGGAGAATTTTCCCTGGTGTCCTGATCAAATTTCCCCCACTCAGTAAAAATATCACCAACAGCTTAATCTGGTTCATTTTCAGTTGGTTACCATCTGTATCTTCCCCCTCCCCTGGGATGAGGCTGAAAATAGGCAAAATTGCCTAGCGCTCCTTTCCCAATCAACAGAAGCTAACTAAATAAAATAAATAAATTTGCATGTGGTAACGTCACTGTGCACTCTTCTTAAGTGGGCTTTTTGCAGCAATTACCCAAGCACAAGAGTTCCTACCGATGAAAAAAATGCACCAGGTAGTCAGGCCTACTTCTAGCCATGTGGCCCAGCTCTGTGATGGCATATCTAGAGTTCTACACGAGGGACATCCTGGCAGGCTCAGGACACTTGCTGCGAGAATCAGGTACACTGCAGTTTCTGAGTTAGGTGCCGGTCTGGGGGAACATTAAAGAAACAGGGGATCTGACCAAAACAGTATTCATTTTAAACAAAGTTACTGTGCCATTTTTTTTTTTTTTTATTTATTTTTAATTTTTTTATTGTCACAGACTGGCAAATCCTTAAATCTGTGTGTAATGGGAGCAGACTCTCTGCACAGCACCTTTGGAGCCCACAAATTACCACACCAAGTCAGCAATCTCTTTCTCTACTGTTTTCTCCTGCAAACTAGACAGCTCAGTCCCTTGTGACTGCAGAAATTTAAGTGCTTCGAGAAACAACTCATAAAACTATTTTTTGGCTCCTCCCTAGCTTCCTGGCTGGTCACTCCTTCGGGACCCCTAGGAACCCTGCTGGCACCCTGCCCCGACACCAGCCACCACCACCCCACACTGCAGCCCCCCAGGTAACCCAGTGTAACCCTTCGACGGATGGATCCCCCTCCTCCGAGGGAGAAGGCGCTGAGGGGGGCTGGCCAGAACACTCAGTCTTGGCCTGAGTGCTGCTGAGGTGGTCCTGGGCTGTCCCAGGGCTTCTGTGGCAGCGAGGGCCGGCGACCATCATCCAGCCGACCAAGAAGCAATTTTTCTGGTTTCTCCCTGGGGGCGAGGCGTGCCACTAACATCAAGGCGTATATGTCGACTTTCGCTACATCCCCCCAGTGAATGGGACCCAACGCGTTGTTGCACCCCCAGCCTCCGCTCAGAGTCAGTAAGCTTGGTCGCATCCTCACCTTCCCCTGGGAGAAGGTGAGCAGTCATCAGATGCTCAAGCCTTCTCCCCCGCCAGCCCTCCGGGTGCCCAGAGTCCATTTCAACCCGGGTCGCCAGTGTCGTAAGATGAAATCCAACCGCTGTGTCAATGGGCCAGCAACTCAAAGCTTAGAGCCGTTTGAGGTGACAATTAAAAGCTTGATTGGGTAGCGCTTCTGACTCTTAATGCCCTTGTCCTTAAGTTGCTTTATGACCTGGTGTACTTTTTTGCATTTGGCCAGTATCGTGGGCAGGAAATCTTTGTCAGTGTAGACAAGCTGGCCATCCAGGTTGTGAGTCTTTTTCTCCCATGCCCTTTGAAGTATCAGTTCTTTTACTGGGTACTTCAGGATAATAGATGGGGGGGCAGCCTGGACTGAATTTGGGGCTGACAGTTCTATGCGCCCTCTCAATTCCCAGATCTAAGGCCTTCCTGACTGCCAGTTCCTGCTTAAATTAAGAGTCTAGGAATTTGCCTATATTGTCTTGCTCAGCCCCCCTCTGGTACACCAAACAACCTGATATTGTTTCTTCGATCCAAAGCCTTATGTGTTCATCCTGTAGCACCCACTGCCAAAACAGTCTGCCTTCTCTATTTGTGGTTCTTTGTGCCACGCGCCTGAGGTCTCACTGTATATCCAAGACTTTTACTGTCCATTTTATGCAGTAGGCACATGATGCTGGTAGCAATGACTTGGTCCAGCATGGATCCATTGTTAAGAGCAGCAGTCATTCTCTTCAACGCCTGAGCCCAGTACATATTCAGAGGCTCTGGATGAAGAGCTGCTTGGTCTGCAGCAATAGACTTCTCTGCACTTCATATTTGGCTTTGAAGTTGATTTGGCAGCATATTTTTTTCTTTGTGGCTCCCATCCTCCACTGCTGTAGCTCTGTTTGTATCAGTCTATTGACAAAATTAGTGTGGGATGTTACAGCATGCAGGTAGATTTAGACGGCAGTTGACAGGAGACCCTAGCTAAGCAGCCATGCCGGCTGCTGATGTCAGCAAAGTCCTTAATCTAGTTTTCTAGATCCCAACATTTCACAGTTTAGGTTTCTTCAAAGGAATGTTTCTTTCTTTTTTTAAACTTTTATTTTTACTGGGTTTATTAGCATGCATGTACAACAGTTATACAGTCCAACCGTTACATGCCCTGTTTCATCCCAATACTCATTATACTTTGTATGGTTTCTAGACATTTTATCTCATGCCAGGGATACCGAACAGATTGTGGCAGCACATGGGAGATGAAGAGACATGGACAGAGACCAACAACAGCCGGAGATGCACCACTTAGCAATACGAACTCTGGAAATCTAAGCACACTATGGAACAAAGTTACTGCATTCAGTCATGATTTGCATTACCTATGCATTCCGTTCACCGTCAAATAAAGACATTTCCATGGTTTATACAATGTATCATTTTTATATATGGACTATTATGTCCTACCATATGCGACACAGTGGGGATTGCTGGCTGCAACCATAATTTGGTGATAGCCTTTTTTGCTGCAGTTAATAAGATATTTTGTAGGTACTATATTTATGTTTATTTGTAAGTGCTTCCAGAAAAAATTAATAGCAATGTCAGCAAGGACGTTAACATACCCACCGTGGGAATAGAATGGTTGACATCCTCCTGTACCTGTACCCAGAAATTTCATACTTCTGGGCAGTCCTAAAAAGACATGTGTATATACCCACATGTTTGCTAGCAAGCTGTTGTCATAAAGGGCAGATATTTGACAGACGTTTTTTTTTTTTTTATTCTATTTTTCTCTTCTGCCCAGTTGGCTCTTGCTCAGGAGGGCACACCAGTCCCATCCCCCGACATCCACCAGGACTTGACAGCCTTCATCCCCAGGGCTCCCCCCCCCAAGCGGGTGGAGGAGCGGGACCTGCAAGCGCCCATCATCCAGCTGTGAGCGCATTTTCCCTTTAGTTTTTTCCCCCGCAGGGGAAGGGCATGCAATGACAATTGTGGCACGTTGGGGGTCTGTACCGCCTCTGCCCCCATTCTGCAGCGTCGGTGTGCCAACCCCCAGCCTCCACAAGGGGCCAGGATAGGACAAGTTGCTGAGACCTTTCCCTCCCCAGAGGAGGAGAGCAGTCCTGAAAAGCTCGATCCTCCTCTCCCAGGACAACCCCCAGTGGCCCGAGGTCGCTCCCTACTCCGGGTCGCCGGCTTGGTCGCAGGTGAGGCTGGTGCCTCAGCCCTCTGCGCCACTGGGCTGGCTACAGATTGGGGTTTTAAGCTAGCACATCACCGTTTTCTATGAAAATTCCCACCATATGTATACAACAACCCCCTCCTGCCACAAGGGGATGGTTATCAGACTGCCAGACCCACAGTCTACTCTCTAATGACTCTGACTTAGTCCAGTTGGCAGAGCTTTGTGAAAGGCAGAAGAGTGCTAGGGTACCCTTGAGGTAAGTTGTCATTGGTGATGTGTCCTGAGCTGACAAGGACCTCACATCTTGCAGCTGTCAATAAATTGAGACTTTGGGACCACTACATCTTGAAGCCAGTTGCCCGACGGTCTCCAGGGACAGGCCCAAGACTGCAGTAGAGATCCCAAGGAAGGGTTCTGGGGGGCATTTAGTGTAGAGTGCTGTTAACTCTGGCAGTATGCAGCGGACACACTGGGAGGGTGTTGGGATCCTAAGGGGCTTTTCTATAAGGGGAAACCCTGGTAACCTTGCAGCACAGGAGGAGTCCCACAGAAGACGGGGTGTCACGGGCGGGGATGCAGTCCTGTGCACGTAGTGATGCTGCCAGTCGAGCTGTTGATTGAGAGAGAAACTGGTGAGAGAGACGAGTTGCTGACTAAGGTAGGAGATATGTCTACACTGTTTTACAGGAGATCCCAAGTGGAGATGGGTATCAGAGCTGTTGCCTCTGCAGAAGAGCTGGGGTGATTGCCAGCTCCTTAGCAAGTGGCAGACTGGAGTACGGTCACTGCTATGCTGTGCCCAGCACCCTGTTCGATTACTAGCAAACGTTGTGATGTGAGGCACTCAGAAAAGAGGTGGCAGCTGAGCTCCAGCAGGTAGACTGGCCTGGCACGGAGCAGCTGCCATTAGGACCAGGGGACCCATGGATGTTCACTAGTGAACTGACGTTTGACAAGTCTTAAACAAATAGATAGTATATACATCTTTTTAGCTACAATATTCGTTGTACTGGTGGAACATGAACAAAACTAGAAATGGACGAAGGGGGATGCATGGGGGTGTGATGGGCTTCCTTCTGTGAGTGTGGGGGATGCTGGTGGGCGAACAGGGAGATGGGTAGGGTGCTAGGCTGTAACAACTGCAGAGTGCCAATCTTCTTAGAATTTCATGGAGAGTTGGGGTTGTTTGGTGTGCAGGCAAATAATGCAGCTCAAAAATGAGATCAGAGGTCTACAGGAGGAGCTAAGGAGGGAACGGTGGGCTGCAGTGGATGACAACCCAAAAGGTGGAGAAAGTAGATGGGGAAGGACAAATAGAACCAATAGTTGGGAAGGAGTTGGAAAATGGTGGCGGATAGGTAACTGAGACAGGGGGACACAGGTCAAGGTTCAAAACAGAGCAGAAAAGGGGAAGAATGGAGGATGGGGGAAGGGAGAGATAACGGACACAGAAGCAGGTGCAAGGGGGAGGCTGATAATAAGAAGGAGGAAGTATGAGGTAATGAGGGGGCTTCAAAAAATCGATTCGAAGTACTGGCAGGACTGGGTGATGTGATAGAGGGAGCGACTGGAGGAGGAACAAGAAATAAGCCAGAGGAACATGGAACAGGCAGGAGAACAACTGAGGATGATTCAATAGGGGCGGAAGGGGGAGCAGCTGTGCTGAAGGATGAGGGGCAGTCTGGAGGAAGGGGCTGGGATGAAGGGAGACCAGGGAATGCGGCTCATGGAAAAGAGGGTGGAATCCTAGTGCTGGGAGACTCAATACTAAGAGGAGTCAGATGGGAAAGCAAGGGAGAGAGGCATAGTCACATATGGGTGGAGGCCATGCCAGGAATGACAGCGGAAAGGGTGGGTCAGTCTGTTTTAAGTTTGCTAGGAGGGGTAAGGTGGAACCACATATAGTTCTGCATGTGGGGACAAATGACTTAGCAAGAGAGAGGATAGAGGTAGTTCAGAGGAGGTTTGAGGAGCCAGGACCAAGATGTGAAGAAGCAGGAAGATCAGTAGCTTTCTTGGAAGTACTTCCAGTGCCCAGGGCGGGCACCGCAAGGAAACTGAGGATAGAGGAATTTAACAAATGGCTAAGAACCTGGTGCCAATCCAAAGGTTATAGGCTGGTGGGTGAGTGGGGAGGGACCTGGGAGGACACGGATCTCTACGGTAAGGACAGACTTCACCTAAGTGAGGAGGGCAAAATTATATTGAAGCAGAGGATGGGGGATTTTACAGCAAAACACGGCATTTAGACTAGGAGCAAGAGTGGCAAGTGGGCAGGAGGCATGCAGAATCCACAGGAAGGGAAGCCGAATGAGCTTACCCCCACATACTAGAAGCAATGGAAAAAAGGAAGTACTAGAGGGGATGCTAGGAAAGGAGAGCAGGAGGGGGGTAGGGGGAAGGAAAAAGGGTGGACAGTGGTCACCTTGAATGCTAGGAGCCTAGAGAACAAAACAGCAAAGCTACAGGCTCTCATATCAGAAGGAGAGGTGGAAATGGCAGCCATCACCGAAACATGGGCCATCCATTACCAGGACAGGGGCCTGGCGGTACCAGGGTATAAGATATTGCGCAGAGATAGAGTAAATGGGAAGGGTGGGGGGGGGGTGGCACTGCTCGTGAGAGAAGGATGGAAGTGTGTTCGTGAGGAGGGGGAGGAGGGTGGTACAAAGTCATTATGGATGCAAATCCAGGATTCCAAGAATAGGACTCTCAGGATGGGAGTAGTGTACAGGCCACCATCTCAGACAGAGGAGTTAGACAGGGAACTAGTGGGGCAGATCAGAAGGGCCTGCAGAAAGGGTAGCACAGTGATTGTGAGGGGACTTCAACCTGCTGGGAATGGACTGGAGTACTCCAGCCACCACGAATAGAAGGGAGCAGATACTTCTGGACACATTCCAGGTTAGCTTCCTATGCAAATGGTCAGTGAGCCAATCAGGTTAGGGAACACCCTAGACCTCGTGCTGGCAAATGGGGAGTTTGTGAGGGAGCTTGGTTGGAAGAACCACTGGCAGGGAGCGACCACCACTCAGTGTGGTTCACACTGAAAATGGGTAAGGAGAGAGTAGAAACAGGTACAAGAGTGTTGGACTTCAGGAAGGTCAACTTTGGGAGGATGGGGGAGGTAGTTAAAGGGTATCTAGCCAGAATCCAAACTAATATGGACACTAACCAGAAGTGGGAGGTCATAAAGCTGGGGATTGAGGAGGCAACCAAAACCTGCATCAGGGTCCAAAGTAAGAGAGCTAGGGTCAAGAAACCCAGCTGGTCAAGCAAGGGGGTCATGGAGAAAGTAAGAATTAAAAGCGCTTAATGAATACTTCTGCTCAGTGTTTACTAAGGAGAAAGGAGGGGTGCTACCAGAGGGGGGGCCGGCTCAGGGGGGAAGAGGTGACAGATGGGGGAAATCACAGAGGGCAGGGTACTGAAGGGCCTGAGGGCATGGAGAGTGGACAAGGCTGCAGGGCCAGATGGCATTCACCCCAGGGTATTGAGAGAGCTGGCAGAAATCCTGGTGGGGCCCTTGGCAGACCTGTTCAGTGCCTCCCTGGTCTCAGGAAGAGTACCTCAGGACTGGAGGATGGCTCACGTGGTACCCCTACATAAGAGTGGTCCCAAAGATGAACCAGGAAACTACAGGCCAGTAAGCCTCACATCCATCGTGGGAAAACTGATGGAGACAATCCTGAAGGAGAGGCTGGTGTCCTTTCTGGAGACCAATGGGCTGCAGGACGTTAGGCAGCATGGGTTTATCATGGGCAGATCCTGTCAGATCAACCTGGTGGATTACTATGACTAGGTAACTAGACAGTTGGACAAGGGCCATGCAGTGGATGTCCTGTTTCTGGACTTCAGTAAGGCATTCGATTCGGTGCCACATGGGAGGCTGGGTAGTAAGCTGGCAGGTAAACGTGCAGGGATGAAAATGGTGGGATGGGTAGTAAACTGATTACTGAGAAGGCAGCAGAGGGTGGTGGTGGAAGGGGAGCTCTCATCTCCGAGGGTAGTGACAAGCGGAGTACCACAGGGCTCAGTGCTGCGACCGGTGTTGTTTGGGTTGTTCATATCAGACATCTCAATGAGCATCAAGCAAGATCAGTTTGTTTGCAGATGACCCCAAGATGGGAGCAGTAGTGGATGACCTAGGAGGGTGGCATAGGTTGCAGGATGATCTGTCAAAATTGGAGACCTGGTCGGACACCTGGCAGTAGGGGTTCAATGCCAAAATGTGTAAGGTGCTACATTTCGGGGCAAAAACCCCAAGAAGAAGCTACCAGTTGAGGGGGTCAGCTAGCCATGACAGAGGAGGAGAAGGATCTGGGGGTGCTTATTACAGGCTCAATGAACAACTCAGCACAATGCAGGACGGCAGCTGCAAAGGCCAACAAAATGCTGGGTTGTATTGCCAGGGCTATATCGTCAAGGAGAGGGGAGGTGATCCTGCCATTGTATAGGTCACTGGTTAGGCCACACCTGGAGTACTGTGTGCAGTACTGGTGCCCATACCTGAAGAGGGACATTAAGTTACTGGAGGGAGTGCAGTGCAGGGCAACAAAGATGATCCAGGGACTAGGGGACATACCCTACATGAGCAGGCTGAGGGAGTTGAACATGTACTCACTGAAGGAGAGAAGAGATGGGGGCATGACTGAAACCTTCAAGTACATGAAGGGAATAAACAAGACAGGCACAGAGGGACTATTCAAGTTAAGGGGGGTAGGGACACTTGAGGTCACGATCTCAGACTTGGGGGGGGGGAACACTTTTTTACTGAGAGAGTGGTGTCTGGGTGGAACATGCTGCCTGCAAAAGTGGTATCCTGTAGAACAGTGGACTACTTCAAAAGGGGATGGGATAAGATAAGAGGAAGGGTCAGGGGAGGAAGAGACAGCTGCAGTATAAGGGTTGATAGCTGCACACTAGAGCATAAGGCCTTTATCTGCTGACATATTCTTAATGCTCGTAAAGTGATGCCCCTACAGCAGGAAACGACTCCTGTATCACTAGCTGACAAGGCACCCTGGTGCCACAGATGTGCAAAACCTGCAGTAATAACCCCAAAAGAGAACAGTGTAGTGGGAAAACTTATAAAGTTGTACACAGTAGAACAGACTGACTCCAGGTATATTCTCACCCACTGGTGTGTTAAAAACAAGAAATAAGAGAGTGTGTGTGGTTCCTGATGTGAGAGGAGGTGCAACCTTAATCAAGGGACTCCAAGTTCCAAACTCGTGCCCAGGGTCAGGATTGAACCAGACTGTACAGTGCCAAAGAGCACAGCAAGGGACTGTGAACCCCTCTGTATCTGAATACATGTCAGCAAAGGTGGACAAGTGGAACACCCTGCCAGAGGAAGTGGTGGGGGCTGAAACAACCACGGGATTTAAGAATGCATGGGATAGACAAAGGAATTCTGGAGGTCAGGGGTAAGGGGCAACAGACTTCTAGGAAAACATAAACTGAACTTACAAGCTCAAATGGGCAGACTGGGTGGGCCATCGGCCCTTATCTGCTGACACTGTCTATGTATCTATGTATCAAAGTGTGACTCTTCCTTTAAACACTGTACAGTAATAGTTTTCCTTTCACAGTCACGGTCTGAACTGTAATCACTCCATGGCTAGGGTCCTGGTGGTTTATAGTTGGAGGATATTTACTGTAGAGGAGTCCTCGGGTGAGCAGTCCTTCTTACCCCTAGACATAGAGGGCCTCCCAGGACCATGCCCACTCCAGCTGGCACCAAGAGAGGGTTATAATGTAGTTCCAGCAGCCAAAAGAGAGAAGTTGAAAAGAGTGTTGCAATGTGTGGGTATCGCCCAGGATTTAATGTAAAAGGAGGTGTGTGTACCTGTGGGGAGATGCTTCTAGTCATCAATAGACTCCATTCACGAGCTTTGGACTTGGATCTAGTACAGACAAGCACACAGTAAGGGGCCGGGGGTGTCAGCATAAGTGTTTGGGGAACTTTCTCCTACTCCTTCACTGCTAAAGCTGGAGGCAGTGCCCCCCTGAAGTGAGAAAGATGGTGTGCTCAAAAACTGGAAAGTGGACAGAAAAAGTTGGACGCTGGGTTTTCAACAGTGGGGGTATGTTTCTCTGTACATGCTCCAGTGGCTTTGAGAGATAGTGTAGAATCCTTGGGATGCTTGGCTCTGACGGAGGCCAAAGAAAAGATGAGGCATATAGCAGTGAAAGGTGCATTTGACTACAGTTTTTGACTGAATGCAACATTAGAATTCTAGGAAGTGGGTGCAGTGTGTGGATGCACAAAGTGGTGAACACCAGTGCCAAAGATGACATCTGAAAAAAGGCGGCAGAAGTGAGGGATCAAGACAAATCTGAACAGAAACAGCATCCTGAGCATTATAGTCCACCACAGTATAAATGGGGCTAACCATACTCACACAGTCTAGTCCAAGACATCCTCAGTTAATGCTGCAAAAATAAATGACACTGGGAAGTCCATGGAAGGCATCCAAGACTGTTTACTCTGTTGGCAGTTACTCCTGAACTGTAGCATGCAGAACGTGAAACAGACCTTTTGCAAGGCCAGTTGGCGAAGTTGTTTACAAAGATTTTAGTAGGACTAAAAACAGAACGTTGCACTGTATCACATGGACTTGTGATTTACATTCTGTAACCTAGGATTTGTGTGTGTGTGTGTGTGTGTTTATATTTGTTTTCTGTTTCTTTTGTCAGTGGAGACCAGAGGCAGTGAGTGATACCTGGCTGGCGGAGAAAAGGCCAAGATGGATATCTCCACAGGAGGTATGAAAAAAACTCCTCTAGTATCTCATACCATGTATATTCCGAGGATATCCCGACTGGAGGCCCTCTTTTAAAGAGACCTTTTCCCACCAGTGACTTTGTAATAATAACCCTTCAGCAAAGACAGACTACTTGTTAATGCCAAAAAGACGAATGCATGCTTTTAGGGTCTAAACCAAGGCTCGCTAAATACACTTTAGGGCAAAATACCTCTTCCACCTGGAGCATTTTGGCTCCAGATGGGTCCTAATCTTAAACAAGTAACTACTCTCAAATACCTGGGGGTCACTCATGATTACTCCCTAACCTTCGCAGATCACATTGGGCAAGTTGTCAAGCATGTGAACCAGAAACTGGGTGCCTGCTTCCACCTACAGCATCTCATGACCCCGAGGTGCCACTGGCCATTGCCCAAGGCACACGTCTGCCCTTTCTGGATTACTGCTCTCCTATTTTTATCCAGATCTCAAATCGTAACCTTGCTTGACTCAACACCACCTTTAACAGCATCGGCAGGTTTGTCGCACTGGCCCCATACAACATCCACCACTGCTCCCTATACAAGGCGCTTGGTTATGTCTCCACATGCCCGCTGTAACTACCTTATGGATACCCTTACTGAAAAGTTCCTTTGTGTTAGTGTGAACTCCCCTCTAACAAGACTCCTTAGTACAAAGACTGGCATACTGGAACCGAGGTCCTCCTCTCAATGTCTCCTTGATCATTCCCTGATTGCAACAGAGACGAGTCAGAGAGCCTTCTCCATTGCTGCCTCCAGGCTCTGAAATGGCTTACCAGCCACACTTCATTCACTGGGCACTTCCCACCTCTTCAAATCACATTTTAAAAGTGCCCTCTTACCGGCCAGTTTGCAACTGGCCCTCCCAACAAGGGACGGGGTAATTTTCCCATATCTGGCTCTAATTGCTGCACTTGTCTTTAAACAAGTTATCGAATTAATAGACTCACGGCTGATTTTTTTTTTGAGCTAGGCTACTGTTTATGAGCCTAAACTGACCCCCCTGTTTGTTTGTTTATTCACTCTACCTGCCTGGGTTCCTATGTGGGGGCCCAACAACATGCCTTTGCAGTTTGGTTGCTTTGGTTTCTATCTGTATGAATTGTTATTTACTATGCTTGACTACACTGTATGTGCCGCCTCGACTTGTATGTTGCTTCTACTGTACTGTATGTGTCATCTACCTGTACACGGTCCCTCAGACCAGCGTATCTACCTGGCTGTCAAATCAAGCAATCAATCAATAAATAATTAAAAATGTTGATGATGCCAACATGTATCATCAGGGGTTCAGATAATTTTTAGGACTGGAAAGTATTTACTACTTGCTTCTTCTACCTGGTAGTATTTTTTAATTTAAAGAGCAGCTTCATACTTTAGATAGTACCACCCACCCCAAAAATACAATAACCCTTACCTGGCACCAAGTGGACTGAAACAACTTTTTTAATTGCTGCCTGTATTTGATAAGAAAAGAGACTGCATGTGGCATCATGAGCAGACAGCCAAACGCTGCCACTTCCCAGATACAGATATGCCCCTATGTCTGGACGCTTTGTGACGCTAGTAAACGTGAGAGCAGGGGCACGCGCCATACATTAGAATAGTGACTTTTTTTAATTGCTTTTTATTATACTTCAGAGTTCTGATTTTATAAAATCAAGGTCATGACTCAACTAACAAGGACCACTTAAAGGCATACCTGATAAACGCATAGCCCACATAAACAGAGTTTCCAAGTCCCGATTTTTTTCCCTATACTTCCTATGTAAAATAGACCTGTTAAAAGAGCAACTGTCACAGTTTATGTGCTCCAGGTAGGAAACTCATATGTGTAGTTGCCTGCCCTAGGAGCCCCGATGGCCTACATCCTAGCCTTCTCAAAATTTCTGCTCCATCTATTTTGACTCCTCTCATGTACCTCCTCAATCTATCCCTTTCCTCCTCCCCATCCTCTTAGCTTAGAAGTCTGCTGTGGTGCTCCCCCTACATAATGGTGGGGATCCTATTGTTCCTGGGAATTATCACCCTATATCCCTCCTCCCTGCAACTTCCAAAAGCACAAGAATCCTTAGTCCTCATGCAGCTAAACAACTTCCTCTCAGATTCATGCACTCTCTCCCTGGTACAATCAGGATTCAGGAAACTTCACTCAACCACCACCTCCCTACTCTGATTTACCAATGCCATACACTCTGTGATGGATCAAGGACAGATCACATTGGCTATTTTTATTGATCTGGCAAAGGCCTTCGACTTAGTGTCACATAATTTGCTACTAAATAAACTTAACATCTGCCTTTCCCCTGCTGCCATCTTCTAGTTTGGTTCTTACCTATCTGGTCGGTCCCAGTCAGTAAAAATAAGTAACGTCTTATCTCCCTCCCTCCCTATCCTTGCAGGTGTCCCTCAGGGATTGATCCTTGGTCCTGTTCTTTTCTCCTCGTTTATTAATGACCTCCCTTCTATCTGTTCCCACGTTAAGATGCATATGTACGCAGATGACACCGTCCTCTTCCTGTCAGATCCATCCGTCCAAGTTGTTCAAACCCCCCTTCAACAAGATTCCACTGCTGCAACCAACTGGTTCAAAGACAACTGCTTAAAATTGAACACCAAAAAAACAGCAGCCATGACCATTAGCTCCAAGCAGAAACTGGCTAGGCTCCCTTCCCTTTCTGTTTTTTCAACCTCATCCTGCACTCTTCTTGATAATGTCCCTATCTACAAATACCTCGGTGTATGGCTTGATCCCTCACTTGACTTCACTTCCCATACCTCTGCCATTCACTCCAGACTACGCCCAAAACTGGGCTACTTTACTGTCACAGGGCTTGTTTCTCCCTCTGTTAGATGTAACCTAATAAAATGGATACTCCTTACCTTTGACTGTGCTGATGTTCTCTTCAGTGTAGCCCCATCTCCTCTCTTTCCAAACTTGATGCCCTTTTCAATCCTTTCTACATTTTGCCTCAAATCTCCCACACCTGACACACACCACTGTGAAATCTACTCTACCCTATCCCTCCAGTCCCGCTTACAAAGACGCTTGTCCCACTGCTCCTCCCTCATCTCTTATTACTGGTTTGGGACTCATCCCTCTTATCTCTACTTAATCCAGCCACTCCTTCCCCCTACAATTTGCGTACAAATTGCACCTGCTCCTTCGCCCTCCCAAGTGTGTGTACATCTATGGGGAAACGTGCCTTCTCTTACACCCTTTCTTCCCTTTAGAACAACCTCCCCTCCCATACCTGTCTCATTCCCTCCTTCCCATCACTAAAACGCCTTCTTAGGCCCCCCCTTTTAATATCCTGTGACTACTCCTTGCTCCAGTTCTAATGTCTAAGGAATAATGGGCCCATGGTACATGCGTATTGGAGGGACAGGTCCTAACACGTGGATTTATGTAAAAGGAAGTGCATCAGAACTCTAGGGGAACTCAGTGGTTTCTGGATGTGACTGCCCAAGACAGGCCTCAGGGTTTGGGGCTTAGGACCTCACAGACAGACTGGCTGGGTTATTTTATCAAATTTGTATTCCTTCTGTGGGAGGTTTCAGTCAAGAGAAGAGTAAGCATCACATGTGCCCACATTGGTCATTGGGAGAAGGGGGAAGTAATTGATCTCCTTGTGTGCCTTGAGCGACTGTGTCCGACCACCTCTGTTATTTAGGAGGATAGAAATAATTTCTTTGGCGGGGGCAGAAGAGTGTTAACAACCCCCTTCTGCCATTAGGTGGCAGAGGGTTGGTTACCACACCTGTCAGACCCAGAGCCTAATCTCTGGTAGTGACTCTGACTTCATCCAGTGGGCAGAGCTTAGTGACAGAGAGAGGGTGCCATGGTGCCCTTGAGTTCAGATGTTAATGGTAATGTGCCCTGAGGTGGCAAGGACCTCACATCTCACAGCTGCCGATGGATCCAGACTTTGGGACCACTACATCTTGACACTCAGTTGCCTGGCAGCCTCCAGGGTCAGGCCCAAGACAACAGTGAAGATCCCAGGGGAAGGATCTGGGAGCATTTATTATAGATTGCTACAAAATTCCAGACCTGGAGGCCATTGTGGCAGAGACTAACCTGGATTCAGTGGCCGTAACAGAGTTGTGGGGGCTGAGAACTATGACTTGGATATGAACATACTGGACTGCTCTCTATTCAGGAGAGACAGGGCACATGGCACGAAGAAGGGTTGTCTTATGAGGCAGGGAATCAAGGCCATGGAGGTACAGGGGAATCTGAAGGAAAAAGGAAGAGGTGAAGATGCTGTGGATCATCTTGGAGACAGGCTTTGCAGCCGCTGTCAGTAACAAGGTAGTGTACATATCTCCAGCACCGAAGACAAGTTGGATTAAGAAACTTGGGGAGTCCATCATCAAAAATCGAGTAAGGGGAAGGTACTGCTAGATGGTGAATTCAATCTGCCAAATGTGGAATAAAGTCTTCCAGCTGTGGCATCAGTAAGGAGCAGGGCCATCCTTAAAGAAAAACAGGATACAGATGCTGCACTTACGAGAAACAACCAAATACTCACCTCACCATAGCTATCACTCAGTAACAGGCGGCAACGCCAAAATTCTCAGGCAAAGATGCTGTTTATTGAATGCTAATAAGTAAAAGAAATACAAGATCTCGGTCCCAGCAGTGGGCCACTAGCCTGTGGTGCTTCACTCGCTACAGCTTCATCAGGGGACCTAAGGCTGCATGATTTCACAGGGAGGACATCATGTCAAATGAATCTGATAGATTTCTTTGACTGGGTGACAAAGGATTTAGATCAGGGTGGAGCAATGGACGTGTCCTACCAAGATTTCAGTAAGGCTTTCAACACCATTCCACATAGGAGACTAGTAAGCAAGCTGGGTAGCTTAGGAGTGGGTCCATATGTGGTAAACTGGATAAGACCTTGGTTAGGGGATAGGTGATAGAGGGTTGCGGTAAACGGAGTTCATTTTGAGGAAGGGAAGGTGACCAGTGGGGTGCCACAGGGATCAGTGCTGGGACCAGCCCTTTTTATTGTCTTTATAAGGGACATTGCTGAGGAGCTAGAAGGGAAGGTCTGCCAAAATCTGCAATAGGGTAGACTATCGGGGGTTGGGGGTGGTGGTGGTGGAAAGGATGGGCAGAGATACAAGAAAACTAGAGTGGTCAAGGATATGGCAGTTGGGTTTCAATGCAAAAAAGTGCAAAATAATGCATTTAGGACACAGAAACCCAGGGGTGTAGTACCAGATGAAAATGGGAGGAGTGGTATTGACGACCATCAAGTAGGAAAGAGACCTGAGGGTAATCATATCAGATAACCTAGAGGTGGACAAGCAGTGCAACAAGGCAGTTTGGAGGCCTAGTATGATGCTGGGGTGCATAGGGAGGGGTATGACCAGATGAAAAAGGGAGGTGGTGCTGCAACTGTATAGATCACTGGTAAGACCTCACCTAGAGTAGTGTCTAGTTCTGAAGCCCACATCTCCAGAAGGACACAGACAGCATGGAGGTGGTCCAGAGGATGACAACTAAAATGGCTGAGGGTCTGCATCAAAAGCCCTGCAGGACATTAATATGTACACCCTGGAACAGAGAAAGGAAAGCAGGGATATGACAGAGACCTTTAAATACCTCACTGTGGTAAATAAGGTATAAGAGAGAAGTATTTTACAAAAGAAAAGGTGCTCAAGAACAAGGGGACAGTCTATGAAGCTGGGCTAGAGTCAGGAGAGATGTTAGGAAGTACTTCTTCACAGAAAGAATGATGGATTCCTGGAACAGCCTTCAAGCAGGGGTGGTGGGTCTGAAAACAGCGGTGGAGTTCAATAATGTATGGCATAAGCACAAGGAAATCATAGTGGAAAGGAAAGGGGGAAGGGAGAAAGAGCTGTAGGCAGATTTTGTCTGCAATAACAGTGTAGGTAGGGAGGAATGGCAAACTGGATGGATCAATCGGTCCTCACCTGCAGTCAAATTCTGTTTCTATCTCCAGTAGGAGGAGGGAAGTGGTGTTGCCACCTTATTGCTCACTGGTGAAACCTCACCTGGAGTACTGTGTCCAGTCTTGGAGCATGCACCTCAGAAAAGACATAGACAAGAAGGAGAAGGGCAACAAAAATGGTGTAGGGGTTTCCCTATGAGGAGAGACTGAGGGATCTCAACAAGTCCATCCTGGAAAAGACGAGAGCAAGAGGTTACATGATACTGACCTACCAGTACCTAACAGGGGTGAACAGGGTGCAGCAGAGGAGTCTCTTTCAAATGAGAGAGAGAACCAAGACCAGTAGGTATCACTAGACCTCCTTGTTCCATGGGAAGAACCAATTTGTCAAATGCAATTCTTGTCTTTTTATTCAACCACATAAAGTTAGTTACCATTTTTTTAGTGACTTAAAGAAAGACATTGGGACTTCTATCGGAAGGGCTTGAAAAATATATAATTTAGGTAATGTATGCATTTTTAACAGATTAATTCTTCCTATTAAGGTAAGTGGTAAGCTCCTCCATCTTTCCAACTCTACTTTTATTTGTTGCAAAAATGTTTCATGGTTAATTGAAACTAGCTTATCCAATTTTTTAATGAGAGTGATCCCCAAGTATTTAAATTAATCTACTTCCTGGCAAAAGCAATCATCTTTAAAGAGTTTACTCCCAGAATCCTGAATTTTAAGGATCAATGTTTTCTCATAATTTATCTTAAAGCCTGATTCTCTTCCAAACTGTTCTGATACCCTAATAAGCTCCATAATAGATCAGAGTTTTATTTAACTCTAAAAATTGATTAGCGTTTTGCTCATAAAAGTGTTATAACATTGTGAAAATGCATAGCACTTGCCTCAATGTGTTTAACAAGCAGAACACTTCTAGAAAACCTGCATAAATACTTTCTGCACAGTTAGTATTGTCCCAAGAAAAAAACTGCTAATCAATTATTTAAAACCCTGTAGATTCTCAATCATTATTCAAATAGAGGAGAACATCATCTGCATATAAGGTAATTTTATGTTTTAAACCATATTGAACACCTTTGATTTTGTCATTTTGCCTTATTAATTCTGCTCATGCTTCAATACTTATTGCAAATATCAACGGTGAAATAGGGCATCCCTGTCTTGTTCCTCTAGACAACTTAAAAACAGGGGAGAGAATATTATTTAGTTTTATTTGTGCAATGGGTAGAGGATATATAATTTTTTAGCCAGTCTATAAAATTATCACCAAAGTTAATTTTCTGCATTGCTTCTATAATAAAGTTACATTCGACGTGGTCAATCGCCTTTTCCGCATCTACCATTATTAGTATCGAATCCTGCTTACCTCTATTTTCCAGAATATTTAAGGTGCGCCTAATATTTTCCATTATTTTTCTGCCTTTAATAAATCCATTTTGATCTTGATTAATAAGATCCGGCAAAACTGTATATAGTGTATGGTGGAATGCTGTTATGCATGAAATTTCATATCTGGAATATGCTTGTTCTGCTGCAGTAGTGATGTCTTTATGATGTTCTGCTGCAGTAGTGATGTCAGTACTGCAGCGGAACCATTTGGAATCCTGGCACATTGTTGCTTTCCTCTATTGAAGTCTGTGGTGACAGTATTCTAGAACCTCTAGAGACTACAAGTCAGTTTCAATATGAAAAAGAGAGGAAAAAAACACAAAGCACACATTTCACATAGTACTACTATATACACTATAAAATACAGAATGAGTGGTCTCTTGAGTATTAACCTGTGTAGCCTTGTCACCTCGGGGTTCTGATTCCCATGGACCTCTCGAGTTTCGCTCTTGAGGTCGGAGGAAATCAGAACCCCTCTGTGGCAGAACACACTGGTTGTGCATAGTTGCCCATCCAGTATTCTCCATCTAATCGCTTGGCAAGAACTTTGGTGAAAACCTTATAGTCCGCATTTAACAGTGAAATCGGTCTGTATGATTTACAGAGTTTGGGGTCCTTATCTTGTTTATGAAAAAGTGGTATATATGTTTTGTAAAAGGTACTTGGGATCTTTTTAAATTCAATTATTTTATGAAAAGTACTACAAAGACAGGGATAATTATTTCTTTATATTTTTTTACGAAGTTCAACCTGTATACCATCTGGTCGTGGTGCTTTACCTAATTTCATCTTTTCCACTGCATTTGCAACTTCGATATATGTGAATGATTGATCCAAATATTTTTTTGCTTCCTTAGACAATTGCCTTAATGCTACCTTTTCCAAAAACTTAACCTGCCCCACCTCATTCGATTCCCCCTGAGCAGTATATCATTTAAGCAACAAGGCATGACCAAGGGTTATGTTAGTGGTTTGTTAATCACCTTCTAGGGGTATACTGTGACACGAGGTGTAGCCGAGTGCCGCATGCCCCTAGAGGGTGATTAACTGAGCATTAACATAATCCCTTGAAGTGCTTTATTGCTATTATAATAGAAAAATGTTTTTAAACAGTGTTAAACCTTGTTCAGCATATGGTTAATCTCTACATGTATGTTGTTAAAAGATTAACATAAGGCTGTTAGAATGTTTGCAGCCAATCAGAAAGCTCCATTTCTCAGACCCTTTTTATAATCTTTATAATACTCTACAAAGGTATTCAATATGTCCAGTAGAGGTCTAGCCATGCCAGATTTCTATAAATATTTCCTGGTATCACAAGTTACGATCATATGGAGCTGGTTAAACTATCAGACAGAAAAAATAATTTCCATAAATACAGAAATGTTAACATTGCAATACCCAGCATTATAACACAGTGAAAAAATACTGAGCAATTTGATTGGCTGTGAGAGAAATACAGGAGTATAATTATGAAAGCATAATTACACTCCGGTGCTTCTTTCATAGCCAAAAGCCTAAGCACAAGCAACAGCAGAAAATCCATACACTGCACTCTACTTCCGAGCCTGACAGTAGCTGTTAACACTGGAAAGAAAATGTAGGAAATGACTGAATACTTCGTCTATTCACAGTTAGCAGCGCCAGTCAGCAACTTAGCAAACCCTCCTGCTGTGAGCGCCACTGCAGAAATAGCCGAGATCACGCCTGACAATGAAATCCAGCATCCGAAGAGCAGCACAACTGTGCAGAACTGTACCTTCACTAATGATGTTGTCTTCCACTTTTATTGCCTCTGTTGCACAGTGTAAGGGCTCGGTTGTACTCTTCAGTAAGTCCCTACCTACTTGTAGTGGCTCCACTGAGCTCAGTTTACAGGGACTATTTAATCATAAATGACTTCTGCTTCTTTTCAGCTCTAAATTTGTTGTTTTCAACTTGTTTGTTGACCAGAATGATTTGTTTTTTTTTCACTGTGTTATAAATGCCGTAAGACACTTCAGGGATGTGTAAATATGCTTTCATAATTGCACTTAGCTCTCGGGTGTTTAACGGCACTCGGCGGAACACCACCCTCGAGCCGTGCAATTATGAAAGCATATTTACACACCCTGGTGTGTCTTATTGCATACTTAATGAACTTACTATTCTCAGGGCAGAAACTTGATAAAACTATATTTACTACACTTAAATGTTGGAATCAACTCCATAAAGATTTAAAATATAATATAGGAGTTACAAAATTACTCCTTTGCACAATAACTTGAATTGCCCTCCATCAATAAACAATCAGATTATGAAGAAATGGAAATCTCACAGGTTAATTGAATGTGGTCAACTTTTTTGATAACTATGAATTTCTATCATTTGAAAAGTTAAGAGAACAATTCTCTATACCAAATTCACATTTGTTCAAATATCTACAAATTAAACAGTATATAAAACAGACGAATGGGGCATTAAAACGCTTATCTACACCAATTTTGGACAAGCTAGAGGAACAAAAGGAAAATAAAAAATGAATATCAATAATTTATTCATTATTATTTTCGGATATAATAAAAGATATAGTAAAATTAAGACAAATGGTAAATGGAGATGGGAAAAGAGCTTACAGTAGAAATATCAGAGGAGTTATGGAACAGGATTCTAGGATCTGTTTTTTATGAATATAAAATCAACAAAACTAAGACATATCCAATACAATATATTACATAGGACATATCTCACCCCATATAAATTACATAAAATCAATGCACAACTGAGTGATAAATGTCCTAGATGTGCAAATACATTGGGCACATTAATACATCTAATCCATGCATGCCCCTATCTGACCAGCTTCTGGTCCAAAATTTATAAAATTATAAATAAAGTTTTGAATAAACAAATTTTATTTAAGATCTTGTTCTCAATGTTTGGATTATTGGAGCAATGCAATTTGATAAATCAAGATCAAAAAGCGTTTGTCTCAATTGCTTTGACAATTGCAAAAAAATATATTTTAATAAAATGGAAAGATCCCAAACCACCAGACATTAAAAACTGGATGAATTATATGGTGGATGTCATGAATCTTGAAAGGGTGCAGTACTTGAAGGAGGCACAGGAAGAAATCTTTGGGAAGATATGGCAACCCTCTAACATATTAATATCAGATGGCTATACAGTACAAGGGTAGAGCTAGATATAGGAATAAGACGACAGAATAGCGGGAAAGGGGGAAAACATTTAAGGAATCACCTGTAAATAATAGGATATTATAATAAAAAAAGATCAAATTATTGATTTTTATATTAAAAATAGATTTAAAAGAAAGTTTAAATAAATATCTCAATAAAATAAGAACCATAGAGTTAATTGGTATACCTGGATCATATCCACTGGATAGAGTAGAGTAGAAGGTGATGATGAAATGACAAATGTGGGTGATATACTGATGAACAGCATATATCAAGATAAAATATTTACCCTTTTAAGCTATAATTGAACCTCAGTAAAAAAAAAAAAAAAAAAGACCAGTGGGCATGCCATGAAGCTGAAGGTAAAAGGGTGGGGGAGATGCAAAGATGTAAGGAAATACTTCTTCACTGAAAGGATGGTAGATGCCTGGAACAGATTGCCAACTGAGGTGGTGGAGGCCAAAAACAGTGACGAGCTTCAAGCATGCATGGAGGGGTATATTAGCAAATAGGTAGGCAGAAGAAGGGTTGTTGACACCAGTTAGATCCGCGGAGACAAATTAGCAGGAACATCCGCAAATGGGGGCAAGCAGTCCTTTCTGCTGACAAATTATATTTTTCTATGGCTGTTAACTCTGGGAACAGGCACAGGACACACCTAGAGGTTCTGGGCCCTTAGGGACTTTCCTCAAGGGAGTCCCTGGGGGCCTAATGACAGGGATGGGTCCCAAGAAGAGAGGATAACCGGGGAGGATTTGTTGTCCCATCCTGAATGATGCTACCAGCCAGACTGCTGGTTGAGAGAAACTTAGGAAGAGACAAAGCTACTGAATAAGGTGCAGTACAAGATATGCATATGCTGCATGACAGGAAATTCCAAGCTGGTATGGATACTAGAGCTAGTGAACCTGGCAGAAGGGCTGAGGTGATGACCAGCCCTCTGCCTGCAGGCAGTTTGGAGTATATGCCGCTGCACTGTTCCAAGAATACCATCTGTTGAGTAGGAAAAGCTGTGATGAAAGGCATCCAGCACAGATAGGCCTCTGGGCTCCAGCGGGGAGACCGGCCTGGCATGGAGCGGTTGCCCTTGGGACCAAGGGACCCATGCACAGTCACCAGTGAACTGAAGAAAAAGATGTCCCTATAGCAGCTAACACCTCCTGCATCACTGCCTGACCAGACATCACAATGCCGTAGTTGTATGAAATGTGCAGTAACACCAAAAGCAACTAACTTAGTGGGAAAATGTAAGAAGATATACAGAGGAGCAGGCTCTGACCCAAGGTATAAACTCACCCACTGGTGTGTGAAAAAGAAGGAATAGGAGGCATCATGTAGCTCCTGATTTGGAGGGGGTTAACAACCTTTATCAAAGGACCCCAGGGTTTAGACAGCATCCAAATTTGGTTTTACTCATCCTATTTCATAATTGGTGAGTAAATTCTCTTTACCTGACATCATTTGGAACTGCAGCACTGGTCACAGACACACAGACTCAGACCTGCCGACAGAAAAAGAGACCGATGGTCCGTTAAGTCTAGGTTATCTAGGGCCCAAGGATAAAAATCCAAAACATTTCATTTTTTCCCTAAAATGTTATTATAATCTCCCTCTGGGGGTGGTTTAACCACCTCCACAACCCAAAACCTGAGGGATGCTCCACTGAAGTGGACTGTGACAGGAAAAATTGGGGTTGTCACCATAGAACGCTTTTGCGTTCCGTTATTCTTGTTTCTAGGGCTCGGGCAGTCTTTCCTAAATATAAATGGTCACATGGGAGGCAGTATGGCCTAAAGGGTTAACACACCTAGCTGTGAATCTGAAGACTAGCAGACCTTGGTCTGAAACCCACACCCGCAATTTGCATACTGTGTGACTGAGCAAGTCACAACCTCTCTGTGCTCCCAGAACACACCTGGACGGACATGAGCTTCCGTTCAATGGGCCTTTCCCAGACAAAAATTCTAAAATAATAAATAAAATAAAAACATTAATTCCTGAATGTCATATCTCCGATTAATATGTGGATTCTCAAAGAAACCCTCCTTGCAGTATAACCACAAAGAGAACACCTCCCACAGGGAGTGCACGCCTGGTTTTTGAGACCCCAGGAGGAACTGATCAGCAGGTTTGTTAGGAATTTTATGCAGAGTATGGATTATTTTGTCCTTTATGGCAGGTAACTTTCTGGCTGTGATGAGGGGGCATTCCTCAAACATGGTACTGTTTGTAAAGACAATGTTTGTTAATTATGGACTTGATGGGGCCCAACCTGTCATTACACTGTATTTTTGGGCCAAAACCAATTTATTCTTGCTCGTTTTGTCTCTTGGTATTTGTGTTACTGTATGTTACCATTCTACACTGTCTACTTTGGTTATAGCTCTCCACCATGGCATAAACCCTTTGCTTAAATCTCTCCAAGGGCTCAAAATTCCGCTCCTGACGGCAATTCCTTTTTATCCTAGTAAACTGAGACTTTGGGATGCTTTCAGTCGTGGTTGGTGGTAACCCTGTGCGTATGAAATCGTATTTCAGTCCATGAGTTTTTATATATACACCCATCTTTATTTTACCATTTTGAAATCTGATAATATAGATCCAGCTGTGCAACTCCAGATGGACTGTGATTCATAGTAAATTTTAAGCACTTTGATCTGGAATTCAAGAAGTAAAGAAATGTCATTAAAAGACTCTCATCCCCATTCCAAATAGAAAAAGATGTCACCTATAAAGCAGTTCCAGCACTTTATATTTTGACTGTATGGTTTTGTAATGGATTCAAAATGTGCTCATGCTCAAAACCATATACAAATGAGCTGCTATATCCTGGAGTCCCAGTGCTGCCTGCTGCAGTGCCTTTAATTTGTTCATAGTATGTGCCCTCAGAGTTGAAGAAGTTCTTGTAGAACTACATTTGCTAATTCCTTCAGTAATCTGGTACGGTAATATAAGCCCACTGGTTTGTTACACAGAACCCCCAATTGTTTCTATCCCTGCACTATGGAGAATAGAGGTATACAGGATTCATTCCTGGTGCGAATGTACAAGTCAAAACATTATGGGCCGGGCCGGGCCAGCCCAGTGGTACAGAGGGCTGAGGCGCCTAGCACCTTACCTCTTACCAGGCCGGTGACCCGGGGTCGGGAGTGAGTTTGGGGTTACCAGGGGTTGGCTGGGGTGGGAGAGGATTGAGCGTCCGATGACAGCTCTCTTCTCCCGGGTTGAGGTGGGTCATGGCTCTCGGCCACTAGCAACTCCCAGCTGGCAGTGAAACAGGCAGAGGCATGTTAGGTTGGGGGTTGTGGTGGTGGACGTCCGTGTGTTGGGGGCGGAAGTGCGCCCGGCACACGCTGGATGTCACTGCACAT
Organism: Neoceratodus forsteri; assembly: GCA_016271365.2. NCBI lineage: Eukaryota > Metazoa > Chordata > Ceratodontiformes > Ceratodontidae > Neoceratodus > Neoceratodus forsteri. The sequence continues at coordinate 470,806,695 of JADMNL010000022.1, read as the reverse complement.
CCACGCCTCCAGGAGTGGAGGTTCATGCTCAGGTCAGAAAGAACAAAGGAAAAGCCTCAGACCAGGAGGAGATGATGACATGCCAGCTGCACACCCATCGTCAGACCACACCCTCCTTGGGTCCCAATATCCTCCATCCTGCACCCTGCCCATGGAACTAGATTACAAAGAGCACCAAGGAAGAGGATGGTGGCCCCACCCTGGAGGGCACAAGCCAGGGGGTTTTCAGTGGGTCGAGGTGTTAGGTCAGAGTTCTGAGGGGACCTGGGACGGGGGGGGTCTCAGACCACGTGGGAACAGCTGGGGATGTCAGAGGGATGCCCCCTGGTCTTGCGACCGGAAGGAGAAAGAAGTTTTAAAAAAAATAAATAACTAAAATAAAAAAATAAAACACACATTACGTGCCCGATATTCAAAAATGCACAAAGCAGACCGCCAAAAATATGTTCTCTGCCTTGCGATAAGCAGAGTGCCCGAAGATGCTATATTCAGTGGAACACTGCACCAGCGCTATTTGATTGAATATAGGGCCATGTCGGCCCAGCGCTAAGCCATGCAGCCTAGGGCTAAGCCACTTAGCACTGCCATGACATGGCTCCTGAAATACGGCACCTCAATGGTTAGTGCTCGAGCGCAATTTCCAATATTCAAATGGACTCATGCAAATTAGGCCATTAGGCACGCAAGGCACTAAGGGGCCAGTTGTATGCCCATTATGGGCTCATTTGCATGGGGAATGAGGCTGGTTTGCATGGTGCTTCCCTCCTTCCCAGTCCCAGACAGGTATCCCTGGTGCTAATGGTTCCCCCTCACTACCATCCCACCACAGTACAGGTAATAACATGTCCCTGGTGTCTAGTAGTGCCCCCCCCACCCTCCAATCCCACTCCTGTATAGTAAATATCATGTCCCTGGTGTCCAGTGGTGCACCCTTCCCTCCGATCCCACTCCTATAAAGTAAATATCATGACCCAGGTGTCTAGTGGTGCCCCTCCACCCACACCCATGCCTGATGTGTTAAGTCCTAGTCCCTGGTGTCTAGCAATCCCCCCCACCCGATCCCTGTACGGATGAAAGCCCCCCCCTTGTCAATTCCCCCACCCCACAGCGACAGCTGTCCCACCACAGCTGTGTGGGGAGCCGCTGAAGAAGACCCTCTTCACAACAAAGCTCCGCCCAGTACCCAGTAATGATCCATTCCCTCCCAGCCCGTCCCTTGGTGGTAGTTAATGTTATTCCTCCCACCCATGGCACTTACAACTTATTACCTCTGGTCCTCTTACTTGACTGTTGTACGCCAAGTACACTGGATAGCGAGTGATACAGTTCTCCAAAACACTGCTGCTCATCGTTTAACAGTAGCAGGGAGCAAGGATTATTTATGGGGCACAGGTGATGTGCCTTGCTGTATAAATAAGCCATGCTCCCTGCTACTGTTAGACAGCGGGCAGCTAAGATAATGTGTGGAGGACTGTGTTGCTCACCATCGATTCATCGTGGCACCGACAGTCAGGTAAGAGGGACTGGTGGTGGCTTGCCGATGCTGTGGGTGGGTCGGTGGAGGGCAGATGACTGCTGGGCTGGGGCCAAGGCTTGTTGGGGCGGGGAACTTTCTTGTAAATGGCACCGTGCACGGCTGTGGCGGGACAGCTGTCACCACTGAGGGGGTAGGGACTTTCATTCGTACAGGAACTTGGATTGGGTGGGAAGAGGGACTGATAAACACAAGGGACTATGACTTAGAGCACTGGTGCGGGTGGGAGAGGGAAAAATGGACACAAGGGACTAAGACTTAAACCATCGGGCATGGGTAAGGGTGGGGAAGGGGGTCACTACACCCCAGGGATGTGATAGTCTATACGGGAGTGGGATTGAGGTCACACCACCAGACACCAGGGACAACTGTGTTGGGGGGGGGGCGACGTATTTCCTCCACCAACCACTAGGGTTGCGCAGGAGTAATTTGTGGTTTAGGTTGGTGCTGTGCAAGGGGACAGCGCAAAATGCCCTTGTGTGGCGCAAATAATCTGAATATCGGATTGCAACAATATTCAGGTCCCCGACCCTCAATTTACACTGCACCCCCCTCCACAGTTTGCCCGGATACAAACTCTGTTTGCCCGCACTATGCGGGCTTTTGAATACAGGACATCCGCACAAAGCCTGGTTTGCACACACAAAATAGGATTTGTGCCTGGGCAAACTTTTGAATATTGGGCCCTATATGTTCAATCTTATTAAAAATGGCTGCCTCAAACTGAATGAAAAGTTACCTTCATGGCTAAATTCACTTATTATATGTAACATGTGAGTAGTATGCCGAACATATTTAGTTTATTTACTGAATTTTGTTGACCGGTAGGCCTAATGATTCTAGAAGACCTTTTCAGGGTCGACTGGTTGGGGGACACAGATGGTAACCAACTGAAACTGAACCAGATTAAGCTGTTTGTGGTATTTTTAGTGAATGGGGGAAATTTGGCCAGGACACTGGGGAAATTGTGGTCACTGTCATGGCTGCTCCGGACACCAGTATTGGTATGGAGCTGGAGGTGGAAAGAGTGTTTTCGAGTGAGGAGGGACTTACCAGTTTTCGTCCCCATGAAGGTTCTCTGGAGAAGGTGGTAATGGAGCAGGTTGCTGATGATTCAGACCCACGTGTTGTGGTCAGCAGGAGTTCAGTCGCAGAGATGGAAGACAACCTCGTCCTCGAGTTGGAGAGTAGGAAGAGACAGCTGATGGACAAGATAGCGGCTTAGGAGAGACTCCTGAGCTCACGGTCTCCAGGGCCCATTGTGCTGAAGGTTGCAGCTTGAGGGAAGGCTTTGCAGGATGAAACCATGGAGGACTGCCTGGAAAAATGGCCGGGTGGAAACATTACGTGACAGTCCGAGTTGATGAAAGACGTGGAGCTCTGCGAGACAGCGGCTCCAGTTTTGGGATTCGATCCTGTATTGGTAGGGGCCTGTGGGTCACTGAATGTGGACTGGGAAGCAGGACTTGGACAAGGGGCAGGTGAGTATTTTTTGGACAATGATGGGAGTCTGCTGGTGGAAGGGGGAGTGCAGCTGAACACTGTAGGGTCTGCTGGTGTTACTGAAGGTACGCAAGAGGGACCAGAGTTGGGCCCATGACCTGGGTCAGGACAGGCTACCGTGGGTGAGTCACTGATTGAGACCCAAACGGTAGAGACGGTTGCTCCGAGTCAGGGGCAGGCTGATTCAGACATGGATGATTTTCTTATGGTATCTGCTGAAGCAGACATGCTTTCGCATGCTTCTTTTGATCACAGTTTGTCTGCTTCTGGCCTCACCATCTCTGATGCTCTGGAACAGGCAGGAAGGGTGAGAAGCCCAAATGGGACACTTCCTTGGACGTTTCCAGGATCTGTGCCGGCAATTCAGTTGGGCTCCCAGCTGCATCGATCCTCTCAGCCTAGTCCCCTTCACTTGACTACAGAGCTACAGTGTCCTTCAGCTCCATCTAGACAGTTGTCCCATTGTTCAGAGTTGTGCTCCCAGTCTTCTGTTTGCCCTGTTGATCTGCCTGCAGTTGTCTCCCCAACTCTGCCGGGGGGAGGGGGGTCTGTGGCTAATGGTTCCTGTGCTTCCAGTGTCCTCCCCAGGCCGAAGCAAGCTTCCCCCGGAGCCACTCCCGAATCTACTGCTTCAAGAACTAGACCCCCCCATCCCGTATGTATGCTGGCCTGTTTCATGCCCCTCCTGCCCCAGCAAGGAGGCGGAACTTGGTTCGTAATAAGTATAGAGGTGGTCTGGACACTTTTCCTGATTGTGTTTATGTGAGAAAGACCCTGGTGCAACAGAGCTTGTTCCTTGGCATGTGAAATTTATGCTCTGATTAATGCGGCTGGTGACCCGGACTTTGATTTAAGTTTTAAGATGGCAGCAAATCTTGAGAATTTCTAGATTCGATATCAACAGGTCCGGTATACCTCGTTGTGGTCCCCGTTTGTAATCATTCCTTTGACAAAGTTCGCCTTTAAGGTTATTAACGTTCTCTTTTAAAACAAGGGCATTTGTATAACAGACATATTGCAGTGGTTGGGATCCAGGTGAACGGTGACAGGCACCCTGACCCTATCATGGACACAGAACAGTTATGGACTGGGGGGTGGAGGATTAAAGTCAATCTTCCCACTATGAATGGTTTCATAAACCATTTGCCCAGTTGTTTCCATCTGGGCAACGACAGGGGTTTTATTTTCTATCAGGGACAGCTGAAATCTTGTTTTTGGTGTGGAGCATGGACGCATCTCAGCAATGCCTGTGATCGGGTGAAATGTTCCTTATGTGGTAGGACAGGTCTCACCAGTGTCCGGTTTCCTATGCCAATGTGCTGCAATCTCTGTGAAGAGGTCGGACACTCCTTTCATGCTTGTTCAAAGGCGGCGCATAAGCATCCGGCCACTGAGCAGGAAGACCAGGAGGATATTGTGACGAGGGCTCAGGAAAAGGCGCCTCGCCTACCCGAAAAGGATCCCACTGTCTCTGCTCTGACTGCTGTTGCACTTTCTTCAGGGCCCGAGGATCAGGAGGGTCATGTTGCCTCCAAGGTTTTTATTACAGTTCCTCTTTTGGAACAGCCCGGGGCTCTGACCCCACCCCCTTTGTCTGTGGAAGTTCTGGCTGCCCCCTTGGCAGTTACTGATGCCCAGGCAAACCCGATTCATGCGATGCCTTCTCCACCCTCTCCCCAAGCAGTGGAGTTAGGTGTTGCCCCACAGATGTTCCAGACAGAAGTCGAACAAGGTGCCCCCTTCTGAGCCCAGGAGCAGGAAGAGTTTGTTGCCCATGGAAAACAGATACACGGCACTGGCTAAACAGATAGCTTGGGGTGATAGTGATGAGGACACGGACACTTCATCGGTAGCCTCTTCGGTGGTTACCGACCCAGATTTTGCATCTATGGACTCCTGAGTCTCCTGTAAATGGAAACGCTGTGGCTGAAGAAATCTACGACTAATGATCTCTGATTGTGTTTTCTGTCTTGTTGACTGACTGTCCATGACCCTTTCCATTGCATCCCTTAAGGCGAATAGCATTAAGAATCCCATGAGGCGGCTACTGTCATTTACCGCTTTGCGTTCTTTTTCCTGTCACTTTTATTTTTTACAGGATACTCGTTTATGTTTTTTTGACAGACGTTGCGCAGGCCTCCAGGGAATGGTTTGGAGGGCCTTCCTTCTGGTCTCTGAGCATGATGAGCCAGTTTCCGGGTGTGGGAATCTTGTTCAATGTTTCAGAAGCAGTAGTTAATAGGTTGTTGGATTTGGTGCCTGGTAGGGTGCTGCTCCTGGATGTCTACTACCAGTTCCAGGAGTATTGTTTCATTAATGTATATGCCTCACAGCTAAAATTTTCCCAACTTGAACTTTTTCAAGTTATTTGGCCATATTTATACACCACTAAAATGGTGATATTGGGGGATTTAATTGTATCTTGGCATTGCTGGACAAAACAGGGAAGACCCTGAAATTATATATGGAATCTTATTTTTTTGAATACCATGGTGTCTACTGCTTCTTTGAAGGATTGTGCTTGAGACTTTCACTGTCCTCTCTACCATGCCTTTTACAAAAGTGCTCAGTCTACCAGGATTCATTATTTTTTTTGTTTCCTGTTGATAGTGTGCAGTGCCTTTCAGGTCCTGCCAGTTGAAACCACGGACTATGGTTTATTATTCTTAACTATTGGGGAAGCATTGAACAAACCGCTCACTCACCATATGTGGCATTTAAATACCTCTTTATTGGATGATCAGGATATTCTTCTGGCTGTTCAGGACCTGTTGGAGGCCAGACAGTCCATTATGTGCTTCTATGATTCCCCGCTCCAATGGTGGGTACATACTAAGTGGGACCTTCAATCCTTTTTTGTGCATGGGCAAAATACCGTACCCTTTTTCGCTATGCCCAATACTTGGCATTGTATAAAACATCTCCAAGTCTTGTTGTTCCAATCTTATGAGCTGGGTCAGGATTATCAGCCCCAAATTTCCCAGCTCAAAAAACAAATGTGTCACTTACAATTTGATAGAGCGGCCTCACTGGCGGCCGGACAGAAATGTGGTACTCATGGCAAAAAAGACAATGTTAACCCATTTGAAGGTTGCAAAATCCGCAATGATCTGAAGCATATGGTATCGCTGCGGGGACCTGATGGATCCCAAACTACCCATAATTTGGGTATGGCGAACGCTGTGTTTCAATAAACGAAGCAGTTTTTCTCCCCACCACCCACAGTTTGGGGGTCCAATGTCTGGATTTTTTTCTAAGTTGGCTCTCCCAAAGCTGCCCTCAGATTTGATTTTGAACATGGTACTCTCTATTTCTGCAGAAGAAGTGTGGAGGACAGTACTTTCCAGTTAGGGTGGTACAGTTCCCGGCCTGGATGGCATACTGCTGCAACTTCATAAACATTTTTTGGATGTTTTTTTGCCCTATTTAGTTTCTATTTTTAATACCATTGTTCAAAGTATGGCAGATATTCTTTTTGCACTTTCGGAGAATTATCTGATTTATTTATTTCAAAAAGGGGGCAGGGAGGATCTCCGTAACTGGTGTCCGATCAGTCTGATAAATGTGGACTGGAAAATTTTATGTAAGGTGTTGAGTGGGTGGTCGCAACATGCTCCTCAGCTATTGATTATTTCCACACAGACCTGTGCTGTGGGCAGCCGGTCTGCCTAGGACAACCTTTTTTGCTTAGGGAACTGTGTGCCCAACCTGATGCTAGCGATTTTATTTTTAACTTGGATCAAGCTCAAGCATGCAATGCTGTTCATCACGGGTTTCTGTTTTCCGTGTTGTGCCAGTATGGCATCCCGCTGCCTTTTGTGTTTTGGTTGGAATGATTGTACAGTACCACATGACCTGTTGTAAATGTGCACAGCGCAACTGGGCTGCACCAGGGCATGGACCAGGCAATATTCAACAGTGCTGCACCATGGCTCAGCACCGCTGAATATGGCACTGAGGGCAAACGCGCTGTGCCAGCGCACGTGGCAGAAGGGAGTAGGGGGATGTGCCAGCGCTAGTGCAGTTGCGCTAGGTGCATCAACACAATATTCAGCACTGAGCATGCAAATGAGGCAATTATGCATGCAAGACGCAAATGGGGCCATTTGCATGCCATTATGGACCCATCTGCATGCAGTGCGCCGATCCCCGGCGACTTGCACCTGGCGCCCTGTCAGGCTGCAGCTGGGGACCGACACCCTGCAGTCCCTTGGCAGACCCCGCTCCCGCATGCCCGATCGCGGGCATATGTTTAAAATATCCCTGGTGGTCCAGTGGACCACTCTCCATTGCCCGATCATGGGAATATGCATGACATATCCCTGGTGATCCAGTGGACCGCTCTCCACTGCCTAATCGCAGGCATATGTTTAAATCATCCCTGGTGGACCAGTGGAAACTCCCCCAGCGCCCGATTGTGGGGTGGATGTGGTAAATATAATCCTGATTTTCCAGTGGTACCCCTCCCACCCGCCATTGAGATCCCCGCTTCGCAGCACCCCACCAGTCAGCGGTGGGCGGTAGCACCCTGCCCACCAACTGACAGCGTACAGTATGATCTGTATACCAACTGGTCCACTGCGTGGACCAATGAGTGTGCAGACCATATTGTACTACACAGGCCCGATATGTGAATGAACGCGTTCATTCACATATCAGGCCTGTGTAGTACATTATGATCTACATGCCCATTGGTCCACACAGTGGACCAATAGGTGTACAGACCGTACTGTATGCTGTCAGTTGGCAGGTGGCCGGGAGGCATGCGGGCAGGAGGTTGCCGCCCACCGCTGACTGGGGACCTCAGTGGGCGGGGAGGGGGTACCACTGGACCACCAGGATTACTTTCGCCATATCCTCTCACAATTGGGTGCTGGTGGGGGGTTCCACTGGACCACCAGGGATGATTTAAACATATGCCCATGATCGGCGATGGGGGCCCTTCCACTGGACCACCAGGGACATATTCTACACATTTGCCCACGATCAGACAATAGGGGTGGGGGCTCCAACACTCCCAGGGCAGGGCTTGGGGTCACTGTTCTGGGAGGGTGGGTGGCCACCCATGGTAGGCGGCTGCCGTATTGCGCCCTGCAATATGGCGGCTTGCCTGTGGGTGCCCTGGACTTGTTCCTGGTTTTACCAGGCACATCTTTGCGCCCCACTGAGCAGCGCAAGGCAGGTTTGTGCCAACATATGCACCGCATATCCCGGGCTGAATATCGGGATGTGCCGCATATGCATGGGCACACCCCCTGCACTTGTGCAGCACACATTACTGTTGCACCCTGGCGCATTGGGAGTTGCACATCACAACATACCCCATTCAAAATCACACCGAGGCGCATCGGTGGGTTGCGCATGGCGTATCCCTGTTGCGCCATGCACAATTCTTTTGAATATTCAGGCCCATATGTGTAACATCCACTGAAGAATCCTAATTGGAAAGCGCTGGGATCCCCTTTACCTGACTGTTGGGTATATATTTAACTTAAAAAATTTCCATAATGACTTGATGAAAAGCTGAGTAAGCACCACCCCCTCAAAAGAAAACAAGAAAACCCATTTAACTTCCAACCAGGAAGAAGGGCATCCTAAGTCAATCCAACTTTGAACATAGTATAAATGATTTCATCAGTTTAAACATTTACTAACAATTGGAGCAGATGCTATGGACGGGACACCTTCCTGAGATTTGTACACAGAAACAGCTTCCAAGTATACCTTCAGGGAGGATGTCTTTAATCCAGAGGACACCAAATGACAGCAAGTAATCCAGGATCCTAGCAACAGGGCAGGAGGAAGGGGAGCAAACAGATTCACTGTGCACAAATGGAAGCCATTTTTTACATGGGCTAACACAGACTTCTCCAGATTCAAGAGTAACCTCTATTGTATCCAGTCTGGAGTCCAGTGTTCCAACACCCCTTTTAGTGAATTGGCTTGATGAGCCAGTTGTCAAGGTACAGATAGAAGTTTTTGTCTATAAAACTTTTCAAATGACCCAGAGTGCTGTGCAAGTACAAATGAGGCAACATAATTAACATATAAATATAATAAATACATTTTTAAAGTAAAACGATGAGAAAACCCCACAAACCTAAAATGTCTGAAATGACAATTATTGGGCCAGGGTTGGTGATATTTCGGAGTCATTTTATAGCTTCTATATTAAAATGGCATTCTAGAAATTGACCGGATAGTCCCTGGAAATGTGATCCAAAGGACTGCGGCTGCCACAAAGAATGCCAAGTCCCCAGCCATTTTTTTTCCTTCCACTATATAGCTTTTTATCTCTCCACCAGTGCACATCACCTCCCTCAGGCCAAGACTACCACCTTTCTGCATCCTCCACTTTTGCCTACTGCCAGATTTCTTCCACGGCTCCACCCCCATGCCCCTCACCAGGCGAGCAGCATCTGGGGGGCAGTGGGATCCATGGTGTGGTGCCCAAGTGTACCCTGGCTGTCATTTAGATGGCACAAAGATTTTTCTCCCTTGTTTTTGTCCCTGCATGGACCTTCTCCCTCCACACATTAGATGACAACACCAGTCAAGTGGCAATCTAGGATGCCATGACAAAGTTCCCTGGTGCACAGCAAGAGTCACTGCCATGACAGACATAGTGCCCCCGGCAGGGAGATGATGTCATCAGCCACACTATCTTCCAAGCCAGCCACTTGCTCCTAGCACCCAGATATGTGCTGGAATCTGGGTTGCAGGAAGAGAAGGGAGATGTGCTTCCATTGGATCATCGGTCGAAAATTCTCCCACCCACTGACTTTAGACAACAGCAGGATGACAACCCCCAAAATGGAGATCTCTCCCTATGCCTCTATGCAGTGGGCAGGCAGTATTTTACCTGACATAACACTGCATAAAACTACACAGTTTTCATCAACTGCTACACAAAACTGCTTATGTACAGCAGTCACCTGTTACACCTCTGAGTACACCCAAAAGTGGTTGTACAGGTGCTTTCCAAAGGGTTACTTGCAAAACGCTACACATATATTTGTCCAACTGCTACTCAGATTAAGTTTTGTAAGACTGCAAACGCTATGCTAACTTGTTTTGTATCTTCTTTATCCACCTCCACTACGCTCTTAGCTTACCACTCCTTTAGGCTGCAACAATGTCCCTTATGCCTGCCAGTCTGCCCACTGCTGCCACTTCCACTGCACTGTTACAATCCCAGTGCTCTCCCTGTGGCACACAGGGATCTGGCTTATCCCTGCCGGGGAGGGGAGCCCTCTTCCTTCTGGAAGCCCAACTGTGAAACCACGGGAGCTGCCATCATCCAATTCACCATGGGCTCGGATTTTCCATTTTTCGGGGCTTCAGACACCTCTGATGTTTGTGCGGTTGTGGTGGCATCCTGGTAGCGGGGGAGCTCGGCAGAGTATAGTCACCATGCTGCCAAGAGCGCCTTGGCTAAGCCACCACCGGGAACTATTCCAAGAGTGGCACACTACATGCCTCAGCACCCCCGCCCCGGAGGGAAGCATCCAAAGGATGCTCAGACTCCCCCCTCCTTGCAGGTCTGCGCTCCCGACAGCTGGGCTCAGGGCATGAATCTGGATAACCAGCATGCCCAAGTGATGCCCCGTCACACGGCACCATGGTGCCTGCCCATGCAAGCATTTTTCGATAACATTTTCCCTGGCAGTGGGGGCCCAAAGCTCATGGAGGTATGTTGGACCCAGACAGTTTAGGACCTTAAATGTCAAAATAATAACCCTAAAGTTGACTCTTTGCCTGACAGTCTATGCAGACCGGATAGTACCGTGGTTATGTGATCGGAGCTCCATGAGAGTTCAGAAGCTAGGCTACCCCATTCTGCAAGAGCTGCAGGTGTCTAATCTCACTACAGGGTAGGTCCTCACTACATGCAATACAATAACTGAGGTGCGAGGAAATTAATGCCAGTACCAATATTATTAGCTGTCCAGGTTCTAGAAAGGGGAAGTAACATGAAAATACGTTTCTGGTGGTAAAAGCTGCTCCTTACTACAGCTGTCACCTGGGATTTCAGGGACAGCTGCTGATGAGCTGTACACAACCAAAGACTGGAAGCCTGAGACTGTTCTTTCAAGAGCTAGTGTACTACCTAAACCTAACAGTAGATTTTAAAAGCAGCCAACGATTACCTTTTATGTATGATGTACTTCTTCTCTTCCCTTCCCTTTAGTTACTTAGAAGATCATTTACCTGCTGTTAGCATGTGTGATGTGGGGGACAGCACTCTGCCTGACAGCTGACATATCTGTTTCTATTCCCACCCCACTACATTATCAGCATTGTGACCTCACTGACTGTGACATCACTGCTGCTTAGGAACAGCCACTCAGTAGCTGCCAGGTCAGTCACCTGTGATGTCACTGTCAGTGATGTCACAATGCTGATGATATAATGGGGGACAGAGATAGGTATGTCGCTGTTCCACACATCCAGCACAATATAATCACATTGAAGACTTTCTAATGAGCAGAAAGAAAAGGAAAAATACTTCAGAAGTAGTTACAACGGACTACTTCATAACATTTTTAATAATTTCCTGTCTGCCTGCGTTGGCTACACTAGCTCTTTAAAGGGGAACAGTCAGCACAAAGGGTCCTACCCTCTAGTGAGGGTCTGGTCTCAATATGCATGTTGTGTGCAAAAACATTTTGGTTTGCTTCCTGTTTACTGTATTATAATAGATTGTATCAGATTAATTTTGTTTGCTTTGAGGTGACATCTTTTATGAAAAATCCCAGAATCCCTTGCAGCTAACATCAGATGGTTGGCAGCAGTGGGAGATTCAATAGCCTGCAGTGCATGTTAGAGCTTTTATAATCTCCCTTATCAGATATTTTCCAGTTCTGCTTTTCTTCGGGGGCGGAGTACAGTCCTCTATGACTGTACATAGCCCAGGGAGGATAGCAGGACTAGTAAACAAGATCAGAGCTCATATAAACTCTAACATGCACTGCAGGCTGTTGAATCTCTCACTGCAGCCTACTGCTCTCATGTCAGCTGCTGGGAATTCTGGGATTTGCAGTAACAGTGCACACTGGGACCAGCCCCACACTTCAGTGTGGGGCCCACAGTGCTGAATGTTCCTCTTTAAGCAGAAACCTGACAATCAGAGTCTACAAAGTAGTGGCCTTGTTTTTTCGTGGCTTAAGAGACAACCAGTTGGAGGCCCACTAACATTCACTTCCTCTAAGCACCATTCTGATAGCTGCACAGATTGCTTGCCCTGGTTTGGTTCAAATGAAACATACAGCAAGCTGGATATCATCGGTATAGCAGTAATACCCAACAATTTATTTTCTATTATAATAAGACTAATTAAATATTAATGAGCCTAGTAAGTGAGGCTCCTGGTCCGGTCATTAACATCTTAGAAATGACCGATCCGGCTGCCAGTTGACACTGTGCAGCATGCACGGATCATACCACTCTGTTAAAAGGCTGTAAGTAATATATTGAAATAATAATAAAAAAAGTTGTTATTGCAATTAAACCTATAATTGCAAAACAACCTCGAAATCGGTCATTTCCTTGTATAAATGACTGGCTGGAGGGAGGTGGCCTTCGGCTGCGACTCTGAACAACCATCCTCCCAACCAGTCATTAATCCCTTAGAAATGACTGGCTTCTCAGTCATAATTACCTAAATGATCTTCCCCAAAGGTCTCATGTACACAGCAACAATAGAGGGAAGAGGGTGGACTCCCGAGAAACTCCACAGTCCAGAGTTATTGACCCTGACATAAAAAGGTTCATAGCAACAGACTGTTCCCAATTTTCCAGGAATAACCAGAACCAGGCAAAGAGTTCCAGATAAATCTGCATATTCCTTGAGTCTCCCCACCAGATTTCTGTAGCCCACCATGTTGAACATGGATACAAGCTTGAGAATAAGGGGATACGTGATGGCCCGGCATGTGATACCATATGTATTATAATGTGTGGGCAGTGACCTCGGCTAACAAGTGGCGTAGCGACGAGTGAGGTTTCCAAGGTCACTGTCCGTGAGTTGTGATACATAGGTATCACACAACGGGACATCACGTATTCATTTTATACAATAGGGCTCCAGTCTTTGTTTATTTTGTTTTAGAATGGGGGAAGTGACGTGTACACAGTGTTGATAACTGGTGATGACGTGTACACTGTGCTTGATATCGTCACAGTGTACACGTCACGAGCTAGTTATCACACTGTGCTTCTGATATGGCTTTTTACTTGATGCCATATCACTTCACCCCTACTGTATAAGGATGAATATCAACACCTCACCCTGATCCCTTGTATGGAGATCATCATTACATATCCTGACTAGGGTGGTCCCTGTGCTGTGGCACTGGTGGAAGCTGGATTCAAAGGGCTTAAAGATAACAAAACCTATCTAGAGGTTTACCAAACTGCACTGTTACCACCCTCATCAACTTTGGCCACAAATGGAATGTTGGAGATGGGCTGATAAATAGCAGAATCATTAGAATCTAATGACTGCTCCTTGTGTAGTGGATGACATGATCACCTTCTTCAAAGCAGCTAGATAAAATCCCATCCCTCAAGCAGGCATTTCTCATACATTCTATGGCTGGGGACAGTTCCACCACTACAGCTTTGACCAGCTGAAATGGAATCGGATCCCGCCAAGAAATGGTACAATGCAGCCTGGTGACACTTTCCACATCTACCTGGTTAAAACTACTTCAGGACATTGGACTATTCACTTTCTCTGCCTCTCTGCACTGGTTGTAAGCAATGGAGGATCCCAAATGCCAGATATCAGAGACATTTGTTTTAAAGAACAGATTTCATTATTCACACTTATCCAAGGGTGGCTCATCCTTCTTCTGTACACACAGGCCAAAAAAGTGTGTTTATTCTGCTCTTCTCTGCTGATACGTGGTCCAAAATAAATGCTGCCCTCTTGGAGCTCATAACCTCTCATTAATTGTCATAATGAGTATTTAAAACAATTGTACTGCCATCTCCCATGGATCTCCTCCACTTGTGCTCTAACTGGTATCCCCAGTCATTACTGGGATCAGAAAAGCAAGTGGCCCTTCGAGACGTAACGATTTGCACCCAGACTGCTGTTACAGCATCAACTGTCACCACCAGGGCTGCATTATATACCTTGACAGGTGGACCCCCAAACATCACATCCAGTGTGTGACCTTATGCGTCGCCCAAGCAATAACCTGTTTGAGACCCAGAGCACTGCAGGGATTTATTTAACTCTAAAAATTGATTAGTGTTTTGCTCATAAAAGTGCTAAAACATTGTGAAAATGCATAACACTTGCCTCACTGTGTTTAACAAACATAACACTTCTAGAAAACCTATATAAATACTTTCTGTACTGTTAGTATTGTCCCAAGAAAAAAACTGCTAATCAATTAATTTAAAACCCTGCACTGGTGGTCTGGAGGAGTTTGCTGGCAAAATTGCAAGAGGGGTCGTTGACCCTTGCATTAAGTCCACCAACAACAACTATCTGTGGGGCCTCCACTGCCAGAACTGACAAGTGCTCCACAAACTCCTGCAGGAATTCCAACTCACACTGTGAAGGTGGAACAGCAGGATGAGGCTGTATCTCAAACCAGTTAAAATTCCTGACTGTTCTGGGAACTGGCACCTTCAACCAGGCTCTGGAAGAGTGGGACGATGGATGAATCCCAGACCCTCCAACTGTACCAGTTTTGCCAATACAATACCGTTTTTTAATAATCTGTACCGAGTACCGAGACATCTGTACAGTGTACCGAATTTGGGGAAAACTTTTGCAAATCTCGCTTCGAGGCGGCTCGAAACAAAATTTGCAAAAGTTTCAAATTACACGTTGTACAGATGAAATGTTTAGTTTAGCGCTGAGCGATGCTGAGCAGCATTTATTTTTTTAAAACAAATTCAACTGCAGGGGTGGGTGAGCCCAGCTTTATAACTGTTACTTCTCCAGGAGGTTCTTATTCAAACTTGGTTAGAGCCATCCATATTCGGACGAAAACCTAAGCATATTGTGGCTGTCACCTTAACCTTTTAGCCAATGACAAAATCTAGCCATACCTCTCAACCTTTTGTCCCCCAAATGTGGAACATTGCCTCTCAAAATGTGGAACAAATGAGCAAAATGTGGGACACTTAATCAAATCTTTACCTAGGAAGCTCAGAACACTGCTAAAATGTTTGCATTTATGTTCAGAAAATCTGTTATTACTGAATAATGTTTGAATTATTTACTTTAGATTTTTGCTTTAAAATGTTAATACTGAATGTGGGACAAGTCCTCACAATGTGGAACTGGGAGCTTTTGTGAAGTAAAATGAGGAATGTTCCTCATAATGTGGTACAGCTGAGAGGTATGATTCTATCATTTATTTAGAGTTCTGGCTGTTTACTCCCAAAATATAGTCGACATCAAACTGGCTTAGTTTGTCCTTTCCGATCCACCGTTTATTTAATTCTGATTGGGGTTTCCTTGACAACAGCGTCTCTCGGTTCACTAACCTCGTAGGTAAAAAAGTGCTGTGGTGTGAAGTTATATGTGAAGGCAACCCACATTATTCTTCATTAAATTAAACACGCTGAAAACGCGAAATGGCATCCGCGGACGATTTAGGTAAGCTTTTGGGGAAGATGCAGTCTAATGGGGTTTGATGCGTTTTTTTAGCTGCACGCATCTGTTTTTGAATGGGTTATTTAGTCTCGCACCGACTCACTGTCATTTAGATGAAGTTTGGAAATTGTAATGTATAAACATTATATGATTTTTTTTAAGCGGAATGCTCCTTATGAAGCAGACGGCCAGTCTAAGTCTGTTTTTTTCCAGACTGCATTCATGACAAAGATGGGGTGCAGTATTGTAATTCTGTTTTGTGATCGTAAATGGCGAGTTCGAAGATACGCGTTTCTGTTTCCAAGATACATAACGCAGTTTGTGAAAAATGGCAATCCATATAACTCCATAGTCTGGTTACTGCATTTGTGTTGTTAAAATTGCAGTTAATGAGGTTTGGGAATTATGGGGGTTCACGTGGGCTGCAGTAGAGCCCTTCTCCAAGTAAAGGGCATTGCTGTGTGAGCTACTGGGGCGCTCTTCAGAGCATGCCTCACCACTGTCCGTGATAGGACGCCCCTCAAATATTGCCCCCCCATCCGTCCCTCATGGAAAAGTTGCTGCCAATACATAGAATGTGCTTCAAATTCTGTCCTGAAAGCAGAAATTTATAATCTAAGATGGGAAATCACAAATAAACTTTGTACAAGTAAACACAGTCTTTTCCTCAGTGTTCTGAGCTTGTACCTCAATGTTTGAAAATGTGTCTCTCATTATGAGTCCTGTGCCCCTCATTTTGAGTGTCCTTGATCATCATTTCAGTGCCAAAAGGTTCAGAGGTATGCTTTGGAGCGGGGGGGGGTGGTGTTACTTTAGCAACATTGGCAGTGGGGATGGGGAGAACCATAGGTACATACATACTGTAGAGCGCTGCAGTACAATGTATAGGGGCACAAAAAGACTCCTGGTCCATCATACCAGTCTGGTTTCCACCTAGGTCATCGTCACCAGTCTAGCACTGGGTTTCTCTATCGGATCAATCATCCCACAGTTCTGCTTGGACTACCCCCATTAGTACCAACCCCTCTCCTCGTTAACCTCAACAGTCCCATGTGTCTGTACAACCCCCTCTTGAAACCTGCAACTGTGTTGACATTAACTAGCTCCACTGGCCTCCACCTACCTATATGCACCCCAACATTCTGCTAGCTTTCTCATATGCCTTGGTACACTAGGCTGAGGTCTTGAGGCTGTCATTAATTATAACCCCCAGGTCCCTTCTCTGACTGTGTTAGTGGCTCAGTAGATAGCCTCTGGGGCTGGAAGATCAGAAGGTCGTAGGTTGGAGCCCTGCACTAGATACTTGGGATGATAACCATAAATAACACAGCAGTGCAGAAGGGGGGTGGAGTGGTGGTGCTGCACTGGTGAGTTGCCGTCATTTGGATATGACGTTAAACTGAGGTCCCTTCTGCCCATTACTGGTCACTGTCCAGGTGGAAGTAATAAAATCTATGCCACTTATCGAAGAAAAGTAGGGGGATTTTTATTGAAAAGGTGGACTTCATTACACTCATATACAAATAATAAAACAACACATTCAAAAAGAAACCGTCTGAGATTAAATCACCAACAAGTGCAATGAAAAACACAAATATTACATAGGTAAAAGTAAAAGAAAACCCAAAAAACAAATTAGTCGGTTCGTATCCCAAACCATTAAACCACATTTACAAGTGAATATTTTACCCAACCATTCATTACAGTTGACCCATAAGTGCCACACTTTTATTGGAGAAAAACGGTTTTCATCTACTGATACATCTTCTGTATGGACTTCTGAATATTTGAGAAAAGTTCCAAATGGGATACCGATCTTTGCTGAAGTACCCACATACAGCGGGCTTACCACATAAAATAACGAATTATAACAAAAACGACATATACTGTATCCATGTGATATTTGTCCCAGGGCCCACATACCATAACTGAGTAGGATAAGCCAGAGAAAAGACACTCTTTCCATTTAACAGCCAAAGAGGACAGAAATTCTACAGCGTAAGGGCACTCTAAAAATAAGTGCTGCTGTGTCTTCAGGATTTGAACACACAAAGCCCTAGGGCAATGTGTGTCTGAAATCTGCTTGTGTTGGTTGTTTCCTTTAACACTAAGTTTGCCATAGTTCCCAAGCCAGAGACAGTCACAGGCAAAAGGGGGATCCTGGGGTTAACTAGTTGCTTGAGAACCCTCTTAACCTGATCCACCTGGCAGAGCTGGAATTCCACAGGAGATTGACATTCTAGCTGTAAGATCTTTCTATAGACAGATTTCCTATCAGTGGTCTGAAGATGGTCAGGGGATAATACCCCATTTTATTGCAATCTTCAGACTAGCCAGGCCTAACTGGGGAACATCAATATTTTTACCAAGTGAGCGTGGTTTCCCTAATGCCCAGTGAGTCAAACTTGGCTGTAACCATCTATTTACCAAAGGTTTCCACAGTTTTCCCCAGGTTTCAGAGCTGTGCCTATGTTATAGAATAAAAATATACTAAAATAAAAGGCTACAGGGTGTACCATAGTAAGCCCTCCTTCCAAAATGGACTGATAGGTGAATTCCCTTTTCACTTGGTTCAGTCTAGACCCCTAAAGCGCTTGAAAGAAAATGCTATACAGACTAGTTAGCAGGTTTGGAGGAGGGGGGATAAACATAACATAGGTACAGGAAAACAGGGACCAAAAGAGTTTTGATTAGGACCACCCTCCACTTCTTGGAGAGTTGCTGACCTTTCCACCCATTAACTAATCTGCTAGCCTTAGCCACCCCTTTCTCCTAGTTATGAGAATCTATATTATCAGGGCCAAAGTCGATACCTAGAATTGTGATGGGATTAAATGAGGCCTCAATTCCTGCAATAAATCTGAATGTAGGAACTGGCGTTGCACCTAGGGTCAGGCCCTTACATTTCCCCAGGTTGACCTTTGACCCAGATATTGCTGAAAAGGCCTATAATATATTGACTAAAGCTATTTCAGAGGAAGAAGGGGTAAGTGCCAGAACTAAGTCATCTGCGTAAGCCAGAACTTTTATTGCAGGGGTTTCCGATGAAGCTTTGATCCTCTGAATTCTCATGTTGGAATTTAGAAGGCGAATCAGCACATCAATCCCAAAAACATAAAGGAGGGGACTAAGAGGGCAGCCCTGCTGGACACCTCTGATCTTAATTCTCTTGCCAGACCATCCATCGACAATGGGTATAATAAGGGCACTTTTATATATAAAACATATCCAGTTTATAAATACCTTCGGAATTCCAAAGGCTAGTAAAGTGGAAAATAAAAACTTATGTGATAGTCTATCAGAGGCTTTTTCCTGGTCCAGGCTTATAACATAACCATGTACTCCCATACCTCTCAACCTTTCGGCATTAAAATATGAAACAGTGGCCTTTAAAATGTGGAACAGGTTGCCAGTATGCATAGTACATTTACATTTAATGATAAATTCAAGACTAGTGGGTCGCAGATTCATAGTGTTAATGACTGTTCCTGTTAAGTTAGTCTTAAGTTTTTAACCATTTGTATGTCCAGAAATAGCTCTAACATTACTGAAAACATCAGTAAATCTTCGGTGAGCTATGGTAAATATAAGTGCAAAATACACGGCACTATGGAGAATGTCAGAACAAAAAAAAAAACAAAGCGCTTGCTGAAAACTAAACGGTAATGTTAAATGCACGGTGAAAACAGGAAAAAAAGTTAGCATGGATGTTCCAACCATATAACTCCAGGAATTGTGTAGAGAACCTAGCAGAGTTAGTGCAATATGCATAGCGACTGAAGGCCATGTTCTTAACCAAATTTAAACAGCACCACCAACTATTGAGATGCAGCCTGTGGAGCTGCAGTAGCATGAGTGTTTTTTTTTTTTTTTTGTAACTAAAATATAGACATTTTTAACTGAAAGGCTGTCTTGTGGCAGCTTATATATTGACTAGTGTAGACAGTAGCACAGGGCGAGATATGCAGCTTCCTGTATTCTCGAGCAGTGGTCAAAGAGGATAAAAAAAATATAGGCACGTGGAGATCAACATGATGGGACATTTTAAACATAGCCTTCATTTTAAAAGAACTACAGTAGTACTCAGCTGAGTAATTACTAAGTAGCCATACGCTGCACTACCAGGTACCCCCTTTATTTTGATGTCTTCTTCTGGCTACATGTTTCTGCTCAGTATTTCTGGGGTAAAGCATTGTTATTAGGGAGTCAGGTTTAGTGGCAGGAACGCAAACTCAATGGTAGCAATAATACTCTTTAATTGAGAGTTTATGCTTTTTGGTTTTGCATTGAGAATATTTTCACTTGCCTTTTTTTGGGTCAGAATGTGCAGTTACCCAAATCGACGCTGTCTTGGTTGGGGCTAGAAATTTAGTTTTAACTCTGGTATTGCAGGTGGAATCCAAAATTCTAATTTTGTTTTTCCATCCCAAAAATCTGATATACTGATTTGGGTTAAATATAGTTTTATTGCACTTTTACATACATTGAAAAACCTTTGTTTATTTCCGATTCAGATTAGTACCTTAGAGCCAGGGTTCGTTTACAAAGATTCCAAGTCCGAGACGATACAATACAATATATGGGTTACAGATCAAGTAGGAGAGATAATCATTAAATAAGAATGTTTGCTGGGATACAATTGTTGGCAAAGAATGAGCATATTACACAATTTCAAATGAAGCCGAGTTACCACTTGAAATATGTAGCAATAAACCATACTTATTCAGCGTGGTACAACTCTTGTGAAAGTGCCAGGTATTAAGGTAGGAGGGGCCTAAGGGTGAAGTGGAAGGAGGAGCAGGAGCAGCCAGAGAAGGCATTGTCATGGTACAGTCAAATGGGCAGGGCAGATTGTGAGTGGGAGGGACGGGAGGAGGTAGGAAAGGGGGGAGATAAGGGTGGGTAGGTCAGGTGTGGGAGGGGTGATAAAGATGGAGTGGGGGTTGGCCAAAGGTAGCTGGTGGCATGTTAATAGCGAGTCTTTAGACTAGCTAATGTTATGTATTGCAGGAACAAGCATTTTCAAGTGCAAGGTGCGAGCGGAGCCCAGATTTTAATTGACTCGAGTTTTTCACAGTCACAGAGTGCAAAGGGCAGGTTATTGAACCATTTGGGTCCTCGATATGAGCTGGATCTCTGAGCCAGTGTGGTGTGCTTGAAAGGCACTTTGTTCATCCTCCCTATATTGTAATCCCTTCCCCCCAGGATGCTTCTGGAAACGAGCTGGTTACAGCTCATGTGGCCTTCCTGGTGAAATATTTTCAAATAAATAGAAGCACATTTTTAGTCATGCTTCTAGTGTTGACACTGGAATGCCCATATTTGAACAGGGAGCAGGTTGAGTTAGGGGTTTGGCAAAGTAAGGATTTTTTTTACCAGGAGGCAGCTCTGGTACTGGGTCCTGGATTCAAGGGGAAACCGTTCATTTTTTTTGTATAGGGTGCAGGTATGGATGAGATGGTCGGCCCCAGGACCAGACTGTATGCCTTGTTGAGTAGTGTTGTGACCTGCCTTAATGCGGTGTAACAGCCAGCACCATAGATGATGAGGCTGTAGTCTACCGTGGGTAATACTGAGCAGCATGTAACCAGCTTTAAGGTGTCTGAGGTCATGGACTGTCTGTGGCGATATACTAACATACTAAAATGCCAGCAGAATAGGCCTAACGGTCTTTCGTGTCTGCTCGTTTGGTCAGCCCCCAACCTGGGTGCTGACCTTGCTGTCCCCCGCCTTCTCTGGCTTCTCCTTCCCAGTTCCGGATATTCTTGCTGCATTGGATTTTGCTTCCAGAACCCTTCCCTGTACCTGTCCCACCTCTTGAACCCTCCACTGTCTCTGCCTCCACCAGCCCCCTAGGCAGTGCATTCCATGGCTCCACCACCCTCTCAGTGAAGTAGCACCTCCTCCTTTCTCCCCTGAATCTTCCCCCCTCCAGCTTCCACCCATGCCCTCTAGTGGCCCCTTCCTCCTTCCTTCGAAGCACCCTGACTGTTCCTCCCCTATTTACCCTCTTCATGTACCTAAAGACCTCTATCATGTCCCCCCGGTCCCTTCTCTCTTCCAATGTGTACATATTTAGCTCTTCGAGCCTCTCCTCATAGGTCCTGTCCTGCAAGCCCCAAATCATTTTGGTTGCCCTCCTCTGGACCCTCTCCAGGAGGTTAATGTCCAGCTTTAAGTGTGGCCTCCAAAACTGCACGCAGTACTCAAGGTCGGCCCTCACCAAGCAGTTATACAGAGGAGTATCCTTCCTCCTTCTGGAGGTGATCCTAGCGATGCATCCCAGCATCCTGTTGGCCTTGGCTGCTCCTCCCTACAAGTCTCCGAGTTGTTCATCTTGACATCCACCACCACCACCCCAGGTCCCTCTCAGCCATCGAGACTTGTAGCATTCCCCAGGGTGTACACTTGGCCTGGGTTTCTGGCCCCCAGGTGGAGTACCTTGCATTTCCCTGCATTGAACCTCAGCTTCCACTTTCTAGACCATCTTTCCAGAGCCTCCAGGTCCCCCTGTAGGGCCACCCTCCCCTCCTCCCCATCCACCACTGCCCCCAGTTTCGAGTCATCTGCAAAGAGACTCATCTCACTCCTGATTCTTGTCCTTATGTCAGATATGTAGGCGTTGAACAGAAGGGGCCCAAGGACTGATCCCTGTGGGACCCCACTAATGACCCTCCTTGGGGATGAGACTATCCCACCAACTACGACCCTCTGGGTCCGGTCCTGGAGCCAATTGCCTATCCATCTGATCATCTGGTTCCCCACCCCCATTTCTCCCAGCTTATATAGGATGCCCAGTTTTGTGTTAGCCGTTTTAACCACGTGGTCGATGTGCTGAGAGAAGGTGAGGGTGTCGTCTAGGTGAACACCTAGATATTTGAAGGTGGATACTTGTTCAAGAGTGTACCCTTTGGAGCTACGTTTATGCAACCCCTCCTTCACGCGGCGCACACACCTGCCTGCATCACTGCTCTGGAATGGGGACAGGCATGGCTCAGGTAAACCCCCATGTCTAGGGGTATCTTTTGCTCACCAAGAACTCCTTTGCACTCAGTCACTTGGGTTGCTTTCACACATTCTTAGGACTGGTGGATTTTGGGGCACCCTAACTTTGCTTGGTGGTAGCCGATCACATTGGCTCTTGAAAGTTCAGTCACATTTACTCTTAAGAATTTTGTCAGAGTTTATTAGTACACAGTGTTTCAGTTCTAGAGACCCTAATTCATCTCTTCATAATCAGCTTCAATACATTTCCCATATGCACTTCCAGATTTTTTGGTAGCCTCTTAGCCCCTTTACCTAATCTGTCATGGTCTGGTGTGACAGGTGTTCACCCTGTCTTAACTCCATGCAGTTTCCATTTCTCTGTTTGTAATTTCATGACACTATTCCTTGTCTGCTGCACACCAAGGGTGCAATACAGACATCCTGTCCATAACCAGTCTGAGCATGACTGCCAGGCGATTCCCTATTCCACCTCTGAACTTGGTCCTAGCTTAACCTTTACTTTGAGTAGGGGCTCTGCACTACCATGTTGTTCACTTTGTGATTTTATGTATGCTGATCTGACATCCATTTACTGAGGTTGAGCACCTTAACCCGAGGACACCTTCGATGGTTGGTACCTCCCCCTGCTAAAAACCTTCCAGCCCTCCTATAGCCAGATCCCAGTGTGTGTCCACTAGATCACGTTCCACATGCAGCTGTGTGGGCTACCCAACAGACCCCTCATCCACCCTCTTGGATCCCTTTCCTGGCTTGTCAGGCCATGGGCGCATATCTCATATGGGTTTCCTTCCTCCCATATTGCCAGGAACCAGCTCTCCTGCCTGATCTGCTGTCGTGCCTGGTATCCACTCTCACCTACTGTCATTAGGTGCTTGATGTCTCCGCATGTGTCAGTCTGCGGGCTGCTACCATCACCACCAACAGGATGTCCCTCATTCTCTTTGGAGGAACTTGCCACAGGCCTGAACGTCATCGTTAGGCCTCCCTTGGGGGGATATCTTCCCCTGGTGTTCTCAAACCCTCCTCAGTGGTCCCTATGTACTCTCCACAGTAGGAAACTTCTTTGTGACTCAGACCTCTGATCCCATCCAAGTACTCGGGATCTGTTCCGGGTACCCAGGGTCCTCCCCTGGTGACCACCAACGTATCTTTTGCTGTTCCACAATGTCCGCAAAGCCTCAATGGGTCCCAGACTCCCCGCTGCTTTTTGCCCTGAAAACGATGCTGCCTGGCTTTTAAATAGTAGCAGGGAAGATGAGGGAGAAAAAAGATAGAAGTCAGGAAGTATAAGGAAATACAGAAGGAGAAGGATGGAGAACTGTACCAGTTAAAGCAGTTGGAAGTGGGGAAGGCAGTCAGAACAGCAAAGGCCCAAACTGAGGAAAAGATAGCAAACTCAGTTAAGAAGGGGATAAACCTTTTATAGGTATGTTAGGAGCGAAGGAAGACCAAGGGTGGGATAGTGAGGCTAATGGGGCGGGCAGAGGGTGACAGTGAGAAAGCAGAACTGCTGAATGAATACTTCAGCTCAGTATTCACAAAAGAAGATGAGGTGGAGGTACCTAAACCAAACAATAGAAGCACTCTGGATAGAGAGGTCGTTACTGGTCTATTCACAGAAGAAAAGGTCCTGAAAGAACTCCTAAAACTGAAGGTGGACAAAGCAGTGAGGCCTGAAGAATTCAGCCAAAACTTGTGAAATAACTAAGGGGATAACTAGTGACACCACTGACTACCCTTTTTAATAAACCACTGGAGGATGGTGTGGTACCGGAGGACTGGAGGAGGGTGGATGTGATTCCCCTTCACAAAAGTGGTAGCAAGGCAGAGGTAGAAACTACAGACTTGTTAGTTTGACCTCAGTGATAGGGAAGACGGTGGAATCACTTCTGAAAGAAAGAGTTGTTGAGTACCTAGAGGCCAGCAGGGCACAGGACCCAAGGCAACATGGATTCACAGTGGGAAGGTCATATCAGATGAATCTAATAGATTTCTTTGACTGGGTGATCAAAGTAGTAGATGAGGGAGGGGCTGTGGATGTGGCCTACCTAGACTTTAGCAAGGCATTTGACATAGTCCCACACACAAGATTGGTAAACAAGTTTGACAGCCTGGGAGTGGGTCACAGGGTGGTAACCTGAGTAAAAAATTGGCTGGACAACAGGACGCAGAAGGTAATAGTAAACGAAGTCCACTTCGAAGAAAGGGGGGTTACTAGTGGGGTAGCGCAGGGTTTTAAATAACTGCAAAATTGATTAGCACTTTCATTGTAATCAATTGCGAAAACATACGTATATGCATTTTCTAGCAGTTTACGTTGCTAAACAAATTGAGACACGAGCTATGCATTATCCCAACCGATTAGCAGTTTTACTCGTGAAATTGCTAATCAATTTTGCAGTTACTTAAAACCCTGTTCAGTACTGGGACCGGTGCTCTTTAATGTCTCTTACAGGTGACATTGCAGAGGGACTGGAAGGAAAAGTATGCCTCTTTGCAGACGACACAAAGATCTGCAACAGGGTTGATACACAAAGGGGGTGTGGAAAGGATAAGAAGGGACTTGGCAAGGTTTGAGGAATGGTCAAGAGTACGGCAGCTTAGATTCAATGCAAAGAAGTGCAAAGTAATGCACCTGGGAAACAAAAGCCCCAGGGCAGAGTACACAATGGGGAGTGGTGAAGTACTAACAACAACAAAAATGGAAAGGGACCTTGGGGTAGTAATATCAGATGACCTAAGGGTAGGCAAGCAATGTGCGAAGGCAGTAAGGAGGGCAAGCAATGTGCGAAGGCAGTAAGGAGGGTTGGGGGGATACTGGGATGCATAGAGAGAGGTATCACCAGTAGAAAACAGGAAGTTGTTGTTCTTCTCTACAGACAGTTGGTGAGACCCATCTGGAGTATTGTGTGCAGTTCTGGAGACCCCATCTCCGCAAGGACATAGATGGGATGGAGGCAGTCCAGAGGAGGGCAACTAAAATGGTGCAGGGTCTGCACCAGAAACCATATGAAGAGAGGCTGAAGGAGCTTAATATCTATACCCTCGGAGAAAGGAGGGAGAGGGAGGACATGACAGAAACTTTCAAGTACCTCAAAAAAATCAACAAAGTCCATATTGTATCTTCAAAAAAATAGCCATAAAACTTACCACAGATCAGATTAAAACCTAGAGCATCAAAAGTGTGTTTTACCTTCAGTAAAAGTCCCAAAACTCACCACAGAGCATCTAAACCCCCAGAGCTTCTGGGGGCTGCCCCCGGCTGTAATATGTCCCCCAACTCACTGAAACACAGAAGTGTTCCTATTTTGACTAATGAAATGATGGAGGGTCTGGAATCCATGTTTTTAGAATGTAGGCTACTTCCTTCAGTCTGCCAAGCAAAACAACCCTTGCCCCTTCAATGCAGTAGGAAGTGGTACCCGTTCCTCTAGGAAGGAGCCGTGTGCTGTATGTTAACCAGAAGCTGTCAGGTTGAAAACCCATCACAGCCACTAACTACGTCTGTGACTTGAACAAGTAATTTCTCCTCCCTGTGCTTCAATTCCCCCCAGCTATTACATAATAAAAGCTCACCCCCAAAACGCATGAGCTGATTCAACTCAGCTGAACTATCATGGGTGAATGGAATCAGCAAGGCTACCTGTTCTACAGATTCCTGTATTTTACAATGATTTTGAGCCTTCTATAGGGACATTCTTCCCATAGACTTGCACTGGTTATACAGGAAAACAAAGCAATTCGGTTTCCATAGGAAATAAAGTAATCTATATACATATAAAAAAAAACCACAGGAAAATCGCCCTGACCTTACCTGCTGTCAATACCCGATCTCATGGACCCAGCTCCAAATCTCACATCGCCTAATCAGCAGACTAACAGGTTTCTGTTTACATCCGGGCCATAGGCCAGCTTCGCACTGCCGGATGCTAAGGCTACTGTCGTTAACCGAACTGCTGTTACCGTCGAGCGAAGCTATTGGTGTCGTAAAGCGCCGGTCCTTGCTGTTTCCTTGCAGCATAGGACTAGTAGGACATTGCGGCATTTCATTGGTTTCTCTGGTGCTTTTTGCTAATCTCAGTTTCGTGCCGTCGGACCTAAGGTCATCATTACCGGGATTGTAGTGGAGGTAAGGGACTGACGGGAGGGGACGTGTCTGCCGGAGAGACTCCTGGGCACCAGGCAAGCGGATCGGTGGTCTCGCTGGTCGGGTTTTGCTGTGTTGACATGTTGCCGTACTATCGTGTTGTTCTGCGCTTTGTACTTGTCGCGTGGTGTTTTGTTTTGCTTACCGTGTAGTGCTGTAGGACCACCGGATCGGCACGGACTACAGCGGTAGAAACCAGACTGACCAGACAGGCTGCAAATATTGCTGGTCTGATCACTCTGGCTTGTCGAACCTGTCCAGTTTTTATCTATCTGGTCCGGTCCTGACCATACCTCTCAAATGTCCCTCATTTTGTCCCTTAAAATTGCTCTGTCCCTCATCCGTCCCTCATGGAAAAGGTGCTGCCCACACAGAGAATGTGCTGTAAATTCAGACTTTAAAGCAAAAACACTTAATATTCTAAAATACTAAATCCAAAATAAACTCTGTACAAGTAAAACACAATGGTTTTCACAGTGTTCTGAGCTTGTATCTCCATGTTTGAGGATGTGTTCCTCATTCTGTGTCCCTCATTTTGAGTGTCCAAAAATGTCCATGCCCCTCATTTCAGTCACAAAAGGTTGAGAAGTATGGTCCTGACAGTCCCATTTTCACCCCATACTGGGCAGGCATGAAAGCTGGACTGGTAGGCTGAGTCATATCGGACTTGCAATATCTGTTTGGTCCGGAGTATTATACCGTACCCTCTTGTGCTGTGTATTATCACAGTACTCCTAGACCTTCAGGGCTTCCTGTATATACAGGAAAATTGAGCAGTCTGAAAGGATATTGTTATGCACTTGCATGTGTTATATGTCTGCAAGTGTCAGCTTGGCTTTATTGGTAGCAGTTGCGTTTCTGTGACAGACGGTCATGCGTTCTTATAGTCCCACACCGGGATCGTACTCGTACCAAAAACGCTGGCATCTAAGTACTGTGCTAAGGAGATGCTGTGCTGTAACGGTGTGCTGCCCTCGGATGAGACGTCCTGTTTACCTTTGCTGGTGGCCTTTATTTTCCATGGTGCCCTGGGCAAATTGTACACATTCACTAACATATAAACGGTTTAAGGAGTGGTACACCCTCATATTTTGTAAATGTTATTTGTTTCCTTGTTAACACACAACTGTTTCTGTGTAACTGTTTGGGATAGATGTATGAGCTTTAGTTTGTTTTCACTGTTCACACCAGTCCCGGTAACTAGTCTGGGGGACTCCATTTTCTGGTTGTTGAAATCATATTGTCTGTGAGAGCTGTATTAGCATATAAGAACATGATGTGTCATCATCCTTTCCTTTAGATTCTAAGGTATGCCTGTCTCCTTACTTAGAATTCAGCAGAACAAGTTGCAGCAAGGTGTGAAATGCCATAGTACCTTCAGTTAGCTTAACAAACTGTCCTAGATGTAATGCAGTTTTCCCCCCTTGCAGTCAGTCTGTATGTTTCTAGAGGGGTTTTTCAGGTTATATGTACTTTCAGCATAGAAGTGCACCTTGTAAATGGGTGTTGTGGCATCATGTTCTGATATGCTAATGCAGCCCTCAGGGATAAAGAGATTGAACAACCAGGAAATGGAGACCCCCAGGATTTACAGGGGCTGGATGTCACATTTCAGCTTTGGTAATTATGTCCGGCCTATCTTTTGCTGTCATAGCTTGGAGACATATCTTCTGTGGCTTGCGTATATTGTTCCCTAGGCTTCTTGTATTGCTATGCTGAGTACCCTCCAGGATCCCTGTGTCCCTCTTACTCCACCCATTGACCATACAGTGAATCCTTGTTCTCCATTTGTGCTTTTTCAGTCTCTTTTACGAGTCTTCCTTTCTGCTGCAATTTCTGCTCCATGGCACACCTCCCTACCACATGTCCTGTCTAGGTTACCCTTGAATTCCATAATTAGGGGATCACTAGCTAGTTCTTCCTCACCCAGGTTCCTTCTGAGGTTGCCACTAGTCCCAACCTCCCCTTGTAGTAGCTTAAACATCCAGAAATGTACACTTCAGAAGTCTTTATTTATTTTATTTATTTAGTGAAGTCTTGGAAGACACCTGTGAGCAGATGCTTGTTGAGAGGTTCCATGTCAGATACATTAACACAAGAAGACACAATATAGTTACAGTAGATTATACATGCAGAGTACAAAAAATTCAACAGTGCATGGGATGCAATGACAAGCAGTTCACAAATTGTGCTAAGGCATTGTACATGGTATGCCAGCGTCCTGTGGAAGAGAGGGAGGCAAAGGCAGACTGTTAGGGTGAGGGAGGGCAATGGGAGCTGGGATAGGGAGGACAGAGGGGAAGAAAAGAGCCAAGGGGTAGGGGGTGGGAGGCAAGTGCTTGGGCAAAGACTTAACCTGGCGGGCCAGGAGCTGGAAGTGCGGAGGCAATCATCTGCCCCAGTGTTTTTTTCCGCTCCTGATTTGGATGAAAGCCATCCTGTTTAAACAGGGCTTTATTCCCCCAAAAAAAAGCACCCCAGTCTCCCAAGAGGCAAAACCTCACTTCAGTGCACCACTACTTATACAGTTGTTAAAAAGATAGAGCTACAGCTTCCTTGCCTCCCCTGCCTGTTCACTGGGAGGACCTCTGAGAAGGTCACAGAGTATGAGCCATTCCCCTCAGCTTGGTAGATTAGAAAGGAGAAGGGGGGAGTATATTAAGCCTGTTGTAAACAGAAATATTATGTTCTTTTAATTTTACTATTAATCAAGATCATAAGGGCCTTTTCCATGAGTTCCATCCATTCTTCCCATTCAGTCTCCGTTCATGTCAGAGTGGAATGTCTGTGGGTTCAGCTCACAGTGGGGGGAAGAACCCTCTGAATAGGGCTGACCTACGGGCCCCTAAACCAGTCAAAAGAGATGGATGGGGCACTGATAGTAGATATCAGGAAGCCAGTGTGGGGGTGGGGGTAGAATTGTTCTGCTAGGAGATTTCAGCATGCCAGATATGGACTGGAGCATTCTTGGAGCAAGAAATGCTTGGAAACAGATGCTGGTGGATGCCTTCCAGGAATGTTTATTAACACAGCATGTAGAGGAGCAGGGATGGTAATGTATTGGTAACACAAAACTAGGACGCTCACGGCCAAATGAATGAGGATCAGCTGCAAACTGGCAAAACTAACTGGTGCAAAACAACAAACTGCAGCGAAGCGCTCAAATGGAGACAGACATAATATCAAAAGTGCTTTATGTGAGGACATAAGACAAGCTTTCTCCAACGCTTCGAGGGGGTAATCCCTCTTCATTGGGGGGGGTGTCTGATGAAGAGGGATTGCCCCCTCAGAGTGCTCTGGAAAGCTTGTCTTGTGTCCTCACAATAAAGCACTTTTGATATTATGTCTCCATCTCTGTTTGAGTGCTTTGCTGCAGTTTGTTGTTTTGCACCACGGTATTGTACTGGACCTAGGTGTTGACAAAATGAGGACGGTTAAAGTGGAAGCTGGAAGGTCATCTGCCTTAATGCCAGAACCTCGGTAATAAAATCAGCATGCTAAGGGCAAGTGTATCGGATGCAGAGTTGAACCTATGTTGCGGACAGAATAGAGGCCAATAGAGGATGGGTCCATCAGGGGAGCGGAAGGGGAGGCGGAATTGCAATGGCTACATTTGACAACTACCCAGGGGAAAAGTTATGATTTGGAATGGTCTGTAGAATGTTGGGACTTGCAGTAAATTGGGAGAAGAAATTAGGAAGGGGGCCACAAAAGGGGAGGCAGAGATAGGGAATATCAGTCTACCAGATGTGCACTAGGATAACTTAAGTGCCAGAAGTCGAGCCCTGCTTGACAAAATGCAGGACTGCTTGCTGCTGCAACTGGTCAGGTAATGCATAAGGCATTCGGCCATTCTCGATATGGTACATACCAACTCTGAAATGGTGACTGGAGTAGAGGTTGAGGAACCACTGGGGTACAGTGACCATAATATCATATGGTTTGAGCTGGCCTTGGGTATTAACAAACCTTCATTAAAGACTGGTTTTGGTTTTTAGAAGGGCAGACCATGACCGGGTGAGGATAGAAGTCGAGGAATGACTGGGGGGAATGGGGGGGGGGCCTTTCTCTAAGTAACTAACAAAGAAAAGAGCTTTCACCAAATACAAGAGAAAGCAAGGGGATGAGGAGTTGGGGTGGGGGACAGAGGGAAGCAGGTAACAAACTTTGAGTGAAAGCAATTAGCTCTACAAACTGCTTTGACTGGGAACTGCAACAGCTTCTTCAGTCAATCGGGGACTTAATTGCTGAAGCAGCAGGTTGGACAAGAATGATGTCATCGCTCACTGATAGGGACAGCAAAATCTTCACTGTTTTCAGTTACTGCGGAGCACATTAACAGATGCTGATTTAGAGAAAATCACAAAACGAAACAGCATGATATTTTCAGGAAACACTAATCATGACCCAGGGACTTGAGTTCAGGTGAGTTCAAGCTTTTCTTAAATATGTGCATTTGATCTTTAAGTGACTACCTTCAGTGTCAGTGGTAAAGGACATAAGGCCTCTACCAGAAAGTGGTAATAATGCAGTAGCACAGGGGAGTCAGGAAATGGGGTGAGTAGGGATAACTGCAGAAGAGATGAAGAAGGGTGCTTATGCCCTGAAAATAAAGTGCCAGGGCCAGATGGGATGCATCCAAGAGTACTGAGGGAACTGGCATTGTAACTGTCTGAGCCCTTGACAGGACTCTTAACTAGCATGCTGCGGTTGGGGGTGGTTCTGGGAGATTGGAGGACAGCAGATGTGGTCCCGCTGTACAAGGAGCAGGGATAGAGGGGATCCAAGTATCTACAGTCCCGTCAGTCTCACCTCTAGTCTAGGAAAGCTGATGGAGACTGTGGCCAAGGAGAATAGCGTGACCTACCTGGAAGGCACTTGGCTCCAGGATAGTAAATGGCAGGGGTTTGTGGCAAGGTGATCACGTCAGACCAGCCTGATACTATTCTTTTTACAATAGGGGTGTGCTGATAACCCACTAGATAATCACACCCTCGCAAACCTGCGCAAAACCGTGCAAATGGTAACTTTTGCAACAAAGGGGTCTTATTGTATAAAATGGATACATGATGTGCACTCATGTGATATGGAAAATAGCTCCGCTCCATATCATACTCATGCCCATCATGTATCCCCTTATGACTGGGTTACGAGGGCTATGGATAAGGGGCAGGCAGTAGATTTACTCTTGCCGGGGGGGGGGGACAGCAGAGGGTGGTAGTCCGTGGGGTCAAATCGGGTGGGAGAAAGATTACAAGTGGGGGCCACAAGTGTTGGTCCTGGGACCTATCCTTTTCAAGATGTTTATCGGTGATCTAGGAGAGGATATGCAGGGCAGGACGTGTCTCTTTGCAGATGGCACAAAGCTCTGCAGCAGGATCGACAGCAAAGAGGGAGTGAGAGAGTTGCATAGAGTCCTGGAAAGATAAGACAGGTGGTCTAAAATATGGCCGTTGAGGTTCAGTGCCATGAAGTGCAAAGTAATGCACATATGGAAGAAAAACCCTAGGACATAAGACTGGATGGGGGAGGTTAGGTTGTCCCCTACTATGGGCAAAAGAGACTAGTCATCATAAGTTATTTCCTCAAACACACTAACCAATACAACAAGGCCTGCAGTAAGGCAACCAGAATGTTGGTTATTGGGCTGGGCTGTTGCCTTCCACCCTCACAGTATTATTGCTGCTGGCACCCTCCCAGACCTCCTCAGTGACCACCACATGATCTACTGTGTATGCAAAATACACCAACCCAAAATCCGTCCAGACTCCTCCTGATGCGATCCTTCTGATCATTGGACTTGTCCTCCCTTGAGGACTTAACAGCGACTAACTGGTCGCCCATCTCCTCTGTCATTACAATCAGATCTGCCCTCAATTATTTCTTGTCCAAGTTTCTGTCTATCTGGGACCAACACACTCCCCTCAGGAAAACCAAGGTCCGAGGTTCCCACCTCCCCTGGATCTCAGCCGAAATGGGATGTTGCATGGGTGGCTTGCAAATACTCAGGCCCCCCTCCTGACTTACTTAAATACCGAACCATTCGAAATGCCTGCACCAGAGCCAAACGACTTGCTAAGGCTGAATATTTTAACTCCACCTTCCAAAACAATATTAACCACCCCTCCAAGTTTTGGAAGATCATCTACGCTCTCCCCCCCGCCCCCAAGCTCAGTCCTCTGACCGTTCCTCAAGGTGAGAGACACCACCATTTCTGTCCCCATTGCCTCTGAACTCAATGCTTTCTTCACTGCCTGCGCCTCGTCCCTTCTCTCCTTCTTCTCCCCCCCACCCGTACCCCATCTCCTTCTCTCCTGTCTCACCAGCAGACACCCTCAGGGCCCTCCTAGCTCTTAACTCTCTCAAGTGCAGGAGCCCTAGTCGACTTGACCATAAACTGCTCCACCTCTCTGCCCCTGCCATCCTTCTACTAATCACCTCCCTTCTAAACCTCTCCTTCTACCTTGCCTCTATCTCAGATGATTGGAAACCTGCCACAGTTCTACTTCTTCCCAAAGGTGGTGATTCCTGCAGTTCTGGCAGCTACCGCCCTATCTCCCTGCTTCCTACACTTGCTAAACTTCAAGTACATTTAGTGCTTTCTCAGCTCTTTCCCCTCCTTGATTCGTCCTCCTTCTTCACCCCTTCCAGTCTGGTTTCCGTAAATCCCACTCCACCTCCTCTGGCTTACTGACTCCATTCTCTCAGGCATGGATCAGGGCCAGATCACTTCTGCCATCTTTGTCGACCTGGCCAAAGCCTTTGACACTGTAGCCCATCCCCTTCTCCTTGATAAGCTTGCAGCAGCTTGGCTTTCCGTCTCTGCTACTAACTAGTTCTGCTCCTACCTTGTGAATAGGACTCGGTTAGAATGGGAGATTCCTTGTCCCCACTCTCCTATCAGCACTGGTGTCTCCCAAGGATCGGTCTTTGACCCATTACTATTTTTGGTCTTTCTAGACAACCTCCCTGCTGCTTGCACCTCTGCGTCCATCCATTAATGGAAGTGTTCAAATGGGGTCTGAAGGCGCATCTTTTTAGAGAGGCATTTTGGAACTGTTTGTTTGAGTTTCTAACATAGACTGCTGAACTGGTTATTTTTTTAATTATGATTTTATTCAGGTATTGTTCATTATTTTATTGATATTTGTTCTTCTTTTGATGTATGATTTTTATGTTGTCTTGCGCACGCACAAGCTTAGCTTGGAATAACCGGTTTTGGAGGTGCGGTTGTGTTGTGGCCAGTGGCACCACTGCTTTTTTCAGCCTGGGCTCTGTGACATGAGTGAAATAGCACGCTGCCTATGACAGCAGTGTAAA
The DNA here is from genome assembly GCA_016271365.2 of Neoceratodus forsteri. Classification (NCBI taxonomy): domain Eukaryota; kingdom Metazoa; phylum Chordata; order Ceratodontiformes; family Ceratodontidae; genus Neoceratodus; species Neoceratodus forsteri. The sequence goes on along the minus strand of JADMNL010000022.1, from coordinate 470,772,561 downwards.
ACCGTGCCACCAACTTGAAACAATTTTGCCACTGCACTCTTGCCTGGTGTAACATTTCAGTAAACATGACGGGGTGGTGGCTGTTGCCGTCTGCCTGTCGCAGTCCCCAGGAAGCCGATTTTGGGGTTGCCCAATCCCCCTTTCGGCATATGTGCCCCATTTACTGTTTTTATCTGCCGAGGGGGTGCCCAATCCCCCTTGGCATCATCCCCCCCCCAAACAAAGATACGCTTGCCGACGGGGGCCCAATCTCCCTGTTGGCATGTTTAGCCCACCCCATCGCATTGACATTTTCCTGCCCTGCCCCAATTGTGTGCCACACTGGGAGCCCACCCCAATGTAGCTAACACATACATGTGATATGTCCAACTTGCTTAAGAGGGAGATTTGGGTCAAATTAGTAGGGAGACTGGTCTGCTAGTAGGGAGATGCCGTAATGTCATGAGTTTGTCCTTAAATGGCATCAAAAAATAAGAAAAAGGGCATTTTAAAAACATTTAATATATTTCATTTTGTCAAGAATAAGCACTAAAAAAGAATCAACAACTAGTGTACAAAGTTATCAGTTACATTGTTCATCACTAATTTACCTTTTATGTGTCTTTATCTGCCAAAAAAACATGAATGTATATTTTGGACAGAATTTTACTTAAGCAGGAGATTTTGTTTCCCTGGAGGGAGGGAGGGAGTTCGGTCAAAAAATCAGGAGTCTCCTGCGAAAAGAGGGAGATATCACATGTATACTAACATGACCCCCCCCAAACAAATGGGACACACTTGGAGCCCACACCAGTGTGCCCAACACTTGCTAAAAATGAAAACGGTCTGTGGTGATTATTATTATTTTTATTTATTTATTTATTTATTTTTTAGTAATCTGAAACAAAGAAAATGGTCCCTCGCCGTCGGGTGCCCTCCCCCAACCTGCACCCACACTCTGCACACCCACCTCCCCACACTTCTCCCTCACTCCATACTTGCCTTCAGAGCCCGGCACAACGATCTTCAGTGGAGCAGGAACGTCTGCACTCTTCAAAATTGACCGCAAACTGAAGAAATGCCAGTAAGCTGTATAATGGCATAAACTGGGGGTTTTCAATTTAGGTAGATATCTTGGCCATTTTTGCGACTTTTGGCTCCAGATTTTCAAGATGGGGTTCTTGGGACCCCACCTCATGAACTCAGTCACTATCATTTCGTTATTCGGTCCCAAAAGATGATTTTGTGGTCACTGCGTGGAATCACCTTTTTGGACTGATTAATGAAACGACAGTGTCAGTGCTGTTGAGGTGGGCTTCCAAAAAGCCTATGCTGCAAATTTGGTGAAAAAATTCCAGAAAATTACTGTGTTACGAGTGTGCGTTGTGCAGTTTCCACGCAAGCTCGTCACTTTGAGAATTTTTTATGTTTTCCCTCCAGATTTTCAACATTGCTATTTCTTCACACCTCCTTATGAACAATACAGCTATAATTTTTCACATCCTGCCCGAAACGTGGTTTCGCATATCTGGTGCAGAATGGCGTGGTCACTGTGGGACATCAACGTTCGGGACAGATTACCAAAATCACAGTGTCACTGTTCATGAGCAGAGGACCCAAATGCTTTCATGAGGTGGGGTCATGAAAAGCCCATGTTGAAAATTTGGAGTGCAAATGTGTCAACAAATGCCCAGGGCGTTAGGTTTTCTAACCATAACGTCCCACCCTGTAGCGACTGACCGGCATCGGGGTGTGACTTTGTATTGTCGGCTGTAAAGCTCGTGCCATTCCACCTTCACCCCCACCCTGCAGCCACTGACAGGCGTCAAGGTGTGCCTTGGACTCTTCTGCCCCAGAGTTCACCCCATTCCCCTGTAGTGCACCCATCTCAACGTATTTCCTTATGGAATGGGGGAAACGTAAGGCCAGAGGACCCCAAGGCATAACGCAGTACTTTCTGGAGTCTGCAGGGTAGGGCGAGCTGAAATGGCATGAGCGTTATGGACGGCACCCCAAAGGCACACCTCAGTGCCTGTCAGTCTCTGCAGGGTGGTGTGGGGTTGGCTTCACTTCCATACTTCACTGCCATTCCTATTATACATCTCTCTAACTCCTGCACTACCAATGCCAATGTCAGCAAGACAACATTCGGCACAGACAAATGCTTGTTAACTTTTGCCTGACTGTACAGCGCTCAGAGCCTCTGGGATAGGGTGCCCTGTAAATATAATTTTACTTACATGTTTATGCAGATGATACAGTTCTTTTTGCCTTTGGCTCCTCCCCCTCTGATCTGAGGACCAGTCTCCAGCTGGACCTTGACAATGTTCAGCACTGGTTCCACTCGAATAAACTGTCCCTCAGTGCCAAATAAAACAGTCTCTCTGACTTTTGGTACTAGGCAAAAGCTTTCCAGACTCACCACCCCCAACACTTTCTTCACACCTTAGATGGGTCCTCCATCGAGGATGTTCCCGCTTTCAAGTACCTCAGGGTGTTGACTTGACCGCCACTTCAACTCTTTTTGGCATGTGGACACCATCCACAAAAAAACTGCACCCAAAACTAGGTGCGTTCTACAGAAACCGTAGGTGCATCCCCCTGCCAGCTCACAGAGCTATTCTCCAGAAACGATTCTCTCTATTTTTGACTATGGAGACATTGTTTACAGTGATGCTGCTAAATCCATTCTAGCCAGATTGAATCCCCTCTTTCACTCCTTCTGCTACTTTGCCCTGGACTGTCTGCCATGCACCCACCAATGCTCCCTTTACACCTCCCTCTCCCATCCCTCCCTTGAAACCAGGCGCCTTGCTCATTGTTCCTCCTTTATTGCTAAATACTGACTAGGATCTCTCCCCTATTACCTCTTTTCCCCCTTCCTCGTACACCCTTCACAACTGTGAACTATGGCTTCCGCTCCCTAGCACTCCCTTCAAGGTCATCCTCGGCTGGCCAGGCTGCTTTCTCCTACCACTTCCCTAAACTATGGAATTTTCTCCTTGTATCCATCTGCTGACTCTTTCCTTTGCTGTCTGTCCTCCGAGACTTCCTGTCTCCCTCCTGCAATTGCACCTGGTCTCCACCTCTGCGCCTTCACTCAGTTACTCCCCCCCCCCCCGACACCGTCTCCCCCTTGTCTCCTCTTTCCCTCTTTAACCCAGTTTTATTTAAACTATACATATCTGATATTTGGTTGGGGTTGAAGTCCTGGTATAGTTTATTTGTGGATGACACCAAGCTAGGAGGCAGGGTCAATACAGCAGAGTACCATGAGGCCCTGCAGACTGACCTTGACAGGTTGGCAGCTTGGGCACAGAGATGGGGCATGTCATTTAACATAAACAAATGTAAAGTGAGTTGCATTTTGGTAAAAATAACTCAAGATACATGTATTTATATACATGGCCATTTGCTGGAGGACACAGCTAGGGGAAAAGATTTAATAGTAATTAAACAAACTGTATCTGTTCTCAGCCAATCACAAACAAGAACACCTGTTGGTTATTGTCTCACAAACTACAAAACAGCCCCCCAGAGTCGGTTATTCACTCATACCCCACCCACAGTCGTTTAATGAAACATTAACCCCCCCCACAGTCGGTTAATGAAGCATTAACCCCACCCACAGTCGGTTAATGAAACATTAACCCCACCCACAGTCGGTTAATGAAACTTAACCACGCCCACAGTCCTAATGAAAACTGTCCCAAGCCCACACACAGAACACACTCAACATTCAGAACAATTTAAAATGTCTGCACCACCAACTGATAATTTAAAATACAAATCTCCTTTTAAATCTATCCTGAGCTTTTTATTTTCAGTATTATTAACCGTCACACAGTTCACTGACCCGCGTTCACTCACTGTTCACTCTTTGCAGCACTGTAAACGAGTGACACAATTTTTTTTTTTTTTTTTTATAAAATGCAAGTACTCCATACTTTTTTATACACATAGCACCACAAAATAGCATAAATGTACTCACACCCTGACATAAGCACTGTAAAGTTATGTATTTGTCTGTCCAAAAACTGAATGGGGATTCCAGACGTGTGCATTAACCTCTTCACTAATACGCATGCCTGGAATCCCGCTTCAGTTTTTCAAGAGAAAAATACATAACATTACATTGCTCATTTCAGGCTCTGAGTACATTTGTGCTATTCTCTGCTGCTATATGTATGAAAAACTATGGTGTACTCCTCTTTTATCAAAAAATGTGTAACTTGTTCGAATGACTATTCCCTCAGCTCTGCGCTGCTGCAGAAAGTGAATGCGCGCCACTCAGCTTTCCGATTGGCCACCCAAAATGTATTTATACTTCTGTTTTACCTCTCATCTACATAACACCAAGTCGTATGATAGTAATAACATTCAGTTGCTTGGAGTATAAGCGCAATAACCAGCTTTTGTGAATGATTAAATGCCTCAGCTTCACCTTGGCATTTAATCATCCACAAAAGCCGGTTATTGCTTCATATACTCCAAGCAACCGAATGTTATCACTTAATTATAACTAATGATTTGTAAATGGCAAGGTCAGTCCTCCAAAGTATTAAAAAGGGCAAATTATTAAATGCAGTCAATAAGTGTTTTGTGAGTAAGGCAAGAGATTTGAGACTTTCCCTTTATAATAGTTACGTGAGACCACACTTAGATTATGGCTCCCAGTTTTGGGGTGCATTAAATATTACTGACAGGCATAAATTGGAGCGTGTATAAAGAAAGGCGACAAGGTCGATAAAAGGACTAGTCAGCCAAACTTATGAAGAGCGATTAACTGCTCTTAACACTCTCCACAACAGGCGTATCAAAGGGGACATTCTGTTAATGTACAAAATTAATAACAATATGGGACTTATGGAGGGTATGAATCTCAAATTTAGAGCTCAAAACAACTTAAGATGCCACAAGAAACAAATTCAGTCTACCAATTTCAAAACAGAGAAGCGCAAGAAATACTTTACACAAAGAAGAGTTAATATCTGGAATGGCTCACCATCAGAGGTGGTGGATAGTCAGAATTTTGAGACTTTTATGGTGAGGTTAGATAAATATATAGCTGGGCAAGGTTGGTTAAACTATTATTATTAGAATGGGACAGTGTGTATAGGCTTACACCGTCTGCTGCCTCTGAAATGCAAAGTGAGTAAACCCTGCCCTAGCTCCTCCCCCCTGCTTACCCTCACCCAGAAACCTACTGCATAGCTTCCTCTGCTTCCGCATGTATAACTGTACAATACTCTTAAACGGTATCCTACTATATCCATGCCTATCTTGTATTTGTTTACGTTGCCATTTCTTGTTAATTGTTCTCAGTGCAAATTTTGTTCTCCTCCTGCTTTGTAAATATTGTTTTGTTATGCTTTGCCACCCTTTACCCCTTCCCCAGGACACATCTGGAAATGAGCTGATACTCAGCTCAGTATGTCTTCCCTGGTGAAACCTTTAAAAATAGATAGATAAATGTTGCCCCTATACACGTCGCTGTTGAGGCCACATCTTGAGTACTGTGCACAGCTCTATCCGTACCTGAGAAAAGAAAAGGGTAGGCTGGAGTTGGTGCAGTGAAGAGTCAAGATGATTCAAAGCTAACGGGGAAGGGGCTGCGAGGAAAGGCTGGAGGCCTTGAACATGTACTCACTGGAGAACTGAAGGGAGAGGGATGACCTGCTTGAGACCTTCAGCGTTCTAAAAGGAATAAACAGGGTGGACAGTGGGGACATAGTCAGTAGAAATAGTGAGTCAGTACTGAAGGGTGATGAATGTATGCTGCCTGGAGAAAAGTTCAGGAGGGATGTGAGGAAATGTTATTTCAGAGAAGGAGGTGAGCAGTGGCACAATGTGGGGCAAGTGAGCAATAACCCACTCCAGGGTGTGTGGTTATTGGGGATTAATCGTGTTGTAAGGCATGAGGCTATGGGCCGAGTGTCCTCACAGCTCCTGGGGTGTTGATTAATCCCCAATAACCGCACACCCTGGAGTGGGTTATTGCGCTGATAACATGGGGTGTGCTCAAAACTAAGAGAAAACAACATAAAGGGTTTTCCTCCCTGTTGTTTAAAAGACAAAAACATGAATGTATCCTGCCTCCTAGAAAAATAATCCCCAACAAACACTGCATATGTCACTGATTTTATGTACATACAAATGTCAGAAATCCAGTACTGACATGATTTCTGACATTTGTTTTGCAGAAAAAAATGTCTGCTACTGGCAAAGCCCTGTACTATGCGCCCCCCCCCCATGCAGCAAGCGTTGCACATACGGACAAATGCTGCAAACTTGAGAGAGAGAGACCCACACACACACACAGGACGCTGCCCACATTCACCACTACCATTCCTGATCTCCCTCTCACTGTGTGTGTGTGTGGCAACAATTTCGATGAAACGGTCTCTCATAGAAACCAGACTGCACACACTGCAGCTGAAAACTGTGGCTCTTCGGTCTGTGCTTCTCGCTCTCTGTCACTCTGCACGCTGCCGACTGTGAGAACATTGGTGGAGAACACAGAAATTAGACTGGACCACTGAACAGACATACAAAAGATTTGTCTGAGAGGAAAAATTCTCCGTGAAGGAAAACAACACTCCATATTGTGTGCAGCTTGCAGTGTCTTTGTCCCGTTTCAAGTCAGGGCATGCAGCACTGGCATTAGAACCCCATCAGTACTGGGAAGTAGTAGTGGGACCAAACTGTTTCTTTCTCCCTCTCTGTCTCTCTCTCCCTGTCACACTCACACATGTGACTGGGTTGTCTCCCGTGTCAGCTGCCCGGTGTCTCACTGTCCCGCTCACTGCTGCTCCCCATCTGTCTCGCTCCATCTCCCCAGCTGTCTCACATACTGTGCCTCACTGTCTCTGGGGCTGTGACAGGAGGGCTTGGTGTAGCTGCTCTCTGAAATGGTGCAGAGAACAGGACCGGAGACGCTAGGTATGTCACTGGAGCGAATCGGGCTCCGTGCGGCAGGTGAGCATATGGCACAGGGGAGGGGGGCAATGGAGGACAAGCAACACCATGTATTGGGGTTCGTGCAGCTGGTCAGCATGTGTGTGTATGGGGGTGCCCCGAACCGCACGAAGAACAAGCCAGACCGGAGAGAGAGGGAGTACATCTGCTGAGCTGCCGCTTTGTCACACACAACTGAGCGGAGCACGGGGAGCGGAGACTGATGATTGTGGAACTGGAGAAGGCAGATTGGGAGCACTGTGTGGCACAGAGGACATTGTGGAGGGGGGCACGGAGGAGAGACTGGCCATACATTGGGGACTTGACACTCTGACCAGGTGGGGTGGGTGATGAAGGACAGAAACTCGCCTGCACACATCACTGATATGCTCATTTGCCACACGGTGTTAACAGCAGCAACATTACAACAGATACTAGTGGACAGAGAGGCTGAAACGGGGGGAATTATGACACACAGCAGCGGAGAGAGAGCAGCTGAGGAACAACTTTGTTACAGTGACAGGACACCATACTACTTTTGTTTTATCTGCTGCTGCTCACCTTGTCATTGTGTGTCTCTCTGTCTCTCTCTCCTGCTGTCACAGGATGGCTCGGTGCACAAACACAGGGCACTGTACCAGTCTTCTGTGGTCTGTTGCTGCTCGCCCTGTATGCCTGAACACAGAATTGCGGCTGTCTGCTGCATTGTTAAACTGGTGACCCCTGCACACTGCTGCTGCTTCATTACACACAGTGCACCTCGGGAATCTGTCACAGAGCAGGGGGATATTTGCAAGGCACAATTGACACATTCAGCGAGAGTGGATCGGACACGGAAAATGTGTGCCTGAACACAGAATTCCCGGTGTGTGTCTCTGTCTCGCTTGTTCCGCAAATGTGCTTCCAAATTATTATACAGAGAGAGGGAGACACATGCAGACATGACTTTGCCGCAAGTTTCACAACATGGGAGGGGAAACAGTGCGGGATTGCGGTACACGGCATACCTCAGTAACTGCAACACTTCATTCCCATACATATAGCTCTGCTCAGTTTACAAATGGTTGCCTTGCAGTTTGATTTCGTCAAGGACATAATGGGTCCCGTTCTGCCCACTGATCCTGTATCATCCTCCTCACAGCAACTGTACGTATATCTGGGATTAATCAATGGTCACATGATGGCTCTGTAGCAATCAGTCAATCAAATCAATCTTTATTTTACCAGGCGAAGCACCATTGAGTGAGCTCATTTGCAAAGTGGACCTGGACAAATACACATAGTAATAAACAAAATACAAAAGTATAAGGTAGATGTGCAGTCAAGGAATACAGTGTTGTAGAGGACACAAAACATGGCACAATAATAGGCTGGGCTATACGAGGCAAAATATGCAAAATGGCTAAGAGAAATATGATCAAATACATTGTTATACAGTATATACATGAACAGTTCAGGAAAAGGGGTAGGAGGGGTGTTAGGGAGAGGAAGGGGGTGATAAAACAGGGAATCACAAGGCCTGGAGACGGATGGCCGACACTTATTTCACCGGCCTCCGGGAGGTGCAGTTACAGGATTCAATAAAGGCATATGAGAATAGCTTTTTTGAAGGAGGAGAAAGTTGTTGGGGCAGCCAACGTTAGTGTTCTTTGCAATTTGTTCCATAGGTGAGGAAGTACATAGCTTATAAACACTTTACCAAAACGTGAATTAAGGAATGTACAGGGAGATGAAGGAGAGGCTGCGCAAGGAGTATTTGCCTACAGCGCATAAGGGCAAGCAGTCAGAGACATACTGGGGAAGCTTATGGGTGATGGCTCTTAAAGTCCAAAAGGTGGCATTCCTTTGCCTTCTGAACCTGAGGGTTGTCTACCCTTCTTCGGCGTACAGAGACCAGTGGTGGGTGAGGTAAGGTGGTCCAGCGATAAATCTCAAAGCTTGGTGATAAAGTGAATCGAGTTTAGAGAGTGCGGAGGCAGGACCTTGGCCATAGAGGAAGTAGGCATAGTCCAGTAAAGACAGAAAGGTGGTTTGGACCAGCCTTTTATTTGGCGTCGTGAGATAGGAGATGCTTAATCCGGAAGAACAGGCCCAGTCTCTGCCTTAGCTTCTTTGATAGTTTCTCAGTGTGGTGAGAAAATGTGAGCTTGTGGTCTATCCAAACCCCCAGATATTTAAATTTAGTCACATATTCAGTAGGTTCACCCAGAAGCGATAGAATCTGCAGAGTTAAGCTATGTAGGGAAGGTTTTTGACCTATAGCAGAAGGTGAGAAAAATATGGCTTTTGTTTTTTTTTTTGTGTTTAAAAGTAGTTGTTTGGTAATAAGTTTAACTGCAGCTGATTAAAGTCCACCCGTAGGTCCAGACAGGCCTACTCTGGGGTAGGCCTAGCAAGGTATATGACCGTGTCATCGGCGAATAGGTGAATGTCGGCTGATTTGATTCCTGAATCAGTGTTGTTAATATAAAGAGTAAAGAGCAGTGGTCCTAAAATGGACCCTTGCAGCACGCCTCGTTGGAGCAATTTTAGGGGAGAAAGATCCCCTGGAGCTTTAACCTGTTGGAATCTCCCAGTGAGGTAACAACTGAACCATTTCAGGGCAGAAGAGTCTAGGCCAAAGCTTTGAAGAGTGTCCAACAGCAAGACATGGGCCACTGTATCGAATGTCTTGCTAAGATCAAGAAACAAGGCACATACATATTTCTTGACATCCAAGGAATTCTGCTAGTCGTTGGTTACCTTTGCGAGTGTGGATATTGTACTATGACAAGCTCTGAATCCTGACTGGGCAGGGTTAAGCAAATTGGTGGAGTCCAAGTACTTCCTAAGCTGCACATTAACCACTTTCTCGAGCAGTTTAGAGAGGATGGGAAGTAGAGATATTGGTCTGTAATTGTTTAGATCACTTGGAACACCAGATTTGAGTAAAGGAATAACTTGCAGTTTTCCAAATGGGAGGGAGGTCTCCTTGGGCAAGCGATTAGATGAAAGAGGTGGGTGATAGGTGCTGATAATACATGGGAGGCGAGCTATAGAAAATAGGGGTCGATAAGGTCAGCACCTGCACTTTTCCTGGTGTCCAGGGCTAGAAGTAGGTCTTCCACTTGTTTCAGTGATACAGGGCTAAAGGAGAAGGCCGTGTCCGAGGCAGAGGTAATGATAGTAGGTCTAACAGTATCTTGTCTACAAAGTTGTGAGTGGAGGTTGTAGGCAGGTGAGGAGTCAAAGGTACTGTCTTTCCCTACTCCATGTTATGAGGACTATTAACAGATTGAAGCACAGGTGGAACAGAGTAAGGGGGCAGAGTTACACCAAGAAGAATTATTCCGGGATGGGATGGAAGGCGGGGGGTGGTGAGGGAGACAGGACTCCTTAAGGACAGTAGGTCAAGGGGTGAGGAACATATTTTTTGATCAGACTGGATGGATCACTGGCCATCTTCTCTGCTGATAGTGTCTCTGTTTCTCTGGTACCCAACTCCCTGAAACCAGCTTTCACTTCTGCTAACAGACTCCCTACCATGGTGTTTGTTCCTAGATGGACAATAATACCTGGCTTTTTCCACTCACTTCCCTCACCACCATCTCCAGGTTGGGGAGTACCATATCAGCTGTTGCAACTGGGGAAATGGTGCATCTCCCTCCCCTGATAATTGACCACACGCTCTGTACCTCTCACTATAGAATCCCCTGTGTTCAGTATCCTTTCTGCTCTCTTGCTGTGTGCTACTCACCCCCAATAGGTGTCGTTGTTTCACCAGCTTTAGGGGGATCTGTTTGCAGCAGGGGGATCTTCACTAGGAGGGGGTGTAGCATGTACCACTTTCATTTGGGTAAAAAGGTTACATGTTGCAGTTCTAGGGCCCCTCCCATTCCCAGTTGTTTCCACTTGCCAACCCCCTTCCCCATGCTTTTACTATCTTAGTCTAACTTCCACTGTGAACTCTAGGTGCAAGGCGAGCCCTGGCTTTTTATTTTTCCTGTGTCATTATCTTCACCAGAATGTTTTCTTTTGTGCCATGTGGTAAGCAGAACTTATTTGAATCTTTGTTAGATAGTGCCAAACAGTTTTTTAAAAATCACCATTTAAGAACAAATATTTCTTTTTTGGCTTGACAGTCACTTCGACTTTTCTTGGCAAAAAAACTGCACCCAAAACTAGGTGCGTTATACAGAAACCGTAGGTGCATCCATCTGTCAGCTCTCAAAGACATTCTTCAGAAAATGATTCTCTCTGTTTTTGACTATGGAGACATTGTTTACAGTGCTGCTGCTAAGTCCACTGTAGCCCGACTGGATCCCCTCTTTCACTCATTCTGCTGCTTTGCTCTGAACTGTCCACCATGCACCCGCCATTGCTCCCTTTACACCTCTTTCTCCCTTCCCTCCTTCCCTTGAAGTCAGTCGCACATGTCAACAATGGCTTCACTCAGAATTCTAAAAATAAACTGTCTACAGAGACAGAAAACTTTTACTCTAAGAAAAAACACTAATATATGTTGTATAAACTGCATATGTGATGTGCGGTCATGAGATATGGCATTTGTCTTCATTCGTGGTTGGTGACCACCTTTGACCTCACTTGTGAAGGTCAAGAGGTCACTGACCATTCATGACGATAAATACTATATCTCATGAATGCCCATCATGTATCCCCTATAACCCACATGTGCCTCAGATCACAGAATCACAGAAGCTTGATGGCAGAAAAGGACTATACCGGCCAATCTAGTCTGCCCTTTTTTCCTCCCCTACACCTCCCTCCCTGCCAGCCCCCGCCTTCCCCCGGATACTGAGCCCCATATACTTGTTCCATGCCATCTTGAATTCTTCCACCGATTTAGCCCCCGCCACTCCATCTGGTAGTCTGTTCCAGTGCTCCATCACCCTTTCCATGAAGAAACGCCCTCTCACATTGCCCCTGTATCTTTTTCCTTTCAGTCTGAGGCTGTGCCCTCTAGATGTGACCCCTCTTTCCTCTACTTTATTGAGCCCCTTTACATATTTAAAAGTTTCAGTCATGTCTCCCCTTTCCGTCTTTGTCTCCAGTGTGTACAGATCCAGCTCCCTACACCTCTGCTCATATGAATTTCCCTGCATACCCTGCACTATCTTGGTTGCCTTTCTCTGAACCCTCTCCAACGCATCTATATCCTTGCAGAGATGTGGTCTCCAGAACTGAACCCCATACTCCAGGTGCAGCCTCACCATGGCTTTGTAAAAGGGCATTATTACCTCCCTCTTTCTGCTAGTAATGCCCCTGCCTATGCATGCCAACATTCCTTTGGCATTTCCCGCCACCTTGCTACATTGGATTCATGTCTTAAGATTCGAGGAGACTATGATCCCCAGATCCCTCTCCTGTTTTGTTACTTAATTTCCTCCCCACCTAGGGTATACCCTGCTCTTCTGTTCCTACTCCCCAAGTGTATCACAGCGCACTTCTTGGCATTAAATTTCAGCTGCCATGTCCCAGACCATTTTTCAAGCGTCTTTAAGATGTTACTTGATTTGTAAGAGGCAGCAGTTGTGCACCACTGTATAATCGTTGTACTTAACTGTATAATGCCATGACACTGTAGCAACTACTTTGCTCAATAAAGTATGTTAAAAAAAAAAAAAAAACTAAAACCCCGGGCTGGTGGCACTTAGGATTGAGGGGCTGGATGCCTTACCTCGCGCCACATCGGCGACCCGGGTTTGGGAACGGACTCTGGTCGTTGGGGAGCTAGCACGGGGGGGGGGTGTTGGAACAAGATTGAGCAGCCGGAAGGCAGCTCTCCTCTCCAGAAGATGCTTGCTGCCCCCCCCCCATAGTCCTACAGCCACTGGATGGAGGCCCGGCGGTCAGCATAGGTGGTGGGAGCGACACTTAGCGGGTGCGTACCTCAAGACAACCTCCACATGCGTGCACGTGTCTGAGGTAGGGGGCTGGGTTACAGGGAGAAAACAGAAAAATACCATAAAACTACATACAGAGAAAAAACCCCACAGCATTCATTATTCAAACCAATGCACAACCCTTAGATCATAAGGGGAGAAGGAATCAGATACTGTACCTAATACTGTATAAATTATATAAACTAATGTAACCCCCGGACCCCTGCCTTTTTGCAGAACTACAGGTGGCATGCTGTTGAAGCTGACAGCAGTACCTGGTGGGGACTGGGGTTGGGAAGGACTAGGTTACTCGGCACAGGGGGCCTAGGTTTGGCTACTCTGCACAGGAGCACCCAAGTAAATCCGAACACAGGAAGCAATAACTGTAATGTCCAAAACCAGGAATGGGATTCTACAGTGTGGCTTTTATTCACATCCAAACTGAACAAACAAAGCATAGATGGACCCTCACGGGGCTACATTCCTGGAAATGCAGATTAGAGATAACAGAACACTTCTTCACATTTCTAGCCCTCGGGCTCCAAACCCACCTGGCACATAGCCCGGACTTGCACGCAGCTTTGGGTACATAGCCCGACTTGTACACTGCTTGGGTTTTCCCCATGGCCCGGTTCCCCCTCCGGCCACTTGAACCGCGGTCCATTATGGGAATGAACCAGTTTTCCTATTTGTGGCTCCCCAAACCACCTTAGAGCCTTCAACTCCTAGAGGGAATTTTCCTTCCAATCCCACGTCTGGGTACTTCCCTCATCACTGGCCAAGTGCACGAGGCAAAGTAGAAATCCACAGAGGTGGACCTGGTTACTAAAGATGGGGGGTCTCCCACCTCCAGCTCCCACAATCCATACCCGGCTATTTCTCTGGAAACTAAACAACTCTTCTGAAAGCTTGGCAATGTAGCTTACTGGGTAAACGTGTGTCACATCTCCTCTACATGTCTTGACTTCCACTATGTGCTGGACTTGAACATACTTTTACTTTTGGCTAAGCCTATTACTCTAGGCCTCTCACTACTTCAGTAGTTCAATCCCCACCTTTACACAGTTTAGGATGAAACATGGGCCCTTTAGAAAGAGCAGAACTCGCCCTTCAGTTGCAGGTGCCCCACTGGCGAATCACGAAATCTTCTTGTACCCCACACTCGTGGACAAAATAAGGCAGCTTCTTCACTAACAGTAGCCAGGGGGTTGCCCCTGGAATAGCAGGCAAACCTTCCTGCCCCATCCCATAGCTTCTGTGTCTCTCTTTAGGTGGAAACACACACCTTTCCCTAATTGTAGCCCTATTTCAGGGCTGAGGCTCCAAGAGCCTGAGTACAGAGCTGCTGTGCTCCTGTCACAACAATCTCCAAACTCCAACTGCCTACAGACTGACTGTTCAAACCTCCCAACATTCTACTCTAACTCCCTTCTGCAGATTCCATTGTGGCTCATGCAGCTGCGATAGTTCTATGGTGATGTCATCCCTCAGTCTCAGCTGAGACTGAGAACAGAGTGAGACAGTGTGAAATCCATTTAACTGGAGTTTCACAAACTGCCTTCCCTGCCTACCACTAGGTCTTACTGGGATTCTAGTAACCCCAGGTAACAAGGGGGTTACACTAATTTTTTTCACCACTTGGTCTTAAAGGGAAGAAAGGAATCCAATACTTAACTTGGTAGAAATCATTGAACCCAAACCCACACTTCTTTGGTCATAGTTTGGGGGGAGACGGAGGTCACATAGACATGTTAGCCAATCACTGTAACTTAACACTAAATCCCAATAACAAACCACACAAGGGAAACCTAGGAGGTCCATATATGCAAATTCTTTAATAGTAACATGCAAAAGGTGCAGCATCTACTGCCGACTGACACCCCAAGTGTGATGTCTGTACGCTACTGTGCACTTTGCAGAGGGCCACTGACAGTATGCAGCTTGTATATGGGATAGGCCATGTCCGCTTTCTTCTGCCACCTACCGATTGGTGGAACAGCCTCCCAAAGGCAGCAGCACCAGAAATGTAAGACTGCAGGCTGGATAATTACTGTCACCCAATAAATGTTAAATCGAGGTGCAGATGAGCACAACCTGGGAGCTCTGTTTCAAAAATCCCCTCTTTTACCTAAGTTGCAAACTGCTGCTCTGGTCAAACACCTGATTTGTTGGCTGAATGTCAGTTCAAAGGATGTTACGAATCTCTCCGGCCATGCCCACTTTACCCTGCTGTCTCCTGATTGGAGGAACAGTTTCTCAGAGGCAACAACACCAAAAATGCCTAGGGGTTGTATTTCTTCTGTTTAACTGGAGGAAAACTACACTGACTATGATGGCGTCATGATCTGTCATTCAGTGTGAAAGCCTGTGCTGGGGGAGGAAGGCTGCAATACTATGAGCACACTGTGGTGGTACTGTACATTTCAAAGTTTATTTAACAAAGAGTATTTTGGTATAAGTACAGCTTACAGGGCAAGGCATAAATTAGTGTTGGAGACTTGATTACCGGTGTTCACTAATCAAAGTAAAAAATGATTAGCAACTGGCCGAAGTTGATTAGCAATTACCAAAAATTGATATTTTTGCTCAAAACCCCATAAAATGTGCTTACCTTGCTCTATATTGATAAAATACACATTTACACAAGTTTCTGAGACCGATACTGTTTTATTTAGCCATTTCCAGAGAAATATAGCAAAATGTGCAGCAGCACATACATTTTAAGAGCCAAGATGGGATGTCTGCCAAAGCAGACCGCGAATTTGTGAGTGTGATCGTGAGTTGTGACAAATTAAACATAATCCCCTGCCCCAGCATAACTGGGACCATGATTGACCACACAGTAACCACTTGGGACCGTGATTGACCACACAGTTACCAACAAGGACTGGGTACGATATATTTTGCTACTCTTCTCCACCTGGCATGTAGCCAGTAATTCTTTCCTGTTTTTGGGGGAGGGACCTGGGGGTGGTCCATCATCCTCAGCTGCCAAATCACCAGGACGTCTTGGTCTAGCACTAAAAAATATGTCTACAGCCCTGTATGGGTTGAATTCAACTGGTGGGGGGCCCTACTTTTTAATGTGAATCAATGTTTCTACAGTATCCTCTGCCAGACTTGCTCTCCAGTCAGTTTTTACCTTGTTCATAGTTGAAAAACACCTTTCTACAATTGCATTAGACAACGGAAATACTCTCAACACATTGACGAGTTTCAACAGATTTGGATAGGAATTTTGAAAATCACATGCCAGCTTTGACCAGATAGCAGAGGCAGAAAGATTGATGAAATTGGTTTGAGCAAAAATCTTAAACTCGTACCATTCTGCAAGTAGCAGAGTGTTGTCACACTTAGGCTTCAAAAGTGCTGAAAAGTGGTCAGCTACTGCAGTAGTATCACTGTTACCATACAGCTTCAGTTCCTTTCTGTCTGCAACTACTGGCCAAAGTTTGGTATCTAACACTTTTGCATGGTTATAGATATTACTTTGATCAGTCAAACCGAACCTTTGTTCACAGCGGTTCTTAATGTTTGTAATGTATTTCTTAGTTTGCTGTTTAAAAGTTTTAACAACTTGGCCACTAAAATGTGTTAATTTCACACCCTTGTATGTGACTTGAGCACATGCTCCTGAAAGAACATCAGACCTTTTTTTTTTTTTTTTTTTTGAATGTCAAGTTCACTGCCACCTATGGGATCACTTGGCTTAGCATAGTCAAGAGTGTTTCTCAGAGTTTCAACAGAGCTAAGGAGCTCTGGCATTTCAACTCCTTCTGTTTGAAGTGCTAGTGAGAACCTGGCAAGTGGCTGAAGCAGCTGTTCAAAATACAAAAGGTGTGGCACCATTTGGAATTTAGTCATAACTTGCAACAGTCCCTTGACTTTGGCCTGGTCATGAGTTGGGTCTGCTGGCATAGATTCTAAATGGGCACAAATTACGGGGAATGATTTGGTAACAGCATGGGTGGCAAGACGTTTATGCTGCACCCAACATGTGCCATGGGCCTTCTTGGGCTTTTCGACTGACATCTCCAAGGCCTGGGCAAGGGACTGTAACTCTCTGAGTCTCTTGGGACTTTTCTGATGGAGATAAAGCAGGTGGGTCAGAAAGTTTGAAACATCATTGAAATAGGTGTTATCCAAAGCGTCTTTTGTGGCCAGTTCTAATCTGTGTGAGAAATAGTGAACCCCAACTAACCACTGTGCGTCTTCCCTTAACAGAGCAGCAAGACCCCATCTTACACCCATGTTGACAGATGCCCCATCAGCCCCAAACACAACCATGTTTTTTATATTAAGGCCACATTCTGTAAAAATGTCTAAAAGGAGATTTTTCAGTCCCTGACATGTACTGTCTGATACAACTTTCATTCGTAAAAACGTAGTCTCCACTTGACCATTGATGGGATTTACATAAATTATGTAAACCAGTTCCTTTTCAATTACACCACTGTCAGTACTACCGTCCATAAGCACTGAAAAATAATTTGCATTTTTGACAGTTGCCAGCAGGTTTTCTTCTAGTTGCTTGCCAATATACACTGTGAGTTCTTTCCCACTAACAGCGTTAATGTATTTATTGCCCAAATGAACTCCATTGCACTTCTCTTGTTCTGCTATCAGCACTTCTCTTGTTCTGCTATCACTTCAGACTTTTTAATAGGGATGTCCTCTTTAGCCATCATATACAGGATCTCCATCAGCCTGCCTAGAATTGTTCTATGCTGTTCCTCTGCATTACTGAAAGCGCTCCCTGCAAATAAATTTTAAGTCTCGGTCCAAACCCCTAACAACCCCCCCCCCACCATTTTAAACTTTCCAGTTGTGGTATGGCGACATGTGTCAAGTGGTGACCTTGTTGCACCAAATTTGAAAATGTTAACAGCTTTCTTGTGCTGCTCTGTCAGAAGATGTTTCTGGATGGTGTCAACTTTTAGCTGGGTACCTGTAATCCCTGCAATTAATGCCTCACTGAAGTTCCTCAGCCCACGTAGCTCATCTCTGTACTCACAGCACAATTTGCAACTAACACGCATTGCACAGTCTCCCTCACTGCTAATCTGTAGCCAGTATTTTCTGGGTCATATTTTTGGCGCCATCCCTCTGCAGTTGCTAATTTAACTCCAGCCATGTCGGACTGCAATTAAAAAGTTTGAAGTTAGCAAAACAAGAGTCTGTCAAGCTGTGAATTTAACACATCAAGTTACTGTAATTTGGCTATTTTCTCTTTAAAAAAAAAAAAAAATGGCAGCTGCAGATTTGCTGCAACCCCCAAGCCCCTTCCCCCGAAATGTCCCCATCTCTGCAGGCAGGGCACACACTTAAAGTTTCAGAGCTGTGAACAGAACACTTCCTCAAAGTTCACTGCTGCAGGAAAGCTGGCAGTAGGGCATTATGTTTAACTTGTCCCTGATCTCTGCCATAGGCAGTGCACACACTTAGGTTTCAGAGCCAGCTGTGACAGAACACTTGACTTCCCCTTACTGCAGGAAAGCTGGCAGCAGTCTAATTACTTGTCCCCTCTCTTCCATAGGCACGGTACACACTTAAAGTTAAGTTCACTGCTGCAGGAAAGCTGGCAGCAGGGCAGTCTTACTCTTGTCCCCGACCTCTGCCAGATAGGCAAGGCACACACTTACACAGTTTCAGAGCCAGCTGTGAACAGAACACTTCCCCAAAGTTTACAGCTGCAGCAATTAGCTCTTAGCTGGCAGCAGGGCTAGTGTCTTAATTTGTACTGTCCTCCTCCGGTCTGATTGGCAGGGCAGCACACAAGAGTACAGCTTCCCCAGTGCAGAACAGAGCAGGTGTATTTTTGTTTTTGTCCCCTTATCAAGTCTAAAAGCTGCAGGGCAGGCACAGATACAGTTTATTTACTGCTTTGTTTCCGTCTCCCCTGAGAACTCTGGAAAAACCAGGGCACAATTCCTAATCATCACTGTTGCAAAAAAGGGCTGACTGGGCACAAAAAAAGCAGGTAGGGCGGGCAGATGACCACTCATTGTCCCCTTCATCTTTGCCAAAAGCAGGGTAGATTTTACTTATATGTCAGAAGGCTTTCTTTTGTTTCTTTCCCTTCATAAAAGTCTCTGGAGTAAACCAGGGCACAATTCTTCTTGTTCTGTTCCCAAAAATGTTCTGCTACTTGCAAGTCAGTACAGTTTGTTTGCTTATCCCCCATCATTGCTGCAATAAGGGCTGGGCGCATTTTAAAGCTGGGCATGACTGTAAGGTTTAACCACTAGTTGCCCCTTCATCTCTGCCAAAAGCAGGACAGGCACAGTACAATATAGTCCTCAGAACTCCAGGGCACAATAGTTGTTTTCTGTTCCCAAAGTTTGCAAGAGCACAGTTATATTTTCCCCCATTAGATTAGTCACTCCCATTCGATTGGGCTGGGCACAAAAATAAGACTGTTTAAACACTGTTTACTGAGTCTCTGCCAAGCAATAGTTCACATTTACTTTGTTGTTTCCTCTCCCATTCCTCTCTGTTAATTTTTGCCCATGACTTGGTGCACACCTTGCTGACCGTGCCCCCCCCTCCCAATCATGCCACTGCCCTGCCGTGTGCCCTCCCATTCAGTTTACTCCTTCAGGCTCCCCGGACAAAAATAGAAAAGTTGTACTTGTGTTTTTTTTTTTTGTAAGAGACTCCCCTAGTTGACTGCTCAGCTCTGCTCGCTGCTCCTGTTGCTTGGCCGGGTATCTGCGTCACGCCTGCTCGACCCACCACGATGCTTCGCATGGCTCTGTGGTGTCCGGTCCCCTCTCTCACCATCTCTGCCTCCTCGGCTCCCCTGCTCCAATGCGACTCCTCCCTGCAAGACAGTAACAAAAAATGATTACTGGACACCACCAACGAGCAAAAAAATAATATAATTTAAAAAATTAAAAAAGGAAACTGGAACTTACCTTAAGTTTTGCTCTGGCTGGAGCTTTTGGACCTGCTTGCTCTTCTCCTGGGGTCATGCTGCAAAAGGATGTGTTTCTCCTGCGCAGACTGGGGGTCACTGGCCAATCAGGAGTGGCGCGGGGGAGGAGGACAGGAAAAAAAAACAGAAAAAACAATTTAAAGAAACGTGGCCCAAAATACCAAAAAATGCATTTTTAAAGGACCCAGGGCCAAATTCAGAATGATTAACAATGACTGCTAATCATTCCAAAAGTTAGCTTGCTTTTTCCCAATCTTGGATCGCAAATTGTGATGCGAACCCACTTATTTTATGCCTTGCAGGGGAAAATAGGGCAGAATGCATCATGTATTGCTGTTGTCGTTCAAGCTTTTCAGTTGTAGTCCGGGTATAATTTTGGGGCTGATTCAGTGCTACCAGATTTACCTGAGCTACGTTTGTATTCAAAGTGTTCAGCACAGAGCTGCCCGGCAGTGACAGTGCAGTCCAGTTTACAGAGTTCTGTTTCTTTTCTCATTTTTCAGATGTCGGAGCGGAAGGTCCTGGTTTTGTATGGAAGCCAGACTGGCACTGCACAGGATGTGGCAGAGAGGATCAGCAGAGAGGCCAAGCGGCGGCACTTTATCTGCAGGGCTGAGGCACTGGACAATTACACCATAGTGGGTACTTTTCTGTTATAGCCTCCTTAATTCTCCAAAGTGAAGTAATTCTCTGCTTTCTCATTGTATAGACAAAGTTGTGCATACCCTACACCAGCCCATCCAATAGACGTACTCCAGACATTGGGAGTTTTTTTTCTATCTTTGAGGGGAGGGAGGTACAAAAAATTGAAAAGAGCTCCAAGGCTAGACAACAGGCTGCTCAGTTTTATCATTCCTTTGTTTGTAGATTTGCTTCATGTAACTGTTATGGCCACATCTTACTGTTGTATAACTGGTGTGTGGCTGCTGTGGATCTTGCAGGAAGTGCACGTAAATCATCAACAACAAATAAGCTGTAAAACTGAGGCTGTAACCTGTTGTTCTCTTATCGTTAGTCTCCTATCCTGTTAGTGTGTTGTCACCTCCCTTCCCTATGGAACCTTCTCCTCTCTTCTCTCACCTTTCTCTCTCCCTCACTCCTGGGGCTAGCTTTTCAAGACGAAGTGGGACTAAGTCCCACTCTGGAACTGCAGTTGCAGTCTGAAATCTCCGCAACTCCAGAGATATGTATATTCAGTCTGCCGCAGCTGTGGGAGATGTTACGCCTGGTCCCACTGGGTGTACTGTTTTCCTGTAGCTACAGGGGAAAAACAGCCACAAGCTGCAGTAAATTGTGCAGCCTGTCATAAACTGGCACCACCATTGGAAATACCACAGCTGCGGGGAAAACTGCAGCTCCACAAGTGGCAACCCACTTACACCAGGTTTTTCCAGCAGCTGCGTGAGTTTCAAGGGCTCTGAAAATCCGTCCCCCTGCCTTTAGATGCCTGTTGAAACATCTTCCTACTCCTCCCTGTACCTGTCCACCCAATCCTGACATCTCTTCCTCTCTCACTTGACCTCCCCATCTGTTTTTGACTTCCTAATCCAAGTTTAACTTCTGCTTCCACTTGCTCTCTGCTTCTGCTACCCCAGTAGCACTGTCTCCCACCCCAACAGACGCTGTGCACTTTTACTGTTTCCTACTCACCCGCCTGTGGTACTGTTATTCCACTTGACTCATCACAATCGATCCAACTTCTGTTATGCAGCCTACTTAATGCTGCCTATGTATATACCAGCTGTTGCACTGTAAATGTTATCCTTTTGTACTCCCTTTCCCCACTGCCCGGGTCACACCTAGAAATGAGCCTTGGCTCAGTGTGCTGTGCCCGGTGCTAACTTTTGAATAAATAACTAAATCCTACTAGCACTTTTTGAGTGTTAGTACCCCCTCCCTCACCCGAGACACAGAATACTAAAAACATGAATTCTAGGTTTGGCCCTTTAACAGCTGGTGAGCAACAGTTCTAAGTTGTAGGTATTGTACACTCTCACTGAGTGGGTGGTGGAGCCATGGAATGCGCTGCCCAGGGGGCTAGTGGAGGCAGAGAGACGGTGGAGGGGTTCAAGAGGGGGTGGGACAGGTGTAGGGCAAAGGTTCTGGAAGCAGTCCAGTGCAGCGATAATATCCGGGACTGGGAAGGGAGAAGCCAGAGAGGGCAATGGGGGCAGCAAGATCTGCTCCCAGGGTGGCAGCTGACCAAACGAGCAGACACGAAAGACCGTTAGGCCTATTCTGCTGGCATTTTAGTATGTTAGTATTCATCTACAGTACCCACATCTTAGGACTGTTGCTCACCAGCTGTTAAAGGGCGAAACTCAAAATTGATGTTTTTGGTATTCTGTGTTGGGGCAGCTTTAATACATGTATAATGTATGGTAGAATGCTGTTATGGCCCAAAAATCATCTTTTCACAGCTTTGTTACACTATCAGTGTGACGTCACGCGCTTGTTATATTATCGACGATGCGTCACATCGATAGTGTAACAGACTCGAACCACCTCGCGATGCTGTTGCCATGATCCTCTTAACAACCGAACATTCCTATGTTTAAAAAGTTTAGAAATAAAAAGGCTTGCTTTGAAAACTCATGAACGGATATGTCATCCTTCACCATAAAGTAAGCCTGCAGCCTGTTGTGTAGTACTAGATTGTTTCCAACACTGGCATAATTTTTTTGTTTCTCTGCTGACTATACACTATAAAATTTTGTACAAACAAAGAGAACAGTTCCACAGGAAATGGATAAATTTTAAAAAATTCTGGCATGTTGGATGAAGGAAGTAGGACGTGCGGGGAAGAAGACATCTTCCTAACTCCTACAAGAGAAAATTATGAAGGCCTAGGACGTGCTGAGAAAGAAGCATGAAGAGACAAACTGTTGATGCCACACAAGAGGGCACATTTTAAGGTTAAAATAATTGTTGAGATTAAACAGGATCAGAAATTCATGTAAATGGCGTAAATAACATTAGAGAGTTCAACAAAGTTAATGAAGGCATCTCTTGATAAAGCCAAGACACTTGGTGAAATGTTGAGGATTGCCACATTTTAAGATAATAAAAAGGAAGTTTGAGAACATAAAAGAAGACTGTCTGTGGATTTATGTGTGATAGGAGCGCCCTCACAATTTCGTTTTCTTGGGTTTGGGAGAAGACAACAACAGTATACACTATAAAAGACAACATATGGTCAACAGTGTGCAACAACGCTGCGTTCGCCTTCTTGTGGTTCCCTTGGCTACCCTGTAAACCTCTCGAGCTTCACTCTTGAGGTTTAACAGAGTCACCAAGGGAACCACTCAAAGGCAAACATAGCGTTGTTACACACCGCTGCCCATACGTTATCCTCTATGGACTGACAAGAGCTAAACCAGAACTCAGTGGGAGAGTGGTGTGTAGCACACCAAAGTTGTTGGACAGGCTCCCTTACATCTTTATAAGAGGACGGGGAGATGAAGTCACTTGTGTGACAAGCTGCTGCCTAGTTTTACCCGTTTGTTCACTGAGCTGCATGAGACTGTGCCAAGTGCCTTTAAACACACAAGATTAAAGTGTATTTGAGTGAGTGTACATCCCTGAAGTGTCTTATTGCATTTATAACATGGTTACTATTTTAAAATGTTTTCAATAAAGTGTTTTTATAATTTGTAAAAAGAAAATATTTTTTCCATGTGAAATATGAGTAGAAAGCAGAAGCATAGTTCCAGCTGAGGTATATTGTTATTGTGGCCAAACCTGGTACACAGGCTAAACAAGCATAAGAATCTATCTATGGCCAAATAATTACACTCATGTACTTGTCTTTCAGCTAATTAGGTGCACAGAAAGTTCTTACCCATTCATGTTAGAAGGAAACATAATCATTAGAAATGCAAACACTAGCTAGCCAGTTCCTATCATAGAGGTATGTTGAGATGAACAACTCATAGGTAGGGTCCATTTGTGCTCTTATAGAATTTGCCCAGCACCAAGACCCCATGACTTAGACACCCAATTGGGACCTATCTAGCAACATTTTGCATGACTCACAGATGCATAGGGACCTATCCAGCAACAGGAATGTGTGATTTGCACACTCATAATGATCTGTCCAGGAACATTTGTGTGACTTGCACACCCATAGCGACCTATCCAGGGACACACCTGTGTGACTCAGACAAGGGTAGGAACGTATCCAGAAATAGGTCCATGTGATGTACACACCCACAAGGACCTGTCGAGCAACACATCTTTGTGACTTGACAACCACAGAGCTCTATTTAGTAGCATGGGCTAAACTTTGATTTTATTATTGTATGCAGGAGTTCAGTAGAATGCAGTACTCCTGAGAAACTAAACTCAGAACTAACTAAGAGCTGGCCGGGTGGCGCTGAAGGTTGAGGCGCTGGACGCCACACCTCGTGCTACGCCGGCGACCCGGTTTCGGGAATGAGCCCGGGTCGTCGGGGGTTGGCAGGGGAGGACTAGGATTGAGCGTTGGGAGACAGCTCTCCTAGTCCTGGGGTGGGCTGGGGAAACCACACCGCGCTGTGGCGACCCCTGGGGATGCCCAGAGGTACCGCTTGTGCTGGTGTGACGGGGGGTGGAGCGCGGCGGATGTCGGCACGTATGTGTGCAGATATCACTGCACGTCCGCACTCCCAATGGGGGAAAAAAAGTGGAAAGTGGCTGGTGCAACCGTGTTGCCTGATGGCCGTGTCTCTGCCTCGCTGGGAGGACTGTGGAATCGCACTTGGGGGTCCAGAGCCGGTCTGTCTGGATAGGGTATGGGGAGACCCTCCAGCGGATCAGTGACTGCTGTGCCAGATCCCCCATCATGTGAGGGAGCCTGGTGCTCTCCCGGCGGGCAGGGCCAGCGGCTGGATGCCCCCGTCGGTAGTTGCCGCAACAGGGCGAATAAATAAGATGAATATAAAAAAAAAAAGCTGACTAAGAGATTGTCATTAATACAGGGTAATGTAGGGCATGCTTTGCTTTTTGAAATGTGTTTATCAAAATTGAACATTATTTATTATTTTTTTTTTTTTTTTGCCATAAAGGTTTTTCTCCTTAGTCAGGCGGGCGGCCATTCAGCCCCATCCCCACATCCCACGACTGGCTACCACCTCCCTCGGTCCTGGAGGCATTAGCCCCTTAAGGATTCCCACCATGCGGGACCAGAGGAGAGAGGGACGTCCTCCCCAACGTACACAGTTCAGAAGTACCCTAGGGACTGAGTGGCAGTGTGGGTGGAGGGAGTGCGGGCAGGTCTTCAGTAAGCCTGCTGGATCCCATCCCCCCCATGTTTCCCTGGCTGTGGCGGCATGCAAGTGCATGCGTGTGGAGGTGTATACACTCTGCAGAACTGCAGCCCCCACCCTTTGAAGTCACTAGGAGCCTGCACAACCTCCGTGCCTCCACCCAGTGGCAGTCAGTGCCTGAAATGACTGAACCTCCCCACCCCAGGAGAGGAGAGGAGAGTTGTCCCTGGGATGCTCAATCCACTCCCTCCTTGCTGACCCCCCGCAACCCAAGGTTGTTCCTGAAGACTAGTTGCCTGTTTGGCGGCAGGTGGGGCGCAAGTGTCTCAGGCTGCCACGTCACTGTGCCAGAGTCTAACAATTTTTAACGTTTTTCTCTGTTTTCTTCTTGCAGGCTAACCTAATCACTGAGCCACTTGTTGTGTTCGTGTGTGCAACTACGGGCCAAGGAGACCCACCAGATAACATGAAGGTATTGCACCTGCCAAAGATGTAGTTTCATACCCGGGAGAACCCCTTGTACACAGGAAACCCAGGTTTCCCTTTATTGTAGTAAATCCAGGGGCCATGCAGTTAGCCTACTCAGTATGCCAAAGATGTAGCCCCACACCCCAGAACAAACACCTGTGCTAAATAAAACTCAAACCTCCCATTGCCGTGGAAAAATTGGGAACAAACCCTTAGCCAAGCAAGTGTCTTCCCACCCTGAGTGAAACACCTTGACCAAAAGGAATGCATGTATAGACAGCCTAGTGTCTCCCAGGGATGTAGACCTGTACCCAGGGGGAACAACTGAACCAATATACTTGCAGCTCTCCAATGCTTACCAAATATTTAACCCCTCTGTCTAAGGAAAAATCCTGGGCTACAAAGAACCCACATTTCTAGAAGTCATTCATCTGGATTGTCCATGTTTTACAATGTACAAGATGTCATACAACATAGCTTGAATGGAATGCATTAATCTATACACCATTCAATATTAAAGTGTTTGTGTTTGCAGCTGTTTACGCAGCTTATCTCACTGTGACCTCCCCTCCACCAATTTCACTTCTCACTTTCACCTACTTCTATCAGTATCTCCTCTCCTACTCTGAAAACTGGCAGGCCCTTCTGACCTCTTGATTGGGTAGTTCCACTCTTACCAATCAGGCAAGTATCGATTGGTTCTTGTAGAGGATTCCTCCCCCCCCCCGCTCCATCTCCATGACCTTTGGTAGTAGACAGAGATTGGCCAGGATGCCCCTTACCCCCATTTTCTGAACCCTGAATGATTTTCTTGAGGAAGTGCCTTCCTTCAAATACCTTGTTGTCTGGTTAGACTGATACCTTGATTTCTCCAGAGACATAGATGCCACATATTTGAAATCCCGCCCCCCCCGTGCACTGTAGATGAACAAATGTTGTATCCCACTTTCTTCCTGTCGAGAGAGTGTTCTCAAAATTATCCTCCCAATGTTTCATCAAGGGGATAAGATCTGCAGGGCAGCCCCTACATCCATCCTGGCCCAACTGCCCCCCCCCCACTCCTTCTATCACATCGCCCTAAACCCTGCACCTACCACTGCTTCCTCTGCTCTGAGCCATTCCCTCTCTCTCTTGAGGGCAGATGCCTCCTCTGTTGGCTGCTGTCCTTGGCACCACGTAATAGTTTTTGTGAGTGGTTGTCAAAGTGGCTTATCCTGGTTTGATCACTGCCACTGTATCGTCCATTGTAATATTGTATCTTTGCACCTGCGGCACTTACGTGCCTAAATGTTCTGTTCATTTTGTATTTCTATATATCGCTGTAAATTGCCTTTTTTTTTCTACAAAACACCTAATTAGTATTTGTATACTGCCTGTGTTGTGTGTGTGTGTGTGTGTGTGTGTGTGTGTGTGTGTATATATGATATTGCCAGTGGATACAGTATTTCTATAATTTGTATCCTGTGACTGGTTTCCATCCCCTCCCAGGTTGCACCTGAAATGAGCATTGTGTCAGTGTGCTTTCCTGGTCAGAATTTCTAACTAACTGTCTAACTAGACTGACTAGTCTTATCTCACTGTGTCTTTCCATCATCAATGTCCCATCTTACTGTGCCAGTATCCCATCTCACTGTGACCTCCAGTTGTTAGTATCCTAACTCGCTGCAAGCTTCCTCCGCCAATATCCCATCTTGTTGTCAACATCCTCCATCGATAGTTCATCTCGCTGTAACTTTCCTCCTTCACTATTCTATCTCACTGTCACCTTTCTGCATCAGTATTCCATCTCGCTGTCACCTTCTTCCATCAGTATTCCACCTCACTGTCCCCTTCTTCCATCAGTTTTCCATTTAACTGCAACCTTCTGCCATTACTATCTCCTCTCACTGTGACCTTACTCCATCAGCATCCAAGCTCACCATAGCCTTCCTTCATTATCCGATGTCACTCAAAGTGTTTTGGTCAGTATCCCATATCACTGAGACATTTCTTTTTTAATTTGTAGAATTTTTGGCGGTTTCTGTTCCGGAGGAACCTTCCTGCAAACTCTC
This sequence comes from Neoceratodus forsteri, assembly GCA_016271365.2. Classification (NCBI taxonomy): domain Eukaryota; kingdom Metazoa; phylum Chordata; order Ceratodontiformes; family Ceratodontidae; genus Neoceratodus; species Neoceratodus forsteri. The sequence goes on along the minus strand of JADMNL010000022.1, from coordinate 470,745,041 downwards.
TGTGTCAGATGGACTATGCTGTATTAGGCCTTGGAGACTCCTCTTACCCAAAGTAAGTTTCTTTCTCTCTCTCTCTGCCCATTCTATCATTTTGTAATTTTATGTGAAATGGAGATTTAGTATTCACTGGAAAAAAATTAGTCAGTTCAAACATGGGTCACAAGACTTTAATTGACAAATTGTAGTGAGATGGAAACAATGTGACTTACTGGGAATTGAACCCAGGCCCCCAGAATGCCATCCCAGTGCTCTAACCACTGAGCTACAGGCTTATGTGGTTGGACCTTGGGTTCCCAGACATGCTTCCTTTCTCTGATATTGCATATCCTGCACTAGGAATAATCAAGATGACAATGAGATGTTTTTGGGTACAGTATTAGTCATTGCTAAAACTTGCTGTCACTATTTCTTCAGGATTAATCACTGAAACTAAAGCTACTTTTGTAATAGTCAGGCTCCTTTACTGAGAAACTGTTATTTATCATAAGTGATCACCTGCAATTTAATAACTTAGCAAACTTCGGTGTAATACTTTCAGCTTGTTCTGGTGTAACAGATGTTATCCTGTCCGCTGTGGCAGCTGCCTCAAGTGTAAACAGTGTAGTTGTAAATGTACTGTGACTTAATGTCTGTGTTCAGTCTGTGCTGTGACTCTCCATCTATACTGTAACTTTCTGTCTGTATTGTAACTCCCTCCTGGAGTTCTGTCTGTGGTATAATATGCTGTCTGTGTTTGGTCTGTGCTGTAACTCGCAGTCTTAAGTTTGGTCTGTACTGTAACTGCCAGTTTGGCCTGTACTTCAACTCTGTCCTTGAGTCTGATATGTAATGTAACTTGCTGTCTGTGCTGCAACTCCTAGTCTCTTTTCAGCATGTGCTGAAATGTATAGTTTGCTTTCAGTCTGTAAATTAACTCCCAGTCTGAGTTTGGGCAGTCTGTGTTTAGTCTGTGCTATAACATCCAGTCTGTGCTGTAACTCCCAGCCTGTGTTTAGTCTGTGCTGTACTACTCATCTGTGTTTTGTCTGTGCTGTAACTACCCTCTTGTGGTCAGTCTGCTGTAACTCTCAGTCTGTGTTTGTCCTCTGTTTTGACTCCCTGTCTGTGTTTGGTCAGCATACAGCCTGCACTGAACTGTCTCTGTTCTGTCTGTACTGAAACTGAGTTTGTCTTCTGTTTGAGATCTGATGGCTTAAATCATTATGATTTCTTGTCTTTACTGCTAAATTCAATAAATAATTTCTCTTAATTGTTTCTCTTTTTTATTTTAGGTTTAATTTTGTTGCAAAAAAGCTCCACAAACGCTTAGAGCAGCTTGGGGGCAATCCCATCATGTCAGTGGGCCTAGGAGATGATCAACATGACTTGGGGTAAAGACAAGCTTTCTCACAAATCAACGTCCTAATTCACACTTAAGTAACGCTGCTACATTTCTGATGTTATAAGGGTTCCTGTGATGTTCCAGATGTGTCCTGATGACAAACTGAATATCCTAGTGGCCTGGTGTGGATGTATTGCCCTTGGAGTTGATACCACAAGTTTGATAGTTTCATTCATAATAATATGTTTCTTTAGAGAAGAAAACTAGCATGCTGCTCCCCTGGGCTGTAAGAACATCTCGCTTACAAAACAACTGTTCAGTGCCTTGCACTGAGGTGGTGTCTCTGGATGTAAGCATAGACAGTCATTTAAAACAGAAAACTACATCTCTGCTATCTGGCACTCTGTGTCTGTGATAGTAAAAAGCTTGCCCTGCCCATCAGCCTGATGGTTAGCATGTCCATGTGGGGATTTAGTTTCGCAGTCCAGGATGGTGAAGGCTGAACCTACTTACCAGGGAATGGGGGGATGCCTCCATAGCCCATCTGTGGCATTTGCTAGTACCTTGGTGCCCTATGTTGGCCAAGAAGGAGGGGCTTGGTCAAGAGCAGCAGACCCTCCGCTTCCTTTGGTTTTCCCCCAACATCCACTTGGAAGTGATGTATGGGTGTGTCTGCCTGACTTCCAGGTTTATGGTCTGTCTGGTTCTGTCTTCATCTGTAGAGAGGAGTCACTGGGCTGCAAAGCCAATGAACTGAAAGATCTGTTGAAATGGTTCACCATGGGCAAGGGGAGAACTGTGAGGGAGGGAGGTGGAATCATGGGGGAGAAAAAAAAAGGGGGGGGGCAAAGAGGCTAAATGAACAGATCAGATCCTGCCAGGGACTTTTCCAGTTGTCTACAGAAAAAAAAACAAAAAAACATCAGCATGACTACATTTTCATAACATTCCCCAAAAAATATGAATTTTAGAACATTCTTTTTAACTAAAGGCATTTGTATGAAAACTGTCTCTCTTACCCTTAGATTTCATTGGTTCCACCTGCTTTTCCTATCCTTAAGTAATAATTCTGTGCTTGGGATTGTGGAGTAACGACTATCCTCACTTGCATACAGGACAACTTGAGGAGTGCAGCCAGCAAAATGTAAAAGGTTCAGAACCTAGTACATGTCAATGACCAGTACTTGGTTGCAGTGATAGAGACCTGGTGAGGAGGAAAATGACTGCAGCACCAGAATAGGTTCACAATCCATTCCAGTAACATGAATCTGTTTAATGTAACCAGATCTCAAGATGGCGGTCATGCTGGACTAGCCTCTATACCTCGCGCTTTGTTTTAATTGTTTTAATCGTTTCTTTTCTTTTATTTGTTTTGTTGCAAGTTGAAATTGCTTTATTTAGTTCATTTGTTTGTTGTTTGCGTTTTAGTTTTAGTGCCGCTTGGTCTTGCGGTTTTTCACTGCTTTCGGTAGCTTGTTTGATCCTCGGTTGCTGTGTCAGTGCTCCACTTGTCCTGGTATCCGTGGTCAAAGAGAGACTTTGCTTGGAGTCGTATTCCCTTTTTTGGCTATTTCATTGCCTACTGCTGATTACAGCGGCTCTACCTGATGCCTGTCGCTTTTGTGGGGGGAAGCGAGTGTTTTTTGCTGGGAGCAGGACTTTGTGGTTATTCACTGCTTTTCGCTGTAGCCCCCTTGGCATACTTTTAATGTGGGGGAGTTTTCGGCTCACTTGGATACTCGTTGGCTTTCGTTCCAGGGAATTTGATGTTGGCTCCCACAGTTGGATATACTGTGATCTATTGAAGAAGAACTGGATTAGTTGGTGTGATTCCTGGATGAATTTGGACTGGAAAGGACAGTTATCGGTGTTCTAGATGTATCATGAGTAATGGGACCCGACTTATCGATCGATCGCCCTCTGTTTCTTGTGGGTTTTAAATTCTATTCTAAGCTGTATTTAATGTTCCTTGGGGAAGTAGTGCCATATTAATGGTTTTGGTCTTTGGTCTTGGGAGGTTTTACCCCCCCCCTTTTTTTTTTTCCTGCCTGGGTGTTTTGGGTTGTGCTGTCTGGGACCAAGCAGGAGCTACTCTTGTTTTCTCTAAGGAGTTGGGGGTTATTAGGGTGGCTTCTAAGCTACTCCAGGGTCAGCCTTATTAGTCTGGGCTTGGGATATCTGAAGCTGTGGGTCTTAGTAGTATAATAGAGCCTGATTAGGCAGTTTGGGTGTGTGTGTGTGTGTGTGGGGGGGGGACCTCCTGTGCTTTGCAGCTTAGCTTGTGGATATTCCTGATTTTATATGAGACATTTCTTTTCCTTTCACGGATTCGCACTGAGACTGTATGCTGTGATTTTTTTGAACGTATATTTGCAATAATCTGGATTCTGATTTGGATCATCGTAATCCCATCGGACTTTTTATTGGATCCTGTTTTCATCATATGGAGGACATTGTGCATAGTGAGAGGGCCTCACTGTCCGTATATATTTGGGTCTTATAATTGGCAGTGAGAGTATCTAAAAACTGCAACTTGACTTTTCATTGGATCCTGCTTTTCATTATATGAAGGACAGTGTGTGCGGTGAGAGGGCCTCATTGTCCCTATATATTTGGATTCTTTAATATTAACATCTCCATATGACCTATTTATATTTGTGTTTCTTTTGAATGTTTTGTCCTATTGATAGTGAGAAAACCTCTGGGACGGAAATTAGGTTTGGATTGTATTATTTTAGTTCTTAATCTTGTTTTTCCCCCTCCCTAGAGCTGTGAAAAGGTTCATTGAGTGGGGAAGTTTTATTAGTTTTGATTTGTTCATTTGTTTTTTGTATTATGTTATTAGGTAGGTTTTAGTTAAATTTTAATTGTGGGTATCTTAAGAGGTAATTAGGTTGTTTATTTTAGCTGTCTAGTAGTGAGTTTGTTTCCCACTTGTGGTATGTGTTGTTTAGTTACCCTGGTCATGCATTATTCGTCCTCTGATCTCCACGCCTTTCGCCCTTTTTGCCCTCCTCTCCTCCCATTTTCCACCTACCAGCGCTGTCGGGCGCTTGATGTTGTACGCAGGAGGGTTTGGGGTCGGTGTGGCGGGGGATGTGGACACGGTAGGCCGAATGAACAGACCTTTCATATAGGATTGATTAAGTCCAGAAGATGCCCTGGGGTGAAATGGAGCCTGGAACGTGGAGATCCATGTCTAGTCCCCATACCCAAGGGCACCACCTGTTCGGATGGACAAGTAGTCGGGCCGGATTCAGAGCCCTGTCCAACTCGGGCGGTGTTGTGCAATGCCAGCTCTATTAAAAATAAATCTGCTGTTATTTCTGACTTTGTTGGGACAGCAGATCTGGCTTGCATCACCGAGACCTGGCTGGACGGAAGTGCTGGCCCCATTTTGGAGGCGACTGTTCCAGCCGGGTACTCGGTGATTCACTGCCCAAGATTGGATTGCAGGGGGGGTTAGTAGCGGTCTGTGTTAAGACCAGGTTGGGGCTCATGGGTGTACCAGTTGAGGAAGCTGAATCCTTTGAGTGTACCGTAGTAGCTGTTGTGGATTGCAGGATAGTGGCAGACTTCGTCGCCGATATGGCGTTGGAGTCGCCCAGATTGATGGTTCTGGGTGACTTCAATGCCTGGATTGATGACGAACTTTCAGCCTTTGGTCAACACTTCCTCCAGTTGATGACTTCACTGGGCCTTACACAGATTGTTTCTTCAGCTACTCATAATCACGGTCACTCTTTGGATCTAGTTTTTCTCCTGGGGATTGAGGCCACTGATTTGGTGGTGGAACCTGTCAGTTGGTCTGATCATTACACCGTGGGCTTCAGTTTTTGTGCTCCCCTTCGTAGGTCTGCCCCTGTGGAGATGGTTTGATACCGCCCTTTATGGGATGTGTGCCCTGAAGATCTGATGGCGGTATTGAGCCTCTCAGAGTTCCCTGTTGCCAGCTTGGGTCCGGAGTCTATGGCCTTGGGTTATAATCAGGCCATTTCCTTGGCCCTTGACTCAATTGCTCCTGTCCGTGTTTGTCCCCTCTCTCTCTGCCCTCAGGCCCCATGGTTTGATGGGTCCTTGAGGGAGTTGCGGCGTGTTGGACGACGGTTAGAGCTTTGTTGGCGGAAATCTGCTCTAGAAGTCGACCGCCTTAGTTTTGAGGAGCATTACCGGCTCTACCAATCGGAGATCTCCTGTAAGAAGGCAGAATTCCTGTCCAGGAAGATCGCTGTTGCGCTGAATCGACTGGCTCAGCTCTTCAGAACAGTGGACAGGCTGTGCAACCCAGCCTGTCTCCAGCTCCGTTGAGCCTTTTCACAAAAGGAGTGTGATGAGATTGCTCAATTCTTTGCAAACAAGGTCGCCGACATCAGATCAGAGATCCACCTGACACACTCTAAGGGAGAAGCTGTTGGTTGGTGTTTGGCCATGGAACCCCCGGCCTCCTGGAGTTCCTTTGACCTGCCGATGTTTGAGGATATTATGCGGATCATCCAGGGGATGCGCCCTACATGCTGTAGTTTAGATCCGGGTCCAACCTCTGATTTTTGGGTTGTGTTGAGATCGTAGGCCCGTTTCTGGCTCAAATAATCTGGTGCTTCTTAGAACTGGTTGAGTTTCCTAGCTCCTTGAAGGAAGCTGTGGTGACTCCCCTTTTGAAGAAGGCTTCTCTGGACCCAGGTATTTTTGCCAACTACAGACCTATCTCTAACCTTCCCTTTATTGGGAAGGTTATTGAGAAGGTAGTGGCAAACCAGCTGGAGGACCATTTGACCATCCATAGTATCTACAAACCTTTCCAGTCTAGTTTTCATAAGAGGCACAGTACCGAGACTGCTCTGGTTTGGGTGCTCAATGATCTCTTGATGGTGAGAGATCGGAGAAACCATTCTATCTTGGTTCTCCTTGATCTCTCTTCAGCCTTTGACACTGTAGACCATGGGGTTTTGATCGAGCGTTTGGGGTCCATCTGTGGACTGTCTAGTAAAGTGCTCAGATGGTTTTCTTCTTTTTTATCTGGGAGAACACAGAGAGTTGTGTCGGGGACTTTTACCTCTGACCCTTTCCCTCTGCAGTGTGGTGTTCCGCAGGGCTTGGTGTTTTCCCCCATGTTGTTTGCAGTGTACATGCTGCCCCTCGGAGACATTGTAAGACGGTATGGGCTGAGGTTTCACTGTTATGCTGATGATACCCAGCTCTACCTGTCTTTTGCCCCCAACCAGGTTAGTGCTTTCTTGGTATTTAATAACTGCCTTGCTGAAATCCATTACTGGATGAATTCGAGCTGGTTAAAGTTGAACGCCGGTAAGACCGAGGTTATGGTTGTGGATCCGGGTCATGGGACAGAGGGGTTGGGGTCTGGTCAACCCTCTGGCTTACTGCTGGTGGGGGGAATCAGATCCTTACCTCTGAACGGGTGCGTAACCTGGGAGTGGTACTTGAGACGGGCTGACCCTTCATCATCAGATGTCAGCAGTCGTTAAGTCTGCATTTTACCATCTTAAGAACATTGCCAAGGTGAAGCACCTTGTTCCTTCCAGCGATTTACCTGTGTTGGTACATGCCTTTGTGACCTCACGCCTTGACTACTGCAACTCCCTGTACCTGGGGCTTTCTGGGGTTGATATCCGCCACTTGCAGCTAGTGCAGAACGCTACTGCGAGGTTGTTGACAAGGGTATCTAGAAGGACACACACTACCCCTGTGCTGTGTGATCTGCACTGGCTGCCTGTACAGTGGCGGATCATCTTTAAAGTAGGTCTTCTGACCTTTAAAGCCCTGCACGGACTTGGCCCCGACTACTTGAAAGAGCTTCTGATTCTTTACCGCTCTGTACGTCTGCTGACGAGGGGTTGCTGGAGGTTCCGAGGGTTATATTGAAGTCTTCTGGGGCCAGGGCTTTTGTGTTTGTGGCCCTAACCCTCTGGAATTCTCTGCCTCGCCAGCTCAGGGAATGCACGACTGTAGAGTCTTTTAAGCAGGACTTTAAGACCCATTTGTGGAGTATGGCTTTTATGATTTGAGGTTGCTGAGATTACTGATTTTTTTGTGTGTATTTTCTGATATTTTCATTCATTTGTACAGCTCCTTGGTGCTTGAAATGTGCTTAATAAATAAAGTGTTATTATTATTATTAATAGAGGGATACAGACTATTCCGAAGGGACTCGACCGACAGGAGAGTGGATGAAGTTGATCTCTTCATGAAGGAGGGAGTCACTGTGGAAAACAGTGAGGACCTCGGGAGGCAAACAGTGTCACAGAATCCATTTAGTTAAGTTAGTGGAAAAGGAGCAGAAGAGAGTCACCCTTTGGGTGTGGTGCAGGCCCCAGACAGCTCTGAGAAACATACTGCCCAGCTGGTGAGCAGCCACATCAAATACAGTGGTGAACCAAGAGTGCTTCAGTCTACTGGGTAAAGGCTGGAATCTCGACAGCGCTAATGGTAGGGCTGGGAAGAGTTCTTCAAACAACAAGAAGTCTTGCAGTATTCTGACTATATGTAGTTAGCCCCAGCACTTGAACTGCTCCGGAGAGTAAAGGGTTAACTATATGCCAAGGCATAGAACATTGAGCTCTAGCTCGGTTTTCAAACCTCTGTCCCTGGTGCTCCTCATTGTAACCGTCAGATTCTTTACTCCGCCTAACTGTGAAGTTGCTCCGGAGCTCCTCTTCTTCACTTTGGTTCGGTCTAAGAAAAATCTGTCAGTTTTCAACCGCTTTTCTTCTTTTATTCAGTATTCGGATCTCTGTCTATGGTACAATAAGTGTCGCTAGTAGGTAGTTAGAGTTTTGTTAGTAGAAATTGTTTTCTGTTTGGTTTTCTCCTGGTCGGTCCAGTTGGGAACCAAAACAAATTCTCTGTTTAAATTTTTCTGTTCTATAATTTATGGTTTCTCGTACCTATCGGATCCTAAAAAAAAAACCGACAGTTTTCTTTGTTTTTTTTTTTAACCAACCTGTGACACGGTTGGAACCGATAGGTTTTGTAGTTGCCTGGCTTGAACGCTGTTAAGGGTAACTTTTTCTATTCTGGCATGTCTAAGAAACCCAAAAAGAAAACCGGTCCCACTGGGTTTCAGCACTGCACTGAGTGTGGGGAGGCCATTGCTAAGGCTGATCCCCACCTCGTCTGTGTTTATTGTCTAGGGTTTGACCACCCCAAAGAAGACTGCCAAATATGCAAAAACTTTCCCCAAAGGCACTTTGGATAAACGTTTAAGTAGGCTGAAGGAAAGGGAGGCTGAGAAGTGTGCTGATCTGGATGGCCAACCCGGTTTGGTTCCGACCGAACCTGAGGGGGGTGCCCACTGACCTGGGTGATACCTCCTCAGGCAAAAGGAGAGCCGACTCTGTGGAGTCGGTTCCGTCTAAGAGAAAATTCAAATCAGCCATTTTGGATCCCAGTTCCCATGTTCCGACCGCTGAAGAAATTGCTAAATTACTGTTGTTCAATTACTTTGCCCGGTTCTGACCAAACCGACACCATCTCAAAGATGATTGGTTCTGTCTGAAACTATTGCTTCTGAAATTGATCCTGAAGCATTTTATGAGGGTGATTGGGAAGGAGAAGAAGATGAAGGCCTAGATGAGCCAGTAGAGCCTGACATCTCCCCAGACAGGCCTTCTAATGTGTTTCCTTCCAGACTTTGAGTCCCCCTCCCATTTCTTGTTCTACAAGAAAGTGGCTGATACTCTTCGACTTCCAGTGGAAGAGGCTGAACAGGATCAGGAGGAACCCGACTATGTTGAAATGATGGATGTCCCAGAGTGAAAAAGAGTTTCTATCCCTCTGCATAAATCTTTGGGGAAACAGACACAAAACATTCTACAGTTTCGAACATTTGTACCTCCTGTAGATAAAAGGATGGACAGGAGGTATACCTTGTCAGGTCCTGGGACAGAATTCCTCACAAATCATTGCAGCCATGTTGGGGTAGTGCAAGCTGCAGCCTGTGACAAGGCTAACATTCCCCTGGCATCTCACCCCCCAAGATAAGGATTCCAGGAAAGTGGATGCCATGGCCAAGAAACAGTACTTGGCATCCTCTTTGGGACTCAGGCAAGCTAATTACATGTCATATACAGCCAGATACCAGAAATCTATGTGGGATATGGTTCTGGAGCTGGCTAAGAATACCCCACCTCAGCTGGCCAAGGAGCTGGAGCAGGTGGGTGTGGATGGTATCGAGGAATCCAAAGTCCAATTCCATGCTGCTGTGGACTTGAATGATGTGCATTCCAGGGTCATGGCTACATCTGTCTCCGTGAGGAGATTTGCTTGGCTCAGATGTACCAGTTTGTCACAAGATACCCAGACTTAAGGCCATGGATTTTCCTGTTACTGGTAATTCTCTGTTTGAGGAGCAGACAGAGACTTACATGAAAAAGATATGAGTACAGAACCACCTACAGGGGTGCTGCAGCCAAAGAGAAGCAGTCTACTCCTCAGAAGCTGCAATCTAGGGCTGGCAGGGGCAGGCCTTTTCACGGCCTTTTTACCAAGCCCAGGCCTTCTCTTCTTTCCAACAGAGAGGGTTCTTTAGGGGAAGAGGCAGAAGGGGGATGACCAGGACTCCATCCTCCACTCAGTCCAAGCCCCCTGCCAAACAGACACCCTGAGGTACCAGTCAGGGTCGCCTCCTCAGTTCCAGTAGGGGGCAGGCTGGCTTACTATTTCCAGGCTTGGAAGTCTATCACTTCAGACAAATGGGTCCTGGAAGTAGTGAGCCAGGGACTTGGTCTCAGTTTCAAAAAGTTCACAAAAATGAGAGCAAAGTCCTTCAGTCCTCCCTCTCCCTTGGAGACAAAGGCCTTAGAGGCAGAAGTCTCCTTTCTACTACTTCTGAAAGCAGTAGAGAAGGTACCTCATTGTTACAGGGGAAAAGGACTGTATTCCAGATGCTTCCTTACCCAAAAAAAGACAGGGGACTGGCAACCCATCCTAGATCTAAGATACCTAAACAAACATATAATAAAGCCACAGTTCAAAACAGTGACTCTGGAAATAATTCTTCCCTCTCCGAGACTGGCTAGCCTCCCTGGATCTCAAGGATGCCTATTTTCACATACCTATCAGACATTCCCACAGAAAGTACCTCAGGTTCGAGTTGCCCTCAGGTCATTACCAGTTCAGAGCAGTGCCTTCCGGCCTAACGTCTGCTCCAAGGGTGTTCACCAAGTGCCTGGCAGTAGTGGTGGCCTTACTCAGGAGACAAGGCATCTTGCTGTTCCCTTACCTGGATGACTGGCTAATAGTGGGTCAGTCTTCAGACCAAGTCAAGTCAGCTCTAAGCAAGCAATAATACCCGACAGGGTGGACGGTATTGAGCTATACCTGCCCGCTCGGGCGAAATGAGGCCTGACGCCGCAGTCAAAGGGCCTTATAGCCCCTGGAAGGGCGGGTACAGCCCATACCGCACACCCTGGAGGGTATTATTGCACTTAGTAAATGGGCTTGCTGTAACATTTTCATATAGAATTTAATAAAATTAAATAAAATAAATAAAAACACAAGAAAAACGAAATTTAAATCTTTTTATGGTAAAGTAGTCCCTCTGTTCCTGTGGTGTTCTGTCTCTTGTTGTGCCCCCCCCCCCAGCTATTCACTCCTTTTGCTCCCCCCCCCTTCAGTGCACCACCTCCAGGACTGTTTCTGTCCCATTTCCTGTGTTTTTTTTTCTTTTTTTGGGGGGGGAGGGGGGCAGTACAGTTTCAGGACACAGAGATGCTGCTGTGTCACTTCAGTTTTATTTTATTTATTTGAGTCCTGGACGGCAAAAATGGATATATGAGCGGAGTGGCGCATGGCAGTTTGATGTTGTACCAGGAAGTTGAAGATGTGTAACTGTGAGGAGAGACGGCAGTGGTTTAAATTATTTTTTGTTTTGTTTAAGCATTCAGGAGACATATTCTTTTTAATTTGGGGGCAGTAACTTATCAGGAGACATCTCGTTTGGTCATATGTCGTTTCCTGGTTTGGCATGTTGGATGATGGCCAGCAGAGTGGAGATGAGACCCAGAGCTGCAAGTAAAAATTACCTTAAGAGTGAAGTTTAGCAAGAAAAAAAAAACAGAACAAAAACGTAGATTGTTTTGTTCTGGGCAGTTACTGAGTAGTTGTGTCTGGGCTAAGTACTGTACATACCGGGCGACTGTACTGTAAATAAATGAGCATTCGGGGGCTATCTCTTGCTAAGCAAGACAAAAAATGGCAGACATTTCAAATTAAAATGAAGGGGGTTTAGCCAATTACAGAGCAGGGTGGGCACCAGGATTCTGGTAATGGGGCAGGCAAGACTGGCACTTTTAATAGGTGGGCATTTGTTGTCTGATAGATGCCTACCTAGAGAAGTGTCTCAGCCAATCAGAAGGCTCAGATAGCTTTCCCCATTTTCTAAAGGTCACTCAGAAGCTTCCGGACTCCTTAGGATTCATTCTGAACCTAGAAAAGTCTGTTCTGGAACCAGCCCAGCTTCTCACATTTATAGGGGTGGAACTGGACACTGTCCAGGCAAAGGCATTTCTTCCTCTTTCGAGGGTTCAGTCCCTCATCACCCTGGCTTCCTCTTTTCGTCCACTAGTGTCTCAACCAGCCATGTACTTCCTACAGTTGCTAGGCCACATGGCAGCTTCCACTGCAGTAGCGCAAGGGGCAAGATTTCAAATGAGAGATATTCAGTTTCATCTCAGATCTTTCTGGTCTCAGGAAAAAAAGACCCTCTCTCCAAGCTAGTTCCAGTGTCTCAAACTCTGGTTCAGGCTCTTCAGTGGTGGCTGGAGGAGGACAATCTAAGGCAAGGTGTCCCTTTCCTCATTCAGGCTCCTACAGTGATTCTCACCACGGATGCCTTCCTACTGGGATGGGGAGCCCATCTGGACCAGCTCACAGCTCGGGGAATATGGTCTCATCAGGAGTCTCTTCTGCACATAAATCTTCTCAAACTCAGGGCTGTCTTCCTAGCACTTCAGACATTCTCAAACACAATTCTGGGGAAAGTGGCACAAATCAGGACAGACAACACCACAACATGTGGTACATCAACAAGCAGGGGGGCACTCGGTCCTCAGCCTTGTGCACAGAGGCCATGAAAATATGGTCACTAGCTTTTTCCCTTCAGGTTTCCCTGATAGCTGTGCATCTTCCAGGGATGGATAATGTACTGGCAGATGCTCTCAGCAGGATTTCCCAAGGTCACCACGAATGGGCCCTGAATCCTCTGGTTCTTCAGGTCATTTTCAAATGGTGGGGCACCCCAGATTTAGACCTCCTTGCGCTCTGGACAATCACCAACTTCTTCTGTTCTGCTGCAGACCCCCTCTTCTGGGGTCAGTTCCTCAAGATGCTCTCCTATTGAATTGGACAAGTAAGTTTCTGTATGCTTTTCCTCCGATATTCAGAGTTCTGGTCAAGATCAGATCTCAGCCTTGCATAGTGATTCTACTGGCTCCAGACTGGGCCAGACAGCCATGGTACTCCTTACTATTGTCAATGTCAGTGACAATACCACTTTGTCTTCCCAGACAGTACAATCTCATCACCTCTTCGCAGGGGAGAATACTGTATCCCAACTGTCAGACTCTCAGACTCAAAGCTTGGCTCTTGAAGAGCTAGAATATGCAAGCCTGGACCTTTCCCAGTCAATCTTGGACACACTTTAAGGTTAGAAGAAAGCCTTCTACTAGAAAAACTTACAATTCCAAATGGAAGAGATTTGGCTTCTGGTGTTCTGAGAGGCATATTCAGCCAGATTCAGCTGACATTGCCACTGCTTTAGACTATTTGGTGCATCTTAACAGTTTAGGCCTCAGGCCTACCACTCTCAAAGTACATTTGGCAGCCATCTCTGCCTATCTTTCAGCTGGGAAGGGCTCTTCCCTAGCCTCTCATCCAGTTTCAAGAAAGTTTTCAAAGGTCTGGCTCATGTCAATCCTCCCTTTAGGGAGCCTACTTCTGTTTGGGATCTGAATATCTGTATTGCACAGCTTATGCAGCCCCCCATTTGAACCATTATCTTCAGATGAGCTAAAATACTTGACTTGGAAAACTGTTCCTGGTAGCCATTACCTCTGCCAGGAGAATCGGCGAATTACAGGCTTTATCAGTGGAACCTGACTTCATTTCATTTCACAGGGTTAAGGTGGTCCTTTGCACCAACAGAAAGTTCCTTCCCAAGGTGGTATCAAACTTTCATTTGAATCGGTCTGTGTCATTGCCTGTATTCTTCACTGACCATTCTTCCTCTAGGAGAGAAGACTACACAGTCTTGATGTAAAGAGGGACCTTGGTTATTATATGGAGCACACTAAGGCCCATAAAAATGACTGTTCACAGCTGTTTCTCACTTATGGAGAAGTGGGAAAAGGTAAACCTGCTACTAAGAGAATTATTGCCAGGTGGATTGTCTCCTGTATCTAGTTCTGCTATTCAAAGTTGGGGAAAGAGCCACCCTCAGGCCTGAGGGCTCACTCCACCAGAGGTACAGCTGCTTCGGTCGCAGCAGCTAGAGACATACCCTTAGTGGAAATCTGTAAAGCAGCCACCTGGAAAACTGTTCACACATTACAAAGCATTACTCTCTTGACATCCAGTCAAGAAGTGATGCTAGGTTTAACACAACAGTGCTGCAGATCTTGTTCCCAAAATAGGTTCTGTAACTCCCTCCTCCCGAAGTACTGCTTAGTAGTCTGCATATAGTCAGAATACAGCAAGACTTCATGTTGTTTGAAGAAACAATTACTCACCATAGTAATGTTGTTTCTTCTAATGAAGTCTTGCTGTATTCTCACCTCCCTCCCTCCCTCCCCTCCCGGAAACTAGTTGTTTTGGGATGTGGTCTGGCAGGCGCAGTGCCGCACCCTAGAGGTATACCTTGGTTACTACTTCTTTAGCTTGAGATCTTTATGGTTATTATTTAAGAATATGTTGTTTTTATTTCACTACCTACTTGGATTCTTTTGGGGGTTCTTGACTTGAGTCTTTTGAACCCTAAAAATATGTTATTGCCCTTTGGCAAAACATTTTTAAAAACAATTTCTAAATTGTTAGTTAGCATAGTGCTCGTAAGAATCTGACGGTTACACTGAAGAGTCCCAAGGACAGAGGTTTGAAAACTGTGCTGGAGCTCAACGTTCTATGCCTTGGCATAGAGTTGACCCTTTACTTTCCAGAGCAGTTCAAGTGCTGGGGCTAACTGCATATAGTCAGAATACAGCAATACTCCATTAGAAGGAACAGCATTGCTATGGTGAGTAATTTTTTCATGTCTGCCTTCAAGGACTGCTTCCTAGAGAAGCGTGTCAAAAGAGGATTAGGTTTGAGGCAACTCTTGACCTTGTTCTTAACAGTATGGATGGGGTCATCTCCATTCTGAATGTCAGACAATGGGTGGGAGGCACTGACCAGAACTGGGTAATCCTCTTCCTACAGACACTACCCATGCCTTAGCCCCCAGGAACTGGAACCTCAGAAAGGTAGACATTGTCTGTACAAAAGATCTGTGCCCTGATATTCAAAAAGGAACACAAGTGTAATGCAAATATTTGCTCTGCATTTGCATTAGCGCCTGACCCAATGGCTGCTATATTCAGTGGGATAGTGGACTGGTGCTGTCAGACTGAATATCAGTTTGTGTCAGCGCAGCGCTAAGTCAAACTGCACTGCCCTGATATAGACCTGGGCTGTATCCAGCCCACAGGGAGTAGTGCTCCTGGACCGAATAGCGCCAGGAGCCATGTTGGCTATTTTTGGCCACTCATGCAAATGAGTCCATTGGGCTTGCAAGGCACTAAGAGGCCATTTGCATGGTGAGTGGCAGCCTTTTAGTGCCCATCCTATATTCGCCTGACACATAATCCCTTGTATCTAGTGGCACTCTCTTCCCCCCCAGAGCGCCCATCCCATATAATGTGAAGGTATCCTTGGTGTCCAGTGGCACCCCCACCCCTCGAACACCCATCCCATGTATTATAAAATATCCCTGCCAGCTAGCTGCACCTCACCCCCTGTTCACCCGCCTTATATGTGCTAAACATATCCCAGGTGTCTAGTAGCATCCCCACCTGCTGATTGCCCATGCCGTAGCAGGCATACTTATCCCTATTGTCTCATGGCACCCCCACCTCCCGAACACCTATCCCATGTTACTGGCACATATCCCTGGTATCCAGTGGCACCCCCCCCCCAAACCCCAATCACCTGTTCCACAGTAGGTATACCTATCCCTGGTGTCTAGTGTCACCCCCCCTCATACCCATCCCATATTGTGGGTAGGTATCCTTGGTGTCCAGTGGCACCCCCAAACACCCGTCTCATGTATTGTATTGTAAAATATTCCTTGTGGCTAGCGTCACCCCTCCTGTCATTCACCCACCCCATGTCTGTTAAACATATCCCTGGTGTCTAGTGGCACCTCCCCACTCACCTGTCCATAGTAGGTATACCTATCCTTGGTATCTAGTGGCATCCCCTCAGCCCCGAATACCCATCCCATATTACTAACACATATCCCTGGTGTCTAGTGGAACCCCCACCCAGGGGTATATTGGCAGAAGGGCAAATGGGACAATGTCCTGGGGCCCTGAACTCTTGGGAACCTCTAGCCATCACTCTGCATGTTAATCGTTGTATTGTAAATAAAGTATTTTCACACTGGTTATGGTGCACGTCACTGATGCCTCACCACCCCCAACCACCACCACCACCAGCAAGAGTTAATGCTGGATTTCATGTGAGGGTGTGTGACAGTGTGTGGCCTCCACTCCCTGACTCCCTCAGTGATTCATCTCGTGAATCCACCCTGATCTGCCAGTGACAGTGAAGTGTTGTGCCCAGGCATAATGTTGTGTTGGTGGTGACACAGAAGAGATGAACCCACATGCAGGAAAAAAAGAGTGGTGCTACCAAGGTCGTGGAGATGAAGTAGTGAACTGACAGCCTGACAGAAGTGTGAGTGTAACAGCAGGAGAGTCACCAGCAAGGGGTACAGTAGATGTGGGTCTTCTGTTCAGCGGTGACATAGTATGCCTGTGTGCAAGTGCGAGACAGTGTTGTCCACCATGCTATGATGCCATGGATAACTCCTTCTGGGTTCAGACTCCACTCCTGTGATGAGACTGTTATCAGTCTGGTTGGGTGGTGGGTTGTCAGCTGCATTACAACATGAGTTGTTGTCATAGTGCCAAGCACTGGTCGTGATATTGTGAACAGAGTGACTGTCACACACTGGGGAGCCAGGCACAGTGGATTTCTGTGCACCAGGTCAAAGGGGCCCTTGCTATACAGTACAGATGGAGGAGTAGGACCACTGACAACATTGTGCCAATGGCATCGCACTCACCCCTGCGGTAATCTGTGACAGTCTCTTATGAAATGTTTGGTCCTAGATGTCAACTCAGTAACTCCCCATCATACAATTCGGGAAGGGGGGGTTGCCAAACCTGGCCACACTTACGTGTTTTGTAATTTTTAATCAAAATGTGCATCTGTCCCATCTGTGTTAGCGTAGCAGCATACTGTATATGCATATATTAGTGGCAACTGCAAGCTGGCAATATTAGCAACCATGATTTTTGCCTAAATGCAATTTCTTCTCTTGAACTCTATATGATATCTGTGCTCCTCCTGCCATTTCAGGGGGACTGTGACACGCGAATACGATTTAACACCTACACCCTATGTGGGCATTTAGAAGTGTTCCCAGTTGTATATACTATACTGGTCACTGTTATTCTCTGTAGGTTAGGTACATAATGTTCTCTGCAGGGGTTGGAGGAATTTGCTTGACAATGCCCAGGGCCCTTGTCAGACATAATCTGACCCTGCACCCACCCCCTGATCACCAGTTCCATACTATGTAGACCTATTCCTGGTGTCTAGTGGCATCCCTTGCCCATGAACACCCATTCCATGAACAGTAGAATATCCCTGGTATCCTATGGTACCGCCAAACAATGGTTAGATTCTGGTAGTTGCAAGAACTGTTTGTTATGCATGCAAATGAAGCACCCTGATGGAAGAAAAGTTTAACAGACCAAGATCCAGTTGTAATCAACCCTCTTTTGTAACTGTCATGAGACGTTCAGCTTCCTTCTCGACAAAGACCAGAGGCAATAAGAACAGACCCCAGTATGGCATTTCAATTAAAATGCCCTATTCCCTCCACCACTTTTACTGTACCATAAGGTCAGCAGTGGTTATACGTCTAGGCCATGTGGAATGCATACTTATAGTCTTCAGACCCAAAGGCAAAAGCACCAACAACTGAGCCACACCAGCACAGATTGAAAAAGAAACTAGCAAAGCCAACAGCCACTAGTTACACTGCATGCGCACACTGTCGGCTCATATGGCGTCTGGCCAAGGAGGTGAGAAGAGGACCGTGCTGGTCACTGTATTTGGATTCCAGGCACATCCTTGGACACCCTGGTAAAAGGTGGGGGGGAGGTTGGATAGGTGGTGTTCTGGGTGTGGATAGGACAGGTTGGGGGGGCACTGGACACACAGTGTTTGCCAGGCCATTTGTTGATGGGCATTCGGGGTGGGGCAGGGATACCATTGGACACCAGGATATTCTGTAGTTCATGGATGGGGTTTGTGGGTGGGGATGCCACAAGACACCAGGGATATGTGTAGCTAATATGGGACAGGTGCTCAGGGGGTGGGGTGTGTCAGTAGACACCATGAATATATGTAACTAATATGGGGCAGTTGTTCAGGGGGTGGGGGTGCCACTAGACACCAGGGATATGTGCAACTACTTTGGGATGGGTGTTTGGGTATGGGGGGTGCCACTGTACACCAGGACCTGCAACTTCGCTGGGCTGATGTGATCGGGGCAGGCAGCTGAGATACAGCTGTCCCACCATCAGTGGGGTGGGGACGCGGGCTTAGCACCCCATTAAGATGAGGTTTTCGGTGGTGGTAACTAGTGCTGCTTTGGGTGCAATTTACTGCCATTGCAAATCTTTCAACATGCCACTGCACCTGTGTGCAAGAAGAGACCCCCCTCATTTGCATGGGCACAGCGTTATGTTAGTGTCTGGGTACTAATGGGTTTAGTGCTTGCTACAGGAGCCTCTGGATATAGCCCCCCCCCCCCCAACAATGACCACTGCAAACCTGGGTAGCGGTGGCGCAAACCATGTTAGCACTGGTGCTAACCTTTGAATATCTGGTCCCTGGTGTTCAAGAACTGGAGCAGCTACATGAGACTAGTAGTTCGGAGAACATGTAAAATTTGTTGAAGAGGGTACTCTGAGCAACAGCAGAGGCCTGCATATCTGTAACCGGTAAGGGGAAAAGGACCAAAAAGTGTCTCTCCTAGCTCAGCAGGGACTAAAGTCAGCGGATCCTGAACCAAAAGAAAGTCTATGTTGGCTGGAGAGAGACTGGTTGCCTCCAGCCCAGAGAGAAGTACAGAGCAGCACTGAGGGACTGCAATGCTACAGTTAAAGCCAATGGGGGACTGGAAGCCAAGATAGCAGCAGGAGCTGCGGACAACACCGAATCCTTCTTCCAGTACATAAATGGTGGGAGGAAAGTGAAGGAGTGGACTGGGCCTTTGAAAGCAGGAGTGTGGGGAGGAACCACTGTGAGAGAGCATGGGGCACTGGCTGTGATGCTGAATGAATATTTCCTTTTGGTGTTCACCACAGGGCCCCTGGAGGCGGGAAGGTACTCACTGGGAAGGCCGTGATATCAGGAGTAGCCATAATGCAGCCTGTGGATATCATACCCTCTCTGGGAGCCGACTACCTGGCAGGGATCAAACCTGCCAGGTCCCAAGGGGCAAACAAGATAACACCCAGGGGTCATAATGAAGCTAAAGATACAATTGGTGTAGCCATTTTCAATAATCTTCCAGGAGTCTGTCTGGACAAGTGTGGTGCCAGAGGACAACAACAAAAATCGAAAGAGACCTAGGAGTAATTATAGCAGATGACCTAAAGGTGGGCAAGCAATGTAAGGAGGCAGTAAGGAGGGCTGGGGGGATACTGGGATGCATAGCTAGAGGTATCAACAGTAGAAAACAGGAAGTTGTTATCCCTCTGTACAGACAGTTGGTGAGACCCCATCTGGAGTACTGCATGCAGTTCTGGAGATCCCATCTCCACAAAGACATAGGCAGAGTGGAGGCTGTTAAGGGAAGGGCAACCAAAATGGTGCAGGGTCTGCACCAGAAGACATATGAGGAGAGACTAAAGCAGCTTAATATGTATACCCTTGAGGAAAGGGGGGGGGGGACATGATAGAAACTTTCAAGTATCTCAAGGGAATTAACAAAGTACAAGAGGGTACTGTCTTTCAGAAGAAGAGATGTGCAAGAACAAGGGGGCATAATTTGAAGATAGAGAGGGGAAGGCTCAGAGGTAATGTTAGAAATTATTTTTTCACAGAGAGGGTTGTGGATGCATGGAACAGCCTTCCTGAGGAGGTTGTGGAGTCCGGAACAGTGGGAGAATTCAAGAATGCATGGGACAGATATATGGCATTTCTAGTGGGGGGTAGGAGGAAGTAAGCTGTTGATTAACTAGAATCTGCAGCTTATCCATCAGGTAGGGAAATAGGCAGACTAGATGGGCCAAGCGGTCCTTATCTGCCGTCAAATTCTATGTTTCTATGTTCCTATTGTGTCTTCACCTGCAAAAAAGGGGGATAAGCTAATCTTGGCATCTATAGAGCAGCCAGCCTGACTTCAGTGTTTGACAAGATACTGGTAGCCATTATCAAAGAATTAATAATGGAGCACTTGGTTAATACCAGTGGTCTTGTCTCCCTTAGCATGGCAGTCTAAAAGACAAAGGACCTCAGTGCAAAAGTACAAAAGCAAGAGCTAACCTGGAAGGGCACTCGCAGGAAAGCAAAGTTTCAAAGAAACACAAAATTACATATACTCCAGTAATGCACACCGTCGTGGGAAGTACGTGTCAGTCAGCAAATTAATTTAGTCTGGTTCTGCTTTATGCAGGAATGCACCAGGAGAGGGCCATTAAAATACTGGGTTGCATCAAAAAGCGGATGGTCAGCAGGGTAGGGAAAACTATCTTGCCTCCTTACCAGGTTCTTGTCCTGCTCCAACTGGAGTACTGTGTGCAGTTCTGGGCTTCTTAGTGTAAAGAGGACATGAAGGCAGACACCAACATGATTAGTGATATCAAAAACCAGAGCTGTAACAATAGGCTACTGGCTTTTATCATGTTCACGGTGGAGAAAATGAAGGGACATGATCTCAGTTTTCTTCCTACTTAAAGTTTTATTGACAAAATCATACAGACATGTTTGATCTCCAACAGGACATGGGGACAGGCCCTGAAGTTCAGAGATGATAAATTCAGGGGTAGCATTAAAAAGCTCTTCTTCTACCAGAGGGTGCTGAATCTTGGAACAGCCTACCACTGGAGACGGTGGAGATGAAGATAGTGCAGGCCTTCAAAGTAAGCCCGGACAAATTTCTGCCCACCAAGGGAATCGCTGGATACTGTGGGTAGTAGATTGGGTAAAACACTCATTTAAGTTAGTAGATGTTTACATAGAATAGTTATACATAGAATAGTTATGCATACTGTACCTCCTTATCAAACAGAGGTCAGATATAATGGACCTAGTGTTCCTTCTGGACTTAAATTGTTATTTTACTTTGTTGCTTGCAACATCAGAATAGTTTCTGCAGCGCCAGACTGTGACAGCATAAGCAGAGGATCATGATTTCATGACATGTATATACAATGTGGGCTTATGAAATTTAAGGGGAAAAAGACCCTGTTTGTTGAAAATGTCTTTCGTCTTAAAAAGATGGAAGGTCCCAACATTTGTATTTGGTGACATTTTGTGTGTTCTGCGAATGCCTACTGTTAATGTTTTGCTGGAAACTTAAAAGTCTCTCTAATAACATGGGGAGCATGGTATGTTGATAGTGTAGCACCCTTGAAACGGACAAACAGAATTTTTTTCAAATGTTATTATTTTTGCTGCGTGTATCACCAGAATATTTCCAGCTGAGATTCAACATCTTCTTTCAGAATAGGGAGTCCTGCTGTTACCAGCTTATACAGTTCCGTGGACTGGATGTAGGTTAAGGGACTTGTTCAAGGTCACACTGTAAGGCAGTTGGCTAGGGTACGAACCCTGGATGTCTTGTCTCATAGTTGTGTGCTCTAGAAACATAGAACCATAGAACTTGATGGCATCCTGTCTGCCCCTTTCTTTTTATACCTTATGAATGTGCCATCGGCCTTTGCTCTGTCAATGGCCTATCTATTCATACTCATCTGTATTGCTCCTTTATGCCCATCTCATGCCTGTTTGAAACCCTACATTGTATTCATATCCACCACTTCCTGAGGTAAGCTGTTCCATGCATCCACCACCCTTTCTGTGAAAAAGAACTTCCTCACATTACCCCTTAATCGGCCTCCCTCTAACCTCATGCTGTCCTCTTGTCCTGCTATTTTTCTTATATTGAAACATGTTAGATTCTTTCACCTTGTTAGTGCCCTTAAGGTGTTTGAATGTTTTGATCATATCACCTCTCTCCCTCTTTTGGTCTAAGGTATACATATTGAGCCCCATTAATCTGTCCTCGTATGTCTTCTGATGCAGTTCCTGCACCATTTTGGTTGCCCTTCTCTGGACTGCCTCAGTTTGGTTCATGTCCTTGTGAAGGTGTGGCCTCCAATACTGCACGCAGTACTCCAGATGGGGAGCTCTACGCCCTGCTCCATGTTTTCTTTCCATGTTGTAGGGTTGATGACTTATGGCAGTAAACCAGCTTTGAGAGGACCAGCTCTGGCAGTTTGTAAGATACAACCAAGGATTTCAGATCTTTTTTATATTAATGACTAGTCTGGGACCAGTATCTGGAAACATTTTTTTGATCTTGCAAAAACATTAACTGATCCAACTTGTTAACTAAGTTTGAAGCAGCAGGTTATGATAGTGATGAACATTTTGACCTATACTTTTTATTCTATTTTAGATTTCCG
Organism: Neoceratodus forsteri; assembly: GCA_016271365.2. NCBI lineage: Eukaryota > Metazoa > Chordata > Ceratodontiformes > Ceratodontidae > Neoceratodus > Neoceratodus forsteri. The sequence goes on along the minus strand of JADMNL010000022.1, from coordinate 470,722,739 downwards.
CTGTTCTCCTGACTTGTACGATATCTTCTTTTCCCATTTTGAGTCTGCTTTACAACTTATTTTTTAAAGTTGAAATAATGAAAAAAGCACTCCTTTTAATATGGCTTGGATCTGTTTTTTATTACAAATCTCTGTGTTTGAACACCCATGTTTTAAGATCACTTTTCTTGTGAGTGTCATGATCTAGCATGCAGAAAATATTGCTCTCCGACCTTATAGGACAACAAGGGTCAGATATTCAAAAATGTGTGTAATCAGGGTGCAGAGGTTTGTGCTGTGCTTGCGCCTGCGCCAGACCCAGTGGCAGCTATATTGTTGGATAGCCAGCGCTATCCAGCTGAGTATCAGCTGCTGTTGGCACAAGTGCTAAGTCAGTCTACACTGCCCCGACATGGACCTGGGCTGTATCCAGCCCACATTGACTTAAGTCCCAGGACCAGATAGTGCCGGAGCCATGGTGCAGTATTCAGCTGCACCATGCAGATGAACCCATAGGGTATGCAAGTTGCTAAGGGGCCATTTGCATGCCCATTATGAACTCATTTGCATGGGAAGTGGTGTCCCTTTTGCATCCATGATGTGGATGCCTGCCATGTTATCCATGGTGTCTTGCAGCACCCCCATTCCCCCAGACACCCATCCCATATCTGTTCATCTATTCCCTGGTGTCCAGTGGCACCCCCACTCCCTGATTTCCCATCCAGTACCTGTTATCCTTTTCCATGGTGTCTAGTGGCACTGCCACCCCCCTGATCACCTGTCCCGCATGTGTTAATTGTTTCCCTGATGTCTAATGACACTCCCCCAGTCACATCCTGTAGATGTCAGTTGTTGCCCTGGTGCCTAGCTGCACCCCTCCGATCACCCATCCTGTAGATTTTAATAATTTCCCTGGGGTTTAGTGGCACCCCCATGTCCCCTGTACTGTACGTGGTGTCCAGTGCTGCCCCCGCCCCCACTCCCCAGTGCCAGTCGACAGACAGACTGATGAACATTGCTGGTCCAGTGGCCCCAACCGCCACACCTGCACACTGAACATCGCCCATCCAACCTCCCCCCCCCATCAGTGTGTCTGGGATGTGCATTGCATCCCAATATGGCTACCAGCACAGCCCTCGTCTCACCTTCTGAGCAGGCCTCCATATGCGCTGCAGTGTGAGCATGTACAGTATACTGCATACTTTACGATGCACACTGCAGCTGGCTGTGAGAGGCTGGCCATGAGGTGACTGTGTTGGTCGCTGTATCAGGATGCCACTTGTGTCCCTCAGACACGCTGGTAAGGGGGTTGATGGGTGATGTTCAGGGTGTGGCGGGCACGATAGTGGGTCAGCTGGACCATCAATTTTCACTGGCCTTTTTGTCAACAGGCATTTGGGGAGATGGGGTGGGGGTACCACTGGACACCAGGGATAGTATAGGGGATGTGGGAAGAGAGATAGGGGGTGCTGGTAGATACCAGGGCAATGCTTAACATCTAAGGGATGGGTGATTTAAGGGGTTAGGGGTGCCACTAGACACAAAGGAAAGGAAACAACATCTAGGGGATGAGTGATCAGGGGTGGGGGTGCCACTAGACACCAGGAAAAGAGATAAATACGGGACAAGTGATTGGGGGCGCAGGGTGCCACTAGACACCAGGGAAAAGATTTGCAAATACAGGATGGGTAATCCGGGGGTGGGGGTGCCACTAAACACCAGTGAAAAAGGATAGCATTTACGGGACAGATGATTGGGTGGTGGGGGTGGTTCCACTAGATACTAAGGAAAGGATTAACAGATGTGGGATGCATGTTCAGGGTGTGGGGGCTGGCACTAGACACCAGGGAAGCATTTATATGAACCAGGATGGGTAATCAGGGGGTGGATGGGGGGTGCCTTTAGACACCAGGGAACAGTGTATATGAACTGGGATAAGTGATTGGGGGAGAGGGTGCCACTAGACCCCAGGAAGTGTGTATACTAACTTGGATGGGTGATTGTGTATGTGTGTGTGTGTGTGTGTGTGTGGGGTGCCACTAGACACCAGGGAAATGATTAACAGATAGGGGATTGGTGTGGTGGGTACCGCTAGACACCAGGCAGCTGTCTTGACAGTCATAGGACAGGTGAACGGGGGTGGGTGGCTGCAGTGCAACCATCCTGCTATCAGTTGGGTGGGGTGCAGGTTTAGCACCCAGTTAAGTCAAGGTATCTAGAGGCAGTAAATAGTGCCGCTTTGGGTGCCATTTATCACTGTCGCAAACCTTTGAAAATGCTGCTGTGCCCATATGCAGGAGGGGACCCACTCATTTGCATGGCACAGCGCTATGTTGGTGCCTGGGCACTAGCGGGTTTAGCCCATTCTGCATGGGCCTCTGAGTATAGAACCCCACCCCAAAATGGGCAAAACCGGATAATGCGGGCAAAAACCCATTAGCACTCGCACCAACTTTTGAATATCTGGTCCCAGGTGTACAAAAACAGCTGAGAATACTGATGAAAACCTGTTTAGAGCCATATTAAAATGAGCACTCCTTTTATTATTTCAGATGTGGAAAAAGGGCTAAAGCAAACTCAGAATGGAGAAAGAAGAGTATCATATAAGTCAGGAGATAAGGGGCAATCTAAAATAGAATAAAAAGGTATAGATCAGAATTCTCACCATTGTCATACACTGTGGTAAATAAACAAAATACCATAATATTGCTTGTATGGCACAACAATTAGCTGATACCTGCAGGGTTACTTGAAAACATAATATTTAGACCCAGTTTTGCTAATGTTTTATATTAGTTTTGTATTTCTCCTGTCCATTGTTTATTACTGTGGTCATTTGCATGAAAATTGGATCTTTAACCAGTTGACTTCATTGGCTCCACCTTTCTGTTCCTCCGCTGAAGTCATAAAGTTGTACATGTACGTGACAACAGACATCTCACAATAGGGTATTATCTCACAACAGGGCAGGGGTGTCGGCAGGCATACACACTGTACTCACCAGAGTACAGTAAAAAAAATTAGGCAGGGGCAAAAAATCAGGCAGGGGCAACAAAAAGAGGAAAGCAAGGACATTGTGAGACACATTGTGTCTTGTGTTGCGCTGAGCCCTTCTGCCTTTGTTGTTCGCTATGGGGCACTGGCCACCAGCCAAATATATAAACAAGAACTTACTAGGCAGGCAGAAAAACAAAGGAAGGAGGATTACAGGAAGAAACTGATTATTTGAACTTAGACATGGCAAACACTTGAACTTAGACATGGCAAACGGGGGGGGGGGTAGTCCTATTGTTGGTGTGGCGTGGGAGTGCATATTTTGGTTTATGTTTACATAATGGGGGGGCAACAGTGCATCAGTTTTGAGTACAAGTTTAACATTCCTGGCTACACCCCTGCAACAGGGGACTATATGAGCACAAACAGGAACACAGTATGGTTGCTCACACGAATGTAGAAGGTGCACATTACCCTTGAGTGCTAGAGACTAAAAAGTCACATTTACTCTGCTTAGTAGAATGTGGTCAGCACCCTTTGAGTCACAGACCACGCGTCGTCTTAACAATACAGTGGAAACATTTTAATAGCAGAAAACCTGAAACCATGTAGAAACTTGTCACTCCATGTAAGAAAGCCGTATGCCATTCAATAGAGTCAAAATGGTTTGCGACATCTGGGAGGAGTAGAGCTCCATGCTGAGAATCGTGCAACATCAAACAACATTCCGTTTGTGAGTTGTAAATTGCCTTAATCATTGAAAACAAGAAAGCGTATAAGAACCTCTGTACTCTGCATGCTGACCAGTAACCAAGAGAGGAAGAATGCTTACGTATCATCGTCTGTGCTTCACGCTGTGAGGATGACACATATAGGCATCGATATGCAGGTGTTCCTCCTCTGTTGCTTTGTGGTTTTTAATGGTAAGGCAATTTATCTTGCAAACAGAATGTTGTGTTTGATGCTGCATTGATTTTCAGCATGGAGTTTTACCCCTCCCAGATGTCGCAAACCAGTTTGACCTTTTATTCAATGGCATACAGCTTTCTTATATGGAGTGGCAAGTTTTCACATGGTTTCATGTGTTTTGCTATTAAAATGTTTTCATTGGCTGGCCCCGTGGCGCTGAGGGTTGAGGTGCTGGATGCCACACCTCATGCCACGCTGGCAACCTGGGTTCAGGAGCAGACTCGGGCTGCTGGGGGCTGGCAGGGGGAGGAAAGGATTAAGGGTCCGGAGGACTGCTGTCCTCTCCTGGGGTGGATTCTGGGGATTCCCCGTATGGTGGCAGCTCCAAGTGGTGACTGGGGGCTCCTCACAACATACTGGGGCAGCCAGTGGGGATGGCGGCAGCGGGTGAGTGCGGAAGGGGGCAGGAGTGCGTCCTCCATGTGCTGTTGCTATTGCACTACTGCGGGAGAGGGGAGTAACCACATAAGAAAACCCTGCCTGCCGGTAGGTGAAGGCAGGACCAGTGGTCGGCCCCACGTCCAATGCCGGGCTTCCCAGCCCCCACTTTGGTTCTCCCTCCAAATCCCTGGTTGCTCTACTAGATTGTAGACGGAGCACCAGGAGAAGTTTGGCGGTCCCGCCCGGGGGTCATGTAGCCAGGAGAGGCGGAGAGGAGAAGGACCCAACTGGAAAGATGGGGAGCTGGAGGCTTCAGATGGATGGGAGAGCTGTGCCAAGTGTCCACACTGGAGAGAGTCTGGCAAGGTAGGTACATAAATAGAGCTGGCAAAAAAAAAAATGTTTTCACTGTACTGTTAAGACTGTGTAGTCTGTGAATCGAATGGTGCCAACCACACTCATACTGAGCACAGCAAATGTGACTTTTAGGGGATTATATAATTTGAAGTGGGGAGTAGGCTGCAAAGCATAGAAACATAGAATCTTTTGGCAGATAAGGACCATATGGCCCACCTAGTCTGCCCATTTCCCTACTCACTGCTGCAGCCCCAGATCCTATTTGATCTGCAGCTCTCCTGCTCCGCACATTTCCAGAGTACCCTTATGTCTGTCCCATGCAGTCTTGAACCCCTGTATTACTTTCACACCCATCGCTTCTGCTGGAAGGTTGTTCCACGGCTCCACCACCTTTTCAGTGAAAAAGTACTTCCTAGCATCATAGCAGATGAATTCTAAAGGATCAAACCACAAAAAACAAAACAAGGCATGCTCCATTGGAATAGCCTGTGCCAGGCAAACAGCAGCACTCACAGAAACAGATGAATTACCGGCACCAGACTCCTGAGGTATGCTGTTTACGGAATTTATTGAGAATAACAGCACAAGCGGCACAAAAGATGGAAGAGCACAGTTGCAACAGGATGCTACAGATCCCAACCTGTTTCGCACATAGTGTTTCATCAGGTGAAGCTTCCCTGATGAAGCACTGTGTGCAGAACCAATTAGGTTCTGTAACGTCCTGTTGCAAAGGTGCTCCTCTGTTTGTGCTGCTTGTGCAGTTATTCTCAATAAATTTGGTAAACAGCATACTTGAGGAGTGTGGTGCTGGTAATTCTTCTGAACTCTAAAGGATAAAGATACAGTTTTTTGCACAGATTTCCTCAGTAATAAGTGGTGGCGAGGAGAAATCTAGAAGATACAAGAAATACAAGGTGCATGTAAATTTTTCCAGCAAAGTCAGTAGCTCTTTAATACCTTACACCAATGACAGAATGTGGCAGGTCCCAGGCCTTGTGGAAATTTTCTATCCCTTATAGGCACTGAAATTGATCTAATTTTCTTTGAAAGTGAGACTTTTAACCCCCATAGAACCACCCATCTACCTCTGTGTGGGGCCAGCTCCTGCTACCCCTCCTTGGGGAGGGTCAGGATGTCATCACGACATCTAAAGCTACTCATCAACACTGCTGAAGAATGTTTATAAATAGTGTGATGGTCTTATTTCCCTTCCTTGTCCTGAGGATGCAAGTCAAAGCCAGATCTCACTTGTGGAGTTATGCAGCACTCCTTACGCTGCTGGGCCATGTCCTATATCTTCCTCAGACTTAAAGAACGGGCAAGCAGCATGTGCCTTCCTCCACTGCCCTGGCTTGCTGCAGATTGGAAGCTCTCATAATTGCTATAGGTGATGGGCATGTTACATGTCAGGTGAGCCAGTGAAGGTTCAAGACATTATGGCAGCTTTGCAGAGAGACCAAGACACAGGAAGAGATTGCTCGCTCAGTCATTTTATTCATTTGTAAACCCAAGTGTACTGGGCCAAGGCCCTTTTTCGCTCATGACTGTAGTAGCTTCCCATCTGGGGTGGCAGAGAGAAAGATGTGGACAACAGACCTGCTGCTGTCAATGGTTCACCTCCCAATCTGTTAAGTAAGCAGTAAGACATGCCAGGGCGTGTGATTACGGGGAAATAATTGCATGACTCGAGTGTGTTGTTAAGCACAAAGTGCTTGCAGAGAGTGCCTGTAAACTCAGAAGAGCAAGTGCAATTATTCTTCACATTCCCACAACCCTGAAGTGTCTTAAAGCATTTATAACATGGAGAAAAATTAAAAATGTGGGTAAAATAATTGATATACTTGTTTTCCTTCGAAACAGGAAACTTATTTTTCAACAGTTGTGACATAAAGTAGTCCCTGTTGAGAACGGCTTAAAACTTGAAGAAGCAGAACATTTTAATTTGCTTTTCAGAATGAAGAACATTTCTATCCCTATTTAAAATTAAAAACTATATCGCCTGTCATGGTGTGTTCTGAACCATGGTTTTGTTTGTGCTAGTGCTTTTCAGCAGTGCTAGTGAGTAGGAGGGAGAAGCTCTGTTGTGACTGTGTGCAGTCCAGAGTGCACAGGATGGAAGAGTTTTGTTTCTGGTCTGTCAGTGCCTTTTGGTGCCTGTGATGAGATCGACATAGGGAAAACTAGTACAGGAGTGTAATTATGGGCTAATAAAGGCATACCCTTAAGGATGTTTTAACAGTCAGATTGCTGTACATTTTTAATCCACGTTATAAAGTTTCATTCTAAGATTGCTGTTCTTCTTTTGCAGAGCAGATGCAGTGGTGGACCCTTGGCTAAGAGAATTCTGGGAAAAAGCCTTGTCACTGTACCCCCTTCCAGCAGGACTTCATATTCTTGGTGATGACTTCATGTGAGTATACTTATTCGGTAAGGAAGCTGAAAATGATGTGGAATGTTTTGTTTTTTTCAGGGATGGCAACAAAGTATGCCAGATGTATTGGGATCATAGTGTTTCTGAGTTATGTCACTCAAGCCATTACAGTGGGGCTCAGTGAGTACATGGATATTAAAGGTATATCGATCCACATAAAAAGGGTAGTGTTTTAATGCTTTTACTACAACAGGAAACTGGTCAAATGTGTGACGATCTGTATCCTGTGTACTCTTCCACCATGGGAAGAGCATATTGAGAAGTCTATTGGTACAGTCTATTGGTGGGACTTTTTTAACTGTAGGTATTTAAGTCTGTCTTGCTAAGGGCTCCACAGCAGCAGAACAAATGTTACCTTTCTTTCTTTTTTTTTTTTTTTTCAAATTCGATTTTTCACCCCTATCACCGAGCTCTCTCCAGCGACCTCCGGATCTGCAGTCTCTACCTCCCTACGTGACTCTGCTGACCCATTAGCTACTCTACGGTACCGGGCATCCCCCGGGTCTACGCTCGGGAAGGGCTGCCTCCGCCCAGGGCGCTCTTTCTAATAGTATTGAGACACGGGCCGAGAGGGTGGGTACAGCATAGGGAGCTGAGTCAGTTTCTGGGAGTGTGGGCTACAGAGGAAGCGCCTTTGTCCATCGGCGGAGGGTATTTTCGTGTTCGCCCTGTGAGCCCAGCTGCCAAGGTGATGCACTGCCATGGCTCCACCCCTAGCATCCACTCTAGCGCTGCTTTCAGCTGCCCCCAGCCTCTGCCCAGAGTTGCTCGTTGAGGGGTCATTACCCTAGCCCTCCCCGGGGAAGAGAGAGCAGTCCTCCAGATGCCCAAGCTCTCCCCCCCCCACTGACCCCTGGCCACCTGGGTCCATTCCCGAACCCAGGCTGCCGGCGTGGCGCAAGGTGTGGCTTCCAGCGCTTCAACCCACTGTGCCACCGGGCCGGCCCAAATGTTACCTTTCAGTTTATGACTTAAATACCCATTTTTCTTTCTATGTTATGTTAATATTTTTGTTTCTATATCGCTGCATGTTGTCAGTAGGGAATAATTGCTTATCGTTAATGCGCTCCACCACTGAGGTAGCAATACAGGTCAAAAACTGTAATCTCCGCATAGAACCCTGGGAACATGAATGTTCTGAATACAGCAGTTACCCAGCTTCAGCTGTACCACTTAAGGACTTAAGGTAGGGCCTTGTTAGTTTATTGATGGCCCTTATTAATCTCCAGGTTGCCATCACAATGTGTTAAAACGAAAGGAAAATTCAGTCCCATTTGTTTCAATGGGGCTTGAATCAGCCCCATTCATTTCAATGAGGCTCGCCCCCATGCTCAGGCACATAGTTCCGTCATGCAAGGGAGAGCACGGGGGGGGTGTAGTTGAATCAGGAAGTGTAAGGGGTTGGCTGACCACCATGTTGGGGCCAAAATACTATCCCTTACCATGCCGAAAGTGGTACCTTAGGTACGAAAGTATACTAAATCACTTTGAGGGTTGCATGCATAGAGCAGAGCTCTCTGAAAGATTTGATTTTTTTTTTCTCTGGATTGGAGCAACTCCTGGTCGGGTTGAGGCTTCCTGCTGTCAGGAAGCACCCTTAAATCTAGAAATCTTGCCTGTTAAGCTGCAGCTTTCAGATTGACTAAGCTGCTAGCTGTCTTCCATTCTAGTGCCTAAAATGCCTAAATGGGGACCATGTGACGTTTTGTAGGGTATCTATTTTTATACTTGCTTTATTGAGGAATATTGTACCAAATACAATAGGTCATACATTCATACAGCAGTTTTACCATTCTCAGTATACATAGTTATTTAACTTTATATTCTAGTACATTGTGCATTCCCTGGACTTTTTTTGTTACATAGAGTATAGAATAATTAAATAATTAAAACAAACTGCTCTACCCTAAACAACTGTGTGACGCGTCTCTTGAATGATCTACATTAGTATAATCTGTCTGTGGTCTCTTGGTGGATGGAGGAAAAAGAGGGTTTCCCATTATATTCTGACTGTCTTCCTTACTGGATAATTATTAGATACCCACCCCCTGCCTGTTATTACCTTACTGATCCATTCACCCTTCTCTGTTATTTGGTCTCTGTCTAGTGGCTCATTCTATCTGGCCCATCTCTCAACATATTTCTCTGTCCTATCTTGTGCCTGATATGTTATCCTTTCCATCTCTGCTATCTTGTCCAATATTCCCTCCCATTCTGCCACCATTGGTGGGCCTGTCTGAAGCCATGTTCTGGTTATTGCATTTCCTGCTGCCGCAGTACAGATTTACCAGATGCACAGTACAATGAACTTGCCCCTTTTATAGTTGGTGGTAACCATGGGACCAAATTTTGAAACTGAAGTGGGTCAGGTATATGAAACAGATCCCCCAGTTTGTGAGCTACATTTCCCCAGTAGGTTTCAGTGAGGGTACATGTATTGAAGATGTGTGTGTATGTGAGGCATAAGCCTCCCCACATTGTCTCCAGTATGCTGGTATGGCCCTGTGATCCCACTTGGCTTTTATTTTTGAAATGATTAAATACCTGGTTTTAATTTTCCATACATACTCCTGGGAGAGGACAAGGTCCTGAAAGAACCTTCCCAATACCTTATCCATTCTTTCTGTGTCATTTGTAGGTTGGCTTTGGTTTCCCAATTAGTCTTCAGGTATTCCATTGCTGTGTCTCTGCTCTGAGTCACGAATTGATATAGCTTGGATATTGCCGCCCCCCCCTTTGTGCAAGGGTATATGTCAACTGCTCTAGGGAGGTGTCTTGGTGGGGGGTGGGGAATCCTTATTAGCCTGTGGTTGTCTGATATGTGCCTGGATATAGTTTCTAAGTTTAAAGTATTGAAACAGGTCTCTTGGTTGCCAGCCAAATTCCACTCTATACTCCTCAAAAGTTTTAATAACATTGCCTGTTTATATCTGATTCAGGTACTGTATCCCTCCTCTAGCTTTTCTACTATACCATGGTTTGAGCCTACTAGGGGTTAAGGCCTCATCCTGTGATAGCCATTTGTATCTCCATTGCTGCCTTCTAACCTGCCGGTATGAACAGATCTTTTCCATGCCTTGAATGTGACCTCTAGTGCTCTGTATGGGAAGTCTTCTCTATCCCTAAGGGCAGACTGGTCATATAAGAATGCCGGCCCACTGGCACACTGGTAAAGCTTGCAATGCTGATGACCAGGTTTCAGGAATGAGCCTGGGCTGTCAGAGTGCCCGGGGAGGGGCTTGAGCGCTCCATGCAACGCTGTCATTCTCTAGGGAGGGAGGGCTGCCATTCCCACAGCAGTACTGCCACCTGGGTGACCACAGGTGGCAGTGCACCCAAAAATGCCAGTTACACGGGAGGGGGTGATGTCGGCCAGAGGACCTGTGCTCTGCATCCACTTTACATGCGCCATTGCATTGGTCTCCCTGTGTGCATGCCGATGTCATCAGAGGATCACTGACAGAGATGAACAGAAAGCTCAACCCGAGTGCTGGCTTCAGGTAGGACCCAGGTATATCTGGGGCAGTCCTTGCCAGCACAGCAAGCTGCCCGACAAGGTGCACGACAGGGGTGGGTGGGGGTGATGGCCCGGTGGCTTCTAGCTGGAGGACTGGCCCAGAGATTCTGGGGCATAAGCAATAAATTGGCAGGGGGGGGAGAATGCCGTAAGGAGCACTTTCTTTTGCAGCATTTTCTTCCATTTGTTTCCAATGAGCCTGAGAGCTGGGGTTATTCCAGAGAATTGTATACTTTATTTGTGTTACAATCCAGTATTCCCCTGTCACTGGCACCACCCATCCTTCCATATTTTTTTTATTTTTTTTTAAACAGATTACTCCTAACCTTTGGCTTAGCATTAGCCCAGATGCATTTAAATATTTATTTCTGCATGTCCTGTGCCCAGCGTTTGGCCAGCATCACTGGAGCACAGTGGAAAACAAATATATCTGGGAAGCACATTATTTTTACTGCTTGTAATCAGGCATATAGAGGTAAAGGTAGACGAGACCACCTTTTGATAACTTCCTTAAACTGTCTAATCAGTGAGGCATAATTATCTTGTATAGGTGAGCATCAGTGTTGCGTAGAGTGGTACCTAGGTATTTTTAATTTATATAAAGATCATTTAATTGGGAAGCATACATGTAGGTCTCTAGGGGGCATGTAGTTGATGATTAGGACTTTCATTTTGGCGGGATTGAGTGTATAGCCTGAGAGGGAGGAAAATTGCCTTACCTGCTTCATCACTTTAGGCAGGGAGTTATTCGATCCTGTAAGCTTTAGGAGCACGTCATCTGCATATAAAGCAATTTTGTGCTCCCGCCTGCCCATAGTAACCCCTTTTATTTCCCTATTCATTCTGATCTGTTGTGCTAACGGTTTGAAATATAGAGCAAACAGTACCAGAGAGGGGGGGGCATCCCTGCTTTGTTCCTTGCCCCAATGCAAAGCCCTGAGATATATTTCTGTTTGCCCAAATGTACGCCTAGGGGTTCCCTGTATTATATTTGTATGTATTCTGTGACTTGATGTGAAAAAACAAACCTGGCAAGGACCCTGTATAAAGATTTCCGATCTGCTTGGTCAGATGCTTTTCAGCATCCATACTTATCACTAGCACTGGGGTCTTACTCGTATTCAAATGTCTCTAATGTGGGGAGTACATCTCACATTATCTGCCACTTGGATTTCCATAACAATGCCAGTTTGACCTATAAGAACAATCTAGGGTATGAGACGCTCCAATCTTTTTGTAATTATGGCCGTTTGGTATTTATAGTCGCTATTTAAGATGGATATTGGGTGATAAGAGGAGCATAGTGTGAGGTCCCTTCCAGATGTAGAGATCATGGATATGACCACTTGGTTCCATGAGGGATCAAGGCATACTTCCTCTGTCATAGCAGCCTTGTGGGCTGTCTTTTTAATAGGGGAATGGTCTTGTTCCAGAGCCTTTTATAAAATTCTGAGGGGAAAGCCGGCCCGGTGGCACTGAGGGCTGAGGCGCTGGACGCCTTACCTCATGCTATGCCAGCGACCTGGGTTCGGGAATGACCTCAGGTCGCTGCGGAGCTGGCATGGGGGGAGGATTGGAGCAGGATTAAGTTGCGGGAGGCAGCTCTCCCTTCCCGGGGGTGGTTGTCCGCTTCCCTGTAGTTCCATTCCCACTGGGTGGAGGTCCAGTGGGCAGCGTAGGTGAGGGAGAGTGGCGGCAGTAATGCCAGGGATGAGGTGGAAGGGGCAGAGCTGGTGCCTGGTTAGCATATTTGCCTCTATGCACGTGCACATATGTGTCTGCCGGGGTCCCAGGTTTTGGGCAACATGGGAGAAAAAACTAAAAAATCTCTGTAGAAAAAAAAAAATTCTGCGGGGAAGCCATTAGATCCTGGGCATTTGCCTGTTTTACTGTTGGCTATTGCCTGGTTGATTTCCTCTGCACTGATTGGTGTCCGTAGGGCTTCATTATGTTCTTGGTATGATATGATATATGATAGGAAGAAGGTTAAGCTGTTTCGGGTAATTAGCTATTTGTTCCTGTGTTTTGCCCTCCTAAGTCCCATATAGTTTCTCACAATAGTGCTTGAAGGCTGCCGTTATGTCTTCTAGATTGGTCACTCTTGTCCCTGTACTCCAGTGTATGATTTTTGGCAACATGGGCTCTCACCCTCTGTGCCCAAAGCCTGCAGGCCAGCAGTGTCAGGGTCCTTGCTCCTCCCTCATAATATTGTGATCTCAGATATTTAAGATTTTGCTCCACCTTGTAATATAAAATGTTGATTCCTTTTTTTTTTTTTTTTTTTGTTTTGTAATTCTCTCCCTCTCTGTCAAGTTTTTGGTCAGGGTCACTGGCTCAGCAGGTAGAAAACTCGCCTCTGAGGCTGGGAGATCAGAAGGCTGTGGGTTCTATCCCCACACCAGGCACTTGGGTTAAATCCCAGTACTGACACTATAGTGCAGCATGGGGGGGGGGTGCTGTCTTTCGGATGAAATGTTAAGCTTATTTATTTATTTATTTTACACTTATTTTTCCCTCTGGTCACGGTCAGCAGGGGCCTGTCTCGGGCATCCTGTCGGTTCCTGCCCCTCCTGAAGTCCTCCTTGCCTGTACCTTCTCTCTCCTCCTCCTCCTCCTCGACACCACACTCAGCACCCCCAGCTTGACCCCTTGGGCATTCTTGTTAGTCAGTCTCTGTTGTGGGTGAGGACCTGGGTGGAGAAACCTGGGAGGTCAGGCAGGCAGGACCTGGTTGCGGGCATGGGGGCAGGTGCCGTCGCCTACCCCTGCCGACCGGGCTTTTTCTTGTTCTGGTGCTCGTGTCTCCCCCCACATGGGCATGCCCCTAACTCAACAGCAACCCTGCCTTAAGTCGGGCCACGCTACTTGCATGCTGCCCAGTGTGCTGCAGCGCTTCCGGTCTCCACCAGGAGCTGCTGGCACGCCGGGACTCCCCCAATCTTCTTCCCTGTGGAGGAGAGCAGCCCAGTGGGCGCTCAAACTTCACCTGCCCCCTACTGACCCCCAGTGCCCAAGCTCACTCCCGAACTCGGGTTGCCGGTGTAGTGCGAGGTGTGGCATCCAGCGCCTCAACCCTCAGTGTCACCAGGCCGCAGGCCGACTGATGAGATGTTAAACTGAGGTCCCATCTGTCTGTTCTGGTGGCAGTTTAGGTAGATGTTAAAGATCCCATGGCACTTCTCGAAAAGAGTAGGGGAATTTTTTTATTATAAAATCCATAACATCGGGTCAGAAACACAGTAATTACAAGCATAAACAATTTGAAAGAAAAACACTGTTTACAGAATCATTCCAGCCAATGTAGCTTATTCCAAAATAAAGAATGTTTCCTTCTATCCAGTTGGGAATACTCAGTTTTCTTCACTTGTAATATTGCAGATTCTATTTGTTTCACAATTATTGTATTAGGTATATTTGAGTGTTGGATATAATATTGACATTTGGCCTGCCACATGTAAAATTTAATACAGGCAAAAATTACGTTGAGTGCTTGGATGATATCTACTGAAATAACCTGTATAATCACCCCAAATCAAACATTCATATTTAATATGTTTTACTGGGCTCCAGCCCCAGCTAGTGGCCAGACCAGCCCAAAATTATACTGCAGACCCACATTGTATAAAAAAAAAAATGTTCCAAGGTTTCTCTTATCCCGCACATTCTGGCTTTAGGCATTGTCATACTGCCAGAGGTTAATGCTTCCAGTTGCCTTTAACTCCTTACTTTCCATGGCAGCTAAGCCATTGTATATCCCACATATTAACTGGAATCCTAGAATCTTTATGAATTTGTAAGGCTAAATTAGTTTTAGTTGGAAGACATTTTGGGAAATCTACCTGTACTGCAAAATTAAGCTCCATTATCCTAGCATATAAAGGCTTTCTAGTTAATGTCTTTACCTCAGATTTGCTTACTTTCCATGTTTTTGACTTTTTAATAGCAGAGAGAGAGCAAAGTCAGGGATTTATACTTCCACAGAGAGTTTTGGGACCTGTTCTCCCCATTTCCTTAAAAAAGGCTGAAATAACTCCTGTGTCCATTGATCCCATGTGTGCTGTGATCCCCCTGTAGATCCTTTGAGGGATGAAAAATTAAAAAAAAGTGATAAACTATCAGGTTGATCATTCCCAGGCCTCCCTGTTTAATAGCTAAGTATGTGAAATCTCTTTTAATCGGGTTCAGCCTGCTGCCTCATATCATTTGAAAAAAGCAACTTAATAAACATGTTTCAAAAACTGTTGAATAGGAAATATGTGACAAATATATAAAAAAATAGGAAGTAATAATTTGTTTATTACCATGATCCTCTTTTTTTATTTTTTTAAATGATCAGAATTTCCATTGTTGCACCTTTTTTCTCCTAACAAGTTTTTTTTCCCCAGTTTTATAAGTGAGATCTCCATTCCCACAGTATATGCCCAGTATTTTAATTTGTGTGTCTGAGATCGGAATCTGCCCTATTTCAGTTACTGGATTTCCTTCTTTTGTTTGTAATCCTGTGCTCTTGGTGTAATTCAACTCCACACCTGTAATTTTAGAAAAAAGTCTCCAGTGTATTTAAAGCCCTCATTCCTGAAGCTTGATCTTGTATCATTAGACAGACATCATCTGCGTAAGCAGCAATTTTTAGAGATTCTATATTTGCCGATGGAGAAATTCCTAATATTGATCTGTCCCAGAGAATAGCTCGGATGACCGGATCTAATATAAAAGTGTACAACAGAGGGCTAATAGGACAGCCCTGTCTCACCCTACTTTTTAATACAATAGTATTACCTAGTAACCCATTTACAGAAGGAAGAATCACTGCATTAGTGTATAAAAGTTGTATCCATTAAATTCAATTCTTTGGAATTCCATATTTTTCTAATGTGTGAAATAAAAAGGCATGAGATACACTATCAAATGCTTTATTTTGGTCTAAAGCTAATGGAAATCCTTTTGATTTGTTTTCCATATTCACATATGTCTCTTAACAGAAGTAAATTCTGCTTGATGTTTCTGTTTGGAATAGGACAGGTTTGTACCGGGTGTATAAGTGAAATGGCAGCCTTCTGTAGTCTTTTGCATAAAATAGGGAGAATATTTTATAATATATGTTTAAGAGGCTAATTGGCCTTCAGTTTTTTTTAAATTGAATTTATCCCCTTTTTTGTGCAAAAAACTAGTGTTGCAGTGGTAAAGTTTTGGAGGGCCCTGCCTTCTCCTGTCAATTCATTGTAAACATGCAGTAGAATTAAGCAGTAAGGCATGACAGGGTGTGTGTTACTAAAGGAATAACGCATGACAGGGTGTGTGTCGTGCTGGGATAACGTCACGCCTGGGGTGAGTTACGAGGGCCGCGGGCCGGTCGACTATCACCCAGAAGTGACGTTATCCAACTACATTAACACCCTAGATCATTCATATCTAATGGCTCATTTGCAATATTAAAAAGATATGAAAAGTTAATTTAAAATTGATTTTGGTCATTTTTGTATATCGTAGGATTACTTTATTGGAAAATAGTGCTGATTTACACTTCCAGCCAGCAGGTGGAGCTGTGTTTCTGCAGTCCTCCTAGTAACTAAGCAACTCTTCTCAGCATAGCACCTTAGAGGCTGGTGCTTGATTTGTTACTGTGCCCTATCCTTTTTTAAAATTCAGGTTTTCATTTTGTGTCTTATCTGTGTAGTGAGTAAATGCGGTGGTAACTTGAGATACGTAAGCCCTCCACGCCCCACGTGTTTTGGTTCACGCTCGCCTCAGAACATTTCTCCCGAGAAGGAGACGAGGTAGGGAAATGGCAAGGAGAATTTATTTTTTATTTTCTGTCGTGGATGGTGTCATTGAAAAAAAAGAAACAAGAAGAGTGGTTTGAAAGCGAGCGAGGAAGCGGTTTGAAGACAGACACACAGTGTCTGTTAATGACATGCTCGCTCGCTCACTGACCAGGCGCATTGTTCAGAGGGAATCGGGTTGCCAAGTGGGGATTGGGCTGGGTTGTGAAGCGCTTCCAGGAATTACACAGATTTCAAGGCGGTGGATTTGAAAAATAAGAACTTTTTTTTGGGATGGGGGTGGGCTTGGATATGTGTCACAGTTGTGTGCTGGCTTTTGGCTGTTTTTGTATGAAGAGGAATTTATAGCATGATGAAGAAAGCCAGGCGGTTTTCTGCAGTGTGTAATGGAGATGAAAGTAATAGCTGTGCAGTGATTTTTCCCTTTGTTTACATTTCATGCGGTCAGTGTGTGTGCTGGGACTAGAGCCGTGATGTTATGCCAGGATAACATCAGGGTGCAATCTCAGCCACAATCAGAGCACAGGAGTTCTTTCTTGCCATTGTATAATGTGTAATAACGTCACTCCTGGGGTGGGTTGAAGCACGAGGCGAAGCCGAGTGCTTCCACCACCCCGGGAGTGACGTTTTTACACACTAACACACACACCCTGGAGTGCATTATTGCTATTATACAATGGCTCATTGTTACTCAAAATAAAAATAAATAATTAAAAAGTGTTTAGTAGATTTTTAGTGAGGCAGTATATCTTTGTTTCTTAAGAGAAAAGAAAAGTAAGAAGCTTCAAATCAATACAGTGATGTTATTGTGTAATAACATCACTGTTTTAGGCACCCACTGACCAATCAGAGTTCAGGAAATGTCCTTGCCATTGTATAATTTCACTTATCTCTTCTTCCGAAGAATTTGTAGAACTCCTTTGTTATTCCATCTTCTCCAGGAGATACTCCTGCCTTAAGACTAGAGATTGCCTCCCGTACTTCTTCCAATGAAATAGGACTCTCTATTTCTTTAGCTACGTCTGCCTGTAATGTTGGGATCTGGAAGGGGACATTATCCTCCCATTGCCCCTGTGGTATAAACTCCGACCCTAGGGTGTATTTTACAGTATCATGTATTACTTCTAACATTTCAGCATCTGTAGTTTTCACAACTCCAGAGCTATTTTATAGACCTTCCATTACTTTATGTTCAATTCTATTTCTACATGCTGCATAGGGATCAGAATGAGGTTGTTTTTCAGTGCCAAATCTTAGTTCTGCATTCAAGGATGTTGCCCTGTCATACTGATATTTTACAATTTTTTTTCTTGATGTCATCTATTTGAGCTTTAATCCTAACATCTGAAACATTAGGAAGAGACATGAGCTTATAAAACTTGTTCCTGTATCCTAGATATAAGTAATCCTTGTTACTTTTTGTTTTTCCAAAATCGGTAAAGAATCTTTTTAGTTCTTTCTTGGTGTCCATCCGCCCAAGTAATCCAATCATCGTACATGACTGCCACAGATTTCCTCATGAAAAATAGCCTGTGTAGTTTTTGTATTATTTCTTGCTGTCCTAATCAAGAACAGTTAAATTTCTATCTTCATTGTGGCTGGGAATTTGGGTAGATATTTTTAAAAATAATTTCACAATTCAGTAAACAATGGTCTGAAAACTCACAATGCTGAAGCTGAAATCTATGGAGTTGTAAGAATTTGGATAAAAAGAAATAATCTATGCGAGTCGCAAAAGCACTTCTTCTGTAAGTGGCAGCTGCATCCTTGTGGAGGACCCTATATGCATCTTTTAGCTCTGCTACTGTAATGGTATTCTTAAGTGCATGAGAATCGCAATGCATTTTCTTCTGAATGTTATCCTTCATATGTATGTCAAGGCCACAGTTTGTATCCCCACCCCATATAACATTCCTAACCATGAATAAGTGAGGTTTTATTTTATCAAATAGTTCTTTTCTGGCAGCTTTACCTTGAGGGGCATGTGTATTTAGTAACCGTAAAGAAAAGCCTCTATAAATGCACTCTAGTAGCAAAGCTCTTCCAGCAGGATATCTACTAGCTTTTGTACTTGTACTTGTGGATGCTTAAATAAGATTCCTAAACCATCTGCATCATCTGGACCAAATGTCCAGTGAGAAGCTCCCTATGGCCAGCTTCTCTTGGTTTGTGTTATATCCTGCAATGTATTTAGTCTAGTTTCTTTTAAGAAGATTAAATCAGCCTTGGTGTTTGTACAAAAAGCTAAAAGCGGCAACCTTTTTTTATAGTTTTTAATACTGCAGGTGTTTAAAGAAGCTACCTGTAGGGATGCCATGTCGTTATATATTTAAGTTTTTTCCTTATCTTTTTTCCTTTTCCTTCCTTCCTTTTTTTTTTTGTTTCCTGTTTTGTGTGTTACTGTTTCTTTTTCATATTCTGTTTCAGAGACTGCTCCCAAAAGAGAGGAGACATCTGATTCTGAACCTCCTTCCATGTCTTGAAAATCTGGAAGAGGTTTTGTGTTAAGACCTCACTGCTTACTAGATGATCTTGTGAGTCTTTTTGGGTGGGGAACCTGAAAATCTGAAAGGGGGGTGGCATACTATTCACTTCATGACCATCTTTCGAGGTACTGGGAAGATCCTCCTTCCTTTTGCCCTGTAGGGCCAGTTCCCCCTCTGGGATGGGGAAAGTAGTGGTGTCCTTATGGGTATGGTCTTCCCTAGGGTTAGCTGTTTGGTTTGGTGTCTGGGAATTAGTCTGATGACCTTCCCTACCAGGGGCTTCAGGCCTCTGAGGCCTACACCTTTCTTGTGCCTGATTAGAGTGTCTTTATTTAGGCCTTCTGGTCTATTTTGGCCAGCACATGGACATTGGTGGTAGGCATTTATTTTATTTTATTTATAAAGCAATCAGTTTACAACCTTTGATCCAAGGGCTCATTTGCAAAGGTACCTCGTCAACAATGGTAGAGAATTCGGAATAATACAAATAAAACAGATAATACAGGTAATATAGAAAAGAGGGGTACATACAGAGCAGTGCATGAGTATAAACAGACACGCATTAAAGGCACATGGTAACAGCAACATTGGTAGTGTGATACAGAGCAAAAATGGTATAATTGACAACAGTAGAATAAAAGGGTTTAGCAGCATAACGGTATTTTCATACAGGTGTGATTACAGACAAGCAGGTCTACTGTGCCAGATTACAGAGAGCGTATGGATTGAGGCAGTCCAATACAGGAATTGGTTTGAGCATCTGTTAGGCACAGGAGCAGTGAGGGCATTTTGAAAGTGGAGATGGTGGGGGTATCAGTGATGGCCCGAGGAAGAGTGTTGTACCAGCCGGGGCTCTGTGGCAGAAAGATCTCTGTCCAAGTGAGGTCCTAGCACGAGGAACCAGGAAGGTGGCTTTGCAGGAGGTCCGGTGCTGACAAGGGGCTGTGCTGGGAGGAGGCGGAAGTCAGCCCGGGAGAAAGTCCTAATAAGGTTTTTGAGATGAGGCACATTTGGTATAACAGGCGTTGACGAGGTCAAGCATTCCTGCAAGGTCATAGAGTTGGCAGGTATGAGGAGCTTAGGGCCCCAGTGATTAGCCTGCAAGCCTTATTTAGGAGGAGGCGGATTTGTTGAGGGCCGTCATGTTGGCAGCCCCATAGATAGGTAGCCCATAGTCCACCAGGGAGAGTATGGAGGAAGTAACCGCCAGCCGGAGTGCGTCAGGGGGGAGACAGTTTTTGTGGCGGTACAGGATACCAAGTCGGATATTGGTAACAGAAGCAAGTGCATCGATGTGGGTATGGTAGGAGAGGGCTGAGTCAAATAGGATCCCTAAGTACTTATAGGATTGGACTTGTTCCAGTTGTAGTTTAGAGCCAGAAAGGATACGGAGAGGGGTGTTGGATGATTTATTTTGAGGTTGGGCATGTCCTTGTTCTTCGCACAGATTACATTTAAAAACATTCCTGCAAACAGCACTGTCATGGTCATAATCCCTGCATAAGGTACATTGTACCCTATCGCAAGTACTGCTCAGATGCCTGCTACTCCCACATTTATAGCAGTCCTTGGGCTGGCCAGAGTAGAAACATGCCCCTTTATCGTTTCCTAAAGAAAAAACTGTTAGGTATGTGGATAACTACACTTCTAATAATGTTCAGTTTTACTTTAAACCTCCAACTCCCTGTTCAAATTCCCTTAGAATCAATTATAGCCTCTGGAGAGCTTAAAACATTGCATTTTTTTTAACCAAAATTGAATATTCCCTACATTCACACCTTTGTTTCTGAACATGATGTTGGCAGTTTTGAACAGTGGTTTGGGTAGAGGAATGGCCCAAAAGGGAGTCCACAAAGGTGTTGTTTTTAGAGCCTCATATTTCCTCCAAAATGCATCCAGACTGACAAAGGGTTTTGAAACTAAGGTCAAAAGTGTCTTCATCTCTAATATTAATTAGGGCGAATATCTCAGAGACTTGAAAATCCAGTCTTTCAGCAGTTTTTTCGCCACATATGTTCTATCTGGATGGTCTTGTAGCCCTCCCCTGTATCTTAAATGCACGGCATTGCGCCTTTGTGCTTGTTCAACTCTGTTATTTTTAAAAAGTTCTGAAAAAAGAGGACCAGCCCTTCTTCTATCCTGGCTGGGGGAAGGGAGATGTGAGGAGAGTTTGTAGGTGCCCCAGCCTTTGTTCCTCATTTTGAGGATGGGTATCAGAAAAAACAATTATCAGAAGTAGTTTGACCGACCTGGATAGATGGAAGAGGTGCTGCTGTGTCCTGTATCGTGAAACAGCTCTTTTGTAGTTTAGTTAAGTTAGAGGGAGCCCTCCAAATCACTCGTCTTGCTATAAGTAACATTTGTCCATTCAGGGTCAGGTACCCACTTTCTGTGGTTTTGTTGAATCCATCTGGCTTGTGTAATGTGCCTTCTTTCAACCACTCAGCCCCAGTTAAAGGAATGTCTCACTCTGTCACGCCAAAAGACTTCGCATTCTTTCCGTAGTGGTCATCTGCAAGTCAGTGTTCTGATTTTCAGGTGTCTCCCTTGTCTCCTCAGTCAGCTGACTCACCCCTGCAGTTTTCTGCTTTGTAATTCCCTGTGCTGACGCTCGTTCAGCTGATTCCTGCCATTCAGCGCCTTTCGCACTGATCTCCATGCTGTCAAGTACAGTAAAATTGTTTTCTGCGCAATTTCTATCCTCCTCAGTCTGTTGTCCAGGCTCCGCCATTTCCGCTGCCTGACAGGAGTCTGGCACATCTCTTGGGACTGCTATGAACTCCTTCATCTCGTTACGAGGCAGTACTTCATCCCCTAAAGCCACCGCAGCTGAGGTCTGGGTTTGAACCTCTGGCTGTGCTCCAACACAACCACATCATCTGCTGGCCTGACACGGACTGTCATCCAACTTGGTTAAGCAACAGTTCCCCCTACTGACAGAGTAGGAGAATATGTTATTCAAAATACAACAGTAAACAAAAACAACATTGTATTACTTCATACAGAAAGAAACAAAAATCCAGGACAAACCATGATTCAGAACAAAAATAATGAAAAGCAGCATAATATGTGCAACTGTTCCCCAAACTAATTGGTATAAAGGACCAAAACCAAAAAAAATTAAGAAAAAAATTGATCACCTAACGCCAAAAAAAAATAACCGTGTCAAAGTATTTATACCTCAAATAACAAATCAAGCCCCCACCCCTCCGCTATGAAAAACAAACCAAAACAAAAGAAAATTTAAATACCACATCAAGGAAACAAAGACTTTCAGAGACACAGCGAAAAGAACAGGTACATATGGGCAGAAAAAAACTACTAACAAAGGAGAAACATGTCCTCATCTCCATCTCAGGTGCTTGCTATCAAAGTTCTCCTTGGGACCCACTACAAAAACCTTACTATAGTCTCTGTTTACATTCCCCCAAAGGACCTGGCTAGTGGCTTCGATAATGTCACAGAATGTCTCAAGGGACCACACCATAACTCAGAGTACATTATCCTGGGAGACTTTAACATCAACTGGCTTGCACCGGAGGCCTGCACCTACAAGGATACAGTCACGGCACAACACCTTACACAGCTAGTCCCCCTCTCCTACCAGGTGTAACTATAGGACAGGGACCTACACCCTTATTGACTGGATACTGTCCAGCTGCCCCAAAAGAATCTCAGTGGTGTCTATTCTCCCTGACTCCTTAAGTGACCACTCACCCGTCATCTGCTCTTGGGCAAACAACTTCATCAATCCCCTCCCTAAAATAATAAACTCCAGGGTACTCAAACAGGGGCACTTACACCTACTAAAATCCCATCTTAACAGACTGGATTGGTCAAATATAGACTCACTCCAGGACGTAAATAAAGCATGAGATCTGTTAATCAGCCGCTTCACTGAAGCCTGTGATATCCATGCACCGCTAAAAAGAAATGAAGGTTAAAGGTACATCTAACCCATGGATAAATACCAAGCTCATCACGCGGCTCAAACATAGGGACCACCTCTGGCACTGTGCTCGTGCCATAGCTGCCCAAGCGGACATTCAGAAATACAAACAAGCAAGAAATAGCCGCACCCATGCTGTACAGATGGCTAAAAGCAAATACTTTAGGGAGGCGCTCTCCAACTCTTGGGGGGGATGGGAAAAAATTCTGGAACAACCTAAAGGACCTCACAGGCAAAGATACTAAGTCACCACCCACCATGCTTAACATTGATGGCACTCCAACGTTGGACCTACAAACCATCTCCAATACGTTCATCGATGCATTCTCCAACCTGAGTTGAGTCCTCCCACCAGATTTTTTTGACGCTTCCACCACCAACCTCACCTCTGCCACAGCATCCCAAGCGCACTCAGCTCCGCAGTTCTTCTTCAAGAGGATCCCAGTGCACTTAGCCAGAACCTGTATTTGCAAGGCAATCAGCAAAACTGGCTATAGTGGTGACTCACTCGACATGAAGCTGCTTGCACTAGTCCTTGAACCGCTGAAAATGATCTTCAACCTGTCCCTAAGGCTTGGTCAGTTCCCATCACTCTGGAAAAAGGCTACCATCACACCAGTGCACAAAAATGGTAACAAGTCGCTTTACACCAATTACAGGCCCATCTCCATCCTCCCCCCTTTTATCCAAAGCACTGGAATGTGTAGTCTCAGATCAGCTTGTAGAGTTCCTGGACAAACATATTATTCAGTGCCCGGAGCAACAAGGCTACCGTAAAGGGCACTGAATATTATCAGTACCACCAGGGTGCTGCTGGAATTTACTGGCTTCATCCATGACGCTCTGGACCAAGGACTCTGTGGGGGAGTAATATTCATTGACCTGACAAAGGCTTTTGATACAGTTAACCACCCACTCCTACTCAGGCAACTGACTGCTCTTGGGCTCTCCAATGATGCACTGCCCTGGTTTGCTAGCTATCTAGGGGAAAGGGTACAACGAGTTAAAAATTGCTGGAGTCACTTCAGATGAAAAGCCAGTCCCCTCAGGTGTCCCTCAGGGATTTATACTGGGTCCATTACTCTATTCTCTCTTCCTTAACAATCTCTCTGTCATCTGCCAACAGAGGATACTACTTTAAGCGGATGACGCGGTCCTGTTCTCAAGCAACCGTGTCTTTAACCTGCTTGAGAGCCAGTTGCAGTATGACTTCAGGCTTGTTGAAGAATGGTTTAGCTCTCACAGACTTGTCATGAATTATAGCAAAGCCAAGGTCTTGTCATTCTGCAATACACGTAGCAAGTATAAACCTCTGTCTCTCACCATTAAGAATCTTGGGGGGTTCGCTTGATCAAGTTCATGAATTCAGATACCTCAGAATCACCCTGGACAGCTCACTGTCTTACTTGCAGGACATTGGTAACGTAGCTAAGTCTGCCAACATACGCCTTGGCTTGCTCCACAACTACAAACACTGCATGACCTCTGACGCCCTTAGACTGGCCATCCACAGCTCTGTTACCTCCATTGTCAACTATGGCCTAGTCATCTATGGCTCAGCCTCCGCTACTGCCCTCAGGAGGTTATCTGTGACACTTAACAAGGCTTGTAGACTTCTTACGGGGGCTGACCGCCAAATGCACACCTGTGACCTGTATGCCCAGGCTGGATGGCTGCCTCTCCTTAGTAGAATTCAATACCAGACCTGTCTGATAGCCAATAAAGCTCTTCTTGGACTCATGCCGCCGGGTGTGTCAAAGCTCCTCACTGCCAACTGCAGCACCCAGCCAACATGTAGCTCTCAACACCAGACCTTCCAGGTCCTCAGGTGCAGGACCTCGATGGGTCAGAGGTCCTTTATGCACAGGGCTCCGCAGTGGTTTAATACCCTTAACAAAGAATCTCTTGCAGCTGTAACGCTAAGCCCCTTTAAAAGGCAACTAAGCCTTTTCCTCCCCTCTACCTCACATTGTGACTACCTACCCTAAGCAATTGGTCATCACTCTCTACCCTAGTTATAACTACAACCTGCCATCTCAGCCTTGCATTTCTGGCACCGGCCTCCTCCCTCTTCCCCCTTTGCCCCCGTCACCCGCACATCCCCTTTCTACTGACACACTCATTACTGTGGCCACTGTCCCGTACACTCTTTCACCCTCGACTGACGATGGCATCCTACCTGCTGGCTTCATCCTGACTTAATCCTACCACGTATACTGTTTCACCATGAATTCTGATAGAAGCTAGTTTGTGTTGTCTATTTCAACTTTTTTGACTGAATTATTTATGTATAAGTAATCTATATGTTAAGTTTTGTAACCAAGCACAAAACCAAAAAAGGAAGTACAAAACCTTAGCTTAAAGGTAAGATACTGTCCAAACTTTAAAAATAGAATAAAATGGGACCAAGATTAACACAAAAAAACTCAGCCGTAAGGGAGCTTTCCCCTTTCTCCCAAAAATAAGCCGTGGGGATAGAAAAACAAGGAGAGATTATATGTTGATCTAGAAAGCTGGTAAGCTATAGAAAACCTCCTTACATAAAATTTAAACCACTTTCTCCTCCATCATCCCATATCAAGCCAGGACATGTTTCTCCACCACGGTTTATGTAAATCTAAGGATACTCGATTCTTCTCAATAGCTTGCCATCTAGAAAAAATCTTTAGAAAGCAATAAAATAAGCTGATCACGTGTCTTCAGTTGCTTCCGAAGGGTCAGACCACACCAGGCTTGCCACAGTTGAAACCGAATAAAACCCATCAGAAGCCATATGGTACAAGTATCATATTTTATCCAAAACCCAGGTAATATCCCCTCCACCCATATATCTGGAGTTAGATCCAGAAAAGGACTTGAGGGACAGGTCACGTGAAAACGGTCCCAAAAAGAAATAGCAAAAGGGCATTCAAGAAAAAGATGGGACATGGTTTCAACAACCCCTCCACATACCCCTCCCCTCAGACATTCTCTATCTCCAAGCTCTTTATGCTTTAAATTCCCACGCACCCCTAACTTTTTATGTGCACAGAGCCACAAGAAATCCCACAGATAATAAGGAACCCTCTTGCTGTTTAAAAGTAAAATGATAGCAGTCTGGTCCCTATATGGCAAATCCACAAACCCAGGGGACTGATAAAAATGAGACTCCATAATTCAAGCATATACAGCTTTTCTGTTAGAGGAACACACAAAACTCATAACAATTTTCCATACTTTTAGTTTCCCTACTGCATCCTTAAAATAAATAGGCAGCAGAGGCAGCCTGGTTTGTCGTGAAATATATTGTGAGGGTTCCCAAACCTCCAGCAAAGGTCCTACAGTATCAAACACCCAAGGAGACCATATTTTCTGAATCCCTATTGAGGGAAGTACAAAATTATAATAAAAAAATGTAACAAAAAAAGAAAACCATCGGATTGATCATACCCAAACCACCCATGTGTTTTGGGAGGTAAGTAACTCCACGTTTCACTGGGTTTAATCGACTACGCCACAAACATTGGAAAAACACACTATAAACAGAAGTCTCCAGTGCCTGGTGGGGGGGAGGGGAACAGCAACTAAGAACAAGAAAAAGGACAACAAATACATTTTAATTAAATACACTCTTTTCGCCCTTGTCTTACGCCATTTATTCCAACCCCGCACCTGTTCTCTTGCCTCTGCCAATTTCCGTTCCCAGTTATATCTGGACCCCCAAAATAAATACCAAAAATTTTATGATAACCCGGAGTAATCGGTACTCACCACACTGAGGTCACATCAATCACATCATAATCTATGGGCAATATACAGCTCTTTGTATGATTAATGACAGAACCAGTCAGAAGAGAAAATGGCTGTAAAATACACTTTCTTCCCAAGCAGACTTCTGATCAGCTAAAAAAAATACCCAAATCATCTGCATATGCCATTGTGACAATCGAAGTATCCTCACTGCCTACCCAGAGCCCACTAATTGAGTCTGTACCATGTAGAAGCGGATCCAAGGATAAAATATATAACAAAAGGCTCAGAGGGCAACCCTGTCTCACCCCCTTTTAACAGTCACTCCCTGGCCTACCCATCCATTTATACTGGGCAGAATACTAATCCCAGAGTAACAAGTCTGCAACCAGGAAATGAAAGGATCCGGGAAACCATAGCACCGAAGAGTTTCCCAAAGATACTCATACTGTACTCGATTAAAAGCTTTGGACTGATCCAAACATACCAAATGACCCATTAATTCCTGCGTGTCTCTTTTATGCAGGATCTCATGGAGAAGGACTAGAGCATCCTGTAAGCATCTTGACGGAACTCCACTAAACTGAGAGGGGTGAATAACTGAATCTAAAACCCCTAAAATTCGTTTACTCAGAATCTTCATCAGTATTTTGACATCAGTGTTGAGAAGGGAGAGTGGTCTCCAGTTACTCAAAAGCCCCCTTTCCCCACCCTTAAATAGTAAAACAGGTCTTGCGTTAGGGTTGGAAATCAGGGGATCAGTCTGACCCCCTGCTTCCAAAGTAGGGGGTCAGAAGCCAAAAGTTGAGGGTCAATGCACCGAAATTATAAATTTTCGTGAACACCAAAATAAATGGCTTTTATTAATTTGGCTTGATTCTTACAACCTCCACTTGCATACTCTGCAACTCTAAGCAAGTCACTTAACCACCCAGTGCTCCCAGGTCGCCCCTGAAGACAGGCACTTGTGCCTAGTGGGCCTTACCCAGTTACCAAAGACTAAAAAAAAAAAAACCTAGAAAGAATATTAAAGTCAGTACAGAGAGGCAGTGTACCACTTTAGCCAGATTGTGCTGACTAATCAATCAGAGAAATGCAAAGGTTACTCAGAAATTCAACATCCAGCCCCCAAGACTAAAGTCTGAGTTATACAGACTCTTCTTCAAATCCTGAGTGCTTTGCCAACTAGCAAGCTCTTCAGTAATTACTCAAAGCAAGCTGTTTTTTTAAGAGTCACTTTTCTCTGCCTCCTCTGTTTTTTTTTTGTCAGCAAGTTACATCCAAAGTCAGAAATAGTGTGTATAAAAAAAAAAATTAAAATAAAAATCTGGATTCTGATCCGTTTTACTGAGGCCCCTACTCCCTCAGACTCTCCTACACTACAGTCATGCTGTTAGCTTTCGATCTATCTCAAAAAGCTGTTGTCCAGAGTAATTCTTTTTATCAAAAAACTCAGACAGAAGAAAGAATATTTAGAATGAGTTCTTCTCAGGAGGAGAAAGTTTTAATGTTTTTAACGCACCAAATAGTTCAACTGCCCTGCACTGCTAAGGAGATCCTTCTCCAATGGCTGAGTAGCTTAAAGTAACTGCGCGTTAATGCATAGTCGTAGTTAACACGATCTGTGTACCACGTGTGCGTATGGAAGACTGAAAGAGGCACCACGTGATACAGACTTTCTGCTAATGAACATGCATGTTGGGCGGACACTTACTGGAACCCCTGCCTCTCATATCTGAGTCACAGCACTTCACTGAATATGGCTAAATTATTGCATGCTGCTGTGTAATTAATGCCACGACTAGAGCCTGCATAGTGCATCACTCATTTTTTTTCCCCCCAACTCCAGCATTGCCACCCCTCCAGGTAGGTCTCATTACACTCACTGCCTCCCAGTAAGGAAAGCGTTTTAGCCCAAGTTCCGTCAATCTGTTACAGCAAGTTCAACTTAAGTCTTCCTAGTTGGTCAGCACAGTAAGCAGCGTGAAGATCGGGAGGGCGCAGGCAGCTGATGAGTCAGACACATGAGTAAAGCTGCTCTGCTGGCCGTGAAACAAGAAAAAAATCTGGGCTGGCTGATTTAAATGGCAAGTCGTCAGCAGCGCTGTTAATGCCGCACCTTCAGTGAACTGTCAAGAGAACAGCAAAAAAACACCAGCCCCTGATGCAGTACAAAACACAGAAGGGTTAATAATGATCCCATCTATGTTGTGTACTACATCAGGCGCTGGTGTTTTTTTGCTGTTCTCTTTACATTACACTGAAGGTGCGGCATTAGGAGTGCCATTGACGACTTGCCATTTAAATAAGTTAGCCTGGAATTTTTTCCGTAGTTACGGCATTGGGCAAGCAGAACACCTTTCTATGTCTGACTCAGCACAGCTTGCAGAACCCTCCTTCACGCTACTCAACTCCTGCTCTCTGCATTGGCCATCCGATCCATCATGAGCCTTGCCGCGATCTTGAGTAAATGAGGACCCCCCCCAAACACACACCAGCAGAACCCAACCCAAAAAAGCACCCATTTAGTCTCTCCGTCTCTCTCTCTCTCTCTTCCCCTGTGCACTCAGAAAATTGGTGGGCTGACAGTCGCTCTCTTCTTCGGTACTCCTCCTGCCAGACTCCCAAAACAGACCTAGCAGGTGCAACATCACTGGACACCACCGCGTACACCAAAGCATTTACCATCCAACAGAAGGCACATCGGGGAGAGGAGGTATTGCAGGGGTCGAAATAAGGATTTAATGGCCAGGAGCCTGGAATAGCTCCTGGGTATCGGCACTTTCTAGCCAACCAGGAGCTACTTTGGCAAAACCAGGAGCTGACTTTTAAATACGAACATACATACGAAACTGCCAGCATAAAAAGGCCATTTGGTCTGTTGAGTCTGCTAGATTTTGCAACTAGCACCCCTACTCTGCAGCTGCCTCTCCCATGACTCTCCCTTTTCCCCTATCCCAGCCCCTCTTGAAGCATCCCACTGTTTTATAGGCCACCACCTCTGCTGGTAGTGTGTTCCATTCTGTTGCCACCCTTTCTATAAAGAAATGCCTCCTGATTTCCCTCCCAAACCTTCCACTGTCCAATCTCAAATCATGACGACTGTCTCCCCATTCTCCCCTTGAACAGTCCCTCTGTGCCTGTCCTGTTTATTCCTCTCATGTACTTAAAGGTCTCAGTCATATCCCCCTGTCCCTTCTCTCCTCCGAGAATACATGTTCAACTTCCTCAGTCTAACCTCATATGGTAACTCCCGCAGACCCAGGATCATATTTGTTGTTTGGCACTGCACCCCTTCTAGAAATCTAATGTTCCGCTTTAGATAAGGATGCCAAAACTGAATGCAGTACTCCAGGTGGGGTCTGACCAGTGATCTGTGTGATGGCAGAATCACCTTCTTCCCTTACAAAATGTATGCATTGAGGCAGTGAGGTCTGTTAGGAGACTTGTGGGTATCTTAAGGGTAAGTCCGTGGGTTATAATGGTAACACTGGTCTGGGAATTGGGAGACCACAGGCTCAAACCCCACTGAAGCCAAATAAAGTTTGTGTGACTTTAAGTTTGGGCAAGCAATTTCCAATTGTTTAACCAGGAGAGACACACTAAGCTGAAAGCTTGTTTACAGGTGTGACCTGGGAGCACAGTGAAGTGACTTGCTCAGGATCACACAATATGCAAGTGGGGGCTATGGGATTCAAACCCAGGGCTCCAGATTTGTAGCTCAGAGCCTTAAACCACTGTGTTATACTGCCTCAAACCTGCCTCCATTTAACTTCTCAGTGCTGCTGTCCACCAAGCTGCAGGAAGTGGAAGAAGCAGGACCACACAAGAAACAAGATGTTGAATCCAGGCTGGGCTTTCCAGGATAAAAAAAGAAAAATGTAGAACTTTTTTTTAAGCTCTCTGACACAGTTGTGCTGTTTATCATAATTTTATTTTTCACAATAACCTGACTGCCATGGGGAGGGTGTGTCTACCAGCTTATCTGTTTCCTCTGCTGTACCAACGCTTCGGTGCTGTTTATAGGGTTAGGGGTGTGTGTGTGTGTGTAGGAGTTCAATATATCCTTCCCTGCTGTAGTATTCTAGGATATTTGGCAGTGGTAAACACTTACACGATACTTGTAACCTGCCACATTATGATTTCTTTCTCAGACTGTAAAAGTACATTACATTCTCAGGCTATTACACAAAGTGTACACACAGCACACTCTGTACCTATACCAGCAAAACTGAAACTGTGGTAAGGGCACAAGAGTCTGGTGGGGTACAGGTCCATTGAAGCCAGTGCTAGCTTCCCCCCTCCTCTTGTATGCTACTTAGCTTAGACTGTTCATATTTGAACTGGCTTCCTCCCATGACATTTCCAAATTGCAGCTCATCACTATTTGAATACTTCCCCATTCTCTGTCCCCCGTCTTGTGCTCCATCTGTTTACATACTTCCCCAGTCCTACCTCTCTTCACATGCACTCGCTCTAATCATTTCTTTCTTCTGGCTTTGCAAAGAATTTCAGTTCTCCAGCATGTTTTGCATACTTCACTCCCCTTCCGTTTTCAGCCGGCTGACTCGTCCGTATCCAGTTTCAGCTATCCAGCAACATCGTTTGCATATATCACGCCCCTTCCATTTTGTGCTCATTGACTCGTCTGCATGCAGTTTCAGCCCTGGGAATTTCAGCTTTCTGGAAACATATTTAAATATGTCGCGCCCCTTTCCTTTTCTGCTTGCCGACTCTCCGCATCCGATTTCAGCACAGTGTGCCGTTTACTTAAGACGGAGCTCAGACATGTCCCTCCTGACACTGCAGACACACAAGGAGCTTTTGGAAGCGCCCTTGACATGCTGCCTCTTTCGACCCCTGTATTGTAATGATGAGAGCTGACTCGCGATCCCGAGCTCAGGCAGTGTGGGCTAAGTGCACTTTGTGTGGTGGCTTTTTGTATTGCAGCTCACAGGCAAGCAAAATAAATTTTTTTTTTCCCTTCCAGCTGCGATTAAAAGCTAGGGAGTGCTTAGGGAGTGCTGCGTCAATCAAGACGCACTGAATCCTAATCAGTGCCTCAAAAAGATGAAATTTCTCCAATGAGGACGTCACTAATGCGTTAACATGACCCCTAGTAAAATTAATAACCCTTCCTCTAAAAGTAAAGGAAGCCAGAGTCACAGGTAAGGGGACACAGTCACTTCACTTTGCTAGATGCCCTCGTCACTCTTCCACTTTTCAAGGCTACCACATTCTGACCTTCCTTCCCCTCTGACTCCACTCGAACCCCCGCCTGTGAGGCAGGGAAAGATGATTGATCCCCCTTCTCCATGTTCGATTGCGCTTCCAACAATATTGAGTATACTGTATGTTTGGATCCTCCAGAGGCACCTCAGGGGGTTTCTTTTTAGATTTCAATTTGTGTTTTACCCCTCTGTCTTTTTTCTCAGTCACAACAATGAAAGCCTCATCTGGAGGCAACTGAACCAAAGGATCCAAAGGGGGTAACGTCTCCACAATTGGGGCTACCACGGATTGAGACCTCAGATTGAAGAGCTGAGGCCAAGGGGTCTTGCCCTTCAGGGGGACCATTAGGAACGGGAATCTGAGAGGGCCCAAGTGTTCTTCCCACCAGAGGAATGCATGCTTGTTTTACGGCAGTGTGGATATAATGATCTTGTACGCCAAAATCGGCGTCTTCAGTGTTCTTAATGGCCTGAGAACAGTCTGAAAAGGTATGCCCCATCTCATCACACAGATTACACCTTGGGACTCGAAAGCAGTGAGCACTAGGATGACCTTTTTGTATACAATGAGAGCATTTCAATATTTCACAGGCAGTGCTAATGTGCCTGGTGGACCCACATTTAAAACACACTCGAGGTTGACCGGGGTAAAACAGGAAACCTTTATCTCTCCCAATAAAAAAGCTTTTAGGGAGATGTATAATATCTTGATCTGACTGTTGCAATTTAACTTTAAATTTCCACCCCCCCCCCATTCCAGAACCCTCCTCGTCCATGAATGGCATGGGTTCCCTGAATGGAACACCGTTTTTCCAGCCAATGCACGATGTCTGTAATGTTTACCCCTCTATTTCGAAAGAGCACTGTGATGACCTGAAAAGGTTGTTTGGTCAAAGGGATGACAAGAAAGCCTACCCATAAAGGGTTAGTTTTAAGGTTTGCATAACGACACCAAAATGTTTCCAAAAGAGCAGGGGTTCGAAAGCTAATGTCAAAATTAAATTCCCCCAAGCATGTATCAGGGCGTAGACTTCAGATGAAAAAAAAAAAAACATACTTTGTTTTAGTAGAATTTTACCAACTAAAAATCTATCCTGGGGTGGTCTCTTGGGCCCACATACTGCAGCCGAACTGCATTGCAGCATTTTGATACTTCTGTAGGCTTATGAAAATGGCTAGCATAAGTAGGCTTAGCAGGACCAACATCAGCTGAACTGGGGTCACCATGGGGCAAGGGGTTCTCAATAGGTTCCTCGGCCAAGGCAAAGTCAGGGTCTCCGCATCAGGAGCAGGGTTAGGTGCTGTATGGGTCATTTGACATGCAACTCTCGTAATGTCAGTAGAACAAAGGTTGACACTTATCTGTGGTTGCGGGGAGGAACCTGGTAGAGGTCTTCCGGGGTCCGGTCTCCAGTGTCCGTTTTGAGTAGGTATCCAGCCAGCTTCATGCAAGGCCTTGTCAGGTGACCAGGAGCCTTCAACCTCCATGCTCCAATCTCTCCGAGAAGAAGGTTCTGTCCCGGTCAGAGATAATCTAGGTCTTTCATCCGCCGCTAGGAGTTTCATAGGACCGGCGACTCTGTCAGTGCTCAGTGATGTAACCGAATGCTTTCGCTTACGGTCGTCTTCTTCTTTGAGCTTCTCCATGGAAATTTGCTCGCTTACTTGAAGCAATTCTGCTTCTAAACATTTTTGCTTTTGTACCAGGCTTAATTTGGTAGTATTCATTCCTCGCAAGGGCCCGCTGTCTTGGGCGATATGCTGGCCACCCAAAGGGTGCATCCCAGCCACCTCCACAGTGGATCCCTCGACCTGAGACATCACCAAAGGTCTATGTTGCTCTTGCAACCCGTCATGTTGCTCCATCCAAACACCTCCACATCCTGCTGCAAAATTAGACTACTCCACAGCCGCAAGGGTCCCCCTACTGGCAGAGATGGGGAATTTCCCCAGTGCCCTGGCCAAATTTCCCCCATTCACTAAAAATACCAATAGTATTGTAATCTGATTCAAGGTCAGTTGGCATTCATCTGTGTCCCATCCTTGGGTTGGGCCCGAAAATAGGCAGAATTTGTCTAGTGCACTTACCCGGCCAACAAAAACTAAATAAAAATAAAGTTTAACCTGATGTAAGCTCTCCAATTCCTTAATCTGGGTTACTAGATGTGTCAGTCTTTCTCTCCTTTTCTTTTACCAAGCTGTGGCTATAGCAGTTAATTTGCCCTTTAATATTGCTTTCCCAGTATCCCATACAGTCTGTGGGCTAATTTCTGGGGTTGAATTCTGTGGTACTGCTTTTGTGATAACCTGTGGGATCTGATCTTCCTGGACTCAAGTCTCCACCACTCATTCACACTAATGGGAATATGCAGGAGGCGCTAAGACCCTGCGGGAGCCAAATCTTCAGGAGGGCGGTGCCGGGATAGGGTCCAGCATGTCATGCCGTCGAGGCTAACCCAGCTGTGCCGGCCTATCTCGGTGTCGACCCTCCAACCACCTCACTTCCTTTTCTCCTGCTGTCGAGTGTGCTTTGACGATGACGTCGCTCGCCCGCCAGGAGTCTAGTCTTCATGTATACAACAGCAGCTATATAGCCATTCAGTATTCACTTAACTTACCATTTTTAGTGTTCTTTTCTGTAAAAAAAAAAAAGAACAAAATGAAGAAATTATTCTCAGCCTGCCATCAACGGAGTCGACCTTTGCCCGGTGACAGTAGGGAGACTTTGTTTGAAAGCTGTGATGGCAGTGGGGCTGTGTCCAGTCCACCGCCCTTTTCAGAGGGGTAGGGGGGGTCTGACCATGGGCAGTCTGGTGAACGGGGGGGGGGGGATTGACAGTCCACCTGTAGCACAAATGTAGCGGTTCAAACAACATGAAGTCATGCTGTATTATGACAATTGAGTGAGTCCCCATCTTCGAACTGCCCCGGAGGTGAAATAGTTAACTTTTCCATGAAGCATGGAACTCTGAGCGTGAGCTCGGTTAGAAAGCTCTGTCTGTTGTGCTTCAAACATAAACTGTCAGATTCTTTACTCCGCCTCACTGAGCAGTCGCTCTGGAGATTTCTCCTTCTGCTCGGTTCATTTGTTGGTTTAAAAAGTGTTATTTTATCGTTTTTTAGTGAAAATTAGCCGAAATTAAACCGCAACCGGTCGGTTCAAGCTCTGTCTGTGGTAACGTAAGTAATAGATAGGTTTTACATTGAAATTTCTGTGTGGAACTTGTACACATTTATTGGTTCGGTTTGAACCGATCAGGTTGTTTGAAAAATTGCTAGTCCTTTTTTAGAGTGTGGTTCCCGGTTCTTATCGGTTCTAAAAAAGCGAATTTCATTCGTTTTTCCACGACCGTGTTACGGTTGGGAACCGATAAGAGTGTTCTTGGTGGATTGCCACAACGGGCAAGTTTGGTTAGGCTGGCATTATGTCTGAGAAACCCAAAAGAAAAACGGACCACTGGGTTTCAAGCACGTAGTGTTTGTGGGAAGCTTTGCTAAGGCTGACCCACACCACATGTCTATTGTCTGGGGTTTGACCACCTCAATTCAGATTGCCAGATTTGTAGAATTTCCTGCTGCCACCATAGAAAGAGAGTTGGTAGGCTCAGGGAAGGGAGGCCAAAAGTCCGCTGACCTGGATGGACAGCCCGGTTCTGTACCAATCCTAACTGAGGAGTGCTCCTCTGACCAGGGCTACATATTTCAAGTGTATAAGAGCCGGGTTCTAGAGCCGGTCCCAGCAAAAGGACTAGAAAGTCAGCTAGCGTAGAGCCAAAAGTTCTCTCCCCAACTACTGAAGAAATAGCTAAAGCAATTCAAATTGTCCAGTCTCTTTCCCATCATACCGAACCGTCACCATCAGGTAGGCGTTCGGTTCGGCCGGTTCCATCGGTTCAAGATTATGATTTTGAGGATTTTTATGAACCGGAGGAGGGGCAAGGGGAATATGAGGAGAGTGAATGTGGTTTTGAAGATCTGGATGTGCCCATTGAACCGGGCATCTCTCCAGATAGACCCTTAGGGGTTTCTCCTCCCAGGCTTTCTGAGTCCCCTTCTCATTTCATTTTTTATAAGAAAGTTGCTGATACTCTGCAGCTCCCTGTTGAGGAAGCTGTTGATGACCAAGAGGAGCCTGACTTTGTAGAAATGATGGATATTCCAGAGTCTAGGAGACTGTCTATTCCTTTACACAAATCTTTTCGGAAACAGACAGTAAAAGTTTTAAAAACTCCTCACACTATACCTCCTGTGGATAAAAGGATGGACAAGAGGTATACCTTATCAGGTTCCGACACTGATTTCCTCACTCAGCAATGCAGCTATGTGGGGGTAGTGCAGGCTGCAGCCTGTGACAAGACTAATATTCCCCTAGCTTCACACCCCCCTGAGAAGGACTCCAGGAAGATTGATGCTGTGGCAAAGAAACAGTACATGGCAGCATCTTTGGGACTCAGACAGGCAAATTATATGGCTTATGCTGCTAGGTATCAGAAATCCAGGTGGGATACTGTGCTGGCTCTAGCAAAACAAGTCACTGACCAGTTTGCCAGGGAACTGGAACAGGTGGCTATGGATGGTATTGAGGCATCCAAGGTGCAATTTCATGCTGCAGTGGACTCTAATGATGTTTCATCAAGAGTCATGGCTACATCTGTGGCTCTTCGCAGAATGGCCTGGCTCAGATGTACTACCCTGTCTCAGGATACCCAGTCTAAGGCCATGGATTTTCCTGTTGTGGGCAATTCTCTGTTTGGGGAGCAAACAGAGAATTACATGAAGAAAATGGATGAATATAGGACCACCTATAGGAGTGCACAGGCCAAGGAAAGGCAGGCCACTCCTCAAAAGCAGCTTCCTAAAGGCAGGGGCAGGCCTTTTCATAGGCCTTTTTACCAAACCCAAGCTTCCTCTTCCGCCTATGCCCAGAGGGATTCTTTAGAGGGAGAGGCAGGCGGGGTACAAGCAGGCCTGCTCCCACCCCTCAGCCCAAGGCCCCTGTCAAGCAGGCACCCTGATGGGGTTGCCAGGGCCGATTCTTCTCTACCTGTAGGGGGCAGGCTGGCTTACTTTGTCCAGGACTGGAAGTCTCTAACATCAGACAAGTGGGTCCTGGGAGTAGTAAGCCAGGGACTGGTTCTCTGCTTCAAAAAATTTCCAAAGCTGAGAACCAGATCTTTTCCACCTGCATCTCCATCAGAAGCACTCTCCCTAGAGGCAGAGGTCTCTACCCTCCTGGCTCTGAGAGCCATGGAAAGGGTTCCTCCCCTACACCAGGGCAAAGGTTTGTACTCCAGTTACTTCCTTACCCCAAAAAAGACAGGAGAATGGCAGCCCATTCTGGATCTCAGATGCTTAAACAAGCACCTTTTAAAACCAAAGTTCAAAATGGTGACTCTGGGAATTATCTTACCTTCTCTAAGGCCAGGGGACTGGCTAGCTTCCCTGGACCTCAAGGATGCCTACTTCCATATTCCCATCAGAAGCTCCCATCGAAAGTACCTCAGGTTCGAGCTGCCCTCAGGCCATTACCAGTTCAGAACAATGCCCTTCGGCCTCAGTTCTACTCCAAGGGTATTCACCAAATGCCTGGCAGTAGCAGTTGCCTACCTAAGAAGGCAAAAGATTGCCATCTTTCCTTACCTGGACGATTGGCTCATAGTAGGCCAGTCCCCAGAACAGGTCACTTTACATCTTCAGATAACGCAGCAACTGCTTACCTCTCTAGGTTTCCTTCTGACTCTCTCGAAGTCAGTTCTAGAGCCTGTCCAGCTTCTTACCTTCTTAGGCGCAGAACTGAACACACAGGAGGCCAGGGCCTTCCTTCCTCTGGACAGGGCAAAGACCCTAGTCTCCCTGGCCTCCTCATTCACCCTGCAGGTCTCTCGACCAGCAAGGCATTTTCTGCAGCTCCTAGGACACATGGCTGCTTCCGCAGCAGTTGTGCAGGGAGCAAGATTTCAGATGAGGGACATCCAGTTCCATTTGAGAGCTTTCTGGTCCCAAAGAAAGGATCCTCTGACCAAGTTGATCCCAGTAACTCGAATCCTGATCCAAGCCCTACAGTGGTGGCAGGATCAGAGCAACCTGAGACAAGGGGTTCCTTTTGTCACTCAGTCTCACTCCCTAATCCTTACTACAGATGCATCCCTCTTGGGGTTGGGGAGCTCACATGGGCGACCTCACCACCCAGGGTCTGTGGTCTCCCCAGGAATCTCTGCTTCATATCAACCTGTTGGAGCTCAGAGCAGTTTTTCTAGCACTTCAAGTTTTTTCCAAGTCTGTTCAGAACAAGATTGTACAAGTCAGAACAGACAACACCACTACAATGTGGTACATCCAACAAGCAAGGGGGCACTCGGTCTACGGCCTTGTGCACCGAAGCAATGAAGTTGTGGTCTCTGGCTTACTCCCTGAATACCTCCCTTACGGCAGTCCACCTTCCAGGCAAGGACAATGTCCTGGCATATGCTCTCAGCAGGATTTCTCAGTGCCATCACGAATGGTCACTGGATCCCCTGGTCTTGGGAGTAGTATTTGCCAGATGGGGCACCCCGCAGATAGATCTTTTTGCAGCCCCAGACAATCACTAACTTCCCCTTTTTTGCTGCAGGCCCCCAGTGTTGGGCTCACTCCCTCTGGATGCCTTAGCCCTCAGTTGGGAAGGGAAGTTCCTCTATGCCTTCCTTCCTTCCTCTCCTGTTCAACGTGTTAGTCAAAATCAGATCCCAATCCTGCAAAGTCATTCTGATAGCTCCGGATTGGGCCAGACAACCCTGGTATCCACTCCTACTGTCCTTAGCAGTCCATCCTCCCCTGTGCCTTCCCAGGAATCACAATCTGTTAACCTGTGCCCAGGGGCGGGTTTGGTATCCGAATCTCAAATCTCTCAATCTCAAGGCTTGGTTCTTGAAGAGTTAAAGTTTGCTGATTTACACCTTTCCCAAGGTGTAATGGATATATTGAAGGCCTCAAGGAAGTCTTCCACCAGGGCTACTTCCAATTCCAAATGGAAAAGGTTTTCCATATGGTGCTCGAAAAAGCATATTTCCCCAGACTCTGCTGATCTACTCACAGTCCTGGATTATATGGTCCATCTGAATTCTCTGGGGCTCAGACCAGCTACCCTGAAGGTGCATTTGGCAACTGTGTCTGCTTTTATTTCAGCAGGTAAGTCCTCTTCTCTTTCAGCTCATCCTGTATTTTCCAAGTTTTTAGGGGTTGCTTCACACAACCCTCCATTCAGGGACCCTGCCCTGCCTGGGATCTTAATGTTTGCATTGCTCAGCTTATGCAACCCCCTTGACCCTTGT
The DNA here is from genome assembly GCA_016271365.2 of Neoceratodus forsteri. NCBI lineage: Eukaryota > Metazoa > Chordata > Ceratodontiformes > Ceratodontidae > Neoceratodus > Neoceratodus forsteri. Next base: position 470,683,623 of record JADMNL010000022.1, on the reverse strand, counting down.
CTTCAGCTGAGCTTAAATTACTTGACTTGGAAGACAGCGTTCGGTAGCCATCACCTCTGTCAGACGACAAGGAATTACAAGCTTGTCAGTGGAGCTGGATTTTATCTCCTTTCACAGGGATAAGGTGGTCCTCCGGACTAACAGGAAGTTCCTTCCTAAGGTGGTTTCAGATTTCCACCTTAATCAATCTATCTCTCTTCAGTGTACTTCATTGACCACTCCTCCTCTGGTGAGAGGAGGCTGCACAACAGATGTAAGAGAGCCCTTAGTTACTGCATAAGCGTACCAAGGGTCTACAGGTTTGACTCCTCCAACTGTTCCTCAATTCGGCAAGGTTGGTAAAGGAAGCCAGCCACTAAAAGATCCATTGCCAGGTGGATTGTCTCTTGTATCCAATTCTGCTCACGAAAATTTGGGTAAAGTTCCCCTCAGGCCTGAGGGCTCACTCTACCAGAGGGTACAGCTGCTTCTCTGGCTGCTGCCAGAGACATTCCTATTCTAGAAATATGTCAAGCAGCTACCTGGAAAACAGTTCACACTTTACTAAGCATTACTCCCTGGACATCCAGGCTGGGGAGTGATGCCGATTTCAACACAGCTGTTCTTCAGAGCCTATTCCTAAGTAGGTTCTGTCCCTCCTCCATGGGGTACTGCTGTGTAGTCTGCAATTGTCATAATATAGCAAGACTTCATGTTGTTTGAAGAAAAATTACTCACCTTAGGAATGTTGTTTCTTCTAATGGAGTCTTGCTATTATAACCTCCCTCCTGCCTGCCCCTCTCAGAACCTCCGTTTTGGGGTGTGGCTGGGCCTTACAGGGTTGGCACTCATTTATGCCCACCTTGTTGTTTTCGCCCTCTTTTGGGGTGAATTGGTGTTGTGTTTTCTTTTCTAGGTCTCCTGACTTGAGTCTTTGTTTGAGACCAGGAAATGTGTGTTTAGGTTAGTAGCCAGTTGGCTAGTGTGAGGTTTACAGCTTCCACACAGAACCTTAGTGAGTTTTAGCTCATAAAGATCTGACAGTTTATGTTTGAAGCACAACAGACAGAGCTTTCTAACCGAGCTCGCGCTCAGAGTTCCATGCTTCACGGAAAAGTTAACCATTTCACCTCCGGGGCAGTTCGAAGATGGGGACTCACTGCAATTGTCATAATATAGCAAGACTCCATTAGAAGAAACAACATTACTAAGGTGAGTAATTTTTTCTTCTGGGACCCGGCTCTGCTTGACCACGAGCTCTTCTTCCTCCTGTCGGTGGAAGAAGAATCGGTATCTCTCGAGATCGCCCTCTGTTATGTCTGTGTGTTGATCGTTGCTGGTTGAGAGCAGTAAGCTTGAACCGGCTCCGCTCTTAATGGCCTTAATCTTCGACACCGGTTTCCATCTCTGTCCTCAATGGGGTTCCAGTGAGCAGTTTCACCCCTGGGCTGCTCTTTTAGAGCAGGGGGTACGGCATTTGCCCAGTTTTCCTGGCTTGAAGGCATGGGGCCGCTGGGCCACAGCCGGGTTGGACAGGCCAGAATGTGTGTGGTGCCCTCTCTGGTGCTAACACCATCAACACCAACTTCTCTTGCCTAACCCACCTCTCCTTTTTCCCTGCAGGGGCCGGCATGTGTACCGCTTCCTTCTTCCCCTTTCTTCAGGTCTAGGTCCAGTAGTGATTCTGGTGCCGTGTGTTGTGCCTTCTCCATGTGGTGCCATGTCTGGCGCCGGTGCTTTGGGTGCTGCCACCTTAGGTGGCGCCTTGTGTTGTGGTGTCACCGTTTGTTGTGGTGTCGCCTTGCAGTGCCTGTGTTGTCCGCAGTGCCGTGTGCTGCTGGGCGGCTGCGTTGGCGCCGGGTGTGGCACCATATGTGGTGCTGGCACCGTGGATGGTGCTGAACACCTCCCCGATCCAGGTGGTGGCATCTCCCTGGTCCTAACCTGCCCTTTGGAGGTTATTTTGGGGCAGAAATGGATCTGGATGAGTCTCTCCCTCTTCTGCTTTGTCGAAGACACAATGGATGTTTCATTTTATGGGCTGGAATGCAAACCCTCTGTATCAATGTGGTAGAAGATCTTCTTTCCAGTTCCTTTTCCTCTGGGATATGGGGTCCACCATAACATTTCAGGATTCATCTGTGGACCAAAGCAGACTCCTATGTCTTGAGTTCCTACATTCCTCAGTATGAGTACACCCTGTGGAATACACTTAATGCAGTGGTCAAGAACCTCCCGAAATCTAATGCTCCATTGCTAGGGGCATATAACCCAAAAATCGGCTAAAAGCTATTATAGATGCCTACATCTCTGCCTCTAGGGCAGCTGCTGCTGACAGCAGGTGGTTAACGTCTCCTTGACTGTGATCTGTTCGGCTGAAGGCCACTCAGAACAATAGGGCTGCAATTTTAAACCACATAACATCCTCGTGACAGGCTGTTCTGTCAAGGTAGAGACCTAGGTACCCTTTTCAGGAACCAACCCCTCAGCCATGAAGGGAACGCAGTAGAGAGCACAGGATCTGAAAGCGCCCTATACTAGCCTCTGGATCCAGCCCAGACCCCACCCCAGCTGTCTGAGAGGAGCACCTCTCGGTGGTAGGAGGGGTGTCTAATTGGGTTTTACAGCCAGTGTAAATTCATTACAGAGGACCTGTAGGTCATCAGGATTGTCCGAGAGGGATACTATCCCAATTTCGCAGCTTTCCCCAGACCTTCCAGCCAGATGGCAGCCAGTCTGTTGGCTTCTCAGTCATACACTCTCTGCTTCTAAGATACGGGGCCTCTTTGAGTTCTGGGCAGTAAAAATCATTCCATAGTGGAATGAAGCACAGGTTCCTATTTCCATTGCTTCTGGTTCCAAGTTAACAGACAGCATGCACCCATTTGTTGACCTTGAAAGGTTAAACAAGTTCCTGTTCAGGGAACAGTTCTCTAAATCTTGACGTCCAAGTCTTCACTTCCTGGGCATTTGGCTCCTAGCCAGCCCATCCAGTTAAGAGACACAGGAAGCAGTCGCTGCAGCTTCTCAGTTGTTCTTTCCAGGTTCAGGGAAGGTGCCAGTTCATCTTCCCAACGGCTCCTCTTCTTAGGAGCACTTCTGGATACCTCCAGTGCGTCAGCTTCATTCCATAGGATGGGAGAAACAAAATCTTTAGATCGTTACAATATGGAAAACTACTCTATTCGCCCTCCTTTTTGGTTGAGCAGATGCTGGGACTCAGCTAGTCTTCCACAGCAAGTAGTGGTCTCCGACCATGCATCCGCGATCCTCTGTACAAGATGACAGAGCCTCGGACAAAATCCATGGGGGACTCGCTGCCAAGGCCTCCACATTCAGATGTGGAGCCAGGAGGATCCTCATCTTGTCATAAATTTCTTAGAGATGAGAGTTATCTTATAAGCAAAGTCCTAGAGGATGCCCCCTGCCACGAAGTGTTCCTACTTCAGAAGAATGATGAAGCTGTGTTGTATTTCATCAGCAAACAGGGTGGGGTGTCCCTTATCCTCTCTGCGGTAGGGCCGTGAGGTTGTGAGAGTGGTACCTCGAGTACGATGCGTCGGTTCAGATTTTGTGCAGTCGCTTTTGACGAATGGGATAGTTTGAACCTGGTCCTTTCGCGTCCCCTCTCAATGCAAAACTACTTCTATCCTGCTTTAGAAATCCTGACCCTGGGGTTTTCTGTCAGGATGTGTTCACTGCAATATTGAAGTTGCTCCCCTGTACATTTTCCTTGTCTTCCTTAATTCAGAGGGTGCTGATCAAGTTGTATGCACAGGGGGCAGGACTGGCCTCAGCAGATTGGTTTGCATTGATCTACAGTTTGTCAGAAGTTCCCCTGGGATGACTACCTCTACAAGCGGACCCTCTGACACAGGGACTTTAGTCCATCCTAGCCTGTGCTTCCGTCCTCTCCATCGTCACCTCCGTCGGAGGAAATGGAAATGGGTAAGCTCTGGTTTTTCCCAGACCATCGCAGCTGTCTTCTCAGTCATGCATAGGCCTTCCACCAGGAAGGCTTACGTGGCTAAGTGTAAACCATTCTCCATCTGTTGTTTAAGTCCCATCTGGACCCTTCGGTTACCCACCATGTAAGGTGTTGGAGTGCCTCTTGGACTTGTCGATCTCAGGTCAGCCATACTCGGCAGTGAAGGTACACCTCTGTGCATTTTCGGTCTGTCTTGAGCCAGTAGACATCTTGTCACTGGCTCAATTACCGTTAGTCAATTTTTGCTTTAACTACAGAAGGAAAGGGAGCACTCCTTTCACTCTCTGGACGTTAGGACGGTTCTGTGATTCTTTGACAGAATGAAGAGATACACATCCGAGCAACTGTTGTATCTTCAGCATGCCTCGGCTGGGTCAGCCTTTTGCCAAGGGATGTTTTCGGCTTGGTTAGTAGCATGTCTCTGACACTACTAATCCATGTCACAGACAAATTTGAAGGCCAGATTCACACCACTCTATCGGAGCGGTTGCGGCTTCCTGGTGGAGATTCGTAATGTACCCATTGCAGTCATCTGCATGGCAGTGAGTTGGAGCTCAGTGCATACCTTTGTAAAGCACTATGTTCTGGATGTCCATACCAGACAGCTCTTTCTTTGGCAGGACAGTCCTTATGGACTTCCATCCTGAGTGAGTCCTGTCTCAGACTGCCCTACTCAGGGTGGGGTGGGGAATTTTAGCTCAGTACTCTCCCATTAGTGTGAATGAGTAGTGGAGACTTGAGTCCAGGAAGATGTGGGAATTATGTACTGACTGTAATTCTTGATCTTCTTGGACAGAGTCTCCATCACTCATTCACACGCCCACCCACCATCCCTCAAGCTCACTCGTTCTGTTTTTTTGTCTTCGCTACCTTGTTGTTTGGGCTGTGAAGACATTGTTCAATTGACCCTTCTTACATGGGTCATCCAGGCCTTCACATGCCTGGAGGTTAGGGTTGGGTTTTCTTTCATTAGTTACGCTGCACCTCCTCTGTCAAAAAGGTACTGAGACGGTTGAAGGGTTGACGCCGAGATAGCCTGTACGGCACGTGCTAGCCTTGTGGTGCCACGCATGTGTGGTCCTATCCTGGTGCCAGCCCTCCTGAAGATTTTTGGCTCCCGCGGGGTCCCATCCCCTCCGGCGTACTCCCATTAGTGTGAATGAGTGGTGGAGACCTCATCCAAGAAGATCAAGAATTATGGTAAGAATGTAATTTTCATTTCTAGGGACATGGATATGTTGTTCATCCACACTGTCTGGCAGGTATCCTTGCCGCTTTTAATCTTGCCGGAAGGTCTTCAAGCTGGCTCCTCCCACCCACCCGGGTGGTAAAACTCTTGGCTCCGCCCCATGACGCCAGATCTTCCTTACCGCTTGGAAGCTCAGGTTCCCTCCTTAACGCTCTGCGTTTAAGACTGGTTCCTTATTCTTTGATTTTGCGAATTTAAAAGTTTTTGCATTTCTAGATTTCGGTCTATCCCTCGTGGCTACGATGGACAAATCGACTCCCGGTTTTCGGAGATGCCCTTGCGGGCAGAAGATGTCTCGGACGGTTCCGCACTCCACGTGCGTCTACTGTTTAGGCCTTGAGCACGACCCGCAGGCTTGTGACCTGTGCTCTTCCTTCTCGGCCTACGTCCTCGAAGACTGTGCTGCCGCTTACATCTGGGCGTCCCGAAACATTTCCTCGGTGAAGTCAAAACAGGCCCGGTCCGGCGGTTTCAGCGGCGGCGGGCTCGCGGATCAGCTAGGAACAGATGATGCGCCTCGAAAGGCGGCGTGGGCGCATCTTCCTTAGCCTGCGGCATTTATCCGCTCTCCTGGGTTCCTCTTATACAGCTTCCTTAGAGGAGCTGCCTGTCCCTCTCCACTGAGGAGAGGGACCAGCATCTCTGGACCTTCTTCTCGGTCCAAAAGAAAAGGCAGGGGTAAGTTCCTCCCTCGATGCTCTTGGGAGCGAAGGTCCCTCTTCCGAGTCGTCGGCCATCGACTTGATCCGATCGTTTGGCTCGACCACTGGTCTCACGGTGTCCCCGTCAGGTCAGTTGACCAAGACTCCCGTCGACGCAGTCGAGATTTTTCTCGACCCGTTGGACGGGTTGTCACCAGGCAAAGCTGAGAATCCTCTCTCCCCGGTTCGAGTTGAGGATCCCGTGGGCTTGCCAGTGCCTCTGGTTCCGGAGCCCTCGGGTGAACCCTCTGAGCCGAGGGGAGAGCCTGTTCCACCCGTCCCTTCCCCGCACCGTCCTCGGAAAAGCCGAGGTTCTCAGTCTCGGACTTCTTCGCGGTCCAGCCGATCCTGCCGTCATAGGCGATCTTGGTCTCAGCACCGCGTAGCCACGCCGCCGCTCGCCTCGTCCTCCTCCTCGGACGAGGAGCTTCGACTTAAGTTGCGTCGACGATACGAGGACCTCATGTGGCAACAGCTCCTTCTGACTGGGAACAAGCCGATGCCGTCGCCTTCCCCGGCCATTAAGTGGCTGTTACCGGAGCGGCCGAAACAACCACTCGACTTACCCGAGGAACCTGTTCCCAGGCCAGTTGTTCGGCCAAAACCAGCTGCTCCACCGATTCCGGTGGAAGCTCCGCCTCCACAGCCGTTATTTGGGGCTCCGACCAAGAATTCTCGGTCGGCTCAGGGCCTGCCCCATAGGCTGTCTGTTACCCTCACTCCCGATTGACCTCGGCAGGTGGAGAGTAGCTCAGGCCCGAGGCAGCTCTTTGTGGACTCTTCCGAGTCCGATGACGATTCCTCCCTCTTCTCCAGGCGAGCAGACTTGGAGTCCTCTGGAGGTCAGTCGATGGACGATAGCCCTTCGTCCTATCTGGGATTGCTTCGGCTCATCTCGAGTCTACCGGATGAGCTCGAACCTGTGTCTGAGCGGGCCAGGTATCCTTCACGGAGATACTGGACGAGGGATTCCCCGGAGGCCTATCCGGTGGCCGAGGCCATAGTGGGCCCGGCCTTGGAGCTCTGGAGCCCTGCTTCCTGTCCTGCGCTCAGGCCAGGATGGCCAGAAGTATCGGTCCCTACCGGTTCCTTGTCCGTTTTTGGAACCCCCCTCAGCCGGGGGCTAGTTACCGACAGCGTTTTCCGGCACGCCGGGGACGCTAGGGACGTGGACAAACCTCCCGACAAGGAGTCCAAGAAATTGGACTATGCCGGGCGCAAAGTCTACGCTGCGTCCTCCCTCGGCCTTCGTCAGGCCAGTTCGGCCGTACTTATGGCACATTTCTCTCATGCCCTGTTGGGCTCCCTGGACGAGGTAGTTCCTCATCTTCCGGCGGACCTGCAGACCACGGTTAGGCAGGTACGGGACCAGGGCAGGGCAGTGGCCAAACAGCAGCTTCAGACTGCTCTGGACATCGGAGACTCATGTGCCAGGTCAGTAGCGACCGCAGTGGCTATGCGCCGTCGGGCATGGCTGAGGATATCCACCTTCACTTCAGATACCCAGCACAAGTTGGCGGATGTCCCCTTCCTGGGGACCGACCTCTTCGGCCCTAGGGTGGAAGGTCACCTGCAGAGGATCGAGAAGTCCAATGCTACCTTGGACTCGGTCTCATCCGCACAGAAGGACAAAGGCCGCAGACCACAGCCTAAGCCCTTTCATCCCTCTGCGCCCGTGGCACGTCCAGCCCAGCAATGTCAGGGCCAGCAGGCACGAGCTTGGCATCTCAAACCCAAGCCCTCGGCTTCCTCCTCCAGGAAGCAGGGAGGTAAAGGCCTTGGAGGTCCCTCGGCTGGTCCCTCCTCCAAACCTGCCCAGTGACGGGTTGAGGGGTGTCGCCCCCAACCCCGTCACCTCACCCCAGGTTCCTCCCGTGGGGGGAGGCTCTGCCACTTTCTTTCCGCCTGGTCCGTTTTTACCACAGACCGGTGGGTGTTGGAAGTGGTCGGAAAGGGTCTGCCTCTGGAGTTCGAGCAGGCCCCGCCCTTCAGAGCCGTCGCACCTCGGGAGGCCTCTGGGTCAGCAGCCTCACTGTCGACTCACCGAGCCGACATCACTCGCCTCCTCGAGAAGGAGGTGATCAGAGAGGTAGCGGACCCTCCCTCAGACCTGGGGTTTGTGTCCAGGTACTTCCTGGTTCCAAAACGTACGGGGGGCTGGCGCCCCATTCTCGACCTACACGACCTAAACAAGTTCCTAAGGTCTCGGACCTTCAGGATGGCCACTCTGGCTCAGATAGTACCATCCTTGGAACGCGGCATGTGGTTCTACTCTCTGGACCTGCAGGACGCGTTCTTTCACGTCCCTATCCTTCCGTCACATCAGAGATTCCTTCGCTTTCGAGTGGAGGAATCCCTTTTCGAGTTCCAAGCCATGCCCTTTGGCCTGTCTCCAGCTCCCAGGGTCTTCACCAAATGCTTGGCAGTGGTGACAGCATTCCTGCGGCGCCGAGGGTCCGGGTGTACCCTTACCTGGACGACTGGCTGATAGCAGCCCCCTCTAGGCAGGAGGTGGAGCGGTCCAGAGATCTGGCCCTCCAGGTTTGCTCTCAAGTTGGCCTTCTCATCAATGAGGCCAAGTCGGAACTCGAGCCGAAGCAGGTGATTCTTTCCATCGGGGCAGAGCTAGACTCTCTTCGAGCCAGAGCACGGCTCCCGGCGGACAGGGCCGAGGTTCTTTCCTCCTTTGCCCAATCATTTCTGGTTGGGCAATCGTGCCCTGCCCGGGACTTCCTGCGCCTCCTGGGTCTCATGGCGGCCTGTACCAGCGTGGTCTGCTGGGCCTGCTGGAACATGCGCCCCCTTCAATGGGGGCTGGCCAGCCAGTGGTCTCAACGCTGCGATCCATTGGACCAGCTAGTGACAGTGACCCAGGGGATGTGGAACGCTCTCCAGTGGTGGACCGTTCCAGTTCATCTGCAGGAGGGCATCCCGTTTGTCCGCCCCGAGCCGACGGTCTCTCTATCGACCGATGCCTCTCTGATGGGTTGGGGTGCCCATCTGGGGGAACACCGAGCGCACGGCCTCTGGTTCCTCCGGGAGTCCCGATGCCACATCAACCTGCTGGAGCTCCGAGCGGTCCGCCTAGCTCTCACCGCCTTTGCTCCGTTTCTCCGGGGTCAAGTGGTCCGAGTCCAGGCGGACAATACCGCGACCATGTACTATCTAAACCGCCAGAGGCGGGGCGTGCTCCATGCTTCTATGCAAGGCTTTCGCGCCTTTTGGTCACGCCGCAGCCTGGGCGGATCTTCTAGCCATTCACGTGGCAGGAGCCTCCAACACCCTGGCCGATGCTCTAAGCGGATAGGGGCTGCGTCCCCGAGTGGTCTCTCCTGCGGTGGTACAAGATCTGTTCTCCCATTGGGGCACACCTCAGGTGGACCTGTTTGCCTCCAGGGAGAACGCGAAGCTGAGGCTGTTCCATGCCGGCCCCCCTCAGCAGGGCTCGCTGCAGGGGGATGCCTTCTCGAGGCCGTGGACCCCGGGCCTCTTCTACGCCTTCCCCCCATTTCCCTTGATACACAAGGTGCTTCTCAAAGCAAGGAGGGACAAGGCGCAGGTGATTCTGATAGCCCCAGACTGGCCCCGCCAGTTCTGGTACCCAGATCTCCTCAGCCTCAGCTCCAGGCTCCCGAGGCAGCTTCCAGCTCGCCCGGACCTGCTCTCAGTCAATCAGGGGAAGGTGTTCCATCCGGACCTTCAATCCCTGCACCTGACGGCCTGGTTCCTGAGCGGCTAGATTTCCAGGCCTCGGGTCTTTCGATGAGGTCCTCAGTGTAGTTGAGGCGTCCCGTGAGAGTCGACCAGGAAATGCTACGCCTTCAAATGGAAGAGATTTTCCATTTGGTGTCAGAATAAGAGGCCTTGACCCTTCCTCCTGTTCCCTAGCGAGCATATTGGACTACCTGTGGTCTTTCTCAGCAAGGGCTTAGGTGGCGGACCTTAAGGTGCACCTGACAGCCATCTCTGCTTGTGGGCGTGCGGGGAGCAGTATGTGGCGCAGAGAGAAGGTGGTCTGGTGCACCAAGGCCTTGACCACATTTCCCCTCGATCTGCGAGAACCTCCACCTCCGTGGGATCTACTGCTGGTACTGGCAAAGCTCATGGGCAAGCCATTCGAACCAATGCACAGGTGTGATCTCTCTCACCTGTCGTGGAAGACCGCCTTCTTGGTGGCTGTCACATCAGCCAGAAGGATGGGACAGCTCCAGGCGCTTTCCATCGAGTCTCCTTACCTGGTCTTCCACAGGGACAAGGTTGTCCTGCGCCTCCACCCGAAATTCCTTCCGAAGGTGGTGTCGGAGTTTCACCTTAACCAGGTGTTGACTCTGCCCGGTGTTCTACCCAATCACACCTCGGAGGCGAATATGGCTCCATACTCTGGACCCTAGAAGGCGCTCACGCACTATAAGGGCTACGGCTGAAATTGGGAGAGGTTAGCCAGCTGTTGTCACCTACACTGAAGCCGCACTGGCAGACCTGCAGCCAAGCTTAACGAAGCAGGTGGGTCACCTCCTGCATAGATCTCTGTCTAAGTTGGCGGGCATGGAGGCCTCCCAGAGGGATAAGAGCTCATTCTACCCGCCATACTGCTGCATCGGGTGGCTGCTTCCAGGGACGTCCCTATCCAGGAAATCTGCAGGGCTGCTACCTGGAGTCAGCACACACCTTCATCACCCATTACCACATGAGCCTTGAGTCACGCGGGATGCTGGTTTTGGGGCCTCTGTTCTCCAGTCTCTATTCCCTAAGTAGGGGTGCGCTGCCTCTCCTCCTCCCGGAGAACTGCTAGGAGTCTGCCAGACAGTGTGGATGAACAACATATCCATGTCCCTAGAAATACAGGTTACTCACCTGTAACAGGAGTTCTAGGAATGGTATATGTTCATCCACACGCACTCCACCCAACCTCCCAGCCGGACAAGACAACCTGAGCTTCCAGGCCAGATCTGGCGTCATGGGGCAGAGCCGAGAGTTTTACCACCTGGGTGGGTGGGAGGAGCCAGCTTGAAGACCTTCCGGCAAGAATTAAAGCGGCAAGGATACCTGCCAGACAGTGTGGATGAACAACATATACCATTCCTAGAACGCCTGTTACAGGTGAGTAACCTGTATTTTCTGCACCTCCATGTCTTGCAGTAGAGAGACACATTCAGTCTCCAAAAAGTTTATCTTTTTTGTAGTTGGAGGTTCAGCTCTACGGTCAGTGGGGCATGGTCTGAAAATCCCATGGGTCCCACACCACATTTGAATATCACTGTCACAGCCTCCTTACTCGGTAGGAAAACATCTAGTCAGGAGTACATTTGATACATCTGCAAGTAGTATGTTTAATCTTTTTAGCTCCATATAGGTACCTCCGGGTATCACTCATACTCAATTTGTTTTTTCAAACAATATCTGTTATGGTAAATACATACAAGGAATTGTATCGAGTTTCAGAATCATACATGAAAATGTGTGCACTTTGCAACACAGAACCGTATACTTTACTTGTTACATTCTAGTGGATATCGAAAGTTTCAGGTAACGACTAACAAAACATAGATTAATAGTTAGCATCTGAAAACATTGGTGACTAAAAGAAAGATAAGCATAAGATACTACCATATAAATTAAAAATAGATAACTCGGACATCTCCTCACCAATGAAAAAAGAGTGCCCACACTACATCATATTTATGCAGGGTCTTATTAGGGTGGCTGATGTGCTCATTAATAGCTACTTTACCTATAGATTTAATCCAGTCATTCAGGATAGGAGTGTGTGTGTGTGTGTCCTTCCAGTGATACAATGTAAGCTGTTTAAAACACAAAGAAGCTACCATAAGCCATCTCTTTTCAGGACCTGACAAGGAGTATAGATTCTCAGTATTCTCTAAAATAAAGATCCCAGGGTCAAAAGGAAAGTTGATCTTCAGAATGTCTTTGCAAGCTTCCCAAATCACTACCCATCCCGGGGTTAATGTGGAACAACTCCACATCATATGAAGAAGGTTGGCATTGCCATCACCAGCATTTGCTATCAGTGGAGAGACTCCATGTATGTAATTTATCAGGTGTGTAATACCAATTGTGTAATATTTTAAACTGTACTAAACAACCTTGTAAGTTCATACTGGAGTTGTTAGCATTTCTCCACATAAGATTCCAAGTTATCTTTGGGATGGGGTAAGCAAGACATTCATCCTATAATTTTGTGGAGTCACTCGTTAAGTCACAGCCAATCTTGTTTACTAATTGATATAGTCCCCCCCCCCCCTTAGTGTTTGCTATTGTTATTAAACTATCAAAATTTGTAGAGGATGGAATAGCTAGGCTGGCCCCTAGAGTGCTATGTAACATGTTTCTTATCTGTAGGTAGGAGTGAAATTGTGTATAAGGTAAACCATATCTCACTTAGGTCTGAAAAGGACCGTAGAACCCCAGTACAAGGATCTATAATATCACCTATGAGATGAATCCCTTTATTTTCCCAAAATGAATTAGTTTGCATTTTCCCTTCCCATTTGACATTTGGATTTTTCCATATTGGAAAATACTGGCATGGTATAGAACCTAAATCCATTTGTTTTACCAAAAAGGATATAGAATTGGCAGAATTCTTTAGAAAGGGGTGTGTGTGCTAACTAATTTAGGGTAATTGCCCAGGATTAAATGATGGATCAAATGGGGGGAAAAATGCTATATTGTTCATATTTAACCCATATTGGAATATTGTCCTTTGATAGTAACCACTGACAGGTTTGCTTGAATAAAAAAGCCTGATGGTACTTTTTAAAATCATTGAAGATCCACACCTCCTTGCTGCCAGTGTTTCTTGAGCTTATCAAGGCTGAGCCTTGCTTTCTTCCTCTCCCAAAGGAATGACCTTAACAGACTGTCAATTTTCTTAAACCACCGGGGGCTGGTATGCATAGGTACCATGTTCAGAAAATATAAAATATTTGGAACTAACATCATTTTTAAAGCGTTGACCTACCCCCACAGGGATAAATTAAGTTTAGCCCATTTATCTAAAGACAGTTTCATTTCGTTTACCATGGGTTTAATGTTTAAAGATAATATGTTACTAAGATCATTTGATATTATTATTCCCAGATAAGAAATGCAATCCTCTTTCCATTTTAGATTATTACTTAAACATGATGTTTTAAGTAATTCCTTGTTACCATGAAGGGGGAGCATTTCAGATTTAGACCAGTTAATAGACAAACCTGAAATAGATCTAAATTCTTCAAGTAACTCCATAGTTGATTTTATTGACCTGTGAGGAGTAGAAAGAGACAGAAGGAGGTCATCCGGATAAGCGATAACCTTATGTTCCATTTTTTAAAACTTAATCCCCCGTAATGTCCTTACTTATTCTGATCATACGTAAAAGAGGTTCTAAGGCCAGTGTGAATAATAAAGGGGATAACTGGCATCCCTGCCTAGTCCCTCTCTCTAAAATGAACTTTTCAGACAATATCCTGTTTGTGCATATTCTGGCTGTAGGTGTATTATACACTGTTTTAACTCTTGAAATGAAAATATCTCCCCTCCCAAAACCTTTTAGCACTTTTCCCAGATAACACCACTCAATAGAATCAAATGCCTTGTGCACATCTAGTGACAACAGAACAGATGTGTCTTGTTTTATGGATGCCACCCATATTGCGGATAGAACTCTCCGAATGTTCTCATATCCAGCCCTCCCCTTAATAAAACCCACTTGTTCTCTGTGAATAAGATTACCAAGAACCTGTTATAATCTGTTAGCTTGAATATTGGCCCAAATCTTATAATCAGTATTCAGAAGGAATACGGGATGATAACTGGTGGGGTCTAGGGGATCTTTATCTTTTTTTTTAAAAGGACAGTAATGACGGCCTCAGACATAGTCGGGGGGGTAAACCTTTATTTATTTCAGACTCTGCATAAACGTGTTGAAGAATTGGGGCAACTTCTTCGCTCAGAATTGCAATCAATTCCACTGATAAGCCATCAGAACCTGGGGCCTTAGCACTAGGCAAACCATCTGTTGCCTCTTTAATCTCTTGAAGAGAGATATTTTTGTTTAACAATAGTTGCTGTGCCTCTGAGATTTTTAGGTAATTTGGCTCTAGACAAAAATTAGTATATAAACTCTTTATTATTGTCTGTTTTGCTCGTGTATAATTATATATACAGAACTCTGAAAATACATTGTTAATGCCCTTGACTTTGTTATTGATCTTCTTAGATGTGTCCCTAATGCTAGGTATACTATTCCTATTCTGTATTTGTTTTAACCTATAAGCCAATAATTTGCTGGCCTTTTCTCCCGACTCCTGTTATTTTTCTTGAGTCCTATATAGAGCAAATTCAGCTTTCCCTGTGTGTAATTTATTGATTTCGTATCTTAATAGAATTATTTTCCTTAACAGGTTGTTATTTCCCCCATTGCTTGTTTTATAAGTCTTTTCCAGCTCTTGGAGATCCTTTTCCTTCTAAGCTAGAGATTGTGTCCTCTCTTTTTTTCTTAAAGGAAGTATAGCTCAAAATTCTGCCCCTAATAAAAGCCTTATAAACTTCCCATAACATTGCTTGTGAGGTTTCCCCATTGTCATTTATAAGAAAAAATTGCTCTGTCTCTTTAATAACCCAGGGTCTAAAATTAGCATCATTTAGCAAGGAGCAGTTAAACTTCCAATGTAAAGGCTCTGTGGCACCGCCATCCAGGTTTAAAATAAGTGAAACAGGAGCATGGTCAGATATTACAATTGTTCCAATATCTGCTTTAGTCATATTGTTCTATTGTAAGTGCCATGCCTGGAGGAAAAAAAGGAGTAATCCTTTTGAGTGGGGTACATCAACCTCCAGGCGTCTTATAATCCCAAGTCCTTCATTCTGTCCCTAATGGCTTTACTAGTTTTATCATTTATTTTAGTGCTTCTTGGATTACTTTTATCAATCCACTGGTCCAAAACAGTATTAAAATCCCCCCATCATAAGATTCATATTTGAGATTTGGCTAATCACATCAAAGAATTCAGAGAAGAAGGAACAGGATTCTCTGTTTGGAGCATAAATATTGCAAATGGTAATCTCAACACCATCTATCCGACCTTCTAGAATTTGCCATCTGCCAGTAGAGTCCACCTTGTGAGAGGTCATTGAGAAATTAAGAGATTTCCTAATAAGCATGGCTAGACCCTTTTGTTTTTTGTTAACCGAGTTGTGGAACACTTCCCCTACCCGCATTCTCTGTAACTTTTCAGCTTCATCATTTAGCAGGTGAGTCTCTTGTAACAATGCTATGTCTGACTTTAGTTTTTGCAACTGTGTTAAAACTTTTTTCCCTTTTAACTGGTGTTCCTAACCTCTTTACATTCCAAGAAATACATTTGATAGTAGCATTATCTGCCCCCATTGTAACTTGAAAATAATATGAATATTTTATTAATCTTAGTGTGATTCAGCCAAAATAAATAGCACCCCAGATTAACCCTGTATACTTACAACCATCAGTTTTCAGATGGGAAGACATCGAGGTCAGTAACTGTGTTAACCGCCTTAACCATAAAGGATAAACTTATAACCTGTAGAAATAAAAACTCAAAACCTTTAAGAGGTAAACTGTAGCAGAAGATATTAATAACAGAACGTGAGAATTCAACATTCTGCCTAAATTTAGAACCTTCTTATAGACTCTTACAAAGAGGCTAAATCTAAAGAAGGAAATCTCCTTATAAGGCCTGGTGGCCCTCCAAAAAAATTTACAACGATCGTAGTCATAACTCCTTTATAACAACTTAAAATATGCACTATAATCATACTCAGACTAACAATTCTTAATAACTTCATGAAACTGTATATAGTATTTGGCAATTTTTGCTGAGTATTGGCTATAAAAACAACCAACATAAAAAAATAAAGAGAAAAACCTAAATGACTAAACATTCAACATGACCCATGATCCACGTAGCCTGGAAAAAACAATGGCCCTGGTTCAGAGATCAGTTCCACTACTCAGACGAGTACGATCCCAGAAGTGGTAGAAGCTAGCTAAGAGCTATTTGAACCCCTGACAACTTGCATCAATTATAGACTTGACAAATACTGTACATACAGTACTTCGCAGGTATCTTATCTCTGCATTTACAACATCCAAAAAACACCATGAGGAAGGGTCGGAACGTATATGATCCAAGAGGAATGTAGCTGAGAAGTAAGAGCCAATACAGTAAAGGAAAGGGGGGGAAGGTATATAGGGGAAGGGGGTGAGTTAGTACAGGATATTGAGAAGAAATTGCCTTGCACCTTGCTTAACACCTGGATCATCCTATGAGTGCAGTGAGAGCCATTCAAACAGTACAGCTGTACCACAGGAGATGGATCGCTTCTTACAGAATGAACTAGCCCCACATCCCAATCATAGGGCATCCAAGGAACTTTAATAAACAGAACCAGGATCTCTGGCATTATAAGGATAAAAGGATTAGTTCTACCTTAATGATTCCCTATTCTCCCAGTGACAATTTGTACTCCCTGTTAACTTTCTGTAAAATGATGACATACCAGTATAGCAACCATGTGCAAATAAGGCACCTTTCAGCAGTTATGCAACAGCATAAGAATGTATTAAAGTAGTACAACCAATAGAAGAAAAGGAATGTTATGATAGAAATGAGACATCCTATGGAAATTAACACCAGCAGATGATTGGGGGGAGCCACATAGTGAAAAAGGGAAACAATAGGCTGAGCAGCAACCGTTCCCACAACGACCACACTTCATATCAACATTATCTGGGTGTTTGCATGCTCCAAATAGCTAACGCTATGAAGGACATTTAAAAATGACACCCAAAAGGAGTAAGGGGGTGTGCATCATACCCCCCAAAACATGTATTTCTAACATTCTGAGCTAAATCTACGTATTTTAATAAAGATCCTTTTGTAGATTTGAAGTATCCACCCCCCCATCCACCACTCATACAACAAAACAAAAAAGCCTCTGATCTAATAGTAAACAGAAAAGGGGGATGATTCTGTCCTTCATTTATTAGCTATAATAATAAACTAACCCTTTCCCTGTGGGAGGTCACTAGAAACTATAATCCCCCCCCCACACACACAAACACACATACCCAGCAGCCAAGTTACATCACAATAAAATTAGAACTGGGTTACAACAATATTTAATGTAGCATATGAATCATAGTTTATGTCCACTTGCAATATGCCAGAAGTAAGTTTTGTTTGGAGACAGCAACTTGCGAGTTGATATTCTGATTGACAGGCTGGCATACCAGTAGTTGTGTGGTCTGAGTCTCCACAAGTCTTTCAATGAGACATAGGTGTGTAGACCATAAACCTTACTAAATAAACGAGACTGCGAAGCTTAGGAGAGCCCCAAACTATAATAAAAATATGAGTGATTGCTTAATAATTGATTCAAGTCTGATGAAAATTGCAGGATCTGGAGCCATCTGCAGAGGAAGTTGGGGAAGCACATGGGACTTCTGGGAAATCTGCCACTTCATTCTGGAAGGAAGGTTCTGATTGGTCACCAAAAAGCAGGGATCTGATTGGCTGTTCTTTGGTAGTGTCTTCTTCCAGGGAACGCTCCATGTTGCTTAGCCCTGAGTATCTGTTGTTTAACAAGAGCCCCATGGATTTCTTTTCAGCAGCACCTTTCGGGGAGAAGATTGTGAATTTCTGCCTGCCTCTTGTGAGTCCTTTGCATTTCCTGTTTATGGACTTCCACCATTTCCTCTGCCTAAGTTCCAGGAGGTTAGCGCTGGGCTTGGGGCTTTCAGGGGGAACAGAATTCTGTCTCAACCAAGGTTCTAGAAGGGTCTCAGGTGCAGCAGCTCATGACAGTATGTTGCTCAGAATTATGTGGCATTTCAAATTGGGATGAACCGTTGTGTTTGGGCCTGATTTTGTTCTCAATAAAGTTCCAAGCATCAGCAGGCATTTTGAAAGTAGGAGAGACCCCATTAAAAGTTAAAATAAGAACAGCAGGGTAGTTAATTCTATAAGGAATATTGTATTGTCTGACTAACCCTCTGATCTCAGTGTGAGCTTTCCTTTGAGCAACTACCTCTGTAGAATAATCTTGAAATAAAGAAATCCTGTTCCCTTTCCAAAATAACGATTTCTTCTCTCTAGAAAGCTGCAAAATTTCCTCCTTGATAGAAAAACTGAGAAAATATGCCACAATAGGTCTGGGAGGGGAGCCTGGTTTAGGTTTGGGTACCAAGGATCTGTGTGCAAGTTCAGTCTTTAGTGGCCACCTCCATTTGTAAGACAGTAGATTCGGAATCAACTCTTGTAAAAGTATCATTATACTGGAGTCTTCAGCCCCATCCGGTATCCCAACAATCTGTAAATTATTTCTACGACCTCTGCTTTCTAGGTCATTAGTTTTTTTGCCAGATCAGTTTAAATTGGTTGTGCATAAAGATAGAATCCTCTTCTAAATGAGATACTGACTCCTCAAGAGCTGCCACTTTGGTTTTGGCTTCAACAGTTCTTTCTGTGGTTGTGTCAGAATTGGCTTTAATAGAATCCACCACAGACTTTAGACTTGCAATGTCTTCTCTCAAATCTGACTGCCCTAAAGAAATATTTTCCAACATTAAACATATAGCCGATAGATCCATGTTTTGTGGGTACCCAATAGCAGCTAGTCCCCTCCCATCCTGTGACGACTGGCCCCACTGACATTGCGAACCCTTGTAAGTAGTTGTGAGTGATGAAATGTGACTTACTCCTTCTCAGAAAACAGTTCGACTCTGAAAGTTGCTCAAAACGTTCCACCAGTGTTCATGAATGTTCCAATCGCCAAAATAATGAGTTGTCAGCAGTTTTTAATTATTTTGTATGGATTTAAAAGCCTCGGTTCGCTCCGGGTGACAGTTATGCATCCATACTTCCAGGCGCATGACCCCACTCATACCCAGTTTCGATAGGAGTGTTTTGACTTTTTGAGCTACTATATGTCCTTTCCTAGGGATCTGTGACATAGAAACATAGAATGTGACGGCAGATAAGGACCAAAGATCCATCTAGTCTGCTCTGATCTCTACCCCCTCCTCAGAATTTAATTGCTACTATCCCTTGCTGATTTGAATTTGCTTACTGTTTTGGAATCAGTGACCTCGGCAGGTAGGCCATTCCATGGGTCAGCCACCCTTTCTGTGAAGAAAGACTTGCGTATGTTGTCCTTGAATCTTCCTCCTCATAATTTTATATCATGGCCTCTTGTCCTTGTGGAGGCATTGACAATAAAGAGAGCCTGGATTTGGACTCTGTTTATACCCTTAGGTACTTGAATATCTCAGTCATATGCCCCCTATTTCTGCGTTGCTCCAGGGAGTACATGTTAAGATCCTGTAACCTGCTTTCGTAAGTCATCTCATGGAGACCTTGGATTATTTTTGGTGTCCTCCTCTGAACCATCTCCAGTTTATCTATGTCCTTTCTGAGATAAGGCCTCCAGAACTGGACACAGTACTCCAGGTGGGGCCTGGATGTCCTGTCTGTTTGCAGGATGGAAGTTTAAATTTAGACCCCCCCCCAACAGATTAGCACCCGTTTGGCCCTTTCTGCTGTCAAAGTAAACAATTTCCAGCTGGAGGAATAATCTGAGGCTGGAGGGGCGTATATGGAAACATGGGTGACATGCGGTCCATTAAACTGACCTTTTATCGTGCCATACCTACCCTCACCATCCTTAATGGTTTCTGCAGTCTCAAAGGGGACCCCTTTTGGCATCAGGATGGTTGCTCCTCTCCTTCACCCAGATTTATATGAAGAGGAGTGGACCTCTTGGTAGCCAGACTTGGTCAGTTTCTGATGCTGTACTTCTGTGAGCTGAGTCTCCTACAGGAAAATAAAATCCACTCTGGCTTGGCATACATATGTCATGATCTTTTCTTTTCGTTATGGGGGTCGGATAGGCCATTTTACATTATAAGTGAGTATTTATACCTGAAGTGATGTCATTCTTGTACCTTTGGTACTGTGTACCTCTGTAAGGTGAAGCCTGGAGGCCTGCTCCCCTCTCCCCTTCCCCTCCACTGGAGACCAAATATGCAAGTCTGTTCATAGCCTCTGTGTAAGTCTAGCATTTTATAACTAGCCAACTGAGCAAGAAACTTCAAGCACGTAACACTTCCAAGGTTGGGGAATGTATCTGTACATTCCCCTTCCCTGGTTGTGGTCAAGTGCAAGGCAGGGATCAACTACAACACGGGGTTAATAGTTGTGCTGTACCTCCTATTTATTGGGGCCACTGCTCGAGCTGCTTCTGTATCAGGAGAGCTTGGAATACTGAACAAAATAGTGAAAAGAAACAGTTGTCCTTGCCTTCAGGATCATACAGTTTTCCTATATTTGTTTCTCTGTTATCTTTTCTAGTGCTGCCTTTGGGGACTATTGAATTATCCCTTCTTCCCCTTTCATTTTACTGGTGGCTTCTGTTTTACAGAGGTAGGGATTTATATTCTATCTGATGCAATATTGTGAGATGTATCCTGTTTTGTTTTATGGTTTTAAGAAGGCGAGCCCTGGGTCTTCCCTTTGTGTGCATTCACACATGTACTAGACATTAATGATTTTGTTGGGGGGGGGGGGCGTAATTTTTGGAAATATATAGGAGATAACTCCGTGGAGTGATGTATTTATGTTGGATGATGGGACTCTCCGTATTAGCTGGATCATGTTTGGTTATAAATGAATAAAAAATATGATTTCCCCCCTAAACAAGTAGGGATTTCTAGTGTTATTTTATTGGCACTGGTGGGATGGTAGAGGTGGCACTCCCATCTGGCCCTTTGCAAGCCCACAGTGGAGCGCTCCCCCTAGTTGTCATTCTCCAGTAGCTACCCAACTCTAGGGTACAGATCCTTCCTGCCATAGCTGGGCCTTGTTATATAAAAATCCCTCTGATTACATTACTGGGACCTTTGCAAACTAATCAGGGATTACTTGGTTGCGAGGAACCATCTTTATTGTACAGAAAAGAGTGCTGTTGGACTGGTAGGGACGATTGCCCCACAGAGACAGTGCAATCGAAGGGCTTCCCAGTCAGCCCCCCCCCAAGGGAGAATCCATCTGGGTGGCCCCTCCGACTCTCTCCCCGCGTGTCTCCCCCCCCCCACCTTGTCTATTTGAGGCGTTCCCATGTCAGTGGTCTCCTGAATGGCTGTCAGAGTGTTACTCAGCTGAGTAGCTTATTAATTAAAATTGAGAAGGTTACTAGCATCTGTTTTAAACTCTTGGCTGCCGGTATCAGCGTAGCACAGTTTCTGTATATCTTTAGGCAAGAAATGTCCTTGTAATGTATGTGCCTTCTGGAATGGCTATTCCGTCAAGCATAGTCCTCTCCCCCACCAACAACCCCAGACACTTCATTAGGTTTTGGTATCTCCCCTGTTTTTGTTTGTGGGAGTATAACCCCCCCCCCCGCGTCCACAATAATGTAAAAGTCCAACTTGCAGATTTTTCCCTCTCAGTGCTGCCATTCCGGTCATTATTACTTGCCCATGCACTGTTTTTCCCACACAGTGTTGACCTCTGAGAAAGGGTAAGATGCCTGGTTTCAGTTAAGTGAAGAAGGGGTCTTTTCCAGTGGGTATCAGTCCAGGCGGCAGGGTCCGACACTGGTGCGAGGGAAAATCTAATGTGTTCTTGGTCAGCATGTTGCTGTTCTGCTTCCACGTGGCTGTCTGGGTAACTTGAGCTTTCAATCGGTTTGTTGTTCAGTACGAGCAAGAAGAAAAAGGGCAAGTGTCTGTTCAAGTGAGTGCCTAAGGAATGCACTAGCAAATGGGCAGGAAGGAGGGGTGGAAGAACAATGGGGAATAATAAAAACTGCCATCACAGAGGTTACGAGCCTTTGTGTGAAGCAAGTAAACAAAACGATGTAAGAAACCACTATGGTTCTCAAAGGAAGTGGCAGTGAAGGTTCAAGAGAAAAAGAAAGCATTCAGGAAGTACAAGGAATCGCAGAAGGAGCAGGACAGAGAATTGTATCAGTTAAAGCAAAAGGAGGCTGGGAAGGCAGTCAGAACAGCAAAGGCCCAAACCGAGGAAAAGATAGCCAACTCAGTTAAGAAGGGGGATAAAACCTTTTATAGGCACATCTGGGAGCGATGGAAGATCAAGGGAGGTATAATGAGGCTTAATAAAGGGAAGGAGGTGGGCAGAGGGAGACTGTGAAAAGGCAGAGATACTAAACAAATATTTTTGCTCAGTATTTACAAATGAAGAGGAGGTACCTAAAACAAACAGTAGAAACACTCTGGATACAGAAGTTGATACCAGCCCATTTACAGAAGAAAGGGTTCTGAAAGAACTCTTAAAACTGAAGGTGGACAAAGCAATGGGGCCTGATGGGATTCATCCCAGAATTCTAAAAGAACTAAGGTAGAACTAGTGACACCACTGACTACCCTTTTAACAAATCATGGGAGGATGAGTGGTACCCGAGGACTGGAGGAGGGCAGATGTGATTCCCTTCACAAAAGTGGGAGCAAGGCAGAAGCAGGAAACTACAGACCTGTTAGTTTAACCTCAGTGATGGGAAAATGATGGAATCACTTGTGAAGGAAAGAATTGTCAAGTATCTAGAGGCCAGAGGGCACAGGACCCTAGGCAGCATGGATTCACAGTGGGAAGGTCATGCCAGACGAATCTGATAGATTTCTTTGACTGGGTGACCAAAGTAGTAGATCAGGGAGGGGCTGTGGACATGGCCTACCTAGACTTTAGCAAGGCATTTGACACAGTCCCACACAAAAGATGAATATACAAGTTAGCCAGCCTGGGAGTGTGTCCCAAGATGACAGCCTGGGTAAAGAATTGGCTGGAGAATAGGACACAGAGAGTAATAGTAAATGGAGTCCACTCAGAAGAAAGAAGAAAGGAGGGTTACTAGTGGGGTACCGCAGGGTTCAGTATTAGGACCTGTCTTTATAAGCGACATTGCAGAGGGACTGGAAGGAAAAGTATGTCTCTTTGCAGATGACACAAAGATCTGCAACAGAGTTGATGCACAGGGTGGGGTGGAAAGGATGAGAAGGGACTTGGCAAGGTTAGAGGAATGGCCAAATGTATGGCAGCTTAGATTCAGTGCTAAGAAGTGCAAGGTAACGCGCCTGGGAAACAAAAACCCAGGGAAGAGTACACAGTGGGGGTGAGATACTAACAACAACAAAATGGAAGGGACCTGGGGGTAGTCATATCAGATGACCTAAAGATGGGCAAGCAATGTGAGAGGGCAGCAAGGAGGGCTGAGGGATACTGGGATGCATAGGAGAGGCATCACCAGTAGAAAACAGGAAGTTATTATCCTCTGTACAGACAGCTGGTGAGACCCCATCTGGAGTACTGTGTGCAGTTCTGGAGACCCAGTCTCCTGCAGGGACATAGACAGGATGGAAGCTGTCCAGAGGAGGGCAACTAAAATGATGCAGGGTCTGCACCAGAAGACATATGAAGAGAGACGAAGGAGCTTAATATGTATAGCCTCGAGGAAAGGAGGAGAGGGGGACATGATAGAAGCGTTCAAGTACCTCAAGGGAATCAACAAAGTCAAGAGGTAGCATCTTTCAAAAAGAGGTGTGCAAGAACAGAGGCACAATTTGAAGATAGAGGTGGCTCAGAGGTAATTTAGGAAGTATTTTTCACAGAGAGGGTTGTGGATGCATGGAGCGGCCTTCTGAGAGAAGGTTGTGAGTCAAAATCAGTGGTGGAATTCAAGCATGCATGGGACAGTCATAAGGCCATTCTAGGGGGTGGGGGTAGGAAGAAGTAGGCTGCTGGTTAACTAGGATCTGCAGCTTATCCAATAGGTAGGGAAATGGGCAGACTAGGTGGGCCAAGCGGTCCTTATCTGCCGTCAAATTCTATGTTACTATGTTTATTGCCGTGGGGCCTGTTTCAGTGTCTTAGCACTGATTTGCTGTAGAAGGGCCCTGACTTCTGTCATTGTGTGTGTGTGTGTGTGTGTGTGTGTGTGTGTGTGTGTGTGTGTGTGTGTGTGTGTGTGTGTTGGCTCTGAGTCTTGATGCTCTAATATTCTGTCACTGAACTGAGCTCCATTCCCCATTTGTTGTTTGTTTCTGGCCCTGCTGCTTTTGTGGTATGTGTAGCTCAAGGGATATTCCATGCTCCTTAAGGGCTGCAGTAGCCTCCTGGTGTGTGCTATAATTCTTTAACCCGCCTTCCCAGAAAATATGCATCTGGGCCAGATAAGGGGTCTGGAATTTGATTTGCTTTGTCTTCAGGGCTTTAATAATGTCCAGGTACTGGAGCCTTGTGCACAGTGAATATCTGGTAGATAGTCCGATCGAAATAAACTGGCCCTATAAACAGATGTCCTGTTTTTGCCAGGCCAGTCACAGGATCTCATCTTTAGTATGCTGACTTGAAAATGTTATAAATAGTGGCCTGGGCCTGGCTCGAGGGTTGGTGATTTTCGGTAATAAGACACCATATGCTCATTCCATATGGACATCTAGGGTAGATGGTAGTGCCAGGATGTCTGTAAGTAGATCCTTGAGAAAGTCACACATATACCCAACTTCAGCTCCTTCTGGTAGCCCTTATCTCTTCTGGACCTGACCTCCGAGTCTGTACATTTAACCTGCAAGGCTTCTATGTACAGGAGCACAGAATCCATGGCTGTGCCAATTTGTAGGGCCCCGTCTTCCACCACAACTCATTCTTCTCCCTTGTCCAACCTCTTTTCAACTGTGTAAATCTTTCATGTAGTTTTTAAAACTTGGCTTTATTCTCCTATCTGGGTGCCTTGATTTTGCAGAGCAGGAGTTCAGTTCTTTTTCTAGTGAGGAACTCCTTTCCATGATTGGTATTATAGAAAACATAGGCAATAACGGCCGAAAAAAATACCACTGGTCCATCCAGTCTGCCCATAATCCCTAACAAACCAGGGACCTATTGTCCATACAGGGTTCTAACCCACACTATCCATCCTATGTTTGCTGGCCTATCACTAGCACCCTGAGCAACCACTAAGCCCTTCACTCTGTCCCAGCTGTGTTTGAAACCATTGGTAGTTTTGGCGCCCACCACATCAGCTGGCAGATTCTTCCACAGCTCTGCCACCCAAAATTAAACTTTCTCTCTTCCCTCTTGAATCTGCCCCCCCCCCCATCAGTTTCCGCTCATGCTCCCGTGGGCTTGGTCTGCTACTTATCCTAAATAATGCCTCATAGTTTACCTTGTTTATTCCTTTCAGGAACTTGAAGTTCTCTGTCTTATCTCCTTCCTCTCGTCTGACCTCCATCGAGTGCATGTTTGGTGCCTTGAGCCAGTCCTTGTAAGATCTGCCCTGCTGGCCCTCAATCATTTTTGCCACCCCACGTTGCACTGTCTCCAGCCTATCCGTTTCTTTCCTTAGGTCAGGACTCTAGAACTGGGCACGGTACTCCAGGTGGGGCTTCATCAGTGATCATAGTGAGGTAGTAATACCTCCTTCCCTCTGCTGTCAATACCCCTTCCTATACATGTCAACATCCTGTTTTCCTTACTGTAGGCCTTGTTACACTGGTTTGATTGTTTTAGGGAGTCACTGGTGATGACCTTTAGGTCTCTTTCCTCAGAGGTTGTGCACAGCTTCCCCGCCCCCCCGCAATTCAGTACTCTGTCCTTGGGTTCTTGTTCCCTATGTGCATCACCTTGCACTTTTTGGCATTGAATTTCAACTGCCAAACCTTTGACCACCTCTCTTGCTTTTGCAAGTCTCTCTGCATCTCCCTAACCCCCCCTCCTCACTGTCTACCCTGCCACAGAGCTTAGTGTCCTTTGCAGAGAGACACATCCTGCCCTGGATTCCTGCTCCCATGTTGCTAATGAACATATTGGAAAGGAATGGACCCAGGACGAATCCTTGTGGTACCCAACTGGTGATCCCTCTCTCTTCTGATTTGCCTCCATTGACCCCAGTCCTCTGCTGTCTCCATTCCAACCAATTTCTCACTCATCTAACAGTGTCTTTCACTCTACCCAGATCCGCTAGCATCTTGGGCAACCTTCTGTGAAGCACTGAGTTGAAAGCCTTGCTGAAATCAGAGCAGTGTAAATCCACAGCATTGCCCTAACCCATTACCCAATCAAAGAATACTGTCAGGTTGGTCTGACAAGACCTTCCTGCCACGAACCTGTGCTATTTACTGTCTTGGAGTTCATTAGTCTTCAGATAGTTTACAAAGTGCCCTTTGACTAGTGTCTCCATCAGTTTACCCACAATAGAGGTAAGACTGCCAGGTCTGTAGTTACCCAGTTGCTCCTTGTCTCCCCCCACACCCCCACTTACGGAGTGGGATTGTGTCTGCAACCCTCCAGTCTTTCGGAACTACCCCTGTCTGAACTGAGCTATATTGAATAGCTCCACTAGGGGTTCATTTAGTTCCATTTCCAATTCCCTGAGCATCTTGGGATGCATCTCATCTGGCCCCCGGGCCTTATCTATCTGTAGGGCTGCTAGCTCTTTCCAAACCCTTTCACTGGTAAATACTTACTGCCTCATCTCAGGGATCCCCCTTGCATCTGCCTTAATTCCACTCTCTGGCAGAAGCCCTTTGTCATCCCTTGTGAATATACAGCAAAAGTAGTCATTAAGAAAGGTTGCTTTCTGCCTATCCCCCTCAATTAGTCCACCTTCCTCTGTTAACCTCACCATTCCTTCCTCACTTCTTTCTTTTGTCCCTAAAAAAAAAAAAACATTTAGGACAGCCTTCTGGTGATGGGTGGAGACACACTGCGGCTGCCATCCAAACTCTGGTGTCTGTATCTGGTGCAGTTTCTGGAGGCAGTATAGTGCAGTGGGTTAAGACTCTGAGCTGCCGATCTGGAGACATGGGTTTGAATCCCACAGCTGCCTAAGTGCATACTGTGTGATCCTGAGCAAGTCACTTAACTTCCTTGTGCTCCGAGATCGCATCTGGAAACTATCTTCAGCTTAGTGTACTACTCCTGGTTAAACAATGTTCCCTTTCCCCTGCCTTCCCTTAAAGGGACATTGTCTCTTTTCTTTCTGTTTTATGGGAAATCCGTGTTAGTGACACCATGGCTTATTATCCAAGACCAATTGATTTCAAGAGATGCAAGACTTGCTGCAGGACAATGAGACCATCTCTGCTGGGGTCATATTGTCCATACTGTCTCAGTTCCACCCAGCCAAACCACTAGGATGGGAGGAAGGGGTCACTTGTAGTACCGACAGTTGAGTTCAACAGGTCCATATTACTTTTCTTAATTAACATGCTTTGGGTGGATGACCCGTTGGTCATCCCTGGGAGTATATCCAAAGCAGGCCGCTCAAATGGGGGGGGGGTGTTCCATACAGGCACATCCAGGTGCGCCAGAGCAGGATGATCCTGCTCACCCAGATTTATAGACAACTCCCGATCCTGACAACAGGGATGGTCAAGAGGAGGAAGCAGGGGGATCTGTGGAGAATCCTGACTAGACAGACCTGGATCTGTTAGAAGAGGTAGAGTGTCCCTCTGAAGAAAAAGGGAAGTAGACAGAAACCAAGAAAATGATTCCGATCTCCCCCTTTGATTGGAAGCACTGTTCCATTCTGTCCACTTCAGCATTGGCCCAGAGGTGTTTTCCCAATTTTTTTCATTGTGACTAGAATATTGAACGGGAATGGACTGGTATGCACAAGTTAGAGCAGCTGTTTAGGTCAAGGGTGAGCTGTTATCCTTTTCAGGTAGCAAACACTACAAGGTAAGAGATGCTTCCAGTGACAGATAGGGCAGTGTGTAATGCTGTGACACATACCACAGTACCTTTAGAAGGCTCGTAGGCCCGATCAGACTCTCATGATGAGGGTGGATGCACCATGCAGATGGACCTTCTCCTGAAATGGTGTCAACCTACGAACCTTGTAAGCATCTGTCATCATTTCCAGGCATTAAACTTCTAGGTCTCTGCGTTAGGTAGTTTCATTCCACAAGATTCTGAGGAGACAAATATTTTGCAGCTCATTTTCATGACCTCTGTCTTTTTTGGGGGGACGCAGTCGTAGACCGCATGCGCATGTTGAATTGTTCAGCCTGTCATATAGTGGTAGCCATGTGGAGTATGTGATTTCAGTAATGGGCTGCAGATCAGACCTCTAAGACAGAACTGCTGAATTGACCTTTTTGCTGGGGAATTGCTTTTTTGGCTCAAAGCTGGAAGGTATCCTTGAGGATATCCAGGACATGAAGGGGCAGTTACCACTCTCTGGGTAACCGCAAAAATCTACCCCAGTGCCAAGAGGCCATGGTGTGGCAGGGAAGGAGCAATTTTCTTCCCTTTCAGAATTTCGGTAAGCAGAGAAGCGGAGGAGTCCACTCTCTGGCTTCAAGGGCAACAGCAACAGAGGTGCCTTTGCCTACCGACACAAGGAAGATGAAGGACTGAGAGGCAGAGCCTCACAGTGAAGGTACACAGGCCCATCTGTGCCGCCCTTCCCTTGGTGAAAGACTGCAGAAGTTTTACTAGTGGATGGGCCCAGTTAATGTCTTGATGCATGGGTACTGGAAATTCTGAATTAAAGTGTTTTTATTGGTTTTCAATACAGTCAGAAATAGTACAGGACATATATTATGCACAAGCCCCCGACTTTTCCGCGATTCTGCGGCCGCGGCTGACCGCAGAATTAGCCTCGGAATTTGTAGCCACCCGCGGAAGTTGAGGCAGATCGTGGAATTAGTGCCTGATCACCGCAGAAGTTACAGCTGACCACTGAACTCCCCATCAAATTGTCTCTCCCTGCCAGGCATTCAAGTGATCTCCCTTAGGGTTTTATTGACCGAGACTTAGACAAAATGACGAGCATCTGGAAATAAATAATAATAAAGAACTCCCTCTGTACATATTGGGAGCATGATATTTCGCTCCCGTCATTACACTCCGCCTAATTACACTCCGGACAGTTCACTCCGATTAATTTCACTCCCATGTAGTCTCACTCCCCCGTCATTTCGCTCCTTTATAAGGCTACAAAAGGCAATACTATACTGAGGATAGAAGCCACCCCCAGTATAACCACAATACAAGTTTATTAGGACAGCTTCCATGTGGAGTAGGAATTTAAAGCACACTCACAATGATGCCCTGCTTCTTTAGTGTCACAAGCTGCTCATTGGGCTAATTGTGCTTTTTACACTACTATGTCCACATTTGCAACGTGGGAGGTTGCAAGGTAAACCACCGTGTCATTTACTATCGATGTTGAAGAGAACCCTCCTTCAGGGTTGCCTTACTGTAGCTTTTCCTGCAAATTGCATTCTTTTCCAAAATTTAAAATAAATAAATGCCTTACTGTGGATTGCATTGCCCACCTCCACTGCCGAGATGAACACCCAGACCCCGGATCACATTTCAAGACACTCCGGATCTGCAGGTAAGCCAGCAGAGCACCAAGTTTATATCACAGCAGCAGTTATTGGTAAGGCTGAGGTGCTGATGTCCTAAGCTTTCAAATACTCTCCCTGGGGCTCGCATCACTGCTGAGTGTTCAAGTTTCGGTGGGTGGGGGTCATCTGAACTGAGATGTAAAGGCTGTCACTGGTACCAGAACTCTTTGCAGGGGGCCATTAGCACTTTGATATTTTTTTGCATAAATCAAGAGGTGATCTATGATTTCTATCCTGTTTTCCTGAAAATTGCATTCTGTTCCAAAATTTTAAATAAATAAATCTGATCAGCCATAGTTCTCAGGAGTGAAGTGCAGTATCGGGAGTGAAGTTAGTGGAAGCTAAGTAACGATGGAGTGAGACGTTGGGAGCGAAATGTCAGGGAGCAGAAGCGAGAGAAATGACATAGACCAGTACATATTTACCCTGCATTGCTGTTTGGTTTCCTGCGATCTGCACACACCGGCTGCAGAAGAGTATAAAAAGCACAGGCTGCACTTTGCTGCTGCACAAAAAAAGCATGCAGCTGTTTGTCCAACTTTTCCTCTAACTAGTTGCTTAAGCTTTTATTTGAATCTCCAACCCCGCTGGTCAGCGGTTCTTGCTGGCTTGTCACTCGCTCACTGAGTGCACCCATCTGCTGCTGTCCTGCTTTTCCCACCCAGCCCACTCCCACTGCCTGTCTCTTCCTATTCAGTGCCCAGAGACTCAGAGAATTGTTTTGTTTTGAAGGGCACATTCAAAAACAGATTTGAACACCCCATTTATAATGATTTTGTATATGTGATTGGATCTGTCTGATAAAATTACCGGGGAGGTTTTGGGCATAGTCACTGGGCATCCACAAACAGTGGTATAGCCGGGAAATCGTTTTTTCCAGTCAAGGTGCCAATCTGTGAATAAGTAAAGCATCATGTCTTGAACAACTGCAAAGAGTTTTAAATACTCATTTTAGGTTTGCATTGAGGCAAGCAAAGAACAGCATTTTATTACTATAAAAATGTTCATGCTGTGGTAAATGGGAGGTGGGGGGTTGTTTAGGGTGTCCTACAGCATGTAGATTGATCATTATTACATATCATTATTTGCTCTGCATAACTATGTATTTAATGATGACTTTCTCACCTATTTCTGCCCTATAGAGCCAATGTACCCACCACAACACACAATGTCTCTGTTTGTTTGCCTCTCTGCCTGGCTCCCCCTCTATTACTTTATCTATTTACATCTGTCAACCAATAATCATTTTAGTACAATTGGATCTGTGGATTTGGAAATCAAATATATGTGACCCTGTGTGATGAGCACAGATATCTATCTATCTATCTATCTATCTATATCTGTCAACTGTAAATGAAGTAATGTGACAACACTTATAATTGAAATTAAAATTTATATATTTATGTAGAGATGTATGACAGAATAAAAATGCTTATGATTTTTTGTGCGTGTGTGTTCTAGGCAAAGCAGTATTACTAATAAATATGATATTGTGTGGCATGCATTACCCATTCTGACTCTCCTGAAGATACTGTATGTGAAGGTGGTGTTCAGCAAATGTGGCATCTTTAATTTCACTGTACAAATAACACAAAGAAGACACACACACAATTTGTGAAAAGGATTTATTAGCGGCTGAACAGATTTCTATACAAGTTAATTAAGGATGAAAGCCAAGGGTGAATGTTACAATATGAGCACTTGACTGGACTGAAAAATGTCTATTATGGAGAAAAACAAAAACAAAATATGAAAATAAGGGGAATAGTGTGAAAATCATGTGCATGAAGTGCATGAAATAACCATTCGCCGCGCAGAGTTCTCTGTTGATGAACCCTATGCCAGAACTTTGCTCCAAAGTGCCGCAGAAAAATCAGCTCTGATTATGCATTATAGTCCGCTCCACTTATAGCGCCCACAGTTAACCTGGGCAGCCGCCTATATTGGGGGAAAAAAAAAAAAAAACAGTTGCCATTCTCATAGCCACCAGTGTTAAATAGTGCATTTATAGTGATTGTTAGCCACCTGCTATTTTGGGCATATTAGCTGCTACAGTATAGTGAGCCGTGTGACATTACATGACATTCGGATAATGGTTAGCACAAATATGAAAGTCCAGGTAAAAGAACCATCTTTATGTAAATGGTTGAGGCTAGGAATCTCACTCTTTAGCATATGTCCAGGTGAGGATCCCAGTCATTGGCGAGGGATCAGAGTGTTGGGAGCAGTTTCAGTCTTCATATTGCTCCAAGGAGGGTGTAGAGGTTCTTTTGTCCTGAGTATCCAGAGCAAGCGACGGGAGAGTAATATTTTATATTTGGGACCTTCAATAAAGAAGCCCCTTGCCAGAATTTACCAAGACTCTGCTACCTTACCATTTCTCTCTCAAAAGATTGATGGTGTAGAGAAGATAGGAAGAAAGTGACGTTGATTCTAGTTAATATTTAATTCTGCTTAGAACTTAGTCTAGAAAGGAAAGTGCAAAGGCTATTTAGACCTTAAGTCTCCTTTGGAGAATAGAAAGTAAAAATAGTTGAAGCTAGGAAGTGGAAAAAGGTGGTGGGAGGGTTGAGGTGAAGGATTAGCTATTATTGCTGAGGTGAGTGCTATGACAGGGAGATCCTGCCACTCTTTAGGACTGACCTTTTCTTAAATCTCTTGCAACATTTCTTCTATTTCTTAGCCTAATCTGTCCTTTACAATTTAAAATAACATGAAGTCTTTTTGAATTCTGACATAATGCAGTTAGCCCCAGCGCTTGAACTGCCCCGGAGAGGAAAGAGTGAACTCTATGCAGAAGCATAGAACGTTGAGTTTGAGCTCGGTTTTCAAACCTGTCTATGGTACTTCCCAGTGTAAACGTCAGATTCTTTACTCTGCCTAACAGTGAAGTCGCTCCAGAGATTCCTCTGCTTGGTTCGGTAAAGTTTAAAAAGCGTTCGGTTTAAACCATTTTATTTGTTATTTTTTCGGATTTCCAGCCTCTGTCTGCAGTATAAGTAGTGTAGTAGATAGGTAGTGACTGTGTGTTATTTTGAAAAAAGTGTGGAAATTGTTCTTTCCTTGGTTTCTTTTCAGTCGGTCCGGTTAGGAACCGACCTTGTTTTTTCTTCTGTTTTAAAAATTGAATTTTCTGGGATTAGAGTGGTGTTCCGGTACTGATCAGTTTCAAAAGAACCAATTTTTTTTTCTGGTTCTTTTTCAAAACCCGTGACACGGTTTGTAAGCGATCGGTTATTCATTACCTGGCTTGAAAGCTGCTCTAGGGTAATTTGGTAGGTTGGCCATGTCTGAGAAATCCAAGAAGAAAACCGGTCCCACTGGGTTTCAACACTGTACTGAGTGTGGGGAGGCCTTTGCCAAGGTCGACCCCCACCTTATTTGTGTTTATTGCCTGGGGTTTGACCACCTCAAGTCAGGTTTGACCACCTCAAGTCAGACTGCCAAATTTGCAAAAACTTTCCCAAAGCCACTCTAGAGAAAAGATTGAGTAGGCTAAAGGAAAGAAGTCCGTAGATCCGGATGGCCAGCCCGGTTCAGTTGTGGTCGAACCTGAGGAGGTGCCTACTGACCTAGGCGATACCTCATTGGGCAAAAGGAGAGCTGACTCTGAGGGGCCAGTTCCGTCAAAAAGGAAATGCAAGTCTGCCGGTTCAGATCCAGTACCACATGCTCCAACTGCAGTCGAGATAGCCAAAGTGATTAGTATTGTTCAGTCGTTTCGCCCAGTTCCGTTCGAACCAGTACTGCTGGTTAGGTGATCAGTTCGGTCAGATCCGTCTCCTTCAGATTATGATCCAGATACTTTCTATGAGGAGTGGGAGGGAGATGAAGATTATCCCAATGATGAAGACAAAGATGAAGACCTGGGGGGTCTGAATGTGCCCACTGAACCGGACATCTCCCCAGACAGGCCCTCTAATGTCTCCCCTCCCAGGCTTTCTGAGTCCACTTCACGTTCTACAAGAAGGTGGCTGAAACACTCCAGCTCCCAATGGTTGAAGCTGCCAAGGAGGAGGAAGAACCTGATTTTGTGGAAATGGTGGACATCCCAGAGTCCAAAAGATTGTCTATCCCTCTTCATAAGTCCTTGGGGAAACGGACACAAAAAATGTTACTAACTTCTAACTCATTACCTCCTGTGGATAAAATAATGGACAGAAGGTATATGTTATCGGGCTTGGGTATGGAGTTCCTTTATACCC
This sequence comes from Neoceratodus forsteri, assembly GCA_016271365.2. Taxonomy (NCBI): domain Eukaryota; kingdom Metazoa; phylum Chordata; order Ceratodontiformes; family Ceratodontidae; genus Neoceratodus; species Neoceratodus forsteri. The sequence goes on along the minus strand of JADMNL010000022.1, from coordinate 470,650,085 downwards.
ATAGCAGCCATGTTGGGGTGGTGCAGGCTGCATCCTGTGACAGGGCTAACATTCATTTGACTTCACACCCCGGACAAGGACTCCAGGAAAGTTGATGCCATGGCCAAAAATCAATATTTGACATCTTCTTTTGGGACTCAGGCAGGCAAACGACATGGCCTACACAGCCAGGTACTAGAGGTCTAGATGGGATACTGTTCTGGAACTGGCTAAACAGGCCTCCCCCCAGCTAGCCAAGGAGCTGGTGGAGGTGGCTGTGGATAGAATTGAGGCATCTAAAGTACAGTTGCACACTGCTGTGGACTCCAGTAATGTGGCATCAAGAGTCATGGCTACATCTGCGTCTCTCAGAACACATGCTTGGCTCAGGTGTACTAGCCTTTCACAGGATACCCAGACCAAGGCTATGGATTTTCCTGTAGTGGGTAACTCTCTGTTTGGGGAGTAGACAGAGGCTTGCATGAAGAAAATGGATGAATACTGGACCACTTACAGGAGTGCACTGGCCAAGGAAAGGCAAGCCACTCCACAAAAGCAGCAGTGCAGGGGCAGGCCTTTTCACAGGCCTTTTTACCAAGCCCAGGCCTCATCTCCCTTCCCATATAGGGTTTTTTTTCCAAGGGAGGGGCAGGAGGGGGATGAGCAGGGCTGCTCCCTCCTCCCAGTCTAAGACTCCTGCCAAGCAGACACCCTGATGTGTCAGCCCAGGTTGACTTCCCAATCCTAGTAGGAGGCAGGCTGGCTTACTACTTTCAGGCCTGGAAGTCTGTGACCTCATACAGTTGGGTCCTAGAAGTAGTAAGCCAGGGACTGGCCCTCAGTCAGGTCTTTTCCACCTGCATCAATCTCAGAAACCCTTGCCCTAGAGGCAGAGGTTTCCTCTCTTCTGGCTCTCAGAGCCATAGAGAAAGTTCCTACTCAGCACAGGGGAAAAGGCCTGCATTCCAGGTACTTCCTTACCCCAAAGAAAATGGGGGAGTGGCGACCCATCCTGGACCTAAGGTATTTGAACAAACACATTTCAAAACCCAAATTGAAAATAGTAACTCAGGGAATACTCCTTCCCTCTTTAAGGCCAGGGGATTGGCTAGCATCCCTGGACTTCAAGGATGCCTACTTCCATATTCCTATCAGGTGCTCCCACAGAAAATACCTCAGGTTCAAGTTGCCTTCAGGCCCTTATCAGTTCAGGGCCATGCCATTCCGCCTAACATCAGCTCCAAGGGTGTTTACAAAGTGCCTTGCAGTAGTGGTGGCTTACCTCAGAAGACAGGCTATCACCATTTTCCCATATCTGGACGACTGACTAATTGTAGGTCAGTCGTCAGACCAGGTCAGGTCAACTCTGCAAACCACCCAGGACTTGCTCAGTTCTCTGGGGTTTCTTCTCAGTCTTTCAAAGTCTGTCCTCGAACCAGTATAGCTTCTCACTTTCATAGGAATAGAACTGGACACTATCCAAGCAAAAGCTTTCCTTCCCCTGGCAAAGGTGACGGCCCTAGTAAATCTTGCTTCCTCTTTTCGACCTCAGGTTTCTCGTCCAGCAAGACAGTTCCTCCAATTCCTGGGCCACATGGCAGCTTCCACTGCAGTGGCACAGGGAGCCAGATTTCAAATGAGGGACATTCAGTTCCACCTAAGGTCCTTTTGGTCACAGAGAAAGGACTCTCTCTCTCTCCAGACTGATTCCAGTGACTCAGACTGTGGTCCAAGCTTTCCAGTGGTGGCTGGACCAGGACAACCTCAGACAAGGAGTTCCATTTCTCCCTCAAGTCCCCTCAGTAGTTCTAACTACGGATGCTTCTCTCCTAGGTTGGGGAGCCCACTTGGGAGCCCTGACAGCTCAAGGGTTCTGGTCTCCACAGGAGTCTCTCCTTCATATCAATCTTCTGGAACTCAGGCAATTTTCCTAGCCCTTCAGAGCTTTTCAGACTCAGACTCGGTCAAAGGCAAGGTGGTTCAAGTCACAATGGACAACATCCCGACTATGTGGTACATCAACAAGCAGGGAGGCACTCTGTCCATGGCCTTGTGCACAGAAGCCATGGTCTCTGGCCTATTGTCTTCACACTTCCCTGGTAGTGGTTCACCTTCCAGGGAAGAACAGTGTTCTAGAAGATGCCCTGAGCAAAATCTCACAGGGACATCACGAATGGTCCCTGGATCCTCACATCCTGCAGGTCATCTTCTCCAGGTGGGGCACTCCAGAGATAAATCTCTTTGCAGCACCCGGACAATCATCAACTTCCTCTGTTTTGTTGCAGACCTCCAGTCCTGGGGACTGTGCCCCTGGATGCTCTCATTTTGGACTGGAAGGGCAGGTTTCTCTATGCCTTCCCTCCCTTCTCTCTGCTGTTCAGAGTCCTGATCAAAATCAGAACTCAACCCTGCATGGTGATACTAGTGGCTCCAGATTGGGCCAGACAGCCTTGGTACCCTCTGCTGCTGTCCTTGACAGTGTCACGTCCCCTGTCTCTTCCCAGGAGATACAATCTCCTGTCCTTCTCCCAGGGGAAGAGCTGGTACCCCAATCTCCAGTCTCTCAACCTCAAGGCATGGCTCTTGAAGAGATAGAATATGCAGGCCTGCATCTTTCTGAGGGAGTTCTGGATATTCTGAAGGTGTCCCAGGAAACCTTCCACTAGAAAAACCTATCATTCCAAATGGAAGAGGTTCAGTATTTGGTGTTCTCAGAAAGGCATTGTGCCTGATTCTGCAGACATCTCTACAGCTTTAGATTATCTGGTTCACCTTACCGGTCTAGGCCTTAGGCCTGCAACTCTGAAGGTTCGCTTAGCAGCTGTTTCTGCATTCCTTTCACCAGGGAAGGGCTCTTTCCTGGCATCTCATCCTGTTTTCAGGAAGTTTTTCAAAGGTCTGGTTCATATTAACCCTCCCATTAGAGAGTCTACACTGCCTTGGGATCTTAATGTCTACATTGCTCAGCTTATGCAGCCACCCTTTGAACCGCTGGCTTCCGCCGATGGTATCAGATTTTCATCTGAAATAATCTGTGTCTCTCCCTGTGTTTTTCACTGACCATTCTTTTTCAGGAGAAAGAAGATTACACAATTTGGATGTTAAAAGGGCTCTTAGCTACTACACAGAGCATACTAAGGCACACAGAAATGACTGTCTTCAATTGTTTCTTATGGTGAAGTGGGGAAAGGTAAGCCTGCCGCTAAAAGAACTGTTACCAGGTGGATTGTCTCTTGTATACAATTCTGCTATGACAAATTCGGTAAAACACCCCCTTCAGGCCTGAGGGCTCACTCGACTAGGGGTACAGCTGCTACTCTGGCTGCGGTCAGAGATATACCCTTGTTAGAGATCTGTAAAGCAGCCACCTGGAAATCAGTACATACATTCACCAAGCATTACTCTCTGGATATCCAGGCTAGGAGTGATGCTAGGTTTGGCACAGCAGTACTGCAAAGACTGTTCCCAAAGTAGGTTCTGCATTCCCTCCTCCATAGGAAACTGCTTGATAGTCTGCATTATGTCAGAATACAGCAAGACTTCATGTTGTTTGTAGAAAAAAATTACTCACCATAGTAATGTTTCTTCTAATGGAGTCTTGCTGTATTCTGACCTCCCCCCTTGCCTCCCCTCTCAGAACCTGTTTTTGGGAAGGGGGCTGGCAGGTACAGTGTTGCACCTCAGGGGTGTACCTTGTACCCTCCCTCTTAAGGGTGGGGTAGTTGTTTTTATGGTTACTTTTTCTTGCGTTTATGTATTAAATAGTATCACTACCTTTCCTTCTTGGGTTATCGACTTGAGTGTTTTGGAGCCAAATTGATGTGTTTTGGCTATATGTTTTGAACAATTTCCTTAGTATAGTATTCAGTTAGTTAGTTTGCTCGTAAGAATCTGACGGTTACACTGGGAAGTACCACAGACAGAGGTTTGAAAACCAAGCTCGAACTCAACATTCTTTGCTTCTGCATAGAGTTAACTCTTTTCTCTCCGGGGCAGCTCAAGTGCTGGGGCTAACTGCATTATGTCAGAATACAGCAAGACTCCATTAGAAGAAACAAGATTACTATGGTGAGTAATTTTTTCTTCTAGTCCATAAGGTTGGCCACCTGTGGGCACCCCCCACCCCTTTCTTGACTGTGCCATAGTGTCCTCTTTAATTTTTCTATTTCCTCTCGGGTCCTCGTACAGGGAGGTTATTTTTGTGACCTCTGAGCTGATGTAAAACAGGCTGTGTTCCTCATTGTTTGATTTAGTATGCTTTAGCACTATGTCATAAAATATTTTGATATATATGAAACCTGTAAATGTTGAAAATACTATGGCATTAGGCGCTTTTGATAACGGTAAAAAGTACTAGGTGACTGTAATATAGAAATTAAGTTACCGGGGTAGAGATATCAGAAAACCAACTGCTGTGTTGTTAAATATATGTAAATTGCAGTTTGTATGAGATGCCCTTTTGGTACCATGCATTCCTGCTGTAAACTGAGTCAGTGTGAAATTTCATGGTGATTTGCATATACATCCCATGATGCTCTGCATGGGAGTATGTGTGATGTGTTTCTTTGAAGCTTGGCTTATTGCCAATGCCTTTGGGGTAACCCTTGCTTCAGTGCTTCTGCACTGAGGTTCTTTGTCTTTAGCCTTTTTTTTTTATTTGAGCCCCACCCAAGCACACAAGACAAACAGGGATGAAGTGGTTTTCACTAAAAAGTTAGATCACTGGGTCTGAAGGTGCTGACTAAGTGCAGAGGAAGGACGTGCTTAGTCTGTTGATGCAAACTAATGTATTGAAGAAGGTAAATGTCTTTGCTGAAGGTTATCCGCTGTGTTTTAAATAAACATCACATAGATATTGTGTGTTGAACCTGAAATTCTGCATCTGGTCTGTGTGTTATCCCACAACCCCTCCACAAGTGCCAAGTTTGTGGCACAAAGTCCCTGTACTCAGTAGTGGAAATTCTGAATTGGGGAAATGTCGTAGAATTCTCCTCTTTACCCATGACTCAGATGAAGCAACAGGCAGTCAGCCAGACTATGGTCCACCAGATCCAGATAGAGGCAATGCCCCCCCCCCCCGATGAGGGAATGGGGTTTTACTTGATTTAGTTCATAGTCTCCAAGAAGTCGTGTGGTTTTCGGCCTCTTCTAAACTTGAAACAAAAAGTGTCAGATACATAATGTTCAAGATGGAGTCCCTGCAGTTCATCATTCGAGCAGTCCAACCAGGAGATTTCCTGGCATCCTTTGATACAAAGGATGCCTGTCTCCACATCCTGATCCGCCAGTCGCATCAGAGATTTGTGATACTGGGAAATAATTTTCAGTACCAGGCTCTCACCTGTCGTCTGGCAGCTGCATCAAGAGTGTTCTTGAAAGTTTTGATTGTGCTGGTGACGCAAGTGAAGCGGGGGGCATCATGTCTGCCCCTACCTGTATGGCCTCCTCATTAGAGCTCCAATGGCACAGATGGCAGAGAGATTGGTGGCAAGGACTCTGGAGGTCCTGGAGATACACGTCTGGGTAATCAACAGGGAAAAGAGTTCCCTGAAGCTGTCACAGAAATTAGAGCACCTGGGGGCGATGTGTCGGATGGACGAGCAGAGTGAGTTTTTATCTGTGGCAGGGTAGGAGAACCTTGTCCATGAGGTGCATGGTGCAGTGTCTGAGGCACAGTCTGTGATTTCAGCTCACAGATTACTCCAGATGTTGGATCTGATGACAGCAACAATAGAGCTGATGCCGTTGGTCAGTCTTCACATGTGGCCTTTCCAAAACAGGATGCTGGCTGTGTGATCCCAAGCCTCAAAGGACTACCAGGCATCAATTCTGTTGTCCCAGGTGATAGTCTCTTGCGTCGTAGGAGAACCTCTGAGAATCTTTGCAAGGGAACTGTCCTTGCCACCTCATCTATAATTGATTTTGACCACCGATGCCAGCCTGTCGAGCTGGGGATGGTCTTGGATCAGATGCTGGTACAGGGAGTTTGGAGCCTTCAGGAGCAGGGCCTCCACATAAACATACTGGAGAGTAGGGCAGTGTCTGCAGCCCAGTTGCATTTCCAGGACCCTATTTGGTTCCAGGAGGTGAAGGTGAGAGCACTGTTTGATATCACTGTGGCATGCATAAACAATCAAAGGGGCACATGAAGGGCAAGCATGCTCACAGAAGCAACAAGGATCCTTTGCTGATTAGAGGTCAGTCTTCTGTCCCTCACAGCAGTTCACCTGTCAGGGGACTTGAATGTGCAGACCGACTGGCTTCGTTAAGAGAAAGTGCATCTGGGGGAGTGGTCCCTGAACCTGGAAATGTTCGAACTACTGTTGTCCCTGAACCTGGAAATGTTTGAGCTACTGTGCAGAACGTCCGGTCAGCCTCAGACCAGTCTGTTTTGTACCTGGGTGTTACCTTGACACAAAGTTCTTCATTTGGTATAGGTGTCTGTGGATGTTAGAGGTAGGTGCTCTGTCACAGCTGTGGGACTTTGACAGAGCTTACCTGTTTCCTTCATTTCTGCTGTTATCCTAGGTGCTATAAAAGATCCAGCAGTCAAGAGAAAGTTTGTCCTGATAGCACTGGAGTGGCCAAGAAGGCCATGGTTTTCAGCCCTGATGAATCTGACCTAGGCATGGTTTTGACTTGTGCCCCACAGGCGCATTCTCGGTCGGGGTCTGATCCTGCATCCCAGTGCAGAGGGGTTGCAGTTGGCAGCCTGGCTCCCAAGAGGATGAAACTCCTAAAGCAGTGTTTCTCCAAAAATATGGTAGACGCTTCAATGGTCTCTAGGAAAGTCGTCGCCTGTGTGGCCTACGACAGAGTGAGGAACGTTTTTTCAGCTTGGGCCAGAGGTAGGGGTATTAGACACACCAGGGCTGCGATCCCACAGATTTTGGACTTTCTACAAGTGGGAATGGACAAAGGGGTAGTGTTGAGCACTCTTTAGGTTCAGGTATCTGCTTTTGGTGCAGTATTGGGATCATCTGGGGTCTCACAGATATTATCCATTTTCTCAGAGCAGTAAGCAGAAGCTGACTGCCTTTAAAGTCACTGATCCACCCGTGAGATCTAACCTTAGTATTACAAGCTTTGTCCAAGGCACCCTTTGAGTCACTTTTGTTGGTGCCATTGAACATCCTATCTTATATGGTATGTTTCCTGATTGCGATCTGCTTGGCCAGAACGATTGGTGAGCTCCAGGCTCTTTTGCATACGGAACCCTACCTTGTAATGCACAAGGACATGGTAATGCTGAGGACAGTTCTGTCCTTTGCTCCCACAGCCTTCCATATGAACCAGGAAGTGTATCGTCTTTCTTCTGCCTGCAACCAGCAAATCTGAAAGATGGAATTTCATAAGCTGGAATTGCGAAGGGCAGTCAAAACATATCTAAAAAGAGCACAAGAGTTTAGGAAGTCAGAAAGTTTTTTCCTGCTCTTCAGAGTGATGAAAAGGGGACAAAAGCCTTCAAAAGCAGCCCTAGGTAGGTGGGTAAGGTCCTGTATCACAAAGGCGTATGTGGCAGAAAAGAAGCATGCTTCTGCTCTGAGCAGATCACATTCCATCAGAGCTCTTGACGCCTCATGGGCAGAAAGAAGGGAGACTTCGGTGCTAGAACTTTGCAAAGTGGCGACATGGTCCTCCATTCATACATTCATGAAGCACTAGAGACTGGATGTACAGAGCTCTGCCAATGCGGTCTTCAGTCGCAGAGCATTGCAGGTTGTGGTTAGCAGATGTCAAGATGTCAAGGACATCATCACCAATTTGCAGGAGAAGGGGATGGCACTAAAGTCTGTTGACTTCATGTACCATCCCCACCAGCCGCAGTGCCGTCCCTTTTGCAGACGAATCGACCCAAGGCGAAACCCCAGGGAAAGCGGGCCACAAAATGTCTGGCCCCCACAGCTGCTAAGCCCCCCCCTGCCCAAAAAAAGCAGTGGGTGCTTCAGCTGCGGCGCTGCCCCATACCACCTGACTCCTCTCTTCTCCCACAGCCTCCGGACTCCCCAAAGGAACTGGTAGGAGGGAGGTTTTCCCTTCACCTTCCGGGCTGGGAGAGGATAACATCAGATTCTTGGGTGCTCCAGCTGATCGCAGAAGGACACTCAGTAGAGTTTCTACAGAAACCGCCTCGCCACCCCCCCCCCAAAGTCGTCATATTCACGGGAACATCTTCTCTTGGTCCAGGAAGAGATTTCAGCTCTGCTACTGAAAGAAGCAATAGAACCTGTCCCTCTTCATCTTCAAGGGACGGTTTACTATTCCCACTTCTTCCTGGTCCCAAGGAAGACAGGAGATCTAAGACCCATTCTGGACCTCAGTTCCCTGAATCTTTTTGTGGAATACAAAAGGTTCAGAATGCTCTCTTTGCAGAGCCTTCTGCCCCTCCTTCGGTCGGGACAATGGCTGTGTGCTGTGGATATGCAGGATGCTTACCTGCACATTTCCATTCATCCGTCTCATCGCAAATATCTTCATTTTGCGTTCCAGGGGGACCACTACCAGTTCAAGGCAGTTCCGTTTGGCCTATCCTCGGCTCCCAGTATTTGCAAATGCCTGGCGGTGGCGGCGGCCTACCTGCATACTCGGGGGGGGGGGGGGTGCAAGTTTTCCTGTACCTGAACGAATGGCTCCTGGCGTCCTCGTCCAGGGAGGAACTCCTGCGCTGCCTTGCTCTTACCCAGCAGGTTTTTGCCTGCCTGGGTATTACCATCAACCATTCCAAGTCTCACTTGGTCCCATCTCAGAGACTACAGTTTATAGGGCGATTCTAGATACGACCATTGGCAGGACCTTCCTGCCACCAAACTGGGTGTCCACCCTCCAGACTCAAATAAGTCTGTTGTCCGGCCGCAGGCGTGTCAATGCAAGGTTGGTCCTTCACCTTCTCAGGCTCGTGGCGGCTGCTATGCCGACAGTCCCTTGCGCTTGGCTTCACATGAGAGTTTCACAGTGGATACTCCGCTCCCAATGGGATCAGTTAATGGACGGCTTAGATCACCGAGTTCTAGTCTCCTCGTCGATGCTCCGAGACTTGCAGTGGTGGATGGTTCAAGAGAACCTGCTCTGGGGAGTTCCTTTCTTTCATCCTCCCCCCTCCCGGCTCTAACCACAGACGCTTCGGGCGAAAGTTGGGGAGCCCATCTCGGTCCCCATCGGACCCAGGGCTCTTGGTCCAAGCTCGAACAGACACTCCACATCAGTGTGCTCGAGCTTCGGGCAGTGTTGTACACTCTCCAAGCCCTTCACCCATACATTCTTCCCAGCCATCTAGCCGTTCAGACGGACAATATGTACATGGTTTGGTACATCAACAAATGGGGGGACTCGGTCCTACCCTCTTTGCAGGGAAGCAATGAGGATTTGGGATTGGGCAACACAACACAACCTTCACCTCACGGCAGTTCATGTTCCGGGAGTCGACAACACCTTGGCAGACAAGCTAAGTCGCTCGTCTGCTCTGGCTCGCGAGTGGGAACTGGACCAAAGGGTCCTAGAAGGTATCTTCCGACTCTGGGGAACACCACAGGTTGACCTGTTCGCATCTCCTCTAAATGCAAAGCTTCCCGTCTTCTGCTCGCTCGTTCCAGAGCGAGGCATTTTCTGGAGAGACGCTCTGTCTCTAGACTGTAAGGACAGATTCGTCTATGCCTTTCCCCCAGTTCCACTTATTCTACAAGTCTTACAGAAACTAATTTCAGAAGGAGCACGAATGATTCTGATTGCTCCTTTCTGGCCCAGGCAAGTTTGGTTCTCTCTTCTACAACAATACTCAGAGGATCATCCTCGTCCTCTTCCTCTTTTCCTCTATCACGAGGTTTGCTGACCCAGGATCAGGGGACCCTGGTCCATCCAGGCCTCAAGTCTCTTCAGCTGCATGCCTGACTCCTGCAGACTTAGGTCAATCCCGCTTTGGGGTTTCTCCCCAAGTGGCAGAGATTTTGGTGGAGGTTAGAAAACCCTCTAGTAGATCTACTTGCACCATGAAGTGGAAAAGGTTCACTATCTGGGCTGCCTCTAAGGAAGTGGAACCCTTTTCCTGTTCATCGGGGCTTCTGCTGGAGTACCTACGCCATCTTTTTGACCTGGGTCTTAGTCATTCTTCTCAGAAAGTCCACATGGTGGCCATCTCGGCCTGTCATGTCCCCTTTGCAGACAGGACATTTGCTCAACTGGAGGTCTCTAAGACTTTCCTTAGAGGGGTCCTCCATCTGAGACCTCCCATATGTACTCCTGCTCCCCCTTGGAATTTGAACTTTGTTCTCAAGAAACTTACTCAGCCTCCTTTTGAACCGGCAGCTTCCGCAGACTTGAAGTTCCTTTCTTGGAAGACTCTCTTCCTGGTGGCCATTACTTCCGCTCAGAGAATTTCTGAGCTCCAGGCCCTGATGTGTAAAATTCCATACTTGATTTTTCACAAGGAACGTGTGGCTCTGTGCACTAACCCTAAGTTTCTCCCTAAGGTAGTAGCAGAGTCTACTCTGAACCAGTCCATAGAGTTACCCACCTTTTTTACGCAGTACTCCAATCAAGGGGAGTATTTACTCCGTACTATGGACATTCACCGGATTCTGAGATACTACGTTAACAGGACAAAAAGTCTCAGGAAGACCGATCAATTGTTTGTCTCTTTTGAACCCAAAAAAGAAGGCAATGCCATTTCTAAGCAATGCCTATCCAAATGGTTGGCTCATTGCATCACCTTCTGTTATGACAAGTACAACAAGACCCTGCCGGGTCAAGTAAGAGGCCACTCCACCAGGGGAGTCGCTGCCTCAACGGCTTGTTTCAAGAATGTGTCAGTGGCAGACATCTGTGCTGCCGCCACCTGGACCTCCATCCATACCTTTACAAAACACTACAATTTGGATATTGCCTCTCGTCGTAGAGCAGGCTTCGGGCTGGCTGTCCTGCAAGGCCTCCTATCTTAAGGCTTGCACACCTAGAGATTCTACTTGGAGTAGATTTCCTCCTCCCGGGTGCTTCTCCTTGTTCCAGACTGCTTGGGACTCAGTCCTATATGTAATTACCTACTGCAAGAGCCGTCTCAAAGTAAGATACTACAGTTACGTAAGAACTTACCGTAACAGTAGATCTTCGAGAGAGGCTCTTGCAGTAGGTATTACCTTCCCGCCCTTCATCCCCCTAAGCTTTTCCAGCTCCTTTTCCATTGAGGGAAATATCTGCTCCCCTCTCGTCTGGCCTCTTTTGGCCTGTGGCGGAAAAGAACTGGAAAGGCGGGCATCGAAGCCACCTTTATACCGGCGTCTCCTGGCGCGGTCATCTATTGTAGAGGCGGTCCCTAGCCAGGGACTGCTAGCTAGAAATTTTTCCAGTGAGGGTCCTGCCGCCTGCCGACGTCAGTCCTATATGTAATTACCTACTGCAAGAGCCTGTCTCGAAGATCTACTGTTACGGTAAGTTCTTACGTAACTACTTTTCTCCATGAAGCGCCGGGTCATTGAGCAACACGCATGGAACGTGGGGTGAGCTCCGCCGACTTTCGGGGGTCGGGTGCGCACTCGTCAGGCCAAACTGCGTTCTCTCTGCCTTTCTTCTGTGTCCCCTCCTGGTTATTTTATTTTTTTTTTTAATTCGAAGTTTATTGAAATTTTCATAATAAACAATGGACAGGGTCATAACGTCCCTAGCATAAAGCTTATGACCAGACAGGTTGATTGACCCTGTCCCCTTCCCCCTCCCCCAACAGTCCGAAAAACATAACCGTCCATGACATCCATGAAATTAAAAGCTAAATATTAGCCATTAGATGGTATATAATGTATGAAGAGAGGCCCAGATCCAATCATATTTAGTCTTGTTATTATTAATACTCAAAATAGTCTTCTCTACTCGAAGATTAAATAACTTATTTAGCCATTCAGAGTAGGAAATAACTTCAGAGCTCTTCCAATGCCTGAGCACTAATTTCTTGACAGACATCGAGATCAAAGTCCCCTCCCGGTTCTATACGGACCGAGGAGGAGGGAGCCTCTGCCTCTTGTAGCCTAACCGTGGCAGAGGCCCCTCCCACAGTGCAGGAGGCCTGGTCTGTCTCCCCCCCGGGGGACAGACGGGAGGCACCGCCTTGGCAATCTCCCTTCTGGGGGCGAAGGCTCCCCCAGTGTCACACCCGCAGCTCGGAAGGCCTGGGTCGCCACCTTCCTCGATGCCATCTGTCAGCGCCATCTTGGGCCTTGGCGCTGTGGGTCCTGATGGCTCTGTTGTCAGTGCCAGTCTGTTGCTCTGCACCGTTGCTGCTGTCGGCGCCATTTGTGGCGTCATTGCAGCTGTTGGCGCTGTGGGAGGCTCTGTGGCACCGTTCACGGTGCCGTGGTTAAGCATGGCACCATGTCCACTTCTGGATCCGTTCGTGGCTCTGGGCATGGCACCATGGGGGTGTCGGAGCTTGGCACCAAGAGTGCTGTCGGGGCCATCGTCCACACCATTCGAGGTGCTCTGGGGCGGGTTGGTGCCATAGTGGTCTCCGGCGGTGCTGAGGATTTGAACGGTGCCTTGACAGGCTCCGGCTCAAAGACTGCAGCCCTTGTTGGGGCAGTGTCCTCTTCTGGCACTGTTTGCGGTGTGGAGGGGGGCACAGGTGTCGACCCGGATGCAGTCTCTGGCTCTGTTGCCCTGTTCAGTAGGGATGGCAGCAGGTGTCCGCGCACTGTCTGGCACAGGACTTCAATCTCCACCTTATCGGAGGAGGAGTAGAACTCTGGGTTGGAAACGCAGTCTGGCTCCTTGGAGTTGGCTGCTGGTGTGGAAACCCTGGTAGTGTCCTCGACAGGCCAGAGTCGGGCCCCCCTCTGAGGAGCGGATAGTGACTACCAGGGTCAGGGGTTCTGACCAGCAGGCAGTGGTGCAGGCCACCATTGCCCTGCAACCTGGCCTTGGAGGGTTTTCTGACCCCTCAGTGGTAGTACCCCTCAGGTGGTGTGCCTGGATTGCCCCAACTCTGGGGCGATCAGACACCCACAGGTGGGGAGGGTGCTGCTCTGGCTATTCCCTTTATGAGGGGCCGACAGGGCTGTCAGCTGCCTAGGCTGGCTCTCTCTCTCGAGGAGGGCACTCTCAGTTCAGGGGTCGAGGGCATGTGGTCTGTGCGGCGGCCCACTTTTCTGGAGCCCACCGGGCTCTGGGAGAAAGCCACAGTGTGGATCTCTGCCTCCCTTTTGGTTTCCCGAGGGGCCCATGCCACTGAGTGAGGACGCCCAGTCCACCCTACATGGCCCAGGTCGCCTCACGGTGGGATTCTTCAGGGCGCAGCCTAGGCAGTTCGGTGTGGTTGTTCAGCTGTCGGCTGTGGAGTCTTCCAGAGCTCCTTCCTTCCCTAGGGCTCCTGGTGCGCTCCCTAGCCCAGGCGGAGGTCAGCTGATTTCAGTTGTCAGTTCTGCCTCCATTCCTCTTCCACCTTCTCCTGTGCTCCCAGGCATTCTTGATCCTAGCGGGCCTCTCTCCTGGGAGCAGTTCAGAGCCCAGGCTGCTCAGTTTCCCCTCTTACGTTAGGGCTATGGACAGACAGATTTTTCAACTCCCCCCTGAGCAGCCAGCTTCTGAACCTTCGAGGTCCTCTGACTCTTCATCCCCCTCTTCTGTGGGAGAGGAACCGTCTGTCCACATCTCTCCAGCTGCTGATCTCTCTGAGTATCAGCGATTCCTCGTGAGGATGTTTGAGGACCTGCACATCACCCCTCACACTCAACATAATCCAGAGCACACGGCGCACGCCTTTTAAGGTGACTTCAGTGAGGACACCCTCGTGGTGCCCCCTTGGCCTGTTCCCTTCCAGGAAGCATCGTTGCGTTTCTGGCAGAGACCCTTTTCTGGAGTTCCTGCCCCTAGGGATCTCTGCCAGCGGTATTGTGCCCCCCTCCCAGAGTCTCCAGGGTCCATGCCTCATCCTCAGTCAGGATTGATGCAACTGGACACTCCTGATGGGCTTTGCGTCCTTCACCTTGACCGGCTGCCAGATCAAGACTCCTCGGATTTTGACTTCTGGGGGAGGAGGAGGATGTTCTACTAGGCACGGTTGCTGCTCTCTATCGCAGCACATCAGGGTCACTACACAGCCTATGACAGTTCCTGTGGTCTAGGCTGGGTCAGCTCTTAGCCTCCATGCCTGACACGGAGCAAACCAGACAAGTCATTGCACTCTCTGCACATGGCCTGGGGCTAGCAAGGCAGCAAGCAAGGGCATCGTATGATGCCAGTGAGGTAGCTACCAGGGTCATAGGGACAGTGATCTACACTATGCGGACAGCATGACTGCGTCTTTCCTGGTTGTCGCCCTTGGCCCGGCGTAGGGTGATTAACTCCGCCCACCAGAGAACCTATCTCTTCTCCCGTAGAGTGAGGCAGTGTCTGTTGGGACAACTTCCTATTCCCTCCGGGGGGTCCCCGTCTCTCTCTCCCCACTCTCGGGCCTCTCCAGACCCTGTGAAGGTTCTCCCTCTTAGAGTGTCACCCACTGAGAGCTAAGGGATTCAGCCCCTTGGGGTTAAATCACGGGGCCCAACACATCAGCAGGATGAATGGTGAACACTGACACAGATAGATATGGAAATTATATACCTACCATAATTCTGATATTTCTGTGCATCTTCACCATTCATCACAATCCCACCCTCCATCCCCCTGGGGCCTCAGTTTCTGGGACCCCTTCCCTCTCTGTGCCCCCTCTCTTAATCCCCTCCTTTCTGTTAGTCAGGAGTGGGGTAAACTGGGGCACATGGGATAGTTTTCTTTAGGGGTAGAGTTGTCAGGAGTGGGGACACTCCTTCAGTGCTTTGGCTCCACCCCTGTGGGGTCGGGGTTGGCAGTTGCCCCCTTTTCTTTCCTTCTCCCCTTCTCTCCATCAATCCTTAATTTTCTTTGATTTCCGTGTCTGGTGGGCATAACCTCAATTAGTTTAAGAAACTAGGTTTCTTGCACCAAAATCTCCTTTGAGGGGGGAGATATCCCTGTTTTCCTGTCTTTTCTTCCAGAATAGCCGATTCTGCTTATAGGAGCCTTGCCAGTACTTCTGTGCCTGCAATTCTGGAAGTTAGCCTCTTGGCTACTCCTTCGTAGTTCTTATATAAACTGGAAACAGGTCAAGGTAACAGGGTATATTTCTCTTGTCTCCCCTCCTCCCTAAAATTTGTCCTTACTTTTAAAACCTTAACCCTGCCTTCTCCTTTCTTCTTCCAGAGATTGGGGCCCCTACCCAGTCCCCCTTAGTCTTCAAACTTCTTCTGTCCTCTGTCATTTATTTCTCCTTTAGTTGTATGTCTTTTCCTTTGTCTGTCCCTTGGACTTCCTTGTCCCACCCTCCCAACCCTTTTTCTAACCTCTCGACAACTCAGAACTGGCTGGAGGGCAAGCGTCGACAATGCTGTAGCGGCCAACCCAGGCGCCACGCAGTGTGCCGGCCTCGCGGAGCGCCGATGGTATGTCGACTACGCCCAGCCAAAAAAAAAAAAGCTCCTGTGGGGTCATGACCTCCAGCCAGGAACCCAAACGTGATGAAAGGGAAGATACACAGAAAGATCAGAATTACAATGGGTACATAATTTCCATTTCCCGGGGTTCTATGCTGAGGTCACAGGTTTTGAGCTGTACCACTACCCCAGTAGGGGGAGCACATTGCCCATATATAATTATTTCTCATTGACAACGTTGAAGGTAACAGATAAGGGAATTACAGTAAGTATAAAGGAATGTCTCCTTTTTACTAAATGCTGACACCATTATCTTAAAAAACCTTTTTTGCAGCATTTCTGCTTTAAGCCTTGTCAGCCTGCCAACACATTCAAGGATTTGCATACCCCTAATGCCTTGCACTACATTTGAGGATTTTGAGTGTATGGATGTAATTTGGTGAGAGATGTGGACACCAAACAATTTGGATATTTGCTCTCTGCATGTATCCATTTTAGATCCTGCAAACTGCTTTCCTCACAGACTGGCATGGTACCACCAAGTGTACTAAATATCTGATTTTTCTTTGATAATGACCTGTTCCTTGAATTAAAAGAAATTGCATGATGCTGACTCTAGCCCCCCCCACTGTGTGCTAACAGAAAAACGGAGGAATGGCTGCTGGTATGAGTCTGGCAAATGGCATATGAAATTAAAAAAAAAAAAAAGTGCAAAACCAAACTTAATACTTGATAAATATTTTTATTTACTGTTTATAGCCTTGTCGCCCTTACCTCCTTGAGTTCCCCACGGTTTGCCCCCTGTGGCAGGGAGTCCCTCGAACCATTTTCCAAAGATCCCGATTTCGGGAGGTGCCTGGATCAACAGGGCAGGGCCTTCTGAGAGTTGGTGATCATTCTGCCAGCCAGGATGTTTTCTGGTTTTCCCATTCCTTTCTGTGTCTTATATGCCCCGTAGGGGTGCTAACATCATGATGTAGTCCCTGATGTATGATGCATACCCCCCCACATGTCTGCAGGTGGTAGTGCAGTGTGATGGTACCCTCCCTTCCCCCTGAGAGGAGGAGAGCGTCCCCTCAGAGGCTCGGTCCTCCTCTCTCTAGCAGCCACCAACGACCCACGCTGGTTCCCAAACCTGGGTCGCCGGCATCGCGAGCAGTGGCCCTACTGCTGTGCTGATGGGCCAGCTTGATAAATTTAATTTCACCATGATGTAGACAGACAAACAAACTTTTTTGTATTTTGTGTGCATTATACTGAGAAGTCCTATCAGAATCAACCATGTGTCTGTAGCTTATCATCATTAGTCCGGGCTCAAAAGATTGTGTGACCCTGTTTGTAAAATGACTATTACTTGTTATTCATTTACAATTTTTGCCTAGAAAAGGCATCCTGAGCTGTGACAGTTCATTCCCTGGTAAGTCCTGAGGGTGGGTTGCATTGACCTGTTTTATTGATGGGGATTGTAGGCCAGGATTCCAGGGAAACTCCCCATCGTTTTACGAGTGCCTTGGAATCTTTAGCTTCCCTCTTGTCACCACTGCATAAATAACAGACTGGCTGACTGCAGATAGTGAAGTCAGACTTTATTTTCGAATGGTAAACAAGGAGGCAGGAAAACAGTCCATCTGGTTCAAAGTGACCCGACACCTCGCTCACTAGAGCGTCATCATATGGAGTGCGGTAGATTCACATCTGAGTTTACGTCTTCAGGGCTGGCCGCCCTACTACTGCACCCAGGCCCAGCACTAGTTTACATGTATAATTTCCTACTTGATCTTTAACTTCCAGCTGGACAGTCTCCAGAGTTAGCCGAAGGAGCCTCAGTTTAACACTTCATTTGAAAGATGGCACCTTAATAGTGCTGGACCCTCCTCTAGTGCTGCAGCTCTGTCTGTATTGGGTATGAACTCAAGATCTTACTTCGAGAGGGCTCTTGCAGTAGGTAATTACATATAAGACTGAAGCCGGCAGGCATCAAGACCCCACGGAAACATTTCTAGCTAGCAGTCTCTGGCGGTGGACCGCCTTCCAGTTCTTTCCCGCCATTAGCTTGCGAAAGCACCTTGTGGTTAAGTTCTCTCTGTTTCGTCAGTGTGGCGTTAGTTTTGTTACCATTTTTTCTTCGATTTTCTTGGAAAATCCTTTCATTATCCGCTGTGTATGTCTTCCCCTACTCCATCCAATTTGCATAAAAATAAGTGCGATTCGTGCGGTGCCCAGCTCCCGCATAAGGACGGACACTCCCAGTGCCTCTTCTGTCTAGGCCCGGATCACCCCGTGAAGAAGTGCCAGCAATGCCAGCAATTTAACGCCACCACCCACAGACGAAGGCAGCAGGACTATATCTTGAAGAAGAAGAAGAAGATGTCCTCCATGGAGAAGGAGCTGAAGAAGCTTTTGCAGGCCTCAACGTCCCCTGAGGGTCACTGTAAAAAGGAGAAGCACCGGGACCAGGACTCCTCTTCCACGGCCAGCATGACTTCGGCTGGAGTTGCCGTGATGAAGGCAACGTCCGCCTGGGGACCGCTCTTCGACACCCGTCTTGGAGGTTTCCAAGGTGATGGCGTCCCTCCCGTCGGGCTCGCACTCAGGCCCATTGGGAGCCTCCAGGACAAAGGTAGCAGCTGCACCCAGGAAGACAGCCACCGTGCGGCCTTCTGGGTCGAGTGGCTCCAGTAAGCTGGACGTCCATGCCACCGACGCCCGTATGGACAAGGCTGCTAAGACGCCCGACCCTCCGGGGCAGCGCACGGCCTTGAAAACGCCCACCAAGACTGCTCCTCCCTTGCGGCCTTCATCAGGCGTCGATTCCGATAAGTCGGATACTGGCTGCTCCGACGCCGGCCCGGACCCCACCGGTAAGGTGGATGTCGACTCCTCCGACTGACGCATGACGTTAGAGCTGACGCCAGACCCAACTGACCAGTCCGCCGTCCTCGGCTTGCCGCAGCGCTCGCTGTTGCTGACCGAGGCTCCAGCGTCTCCCCTGTTGGACCCCAGGGATTTTAGTCCTCCTTCCCCAGGCGACACGGAGGACGCTGGTATGCTCCCGTCAGGTCTCCTTCCCGCTGGGCCGGATGATCTGACGTCGGACGCTCGGATGCCGGCTCTGACACTGCCCTATCCGCGGGGCGACATTCCCTTACCGGACGCTGTCCCAACGCCGGACCCACCGCCCGCCGGGCCTCCTGTACCTGGCCCACCTGCTGGGCCTCTCCCAGGGCCGTCTGCTCTGTCAGAGCCCCTGGTACCCGACCCTGTCTTATCCGACGCTGTCCTACCCGGGACCAAAGTATCCTGTGTTGCAGTACCCGACGCTGGCCTACCCGACACCGCAGTATCCAGTGCCTCAGTACCAAACGCCGGGCTTCCCGCTGTCGGGCTACGGATACTCTCCTTACGGATACCCACAATATCTGTATCCCCCTCCTCCTCCTCCACCACCTCCCCCCACTGCTGGTGGACCTGAATGAGACTCTGGCTTCCTGGTGGGTTGAGGCCAAGGCTCAGCTTACCAGGGAGGTGGAGAGCCATTGATCGATGCTGGACCCAGTTCCAAAGCCCAGTCCTTGGAGACAAGAGACTCCTTCCCCCTTATCCAACACCAGAGTTGAGCCCTCAGGTGCCAGGGCAGGGGAGGACACACTTCCCCGAGGGTTGCCCAAGGGGTCCGTTCCTCCCCTGCGTCTGGAGGGGTCTTCATCTTACTCTTTGGAGACCTCGGACTCCGATTCCAATGGGTGCTTTGATCCAGACGACGAGCCATGCACTCCAGACCGTCCCAGGCCACGGACACCTCTGAAGTCGCCTCCGAAAGATCCTTCTTTTCTGGAGTTGCTGAGAAAGATCCAGGTGGTCCACCAGTGGCACTCTCTGGAGCCAGACCCACAGCGGAAGAAACTTGCTGCTCATTTGGATCTGCCAGAAACTGCTCCGACATTGATTCCACCCTGGATCGAGCCTCATGTGGACCTTGTTTCCACTATGTGGAAGCAACTGTCAGCTTTGGCCCCCCTTCTGAGGAAGACGGACAGGCTATACCAGGCTCTGAAGGGTGTGGATTCTTTGAATACGCACCCAAAGCTGACTCGGACATGATTAGCGCTGCTCACGGCTGTACGGCGAATCCTAAACATCTCAGCTCGTCTCCACCTGACAAGGAATCTCATCTCCTGGACCAGTATGGGAAGAAGGTGTATGCTTCTTCCACTCTGGGGATAAGGGGCCTGACTTATGTCACACATATGGGGGATTACCAGAAGGCGATCCTGAGTGAGGTGGAAGCCAAGTTAGACTCCTTTCCTGAGTCTCAGATTAAGCAGGAAGCAGCTGATCTAGTCCGTTCTGCTCGTTCGGCCAGTCGGCACATACTTTGTGCCACGTACGATGCAGTGGACGCTGCTGGTTGGAGCTTGGCTTTTGCCGTAGGTCTGCAGCATCACGCCTGGCTCCGGGCGTCAGGTTTGGTCCCTGAAGTGCAGTCTGCTATCCAAGACGCGCTCTTCAGGGGTTCGGTGCTGTTCAGTGGGGATGTCAAGGAAATCATCACCGATCTGCAAGAGAAGGACACTGCACTAAAGTCTGTTGACTCTACATACAGGCCCCCTCAGGAATAGTGTTGCCCTTTTCGCAGACGTTCTCGGCCCAAAGCAAAACCTAAGGGCAAGCGGCCCAACAAATGTTGGGCCCTTCTAGCTGCCAAGCCTTCCCCCCACCCAAAAAACTGGTGGGAGCTTCAGCCGTGGTGCTGCTCCACACCTCCTGACTCCTCTCCTCTTCCACTGCCTCTGGAGCTTCCAGAGGAACCAGTAGGTGGGAGGTTCTTCTTCCATCTACTGGTTTGGGAGAGGATCACTTCAGATGCTTGGGTGCTCCAACTGATAGAAGCAGGACACTCAATCGAGTTTCTTCAGAAACCACCCAGAAAGCCACCCCTTCCCCCGGTCGTCTTATTCCCCGGAACATCTTCCTCTGGTTCGTGAAGAAATATCCTCCCTCCTTCTGAAGGCAGCGATAGTCTGTCCCAACCCACCTACGAGGGGCAGGTTAATATTCCCATTTCTTCCTGGATACAAAGAAATCAGGAGACAAGAGGCCTATCTTAGACCTCAGCTCCCTGAACTTGTTCAGGAGTACAAACAGTTCAGAATGCTCTCCCTGCCGAGCCTTCTGCCCTTACTTTGGCAGGGACAGTGGCTGTGTGCACAGGACATGCAAGATGCCTACCTGCATATCCCTATTCACCCTTCTCACTGCAAGTTCCTCCGGTTTTCATTTCAGGGGGACCACTAACCATTTAAGGCCCTCCCATTTGGTCTTTCCTTGGTGCCCCGAGTGTTCACCAAATGTCTTTCTGTGGGAGCTGCTCACCTGCGTACCCAGGGAGTGCAGGTTTTCCCGTACCTGGACGATGCTCCTGGCGGCCCCATCCAGGAAGGAGCTCCTGCACTCCCTTTCCTTTACCCTGCAGGTCTTCACCAGCTTGGGTATTACCATCAACCAGGCCAAGTCCCATTTGGTCCTCTCCCAGAGGCTCCAATTCATTAGGGCGATCCTGGACATGACCGCTAGCATGGCATTCCTGCCACTGGACAGGGTGGTCACCCTCCAGGCTCATGGAAGCCTGCTGTCCAGTCACAGGCGGGTCAGCACCAGGGTAGTCCTTCCCTCCTCGGGCTCATGGTGGCTGCTATTCCGACAGTCCCGTGTGCTCGGCTTCACATGAGGATCTCTCAGTGGATGCTCCGGTCTCAGTGGGATCAGCTGGTGGACTACCTAGACCAAGAAGTCCTGGTCTCCAACCCTATGGGTCAGGACTTACAGTGGTGGATGGTTCAGGAGAATCTTTGCCGGGGAGTTCCCTTTTGCCTCACACCTCCCTCCCAAACATTGACAGCAGATGCCTCAGGAGAGGGTTGGGGAGCCCACCTAGGGTCTCACAGGACTCAGGGCTCCTGGTCCAGGCTCGAACAGACTCTTCATATAAGCGTGCTTGAGCTCAGGGCTGTGCTGTATGCTCTACAAGCTCTGAATCTGTATGTGCTTCCCAGTCATTTGGCTGTCCAGACGGACAACATATGTGTGTAGTCTGGTACATCAACAAACAGGGAGGAACGCATTCCTACCCTTAATGCCGGGAGGCAATGAGAGTTTGGGATTGGGTAGTGCAACACAACCTTCACCTCTCAGCAGTTCACATTCCAAGGGTTGAAAACATGCTGGCAGACCACCTCAGTCGGTCATCAGCACAGGCTCACGAGTGGGAACTGGATCAGGGGGTAGTAGATGATATGTTCCTGCGCTGGGGGACACCTCAGGTAGACCTGCTTGCATCTCCTCACAACGCAAAACTTCCTGCCTTCTGCTTGCTCACTCCAGGGCGAGGCATTTTTTTGAGGGACGATCTGTCTCTAGATTGGAAGGACAGATTCGTCTATGCCTTCCCCCCCTCCGATCCCCTTAATTCCGAGGGTCTTACACAAACTCAGCTCAGAAGGAGCTTGCGTGATCCTAATTGCTCTTTTCTGGCCCAGGCAAGTTTGGTTCTCTCTTCTGCAACAGTATTCAGAGGAACCTCCTCTTCCTCTTTCGCAACTTTTGCTGACCCAGGAAAGGGGACCCTGGTCATCCAGGTCTCAGATCCCTTCAGTTGCATGCATGGCTCCTGCAGATGTAGCTCAAGCCCGATTTGGGGTCTCCCCGCTTGTCGCTGAGATTCTGGGGGAGGCTAGAAAGCCTTCCACTAGATCTGCCTATGCCATGAAATGGAAGCGGTTCTGTCTTTGGGCCTCTTCCAAGGATTTCAAGCCATTCTCGTGCCCTGTCAGGAACGTTTTGGACTATATGCACCATCTCTTTGATCTAGGTCTCAGTCATTCCTCTCTGAAAGTTCACATGGCGGCCATTTCCGCTTATGTTCCTTTTGGGGACAGAACTTTCGTGAAGTTGGAAGTCTCTTAAGACTTTTCTTAGAGGGATTCTCCACTTGAGACCCCCTATTCACGTTAATGCCCCTCCTTGGGATCTGAATTTCATTCTTGAGAAGCTTACCCTGTCTCCCTTTGAACCGGCAGCCTCAGCAGACCTGAAGTTCCTATCCTGGAAAACCCTCTTCCTAGTGGCCATTACTTCAGCTTGACATATTTCCGAGCTTCAGGCCTTGATGTGCAAAATCCCGTATATGATGATTTTTCACAAGGAACCTGTGGCTCTGCACACCAACCCTAAGTTTCTCCCTAAGGTGGTAGCGGAATCTACGCTGAATCAATCCATTGAGCTACCTGCTTTCTTTACGCAACACTGCAATCAAGGGGAATACCTATTGCATACTTTAAATGTTCATAGAATTCTGAGATACTACACCACCAGGATGAAGGATCTCAGAAAGACTAATCAGCTTTTTGTCTCTTTTGCTTACAAAAGAGAAGGCAATACTGTTTCTAAGCAATGCCTATCAAAATGGTTGGCTCATTGTATCACTTTCTGTTACGACAAGTACAACAAGACCCTGCCGGGTCAAGTCAGAGGTCACTCTAACAGAGGAGTAGCTGCCTCTGCGGCTTGTTTCAAGAATGTGTCAGCGGCAGACATCTGCGCAGCCGCAACTTGGACTTCTGTCCATACCTTTACAAAACACTACAGTTTGGACATTGCCTCTTGCCGTAGAGCAGGCTTTCGGGTTGGCTGTTTTGCAGGGTCTCCTTTCTTGAGACCTTCACAGTGGAGGTTCTATGGTTGGGTAGTTTTCCTCCTCCTGTGTGCTTCTCCTTGTTCCAGACTGCTTGGTACTCAGTCCTATATGTAATTACCTACTGCAAGAGCCCTCTTGAAGTAAGATAGTACAGTTACGCAAGAACTTACCGTGGCGGTAGATGCTTGAGAGAGGCTCTTGCAATCGTATCTGCTCCACCTCCATCCCCCTTAGCTTCTTCAGCTCCTTTTCCAGGAAGAGAAATATCCACTTCTCTCTCGTCTTGCCCTTTGGGCCCTTGGCGGGAAAGAACTGGAAAGGCGGGCATGGGGGACCGCCCCTTTATACTGACGTTGCATGACGTCGGTCACCTGACGTGGGGGCAGTCCCCTGCCAGAGACTGCTAGCTAGAAATTTTTCTGTGGGGTCCTGCCGGCGTCAGTCCTATATGTAATTACCTACTGCAAGAGCCTCTCTTGAAGAGCTACTGTTACGGTAAGTTCTTACATAACTGTACTTTCCTGGTGTGGGACTATAACCCATGACCTTCTGGTCTTCTGACCCCAGAGGTGAGCATGCTACCTCCTAAGCCACTGCTTATTGTGGTCAAACCTTTTCAATGCCCCCTGAAAGGGTTTGATGTCTATGATTCCTTGCACTCGTTTGACACTTTAAATTGCTTGTTCGTGCTTTGGACAGAAGTAGAGAAACACAGACAGACTTTGGCTGTTTGTTCTTGCTATGCATAGGTTTTGGATCCTGCACAGTGTTAATCTTCTCCTATGATTCTTCAGTATGCCATTTCTTACAGTACCAAATGAATGACCATAGATTTTAATTAGAGTAAGATACAATCAAAAGTGCCAATAGTACTGAGAGGTGGCATGCTGTCCGAAGCAGAAGCGGGGTCCCACTGAAAATGAGATGCATCTTTTCAGCTACGATATCTCTTGTAAATAAACTGCCTGTAAAGCACTTTAGAATACAGTTTATGAAAAACACTATATGAATGTCAATTGTACAATATTCTAGTGTCCATACACCACCAGTATTTAAACAAGTACCAGTGGTACTGGGAGGTGCCAAGCCATCTTTCTCACTTTGCCTTCCTATTCTTCAATCTCCTTAGCTCTTTCTGTCATTCTTTCCCTCCTGTGATCCACCTGCTGGATTGTAAGACCACAGGGAGTGGGAATTTGTTTAAGCAGTACCGAACAAGGGCTATAGCGAGCAAGCAACTGGTTTGATCATGGGTCAGCCCCACACAGACTATGGCAGTGCAGCTCAGTGTAATCACTTCCTTACTGTAACAGCCAACCAACTGCAGATCACTTTATGAGGCACTCACTACAGTCAGATGTAGCATTACTGAAAGTCAGCTTGGAAAAGTGGGATGCATAAAAGATACAAGAAGATAGATCATTTCCAGATTGTTTGACTTCACTCAACACACATGTAGTCTGAAGCCTTAAACCCAGCACAAAGCTTCATGAATATGCAGATCCAGGTGTGTACTTTCACCCTTGCATTGTGCACCCAGTGACTATGGTAACACATGCCAGAAGGGGAAAAAAGTCTGAAATTCATTTTAGGCACGTTCCCACCAAGGTCACGCGTCAAAACTGATGCGCATTATTTCTCTTGCACCTGTTAATTTAAGGCAGGCATACACCCCATCATGACTGCTAGACAGGTTTTTTCATTTTCCCCTGTTTTTAGGCAGCAGGCACATGTAGAGGGGAGGGAAGGGGAAGAGGAGGAAGGAGTGCAGAAAATGAACAGCAGCAGATGCAGCAGTGATTGGTGGTCCCATATTAGGACCATATCTGCTGTCCAATACAGTAAAGTCTGCCTCCCACCACTCATCAGTCTGTGGCTGTCGGTTATTGTGTGTGGCACAAGTTGGCCTCATCTTGTGCAGCCGTCCAACAGGCCCAAGAGCTGGGAAGGGAAGAGTAGCAAGTCGGCTAATAGAAACATAGAATCTGATGGTAGATAAGGACCGCCTGGACCTCCTAGTATGCCCATTTCCCTTCCTACTGTATAAACTCAAGATCCTGCTTGATCTGCAGCCTACCTCCTCCTTTCCACCCCAGTGTTGCCTTCTGCCTGTCCCATGCATTCTTGACTTCGCCTACCATTGTTGTCCCCCACAACCTCCTCAGGGAGGCTGTTCCATGCATCCATCATCCTTTTTATGAAAAATACTGTGACCCCCTTGTTCTTGCACATCCTCTTTTCTGAAAGATGCTGTCCTCTTGAACGCTGTTTATCCCATAAAGGTATTTTAATGTCTCTGCCATATCCCTTTTTCCCTCCTTTTTAGATTAATAGAGTCATAGAAGTGTGACAGCAGAAAAGGACCGAACAAGGCCCACCAAGTCTGCCCATTTGTCCAGCTATCTGCTTGGACCTGTGCCCCCCCCAGCACTCCCCTGTGGTTGTCCCATGCCCTTTTGAATCCCTCTACTGTTTCCTCTCCCACGACTGCATCTGGGAGTCTGTTCCACTTTTCCACCACTCTCTCTGTGAAATAGTATTTCCTAATGCTACCCTGAACTGTCCCCCCACCACCTGTAGGCCATGCCCCCTTGTCCTCTGATTTCCCTTCATCTGGAAGATGCTCCCCACTGGCAACCTGTTTATACCCATAAAGGTACTTAAAGGTCTCGATCTGTCCCCCGTTCCAGGGAGTGCATGTTCAGATCTTTCAACCTTTCTTCATAAGGTAGGTGGCTTAACCCTTTTACCATCTTTGTCGCTCTCCTCTGAACCCGCTCTAGCCTCCCCACATCCTTCCTGAGGTATGGCCTCTAGAACTGGACTCTCTACTCCAAGTGCAGTCTAACCAGGTGGGTATACAAGGGTACTATGACCCCCCTACTTCTACTGGTGATCCCCCTTCCAGTGCATCCCAGAATTTCACTCCCCCTAGCCACTGCTCTCCCACACTGCCTTTCCACCTTCAGGTTCCCTGATATAAGGATGCCTAGGTCCCTTTCTTGTTCCGTCTCCTCCAGATCTCTGCCCCCCATGCAGTACCCTGCCCTCCGATTCCTGTAGCCAAGATGCATGATTCTACACTTTTCTGTATTGAATGCAAGCTGCCACCTCTTTGATCATGCCTCAAGCCTCCCCAAATCTCTCTGCATTTTTTAACCCCTTCCTACGTGCCCACCCTATTGCAGATTTTGATATCATCCACAAACAGACTCAAACCTCCCTCAAGGCCCTCCACAATGTCCCTTACAAATATATTGAATAGTAGGGGCCCCAGCACTGATCCCTGAGGGACCCTGCTTTTGACCTTGCCCTCACCGGATGCCACCCCATTTATTATGACCCTCTGCCTCCTTTCCCCCAGTCAGTTTCCCACCCATTTACCTAGCCTCTGCCCCAGCCCCAGGCCTGACATTTTACACAACAGCCTCCTGTGGGGCACAGAGTCAAACACCTTCCTGAAATCCAAATAAGCTACATCTACCGCCTTCCCCTGATCCAGTTCCTTAGTGACCCCGTCAAAAAACTCTTTATCAAATTTGTTTGACAGGATCTGCCCCTAGTAAAACCATGTTGCCTTGGATCCATCAGGCTGCTTTCCTCCAGGTAGCTGGTGATCCTGCCTTTTATTAGTTTCTCCATGAGCTTTCCTACCACCAATGTCAAGCTCACGGGCCTGTAGTTTCCCACCTCCTCCCACCCTCCCCCCTTATGCAGTGGGACCACATTTGCCTGCCTCTAGTCCTCCGGCACCACCCCAGTCTCCAGGGACTGATTGAAGAGTGCAGTCACTGGTACCGCCAATATCTCCTTTAGTTCTCTTAACACCCTTGGGTGCACCCCATCCGGCCCCATTGCCTTGTCCACCTTCATACATCCTAGTTCCCCCAAAATTTCCTCCACAAGAAATGGCCTCAGTTCCACTTCCCCTTCCCCTGCCATTTGTTTTCCTGCCCTGCTGCCCTCATCTTCTTCCTTCCTAGTAAACACTGAGCAAAAAAAGTTGTTTAGCAAGTCTGCTTTCTCTGTCCCCTTGTAGCATCTCCCCCTCGTTTGTTTTTAGCTGGAGTATCCCCTGCCCAGTCTTCCTCTTTTCATTTACATACCGAAAGAAAGTCTTATCCCCCTTTTTGACCCCTCTAGCTATTCGCTCCTCTGTCTGTGCCTTTGCCCTCCTTACCTCTACCCTGGCTTCTCTCTGGCTCACCTGGTATTTTACCCGGTCCACTTCCGCCTGCGTTTTCTTGAACTTCCTGAATGCTTTCCTTTTTGTCCTTACCTTTTTTGCTACTTCCCTAGTATACCACAGAGGTTTTCTCCTCCTCTTGTTTTTACTTACTCTCTTGGCACAGATTTCATTGGCCCCCTCCAATAGCTTCTTTTATCCTTCACTACATTGTCTCCACCTCTGTCAAATCCTCCACCCCTTGCAAAGCCCTCTCCACTATTTCCCCCATTTTCCTGAAGTTGGCCCTCTTGAAATCCAGCACCTTTAACCTAGACCGGTGAACCTCTGCAGTGTTCCTTATTCTAAACCTGACCGTGTTGTGGTCACTTGTACCAAGATGTTCCCCAACTGATACATCTCCTACCCTATCCCCATTCATCAGGACTAGATCAAGAGTAGCTCCTGCCCTGGTTGGTTCCCTGACCAGTTGATTTAGGAGGGCCAGTTGCAGCGAGTCCAATATTTCCCTGCTGCTGGTTGAAGCAGCGGAAAAGTTGCTCCAGTCTACGTCCGTTAGGTTCAGGTCCCCCATCAGCATCACTCCCCCCCCCTTGCCGCCATTCTCACGAATACATCAGCCATGCTTCTGTCCACCGATTCTTGCTGTGCCGGGGGTCTGTACACCACCCCCATACGCACTGACTCCCCCTTCCCCACCGACAACGAGACCCAGAGTCCTTCGGCATCTCCCCACTTTCCTGCATTTCTGATGCCCTGATACTCTCTTTTACATAGAGTGCAACCCCTCACCCTCTTTTTTCCTCCCTGTCCCTCCTGAACAATTTATACCCTGGTATCTCCATTTCCCATCCCTGTTCCTGGTGGCACCATGTTTCTGTTACCCCCACTACGTCAAGGCCCTTCTCCACCATTTTCGCTGTGAGATCTGGGATCTTTCTGCCCAGTCTTCTGGCATTTGCACACATGACCCTCCACTCCCCTCTTTCCTCCTGTCCTATATGTTTTGCCCCCCTACCCTCTGGCTGTGTGGGTAGGGTTTTTTGCTCCCCCCGCCTCTTGCCTCAACAGGGCTTCCCCTGCCCTCCCCCTTGTTTAGTTTTAAATTAGAATTAAATCTGGTCAGGAAAACCAAAAATAATAGAAAACAGTTCTGTAACTATGTAGGTACAGTAAAAGGAGCACAAAATGAAATTGGTCCGCTCACCTCAAACAATGAAATCTGGAGTAATGAGGCAGACAAGGCTTGGATATTAAATACATATTTGCAAGTGTCTTCAAAATAGACAGTAGGGTTGAGTTAGATACCTTAAATACAAGTGATCCGACAATTATCTTCACCGAACAGCAGGTTCTGGATGCTGTTGGGAAATAAAAAATTGGATCATCCCCAGGACCGGATGGTATTGGCCCGCATTTCATTAAAAAAGTGTGTAAGGAACTTCTAGGCCCACTAACCATTTTATTTAATAGTTCCGTTCAAGAAGATAAAACCCTGGAATCATGGGGAAAGCTAATATTGCTCATATTTTTAATGGAGGGAAATAAACAAAATGTAAGTAGTTATAGACCAATTAGCCTTACATCAAGCATCAGCAAACTACTTGAGCGACTAATACAAAACGAAATATTTGACCATATTAAAAACAGTGATAGTCTCGATATAGCACAACATGGATTTACACCAGGTCGGTCATGCTTAACGAATCTAATAAATTTGTTTGGTCCAGTCAGTGAGGTATTAGAACAAGGACTGCCTGTTGACGTATTATTTCTAGACTATGCCAAGGCATTCAACAGTTTCCCATAGAGTGTTAATGGAACAACTACTTAAAATAAATCTTGATGGTAAAATAATATGATGGATTGATTCATGGTTGAGAGACAGACAACAAAGAGTGGTTATTAGAGGGTATGAATCTGAATGGACCCAAGTTACCAGCGGGGTACTCCAGTGCTCGGTACTGGGTCCACTACATTTTAATATACTAATTTCAACCATGCAAACAAGTAGCAGTGTCTGGATTAGCAAATATGCAGGTGACTGCAAAGTCGGATGTATTGTAAATGATACTATGTCAATCAATAATCTGCAAAAAAAAAAAAAACTTAAATAAATTATGTAGTTGGGCCAACCGTAAGGAAATGACCTTTAATGAACTGAAGTGCAAGGTAATGCACATGAGGAAAAAAACATCACGGCAAACTGTGATGAATGGAATACAATTAATAACAAGTACGGAAGAAAAAGACTTTGGTGTTATGATTACTGATAACCTCAATTTTGATACATATATAAACAGTGTGGTTAAAAAATGTTATGGCGTTTTCGGATGTATCCAAAGGCACATTAGAAGTAGACATAAAGAAGTCTTATTACCTCTGTACATTAGCCTTATTCAACCTCATCTAGAGTACTGTGCTCCTCTTTGTACCCCAACAGCTGTGGGAACCAAAAAAATGGATGAGAGAGTACAACATAGGATCATTAAGGAAGTAAGTAATGTCAAAAATAAAAGTTACAGTGATGGATTAAGAACCCTGAACTTGTATTCCTTAGAATACAGATCACTAAGAGGGAACCGGATTCTTATATTTAAAGCATTTCAGGACAACGCACGGTTGGCTACAATTTGTCTTAAAAAACAAATAACATACAATAACACCAGGTCACATAACTTACAGCTTAAGACAACTGTGAGTAAAACAACAAGGCGGAAGCATTTTTTTACTCAAAGAGCTTCACCAATATGGAATGCCCTACCAAGATATGTAATGATGAGTAAGACACTAGAACAATTTAAAATAAACTTAAATAAATAGAATAATAGCTAGATGACTGTGTATTACAAAGCAGTTAGACCATCGAGAGGTTTGGGGGACTTGGAACCTCGAGAGCGAAGCTCGAGAGGTTCCAAAGTCCCAAACCTCGAATATCTGACTTCTGTAATACAGAGTCATTATCTATTATTTTTGTAATATATGGAGGCAGTGACTTTTTATGTGAAACGGGCTTGCTGCCCGCCAGACTGAAGACACGCGTTTCTAAACTGCAGGTAGCGCTGAAGAATCTGTCACTCGTAAAAATGTTGTTTAGGCACTCCTACCTTTACTTTTATGTCATCGTTGTGTGAATGCAGGATCAGGCAGATACTCCGTTGAACGGTACGCTTGGAAAAAAACCAACAAATTAAAATATCTAAGTTTACAAATTTCTCTGCTAAGCGAGAGGAAACTGCTGCCATGTTTTTTATTTTGTTTGGCCTGGTCTGAGAAAAAAGCTACCAATGGGGATGCACGGCATCACTATGGCTATGCAGGACAGGACGTGTCTCCATGGCAACTGTTTTTTTTGTCAGGCAGAGTTGGACATGCGCTGTGGCATTTTCATGATAATACTATCGTTCGTTCGAACGATAGTATTATTGGCAGTGAATTGTGGTATTATTGGGAGTGGAGTGCTCTGTGCTATCTATTACAAGGATTTTTTTGAATCATTTTCAGTAGTATTATTCTGATGATCCATATATTACAACCATATGGAGAAAAATAAATGTAGCTTCCATCACTAAACCAGTTGTGGCGGGTTCGTAATGGGCTTCTGGCTTCAAGAACCTGTACAATACTCTGAAACTATGTACTGTATGTGGTCTCCTGTGCTACTGAGTGCCTCCCTTTACCCTTCTGGCTCCACAGGAAGAGCTGTGGCAGCAGGATACTGCCACCCTTGCACCTGAAGCCTGAGAGCACTTCCTTTGTATCTGTTAGTCATTTTAATTAATTCTATAAGATATCGGTATTGTTTCTTTGTTTAGTTTTTGTTGACTTGGAAAAGGGCCATACTTTTTTAAATTAAATATGCTTAATTAGATTCATAGCAACAAACAATACATCAACAATACATTAAAATCACAGACAGAAGAGGGCCCTAATAAGTGCATCCTGATTTTAGACTTGACCTGGGGAAGGGGGATACATATGCAGACTGACCGATATTAAACCTGGTTAAGCCGTTAATGATTTATGGGGAATTGGGGAAATTTGGCCAGGACACCAAGTAAGTTGTTCTGTGAGCCATTGTGGCTCACAGAATAGTAAACGTTCAAAGAAGGCATTTGGTTAAAAGACAAATCTGCTCTGTCCTGCTGGGGTTACTTGTCAGACTCTGGCAAGCAAGAATTTATAGAAATACTGTAACCGAAATTAAAGAATTTTTAACATGAAATGTGTTAGTAATGCAAAAGCTTTCATTTATTTAAGAAACAGACTTGCTGAATTTTATCTAGATATCAGTAGGTATTGCTAAATTATTGAGCATCACATGAGCACACTTCCTTCCCAGCTCACTAGCAAACAGCTTTGAAAGGACAGGCCCTTTTCACTGCACACATACTGTGCTCCATTCATTATTGGGGCTATAGTTACTGCTGTAGCTTTAGTCTACAGACAACTGAAAAGTCTGCTGCTGTTACCAGAATTAAAATTAATTACCAACACAGAGGAGCGGTCCGTTGGAGGAGACATTGGACAAATGCAACAGACTCGGTCAATTTTCTCTCTTATTTCTTTTCTTTTCATTTGGGGGGGCATGACTGCAGAGAGTATAAACAGTTTAAAATACTGCACAGCAAGGTGGGTACAGATGGTAGGTGCTGCCCTGGTTTTATAAATCCTTTGCCTTAACCCAGTCTTGGAACAGATCAGCAGGCTGCAGTTGCTACAGCAACATGCATTTTTGATGGACTGGTGATGTAATGTGACTAAGACCTGCTGCAGCTAATCTGAAATGTGGGCATACTTGACTGACTGTTAAAAAATCTGAAATTGTGAAACCAGAAAAATGCTACTTTATAAACAAGGTGAATGGCCTGATGGCTTTAAATACTCTATTAATAACATAGATTCAAAATGCAGAATTTTAATAATATTTTTGAGGCTTTCTATGTATTGGACCCACAAAGTGTAATTTTGACCTACATGTTTAACACTGACGGCTCCAGTTGGACCTACGTTTTTGGACCCTTACCACTATCCCTGTGGGCACTAGTGCTGCAGCTACAGATACCGCAAATATTTGTTTTTATTTTTCTAAATTTGTTTCCATGCTTTTTCTGTTTTCTAAAATAGTTTTACTCTTCCTTTTTCACATTTGACATACATAGGATCGGATTCATAAAGCAAACTGGGACTAAGTCCCACTCTGCAACTTCAGTTGCGGACCACAGTTTCCGCAGCTGCAGAAATGTTACGTCGGGTCCCACTGGCTGTAACCTTTTTCTGCAGCTGGGGAGACTTCCATAGTAACACCACCTGCAAGCTGCTATAAATGTAGTGTAGTGTCAGTGGCTCAGCAGATTGCACACTCACCTCTGAGGCCAGAAGATCAGAAGCCTGTGGGTTCTATCCCCTCACCAGGCACTTTGGCTAAATCCTAATTCTGACACCGTAGTGCAGCATGAGAGGGGTGCTGCACTCCTGAGGTGCTGTCTTTCGGATGAGATGTTAAAACGAGGTCACGTCTGCCTGTTCTGGTGATTGTTCAGGTGGACATTAAAGATCCCATGGCACTTCTCGAAAGAGCAGGGGAATTTGTTTTATTGAAAATAAACAGGACCATTTAACAGAAAATTGCATCATACAATTCATTCCATATAATGAGAAAAAAAAGACAAAATATTTAAAAGAAGAACATTCCAAAAGTAAGAAAATGGAGAAAAACATGTCCAAAGTAAAGAAAACCGAAGTCTCCATTTTCTTGAGGCTTCACCATCTATTTTAGATTATTTATATTCTTCGTGTGATTGGAACATTCATGATCCACTGTAGATTCCTGCATATGGTTGTTAAATATCACTGATTATGATTTTCAGTTTCTAAATAATGAACCTCTCTTAGTTCATCTAAAATTTTCCTAAGCAGTTCTATATGACTTGGTACATATACTTCTAGCATTCCAAATAAACCACTTAATAGTAGCAAAAATTAAATTCAGTGTACTTTTATCCCATTTCCTCTATTGTTTAGCATAATACCCATATATTAAAACTTCATAATTAACCTGAGTAAAACAATCCCTTTTCCACTGTGCTGCTATATATGTCCAAAAGTTCTTTATATAAGTACAAGTGAAAAAAGGTGCTCTAAAGTTTCTAATTCTTTTATACATTGTAGTCTGGAGCAAAATCTGTCTTCCTTTTTTTTTTATATGTTTTTGGTTACTTTTTGTATTTAGCTTTTCATGGCAGCATAGCCAATTGACACCTCTCATTTTTTGTGGAACGCACTTTTCTGTAATAAGTGTTTTTACTGAAGGTAAACAGATTGTTGTGCATTTGGAAATGTAATGGGTCCTGTGAAGTGTCGCTGCATGATTTGGTTGTAACAAGCCTTTTTCGTTTGTGTTGGTAGAGTCTGAACAGAAAATTTCCATGATTTAATTTTAACAAAAACTTTCCTGTAGTGGGGTGGGGTCAATGGTATGTTTTTCACTACCCTCGATGTCCCTTGTGTCCAGAGATTAAACCATACTAAAATAAAGGAAAGGGTAAGTTCTGTCCAAAATCTGTTTTGGTTTAACAACAAGGGTTTTAAATTCATAAACATGAACTGGCTGTAAAAGAAGACAATGGGATTCACCATACTCGGACCACCTTGTTTTATGAGCAGATACAATATGTTTCTTTTTATGGGATTTAAACGGCTTCCCCATACTGCCTGGAAAAAAAATGCCAAGTATTGCAGTTTCTCTGGATTCTGGGGGTGGGAAAATATTACAGATTTATATAAAAACTGGCAGAAGGTACGTTTTTATCAACTGTATTCTTTTAGCTTTGCTCATTTTCCACCTGTTCCACGTTTGTACTAGAGTCCGACCAGTTTCTATTTTTTTGTCCCAGTTTAAGGTATCCATGTCTTTTTTGTTAAAGAAAAATGCCCAATGTTTTTATGGGTTTTGTGGTTAGCTGTATGCCTTGTCTTTGATCTGGAGGATTAAGATGCTCTCCCAAGGGCGTACCTTTACTTTTCTGCATATTTAAGGTAGCTCCTGAAAGGCGCCCATACTGGGTGCATAGGGCTAAAGTATTTACTACAGATGTTTCATTTTGTATTATTACGCAGATGTCATCTGTATATGCTAGTGCCCTATATGGCAGAGGTTCCCCCACTATGGAAACAGGTTGTATGTCTGGGCTAGTGTTTAAAACTCTAATAAGAGGGTCGATACAGAACACATATAAAAGTGGGCTGAACGGGCATCCCTGCCTAACTCCCTTTTTAATTGGGACACAGGGCTCACACCTCCCATTTACAGTAGCCATTTTATACAATATTTTAATCCACGTTATGAATTGGTCAGGTATCCCATATTGTGCTAAAGTGTACCATAAAAAGTCATGGCTGACTGTATCAAAGACTTGTTGCTGGTCTAAAGACAGTCCATATCCTTCCATTCCCCTGATATTACTGTATTCAAAAATATTTCTGAAGAAAATAAGCTGATCTCTTACAGTTCTGTTGAGTACTGTACAAGATTGAGCTATTGTAATAACAGGTTTGGCTGCGTTTAAAAGTCGCTTATTTAGTATTTTTGCTAGAAGTTTAAAATCATTGTTCATGAAGCTGGTCTGCAATTCTTTAGTTCTTTTTTATCTCCTTTTTTATGGTGGTATATAAGAATTCCTTTTGCCAACTCCAATGGCATGTCTTTTTCTTGTAATACTGTATATAGTTAAAGGCCGCTGTTAATTCTCTTGAAATGCCCTCCTGAAATAACTTGTATAGCTCTGCAGTGAGACCATCTTTCCCTGGAGCGTTCCCGGTATCTAATATGGAAACGGCCTGACCTCCTCTTGTGAAATTTCTTTAATCAATTCATTTTTATTTCTGATGTATAAGAGGGGACCTGGAAATTTTGAAATAACCCATCTAGAGTCTTAACATCTGTTTCTGCCTGTTTAAATACATTTTCAGAAAGTAGAGATACAGTCTTCAGTATGTCTTCTGAAGTCGTGTATAGCCGGCAATCTGGACCTTGTATAGAACAGTTTTATTTTGTTAATCCTGTGATTACAACTAATATAAGGGCAAATGGTGGCAGTTTTGCCACGTGTTCTGAATTCTAGCTGTTTTGTCAGTGAATTTGCTTGCTTTTTGTGAAAGTTGTTCATAAGAACTTTGATGAAATTTGATCAGAGAAGTGATGTGTAGTGGTGTGTGCTAAAGTCACTAAATGCTGCAGTTGTTGCCTGTGTAAGTATTGAAAATATTCATTATTCCTTATGTTTTTGCTAAATGAAATTAAAGCATTGTTTTAGTTCATGTTTTGTATCTGTCCACCAAAGAACTGGGTTGTCATATATGTCACATATGGATTTTTTGTGATCACAAAATCTAGTTCATTGCCGAGTTATTTCAGCTTGTTCTAAGATGGTTGAATTGAGTCTCCATATGCCCGTCCCGTGTTACAAAGGTGCCTGAGCTCCTGTCAGTATATAAAGTTCCCTGTGGTCTGAATATTCTCCTGTATTTGTCCAGGCTGATTGGATTTGTAAGGCTTTATTTGTAAAAAAATGAATCAATTCTGGTACCCAGATTCCCTTTGTGGAAGATTGGGTCTATTTTTGTTGTAGTTGTGCAATATGCATCAATTAGATCTGCAGTTTGAATGCTGTTTTTAAGACATGTCGTATCATAAAAGAGTTTGCTTGTGGTTGTGTTTTTCACTCTCTTTTTTTTGAAAGGCTACAATTAAAATCCCCTCCCCAGATGATGTTTTGAGATGAAAAAAGATATGGCTGTACTTGTTAGAAGAGGGGGACTCTATTTTCTTTTGCGGTGCATAGTTATTAATTATTCTCTAATATTTTTCTTGATGTTTTATATATACAATTAATACCCTTCCTGGAATGAACTCTATTAATTTAATCAGCTTCAAAGAAATATTTTTAAATAGAATACCTCTTCCAGTGCATGCCTCCAAACCCACAGAGCAGTATAAGGCGCCTGAAAACCATTCTCTAGATGCCTGTATTATTTCTGTGTTTGTGTGTAGTCATGTATCCTGTAGTAGCAGAATTTCTGCTTTATTGGGGGCCAGGTGTGAGAAAACTATCCCTATTTTACACTTGTTCTTGATACTATTTACATTAATTGAACAAAAAGCAAAGGGTTGTGCCATTGAAGTTTGAGGTTATATGTTACTGTTTCCTTTCATGGAGGTTTGCTTTTGCCAGTTTTTCTTTCCTGTTTTTTCCTTGCATTATGTTTCTTGCCACTGCATTTTGCCCATTTACCCTTCCCTTTTGTGCCACTGTCATTATCTGATACAGGGTCATGTTGACTAGAGCTTGCATGCGACTCTTCCGAGTGATTATTAGAGATGTCGGACTGTTTCCGGAGTGTTGCAAATCTATTTGACATAGGTAAATCAGATGTTTTAGAGACATTGGAGACGGGTTGCTGCCACGCCTGCCTGCACCTCGTGGGCATTTTCTTTTGTTTAGAATCTTGAGTTTCTGGGAGGGGTGGAGGGGGCGTCATCACTTCAGTTCTGACCTGTTCTGTGCTAACTTCAGTCGTTGTTCCCTCTCTAGGCAGTTCCTCCATTTCAACTGCTACTTTTTCTAACTGCTCCTCCGTGACCTGTGCTACGGTTGTAGTTGCCATATCTTGTACCTCAACAACCTGCTCTGGTACCTGGGTTGCAGCAGGGGGAGGGGGCGGGGGTTCTGGTTGAGGGACTTTATTCTTAGAGTGGGCTGTTTGGGTAATGGTTACCAATAAGTAACCCTGATTAATTAGGTCGCCCTGATGGCCCAGGAGAAGCCTGTCTTTCTGCCGTGCCAATGACCCAGGTTTGGGAGCAACCTGAGTCGCCACATCTAGAGGCTGGCCAGACTGAGGTAGCTGCCTTGCAGCAGTGTGCTTCAGTTGGGGAGGGTTGAAGGCATACTTTGGCATTGCCACGACCCCTGTTGCTGGGCCTGGGAGCTTGCTTCTGCCATAGGGGGCATGCTGCATTCGAGGCTGACATAGGCTAATGTGAGAGACCAAGAAAACCGGAAAAAAACATACCCATCTAAATAATGGCTGGGGCCATACTTTCCCTTCCCTAGTGCTGGTTGGTGGCACTGGATCCTAATCCACATGGTGGACTGCCTGGGGGTGGGGTCCCTCCCCGGCACCCCTGCCATGACAGGGGGAGCTGTGGGAGTAACCAGCAGGTTGCCAGGGATGGCAGAGAATGGGGACACAGGCCTGAACAGGGTATATCCCAGGGACTAGGTTATATTCCTAAAAGACTGACATGACCAGGGAGAAAAACGTTTATGTAAATATAGCACTGTAATAAGTGCCCCAGTTGTACTGACTAGAGCAATGGAACAAAAACTGTGGTAATTATTTCCCCAGTTGTACTTTTCAGAGTAGAACCAAACACATTATAATCTGGGTACAAGTTGTACTGTCTGGGGATGAGGCGGTAAGGATAAAAAATGCTATAAGCTGTACCCCCGTTATACTGGCTGTATCTACCTTTTGTTTTTACAGCAGATTTTGTATCCCTTGCTTCTAGCCTGTCGTTTTGTACTTTTTTCCATATAGGTGTTTCACTACTTTGGTGGACTGCAGCTGTTAGTCAGCCAGCCTTATCGGACTCTGGGGCTGTTCGGGATCTTTGGATGCTATGCGTGTCCCAGCAGTACCCCGAAGCTGGCCCAGAGACTTTATCTTGTCACGGCCCCCACTTTTTCCACATTTTCTCCCTAGTTACTCGGGCCCCGGACAGAGAGGCACATGTGAGTGGAGGTGCGCATGTGCCCTCTTGCTCCGGTGACGGCCCCTTCCACCCAGCCCCTTGGCCTAGTGACCTGGCTCCCATGGCTTGCGCTGCCCCTGGCCTCCACTGTGAGGCAGCCAAGAGCCGAGGGAAGCACAGATCCCTCCAAGGAGAAGAGAGCTGCCTGTTGGCAGCTCAATCCTGCATCACTCCCCCCGTGCCGACCTCCAATGGCCCGTGCTCATTCCCAAACATGGGTCACTGGCGTGGCAAGAGGCAAGGCATCCAGTGCCTCAGCCCTCTACTTCACCTGGCCAACCTGTTTTGTACTTTTTTGATAACTCACCAGAAAAATGCATTTGATTTTCCCAAATCAGGAACTTTGCAGGGCTACACATTAGTGGTATTCTGCCCTGTTTTGCATACCAGTTTTCAAAGTGGAATACCATTTTTAATCGCACTGGTATTATGACTGGAATATCACTCCTCCATTCCTCCACTCTGCAGTTTAAGGTACAGCGCTGCACTTTTGGATAGGCGACTACCAAACCTTGAGACACAATACAAAATTTGGGTTACTGGTATTCCACCTCTCACAACAGATGATTTCTGCACCCCAATGCCCCCTTCCCCCCAACAGCAGGACTCCTCTGTGTGTTCTGTGGATCCAGTGTGCGGGGTCATTTTGGAATGCTTGACTGGGTCATTGAGTGTGGGGAAGTCATAGCTGTGAACATCATCAATGAGCTCCAGCCACAGCTTTTACCCTCTGTAGGTCCCACTTCTCCTCCTGACTCAAAAGCCCTCCCATGCAGTGCCTAGTTTGCCATGGGAGGGGTGGTGCGTAATGTGGTCGCCTATGAGGTCTAAACGTGCTCCTCAGTTATGGTGGGAGTCACTAGTGTATCTGGAAATAAACACAGGAATGCAGTGCGCTGGGGGAAAGTGTACCTATGTCACACAGAAGTTGCTGCAAAAGCAATTTTATTTGACACACGGAACATCCAAACAGTGTGGCGGAGACTGGCAGAATGCCCCAGTGTTTTGCACATGCTGTACTTCAACAGATGGATCCCCTAAGTCTTTGAGTCATGGATATACTTTTCCCAAGTGTGTGGCTCTTGCATGCTTTTTATTTGTTTGCTTTACCATCTTATTTATAGCTGCTCCAGAGCCTTTTCCGACACACTACTCCCCCTATATTTTTTTACAAGTATACCTGTGCAAGCTAAGCCCCCCACTCCCCAGAGTCATAGAGTACTAAATTGTCAGTGCTGTCTAGACAACACTTGCCCCAGGGGTGGGACTCAAGCTTGTATCACAAACTCGGGTCTCCCACATGATAGTACAGCTGGTTAGTACCTGCACCACAACTGTATTCATTTTTCAGTTTGAAAGACTGTAGCCCAAACAGTTTCCATTAATTCTTGCATGTTCTTTTACTTCCTGCAGCTTGCCACCAAAGTTTAGCTTTCAGTTTCTACAGCAGGATTTAAATGGAGGAGTTGCACAGCAGCCCCAGCACAGCAGAGCCAGACGAGGCCCCCCTTCTCAGGAGCAGCCCTTCTTTGCACGGATGGTATCCAACCAAAGGGTGACTGCGGAATCGCACTTCCAGGATGTGAGGCTGGTTGAGTTCGACATCACAGGCTCTGGTATTGAGTAAGTGTCCCTTGTAGAGCCAGCATTTTACATCATGGAGTGGTACTTTCACGTTTCCGTGTCCGTCCGTCTGCCTGCCTGTCATTTGTTTCAATATTGATTAGTTTTCTCACAATCTCACATTAGGATTACAACAGCACTTGTGCTTCCTAGAACCAGCAGGTGGCAGTGAGACCCATTTATGGATGAGAAAAATGTAAAGACATTTTTTAAAATGTTTTTTCTAAGTTTTACTCATCAGGATATTATCTCTTGAGTTGCAGTGTTGCATTTCCAAGGAAGGGTCCTAGAGGACAGAAAGCGGTGGTAGTAGAAGCTAATAATATAATTTAGGAGGGGAAATGCGTTGTTTTGGTAAAGGACAATATTACATATAGTGTCACAGGATTATAAAAGGAAACCATCAGAGAATTTTTTTAATATACAGTAGGTTTCAAACAACATGAAGTCTTGCTGTATTCTGACAGTAGCAGTGAGTCCCAACCTTTGAACTGCCCCGGAGATGAAAGAGTTAAATTCCATGCCAGGCATGGAATGCTGAGCTCGAGCTCGGTTGAGACTCTGTCTGTAGCTGTTTAAACTCAAACCGTCAGATTCTTTACTCCACCTCACTGAACAGTCGCTCCGGAGATTTCTCCTTCTGCTCGGTTCAATTTGTCGGTTAAAGTACCGCTTTTCTCGGTTTTCGACCGAATTTAAACCGTAACCTGTCAGTTCAGTCTCTGTCTGTGGTATTTGTGAGTACTAGATAGGTTATATATTATTTCTGTTCTGTGTGGAACTTGTAAACGGTTCATCGGTTCGGTTTGAACCGATCAAGTTGTTAGAAAATCTTAATTTGTACTTTTAGAGTGTGGTTACCGGTTCTTATCGGTTCTAAAAAAACGGATTTTATTATGGTTTTTTCCATGACCCGTGACACGGTCAGGAACCGATAAGAGGGTCTTGCCTGGCGGATTGCCATTAAAAGGGTAAGTTTGGTTAGGACTGGCACAATGTCTGAGAAACCCAAAAGAAAAACCGGGCCCACTGGGTTTCAACACTGTAGTGTGTGGGGGGAAGTCTTTGCTAAGGCTGATCCCCACACCACCTGTGTTTATTGTCTGGGGTTTGACCACCTCAATGCAGACTGCCAGATTTGTAAAAATGTTCCTGCAGCTACCCTAGAAAAGAGAGTTGGTAGGCTCAGGGAAAGGGAGGCCAAAATGTCTGCTGAACCGGATGGCCAGCCCGGTTCGGTTCAAACCGAACCAGAAGGAGTGCCCTCTGACCAGGGCGAGACTTCTTCGGGCAAAAGGAGATCCGATTCTGAGGAGTCGGTTCCGGCTAAGAGAACTAGAAAGGAAAAATCAGCTGGTGTGGAGTCAAAACTTTCCTCTCCAACTGCTGAAGAAATAGCCAAAGCGATCAAAATTGTGCAGTCGCTTTCCCCGGTTCCGACCGAACCAGCACCGTCAGGGCGCTCGTTGGACCGTTTCCACAGTTCAAGATTATGATTTAGAGGTATTATGAACGGAGGAGGAGGAGGAGTATGAGGAAAGTGAATGTG
This sequence comes from Neoceratodus forsteri, assembly GCA_016271365.2. Lineage (NCBI taxonomy): Eukaryota > Metazoa > Chordata > Ceratodontiformes > Ceratodontidae > Neoceratodus > Neoceratodus forsteri. The sequence goes on along the minus strand of JADMNL010000022.1, from coordinate 470,608,814 downwards.
GATTTGAAAGTCTGGATGTGCCCATTGACCCGGACATCTCCCCAGACAGACCTTCAGGAGTGTCTCCTCCTAGGCTTTCTGAGTCCCCCTCCCATTTCATGTTTTATAAAAAAGTGGCTGAAACCCTCCAGCTTCCTATGGAAGAAGCTGTGGATGACCAGGAGGAGTCTGACTATGTGGAAATGATGGATATCCCAGAGTCTAGGAGGCTGTCTGTTCCCTTACACAAATCTTTTGGGAAACAGGCATTTAAAATTTTAAAGACTCCTAATACTATACCTCTGTGGATAAGAGAATGGACAAGAGGTACACATTGTCAGGCTCGGATACGGAGTTCCTTACACAACAATGCAGCCATGTTGGGGTAGTGCAGGCTGCAGCCTGTGATAAGGCAAATATTCCCTTGGCTTCACACCCCCCAGACAAGGACTCCAGGAGGATTGATGCCATGGCAAAGAAACAGTACATGGCAGCATCCTTGGGACTCAGACAGGCCAACTATATGGCCTATACTGCTAGGTATCAAAATCTAGATGGGACACTGTTATGGCTTTGCAAAACAGGTCCCTGGCCAACTGCCAAGGAGCTGGAACAGGTAGCTGCTGATGGGATTGAGGCATCCAAGGTGCAATTCCATGCTGCAGTGGACTCCAATGATGTGTCATCTAGAGTCATGGCTACATCTGTGGCGCCATTAGAATGGCTTGGCTCAGATGTACTAGCCTGTCACAGGATACCCAGACTAAGGCCATGGATTTTCCTGTTGTGGGTAATTCTCTGTTTGGGGAGCAGACAAAGAATTACATGAAGAAAATGGACGAATACAGGACCATCTATAGGAGTGCACAGGCCAAGGAAAGGCAGGCCACTCCTCAGAGGCAGCATCCCAGGGGCAGGGGCAGGCCTTTTCATAGGCCTTTCTACCATGCCCAGGTCTCCTCTTCTGCTTATGCTCAGAGGGGGTTCTTTAGAGGGAGAGGCAGACTGGGTACAAGCAGACCTGCTTCCACCCCTCAGCCAAAACCCCCTGCCAAACAGGCACCCTGATGGGTTGGCCAGGGCCGATTCTCCACTACCTGTAGGGGGCAGGCTGGCTTACTTTGTCCAGGACTTGGAGTCTCTAACATCAGACAAATGGGTCCTGGAAGTAGTAAGCCAGGGACTGGTTCTCAGCTTCAAAAAGTTTCCAAAGATGAGAAGCAGATCCTTTCCACCTGCAAATCCCTCAGAGGCACTTGCCATAAAATGCAAGAGGTCTCTTCCCTCTTGGCTCTCAGAGCTATGGAAAGGGTTCCACCCCTACACCAGGGCAAAGGGTTGTACTCCAGGTACTTCCTTACCCCAAAAAAGACAGGAGAATGGTGGCCCATCCTGGTTCTCAGATACTTAAACAAGCACCTTTTAAAACCAAAATTCAAAATGGTGACTCTGGGAACTATCCTACCCTCTGTAAGGCCAGGGACTGGCTAGTGTCCCTGGATCTCAAGGATGCCTACTTCCATATTCTCATCAGAAGCTCCCATCGAAAGTACCTCAGGTTCGAGCTGCCCTCAGGCCATTACCAGTTCAGAGCAATGCCCTTTGGTCTGACCTCTGCTCCAAGGGTATTCACAAAATGCCTGGCAGTAGTAGTTGCTTCTCTAAGAAGGCAAAGGATTGCCATCTTCCCTCACCTGGACTACTGGCTCATAGTAGGCCAGTCCCCAGACCAAGTCAAGTTACACTTACAGATAACTTAGCAACTGCTCACCTCTTTGGGTTTCCTTCTGAATCTTTCAAAGTCAGTTCTAGAGCCTGTCCAGCTCCTCACCTTCATAGGCGCAGAGCTAGACACAGAAAAGGCCAGAGCTTTCCTTTCCCTGGACAGGGCAAGGACCCTTATCTCCCTGGCCTCCTCATTCACCCTGCAGGTGTCTCGACCAGCAAGGCATTTTCTACAGCTCTTGGGGCACATGGCTGCTTCCACAGCAGTGGTGCAGGGAGCAAGATTTCAGATGAGGGACATTCAGTTCCATTTGAGAGCCTTTTGGTCTCAAAGGAAGGACCCTCTGACCAAATTGATCCCAGTGACTTGAACCCTGATCCAGGCCCTACAGTGGTGGCCATATCAGAACAATCTGAGACAAGGAGTTCCCTTTGTCACTCAGTCTCACTCTTTAATCCTTACTACAGATGCCTCCCTCTTTGGGGGGGGGCTCATTTGGGCCACCTGACCACCCAGGGGTTGTGGTCCCCTCAGGAATCTCTGCTTCACATCAATCTGTTGGAACTCAGAGCAGTATTTCTAGCACTTCAAACATTTTCCAAATCTGTTCAGAACAAAGTTATCCAGGTCAGAACAGACAATACCACCACAATGTGGTACATCAACAAGCAAGGAGGCACTCGGTCTACGGCCTTGTGCAAAGAAGCAATGAAGTTGTGGTCTCTGGCTTATTTCCTGAGCACCTCCCTGACTGCAGTTCACCTTCTAGGCAAGGATGATGTCCTGGCAGATGCTCTCAGCAGGATATCCCAGGGCCATCACGAATGGTCACTGGATCCCCTGGTTTTGGAGGTGATATTTTCCAGATGGGGCACCCCACAGATAGATCTTTTTGCAGCCCCAGACAATCACCAACTTACCCTTTTTTGTTGCAGGCCCCCAGTGTTGGGCTCAGCCCCCCTGGATGCCTTAGTTCTCAGTTGGGAAGGGAGGTTCCTGTATGCTTCCCCCCTTCCCTCTCCTGTTCAAAGTGCTAGTCAAAATCAGATCTCAACCCTGCAAGATGATCCTGATTGCTCCAGGTTGGGCCAGACAGCCTTGGTATCCACTCCTACTGTCCTTAGCAGTCCATCTTCCCCTGTGTCTTCCCAGAAATCACAACATGCTAACCTGTGCTCAGGGAGGTTTGGTACCCCAATCTCAAATCTCTCAATCTCAAGGCCTGGCTCTTGAAGAGTTAGAGTATGCTGATTTACACCTCTCCCAAGGCGTAATGGATATTCTGAAGGCTTCTAGGAAACCTTCCACCAGGGCTACTTATAATTCCAAGTGGAAAAGATTTTCCATATGGTGCTCTGGAAAGCATATTTCCCCAGAGTCTGCTGATCTGCCCACAGTCCTTGATTATATGGTCCATTTAAATAGCTTGGGGCTTAGACCAGCTACACTGAAGGTGCATCTGGCAGCTGTTTCTGCTTTTATTTCAGCAGGTAAGCCCTCTTCTCTTTCAGCTCACCCTGTATTCTCCAAGTTTTTCAAGGGATTGCTTCACACCAACCCTCCTTTCAGGGACCCTGCCCCCTGCTTGGGACCTTAATGTTTGCATTGCTCAGCTTATGCAACCCCCTTTTGAGCCTTTGTCTTCAGCAGAGCTTAAGTACTTGACTTGGAAAAATGTGTTTCTGGTAGCCACCACTTCTGCTAGACGCATAAGTGAGTTACAAGCTTTGTCAGTGGAGCCTGATTTTATCTCCTTTCATAGAGATAAGGTGGTCCTAAGGACTAACAGGAAGTTTTTTTGCCTAAGGTGGTTTCAGATTTCCACCTTAATCAATCTGTCTCTTCCTGTGTACTTCACTGACCATTCCTCCTCTGGCAAGAGGAGGCTCCAGAGTTTAGATGTGAAAAGAGCCCTTAGCTACTACATAGAACATACCAAGGGTCACAGGTTTGACTCCCTCCAACTGTTCCTCACTTATGGTGAGGTTGGTAAAGGGAAACCTGCCACTAAAAGATCCATTGCCAGGTGGATTGTCTCTTGTATCCAATTTTGTTATCAAAAGCTGGGTAAGGTTCCCCCTTCAGGCCTGAGGGCTCACTCTACCAGAGGTACAGCTGCCTCCCTGGCTGCTGCCAGGGATATCCCTATTCTAGAGATCTGTCAAGCAGCTACCTGGAAAACAGTTCACACTTTTACCCAGCATTACTCCCTGGATATCCAGGCTAGGAGTGATGCTCAGTTTGGCACAGCTGTGCGTCAGAGCCTATTTCCTAAGTAGGTTCTGTCCCTCCTCCATGGAGATACTGCTTGGTAGTCTGCTACTGTCAGAATACAGCAAGACTTCATGTTGTTTGAAGAAAAAATTACTCACCTTAGTAATGTTGTTTCTTCTAATGGAGTCTTGCTGTATTCTGACCTCCACCACCACCACCTGCCCCTCTCAGAACCTCTGTTTTGGGATGTGGGTGGGCAGTGGCAGTGTTGGCACTCAGTAGATACCCACCTTGTTGTTTTCACCCCCCTTTCTTGGGTGAATTGGTGTTGTGTTTTTCATTTTTTGGGTCTCCTGACTTGAGTCTTTGTTTTGGGACCAAAAAAATGTGTTTTTCTGTTTAGTAGCCAGTTGGCTAGTGTAGGTTTACTGCTTCCACATAGGACCTTAGTGAGTTTGCTCGTAAAGATCTGACGGTTTGAGTTTAAACAGCAACAGACAGAGTCTCAACCGAGCTCAAGCTCAGCGTTCCATGCCTGGCATGGAAAGTTAACTCTTTCATCTCTGGGGCAGTTCGAAGGTTGGGACTCACTGCTACTGTCAGAATACAGCAAGACTCCATTAGAAGAAACAACATTACTAAGGTGAGTAATTTTTTCTTTTGGCCCCAGTTTGCTGTCTCCTTCAGTCATATACCTGGGTGACCTCCCAGTCCCATTCACACTCCCCCCACCCCCGTCGTCAAGCCTAAGGGGATCTACATGGGGCAGGATCTGAAAGTGCCAGTTCTGCAGTTCACGTGGGCCAAAGCATAGAAAGTATTTTTGATTTTTACTTCCTCTGTTTCTTCAAAACCCTTCCAGGTTCCCAGGCGCTAGTGCAGCTGATTGTTGGCCTCTCATGCTGCTGCATACTCGTGGAGGAGCAAACTCCCCAGTCCGCAGTGGGGTGCTGCTGCAGCACCAGATGTCAGGTGCCACCCTCCATCGGCTGACTCGCACTATATTCTGCAGCCTTCCCCTGCCAAGAGCTGCACTGATTGTTCCCCAGGCCCGCTTCTAAACCTGAGTCGCCAGCACAGAAGGGAACTAATTTTTTTTTTTCATTTTTTTTATTTTATTTATTCAGGATAAGACCATTAAGTAGCATCTCATTTACAGTGACATCCTTATTGGCATGAAATGCTGCCTTATCAGCAGCAGCGTGCAATGCGCCCATTACAGGGTATCGAGCATCACTGGAAAGAGATACTTAAAAGATGAGTCTTGCCAGCCCACCGGCATAGCAGCAAAGGTGTCCACTTGCGGTGCTGGCATCCCAAGTTCAGGAATGAACTCGGGAGTTGGAGGGATGGCCGGGGGGGGGGAGGATTGAGCATCCTGGAGACTGCTGTCCTTCTCCGGGGAGAGGGGCATAGAGTGTCCAGCACTTTCTGGACCCCTGGCAGAGGCTGGGGGTAGCTCCACAGCTGTCGCCGTCGTCTTAGGGGGAGAGGGCGGACGCTGGTCGTCATTGCATGTCCCGGCCCCCAGGGATCCTTGCTCATGCAAAAATTCCTGCTGCCGCCCTCTGTGATGTCTCCCGCTCCAGCCCGACCATTCCCATTGGCTCTGCGTGGCGACAGGGTAGATATGTGTCCGCCAGCCACCTGGTACTGTGGCCCCGCCCTGGGGGGTAAGCCAGGGGGTTCCTCCAGTGGAGATGCCCGCTGGAATTCCTGACTTAGGTCCGTGGGTTCCGAGTTTGGGTGATGGCCCCTCTCAATGGGGGCAAACCTGGGATCATCACCAACCATGCAGGTAAGCTCCATGGAGAATTGGTCAGGGCTGAGCTCTGGGTCTGAGTGGCCAAAAAGTACAATAAATTGCAAAAAAAAATAAATAAAAGATAAGAGTCTCGTATTCTGAATGTAATAGAGAACAAACATGAGTATGAAACACTAGTACGGTTTCTTTTTTATTTTTCTATATAGATTTTTAGCCCCATTTTTCCCTGTGGTTTTCTTGGCCCTTGTCCCAGCTGTGCGTGCATGCATGTGGAGGCACTCGCACGCCGCGGTACCGGGACACCCTCCCGCTACTTGCCTCCCGCCTGCCTTCACTACCGTTGGACCTCCATCCGGGCATAGTGGAACTACTGTTGGTGACAGGGTGCCTCTCTGGGAGAGGGGCGCTGCCTTTCAGCTGCTCAATCCTGCTCCCTCTCCCCCCCTCCCCTGTGCCGGCTTTCTGATGACCCGAGCTCGCTCCTGAACCCAGGTCGCTGGCGTGATGTGAGGTAGGGCATCCAGCACCTCAGCCCTCTGTGCTATCGTGCTTGTTTGCATTAGTACAGTTTCAATATATGAATTAGAAATGGGGAAAAAGGATAATTAATTTAATATACTAGCTTAGCGCATCTTTGGGAATGGATCTTAAATTTGGAACTTAGTGGTACTGATAACATAAGGATCAATCCTTTTCAGTGATTATAGCAGGGGAGTAAGGACTGATATATTCCATTTTTATCTTCTGATGCAAGTATGGGACATTTTTGCTGTTACCCTACAGGGAAAAGCTTTTAGATAATGCAATAATATCATTTTAAAACCCCTTTTTGATAACAAAACCATACAATTTGTATATGTCTTGCTGCTATAGGAATCAAAAATTTGAAAAAGTAAAAAAATTTCTTTAAAGAATAAAATATATTTTTATAAATATCAGAATGCTGTAAGTGTACTACTAGTATACCGATACAGAACCAGTATATTTACACTGTGTTGATATACTGAAACTGCTTTCTGTCAGTATAGTGGAAGTGCTTTACTAATATATCAGTGTAGTAAAAAGTGTATTTGCAGTATTTCAGTACATTGAAAGTGTATTGATATGATGTGACAATGTCAATGTGACTCCTGACTTTCAATTCAGCCCCATAGCATAAATGTGAGTCGAAAGGTTCTATGCTTAACCTTACTCAAAATGGTGGCCTGTGGCTGAATGAGATTTATTTAAAAAAAAAAAAAGTGTGTGTGTGTGTATATATATATATATATATATATATACACAAACACATATACATATATATGTGTGTGTGTGTGTAAATGGGTAAGAAAAAAAGAAGCTCATCAACATGTAAAAGACCATCAGGTGACCGTGAGTATATCAGAGTGCGACCGCACACCTGCAGGTTTATCCCCTCCAAAACAATTTTGACATTTTATAAGTTAGATAAACCACTCTGAGGTGTGCGGCGCACTCTGATATACGATATTCCAGTGACGACCCGGCCTGTGGCCACGGCGCATAATGTGTACCACCAAGGCGCATGACATCAGAGCACCCGCACACCTCAGAGTGGTTTATCTATTACATATATATCTAGGTATGTTTATGTATGTGTGTAGGTATATGTATGTATGTGTGTGTACGTGTATATGTATGTATGTATATATGTATGTATGTGTGTATATATATGTATGTATATATATATATATGGGGTATGCAATGGGGCTACTGGAAATATTACCAATATTTTCCCTGAATGGAGTTTGACCTTATGACCTCACGAGTGGGAGAGCCACGAGTGAGGTCACAAGGTCAAACTCCACAAGTGGGAAATATCAGTGATATTTCCAGTAGCCCCATTGTATATTCGATTTAGGTAATGGGGTTTTCTTTCTTTTTTTTTTATTTTTTTAATATTTAAGTATTTGTATCCCCGGTGTTTTTGTTTGAGTGAGAGGCAGTAGGGGTAGTATGTTGGGATGCTAGCATGATTGATAGGGTCCCTATGTGGTTTTGTTGACAAACGCGGCTTTTTTTTGGCCGTGTTTTCTTGTGGGCAGGCTGAATCTTTTTTTTAAATATGGTGGCAGTCACGCTAGCTTAGCGAGGGATTCGTTCAGGAGTTCCGTTTCATTTATTTAAGCGCTGTGATTCGCAGTGTTTAACTTGAAGAAGATTCTGCATCTGGCTGATCCTGCTTTTCATTAATGGCAGGACGTTTATGGAGAGAGAAGGAAGTTGCTGATGGCTATTGAAGTAAGTGCCACTGGTTTGGAGGTAGGCGGTCCAAGTCAGATTGCTGCAAGATGGGTCTGGGAAAGGAGAGATGTATTCAGTGCACTGTTCAGGAAGGGAGGGGTTTTGTGGTGTCTAATGTGGTGTTTTGCATGAACTTCTCAGTGTGAATGCCGGTTTCACACCGAAGAGGATCTGAGTCACAGCTGTTGTATGAGTGAGCGAGTGAATTCTGTGTCTATATGTAGGGTGACTTCTGTAAGGGCTGGATTTGGTGCTAAAAATAACATTTGGGGAGAAAGTGAGTGTTCTGTGTAGTGTCACTCAGAAATGAAACTGCTAGTGGACCTGACATGCAAGTGAGCAGGTGAATTCTGATTGTGCTGCTCATGCTGCTAGCTCCCACCAATCAAAACGTGTTTGAGTAGTCGTGGTGAAGTGCAGATAGTGCCTGGTTATTACCTACAGTGAGAATAAACGTGATATTCTCACTGTAGGTCTGCCCAAGCAAAAATACTGCTGCTATTTGTCACTTTTTATCCTCACCCCATTACATAGATATATAGATATATAGATATATATATATATATATATATATATTTATTTATATTTATGAAATGGACTTAAAAAAAGAAGCTCATCAGTTGGTGAAAGACCATCAGGTGACTGTGCGTATATCAGAGTGCGACCGCATACCTGCCCTTTTACCCCCCTCCAAAACAATTTTGACATTTTTTAAGATAGATAAACCACTCTGAGGTGTGCAGTCGTGCTCTGATACACGCACACCTTGGGCGGTTGAAGGCCCCATGCGTACAATGCACATCAAGGTGTGTGTATAACAGAGCGCTGACTGCACACCTCAGAGTGGTTTTTCTGTTACATATAATATATATATATATATATATATAAAAAACACATACAGTATAGCGCCACTGTAGTTAGGGTTGAGTAAGCAGTTTAATGTTGAGCCCCAAATTTTGCACTTTAATAACTTTGCAACTTTTCAATGGATTTGCACGAAACTTGGTATGCACGGTCCCATTGGGTAGATCTCTTGATGTGCCAAGTTTCGTTGTGATTGGATGTGGAGATTTTGCATAGTGCATAGTGAAAAAGTGTAAAAGTCACTTTTTTCCAGCCATTTTTGCCGATGTTTGCACTGCAGCCACACCATTTGGAATTTTGGCCTGAAAATTTCAGGGTAGAAAGAGCTTGCCCGAAAGAACAAGCCATCATTGGTTTTGTGAAAAACTATTAATCCGTTCCAGAGTTATTCCATTTAGAAATTTTGTGTTCTGAGCATGCTCTGGTCAGTCTTTTGGACAGCTGCACAGCTTTGAACAAGGATTTGTGCTCACAAACAGGGAATTTGACAGCTCATGAACAAAGATTCATTAAATCCCAGTTTGTATGTTAAAAATTCTTGTTCGCGAGCCGCCATCTTGTTTTCAGTTTTGTTAAAAGACAAAACTTTGCAACTTGCCCCACGGATGCCTTCTATAGAGATTGAAGTATGGGTTTTGTTCAGGGCAACGCCCTCTATAAACCCATGGCTTTAGCTATGTTTAATTTGGTCAAAAAATGGCTTTTAAATTTTGAAAATCCCTGTTCTTGACTCACTTCCAGTCCCTGTTCACGACGTGTCAAAATCCCTGTTCGTATGGGGACGACCAGATGGCCATATCTCGTGAATGGGGATTTCTCATGAACAGGGATTCGGCTGTCGCACAGAGATTTTTACTCCTTACGAACAAGGATTTTTAAAGGTTGCTGTTTCTTTGCCAGTTCACTGCAGAGAAATGGATAGGACTTTTGGCTTGAAATTTGCAGGGTTGAAAGGGGTTGTCCCACAGATGTGTCTTATGCTGGTTTGGTATAAAAAATTTGCATCGGTTCCATAATTATACCATTCTGAAGTTGAGAATTTTTCATAGGATAACATTGTGGCAAACGCAGCACCTTTCGGTGCCTATATCTCGAAAACGCTTTGAGATACAGATTTTTCACTAAGTGGAGCTGAGTACTAAGCATGTGTGCAGGTTACAAGTCCATGATTACAAATGCAGTGGATTTTTTTCCAGGGTTGCTACGGTTATTGAGATATTGTGCCATTTGCAGCACAAGGGTTACTTGGAATGTGTCTAGGCCTGCGCTGCATCCCTACTATTATAGGTGGTGGAAAGGGCCCTGCGCTTCCACATATGGATGCCATTATGCAGTAATGGGACTGCTGGGCCATCCGTGCCGTCCGAAAAACTGATGCCATGGGGGAGCGCAGGGCCCTTATAGGTAAATGGTGCTTCAAAAAACTGATACTATGGGAGCTCAGGGCCCTATTAGGTAGATGGCGCTCCCAAAACCATGTAAGGGTAAGATTACACTTTCTCAAAAAGTAAGGAAATTCATTGCAAAAAACTTCATTACTGCGTCAGTCAGGGTTGAAGCAACAAAAGTAGGGAAATGAGGCGTTAGGGTTGACACCCTAACACCCCCTCCTCCCTACCACCCAACCCCCACCCTCCACAGACCAACAGGTGACCGGGTGTGCCTTGGGGTCTTCGGGCCTATCTCTCACCCCATTCTCCTTTACTTACTATGCCAGCTTTCTTACAAATGGAATGGGGTGAGAGTTGGGGCCCGATGACCTAACCAAATCCCTGTTGATCTGTGAAGAGAATAATCAACTTAATGCCCCATTTTCCTACTTTTGTTGCATCAACCCTAACTGATGCATTAAAAAATATTTTTTGCAATGAATATGTATATATCTGAAGTGACCGGCAAGGGTATATGGGAGCAGGCTGTCCCTTACCTAGCCACTCAGGTCTCCAAATAATGTAGTAGCACACATTTTTTTTTGTATTGATCTCTTCTTGTGTTTTAGTTTTGCACAGTTCTGGCAGATGCGGAAGCGAAGATGCCTGTGTTGACGTATGACTGTGTGGCAGATAAGCACTGCAGGGAGAACCATCCAGAATTTATTTATTTATTTTATTTATTAAATTTTGATTACCGGGTGAGCCCACTGAGCCCTGAAGGTCCCTTTTTCAGGGGTGACCCGGGGTACGGTACAATGACAGATTATTAGGTGCTGGTGGTTTGGTGCAGCATGTTACAGAGAAATTGCAATCATAACCAAGTTTCAATGAGGGCAGAAACACAGTAATAGCGGCAGTTCACATTAAGTATAGAGAATAGTGCCATGGATGCCACAGCTGCTACAACTGAGACAGCAGTGCGTGGGGTATTGCATTAAAGTGTTAATGGCTTTGGCTGGGATTTAAATCATTTAAAATAATTAGCTGCCACTTCGTCAGGCTCCATAACGGTCCATCTTTGCTTCCACATTTGCTGAAACTTTACAAAACTAAAATACAAGGAGACCAATATGAAAATAAAATTGAGATGCTACATTATTTGGAGGCCAGGATGGCCAGGGTAAACAGTGTTCGAGGGACAGTCTGCTCCCATATACCCTTGCTGGTCACCTTTAGGTTTCAGGCCCTAACGGTTCCAAAGTCGGTCATTTCTGAAAACTAATTTCTTTGAAAAGGGCTAGGTGGAATCATAAAGGCTAGGAAGTTTTTATTTATTTATTTGCTTTTTGTGGAAGCTTGGAGTTGGGTTGACAGTTTACGTGATAATGCACTTTCAATGTATTTATATAGTAAATATGCACTTGAACTATATCGATGTACTATTTTAGTTACTTATTTAGTTTTAGTGGATTGGGTCATGACACTAGACATTGACATTCCTCTTTTCAGAAATGAGCTGGGAGGTTTATAAAGAACTAAACAAAGTAACAGTCCTACTGTATATGCTCCAAAAACAACACAACTTACAACAGGACAGACAGGGATATTCTGCTTGCTGTCAGAAGGCAGAGACAAATAATGGTTGGAAAACATCCCTATAGAAGTCTGAAGAGGCACAGGAGAGAAAGATGTGTAAACTGCTTCTTTCTGTTAATATAGTGGAAGTGCATTATTAGTATAGCAATATATGCCAGTATATAGATACATTGAAAGAGAATCAGTTGGATGTATTCATGCTGACTTGACTTAATGCTTTCATTTAAAACAAAATTAAGCGTCTAGCCATAACTGTTGAAAAGTGAGCCCAGTCTAAAGAGAATTTCTTTGAAAAGAGCTAACTTGGAACCATAAGGGCTAGAAATCTAATTTTGGTTTTTTAATGAAAGCCTGGAGTCCAATCAACATAGTTGTGTCCTATTCATGCAGTTTCCTTGCATTAATACCTAAGTGATAACATTCAGTTAACCAGACTGTACCAAGGAACAACCAGCTGAAGTGACGGATTGAAGGCCGAGGCATTTAATCATCGACCGAAGACATTTTCTACGAGTTACTGTGGTTCACTAAATATTATTACTGTTATGTGATTAGGAGTTTTGGAACCAGGATTTTAAAAGCTGTGTGGTAGTTTGAAGTGGAAGGTGTCCTTTTCCTTTTTTTTTCCTGTGGACTAGATGTGGATAAACTATCATGGGTGTATCTCAAATGTGGATAAACTGCAATGGGCGAGTGTCAGATGTGGATAAACTGCAGTGGGTGTGTCTAAAATGTTGATAACCAACTAAGGAAGTGATTGTGGGAGTTTATGGGGTATTAAATGATAGTTTTCCTCTAATCTCATTGACTTACAGTAGGTACCTGTTGTATAATTACCAGTACACCTCAGTATAGTAAAAGTGTATTTCCAGTATATTGATACATTGCAAGTGTATTGACCAAACTTGTCCATATCTGCTTGACTCCAAATTTTCGTTAAAAAAAAGTCCTAGTCCTAGTGGTTTCAAAGGTGCCCTTATTCTTTTTTTTTTTTTTTAAACTCTTTTTCCCCTTCTTGGGTCACGGAGTTCTGGGACTCCCTCAGTCGACTCCTTGCTGTTCCCACCCTGCTGTGTCCTCCCTACCTGGGGACTCTGGCCTCTGACCCACCCATGATGCATCTGCAGGACACCCCCCCCCCCAGCTTGCGTTTCCCCCAGGTGGGCTGCCTTCTGCACCTCCACTTCCTTACCTGAAATCCAGTGGCCTGCAGGTAGAGGTGAAGACCAGATGGTCTGGACTCAGGGTGCAGGATTTGGCGGTGGGCATGGGGCTGTGGAGTGACATCATCCCCCAGATGCTGGGGCTTTTCCTTGTCGGTGCTAGTCCCCCACAGTGATGCGAATATGCAGTGACATCCAGGGGCACACATGCTCCCATGCATGCCATACCGGCGTCCACCACTTCCACCACCCGCATACACTGAGGGCTGTCGGCACAATACCCCCTGGCCACCGCCAGGAGGTATACTGTTGCCAAAGCCCTCAACTCTCCCTCCCTGGAGAGGGTGCACTGTTGTCGGATGCTCAAACCTCCTCCCCACAGCTGACGCCCAGCACCTCAGGCTTGCTCCCGGATCCAGGTTGCCGGCGTGACACGAGGTGTAGTGTCCACTGCCTCAGCCCTCAGCGCCACTGGGTTGGCCTAAGGTGACTTTTCTAAAGATAGTTTGTTTGAAAAGGTGCAACTTTGGAATCATAAGGGAAAGGAACTTTTTATATGAAAGCCTGGAGTTAGGTCAACATGGCTGTGTCCTTTTTATACAGTTTCATTGCATTGTTATACACCAGTACACAGTTTGTTCACACATTCCTTGAAATATCAGGAGTGCTGTAACCTTTGCTGAGAAGGAAATGCTCTTTTCCCAAGTTTTTGTTTGAAACCCCATTGTAACAAAAACTACACATCTACCAGGTATCTCCTTCTTCCATAAAGAACTGTGTCATCGGCATAGATTTAGTGACTTAGACTGCCTGCAAATGGGAGCCCACTTGATTAATATACAAAGAAGATAATATATGGGCCACAACTGAGCTTTAACAGTCTCACCCCGTCATGTCTAGCACTGTAGACTAACTATCCCTAACCTAAATAAAATGGGTCCTTCCAGTTTAATAGCTGAGAAACAAATCTGCCCACCCCAACTAATGATAAAGCATGTTAGCCTGTTAAGCAGTTCCCTACAGTCAACCAAATCAAAAGCTCTTGACAGGTAAAGACCTTCCTTTCACCTCTCCCTATCATTAGTAATACTCATATTACCCACTACTCTAGTAACTGCAGTTACCATCTTGTATTGAGTGTGAAAGCCCTGTTTGATAATGGTCCAACAGATGCCCCACCTCACAGTACTATGACTTATTAGTACTATAGGGGTTTGAGTCGTGGTGTTTGCTGACCCTTGGCGGAGGTTGGAGGAACAGATCTACGTCGGGCTCCAATGTAAAGAGAGCGTGATGGAAGTCGGCTATGACCGTGACATCAGGTGGCATGTCACGCTTTCGGGAGAAAATGGGAAATCGGCCCCAGCCTGACCAGATGATGGCCACTCCTACTCCCAGCACGCTGGTCCCTGGCGCGCACCTCCTCCTCCATCTCCCGTGTGGACCCGCGCTGGGTGCACTGTATCCACGCATTTTCCTCCCTTCTCCCGGGGGAGGGGCCCTTCTGGTATGGTTAGTGCCATACCCCCCTGGGTGTGGGGACTCTCAGGACTGTGACCGGCGGAGGAGCGGAGGTGAGATGGCGGGGGCAGTGTCTGGCCCAAAGGAGTGGCAAGGCTGGGGCCTGGGCCGCAAAAAAACAAACAAAAAAAAAAACAAAAAAAAACAGGATTAATATGTGGGTGAGTGAATGGAGGAAATTTGGCCAGGACACCAAGGGAAATGCCCTGTCTCTTCAAGAAGTGCCCCAGGGGATCTTTAAAGGAGAATTACTGTCTAAACTAGTGCAGCCATCACTGCACAGATTGGGGATCCAGCACCCTGATTCCCCCTGCTGTCACGGTATACATTTTCCTTTTTTAATACCTGAGCGCTTGTAAATTCTGGTAATCCCCAAGCCGCAGCCGGCATTTTGTAACAGGAGTATTGACCGCCGGAGATTGAGCTGCAAATCACATGATATGTTGATGCTCCACTGCCCCTTCCTGTATTGTGCCCATATGTACGGAGTTTTAATAATCTCTGTATTTCCCATGCCCAGCACTATTTTTACAAAATTTACCTAAATGCCATGTGCATGCCAGGCACACACATGGCATTCAGGCACATTCTGTAAGAATAGCGCTGGCCATGAGAAATCAAAAAATAAATTCCACTACATATGGGCACAATACAGAAGAAGGGAGAGCGAGTCAACATATCCGACGTTTGCAGCGTGATCTCTGGTGATTAGTATCCCTATTACAAAATGCCGCTGCAGCTCGGGGATTGTCAGAATTTACGAGCCCTCAAGTATTAAAGAAAATGTATACTGTGACTGCAGGGGGGATCAGGGTACTGAAGCCCTGATCTGTGCAGCAATGGCTGCATTAGTTTAGCTAGTAGTTATTCTTTAACGTCCATTTGAAGAACCACGAGACAGGCATACATAACCTCCATTTAAAGTCTGATCCAAAATATGCAGTCATGAAAATACCTGGAAATCTGACTTGGAACAAGAGGGAACATAGTTGTACAGGGAGAGTGGATGAGTGTGTGATGTACTCACTTTCAGGTTGAGCGTGCATTTCCAAATGCCCTTTGATGTCTCTTTTCTGTTTGTAGGTACTCTGCAGGGGACGTCGTGATGATCCAGCCACAAAATGATCCAGAGGATGTGCAGCAGTTCTGTCAACTTCTGCGTCTTGATCCAGACAGTGTGTTTATACTGAAACCAAACGATTCAAGTACGTACTATCCTTTACTCCTGATATGTACTGATCTTCGAGGCTATGTCTTCTATTAGGCCACACCATTGGAACTTCAGCCGTCGGGCACTAGGACAGCACTGAAACTTTTGCTAGCCAGGGGCCACCCATGATGTCATGCATCAGCGTCTACGTAAATGTGGGCGGCCCCATCACTCCTCTGATCTTACTTTGAGGGGGAGCTCTTGCAGCAGGCTATTACTATTAGGACTATTGCCACAAGCCTTAGGACCCACCGGAAAAAACTTAGCTAGCAGTACCCAGCAGTGACGGCCCCTGACGTTGGCTCCGCCACCTCAGTTCTTTCCCACTGCAACCCTCTCACGTTGGGAAGTTCTTAGTGATTCTTCACAGCAGTTCCAGCAAATCTTCTGTTTTTTTCAATTGAATTCATAGCGTTTTTTCTCCGCATTCGTTCCTTTCTGCAGTTCGTTCTCTCCTCTCGTCTTCACTACCATCGCATGTCGTCACTGTCATCGGTCTCCTCCTCCGGTCCCAAGAAGATGAAGCACGCTTGTGGCTGCCAAATTCCATCCAAAGATGGCCACGACCAGTGTATCTTCTGCCTGGGACCAGACCACGACCTCAAGAATTGCAAGATTTGCCAAGGCTGTACTAGCAGGATGAGGATTAGACGCCTGAAGGTCTTGAAAGCCCACCTGCTTGAACAAGGGATGGACGTCCTGCATTCTCCCCCTGGGGACAAGGGCAAAAGCCGGGAGATGTCATAAAAGTCATGCGACAAGGACCATAGCCGGTCCCATCACCGCTCAAGATCCCGCTCTCCCTACAGGAAGGCCTCTTCCTCCAGCTCAGGTGGGTCCAACCGCTCCAAGCATTCCAGGCATGGAGAGAAATTGAGGCCTGAAGCTCCCACCAAAACACCAGCGTTGGTCCTGTTGGGAGCTGTTTCTACTTCTAAGCCGAAGGCCATGCCGCTGCGTGTGTCCTCCACCCCGGCAGAGTTGACTAAAGCCTCTTCCTCGACACAAGCCTTGGCCCTGCTGAAGAAGGCCCCAACTACAGCTTCACCGTATTCCGGTGAGCTGCCTGGAGAAACTGGGACCCCAAAGGCTAAGGCCCCTCTGGATCCCCACCCTTCTAAGTTGGCCATGTTGGATTTGGCCTGGCTAGATGCCAGTGCCAGTCAAAGTGCAGCTGGAGGACTACCGTTGCACTGGCGCTGGTCAAGACACCAGCCTCGGCCCTAGGGCTCATCCTCTGGTTCCTCCCATAAAGCCCTTCCAGAGTCCCAAACTTCTCCGATTCTCCCCACAAGGCGGCAGCATCTCATTTCAGCAAGGAGGCTGGGTGAACTTTCTCGTTTTGGTGGAGCGAGTTCCACAAAGACGCCACTCCACCTGAACCGGAGCCGACACTGGTTCCAGACCGACTGGACAACCAGGAGCCTGGGGGTTTGTCCATTGGCTCGTCAACAAAAACCCCTGAGGACCGGCGCACATCCTCCGTTCCTCGCTCCCCTTGGCTAGACGTTCCCGGTCATGGTCCGGAGACCGTAGACAGCACCACTGGAGGTCAGTCAGCCATCGTCCATCTAAGCCCAGGAGCAGATCCTGCAGCCACCGCAGGTCTTCCTCTAGGCGGGCTCACTCCCGTAGCCGATGCCGGTCCCAGGATGGGCATCGGTCCTCGCTCTGTCATTGGTCTAGGAGCCGTCGTCGGTCTCAGGACCGGCGTCGGTGTAGGAGTCACTGGCGTTCTACAGAGGGTAGTCCCTGTAAAGGTAGTTCAGACACCTCAAGGACCAGGAGCAGGTCTTCCTCCTCTTCCTCTTCATTGTCAGGAGTTGGGGGATCTCCTGACGATAGGGATCTACCCCGTTCGCCTCCAGACGATTCCACCTTCATGGACGTCATGAGACATATCCAGGCCACTAACGAGTGGGAGACAGAGGACCTGGATCCAGAACGCCGAAGACTGGCTCATTACCTGAGGCAGAAGGAGCCCAAACCCCTTGTGGTGCCTCCTCTGGTTGACACCTTCCAAAACCTTACCAGGACAACTTGGAAGCATCCAGCCTCAGTCCCAGCTGTTCCCAAGAAGTTGGATAGGCTATACAGGCCCCTAGGGATGAGCCTTTTCTGGCGGAAAGCCCTCAGGTGGATTCCATAGTGATCGCAGCTGCTCATGACAAGTTAAAGCAGCCAAAGCATCTAAGCTCCCAGCCTCCCGACCAGGAGTCCCGTTTCTTGGACCAGGTGGGCAAGAAAGTCTCTTCTGCCTCCACCTGCTCCATCCATTCCCTTAATTTCCTCACACATGTGGTCCAGTACCAAAATGCACTCTGGGAGAAGGGACAGGAGCGTGTCAGTGCCTTGCCAGATTCTGCGCAAAAGACGGAACTTATGGATATATTGAAATCGGACTCGGACATAGGCACGCATGTTCTGCATGCCTCGTATGACACTACAGATACGACGGCTAGGGTGGCAGTGTCAGGGGTCTGCCTTCGCTGCCACGTGTGGCTGAAATGCTCCAGCTTTCAGAACAATCTGCAGTCCGGAATCAAGAACCTCCCGTTCCATAGTTCCGTCCTCTTTGGGCAGGAGACTGAGGCTTTGATCTCTCATCTCCAGGAGTCAGGAAAGTCTATTTGGTCTGTCTGCCAGATGTAGAAGGGGGACCAAAGACATTTCCGGAAGCGGCCATTTCGTAAATCCTCAGGCCAACATTCCCATGGCAGCAACCAGGGACAGAGAGGTGGCTTCAAAAGGAAGGCCAGCAACCAGCAGCCTGGTGGCGCACCTTTTCAAGGCCCCAAGTCCGCTCACACCTCTCTCCCAACCCCCAGCTCTGCCCAATGACTTGTCACTGACCCCCTCCTCCAGCGGAGGCTCCAGGGGAGGCAGTGGGGTGGAGTCGCTTCTCCCTCCATCTGGAGGGATGGAGCTCTATCACGTTAGACCAGTGGGTACTCGACATCATAAGGAGAGGTCGCACGCTGGAGTTCACCCAGATCCCTCCAGAAACTCCACCAAAGTCCTCGCAATACCCTCCTTCTCACATTCCTCTAATAGGAGAAATCAAGGCCCTCTTGCAGAAAAAGGCAATAGAACAAGTTCCTCTGTGACAGCGGGGAAAGGGATATTACTCCCAGTTTTTCCTGGTTTCAAGGAAGACTCAAGATCTTCGGCCCATCCTGGACCTCAGCTCTCTAAACAATTATAATGAATACCGAAGGTTCAGGATTGTGACCCTTCCAGGTCTCATTCCTCTGCTGCACCAGGGAGACTGGCTCTGTTCCCTGGACGTGCAAGATGATTACATGCACATCAGGGTCTCCCCCCACCACCATAGGAAGCTTCTGAGGTTCTACTTCCGGGGGAGCATTATCAGTTCCAGGTTCATCCGTTCGGCCTCTCCTCTACTCCTTGTGTCTTCACCAAATGCTTGGCAGTGGTAGCTGCGGCTGTAAGGCACAAGGGACATTATGTCTTTCCTTACCTCGACGACTGTCTCTTAGCGGCCCTGTCGAGAGAGTCCCTGCTTCAAGCTCTCGGAGACACTTATACATTGTTCTGAGAGGTGGGGATCAACCTGAGTTTACCAAAGTCGTCCCCAGAGCCCAGCCAAAGACTTGCCTTTATAGGGGCAGTCCTGGATTCAATCCAGGGCATGGTCTTTCTTCCTCAAGAAAGAGGAGATCGCCTGAGAGAGGTGGCCAGTTCGGTCCTAGTAACCCCACAGGTCCCAGCCAGGACCTTCCTCAGACTTCTGGGGCACATGGCGGCGGCCATCCCGGTAGTCCCTTTGGCCCATCTCTACATGAGGGTCCCACAGTGGATGCTCAGGGTGCAGTGGGACCAGGGCTCTGACGGTCTAGACCATGTTGACTGGATCTCAGAACTGGTCAGGAGGACCCTACATTGATGTTTGGACCCTTTGAATCTCGACAGTGGAATCCACTTTTGACAGGAGCCCCAAGCCGGACTCTGACAACAGATGCCTCTGATTTGGGCTGGGGGAGCACCTCGGGGATCACCAGACTCAGGGTGTCTGGACTCCGGAGGAGTGCATCCTCCACAGCAATGTTCTGGAATTGCGGGCGGTCCTCAACACCCTAAGGGCCTTTCAAGAGGACCTCATGACAGGCTCTCTTCTCATACAAACAGCCAACATGGTGGTTGTCTTTTACATCAACAAGCAAGGGGGAACTCACTCCTACACCCTGTGTAGGGAGGCGATGAGAGTCTGTTATTGGGTGCTGGACCATCACATTTTGCTGTCCGCCATCCATGTTCCAGGCATCCAAAACAACTTGGCAGACAGCCTCAGCAGGTCACAGTCCAAGGTGCATGAGTGGGAGCTGCTACAGTCTGTAGCAGACCAGCTGTTCGACACATGGGGTCTTCCAGAGTAGGACCTCTTTGCATCTCCATGCAACACCAAACTGCCAGATTTCTGCTAGCGAGGACATGCGTGTGGTGTTTTCTGGCCAGAAGCGTCGTCCCTTTGCTGGGAAAGGAGGTTTCTTTATGCCTTCCCTCTCCTTCAGCAAGTGTTGCTGAAGGTACAGGCCGAAGGGGCTCGAATTATTCTAATCTCCCTGCTGTGGCCCCAGCAGTTTTAGTTCCCATTACTTCAGCGGTTGTCCTCGGAACCTCCAATTCCGCTGCCAGTATGCTTATAACTGCTATCCCAGGACCGGGGCAGGCTGGTGCATCCAGATGTCCGGTCCCTACCCCTTCATGCTTAGCTCCTGCGGACGTAGTCACATCCAGGTATGGGGTCACTCGGGAGGTGGCGGACATCCTCGTTTCTGTGAGGAAGCCCTTGACCCGCTCCACTTATGCCATGAATTGGAAACGGTTCTGCCTTTGGGCTTCATCCCACCATCTAAATCCCCTTTCCTGCCTGGTGAACTCAGCATTATGATATCGCCCCTCCATATATCAGCCAGGCCTGAGTTATTCGTCCATAAAGGTGCACATGTAGGTCATGTCTGCCTATCATGTCCTGTTCGGGGACAGGACCCTAGCTCAGTTGGATGTGGCCCGCACCTTTTTACGGGGCATTCTGCACCTACAGCCTCCCATCAGGGATCCTATCCCTCCCTGGGATCCCCTTTTTGTGCTGGAGAAACTGACTCTCCCCCCACCCCCGCAAACCCGCAGCGGAATGTGAGCTGCGTTTCCTTTCCTTGAAGGTTTCTTTTTTAGTTGCTGTTACTTCAGCTTGAAGAGTTTCAGAGCTTCAGGCCCTGTTGTGTAAGGAGCCTTATATTGTTTTTCATCGGGAAAGAGTTTCCCTCAGAACAAATCCTAAGTTCTTGCATAAAGTGGTCTTGGAGTTGACCCTCAACCAGTCAGTTGACCTTCCAGTTTATTGTCCTACTCCTACTAATCGGGAAGAGTCTCTCCTGCACACATTGGATGTCCACAGGGCACTGAGGTATTACCTTAAGCAGACAGTGGCACACTGCAAATGGGAGCAATTGTTTGTGGCCTTTGTGCTTCAACACCTGGGCAAACCGGTGTCAAAGCAGACCATTTCCTGGTGGCTTGTACACTGCATAGTGTACTGCTATAACAAGTACAACAACCCTCTACGGGGCACGATAAGAGGTCATTCCACTAGAGGAGTCTCTACCTCCTTCACCTCCTTAAAAAACGTCTCCCTTCGAGGCATCTGTGCAGCTGCTATTTGGAATTCAGTGCACACCTTCGTGAGGCATTACAGTCTGGACATTGCTTCCAGGCGCCGAGCTGGTTTCGGCCTGGCAGTTCTTCAAGGACTCTTGTTCTAGTTTGCTGATTCCAGCCATAGGCTTTACCATCTTTTTTTATCTGTCATCCTACCTCCCTGGACTAATCACTTCCTTGGTGTGGGACTGCTTGGGATTCTGTCCTAATAGTAATAGCCTGCTGCAAGAGCTCCCCCTCGAAGTAAGATAGTACAGTTATATAAGAACTTACCGTAACAGTAGATCTTACTTCGAGAAACAACTCTTGCAGCAGGTTACACCATTTGGACTAAAGCCGGCAGGCGCCAGGACCACACGGAAATTTTTAGCTAGCAGTCTTCAGCGGGAACCGCCTCCGACGTCAGGCATAGTACATAAGGAGGCGTGTCCCCATAATCTAGTTCTTTTCCCCGCCGAATCGCCAGCATCGGCCTCTCGGTCTCCTTCAGCTGATTTACGCGACTGCAGAACTACTAATATTTTCGTCCTTTTGGCTGCTCAACTGATGTCCTCTCAACTCCATCTCTAGAGGTCACCATTGAAGTGCGCCTGTGGCAAACAGATCCCCTCCAAGGATCCCCATTCGTCCTGCATGTGCTGCCTAGGCCCGGACCACGACACCAAGGCCCGCTCCTTTAGCCAGGGTTTTGACAGCCGCACCAGGATCCGCCATCAGAAGGCACTTCAAGCATTTCTCTTAGAAGAAAAGCTGAAAAGTATGGACCAGCAGCCTTCCTCCCGGGGAGAATCTTCAAGCAAATCCCACAAACACCGGGACAAGCACCAGGAAAAGGCAAGGTCCAGGTCTCCTACACGGGCCTCGGACTCCCGAAGCTTCGGCTGTAGAGTGGACCGCTCTCCCTCCAGGGCTCAGTTGCAACCTCCCCCGGTCCAGGTCAGGTCCGCCAGCGGTTCTTCATCGCTCCAGCTTCTGAAGACTTTGAGGCCCTCGACTTCTTCAACACCCTCCAAGGCCTCTTCAAAATCAGGTGAGCTCCATAAATCTTCTTCCTCCCGTCGCCGGGACACTGACTCCAGGTCAGTCTCCTGACCACCCCGAGGTCCTGATCTGGTGCCCAGGAAAACTAAGGACCTGACGTCCCTCAAGCGGACGTCGAACCCGACGTCGGCCAAGCACTCTAAAGCTCAGTGTTCACAGGGGCCGGCAACACCGGCTAGACACCCGCCGCTGGCCAGGCGTTCGCCAGGTCCGAAGACGTCAGCCAGGGGACTGACGTCGGCTACCCGGAAGCCAAAGACCGCACCGCCGTTGCTGGCAGACGCCGGTTGTAGGGATTCTACTGAGGAGGACGCCACACAGCCCGAAGACCAGGCAGATGACATTGAGGATGCCGGGCTTCCACGGGAACCCTCCCTGGAGCAGGAGACCCCTGGGGACCCGATGCCCGATCCTGGCAACAGGCCACCGGCACCAGGTCCGTCATCTGGTATGAACCTTGCGGAGGTAAAGGAGCTCTTTACCTTTTGACGGGACACCATCAAGAAGGATGTGGTCCCCGCATGTCCTCCTCCTACTACTTCTCTTCCTGCTACTCCTCTTCCTCTTTCACCACCTACGCCCCCTCCTCCACCTAAGGGGCCAGTAGGACGACCTCCATCCCCCAAGGAGCAAACTTCACCTCCTAGGGGTAGATATACCGACAAGAGAAGGCCTCCCTCCAGATCTCCCTCAGTCACCCTGCCCCAAAAGACCCAGACGACGCCGGTACACTCTGTCGGGGAAGGATTCCAGGTCGGATACTTCAGAGTATTCCAGATCACCTTCTCCACTCAGCATTCCCTCTCCTGACCCACACGACCTCCCCAGGTCTCCTCTGGATGATTCCTCTTTTGACGAGATCATGAGGCACATCCAGGACAACATGGGGTGGGCTGCTGAGGAGCTTGACCCCGAGCGACAACACCTTGCCCGCTACCTTCAGCAAAAAGACCCGAAGCCTGTGGTAGTGCCACCCTTGGTGGATACCTTCGCGGACGTCACCAAGGCTGCGTGGAAACGTCCGCATTCCACTCCTGCAGTGCCGAAGAAGGCTGACTGCCTATACAAGGCCCCTAGGGAGGACCAGTATTTGGCGAACCATCGTCTGGCAGATTCCCTGGTCATCACTGCTTCACATGACCGGTCTCAGAGACCACAGCATATGAGCACTCAGCCACCAGACCAGGAATCCAAGCAATTGGATGCTCTGGGGAGGCGCATGTACGTGGCTGCTACTTGTGCCATCAGGTCACTGAACTATCTTACCCATATGGTTCAGTTCCAGAACGCCCTGTGGGAACAGGGCCAGGACCTGGTTGAAAAACTTCCCGATGGCGACCAGAAAGTGGAGCTCTTAAACCTCCTCTGCACTGGGTCAGATGTGGGGACCCAAGTGCTCAGAGCCGCATATGATTCTGCGGACTCTTCGGCCAGAGCTGCAGCCTCAGGCATTTGTCTCCGGAGACACTCTTGGCTCTGTGTCTCCGGATTTACCCCGGACGTTCAGAAAAACATCCTAGACGTCCCATATAACGGCGAGGTGCTGTTTGGTGAAACCTCTGAGAAGGTGATCACCAAACTCCAAGATGCAGAGAAGGCAATCCGATCTGTACAAGCCATGTACAGATCTAGGCCTAGTTCCTTTTGCAGGAACCAGAGCTGTTTTCGCGGCCGGCTACAAAGGCAACAGCAACGTTCCAGCCAGCAGCAGAGGGGCAATTTCTCATGCAAGGCCCATGCCAAATCGTCCCCAGGCAGAGGCCAACGATACTCAAAGTCAGCCCAGCCTGCAGGGAGAAACGCTGCCACAGCATGACTCCTTCCCGGCCCCCGCCCCTCCTCAGGATCAACGGGCAAAGAAAGTCGAGGGTCGCATCGCACACCACCTTTCAGGGTGGCAGTCGATCACCACCGACAGGTGGGTTCTACAGTTGGTCAAAAATGGCCATTACATAGAGTTCGTAGACAGCCCACCTACAAGACCTCCCCTGCTTTCCTGTTATTCGGGTCAGCATGCCCTGCTCATATAACAGGAAGTGCTCGCACTTCTGGAAAAAGAAGCCTTGGAGCACATACCAGAGAACCAGAGAGGACTAGGGTACTATTCTCACTTCTTCCTGGTTCCAAAGAAAACAGGGGACCTCCGTCCAATACTGGACCTCAGCGATCTCAATCTTTTGGTCGCTTATAAGTGCTTCTGCATGGTGACCCTTCCGGGCCTGATTCCCATGTTGAAGCAGGGTGCGTTCCTTGCGTCCCTGGACATGCAGGACGCCTATCTGCATATTCCTATTGCTCAGGCGCACAGGAGGTTCCTGCACTTTGAGTTTCAGGGCCGCCATTATCAGTTCCGAGCTCTTCCCTTCGGGCTGTCATCGGCACCTCGGGTATTCACGAAGTGCATGGCGGTCGTAGCCGCGTCTCTGAGGAGACTAGGCTACTACGTGTTCCCCTACCTGGACGATTGGCTTCTCATGGAGCCCTCCCGGGAGGCCTTGATGTCTGCCATTCACTGTACCTAGTCTCTGTTCGAGACTCTGGGCATTCTTATCAACTATGAGAAGTCACGCCTGGTTCCGTCCCAGATGCTGCAGTTCATCGGTGCAGTTCTGGACACCATCAGAGGGAAAGCTTTCCTTCCCACGGACCGAGCGGAACACATCAGATCCCTCATCAGGGAGTTATCGGCGAAGAAGACCTTCCCAGCTAGACTAGTCCTTTGCCTGCTGGGACACATGGCTGCGGCCATTGCAACAGTCCTGCTAGCCCGTCTCCACTTGCAGGTAACTCAGTGGATGTTACGGGTACAATGGGACCAAAGGCAAGACCATCTGCAGCATCCAATCCGAATCACGAAGACCGTAATTCGAGATTGGCAATGGTGGCTACATCCAGGGAACCTCTTGGTGGGAGTCCCCTTCACAGCACTATCCCCAACTGTGACACTCTCCGCAGACGCCTCAGGGCTCGGGTGGGGAACACACCTCGATGGTGTTCGGTCTCAGGGCCTGTGGACAGCCCAGGAGTCTCACCTCCACATAAATGTACTGGAATTGAGGGTAGTTCTTTACGCTCTGCAGGCCTTCCAGTCAGAGATTCCACCGGGTACACTTCTGTTACAAACAGACAATTCCACAGTGATGTATTACCTCAACAAACAAGGAGGCACCCACTCCTACCTGCTTTGCAGGGAGGCCATGAGAGTGTGGGATTGGGTCTTGCAACACAGCGCAAATCTTATTGCAGTTCATGTTCCGGGAGTGGACAACATCATCGCAGACAGCCTGAGCCTCACTCAGGCCAGAGTCCTCGAATGGGAACTACTCCAGGAGGTGGCAGAAGATCTGTTTCGCAGATGGTGTACTCCAGAGTTAGACCTCTTCGCGTCCCCATACAACGCACAACTGCCCAATTTTTTCTCGCTAGATCTAGGGCCTGGTGTTTTCTGGCGAGACGCGTTGTCCCTCTCCTGGGTGGGCAGATTCCTATATGCCTTTCCTCCTTTCCCGTTGATCCAGAGAGTTCTTCTAAAACTTCGCAGGGAGCAAGCGACGCTCATTCTGATCGCACCCTTCTGGCCCAGACAGATATGGTTCCCTCTCTTGTATCAGCTATCCCAGGAACTTCCAGTGCCTTTGCCAATCAGCTCCCATTTACTGTCTCAGGAGGCGGATTTCTTAGTCCATCTGGACCTACGTTCCCTGAACCTGCATGCTTGACTCCTAGAGACATAGCCATGATGCGATACGGGGTCTCGCAAGAAGTGGCAGATGTGCTTTCTGTCGCTAGAAAACCGGCTACCCATGCAACCTACGTCATGAAATGGCGCAGGTTCTGCTTGTGGGCTTAAGCGCATGGTTTTCCGCCTTTGGACTGTCCAGAGAAGCCGGTACTGGACTACCTGCTATCCCTTTTCCACTCCGGCCTGGCTTACTCCTCGATTAAGGTGCACCTTTGTGCCATTTCAGCCTACCATGCCCCCGTAGGCCAACGCACTGTGGCCCAGCTGGACACGACATGTGCCTTTTTGAGGGGCGTCCTCCACCTTAGGCCCCCAATTAAGGATCCAATCACTCCATGGGACTTACCCTTCGTCCTGGAGCAGCTCACGCTGCCAACTTTTGAACTAGCCTCAGATTGCGAGCTACGTTTTATTTCTTGGAAAACGTTGTTTTTAGTTGCAGTTGTTTCTGCCAGAAGAATTTCTGAAATGCACGCACTTATGTGCAAAGAGCCTTATTTAGTTTTCCACCAGGACAGGGTTTCCCTAAGGACTAATCCAAAATTTCTGCCTAAGGTGGTCTCAGCTCTCACCCTTAATCAGGACATCAATCTACCAGTGTATTTTCCGAAATACTCTAATTGAGGAGAAGCCCTTCTGCACACCCTTGATGTGCATAGGTGCCTCAGATACTACCTGACCAGAACCAAACAATACCAAAAGTCGGACCAACTTTTCGTCTCCTTTGCCCATAGGATGAAGGGAGCTCCTGTCTCGAAGCAGTAACTGTCTAGGTGTCTTATCCAGTGCATTACATTTTGTTACCAGAAGCGCAATAAACCTTTACCGGGTGCAGTTAAGGGTCATTCCACTAGAGGGGTGGCTACTTCCTTTGCGGCGTTGAAGAACGTTTCCACCTCAGCTATTTGCGCTGCAGCTACTTGGAGCTCTGTGCATACCTTTATCAGGCATTACAGCCTGGACATTGCATCGAGGCGAAGAGCAGGGTTCGGTCTAGCTGTCCTTCAAGGACTTCTGTCCTAGGCCCGAGGTGTCTCGAGATTTCTACCTTTCCTCCTCCTGATGGTACATGATTGCCATTACCGCCTGGAAATAAGTCCTAATGGTGTAACCTGCTGCAAGAGCTGTTTCTCGAAGTAAGATAGTACAGTTATGTAAGAACTTACCGTAACAGTAGATCTTTGAGAACAGCTCTTGCAGCAGGTACTTTCCCTCCAACCATCCCCGCTGGAGGTAGGTAGTCAAGCATCCATCTCCTAGGATGGGACATTTACTGTTGCCTTGTTTTGCCATCTGATGGCGGATCCTCGGTCTCCCTTCTGATGTCATCCAGGCGGGGATTTTCCGGCGGAGAACACTGAGGATTATGAGGGACTGCCTCCTTGTAGCTCGCCCGGCGTCGAGCGGGACCGGCGTTGAGTCGGTCCCGCTGAACTGCTAGCTAAAAAATTTCCGTGGGGTCCTGGCGCCTGCTGGCTTCAGTCCAAATGGTGTAACCTGCTGCAAGAGCTGTTCTCAAAGATCTGCTGTTACGGTAAGTTCTTACGTAACTGTTCTATCTTTGAGAGGAGTTCTTGCAGCAGGTGCTGCTTTCCCGCCCTCCATCCCCAGGATAATTTTTTCAGCATGTCTAGACCAGATTTGCCCGGTTTTCTCACTGAGATCCATTCGCGGGTCTTGGTGGGGGAACTGAGGTGGAGCAGAAGTCCACCCCCTTTTGTAGCATGACCGACGTCGGGGCAGAGCCGACTTATGGGGACAGTCCCTGCTGGGTACTGCTAGCTAAGTTTTTTCCAGTGGGTCCTAAGGCCTGCGGCAATAGTCCTAATAGTAATAGCCTGCTGCAAGAGCTCCTCTCGAAGATCTACTGTTACGGTAAGTTCTTACATAACTGTACTGTCTTTTCCCGCTGTCGATCACTCTCGTTGGACATGCTGAGGAAACACCGTCAACTAGCCGATGTTCTTTACCCTTTTTTTTACTACAGTGTTTTTTGTCATTTCTGCATACTGCCAGAACCTGCAGTTGCAGTATTTTGGTATTATGTAAGTGTGAAGACAGAATTTATAACAGGCTCACACGCAGTTTGTGTTTTTTGGGTCTGTCTCACAACATGAGGACTTGTGAGATCTGCCAGGGTTTAAACCAAGCAGCATGGCACCACGCTAAGAAAGCTCTGGAAAACTTCCTTCTTCAAAAAGCATTAGCAGCCATGGAGAAGGACCAAGGCACGAAATGGCAGTTGCACTCCACGTCTGCCAAGATGTGGCCACCGAAGTTGAAGGACCAGGACAGGGAACGGTTTCATCATGGCCTTCCTCTTCATCTGGACACAAGCATAAGCACAGAGATGAGAAGTCTGCTTCCTTGGCGAGATCCCTGCTACCATTGAAACAAGGTAATCCTTCAGCATCATCGCCCACTCTGGCGGTGTTGATGACCCCCCCCAACCAGTGTTGAGACACCAAGATTGGGTGCTGCTGTACATACTAAGGGTTGTGTGACGCCATTGTTGTTGGGCCCAGGCCTGTCATCGATATAAGTTGTCACCACCTCTGGCCAGGTCGTCATCAACTCTCAGGCTGTGTTGGCATTGTTTTTCAGGGATGATATCACACATTCTGCCCAGCTTACTTATGCAGGCTGTTATTCTGTCGATAGGGTGAACAGGCACTTCACTCCCGTCGATGACTACTTCAAGCACACAGCCAATTTTTCCTTCTCAGCCTCGTTGACAGGGAGGTCAGTGATGAGGTGGAATATATGCCTGACCTCATGGTATTAGAGGAGGATTTAGAGTAGGCTGATGAGGGAGAACATTATATGGCACCTCATTCTAGTTCCTCCCTCTCATCCTGCATTGAGGACTCAGTGGTGTATACTGCAGGATCTCCTCCTGAGGATCCCACTTTTCAAGCCATGATGCAGCAAATGCAAACTGCTATGGAAGAACGTTCCACTAAAAAGAATTTAATGGACTTCTTGGAGGTTCCTTGCTCACCCTCCATTATAATTCATCCTATTTATCCTGCATTAGATGATGCTACCTAAGCTGTATGGCACAGACCAAACTCACTGCCTGCAGTGCCCAGAAAGGCTGACAAGCAGTATCCTGCTCCATCTGCTAAGCCGCCTTATGCTAATCAGCCAGAAACCAACTTGGTTATCATGGCTGCTCCTGATAGGTCCAGGGCACCTAAGTACCTGAATACTTTGCCTCTTGACAAGGGATCTAGGAGGCCGGATGCAATGGGCAAGCGTTCTTGTACCTCTGCATCTTTGAGCCTTAGGATTGCTAATTACCATGCATAGATGATCAAATACCCCAACAGCCTGTGGAAAACTGCTAAGGCTGCAGCCCCGGGTTCTGCCAAGAATGAGTTAAATAAAACCAGCTTCTGGTGCTGAGGTTGGCAGACATTTACTGTGGTCTGCCTATGATGTGTCTGATGCTTCTGCCAGAGCTGCTGCTTCAGGCATATGTAGAGATGCTATTCTTGGCATAGAGTTACTGGTTTTGCTAATGATGTGCAGCAGGCAGTTTTGAATGAGCCATTTTGGGAGACAAAACTGTTTGGTTACGATGTTGAAGAGATGCTCAGGAGTCTTTTGACATCCAAAATGACCCTCAGATCTGTTAAGTCCCTTTATCCCACTGCATCTAGGGGCCATGGGATGGTCTCTTTTCATCAGGCTGTTGCAAGAGGTGGTTGTGCCGACTGTTAACAAGGCACAGGAGGGGGAAGTGGCTCTTTTTACCAGGACTCTCCCCCACTTGCCGATTCAAAAGCACCCAAACCAATCAGTGCCAGTGGCTCTGCCCCCAGTGGTTCCCTCTGACTCTTTTCATACTATAACCCCACCTCCACTGTTACCTCTGGAGTTGTTGTGGGAGGCAGGATCTCTTTGCACCTAAAACAGTGGCAGGAGATTACCACAGATGAATGAGTACTGGAAATAACTGCAAGGGGGGGTATGCTCTGGAGCTGTTAGCAACCCCTCCAGATCATCCTCTGCCTCCTTCCAGTTATCCTCTGGGCCATTTGTCCCTTCTGAAGGAAGAAGTGCAGTCATTAATTAAAAAAATGGGCTTTAGAAACGGTTCCTCCTACCCAGAGAAACAAAGGGTTCTATTCCAGATATTTCCTGGTCCCAAAAATGGATGGGGGATTTGCCTACAACACAAAAACACAAGAATCTCGGCTTCTGCATAGAAATACAAGAAGTTTCATATGGTATCCCTGCACACTGTGATTCCCCTTCTGCACAAAAAAGGACTGGCTGTGCTCCCTAGACATGAAGGATGTGTACTTTCATATCAAGATCAGAAAAGCCCACAGGCAGTATCTACATTTCATGCTGGAAGGAGAGCACCGTCAGTTCAGAGTATTGCCCTTTGACTTATCCTCTGCACCATGGGGCTGTACCAAATACTTGGCAGTAGTGGCAGCAGCTCTTCACAGGGAAGGCCTGTATCTGTTCCCCTATCTGGACGACTGACTTCTGAATGCCGACTCCAGAGAGGCTTGACTACATACCCTGTGGAGAACAAGGCAGTTGTTAGATGATTTAGGAGTCGCAGTGAATGTATCCAAGTTGGTCTGACTCCCTGCCAGAGACTGCAGTACATAGAGGCGGTCTTGGATACAGAGAAGGGATATGCTTTCCTGCCACAGCAGAAGGCAGAAAGGCTGATTGCTCAAGCACACCCAGTATGCAGAAGTCACTATGTTCCTGTACGGACCATGTTACATCTTGTGGGCCTCATGACTGCGGCCATTGTGGTGGTGCCACTGGTATGCTTGCACATGTGGATCCCACAGTGGACATTAAGGGCCCAGTGGGACCAGCTTCTGGATGAGCTGGACCAAGGGGTTCCTGTCGCATCACGGTTGCACAGGGTGCTACTATGGTGGATGGATTGCAGCAATCTCTTACAGGGCATTCCATTCCTTGTCCCAGGTCCTGCACAGATCCTCACCACAGATGGCTAGGGTTCCAGATGGGATGCACATCTGAGTCGACACTAGAGTCGTCCCAGGTGGAGGCCAAATTACACATCAGTATGCTGGAAATGAGAGCTGTCATATGCAGCCTCCAGGCATTTCAGAAGCATTTAAATCCAGGTCCTCTATTAATCCAGATGGACAGTGCTAGTGTGATGCATTACATCAGTAAATAAGGGGGCAGGGAAGCAGTGAGTGTGTGGGACTAGGCTCTGTCCCACTGTAACAGCCTCAGATAGCCTGTTCCACCAAGAGAATAGGGACAGCCTATTACTTTCATTGTAGTCATAAAATTAGTAATTAAGGATGCAGGTTCAAAATCCAGAATAGGTAGGAACTGCTGGAGAGATGTGGGGCAGTCCCTGCAGTAATAAAAAGACTAGATTTAGCCTCCATAATTGTCGTATATAAAAGATTAGCAGTTTAAAGAGCTACTGATGCCAAAAAGAAAACTTTAAAAAACATAATAATTAGGTACAATTCAGCTTGCATTCCATGTGTATTCTATATATTTATCTGCCTTGATATTTATTACTGAGTAAATTTGCATGAGTACATTATTTTTATCCCTTAGATTTCCCTTCCAGTTTATCTGCCTGTGTAGTTTACTCCCTACTTAGTCACAATGCTTTGTTGTGACGTCAAAATCTGTTGCTTTGGGAGTAACTGTGATGCCACAAGCGGGCCATTATGATCTCAAGGTAGGGAGAAAGCAACAGGAATAGATGAAGTCTTCAGTAGCAAAGATCCTGTTTTCATGCAGATGCCCTCAGTCATAAATAATGGAGAGGAAGACTACAGAACTAATCTGAAATACAAGCTGAACTGTGTCTAAATGTTATGTTTCGTTAAAGTTCTCCTGAGGGTGTCAGCTGCTCTTTAAAATGAGTTTGATTTTAAGATACCCTGTGAGCATATTATTAATTGTGACAGGGATGCGACCCAGAGGGGAAGAGGAAAGGTCTCCTGGCTTGCAGTTTCTCACACGCATGCATTGTTTTACACAAAATATAGTGAATGGCAATGTTTTTGAGAAAAAAATATTTTTTTAATAGTAAAGTAGAGAATCTGTATGCTTATGGCCAGTGGGCTAGTAAATGGATCACCCTGGCTAGTAACACAAGCGCTGGACAGCCAGTGTAAAACTGGACTGCCTGAGTTGCCTGTGCTGATTTTTCGTAATTGTGTTTATTTGGTAGACAGTCGCTCCTGTAAAAAGAAAGTCTTGCTGCTCTGACAGTGAATAGGTGAATGCAGAGTGGCAGCTACGGGCGCTACTGCTGCAAAAAACTGCGTGAGAGTGGAGAGTGAGAGACTGAGCCTCGGTCCCACAGCAGAGCGCAGTGTGCTCAAGTAAGGAATCCTAGGCTTGCCTCTGGCAGCCGCCTCACTCTGCAGCCATACAGAGAGTAGGCTTCGGCCTAGCAGAGGTGCCTTGCTTCATGAAATGCCGAGAGAATGCAGCACAATGCACTCCTCCCGTGGTAGGATCAGCCAGATAAAAATTCCCTGACGTAGTTGGCAAGGTGAAAAGCACAAGAGAATGTAGACATTATGGACTGGCTCTCAGAAATAAATAAAATATATATTAAAAAGGTACCAATATCAAAAAATAATAATGATTACACTCACCCGAAAGCTAGCAGTGTGTCTTCTCTGGAAGAAGTATTCTCTCCCTGGCTGAGGTGTGACAGACCCTGTAACAAGTCATTGGCCTCCAGCAGGGGTGATTAGACATCACACCAAATAGCACTCTGGGGAAGACTGTCTGGAACAAGTGGCCATAAAACAAACCAGAATAACAACCTCCAGGGGCAATAAAACAGTCAGGGAAAGTTAGAAAAAAGAACTCTAACAGCCAGAGGAAATAAAAAAAACACTGGGAAGAGGTTGTAACACAGAGAAAAAGAATACTACATATCTTTTTCTGATTTTAACATGGTGTTTTCCTTTAAGGGAGAGTGATCCTTGGTGAAGCTAGTCCGTGCAGGCAGTTACAGTAGAGGTGAAGCTTAGCATGGGAAAATGCATAACTAATGTCTGAGAGAACAAAACTTGTTGTGATCAACATAATTAAAGGAGAAATTACTATTTTGACAGGAAAAAGCATAGGAAAGTGTTCAGAAGTCATTATTTAAGTGTTTTATTGTTCAAATAATAGACATCCTAGCAACTCTGCTTTCCTAAGGAGTATTGTGAACAGAAAAAAATTCAGCAGAAAGCTTAGAAAGTCAGCTCTCCAACCATTATAGTGGGAATGTGCTTGGCCCTTGAGAAAATGTTCATTTTGAGTAACAAAGAAATTGTATTTTAAAATGACCAAAAGTGGAAAAAAAAAACAAGGAAAGCCTTAGAACGTTCAGGAGGGCAGCTGAGCTTCAGAACTGAGAATTCTATTGTGGCTTGTGCTGCTGCATGGAGGAATTTGATTGGTGCTGAGCTGCTGAACAGGTCATTGTCCACTCAGTGACCACAGATGTAAATATGCTAATGAGATTTTGACTATAAAAGGAGCTGCACAGCCAGTATGCAGTCAGTCTGAGCAGGAGAGCGACCAGCAAGGAAGGTGCCCAGGCCAAGGGGTGTCTGTCTGAAGAGGCCTACTGAAGAAAGAAAAGCCTGACAGAACCAGTTTAGTTTAGAGTGTAAATATAAGAGATCGCCTGTATCCTAGAATAGGGACAGTAAGTGTCTAGGGCCTAGTGTAGAATGCCTGTTGTTTCAAGTCCCTGTTATTCCTGTGTGACCAGTTTCCTCACAGAGAACAATCTACAACTCTGAAGAAATCATTGTTCTCCTCAACATACTTGTAACCTGCTGACTCAAGAAGGCTGTCCAACTACATCAAGCTGCACCTTCTCTACAGAATTTCTTCAGTATTTCCAAAGGAGTGTGGTATAGTGAAAGCCTTGTTAATACAAATTGGGGACTATTTTAAAAGCCACAGTGACACTGTTTTACAGAGAATTTACCTCAGTCCTTCTGATTTAAGAGATTGTCAAAGTGAAGGACTGAACCTGAAGGGACAGAAAGGGGATTCTTTCACAACTTTTGATGTACCAGTATGCAAAATTGTTTAATGCCATTGCTTAGTTTTAATTTGTCTAGAAATGAATGTGTTAAAACGTTAACCATTTTAAATGATTTTTAGAGTATAAAATACAGTAAAGTGAATAGATTTGGATACTGGGGGGCAGAAGGATTCATTGAAGTGTCTGATCTGAGGTATGGCCCAGTAGTTACTGATTGCCTATGTTCAAAAATACAGTGTATACGGTAATTGGATACCAGGGAGGGTATCTGGTAGAAGGGGTCAGTGGACTGACTACTTGGAGGTGGACCCAGTAGTTACTGATTGCCTTAGTTCTTCAGTACAGAAAGCTTTGGGATGAAAGCCTAGGTGGGCACTTATCCTGGGAAAGTGTGATATCTGGAGGGCTGGTGGGAGGTGAGTGCCTGTAGTCTCCAGGGGTGTTTCAGAAGTGAAGTGTGGGATGGAGGTACCCTGCAGTAATATATAGAGTATAAGAAATATAGAATAGTGGATGGATGGACATCCACAACAAGGCTGTGTTTCCATCGAGGAAGTTGATGACATCATAGAGACTGCGAGAGCGAAGATGGAATCGCAGCCTTAGTTGTGGATGTTCAGCCATCCACTGTTTTATATAGTATATATTTTTTTTGTTTTGTTTCTCATTATTTTATTGAAATTACTTGCTGTGGGTGCTGGTTCTTTCCTCCTGGTGCTCCTGCCACTCTTGCTCTGTCCGATCTGGCTTCTAACATTAACTTCTCTTCACTGCTTAGTTTTAAAATGAGAAAAAAAAATAATTTGTTTTTCCGAAATGGAGCCATATATGGCTCACCGTGTCCTGGCTCAGAATTCAACTGTCGGTGGGGCGCTAAATCGCGCCGCCATGTTTGTTTTAATTTTTTTCACAGAGAGCCTTGGCTGAGCCAATCAGGTGGCAGGTCAAGGGTAAAAAGTTGTTGTACTATCGATGTGATGTCACAACGATAATACAACAGCTTTTTTGACCTTTGTACTGCCCTACAACAACATTTGGAAAACAGTCGTTTTCCATACACAATATGCTCTAACCATGTACTATAAAGTGATTGATTGCTTATGAATTGTTGTTTTTGTCTGTTTTCAGACTGTGCCATTTGTGTCTGTAATTGCAAAAATTTATCTTAACATTTTCAGTAAACTTTTACTTTTTTGCTCATCTACCCAAGTGTCAGACTCCTTACTTGCAGTACCATTGAATTATATTCCTGAAGGTCTCCAGTTCGGTGCAGATTTCCCTCCTCTTGGCAGCTCTTAGCAACTCCAATTGGGGAGGTAAGGTAGTGTACTCAGGTGGTACCCAACTGGGAAAGGGTTGTCACAGGGGAAGGAACAAAGAATCCTTGATGTCACCTACCTCTGTGTGGAATTGTCCCACCTGTGGCCAGAGGTTGATACAGCAGTGGGTGAGTCAACATACCACGGCCTTCAACTGTCCACCATGCTTCTCCCAGATACCTCAGATTTCTGCATGTCACAGTTCCAGATGCATGAATGGGAACTGCTGACCTCCTTGGTAGATGACCTCTTCGTAAGATGGGGTCTCCCAGAGAAGTGGTCGTCCGGAGTTGGACCTTTCAGCTTCCCCGCACAGTGCAAAACTGATGTGTTTCTGTTCACTCGCTCCAGGGCCTGGAGCTTTCTGGCGAGACACGTTATCCCTGTCTTGGACAGGGCAATTCATATATGCATTTCTTCCCATTCCTGTAATACAGAGAGTTCTCCTCAAACTGCAGATGGAAGGTGTTACCCTCATCGCCTCACATCACCAGATATGGTTTCCACTCCTGTAACAACTGGTAGTGGAGCCTCCAGTACCTCTATTATTGTGTCGGGGTCTCTTGTCACAGGATAAGGGGTTCCTGGTCCGTCCATTCCTAAAGTCACTACACCCGCATGCATGGCTTCTGAAAACTTAGCCATGGCACGTTTTAGAGTATCCCTTAAAGTTGCTGATATTCTGGTTTCGGCTTGAAAGCCCTTCTACCAGATGTACTTAATTCCTTTTTTGATTTTTCACAAAGATAGAGTTTCTTTGTGCATAAATCCTAAGTTTCTACCAAAAGTAGTATCTGAATTTACCCAATGAATTAAACGATACACCTTCCTTTTTATTGTCCCAAGCGTGCCAGTCAGGATGAAGGATTGCCTCATATTTCAGATGTACTTAGAATACTGAGATATTATGTGAATCACACCTAGGACTGCAGAAAGTTCTCTCAGCTTTTTGCTTCGTTTGCTTCTGGGGAAAAAGGGTGCTCCCATGTCTAAACAATGCCTGTCTAAATGGCTGGCACATTGTACTATGTTCTGTTTTAGGATGTATGGTAAGGAACTTGCTGGTGCAGTTCATGGTCATTGCACAAGAGGAATCGCCACTTCTACTGTTGTTTCAGAGATGTCTTTGCTGCTGACGCTTGTGCTGCAGCCACATGGAGCACTGTCCACACCTTCATGAAACATTACAGTTTAGATATCGTCTCTTGCAGACATACTGGCTTTGGGCTTGCTGTACTGTAAGGCCTCCTGTCTTGAATGTATCAGACCGTACCAACCTCCCAGTGCCTTTTGGGACTGCTTAGAATTCTTATTCGAATCATGTCTTCCAAAGAGTTTTGTTCCTAAAGAATGGAAAACTGCAAATGTTATACTCATTCATAAAAAGGATGTTAAACCTGACTGCTCAAACTATCGACCTATCACCCTCACTTCGCCACTATGCAAAATATTTGAAAGTTTGGTTAGAGATATTTTAGCTCCCATTCTAAATAAACCAGACTTAGAACAACATGGGCTCATGAAATGTAGAGGCTACGTGGCCTCTTTAATGAGCTTTTATGAAAAAACATCTTGTGATATAATCTTTATAAATTTTAGTAAGGCCTTTGATGTTATGCCTCACTGGGCCTTAAAGATTAAACTACAAAATGTAAATATAAACAAATATATCATAACATGGATCTGCAGTTGGCTTACTAATCGCGCACAGCATTTTATTAACAGTCAATTATCCAGTGTGAGCTGTGTCACCAGTGGGGTACCTCGGCTCAGTGCTCAGCCCATGGTTTTCAGGCCTTTATTTCTGCTCTTACAATGAACTGTCTATCCACATCCATTAAGTATGCAGGTGATATTAAAATTGGAGGGCCTAGTGCCAAAGACAGTGACATTGACACTATTCAACGTGATCTGGATATAATTTCTGCCTGGGTTATCAATTGGGGGATGAAGTTAAATAACAACAAATACAAGGTCATGCACCTAGGCCCACAGAATTCCATGAGAACATATGTCCTAGGAAATTGCACTTTTAGTGACCACTACTGACAAAAAAGATTTGGGGGTAACAATCTCTAATAATCTGGAATATGCCCATCATATTAACGAATCAGTTAGCAAGACTAATAAAGTTATTTGGTCCATTAAATGCAACATCACAATGAGAAATCCTAGGGTAATGAAGACCCTGTTCAGGGCTTATGCCAGATCACATCTGGAGTATGTGTCACAGCTCTGGTGCCCATATAAGAAGTCCCATATTAACCAGTTAGAGAAAGTCCAGCAAAAATATAACAAACGTATAAAAGAAATGTACAATCAGCCATATAAAAATAGATTAAAAAGCCTCGACCTGCTATCATTAGAGACTTGTCATTTACATGGGGAGTTGTTCTTTCTTTATGTTATTATTCAGGACCCCATTTCAATGACATATCTAGGAATACAATTTAAGGATAATATATATGACACCATAGGTCACCCTCTTCAACTAATTGGTAAAACCTTTAATGTCTTGAGAAAAGTTTTCTTCACCTTAAGGGTTATCAACCCCTGGAATAAACTTCCACTCAATGTTGTTATTAGCAAAAACGGAACAGAATTTAAAGCAAGGTTGAATGCTTATTTATTATCAGATACATTTCCAACATGTTATGATTTTTGATTAGCATGAGAGCACCCATGGGCCTTTGGCTCTCTTGCTGTCTCAGAACCTTAGTATGAACCTTAGGACTTGCTCCAAAGGTGTGGCCTAATGGAAGAGAGAGCCTTGAAGAAGCTAGAACAGTTACGTACTTATTACCGTAACAGTAGATCTTTGAGAGAATCTCTTCCATTAGGCCATGTCATCCCTCCCACCGTACCCCTTCTGCTTCAGGGAGGGTTGCATTAGACATTGTGCATGATCCTAATCCATGGTTGTTATACACAGCACCGTATATTGCCTTGTATGCTTGGTGCTGGCCTGGTCTCCTGGTTTTATTTATTTATTTATGTCTATGTTAACCCGATAAGCAGGCTGATCCAGAGGACTGCTTTCAGTCATGACCCAGGCACTTGGTTCCCCACAGGTGGCTGTCCTCCAAGTCTGATCTCCAGCGGGGAACTGAAGAGTGAAGGGGCCACCCATATTTATGTAGATGTTGATGCATGATGTCACCGTGGGTGGCCTCTGGCTAGCAAAAGTTTCCATGTGGTCCTAATGCCTGATGACTGTAGTTCCAAAGGAGTGGCCTAATGGAAGAGATTCTGTCAAAGATCTACTGTTATGTTATAAACTGTTCTTTCCCTGAATTTCTGTTTGTTTCTTTAATTGGTATGTCTACTGATCCCAGTGTGTCACCGTCTATCTGTCTCTCTGTATAAGTGCAGGCCGCAGACTGACAGTCATTCCCTCTTTCTTAGTGTTTGTGTGTGTATAGTTTGGCCCATAGGTGCTTTTCTCATAATATGAATGTGAGCTGGAGTTGACCCACTTCCTATAATGATGTCCTAGGGTGTTAGGCTGCACTGTGATATTGGAGGTGATGTACCTGCTCTGCTGGTACACAGACATGCTGCGTAGTGCGTGCTTAGTTCCAGAGAACCTGTACAGACAACCAGCCTTCTCAAGAACCAGGGATGAGTGGTTTTGTGGACAGCAAGGCTGTTTCTACTTATCTGGAGGTTAGATATGTCAATGACCAATCAGAGAGCAGCTTCTACAATGCTGATTACATCACAGTAGCCCCGTCTTGTTCTGAAGCTAACTGCTGAATTCAAAGAGCAACAGTTAACTCTACACAGACCACTAATTTACTGGCATGGGGTCTTGATGTCGTGGATGAAACCACGCACATCACAACCGCACATGGAAAACAGTGTGCAGCAAAGCAGCGGCAGCACATAATGCTATCCACACATGAATGCTACACACCCGATCCTTCAGTATGTTTTTTGTGGGGGGGCTCCACCCCCCTGCACTCCCCATGTGGGAAGCTTCACCCCCAGCACCCCCCGAAGTAAACATAATCAGCTCTGCAGGGTGTGTGGACAGCGAAGCAAGTTAAAAAGCTGACTGCGGCACTTAGTCGTGACCGCACAGTTGAAACATAAAAAAAAAAAAATTTCCCAAGCAGGGTTTCAAACTCTGGTCTTCCCCCTCATCTACTGCTGGGTCAGGTACTCTAGTCGCTCCACCATGGAACCGGCTCAACCGAGCAGCCGACCGGCAGTGGTTACATCCCCTTACTCTTTGGTACGGAGTGACCGGGGGTAGTGATACAGTAGTATCACCCATATACCCCTGTTGCTGTAGTACAATACGTGCTACTGACCACGCAGTTCTTCATGCGTGGTTTCGTCTGCGCTATACTGACTTGGTACCAGTTTACATGGTATAACTTCTAAACTGATGTTGTATAAATCAGATACAAACTGACCTTACTCAAAATATACAGCTTATCTCCATTTATGAGGGAGCAGGACTGTCATAACTCACTCGTGGCTCTGCCACTTGTGAGTTATGGTCCTGCCCCTCTCACTCCTGAAGATAAATTGCATATGTTGAGTAAGGCCACTGTGTATGCCCTATGTCTCCTGGTTCTCAAGTGTTTGTGCCTTTTGGTTCTGATTTCCACAAGTAGCAGGGTCTGGTAGGCCCAGTATATGCACTGGTGTCTCAGCACCACTGTCATGGGTTCTTTTCTGGAGCCTGTTTGTCCTGACGGATCGGACAGGTACTTTGGCTTCCCTGCTTTACTAGTTATTTATTGAAATATTTTACCAGGAGGGCACACTGAACAACAAGTTGCTCATCTCACGGTGCAACCTGGGGGGTGGGGGTTACATGGGGATAAAACACAGAGATGATACAGAATCACAATTTGCACAATTGGAATGGCATACAATTAAGAATCAAGTAAACAGCTAGTATACAAACAGTGCAAACAGTTTGGTCTAAGGAAAGCTAGTGTTCAATAACATAAACAGTACAACAAGCATCAGTACAAACAGTAGTACAAATTAAATTCAAGTGTATTTTAGGTTTGGGGTTAGCAATTAGCAGAGGAGTGCAGTGAAGGAGGAGCGAGGTGAGGGTGAAGAAGGGAAGAAGGGGTGGGATAAGGGAGGTGGGAAACATGCCAAGAACGGACCCCTTCAGGATGCTGAGAACCCTGCCAGGGGGCAGAAACAAGGCAAAGATAGAGGTGAGGGCGAGAAGATAGATCGTTGGGGGGGCAGGAGGGAGATATGGAGTTAGTGCTGAGGAGTGCATTGGAGGGGGAGGTGATGGATGAGGTTGAGAGGGAGGCATACCAACGACTGACCCCTACAGGATACTGAGAACCCTGCCAGGGGTGGAGCAAGGCAAAGATAGAGGGAGAAGTTAGAAAAAGTGGGGGCAGGAGGGAGATAGGGGAGAAGGTTGAAAGTAGAAAAGGGGGAAGAGGCAATGAGGATAAAATTAGAGGAGTGGGAGATTAGGGCCGAATAGACAGGGGCAGAATGTTGGGAGGAAATCAGGGAGGCTTATAGCAGGAGCAGTTGGGGGAGAGGTAGTTGTGTTGGGCAGATCTGAGGAGGGAGGAGGAGGAGGAATAGCATATTTGAGGGGGGTGGGAGTTCCAGACTTTGGAGAAGTAGTTAGAAAAGCCAGACTGACCTATGATTGTGAGCTGGCGAGGGACTGCCAAACAAGTCTGTCAGTAGATCTGAGGGAGTGGAGGGTGGGTGTGGGGTAGAGGGGAAGTGGTGAGGTAAGGAGGAGTTCTCCAAGCCAGTATTTAGAGGTGAGTTTGGCACAACGGAAGAGGCACCTGTTTGCAAGTGGGGAAAAGGACAGGGTATGATAGAGAACACAGTAATGAGTCTGGGAGGGAGCATTGAGAGCAAAGCGACAGAAAGAGTTAAAGAGCGTGTCCAGTCTGGACAGGGAGGGCTTGGGAGCAGCACCATAGACTGTCTCAGTAGTCAAAAATGGGGAGTATCATCTTCTAGACAAGTTTGTGCCTGGCCGTAGAAGGGATGCAACTACGGTTCTGGTATAAGGCACCAAGCTTGGGGCATAGTTTTTTCAGAATGGCATCAGTAAGTCCAGAGAAGTTGAGGTGGTCCAACCAAACCCCAGGGTATCTAAATGAGGTGGTATCCTCTAAGATTGTCTCATCCAGGATGTGGAAAGAGGGCAGGCCAGGGAGCCTTGAGAGTCTCTGCCTAGTGCCAAAGGTCATGGAGACTGTCTTCTTGGCATTTAGGAAGAGCTGATGGGAGGCAAACCAGAGCTAAACCTGGTGGAAGTCATGCTGAAGGGTGGCTGCAACAGCAGCTGGGCATTTGCTGGAGGTATACAAGACAGTATCATCGGCGTACATGTGGATAGAGGAGGAGGAGGGGGAACAGACTGATGGAGGTAGTTTAGGAAGATGGAGAAGAGAATGGGACCAAGCACCGAGACCTGTGGGACTCCTGTGGTGATAGGGAGGGGAAACGGAATCCTGGACCTTGACAGATTGTGTTTTGCCTGTGAGGTAGGACCTAAACCAGGTTGTGGCGGGTGTAGATCGACCAGCTGCCAAAAGGGAGTCAAGAGGGAGGTCATGGGAGACAGTGTTGAAAGCCTTGATGAAGTCGACAAAGATGGCGGAGGTTATTAGGCCATTGTCCATCTCGGTAGGGATGCAGTCAGTAAGCCTGAGTAGAGAGGTTGTAGTGTAGTGATTTTAACAAAATCCAGATTGGAACGGGGTGAAGAAGGAGGAGTCTGATAAAAAGGAGGTGAGCTGATAGAGAACCAAGTGATCTTACTTCGAGAGGGTTCCTGCAGTAGGTCATTACACATAGGACTGTGCCACCTGGCATCAGGACCGCATGGCAAACTTTTCTAGCAATGCCTGGTGGGGGACCGCCTACCCGAAGTCACGTGACTGATGTCAGCGTGACCCTATATAGTGGGTAGTCCCCATGCCTGCCTTCCAGTTCTTTCCTGCCGTTGTCCTATGCATGGTACCTTGCAGTAAAACAGCCCAGTCAATCACCTTTAAAACCCGCCTTTTTTCTTTAAAAATGATTCGCGTTTCTTCTGTCTTCTCCATCATCTAAGGCCAGGAAGAAGTGTGAAGATTGCGGTGCTCAGATTCCACACAAGGATGGTCACCGAAGGTGTCTTTTCTGCATGGGCCTGAACCATGACACCGCGGCTTGCCCACACTGCCAGCCCTTCAATCAGGCAACCCGCAAAAGAAGGCAGCAGGCCCTGGAGGCTCATCTCTTAAAAACTAGGATGGCCACACTTGAAAAAGAAATGGAGCACTTTGGAGAATTTGCTTCTTCACCTTCCCCAAAGGCCAAGAAGAAAAAGAAAGAGAAACACCGGGAGCGGGAGCACCACAATGACAAAGACCATCCGGACTCTAGTAGGTCTTCTACCAGCAAGGCCTCCCCCCCTCCCCCCACACCGCCTCCCATAGTGGTAGTCCAGGCTGCATCCTGTCCACCACACTGCTTCCGATTTCAACAGGTAAGCTGCCCGCTGGATCCTCCGGTGGACACGCAGCATCTGCCAATAAGTCGGTCCCCTGCTCCTGTGGGGCTCGCCTGGTGACCGATAAGTCGAGACCACACTCCTCAGGGACTCACCCAGTCACGACCTATAAGCCAGCAGGGGGTTCCTCCCTCTCCCGCCCAGTCTCTTCATCCATTAAGTCAGCCGCCTCTGGCACCCGCCCAGATGTTGCTCATCCATCGGTGGCCTCTGCCAATTTACCTGACGTCTGACTGAGCTCCAAGAAGACCCTGAGATTTCCCCCTTCCCTCCTCAACCCTGGTGGCTCTTGCTTTGCTTTCTGCCAGCCCAGATGAGAAAAGAGAGTGATGAACAGCTGGAAGTGACCCTTACTTTGGCTTCCATTCATCAGTTCCCTGCAGGGGACAAAAGGTTAGAGGCCCCTCCGCTGCTGACTGTCCTAATGCTGGAGGCTCCTCAGGGCCCCTCTACGTCAGATCCCCTTCCCTCAGCACCCCCTGATGAAAGAGAGACATGTCCCTCCATTGGGACCCTTTCGTCCAGACCCATTCGCTAGGTCTGAGCTCATCGGGCTGTTTCCTCCGATGTCTGGGCCCAGCCCTACACTGGAGCCCTCTCGTCCGGTCCCGGCACCTGTCCCTGTGCCAGACCGGGCTTCACCATCAGAACCCCTGCATCTGGCCCCGACACTGTATTCTTTTCCATCGCCGGACCCAATTACCTTCCCCCCCCGACGCCCACCCCTTCTTCCATCTATACTACGGTGGGGTTCGCCAGTACCTCCGACATCTGGTTCCCTGACATGTGGGAATTTTCCAGGCTCTTCTAGGCCTTTTAACGTCCCAAGCTACTCTCACGGGTTCCCACTGGACCTTAACCCAGCAGGTCCTCCTCCAGATCTATCATATTCAATTTTCTCAGGACATCACTATCTGGGATACCCCTTTTACCAAGGGTATCATTACCCTTCTACCCATCTGCCTCCTACCCCTCCTGCACCTCCTCATCAGGCTCTGACTTAAGACTTCCAGACTATGATCCAGTCCTGGTTTCAGACCTGGAGAGCCGTTTCCCTATGCAGGCTCCTATTCTGCCTCCCAGATCCTCGTCCCCAGTG
Organism: Neoceratodus forsteri; assembly: GCA_016271365.2. Classification (NCBI taxonomy): domain Eukaryota; kingdom Metazoa; phylum Chordata; order Ceratodontiformes; family Ceratodontidae; genus Neoceratodus; species Neoceratodus forsteri. The sequence goes on along the minus strand of JADMNL010000022.1, from coordinate 470,564,701 downwards.
AGCTCAGTTCGCTCCACTGTTCACATTTTGGGACTACCCTTCACAAGGTCCATCTTCCAGATTTCGAGCCCATAGATGATCCGGAGGACCCGGGGGAGGAGACCTCAGAGGACTCGTCTGATCGACAGTCTCCAGACCCTAAAGGGAAAGCTTCTCTTAAGTCCCCTCCTGAGAACCCGTCCTTGTTGGACTTGACGGCCATCCAAGAATATTATAATTAGGAGACTGAGGAACAGGACCCCATGAGGAAGACTTGCAGAATATCTGGACTCAGGGTTCCTTTCTGGACAGGGCCCCATGAAGACCTCACCACCACGATTTGGCAACTGCCACACACTATCCTGGTGGTCCCTAAAAAGGCTGACCAGATTTACCGGGCTCCTGAGAGTGCTTCTTTTCTAGACTCGCACCCAAAGGCCGACTGCGTCGTCATTACTGCGGCTCATGATCACTCAACTGCCCCGAAGCACATGAGCACCTCTCTTCCCAACAAGGAGTCTTGGCAGATTGACCAGTATGGCAAGAAAATGTTCTCTTCAGCTACGTGTGCTCTCTGTTCCCTAAATTACATAGCTCACATGGTGTCCTTTCAGAAAGCAATCCTGGCCAAGCTGGAGGCCCAAATCTAATCTATGGATCCCTCAGACCTCAAGGAGGACCTCGTCAAGGATTTACACCTGTCCAAAACTTCCTGCAGGCATGCCTTGTGGGCCACCTACAGCTCGGCTGACGCAGTGGCCCATACCTTAGCGACTGCCATCTCCCTTTGGTGGGATGCTTGGCTACGCATCTCTGGGCTCACTAATGATGTCCAGACCGCGATTCAGGATGCTCCTTTTCGGGGCTCGGTTCTTTTAAGGGGGGATACCAAGGACATCATAACGGACCTACAGGATAGAGACCAGGCCCTGAGGTCTGTTAGGTCTATGTACCAATCGGGTGTACAAAGGAAACAGCCCTTTTGGAAATGGACCAGAAGGCCAGCGAAGCAAACCCAGGCTCGTAATCAGGGCAAGGGAAAGGCCACAGTTGCTTCCTTTTCTTCCTCACCGGCCTCAAAGTTCCAGAGGTAATCAGGGGACTCTTCCCCCTGCCAACTCTGCCACCTCCTGACTCCTTCCCCCCTCCCCCTCCTTAGCCCTGGAGCGAGGAGCCAGTGTGGGGGGGTGGGAGGTTCACTCTACGCACGCAGGAATGGAAAGGCATAACCTCCAATGCATGGATCCTGCAACTTGTCTCACAGGGGCACACTCTGGAGTTCTTCGAAATCCCTCCGGAATCTCCACCAAGTTGCTTGTCTTACGTGCCCCACCAGATTCTTCTTGTAAAGGAGGAAGTTCAAGCTCTACTGCAAAAGGCGGCAATAGAACCGGTCCCCCTTCATCAAAGGGGATGGGGGTTTTACTCCCACTTTTTTCTGGTTCCAAAACAGACAGGTGACCTAAAACTCATACTCGATCTCAGCAGATTCAATCTGTTCATCGAGTGCAAAAGATTCAGAATGCTGACCCTCCAGAGCCTCCTACCTCTTCTTCAGGAGGCCCATTGGTTATGTGCACTGGGCATGCAGGATACCTACCTGCATATTCCAGTATTTCCAGGGCCACTGCCACTTCCTGCACTTTTGTTTCTGGGGGAGCATTTCCAGTTTACGACACTCCCCTTTGGCCTTTCCTCTGCACCCAGGGTCTTTACAAAGTGCCTAGTGGTAGTGGCAGCAGCCTTGCGTCATCAGGGCATTGCAGTTTTCCCCTACCTGGACGACTGGCTAATTTCAGCCCCATCCAGGGAGACTCTTTTGGAGGCCTTCTTGCATACTCTGGACCTTTTTCCTCATTTGGGGATTGCAGTCAGTGTCCCCAAATCCATGTTTACTCCTTCTCAGAGACTTCATTTCATAGGAGCAGTGTTGGATACAGACCAGTGCAAGGCCTTTCTCTCTATGGAGAGGGTGGAGGCCATTCGAGAACAAGCGACCTTGGTAGCCTCCTCCAATTTCCTCCTAGCCAGGGCGATGCTCTGGCACTAGGGTTTGATGGTTCCCTTCCCAGATTACACATGAAAATCTCTCAGTGGACCTTGCACGTCCAGTGGGATCAGTTCAGAGATTATCAGGATCATCCGATCCTGATTTCCACCGTGGTCTAGAAGGATCTACAGTGGTGGAGGGATCCCTCGAACTTGTCCCAGGGCCTTCCCTTCCAGAGACCTGCTCCCCTGTGCACTCTTACCACAGATGCTTCCAACCAGGGTTGGGGAGCTCATATGGGGGACCACCAAACTCAGGGTCTATGGTCCCAGCTCAAGATGTCTTTGCACATCAATGTCCTGGAGATGAGGGCAGTCCTGTACGCCCTTCAGGCCTTTCAGTCCATCCTTCCCAGGGGATCTCTGCTTACCTAGACTGACAACATATCGGTAGTCTGGTATATCAGCAGACGGGGGTACTCGGTTATACCCTCTTTGCAGGGAGGTGATGCGTGTGGAACTGGGCAGTCCAACACGGTCTGTCACTCACAGCTGTTCACATTCCAGGCATTCAAAATGTCCTGTCGGACAGCCTCAGCATCATGTACACTCTTGCTCAAGAATGGGAATTAAATCAGGAAGAGGCAGACTCCCTCTTTCAGCGATGGGGGCGACCAGAACTCATCCTTTTCACCTCCCCAGCCAACGCACAACTTCCCAGTTTTTGCTCGCTCATTGCAGGGCATGGTGCTTTCTGGCATGACACGTTGTCGCTTTGTTAGACAGGGAAATTTTTATATGTTTTCCCTCCACTTCCCATGCTTCAGAGGGTCCTTCTGAAACTCCAGGCAGGGGGAACTAGGATGATTCTCATAGCTCCCCTCTGGCCGAGGCAAATCTGGTTTCTGCTTCTGCAGCAGCTCTCAGCGGAACCCCCAGTTCCTCTTCCTCTCCAGTCCCACCTTGTGACTGAGAACCAAGGCAAGCTTGTGCACGTGGGACTCCGGACCCTACATCTTCATGCATGGCTCCTGCAGATATAATTAAGTCCTGCTTCGGGGTCTCAAACATGTAGCCCAGGTCCTTGTAGAGGCTAGGAAGCCCTCCACTAGATCCACTTATGCGATGAAGTAGAAGCGTTTTTCTGTTTGGGCGGCTGCCAAGGGTTGGGACCCCTTTTCTTGCTCAGCTCGTCATATAATGGAGTACCTGCTCTATCTGTCAGATTTGGGGTTATCCTGTTCTTCCCTTAAGGTCCACCTCTCTGCTGTATCATACCTTGTGCTAGTAGATGGTAAAACTGTGGTGCAGCTGGAGATCTCTAAAACCTTTCTGAAAGGGATTCTCCACCTGAAACCCCCCATCTGCAGCTCTACTTCACCTTGGGATTTAAATTTTGTGTTGGAGAAGCTCACGCTTCCTCCTTTTGAGCCAGCGATGAGCTGTGAGTTGCGCTATCTTCCCTGGAAAGCACTATTTTTAGTTGCTATTACTTCAGATCACAGAATTTCCAAGCTTCAGGCCCTGGTGTTTAAGGAGCCCTACTTGATTTTTCACAAGGACCGGGCGGTCCTACGGACAAATCCTAAGTTTCTCCCCAAGGTGGTTTCCGAGTCATACTCAATCAGTTGGTGGCACTCCCAGTTTACTACCCCATTCCTTCCAATAAAGGTGAGGTGCTTCTACACATGTTTGATGTGCACAGAATTCTGAGATGTTACGTCCATTGGATGAAGGACTCTCCTAAAGCCGATCAGCTCTTCGTCTCCTTCACCCCCAAGTCTGTGGGGTCGTAAGTTTCCAAACAGTGCCTTTCTAAGTGGCTTGCTAACTACATTCACTTCTGTTATCAGAAGCACAGCAAACCTCTGCCGGGGGAAATCAGTGGTCACTGTACCAGAGGCATAGCTGCATCTGCTGCTTTTCTAAGGAATGTCTCTGCCTCAGAGATCTGTGCGGCAGCAACCTGGAGTTTGGTCCACATCTTCACCAAACATTACAGTCTGGACACTGCCTCTAGATGTAGGGCTCTGTTTGGCCTAACCGTGCTGGAGGGCCTATTGTCCTAGGTTGGTCCTGTACTGTTCCTTTGTTGGCTCCTCCTCCCTTGTCTCTCTCGGTTTCTCTTTTTTAGGGACTGCTTGGGATTCAGTCCTATGTGTAATGACTTACTGCAGGAACCCTCTCGAAGTAAGACAGTACAGTTACGTAAGAACTTACCATAACAGTAGATCTTCGAGAGAGGTTCCTGCAGTAGGTCGTGTTTTTCCCTCCTTCCCTACTTCCCCCAGTTTTCTTTTTGGGCTCCAGGAACTGTTTCCTTTTCCTCTTAGGATCTCCGGCGGGAGAACTGGACGGTGGGCATGGGGACTGCCCACTATATAGAGTCTCGCTGACGGTCACGTGACATTGGGTGGGCAGTCCCCCACCAAGCATTTCTGGAAAAGTTTGACATGCAGTCCTGACACCAGGTGGCGCAGTCCTATGTGTAACGACCTACTGCAGGAACCTCTCTCGAAGATCTACTGTTATGGTAAGTTCTTATGTAACTGTACTTTCTTGGAGCTTAGCGAAGGTGGGAAGGAGAGAGATAGGGTGAAAGTTTCCAGGAGAAGTTAGGTCACCACTGTTGGGAAGAGGGAGGATCACGGCATGTTTCCAGAGCAAAGGGACAGATGAAGACAAGTACGAGAGGTTTAGGATTAATGAGAAAGGATAGGCTGTAGCTGGGGCTGAGAGGAAAAGGAGCTTTGGGTTAAGGGAAAGAAGGGCATTTAGTGTTTCATCAGGGGTGACTGCTGAAAAGGAGAGGAAGGCAGAGGAGGGATGGGTGCTTGAGGGGAGGGAAGGGTGAGGGACTTTAGGAGGGCCGAGGCGCACGAGGTATAATAGGAGTTAAATTCCTTGGCCCCTAGGAAGGGGTCATATACAAGGGAGTTGTTTATTTTAAGCACAGGAGGGAGGGGTTGGGGAGAAGACAGCATGGACCACATTCCAGAATTTAGAGGGTGTGCTGAGATTAGAGAGGAAAGCTGATCTGAGAAACTCAGACTTGGCTGGTCTGTTTGCTTTAGCACAAGAGTTTCTTAGCATGTGGTATGTAGCATAGTCAGTGGGGAGTGGGGAAACCTTATGCTTCCTCCAGGCTTTGTTGTGTACCTTTACAGATACATAGCTCTCCAAATCCTCTGTACAGGTAGGAGTGAAAATTGCCTTAGTCTGTGGATTACCCAGATTCACAGCTACTAATACATGCCACCTGTTTCTTTTTCCCTCAGTGGTGTCTCTTCCTGCCCAGCTGCCACAACCATGCACTGTTCGGTACCTTCTGGAATGCTATTTGGATATCTCCTGTGTTCCCAGACGCTCCTTCTTTGAGCTGCTCTCTGCCTTCTCCCCTGATGAGCGAGAACGAGAGAAGCTCCAAGAGTTCAGCTCTGCTGAGGGCCAGGAAGAGCTCTACAGCTACTGCAACCAACCTCGCCGAAGTACTATAGAGGTAGGAACCCACCACTGATCTGTAAACACAGATTGAGGGAGTTAAGAGGTAAGGAACACAACACTGATTTTCAGACACACATGAAGAAGCACACATGGGCAAGGGGAGAAGTAGAGAACCCACCGCTGATACACATAGGGGATATTAAAGGTAGTAAACCCATCACTGATTTACAGACACATGGGGAGGGGAGGGAAGAGTATGAATGATTCAGAAACATACGTGGGGAGCAGTGAGCTAGGGAACCTGCTGATGATCTTCAGACACACAAGGGGGAGTGGAGATGTTGGGGAACCACTGCTGACTTGCAGACACACATGAAGGAGGAAGAGGTAGTGAACCCACTACAGATCTACAGACTCACGTGAAGGAGTGGAGAGATGTAGGGGACTCACCGCTGATCCACAGACACAGATGGGGGAGGGAGAGATAGAGAACCCACCACTGATCTACAGACTGACATAACGAGAGGATGCATACATTAGGGGAGCTATAGGGAACCCACCGCTGATCCAGAGACACTGATGGTAGAAGGGAGACATAGGGAAATCTACAGCTGATCCACAGATACTTATGGAGGGGAGATGTAGGAAACTCACTGCTGATCCACAGACAAATATGGGGAGGTAGAAGTAGGCAACCCACCACTGATCCACAGGCACACATAGAAGTGGGGAACCCACTGCTTATATTCAGACACTCATGCAGCAGTGGAGAGTTGGGAACCTACTGCTGATTTACAGACACAAATGGAGGGGGAGAGGTAGGAAACCCACTACTGATCTAGGGATATGCATGAGCGGAGATGTAGTGAACCCACCACTGATCTACAGACACACTTGGAGGAGGGAAGAGGAGTGGAACCCACCACTGATGTAGAGACGCACAGAGAGGGGGAAGGGAGAGGTAAGGACCCCACTGTTGATCTACAGACACAAATGTGGTGAGGAGAGAAGCTGTAGAGAACCCATTGCTGATCTACAGACACACACGAGGGAAGGAGAAATAGGGAACCTGCTGCTGATCCCCAAACACTCATGTGGGAGTGGAGATACAGGGTACCCACCACTCATTTTCAGACATGCATGAGGGGAGGAGAGAGGTAAGGAACCTGTCACAGCTCTACAGACATGCATGGGGAGGGGGGTGGTAGGGAACCCACCACTGATTTTCAGATACAAATAGAAGTGGGGATAGATAGGGAACCCATTGCTGATTCATGGCATGGAAGGGGAGGGTGAGAGAACTCACTGCTGATCTACAGGCACACTCTTGGGAGGGGAGAGGTGGGGAACCCACTACTGATCCACAGATACACTTGGAATTGGGGAGATGCAGGGAACCCATTGGTGATCCACAGACACATATGGAGGAGGGAGAGAAAAGGAATCTGCCACTGATGTATAAACACACATAGGGCAAGGGAGAGGTTGGGAACCCATAGCTTATCTACAGCTGCACTTGAGGGGAGAGGTCATGAACCCATCACTGATTCACAGGCACAGTTGGGGGTGGGGAGAGGAAGGGAGCCCACCGCTAAACTAGAGACAAGCAAGAGGGAGGGAAAGGTAGGGAACCCACTGCTGATCCTAGAAAATGTGGCGAGGTAGGGAACCCGCTGCTGAAATACAGAACCACATGCGGGAGGAAAGAGGTAGGGAAACCTCCTCTGATCCAAACATTTACATAGGGGAGGGGAAGAGGAAGGGAGCCTGCTGCTGAAACACACATACATTAGAAAGAGGGGGCAGGCAGAAGCCCCACCTCGGAGTTACCACCGACACACAAAAGTGGGGGGAGGTAGGGAGCCCGCTGCTGAATCACAGATGCACATAATGGTGGCAGGGAGAGGCAGAGAATGCACTGTTGCGTCACAGACATATGTTGGAGGGTAGAAGTAGGAAACTCACCACTAATATTCTTTCACACACATGTTGGGGGAGGGAGGAGGGAACACTGCTTTTGCAGCAGACCAGTATTGGTGAAGTTACTATTAAAAAAAGTAATCTGTTTACAGTTACTTGTTACACTTAAATAAAAGCTGTCAGTTACAAATTACTCTCAAATAACAGTAATCAGTTATTACTGTGGTATAAAAAGTAAAGAATTACTGTAACAAATATTACTATTTTTGTTACTTTTTCTATTATTGGTGATAACTTGGTCCTGGGAGCTCTGTGCTTGTCAGTTAATTAATTTTTTCAGAACAGAAAGTGTTCTCCCTTGGCCTGTTAGCTACTACATGCACTTACTAGTCACTCCTACCAGCTAAACCTCCATTTGTGACCGATGTAAGCCACTAATCCCTTGCCTCCATGAATGCGCATTCACATGTTTGTTGACAACAGTGCTATCGATCTAGTAACCACATACACCCTGCTCCACCAGCAACTCAAAAAATCCTGTGTGGCAAAGTGGTTTTTCTAGTCTCGCTGCTTAAATTGCTGCCTGGTCTGGTCTCTCAAAGGCAACCCACACAGTTGACTAGAGCAGATCCAGAACAAATCAGCTGATATTATTTATTTGCCAAATTGCCCCGTATCTTAATTTTTTTTGGACAGTGAATGAGTGACTGAATTGGTTAGGTGGTAGGCATGGTAGGAGTAGCCGAAGTGGTGGCTGATCTGGTTTCCCAAAAGGCAAAAGCTCACACACAAATTGCATGAACTCAGCTAGTCACTTAAGCCCTGTCCACACTGACATGCATTTTCAAAACGTTTTGATTTCCATGTTTGAGCATGGTTGTTGGAGCGTCCACACTGTGCTCTGACACTGTGCTTGCCTGCTTGAGTTCCCAACCGGCAACCGTGTTGGTCTGAAACTGTGCTAAAACCCTGCTCTGATCAGGGTTTTAGCATGTTTTGTTAAACACAGTTCATAGCATGGTTTTACCGTGTTGCGGTGTGGACGTGATCTGTGTTTGCTGTTCTTGTAATGTTATAGACTGCCGGTAACATTACAAGAACGCAAGTGTGGACAGGGCCATAGATGTCCATGCAGCTTTGAAAATCAGTTGCTTTGTTAGTAATGTGTGCCATGCCCACATCTTCCTTCAGTGATGCTTGGAAAGTGCCGAGTGAACAAGCCACCTTAGCATCGATGCAGTGGGGGCATGTACATCTCAACTGTCACATATTACCAGGTTGTTCACTCATTTAACCACTCAGAAATCCTCTATCACATGAAGAAGGCAATATTCCACAGTGACAACTGAAACTTAAAAACAGAAAGTCAAGTAATATATTGCTGCTCAGTTATCAGCAAACATTTTAAACATTAGTGCAGGGATAGCCACAATGTTCTACGCTTACAATATCATATTTAATATCTCACACATTTTTGCCATTTTCACATCCTGTTACACATTTGGGTGATGAATGGTTGAGCATTATGGGGGATCTTGATCACAGCCTGGGGACACCAGTTTAGGGCAGCACTTCTCTCCCTCTCACCCAACTCGGACTATACCGCTGTAGTACCACCATCATTACCCTGTAGTTTAGGGTAGCCTAGCCTCTCTCTAGCAGCCAGCCCCCCTGCCGTCAGTCTGCTGGATTACCGTAATCAAAATGTATAACCAATTAAAAAAAGTGCTATATTTTCAGTTGCAGCCCATCTTTACAGTTGGTCTGACCCTCACCCACCTGCTCTCTGCTTCATGCTCCTTCTTGTTCTTCCCAGTCCCCATAATCAAGCCATCCAGACCAACGCAGATCTGCTCTGACGGACTGTCTCCTTCATTATCAGTCTTCAACATGTCGATGATGGCTTGCAGAGTCAGCAACCAGCACGGGGTCTGGAGTGTGGTAGCCCAGTCCCATGTGGTGCCACTTACTCCCTTCTGTTTACTTTTATAGCGCACATAAACTGAGGTCTGCAACTCTAATCCTCCCATGCCAGTGATCCCTACTCCAACCACGACTGCAAGGATGAATGAGATAGATGCCAAAATACTGCTCCACTATACATGAGCTCGATAAAAAAACACAGTGGCCCTTGCCTACCAAGCTGTGCTGTCGTCCTGCTCCTCTCCTGCAACAAAATGGCAAATGGCATCCAATTGCTAGGTTCAGGATTGGCTCCTCCTTCAGGCTAGTTACTGTGCAATGCACAGCAAGCCAGTGTGACTGCGCATTATCTCCTTCGGCTCCTCCTTATTTGCATGCCAGTGCCGCCGAGTCCGTACCAACAAGGGTGGTGGGTGGGTGTGTGTGTGGGCAGGTAGATCACAAACTACCAGCCAGTCCCCCAGTCAGAAAGACCTCACCAATCCCATCACTAGGCAAAGAAAAAAAAACATCAGTGGCATATTGTGTGGTAAGCTGGCATCAGTCAACAAAGGAAGGTTCAGCAGCCAGCCTGGTTCCATGCACCCACATTGCCACATCACTAACAAAAAAAAAAGGAAACCATGAATTGCATTACAGTAATGTGTTACTTGAAAGAAAATGTTACAAGTTACGTGACAGTGTAATCAGATTTAGTTGTAACGCATCACTAGCCAGAACTGCAGCAGATAAATGCTAGTTCTGTTTGTATGTTTTATGTTCCAGGACCCCCTTGAAAATTAGCATGTAATGCTGTAGGTGCTTACCTGGTTTCCAAATTCCAAACAGAAATAAAACGTGTGGCTTAAGAGTGCCAGAAGGGGACTGTCATTCAGCGACTCCAGAGGTCTTTACTCCTCAGTTTTCTCCTTCACTTCTTCCCTCCTCACTGTGGTGTTGTGCAGTGCCACACAACTGGTCATGCATACACCAGTGTCACACTGTAGATGTGTTACCTCCTTGTTGTGGGCGCAGCGCCAGCCCTCCCCAGTCAGGGTAGCGCTGCTGCTGGTAGAAATCCCTGACCTGACTGCCATCACATCATTGGCTTCTGTGCTGACTCCCGAACCCAGGCACTGGCATGGAGGAGTTGGGAGGGGCCCTAAACAGGTAGCACGCATGGTGGCTTTTTCCAAGGTGTTATCTGTGTATGTATGGATGGGGAGATACAATGGTATTCCACACCAGGGCATTTAACAACTGGTTGAAGGCATGATGCATGGAAGAAGGCTTCTGCTACATCGGGGGAAGGGGGCCAGCCTGGGAGAATATGGATCTGTACAAGAGAGATGGTCTGCATCCTTCCAGGAAGGGAACTAGGTCAAAATAGCGAAGAAAAAAACAGCGTGGTCAATAATTGCGTGGCACAGACACCAGAAAATGATTGTGGTAAAAAACGCATGCGTGTGTGTGTGTGTGTGTGTGTGTGTATATATATATATATATATATATATATATATATATATGTGTATATATACAGTATATATAATCAACTCTGAAACTGCTCAATGTCGTGTCTCCTCAGTTTTCGACTGCACCATTTTTTCTTAGTGATTTTGACTGGATACCACCAGAAAGGGCACCCTCAGTCCTTTGTGGGAGGTGTAAATGGTACTTGGATGACCATTTCAGCTAGCTGGGGTGGGGAGGCAGTAAATTAATGGGAGCCAAAAATTGCCCCCGATGATGGAGGAGCAGCAGCATCATAGAGGGAGTGCCCCGGGGGGGGTGGGGAGAGAAAACTCCCTTAGGGCAGGGGCACAGAAAGGCAGAGATGGGGACAAGACAGAAGGAAAGAGGGTTAAAACTCTGGTAAGAGAGGGTAGAGGATTAAAGAAGTCAAGAAATGAGGAAATTAAAAAGTTCAGGAGAAAACACAATTGGGACTAGGAGGGGGAAGGAGGGTGTGAACAGCCTTGTGCAGCAATGCAAGGAGTCTTGGAAACAAAATTCCAGACCTGGAAGCCATCGTGGCAGAGGCTGAGTTGAATTTTGTGGCCAGTATGGTGTCTTGATCATATTGTGCTACTCTGTGATCAGGGGAGACGGCAGGGAGGAGAGTAGGAGGGATAGTTTTACATGTGAGGGAGGAAATCAAGGCCATGGAGATACAAGGGCACCAGGAGGAAAAGGAAGGGTTCGAGGTGCTGTGGAATGGATCACCCTGGAGACCATCTCCATGGGTCACTATCTGCACTGGGGTAGTGTACTGGCCTCCAGTACAGAGAGAGGAGTTGGATACGACATTTGGGGAAACCATCACCAGAATGGCGAGTAATCAGGATGTGCTATTAGCTGGTGACTTCAGTCTACCGGATGTGGAATGGAAGTAGGGCCATCCTTGACTCCCTACAAGGGGCTTTGCTCAGGCAGCTACTCAAAGAAACTACAAGGGGCAGGGCAATTCTGGACCTGGTGCATACAAACTGGGACAGCGTTGCAGATGTCACAGTGGGCAGTCCCTTGAGTACCAGTGATCACTGTACAGTGTGATTTAACATTAAGACAGGAACAGAGGCTGCTAACCACACAAGGATGAGGGTCCTGGACTTTAGGAGGGTGGATTTTAAAGAAATGGGGACTGCACCAGAAACTGCCTCGAAGGTGCAATTGTCAGGGAGGGGTGGAGGCACAGTGGGCAAAAATGAGGGAGGGTACAATTAAAAGTAACTAACCACTGCATGAAGGAAGTGAATAAAAGCAAGAGGAAAAAGAGACTGTTATGTTTCTGTAAGGCAGTGGCAAAGGTGGTGAAGGAAAAAAGGGTGGCATTTAGGAAGTATAAGCCAACCACGAGGAAGGAGGACAGGAAGGTATACTTAGTAAAACTAGGGAACCAGGCAAGGCAGTGAGAAGAGCAAAGATTCAGACAGAGCAAAGAATCATTAAAGGGGTCACTAGGGATAAGACTTTCTTCAGATACATGAATGAGAAGATGAAAGTAAGGGTAGGGATGAAAAAATTACTCACCTTAGTAATTATATTTCTTCTAACAGAGTTTTGCTGTATTCTGACTATTGCAGTTAGCCCCAGCACTTGAACTGCCCCGGAGAGTAGAGGGTTAATTTCTATGCTAGTGAGGATTACAAGGGTAGAGGGGGGAGACTGTACAGAAAAGGACGAAGAAAAAAAAAGCAAACATCCTGAATTAGGTACTTATGCTTAGTCTTCTCAATGGAGATTGGGGCAGAGCACCAGGGATTAGCAGGAGCAGAGTGGGGGGGATGGACACAAGTCCATTTTCAGAGGAAAGAGTCTGGAAGGGACTTGTAGCTCTGAAGAGAGACAAAGCTATGGGACCCAATGGGATGCATCCATGGGTTCTAAAGGAACTCTGGCAGGTTGGAGCTACTGACAGTCTTGTTCAACAGTTCACTGAAAACAGGCATAGTTTCAGAGGATTGGAGTAGAGCTGATGTGGTCCTTTTACGTACAGGTGGCAGCAGGGAGAACGCTAGCAACTGTAGGTCAGTCAGTCTCACTTTAGTAATGAGGAAATGAATGGAAACCTGCTAGAGCAAAGATTGGTTGAGTATCTTGAATCTAGTGAACTATAACAGGCTACATGGATCCAGTTTAGGGGCCGGGGGGTGTTATGCCAAACAAATCTGATGGATTTCTTTAACTGAGTGACCAGGCAGATAGAGCAGGAGAAGGTAGTGGACGTCATCTCTCTGGACTTCAGCAAGGGCCTTCAACACTGTGCTGCACAGGTGGCTAACAAAGAAACTGGGCAGCCTGGGGTGAGATCCAAAGTGGTAAATTGGGTTAGAAACTGATTAAGGGGTAGGGGACAGAGGGTGGTGGTAAACAGGCTTGAATGATGGAGTTAGGACCAGCAGGGTGCCACAGGGCTCAGTACTGGCACTGGTCCTCTTCAGTTTTTTTGTGTGACATTGCTGAGAAACTGGAAGGGAAAGTAAGCCTTTTTGCAGATTATATCAAAATCTGCAATAGGTTGGACACTCAGGAGGGGGTGGAGAGAATGAGCAGTGATCTGGGAAACTCAAGGAGTGGTCAAAAGCATGGTAGTTGGGGTTCAGTGCCAAAAAGTGCAAGATCATACAGCTAGAGAATAGGAACCCAGGTGCTGAGTATAAGATGGGAGGAAGTACTGATGGTCCCTAAACAGGAAAAGGACCTTGGTGTTATCATATCTGATAACCTTATGGTGACAGGGCAGAGTGACAAAGCAGTGGATAGGGCTGTTGGGATGCTGGGGTGTATAATGAGGGTTTTATCCAGCAGGAAGAGGAAGGTGGTGTGGCCACTATATCACTTAGTGGTGAGACCCCTCCTGGAATACTGTGTCCAGTTTTGGAGGCCACACCTCAGAAAGGACATAGATAGGGTGGTGGCAGTCCAGAGGAGGACAGCTAAAATGGTGCAAGGGTTGCCATGAGAAGCCCTCCAAGGAGAGACTGAGGGATCTCAACATGCACACCCTGGAAGAGAGGAGAGCGAAAGATTACATGATAGAGACCTACAAGTACCTCACAAGTGTGAACAGGGCACAGGAGCAAAGTCTCTTTCAAATGAGAAGATGCACCAGGACCAGGGGGCATGTGATGAAGCTGGGGGGTGGAAGAGGTGTGAGGAAATAGTTCTTCACTGAAAGGGTGTTGGACTTCCGGAACAGACTGCCAGCAGAAGTGGTGGAGGCTTCAAGCATGCGTGGGATAGCCATAGGGGTGTATTAGAAAACAGGCAGGGAGGAGAGAGAGTCGCCAAATACCAGTTAGGGTCTGCAAAGACAGATTAGGCAGGAATATGTGGGTGGGCCAAACAGTCCTTTTCTGCTGACAGTTTCGGTTTCTGTGTTTCATAACAGTACGATGCCCTGCCAGTGGGTCGCAGGGTGGCATAGGGCTGGCCTTTTCATATTATAGTCCCTAGCTTTGGAACAGAATACATGTTTGGACCCTGCCATATCCATCTTGGGATCAATATTGTAGGTTACTCAGAGCTCACCTCTTTACTGTTGGTTTCTCCAGCAGCTAAATCCTAGTTGTAAAGCAGATTGTGATGTACTTACGCAAAAAGCATCTATATATGTTGTTTGTTTTCTTTTCAGGTTCTGCTTGATTTTCCCCACACCACAGCTTCTATTCCTCATGATTATCTGTGTGAGCTCATTCCACCAATCAGACCACGGGCATTCTCCATAGCATCGTCCATGTTGGTAAGGACCTGGTATCATCCATTTACATTTGTATTATCCAGTGAGGACCTCAGACCTTCACTATATCTCGCATATAGCTTTGAGGAACCCAGGCCTACTCTCTAGTTGTTCTGTGACTTGGATGCAAATGCATTTTCTTTGCACCAGATTTACAAAGAAAATGTCTTTGTTTTGATAGATTGGGGAGACATGTTGATAAGTTATTGTGTTAGTCTTTTCCTAGAGCTGGGGTGACATTTTCAGGTTTGACTTGGAAGAAAGTTAGAACTGCGAAGACAGTTATGACTGATCTCCTGCTGCGAGCCCTGTGCAAAGAAAGTTAAGACTGAGCCTGTGGGCCCATCATTAAGCAGCAGAGTTATGGGGCATGGCTGCGGACCTGTAGCTTGAAGCAGCAGACTCATGGGGCATGGCCTTGTGCCATGATGGTAGGGTCTGAGGAAGGGGGGTGTTTGTAGGATTAAAGAATCCTAATGCCTCGCCGGCTCATCGGCGCAGTGGTTGGATTTCCACTTGCGATGCAGGCGACCCGGGTTCGGGAGTGGACCCAGGAGTTAGAGGGCCATCAGGGGTAGGATGTCTGAGCGTTCGATGGACTGCTCAGCTCCTCGGGGGGGGGGGGCACACTGGCTTGGGGGTGGCCCGACCTCTGGTGACAGCAGGAGGTATCTCAGCCCCAACGACCGCACCTGAGGGACAGCGTAATGGACACAAGCGCAAGCCTTCAATTCAACCTTGTTGAATTTTTTGACTGGGTGACTAGGGAGGTGGATCGGGAGGGCAGTGGACATGGCCTATCTGGACTTCAGCAAGGCCTTTGACACTGTGCCACATAGAAGACTATTACACAAACTGGGGAATATGGGTGTGGGCAGAACAGTAGTGTGGTGGGTAGGTAACTGGCTGGGTGGCAGGACACAGAGGGTGGTGGTAAATGGCTGTCACTCCACAGAGGAAGAGTGATCAGTGGGTACCACAGGGATCAGTGCTGGGACAGTCCTATTCAACATCTTCATCAGTGACATTGCCAAGACCTAGAAGGCAGAATTTCACTGTTCGCTGATGACACAAAGCTCTGTAACAGAGTAGACACACCAGAGGGTGTAGACAGAATGAAGCGACCTGCAGAAACTTGAAGAATGGTCAGGGTTTGGCAGTTGAAATTCAATGCAAGAAGTGCAAGATAATGCATATGGGGCACAAAACCCTGGCACAATATATCAGTTGGGGGTGAGGATATAGCATGCACCAAGCAGGAAAGGGATCTTGGGGTTATCATCTCTGATGACCTCAAGGTAGGAAACAGTGTGACAAGGCAGCAGGTAAAGCAAATAGGATGCTGGGATATAGGCAGGGCATCACCAGCAAGAAAAGGGAGGTCATAATTCCGCTATACAAGACACTAGTGAGGCCCCACCTGGAGTACAGTGTACAGTTCTGGAGACCATACCTACGTAAGGACATAGACAGGGTAGAGAAGGTTCAGAGGAGGGCAACAAAGATGGTGCATGGATTGCATCACAAGTCCTATGAAGACAGGTTGAAGGAACTGAACATGTACTCCCTGGAGGAGAGGAGGGAGAGAGGGGATATGATAGAGACATACAAGTATCTACAGGAGGAACAGGTGCAGGAAAACACTATTTTAAGCGAAAAAGATGTTCCAGGACTAGAGGGCATGGGATGAAGTTGGAGGAGGACGATTCAGAGGAAACATGAGAAAGAATTTCTTCACAGAACGGGTGGTGGACAAGTGGAACACCCTGCCAGAGGAAGTGGTGGGGGCTGAAACAATCACGGGATTTAAGAATGCATGGGATAGACATAAAGGAATTCTGGAGGTCAGGGGTAAGGGGCAACAGACTTCTAGGAAAACAAACTGAACTTACAAGCTCAAATGGGCAGACTGGGTGGGCCATAGGCCCTCATCTGCCGACACTGTCTATGTATCTATGTAAGCCTTGGCATCGTGACACATCACGCTCTGGGAGGGCGTACATGGAAAAAATGCCTCTCCCAGTGTGACACTGACACGAGGGCCCAATAGTGGCTCCTCACCCACCTGTGGCTGCAGTACTGCCTGGATCCCTGATAACAACTGGATTCCTCTGGAAAGGGGGTTCGGGGCACCCTCCCCCCACCACGTCCCTGCCTGGGGGTAAGCCAGGGCTGCATTGTGGAGGGGGGGGGGGGAGTCCTTGATGGGAGGAGGTGGCAACAGGTAAGGCAGTCGGGTGACACTCTTATTTGCATAACTTTACACTTTTTAGCATTGAATCCCAGTTGCCAAATGCCAGACCATTTCTCCATCCCAACCAGGTCTTTCACGAGTTCCTATCTCCCCGCCTCCATGTCCATCCTCCTACTGAGCTTTGTGTCATCCATGAACAGGCAGATTTTACCTTTGATCTCATCCGCTATGTCACTGATGAAGATGTTAAACAACAGTGGACTGAGACCAAGCTCAGTAGGACGACACTGGTCAGTGGTCTAGCTTCTGAGAATTTCCACCAACCACCACCTTTTGGCTTCTGTCCTGCAACCGGTTTTTGACCCATCTAGCAAGCTTGGCCCCCCACTCCCAGGTCTTTCAGCCTCCTGACCAGTCTCCTGTGAGGCACAGAGCCAAAGATCTTGTTGAAGTCCAGATACAGGACATCAGCTGCTTGGCCCCTGTTCAGTGCCCTGGTCACCCAGTCGAAAAAGTCAATCAGATTAGTCTGGCAAGACCTACCCGGCACAAACCCATGCTTCCTCTTATCCTGCAGCCCATTTTCCTTGAGAAAGCTCACCAGTCTTTCCTTCAGGATAATCTCCAACGGTTTCCCCACTGTTGAGGTCAGACAGACTGGCCTGTAATTCCCTGGACCATCCCTTGGACCACTTTTATATAGAGGCGCACTCTAGGACTCCAAAGAAGTGTTAAACAGGCCTGCCAGGGGGCCCACCAGCACCTCCACCAGTTCCCTCAGGACCCTTGGGTGCACGCCATCTGGCCCTGGGGATTTGTCTGCTTTCAGGGCCTTTATACCCTTAGGCACCCTGTCTACTTGTATTGTGCCATCCATGTCTCCCCAGTCCCTGTTCTCCCCCACCCCCTCCTCCCTTGTGGCACTGGTCTGTCCATCTTTATAGTGAAGACTAAGCAGAAGTACTTGTTAAGCACCTCTGCTTTCACATCACTTCCTTCTGCCCAACCTCCCCCTTTTTAATTTGACACTCTCATCTTTAATATCCCTTTTCTTTATATATTTGAAGAAGGCCTTCTCACCCAATTTCACTCCCTATACTAGCCGTAGTATCCTCTGCCTTTCTAACCACTTTGCTTGCCAGCCTTGATTTAGCACAGTAAACCTCCCTATCCTCCTCATTCTGAGTGTGCTTGTACTTCTGGTAGGCTGCCTTCTTTCCCCTTATTTCCTTTCTTTTGCCACTTCCTATCTGAATCAGCTGGGCTTTTTGGCCTTAGATCTCGTGCTATTGATTTTGGCACACTCATTAGTTGCTTCCATCAGTCCTTCCTTTATTATGGGCCATTTCTGTTCCACCTCCATCTCCTTTCTAATCCCAGCAAGGTGTCCTACTAGAATTTCTCCCATCCTATTAAAGGTAGCCTTCCTGAAGTCCAGAACCCTTGTCTTGGTCCTGACCATCTCTCTGCCCATGTCGAAGTGGAACCACACCACATGGTGATTACTGCCTACAAGTAGCACTTCCAGCTTTACATCTTAAACATGCTAACAGTTGGGCAGGACCAGGTTCGGTATGTACTTCTCCCTAGTGGGCTCCATGACACGCTGTCAGGAAGTCACTCTGGAATGTGTCCAAACAGTACTTTCTCTCAGATGCTGGCGGTAGCTGGGATTTCTAGTCCACCCCAGGCAAATTGAAGTCCTCCATTATTACTGTCTTCCCCCTTGCCTGACATTTCTACGATTTGGGACCCCGGTACCTTGTCCAGCCCCTCATCCTGTGAAGGGGATCTGTAGACCACCTTCATCCTTAATTTCCTCCACTTAGTTGATTGTACTTGCACCCTTAATTCTTCTAACTTTCCATCCACCCCTTCCTCTTTGGTACAGATTATCCCTTCCTTCACATACGGAGACATTCTTATCCTTCCTGTGCATTTTTTACCTGAGAACTGCAAGGTCCCAGTCATGGTTTGGTGTGGCCCATGTCTCAGGTCATGTAGTGTGTTTCATCCAATTAGGAGACAGCATTTATACTGATTTTTCTCACCCATTTTATAACTATATATTTTGTAACTTTATAGGAGAGGTGAAATTGTTTAACCAGGAAAGGCACACTAAGCCACATCTTGTTTCCAGGTGTGACCTGGGAGCACAAGGAAGTTAAGTGACTTGCTCAGGGTCACACAGTATGCAAGTGGGAACTGATGGGATTCAGACCCAGGTCTCCAGGTTTGCAGCTCAGTATTCATAACCACTGTGCTATACTGCCTCCTTATTAGTGCACATATATATGTGTATGTATGTGAATATATAATATATATTATAGTATATGTAATAGAAAATGATGGATAAATGTGGTGTACAGGGAAATAATTTAATCGGGGGGCCCAGTGAGGTCAATAATGCCACGGGCACACAGGGTAAGTTGCATTGTGACCTTATTCGGTCCCTTAATGGAATTATTTCCTGTGTACATCATTCTTAGATGTATCCTTTATTTTACATAATACATAAAGATGATAGCTGTTTTGTTGTAATTACATTTGTGATACTTTCATGGTTTTGCCTCCCCCGCCATGTTTTTCCGCAGTGTAGTGGCAGTTTTATGGCATCTGGCTGTTTCGTCCATTGGTTTTCTGTATTGTAGTGATGTGCATGGGAGCTTTCAGGTCACTCCATGTTCTCAGTGGGTCTCCAATAAAAGGTGGTGTGGCTGCAGCAGTCCATCCTTTTAATGTTTCTGCAATCAGCATGTTTGTTTTTGAGCAGCATGGATCCTATGGTCGGGTGCGGGTTTTACGGTCGGAAGTGGGATGTAGTTAGCTGTATATTCAGTGGCATACACTTGACCGTCTGGAGCATTGAGGTTCCAAGGAGCAGCAGAAGCATGGAGGACTTGGTGTTTGAGAGAGCATGACTGTCAAGTGACATGGCAGCAGGAGTACGGAGGGTTTAAATACAGGTGCTTTTGGTTCCTGCACTGTGATTTTCAAACAAATGTATTATTTTTTCATCATTTCCCTGTTCCCGAACAGTCCCAGGAATAATGACCTGACTGCAGTTTGCACTCTGCTCTCAATTAATGTGGTATTAAGCATTTAACAGTGTTAAAGTTCCAGTTTCTGGTACATATTATTTAAAAAAAATTATTGCAGTGCTTCTGTTACTTTTTTAGCCTATAGGCTATACATCAATGATTGTGGTTGAACACTTTATAAAATATAGTTGGCCTACAATGACTGTGGTCAACATTACCATTGTCTCTCACTGACTTTGGTTGATTTAAACTATGGTGCCTTAAGAGCTTTTGCCAAACATTTTTTTAGCACTGTATGCTGTAAACTTCGATTGTGGTCAAACATAAGAACAGAATATAGTTGACTCATAATGACTGTGGTTGACGTTGATATCAGCTCTCAGGGACTGAGGTCATTTTAAAATGAAGGGCCTATTTGAGTCTCATGCCTGAGTCTGAACAAAAACAAAAGCCGAAAAAGAAAACTGGACACATAGTTTTTTAAAAATGGCCACAGGGTGGTGCTATTTGCATAAGACAGATAAGCATTTAGACTGCTACTGTTGATGGGCCCAGATCATGGTTCAGCAACTCTGATCTGTACAAGGTGTTTCATCGAAAGAATATTCCCATAAAAAAGGTTTAGAATTTGTTTAAAAAAAAAAAGTCAACAAAAATGTCTGCAAGCACAGCTTCTTCTAAAGACCAGTCTAATGCAGTGTCTGCAAGGAAGTCTGATGGGGAGTATAAATCCTTAGCTGAGGTATGTTCAGACAAGAAAGTCTTCAAAAAAAGACACGATGAGGAGTCCACCTCTCATTCTAGTCTTCACAAAAAAAAAAAAAAACCCTAAAAAGAAGAAATGTTTAGAACCTGAAAAAGAAAAAGCATGTGACTCTATTGTCCAGCCTGCTGGTGATGGTTAGATGCCCTCTATGGAGGAATTTAAGCAAATGTGGCAGTTCTTCCAAAATACAAAGGAGCAATTCACTAAAATCCCTACCTCTGATCATCTAGTGTTGTAGATAAACAAAAGTACTATGATGAGGAGAAAAAGGAGCCTATCATACCAGAGGTCATTGGCGATGAGGAGATAGTGCCCACCCCCCACCCCCGAGCATTGGAGGACTATTCATTGTGTTCTATTTTGTAAAATCATTGGCTGCCCCACTTCTGAAGGTGACGCAGACATTCAGGAGTCAGGATAAAAATAAATAAAATGCTAGACCTGACCTCAGTGAAGAGAGGCAGCATATCTATCCATTAAACTTTTAAAAAGAATGGATAAAAAAAAAGTTGCAATTGCTAGCATTTGCAGCGGCAGTTGTCAAAATGTTGGAAAAGAGATGTTTGGTGACCATGCAGGGTTCTGAATACCTTTATATACATCCAAACCCAAAAGGATTAATTCAAGCTGCCATGTGTGAGAAAGGCAAAAGAAGAAATGACTTACCACAATACTATTGTTTCTTCCACGGGATCTCCCAGTATGTATTTATTTAGTTTTTGTTTACCAGGTAGGTGCGCTAGCCATAGAGATGACTATTTTCAGGCATGACCCGGGAGGTTACAGGGTAGCATTATAGAGATGCAACAGAATGTTATACAGCAAGGTACAAACAGTGGTGTTACACAGCAGGTTATACAGCATAAACAAAATACAAGGTGTTGAGAGCAGGTACAGAACATATAGTTTCAGTCATAGCATTGGGATGAAACATTTAGGCTGGTAGAGCAAAAACAGTGAAGTCACAACATGCAAGGAATAAACCAGCGCTAAGTGAGCAAAACACAGAAAAATAAACATACAGCAAGTATACCCCTAGAGGAAAACAATTTATGCAGATCTAAAAGATATGGAAACAAAAACAAATAAGTGCAAAGGGGGTTAGATGCAGGGGTAGGAAAGTTGAGATTGGTTGGGTTTGGAACAGGGCAAGTTTCAGAGATGCTGGTCAGGCAAGTGGGGGGTGTGTGGCTGGGGACAAGGCGTAAAAGGATTTACATCACAAGGGTATATTGGCAGAAGGCAGGTTAAGAACTGCAGGAAGGGAGGAGGACAGAGTACTAAGGAGGTTTAAAACAGGAGCGTTGATCAGATGAGATGAGGCAGTGGCGGAGTGATTTTTTAAAGGTGTTGTGTGAGGGTGCTAGGCGGACATCTGGAGGGAGAGAGTTCCACAGCCAAGGAACATGGTAGGCAAAAGCACTAGAGCCTTTGGTAGTTGTGCATTTCGGCATGCATAAGAAGGATTTATCAGTCGAGTGCAGGCCATAGTTGGAGGTATGTGGAGTGAGTGGTTCCGCCAGAGTTTTAGGGGTTTGAGACCTCTTAATACTATCTACAGTGGCGCTAAGGGAGTAGAGTCAGGTTGCATTAGGAAATAGCCAATTAAGATTGGCGTAGAGGAGGCAGTGGTGTTTCAGCCTATGGGATAAGGAGGTGTACTGACAGATATTATTATAGGCAACGTCCCATCTATGGAGATTTGATTTGGGTATGGCAGCATATTGAGCTACCCCATAGGTTAGGGTTGGCAGAAGTATACCTTGGGCAATAGCTAGTCTCGCTGAATGAGTTAACACATAGCTAGTTCGGTTTGCTACGCCTAGTTTAGAGTTTACAGATTTGCATGTGTTTAATATGTGAAGTTCGAAGTTTAAGGATTGATCCAAAGTTACCCCTAGGTACTTAAATGAGGTAACTAAGCCAATGGGTGAGCCATCTAAGCAGGAGACACTAAAGTTATTTTGGCATAATTTGAGTTTTGAAAGGGTTCCAGATAGCATGGACGGGGTTTTGGCCTCATTAAGAACAAGTTTATGATCCAAGAGCCAGGTTTGTGTGCGTTGGAAGTCTGCAGAGAGCCGGAGATTGAAGTCAGATACGTTTTTCACACTGATGTAGTGTAGAGGACAATGTCATTAGCATAGAGTATGGAGGAGATGGCGGAGAGATTGGAGGTGATGTTATTAATAAATATTGAGAATGGAAGTGACCCCAGGATAGAGCCGTGGGGTACTCCAATATTCACTGTAGCCTGATCCGAATAGGATGAGTTGAACTTAATGACTTGGACCCTGTTAGACAGGTAGCTGCTGAACCAGCTGAGTAAGTTAGATGCAAAGTCCATAGATTATAGGGTGCTGAGGAGAAAGGAGTGGTTCACCAGGTCAAAGGCCTTCATCATATCTATGAAAACAGCCCCTGTTAGAAGACCTGAGTCCATAGCAGTGAGAGTGTCTGTAGTAAATTTAAGCAGGGCTGCAGAGGTGCTGTGACCTTTGCAAAAGCCGTGCTGGGCAGTTGTTAGAAGGTAATTTTTGAGAAAGAATTCAATGGTTTGTGTAGCAGCTAGTTTTTCTAAGATTTTGCTTAGCACTGACAGGCTGGCTATGGGCTTGTAGTTCGAGGGGTCTTTGGGATCACCCTTTTTAAAGACAGGCGTGACTCTCGCTACCTTCCATATGTCGGGAAAACTACTTTGACACAGGGAAAGAGTAAAAATTTTGGCCAGAGGAGCGGCAGTGAGCAGTACAGCCATTTTTAGTAGCCTGGGCTCTATGCTGTCTGAGCCTGTAGCTATACTGTCTGAGATCAGTTCAGTGGCGGATCATCTTCAAAGTTGGATTACTGACTTTTAAAGCCCTGCATGATCTGGGCCCTGATTACCTGAAAGAACTCCTGATCTCTTACCGCCCTGTGAGATATCGCTCCGCTCAGCCGACAAGGGGTTGCTAGAGATTCCTAGGGTAATATTAAAATCAGCTGGGGCCTGGGCTTTTATGTTTGCGGCCCCCTCCCTTTGGAATTCTCTACCCCATCGGATAAGGGAGTGTACGACTGTGGGGAGTTTTAAATAGGCTCTCAAATCCTTTTTGTGGGAAAGGGCTTATGGTCTGATTGTTTATTAATTTGTTGTGTTTTATAATATTTCTTTGTATTGTTGTTTTTGTTATCTTGTACTGTATCTCATTTTATTGGAATGCGCCTTGGTATTTGAAAGGCGCAATATAAATAAAAATATTATTATTATTATTATTGAGTTAAGAAGTTTTGTAACCTCCTTTGGGGGTAATGGTCTTAAAGTGAAAGGAGGGGGCTACAGATGCTCGACTTGTGAGGCAAGGAAGGAGGGTATGTATTTGGTTAGGTCAGAGAATTGATTATTAAAGAAGTTAGCTATGGTGTGAGGATTGTTGAAGTGAGGATCTTATCATTAGGGGTAGAGGAGTGAGTAGATCCCAAGAAGGTTTTAATGTGGGGCCAGAACTTTTTTGGGGTCATCCGAGGCATTTGCTAGTAGGTTTTTACAGTAAGAGCTTTTTGCAGTCCTTATATCCTTTTCTCAGGCATTCCTTTGCATCCTATAGGTGTTATAGTTCACTGGTAGACCAGAGGACTTGAAACTGCTCCAGCTCTTTCTCTCTCTCTTATTTTAGCTAGTAGATCCTTTTTTAGCCATCTAGTATGTTTCCCCTTAACTCGGCGGGTTATAAGAGGGGAGTGAAGATCCTGCATTGCTATGAATTTAGCAATGAAGATGCTCAGAGTGGATTGCACATCTCGAGCATTGTAAAGACTAGACCAGTCAATGTTGGCCACTTCGCGAAGAAAATTGTGAGGACCCAGGTTGCCGTAGTTTTGAAAGGTGATGAAACGTGGTTTTACAGGAAGGTGGGGGCAGTCGATCCCCAGATGCAAAAGATAGGGGAGTGATCAGTAATAGCATCTGCAAGTGTGCCAGCAGACTGGATGTGCTCGGGGGTGGTTTGCTAACATCCAGTCGAGAAGGGTGCTAGAGTTAGAGTGAGAAGCAATCCTAGTGGGTTCAGCGACTAGTTGATGAAGGTTACAGCTCTGAATTTTAGAGAGCAAGGTGGCCTGGCATTTCCCTAGCCAGTTTAGGTTAATATCTCCTAAGACGATCACTTCATTTTTGCCAGAGAGTAGGGATGTCTGGTTTAGTAGCTCATCTAGGCCAGTGAGGCTACTGTTAGAGGGGTTGTAGGCACATACAATATGTAATTTTTTTGCCCCATGGGTAAGGAGTGCATGTAGTGGCTCACAGTGGGTCAGAGGATCAGTGTTTAGGGAAGTGAGATGATGGTGCTCCTTGAAATAGATGGCTACGCTGCCCTCTCTTTTGGTGGATTGTCTGTCCTTCTGTAGGAGGCTATAGGATGGTATCGAACTTTATGATTAGACATATGCAGTCAGCCCAGAATTTCTGACCGTCCTGAAGCTGTAGTGGTGTAATGTGGAATGTATGCAAATAGTGGAACTAGAATCCTACATTCAGACTGCTGCCTCTAGATGGACTGTGTTCCATCGAACAGTCGGATTCATTTTTGTAGCTGAAAAATACTGGACTATCAGAAATAAATAATGCTAACCCCACCAACAATAATAATAGTAATACCCACCCCCTGGTGAAGAAGATGGGCTTCCAACAGGATACAAAAACGCACAAATGGAGAGCTAGACCCACTAGTCGTCATTTGTGCATCAAAAACACTAAGTTAAGCCAATGATTAATCTCAACAGTAAAAAAAAAACATGAAAGTATTGCTGAACCTCATCCAGGTTATGTAAGGGAGGTAGGGTGAGAGGTCTAATCATACTGGGAGATCCCTTGGAAAACCAAAAAAACAATATTACTGTGGTAAGTAATTTTTTCTTCAAACCCCAGGAATCTCCCAGTATGATTAAATATTTGCAGACTACCGGGCAGTGCCATGGGAGGAGGGTACAGAACCTATTTAGGAAAAAGGTTCTGCAGTACTGCAGTTCCAAACCTTGCATCACTTCTGGACTGGACATCCAGGCGATAGTGCTTTGTGAAGGTGTGGACTGTACTCCAGGTAAAACAAAATGGTTATATTAAATGCACGCTGAAAACAGAGTTAAAAATCGACGTTTCGACCATAGGTCTTCTTCAGGAAATATTTAAAAGAGAAAAAGCAAAGCTAGTGTAGAGGAGAGGATAAAAAAGGAATATATATATATGTGGGGAAAGAAAAAAGGGGGAGACTCTGGGAGAAGAAGTAATAAATGACAAGATAAAGATAGACTCTGAGGCCCAGATATTCAAACTGTGCCAGGCTGTGGCGCAAGCCTGGGCGTAGCTCAACTTGGCTGCGCTGGGGCGTGGACTGGGCGATATTCAGCGGAGCTGCGCTATGGCTCAGCAGCGTTGAATATCACACCATGGCCACCCACAGTGCGCATGGCGCAGTGGCCAGAGTAGAGCATGGGGATGCGCTAGCGCAAGTTCCATTGCACAAGGCGCAGCACCCGTGATATTCAAAAGTTGACATGCAAATGGGGCCATAATGTATGCAAGGTGCACATGGGGCCATTTGCATGTCATTATGGCCACATTTGCATGCAGGTGCGCCGATCCCCGACGACTTGCACCTGGCATCCTGCCAGGCAGCAGCTGTCGGGGACGGACGCCCCCTGCAGCGCGGCAGTGTGCCCCACAGCCCGATCGCGGGCTGCAGTACAAAACAGAATAAACCTAAATCCCTGGTGGTCCAGTGAACCGCCCGATCACGGGCTAAGTAAATAAAAGATAAATCATATTATCCCTGATGGTCCAGTGGACCGCTGCCCGCCCGATCACGAGTTTCAGTAAATAAAAGATAAATCCAATATCCCTGGTGGTCCAGTGGACCTGTCTGCCGATCGCGGGCTAAGTAAATAAATGATAGATCCAATATCCTAGCCAATGGGCGTAGCCCATACCATATTATTATTATTCCAGATATGTGAATGGGATCCATTCATATCTGGAATGTGTATGGTATGGGCTGCAACCTACTGGCCTACCGCCAGGACCAATGGACGACAGCCCTGACACGACGGTGTCAGCGGCAGGCTGGTGGGTGCTGCCACCCGCCACTGACCGGGGAGCAGGGCAGTGGGATCAGTGGGGTGGGAGGGGGTCCACTGGACCACCAGGATGATGCTTTGCTTATTACTACTTCAGCCTGCGATCGGGCAGACAGGTCCACTGGACCACCAGGGATATTGATCTATCATTAATTTACTTAAACTGCGATCGGGCAGACAGGTCCACTGACCACCAGGGATATTGATCTATCATTAATTTACTTAGCCCGCGATCGGCAGACAGGTCCACTGGACCACCTTGGATATTGATTTGTCTTTATTTACTTAGTCCGCGGATCGGGCAGACAGGTCCACTGGACCACCAGAGATACAGGTTGTATCCTTTTAACTGAAGCCCGTAATCGAGCATTGGGGGCGCCACGGAGGTGCTGCCGAGCTCGGGTGGCCACCCACAGGTGGCAGCTGCTATGTTGCACCCTGCAGTCACGGCAGCTCACCTGTGGGTGGCCAGCCCGCACTCCTTTTTTCCTTAACTTTGTGCTGGCGCAGGTAGGGGTTGCGCATGCATGGCTCTGTACATCCCAGGCTGAATATCGGGCTGTGCAGAGTATGCATGGGCACGCCCCCACCCTGCGCCTGCATACTGATACTGATGCGCTCTGGCGCATCGTGATTTAATAACGCGCACTTTCCCTGAGATATCGCGTCGGGCGCATCAGTGGGTTGCGTATGGCGGAACACTGTTGTCACTCACGCGCAACCCTTTGAATATCTGGGCCTGAAAACAAAACGGTAATGATGGCAGTGACAAGGCATAATAGCAGTGAATGAGCTAGAGAGTCTCCAGGTGGGAACTAATTAACAGGGCCTAGTAAGAAGGCTGAAAGGTGTCAAATGTGGGGGATGGAGACATCTGTGGAAAAGAAAATAGATATGTACAGACACAAACAGACTTTAGGCAAAGAAGAGGAAGCTGAAAGATATTAGTATAAAATAAGTCTATCATTTAAACCGGAGGGCTGCTGGGAGCCAAGGCAGATGATGAGCTTGGTTTCCATGTTTTTCTATGGTGAGAATTCCAGAAGCCCTGCTGAAGGACACAAACAGAAAGATCATTGACAGTGGTCCCTGGAGATAAAGTGATACAGTGGCCTGGGTTTATCACTGTCTCTATTCCTGACTGCCCTGTAGTGTTCCCTGAAATGGTCTGCAAGGTGTCTACCAGTTTCTCCGATGTAAATAGCTGTACACTTCCTGCAAAGAATACAATATACCACACTAGTGGAGGTGCATGAGAACTCTTTGGTGATGTGAAAACACCTGCGGGTCCCGAATTTCAGTCACACTAGAAATAAATTTGCAGGTGTTGCAGCGAGTTCTGTTGCAAGGTTTGGTACCTGGTAGGAATGAACTGTTAAGAGTAGGTAGGCTGCTTCTTACCAGGAGATTCCAGAGGTTGGGTGGCAGCAGTAGGACGAATAGGTGGTTCTGTAAAGGACGAATCAATGTTGGGGCCAGTTTGCAAAATAGGAAAGTTACTGGTGATGATCCTGTAAGAGAAGGTGTACTCTGATGGAAGGAAGCACTAGTGGAATTCATCGTTGTTCTTGCATGACAGTATCCTTCTCACGGGGTCAATGTTACGGGCATGTCACTGACCCGGAGAGTGCTCTGTCCACTGTGCTTTAGTGTATCCTGTTAATAAAAAACTATGCATTATTTGGGCCTGCTCAGCAAAATCATCATCTTCACTGCATAACCCAGAAGTCTAAGAAACTGTGAATATGGCAGGCCATGCTGACATGTTTAGGATGGAAGGAGCTGTGGAGGAGGAAACTGTGTAAGTCAGTGGGTTTGTAATAAACAGATGTCTTCAGACCAGTGTTCTGCACTGACAGTTTAATATCCAGAAATGGCAGTGTAGAGGAGGATACTTCAGTAGTGTACTGAAGGGGAAGGCTGGAGCCGTGGTAAACTGGTCCAAGAAGATTTGGAGGTCTCTCTGGAGCAGGAGGTAGCCCCACACAGTCATCTATGTAGCGTTTGTAGAGTTCAGGCACAATCCCTGTGAATGAGAGACAAAGATATTCCTCCACCTAACCCACAAACAGATTGGCAAAGCTGGGACTCATCTTGGTACCTATGGTGACTTGACTAACCTGCTGAAAAACTGTTATTAAAAGAAAAAGCATAGAGTTTAAGAACAAGTTCTGCCAGACGGGTTAGTGTGTGTGTGTGGGTGGCTGCTGGACATCATGCTCATTCAGAAAATGCTGCAAAGCTGTCAGGCCATCATTGTGGGGGATCTCTGTGTATAGAGGTTTGATGTCCATGGTGAAGATAAGCTGATGGCAGCCACCGAATCTGAACCTGTCAAATAAGTGGAGAGCATGGCTGGTGTCTCTAATGCAGGGGGCAGGGATTCAATGAGTGGTCTCAGAGGCTGGCCAAAAATGTAGAGATGTGGGCAGGAACAGGCAGACACAATCGAATGTCCAGGGTTACCTGTTTTGTGGATTTTGGGAAGGAGATAAAACCTGGATGCCCAAGGATGCTGAACTATGAGTCTCTTAGCGGAAGCAGGGAGCTCTTTGTTTTCAATAGCAGAGGTGATGGTGGTGGTGGTGACCTCAGTCTGATAGTCAGCAGTGGGGTCCTGGGGAAGAGAAGAGTAAAACCTGGTGTCGGAGAGTTGTTGTGTGGCTTCAGTGATGTATAGTTCCTTTTGCCAGACCACAACAGCACCTTTATCAACTAGTTTAATAAATATCTTTCCTGCATTGGAGAGATCTGAGGGCTGCAACCTCACCAGTTATCAGGTTAGAGTGGTCGTGCCTGCAATGAAAATTGAAGTTAGTGGTGTTTTCATGTATTGGTTAATAAAATAATCAACAGCGCTACCTGGAGTACACAAAATGTAGAAACAAAAACAAGGTGCTGCATCAGCATGTGGTCTGAAACCAAAACAAAATGGTTATATTAAATGCACGCTGAAAACAGAAAATAGAGTACTATTACTACTATTCAGAAGTAGCCTACCTACTCCTAACAGTTCCTCCCTACCAGGTACCAAACCTTGCAACAGAACTAGCTACTACACCTGCAAATGTATTTCTAGTGTGACTGAAATTGGGACCCACAGGTGTTTTCATCACCAAGGAGTTCTCATGCACCTCCACTAATGTGGTATATTGTATTATTTGCAGGAAGTGTGCAGCTATTTACATTGGAGAAACTGGTAGACGCTTTGCTGACTGTTTCAGGGAACACTACAGGGCAGTCAGGAATGGAGACACTGATAAACCCATTGTATCTCACTTTATCTCCAGGGACCACAGTGTCAATGATCTTTCTGTTTGTGTCCTTCAGCAGGGCTTCTGAGATTCTGACCATAGAAAAACATGGAAACCAAGCCGCTCATCTGCCTTGGCTCCCAGCAGCCCTCCAGTTTAAATGATAGACTTATTTTCTACTAATATCTTCGGCCTCCCTTCTTTCCCTAAAGTCTGTTTGTATCTGTACACATCTGTTTCTTTTCCACAGATGTCTCCATCCCCCACATTTGACACCTTTCAGCCTTCTTATTAGGTCTCTAATTAGTGCCCCCACCTGGGGACTTCTTTAGCTCATTCACTGCTATTATGCCTTGTCACTCCTATCATCGCCTTTTTGTTTTCAGATTCTGTCTTTATCTTGTCATTTATCACTTCTTCTCCCAGAGCCTCCTCCTTTTCTTTCCCCACATACTGTATATATATATATATTCTTTTTTACCTCTCCTCTACACTAGCTTTGCTTTTTCTAATTTTAGATATTTCCTGAAGACCACCTATAATTGAAATGTCAATTTTAACTCTATTTTCAGCATGCATTAATATAACCATTTTGTTTTGCTTTCAGACCATGCTGATGCAGCACCTTGTTTTGTATTTACATTTTGTGTATTCCAGGTAGCCACTTTACAGATTTCCGGAAGGAATGTCCTTGCAGCAGCCACAGAGGCAGTAGTTCCATGAGTGGAATGTGCCCTGAGGCCATGTGGTGGGTGTTTCTCAGCCTTACTGTAACAGAACTGGATGCAGGATACTATCCAGCGTGCAGTTGATCTCACTGAGGCAGGCCTACCTTCCCATCCTCACCATAAGTGATAACCAGCTGTGTTGGAACCCCTGAGGTCCTTAGTATGACTGGTATAGTAGCTGAGGGACCTCTTTACATCCAAACTATGAAGCATCAATTCACCTGAACTGGACTTGGCTGTGAAGAATACGGAAGGGTGATTGATTGGTTCAAATGAAACTGGGATACCAACTTGGGAAGAAATTTCTGTTGGTCCAAGAACCACCTTGTCCTTATGGAAGAAGATGTATTAGGATCAGTGCAGAGAGCTTGGAGCTGACACACCCTTCTTGTTGAGTAATTGCCACCAGGAAAAACAGTTTTCCAGGTGACATATTTCAGATCTGCTGTAGCCATTGGCTCAAAGGGAGGTTCCATGAGTTCAGCTGTGTACAAATTCAGGTCCCAGGAGGACTGGTTCCCTATCAAGAGAAAACAAATGTGCCAAGCCTTTGAAAAGCTTATTAAAAATAGGGTGTGAAGCTATTGCTCTTTGAGTACCTGCAGACAAGTAAGCAGAGACTGATGCTGAATGAACCCTAAGGGTTGCAGGCCTCAGGCCTGAAGCCTGCAGGTGCACCAGATAGTCAAGCAGTGTAAGTAGGCTTGCCTCAAGAGGACTGACGTGCTTAGACTTGCACCAGATGGAAAATCTTTCCACTTTGAAATGTAAGTCTTTCTGGTTGACGCTTTCCTGGAAACTTTCAGGACCTTAAGGACTTCTTCTGACAATTTAAATTCAGAAAATTCGACTCCTCAAGAACTAGGCCTGTAGGTGAAGGATCTTGAGGTTTGGAAATAACTATCTGACCTTGAAAAGCTGTCAGTAGATTGTATATCTGGGAAGCCAAATGGGTTGCTTGGTGGACAGGGTGAGTAGCAGAGGGTACCATGGCTGCCCAACCCAGTCTGGAGCCACCAGGATCATGATTGCAGACTGGCTACTGAGCTTGAGAAGGACTCTTAACCACAGTGGAAATGGTGGAAAAGCATACAGGAATTTCCCTGTCCAATCCAGGGCTAATGCCTCCATAGGCAGTGTGCCCAATGAAGGGAGCCTGCAGCAATAAAGAGGAAGCTGATGGTTCTCGTTTGAGGCAAACCGATCTATTTCTGGAGTGCCGCAACTTCTGAAAACTGTGTCCAACACCTGCTTGTTTAAAGCCCATTACGTGATATTCCTGACTGATTCTGCTGAGTGAATCTGCCAGTGTGTTGTTGTGAATGGCAGACAGATGCACCTCCAGGGAGTATGGACAGGGACAGAACTTTCCATGGCTTATGTGCATAGCCTTGAGGATCTTGTACCCTGTGCTTGTTGATATACCACATTGTGGTTGTGTTGTCTGTCCTGACCTGGACTGACTGACCCCCAACCAAGGAGCAAAGGTCTTTAGGGTAAGAAGGCCTGCTCTCTCTCAACTCTTAAGAGGTTGATATGCAACTTGATTCCTGAGGGGACCAAGTCCCACTGATTGTGAGGTCGCCTGTGTGTGCACCCCACCCTAGGAGGGAGGCATCTGCTGTTAGGACCACAGTGTGGTGCTGTTGCTGAAAAGGGTTGCCCTACCTGAGGTTGTCCCTTTCTTTCCATCACTGCAGAGTCAGTAACAGAGTTCTTGTAACTGTCACAAGCTTTGAAATGGGATCCCTTCTTTGGGACCAATGGGATCTCAGATGGTATTGAATATCTCATCTGAAACCTGGAGCATGATACTACTGCGGTAGTTGATGCCATATGTCCCAGTAATGCTAGGAACTGCCTTGCAGTCCTGGGTGACTCAAGGCAAAGAGTTTGCCAGGATTAGTAAGTTTGTCACCTCTCTTGGGGAGAAATGCCTTGTCCTGACCATATCCAGTTCTGCACCAATGAATTCCAGTGACTGAACTGGTCCATCTGAGACTTTTGAGTATTGATGAGGAAGCCCAGAGACTCCAGGGTACTTCGTGACCCTGATGGAGTTCTTTACCTGCTGGCATGACTCCCCACGACTAGCCAGTCATCCAGGTAAGGGAATACTGATTCCTTGCCTCCTGAGGTGAGGCTGCCACCACTGATAGACACTTTATGAATACTGTACTCTTGGGGCAGAAGTGAGCCCAAAGGGGCACTGAGAACTGCTAGTGCCCTGAGGGCAGAGTGAACCTAAGTACTTTCTGTGGCAAGGTCTGATTGGAATGTGAAAGTAAGCATCTTTTAGATCCAGAGATGCCAGCCAGTTTTCTTTCCTTGGAGAAGGAATAACGATGGCAAGTGTTACCATTTTGAACTTGGATTTTACCAAGTGTTCAGGAATCTGAGGTCTAGGATTGACTGCCAATCCCATTCTTCATTTTGGTTAGGAAGTATCTGAGTACATGCCCATCCCTCTTTGGGAGAGAAGGACTGTCTATATTGCTCTGGCTTGCAGAAGCTGTTTTACCTCCAATTCCAGCAAAATTGTCCCTGCAGGTTGAAGGCCAGAAAACTCTATGGCCCTGGAGTTTTGGAAACCATTTGACCTGTAGACAGAGACCCTGACTCACTACCTCCAGAACCCACTTATCTGTGGTGATGTTTTCCCAGTCCTGGTAGTAGTGAGCCAGCCTGCCCACTACTGGAACATTGGTGGCAGCCTGTTTTGTGCAGTCGGGGTTCTGTCCAGGCTGAGTCTAGGAGCTGGGGTTGAACCAGCCCTTCTGAAGGCCGTCTGCCCTGCCCCTGTAGTAGCCTCTGGCCTGAGTATAATCTACAGGCATGGAGACTGGGGCATAAGCTTTGGGATAATATCCCACCCACTTCCCTTCCTATGGATCTAAAACAAGTAGAGGCTCTTTCTCTTGTGGAGTTACTCCTATAGATGGGTTTGTACTGTTCCACCTTTTCATGTATATGCCTTTGTCTTGTCACCAAAAAGGAATTGTTTTCACAAGGAAAAATCCATGGCCTTTAACTGGGTATCTGGGGTAAGATTGGTTGCTCTGAGCCAGGCAAACCTCCTCAGAGACACTGATAGTGTAAAAACAGCCTGGATGCAGAATCATTTGCATCCACATCCATGTGAAATTGGTATTCAAACAACATGAAGTCTTGCTATATTATGACAATTGCAGTTTGTCCCACCATTAGAACTGCTCCGAGGTGAAAGAGTTAACTCCCATTCTAAGAATGGAACTTAGAGCACGAGCTCGGTTAGAGAAGCTCTGTCTGAGTTATTTCAAACCCAAACTGTCAGATTCTTTACTCCACCTCACTGAACAGTTGCTCCGAGATTTCTCCTACTGCTCGGTTCATTTCTCGGTTTAAATAGTGTTTTCTGGTTCAAATCAACCGAGAATATTATTATTTTAACCGCAAACCGATCGGTTCAAGCTCTGCCTGTGGTATCGTAAGTAATTTCAGTTTAATTTCTGTGTGGAACTTGTAATGTTATCGGTTCGGTTTGAACCGATCAGCTTCTTTAAAACTTGAAGTTACAAAATTAGAGGTTTTAGAGTGCGGTTCCCGTTCTTATCGGTTCTAAAAAGCTGGAATTCATTACGGTTTCCAAGACCGAATGTTGATTGCAACCGATAAGGGTGTCTTACCTGCTTTTCCGTAAAAGGCAAGTTTTGGTTAGGCTGGCATTATGTCTGAGAAACCCAAAAGAAAACCCGGGCCACTGGGTTTCAACACTGTGATGCTTGTGGGAAGTCTTTGCCAAGGCTGACCCACACACCACATGTGTGTATTGTCTGGGGTTGACCACCTCAATTCAGACTGCCAGATTTGTAAAAAATTTCCCTGCAGCCACCCTGGATAAGAGAGTTGGCAGGCTCAGGGAAGAGGCCAAAAGTCCGCTGACCGGATGGCCAGCCGGTTCGGTGCCAACCGAACCGAGGAAGGAGCTCTCTGACCAGGGCGAGACTTCCTCGGCAACGAAAGCTGGCTCGGATGAGCCAGTTCCAGTAAAGAAAACAAGAAAATCAGCAGGTGTGGAGCCCAAAATTCCTTCTCCAACTGCTGCAGAGATAGCAAGAGCTATTCAGATTGTCCAGTCACTTTCTCCGTTCCGTCCGAACCGCCACTGTCTGTAAAGGTCGGTTCAGTCGGTTCCACCGGTTCAGGAATATGATGTTGAGGAGTTTATGAACCAGAGGAGGGAGGATGATTATGAACAGTATGAATGTGACTTGGAGGGTCTGGGTGTGCCCATTGAACCAGACATCTCCCCAGACAGACCTTTAGAATCTCCCTTATGCTTTCTGAGTCCCCTCTCACTTTATGTTTTACAAAAGTTGTTGAAACCCTCCAGCTCCCATTGGAGGAAGCTGTGGATGAGCAAGAGGAACCTGATTTTGTAGAAATGATGGATATACCAGAGTCTAGGAGATTGTCTATTCCTTTGCATAAATCATTTAGGAAACAAACAATAACCATTTTAAAACTCCTAATTCTGTGCCTCCTGTGGATAAAAGATGGACAGGAGGTACACACTGTCAGGTCCTGACACAGAATTCCTTTCACAGCAATGCAGTCATGTTGGGGTGGTTCAGGCTGCAGCCTGTGATAAAGTTAATATTCCTGGCTTCACATCCTCCTGACAAGGATTCCAGGAAGATTGATGCCATGGCTAAAAAACAATACATGGCAGCGTCCTTGGGACTCAGGCAAGCAAATTACATGGCTTATGTAGCAAGGTATCAAAAATCTAGATGGGACACTGTCATGGCTTTGGCCAAACAGGCCTCTGGCCAGCTTGCTAATGAGCTGGAACAGGTGGCTGCTGATGGCATTGAGGCATCCAAGGTGCAGTTTCATGCTGCTGTGGATTTTAATGATGTATCCTCTAGAGTCATGGCTACGTCTGTAGCTTTTCGAGGTTGGCCTGGCTCAGGTGTACTAGCTTGTCACAGGATACCCAGACTAAGGCTATGGATTTTCCTGTGGTGGGAAATTCTCTGTTTGGGGAGCAGACAGAGAATTATATGAAGAAAATGGATGAATATAGGACTACCTAGAAGAGTACCCAAGCCAAGGAGCGCAAGCCACTCCCCTCAGAGGCAGACCCAGGGGGTAGGGGTAGGCCTTTTCACAGGCCTTTTACTAAACCCAGGCCCTCCTCTGCTTATGCTCAGAGGGCTTTTTCAGAGGCAGAGGCAGATCGGTGGGCAGGCCTGCTCCCACCTCTCAGCCTAAAGCACCTGCCAAACAGACACCCTGATGGGGTGCCCAGGGCCGATTCTCCTTTACCCGTAGGGGGCAGGTTGGCTTACTTCATTCAGAACTGGGTGTCTCTAACTTCAGACAAGTGGCAAGGTCGGCTTTAGAGTTTTGGGGGCCTCAGCAGGATTACTGAAGTCATGGGCCCTTCATTTGGCCGACCTTCACCCCATATGTTTGAATGTAACCAATACACACATCATTTTATTCTGTTATCAGTACAACCAGGGTATCTTTAAATTTTTAGGAGGAGACAGCAGTATTAGTCCATGGGGTTGTTCCTGCAATCACATCCATCACCACCCATCTGCCTCTTATTGGCTGGGTCATAGCTTAGTAAGGCATTTCTTGACATCAGGATGCCACATCCAGAGGTGTTCTACAACCCCTTTGTTGCTGTTTTAAGAAGATAATAAGATTTAAGAAATTTAAAATAATTAAGATAAACTGCTCTGATTGTGGACCCCTCCATAAGAAGGGGGCCCCAGTGACCATGAGGGTTCACTGGTGCCTAAAACAGCTGTACGAAGTGGGTCCTGAAGTAGTAAGCCAGGGTCTGGTTCTCAGCTTAAAAGTTCCCAAAGATGAGAATCAGATCTTTCCCACCTGCAAACTCTTTAGAGACCTTTACTCTAGAAACAGAAGTCTCAACCTCTTGGCTCTCAGAGCTGTAGAAAGGGTTTCTCCCTACACCAGGGCAAGGGTCTGTATTCCAGATATTTCCTTACCCCAAAAGACAGGAGAATGGCGGCCCATTTTAGACCTCTCAGATATCTGAACAAACACCTTTTGAAACCAAAGTTCAGAATGGTAACTCTGGCAATGATTTTACCCTCTCTAAGGCCAGGGACTGGCTAGCCTCCCTGGACCTCAAGGATGCCCATTTTCACGCCCTAATCAGAAGCTCCCACCGAAAGTACCTCAGATTCGAACTGCCCTCAGGTCACTACCAGTTCAGAGCAATGCCCTCTCGCCTCACCTCTGCCCCAAGGGTATTCACAAAATGTCTGGCAGTAGCTAGTTGCTCATTTAAGGAGGCAAGGATTGTTGTCTTTCCTATCTGGACGACTGGCTCATTGTAGGCCAGTCCCCAGAACAGGTAAAATCTCACCTGCAAGTTACCCAGCAGCTGCTCACCTCCCTGAGCTTCTTGCTAAATCTTCCAAAGTCAGTTCTGGAACCAGTTCAGGTGCTCACCTTCATAGGTGCAGAATTAGACACAAAGCAGGCAGAGCCTTCCTACCCTTAGAGAGGTAAGGGCTTTGTTGGCTCTGGCCTCCTCCTTCACTCTGCAGGTCTCTCGAGCAGCAAGACACTTCTTGCAGCTCCTGGGGCACATGGCTGCGTCCAGCAGAGTGCAAGGAGCAAGATTTCAGAGAGGGACATTCAGTTTCACTTGAGAGCCTTTTGGTCTCAGAAAAGAGACTCTTTCTAAGTTGGTCCCAGTGACCAACCCTGATCCAGGCCTCCAGTGGTGGCAGGATCAGAGCAATTTAAGACTGGGGGTCCCTTCATTCCTCTGTCTCACTCCTTGACCTCACTACAGATGCTTCCCTCCTGGGGTGGGGAGCCCACATAGGCGACCTTCCACTCAGGAGTGGTCCCCAGGAATCTCTGCTCCACATCAATTTGCTGGAACTCAGAACTGTCTTTTAGCACTTCAAGTGTTTTCTGCCTGTTCAGAACAAAGTGGTACAAGTCAGAACAGACAACACCACAACAATGTGGTACATCAACAAGCAGGGGGCACTCGGTCTTCGGCCATGTGCACGAGGCAATGCAGTTGTGGTCTCTGGCCTATTCCTGAACACTTCCCTCATAGCAGTTCATCTTCCAGGAAAGGACAATGTCCTAGCAGATGCTCCTCAGCAGGATTTCCCAGGCCACTACGAATGGTCTCTGGATCCTCAAGTACTGGGGATAGTTTTGCCAGATGGGCACCCCTCAGATAGATCGCTTTGCAGCCCCAGACAATCGCCAACTTCACTTTTCTGTTGCAGGCCCCAGTGTTGGGCTCATTCCCCTGGATGCCTTTTCCTAGATTGGGAAGGGAAGTTTCTTTATGCCTTCCTCTCCTATTCAAGGTGCTAGTCAAAATCAGATCCCAGCCTTGCAGGGTGATTCTGATTGCCCCAGATTGGGCCAGGCAGCCCTGGTACCCACTCCTTCTGTCCCTAACAGTCCATCTTCCTGTGTCTCCCCAGGAATCACAACCTGTTAACCCTGCCCAGGGGAGAGTTTGTATCAACCTCAAATCCTCAACCTCAAGGCCTGGCTCTTGAGGAGTTAGAATTTGCTGACCTACACCTTTCTCAGGGTGTT
This sequence comes from Neoceratodus forsteri, assembly GCA_016271365.2. Lineage (NCBI taxonomy): Eukaryota > Metazoa > Chordata > Ceratodontiformes > Ceratodontidae > Neoceratodus > Neoceratodus forsteri. The sequence goes on along the minus strand of JADMNL010000022.1, from coordinate 470,526,532 downwards.
CTTGAAATCCTAAAGGCTTCTAGGAAGCCTCCCACTAGGGCTACTTATAATTCTAAGTGGAAAAGGTTTTCCATTTGGTGTGCTGAGAAACATATTTCCCGGAATCTGCTGATTTGCCCATTGTTTTGGACTATATGGTCCATCTTAATTCTTTGGGCCTGAGACCAGCTACCCTGAAAGTACATTTGGCAGCTGTCTCTGCTTTTGTTTCAGCAGGAAAGCCTCCTCTCTTTCCACTCACCCTGTATTTTCCAAGTTTTTAAGGATTACTTCATACTAATCCACCTTTTTGGGATCCGCCCCTGCCTGGGACCTTAATGTTTGCATTGCCCAGTTAATGCAATCCCTTTGAACCTCTGTCTTCTGCAGAGCTTAAGTACTTAACTTGGAAAACTGTTTCTTAGTGGCTATTACTTCTGCCAGGCGATAAGTGAGTTGCAAGCCTTGTCAGTAGAAACTGACTTTATTTCTTTCCACAGGATAAGGTAGTCCTCAGGACTAACAGGAAGTTTTGCCTAAGGTGGTTTCAGATTTCCATCTTAACCAATCTATCTCCCTTCCAGTGTTTTTTCACTGAACATTCTTCCTCTGGTGAGAGGAGATTGCACAGTTTAGATGTTAAGAGGGCCCTAAGTTACTATATAGAACGTACCAAGGGTCACAGGTTCAATCCTCCAATTTTTCTCACACTTACGGTGAGGGTCGGAAAGGGAGACCTGCCACTAAGAGATCAGTTGCCAGGTTGATTGTCTCTTGTATCCAATTTTGTTATCAGAAACGGGAGAGTTCCCCCCTCTGGCCTGAGGCTCATTCTACCAGAGGTACAGCCCGGCTCTAGCTGCTGCCAGAGACATCCTATTTTAGAGATATGTCAAGCTGCTACCTGGAAAACCAGTACACACTTTCACCAAGCATTACTCCCTGGATGTCCAGGCCAGGAGAGATGTCGGGTTTGGCACAGCTGTGCTTCAGAGCCTATTCCCTAAGTGGGTTCTGTCCCTCCTCCATGGAGGTACTGCTGTGTAGTCTGCAATTGTCATAATATAGCAAATCATGTTGTTTGAAGAAAAATTACTCACCTTAGTAATGTTGTTTCTTCTAATGGAGTCTTGCTGTATTATGACCTCCCCCAGCCTGCCCCTCTCAGAACTTCTACTTGGTATGGGTGGGTAGTCAGTTGGCACTAGTTATGCCCATTATATGTTTTCCACCCTTCTTGGGGTTTTTGGGGTGTGGTGTTTTTATTTTATATTATATTATTACTTCTGGTCCCCTGACTTGAGTCTTTTGTTGGGACCAGCAATAGGTGTTAATATTTAGGTAGCCAGTTGGCTAGTGTAGGTTACAGCTTCCACACAGACCTTAGTGAGTTTTTGCTCGAAGATCTGACAGTTTGGGTTTGAAATAACTCAGACAGAGCTTCTCTAACCTGAGCCTCGGCTTCAAGTTCCATTCTTAGAATGGAGTTAACTCTTTCACCTCGGAGCAGTTCTAATGGTGGGACAAACTGCAATTGTCATAATATAGCAAGACTCCATTAGAAGAAACAACATTACTAAGGTGAGTAATTTTTCTTTTGTGACATCCAATGCTGTCCTGGCAGTGTCAGTCAAATCATGTGCCACATCGCCTGGCAGTCTGTCAGTTAACGCTAGTACAGAGTTCCAAAGGGCCTTCTGATATTGTGCAGTATATGCCATGTAAGCTGGCTGCCTGAGGAGAGGGAGGAGGAGGCTAAATAACCCTTCTTCTCCATTGTGTCAATTTTCCTTGAGTCTTTATCTGGAGGATACGATGATAGAGGGACTTTAGCTTTATCACAGGCAGCAGCCTGTACCACACCCTCCTGGTCTGGATGAGAATACAAATAATCAGCAGCAGACCTATCAACTTGATATTTTTCTCAACCTTGTTGTCCACTCCAGGGACAGGGAAGGTGTCAGTAGAATTTTAAAGTGACTTTTTTAAGAGGATTATGGATAGGAAGGAACACTCTTTATGGGAACCAGACCTATCATATCTAAAAATTCTGCCTCCTCCTCATCTTCCATAGACTCCTGAGAGGGAGGCCCAAAGTGTCAGCCATTGCCGCCTGACAAAGGAAAGTGGGATGAAAAATCATCATGCCCATGAGGGGTACCAAAATCTTGTTCTGGGGATACCTCCGACTCAGTGGGTTCCTCCTCTTCCTCTGCAAAGTAAACTTCCTGACCTTGGTCTGTCGGAACCGGTGATGGTATTTCAACCAGTAAACCCAGAATAGAACCTGCAGTTTGTAAGGCCTGAATGACCTGCAGGGCTATAGCAATGTCCTCAGCAGAGGGCATTTTGTTTTGTCTGCTGGGAGCTCCTTGCTTCTTCAGTGGGAGGCGCAGTGACATGCTTTCTTTATGTTTCTTTTTAGCAGGTATAGACTCTGCAGCCTGCTCAGTAGATCTTTATGTTTACTGTATTCTGACCCCTACTCTGTACTTTTGGTGTCTGAAGAATCTTTTGAAGGTTTCTCTCCTTTGTTCTAGGGCGAGAAGAAGAGGCCTCTTCAGGGTGCTTAGGTGACACTGTGGTGGGAGCTGAAGCCATTCTAAAGGTTCCTCTAACCTTTTGGTCCTTTTATTAATGGTTTTAGGAAAAAGTACTGCACACTTTGCACTTAGAAAAAAATATGACTGGGACCAGGTACTCCAAACATAAATCATGGCAACCTACCTTAGCAAATACTTTATACAGTTTTAAAACCTGTAGTCCCACCCTCGTTTTAGGTCTTTCTGACATACCCAATGTCAATAGACAAAAAGAAACTCCCAAAAGGAAAATACTGTATATACAAATCACAGTCTGTTCCCTGAGGAGAAAAAGGAACCGTGATTAAAGAAAACGACTTTATTTTTATAACAAATGCGATCAGTTCCTGACAGAAAGGAAACCGAATGCAAATAAAGTAAATCGCTCCTAAATAAATAAAAATGAAGGCTTTAAAGTGAAAATTTGTTGAATAAGTGGCAGTTAAACCGCTTATAACTGAGAAGGCCTCAGTTCCTGGGAATCTAAAGGAACCAAGAAAGGACCAAAATAATGCTAACTTTAACAAAAAAGCTACCAGAGGCGGAGAAAATAAACAAAATAGTGAAATAGCACTTTTTGACAGAAGTAAACAGACTTGCAATGAAGTTACTGAAGGAAGATCTTGGGTGTCTAGTTGTCTGAATGGAGAAATTGAATCTGTTTGATGGAACACAGTTCACCTAGAGGCAGCAGTTTGAATGTAGTCCATTATTTGCATACATTCCACATTACATCTCTACAGCTCTGGGGCAGTCAGAGATTCTGGGCTGACTGCATATGTCTAATCATACTGGGAGATTCCTGGGATTTGAACAACTTTTCATCAGTACCCTGTGACAAAAAGCATAACATACCAGTAGACTCTCTGGATAGCAGTGATGTCTTTCTGTGATTGATTTCTCTTAGATAAAAGGGCATGTATGCTACAATTGCACCGTGTAAGGTATGCCTTGGATAGCACCAGTTGCAAATGGTGCTTGGGCATAAATGATCAGCAACCAGGCCTCTAGCAAATGCAGTATCTACCAGAAGATGTGCTTGGCTAAAAGACCACAGGACTTTGGTAAACTCCCAAAACAAAGCTGCAGACCTCCATTTTGGATGCTTCTCTCTTTGGGTGTCAGAGAGTTGTATGAACAAAGTTGATAATAAACCAACATAAAAAAAAAAAAAAAAAAATTAGTAGTGGGGTACTGCACCAGCCCTATGGTATACCCGATGTTCACAAAGAGGTAAAGATGGAAGAGGCAGGAGACGGGCAGAAGCTCCAGTTAGCTACCACAGACAAAATCTAACCACTGGCAAGTCAAAGGTCACCACTTATCCTCCCTCCAGTTGGGGATACCTCTGTCCTTATCTCCACAGTGGCCATCTGTCACAGACGCACAGATGGATGCTGGAGATAGTGAGAAAAGGCCTCAGTCTGTCTTTTGTTACCACTTCAAAATGAAAGAAATTCTAAACATTCATATCAAATTCACCAAAACAGATGCAGCAATTAAAATTTGAAGTCCAGCAACTGTAGTCTTTCAATGCTATGAAGACGGTACCAACAGCAGAAACAGGAAAGGATTTTTCAAGATAATTTACTGAATAAACGGTCAGAAGAGGGCAGCTAATCCTTGACCTTAAGTGTTTCCAACAGACTCCTAAAGAAAGTAAAATTCAAAATGGTCACCTTGCAAACAGCAATTCCATCTTTGCAGCAAGGAGACTGGCTATGCCACCTGGATTTGGAGGACGCTTACTTCAATATCTCAGTAAGAGCAAGGCACAGAAGGCCTATGCTTCAGAGGAGGTCTAAGCCAGTATGTTCTCAAAGTTTCTAGATGTACTAGTGGTAGCACTTTGAAGAAATGGAGTAACAGTCTATCTATATTTAGACAACTGGTTAGTACGTGGGAGAACGATGGAACAGACCCAATAATCAGTTGAACAAACTATGTCCCTGATGGCAAGTTGGGTTTCATCCTGAATTGGAAAAATTCAGATCTGGAACTCAGTACAGTACCTGCACTTCATAGCAGTATACAATGCAAGCAGAGGCCTATCTACTTCAGGAGAGGATTCAGACATTGGTGTAGTATGCAGTCTCTTTCCAAACTGTGGCAAAAGGTCTGCATTTTCTGAGACTACTAGCTTCATGTCACCCACAACCTCTGTGGTACCATGGGCAAGGCTGCACTTGAGGAATGTACAGTGATACCTGAAAGAATTCTGGTCTCCAGAAGGAATTCTCCAATTGCCCTAGTCCCACTGCATGAGAGGTTTTAAAGCTTTGCTCCCTCTAGAGGTGGCAACAAGTGTAGCACTTAAGGAACTCTTTCAGCTAGAACTGCACATGTGGCTGGGGGAGGAGGGAGGCAGTATATCAAGACCAAACAGTGAAAGGGGTCTGAGTCCGGCACAGAAACAGGAACCTATCATTCTGCTGGAGCTCAGAGCAATGTATCTGTCCCAAGTCCTTCCCAGCATCAGTAAAAACAAAGTCTTGCAGATAAGGACAGACAGTACCAGTACACTATATTACAAAAATAAGCAGGTTGGTGGAAAATCCTCAAAAGTTTGCAAGAAATCACTGGATATTTGGGATCCAACCTACACTTTTACATGTGCATATCTCTGCAGTCCATGCTTCAGAGAAGGAAATGTACTGGCAAACTCACGCAACAGACTGGGTCATGTGACACACAAGTGCTCCTTAAAATAGACTGTCAAAATTGGTTTTCAGGACATAGGTTGTTCCAGAGGTGGATCTTTTCCATCACTGGAGAACAGAAATCTGTCACTGTTCTGCTGCAGAGCCCCATCTCGAGGAGCAATTCCAGAAGATGCTCTCAGCATGAAGCGGGCAACAAGTTCCTTTGAACTTGCACACCTTTCCTCTGATACAGGCAGTAGTTCTGAAAGTGAAGGTAGGGTATGTAACCATGATCTTGATAGTACCATACTGGCATAGACAGCCGTAATACTTTCTGTTAATTCAAATGTCCCAAAAGACTCCTTACACTCTGCCCATGTCCAGATCTTCTAACCATCTCAGAAGGACAGATGAACCATCCCAACCTGGAGACCCTTCACTGGGAAAGCATGGTTCCTGAGGGGATAGCTTTTTCTGACTTAAAGAACACCTGTCATGCTGTTCTTGAAAACCCTTCCTCCCTAGCCCCAGTAGTAGCCTTACCCTGCTATGGATGAATGGGCATATACTGAAATTTCTATTTGCTGGTCTGTTAGTAGCGGAAGGGAATCGTAAATTAGTGCCAAGAAGCCCTGCTGTACCATCCTTTCCCTTCCTGGGATGAGGCTCCACCCCTCTACTTCATGGTTTGTGATGTCAGAGTTTGGAAAGCGCGTAGCATACTCCACAGAAAGTATGAGTTATGTTTTTACATACTATTTTTAACATGTTAGTGATCTGTTTGATTCAGGTCAAAGCCATCACTCAACTAATGACCTTGTTAGTTGAGTGGTGGTTTTGATTTGAATCAAATGGACTGCTAACATACTAAAATAGTATGTAAAAATGTGGCTATTACTTTCATGGAGTGCGCCCACGCCTTCAAACTCTTGAGATCACAAACGAGAATGCAGGGGTGACTGCTCATACCATGAAGGGAAGGATCATGCAACAGGACTCCTTGGCCCCAATTTAGATCCCTCTCTGCTAACAGGCCAGCTAATAAAAAACTCAGTATATGGGGCCGCCCAGTGGCATGGAGGGCAGAGGCATTGCTGCCTTACCTCCTGCCACACTGGTGACCTGTGTTGAGTGGTTCGAGCGGGTCACCTGGGGTCAGCTCAGGGAGGGAGGAGGATCGGGCATCTGAAGGACAGCGCTCCTCTCCCAGGGAGGGGTGGGGATGGAGTCCACTGCTTGCCTGGCCTCTAGCGGCAGCTGGGGCTGGCACAACAAACCCGCAGACAGAGGGGGCAGATGCAGAGCAGATGCCTGGGCATGCAAAGATGGAAGTGCACGCTAGCGAACAAGCATCATTGCACAGCACGTGATCTCAGGCTGCAGACCAGGGAGAAAACAGCAGCTGGACCGGGCAGAATGACACCTGTCTCCACAGGCTCCTCACCTGGCCAGTTGGGCACCTCGGAGGAGCAAGTGAGAGAGGCGAGTCCCAGTGGATGATGGGGTGATGGGGCTGGGGTACTTGTGAATGAGGGCCAGCTGACCAGGAGAAATAGTGTGTGTATATATGTGTGTATGTGTGTGTGTGTGTGTGTGTATATATATATATATATCCTCAATACTTGCCCATTCAGCTATCGCAAGGTAAGCTACAACTGGGGTGGGGGTGGATGACTGAAGATGGTGCTCTTTAAATCTCACTACCCAGGTTATGGAAGTCCCAAGGTGGCTGAAAGCCCTCTAAAAGAAAATTTACAGTTCAGAATAGAAAAGATTCTACGCCTGGTTTGAGAACAGTTCTATTTCAGCTGAGCAAGCAGACATTGCTTTTATTTGGAGTATTTGTTACCTATGACGTTGTTGGGCTTAAGGTCAGCATCTTTAATAATGCAGTTATCTGCTGTGTCTACATTCAGGGCTAATGCATCAGCAGGAACTTTATTTCCACATCCAGTGTTTTAAGAGTTTTGTTTAAGGTATGTGCATTTTATACGCCTATGAAGAAAATCAGCTTGGGACCTAAATCTGGTTCTCAGTCAGTTAATGAACTATCCATTTGAACCTGTGGCCACTACTGAGCAGAAGTGTCTCACCTGGAAAACTTTATTTCTGATAGCTACTTCAGCAAGGAGGGTCAGTGAATACCGAGCACTTACCACTGATCCTTTGTACTTGATTTTCCACAAAGAGAAAGTGGTGTTTATAACAGATGTCCAGTTCCTTCCAAAGGTAGTTGAATCCGCTATTAATTTCCTGTTTTATTTCCCAAGGCCACATGCCAGTAGAGGGAGAAAACTCTATACATTGGATATAAGAAAGACCTCAGTTTACACAAGTCCAGAACAGAGGACATTTATTTATTTAAACTTTTTTCATCCAGGTAAGTGTATGAGCCAGAGCCCTTTTCATATACGACCCGGGCTAAAGAGCCACTGGTGTTACAGAAATAGAAAAAAAATCTAACTTTGAGTACACTTAACATAAATACATAAATACATTGATCACATATTGAAAATAGGTAGATTTAACATACTATACTGTACATAACGAGGAACAATAGAAAGCAATTGTTTGTTTACATATGGCAAGACGTCTAAGAGATGTCCAGTATCTTTTTTTTTTTTTTTTGTCCAGTCCCATCTTCATTTTAGCCTCGCTTCCCCCTCTCAGCCTGGCACTCACTGCCCCGGGACTTACCTCAGATGGTGTTCCTCCTGGCTTGCTCATCCCTGACGGCAGTGAAAAAGACAAAAGCCATGCTCTTCTCCCCTCCTTACATGCGGCAATTCCTGCTGGGGAGCTATCCTACAAATTACCACTGTTCTTGGAGAAACACTAGAGTATGTAGCTAAATTCAAATATCTAGGAGTTTGGCTCGATCATAAACTTTCCTTCGCTGACCATCTCAAGAACTACAGAAGAAACTAAGGCAAAGATTAGGACTATTCTGCAGAATTAACCACCTGCTCACAAAGGAGGCCAAGATTCAACTGGTTCAAGCTACCTTCCTATCTTTAATAGACTACGCGGACCTGCTCTACAGCCACTGTACTGTCTCTTCACTGGCTAAGCTGGACATCCTCTACTACAGAGCTATCAGATTCATTACTGGCCTTCCACTTTCCACACACCACTGCTCTCTGTACTGTTCGTTAGGCTGGACTTCCTTCACTATAGAAGGAATAGAAACACAGCCCTATGGGCCTTCAGAGCAGTGACCAACAAGCTCCCTCATATGTCTCAGATTGTATTCCCCGGAGTGTGTTAGGCACCTACGCCTAAGGAGCTATTCCCTAATTCGTTTCCAACTTCCAAGGGTCAAAACTCATTTCGCAAAGCTGCTCTAAGCTTTTCTTTACCCACATTGTGGAACGGTTTACAAAGGAACTTGAAGCTGAGCTGCCCTGTTAGCCTGAATATCTTCAAGGCGCCCACGATCGCTACATGAAAGCACCTTGCAAATGTTTTCTCACCACTAGCCCACTAATTCCGAACTCCCCTTTCCATCCTGACGCCGCCATGTTTCTACCCCTGGCTCACTCTTTCCCTATAACTCTTCCTGCTGCACCCACCTTCCCTGTCCACTCCAGCCTGGCTAAGTCCCACCCCATCCATAGTAGTGTCCCAATTATCTACCCTCCTCCGTCATTATCATAATAAACAAGTACACGACAGCCATCATCACTTTCTGTGGTTTTAGCTAAATTTTCCCCAGTCGTCAGTAATATATCCTCCTCTTCTTTATCTCTCTAACCTGCCACCCCATACACGGCCTCTTTCCCTATATGTGTAGTTGCCGCCGCCTCACTCAAAAGATCTCTACTTATAACCCTGTATGCCTATGGTTGATTGTACATCTGCTGACTTCTTCAATTGTAAAATAATGCCTTTTTTATTTATTTCAACCTTGTACTGTACTGTATACACTGTATATACTTTTCTTCCTTGTATATTATTGCTTTTGTATACCTGCTTCTGTACTGTACTTTGATGTATTCATGACCAGGTCCACCTTGCAAATGAGCCTTGCTCAGTGGTGCCCACCTGGATAAGTAAAGATTTTGATTGATTGATTGATTGATTGAGTCAGGTCTGGTCTCCAGCAGATACCTTTGCTGGTGTTTCTTCCTGCCTTGCCCCCAGGGTAGGGCCGCAGGGCAGGGGCTGTTCCTAATGGTGTTCAAGTTTGGTCACCATCCCAATGCCATTGTCGATGGTGTGGGGCTTGCAATGAGATGGTGCATCATTCTGTGGACTGGCATTTTGAATGCTGTGTTTTCTCCATGGGAGGTGTGTTGTACAGTAATGTATGGTGCATAGACGCTGATATACAGCACGCCTCCCAGCAACTCTAGCTCTGGCTGCTTCCCGACCTCATCAACAGGTCAGCTGCACCGGACGCTTCCCTACCCTCTTCAGCCGCAGGTGGAGAGGGACGCTCAGTCCTCCTCCTTTCCAATCTTTCCAACTCTCTGGGTCCGTTTCAAACCCAGGGTGTAGGCGCACAAGTGAAGACACTACCACTGCACCAGCGGGATGCCCAACTTCTGTGAAGACTATATCAAGATGGATAGTATCCATAATAAATTGCTGTTACAAGGTAAAGTACCCTCAGATGGCTTTAAGGTACACCATTCTAGGAGATCATCAGCATGAGTGGCAGCTAGAAAGAATCTGCCCCTGGCAGAAATTACTAAATCTACTGTTTGGTCCACAGTCAATACATTTGCATCTCACTATTGCCTGGACACACAAGCAAGAGGCAGAGAGGAGGCTAAGTTTAGAGTTCTAATGCCACCAACCTGGATTTTGAAATGAGCCTGGGACATCGGGGCCAACCATGGAAAGAGGATTTAGTGTCCCAGCGGACGCTCTCCACCTATGAGGAGGGAGGGCTGCATCTCACTGCTCTTTCACCACCGCCTGTAGTAATACAGGTGGTAGTAGCAGGCAAGAGCGACGGGGCGGACACTGCAGAGCTTTGTTGTGGGTGTGCACATGTGTTTCGCTTCCACTGGGACAGCTGTCCATGAGCTGCCATTCCCACAGGGTGGGTCTAGCAACTGTGAGGCAAGTAAGGGATAAATCCTTCCAAGCCAGATCCACAACATCCAAAAATGGCCAGAAAGCAGTACATTTGCCTAGCCAGACAGAGGAGCAAAACAAATAAAATAATGTAAAAAACAGCTTTAACCCAGGGTGCTGTTTGGTGTCTGCACAAGTTTGGCAGGCCGTTCTAATTCTTTAAAGCTGAAAGGAAGAGTTGTTTAATGTAGTAACATCTTTTCTTCTAATACAACAGCCAGTCAAACTACCCTTAATTTTCAGAATAGGGAATAATGTTCCTCAGAATCATTTGAGTATTTTAGCGTGAAAAATGTAAACAAATTGCTAATTACTTTTATTAGAATATTTTTCAAATTAGGTCTTCAGTCCTCTTGATCTCTTCAGCTCAAAGATCTGGGGTTGGAATTCTGGGAGGCTCAAACCCAGCAGAGTGCAGAGCATCCTGTGAAAAACATTTTGAATTATTTTTCATTTATTTTATTTATTTATTTATCTGTTTGTTAACGGGTGGGGACACTGGATAGGTTCTTTTTTCAGGTCCGATCCGGAGACATAAAACATTTAACAAGCAAAACAAATAAAAAGTTAACTAGCAATTACACTTAGACTGTTTGTAATAAAAGTAACTTAAGGTTATTCTTAAAACTAAGTAAGGATGGTGCTTGATGAAGGGTTGCAGGCAAAATTCTGGGCATCAAGCATCAGCAGGAGATGATGCTCAAGTTTAACTAGCTTTTTTTTTTTTTTTTTTGTGTTACTTACTATGCTTTATTTTCCAGCGGCAACCCCTACAGCCTCCCGCCTCCGCAGGCCGACCCGAATCTCCCATGCACGGTGCCCCTGGATTACCCCAGGGCAGAGCCCCCAGCGTGACCCCATCGGATCTAGGTCTTGGATGTGGCAGGGACCCAGGTCCGCTGCAGGCAGGGGCATCATTGGGCACAGCAGAGGAATTTTTTCTGTTATGTTTCTTGTGGGTGGGAGGGGCGGTCAAGGGGACACCGCGACGTAACCATGCCATGTGTTGACACGCCCCTAGAGCAGCACTATCTGGTGCTCCAGTGATGCTACATCCCGTGGTCACCCAGGAGCACAGGACTGGTGTCACTCTACTCCCTCCCCACTTCAGAGGTGGAGAGCATGCCATGGCTGCTCAATCCACTCCTGCCCCCAGCCAGCCCTCCGTCATTCCCAGTCTGTTCCCAAACCCGGTCATCCAAGTCACAGTGATAATTCTTCTCGCTGCGCTGGCAGATCGGCCTTGACTGGTTGTTTCAATCCATTAGAAGAAAATATGTTATTTCAGTGAGTAACTTTCTTCTGTCTCTAGATTTAGTGTGTAATGCTGGTCTGTCTCTAGATGCACGTATATAGTGTTGGTCTGACTTTATGTGCATTGTGTAATTTTGATCTGCCTCAAGAAACCATGTGTAATGTTGGTTTATCTCTAGACACAGTGTGCACTGTTGGTCTATATCTATATATAATATGCAATGTGGTTCTGTCTCTAGATACAGTGTATAATGTTGGTCCATCTCCAGAGACAGTTTGTAATGTTGGTCTTCTTAAGATACCAAGGAAAGGAAAGGGAAATTGTTTAATCAGGAGAGGCACACTAAGCTGAAGCTTGATTCCTGTGGACTTGCTCAGGGTCACACAGTATGCAAGTCGGGCTGTGGGATTCAAATCCAGATCTCCAGGTTTGCAGCACAGAGCCTTAAACCATTGCACCATACTGCCTCAAGTATAATTTTGGGCTGCCACTAGGTACAGTGTGTAATGTTTGTCTGTTTCTAGAAATACAATGTAATAATGGTTTGTATACATATATACCATATATTATTTTATATATTTAAAGTTGGTCTGTCTATAGATATAGTGTGAATTTTGGACCGTCTCAAGATAGTGTATAACGTTAGTCTAGCTTGAGATACAAATATGTCATGTTGGTATGTCTCAAGACTCATTGTGTAATATTGGCCTCTATATACCATATGTAACTTTGGTCTCTATATACAGCATGTAATTTTGGTCTGTCTCAAGATACAGTGTATAATCTGCATACAGCGGTAATGGTTTGTCTCAGGGTACAATATATATAATGTTAGTCTGTCTCAAAATATGTGTATATTGTTTGTCTGTCTCTACATATGTATAATGTTGGTTGGTCCTTTGATGCAGTGCTCTCTGTCTGTAAATATTGTTGATCAGTGCATGTAGATGCTGTAGATACAGTATATAATGTGCATCTGATTCTGTTAACAGTGTATAAGATGTGGGTCTCTAGAGAGGTATTATGTTAGTCTTTCTCTAGATGCAGTATATAATGTTTGTCTCTACATGCAATGTGTAATGTTTTGTCTGTTTTGGTGCATTGTATTATGTTCTGTTTCTAGTTATAAAATATAATGTTGGTGTATCACTATATACTGTAATGCTGTTTTGTCTCTAGCTACAGAGTATATGTTGGTCTGTCTATATACACTATATAATGTGTGTCTCTAGATACTGTGTTATTATATTGGTCTGTTTCTATATACTATAATGTTCTGTTGTTGATACAGTATATATTGTTTTAGGTCTCTAGATGCAGTGCTGCTCTTTCTGTAGATGTAATGTATACTGCTCATGTATCTCCTTTAGATGTCATGTATAATGTTACTGTTTCTCAAAATTGTGTGTAATGTTAGTGTGTCTCAACAGTGTGTCATGTTCTAGGACATGGATATGTTGTTCATCCACACTGTCTGGCAGGTATCCTTGTTGCTTTAAATGTTGCCGAAGGTCTTCAGCTGGCTCCTCCCACCCACCGGGTGGTAAAACCCGGCCCCGCCCATGACGCTAGCTCTTCCACCGCTTGGAAGCTCAGGTTCCCTCCTTACGCTCAGCATAAGACTGGTTCCTAATTCTTCGGTTTCATGGACTTAAGTTTTGCACCCCAGATCTCGCTTTCATCTCAAGGCCGCGATGGATAAATCGACTTCTTGGTTTTGAGATGCCCTTAGTGGCAGAAGATGTCTCGGACAGATCCACACCCACGGTGTTCACTGTTTTAGGCCTTGAGCACGCACCCACAGGCTTGCGACCTGTGCTCTTCCTTCTCGGCCTTCCATCCTCACAGACCGTGCTGCCCGTTTACAACTGGGGGCGTCCCGGCTTGTTTTCCTCGGTAAAGTCAAAGAGGCCCGGTCGGCGGTCTCCGCTGGCGGGCTCATGCGGATCAGCTAGAGCAGATGATCACCCTCAAGAGGAGGCGCGCGGGCCGCGATCTTCCTCGGCCGCGGCATTTATCCCACTCTCCTGGGTTCCTATACAGCTTCTTTATGAGTTTGTCTGTCCCTCTCCACTAAGGGAGAGGGACCAATGCCTGCTGGACCTTTTTCTGGTCCAAAAAGAAAGACAAGGGTAAGTCCCTCCGTCGACGCCTTTGGGAGCGAGAAAGGTCCCTCTCCGGAGTTGTCGTCCACCGACTTCAGCCCATCGCCTGCTTTGGCCACTCGGTCTCGGTGTCCCCATCAGGCCAGTTGACAGAGACTCCGCGACGCAGTCGAGATTTTTCTCGACCCGCTGACTGGTTGTCGCCAGGCGAAGCGCGAATCCTTCTCCCGTTCCTCGGGTGGGAGTTGGAGATCCCGTGGCTTGCCAGTGCCTGTCTGAGCTCCTCGGGTGAACCCTCCGAGCCGAGGGAGAGCCGTTCCCCGTCCCCTCCCACACCGCCTCAGAAAAGCCGAGGTTCTTGGTCTCGTCTCGACTTCTTCGATGTCCAGCCGATCCTTCGCATCATAGGCGGTCTGCTCGGCACCACGGGTAAGCGGTGACCATTGCCCTGCCCCTCCTCCTCGATGAGGAGAGGCTTCACGAAGTTATGTCGATCGTACGAGGACCTTATGTGGCAACAGCCCTTTCCGACCGAACAAGTCATTATTGCCTTCCCAGCCATTAAGTGGTTGTCGATCGAGCGCCGAAACAACCCTCGACTTACCCGAGGAGCCTGTTCCCAGGCCGGTTGTTCGCCAAAACCAGTTGCTCCAACTGGCCCGTGGAACCTCTGCCTCCACAGCCGCTATTTGGTGCTCCAACCAAGAACTCTCGGTCGGCTCAGGACTGCCCCATAGACTGTCGTTGCCTCACTCCCGATCGACCTCGGCAGGGTGGAGGGTGGCTGAGCCCGAGGCAGCTCTCTGTGGCTTCTTCAGAGTCCTACTGCGATTCCTCCCTTTTCTCCAGGCGAGTAGACTTGGAGTCCCTCTGGAGGTCAGTTGATGGACTATAGACCTTCGTCCCTATCTGGGATTAAGGCCGGCTCATCTCGAGTCCACCGGATGAAGCTCAACTGAGTCTCTGGGACCAGGTATCCTCACGGAGATACTGGACCAAGGGATTCCCCACGGAGGCTTTTCCGTGGCCGAGGCCATAGTGGCCCAGCCTTGGAGCTCTGGTGCCCTGCTTCCTGTCCTGCGCCCATCGCCAGGATGGCCAGGAAGTATGCGTCCCTACTGGTTCCTTGTCCGGTTTTTTCGAACACCCTCAGCCGAGGGGCTAGTTACCGACAGCGTTTGCAGGCCGGGAACGCTTAGGGACGTGGACAAACCTCCGACAAGGAGTCCAAGAAATTGACTATGCCTGGGCGCAAGTCTACACTGCCCCTCCCTCGATCTCGGCCAGGCCAGTTCGGCCGCATCATGGCACATTTCTCTCATGCCCTGTTGGGCCCCTGGACAAGGTAGTTCCTCATCTTCCGGGGGACCTGCAGACCATGGTTAGGCAGGTGCGGACCAGGGCAGGGCAGTGGCCAACAGCAGCTTCAGACTGCTCTGGACATTGGAGACTCATGCCAGGTCAGTAGCGGCCGCAGTGGCTAAGTGCGCCGGGCATGACTGAGGATATCCACCTTCACTTCGGATACCCAGCACAAGTTGGCGGATGTCCCTTCCTGGGACCGACCTCTCGCCCTGGGGTGGAAGGTCACCTGCAGAGGATCGAGAAGTCCAATGCTACCTTGGACTCAGTCTCATCCGCACGAGAAGGGACAAAGGCGCAGGCCGCAGCCTAAGCCCTTTCGCCCCTCTGCGCCCGCGCACGTCCGTCCAGCAACGCTAGGGCCAGCAGGCCCGAGCTTGGCATCCCAAACCCAAGCCCTCGGCTTCTCCTCCAGGAAGCAGGGAGGTAAGGCCCTGGAAGTCCCTCGGCCGGTTCTTCCTCCAAGCCTGCCCAGTGACGGGTTGAGGGGTGTCGCCCCAACCCCGCCGCCTCACTCCCAGGTGCCTCCCATGGGGGTGGCTCACCACTTTCTTTCTGCCTGATCCGTTATCACCACAGACTGGTGGGTGTTGGAGGTGGTGGGAAAGGGCCTGCCTCTGCAGTTTGAGCAGGCCCCACCCTTCAGAGCGTCCACACTGGGGGCCTCGGTCCAGCCTCGCTGTCAGCTCACCGAGCGACATCGCCTCCTCCTCCTCGAGCAGGAGGTGATCAGAGAGGTGGCGGACCTCCTCAGACCCGGGTCTGTGTCCAGGTACTTCCTGGTTCTGAAATGGACGGGGCTGGCACCCATTCTCGACTCCACACGACCTAAACAAGTTCCTAGGTCTCGAACCTTCAGGATGGTCACCTGGCTCAGATAATACCATCCTTGGAACACGGCGTGGTTCTGCTCTCTGGACTTGCAGGACGCTCTTTCACGTCCCTATCCGGTCCGTCACATCAGAGGTTCCTTCGCCGAGCCGGAGGGATCCTTTTCGAGTTCCAAGCCATGCCCTTCGGCTTATCTCCAGCTCCCAGGGTCTTCACCAAATGCATTGCAGTGGTGACAGCATTCCGCAGCACCGAGGGGTCCGGGCTTACTCTACCTGGACGATTGATTGATAGCAGCCCCTCCAGACAGGAGGTGAGCGGTCCAGAGATCTGGCCTCCAGGTTTGCTGTCAGGTCGGCCTCCTCATCAATGAGGCCAAGTCGAACTCGAGCCAAAGCAGGTGATTCTTTCATCGGGCAGAGCTTGACTTCGAGCCAGAGCACGGCCCCGCAGACAGGGCTGAGGTTCTTCCTCCTTGCCCAATCATTTTGGTTGGGCAATTGCACCCTGCCCGGGACTTCCTGCGCCTCCTGGGTCTCATGGCGGCCTGTACACTGGTCCGCTGGGCTCTGGAACATGCGCCCCTTCGGTGGGGCTGGCCAGCCAGTGGTCCCAACGCTGTGATCCATTGACTACTAGGACGGTGACCTAGGGATGTGGAACGCTCTCCAGTGGTGGACCGCTCCAGTTCATCTGCAGGAGGGCATCCGCTTGCTCGCCTCGAGCCGACGGCCCTCTATCGACCGATGCCTCTCTGATGGGTTGGGGTGCCCATCTGGGGAACACCGAGCGCACGGCTCTGGTTCCCGAGAGGAGTCCCAATGCCACATCAACCTGCTGGAGCTCCGAGCGTCCACCTAGCTCTCACCGCCTTTTGCTCCGCTTTCTCCGGGGTCAAGTGGTCCGGGTCCAGACGGACAATACCACGACCATGTACTATCTAAACCGCCAGGGCGGGACGCGCCCATGCTTCTATGCAAGGAAGCTCTCCGTATCTGGTCAGTCGTATGCGAGCCTGGAGGCGGATCTCCTAGCACATTCATGTGGCAGGAGCCTCCAACACCCTGGCCAATGCCTCCTAAGCCGATAGGGGCTGCGCCCCAGGAGTGGTCTCTCCTGCCGGGAGGTAGTATAAGATCTATTCTCCCATTGGGGCACACTCAGGTGGACCTGTTTGCCTCCAGGGAGAATGCGGTTGAGGCTGTTCCATGCCTGCCCCTCAGCAGGGTTCGCTGCAGGGGATGCCTTCTCGAGGCCGTGGACCCCGGCCCTTCTACGCCTTTCCCCTGCTCCTTGATGCACAAGGTGCTTCAAAGCAAGGAGGGACAAGGCGAGGTGATTCTGATAGCCCCAGACTGGCCCCTGCCAGTACTGGTACCCAGATCTCCTCAGCCTCAGCTCCAGGCTCCCGAGACAGCTTCCAGCTCACCCGACCTGCTCTCAGTCAATCAGGGAAGAAGGTATTTCATCTGGACCTTCAATCCTGCACCTGACGGCCTGGTTCCTGAGCGGCCAGAGTTCCAGGCCTTGGGTCTTTCCGACGAGGTCCTCAATGTAGTTGAGGTGTCCTGTAAGGAGTCGACCAGAAAATGCTACGCCTCAAATGGAAGAGATTTTCCATTTGGTGCCAGGCAAGGGCGTGACCCTTCCTCCTGTTCCTTGGCGAGCATATTGACTACCTTGGTGCTTTCTCAGCAAGGGCTTAGGTCGGCGGGCCCTTAAGGTGCACCCTGGCAGCCATCTCTGCTTACGGGCGCAGGCGAGAGCAGTCGGTGGCGCAGGAGAAGGTGGTCTGGCTTTTTCAAAGGCCTGATCACATTTCCCTCTGGTGCGAGAACCTCCACCTCCGTGATCTACTGCTGGTACTGGCAAAGCTCATGGGCAAGCTATTCAACCAATGCACAGGTGTGAACTCTCTCACCTGTCGTGGAAGACCGCTCTTGGTGGCTATCATGTCAGCCAGAAGGATGGGAGAGCTCCAGGCGCCTGCATCGAGTCTCCTTACCTGGTCTTCCACAGGGACAGTTGTCCTGCGCCCCACCCAAATTCCTTCTGAAGGTGGTGTCGGAGTTTCACCTTAACCAGGTGTTGACTCTGCCGGTGTTCTACCCCAATCACACCTCGGAGGTCAATATAGGCTCCATACTTACCTTAGAAGGGCGCCCACATTATAAGGAGCGACGCTGAAACGGGAGAGGTTTGCCAGCTGTTTGTCACCTACTCTGGAAGCCGCACTGGCAGACCTGCAGCCAAGCGACGATAGGCAGGTGGGTCACCTCCTGCATAGATCTCTGCATAAGTTAGCGGGCATGGAGCCTCCCAGAGGGATAAGAGCTCATTCTACCTGCCATACTGCTGCATCGGGTGGCTGCTTCCAGGGACGTCCCTTATCCAGGAAATCTGCAGGCTGCTACCTGAAGTCAGCACACACCTTCATCACCCATTACCACATCGACCTTGAGTCACGCCTGGATGCTGGGTTTGGGGCCTCGCTCTGTAGTCTCTATTCCCAAGTAGGGGGTGTGTGTCTTGCCTCCTCCTCCCGGAGAACTGCTAGAGTTCGTTAGACAGTGTGATGAACAAATATCCATGTCCCTAGAAATACAGGTTACTCACCTGTAACAGGAGTTCTAGGAATGGTATATGTTGTTCATCCACACGACCCACCCGACCTCCTCGGCTCGACGCACAACCTGAGCTTCCAGCGGCCAGATCTGGCCATGGGGTGAGCCGAGTTTTACCACCCGGTGGGTGGGAGGAGCCAGCTTGAAGACCTTCTGGCAAGATTTAAAGCGGCATGGATACCTGCCAGTCAGTGTGGATGAACAACATATACCATTCCTAGAACTCCTGTTACAGGTGAGTAACCTGTATTTACTGTTCTCTCTTGAAATAGTGTGTAATGTTGCTGCCTGTCTATAATAGCCACCTTTTCTAGTTACGTGTGTAATGTAATGGTCTGTCTCTGGAGACAGTGTGTAATATTGGTCTGCTTCTAGATACAGTGTATAATGTTGACCTTTCTCAAACTGCATTGTATAATGTTGGTTTGAATCCAGATAAAGTGTGTAATGTTGTCTTCTCTTAGGTACAGTGTATGTTGTTCTATCTCTAGAAACAGTGTATGATGTTGAGTTGCTTCTGGATACAATATGTAATGTTGGGCTGTCTCTAGATACAGTGTATAATGTTAGCCTTTGTCTAGGCAGTGTATAATGTTGGTCTTTCTCCAGATAAAGTGTATAATTTTGGTCTCTTTAGTGTGTAATGTCCGCTTTACCTCTTGATACAGCGATAATGTTGATCTGTCTTTGAAGACAGTGTAATGTTGGCCTGTCTCTAGATTCAGTATATATTAGCCGCCTCCAAGATACAGTGCAGGTTTGTTTCCTTTCCTCCCTGCAGGCTCATCCAGACCAAATTCAGATCCTGATGGCTGTGGTTCGCACAAACCCGCCTTCTGAAACCCAGACGAGGCCTCTGTTCTACGTGGTTGGCATCCCAGAATCCACAATGTGGTGAGGATTACAGCTGCTATGTAGAGATGCAGCATCTGTTTTTGCAATGACATTAGCCCTTCTGCTTATATACAAACACTACAGTCATGCAATGAAAGGCATAATGAGAGCACACACACTCATTATGGGAGCTCACATTTACTTTATTCTCAAGCTGTCCTAGCAATACCGCTGTAGACAGTGTTGTAGGAGCACTAGCTGTGGTGGAGTTCCCATCTACTCCAGTCTCCTGCTTTCTCAGCTGGAGTTGCAATACAAATAATGTGGGTGCTGTGGCTAAGGGAGAGTTCATGGTTACCCTAGTCCCAGTTTTTCCCAGCAGGAGTCACTGTCTGAAGTAGGTATATGAGTGTGACTCCCAGGGGCACTATCCCAAGGGCTACTACTCCTGCCTGCTTCGCCACTAGCAGGTTGAGGGGCCTGGATCCAATGGCGGTGCCCACCCAGAGGTTGGGGTTGGAACAATCAAACACGACTTGGTCACAGCCCTCTGGGTCACTGCAACCCCTTTCCTTCCGCTTAGTGGTCCATGAACACTTCTCACCCAAGGGTTATGACTTGCACTTACCTCCAAAGTGGAATGACCAACTTGATGCCGAGGACCCCTGTAAAATAAGATACAGTGACACAATAACCCATGCACAAGAGGGAGCACAAATATACAGTTCAGACAGTGTACCATGCAAACAACAAATCTGATTTATTGAAGGAAAGAAACACAGATGGGGAAATCAGGTTGATTAGCTTAACACTCTGTATCAGGGCACTGTACACAGGCCAACCTATCAGTCACTGTCTTTGGGTACCCAGGCCTTGCAAGGCTAGCCTATTCGGTGCAGCTGGTTGGGGCCCTGATGAGGAAACAAGCATTTGGTACCAAGATTTGATTTGTAAGAGCCCGCAGGCACAATTCACGCAGCCACTGAAACAGCCAGACAAATCTTTCCCTCAGAAGGAACATCTGACAGGAGCTACCCTGATTTAGTACTCACGACTCCTGCAGAGGGATCCCTCTCACACTACTACAGGGCTTGGCCTGTGATCCAGACGCTGCTCCACACATTTATATGTAATACAGAGGGGTACCATACCAGGCAGCTGCTCCAAACTCCCGATTACTTTCACCGATCAAACTGGGTGAATAACGTAGTCTCACCTGTCCTGACAGACCGAAAAGTGAAGCCGATTCTCCAGTCCTCTACAGGGTGAGCCTGATAGGTAGCTGTAAACATACAGCCATCTCTATCTGCACTCCTTCACGGATCTTGTCCGCTTCCTTACGGCGATTCTGCTGTCCGACTTCTTGGCCTGCACACGCGCTCCATGCATAAACTTGCACAGCGCAGGAGCCAGAGCTCCTTCTGCCTCACGATCAGTACCCACTCTGCCCTTGGCAGTTTGGGCAGGTAATCTAGCTTGGCGCCACCCAATCCCATTGGAGGGCTGCGATGCCAGTCACTCAATCCTGCCCTCATTGGTGCAAAAGACACCATAGTTCAGGACTCCACTTCCCAGAATTACTGGCTGTATCCCCTATTGCCAGCTGGCTCCAAAGAGAGTCCTGATTCTGCTTGGTCGCTCAGTACACCATTTTAAGTGCCCCTCCCTTCTGATTGGATCCAAAAGGCAGTTCTGATCCAAAATGGAGGCAGAATACACAAAGTCCCAGCTGCAAGGAAACTGCCATGCTACATTCATTCCAGAAAACAGTTACATCCGTCAACAATCCTTTCTCTGCTCACTTATCGACCGCAGAAACGGAGCGATTCTGCCAGCAGCTCGAGGGGAGTCGAGCAGTAAACCCACAGCCCCCTTGCAAGCTAACAAAACCTGCAGGCAGGCAGCTCTTAAAGAGACAGTACCAGAGGCTCTAAAGCACTCACAGCCCACATTCAAGCGGCATTACGCCGAGCACCAGTTAGTCAGGGAGTACTTAGGCAAGCTCCGGAAGGCTTTTAGGAACCCCATTTGTAGGGGGGGCACGAGCACCTTCAGGAAGTACTCCCAATGAAGTGGTGGCCTGCAATTCATTAGAAGGCTCATCCTGTTTTCATTTTGCGCTTGTTATGTGGCTGCTTTACACATGTACTTCAAATAAATTAAGTATTTGGCACATCTTACATGCATCAACTTCTTTTTTTATATAAACATATTTAATTTAATTTTCAGAGTATAATAAACATACAAATTTCTACTTCATTACAATATAACATGATATAACATTATTCAACATGGTGTACTAGCCTAAAGAAACCCTACCGACAGCCCTGCCTGGGTCTTAATTCATATAAGGTTGCCATTCTATTTCATCTAAAACTTTCAGTTACTTGGTCTTTCCATATTTCTTTCTATCCTCTGATATGTATACTGTTTTTACTTATATTCTAAAGAAAAAGGAACAAAGGATGGCTCTACTGTCATAGCACACATGAACCATTCATTCCATCTATTTCTCCCTGGTCTTCCACCTGTAAATTATAGTTTCTATTTGATTGATAGTTTACCAAGGAAACCGTATTTTATTTGTCAACTGTTTTTTTTGTAATGCATTTCTTTGAGCTCCCATGCATATATCCATTAAATATTTTTTGCTGGGTCTTTCATTTCAGAGGGTAAATATGAAAGAGCATAATTTCTTTGTTAGTTTTATTTGAGGATTGAATATTGCACCTAGAGCATCTTCTGTTTCCTGTAAAATGAGGTTACGCTTGGGGCATTCCACATAATTTGGAAGTTTGTGGCCTTGATATCTCCACATTGTTCCAACAGTTTCATTAGCAAGTTCACACTAGGATGGTGGTGCATGAACAACCAAACAGGGAAAATCCAAACAGTTCATACACACCAAACTCCTATAAGAGACACAGACTTCTGAAGAATAATTAAAATCTCATTCTTTGTCTCCACAGAGCATACCCGATGCGTTTGGACTAGTGTGGAGGTGTCCCTCTGTAGGATTTGGTGTGCATGAACTGTTTTGATTTTCATTGTCTCCAGTAGCTTGCATGGATTGTAGGAAGACTGCACTTGTACTGATGCTATGAAGAAGCACTGTATGACTTCCAACTAAACTCCCTCCAAGATATGGAGATAGAGATTCTGTGTGTGTTTCACAGCTGATTTCCTAGGAACCCTAATCTAACGGGTGGCCCATTTCTTGTTCCTACTTTTTAAATGCTTTCAATGGAGGGTATTTCTTTAGGTGTCGAGAGCTTTGTATAAGCTCCAGACAGGGTGTGGAGTATCCTGCTCCTGCATTGCCTGTTTTACTATTTGGAACAAGGGACTGGAAGCATGGGGGCACCTAGTTTTGTGTTAAGTATGCCCTGGAAATATCTGAAGTTCTCCTTCCTGTTGTCCAAATTCCTGCATAAGAGCCTGAAGTGGTTTAATTACATTACCCTGGACCATTTGTAAAGGGCACTGTATGCTCCCTGAAACCAGGTTTTGTATCCTGAGTTCAAAGAGGCTGGGTGAATGTTGTGTGCATATGTAGTAGCCATCTTATTTGCTGTTTTAGGTTACTCCTGTTCACCCACCCTTCCATTGGGGTATGTATGTAAATTGATGTGCATGTGGGAAGTAGGTTTAGGGATTGGGCCACCACAAATTCACTTCTGCTGGGCTTATGGGTAAGATTTCTTCCAGCACTACCCATTGTTGGTCTGGGTCATTCAAGATCTGGTGCACCACTGCCTGCAGCTGGAGCTGTGCCTGAGTGGCCATAATTGGCTTCACAGCTGTGGGATCGCCGCTGTAAGTTTTATGCTTAGATAGCTCATATGTGTGAGGTCCCACTTAAAAGGATATTGTGTCCTGTTGTTATGGTTGGGGAACAGAGTATGGCTAAGGCTTCTGTTTTATCCTCAGTCTATAGCCTAAGATGGCTCCATTTTTCTAATTATTGACCAAACACTTGCAAGATCAGTCCCTAGGTTGGTAAATACAACATAATGTCATCCGGCAATTCTTGTGGGGTAGGAAGAAATAGGCTGTTGGTTAACTAGGATCTGCGGCCTATCCTGTAGGTAGGGAAATGGGCAGACTAGATGGGCCAAGCAGTCCTTATCTGCTGTCAAAGTCTATGTTTCTGCATGTAATACGATACAGTGTTCTGTCTCTTCAGGTCCTGTGTGCCTGTCAGAGCTGGATGAGAGCATGGCTTGTGCCAGGGCTCTATGTAAAGGGCAACAATTAGGGGAGAGGGACACCCCTGTCTGGTGGAGGGATAGGTGTAGCTCACACCTGTGCTATTGGGGTTTGATACAGGAAAGTTACCAAGTCCCAAAATGTTTTGAGGAAGCCAGGGTAGTGCCCAGAAATGTCCAGGATACCCTGTCAGAGGCTTTTTCTACGTTCCATGCTGAGTGCAAAGAGGGGGAACCTGTTCTAGATGCTTCATGTATACTAAAGAGGGATCTTTTGACACTGTGTCAGTCTGTCTTGATCTAATAAACCAGTCTGGTCTGGGTGAATTAAGTGCATGGACTTCTGTGCTTTCTTTGCCTTGACTGATCTAGGTAATTCAGCATCACCAGGTGGTTTGATGCCATGTGTCTCCTTTTCTTTGTTATAGAAACATAGACTTTGACGGCAGATAAGGACTGCTTGGCCCACCTAGTCTGCCCAATTCCCTACCTACAGGATAGGCTGCAGATCCTAGTTAACCAACAGCCTATTTCTTCCTACCCCACAAGAATTGCCTTATGTCTGTCCCATGCCTTTGAATTGCCCACAGTTTTAGACCCCACAACCTCCTCAGGAAGGCTGTTCCATGCATCCACTACCCTCTCTGTGAAAAATACTTCTCATTGCCCTGGAACCCCCCATCTTTAAATTATGTCTCCTTGTTCTTGCACATCTCTTTTCTGAAAGATGTTACCCTCTTGGACTTTGTTGATTCCACTGAGGTACTTAAAGGTTCTATCATGTCCCCTCTCCTTCTTTCCTCAAGGGTATCATATTAAGCTTCTTTAGTCTCTCCTCAGACGGCTTCTCTTGCAGACCCTGCACCATTTTAGTTGCCCTCCTCTGGACTGCCTCTATCCTGTCTATGTCCTTGCAGAGATGGGGTCTCCAGAACTGGACGAGTACTCAGATGGGGTCTCATCAACTGTCTGTACAGAGGGATAACAACTTCCTGTTTTCTGCTGGTGATGCCTTTCCTATGCATCCCAGTGTACCCCAGCCCTCCCTACTGCCTTCTCACATTGCTTGCTAACCTTAAGGTCATCTGATGCGATTACCCCCAGGTCCCTTTTCTTTTTGTTGTTGTTACTACCCCCCGTCCCCCAAATTGTGTAATCTTCCCTGGGTTCTTGTTTCCCAGGTGCATTATTTTGCACTTGTTTGCATTGAATCCTAGCTGCCATACTTCTGACCACTCCTCCAACCTTGCCAAGTCCTTTCTCATCCTTTCCGCGCCTCCTTGTGTATCAGTACAGGAGTGCTTGGTTGGGGAGCTCACAGTTACTCCTGTACCAGTCTCTGTCTTTTCCAGCAGGAGTCACTGTAGGTAGTAGTGTAGGAACAGTAGCTGTGGGGAACTCATCATTACTCCAGTCCCAGTCTGTCCTAGCATAAGTCACTGTAGGCTGTGATAACATTGTAATATAGTAACTTAAGGTCATGTCTGCCCCTGCTTCAAAGGCAGGGATGAATAGTAGGAACACTGGCTGAGAGGGAGCTCACAGCTACTGCAGTGCCAGCCTCTCCAACAGGAAGCACTTTAGTAAATAATGCAGAAGCACTGGCTATGTAAAAGTTTACAGGTACTCCAGTTCCAGCACCCCAACAGCAAGAGGCACTGCAGGTAGTGATGTAGGCACACTGGCTGTGGAGGTAGGTGCTACATCACTGTAGGAGCACTGTCCGTAGAGGTATATGTGACAGCAGTGTAGGAGTGCTTGCTGTATGAGTTGGTGGAACTGCAGTGTAAGAGTCCTGGCTGTGGGGTGCACAATGAGAACTTTGTTAACCTTCAAGTTATATCTTTTATTGTGAGACCTCTGTCTTCCTGGCTACAGTTTCTAAATTACAATATGAAATCCATTTGCAGGGAGGTGCGGATCCCACTCTGGGTGAAGAAAGGAGGAATGGTATTCCCTGGAGACCCAAACATTCCTGTGATAATGGTCGGACCTGGCACTGGGGTGGCCCTGCTCAGAGCTGCAATACAGGAAAGAACTGCACAGGGAAAAAAGGTCAGAAGTCAGTCTCACCTTTGCTTTTAATTAGTATGAGTTAGGTGGTAGATTCATGTGAAGGTCACAATATTTCAAAGGAGAAATAGGATGTGTTATCCTGTGTAGAGGCTACAGTCTGTTGTGAGACAGATTGTGGGGTCAAATGATGACATTGTACAATGTGACAGTTGTCCCTGAATAGTGCACTGGTTATCAGTAGTGAAACCAAGAGAAAAAGCTACATTCTTACCTCACAGTGAGTCACACAGAATCCCTAATAGCTGGCAGTTTATTACTTTCCTGCATAATGAGTTACAGGTAAATATCGCTGTTTCTTGTGCTATAATTTTCTTGGATGAACTCCATCATTTTCACTAGGTTGTTTATCACTGTCCCCACCCCACCATTGCTGTGGGAAGCATAAGACTAAAAGCCATTTGGCAAGCTGCTAATACTGCCTTCCCCTTGAACCAGTGCTTCATCTCTGTGATGAGTTCGACTCCCGCCAGTTCTAGAATGACGCACATGAATATGCACATGTCCCACTTCCAAGCCCCTGATACAGTCACTGTCTTTGCTGCTCCGTGAAGAACACAGGCATCTTTCTCTTCTTTGTTTGATTGGACTTATATTTACATAGTAGCCATGAATAAAGCATGTACAACCTGGAACACTAAGAAAAACAAATCGTGGAAGACCATGCCGAGTATCATCATGCAAGAAACAAAACTCAAAGCATCTGCTGTAAAATAAAAAAAGAGTAGTTTAACTAAGTGGTGATGTATGGGTATACCTCAGATTATATTTACACTATTGCCCAGCTCATCTCCAAAGTAGTTGTCCACAATTCCAGGCGGTCTTGTGCCCCATTTCGGTATATTGCAAGTTCAACAGAGTTCAGATGACTTAAAGCAAACCTAGTGGACCAGTCATTATGGAAAGGGGGGCAAATAAATCAGGTAGACAACCTTTCTAGGATCGTGGATATGTTGTTCTATCCACACTGTTTGGCATATCCTTTCTTTAAGAATCTTACTGGAAGGTCTTGAAGCTGGCTTCTCCCACCCACCTGGGTGGTATAACCCTTGGCTCAGCTTCATGATGCCAGATCTTCTGTTCTGCTGGAACATACAGGTTCCCTCCTTACCGCTCTCACGTTCAGTAGGCCCTGGCTTTAAAACCTGTGCATTTGCTCAAACTTAAACTTGTCAGAGTTAATAAAAATCACTTGCGATCTCAACGCTATGGAAGATAAATCTTCTCCTGGTTTCTGCCACTGCCCGTCGCGGAAAAAAGATGTCTCACACAAAGACCCGTATGCCCGTGCTTGTATTGCCTGGGTGTCTGCCATGACGCCAGGCCTGTGAATGTGTTAGCATTTCATCCGAGCGTATTGGATGATCGTCTCTCAACTGTTAAAATTGGGCAGACCGGAGAAATGGAATCCGCCCGGTCAAAACCTAGGAAGCCCGATGGGCGGTCTCCATGGCTACTGGGTCCACTGACAGCCTCAATAAATGAAGGCCTTCGAGAAAGAGGTGGCTCGGCCGATTCCGCTTCCACTGCCATTACTTGGCTTTCGCCACCCAGGCCAAAGTCGACTCCTCCGGAGCTGGCCCGCACCGCTCCTCCTCCCATGGAGCCAGCCAAAACCATTCCAGTTCGGCCAAAATTGACCTCTCCACCAATCTTGGTGGAGTCGCCACCTGAACAGCCCCCAGTGGGAGTGGCTGCCAAAGACTCTCGGCCTGTTCTGGGCCTCCTGCGAAGGCTCTCTGTTACCCTTACACCTGACTGTCCTAGGCAGGTGGAGGGAGTCTCAGGTGGCCGCCAATTTATCCGGACTCCTCAGAGTTCAAGGACTCTCTGACCTTCACTCCTGTCCCTTGGACGAGGAATTGGTCAGTAGTCTCTCAATGGAGGAAGACTCTCTTCCTTTATGGGCATCCTCCATCTTATCTCCAAATCCATGGAGATGCCTCTCGAACCCATCCAGAACGGGCTGAATATCCCTCATGGATATCCTCAAATCGGGGATTCACTGACGGAAGCCTTTCCAGTGGCCAAGACCATTGTTGGTCTGGCTTTGAAGCTATGACAGCATCCTGCCTCCTGCTCTGTGCCTTCTGCCCATATGGCCTGCAAATAAGCGGTGCCCATTGGATCCCTTTCGAGGTTCACAGAGCACCCCTCTGTGGAGGGTCTGGTGACTGAATCTGTGTTCAGACACTGGGTGGTTCGGCAGGTACAAATAGATCTCTGGACAAGGAGTCCAAAAACTGGACCATTCTGCCCATAAAGTCTGTGCTGCCTCTATGCTGGGCCTCTGTGAGGCAAGCTCGGTTGTCATCATGACGCATTTCTCTCCGGCCTTCTGGGCTCCTTGATGAGGTTCTTTCTTACCTCCCGCATACCTCTAGACCACAGTAAAGCAGGTCCTGGACCAGGGTCAGGCTGTTGTGAAACAGCAACTCCAGACGGCTCTGGACCATTGGGGATTCATGCTCCATTCAGTGACAGTCACAGTTGCCATGCACCACAGGCCTTGGTTAAGGGTCTCCATCTTCATGGCGGACACCCATCACAAGCTAACGGACGCTCTTTTCCTGGGTACCGACCTCTTTGGCCCAGGTGTGGATGGTCACCTCAATGCATTGAGAAGTCCAGTGCCACCTTGGACTCTGTAACTTCCGCACAGAAGGAATCCCAGAGTTCCAAAAGCAGAAGAAGAAAAGCCATTCTAGGGACATGGATCTGTTGTTCATCCACACTGTCTGGCAGGTATCCTTGCCGCTTTAAATCTTGCCGGAAAGTCTTCAAGCTGGCTCCTCCCACCCACCCGGTGGTAAAACTCTAGCTCCGCCCCATGACGCCAGATCTTCCTTACGGCTAGAAGCTCAGGTTCCCTCCTTACGCGCTCTGCGTATAAGACTGTTCCTAATTCTTGGTTTCTTGAATTTAAAAGTTTTCACTAAAATAGACTTGGTCTTCTATCCCTCATGGCTGCGATGGACAAATCGACTCGGCTGCTTCCGGAGATGCCCTTGCAGGCAGAAGATGTCTCGGACGGATCTGCACTCACGTGTCTACTGTCTTAGGCCTTAAGCCACGACCCTCAGGCTTGCGACTCCTGTGCTCTTCCTTCTCGGCCTACGCCCTCACACTGCATGTCTGCTTACAACTGGCGCCCTGAGAACGCTTTTCCTCCAGTGAAGTCAAAGAGGCCCGGGTCATGTGTTTCCACGGGCGGCAGGCTTCAAGGATCAGCTCGAGCAGATGATCGCCTCAAGAGGAAAGTGCGCGGGTCACATCTCTACCTCTGCCGCGCATTTGTCCCACTCTCTCTGGGTGCCTCTTATTCAGCTTCCTTAAAGGAGCTTTGTCTGTCCTCTCTACTAAGGAGAGGGACCAACTCTGCTGGACCCTTTTTCAGTCCAAAAGAGAGAAGGGTAGTCCTCCGTCGACGCTCTTGGGAGCCGGAAAGATCCTCCTCCGCAGTCGTCGGCCGTCGACTTCAGGTCGACAGCTGTCAAGCTTCGCCACTGGTCTCACGGTGTCCCCGCCAGGCCAGTTGACGAGACTCCGCCGGCCGCGGTCAAGATTTTTCTCGACCCATTGGACGGGTTGTCGACAGGAGAAGCCGAGATCCTCTCTCCGTTCCCCGGTGGGAGTTGAGGACCCGTGGGCTTGCCAGTGCCTCCAGTTCCGGAGCCTTCGGGTGAACCTCCAAACCGAGGGAGTGCTGGTTCCCACGACACCTCCCGCACTGCCCTCGGAAAGCCGAGGTTCTCGGTCTCGGTCTTGGACTTTCAGCGTCCAGCCGATCCCGCCGTCTAGGCGGCCTCGTCTCGCACCACGGCGCGTCGCCGCCCTCCTCCTCGGATGAGGGGAGGCTTTACGTGGTTACGCCGACGATACGAGGACCTCATGTGGGCAACAGCTCCTTCTGACCGGGAAAAGTCGACGCCCGCTTCCCCAGCTATTAGGTGGCTGTCACCGAGCGGCTCTAAACAGCCCTCGCCTTAACCCGAGGAGCCTGTTCCCAGGCTGGTTGTTCGCCAAACCAGCTGCTCCACCGATCCTGTGGAACCTCCGCCTCCACAGCCATTATTTGGGGCTCCACCAAGAATTCTCGGTCGGCTCAGGGCCTGCCCCATAGGCTGTGTGTTACCTCACTCCCGATCGTCCCTCAGCAGGTGGAGGGTGGCTCAGGACCGAGGTAGCTTTTTGTGACTCTTCGAGTCCGACGGCGATTCCTCCCTTTTCCCAGGCGAATGGACTTGGAGTCCTCAGTAGGACAGTTGGTGGGACGATGGCCGTCGTCCTACCTAGGATTGCTTCGCTCATCTCGGAGTCCACCGGGATGAAGCTCGAACCTGTCTCTAAGCGGGCCAGGTATCCCTCACGGAGATTCTGGACCGAGGGGATTCCCTCACGGAGGCCTTTCCGGTGGCCAAGGGCCATAGTGGGCCCTGCCTTGGAGCTCTGGCAGCGCCCTGCTTCCTGCTCTGCGCCTTGCCAGGATGGCCAGGAAGTATGCGGTCCTCACCGGTTCTCACCTGTTTTTTCGAACACCCCTCGGCCGAAAGTTAGTTACCGACAGCTGCTCATGCGGCCAGAAACGCTTAGGGACATGGACAAACCTCCCGACAAGAGAGTCCAAGAAATTGGACTATGCCGGGCGAAAAAGTCTATGCTGCGTCCTCTCTCAGCCTTCGTCAGGCCAGTTCGGCCCGTCCTCATGGCACATTTCTCTCATGCTCTGTTGGGCTCCTGGACGAGGTTGTCCTCATCTTCCCGCGACCTGCAGACCACGGTTAGGCAGGTGCGGACCAGGGCAGGCAGTGGCCAAACAGCAGCTTCAGACTGCTCTGGACATTGGGGACTCATGTGCCAGGTCTGTAGCGGCCGAGTGGCTATGCTGCGTCGGGCTTGGCTGAGGATATCCACCTTCACTTTGGATACCCAGCACAAGTTGGCGGATGTCCTCTTCTTGGGGACCCGACCTCTTCGGCCTGGGGTGGAAGGTCACCTACAGAGGATCGAGAAGTCCAGTGCTACCTTGGACTCGGTCTCATCCACTCAGAAGGACAAAGGCCGCAAACCACAGCCTAAGCCCTTTCGTCCCTTTGGCCTGCAGCACGCCTGGCCCAGCAATGTAGGGCCAGCAGGCTCGAGCTTGGCATCCCAAACCCAAGCCTGGGACTTCCTCCAACAGGAAGCAGGAGGTAAGGCCCAGGAGGTCCCTCAGCCGTCCCTCCTCCAAGCCTGCCCAGTGACGGGTTGAGGGTGTCGCCCCAACCCCGGCCACCTCACCCCAGGTTCCTCTGGGACGGTTTTTCCGCCTGGTCCCGTTATTACCACGGACAGGTGGGTGTTGGAGGTGGTGGAGAAAGGCCTGCCCTGGAGTTCGAACAGGCCCGCCCTTCAGAGCCGTCGCACTGGGGGCATTGGGGTCCGAGCCTCACTTAGCCGACATCGCCTCCTCCTCCAGAAGGAGGTGATTAGGGAGGTGTGGACCCTCCCTCAGACCGGGGTTTGTGTCCAGGTACTTCCTGGTTCCGAAGCGGACGGGGGCTGGTGCCCCATTCTCGACCTACCACGACCTAAACAAGTTCCTAAGGTCTCGAACCTTCAGGATGGTCACTCTGGCTCAGATAATACCATCCTTGGAACACGCGTGGTTCTGCTCTCTGACCTGCAGGACGCGTTCTTTCACGCCCTATCCGTCCGTCACATCAGAGATTCCTTCACTGAGCGGAGAGATCCTTTCGAGTTCCCATGCCCTTCGGCTTGTCTCCAGCTCCCAGGGTCTTCACCAAATGCATTGCAGTGGTGACAGCATCTCCTGCGCATCAAGGGGTCCGGTGTACCTTACCTGGACGACTGACTGATAGCAGCCCCTCCAGACAGGAGGTGGAGCGGTCCAGAGATCTGGCCCTCCAGGTTTGCTCTCAAGTCGGCCTTCTCATCAACGAGGCCAAGTCGGAACTCAAGCCGGGCAGGTGATTCTTTTCATCGGGCTGAGCTCGACTCTTTCGAGCCAGAGCACGGCTCCCGGCGGACAGGGACGAGGTTCTTTCCTCCTTGCCCAATCATTTCTGGTTGGGCAACCGCCTGCCGGGACTTCCTGCGCCTCCTGGGTGTCTTGGCGGCCTGCACCAGCGTGGTCCGTTGGGCCCGCTGGCACATCGTCCTCTTCAGTGGGGACTGGCCAGCCAGTGGTCAACGCCTGCGATCCATTGGACCAGCTAGTGACAGTGACCCAGGGGATGTGGAATGTCCTCCGTGGCAGACCGCTCCAGTTCATCTGCAGGAGGGCATCCCGCTTGTCCGCCCAAGCCGACGGTCTCTGTCGGACCGATGCCTCTCTGATGGGTTGGGGTGCCCATCTGGGGAACACCAGGTGCGCGGCCTCTGGTCCCGCGGGAGTCCGATGCCACATCAACCTGCTGGAGCTCCGAGCGGTCCGCCCTAGCTCTCACCGCTTTGCTCCATTTCTCCGGGGTCAAGTGGTCCGAGTCCAGATGGACAATACCACGACCGCGTACTATCTAAGCCGCCAGGGCGGAACGCGCCCATGCTTCAATGCAAGGAAGCTCTCCGCATTTGGTCACTCGTGCGCAGCCTGGAGGCGGATCTCCTGGCCATTCATGTGGCAGGAGCCTCCAACACCCTGGCCCGATGCCCTAAGCCAGATAGGGGCTGTGTCCCACGAGTGGTCTCTCCTGCCGTAGGTAGTACAAGATCTGTTCTCCCATTGGGGCACACCTCAGGTGGACCTGTCTGCCTCCAGCGAGAACGCTGGTGAGGCTGTTCCATGCCCGCCCCCTCAGCAGGGCTCACTGCAGGGGATGCCTTCTCGAGGCCATGGACCCCGGCCTCTTCTACGCCTTCCCCATTTCCTTGATACACAAGGTGCTTCTCAAAACAAGGAGGGACAAGGCAGGTGATTCTGATAGCCCCCAGACTGGCCCTGCAGTTCTGGTACCCAGATCTCCTCAGCCTCAGCTCCAGGCTCCCGAGGCAGCTTCCAGCTCGTCTGGACCTGCTCTCAGTCAGTCAGGAAGGTGCTCCATCCGGACCTTCAGTCCCTGCACCTGACGGCCTGGTTCCTGAGCGGCTAGAGTTCCAGGCCTTGGGTCTTTCCGACGAGGTCCTCAATGTAGTTGAGGCGCCCGTAAGGAGTCAACCAGGAAATGCTATGCCTTCAAATGGAAGAGGTTTTCATTTGGTGTCAGGGCAAGGGCTTGGACCCTTCCTCCTGTTCCTTGGCAGCATCTTGGACTATTTATGGTCCCTTTCTCAGCAAGGGCTTAGGTCGGCTGACCCTAAGGGTGCACCTGGCAGCCATCTCTGCTTACCAGGCAGCGGGCGGTCGGGTGGCCAGGAGAAGGTGGTCTGGCACTTTTTCAAAGGCCTTGATCACATTTCCTCTCCGTGCGAGGAACCTCCACCTCGTGGGATCTACTGCTGGTACTGGCAAAGCTCATGGGCAAGCCATTCGAACCAATGCACAGGTGTGAACCTCTCACCTGTCATGGAAGACCGCTTCTTGGTGGCTATCACGTCAGCCAGAAGGATGGGAGAGCTCCAGGCACTTTCCATCGAGTCTCCTTACCTGGTCTTCCACAGGGACTAGGTTGTCCTGCGCCCCCACCGAAATTTCTTCCGAAGGTGGTGTCGGAGTTTCACCTTAACCAGGTGTTGACTCTGCCGGTGTTCTACCCCAATCACACCTTGAGGCCAAATACAGACTCCATACTATGGACCCTAGAAGGCTCGTCATTATAAGGAGCGCACGGGTTGAAATTCGGGGAGGTTCGCCAGCTGTTTGTCACCCACGCGAGGCCGCACCTGGCAGACCTGCAGCCAAGCTGGACGATAAGCAGGTGGGTCACCTCCTGCATAGATCTCTGCTATAAGCTGGGGCATGGAGCCTCCCAGAGGGATAAGAGCTCATTCTACCCGCCATACTGCTGCATCGGTGGCTGCTTCCAGGGACGTCCCTATCCAGGAAATCTGCAGGCTGCTAGAAGTCAGCACACACCTTCATCACCCATTACCACATCGACCTT
The DNA here is from genome assembly GCA_016271365.2 of Neoceratodus forsteri. Classification (NCBI taxonomy): domain Eukaryota; kingdom Metazoa; phylum Chordata; order Ceratodontiformes; family Ceratodontidae; genus Neoceratodus; species Neoceratodus forsteri. The sequence goes on along the minus strand of JADMNL010000022.1, from coordinate 470,492,910 downwards.
GAGTCACGCGGGATGCTGGTTTTGGGGCCTCGGTTCTCCAGTCTTTATTCCCTAAGTAGGGGTTGTCGCCTGCCTCCCTCCTCCCAGAGAACTGCTAGAGTCTGCAGACAGTGTGGATGAACAACATATCCATGTCCCTAGAAATACAGGTTACTCACCTGTAACAGGAGTTCTAGGAATGGTATATGTTGTTCATCCCACACGCACCCGACCTCCCCGGCTTCAACGCACAACCCGAGCTTCCAGCGGGCAGATCTGGCGCCATGGGGCAGAGCCGAGTTTTACTACCGGGTGGGTGGGAGGAGCCAGCTTGAAGACCTTCCAACAAGATTTAAAGCGGCAAGGATACCTGCCAGACAGTGTGGATGAACAACATATACCATTCCTAGAACTCCTGTTACAGGTGAGTAACCTGTATTTTCAGCACTCTGCCCTTGTGGCCAAGCAGCCCCACTTTCAAGTAGGGCAGCAACAGCAGGCATAACCTTGGTGCCCTCGGCCCAGTCCAGCCTCCGCGCCCATAAGCCCGGAGGATGGGGCTGCGGCGGTCTCCCAGTCCGACCCTCTTCCTCCAAGCCTGCTCAGTGATGGGATAGGAGTGGTCACCCCTATACCTGTCACGCGAGTTCTGGGTTCTCCCATAAGAGGCCGGCTCCACCACTTCCTTTCCGCCTGGTCCGCTGTTACCACAGGCAGGTGGGTTCTAGAAGTGGTCGTCCAGGGTCTGCCTCTGAAATTCGAGCAGTACCCTCCAAGCTGAGCCCATGCCCCACGGAGGGTGGTGTCCGTACACACTCAATCGCTCTTGAGCGACATTGCCCAACTCCTCCGCAAGAGAGGTGGTGACCAGAATCGTGGACCCCCTTTCAACCCAGGGTTCATATCCAGGTACTTCCTGGTTCCAGGCAGATGGGGGCTGCGCCCATTCTAAATCTGCACGACCTGAACCAGTTCCTCAGGTCACGCACCTTCAGGATGTTAATTCTGTCCCAGATCACATCTCTTGAGCAGAACATGTGGTTTTGCTCTCTGGATCTCCAGGAAGTATTCTTTCACGTCCCGATCTGTCTGTCTCACCAACAGTTCTTTCGCTTCCAAGCAGAAGGAGCCCTATTAGAGTTCTGAGCCATGCCGTTCAGCCTGTCATCGGCCCCACTGGTCTTCGCCAAATGCATTGCAGTGGTGGTGGCCCACCTTTGGCATCAAGGGGTCAGAGTTTACCCATATGTCAACGACTGGCTCTTGGCGGGTTCCACTAAGCAATCGGTGGAGAGGTCTGGGACCTGCCTCCAGACCTGCACGACCTTGGACTCCTCCTGATCAACGAGGCCAAGTTGGAAATTGCATCTTCACAGGTGATATGTTTCATTGGGGCAGAGCTTGATTTCTGCCGAACCAGAGCCAGGCTTCCGATGGACAGGGCGGAGATTCTGTCCTCCTTGCCCAGTCATTTCTGGTTGGGCACTTATGCCCTGCCCGGACATTCTGTGCCTTCTGGGTACATGGCAGCCTGCACCACCGTGGTCCGATTGACCCAGTGGCATATGCACCCTCCAATGGGAGCTGGCCAGCCAGTAGACTCAGCGTCATGGTCACTTCGACCAGCTGATCACTGTGACCCAGAAGATGTGGGACGCTCCAATGGTGGACCATCCTGGATCACTTGCAAGAAGGGATCCCGTTTGTCCGTCGAGCCGAGGTCGTTCTCATGACTGATGCCTCTCTCACGGGCTGGGAGCTCTTGGGGAACCACAGAGCCCACGGTTCTGGACCCCGAGGAATCCGATATCATATCAACCTGTTGGAACTCAGAGCAGCCAAACTGGTACTGTCAGCATTTGCTCCACTCCTTCGGGGTCAAGTGGTGCAAGGACACTACTTTTATTCAGCTGTGAGCTGTGTGGGAAATTCTATATTGCACTTGATATCAGCAACAACGTGCACTTTTGCTCAGTTCTGTGATAGGTGAAACTAACTACCCTTGGTAATTGCTTTTTATTTACATATTTATTTAGTGTTTAACCAAGAAGGGCTTGCAAACTCTGTTTATCTTGTGAGTAACTTCTGAAGGATTTAAATACTGCATTTGAGTAGACCCTTGGAGGTAGCTAGATTGTCTACTAGGATTTTCTGACAGTTAAACTATTTTTAAATAAATTACAGGTGGCTGAGGAGTGAATAAGGAGCTTGTCAAATTCGCTTATCTTGGAAGTAACTTCACAAGGGTTTGAATACTGTATTTTGTTGTCCCTTGGGGTAGCTGGATTGACTACTAGGATTTTGGGACAGAAGCTATTTTTAAATAATTTACTAGTGCGTAGAATTTTGTGATAGTTAAACTATTTTTAAATAAGTTATTGGAGGTTAGTTGAATTACTATAAGGGCAGTACTCACCACGGTGGTGGAGCAGTGGTGTATTTGATTGTTTCTAACAGTCACCTGTGGTTGTGGACTACCCACCCCACCCCCCAGGCGTGGCATTTCTTTATAGCCAAAGTTCTGACATCACTTCCTCAACAGGTCTTGGAGCAGAACTGTCATATTTTTAATAACCCATCACACTGTATAAAGGGTAAGTACATACCACCAAAAAAAAAAAAATGATATATATTACATACTGTATATTATAAGGAGAGGGACATGTGGGGTGGTGCAATGCACTGGCTGTGGGGCAGCAGTTTTCCGGGAGACATTCTGGAAACTGCATTGCTGTCCTATTTGCAGGCAGCTGTCAGCCTGAGAGAGGAGATTGCCCACCTCCAGGCTGAACTGGCAAGGACTATGAGGCCTCCCCACCAAAGAGCACCACTGCCACAACCACTGCCTCAGAGGTTGGCAAGTATGAACAGCAGTCGGACCAGAGTGGGTTCTGGAAGGTGCAGGTGGTGGAACAGAGTGAAGCCCCTAGTTGTACCTCTCACACAAATCATACGCCAGTCTGGCAGAGCAAGGTTCTCTATGATGGCACCCTCAGTGGAGACCAAGAAAATGCTGAGGACATCCACAAAGGAGACCCAAAAAGGGTGGCAAGGGACACCACAGGGAAGGAAACAGCTTCTGATAGGGGACTCAGTTGTTAGGGGGTAGAACTGGGAAGGGAGAGAGGGAGGTAAGGTGTCTGCCTGGTGCCATGTCTTGGAGGGACAAAAAGCGAATCCTCGGGATTGCCAAGCAGCATCACAGGAGAGGGAACTAGATATCATTGTCCACCTTGGGACAAATGACCTAGCTATTCATGGAATCAGTGCAGTGCAGGATGAATTTGTGGAGTTGGGGAGGGCCTCAGACAGGTAGCAAGCACGGTTACCTTCTCAGAGGTGCTGCCAGTCCATGGCAGGGGTGAGGCTAGGGTACTGCACACCTTGCAGTTTAATGAATGGTTGCAAAACTGCACAGAGCACAGGGCTTTGGCTTCATTGTGGACTGAGATACACCTGTAGAGATGAAGGTCTATACTGGCACGATGGTTTGCATCTGTCCATGAAGGAACCAAGCTCCTAAGTGGCAGGTTTAAATACTTCCTTGGCAAGCTTTAAACTAGCCAAGGGGAGGTGCTGATAAGAGGCAGGAAATTTCAAGCCTCCCCACAAAACATGGCAGGTAGTAAGGTAAACACTGAGGTACAGAGCTCAACAGAGGGCAGGACAGGGTAAATGGAAAATAGGCAAGGGCAATAAGAGCAGGGATGGGGAAAAGAATAAGGCCAACATTAAATGGAGGGCAATGAGTACCAATGCCCGTAGTCTGGGAAACAAGCTTCCTGAGCTAGTAGCCCTGATGGAAAATGAAAATTGGATATTGTGGAGTCACAGAAACATGGTACACGGAGAACCATGACTGGGATGTCAACATACCGGGTACACAGTCTACAGAAGGGACAGGAGGGTAAAAGAGGAGGTGCAGTAGCTCTATACATAAGGGAAGGGATCAAAGCTACAGAACTGAAGTAAAGGGGAGGACAAGAGGCACTCTGGGTCACCTTGGAGACAGGAATGGCATCACATTCCGCACAGGGGTTGTATACAGACCCCGCTCAAGGGGAGAAACTGACAAGAAAATGATGGAGGACATTCTCAAAATGGCTGAAAAGGGGAGTTCTAGGGACATGGATATGTTGTTCTTCCACACTGTCTGGCAGGTTCCTTGCCGCTTTAAATCTTGCGGAAGGTCTTCAAGCTGGCTCCTCCCACCCACCGGGTGGTAAAACTCGGCTCCGCCCCATGGCCAGATCTTCCTTACCGCTTGGAAGCTCAGGTTCCCTCGTTAACGCTTCCGCGTAGACTGGATCCTAATTCTTCGATTCAGCAAACTTATTTTAAAATTTTCAAGACTTCGTCAAGTTTCTCCCACGTGGCTGCGATGGACAAATCGATCTCGGATTTCGGCGGTGCCCTTGTGGACTGAAAATGTCCAGGACGGACCGCACTCCATGTGCGTCTACTGCCTCGGCCTAGAACATGACCCGCAGGCCTGCGAGTTATGCCGTTCGTTTTCGACGTCCTGGAAGACCAGCGCTGCCTGGTTACAGCTTGGGTGCCCGAGAAGCGCTACCTGCCGGTGAAGTCGAAGGAGGCCCGCTGGGCACTTACCAGGGCAGCTGGCTCGGCTGAGCAACTCAAGCAGATGGTCGCCCTCGAGGAGGAGGCAGCAGGCCGCATCATCCTCTTCTCGGTCACGGCATTTATCCCATTCTCTCTGGGTACCTCATATTCAGCTTCTTTCAAGGGCTTTGCCAATCCTTTCCACTAAGGAGAGGGGCCATCGGGACATTCCTCTCTGTCCAGTAAGAAGGACTGAAAAGTAAGTCCCATCGTCGGCGTTCGTGGGGGAGGGTCCCCTTCCCTGGACAGTCGACACTCGACTTCGGGTCGAGGTTGCGACTAAGGCTGCTGGCTTCACAGTGTCCCTGTCAGGTCAGCCGCCGAGACCCCGTCGACGCGGTCGAGATTTTCTCGACCGTCGGACGGCTGCACGACTGGTGAAGCCGACAACCCTTCTTCAGCGGTTCCCGGTGGAAACCAAGGACCTGCCTACGCCTTCCTAGACCTGTCCTCAGAAACACCGATGATCTCGGTCTCGGACATCGTCTCGGTCCAGCCGATCCCGCCAACATCGGGCGGTCTTGGTCTCAAGCACCAGGTAAGTGGCACCACTGCCATCTCATCTTCCTCCTTGGAAGAGGAGAGGAGAGGCTTCAACACAAGTTGCGCTCAACGCATTAGGGACCTGAAGTGGCAGCACTTACTTCTGTCCAGGAACAAGCCAATGCCGTCGCCTTCCCGACCATCTAGTGGCTGTCACCCGAGTGTCTGAAACAACTTCGCCGCCCGTGCGAGGTGCCCAAGCCTGGGCCGGTTGTTCGGCTGAAACCAGCTGCCCACTGATTGTGGTGGAACCTCCACCTCCACAACCAAATCGGGTGCCGACTAAGGACTCTCAGTTGGGTCAGAGCCTGCCCCACAGGTTGTCGGTCACCCTCACTCCCGACCATCCTCAGCAGGTGGAGGGTGGCTCAGGCCCAGGCAGCTTTTCGCGGACTCCTCAGAGTCCGACAATGACTCCTCCCTGTTCTCCAGGCCCATTGATCTGGAGTCCTCCGGGGCCAGCCGATGGACGCAAGCCCATTGTCCTTCATGGGTTTGCTTCGGCTCATCTCTGAGTCCACTGGGACGCAGCTCGAGCCCATATCCAAGCGGACCAAGTATCCTGACGGAGATACTGGACCGAGGTTCACCCACGGAGGCCTTTCCGGTGGCTGAAGCCATTGTTGGCCCAGCCTTGGAGCTCTGGCAGCAGCCTGCTTCCTGTCCTGCACCATCGGCCAGGATGGGCAGGAAGTATGCGTGTCCCTACCAGCTCTTTGGCGGTTTTTGAACACCCCTCCGCGAGGGTTGGTCACAACAGCATTTTCCGGCATTCCGGAATGCTAGGGATGGACAAGCCCCGACAAGGAGTCCAAAAGCTGGACTGTACCAGGCGCAAGGTGTACGCTGGTGCCCTCCTTGGCCTCTGCCAGGCCAGCTCGGTCGTGTTGATGGCACACTTCTCCCACGCCTCATGGGCCCCTGGATGAGGTGATCTCTCATCTCCGGCCGACCTGCAGACCACGGTCCAGCAGGTACGGGACCAGGGTAGGCGGTGGCTAAACAGCAGCTCCAAACAGTTTTGACATTGGAGACTCCTGTGCCAGATCGGTTTAGCCAGGTGGCCATGCGCAGCAGAGCATGGCTGAGGATATCCACCTTCACGGCGAATACCCAGCACAAACTGGCGGATGTCCCTTCTTGGGACCGACCTCTCGGCCCTGGGTGGAAGGTCACCTCCAGCAGATCGAAAAGTCTAGTGCCACTCTGGACTCGGTCACCTCTGCCCAGAAGGACAAAGGCCACCGACAGCAGCAGCACAAGTCCTTTCGTCTCTTCTGCACCTGCGCACGCCCAGTCCAACAGCACCAGCACCAGGGCCAGCAGGCTCGCGCTTGCATCCCAAACCTGAAGCCCGCGGCTTCCTCCAATAGGAAGCAAGGAGGTAAGGCCAGGAGGTCCCTCTGCCAGTCCCTCCTCTAAGCCTGCCCATTGACGGGTTGAGGGTGTCGCCTCAGCCTCGTCATTTCCCTGGATTCCCCGTGGAGGAAATGGCTCCACCACTCCTTTCTGCTTGGTCCTTTATCACCACGGACCGTTGGATGTTGGAGGTGGTAGGAAAGGGCCTGCGCTGGAGTTTGAGCAGGCCCCGCCCTTCCCGAGCCGTTGCCCCTGGGGACTCACCGGGTCCGCAGCCTCTTTGTTGGCTCGCCACGATATTGCCCTGCTCCTCGAAAAGAGATGATCAGGAAGGTGGCGGATCCTCCTCCAGACCCGGGTTTGTGTCAGGTACTTTTGGTCCCAAAGCGGACGGGGGCTGGCATTACATTCTCGACCTGCACAGGTTCCTAAGGTCTGGACCTTCAGGATGGTCACTCTGTCTCAGATTATCCCATCCTTGGAACAGCGTGTGGTTCTGTTCTCTGGACCTTCAGGACGCGTTCTTTCACGTCCCAATCCGTCTGTCCCCACAGAGATTCCTCTGCTTCAGGGCAGAGGATCTCTCTACGAGTTCCGGCCATGCCCTTCGGCCTTTCCCTAGCTCCCAGGGTCTTCATCAAATGCATGGCAGTGGTGACAGCATTCTCTGCGGCGCGAAGGGTCCGGTGTACCCCTACCTGGACAACTGGCTGATTGCAGCCCTCCAGAGCGGAGGTGGAGCAGTCCAGAGATCTGACCTCGAAGTTTGTTCTCAGGTTGGCCTCCTCATCAGCGAGGCCAAGTCGGAACTTCGTGCGAAGCAGGTGATACGATTCATCGGGGCAGGCTTGACTCTCTGAGGCAGAGCACGGCTCCCGCAGACAGGGCCAAGGTTCTTTCCTCCTTTGCCCAGTCATTCCAGGTTGGGCAATCGTGCCCTGACCGGACTTCCTGTGCCTCATGGCGGCCTGCACCAGCGTGCTCCGTTGGGCCAGCTGGTAAATGCATCCCCTTCAATGGGGCTGGCCATCCAATGGTCACAGCACTCGATCCTCTGGATCAGCTAGTGACAGTGACCCAGGGATGTGGAACGCTCTGCAATGGTGGACCGTTCCAGCACATCTGCAGGAGGGCATCCTGTTTGTCCGCCCTGATCGCGGTCTCTCTATCGACTGATGCCTCTCTGATGGGTTGGTGCCCATCTGGGGGGTGCACTAGGCGCCACGGCCTCTGGTCCCCTTGAAGTCGATGCCACATCAACCTGCTGGAGCTTCAAGCAGTTCGTCTAGCCCTCACTGCCTTCGCTCCGTTTCACGGGGTCAAGTGGTTCAGGTCCAGATGGACAATACCACGACCTTGTACTACCTAAACGCCGAGGCGGATGCACTCCATGCCTCTGTGCAGGGAAGCTCTCTGCATTTGGTCACTCATGCATAGATGGAGGTGGATCTCCTCGCCATTCATGTGGCAGGAGCCTCCAACACCCTGGCCGATGCCCTAAGTCGAATAGGGACTGCGTCCCCATGAGTGGTCTCTCCTGCTGGAGGTAGTACAAGATCTGTTCTCCACTGAGGCATGCCTCAGGCGGACCTGTTTGCCTCCAGGGAGAATGCTGAGCTGAGACTGTTTCATGCCCGCCCCTCAGCAGGGCTCGCTGCAGGGGATGCCTTCTCGAGGCCATGGACCCTCGGGTCTCTCTGCGCTTTCCCATTTCCCTGATCCACAAGATGCTTCTCTCGGCGAGGAGGAACAAGACGCAGATGATTCTGGTAGCCCCAGACTGGCCCCGCCAGTTCTGGTATCAAATCTCCTCAGTCTCAGCTCCAGGCTCCCGAGGCGGCTTCCAACCCACCCGGACCTGATCTCAGTCAATCAGGGAAGGTATTCCATCTGGACCTTCAATCCCTGCACCTGACGGCCTGGTTCCTGAGTGGCTAGAGTTCCAGGCCTTGGGTCTTCCGACGAGGTCCTCAACGTCGTTGAGGCGCCCGTGAAGGAGTCAACCAGAAAATGCTATGCCTTCAAATGGAAGAGATTCTCCATTTGGTATCAGGGCAAGGCCTGGACCCTTCCCCTGTTCCTTGGCAGCATTCTGTACTACCTGTGGTCCCTTTCTCAGCAAGGGCTTGATCGGCAAACCCTTAGGTGCACCTGGCAGCCATCTCTGCTTACGGGCGGGCGGGGAAGCAGTCGGTGGCGCAGGATAAGGTGGTCGGGCGCTCAAGGCCTTGATCACATATCCCTCTCGGTGCGAGAACCTCCACCTCCGTGATCTACTGCTGATATTGGCTAGCTCATGGACAAGCCATTTGAACCGATGCACAGGTGTGACATCTCTCACCTGTCTTGAAGACCGCCTTCTTGGTGGCTATCACGTCAGCCAGAAGGATGGGAGAGCTCAGGACGCTTTCCATCGAGTCTTCTATCTGGTCTTCCACAGGGACAAGGTTCTCCTGCGCCCCACCAAGTTCCTTCCCAAGGTGGTGTTGGAGTTTCACCTTAACCAGGTGTTGACTCTGCCGTGTTCTACCCCAATCATACTGGAGGCTGAATATGGGCTCCATACTTTGGACCCTAGAAGAGCGCCGCTGATTACAAGGAGCGGACGGCTGAAGTTCGGGAGAGGTTCGCCAGCTGTTTGTCACCTACGCTGAAGCTGCACCTGGCAGACCTGCAGCCAGGCGGACGATAGGCAGGTGGGTCACCTCCTGCATAGATCTCTGCTATAGGTTGGCGGGCATGGAGCCTTCCAGAGGGATAAGGCTCATTCTACCCGCCATACCGCTGCATCGGTGGCTGCTTCCAGGATGTCCCTATCCAGGAAATCTGCAGGGCTGCTACCTGGAAGTCAGCACACACCTGCATCACCCACTACCACATCGACCTTGAGTCACGCCGGGATGCTGGTTTGGGGCCTCGGTTCTCCAGTCTTTATTTCCCAAGTAGGGTGTGCCTTGCCTCCCTCCTCCCAGAGAACTGCTAGGAGTCTGCCAGACAGTGTGGATGGACATATCCATTCCCTAGAAATACAGGTTACTCACCTGTAACAGGAGTTCTAGGAATGGTATGTGTTGTTCATCCACAACCCCTCGACCTCCCGGCTTGACGCGACAACCTGGCTTCCAGCGGCTAGATCTGGTGTCATGGGGCAGAGCCGAGTTTTACCACCCGGTGGGTGGGAGGAGCCAGCTTGAAGACCTTCCGGCAAGATTTAAAGCGGCAAGGAACCTGCCAGACAGTGTGGATGAACAACATATACCATTCCTAGAACTCCTGTTACAGATGAGTAACCTGCATATACTATTGATGGGGGACCCGAATATGCCAGATGTTAACTGGATGACATGTACTGCAGCCACATCCAGAAGCTGGGTCATTCTCGATGCCTGCAGGGGCAGGCCTTAGACATCTAGTGTTGGAACCCACTCGGGAGGGAGCAATACTAGACCTGGTACTCTGAAATGGAGAGAGGATCACAAATTTTGAAGTCAGTAGACATCTGGGAACAAGTGACCACTGCACAGTGTGCTCACAATAAGCACAACCATGGAGACAAGCCATACAAAAACAAGGATACTAGACTTTAGAAGGGCTGACTTTGGCAAATGGGTGAATACCTAAGGAATGCACTAGCAAATGGCCAGAAAGGAGGGTGGAAGAACAATGGAGAAAAATCAAAACTGCTATCATAGAGGCAACAAGCCTTTGTGTGAAACAAATAAAGAAAACAAAGCGAGTAAAAAAACACTATGGTTTTCAAAAGAGGTGGCAGGAGGGTTAAGGAAAAAAGGCTGCGTTCAAAAGTATAAGGAATCACAGAAGGAGCACGACAGGAACTGTATCAATTAAAGCAGAAAGAAGTGGGAAGGCAGTCAGAATAGCAAAGGCCCAAACCGAGGAAAAATAGCCAACTCAGTTAAGAAGGGGATATATCCTTTTTAGGTACATTAGGGAGCATAGAAAGGTTAAGGGAGGAATAGTGAAGATTAATAAAGGAGAGGGAGGTGGGCAGAGGAAGACAGTGAAAGGCAGAGATACTAAATGAATACTTTTGCTCAGTATTCAGAAAAGAAGAGGAGGAGTTACCTAAACCAGACAATAGAAGCACTCTGGGTAGCGGGTTGACACCAGTCCATTTACAGAAGAAAGAGTTCTGAAAGTACTCCTAAAACTCAAGGTGGACAAAGCAGTGGGGCCTGACAGGATTCACCCCAGAATCCTAAAAGAATTAAGGGAGGACCTAGTGACACCACTGACCACACTTTTAACAAATCATGGGAGGATGGGGTGTACCTGAGGACTGGAGGAGGGCAGATGTGATTCCCTTCACAAAGTGGGAGCAAGGCTGAAGTAGGAAACTACAGACCTGTAAGTTTGACCTCAGTGGTGAGGAAAATGATGGAATCACTTCTGAAAGAAAGAATTGTTGCGTACCTAGAGGCCAGTGGGGCACAGGACCCAAAGCAGCATGGATTTACAGCAGGAAGGTCATGTCAGATGAATCTAATTGATTTTTTGTCTGGGTGACCAAAGTAATAGACCAGGGAGGGGCTGTGGATATGGCCTACCTAGACTTTAGCAAGGCATTTGACACAGTCCCACACAAAGACTAATAATCAAGTTAGCCAGCCTGGGAGTGGGTTCTAGGGGTGGTAGCCTGGGTAGCAAACTGGCTGCACAACAGGACACAGAAGGTATAGTGAATGGAACACATTCTGAAGAAAGGGGTTACTAGTGGAGTACCTCAGGGCTCAGTACTGGGTCCAGTCCTCTTTAACATCTTTATAGGTGACATTGCAGAGGGTCTGAGGGAAAGGTGTGCCTCTTTGCAGATGACACAAAGATCTGTAACAGAGTTGATACACGGGGGTAGAAAGAATGAGAAGGGACTTGGCAAGGTTGGAGGAATGGTCAGACATATGGCAACTTAGATTCAATGCAAAGAAGTACAAAGTAATGCACCTGAGAAACAAAACCCAAGAGAAGAGTACACAATAGCGGGAGGTACTAACAGCAACAAAAATGGAAAGGTACTTGGGAGTAGTTATATCAAATAACCTAAAGGTGGGTAAGCAATGTGAGAAGTCAGTAAGGAGAGCCAGGGTGATATTGGGATGCATAGGAAGGGCATCACAAGTAGAAAAAGGGAAGTGGTTATCCCTCTGTACAGACAGTTGGTGAGACCCCATCTGGAATACTGTGTGCAGTTTTGGAGACCTCATCTACGTAAGGACAGACAGGATGGAAGCAGTCCAGAGGAGGGCAACTAAAATGGTGCAGGGTCTGCATCAGAAACCATATGAAGAGAGACTGAGAGAGCTTAATATGTATACCCTTGATGAAAGGAGGGACGGGGACATGATAGAAACTTTAAAGTACCTCAAGGGAATCAACAAAGCCCAGGAGGGTAGCATCTTTCAGGAAAAGAGATATATAAGAACAAGGGCACAATTTAAAGATAGAGGGATGGCTAAGGGTAATGTGAGTATTTTTTTCACGGAGAGAGGTGGATGCATGGAACCGCCTTCCTGGGGAGGTTGTTGGGTCTAAAACAGTGGGGAATTCAAACGTGCATGGGACAGACATAAGGCAATTGTAGTGGGGGTTGCAGGAAGTAGGCTATTGGTTAACTAGAATCTGCAGCTTATCCAATAGGAAGGAAATGGGCAGACTGGGTGGGCCAAGTGGTCCTTATCTGCCGTTAAAGTCTATGTTTCTAAGTCCAGACGGACAATACCACGCCATGTACTACCTCAACAGATAAGGCTGCACACACTCTCGGCTGCTGTGCAGGGAGCGGCCCGCATCTGGACCCTTGTGAGCCAACTGAGGCAGATCTCCTAGTCATCCATGTGGATGCCTACATCTCGATGTCAGGGATGGTATCAGGTGTGAAATGAGTCTCTTTTGGATGACTCTAAGCTGGAGCGGTGGTGGAGGAGGAGGAGGAGATTGACCCTGCAAGAGGACCTGGATACTCTGGATAGGTGGTCCTGTACCTGAAAATTGAATTTTAACTCCTCCAAGTGCAAGGTGCTACACCTAGGGCGGAAACCCCAACTATGTGTCACCCGTGGGGATGAGTTGCAGGCCACGGCAGGGGAAAGAGGCCTAGGAGTCTTGGTGGATGTTAACATGAATGATTCAGAGCAGTGCAGGAGGGCTGCGTCAGGGCAGATAGGATGCTGGGATGCATCGCTAGGGGATTACCTCAAGGAACAGGAAAGTGATTTTGCCACTGTACAACAGCTTGGTTAGACCACATCTTGAGTACTGTGTGCAGTTCTGGAGGCGCACCTAAAGAGGGACATCCAAATCTGGAGAGGGTTCAGAGGAGAGCAACCAGAATGATCCGGGGCCTGGGGATATGACATATGAGGAAGCGACTAGGGAGCTCAACCTGTTCTCGCTGGAGGAGAGGAAGGACTGGGGGGACATGATTGAGGTCTTCAAGTACCTCAGGGAGTAAATAAGGTAGCCGAGATAGGATCTTTGACTGAAGGAGGTGGAATCACCAGAGGACACAGTTGGAAGATTGAGGGTGGTAGGATTAGGGGGGAATGGAGGAGGAGGTACTTACCGAGAGAGAGTGGTGAACCGTGTGGAATGCACTGCCCGGGAGCTGGTACAGGCAGCTACGGTGGAGGGATTCAGGAGAGGTGGGACAGATACAGGCAAGGGTTGAAGCAGAAGCTAGTTTGCCCGGGGAGGGCAGGACTGGAGGATGGAGTAACAGTGGAAGGAGACAGATAGGGGGCTGCGTACTCAATCAGGGTGCTGAAGCAGGAGCAGACTTGATAGACCAATAGACCTACTCTGCTGGTGTCTAGTATGTATATTAGTATGTGGCAGGAGCCTCAAATCAACTGGTGGATGCTCTCAGCCGTGTGGGCAAGACATTCCATGAGTGAACTCTCCATCCAGAGGTAGTACACAGCCTGTTCTCTCACTGGGGCAAACCTCAAGTGGATCTGATCACCCAGGGAGAACACCAAGCTTAGGCTGTTTCATGCCTGCCCTCAGCAGGGCCTGCCGCAGGTTGCCTTCTCGAGGCCATGGACCCCAGGCCTCTTTGATGCCTTCCTCCACTTCCTTGGTTCACAAGGTGATCCTCAAGGTCAGGAGGGACAAGGCACAGGTGATCCTGGAAGCCCCAGGTTGGCTGCACCAGTTCTGGTATCCAGATCTCCTTAGCCTCAGCTGCAGGCCTCCCGAGGTGTCTTCCAGTACATCTGGACCTGCCATCTGTCAACCAGGAGAAGGTATTCCATCCGGACCTTCAATCCCTGCACCTGAGAGCCTGGTTCCTGAGCGGCTAGAGTTCCAGGCTTTGAGTCTCTCTGAGGATGTACTCACTGTAGTGGAAGAATCCAGGAAGGAGTCCACCAGGAGGTGTTATGCTTTAAATGGAAATGGTTTTCCATTTGGTGTCAGGGTAAGGGCCAGGACCCTTTGTCCTGTCCAGTGGCTAGCATCCTAGACTACTTTTGGTCTCTGTCCAAAGGGGTCTTTGGTCTACGATCCTTAGGTGCACCTGGCAGCCATCTCTGTTTGCAGGCAGGGCTGGTCAAGACGGTGGCACAGGAGAAGGTGGTCTGGCTTTTCTTTAAAGGCCTCGCTCACATATCTCCTCCAGTGCATGATCCTCCACCTCCGTGGGATCTATTGCTGCTACTGGCAAAGCTCATGGGCAAGCCATTCAAACCCGATGCACAAGTGTGAGATGTCACATTTGTCATGGAAGACTACCTTCCTGGTAGTTGTCATGTCAACCAGAAGGACTGGGCGCTCAGGCACTGTCGTTGGAGTCTCCTTACCTGGTCTTCCACAGGGACAAAGTTGCCCTGCGCCCCACCCGAAATCCTTCCGAAGGTGGTGTCAGAGTTCCATCTTAACCAAGTGTTGACTCTGCCTGTGTTCTACTTAACTACACCTTGGAGGCTGAGTACAGGCTCGTATTTGGACCTGAGATGAGTGCTCTCTTATTATAAGGAGCGGGCGGCAGTAGTTCGGGAGAAGTTTGCCAGCTGTTTGTCACCCACGCTGAATCTGCACCTGGCAGACCTGCAGCAAAGCAGACGATTGGCAGATGGATTACATCCTGCATTGATCTCTGCTATAGGTTGGGGAGCAAGGAGCCTCCCAGAGGGATAAGAGCTCATTCTACCCACCATACTGCTGCATCGGTGGCTGCTTCCAGGGACATTCCTATCCAGGAAATCTGCAGGGCTGCTACCTGAAAGACAGCAAACACCTTCATTACCCACTACCACATCGACCTAGAGTCAGGGCCGGTTTTAGGACTTTGGGGCCTCCAGCAAACTATGACTGGGGCCCACAGACAGGCAGGAGCCCCCTCCTAGTAATCTTTCTACATAGTATTTTAATTTCATACAATGTGCCAATGCATACTTACATGCTATCACATTTGGAAGACTAGAAACAAGCCCACCATATTTCTAAAACTGACAAATTGTTCTCAAACTTGAAACAAAATGAACTTAATATGCTTACTTGTTGTAAGTTGTTGGGGTTCTTAGTCTCATCATCCAGCTGAATTATGATTAAGCCTGACCACTACGGCAAAGTGACCACCTCCATCGGTCAGGAAAACTATTCTGGTTAAAAATTGAGAGGTTCTTAGTCTCATCATTCAGCTGAATTATGATTAAGCCTGACCACTACGGCAAAGTGACCACCTCCATCGGTCAGGAAAAACTTTTTTTGTTTTATATCTTGCCCTTCAGAGGTGATGTTCTCCTGCTTTTAGTATTCTGGGTAAACCACTCAGACTTTACTATTTAGGTAGTGTGCTCCAGCCAAAAGAGGCTCACAGGGTTTTAGTTGGGAGCTCACCAATTTGAAAGAAGGCTACAATTCTCCTGCATTCCAAACTGTACAAGGGATTTGACAAGCTCAACCCCTATATTTGTAATGAAATTGTGCATACGACTTTTAAAGCTTCAGAGGACTTTCGGACTTTTTGTTGACAAATTCATCGATAAGGTGACTATAAGGAGACTTTTGCCAACTTCATGCTCAATAGACAGCACTGCTATGCAGACAGTCTTTCTTGGCTCATTGATGACCTCATATAGGTTTTTATCAACTTAAGTTTTGAAAACTGCGTTCTGCTATTCTTGCGACAGTTACAGGTACTGTCAAAAAAAAAATCGTAACACCGCAAAGACATTCACATACATGTCATGTAGCCGGTTTTGAAGGAGAAAATTTAATACCTGTATTGGTGATGTATCAGTCTTAAGCATTCCTGCCAGGTTCCTGAGTTCATGTGCAAGTTCATGAGCATCAAAGTCAGAGTGGTTAGTGGTTCTGTCTGTTAATTTTTCTTTGAGGACCTCACATTGCTGCATCAGGTCTTCTATGGAAACACCATTTAGCTTTTATGTTACACAGAAATCCAAATGTTTTAGCAAACTCGGACATTTGCTGAAAGCGCTCGCTAAGGACATGAGAGTGGTGTCCAGCAATGTGTTGAAAAACTCAACTTGAATACTGTGTTCTGGGTCCTGCACTGTCTCATCCTGTCCTTACGTAATCAAATAGTCGCTTGACCTTTCTGTGCCTTGCCTGGGAATCCAGCTGGGGCATCCAGTTCTGCAGCAATCTTAGAGCCCTGTACCAATGCCTGTTCAAACCCACTCTCTCTGTACTTTTTAAGTATGTCAGTGGTTGAAGCAAGCACCTTCACACAGGTCGATATGTCAACTGATGCACTCTGTAATATCTTGCTTGCACGGTTGACTTCAAGCAGGACATCATACCAGATGACAAGACATACAATGAATTTGTATGACAGGAGTTCGGCACAAAGTGCGTTGCCTCTGCATATGCTGCAGCATCCTTGGTCCTACAGACTCTGCAATCTCCTGCAAAGCACTCCTAATTTCCTTGAGCTGATAGCGTAGTGCTTTTACAGACTCTATTCGACACTCCACCGAGTCTCAGAAAGTGGCTTTGGAGTGATGTGAACATGTTTTTTCAGTATTTGCCAGCGAGCCTGTTGATGCTGAGCAAAGATTGTAGACCTTCTGCAGGCAGCCAAAGAAAGAGACAGCATGCCTTGATGAATGGGCTCCATCGCTGATGATGAGATTCAGGCAGTGGCAGGCAGATGGCACATAAAATGCTCTGCGGTTTAATTCTTTTATGCGACCTGCACACCAGCTCGTTTCCCTTTCATGTTGCTCCCATTATCATATCCTTGCCCCGACAGTTGCTGATGTCCAGATTACGTTGCTGTAAAGTCTGAAGAAAGAGTCAGTTAGTCCTTCTCCAGTTGTGTCATTTACAGGTATGAACCCCAAAAATGTTCCTCGATGGTGGCGACATTCTTCAAACATCCACATGTCTAACAACGTGTCATCTGCTCTTGGTGGCTAATGTCAGGAGTACAGTCCAGGATAACTGCAAAATATCTTGATTGTTGTATCTTTGATACAATGACCCTTACAATTGCACCTGAAATTAGTTTAATTATTTCATTTTGAATGTCCTTGCCCAAATAGTGGTCCATTATTTCTTTATTCTGAATCCAGATATGTTCAGCCATGAGTGGGTCAAACTTTGACAGAAATTCAACCTGACCCAAGAAATTTCCATTGCCTTGGGTATGAAGCACATCACTTGTGCCCGGAAAGCCATGTTCCTCTCAGCCAAGAACTGAATAGTTGCTATGATCCGTTCCAAGACTCCACGCCAGTGTTTTATCTCTTTCTCTATCAGCAGCTGTCTCTTTTCATCCAGTGTCTGGCCACTCTTCAACCTGGTCTCCAGTTCCTTCCACTGTAACATGCTTGCTACATGTTCTGGTGCACGGTCATGGGCACTCAAAACCTTGGACATTTCTCGCCATGCTCGATAACCTCCAGTCCGAAGAAGATTGTTTGAGTGTCCAAATAATTTGCAGGCAAAGCAGAACAGTGCATCCTTAGACACAGAGTATGTCAACCAAGTGCGCTTGACTCTCTCACCATGGGGCAGATTAGTAAAATAATTTTCTGCAGTAAATCTTCTCTTCTTCTCATTTACTGGGAATTGTGGCAGTATGACTTGCACAGGTCCATGTTTCCAGACGACACTCTTACTTCATCCCTTAGTGTGTGTGGCCAGGTTCCAGGATCCTCAAATGAAATTTCGGAAGATCCCGCTAAATCACAAGTGAGGTCGTTATGCAGGTGGGCACAGTGTGGACAGTGGCAGGTGTGTTACTGGTCTCCTCTGAAGGCAGAACTCCTGGGACTCTATTTTACGCAGGTGGTGGGTACTGTATAGACAGTGGCCAGTGCATTCCTGGTCTCCTCTAATGTTAGAACTCGGGGTGATAGTTTCACAGGTGGACACCATGTCTTCCATTACAGCAGTTGCAGGAATATCTGCCCAGGTTCAGGTGGTCTTTCAAGATCAGCTCCGCTTCCTAGGCTTTGACTTGAGTGTGATGGGGTAGTAACAAAAATTTCTCAATAGCACCTCTTTGCCGCTTTGTGTCTTCATTTCTCTGCTGCTGTAACTTTCTCTTTGCAGCTCCGACAAATATGTGCGATTCATTTCTTAAAACTGGAGGAGGTAAAAAAAAAATGAAATTTCACGGCAGAATTTGCAGATTTGCTCAAGAGCATTTTTCACTTTTCCCTTCCATTTCAGTGAAAGGTGACTACATCGGGCATTTAATATTTCGGCTTTGTGGATTCAGCAACACTTGCATTGACCTGCTCTGTGTAAAGGTTGCCATATATAGATACCCAGGCCCTATGCCATGCACGAGATGGCCGAGGCACAAAACAACTCACTGTGATAGACAGAACCCCCCACACACACACACACTCTATAAGGATCATGACCCCCAAAACACAGTGAGTGGGTCACAGACCAGACCGCCAGACAGAGACAGGCAGATAGACCAGACCAACCGACCAGACCAACACTGGGAGTCCCTGGCCCCACACTGGGATGGCCATGAACCCTTACTGGTATACTACACTGAGAGTAGGGTCCCTCCTACCCCAGGCTAGGATAATCAGCCTCCCATCTCCCCCAAAGGAGCCATGAGGCTTGCTGGATATTTTAATTTTGGTGGAAATGTGTTGATTTTGCTGGATACTACAGGTAATAGGAAGGCATGTATACCAGTGTGAGTGCAGGGGTCTGTGTGCATGTCTGTGAGAGACATCAATCAAAGCTTTTTTAAAGAGCATCTTTCCAAAACCAAAGCGCTTTTACAATAAATATATACAGTAAAATTAAAACATCCTAAAATCATGATATGTACTGTGTATTCATGTAAATAAAACAATTCTGAAAACCAATATGTGTGGCTGTTCTTTCACCAACTACACACACCACAACTCAAAATAACCACAGAACAAATCAGTAATCTTTGAAGGAAGCAGCAAGTCAGGCCTTAGAATGCGTGCAGTCCTTCGATTATGTAAACACTCAGGAAAGTAGATGCGCTCAGGTTTGGTGGTGCCATCTCAAAGCTGCCAGCCCAACTGCAAAAGACAGCACTCACTGTGGATTTTCCAAGATGCTCAGTGCATGTTTTAATCAGAACAGGTCCCTCACAAAATCAGCCGTGTGCTTCAACCTTTCAGCGGTCCTTCTAGAGGCATGTCTCTGGAAGGCCCGCTGAAAGGTTGAGGCACAGGGCTGATTTTTGTGAAGCACCTGCTCTGATTAAAACATGCACTGAGCAGCTAAAAAAAAAGAATGTGAAAATATATTGAAAACAGCTTCTAACATAGTAAAACCAGCACATTACAACTGCATGCAATACTCAAGGTGGTAAACTGAAAACATTACTTTAGATTCAGTGCAGTTCTCCTTTAACCCATTTAATGTTCACCTGGTGTGTGTGATGTCTGTACCTAGTGTATACCCAAGCAGCTGCAAATGAGTTCTAATAGAGCCTTAAACTATCTGCATTTTGTACATTGTCCTACAGATTATACCAGGTGCACATAGTAAAGAGCTGCTAATGAGCCCACAGCCACATGCAGTATTTTCACATTGTCCTAGTAAGGCCATCAGGATTACATAAAGAGCTGCTAACGAGTGATTAGTTGGCTGCTCTCACATTTCATTAAAAAGTACACTAGGTCTGAAAACTCCTAGAAACAAAGTAGCGCCCCCACCCCCGACCATGCAACAATAAATTTTCAGCTTGGATTGGCATTGCAATGTACTAATTTGTTTTAGAAGGTGGGGTCTTAGGGCTCTGCTGTGATGTCCCATCAGCTTGGTCCCCATGGCAAACTATATCTGCCTCAAATGCCTTACCTTCATATAGGCAACAGCAGTCCAAAATAGACCCAAGGTGGCAAGGTGTAGTCAACCACCAGTGTGTAGGTAATGGGAAACCATACATCTCGCTTACAGACCTTATCCAATGTTAACTGCTCAGAGTCATACTTGCTCAGTCAAAACCATAAACTGTGTACCCCACCCCCAAAGAGTGGTAAGCCTTTAGCCCTAGTCATTGAAACACAGCATGAGATAGCCAGACAAATAAAACCCTCATGCATATATTTGTATTGGTAAAACAGTGCCCACAGGAGGGCTTTGACGTAGCGGCACTGCTTTTCACCAACGCCCCTACCCATCCGCAGGACCTGACCGAGGAGTTACCTCTCATAGGCCATTACACTTACATGCAAACATAACCTCTTTTTAGATATAATATGGTGCAGTATTTAACATGAATACACACACACACACACACACATGCCCACCCACAAGCACAGCAGACCATGCTAAACAATCATATACTGCCTCTGCTTCAATGTAGGACCATTGATGGTGTAGTGGGCACAGTGTCCAACTTGATATACTCAAGCAACTATCAAATACAGTATATCAGAATAAAAAAATCACTTCCTTAACTGCTGGGAGTGCTCCAACAAGTTGTTACACAATCTGTCATTTTCCCAGACTGAGTCAAAATTACTTGAAGAGCAAGAAACAAACTACTCATTTATTATTAATAAATGTATTATAACAAAAAAAATGCTCCTACTGATCCATTATTGTTCTATCTCTGCTGCTCTATTATGCTGTTGTCTCCTTTCTATGTGTGCCTATATATTGTATCCCAGCAGAGCTAAATTAATTCACCTGAATTAATTTAGCCTCTGTGGATACAGATAAGATCGGGCATACATAGAGAGAGACAGCAGCATAATAGAGCAGCAGGCAGAACAATAATGGATCAGATTCAGCAGGAACTTTCTTTGTAATTCCAGATAGACAGACTTACAAGACAGTAGGATAGACACCACCTTATCTGACTAGCACAGTGACCCCTCACTATAACAAACCGCATTATAATGAACAACTGATTTGTTCCCGAAGGATGTTTTATTTGCCAGTCTACAGTGAGCCACAAATACACTAAAACTAAAAAGTTAATTACACATATTCCTTTGCTTTCCCAACAAGGCGCTCATACACTTGACTGTCAATAAAACAACAAAGTAAACTTCCTTTGCTTTCCCAACCATGCACCTGCACATTTGGTTCTCAATAAAAGAAAAAGTGAACTCAGTAAGTTGCCTTTAGTGACACCACTTACCTTGCCTAGCATGCCGCTGACCAATCTATCCAAAATGAAGCTTTCTTTCAGCACCTAGGCAAGGCAAGGAAGCAGTGGCACTAATGGCAGCTTGTCACTATAATAACCCACCTCTAAAGTCTGTCCCAGTCAATGCCTCGAGAATAGCTTCTGCACTGCAGGATACCCAATGTATGTCTCCAGCAAGGCTACATTGCTCTGGCAACCCACCCAGTCTGTTCAATTCACACTTGTATTTCTTCAGCACCTACATGTTTCCAGGAGACCTACTACATTAATGCCTGCCTTGACTGCTAGTACTAGTAAAGGGGTAGTAAACAATAAACATGCAAAGCAAATACTGTCAGAAGCACTTAAAACTAAGATCAACAACCAGAAAATATTTAAGTTAGGTACAAAGTAGTAAGTAGATTTTGCAACAGAAAATCAAATGGAGTCTGCTTCAATTATTGGATTAATCTTTGTTGCCTCCAACACCCCTACGTTTCGCTGTCTCCAGCTTGTTCACGGGCCTCTTAATATCTAAACAAATATAAATATAACATTTTACAAACTGTTCTTGGAAAAATTGTAATTTATAATGTTAATCTATTATATGTTCATTTCTACCTTAGATAAGCAATATTCAGTTCCTTAAAACAAAAGTTGACTCATTTTATGAGTCCTTCTTTTCATTCCAAAATCAAGTTTTCATTCTATGAGAGAACATTTCAGAAAATGCATTAGTTATTTTTGACTTAGAAATTAAGCAGAGCCTCCTATTTAATTAACTTGCATTATGGTTATTATTTTAAATATGAGACCACGTACCTCTCAGAATCTTTATGTAATCGTTTATCCCAAATGGTTGTTTTATTATCTCATTCTAGTTTAAAATAAAAATTAAAACCACCGGTCAATAAACATCCTCGTTTCAGAGGTTTGTTGTTTAATGGTGAAATATTATCTAAGCTTATCTAAGGTAGAAATGAACATATAATAGATTAACATTATAAATTACAATTTTTCCAAGAACAGTTTGTAAAAATGTTATATTTATATTTGTTTAGATATTAAGAGGCCCGTGAACAAGCTGGAGACAGCAAAATGTAGGGGTGTTGGAGGCAATAAAGATTAATCAATAATTGAAGACTCCATTTGATTTTCTGTTGCAAAGTTTACAAGGCACTGCAGAGTTTGATTAAGTATTTTAAAAGAAACAGTATATGTATTGTTCATTTCCCAGATTATTTATGTCATACAAAGTAGTAAGTACACTTGTACATATGATACAGCCTCCCCATGCTGACTTCACCACACAAATTCACTGACTGTATTACCTACCGAAAGGAAGAGAGGCACTAGGCAAGGCAAGGTACTGCTGGTCTCCTGGAATTCTTGCTGTTCTCACGGCGTCCATCACCACAACTGTCTGCAGGCAGGGGTCACCTAGTCGGCAGGCACGATGGTTGTGTAGCAGTCCAGTCTCTCAGGCTAAACTACTGTCTGTAGCTGCTGCTTTTTCTTAAAAAGAAAAAAGTAAATTTAATTTACAGCTCAAGTTAGCAGCACTGGCAGAAGTACAGGGGACCCTGTATCAGTGGTGGTGGGTGCTGGGTGGGCCTGGATGAACTGCAGGGCAGCTTCTGTAGCTGGCTGGGCGAAGATAGTCCTCCTCCTCTCCTCTCCTCTCCTCTCTGCTCCTCAGACTAGCGACTGGCTGCAAACAGACACTCTTCCACAGAATCCACAGGTCTCTCGGCGTTCTGGAACGGTCCTGACTCCTGATCCTTGACTCAGTTTGCTGTGAGTGAACAGTGAATTTAATTCCAGGAGGGTTCATTTTATGCTGCAGCTACGGACCTGAGTGGGAACCGAAATGTTTCAGGTCCCAGTGGGCAGAGGTGTGATTTCAGGAGCGACAGAGTCGAGCCCTGCGATTGGTTCACCACACCGTCCCGTCATCATGTGCAGCACAATAAGGGGATGTGGGAAACAAGGCAAGGCAGGAACACGTCTTGGTGAATGAGAGCACGGATGGGAATGGACACAAGACGAGTCGGCAGGAGTCACAGCCAGCCTCCAGGGCACAGCCGCCACGGGATTCGGGAATCCAGTCTGCCAGGGTGGGGAAGTGGGTTCGGGTACCTACTCTGCCTGTGCTTGCTGTCTCTGCAGCGTCGCTCGCTCGTTCGGCTTCGGTGACTGCTTGACTCTCTGGCTGCTACATCGTTGCTGTACAGGGCCACACAGTGAGTGACAGTGTGACACTGATTTAATTTATAATTAAATAATTTGTAATTATACCCGTCTTGTTTTTGAGCACCAGCGAGACTGTCCCAAGGGGCCATGGCCGACCCCGCTTTCAGCCTTCCGTTTTGGGGGGCCTGCAGCGGGGTTGGCCGGGTGCTGCACGCGCCCTGCCTAGAGTCATGCAAGGATGCTGGTTTTGGGCCTCAGTTCTCCAATCTCTGTTTCCCAAGTAAGTATATCAGAGGGTTGTCGCCTTGCCTCCCTTCTCTTGGAGAACTGCTTGGAGTCTGCCAAACAGTGTGGACAGAACAACATATCCACGATCCTAGAAAAACAGTTTACTCACCTGTAACAGTAGTTCTAAGAGTGGTATATGTTGTTCATCCACAACCCACCAACCTCCCGGCTTCACGCAGCAACCTGAGCTTCCAGCAGGCAAAGATCTGGCATCATGGGGCTGAGCCAGGGGTTATACCACCCGGGTGGGTGGAGGAGCCAACTTCAAGACCTTCCGGCAAGATTCAGAAAGGAAAGGACATGCCAAACAGTGTGAATGAACAGCATATACCCCTTCTAGAACTGCTGTTACAGGTGAGTAACCTGTTTTTAGAACCACCTTGAGAGAGGGATAAAAGGGTGCTATATTTTACTGAAATTAGTAAGTCTTTGTGCCCAAAAGAAAGATTCTTTTATATCCTATTATATACTGGAGAGCACCAGCCACTCTTGACGTGACATGCAGAAGAAATGTCAACATTTTAAGTTTGTGCCTCATAGCCTCCAGGGTTGCCCTCAGAATGGCAGTGCTTGGATGATGTTTTGTGGATCCAGTTGCCATCCATGCATAGTGCTGGTAATCCGACGCAGTCCAACCAATATCAGATTCCAGATCCAGAATGGGATAGTTGTGGACCCAAGGTCGGATCAAGTATCGAGTCAGATCTATCGAATCTGACCTTGGATCCGATATTGGATACAATGGATCAGCTGGTCGGATCCACAGATACCTCTGACACTTTACTGTGACTCCTAGGTGGTCAGATCCTTGGTCAGATGTCTGTGCTATCCAAAGTCTAGCCAAAATGATGGTATCCTGTGGTATCAAACCTGGTAGAATACTGTCTGAGCATTTTGAGCAACACTACTTCAGAATCCACTGAACTTGATTTTAAA
This sequence comes from Neoceratodus forsteri, assembly GCA_016271365.2. Lineage (NCBI taxonomy): Eukaryota > Metazoa > Chordata > Ceratodontiformes > Ceratodontidae > Neoceratodus > Neoceratodus forsteri. Next base: position 470,468,411 of record JADMNL010000022.1, on the reverse strand, counting down.
AGTTCCTTACAAAGAAGTATCCCATAAATCAATAAACTTGAGATCTTGGGACTGCCTCCCAGAAGTCAATTAACCTGGGTGAAAATATCCTCTCAAAAGTACTGAATTAGTGACTCAAGACCACAGAACTTGTGTTATAGTAGGGGCTAGTGTCTTTATCACACCTCTAGCTTCTATATGGGGCATCAAATTCATTTTGTTGAGAGTGGCAGGGTGCTGTACCAGCTATGGAGACTTTAATTAACAGACTCTTGGAGTCGCCAGTGAGTATTCCATAGAAACATAGACCGTGTTGTCAGTAAAAGATCATTGGTCCATCCAGTCAGCCCAGTTTACCCTACTTCACCCGTGACCTGCTGTCCATTCCAGGTTGTATCCACAATGGAAGAAATGGTTTGTAGCTACCATTTTGCTTTGAGTGTGACAAGGGAAGACTCTGTTGTGAAGATATTCTTGTATATGTTAATATGCATAGCTCTCTTATCTCTTGTGGTTATAAGAGTGCATTCTCCAGTTCTTTGGTGAGAGAACTGCAGAGTGAAGCTGAGCAATTCTGGCACATAAAGGACATGAGAAGCAATCTTATAATCATAAGAGATGCTGGAACTGTACATATAAACATATATTGTATATCAAGCTAAAGACTTTTGTTTTATAAAATTGGAACTTGAATTTAAAATTGAAATGTTTTACTTGTAAGAAAAAGAAGAGAACCCTAGTAGGAACTGGACTATAAGTGAACTTTGAGCGTCAGAATTTTAAAACTGTTTACATGAGAGGCCGTCTTATGTATATTAAAGTGACACTGTCAACCCTCATAGGCCCCAAGTGCCCCTAGTTTAGAAATGCATGTTATGGTTGTTACGCATTCTGTAGAGACTGCTGATGTAGTTGCTTGTTTGAGTCTGATTTATTTTTTCTTTTTAAAAGTCAGTAACAGACTATCCACCATACTGGTGTTACCACACAAAAGCATATTTATTTACATGCCTCAGTTGGCTCGTGCTGCATCTTTTCTGGACTTGAGAACACCCCCACCACAGTTTCGCCACTCATTATGTAATAGGAGGAGAGAAGACTGTTGCATCATGAGTGGCTGCACTGTTTGAGTGTGTTCTTAATGTTCAGGAAGCATGCAGTCAGAGGAGAATAATAATAATCAGCATTTACATAGTGCTTTTCATACACATTGTATCCTAAAGCACTTTACAAGCAATGCTAGACTGGTAGTGAAGTGGCTGAATGAACAGTGGCAGCCATTTCACATATCAACACCACACACAGCCTTGGACAGTTGCATGAACGGTTTTATGGGAAAGGGAATTTTGGCCATGACACTCATGGGAAGCGTGCCTTAGGTTCTTTTACTTCCACCTGGACACACCCACCAGGACAGTAGAAGGGACCTCAGTTTAGTGTGTTGTTAGAAGGACCTTTTGCAGCAAACAACACCAGCACTCCAGTACACACACTCAGGTGCCAGTATTTAAGGTATGAGCCCAGTCCTGGTGTGGAGTAGATTAAGGATTTGAAATAAAACAAGGTTGGGTATAATTATGCGATTAGCATGCTTTTCACTTCTACAAGAAAGGAGGCAAATGAAACAACTAGCAACATCAGTGAATTTTAGAAAAGGTAATAAAAATATGTGGGTTTCAGCTAGAAATCGTGTCATTTATTTAGCTTTTGCTGACCAGGTAGGTACACTAGACAAGTTACATGCCTATTTTCAGGAACGACCTGGGAGAGTACAATGAAGATACAGGTACAAGCAGAGTACATGGCAATGAGTAGCGCTAAGTACATTGAATCGAGAGAACAGGCTAACATAGATAGTCTACTGTCTACTAGTCACACAAAAGGGTTAACAGTGTCCTTTAATACAACCTAGGGAATATTCTTATGATTGTGAGGTGGTCTCTAAGTCATTCTTTCCTAACGAGGTGAGCAGTTCTGATACCCTGAGAATGTAAATGAGACCACGCTTAACAACCATGAGTGGTCTCCTAGGATATATTAAGAGATTATTGATTGAGGCGATCAGTAAGATATAAAAATTGAAAATCCTCCCTGAACATGCCCATTTCCAAGACACCTGTGCATGAGACCGCTTTTCAGAATCAGTGTCTCACGCACAAGGGACAAGAGTACTCTGATTGGTCAAAGCACTACCTTGACCTATAATGGTTAAAAGAGTATTTGGAATGTTTAGAAATAAACTTGGATATATAAATAATGACGGCAGAAAATGTCTCATTTAGTCTGCCCACCTACCAACTACTGTGCACTGGCCCTAGTGGTCGTCAACCCTGTTTCTGCCACCCTTTCCTAACTAATCCCATATGCCTGTTCTGTCTCTGTTTGAAGCTGCTCACTGATTTAGCGTGTACCCGTCCTCCGGCAACTTGTCCGCTTGTCCACCACTCTTTCAGTAAAAAGTACTTGTGAATGTCCTTTTGAATCTTCCTCTGTAAGTTTCAGTGAGTTCACTACATCCCTGTATTTGAGTTCAAGGAGAAAAGCACCTTGGCATCTAGCCAGTTTATCTGTTGCAGGTACTTGTATGTTTCGATTATGTCACCACTTCCCTTTTTCAAGGTGTACCTGTTCAAGTCCTGCAGCCTCTCCTCTGCAGCCAATCCTGAGTAAAAATGATGTCATGATTTATAATATACAGTACCTTCTACTCCCCTCTTAGCTTTGTGACAGCATTCATAGTTCTGGATAGTGATATCCAGCAAAGTGACACTGAGGGGCCAGTAATAGATCAAATGGTTGCTGAAGCTGTAAAGATCTCAAAAAAAAAAAAAAAGTTTGGGAAAATTTATTTTATTTAGTTTTTGTTGACCGGGTACATGCACTAGGCAAATTCTTGCCTATTTTAAGCACAACCGAGGGAGGGGATACAGATGAATGCCAACTGACATTGAACCAGATTAAGCTGTTGGTGGTATTTTTAGTGAATGCTAACTTAGCCTAGAGCAGTTAAAAGGTCAACATGACAACCAGTGTTGGGGCAGAATAGATACTGTGACAGGTTTATCCCTTTTATTTTCTAACCTCCTTAATGAATGGGACTTTTGATCAGTCAGCATTGAGAGGTTTTGTCAGTGATTTCTACATGCCTAGATGAGGAATCCTCCACCCCAGGGTTTTGGTAGGGAGGACAAGTTTTTTTATTTATTTATTTAGAATTTTGTTAACCAGGTAAACAGCACTGGGCCGCCTGGCCCTTTACTAGCTCAACCTGGATCTATAAAACATACACTAAACATTATAATCCAGTCAGTCTGATTACACACTTTCACAACCCACAATCACAGAGGCATACTGGTATATTTACACATATATACATAAGTTTTGGTGTTAGTAACATAATATCTATACATAGACAATACATCATTGGTATTAAAAGAACAACACGACCAATCAGTCGAGGCACACTTCATATTCCTGAATTGGGCATCTAACATCCCATTACCCTTATAATTTACATTTGTACTGTGCATCATTTTAAACAATTTTTTTATAGATGTCTTAAAACTGTATCTATTTTTAAATTCCTCATGCTATCTGGGAGAGTATTCCATGTTTTATAGCCAATTGCTTAAAAGGCTGTCTTTGTCTTTATAGTTTCGTGTAAATTGTTAAAGTCATAGTATCTTGAGATCTTAAAAGCTCTGTTAGTTACTGTTGCATGATAAATGCTACTATGGGATGATCTTTTAGCTCTGATGGTGGCTTGTGATAAAAAAGATTTGAGGTAGGGATCTGGAGGTGCCCTCCATCTGAGTCCATGGAAAATTCAGTGTGTGCATGTTTCTAAACCCAATGCAGTTTGAAGGATATCAAAGGAGATAAGATGGTCCTTATCCATGGGAGACCACACCCACCTTTCGTATTCGTGGCTCTTAATTTGACTGTGCTGAATCAAGGCTTTTGACCTTCCCAAAGGAAGTTTGCAGTCACTTCAATCTTGGCAAAAACATTAATGGACATGCAGTTGAGATAGTAGAGGAGTTTAGGAAATCCAGATATTTTAACGTTTTATTGTACTAGATCAATTTTAAAGCATTCTCATAGTCAGCTTTAGTGTCATCTAGAATATAGTTAATGTTAGCTGTTGCCGTATTGCTTAAATCAGGCATAATACTAATGCCCAGATATTTAAAGGTTCCATTCCTCAGGTAGATTGGGAGTGTTTTTTTATATTTTGTTTTTATGCCTTTTCATAGTAAATATCTACAGTAAAAAAAAATCATAGTTGGTTCTGAGTATAGAAACATCAAGCAAAGAAATTGAATAACTTGGATTACAGATTCTACATCCATTGTTACATAGTGGAAGGGCACTATTCTCAAGTTAAACAAAAAAACAGTTTATCACATAAGCACCACACATACTGTACATCTCAACTGCTGTGAATTCTACATAACGCTATGATGTTTACACTTAAATTTACCCTTGTTCCACAAAGGTTTAATGAGGGTTCTTAATGATGTTAGAGCTATTTCTAAACACACAAACTATTAAATCATTGAACTAACTTGATAGGAACATTCTTTAACACTAAATATATACCCCCCATTTGAGACACATTATTCTTTAAATAAGAAGATACTACACATTCTGGCCATTTGCTATGAATTTTAAAGGCCAGTGCTATGATTTTTATGCAGAGAGGCTGAGAAGTATGACCACGCAGCAAGAAATAGACATACTATTCAAATAAAAGTCCGAAACCTAAGTCCCTGTGCATTGTGCTACACATAAGACGCTGCAAAATACAGTAGTATGGTCCATACAGCTCTATAAATTTTCACAAACATTCCATAAACCTCAGCAGATGCTCCCAAGGGAGCTCCTCCAATCCCTTTCCAGACAAATACATAACCCTTTTTCGACTACAGTCCTTAAACGATCTATCAAGACAGACTGTATAGGTATGAAGGCAATATGTAAACTTTCAAAAATAATTTTAACAGCAGCTATTAGCTGGTAGGTAGTCTAATCCAACTATAAAAGTTTAACTACAGAATGTGAAAATGTAAAGGTCTCAAATGTAATAGAACTTTCAGCTGGGGCTGCAGAGGCCCACTAAGTGAGGAGTTATTGCTGTGCAAGCGTGTAACTTACTCACCTCATAGTCACAGCTACTCTGAGATCCCCGACTACTCAGATATCCAAAACATGGTCCTGAGCTCACCAATATACAACTTTATTAAACTTCTGACCAACAACCCCCATCATAAAGGCAGATATATCACATGGCTCTGCAGTCCCCATGAAACTCTGTGACACAGCTTAATTTAACACAACAATATGAGGAGCAATAAACTTAAGATTTGAAAGTTTGTATCATAAGTCCCCGTTGTCTGGAACATTGCTGGATGAATGCTGTGACAAATCTTTCTGTATGATATCAAGCCTCTTCCTGGCCTTGACAGGGTCAGAATACAAAAGTTTTACCTGCATAGAGATCGAGCTGAGCTGGGAGCTGAAGTGCATGAGTGACCCCAGTGCATGCAAGCCAGACTGGACAGCATCAAATGCCTTTCAGCATTGGTGAGTAGAATAACTAATGTCTGGAAAGCTGTGGATCCTTGCGCCATTCTCTAAAGTGGCTGGTCCTTTTCCTTTGGCTGCAGAAGTACTTTGTCCTTGATATGTGGTCCTCTTGTTGCAGCAAGCACCGTGTGTGGCTTATCCTCAGAGACCGGGCATCAGTGAGGCGTTATCCAGTAGGCCTTTATAATGTGCCCAGTAATGTCACAGTCCCAACTAGTTTTAAACAAGGTTTACAAATAAGCAGCAATGCTCTGACCTTCCAGTTATTCAGGGATGTTCAATAGAAACATAGACTTTGGCAGATAAGGACCGCTTGGCCCACCTAGTCTGCCCATTTCTCTACCTAGAGGATAAGCTGCAGATCTATTTAACCAACAGCCTATTTCTTCCTACCCCCACAAAATTGCCTTATGTCTGTCCCATGCATTCTTGAATTCTTCCACAGTTTAGACCCCACAACCTCCTCAGAAGGCTGTTCCATCGTCCACCACCCTCTCTGTGAAAAAATACTTCCTCCACATTGCCCCTAGGCCGTCCCCCATCTTCAAATTGTGTCCCCTTGTTCTTGCACATCTCTTTTCTGAAAGATGCTACCCTCTTGGACTTTGTTAATTCCACTAGGTACTTAAATGTTTCTATCATTTCCCCCTCTCCTCCTTTCCTCAAGGGTATACATATTAAGCTCCTTTAGCCTCTCCTCTTATGGCTTCTCTTGCAGACCTTGCACCATTTAGTTGCCCTCCTCTGAACTGCCTCCATCCTGTCTGTGTCCTTGCGGAGATGGGGTCTCCAGAACTGACGAGTACTCAGATGGGGTCTCACCAACTGTCTGTACAGGGGTAACAACTTCCTGTTTTCTGCTGGTGATGCCTCTCCCTATACATCCCAGTATCCCCCAGCCCTCCCTACCGCCTTCTCACATTGCTTGCCAACCTTAAGGTCATCTGATATGATTACCCCCAGGTCCCTTTCCATTTTGTTGTTGTTACTACCCCCCAATTGTGTAATCTTCCTGGGTAATAAAATGGCAATAAATGGAGATTTTCAGAGCTAGCAGTATTTTTGTAACTGCTGCCTGCAAAGACGAACAAACTTATTTTTGGCCTACACTCCCATCACCACGGTTCGGTATCACTTGCCTTTTCCACTGCTGAATCAGCAGTCGCAGTAGCTTTAGTGATTTTGGTGTCCATAATTGAAATTCTGTCTGCTAAAGTATCAACTTTCTTGTCTAAATATCAGTGATGGCCTGTAAAGTACACCATTCGATGGCTCCACAGTCCCATCTGCCATGCTAATGGAAGCCACCACTCCTCCCTGCTCAGATGCTTACCCTGCTTGGGCACACCGTCTTGTGGAGCCTTTTCTTTGGGTTTCCCATGGTGGCAGATAGTCAAAATAAATATCAATCTGCTCCCGTCGCAAGTTGTGTCCGTTGCTGCTTTAATTTATTGCCTTAAAAGAAAATAAAGAGAAACTGAGATATTCTTCTAGGTGCTATAGGAGCTCTTTGAAAGTCATCTGTTCTCACCCCAGGAATTCCTCAGTATGCTTGACTACTGCAGTTATGCCAGCTGGGTTCAGCTGCCCTGGAGGTGGAGTTATGATAATGATGCCAGGGAATTAGCCAGTCAGGTTGTAGTAAGAAAGTGCTGCCTGTGGGTGCTGCTGTACTTCCAGTCAGATTCATTTCTCTGCTGACTGGGCAAGCCTGCCCTGTACCTCTCTCTTCAAACCTTCGCTTGAAGTAGTTAATTTTCATTTATCAGTGTTTTATTTTATCATGTGCGCTTTTAGAGTGTTTTAATAAGCTTTTTGTGCTTTTTGTGTTTTCCATGATTCTTTAGTTCCCAGGAACCATGGCAAGTCTTTTCCTTTTTCACATTCCTGCACTTTTCTGATTAAAAAAGATCGCGTTTGAGGTAAAATGTCCGTAAATGTTATGTTCTAACATTATTTTTCTGTGGATACCTATTTTTTAAGTGGTTCCATGATTCTGAACTGCATTCTTTATTTTACCTCAGCTAGGAACTATTGTATTATTTGTTTGTTTTGATAACTGGGTAAGTGCAGTAGACATAAAATGCCTATTTTCAGGCACGACCTGGGAGAGTACAAGATGGTTACAGTCAGTAAGTCTCAGTATTGACAGCACAGTATAGAAAACATGCAGATTACAATAAGGATTACAGTGAACACAAGAGATAAGTACAGCAGTATAGTACATTAGATCATTAGACAAAATCATCAATAGACACCGAGGACTAGAAATGAGAGTGGTAGTTTCAAAACAACAGTGGCTTGCGAGCAACATAGCATCAAGTATTACAAATTTCACAGTTTAGCAATTCAGAATTTAAAAGTGCCAGTAGTGTTGGAGTAGATTTAGCAGAAAGGTAGATAAGAGAGATGGAAAAAATGGCAGGTAGGATGGGGGATAGTGGAGATAAATTATGTCTGCACAGAGATGCAGTAGAAGAGGTGAGAGTGGGACTGGTAAGAGAGAGAGTCCAATGGCAGAAAACTCAGGGATGAAAACATTTGCAGGGGTCAGAGGCTATGAGGTGGTATGAAGCAACCGTTTGAAACAATTATGAGTAGGGGATTGACAGATGGTTGGTGCACAGAGTTCCAATACTGACGAGCCGTATGGGAGGCCTGGACCCATATTAGTTTTGCATCTAGGGATATGTAGAAGACTTAGATCCACTGAACGAGGTTATAGTGAGGGTTGGGCTAATTTAGCATGCAAGTAAGTGAGGAAGGGACATTAGAGTGAATTATGCCATCAGTCAGGATGCCTCGGGAGAGGAGGTGGTTAGCTGCTGGAGAGGGCCAGTTTAGATCCTTATATAGTTGACAATGATGGGTGAGGTGTTGTGGTGCTTAGGTAAAATGGCAGATGATGTAAGTAGAGTCCCATTTAAGGAAACAGGATTTGAAAGCTCCCAAGTAAGTAACAGAGCCCGTGGGTAAGCGTAGGCAGCAGTATGCTTTAGACGATAGCAACTCAAGCAGAGGTGTAAGGCATAGTTGGTTTTGTATGCAAGGCCAATTTTGGAATCAGTGGATTTACAAGTGGTGAAATATGAAGGTCAAAGTCAAGAGAGGGTCAAGCATCACCCCAAGGTGTTTGAAGCTGGAGACCTGGGTTTGAATCCCAACAGCCCCACTTGCATACTGTGGACCCTGAGCAAGTCATTTAACTTCCTCATGCTCCCAAGTCGCACCTGGAAAGCGAGCTCTGACTGATGTGCCTCTCCTGGTTAAACAATTTCCCATTCCATTCCATCATAACAAGGGATTTTAGTTGCCCAGGACAATGTTTTAATCTAGTTGCAAAACCAAATAGCATGGACTGTGACTTGCTTCCATTGAGGACCAGTTTGTTTTACAAGAGTCAGGTTTGGATTTTGACAAAGTCCATAGAGAGGGTTGAGTTGAGGTCAGGAATGGCCTTAGAGCTACAGTAAAGGACAAGGTCATCTGCATAAAGTAAGGATGAGCAATTCGTAACATTGAGAGTGATATCATTGATGAAAATGGTAAATAGAAGGGGCCAAGAACTGACCCTGAGGGACCCCAATGTTTATTGTGGCAGGTTCAGAGACAGTGGTGTTAAACTTAATGAATTGCTGCCTATCCACTAGATAGCTGCTGTACCAGTTTATGACTTCAGGGGCAAACTTAAAGATTTCATTTTAGATAGGAGGAGAGGATGGTCAACAAGGTCGAAAGCCTAAAGACAGCAGCTGTTAGAAGTCCATTATTCACGCGATTTTAGTGTCATTTGTGAATTTTAGGAGGGTAGTGGTGGTGCTAGGACTTTTCTAAAACCATGTTGAGAGTCTGAGAAAAGATTCTGGTAAGAAAAATGCTGTAGCTTGTATGGATGCAAGTTTCTCTGGGATGTTTCTTAGGACTGATAGGATAGCAACGGGATGGTAATTTGAGATAATTTTGGATCAACTTTTGTGAAAATAGGGACGATTGTAGCAGTCTTCCAGGCTAGGAATGATGCCAGAGTAGAGGATAAATTGAAAATTCTAGCTAGCGGCGATTCAAGAAGAGGAAGGCTAGTTTGAGGAGCCTAGGTTCCAAACCATCAGCACCAGTACCGTGCAGTCTGATATAGATTTGAGGACCTCCTGTTTGGTAACAACATGGAAATGAAAAGGGAAATTTATTGTGAGTATTAGTATTGAGTTTTGGAACAGAGGTAGTGGTTGAGGAGAAAGGAGCTATAAATTTGGATTGGTCAACAAAGTGTTTGTCGAAAGAGTTTGCGTTGGTGACAGGATTATTGCAGTGCACTCCATCAAGTACCAAGTCATTTGTATGCTGGGTGTTTTAGCCCCAGAAAGGACTTTATATGGGTCCAAACCTTTTTGGGTCACTAGTGGCAGTATTGAGTAGTTGCTTACAGTAAGAGCTATTGGCAGTGTGAATAGTCCTCTTACATATATTTCTCTTAGCTCTGTAAGTGCATAGGTCGAGGTTATAGGCCTGATGCCTTGTACACGGCCTAGCTTAGTTCCTAGATTTTATTAGTGTAAGCAGGTCCTTCTTTAGCCACCTTGTAGGAGTGCCACAGTTCTCACGGATATAATGACAGCATAAAGGTTTTGAATGGAACAGAATTTTAATAGGAAATAGTCAAGTGCCTCCTGGACTTCTGTTAGCACCTTTGCAAACTGTGTGAGGGCCTTTCGGCACCATACAATTCTGCTTAAAGTTGGACCAGCACAACATTCTGTGGTGATTTGCATATGCAGCCCATGGTGCTTTGCATTGTGGGGGCATCGATTTTGTATTATTCAGTAATGTAGACATAGGACCAGTCGGTCCTCAACAGTTCAATTAGGAAGGCTGATGTGTTTAGATTGGCAAAGTTATGAAAGAGATGATTTTGGGGGAGAGAACACAAGCCTTCCAGACACAGTAAATGGGGCAGTGATCAGCAGTGACAACTGAGAGAGTGCCATCAGCAGCTATTCGGTCATATCTGCTGACTAGGGCCCAGTCAATTAAAGTACTTGATCCAGAGGTTGTGGATATTCAGTAGGGTCAGCAATTAGTTTGTGTAGATTATGTAAGGACCAAGGTTTCATAAGTTTTGTTTGATTTACCTAACCAATTCAAATTTATGTCCCCAATATGATTTATTTATTTAAAATTTGATGACCAGGAAAGGCACAACTGCACCGAGGCTTGTTTCAGGTGACCCTGGGGGAAGGGAGTGGATATAAAGTTTAGTAGTTGCATCAGTAGTACAAAAACACAGCAAAAATTTCATTAGCAGTAGTACAAAACATAGCAAAACATTAATATAGAAGTTTCCAAGACTGATGGAAATAGGAGTAATACAGTATAATATTGATCTGCAATTGGTGCAGACAAATTAGAAGGTGGCAACAAGTGCTATTTGGGGTGAGGTGACTAGGGGCAATCAAGGTGCCAAGTTATAGCGTAGATCTCAATGAGCAGTAAAGAAGAAGGATTTAGAAGGGAAGAGTGGAGAGATACTAGGAGGAGGGTCTGGGACTTAGGAAATGATGATTTCATTGTGACCCACTAGGAGATAGAATGTGAAGGTGTTAGGAAGACCTGCAGTGCTACCTGTTGGAGGGTTATGGCACCAGCAATATTTTTCTACAGTTTCACAGTGCTGGAGTCTTTTGAATTTTCTATTTGGGATCAAAATCTCCTGTTCTCTGACTAATTGGCGGTCAGATAGACCCAATAATAAGACTGGTCCCTTTGTGGTTTTTTTCCATTTTTAAAACCTTTTAAACTGTGGTCAGGCAGACTGCCACAATCCTAATTTAAATATTTTGGGCCAGTCACTGTGTTTTCTTTCTGTGAGCTTACATTTTAATTAGTCAAAACAGTAAGAAATCGGCCATAATGCTGGAACTTACGGCTTCAGTCTGCCTCTCCCACTATTAAAAATTCAGAAGAGGGTCCTCCTTTCATCAAAGTCAAAGACAGGTCCTTCAAGGACCCCATAGAAAATAAGTCTGATAAAAATAATAATGACCAAGTCAAACAAAAAAGATATTCAAAAGCAGGTTCTGATTCAGGGCCTACTAAAAAGAAATAAAAGAAAAACATATCCCCTCCCGCTGAAAAGCAAAGGCAGATGCCAATGTTACAACAAGATATACACTCTGTGGAGGAAATGGCAAAGGTCTGGAAACCATATCAAACTTTTCAGGCTGTGGGCTGTCTTCTGGGTGCCCCAGCTGGTCCTGCTACACCTATCCCCAGGGCATTTTCTTTGAGGGGTGGTGATGATGAGAAGGGTGAGCCTTTAGAACCTGATGAAACTCCTGACCAAGAATTTGGTTCTCATTATTCCTTTGTCCAGCACATGATGGACTCTTTGCCTTTTCTATACAAGAGTCCACTGAGGAAGATGAGGAGAAGATTTTAGATATGATGGGTTCCCTCCTCCTAAAAGTTACTCCTTCCAGTTAATGAAGTCCCTTTGCAGGGCTACTTTTAGTTGCTCCAGAATCCCACCTCCATACCAGGGATGGATAGAAATTAGAGAAAAGTACCAGCTAGATGAATCTAATATAGAGTACCTTTACATATATCCAGACCGTGAATGATTAGTATAAGCTGCAGCTTGTGACAAAGCAAAGGTGCATCTTTCTTCCAGCCTCCAGAAAAGGAATCCAAAAACTAGATGCTATGGGTAGAAATCTTACACCATGTCTCACTGCTGCTTGACCTCTGTACTTACACAGCTCAGTGCCAAAACGCTCTCTGGAGCTCTGTCCTGGCTATTAGCCAGCAAGCCCCAGATGAAGTGGCTCAGGAACTGGCAGAAACTGTTACAGCTGCCTAGAAGCCACAAATATCAGTTCCATGATGGCTGTGGATGACAATGCCTGCAGAGCTATGGCTCAGGCCATTTCTCTCAGGAGATTTGCCTGGTTGAGGACAACTAATCTCTTCCAGGACACCCAAACTAAAGCTATGGATTTCCTGTGAGAACAGTTCTCTTTTGGTGACAAAACAGAGACTTGCATGAAAAAGGTGGAGGAATATAGAACCACCTATCAGAGCAATGCAGCTAGAGATAAACCCTCTACACATCCTACAGACCCCAAAGAGGGGCAGAGGTAAAGGTTACTATCCCAGGGCCTTCTACCCTATGCCAATGCCCATGCCCTTGGATTACTCTCAGATGAGAGGATTCTGTAGGGAAGGGTAGGAGGGCTCAGAAATGTACTGATCCCATACCTTCAACAAAGATTCAAGCAAAACAAAACTCCCTGACTGGAAGGCCCAGGCCACCTCACCTCTGCCAGTAGGAGGAAGGATGACCACTACACTCCACTAGTGGCACCACATCACACTGGAGGTGGTGGGTCAAGGAACTTGCCCTGCAGTTCTGAAAATTTCCCTCCACAGAGGCCTCAGGTACAACCCAACTCCCCACGGAGAAAATTCTGCTACAGTTAGAAGTAAAGTCTCTCCTGGCAACAAATGCAGTGGAAAGAGTCTGTCTGTCCCAATGGGGAAAGATCTATATTCCAAATACTTCTAACCCCCTAAAAAGGAAACTTGTGACCCATTCTAGATGCATGAGCATCTAAACAAGCACCTGTTCAGCCCCCAAATTCAAAGATGGTCACCCTGTCAGTGGTGATTCCTCTTTACAACAGACACTGGCTAGCCTCTCTATACCTAAGAGATGCCTATTTTCACATTCCAGTGAGGTCCTCTCACAGAAAGTATCTTAGATTCAGGCTGCCCTCTGGCCACTACCAGTTTGCAGCTCTGCCCTTGGCCTTACTTCAGCTCCCAGAGTTTTCACTGAGTGCCTGGAAGTGGTAGCAGCCCATTTCAGAATACAGGATGTCTGTGTCTTCCCCTACCTAGATGACTGACTAATAGTGGACAGGTCTCCTAAAAGGTCAGAGACTCTCTCAGCCTCACACAGTGCACCCTGGAGTCCCTGAGTTTCCTGATCAACACAGAAAAGACCCAATTCGAGCCAGTTCAACTCCTGGAGTTTATCAGAGCAGAGCTGGGCCTACAGCTAGCAAAGCCCTGCTCCCACTAGACAGGGTAGAGAACCTTCAAACCCTGGCAGACTCATTTGTCCTGGGCCAGCCAAGACCAGCCAGTCACTTCCTCAGACTTCTAGGCCACATGACATCTACTACAGCTGTGGTGCCAGGGGCCAGGTTCCAGATGAGGGATATTCAGTACCATCTCAGAGCCCACTGGTCTCAAAGAGGGCTTCCTACCAAAACTAGTTCCAGTCACAAGGACACTCTTACAAGCCCTGGGCTGGTGGAAGGACAGGACAGCCTCGGGGTAGGAATTCCTTTCCAGCGAAAGAACCCTCCAGAGTGCTCACTACAGATGCTTCCCTCCTAGGGTGAGGTGCACACCTGGCAGACCACTCCCTAAGCAGGGTGTGATCTCCCAGAGAGTCCCAGTGTCACGTAAATCTCCTCCGAACTCAGAACTGTTTACCTGGCTATCAAAGCCTTTGCTCCCCAGCTTAAAGGTCAATCTGTCCAAATCAGGACAGACAACACCACTGCTATGTTCTACAGCAAGTTGGGGGCACAAGATCCACAAAGCTCTGCACAGAGACCATGAAGATCTGGTCTCTGGCCCTCCTTGGACATGTAGCTCATGGCCATTCACTTGCCAGGCAAGGAAAATGTACTGGCAGACTCCCTGAGCCACATCAGTCAGGGCCACCCACGACTGAACCCTAAGTAAATAGATGCTGGCCAGTCTTCAGGAGGTGGGGCACTCCAGAGATCGATCTCTTCACCTCCAAACACAAGTACCAGATTCCCTGTACTGTTGCAGGCCTCCAGCTCTGGACTCAGTATCAGTGGATGCCCTGTCTCTGGATTGGACCAGGAGGCTCCTGTATGCTTTCTCTCCATTTCCGCTGATTTTCAGGATCCTGCTAAAACTCAGAAGCCTGCCCGGCAACCATGATTCTGGTGGCTCCCAGACTGGGCGAGGCAGCCTTGGTACACCCTGTTTCTCACCCTTTTAGTCAAATGGCCCATTCACAGGACTTATAGTGATGTCAGCATGGGAAACAGCCTAATCCTTGAGCTTCCAGACGATCATTGCCAAAACCTCCATTAAACAGAGTTAAATCAGTTAAATTAGCCTTAAAATAAAATAAGGTGACAGGAAAGAACAACAATGCCAGCGACAACCAGAAATACTAAAAAAAAAAAAAAAAAAAGAGGAGGATAGATGTTTGGAGGATGGTGCTGAATCCGACTGTTGCAGGCCTCCGACAAGCACTCTTATCGGTCGGATGGTAACAGATGATCAGATCTCCCAAAACCAGCAAAACAGAAAATAAAATGAAACTGTTTATGCAGAGATAGTGGCTTTTCATGTACACTTTATTTTTTATTTTCTTATTTATTCCCCCTCCCCCTCAGCTCTGGTCTCATTAGGAGCACCAAGGAATCGTCCCTCTGCGGTTCGCCCCTACCTGATCAATCCTCCGTCACCCATGTAGCCTCGGATTACCCCTTTGCGGGGGCGAGGGTGAACCCCTAACACCCGAGCAGTCTGTAACGCTGGTCGGTCGGGTGCAGGTGGGCAGCTGCAAATCGAGGGCAAGCTCTGGTGGCCGCCTGGAGCTGAAGGGCATTTTCCTCCTGTTTTCTTGGGAGTGGCCAGCATCCTGACATCAAGGCATGGAACCGACATCTGCCAATCTCGCCCTTCTCTGGCTTGTCAGCTTGCTGCACCTCTGGCCTCCGCCAGAGAGTCAGCCCGAGCTACCGAACAGGGTCCCGTCCCCTCCTGGGAGAGGAAGCTGTCCTCAGATGCTCAGTCCTCTCCTCCCCTGCCAACTCCAACAACTCGGCTCATTCCCCGACCTGGTCGGGCGTGGCACGTAAGTGTGGCGTCTAGCTCTCAACCCTTCTGTGCCACTGGGCCGGCTTCCATCATGTACACTTTAAAGAGACCTCAGAGAATTCCAAACAGATATTATCAACTTGGAGCGGTGAGCAGATGCGACAAAAGATAACAGTCACGGAAAATGGACAAGACAACATGGATGCTGTTAAAAAACAGATTCAGGATACTCAAACCCTCATTATGTCATAACAAGAGGGCCTTGAAAATTGTTCTCTGTGAAATAACATAAGAATCTTTAGGCTACCAGAGAACACGGAGGGAACAACATGCAGCCTATCTAGATCCTTTCCTCCATATCGACCCTAGAGTTATCTGATAGCCTGGATCTCCAGATAGAAAGAGTGCATAGAGTGCTAGAGCTGAAGCCAAACTCACCTAACGCTCGTCCTGCTCAATAATAATTAAATTCTTGAACTATGCAACAAAGGATCTTGTCCTTCAGAAAGCTTGGCAGAAGCAAAGGTATTTTATGGCACAACTAGACTCTTTTCAAAAGCGACTACGTGCAGAAACCAGGCGCATAAGGAGGAATACATAACACTGATGCAGACTTTGCAGCAGCACAAGATAAAGTTCGAACACCGTATCCTGCACGAATGACAATCCAGTGTCCATATGGCTGGAAGAGTATGATACAGCAGAGGAGGCACGAGAGGGTTTGGTGAGAAGAAGGCTTGATGACACAGGAGACACCACGAAGAAACACATCATCACAGGCCCCAGTACCACAATGGCAATCACAGGCAGGATCCTCCAAGATGGTGGCGAGGAAGCTTAGCTGGCCCATACGAAGGAAGACATTATGGCAAGACTGAACACTTTTGGAAGAGACCCAAGTGTCCCCTGAAGCTGGTTGAAAAGACACAAGTAACACTGCTTTTATAACAGTAGTTTTTTTGTTTCGAGGATGCACATCTGAATGGAAGGAGGAGGTCTTCCTCGCTAAAGCTATAATTATGACTTTACTTTTTACACGGATGTTGGACAAATGGAAGGACATTTGAAAACATCCTGTACAGACCTGATTGACTGGTAAAACTTTTGGTCCCAACCTGGAAAGGGGAGGGCTAAAGGTACAAAACTATGGAAAATGGTTCCGACCATTGAATAGCCAATTCTGGGGGCTCACCACACACAGACCTAATTGACCTCCTGGATGCAGCAGTCTAGCAACTTACAGACAGAACCAGTCTGTTGAAGTTTAAACAAAAAAAGTATATAAATATAGAGGAAAACACAATAGCAAGAAATAAACTGAGACAAACTATACTGTGGGGACAAATGTAAAGAAGATGTATATGGAGAAGGAGGGCTCTGACAAGGAAATAGAGTTAATCATGCCTCAGTAAGTAAGGAGACCACCCTGGCTCGAATGGAGTAATTTGGAAAAGAAGGAGAGAGGTTGTATATGACCTAGCTTTGCGACAGACTCCTGAATAGATGTTGGGATGCACTAACTGGAAACCTGGTAGTCTCTATGCTAAATAACTGTCAAGATCAGGGTGGCAGTGGATGGGACTACCTTAATGGGAGGGAAACAGAAGCACGGGTGGGGTTGACTAGAACCTCTGGGAGGGAAAGAGACAAAAGGGAGGAGCAGAAAGCAAAAATGATGTGATAAGCCCTGGAGACAGCAGCAGAAGAAGTGGTTCCCACTACCTTCACAAGACCATCACTGGACTTAAATGCCGGAATTGTCATAATTTTGGTAGGGTGGGAACAGATGTATAGTTAAGGGCAGATTTAGGGAGTGAATGAATGCAATGTCTTTGGAAGGCCCTTCTCTCTCTCTCTTTTTATTTATATTTTCTCCTCGCCCTGGCTCTAGTGGCACCCCTTGTCTGCACTTCTCTTTTGGTCTCTGTCCACCATCAGTTTGCCCCCTAGCATCGGGCCCTCTCCTTCTTCCCCTGCAGCTTGCCCCACACGGGAGGCCCCCAACTCTCCTGCCAGGTCCAGATCCTGTTCAGCGATGCCCCTGAAGCTGGGAGCACCCGTTGGAGTGGCCATCAAGCACGTGCAACCTAGGACACAATTTTTTCTATTTTCCTTGTGCCACTTGTTACAGGGTGCAGCGTGCAATAACGCCTGTGATAGGTGCGCGCAGCTCCCATGTGCACCTCGTCAAGTGGCTGCTGCACTTCCACCCCTTGTAATTGTGGCTCCATGTTGCTGACCCCAGCCTCTTTAGGTCAGGCATGCACGCCACAGGTTCCCTCCCACCTCACCGGAGATGGAGAGCTGTCCGCTGGTCACTCAGTCCTTCTCCTTCCTTCTGATCCATGGCAACCTGTGCTTGCTCCCGAACACAGGTCGCCAGCATGGCGTGAGGTATGGCATCCAGCGCCTCAACCCTTAGCGCCACCGGCTGCTCTCTCTCTTTTAAACAAATGAAGAGCAGTGCTATAAAATGCACAGAGGCTGATTGGGGGTTCTCATATCAACTGATGTGCCAGATATAGAGAACAGCCACAGTTTAAAGAGGAGTCACTCAGATACAAGAACTGTGATCGCCTGGCCCCAGCCAGATTAGTACAGTGGGGACTCTACTAAATACAGATTGGTGTAGGTGATAGAGAGGTGAAACAGCAAGGTGACCAACAAAAGAACCTTGGCACTTGCTCAGGAATGCTGACCACTGCCAGAACAAGCTAAACTGATTACTAATGGAAGAAGGGGGAGGGCCTGGGGAAATTAAGGGTACCAGGGCCAGGTCAGAATAGATCAGGAGGAGTGGTTGGTTAGTTTCTTTGGGAGGGGACAAATACATCAAGACAGAGGAGAGTATCAAGAAGGGATTAGGGGGCAAGTATAAAGAAACCAGTACAGTATTAAAGGTATGAGGCATACTTGGAGAACCATACTAAGAACTGAAAGAAGCAGAAGGCTGTGAAGCCCATGGAGCTTCATAGCTTACATATAATATTTCAGGCGATTTCCTAATCTCATGAAATTATCCAGTCTATTCCTGAAGGTAGTTTTATTACTACTAACAATAATATTCAAAGGTAACATATTCCATGGCTAACTACTCTCTGAGGAGAAATAGTATTCCCTTTTATGTTGGCTCGCGCATGCATCAGCATAATATAATAATAGTAGATTTGCAAACACGGTCACTGTTGGCGAATGCAGGGCACACCCAGTAGGTGCGTCCCTCATTCCCCAATCAGTCTGCATGCCAGGCGCACCGTTACATAATGTGGCGAGCACATCTAAGGAAAGGTCCGCTGCAATCGAGCAAAGCTCGTCATATGCAGTGGACCTCCGATGTGCTTTCCCTGGTGGTGAAAAATAGATTAAAAATAGTGGCACAGTGCCGACTTTGGGGATGCCCAATCCCCTGTCGCATGCCATGACCCTATGTATGTGGCGACAGGGGCCCACTCCCCAGTCGACATAATGCACACCCTCCCCATTTGTTATGTGCCGGGGGTGCCCAATCCCTCAGCTCTTGCCCCCCTCCGCTTTTGTTGTGTGCCAGACAGAGTTCCCAATCCCCGGCGGCTACAGCATCCCCCAAAAACAATTGGGTAGCACGCTGGGAGCCCACCCAGCGTGCCAAATCCCTGAAAATAAAAACCAACCTGCAGTGTTGTTTTTCTCTCCTTTAACTCTGTGAAAAGAAAGCAGTCCCTCGCGCCCCCAAACCGCACCCACTCTGCACCTGCCTTCCCACACCCCACCCCATACTTGCCTCCAGTCTGGCACGACGATCTTCGTGAACCGAGAACACATCTGTACTCTTCAAAGCCAACTGAACTGAAGAAATTACGGTAAGCTGTATAATGACATAGATAGGGTTTTTCAACTTTGGTGCATATCTCTGGCATTTTTGGAATTTTTCACCAAATTTTCAACATTGGGTTATTGGGACCCCTCCTCTTGAATTCAGTCACTGTCATGGCGTTATTTGGTCCCCAAAAGGTGATTTTGTGGTCACTGCGGCATCACCTTCGGGACAAATGTAAGAAAACATGCCACTATTCATGAGGGGGCTCTCAAAAGCCTAGTTTCAAATTTGGTGAAAAAATCTCAAAAATGGCTGTTTCCGAGTGTGCATTGCGCTGTTTCCACGCATGCTCGTAACCATGAATTTGTAATATTGTCACTCCAGATTTTCAAAATTGCCATTTTCCACACCTCCTGATGAACAGTACAGCTGTCATTTACATATCCTGGCGAAATGTGTTTTCGCATGTCCGGTATGAGAATAGCACGAGTCACTGTGCGAAATCAGTTTTGTGACAGTTTGAGGAAATGACGGTGACACTGTTCATGAGCAGAGGTCCAAAATGCCTATGTTGAAAATTTGGTGCCGAAAGTCCATACAATGACTGTGTTACAAGCGTGTGTTGCGCAGTTTCCATTTACCCTTGTAACTTTGCAAATTTGCAATATTTCCATGCCAGATTTTCAACACTGCCATTTTTCACATCTCCTTATGAACAGTACAGCTGTCATTTTTCACATCCTGCCCAAACTGTGTTTCCACACCTGTAGATACAATGGCTTAGTCGCTGTGGGAAATCAACTTTTGGGACAGATTAACAAAATCACAGCACCACTGTTCATGAGGGAGATCCCAAAATGCCTGTGTTAAAATGTGGCTAACAAACTTCCAAAAATAATTGGGTTACGGATATGTGTTGCACAGTTTCTATGCATGCTGTGACTTCACCAATTTTCATATTTTCACTCTAGATTTTCAACGTTGCCATTTTTTTTTACACTTCCTCATGAACAATACAGTTGTCATTTTCCACATCCTGCCCAAAAATGTGTTTTCGCCCTGTGTCATTAAATGGCATAGCCGCTGTGCAAAACCACCTTTCCGCTAACAAACTGATTGTGCTGCTTTTCATGAGGTGGGCTCACAAAAAGCCCATGTTGAAAATTTGGGTGAAAATACCAACACACATCACGGTGTTAGGGTTTCCAACTGTAGCACCCACCCTGTAGAGACTGACAGGCTTCAGGGGTGTGACTTGGGATCATCGGCTGTAATGCTCCGCCATTCCACCCCCACCCCGCAGCCAGTGACAGGCATTGTGGTGTGCTTTGCACTGTTCTGCCACAAAGTTCACCTATTTTTCTATACTGCACCCACCTCCACGTATTTCCTTATGGAATGGGGTAAATATAACACCCAAGACCCCAAAGCATGCCACAACACTTGTCAGTATCTGCATGGTAGGGTGAGGTACAATGCCATGAGCATTATAGCTGATGACCCAAAGGCACACCCCAATGCCTATACTCGGTCTCTACAGGATGGGGGTGGGGTTAGCGTCACTTCAATACTTCACTGCCATTCCTATTATGCGTCTCTAACTCCGGCACTACCAATGCCAATGCCAGTGAGACAACATTCGGCATTGACAAATGCTTGTTTTGAGTTGCATCTGTTTCTTGTAAGTTGCAATGGTTGGCCTCTGGTGTTAACATGTACTTGCATGAGATCAAGGACACATTCAACTGAAAGGAGCGGATCATGGATAATAGCTTATGTAAATAGGAGATCACCCCTGAGTCTCTGATTCTCTAGTGACATCAGGTTAAATTTAGATAGTCTTTCCTCGTAGGAAAGAGATTTAATAGAAACTACAGATTTTGTAACTCTTGGAGGATATGGAAGCATCTTCTTAAGCTATATAGAAATTAGGGCAGATTATCTCTTTTCTCCTAGCTAACCTTCCTCCTATAATACAAGCCACTAAGATATGGCATAGGCAGCGAGAAGACCACATTATATGGTCTGACGGGGGCAGGGAAAATGCTGCCCGGCTTAAGTATTCCATTCCCTTGGCTAAAGGCTGATATCCAAAACTTCCAACTATGTTAACTACACACTTTTAGCATTGATATTTACTGCAGGGCTTTATATGCCCCTTCCCTGAGTTTGAACCTACATTTATTTATTTTCTCTTTTGGGACGTACACTCCCACTAGGGAGGACCAGAATCAGAGGAATTCTGATCTCACTCCCACTTGCTCTAAGCTTCAGCAGGGGAGACCAACGGAAGCAAGAACATAGGGCACAAGGATCTTGGTGCCCCCACCTTGGAAGCATGCATGTATACAGTTTTACCAGTTTGGACATCAAATTCTGGCACCCCAGAGGCTGATAACAACTAGTTCTGTTAAATATTAGCAGTTCCCCAGTTGGGAATGTGACATTGATACCTTTAAAACTGGTTGGGACAACAGTTATGTCCCCAAACTGCTAGTAGAAACTAAATATCAAAAGCACCAAACCAAAACAGGTGCATTGTGTGCTATTACACCAGTACAAGAGGTTTGTGAGTAACTACCAAATAACGAGCTACAATTACAATGTGCTTTAAGGTACAGTTTATTTGAAATGACATCTACACAGAAGGTTACCAAGCCTATGCCTCTTTTGATGATGTACAAAAGTACAGTATACCTTTCATCAGGTTCAGTACACAAGTATTAAAGGATATATAACTCGACCACAGACAGTAGTTAATGTGAGAGGGCCAGGGGCCAGAGACCAGGACATGACCTTCCACCCCACCCCAGTAATGAAATAAAATGGTCACACCAGCAAAAATCTTATCCATTAATATTAACGGACTGAATAATCCCAAAAAGATCCCGATTATTCCAGTATTTATGACATCAAGGCGTAATATACCTGTAGGAAACACACCTGCAAAGTAAAGAACATGCAAAAATTAACAGATGGAGGAGCCTACAGGGTATACAAGTCAGCCTACCCAAGGGTAAAAAACAGGGAGCAGTGATTCCTGATACTGAACACCGCTCCCTTTCAGCTTCAGAAAAGTTACACAGAGAGATCAGCTAGGTAGATATGTGATATTGCAGGGACAGTTATATGCCCAGGAAGTTACCTTAGTAAACCTCTACCTTCCTCCACAGGCCTTGACCCGGTGATATGACAGTTTTTAATCACCTAGTAGAGCGTATTGCAGGGACAACTAATCCTGGGCGGGAGATCTTAACATGCTGCTAACCGTGATCTGGATACTTCCAATCTGAATAGAAAAGATATACAGGGCACAAAATTCTTCAAAAAAAACAAGGCAAATGGGAATGGTGGATGTATGGAGGACTATGTAACCCTAAACGACAAAATATACATATTTTCACCTAGATTCGGATCTTACTCCTGACTTGACTATTTCCTAACAACCTGTGAACACTTTTCACAGTATCCAGGACCTTGTGCAGAATCCATTGATACTGTCAGATCACACCCAGTCCTCCTAAAAATACAGTTAGGAAAACAACATAAACAAACCATTTGGAGGCTTCATACTGACCTTTCTTAGGGATGAGGACTTACGAATATATGAAAATGCCAGCAGAAGCAGGCTCATAGTCTGTCGAGTCTGCTCGATTGCAACTAGCCCCTCAACTTGCAGCTGCCCCACCCTCCCACCCCTTCTCATCACAACCTCCCCACCCCACCCTGTCCCAATGCCTCTTAAAGCCTCCCACTGTTCCACAGGATACCACCTCCTCGGCAGAGCATTACACCTGTCCACCACCAGTTCAGTGAAAAATTTCTCCTAATTTCCTGTTGAATCTTCCCGCTCAATCTCAGCTGATGCCCGCCGTATCCTCCATCTTCTAAACTAGAAATCCTTCTATATTAGCCTTATTTATCCCTTAAGGTATTTAATGATTTTAGTCATATCCCCATCTCTCCTGTCCTCCAGGGAGTTCATGTTCAGCTCACCCAATCTATCCCTGTAGGATTTTCCCCAAATCCCTGGATCATCTTGGTTGCCCTATGTTGCACCCCTCCAACAATTTGTTGTCCTTCTTCAGGAATAGGTGCCAGTACTGCATGCAGTACTCCAGGTGTGGCCTGACCTGAGATCTGTACAAGGGAAGGATCACCTCCCTATTTCTGGAGGAGATTCCCTCGCTGTACATCCCAGCATCCTGTTGGCTTTTGCTGCTGCCTTCGTGCACCGAGCTGAGTTGTTCATGCTGCCCTTATAAGCACCACCAGATCCTTTTACTCCTCGGTGCTTTCCAGCTGCACCCTCCCAGCTGATAGCTCCTCCCCTGGTTCCTAGCTCCAAACTGCAGTACCTGCACTTCTTGGCATTGAACCCCAGCTGCGATGTTTCTGACCAATCTTGTAGTTTGGTCAGGTCCTCTGCAGCCCCTTCCACCCTCTCGATGTTATCTACCACAGCTCCCATCTTGTATCGTCAGTGAACAGACTGATCCTACTCTGGATCCCATGTGAGATATCAGCTATGTATATCCCAAACAGCACTGGTCCCAGTACGCATCCCTGCAGTACCCTGCTCATCACTTCCTTGGTGATGAGAGTCCCCCAGCCCACCACCACCCTCTGCTGCCTTCCATTCAGCCAGTTGATGATCCATCTGGTCATCTTCATTCCCATCCCTATGTATTCCAGCTTTCTCCCCATGCAGCACGGAATCAAGGCTTGCTAAAATTCAAATACAGGACATCCACCGCATAGCCTCGCCCAGTTCCCTGGTCACTCAGTCATAATACAATTAGATTTGTCTGGCAGGGATCTGCCTGAGACAAACCTGTGATCTTCCTGGACATAAAGTCTCCACCACTCATTCACACTAATGGGAACTGCTGGGGCACTAGGACCCAGCGGAGCAAACATTTTGCTAGAGGGTCGGCGCCGGAGATGGCGCTGCTAGGAGCGGCACCACAAGCTTCCAGTCATGCGGTAATGACTATCCGGCATCGACCTCCAACTGCCTCAGTTCCTTTTTCCCCACTGTCAAGTGCACTCAGTGACGACGCGCTCGCTTCGTTAGGAGTCAAACTTCAAACTAGCAGCTTAGTTTTTCAGTTTTATTGTTTTGTAGTAATCTTCCGAATAAGTATTGCTTAGTTTATTTATTCTTGTTGAAAGAAGAAGTCTCAGCCTACATTGCGGAGTTGACCATGGCGGGTCGGGTGACTGTAGGAGACTTGACGTGAAAACTGTTCAGTCAGCGGGCTGGGTCCGATCCGCCGCCTTCTCCGGAGGGGGTCTGACAACGGACAGTCCAATGCCCGAGGGTGGGCGTCCTCGAAGCATAAAAGTAAATGGTCGCGGCACTGGCACCATTCAGCCTCGATTTCTTCTTTCGCCCACAGATCGAGAAAGAGAAGGCATCACCGAGGTCGCTTCTGATATGTCTGCACGTAGACTGTCAGTTATTGGGGCTAGTTGCCAGTCTCCTCTTTTGGAGTCGCGGTTTCTGTTTCTGGTAGCCGACGCCTGACATCGGAGCCCTACCCGCTCTCTGGTAGGTCTTCAGATGAGCAGGTTCATCAGTGGGCTGCTTTTATGGAGCAGTGAGCTCGGAGGTTGGTCAGCTGCCTGACCCAGTCACTCAGGTGCCTTCAGGCTTGTTGAGAGATCGGGTAGGGGCGGTTAAGCCTCCCTAGTCGCTCGGGCGCCCGCCTTCGTGCCGCCGACCCACGCTAGGTGTTTTTCCCTCACAGGCTGCGCGCAGAGGCCACACCGATGCCTCTGTCTCCTGCTTTTCATCCTTCTTTCTCCTCAAATCTTGTTTTTCAGTCTTGAGATGTTTTCCGATGCCCTCGGCGTCGATGGCATGCTCTGGCGTCTTCGGTGCCGATCGTCTGTCGGCACCGTCCTCAGTGCCATTGATTTTCTCCGGCACTGTCGCCTCGTCGGTGCCGTCCCTCGGCGCTGTGTGCTCGCTTGGTAGCTGTCCTCGGCACCGTGTGTGGCCTCTTGGCATCGTCTGGCTTTTTAGGCACCGTGTGGCCTCTCTCATTCGTCTTCGGCGCAATAGTATTTTTGGCGCCGTGCCTTTCTTGACACCGAGACCTGTTAGGGCGTCATCCAGTCTTCAAGATTCCTCCTCTTTTAATCCTTTTCCTTCCTCATTTCCTTCTGAATTTCTCTCCTTTCCTGTCCATACAGTCCCTCCTGGACTGTCAGGAGATGACATGAGCCTGACCCAGACCTTAGGCTGGGTGATGATGTGGAAGGAACAGGATCTATTCCTGCTGCAGAGCCTGTGGTGAGGACCTGTCTTTTAAGTTTCTGCTGAAAACTTGAATTCCACTCTTTCTCTCAAGCTACAGATGGATCCTGTGGAGCTATTAAGACTCCAATACCTCCATGTTCCGGAGGTCCTGGATTTGACTTCTCCGGTACAGCCCCTCCTTTGAGCGCTGTCTCAAATGGTATGGAATAATCCTGCTGTCATTCCTTCAGTGGCTAAGTCCACTAGATAGAAATATGCTGCTCCCAAGAATCGACCCATTTTGGCATCCCAAGCCTTTGCGGATCTATTGTCGTCTTGGCAGAGAATGATAAGGTCGTCCTTCCCCAGGCTACTACAGCTTGACCTATTAACAAGAATCTCATAAGATAGACTATGGGTAAGAGGTCTTTGCTGATTCCCACCCTAGGTATCGCATTATTGCCCAGGTACCAAGGCTGTTTCTCTCTATGAGTATATCCTTTGGCATTTGCTTAAACAAATAATTGAAGCTCTACCAGAGTCGGATACTAATTCAGAACTTCTTCAAACCATAACAGGGTGTCCAGGTCCAACAACCAGCAGGTTAAAGCAGCTATGGGCACTGATACTGCCTACGGCCCGGCGGTGGGCATTTGCTGCCTTGCCATTCCTGGCTGTGCCCTTCAGGTTTCACGAATGATGCACAACAGCAAGTAATGGCGCTGCCTTTCGATGGTGTGTACCTCTTCGCCCTCAAGTAGAACAAGCTCTAGAGGCACACAAAGACTAGGTTAGCTATTAAACTGGCTCACCTCCTCCTGCTCCCTCTCGGGGGTGTTAACAAACGCCAGTTTCATAACTGTCAGTCCTTTCAAGGCAAAGGCAAGGGAAGTTTTAGTAAAAACCAAGCCCCTCAGCCTCAAAAGAAAATGCAGCAGAAGGCGCAAGGACCCAAAGCGCTCAGTGCCACCTTCTGAGTTGTTGGCCCAAATCCCACCTCAGCTGCCCGAGGGGACTCTTCCTCAGCAGTGGAGGTCGTCTGACTCACTTCTACAATCAATGAAGTCCATAACCTCGGACAAATGGATCCTCGGATAATCCATGAGGTATTCCCTCAATCTTTTGGACACCCCTCGGACTACAAGTGAAACCAAAGGGATGTCTGAAGGGATGGACAGCTGGTCATGGGGCTTTGCGATTTGTCACTGAGTTAAAAATATCACATTGAGGGCTTATGGCTGGTATACTTGGGTTGGTCTCTTCTGAGGCAGTTGTAACCACACTCTGGTCCCTAAGTCCATTTAAAGCAGAAAACCATCGCTTGTGACCAGTGAAAAGTTGAGAGGCCTTTGACCTTTTTATAAACCCTCCTACTTTGTACCTCATACCACTGATCATCAGGACTGTCAGAGCTGTCGGTGTCCCTTGGCCGCTTTCTAGTACTGCCATGATGTGCATCGGTAGATACGTGAGTGTTACATGGTTGTGAAGAATCTGATACAGACAAAGGTATTATGTTAGTACAGGGAGATTTGTTGTAACACAGGCAGTGGATTGACTGAGGTGACATGAATCTGGCCTGCATTTACCTTTAGGCTTGCTTCCAGTTCTGAGAGCCTAGCATGAAATAAGGCTACAGCTTGCTTTAGCGATTCATTTTCCTCACACTTTGGGCAAATAAACCTATTTGCTAATTGTACGCTCACAGTTGTGCTGTACAGTGCCTTCAGAAAATATTCACCCCCTTGGATTTTGTCACATTTGTTGTGTTGCTACCAGAATTTTTAATGCATTGAAATGATTTTTTCCCCTTGCTTCACACAGCATACTCAACAATTTAAAGGGGCAAAATATTTTATTGTGTAACAAAATTTATGAAACATTAAAAACTGAAATATCTTGTTTACCTAAGTATTCACCCCTGAGTCAATACTTTGTAGAAGCACCTTTGGCAGCAATTACAGCTTTGAGTCTTCTTGGTATGTCTGTATCAGCTTTGCACATCTGGATTTGGGATTTTCGTCCATTCTTCCTTGCAGATTTGCTCAAGCTCTGTCAAGTTGGATGGGGAGCGTCGGTGAACTGCAATCTTTAAGTCTTTCCACAGATTCTCAATGGGATTCAAGTCTGGGCTTTGGCTGGGCCACTCAAGGACATTCACCTTCTTGTTCTGAAGCCACTCAGTGTTGCTTTGGCTGTCTTAGGATCGTTGTCCTATTGGGCAATCGTCTCCTTCAGTCCAAGGTCTGTTGCAGACTGATGCAGGTTCTCCTCAAGGATGTGCCTGTATTTGGCTCCATTCATTGTTCCCTCTATCCTGACAATTGCCCCAGTCCTGCCGCTGAAAAGCATCCCCATAACATGATGCTGCTGCCACCATGCTTCATGGTAGGGATGGTGTTACACGGGTGATGAGCTGTGTTCGGTTTGCACCAGGCATAGCGCTTTGCATTCAGGCCAAAGAGTTCAATTTTGTTTCATCAGACCAGAGAATCTTTGCCACATGGTCTCAGAGTCTGCCACGTGCCTTCTTGCAAACTCCAGGCATGCTATTATGTGGCCTTTTCTCAGGAGTGACTTCTGTCTAGCCACTGTCCCATAGAGGCTACATCTGTGAAGTGCTGAAGAGATTGTTGTCCTCTGTACAGGTTCTCCCATCTCAGCCATGGAACTCTGTAGTTCTGTCAGGGTGGTCACTGGGTTCTTGGTCACTTCCTGACCAAGGTCCTTCTTGCCCAGTTGCTCAGTTTGGGAGGACGGCCTGCTCTAGGAAGAGTCTGGGTGGTTCCGTAATCTTTCCATTTCCTAATGATGGACTTGACTGTGCTCCTGGAACTTTCAACACCCTAGAAATGTTTTATACCCTCCCCAGATCTGAGGCCCTCACAATTCTATCACGGAGTTCTACGGACAGCTCCTTGGTCTTCATGGTAGAATTTCTGCTCTGACATGCACTGTCAACAGTGGGACCTTATATAAACAGGTTTATTTCCTCTGAAATCATGTCAACCATTTGAACTGACCACAGGTGGACTCCATTCAAGTTTTAGAGTGATCTCACAAGAAATTGGATGCACCTGAGCTCAATTTGGAGTGTCATACAAGGGGTGAATACTTATCAAATCAAGACATTTCAGGTTTTATTTTAAATTACATGTACAAAAAATTCCAGTAGTTTCATTCCACTTTGACATTATAGAGTAATTTGTGTAGTATTGATAAAAGTCCCATATAAATGTATTTTAATTTGAGTTTGCAACATCACAAAATGTGGCAAAATCAAGGGGTGAATACTTTCTGAAGGCACTGTACATACAACACTGTACATCTTCACACCACCACATGTGTGACTGGATACTGGATTGGGACATTGTGGCACGTTTATTTATTTAGGGCTAATAATGCAGTTTTGTCCACTAAAGTGCTAAACACAGACAATCGCACTGTTAGTAACTGTATTACATACCAAATAAAATTAGAATACCGCTTTCCACTGCTCCGCTGAACACGTAGAACACGCACATGTTCTAGGCTTCCTGCTTCGCCGGCTACTGAGTATATAGCAGCTATTGACCTGAATACAACGGGGTCACGCTGTACCTTGTACCACTCTAACTTAAAATAACACAAAGTTTAAAAAACTAGTGCCTCAGGAGACTGAGATAGAGTGCTGGTAACACTTTACAGAGCACCTAAATGAAAAAACACTGTTGTCACAGTCTGTAGTCCACAGAGCAATCACCACGGACTAGAGGCTCTCTTCCTGGGTTCCCAGACATAGGAAACTAGGGCTCCACACAAAAGGCGTTGCATATATATTTAAAACTTCACAGTTCTAGTATGTTACATATACGTGATGACTAGGGAAGCATTGGGCTGCGCTCTGATCAAATACTAAGTGCCCTGCTTACCAAGTGCCCTGAGTATAGCAGCTCCTGACCTGGAAATGCAATGTGGGGTCACACTGTACCTCGTACCACTCAAACTTAAAATGACTCAAAGTTTAAAACTAGTGCCTCAGGAGACTGAGATAGAGTGCTGGTAACACTTTACAGAGCCCCTAAATAAAAGAGCACTGTTGTCACAGTCTGTAGTTCACAGAGCAATCACCAAGGACTACAGGCTCTCTTCCAATTCCCAGACATAGGAAACTAGGGCTCCACACAAAAGAGCGTTACATATCTATTTAAAACTTCACAGTTCTGGTATGTTACATATAACGTGATGACCAAGGAAGCACTGGGCAGCGCTGTGATCAAATACTCAGATATCTACTAAATGAATGTACCTTACTATACAAGTGTTGTATAATGGTAATATAGCCATATTCTTTGAAATGTAAATGACAAACTGAATGTTCCAGCTGTATCAAGTACAAAAAAAAAAATGGCCCATTCGCAGTCCCGACCCTGCCTTCTTACTGTAGAAACTGATAAAATGTGTAATGTTTCCACAACGAGGTATGATGTATATAGAATTGACCTAAGTGAAATTCGTGTTTCTTTGTTTTACCATTTTTTCTATAGTACTAGCAGAAGTTTAGGGTTTGCGACCTTTGCCCCTCAGGCTTCTAAATGAATCTGACTTGATGTACAGCGCACCTACAGGCAGCACTCTCTTACTACTAGCTGAGTGGCTCATTTCCTGGCATCATTAGCGTACCTTCACCTCCGGGGCAGCTGAACCCAGCTGGCATAGCTGCACTAGTCAAGCATACAGCAGATCCCTGGAAGAAACAATATTACTATGGTAATCTTTTCTTCTCTTCAGCGGCTGGCTCCGCCCAAGGATCTGTGTCCTTGGCTAATGATCCTAAAAGCTTGATATTGCCTGGACATCCTCCAGTGTCTGCATAATAACATGCAGAGTGTGGGTTGGGTCTGAAATAGTTGCCACAGGAAGCTGACTGCATACAGACTGATGATGTATGCTCTATTCTCTATAAACCCAGAAATCCCTCACTTATGCTTAACAAGCTGCATCATTGCCCTGGGTGAGCTGCCCCGAGCCTTAGAATTATATGCTGATTAGGAACCTAGAATGAAATTCGAAAACTCTGCCTAGTAGTCATGCTCACCTCTGTCCTATAACAGCAGATTTTATTTTGTTTTAATTGTGTATTTATTTAAACTTCTTTTATATCTCTGTGGGCTCTGATTCCTCGTCAAGGCCCCCATCCAGGCAGAGTCTTTACCAGATCTTCAATTGACTCACTTTTAGGTTGCCCAAATGTAAAAAGTGTAGGAAACTGTCCTTTACTATCATATTGCTTCTTACTGAATTCTATGCCAAAATACTTAAGGGATATCGAAAGTTTTATTTATATGCATCACAACTTAAGAAATATACTAAAACAGGCTCATACACCATAGGTGCTTCTATATCTTAATATGAATAATATTTTAACTTATAACCAGAAAGCAGCAAGGTGTCAAGTCTTGACTTAAAATTACTTTTGATTCACTGATCACGATGTTTAATGGCAGGCTATTCCAGGGTTTATAACCCTTAATGTAAAAGAAAAACAACTTACAGGTATGGTTAACATTTTTACCAATAAACTGTAACGGATGACCTCTAGTATTGTTTGTACTTTCTTTGAATTCGAGCCTAAGCTCAGTCATCAGAAATGGACCTTGCATAATATCATATAAAATAAAAGATCACCTCTGAGCCTCTGAGTCTCCAGAGGCATCAAATTTAGAGTGGATAATCTGGTTTCATATGGATAATTTGTCAGGCCATGGATGTGTTTAGTGTATTTCCATTGAACTTTTCTAAGGAGATGCAATCAGGCTTTCTAAATGGACACCATAATTGGGAGCATACTCAAGGTGCGACCTGACATAGGCTCTGTGCAATGGAAGCATAACATTTGATGTACATGATTTGATATTCTGTTTTATAGACCAGATGACCCTGTTTGTTTTATTGATTGCCTGGTTTATATGTGAGGTTTGTTTGAAATAATAATACCTAAGCTCTTTCTCTTCTTGTGACAAATGTAATATAATGTCACCTAGGATATATGAGGGCTTTTGGTTTTTCTTTCCAAATGCAAAACTTTGCATTTTCATTATTAAGCCTCCATACCCCAAATTGTTACCCAGTCATCAATCTTATTAAGATCATGTTGGATTATATATGCATCTTCAAGCTGGAACAGGGCCACCAATCTTTACATCATCTGCATAGTAATTGTTTTTGATAGACAGTCCTTGGTTAAATCTGAAATGAATAGTTGAAATAAATATGGGCCTAAAACCTGAGCCCTGAGGGACCCCTTGTAATAATACCAGGCTCAGACAAAAGATCCATCAGTTAGTACTTTTGTGATCTACCAGTGAGCCAATTGCTTATCCAGTTGGCAATATGAAGATTAATATTCATATTATTCATTTTCCATATAAGACCCAATGTGGCATTACATAGAACGCTTTGCTAAAATCTAAATATATCATGTCATAAGATGCATTTATGTCTAGTTCTCCACTGACATCCTCATAAAAACACATGAGATTGGACAGGCAACTCCTACCTTGCCTAAATCCATGTTGTCCAGTATCATGAGTGTTTAAAACTGGGAGATTATTACCTCAATGAGGCTTTCCATAACTCTGCTAATAGCAGAGGTCAGACTGATAGGATGATAATTTTCCAAGAGCGTTTTTAGACCTTTTTATGTAAGAGTATAACTTTTGCCATTTTCCAGTCTGCTGGTACAAAATATTCAAAAAGGCAGCCATCAAATAATAGTTTTAATGGTAGCGTTACGTATCTGCTAATAAATAAAAAAGATGTCCAGTAATATTATCGGGGCCTGGACTAGTTTTCCCTTTTGAGACAGTAGTTTTGAATATATATCTTCTAAAGAAAAAGCAATACAATCGGTATTACAATGTTTGCTGTTACTTATATTGCTACCAACAAAATTGGGGTTACAGATTGGGCTAAACACTGCAGAATTAATATTGAATAAGTTTGCCATGTTTGTGTCATCATGAACTAGTTCAGTGCCCAAAAGAATTGGCCCTACTTTGCTGTTTTTTGTAAGAATTGATATATATCATAAAATCGTTTGCTATTAGTTTTGTTTGCAGTATTAGCTAAATTAAATTCCCACCTAGATTTAGCTTTTTATTTTACTTTTGCATTTACTTTGAATTGAAGAAATTCACAATTAGCATTGTTTTGTATTTTAAACATAAACTGTATTTTCTATTCATTTTTTATTAGTTTTTAATTGAGTGATTCATCCATTTAGAAGAATGTTTAGACATATTAGCCACTGTCCGAGGACAATGATGAAATTCTGGACACGGTCCCTCCCCCTCTACCTAGAGTCTGCCCTTGCAGTTCAACCCCCCTCTGCGTACTCTCTCAGAACACTGACTCCCAGTTTCTGCATGTCCCACATATGTACACAGCCAAAGGCCAGGTGGCTTTCAGCTACCACATGCTAAACGCTTGGAACCTCAGTGGGCTGAAATTAGGCACACAGACAACCCTCAGCGCTAAACCAGTTCCTCAAGTCGGTCTCCCCCGCTCATGCAGTCTGCTCCACCGTAATGCCATATATCCCGCTGCACTCTTAACCTATACCATTCTTTGGCACATTTCTACCTGCCAAGTCCCAGGCCCTAGTCTAGTGCCTGGAGTAATCTGGCCTTTAGTGCCCACTGAAACCTTATGTGTCCTTCCAGCGTTATTTATCTCACACTAATTGCATAGCTGGACTGATGGTCCACTGGACATGTTAGTAGTTTGCACTCTGTTAGCCGCTGTCTTTTCGGCATTTAAGTTATTAAGCTTTGTTTATTGTACTGTATAATCCTGTTATGATGCTGTATTTGCACTGTAAATTCATGTGTTCAGTGCTGTACATGTCCTGGGGGAGGGAAAGGGCGCATCTGGAGTCGAGTGGTACTACGCTCAGTATGCCTTCCTGGTGAAACTCTTAAATAAATAAATAAATAAATATTTACAGCGTGTGGGTATATACCTGTCTCTTAAATGAGATAACATTGTTTTTAATTTATTCCAGTTTGTCTCAATGGAATTATTGTTAAACTCAGAGACCCAATCAGCTCTTTCTAAGGCAGATATTATTTCAGTTATATTAGCCTTATTGTACAGAAAATTTTTGTTTACCCTTTATTATCTGGAAAATGTTTATGTATCAGTGGATAAATATTATGATCACTTTGCCCAATAGGAGAAGAAACAGTGATATTATTAATGTTAAGAAAATCACTACTAAGAACTAAATCAAAATTCTGTCTCCTCTGGTGGGGAAAAGGATATTCTGTTTTAATTGCAACTGAACACACAAGGAGAGTAGTTTATTTCCTATTGTAGAATTAGCAGTACCATTAGCCTAATTAATTTCATCTAAGTTAAAGTCACCTAAAAGTATAATATCCATGAACAACTGGCCTGTTCAATTTCAAGAAAAATGGCATCTGATACTGTGGTAGTGGAATTGGGAGGGCAATAGCAAGTG
Organism: Neoceratodus forsteri; assembly: GCA_016271365.2. Taxonomy (NCBI): domain Eukaryota; kingdom Metazoa; phylum Chordata; order Ceratodontiformes; family Ceratodontidae; genus Neoceratodus; species Neoceratodus forsteri. The sequence goes on along the minus strand of JADMNL010000022.1, from coordinate 470,434,424 downwards.
CCAATTATTAACAGGTCAGGATCATCAATGAGAGTTTAATCCATAAAGTTTCTGTATTAAGACCATGAGCTTTTATTTTATCAGAAATATCATAGGCATTCAAGTTACTGTTGATGAACAAGCAACCCTCCTCCTTTTTGGAAATTTGATTCATTTTAAATAAGTTGAACCTGGTGAGGAGAAGTCCCATGAATTTTTACTGTCTCACCATGTTTCAGTAATTGATATTAGGTCAATTTGCTCCTGAGTAATTCTAATCCTTAGTTCATCAATTTTGTGTGTAAGACTCCTGGCATTAAAATGCATGCAGTTTAATCTGTGTGAAATATGGTTATTTGGACAGTATGTCTGTTCTAGAGGGACAGAGGTACTTGCCCCCAGTTATTTGGACAGTATCTCTTTTCTAGAGGGACAGAGGGTACCTGTCCCTCCCCCTGGTTAACTAGTTTAAATGTTTATTAATTGAGTTAACAATGTGTTTACCCAGCAAGGAGCTACCTCTTCTGCTAAGATGAAGCCCATCCCAACAAACAATTCAAATCTGTCAGTAAATTCCTCCCAATGTGTAATACAAATCATGTTTTGCTTCATGCACCATTTCAGCCATTCATTTATAACCTTAATTTTCTTGAGATGAAAGTCAGATGCTCTGGGAATAGGTAATATCTCAGAAACCATAATCTCACACCTAGGTCAACTAACTTATTATTAAGAGCTACAAAGTCTTGTTGAATTTGATGGATTGTGTCAAAGAGAATATTATTTGTACCTGCATGAATAATTACCAGCGGTTTATAGCATCATTTTTCACGATATTAGAAACCATGAGTGTGATGTCTGAGATTCCTGCCCCGAAAGATGAACAAGTCCTACTTGATTTATCAGAATTATATATGGCACCGTCAGATGTTTAATAATTGAATCACCAAGTACATAAACATTTCTAGGGATGACATGATTGTGGCTAGCAGTATTCACAGATTCCTCCTGTTCGAGAATTATTAGGAATATTTGTAGAAATTGCAGAATTCAATGGGGGCAAGTTAGTTTGCATAGGCCTATTCAATGTTGAGTCGGATGGGTAAGGGTCTGTGCAAACATCACTGCTAGATGGTGTAGGCATAGCATAATCATATTATCATTATTTTGAAACATAGATCTTATTGAGTGCTCAAGAATTAATGAATCCTGGGATGTGGATGGTGCAACAATTTCTGTATCATTTGAAAGGCTAATAGGATCGAATCTATTAAATGTTGGTATGGTAAAATGATTTGCCTTTCTGCCTTTTTAGCTACTTTAGAATTTTGAATCTGGTACCATTCTATATCAGGGTCAACTATATTTTCCTCATCCTGGATCTTTTCCTATTATAATTAATACTAATATCACCATCTATTAGTGAAGGATTGATGGTTTCAGACAGAGTTTTAGGCATACATTCAGAGACAGTAGTATTATCTGGCAGACTATTGTTTGTTTGAATTCAACTTGTAATGGCAGGAATTAGTAGCTGCTAAGTATTAGATTGTAATCTAATAATATCTTTCTGACTGGATTCTAAGGCAGCATGTCTAGAGAAAGTAGATATTTCTTTAAGCACATCTTCATTTTGTATGCATTTAACAATTTTATTAGGCGCCCTTGCTAGATAGACAATACATAAGGCAAGCAATACATTTGATGCCCACCACCCTTCAATAGTCATAATTGTGTCAGACATAATTAAGCAATAGGGTTATGTAATATTCTGTATGATTATAACCAACACACAGACACTTTATTGAGCCACTGGAGAGTACAGAACAATCAGTGCGAACCCTAAGAACATGTATAGATGCAAGTATACCTATTTTACTATAGCGAGCAATATGCCTTCATGCATGCAGGAGTTGTACAGTGGATATCCCAGAAATGTATCACGCCATGATCTAAACTAAGATAACCTCTCCTTACCAGATTGGCGTGATGGGCGAATTTGTGCTCACTTTCCCGCCATACACACGACAATGCGTGTTGTCTCGATGCTGCGTCTCCAGCGCCTGTTCACAACAGGGTGTGCTTAAATCTATTTAGACCCAAAGTACCAGCAGGATCATGGGTGGAGGTCGGCAATAGTTTACACAAATAAATGTTATAACTTGCAATTGCCACTTATTTGTGACCTAACATGTTTTACCTAAACAACTATGCCCACAAGTTAATAAAATAGTCTTCTTTTGGACTTGTAGTTCTCGGTTATCATAAGAACTACAGTCCCTCTTCCTCTTCAGTCTGGAATTTAGTAGGGCTCCATTCCTCTTGAAAGTGCTAAAAAGCACACGGATATTCAAAAATAATAATAATAGCAGCGTTAAGCAGTGCAACCTCCCTAAGGTCAGAATATCTGCTGCAGTAATACAAACAAGCCACCTGCTCGCAGCGAGGGTGTGCTTAAATCCTTTTTAGACCCGAAAGTACCAGCGGGGTCACGAATTAGACTCCACAATAATTTACAGAAATAAAGGTTATAGCTTGCGATGGGCCACTCATTACGTGGCTGCACGTTTACTTAAACAGTGTATGCCCACAAGTTAATAAAATGGTCCCCTTTTGGACTTGTAGTTCTCAGTTATCATAAAGAACTACAGTCCCTCTTCCTCTTCAGTCTGGAATTTAGTAGGGCTCCATAGGCTAAGCGCTAAAATACCAAGGTATTTAAAAATAATAAAATAGCAGAGTTAAGCAGCGCGACCTCCTTAAGGTCAGAATCTCTGCTGCAGTAATACAAACAAAGCGAAACATTCTTCTGAAACATTGTAACCTTTGTATATAAACTTATATCTTGCCTGTGCTTCTGAACGTGTGTGCCTTTGAAAATGGGTAATATTTGTCCAAGGCCCTTTAAATAAAAAGAAATGATTCATTGTGCCAGATCTGTTACAATCAAAAGCAACAAAGCGGAGGAAGCACCCTTACCTTTTGCATCTTTGATGGTTGAAGGCGCAGAAATTAGACCATTAGTGACTAGTGAGGCAGCCAGTGAAGAGTAAATGGCCATCATCCAGTTACATAATCTTGGGGTGTCTCGACTTTTTTTATTTTAATTTATTTTATTTTAAATTTAACTAGGTAAAAAGTACTGGGCCACATGTCTCTTTTACAAACTTGACCTGGACACATAGGTACACATTACAACAATCGTAAATAAAATAAACCTCAGCATTAATTCATATAGCCTTAATGTAGAGTATGAGTATGGAAGACTTGGTATCGATATACCAACTAAATCAAGTCAAATGCCTTTCAAGGGCCATAGCATGTGCAAGGAGAGTTAGCGAGGTGGAATTTCACACAAATTTTACTAAGGTTCTAATTTTATAGTTACCCAGTGTACCCATCAAAAACCCAGTTTGAGAATGGTCAGTGATATGAGGAAAGTGTTTTCGAGTCTGGTTACCAACAATTTAGCTAAGATCTTGTAATCTACATTAACTAGTAAGATGTTGTGATCATTTATTTCCACATTCCTGTGTGTCTTGGCCTGGTTTTGCTAGGACTGAAATGAAAGCTTCAGCTCATTTTGGTTGGAAATAAATCCCTGCTTTCGTTTATAGTAATGCTTGTGGAAGGTACACTTCCTAAACAGTTAGTACAAGTCATTTGGGAATCCATCTGGGCTGGTAACATGGCAACATAGCAACATAATATTGTGATGATGGGCAGGACTTAGGGTCCATATTGTCTGCTTCTCTTGTGGCACAGCAGTGACTTTACCCATTTTGAGTATGGAGATATACATCCAAGCTTATCTAGGCATTTTGGATTCGACAAGCAAGGCCACAGGTGTCTTACTTTCAGATCTTCTTCTGGGGTATCTCAGTCATCAGGTTACACCATAGGAACTTCACCATCGGTGAAAGGGAATCCACATGGAAGATTTTCAGCAGTACAGTTGGGCGCCCACGCCATTGATGTTAGACGCTCACCAACTCTATATAGGCATAGGGGCCCTCACCCTACTCAGTTCTTTCCCACTGTCGACTTGTAAGCACAGTCTCCATGGAAGAGATGTCTGTGTTTATGCCTTTTTCAGCCTAGGCCTATTTTTCAACCACCCTTACCTAAATTTCTTTTAGAGATTTATTTTTCTTTTATATCGACAGTTAAACCTTCTACATCTCTTTTTCATCACTGCCACTGTGGAAAGAAGATTGCCCCAATGACAGCACTCCATTTGTGTCTGCTGTCTTGGCCTGACTACGACACCTCGGATTGTGAGCTCTGCCAGCAGTTTAATCAAACCAATCTTAGGCAGTGCTGAAAGGCTCTAAAGATCTTCATGAAATAACAGGTAGCCATCTCAAGTCTGTATCCTCTGGGGCACCGCCACCCAGTCACCCTCCGGTTCCAAGAGCTCAAGGCCTCTCAGGCCAAAGACAAGTCCCGGGGGTCATAAAAAGATCAGAATTGCGACCAGCTCCCACATTAGCCATCATGTTCTTTGTTGGCTTTGCCTTCTTCAGGGGCTCCTCGTCATATGTAGCCGCCGCAATGAAGAGACCAGCTGTCCAGGTCTTGGTCTATTCCAGGCCAATACTGACAGGCCCTCCGCTCGACACCCAGAGCATTCAGTCATTGGCCCCATTTCCATTGACTACCCCTTTGAGACTTTTCCTTCTTCTCCAAAGGCTCTGGGCTCATTGGGTCAGCTAGCTGGGTCATCGGCCACTGTGCCACCGGCCACTCCTCCATTGCCAGCATCAGTCTTGTAAGAGATTCTTATCCATTTTGCTAATGTGCTGGTCCAGCAGTCTGCAGCCTTTACCAGGCTGTTGTCACCAGCTCTTTGACACTGGCATCATCATGACACCTGTTCGTTGGCCCAAGGAACCTACCTGGGGGCTGTCGATGGCACATACATTGGCAGATCCTGAGGAGGATGTCGACATTGAGGAGGAGTACCACCCTGACCTCATCCTTCCAGAGGTGATGGAGGAGGAGGAGGACCAGTGCCTCACTTCAGACAAGTCCGCTGCCTCTTCAATCAGTGAAGACTCTGTTAAGCATACCTCCAGGTCCCCACCTGAGTATGCTAACTTCTTCAGCATCATGAAGCAGCTGTCTTCCACCATGGGGTTTCAGACAGAAGAGGAGGATGCCACCAGAAAGGATCTGATGGACTACCTGGAGTTCCCAGCATCTCCCCTAAGATTATTCCTCCATGCTTCAGGACTCAAAAATGCTACCATGAGCCAGCCGGTGGCGCTGGAGGTTGAAACGCTGGTCGCTACATCTCACGCCATGCCAGCGCACTGGTTCGGGAATGAGCCCAGGTCGCTGGGTGTCGCAGGGGCGGAGAGGATTGAGCATTTGGAGGACTGCTCTCCTCTCGGGGAGGGAGGGTTTGTCGTCCGCCCACTGACTGTCCTCTGGCAGTGGCCAAGGGGCAATATGGATCGGGAGGCACGTACTGATGCCTTGCATCAGTAGAGGAGGTTGGCGGGGAGAAAAAGGTGGAAACAGAGCCTGGCATACTCTGTGATGGTCCACTGCATCCTGAGGCCATTCCAGCATCTGGATTGGGTCTTTGGGGGGTTAGCAACCTCCTCCCTGACTCCTGTGGGGTAAACCATGGAGGACTTCTGGGGACTAGCAGGAGCAGTGGGACCAGAGAATGAACCCTCTATCAGAAAGACCATGGCTGCTTGCCAGGGTTCCAGGCAGAAAGACTAATAATAAAAACATATATGTTACCACGGTAGGATGACACAGACCAGACATGGTGCCAGCTATGCCCGTGAGGGCTGACAAGCTCTACAATGCCCTCAGGGCCTTCCTCACTTTTCTGCCCAGGCTGAAACTGACTCAGTAGTCATTAAGGCAGCACATGACCGGTCTAAGCTGCCCAAACACCTTGGTTCCCTCCCCAGGACACGGAGTCCTGTAGGATTGATCTTTGGGGGAAAAGGGTGTATACCTCCTCTACCCTAGGTTTGAGAATTGCCAACTACCTGTCACTCATGGTGAAATACCAGAACATCACTTGGAGAAAGGGCAAGGCTGCGCCAAACCCTTCCTGATGGTGCCCAGAAGCAGGAGTTACCTCAATGCTTCCAAACTGCTAAGAACATTGACAAGCATCTCCTACAGGCCATTTATGACTTGTCAGATACTATGGCCAGGAGGCTGCAGCTGGCATATGCCTTCATAGGCATTCATAGCTTCAAGTTTCTGGGTTCACAGCTGATGTGCAAAACAGGTGCTCTATGCCTTTCAGTGGCACCAAGCTTTTCGGTCCGGATGCCCATGACTTTATAAGCGATCTGCAGGCCTCGGGCACCCTTAAGTTCATCCACTCCCTCTACCACACTCAGCCGCATGGTAGGGACATCCTAATTTTGTAGACAGGCCAGTAGGCCAGGATCGGACCCCCATACCCAGGGTAAATGTAGAGCCCAGTCTTCCTTGCCTGCCTCCTCCAATTCTGGAGCAGCAGCCAAGCATCCAGAACTGAGGGAACAGCTTCAACAGCTGGACCCACCTCAGCTTGACTCCTTGCGGACCCCTCCTCAGGTGCATGCCCAGGAGGTGGCGGTCGGAGGTCAGTTCTCCCTCCATTGAATCAGTAGAGAACCATACCTTCAGATCGGTGGATCCTGCAGCTCACAGAGTGCGGTCATACCCTGGAGCTCATCCAGCAGCCTCCGGACACCCCACCACTACCCTCAAATTAGCCCCAGTTCACCTGCCTGTTCTCCAGGAGGAGGTTCAGTCTCTTCTGCGCAAAGCAAGTAATAGAACTGATGCCAAAGCCACAGAGAAACCAGGGATTCTATTCCAGGTTTTCCTGGTCCCCAAAAGACCAGAGATCTGAGGCCCATTTTGGACTTGAAAGATCTCAGTCTCTTCATCAAGTGCAAAAAGTTCAAGATGGTAACTTTGCAGGACTCTTGCCCTCCTCAAGTCCGAGGATTGGCTCTGCTCACTGGGCATGCAGGCGCACCTGCACATGCAGTCTTTCCTCCTCATAGGAGATTTCTCCACTTTGCCTCACAGGAGAGCATTACCAGTTCAAGGTGTGCCCTTTGGCTTATCTTCTGCCTGCGTGTCTTTACCAAGTGCTTAGCAGCGGTTGCAGCAGCCCTCAGGAGGAAGGGACTGTATGTCTTCCCGTACCTGGGTAATTGACTTCTCAAGGCCCCATCCAGGGAACAGCTATTATTGACTGTGGAGGTTACTCTCCAGCTCTTTCAGTCTCTGGGCATAACAATCAACATGCCCAAGTCTGTTCTAGTACCATCTCAAAGACTGCAGTATATTGGGGAGGTTCTGGACTCCAGATAAGGAAAGTCCTTCTCACCCAAGAACAGGGCTGAATGTGTTATAGCTCAGGCTCAGGAAGTAGCTCAGAGTCACCACATTTCTGCCAGGCTATACCTCAGGCTCCTGGGCCTAATGGCGCAGCCATTTCCACTGTTCCACTGGCTAGGCTTCACATGCACCCTTGATGGAGCCTCCAGGTGCAGTGGAACAGCGCCGGACAGGTTAGATCAGCTAGTCCTGGTCTCCTTCCCAGTTGCAGAGTGCTACAGTGGTGGATGAACTCTTCAAACCTCCTTCAGGAGTCCCCTTCCAAACTGCCTCATCGCATCAGGTTTTAACCACGGATGTCGGGTCTCAGCTGGGGGAGATCATCTGGCCCTTTTCAAACCCAGGTCTCCTGGTTCCAGTGGGAGGCTGCCCTGCATATCATTGTCCTGGAAATGAGCGATATTCCATGCCATGCAGGCTTTTCAAAGTACCTAATCCCAGGTCAACAATTGGTGCAGTCGGACAATCTAAGCATAGTCTGCTACATCAACAAGCAGGGCAGGACTCACTCGTATCACCTTTTCAGGGAGGCAATGCGAGTGTAGTATTGGGCACTGGAGCACAGTCTGATGCTCTCTGTGGTCCATGTGCCAGGTGCCCTAAACGCGACTTGCGGACAGTCTCGGCAGGACTCTGTCCAGCATGCCCGAATGGCAGCTTCTCTCATCCATAGCAGAAGATCTGTTTGACAGATGGGGTTGACCAGAGTTGGACCTTTTGGGTCCCACTCAGCGTAGAACTGCTCAGTTTTGCTTGCTAGATCAAGGCCTGGAGTTTTCTGGTGGCTTGCGTTTTCCGTGTCTTAGGTGGGTGATTTCTGTATGCATTCCTCTGTTTCCACTTATACAGAGGATGCTGATCGAGCTGCAAATGGAGGAGCCAGCTTAATTCTGGTAGCCCCATTCTGGCCTCACCAGATATGGTTCATTCTATTTCAGCAGCTGGCGGAGAAACCTCCGGTCCTCTACCTCTTGCAGGAATCTGCTGACACAGGATCAGGGACCGTGGTCCATCTCAACCTAAAGTCCCTCCATCTGCAAGCATGTCTCCTGAGAACATGGCCATCGCCAGGTTCGGAGTCTCTAACAGAGTAGCGGATGTCCTGATGGCCACCTGCAAGCCTTCTACCCTGCTACTTATGCCATGAAGTGAAAGCAGTTTGCCATTTGGGTTGTCAGACACTTCCTAGACCCTTTCACCTGTCTTGTGAAGCATGTCCTGGACTACCTGATCTCTTTGTTACTCAGGCCTCCAGTATTCCTCCTCAAGGTCACCTTTGGCTATTTCTGCCTTCCATGAGCCCGTGGGTGACCGCCGCGATTAGTCAGTTGGATGTCTCCGTACCTTTCTTCAGAGCATCTTGCGTCTGAAATATCAATCCATTCCCCGGCTGGGACTTAGATTTTGAACATGCACAGCATGGCAGAAGCGGACCTCACAGTCTATCAAGTGTGCTTGATTGTGCCTTCAGCCCTCAGTTTGCAGCTGCCCCACCCACCCTCTACTTTTCATAATTACCCCCACTCTGTCCCATCCCTCTTAAAACCACCTACTGTGCTGTAGGCTACCTTCTCTGGCAGAGTATTCCACTTCACCACCCTCTCTGTGAAATAATGTCTGCCCTTCCTCGAATCTCCTCCCCAATCTCAGCTGGTGCCCCTAGTGAACCTCCCCTTCTAATCTGGAAAATCTCTTCTGTACCAGTTTTGTTTATCCCTTTAAAGAAAGCGTCCACGTTAGACTGGGTCCCACTTCACTGTGAGGCAGGGCCGATTAGGACGATTAAAAAAAATTGTGATTGTTTGTATTTTATATTTTATCTGGTTGATCCTGCCTCCCTCTTTCCTGGCATTTTAGAATACAGGCGCCACGGTGGCATCCTAACCGTCCAAAGCGCTGTCCGAGAAATGACGTGTCATCACGGGGAGCAGCCAGCGGGGACTATCCATTCTGATTGCGTATTAGTGAAGCTTCACAAGCTCTGGTTTTAGGGCACTCATGTCTCGGTGCTATGCGAGACCAGATATCGACGGATAGTCATGCTGTCAGTCTGTAGCCGGGTCTCCGTATAACACCGAGACAGAAACTGCTAAACCGGAGCTCAAACTTCAGTAATCTATAACTTGTAATGGACAGATCTCTTGACTGCTTCTCCTCATGACACATCATTCGGAGACAGCTGCAGGTGGTTGTGGGCTACTACGGCACTGTATTCTAAAATGCCAGGAAAGAGGAGGCAGGATCAACCAGATAAAATATAAAAATACTTATAATTGCAAAGGTGGAAAAAATGTTTTCTTAATGTCCTAATGGGCCCTGCCTCACAGTGAGGTGGGGCCCATTCTAATGGAGGTTTCCTCAAGTATTTAAAGATTTGATCATGTCCCCCTATCACCCCTCCTCCAGGGGAATACATGTTCAGCTGCAGCACCTCTCCTCGGGAGTATCCCTCTAATCCTGGATCATCTTTTACGCCCTCCGCTGTACACCCTCCAACAATCTGATGTCCTTCTTCAGGAATGGGTGCCAGTACTACTGCACACAGTATTCCAGGTCTTGGCCTGACCAGTGACCTGTATAGGGGCAGGATCACCTCCCTATTTCTGGAGGAGACTCCTGTCGCACACCCCAGCATCCTGTTGGCTTTGCTGTCAGCCTTCCTGCATTGCACTGAGTTGTTCTGACTCTGCCTCCTTTTGAGCCAATCGCGACTTGCAATTTCCGTTTTCTGTCTTGGAAAGCACTCTTTTGGTTGCAGTTAATTCTGCTCAAAGTATTTCAGAGCTTCAGGCCTCTGGTGCAAGGAGCCTTACTAATTTTTCACAAAGACAGGGTGTCTTTGTGCACAGATCTAAGTCTCTTCCCTAAGGTGGTTTCTGAGTTTACACTCAACCAGTCAGCCACCTTCCAGTTTATTTTCGAACATGCCAATCCGGAGAATACTCTAGATGTGCGCTGAGAACTTGGAGTATTACCTGCTCAGACTAAAAGTCCAGAAAGTGTAAGCAGTTGTTTGTTTCATTAGCCCCAGGTAGAGTGTGCTTCAGTTTCTAAGCAGTGTTTGGCCAAATGGTTGGCAAATTGCATTGTGTTCTGCTCAGTAAGTACGGCAAAGGTTGCCTGGTGCTGTCAAAGCTCATTCCACCAGAGGCATGGCTACCTCTGTGGCTTGTTTCAAAGGGGTCTCAGCCGCTGATATTTGTGCAGCTGCCACCTGGAGTACAGTCCACACTTTCACCAAGCATTACAGTCTGGACATTGCTTCTAGAGCCCATGCAGGATTTGTCAGGGTTGTTCTGCAAGGACTCCTGTCTTATATATATGGAGTTTCATCCTCCCAGACTGTCTGTTACTCTTGTCACTGTTTGGTACTCATTCCTCACGGTGTAACCTTGATGACTGAGATACTCCCAAAGAAGATAGAACAGTTACTAAGAACTTACTTTAACAGTAGATCTTCAAGGGATCTCAGTCATCAGGTTTATTTTCCTCCCACCATCCTCCTTCTTGGGGCTGCTGTCCAGGACCTGGCTCTCTGTTGTGTCCATCTTTTATATTCAGAGCTGGGTCACCTTTTCTCTTTGGTTCCCCAGGGTGTGAGCTTTGCTTCCTTCTTCTCCGGTGGGAGGAAAGAACTGAGGAGGCGCAGGGCTGTCTACGCCTGTGTAGGGTTGGTGAGGTTGGCAGCGTCGATGGTGTGGGCGACCTCAGTTATACTGCTGAAAATCTTCTACGTGGATTCCCTTCACTGACAGTGAAACTGCTATGGTGTAACCTGATGACTGAGATCCTCGAAGATCTGCTGTTAAGGTAAGTTCTTATGTAACTCTTCTTTCTCCAGCTTGCATAGTCAGACTGCATTCTGATAAAGGAACAAAATAATACGTTTTGATCAAAAACTGTTTTTATATTATTTTATCAATTTATTTTAGGAAATTTTTATTTTTGGCTGTCGCCAGAGTCTAAGTTTTTACTGTCACTCAGAATGGGAGGATCTAGTACAGAGGGATATCTGACTTTATTTACAGCCTTCTCCGGGACCAGGTGAGTGCATCTGTCAGAGAGTAAAGTACTTACCTGCTTCAGGCTCGAGTTGTGTCTTGAGTCAACTCACAGGTGTATTATAGAAGATATGTGAACAAAAATAGGTCCCTAAGTTCAGCTCTGGTGTCTGAGATAGTTCACAGTTGTATTGCAAGAGCTATCTGACCAGAATGGGTCCCCAAGCCCAGCTCCAGTGCCTGAGATAGTTCACTGGTGTGTGTATTACTGGTGAATTAGGTTCCTAACCCCGCTCCAGTGTTTGCAGGCATATGACAGGAGTTATTTGACCAGAAATAGGCTCATGACCTCAGTTGTGGTGGCTGGGACAGCTTACAGGTGTATAACAGACATTAACCAGCCTGAAATGTGACCATAGCCCATCTCCAGTGCATGGGACGACTCACATGTGTATGACAGGAATTATCTGACCAGGAATAAGTCCTTGAGCCCAGCTTCAGTGTCTAGGACAACTCATAATTGTATAACAGAGATCTTACTTCAAGAGGGCTCTTGCAGTAGAGTGATACTTGCAGGACTACGTCCTAGGGTCAGGACCACCGTAACTTTTTTAGAAGTGCCTGACTGGGGACTGCCACCCAGCGTCACATGACAGGCGTCAAGCGTGACACTATATAGTGGGTGGGCACCACATCTGCCCTCAATTCTTTCCTGCCATCAACCTGTGCATGTCGGACCGTCGCAGCAGTTTGAATGCCTAATTCAGATGAGTATCCATTTTTCTCTTCACTAAAAATGTTCCTAATATTTGTGTGTGTCGTCCACTTCATCTACAGAATCGCATTAAAACAAGTGTGATTCTGCAGCATCCAGCTACCATATAAGGACCAGCATACCTTCTGCCTCTTCTGCTTGGGACTGGATCACAGTGTCGAGAGTGTGAGGCCTGTGCCCAGTTCACTCTGGCCACAGAAAAAAGGCACCAACAGTCACTCAAGCCCATCTCCTGAAACTAAAATTGGCTTTGATGGAAAAGGAGCTAAATAAGCTAAAAGTGCCTCCTCCTCTTCAACTGACCCCCACAAGAAGAAGAAGAGGGATCAGGAAAAACACTGGGACGGGCAGTCCCCGAAGTCACCATGGTTTCTTCAGCGGAGGAGCATCCATCTTCCTCTAGGAAGAGCGAGCACTGTGGTAAAGCCTGTACTCCCAAAGATCAGGCTTTGGCCATCCCCCGCCACTGGTTCGGTGACGTGGGTACCTCAAATTCATCCAGGCCACCACCACTCTTAGGCCCATCACAACCCCAGGCTTCTAAGTCGACAGGTCTGGCCAATAAGCCACTCATTGGTCCGTCCGATGGCGCCCTGCGGGGTTGGTAAGTTGAGGTCGGTGTCTCCGACTCCTGCATGACCCAGGTCGATCCAGTGTTCCTTCGGACCCTCCGACAATTGCACAACCTTTTTGCATCTGTCAGGTTCTGATGACATGCAGCCAGATGTCCGCTCCGTCCCGGCTGGAGGGCTAGGGTCTCCATGGGATTTCATTCATGGAGTACCCCATCTCCTTCTCCATCGGAGAGTCCTCCATAGTCACCGGACCACAGGTCCCGATGGAAGGAGAACTTACATCAGGTATACCTGACCACAGAGCTCCACCGCCCCAGTAGGGTGCCAGACCCTACTCCTCCACAGAACCCGCTGGGCCCTTTACTCCCAGGACCGCCAGCAGGCCATCCTCCATCGGTGACCCCATCAGGTTTTCCACCTTCAGGGCTGCCTTTGGGACTTCGCCTTCTGGCCCTTAACCAGGGATCCCCATCAAGGCAATCGGCGAGTCTTCCATCAGGCTACCCTCCGTCAGGCCACGATCAGGCTACCCTCTATCAGGGCCACTGTCAGGTTACCCTCCATCAGGGCCGCCGTCAGACTTTCCTCCACGCAAGCCCAGACGTCAGAGGTGACTGCCAGGGAGAAAGAACTTGCTGTTCCAGACAAAGATTCAGCGATTCTGACAATTCCAAAGCAGATTCCGATTCCTCCTCTAAGGGTTGGGATTTGAGACTCCTCCTCTGGAAGAGCCAGTCTCCAGAGAGTCTCCCAAATCCTACCTGAAGATCCCTCCTTTGTGAACCTCCTCAGACAAATAGCAGAGGCGCAAGGATGGAATTCAGATGCTCTAGACTCAGAATGACAAAGGCTGGCTGAGCATCTAGATTTCCAAGCAAGAGTCCGTGCTCACACCCCATGACTGGAACCACATGAGGATTTATCCTTGACCATCTGGCAGAGATCCTTCTCTATCCCAGCTATGGCCAAGAAAGCTGACCGGGTTAACAGGATTACAGAAACAAGGACCACCTAGCATACACCCAAAGGCTGATTCGGTGATTATAACTGTGTGGTCCGCTATGCCCAAGCACCTAAGTACCTTCTCTTCCGACAGAAATCCAGACAACAGGACCAGGTTGAGAGGAAGTTTTATTCTCTTCTACACTAGCTATACTTGCTCTTAATTATGTGTGCAATGCTAGTGTATCAGAAATCTCTGTTCTGCCAGTTGAGCCCATAGTTGAGGCCCTTCCGGACTCCAGAAGCAAAAACCACCTTAGGGGAATACTCAGATCTGCCACGGTGGCGGGATGCCATTCTCTCTGGGCCACCTATGATGTGGTGGACTCCTCTAGTGGAGGAACACGCGGCCATGGCAGTAAGCCTTCATAGGTTCTCTTGGATAAGAGTATCAGGTCACCCCTGATGTCCAGTTGGCTATCAGGATGCCCACTTCGAGGCTCTGTCGAGTGTTAGATGGAGATGCCCAAGACAGTATTACAAAGCCTGCAAGATAAAGGCACTGCATAGGTGGGTACACACTATGTATTGCCGAGAAATTTTAGCCAAAACATCCCTTTACATAAACCCAAAACCAGACACCAGATGAAAACACAACAGGTTCTAGGTGCCAGTTCAAACATGGGAGCTCCCAATATGTCCATACACCTCAGCCAAGTCTCAAAGAGCTTCGAAGTGGTCTCTTACCTCCCTCCCATTCCTTACTCACTGACGCCCTCCTCTCCACGTCCATCAGAGGAACAGGTGGGCGGAAGGTCCCTCAGGCATCTTGGAGACTGGGGCCCCAATTGGGGCCGAATGTCCCACAACTCGCCAGCACTTACAAGAATTCTGACATATGCCGCTCATGTAGGGACCCCGAACCAGATTCCAGAACAGGCAGAGTCCCAGCGACTCGTCCTGCAACTTGCGGCACCTACAGCGGTGCGCCACAGGAAGAGCGCACCTACGGTGCCACAAGCCGCATGCAGATCCTCCGACAGGCGCGCAGGTCCTGCTTGGCATGGCCCCCCATGCCCCCTCCCTTGACACCATGGCAATACCTTGCAGGGGCTGGTGGGGGCACAGGTCTACCATGGAGTGCTTGGCATGCATGCCAATGGCGGCATGTCAGTGCATCAGGGGCGTGAACTGCTCTGCGGGGCAGTACCTGGGGATAGGAGCATGGGGTGCCAGAAGACCACAGAGGGCTGCCCTGCCACGGGGGATGGGTGGGAGACCTATGTGGGACCGTGGGGGGGGCTGTTGGGGCACCAGGCACAGAGGTGCCCCAGTGGACATATAGAGTACAGTTAGACCAGCTAATAGTTGGTCTAACTGTATAAACAACTGTCTTCGGGGTCCGTCTTGGAATAGCACATTTGCAATTCTGTCTGCCACCCTTCTGGAATTAGGCATAACTGCTGCCACAAACCCCCTTGTGCCATGTCGGAGGAGGTTATGGCATGCCCGTGTCGCATAAGCGCAGTTGCTGAGGCAGCCTCGCCATGTCATGAGCTGCCTTCTGGCATACCAGTCAGTGTAACACATGGCTACAAGTGCTGCTTGCACCACTGGGTTTGGCACAGAATCACTTTGCAACATGCGTAACCCGTTCTTGAATCAAGGCCCGGAGTCCATTCGACCGATGCCTGAGTACTTCAGTTAATAAGGCTTAGTCACACACTCGAATTTTTGAGAGAAAAAAAACAAAAAACAATCCTCTGGGTTTTCCTACTACCCAAGGGGCACATTCCCCAATTAAGGAGGAGATCACGGCTCTTCTTCAAAAGAAGCAATAGAGCCAGTGCCGACTAACCAGATCAGGAAGGAATTGACTCCACTTCTTTCTGGTCCCCAAAAGATGGCGGATCTGCGCTCAATACTGAACCTCAGTACCCTAAATCTCTTCATAGAATACAAGAGGTTTTGGTGCTGGCCTTCTAAAACCTGCTACCTCTCGTTTCAAAGGCGTGGCTTTGTGCCTGAACATGCAGGATGTGTACCTGCACATTCCAATAGTCCATCCTCAGATTTTCTTTCTAAAGGGAGCATTACCTGTTCAAAGCTCTCCGTTTTGTCCTGTCCTCCACACGCAGGTTTTACCAAGTGCCTAACCAGTTGTGGCAGGAGCCTTGAGTAATCAGGGGCACTACATCTTCCCTTATCTCGACAATTGGCTTCTTGCAGCTCCATTGAGGGAGGGGTTAGAGGTTTCCCTATGAGCTACCTGCACCTCTTCTAGCGACTGAGTATCACTGTCAGTTATCCCAAATCCAGCTCGTTCCTTCCCCAGTGCCTGCAATTTATTGAGGCAGTTCTGGACACAGTGCAGGGCATGGCCTCTCTCCCCTGGACTGGGTAGAGACCCTGGAGAGACAAGGCTAAGCTGGTATCCTCAACCGGCCTTTTCAGCAGGGTGGTCCTTCAGCCTCCTTGGCCCCATGTGGCCAGCTATCCCAACAGTTCTCATGGCCAGACTCTACATGCGTGTCTCTCAGTGCGCTCTCAGGTCTCAATGGGATCAGAGGGCGGACAACTTGGACAACTGTGCCCTGGATTCGGTCAGATGCAGAAAGATCTGCAATTTTGGCAGAACTCCGTCAACCTGACTCGAGGGTTCCCTTCCGGGCCCCTCCTTGCTCCCAAATCCTGACCATGGATGTGTCAGGATTGGGATAAGGGTACCATCTCAGACATCACTGGATCCAAGGCCTGTGGTCATCTGTAGAATTCACCTTGCACATAATGTGCTAGAAATGAGAAGCAGTTCTATATGCTCTTCAGGCTTTCAGCAAGACACACTGTTGATCCAATCGGACAACATGTGCATAGTGGTACATGAACAAGCGGGGCACCCACTGGTATCCTCTTTGCAGGGAAGCGATGCAGGTCTGGAATTAGGCGATTCTGCACAGGTTCTCCCCTTGGTGGTTCACGTCCCAGGCATGTAGAACATCTCGCAGACAGTCTCAGCAGCACCAGGGTAAGAGCACACAAGTGGGAGCTAAAGCAAGAGGTGTAATAGACCACATCTTCGACCTCTGGAGTCATCCGAAGTGGATCTGTTCACAGCCCCATCAAATGCAAAACTTCGCAAGTTTTGCTCGTCGATCCTGTGCATAGTGCTTTTTGGCAAGATGCGTGTCGCTTTGTTGGACAGGGAAATATCTCTACGTTTCCTGTCTTTCCAGTTTTACAGAGAGGTGCTGATCAAGCTCTAAACAGAAGGAGCACAAATGATTCTGATAGCTCCATTTTGACCTCAACAAATTTGGTTCCCACTGTTTCAGCAGCTGGAAGCGGAACCTCCAATTCCACTACCACTTTTCCTACAGTCTCCTGACTCCAGGAGGGGACACGCTGGTACATCTGGGTCTGAAGTCCCTTCATCCTCATGCGTGTCTCCTCAAGACAGTATCGCTTCCAGATTTGAGTTTGCCTCATGTAGCTCAGATTTTGGTAGAGACCAGAAAGCCTTTCTACCAGAACTACATATGCCATGAAGTGGAAGTGTTTTTCCATCTGGGCGAAGGGTTGGGATCCATTTTCCTGTCCCTCCTCAGGTCATGGAGTATCTTCTTCATCTATCTGACCTGGGCTTGAGCTATTCGTCACTGAAGGTGCATCTAGCAGCCATCTCTGTCTGCCATATTTTAGTAGGGGCAAAACTTTTATGGCTCAGTTAGAGTTTCGAAACCTTCCTAAAGGTATTTTGCATCTGAAACCCCCATGCGTAACCCTGCTCCACCGTGGGTCCTTAATTTGCTTTTAGATAGATAGATATAGATTGACCATACCTTTTTTCAAATGCGGCAAGTACATGCGAAATGCACTTTTGTCCTGGAAAGCAGTCACTTCTGCTTGAAGAATTTCCGAGCTGGCCCTGATGGTAAGGAACTTATTTGATTTTTCACAGAGTGGTTCATGACTAATCCTAAAGTTTCTTCCTAAAGTAGTTCTAGAGATTACATTAATCAGTCTCTTCAGCTGCTGATGTAGTACCCTGAGCATTCCTAATCAGGGAGGCCATTCTGCATATATTAGATGTTCACAGAATTTTCGTTATTACACCAACAGGACAAAAGATGTCCGAAAGACAGATCAACTCTTTGTTTCTTCGGACGGAAGAGAGAGAAGGTGCGGCAGTTTCAAGCAATGGCTTTCCAAATGGCTGTAAACTGCATTGGTTTTGATACCAGAAGTATGGTAAAGTCCTTCTGGGGCAGGTGAATGGACATTCTACCAGGGAATAGCTGCCTCTATAGCCTGTTTCAGAAATGTATCTCCTGCAGAAATCTCATGAAGCTGCTACTTGGAGTTCTGTCACACTTACAAAACACTATCATTTGGACATTGCCTCTAGGCACATGGCTGGTTTTGGACTGGCAGTCCTCCAGGGACTCCTGTCTAAATCTTTGGCTACCTACTAGCCTCCTGTTCCAGCCTCCCATGTTTTCCTGTCCCTTGGACTCTTACTACTTGGAACTCAGTCCTACAAGTAATTACCTACTGCAAGAGTCCTCTCGAGAAGTAAGACAGTACAATTACGTAAGAACTTACCGTAACAGTAGATCTTGCGAGAGAGGCTCTTGCAGTGATAAACCTTTTCCCCACCCTCCTTCCCCTCTTTAGTCTGTAGCCCTTTTTCCAAGATCCTTTTCTTGGATTCAGGAGCCTCTTCCCATTCTCCTGACATCACTCTTAGAGGTCGCTAGCTGGAGAACTGGAGGGGCGAAGGGTCTGCCCACTATATAGTGTCGCCATTGACGTCCGCCACGTAACGTCGGGTGAGCGGTACTCTGTCAGGCAGTGCTAGCAGAAGTTTCTGTGTGGTCCTAATGCTAGGGATTGTAGTCCTACAAGTACTTACGTACTGCAAGAGCCTCTCTCGAAAATCTACTGTTATGGTAAGTTCTTAGTAACTGTACTTTTTCTGCCTGGACCAGCTGTAGAATCTTTGTTGACAGACATGGAGACCACTATCTGGAATGGAGTGTCACTGGGAATTAAAACATTTTGTTTAGAGCCATGAGTGCTAAATTCAAAATCCTATCACACTGTGTCAGTGGACTGTCTGGACCTTTTAAGAGGTACAAGTCCTGACCGCCTTCAAAACATTTAAACCAGACATCCTACTTTTACAGGAGACATGGGGAGTTCTGGTCCCCAAAACTCACGGTTTGTCCTAATGCCATATCATCAACAAACCTCTCACAAATGGTTCTCCACCACCTGAAAGAACTATAAAACAGTCACTAGTACCTTACTGGACTGGTGCCTTGCCAGTCATCCCTCTCATATCTCCAGCACCTCTGTCCTTCCTGACTCACTAGCGACCACTCACCCATTATATGTGAATGGTCAAATAAATTCCATAAGCCCCCATCCAAAGTCATCACTAGCAGAGTGTCTCCCATGTGGAGAGCTAAGGCACCTTAATCCTACCTCAGTCGGTTTGATTGGTCTCCCATTTTCCTCTCAACAGATGTTAACACAGCTCTTGACCTCTTTATCTCCTCCTTCAGCGCAGCCTGTGACACCTACACCCTGCTTAAAAACCAAAAGTCAAAGCACTCTGCAACCCTGGCTAACTGGAGAGCTACTTGCCCAGCTAAGGCTCGGGACCACTTTTGAGCCCTGGCTAGAGACTCTGGCTCAGCATGACATAAGAACTACAGATGTGCCTGCAATAACTGCACTAAATCTATACAGCTACTGAAAAATGCCTACTACAAAAGAAGCTCTCTCAAACTCCTGGGAAAGGAGTCAGTTCCTGGAAGAATATCAAAAGAAGTTACAGGAAACAAACTAAATCCTCCCCAACCATGCTAAAGGTTGATGAGGCCATCACCCTGGATCCTCTGGTCATTCCGAACACCTTTAATGATGCATTTACTGATCTCAGCAGTGTCCTTCCCAGTTTTTCCTTGACGGTACCCACGCCATCCCAGTGATCCTCCTACCACTCTCCTCCCTTCCACTTCAAAGAAATTAACCTGCGATGCCCGAACACACATCACCAAAGCAATTTCAAAGTCAGATCAAGTGGAGACTTCGTTGGATCTAAAACTCCTAACCCTCACTATGGATGAGGTTCTAGTCCCATTAACACATTCTCAGTCTCTCCCAGCACTGGTCAGTTCTCTGACAAATGGAAAGTGACTGCAACTACTCCAGTCCACAAAAGCAGGGATAAGACCTGCCATACTGAACTATTGACCGATTCGATACACCACCTCTCTCCAAGGCACTTTCGAGCGCATAGTATCCAACCAACTCACGGACTACCTGGACAAACACAATCTCTTATACCCACAACAACATGGCGCTTCAGAAAAGGTCATAGCACCTCTTCTGCATTACTGGAGTTCACTGGAGCACTGCCACGGCACATTGGATATGGGTCACTTAGCAGACCCAGTATTTGTAGATCTGACCAAGGCCTTGACACAGTCCACCATCGTCTGCTGATACAACAACTCCAGCATTTAGGACTCTCTCTGACACAGTCTCATGGTTCAACAGCTATCTGCAAAACAGATCTCAATGAGTCAGAATTGCTGGGACACTGTCGGACCTCAGACTGGTCGATCTGGAGTCCCTCAGGGATCCATCCTGGGTCCGTTACTCTTCAGCCTTTTTCTTAACTGCGCTCGAAATCTTGCACTGAACAGATTATCCTCTATGCTGATGACAGCTGTTATCTTCAAACAACAAGTCTTGCTATATTATGACAATTGCAGTTTGTCCCACCATTAGAACTGCTCGGAGGTAGAAAGAGTTAACTACCATTCTAAGAATGGAGTTTAGGCGTGAGCTTCGGTTAGAAAGCTCTGTCTGGATAATTTCAAACTGAAACTGTCAGATTCTTTACTCCGCCCTCACTGAACAATTAGCTCAGAGATTTCTCCTACTGCCGGTTCATTCTCGGTTTAAACAGTATTTTCTCGGTTAAATTCAACCGTGAGTATTATTATTTTAACCACAAACCGATCGGTTCAAGCTCTGTCTGTGGTATTGTAGGTAATAGACAGGTTTTTATTTCTGTGTGGAACTTGTAAATGTTTATCCGGTTTGGTTCAGACCGATCAGTTAGTTAAAACTTTGAAGTATAAGCATTTTAAAGCTTTTTAGACTGCGGTTCCCAGTTCTTATCGGTTCAAAAAAGCGGATTTCATTACGGTTTTCCATGACCCGTGTTCACGGTTGGGAACCCGATAAGAGTGTCTTGCCTGGCACTGCCGTTAAAGGGCAAGTTTGTTGGTTAGGCTGGCATCATGTCTGAGAAACCCAAAAACGGGCCCTGGGTTTCAACTTACTGTAGTGTCTGTGGGGAAGCCTTTGTCAAGGCCTGACCCACACTCTCTGTTTGTGTCTGAGGGTTTGACCACCTCAATTCAGACTGCCAGATTTGTAAAATTTTTTCCTGCAGCCACCCTGGATAAGAGAGTGGGCAGGCTCGAGGCGAGAGAGGCCAAAAGTCCGCTGGCCGGATGGCCAGCCGGTTCGGTGCCAGCGGGCGGAGGAGTGCCCTCTGACCAGGCGAGACTTCCTCGGGCAAGCGTAAAGCTGGCTCTGAGGAGCCAGTTCCAGCAAAGAAAACTAAAAAATCAGCAGGTATGGAGTCCAAAATTCCTTCTCCAACTGCTGCAGAAATAGCAAAAAGCTATACAAATTGTACAGTCCTTTCTCGGTTCCGTCCAGAACCGCCCCACTATCTAGTAGAAGGTCGGTTGGTCGGTTCCACAGTTCAAGAATATGACATGAGGAGATTTTATGAACCAGAGGAGGGAGGAGGATTATGAACAGTGTGGATGTGACTTTGAGAGTCTGGATGTGCCCATTGAACCAGACATCTCCCCAGACAGACCTTTAAGAATCTCCCCCATGCTTTCTGAGGTCCCCTTCATTTTTTGTTTTATAAAAGGTTGCTGAAACCCTCAGCTCCCTTTAGAGGAAGCTGTGGATGAGCAAGAGGAACCTGATTTTGTGGAAATGATGGATATCCCAGAGTCTAGGAGATTATCTATCCCTTACATAAGTCTTTTAGGGAAGCAAACAATAAAATTCTAAAAGCCCTAATTCTCTGCTCCTGTTGACAAAAAGATGGACAGGAGCGCACACTTTCATGAATCTGATACAGACTTTCTTTCACAGCAATGCAGTCATGTTGGGGTAGTTCAGGCTGCAGCCTGTGATAAAGCTAACATTTACCCCTGGCTACACATCCTCCTGACAAGGGCCTCCAGGAAGATTGATGCCATGGCTAAAAACAATACATGGCAGCGTCCTTGGGACTCAGACAAGCAAATTACATGGCTTATGTGGCAAGATACAAAATCTAGATGGGACACTGTCATGGCTTTGGCCAAACAGGCCCTGGTAACTTGCCAAGGAGCTGGAGCAGGTGGCTACTGATGGTATTGAGGCTTGAAGGTGCAATTCCATGCTGCTGTGGATTCTAATGATGTATCCTCTAGAGTCATGGCTACATCTGTGGCCTTTAGGTAGGTTAGCTTGGCTCAGGTGTACTAACTTGTCCAGGATACCCAGACTAAGGCTATGGATTTTCCTGTGGTGGGGAATTCTCTGTTTGGGGAGCAGACAGAGAATTACATGAGAAGAAAATGGATGAATACAGAGACAACTTATGGGGTGCACAAGCCAAGGAGGCGACAGAAGCCACTCCTCAGAAGCAGAACCCCCCAGGGGTAGAGGGGTAGGCCCTTTCACAGGCCTTTTACCAAACCAGGCTTCTTCTGCTTTATGCTCAGAGGGTTCTTCAGAGGCAGAGGCAGGCCCAGGGGTGCAAGTAGGTCTGCTCCCACCCTCAGCCTAAAGCCCCTGCAAACAGGCACCCTGATGGGGTGCCCAGGGCGATTCTCCACTACCTGTAGGGGGCAGGCTGACTTGCCTCGTCCAGGACTGGGGTCTCTAACATCAGACAAATGGGTCCTGGAGTAGTAAGCCAGGGTCTGATTTCTCAGTTTCAAAACATTTCCAAAGATGAGAGCCAGATTTTTCCACCTGCAAACCCTCTAGAGACCTTTACCTTAGAAACAGAAGTCTCAGCCTCCCTAGCTCTCAGAGCTGTAGAAAGTCCCCTACACCAGGGCAAGGGTCTGTACTCCAGATATTTCCTTACTCCAAAAAGACAGGAGAATGGCGCCCATTTGAGACTAAGATATCTGACAAGCACCTTTTGAAACCAAAGTTCAAAATGGTGACTCTGGCAATGATTTTACCTTCTCTAAGGCCAGGGGACTGGCTACTTCCCTGGACCTCAAGGATGCCCTATTTCCATGTTCTAATCAAGCTCCCTTTGAAAGTACCTCAGATTGAGACTGCCCTCAGGTCATTACCAGTTCAGAGCAATGCCCTTGGCCTCACCTCTGCCCCAAGGGTATTCACAAAATGTCTGCAGTAGCAGTTGCTCATTTAAGAAGAAAAAGTTGCTGTGTTACCTATCTAGAGCGGCTGGCTCATTGTAAAAGTCTCCCAGAACAGTCAAATCACACCTGCAAGTTACCCAGCAGCTGCTCGCCTCTCTGGCTTCTTGCTCAATCTTCAAAGTCAGTTCTGGAACCTGTTCAGGTACTCACCTTCATAGGTGCAGAATTGGACACAAAGCAGGCCAGAGCCTTCCCTACCCTTAGGGGGTAAGGAACCTGGTGGCCCCTGGCCTCCTCCTTCACTCTGGGTCTCTCCAC
This sequence comes from Neoceratodus forsteri, assembly GCA_016271365.2. Classification (NCBI taxonomy): domain Eukaryota; kingdom Metazoa; phylum Chordata; order Ceratodontiformes; family Ceratodontidae; genus Neoceratodus; species Neoceratodus forsteri. The sequence continues at coordinate 470,411,026 of JADMNL010000022.1, read as the reverse complement.
CAGCAGGCACTTCTTACGGCTCCTAGGGCACATGGCTGCTTCCACAGCCCGTGGTGCGAGGAGCAGATTTCAAATGAGGGACATTCAGTTTCACTTGAGAGCCTTTTTGGTCTCAGAGAAAAGATCCCCTTTCCAAGTTGGTCCCAGTGACTCGAACCCTGATCCAGGCCCTCCAGTGGTGGCAGGATCAGAGCAATTTAGACTGGGGTCCCGTCATCCCTCTCCATTCCTTGACCCTCACCAGGATGCATCCCTTCTGGGATGGGGGAGCTCACATGGCGACCTCTCCACTCAGGGATGTGGTCCCCTCAGGAATCTCTGCTCCCACATCAATTTGCTGGAACTCAGAGCTGCTCTTTCTTGCACTTCAAGTGTTTTTCTGCATCTGTTCAGAACAAAGTGGTACAGGTCAGAACAGACAACACCACCACAATGTGGTACATCAACAAACAAAGGGGACTGGGTCTTGACCTTGTGCACGAAGCAATAAGTTGTGGTCTCTGGCTTATTCCCTGAACACTTCCCTCATAGCAGTTCACCTCCCAGGAAAGGACAATGTCTGGCAGATGCTCTCAGCAGGATTTCCCAGGGCCATCACGAATGGTCACTGGATCCCAAAGTACTAGGGATAGTTTTGCCAGATGGGGCACCCCTCAGATAGACCTTTTACGCAGCCCCAGACAATCCCACCAACTTCCACTGTTTTGTTGCAGGGCCCCAGTGATGAGCTCAGTTCCTCTGGATGCCTTTCTCCTAGATGGGAAGGGAAGTTTCTATGGCTTTTCCTCCCTTCCCTCTCCTATTCAAGGTGCTAGTCAAAATCAGATCCCAGCCTTGCAGGATGATTCTGATTGCACCAGATGAGCCAGGCAGCCCTGGTACCCACTTCTTCTGTCATTAGTCCATCTTCCCTGTGCCTCCCCAGGAGGATACAATCTATTATCTTGTGCCCAGGGAGGGTTTGGTATCCGAATCTCAAATCCTCAACCTCAGGCTTGGCTCTTGAGGAGTTGAGTTTGCTGACCTACACCTTTCTCAAGGTGTTCTGCGACATCCTGAAGGCTTCCAGGAAGCCTTCCACCTAGAACCACTTATAATTCTAAATGGAAAGAGGTTTTCCATCTGGTGCTCGAGGAGAGCATATTTCCCTGGAATCTGCTGATTTGCCCATTGTTCTGGACTATATGGTCCATCTTAATTCTTTGGGCTGAGACCAGCTACCCTGAAAGTTCATTTGGCAGCTGTCTCTGCTTTTTTATTTCGGCAGGAAAGCCCTCTCTCTCTCTCCACTCACCCTGTTTTTTCCAAGTTTTTCAGGGATTACTTCATACTAATCCACCTTTCAGGGACCGGCCCCTGCCTGGATCTTAATGTTTGCATTGCTCAGTTGATGCAACCTCCCTTTGAACCTCTGTCTTCTGCAGAGCTCAAGTATTTGACTTGGAAAACTGTTTTCTAGTAGCCATCACTTCTGCCAGGCACAAGTGAGTTACAAGCCTTGTCAGTGGAGACTGACTTTATTTCCTTTCACAGGGATAAAGTAGTCCTCAGGACTAACAGGAAGTTTTTTGCCTAAGGTGGTTTCAGATTTCCACCTTAACCAGTCTATCTCCCTTCCAGTGTTCTTCACTGATCATTCTTCCCCTGGTGAAGGAGGTTGCACAGTTTAGATGTTAAGAGGGCCCTTAGTTACTATATAGGCGTACCAAGGGTCACAGGTTGAATCCCTCCAACTTTCTCTCACTTTTGGTGAGGTTGGAAAAAGTAAACCTGCCACTAAGAGATCCATTGTCCAAGTGGATTGTCTCTTGTATCCAATTTGTTATCAAAAACTGGGAAAGGTTCCCCTTCAGGCCTAAGGGGCTCACTCTACCAGAGGTACAGCTGCATCTATAGCTGCTGCAGAGACATCCCTATTTTAGAGATATGTCAAGCAGCTACCTGGAAAAGCAGTACACACTTTCACCAAACATTACTCCTTGGATATCAGGCCAGGAGGGATGCTAGATTTAACACAGCTGTGCTTCAGGAGCCTATTCCTAAGTAGGTTCTGTCCCTCCTCCATGGAGTACTACTGCTGTATTCTGCAGGTGTCATAATATAGCAAGAACTCCATTAGAAGAAACAACAGTACTAAGGTGAGTAATTTTTCTCTCTCCTCCCTGAGACCTAATGCTCCTGCAGACCAGTCTTCAGCAAGGCGGTGGAAAACTGGTTCATTCATCAAAAGCTTGTCCTTAATCATAAAAAAAAAAAACAAAGTATTATATTTAACAGCTCTCAAAACAGGCATAGATCTTAACCCTAGCTATCTCTACCAGGCAGTGGCAACACCCTTGAGCAAGTGCAGTCGTTCAAATACCTAGGGGTTATCCCTAGACTCAAATCTCTCCTATTGGGCACACATAGACAGTGTTGCCAAATCAGCAAATATGCATCTAGGCCTACTTTACCAACATAGACAATACCTTACTGCAGAGCACTGAAGATTGCCATCCAAAGCTCGGTGGGCTCATCATTGATTATGGTCTTATAATCATATGGCTCTGCCTCTGCCACTGCCCTGAGATGAATTTCAACATCACTAACAAGGCCTGCAGGCTTGTCTCTAGGTGCTCATCGTCTCACTCATACATGTGACCAATCTGGCAGGCATCAACTTTCAAAATTGCATGAAATACCAAACCTGCATTATGGCGAAAGTAACCATGGACTAGCTCCGCCGGGAGTCCAAGCACTACTTAGTTCTAGACTAAAGCCACGCACCAGGGCTCTGAATACCAGCTCCTTCAAGTTCCCCCATCGTCGCACCTCTCAGGGCCAGAGATCCTTTGCCTTCAGAGCACCTAGCTGGTTAAATCGCTCAATCCTGCATCTCCTCCACTACCACCCTTGGCTCATTCAAACATAAACTCCACCCCACCTTACCAACTCTAGCTCCTGTGAATGCTACCTATAATCTCCTCAGCCCTCTCATTTTGTTCCCTCCAACTATTACCTACCACATCTCCACACCTCTTTTTCCTCTATGTTACTTCTTTATTTCTTCTTTCTTTTCACCACTCCTGACTCTCCCCTTCACCCCCGACTCTTCTGAGCCCTCAATGATCTTTCCCTTTTTGTTGACTAGTTTCAGCCTGCTCCCAGTTGATGACCATGCCCTTTGCTGCAATCCCTGCCCCTCCAACTTTGCTCCTCACGTTTATCTTCATCTTCCACCCTCCCTCCTAATTATCCCTCTGTTACTCTGTGTTCCCATGTATACATTCTACTTATTCTAGCTATTGTATCGATCTACCATTGTAACCCAATATGCCGACCCTATTTGTTGTTTTGTTCCTATTTCTGTAACTTGTATTTGTTCTCTGACGTGGAACCTTTGTAAAAAGCCTGGCTCAGAGGTACTTGTAATCCTAGTTGTAATAAAATAAATAAAATAAAATAAATAAATAATGGATAATTTTGCTGACAAGGAGGGGCACCTGACCTTGATGTCTGGTACTATACATGGCCAACAGGTGACCATTTGTAGTATTTATATACCTGCAAACAGTGATGCCTCTTCCATTCAAAAATTGGTGGATTTTATTGTAACCCACAATAAAGAGCTATTGTAGGCTGTGATTTTAACTGCTTTCCAAACCTGTCTTTGGATACCTCTGTCCCTCAAGTCTCAGTATCCTCTTCTGGTCAGAAACATTTTTGGTGACTTGTCCATGAGGTTAGCCTGATTGATGCTTGGTGACACTTACATCCAGCTGTTAGGCAATTCACTTTTACTCTCATGCACACAAACATTATTCAAGATTGGACTATTTTTGTGTTAGCAGGGAACATCTAGAATTAGTTCATGGTTCTGATATAGATACCATTTGTCTTTCTGACCATGCTGCTATATGCCTAGATTTAAACATCATGCTGGACCGTAAAATACACTCTGAGATTTAACAATTCCCTTTTATGAGACCCTGCATTTATAACCTTGATAGGGGAGCTTATCCCGGGCATTCTCAGGGATAATGCATCTGAGACGTTCTCCTCAACTCCTCTGGGACACTTTAAAAACAGTCCTACATGATTATATCATTACTTACTCTTCTCGTAGGAAGAGGCAATGTGAGCATGTTTAAAGGAATTACATGAGCATTTAAAATTCCTTCAGCTTGCCCATATGCAGGAGACCACACATTAACCCAGCAAATTTCCCCAAACTCGGCATGAGATGCAAGAATATTATCTGATTAAACAGAACAGGCCTTGCTGTGGCTACATCAGACTTACTACAAGGGCGTGCCCGGGCATGAAGATATTAGCTTATTGTCTTAGAAAGCAGAAGCAGGCGGTTTCTATCCTTAAAATTAAAGATTCTCAAATAGAGTAGGAGTACCACAACCACCTCACAGTTACTTCTTGACGAATTATTATTCCCAGCTGTATACAGAGGACTCACCACCATCTCGGAAGGCATTGTCAGGTTTTGGAGGAGTGCGGCTTCCGGTCCTGGGGGTTCCACAAGGCATCTCTACTTTGACCGATTACAGAAAAATGGATATGGGGTTGAATTCTACAAAGCTATCTTAGAGTTAATAAAGGACCCCATGCTGGGAGCACTCCAGGAGAGTCATGATACCACTATATCCCCACCTCTTGGCAGCAGGACATGATTTCAGCTATTTAAAATCCTAATAAGCCCCGCCTCCCAATTTGTGACATGATCGACCCATATCTCAGTTGTAAATCAAGACTATAAAATATACACCAACAGTAGCCTTACCGCTTAGATTCCATTCTTCCGCATTAATATATCCTGATCAATCCAGCTTTATTAAGTATGATGATCCACTGATAATATTAAAAGGACCCTATATTTAATCATGCCTGCTCCACCAAACCCCGTTAATACTTAGTTTGGATCCCAAAAGGCATTTGATAGTCTCCTGGCTTTTACCTGCAATATACATAGTTAAATTTGTCTTTACTCAAGAATTCTTAAATAATATACAAGGTATAGCACTAATCCTGAAGCAACTGTTAAAGTAAACAGATCTCACTCTCACCATTTTCACCTGTCTAGAGGCACCAGGCAGGGCTGCCCCTCCCAAGCGTGTTTGCTCTATATGCAGAACAAGTAGCTCAATTTCTACATCATTCATCTCAGATCTAGGGTTACCAGGTGGGGGAATCGCCTGCACAAGTTAGCATATTATGCTGATGATCTGTTGGTGTGTTACTAATCTGGATTTGTCACTCTTGGCTCTGGTGTTGTCTCCATACTATTGAACAAGTCACTGAATATAAGATTAACCTACAGAAAGCGGAAGTATTAATGGTACATTGTACACTGTTTGTGTCCCTGTGGCAGTGATACCCATATAAGTGGAATCTGACTCCTGTTAAGTATTTGGGTATTTATTTGACACCAGACCCTTCAAAAGTGGTGCCACAAAACCATGACTCTTTGTTAGCCCAGGTTAAGACTGACTTACAAACATGGAACCACCTTCCATCTCCTTAATAAGGAGGTGCAGGCAATTCAGATGAATGTCTTGCCCTAATTACTTTATTTCAAAATATTCCATATATGCCTCCTGGGGAGTTCTGCAGATGGGATAGGATTATTTCCACAAGGAAAATGCCCGGGTTGCCCTTAAGAGGCTTCAGTTACCTAAAATGAGGGGCTTAGCCTTTCCTAATTTTCAGAAATAGCCCTGCAGCCCTAATTAACCACATGACATATTGGTTCGCTCCCAGATTAAGGCCCCACTCTGGGTACAGGTGAAGTCAATTATGTCCCCATCCTTCCTTGATGAAAGTACAGTATTCCAACGAATGGTTCGGTTCTGCCAGGAAGCGTCCATCTATCGGATGGATGTATTTCATCAGTGGAGGGCTTTTCTGAATTAACCTGAGAATATTAGAGGGGTGAGGTGGGTGGAAATTCCTGCCCTAGATCCAGGCTTCCTCCCTGCAAGGATGGATCACAGGCTCCGAGCCTGCCTCAGAAGTGGCCTTACCCATGCCTATCATAGTTACAAAATGGGGTCTTTCGACCTTCTTACAAGTGCAGAGTACTCCTAACCCGATCTAATTACTGTAGATATCTACAGATCGACACTTCTTGAATAGCACTATTGGTCTTGATATTGACCCCGGATATTGTCCCCATCTTTCAGTTAATTGTACAGGTGCAACAGGAGGACCTTCGGACTACCTTATCTCTAGGTACTATAGTGCTCTCCTAGATCTCCCAACGGCCTTCATGGACGTGGTCCATACAAACTTGGAGGCAGAACTTTCAATTGAACTGCCCCCAAAATTGGCAGCAAATATGGTATAGGCAATATCTAATAACGGGTCTCAGAGATGGCGTAAGTATGGCTAGAAAATGGTATCTCGCTACCTTTGCACCCCATAAATCACTGTGAAATTTCACTCCACTAGAGACTCGTTCTTGTTGGAGGAACTGTGGTTGTGAAGTGTCCACACATCCATGCATATTTTGGTCATGTCCAGTGTTAGCCATGTTTTGGCAGGCATTGAACTAACCATTGAGGAAATCTTTCCTGGCTTGGGGCCCCTGACACCGAAATGGCAATCACTTACATTCCCCCTCATTTTAAACAGAAGCATCCACCTTACCTGCTCAGTATTCTATTGGCAGCAGCCAAGAAGGTTCTGACCAGATAATGGTTACAACCCACCCTGCCTACAAAAAACAGTGGAAAACACCATCTATGGTATCTATCAAATGGAAAGCATGACTGCTCGATTACTGGATAGATTATCCTTCCTTATAAATAGATGGACAATTTGTTTTTGTATGTTACTAATCACAGACCATATATTATACCCTGGCGAGATCGAGGGAGTTATGGGGTGGGACAGGGTCCGGTCTGTTCTTTCAAGAGTAGACTTTTGGATGAGTATTTGGTTAAATGGGAGACCTCCTTCCCTCCATGTTTATTTTATTAATTTTAAAATAGGGACTTTCCTTTGGCCCTTTCCCTGGGAGTGTATGTCAGTCAATCATACCAGGTACCTGTGATTATTTATTTATTTATATATAAGAAATGCAAAATCACACATCCCGTAATGCAAAGCATCATGGGATGTATATGCAAATCACCACAGAACATTATGCTGTCAGCTTTAAGCAGAAATGCATTTTGCCAAAGGCCTCTCGACAGTTTGCAAAGGGTGCCAACAGAAGACACAGACACGTGTTTCATCCTACCAGGACTCATCAGTGTGCCTCGCCTGTTTGACACCCAGTGGAATGAACCAGCTACCCCTAAAATGATCTATCTGGGTTATGTTGTGGTGAACCCAATAAAAATAAAAACAAGTATACACATATATATATATGTGTGTGTGTGATGTGTGTCTGTGTGTGTGTATATATATATATATATATATTTATATGTACTGCTGCTATGTTAATTTGAAGGACTTGAAAGATTGTAGATTAAACTTCAGTAAAATAAAGTTTAAAAAAAATTTGTTTAAACATCAGTGAAGGGAGACTTCCGGTGACATCCGAAGCTGATGGCAGCCTAACTGTGGAGCTCCTGATCTGAGAGGCCTGAAACCCTCCAAACCTTGCTAATACACTATAAAAATAATTCAAAATGCCAGGAGGAGTTAAAATGGACAACAAAGGAACAAAAATCACAAAGATGATGCCAGATTGAACCTAGAACCCACAGCCCACAGTAGATCTCTCTCTCTCACCAGCCGCAGACTATGACACAGATGGGGAGAATGAACAACTGTCCAGCTCCCGCTTTGAAACTTTACTGAGGGAGAGTACAGCATCCAGAACGGAGAACTAGAAGGAATTTAAAGATATTCAGCAGAGGCTAATGAAATTGGAGACCTGAATTGATTGTATGGAGGAAACGGATCTCTGAGGTGGAGGACGGGTCACATAAACTGACAGGTCTGGTGGAGGTGCTTCTAAATCAAACAGCTGAACTGCAGGCCAAATGCCATGACTTAGAGGGTCGATCGGCAGTGTGAAAACCTTAGACTGTATGGGCTTCAGAAGGTGCTGAAACAAGCCCTGTGTATTGAAAATCTACTCAAAAGATACTTGGAGGCCGGCCCTTGTGCCTGTAGATAAGGCCTACGCTGCGCGACGCCAGCGACCCGGAGGTTTGGGAATGGACTCGGGCAGTTGGAGGGCTGGCTGGGGAGAGGATTGAGCGCCCAGCTGCTGCTCTCCTCCGGTGGGGTGAGATGCAAGTCCGGCTACGATACCGCCACCTGGATGACCACAGAGTGGAGGTGCAGCGGGACTCGCGCAATAGGGTGGGAGGATGTCCGCCGGGAGCTGGAGCATCACGCACATCACGACGCAGTGCTGCGCCCTAGGCTTCCTTGAGTGTGCGGACGTCCTGAGGGCAGGGAAGAAAACGGAAAATACCCTGCACCAGGTTCCTATAGATGGGACCCGTCACCCGAGAACACCCATAACCAGGCTCCATAGAAGGAGCTGGTAGGCCTTCCGACACAGACTTAGGGACCATGGGAGGGAATGTGGGTCCCCCTCTCAGCCCGCCCAGAGGTTAAACCGAGGCAGGATGGGGACAGGCCAGCCAGCATCCGGAGGGAGGTACCTGGGGGCGGGACTATGGGTACACGACCTAGGGATCCCTGAAGAGAGGACCCTGGTGCAGCGAGGAGGGTAGCAAAAAAAAAAAAAAGATACTTTGGAACTGCCTCCCACATATCAGCTCTCCATTAAACGAGCACATCAGTCACTGGTACCCAAACCCCAGGATGCAAAGGCAAGACCACTCTCTATTGTCTTCGTTCATACAAAGTTAAGGAAGATCTCCTGAAAAGAGCCTGGGCCAAGAAAGATTTCTCACACCTTACTGCTAAATTAAGCTTAGACGCGACTACCCACCTATTATCCAGCAGCAACGACAGGAATATGCTCCATTGCTCGAATCCTGAAGGATAAAGGGATTGGATTCCAAACTCCTTTTCCTGCCAGACTGTGAGTATTCTGGGCAGAAGGACCGAAGGTGTATGATTTGTTCCATGAGGCCTGCACGGCTCTTAGGGAAAGGAAACTCCCTGCGCCATCTCCTGGGAACAAAAACTCTCAAGCGCACAGAGCGGAACCAAAATTGGCAGATGGTGTTCCCGTGGCAGCATATGGGAGAGGAGCACTCTGACATCTCGGAGACCGTCCTCCATCTTCAGGATCTTGGCAAAAAGAGGTCACACGACAAGCCCCCTAAGTCCATACCCAACCACTGAACAAATTTAAGGTACTGGTTTTCAACTAACTCTGTCAGCCTTTGGCTCAATTTCTTGAGTCTGGAACTGTTCACCTGTCTGGGGGTTAAAATGAGTTGCCAGTGAATACCTGCTATGACTGTATGCTCTTATTGCACAACACACAACAGCAGCTTGGATAAGTAGTAACAGAGAATTTTAACTTCTTCTGTTAAGTTTATTAATGCTGAACTTCCACATCTTTTGTGAGAATTAGAGACCCTTGGAGTGACTGCAAAGTACATGTCTCTCCTTTTCGTTTTTTTTTTCTGTTACGGTCCTTATGCAAGGCCTAAACGCCAGTCAAATGGCACAATCTGTTTGAACTAAAACTACCAGAAAGCGACTAAGCGGACTACAAGCAATCTAAGAATGTATTTTTAGTTATGCTATCTTAAACAGTGCCTGACTTAGCAAATGCCATAACTATATAAATGTAGCTTTTACATAGCAGAGGTTGATAATGTTTAGAGATATAGATGGGGGGTCTTACTATAAGGGCTCCTCTCTGATCACATCCAGGGACATACTGTCTTATGGGTTTTTATTATTTAGGCAGTCAAAAAACAATGACTAATGCCATTATATGGCAGAACACAGAATCATTTGGGATAATTTAGTTTCCTGGTTTTCACAATATTCTTTAAGAATGGAAGTCTCAGGATCGGAGGTGAAGCAACCCTTGATCTTCGTTCCCAGTCTACTGGCAGTCAGGTGCATACTTGCACCCAGACATAAGAGCCATAGCTCTTACTGGCTCTAGAGGAGAGTTCAAACAACATGAAGTCTTGCTGTATTCTGACATGTACAGTGAGTCCCAACCTTGAACTGCCCGGAGATGAAAGAGTTAACTTTCATGCCAGGCATGGAACGCTGAGCTCGAGCTGGTTGAGACTCTGTTTGTTGTTCAAACTCAAACCGTCAGATTCTTTACTCCGCCTCACTGAACTGTCGCTCCAGAGATTTCTCCTTCTGCTCTGTTCATTTTTCGGTTTAAGTGCCGTTTTCTCGGTTTTCGACTGAAATTAAACCATAACCTGTCGGTTCAGTCTCTGTGGTATTTGTGAGTACTAGATAAGTTATTTTATCTTTCTGTGTGGAACTTGTAAGCGGTTTATCGGTTGGTTTGAACCGATCAAGTTGTTTAAAAATCTTAAATTGTACTTTTAGAGTGTGGTTACGGTTCTTATTGGTTCTAAAAACGGATTTTATTACGCTTTTTCCACGACTGTGACACGGTTGGGAACCGATAAGAGGGTCTTTACCTGGCGGATTGCCATAAATGGCAGTTTGGATAGGACTGGCACTATGTCTGAGAAACCCAAAAGAAAAACCGGGCCCACTGGGTTTCAACACTGTAGTGTGTGTGGGAAGTCTTTGCCAAGGCTGATCCCCACACCACTTGTGTTTACTGTCTGGGGTTTGACCACCTCAATGCAGACTGCCAGATTTGTAAATATTTTCCTGCAGCTACCCTGGAGAAAAGAGTTGGTAGGCTCGGGGAAAGGGAGGCCAAAAGTCCGCTGAACGGATGGCCAGCCGGTTCGGTTCAAACCGAACCAGAAGGAGTGCCTCTGACCAGGGCGAGACTTCTTTGAGCAAAGGAGATCCGACTCTGTGGAGTCGGTTCCAGCAAAAGGACTAGAAAATCAGCTGGTGTGGAGTCAAACTTTCCTCTCAACCGCTGAAGAAATAGCCAAAGCTATCAAATTGTCCAGTCGCTTTCCCGGTTCGAGCAGACCAGCTCCGTCACATAGGCGCTGGTTCGGCTGGTTCCACCAGTTCAAGAGTATGATTTAGAGAATATTATGAACTGGAGGAGGGGAAGAGGAGTATGAGGAGAGTGGAATGGATTTGAAAGTCTGGATGTGCCCATTGACCCAGACATCTTCCCAGACAGACCTTCAGGAGTGTCTCCTCCTAGGCTTTCTGAGTCCCCTTCTCATTTTATGTTTTATAAAAAGTGGCTGAAACCCTCCAGTTCCCTATGGAGGAAGCTGTGGATGATCAAGAGGAGCCTGACTATGTGGAAATGATGGATATCCCAGAGTCTAGGAGACTGTCTATTCCCTGCATAAATCTTTTGGGAAACAGACATTTAAAATTCTAAAACTCCTCACACTATACCTCCTGTGGATAAGAGAATGGACAAGAGGTACACATTGTCAGGCTCTGATCGGAGTTCATTACACAACAATGCAGCCATGTTGGGGTAGTGCAGGCTGCAGCCTGTGACAAGGCAAATATTCCTTGACTTCACACCCCAGACAAGGACTCCAGGAGGATTGATGCCATGGCAAAGAAACAGTACATGGCAGCATCCTTGGGACTCAGACAGGCGAATTATATGGCTTATGTTACTAGATATCAGAAATCCAGATGGGACACTGTCATGGCTCTAGCAAAACAGGTCCCTGGCCAGCTTGCCAGGAGCTGGAGCAGGTGGCTGCAGATGGTATTGAGGCATCCAAGGTGCAATTCCATGCTGCAGTGGACTCAAATGATGTGTCATCAAGAGTCATGGCTACATCTGTGCGCCTGAAGAATGTCTTGGCTCAGATGTACTAGCCTGTCACAGGATACCCAGACTAAGGCCATGGATTTTCCTGTTGTGGGTAATTCTCTGTTTGGGGAGCAGACAGAGAATTACATGAAGAAAATGGATGAGTATAGGACCACCTATAGGAGTGCACAGGCCAAGGAAAGGCAGGCCACTCCTCAAAAGCAGCTTCCAGGGGCAGGGGCAGGCCTTTTCATAGGCCTTTTACCAAGCCAAGCCCAGGCCTCCTCTTCTGCTTATGCCCAGAGGGGGTTCTTTAGAGGGAGAGGCAGACGGGTACAAGCAGGCCTGCTTCCACCCCTCAGCCCAAAGCCCCTGCCAAGCAGGCACCCTGATGGGGTTGCCAGGGCCGATTCTCAGCTACCTGTGGGGGCAGGCTGGCTTATTGTGTCCAGGACTGGGAGTCTCTGACATCAGACAAATGGGTCCTGGAAGTAGTAAGCCAGGGACTGGTTCTCAGCTTCAAAAAGTTTCCAAAGATGAGAACCAGATCCTTTCCACCTGCAAATCCATCAGAGGCACTTGCCTTAGAGGCAGAGGTCTCTTCCTCCTAGCTCTCAGAGCTGTGGAAAGGGTTCCACCCCTACACCAGGGCAAAGGATTGTATTCAGGTACTTCCTTACCTCAAAAAGACAGGAGAATGGCGCCCATCCTGGATCTCGGATTTAAACAAGCACCTTTTAAAACCAAAATTCAAAATGGTGACTCTGGGAATTATTCTACCTTCTCTGAGGCCAGGGACTGGCTAGTGTCCCTGGACCTCAAGGATGCCTACACATATTCTCATCAGAGCTCCCATCGAAGTACCTCAGGTTCGAGCTGCCCTCAGGCCATTACCAGTTCAAACAATGCCCTTTGGCCTCACCTCTGCTCCAAGGGTATTCACAAAATGCCTGGCAGTAGTAGTTGTTGCCATCTTCCCTTACCTGGACGACTGGCTCATAGTAGGTCAGTCCCCAGACCAAGTCAGGTTACACTTACAGATAACTCAGCAACTGCTCACTTCTTTGGGTTTCCTCCTAAATCTTTCAAAGTCAGTTCTAGAGCCTGTCCAGCTCCTCACCTTCATAGGCAGAGCTGGACACAGAGAAAAGCCAGAGCCTTCCTTCCCTGGACAGGGCAAGGACCCTGGTCTCTCTGGCCTCCTCATTCTCCCTGCAGGTGTCTCGATCAGCAAGACATTTTCTACAGCTCCTGGGGCACATGGCTGCTTCTACAGCAGTAGTGCAGGGAGCAAGATTTCAGATGAGGACATTCAGTTCCATTTGAGAGCCTTTTGGTCTCAAAGGAAGGACCCTCTGACCAAACTGATTCAAGTAACTCAAACCCTGATCCAGACCCTACAGTGGGTGGCAGGATCAGAACAATTTGAGACAAGGGTTCCTTTGTCACCCAGTCTCACTCTTTAATCCTTACTACAGATGCCTCCCTCTTGGGGTGGGGCTCACATGGGCGACCTCACCACCCAGGGTTGTGGTCCCTCAGGAATCTCTGCTCCATATCAGTCTGTTGGAACTCAGAGCAGTATTTCTAGCACTTCAGGCTTTTTCCAAATCTGTTCAGAACAAAGTTGTACAGGTCAGAACAGACAACACCACCACAATGTGGTACATCAACAAGCAAGGAGGCACTGGTCTATGGCCTTGTGCACGAAGCAATGAAGTTGTGGTCTCTGGCTTACTCCCTGAAACCTCCCCTCACTGCAGTTCACCTACCAGGAAAGGACAATGTCTGGCAGATGCTCTCAGCAGGATTTCCCAGGGCCATCACGAATGGTCACTGGATCCCTGGTCTTGGAAGTGATTTTTTCCAGATGGGGCACCCGCAGATAGATCTTTTGCAGCCCCAGACAATCACCAACTCTCCCTTTTTGCTGCAGACCCTCAGTGTTGGGCTCAGTCCCCTGGATGCCTTAGTTTCTCAATTGGGAAGAAGTTTCTCTATGCTTTTCCCCCTTCCCTCTCCTGTTCAAAGTGCTAGTCAAAATCAGATCTCAACCCTGCAAGATGATCCTGATTGCTCCAGACTGGGCCAGACAGCCCTGGTATCCACTCTTACTGTCCTTAGCAGTCCATCTTCCCTGTGTCTTCCCAGGAATTACAACCTGTTAATCTGTGCTCAGGGGAGGGTTTGGTATCCGAACCTCAAATCTCTCAATCTCAAGGCCTGGCTCTTGAAGAGTTAGAGTTTGCTGATTTACACCTCTCCCAAGGTGTAATAGATATCCTGAAGGCTTCTAGAAAACCTTCCACCAGGGCTACTTATAATTCTAAATGGAAAAGATTTTCCATATGGTGCTCTAGGGAAGCATATTTCCCAGAATCTGCTGATCTGCCCACAGTCTTTGATTATATGGTTCACTTAAACAGCTTGGGGCTGAGACCAGCTACACTGAAAGTGCATCTGGCAGCTGTGTCTGCTTTTATTTCAGCAGGTAAGCCCTGTTCTCTCTCAGCTCACCCTGTTTTCTCCAAGTTTTTCAAGGGATTGCTTCACACCAACCCCTCCATTCAGGGACCCTGCCCTGCCTGGGACCTCTGTGTTTGCATTGCTCAGCTTATGCAACCTGCTTTTGAGCCTTTATCTTCAGCAGAGCTTAAGTACTTGACTTGAAGACTGTGTTTCTAGTAGCCATCACTTCTGCCAGGCGCATAAGTGAATTACAAGCTTTGTCAGTGGAGCCTGATTTTATCTCCTTTCATAGAGATAAGGTGGTCCTCAGGACTAACAGGAAGTTCTTGCCTAAGGTGGTTTCAGATTTCCACCTTAATCAGTCTATGTCTCTTCCTGTGTACTTCACTGACCGTTCCTCCTCTGGCGAGAGGAGACTGCACAGTTTAGATGTCAAAAGAGCCCTTAGTTACTACGTGGCGTGCCAAGGGTCACAGGTTTGACTCCTACAACTGTTCCTCACTTATGGTGAGGTTGGTAAGGAAACCTGCCACTAAAGATCCATTGCCAGGTGGATTGTTTCCCGTATCCAATTTTGCTATGAAAAACTGGGTAAGGTTCCTCCCTCAGGCCTGAGGGCTCACTCTACCAGAGGTACAGCTGCTTCCTGGCTGCTGCCAGGGACATCCTATTCTGGAGAATCGTCAAGCAGCTACCTGGAAGACAGTTCACACTTTTACCAAGCATTACTCCCTGGACATCAGGCTAGGAGTGATGTGCTCGGTTTAACACAGCTGTGCTTCAGAGCCTGTTTCTAAGTAGGTTCTGTCCCTCCTCCATGGAGTACTGCTTTGTAGTCTGCATATGTCAGAATATAGCAAGACTTCATGTTGTTTAGAAAAAATTACTCACCTTATTAATGTTGTTTCTTCTAATGGAGTCTTGCTATATTCTGACCTCCCCCGCCTGCCCCTCTCAGAACCTCTGTTTTTGGGATGTGGGTGGGCAGTGCAGTGTTGGCATAGTAGGTGCCACCCTTTTGTTTCACCTTCTTTTTGGGGTGAGTGGGTTGTGTTTTCATTTTGGGTCTCCTGACTTGAGTCTTTGTGTTGGGACCAAAAATGTGTTTTATGTTTAGTAGCCAGTTGGGTAGTGTAGGTTTACAGCTTCCACACAGGACCTTAGTGAGTTTAGCTCGTAAAGATCTGACGGTTTGAGTTTGAAGAACAACAGACAGAGTCTCAACCGAGCTCGAGCTCAGCGCTCCATGCCTGGCATGGAAAGTTAACGCTTTCATCTCTGGGGAGTTGAAGGTTGGGACTCACTGCATATGTCAGAATATAGCAAGACTCCATTAGAAGAAACAACATTACTAAGGTGAGTAATTTTCTTCTCTCCTACAGGGAGATATAAACCTCTCTTCCTCTCTACCCCAATTTACACCTGTATCGGGCAGAATTAGTCATCATTTTTCACTACTGATGATCTGCCTTGGAGGTACAAAAGCTACAGTTACCTTAGTTAGCCATCTTGGCTTGTTTGTTGTTTTTTATCACTGTAAGCCCTATGGACCTTCATTTTTTTCTTGCAGGTAACTCAGGGGTGTTATTGGAGCTTTATTATTTACACAGACTGAGTGACCATGAATATAGGAAGGAGAATGGTTGCAAAATGGTGGTAACAGGCTATACTGTTTGTTCCTACAATGTTAATGGATTAACAAACCCTGAAAAGCGTAGCAAGATTTTACCTCTGCTCAGAAAATCAGCGGTAGGATGTCTCACTACAGGGACACACACCTCTCTCTGTAGGAACATAAAAAGTTGCAGCGTTTTGGGTTTGCACATGTAATACTTCATCCTATAAAGGGGTAGGCAGAGAAACAGTGGTGCTCATCCCTCTAAACTCCTGTTTGAACTACAGGATACTGTGGTAGATAAGGATGGATGTTATGCTCTAGACAAAGGTAGATTAAATAATGCGCTGGGTCACCATTGCTTCAGTGTATTTTCCTCCAGGTTCTCCTATACAATGTACTGTTCATTTTTCTGAGCCTGGCACAAGGGGGATGGGACATATAAATTGTGGAGGTGACCTAAACTTAACATTTGACCTAAGGTGGACACCACCTCACAAATACCTAAGCGTGACAAGTAGCATGTCAGTGTTACCAAATTATTAAGGGAATTGGGATATATAAATACGTGGAGATATGTGATGGTACCTCCAGAAATTATAGCTTCTACAGGCGGCATATTCCAGGATTGACTATCTATTGACCCCTCAGAAGTCTCGGAAAGGGTGACAAAGGCATGGATGGAAGGGATATCACTTTATCGGACTATGCTCCGATATTTATCAAGGTAAATGTGAGGTCTTTCAGAAAAATACTTTCTATAGATTAAGCAATTCTTTACTGAGGATCCAGAGGTTCTACAGCAGATCCGGGATTACATTAAACTGGCCTTGGGTAATAATGACACTCCACATATTAGTCCAACTATATTATGGGACACCTTAAGGCCCTCCTGAGGGGAGATTTATTGAGATGTCATCTAGGAAGCAGAATCAGAGGGAGGTGAAACAACAGGCACTTACCCAATGAATACGTTCCTTGGAGGATAGACAAAACTACAGTTTGATAGACAATGAGCTAAAGATTTAATAGCCCTGAAAAAACAACTAAATTCAATATTGGACTATAATGTAGAACAAAATGTATATATTTACGTCAGAGCTGTTATAATGGAGGCTCCAGAGCACTGCGTGTTTGGCAGGGGAACTGCAGGTACAGCGGCTACAGCTTCCATTAACACAATAAAGATGCCCTGGGATTCTCAACCCCTAGAACAATAAGTGACATATCTCAAGCATTTAAAAAGTACTATGCTGAGTTGTACACTGCAGTCCTCTCCCGTCAGACCAAGAGATGGATACATTTTATAAACATTGACTCTCCATAGGAACATCAGAAGACATTGTTAATAGCTCCTATAGTGGGAACAGAGGTCTTAGCACAAATAGGGAAGCTTAAGGCAAGGAAGTGTACGGGTTCTGATGGCTTTATGCAGAACTCTATAAAGTCCTTAAAACAGAACTCTCCCACTCCTACATAGAGTTTTCCTATGTTCTTAGTTCCAAGGTGAGCCCCCATAACCATGGTCCCAAGCTATTATTTCTGTGATTCGAAGTCCGGTAGGGACACATCTAATTGTGCCTCCTGCAGACCAATATGTTTTGAAAATACAGTAGATAATAAAATATTAATGTCAATCTTTTGCTACCGCCTCCAGCAAATGATTCCAAGGCTGGTCCACGTGGATCGAAGGCGGGATTCATACCAGGTAAACAGCGCCAGATAACATCAGCTGCACAGCATATATTATAGACCATATTCAAAAGCAAAACATACCGACACTGCTGTTAAGTCTTGATGAGAAGGCCTTTGATAAGGTCTCATGGGCCTTTCTCAGGAGGTCCTTGTTGGCTTTGATTTTCCCACATCCTTTGTAGCTTTTCTGTTTGTTATAAGATGGGCCCCTGGGATTTGTTAGGGCTAATGGAATTAACCTCCCTAAAATACTTAGGTATTAGAATTGCCACAGTATCTACCCAGCTGTTCTCATTAAATGACACCTCCTGATATCTCAACTGAAAATTGATAAGCTGTTGGCATCTCTTTTCCTTTGTAGCTATACCAGCGAGTGCAGGCAGTGTAACTAAACGTTACCTTGGCTCTTGTATCTCTTCCAGTGTGTCCCATGTTTGGTGCTTCTGTCATTTATATGCAACATAAAAGACTTAGAATATGCCAGCAATCATTGATTTTACCAAAAGATCAGGGGGACTGGCCTTCCCTAACCTCCTGGGCTACTGGGTAGCGGCACAAATGAAACTAGCACTGTTGTGGGGCAATCCGGCTATGGGGCCCGCTGGAGAAGAATGGACCTATTCAGGCCACTACCTATACCTCTGCCTGCAGCACTATTCTCACCACCCCACTTAAAGTTAATAAGGGAATCTCTTCCTCTTGAGACCAGGGCAATACTGGAGGATGGCATAGAAGTTAGTCTGCCAAACAATTAATATTCATTTTGGAAGTATAAATGGTGGGTTAGGAACCCTCAGTTTCCCCATCAGGTATGGACCCTGTTACAAGTTCAAATCAGTGAAGGGTTTTCTTTGCATGGCAATTAATGCAAAAGCAGGCAGTGATTCCTTTCGAACAAGCTCTAGGGTGGGGAAGCTGGTAGAATTGGATATATGGAAATGAGGGATTATATCCCTAAACATCAGAGGTCGCAGCAGCCCAACCCCAATTACAAGAAGATTGTCTGCCATTTCTCACAATTTGGTCATCTAACAGTGGAGAAAAGGTGATTTCATTATTATATCAGGCAGCTCGTATCAGTTCAGGTACATCACAGAGGGTCCTGAAGGGAGGTGGGAAAGAGAGCTGGGACTGGTGCTGACAGCCAAACAGTGGCAGCAGATCTGAGAGACGAACATGGAGTACTACTATGTGGCCCTTGTGGAGGGGAGTACTCATGGTAAATCAAGGCCAAATTTTTCTGGTCCCCACATTCCTGGCTAAGTGGTCTCCTGGGAGTTCCTCAGGGTGTTGGAGAAAGTGCTGCAGAACGCTTACCACACACATACTTTCATTCATTGCTCACACATGGCCCCCTTCTGGGCCTCTGTAATCTATCATATTCAGACCCTATTTGGCTTCTCAAACAGATCACTTTGGAAAAGCTATTGTTAAATATTGTCCCCTTCTCTCAAAGGAAAGAAGCACTTTATTTATGGGATATCATGCTGATAGCAGCTTTCAAGACTATTATGAGGAAATGGTTGCAACCAGACCCCCCCTTTTGGAATGGAAGCAGACTATTACATCTGTACAAACAATGGAAAAAATTACCTTTGATCTGCAATAAAGTTCTGCTCTATTTCTTAATAGATGGACAAGATGGGAATTGTATCAAACAAATATTAACTGAATCTGGGTAATTGAAGGGTCATCGGTTCTTTGGGATAAGTATTGAATGGGTAAATTACATTAGATCATAGGATTTCACTAGTCTGTATTAGAAAATGTTTTTGTTTCTTAATAGGGACCGGACTGTTGATCTGTGTGTTCCCGTGATCGGGTAGATAGTTCGGACCCTGGAAGTTAATTTTCTTTAGCTCCATCCTGAGTGTAAACATCTGAGATGGAATAATTCAGTCCATTAGGGCTATTAGTTGTTTGGTTTATAACTGTTCCTTGTTTTATTGGCTCAACTGTATGAACCATAATACTGTCTAACTATTGTATATGATACCAGATAATGTATCCTCAGATCTATGACATGTATTATTTTTCAAAATAAATTTTAGCGTAAAAAAATTAACATCAGTGAGGAAGTGACTGGTGACCTTTGAGTAACTTCGCTGTGTAATGTTTTATTGTAGGAGGACAAGATGTCGTCCAGCATCGGATTGTGGAACATAGACAGCTTCTCTGGGACTTAGTCAGCAGTAAGGGGCTTATTTCTACATTGCTGGGTAAGTGTTATGTGAAGTACATGGGTGTGATGGTAGCTGTTATTGCTCCTTACTGAGTGCCCTGCTCTGCAAGATGAGGTTAGGGGTAGGTATCTTGCCCTATGCCCCCTAACTAGTCTGAGAGATGAGGTTGAGATACGTTTTATCCTTTCTTTTTGCTATCTGGGTACTGGTGTACCTTTGGGCAGTGGGATAGGATTTACCTCCTGCTTTCCTGTTGTAAGCCTTCCTTCAGATTTTAGATGATTCCTCTCTGTTTACGTAAAATATTGCTGCTTTTGCCTTGTGAGGCTTTTTTTTTTAAAGATTTTTTCTGTGTATAAATGTAGTGCTCATGAAAGGTGCTGGATTGAGAGCACTGGAACCTGAAGTCCTGTGCTTCTCCACATTGCAGATACAAAATGGACGATCACAGTGTAAGCTTCCCTATACTGCCCTGCCAGTGTGCCTCAACCCTGCTATGGAGGACCACCACGTAGGTGAAAGGGTCATTGGTTATTCAGACTCATGCCCATTCGGTCATTGGCCTCTCATGTGAGGCTTCCAACAAGGGTGCCAATTAATGCCAGTTGTGTTAGTGACTTTGTGATGTGGAGCCTGCCCACTGGGAACTGGACTGAGACCACCACAACTCATTTCACATAGGCCACTGAATAGCTCTCAGTTGGTAATGTCTTTTGCCCACTACTGACCTGTGCTGGATTTGAACCAGTGACCTAGAGGCGAAGGCTCTTAACCCGTTACCAATCATCTGAGCCTTGCAAATCCTGAAGAAATTTGTGTTGACTCAATCCTTTTGAGCTGTTTTTCTAAGAAGGAAGTTGCAGCATGGATAGCGACATACATCTTGAAATGTATCTGGGTGGCCCAAGGGCGCTATCAAGAGTGCCAGCAGAATGTTGGGGTGAATCAAAGGGGTGACCAGAAGAGCAGGGAAATAATTCTGCCAATTTACAAGTCGGGTCTGGCCCCACCTGGAATACTGCATCCAGATTTGGTCTCCTCAATACAAGAACACCGAAGTGGTTGAAGGAGGTGCAACACAGGGCCACCACAGTGGTCAGAGGCATGGGGGACAGAAGCTGTGAGGAGAGCTGGAGGCCCTTAACATGGTCACATTAGGAAAAGGAGACTGAGAAGGACATGATCACAGTCTTTGTATATTCAAAGGTATCCATGAGCCTGAACCTCCGGAGATGTTCGATGTCAGCAGATGATGGAAAGGATAAAGGAGAAAGGGAAATTGGGAACACAGGCACATCACAGCCTGGCCACTCAATCTGTGGCCTGTCTATGTACAGTCCTCGGGTGGTTTAGATCTTTCCTCACTGGCAGAACTCAGAGGGTGGTATAGGGATTAATTCCTCGCCCATCTCTCTGTCTTGTGGGGTTCCTCAGGGCTCAGTGCTGTCCCCATGTTGTTCACAGTGTACATGCTGCCCTCGGAGACATTGTAAGAAGGTATGGGCTGAGGTTTCACTGCTGTGCTGATGACACCCAGCTCTACCTGTCTTTACACCGACCAGGATGGTGCTGTCTCGGTTTTAACAACTGCCTCACTGAAATCCAGAACTGGATGAATTCAAGCTGGCTGAGTTTGAACTCCGAGAAGATGGAGGTGATGATTGTGGACCGGGTTGCGGATAGAGGGATGGGAGCTGGTTTGCCCTCAGGACTTTTCTGGGTGGCACCCAGCTCCTACCTCTGAACAGGTGTGGAACCGGGAGTGGAATTGATGACAGGCTGAACTGCGATGCAGGTGTCTGCAGTCATCAGATCATCCTTTATCACCTGAGGAACATCTCAGGATTAAGCACCTAGTTCCGATCCGATGATCTGCCTACATTGGTCCACGCCTTTCTGACCTCACACCTGATTACTGCAACTCCCTGTATCTAGGGTTACTAGGGTTGATATCTTAAAGCTTGCAGCTCCTTGCAGATATGAAGCCCGATTGATAATGAGTGCTCTCGTGCGGTCATATTTCTCTGGTGCTCGCGATCTGCACTGGCTGCCAATAGAGTGGCGGATCACCTTTAAAGTTGGTTTTCTGACTTATAAAGCCCTACACGGACTGGGGCCCAGACTACTTGAAAGAGCTCCTGGTACCTTACTGGCGTAGGTGATTGCTCTGCTCAGCAGACAAGGGGTTGCTAGAATTCTGAGGGTTTCTTTAAAATCTTGGGGCATGTGCTTTATGTACGCAGCCCTGCCCTCTGAAATTCTCTACCCATCCACTCGACAGTGTGCGTCCATGGAGGAATTTAAAAGGCCTTAAGACCCATTTATGGTTAAAAGCTTATCCCTGAGGATGATATTTTATTGTGTTTATGAATCTAGCAGTTATTGGAGCTGTGTTCATTTTACTGTTTTATGTGCAGTTATTGTAAAGGCGCCTTGGTTTTAAGAAGGTACTGTACAAATAAAGATGTATTATTCTTACGCTGTGGAGCAGGACACAGGAATGGACATCCTCCTTCCCCATGTGCAGTAGTGTGTTCTGACTACTGTAGATGTTACAGAAGGTAGAAGGTAGTGAAGTCATCTTGTGAGGCTTAACCAGTCCTCTTCCATTGCTTCCATGGTTGTCTGAATGTCGCACAGTTGCTGCCTGCTTGTTCTTGACTGAGCTGTATTGGTCATGGTTCTGTTGTCTTAACTAGTAGCACTGATGGCCCATTTCTCCACATTCTTTCTCTCCTCCCAGAAACGCAAGCAGATGCGAATGCAGTAATGGATGCTCTGAAATCCGTTTTCCAAACAGAAGGACATCTCTCTACCTCACAGTCTAGACGGTACCTCACAGACCTGGAAGCGATCGGAGTCGTTTCCAGTGCGAAGCGTGGTCATGATGCAACTGCCAGCATCGTGGTTATCAAGTCGCAGACTCGCTTGGTCTCAGTTTCAGAAGACTGGTGGCATCCAGCTGGTTCTAACTAGATAAAAGAATCTGTGCGGGCAATAATGATAGAATCGTGACGATTCAGGCCACGCCACATTTTTGCAGGAGGCTGGAAATGGCGAGATGGTTGCCGATAATAAAGTTATCTATTGTACAATATTTTCCAGAAAAGGAAGTTCTAATTAAAGGAGAACTTTTATGCACAATGTCCTCATAATTAAACAGACCATAAAAAGCTTTTCTTTTCCATATAGATTTTATTGCATAACCAGCCATCTGTCTTACAAGGATATACCTGAATCAGTGATATACCCGTGTCAGGCTAAAGCCGTTGGGCAAGCTGTCATTCCAATGGTGGCTGGCTGTTTTCTCCTGTTCCTTCCTGTGCCCCATAGCGTAAGAGCCATTTCAGCACCCTGTGTTCACAGTGTACTGCAGGGGAGCAAGCTCTCTGACCTTCTTACAGCAGTCTCTGTGGTGCCAGAACCCTCTGCCAGTCATCCTTGGGCAGAGTACAGTGAAGTGCAGCAGCTGCTATGCCCAATGCCTGACCCCAGTGTGACTCCTGAGTCTTTTCCTGAACCTGAGTCGCCTGTATAGCAGCATGACAAGGTGTCACTGAGCCACCAGGAGGCCATTTAAAAAGGCTCTATTAAAGGCGGCATCGTACTGTATGAGGTATTGCAGTGTCAGTGCACCTAGGTTGAACTGTCACAGCTCAGTGTGCCTTTCCATGTCAGAAATTACAAAGTAGTACATAGCATTGGGCTTAACTGTAACTGGCTGCAGTCTAAAGAAATCCTTGACTAAGTTTGCCCTATAGGGTCTTCACGGACGGAGTCACCACATCAGGTGAAGTTGTGTACCATGCCCATTGGTTGACTAGAACTGCTAAACTGATTGTTTCATTGGCAGTGTTTGCCAGCCAGTTTGATGTCACAGTGTGTAAGCATGAAACCTCCTTAATGATGCAAGTCTGCCATGTTATGTTACTTTATGTGCCACATGGCAATGCTGTGCCTGTGTTCTGTTTAGGTAGGCACAGCATCCCCTGCATGACATCACAAAGATACAAAAATGGTGGTAGTGTCAGTACGTGGTATAGGGCAGACTTGGGATAGCTCCAGACTAGTACCAGCTCCAGATAAGCTAACATGTCATTTAAAGTTATTTAATACCTAATTTAAGATTTGTTTTTAGTAGCGTTCAGACTCTGAAGGACACTGTTCATAAGTGTTCTTCTTTAAGGTGTAACTGTGCTCCCACCCCAGTTACGTTATTGCTATAAACAGCATTTTGAAGATCTGTCCCTTCTGTCTACACTGTGTGTACCATGATACAGTTTGTTGGAGGGGTAGGATCATGTATGTTATTGCTCCTGTATGTGTGTTTCCTATATGTTGGGATAGAGTGTGTGTGTAGGGGAGTGTGTTTTGTATGCTGGAGTAGGGGTGTGTGTTGTGTGCTGCAACACTGTGTAAGTGTGTGTGCTGAGTAACGTGGTACAGTAAATGTTGTATAATGGAGTACTGTGTAATTGTGTATATGTGTTATACGTTGGGGTAGGAGTATGCTGTATGTGGGAGTGGTGTGTGTGTTTTATGCTGAGGTAGCGTGTATGTTGTATGTTGGAGTAGTATGTTTATGTGTCTTGCTTTTTGGGGTAGGCGTGTGTGTTGTATGCTGGAGTACTGTGTAAATGTCTGTTCTTTCAGTTGGTGCAGGATGTGTTGTATTCTAGAAGTGATAGTGTGCAGTTGTGATAAGTGTGTGTTTGTGTGTTATATTTGGGTAAGTGTGTTTTATGTTGGGATAGGGTGTATGATGTATGCCGGAGTAGTGTGAATGTGTGTGTTTTATGTTGGAGTTGGGTATATATTGTATGTGAGTGTTTGTGTTTATACGTTGAGTAGGGTGGAGGTGTGTGTGTGTGTGTGTGTGTGTGTGTGTGTTTGGTAATGCTCGACAGATGATGTTGTGTGCTGGGATGTATGTTGTATATTGCAGTAGGATGTGTGGATCTGTGTTTTTTTTATGTTGCGGTAGGATATATGATGTATGCTGGAGTAGTGTGTGCATCTGTGTGTTTTATGTTGAGTTAGGTATATATTGTATGCAGGAATAGTGTGCAGTGTTTGTGTTGTACACATTGAGTAGGG
The DNA here is from genome assembly GCA_016271365.2 of Neoceratodus forsteri. Lineage (NCBI taxonomy): Eukaryota > Metazoa > Chordata > Ceratodontiformes > Ceratodontidae > Neoceratodus > Neoceratodus forsteri. The sequence goes on along the minus strand of JADMNL010000022.1, from coordinate 470,386,176 downwards.
TGTGTGTGTGTTTTTTGGTATGCTCGGCAGGAATATGTTGTGTGCTGGGGATGTATGTTGTATATATGCAGTAGGATGTGTGGATCTGTGTTTTTATGTTGCGGTAGGATATATGATGTATGCTGGAGTAGTGTCAAACGTGTCTGTGTTGTATGCTGTGGTACACCATGGGGTTGCAGGTTGGATTTATGTATAATGTACATGTACAGTAATATGTATATATGGCAACGTGTCTCTGCTTACAAGAACACACAGAGTGCAATAAAGATGCAGCTGGTAAGAACGGCCTTTGTCACTGTGTTTTACATCTGTAACCTGGGACAGCCTTCTGCTTGTTTAGTATTCTGTCCCATGGCCAAGACGTGCAGAGAACAGCTCTGTGTACATAAAAGAGGTCTGGAAGTTATCAGCTCAGAGACAGAAGAAAGAGATTACAAATGATGGGAACACTTTACTTGTTATGACATGCTTAGTACCTTATTGTCTTATGGCATCTGTGTAGACTTAAGCTGTCCACTCAGCAAATGGAGAATCCCTTGCAATTTGAGGTGTAACTGGAGCTCTTGTTACCCCTTAGACTCCATGCTACTTGAAAAGGGGCTCTGAAATCCTCAAGATCCCTTAGAATGGCACAACATTAAACCCCAGTATTTTGGTGCAAGTCTTGAAAAGGAAGACATTGGTAGCTCTAATGGCTTAGTGGGAGGTGTGTTTGTTTACTGTGTTAATGACTCAGGCTCCTATCCTGAGCGAGAGCTTCACAGACTGAGTGGCCAAGGCTGTGATGAGCATCCATCGCTGATGCATCCTGCCTTAAAAACAAAATTGACGACTCTCACCATTACAGGGCTTCCCAGGCACAAAGGGAGGTAGTCATGTGGGCAGGAATCCAAGGCTCCAGCCAGGGTGGAATCTTGCTGCTTGTGTGCGACATGGGGAACTGACTAATGTCCTATAGGGTATCATTCATCCAGCCCTGTGCTGGTGTCAGTGTGTGGGCAGGCATGGCCTCGGTCCACTTTGATTGCCTGTAAAGGTCTCCTGACATTGGTGCACCTTTTTTTGGAGGGGCAATACAGGAGCAAGAAAATGGGTAGAAAACATTGATGCTGCTCTGGTGGATGATACTGCCACCCTCCTTACCAGTTGAAAGAGCTGGCCACTCGTCCCCAAAATTTGTGAAGGATTTATCTGGCTCTTCTCCTAGTTGGACAGCCCCATACTGAGGGTAAGTTCTCTGGGTAAGAGAGAGAAATTAGAATTTAAAGAAAAAATCATTTGCGCATAGGTTCCTGAAAAGGGTGCTACCTAGATCTGAAATGAACAGTGCCTTTCAATGTGCAAGTAATAGCTCCTCCCATTGTCATCATGCTTCCTCTTTGACACAGATTTTAAAGATTATTGTTACGTTTAGTGTTTGTGAGCTGGTTGTGGTGTGGCCTGAGTAGTGACATGTCAAACACAATGCAGTACCAGTTAAATTTTCTAGTCAGTTTACCCCCACACACAGATTTGTATACCCATGATGCTTTGTGCTGGGTTTTAGGCTTTTGATTTTGTGTGCTTACTGAAACCACACAAACTGGAAAGTATCTACCTTGAATCATTTATGCATCCTACATATTGCTCCTCTTTCTTATCAACATTTACATCACCTCCTTCATGTAGCTATAGCGGTATGAGGGGTACCAATGTATCAGCTGTCAGGCAGCTAAAAACAGTCACTGTCCACCATGAGATTTATTTTGTGATAAAAAGTAGTCATTAATTTGGGAATAGTTTTATGTTTCCTTGCGATGTGCAAGAAACATATTGTTAACAATGAATGGCCTTTGAGAGGTGTTGTAGCTGTCGGTTCCAGTACAGATCAATCTGCATTGGGCTCATAAGTAACAGATCAATGACCAGGCAAGCTGTGTATGACACTGGTCACAGTTTGATGGGTGGAAACTCCATGTAGAATGAAAGGACTGAAGTTCTCCAATGAGACAGTGCTTCAGTCCTTTCATTTGCATAACTAGCTGGCAGACAGCTGAGGTGGCATGACTTTGTGCTTGAGACAGATCTGTTTTCCACTCCATCCTCCATATTTTACAGCTCAAGGGTGTAGCTTCTTATACAGCAGGTATGCCATGGTGTACGGTTACTTTCAACCAGGCAACCGCCTTACCCTGCCCCAAACAGCAAACCCGGGCTGTCTCTGCAGCTGCACTATTAAGTTTATTAACCCGCCCCACTCTTACCACAATTAGCTGCAGACTCTGTATTGGTAGCTATGCCTTGCTGCAGGAGAAAAAGTAAACTGCTGTTGTGCTTTTTGAACACAGCTCGTCCGACTGCCCCTGCTGCCCTGTAGTTAAATTACAGCCCATCTCCCTGATTGATTATTTGCTCTGCCAGCTAGCTGCAGACTCTGTATTAGTAGCATCGCCTTGCTGCAGGAAAAAAAGTAAAGTGATGTTGTGCTTTTAGACACAGCCTGTCCCAACTCCCTGCTGCCCTGTAGGTTAAATTACAGCCCATCTCCTGATTGATTACTTGCTCAGCCAGCCTGTGCCTTCCACAAGTATGCCGGATGGGACTGTGGTCCTGAGATGAATCGGTGCAACAGACGGACCTCTTCCCAATTGGTTGGTCAGCGATCACTGCCCTGCCCCCGACACACACACACATACACACAGTACTCCAGGACTATAAGCACCTGGCTGTTTTGCTCTTTCTCTGTGCCATGGGACTGCCAGCTCTGGGATTTATTGATTCTTACTTGGGCAGCCTTTGTTTATAGGGAACATCTCAAAAACCATGAATTTGAGCTGGATCTAACCAACAGGTTCATCAGAGATGGAAATATGCTCATTAGGGTGCACGGAGTGAGTAGGAACAAAAAAAAGTTTCTGATGTTTGAATGGTATGTTGGATCTAGCTCCCCAGTGGTCGTGAGAAGTGCTGGCCGTCTCTTCCCCTACTGCTACTACATGATTCAGAGTCTGACTCTGATGTTGAGCCTCGGATACCAAACAAAAAGTGGTTCCAACGAAAAATATAATAGCCAATCCAGGCCTTACCTTTTCTACCTGAAGTATCAAGTTGCATCTCTGAATGGAATAAGGCTGAGCTTTGGATAAGGACTATGTATAAGGCTCAGCTGATCTGGAAATTGATGTGAACCTTAAACTTTCAAGGCGCTATTGTGTCAGCTTGTTTTCCCACTTTTTCTGAGTCTCACTGTGAACCTAGTCAGAAACTGATTTTTCGTGATTCATGAGTCAAGTTGTGTTTGTTACTAACAATAGTTTACAAATTTATGAAGTGAGGATTAACAGATGTAACTGAGGATCACCGTAAAGTGTCAATTGTAGTTGCCCCGTTACGTTAAGTAAAGCTCCCTTGTGTTAAGTAAAGCTTCCTAAATTATTCCTCATCATGAAAAAATACACTATCTCAACATTTCATGTGTTTCATTTAGAAGCATGTTCTTTCCTTTATAGATCTTATTTTCAAGATAGTATTAAAAGTGTAAATGTGAATACATTACAGAAGGTTCAAACCTGAGTCCATTTTACTAACAGTGCTGCCATATGATATTCAAAATATAAATGTTACGAAATGGCTCAGTAGACTTTTTTGAAGTAAGTGATTTAATAGTTAAATCATTTTAATAATTTATTATATGCACAAGAACATACACTGAAATATGGGCTGCTGACCCCCACACACACACCACACACTGTCATCAAGCATGCCATGATTATGTATGGTAGAAATGAAGGAGAAACACTACTTTTCTTCATTCACTTGTGAGTGTCTAATTGGAAAAAAGATACATAAACTATTGGTGAATGGGTTGGGATGAGTACATGTTTTTCTGTGTTTTATTTTAAATTCCATTTCTGAACATGCTACGCATTGTCATGTTACCTTATTCAGAGGAGCCATGGTCCAGTTTATCTGACTGTCAAATTGCTTGTCCTTTTCTGTGGTTTTCTTCATGCACACACTTGTACATTATTGCTCGGACACTATATAAATGAGAAGTTGAGCAGCAGTCGATATTAGGAAGTGGCAGGACTATCCAGCGAGCTGGCAACAGCACAAGGAGAGAAATAGGAGGACAGGAGGGAGAGAGAGAAATGAAAATTACGTACCTACCGTAATTGTGATCTTTCTGTATCTTCAACATTCATCACATATGGGTACTCGGCGGAAGGTGGGACCCGTGGGAGTTTTTGGTAGGTGGAATCGACGCGTCAGTGCCTCCCTCAAGCCGGCGTTCTCATGGGCGACGATGGTCGTTAGGCACCGTCGACTCTGCCTGCCTGCCAGTTCTGAGTCGCCGAGAGGTGAGGAAAAGAGGGCTGGGAGGGTGGGACAAGAGAGTCCAAGTGACAGAAAAAGGAAAAGATATAAAACCAAAAGGAGAAATAAATGACTGAGAGGACAGAGCAAGAGAGAGAAACGAAGCTAGGAGATTGGGAAGGGGCCCCAATCTCTGGAAAACAGAAAAGGGTGGGAGTTAGGGAAGGGTAGGAAATTTTGAAATATAAATGTTTGACATGAGAGGGGACAGAAAACAGAACACATTGGATTCTGTCCTGTTTCTAGATTGTGTCCTGTCTCTAGATTGTATAGGAACTGCAAGGAGTAGTCAAGAGGCTTAATTGTCAGAATTCAAGGCACAGAATCACTAGCAAAGAAACTCCTTTAAGGCAGCAAATGGCTATTTTTAGAGGACAGGAACAGAGGTTCTGCCCCTCTCATAAGAAACAAAGAGAATTTTTAGTTGGGATAAATGAGTTAAAGACTTGTCCAGAGGACAAGAAAACTAAAATTTGGGAAGAGAAAGAAGGAGGCGAGCATGGAGGGCAACTACCCTCTCTCACTCTGAAGGAGTGGAAGCAGAGCACTGAAGAGGGGTGCCGCCCCATCCTGACTACTCTCCCCAGACATACCATCCCACACTGTGCCCCAGATTACCCCCGACAAGACAGGGAAGGGGCAAGAAAAAGCACAGAGAGGAGGGATCCAGAGACTGAGGCCCCAGGGGATGGTGGGTGGGGCTGTGATGAATGGTGAAGATGCACAGAAAGATCACAACTACGGTAGGCACGTAATTTCATATCTTATCTGAGTCAGTCTTCACCATTCATCACATATGGGTGAGTGCGTGCCCCCCTCCCGAAGGGGTTTTCAAAACCCTAAAGGACAAAGTCCCTTAGCTCTCAGTGGGTGACACACTAAGAGAGAGAACCTTCTGGGCCTGGAGGGCTGAGGTGGGAAAGTGAGGCAGGGCCTCCCGGAGAAGGAAGTTACTCGACAGCGCCTCTCTGGGAAAACTCTGGGTCACAGTCTGCGGGGAGTTAACCACTCTACGCCGGCCAAGGGTGACAATCGGGAAAGACACAGCCATGCCGTCCGCCTAGTGCAGATCGCTGTCCCTACGACCCTGGTAGCTACCTCATTGGTGTCACATGACACCCTTGCTTGGTGCCTTGCTAGCTCCAGGCCATGTGCAGAGAGAGCAATGGCTTGTCTGGTTTGCTCCGTGTCAGGCAAAGAGGCTAGCAGCTGACAGCCTGGACCACAAGAACCTATCATAGGCTGCATAGTGGGCCTGATGTGCAGAAATAGAAAGCAGCAACCACGCCGAGTAGAAAATCCTTCTCCCCAGAAGTCAAAATCCGAGTAGTCTTGATCTGGGGGCCGGTCACAGTGAAGGGCGTGAAGCCCATCGGGAGTGTCCAGTTCGTCAATCCAGACTGTGGATGAGGCATGGAACCTGGAGACTCCGGGGCGTAATACCGTAGCAAAAGATCCCTAGGGCAGGGACTCCGGAGAAGGGTCTCTGCCAGGAACGCAACGCCGCCTCCCAAAGGGAGCAGGCTGGGGGGGCACCACGCGTGTCCTCGTACTGAAGCTGCCCAAAAAGCGGGCGTGCACCCCATTGCTCTAAGTGGAGGGAGGGAGAGAGATGTGCGGTCCTCCAACATCTTCATGAGGAATCGCTGATACTCCCGCGAGATCAGCAGCTGGGGAGATGTGGACAGAAGGCTCCTCTACCCCAGAAGAGGGGATGAGGAGTTGGAGGACCTCAACTGTTCAGAGGGTGGCTGCTCAGGGGAGGTTGAAAAACCTGTCTGTCCATCACCCTGACATAAGCAGGGAAACAAGCAGCCATGGCCCTAAACTGCTCCCAGGAGAGAGAGCCCACTAGGACCAAGAATGCCTGGGAGTGCAGGGAGAGTACAGCAGAGGGATGGGGACAGAGCCGAGAAGAGAAGTCAGCTGACCTCCGCCTGGGCTAGGGAGCGGACCAGGGCGCCAGAGGATGAAGGTGCTCCGAAGACTCCACAGCTGACAGCTGAACAACCATTTTGGAACTGCCTTGGCTGTGCCCTGAAGAATCCTCCTGTGAGGTGACGGGGCCATAAAGGTCCAGAAGGACTGTCCCCTACCTCAGAAGAATGGGGCTCTCTCAAAGACAGCGAGAGGGAAAGCGGAGATCCACATGCAGCTTCTTCCAGAACCCAGATGGGCCCCTCAAAAGGCCTGCATGCAGATCCCATGCCCCTCGACCCCTCGAATCCGAGAGTGCCCTCCTCCTCGAGATGGTCAGCCTAGGTAACTGACAGCCCTGGTCAGCACCAAGAAGCTATCCAAGGCACAATACCGTCCCTCTTGTAGGTGCTCTGGTCAGCCCCAAAGTCGGGTGGTCCAGGCACACTACCTGAAGGGGTACCACCACTGAGGGGTCAGTGAATCCTCCACGGCCGGACTGCAGTGCAGTGGTGGCCTGCATCACTGCCTGCTGGTCAGAGCCCTGACCCAGCCTCGGAAGTCGGCGGCGGCTCCTCAGAGGGGCTGATTCCAGTCTGTCGAGGACACCACTAGGCTGCCCACTACGCAGCTGTTCCAAGGAGCCAGACTGCTCATCTGACTCAGAGTCCAACTCCTCCTCCGAAAAGAAGTGGAGGCCGAGGCCCTGTGCCAAACCATAGGTGGGCGTCTTTAGCCATCCTTGCCAAACAGGGTGCCAGAAATGGAGATGACACCGAGGCGGTGCCAGCGCCTCCCAGCACCATGAATGGTGGCCGAAGAAAAGCGGCTCCAGCCGGACAACCATTTCGGAGTCGGAACCTGGCATGGCGCCCGCCGCGCCCCACAGTGCCGCAAGTGACTCTGAGGGCTGAGAACAGCGCCCGAGGGCAGCTCCGACCGCACGGGTACAGATGGCACCGGCTTCGCTCCACAGGCGCTGCGAACGGTGCTGAGAGCAGAGATGGTGCCGGCGATGGCCCCGACCATGCCCTCTGAACTTTCATGGCGCCATGCCCCTGTTTGGCACCATGAACGGCTCCAGAACTGGACGGCGCTGAAGCGAGAAGAAAAAGGATGGCTACAGAGACTCCCATGGCAACCGACAGCAGTATCGGCGCCACTTAACGGTGCCGGCTGCAGCCACGGTGCCAAGTGATGGGCCGGCCAACACCGCCAGGCCCACGGCGCCGTGAATGGTGCCGAGGCCTCAAACAGCCAACCAATGGCATCGAGGATGGCGCCGACCCAGGCCTTGCGTAACCGCGGGTCCGACACTGATTGCCATGGCGGTGCCTCCCGCCTGCCCCGAAGGGAATGGACTGGCCTTCCTGCACTGCTGGAGGAGCCTCGCCACAGCTAGGGCTACTAGAAGCCGAGGCTCCCTCCTCCTCAGTCCTATAGAACCGGAGGGACCCGAGGAAAGGCCGGAGAGCGTGGCTTGGCCCGACGAAGTGCACACCACCCCGAAAGCCGCGGAGCTCGCCCCACTTTCCACGCGCAGCACTGTTTGATGACCCGCGTCCATGGAGAAGCAGGCATCGCATGAATCCATGTTGTGAAGCGGCCAAGACACGAAGGCAACAGTTGTGCTGGTCGATGACAGGAAAATTTTGGCCGATGGGCACCGCCGCATGGGGTCGACCTGCCTTCAAGTCTTCTTGCCCTCTGACCTAGACATGACCTTCAGAAAGAAAACAAACAAGACTCGACATCGCTGGAAGAGAAAAACAAAATATTGGAAAGATCTTACCGGCAACATCAAGTGGCTAGCAGAACCGACAGGAGGAACTGACGGACTTGACGTCGAAAACAAGAGTTTTGAACGAACTACAAGTAGGCCCAACTCAGCTTTTCAGAGAAAGCTTCCCACGAGGTAACCTCGACAGCGGAGACGAACTGGCAGGAAGGCGGAGTCAACGGCACCCAATGCAAAACTCATGAGCCATGTAGAACGCCGGCCTTGAGGGCGGCGCTAAGAGCACATCGGGCTTCACCTACCAAAAAAGAAAGCTCCCGCTGGGGTCCCAGCCTCCGCCGAGTACCCATATGTGATGAATGGTGAAGATTGACACAGATGAGATCCGCAGCACAAGACTGGCAGGCAAACACTTGCTGCAATAAAACAGTCATCCAAAGATTTAACTACTGCTCAGTGGGATGCATGGCATGCGCACCATTATCCCATAAAACAGCAGACAGGGACCTTTCATTATAGAACAGAGCATTATCTATGAACTGCAGTGGTTCCAGACATTCAGCATGAGTCTTTGGTCCTGCAAAAGATATGAACAGAGTCATGGAGTCCTGTTCCGATTATGACCATCAAGAAAGCTGCTCAATGGAATAAAATGCCTTGCTCTCAAAAAAAGTTGTTTGTCAACTAGACTTTTATGATCTGCATAAAATACTGAGACTGTGGCTCTATAACAATCCTATTTCACCAACAGCCTTCTTATGGAGTTGGGGTCCGTTTGTCTGATAATTTTAGCGCAAACAGAAATGCTGTTGTTTTCATGAAGATATCAGTAAAATTCTCCGGGTTTCATTTTCATTATGAGAAAGAAAGCCAGGAGAGATTTATTACTGATTATTTGCATATAGACTTCTGCAGGTAATAAACGTCTAGTTGACACAGGACATTTTGGTGAGAGGTCCTTTTCTTCTGATTAGCAGCTAACTGCAATGTTTCCTTCAAAATGAACTTTGCTAGGCTTAACATATAATAGTGTACAGTGGAATGACTTTCTAAAATGGGTTAATGCCTGCTCTGGGTTTGATGTCTCAGTTGGCTTTAAAACCAGTTTAACAATGTTTACTTTGCTGCCTTCGAAATGACAGGCAGATAGGAAATGATGCTTAGTCGTCTTAGCCATGTCATACAATCGAGGTTAAAGTGTGAAGGCTTTTCTAGTCAAGAGTCACTACTGATAAAAAATTAATTTTAAGAACTATAAGAAAATAATGCTGTGGGTGATAAACTAGTAACTGCCTTCATCAACTGCAACAGTAAAAAAAAAAAATTCATCTCAGTGATTCTGTACAGCAATCATCTTCATATCTCCAACCTTTTCTCCTGCACGCTGTCAAGGAACGCAATTGATGAGATGATATCTTGTTTTCTGCTGCTAAATGCAAACCTAGAGTTGCTTTTGAAGAAATAGAAAATGGCATTATCAAGAAATGATTAAAAAATAACGGAAATAATGTATAACTACTCCTTGAGGAAAGATTATGAGGCTGTGTTTTTCTACATGATGCATGTTTACTTTCTGGATATGATCTCTGCAGCTGACAGTGGATAGTGGCAAGGTATCTGTGTTGGACTGTTACAACAGTGCCACTCCTTTATTTTCATGAACTACACCCTGCCCCCCAAAGTTGTTTTTATTATTTTTTAACCCATTTTTCATCCCATCAGCAATTCTGCCCTTATGGCATCCCACATCACAACGATGACCTGGGTCACCACAACAGTACCCTTTTCCATGTAGAGGGTGACACATACCACACATTGAATGTCACGCAGCAACCAGTCCAAATTCTGATGTAAAAAATAAAATGAGTTAATTTTCTAGTATACTAAACAACCCTCATAGTAAAAGTTGCTATTGGCAATGAAATACACCATAGACTATTTATGAGTGTTTATAATAGTGGTCAAACTTTAGATTTCTAACAGTGTGCAACATATTGATTTGAGATATGCCATAAGTGTCCCAATAAAAAATAACTGATGTATACATATATTAAATACCAAGTCACCAGTATTATGCAAATGCAGATGCAGGTTCTGATCAGCTTGTTCAAACTTCTTACTAAGAATTATATAAATCGTTGCCAACTAGAAGAAATTTTTAATAATTATTAATTTTTAATAATTACACATTTTCTTTCAATGTATGTGTGTGTGCATATAGGTTTGCATGAGTGCCTAGGAGTATGTGTGTTGGAGTGGGTCTGATGCAAAACTAAACCAAGTGTGGCATCTAGGAATTGAACTGACAGGATTCAAACCTACATAAGTACATTGGACAATGAAAACAGCACTCTTTTTTTTTTTTTTAAGTTAAGAAGTACTTTCATGGATCTGTCGCAAGTCATCACAGCTGGAAGGTTTGGGGCAATCTTAAGTGCTGAATCATCTGTGACAATAGTATGAAAATTACCTTTTTTTTTTTTTGTCAATCTCTTTTTCTGTATTTATAGGCTACTGAAACAGTTTTTCTCAGGCATGCACCATTCCCAAAACCCTCCTGTGAAAGTGAAGCCCACAGGGAGTAATTTAAAAAAATCTAAGTAGGTACCTTAAAATCATTGGTTATTCTGTACTGTATGTTTCAGCAAGCTTAAAACAATTTCTGCAATCAGAAATATTCAAGCTGGCCATGATGATTGGACCTCACGACCGCACTGTAATGCGGCAATGGGATGACATCATTCTAGCAAGTCATGTAGTGCATTTTTAATGAAACCTAATTGGCGCCTGTTGTTTAATGTATAAACTTAGAGTTTTATGTTTAGCTGGTCATCTGTATCGATATTTAACTTGTACATTAGTCCCTTACATATACTGTAAGTTGAAGAAGCCAGAGAGTCGTTTCCCCATAAGACAGAGAGAAAGCAGGGGACCTCAGCTTGGAATGGCAGGATAAAATTTGATGGTTTTCCTGACCGATGGAGGTGGTCACCTTGCTAAGTGGTGTCAGGCTTGATCATAATTTAGCTGGATAGACGAGACCAAGAACCTCTCTAATAATTTATAACAAGTAAGAATATTGGAGTTATTTGAAAAAAGTATGGGCCTTAAAGCAGTGGGGTGGACCGCGTACCTTAATTGTATGATTTTGTTTGGTCACACCAGGTGCACCCTATAAATTTCATTAAGATGTATTGTAAATGTGATGGATTGAGCTTGCCAAACCTTTATATTGAATCGTCATGTAAATGACCTGTCTACAGTATGCAGAACATATATTGTCTTCTGATTGCTGCAAAAGCAAAGAAGAATTGGTACTGCTGGTGAGCAGAGTGAAATGTTAGCCAGTAAGGTATAAGAGTAATGTTTCTGGGTATTACACTTCTAAAGATACCAATTAAATTATGGGACTAATACCCAAATTCAGAAAAAGTGCAAACTTTTTTTTTTAAATGTTTAAAACTGTCATGAAAGTTTCCATGGCAATATTAAAGTATATCGATATACTTTATCATTATAAAAAAGTGTATCGATAACATTTATTTTACAAAAACTGTTCTATCATGATGTAAATATGTATATTGGTATAGCTAGAGAAACTGCCTGTTTTAATATCGATAACATAATTACTACTGTTACATAATAATGATATAATATCAACACCATATCTTAATGGCTAGATTCCAAGCTTTCATTAAAAAAAAAAAAATTCCCCAGTGGTTCCAAGTTACGACCTTTCAAAAGATACTCTCTTTAAAATATGATACCTTTGGAACCATTGAGGCTAGAGACTTCATTTTAAAAGCGAAAACTTAGCGTCAGCCAATAGTTGTATCATCACTATATCACCATGTTCACCATATATCGATATGAAAAAACCAAATGTTTTATATCAATATAAAAAAGATAAAATGGTTCACTGCACTTTTAAAGTCCTGTCATTTTACCGCATTATATCGACATGTATGTGCATGTAGCATCACAGGAGAAGTGTATTAACTGTTGAAATGTTACAGTTTTCAAATGTAGTTTCAATGATTATAAAACTATCATATAAGATTATTTTGGAACTGATCGGACGATACTAGTGGTTGTTCTGTCTAAGAATAAACACATTCCTGTCTAGTTTCTTTAATAAATATGTAGATGGATACCACAATCATCTGTATTTTATATAATATATGCAAGCAAACATGATAATTGATATAAATTGAGGAGTTAGTAAATCACTGGTCTCGTCAGTGAAAGCCATACGTTCAAAATTTTAAAGACTGACTGTTGATCCAGATAAATTAATGAAAAAACATATAAAGACAACCTTGTGCACTGCAGGATCCCTACACTATCTCTAACGGTCTACAGTACTGTACTTCTTTGATTAGCTAATCCAAGTTGCCACGGGGTCATCTGTGCAGCCCTGAGATAAAGTATGCAATTTGGAAGGCTGAGCCTCATTGCTTTTCTGGATACCTAGTAGTACCCACTGCAGCCATAGTACTACTTCTCCCAAATGAGTTTGGCAATGGCATTTTAATTGTTTGATGTTTTCACAATAATGGAGATCTTCCACATCCGATGTAGAAATACAAGTAAGAGTGATGCATTCATTTTCTATGTCTTCTTTTTTGTGCCAAGCAAAGGATGTGACTGTGGGATGTGATCCTGGCCCCACCATAATATATGTCCCTTAAGGTGTAAAATAAATGGTGATGAATACATTGATGGAGTGTTGGGATTCCCAAATATCTAGTGCTCCCAGTTACACAGTTTTGATTTTCATCAGTGAAAATAAAAATACCACTGTTTGTAATTCAGCACTCCTATTAACTTCACACACCAGACAAACATGTATTTAATATATCCAGAAAATCAAGTTTACAACAATCAGAAACTGTGTAAGGCAACTACTTAAAGTAAAAAGCATTTCACTATTGCTCTATGCAATTCTGTTACACTATCACATCACTTGCGACTAAATGTTAAACTGAATCTGTCAGTAACAGTCTCCATAAATAAAATGACATAAATACCGCTGTTTTATTATTTCTGTCTGGCAACTCAAACAGTTATACATTACCTACTTTAGATAAACTAACAAATAGAAACAAATTCTAACAAACAGAAATATTAAACAAGTCACTGCAGCATTCAAGCTTGCCACATCTATTAACTACACTGATTGTCAGAATCGTCATTTCCAGTTCTCATGTTTGCAAGCACTGTAACATGGAGTTACAGGTACAGATGACTAAGAACACGGGACACAAGACAGAATTATCTATTTTATTACCTAAAGTGTAAATATACTTGTGGACATGATTATTACAGTGACTGTACAGTATGTCACAAGCAGACAATCCCCTTTAAGCAAGTGAAGAAATACTTTTAGCCAGTGCATTACTTGAAGCAGCATATTGAGACCGACAAATTCACATATTGCTACAGCCCTCAGTAAAGACCTTGAAATTTCTCTTGCTGCTACCTGAATTATATTGGTTGGGAAAAGTGGTACTCTGAGATGCAGGTTTGAACATCACTTGAATCTAAAAATATTGACTGTGATACTGGGCAAGTCACATGCCCTCTCGGTGCTTCAGTCTACCCCCTGCAAGAAATGAGCGAAGCAGTACCCTCAGGAAACATGACCTTGCATCTCTGTTGGGCTGTCCTGGGTCAGTAAGTTGTAAAACAGATAATAATGCATAGGTGACTGTGTGTTACAGTATTAAGTTTTGTAGGTTTAAGGTGTGCGATTGCCCCATAAACCTTTATAGCAAAGCTTCGAGAGGTTTATGATCATCACACACCAAGGGTGTATAAAAAAAATTCATTTGCATATAGTTATCTGTGTTTTATTTTTTATGTTTCCTTTACATATGCAAGAAACATTTTGTTACAGTGAACAGCATTTCAGAGGTGTGTCACTGTCATGTCCAATACAGGTCAAGCTGCATTGGGCTTATCAGTAACAGATGAGTCTGAGTAAGATCTTTCCTTTTATTTGTAATTCTGTGACATCGAGTCTGTTTGTGGTTTTTCTCCATAGGTCATGTCTCGGTCGGAGGCAAAGTCTTAGAAGGCGAATTGACCCCATGCATCGGTGCCGTGCGGCCGAAAATATTCCGTCACCGACCAGCCTGACCGGTGTCTTGCGTGTCTTGGCCAGCTTCACGACATGGATTCGATGCGACGCCTGCTTCTCCATGGACGCTGTGTCCTCACGAACAGCGTGTTGAAAGTGGGGCGAGCTCCGCCACGACTTTGGGAGTGGGGTTACTCGTCGGGCCAAGCCGTGCTCTTTCGCCCTTTCTCCAGGTCCCTCCCGGTTCTATCCGGACTGAGGAGGAGGAGCCTCGGCTGCCTTAGCCTAGCCATTACCGAGGCTCCTCCCGCGGTGCAGGAGGCCGTCCTGCTTCCTCCCGGGGAGGCGAGGCGGGAGGCACCTGTGACAGCTCACGCCCTTAAGGGGTGGCTCCCGGTGTCATTCCGTGGCTCAGAAGGCCCGGGTCAGCGCCCGTCCTCGGCGCCGTCCGAGTGCGGCACCGTTGGAGCCGCCGGAGCTGTTAAATGGCGCCGTGGGCCCTGTCGGTGCCATCGTCGGCGCCCGACTCAGTACGCTTCGGTGCCATGTGCCTGTCAGCGCGTTTGTGGCACCAGCGCTGCTCACGGTGCCATGGGACAAGATCGGTGTCCTCTTTCACCATGTCTCGGGCGGCACCGTGCCTGTCACGGCTTCGGTGCGTGGGGCCTTGACTCCACCGTCTGCTGGTGCCGTCCTCGGCGCCGTCCGCTCGGTGCCGCTCGGTGCTGTGTTCGGCACGGAATCTGCCTCGAGGCCGTCGTGGCACCGGCGATCCTTGCTGCTGCTTGCGGCACGAAGGGCGGTCATGCAGCCCATGTTCAGCGCGAGCCTGCCCTCAGGACCGTTGTTGGTGCAGCTTCAGTCCTCAGTGCCTTTCGCGGCGCCGAGACCTGGCGGTGCCGTTTTCAGCGCCGAGGTTGCTGCTGGGGCTGCTGTTGGTGCCGTCTCTGTCCCTGGTACCATCCCTGGTGCTGGTGGATTTGACGGCGCATCTGGCCTGGCTCTGGACCTTTGGCCCGAGCTGCCCTGGTGCCTTCTGCAGGTCCCGCCCGCTGGGTTGCGGAGGCGCAGTGCCGTCTCGGGCCCAGCTCTGGCTGCCGGGCCCTCTGGCAACTTGGTTTAAGCTTGCGCTCCTACTGTTTGGCTCAGAGCCTCGGACTCTACCTCTTCGGAGTCGGAGTGAGCTCGAGTCAGACGGCAGTCACACCCGGGGTTGTCTGGAGGAGGGCTCCCATGGTCTTGTCGAGCAGTCGAAGCCAGCCCCCTACTGAGGAGAGTCAGGTGGCCCCGAGGCTAGGGTCAGTGGTGCTGACCAGCAGGCAGTGGTGCGTGCCACCATTGCTCTGCAGCCTGGCCTTGGGGGTTTCATCGCCCCCTCGGTGGTGGTACCCCTCCAGTGGTCTGTCTTGATTGCCCAACTTTGGGGCCCATCGAGAAACCTACAGGAGGGGAGGTGCTGTTCCTGGGTCTCCCCTTGGGGGCTTTCCAGAGATGCCAGCTACCTAGGCTGGCCCTTTCGAGGAGGACTCTCTCAGACTCTGAGGGGTCGAGGCGTGGGGTCGGCACGTCGGCCTTCTGGGGTCCACCCGGGCCCTGGGCGGCGGCGAAGTCGCGGTTCCCTTCCCCTCGGGTTCCTTGAGAGGGTCCCATTCTTGAGGCAGGGGACCGTCCTTCCTGGACTCTTAAGCCCTGGTCACCTCACTGGGGATTCTTCTGGGTGCAGCCAAGGCAGTGCCAACATGGTTGTACAGCTGTCGGCTGTGGAGTCTTCTGGGGCACCCTCCTCGGTGCTCATGGTCCCTCCCTAGCCCTGAGGAGTCAGCCGACTTCTTTTCTCGGCTCTGCCTTATCCCTCTGCCGCATTCTCCAGCGCTCCCAGGCATTCTTGGTCCCTGGCGGCCCTCTCACCTGGGAACAGTTCAGGCGGTGGCTGCCGGTTTCCTGCCTCGTTAGGGCTATGGACAGCCAGGGTTTCAACTTCCCCGTGCAGCCACCCTCGGGCGTATGGTGACCTCAGCTCCTCATCCCCCTTCTGGGGAGAGGAACCCTCTGTCCACATCTCTTGGCTGCTGATCTCTCTGAGTATCAGCGCTTCCTCATGAGGATGTTGGAGGACTTGCACCTTTCTCCATCTTCTGTTAGCAATCCTGAGCATGCGGTGCATGCCTTTCTAAGCGATTATGGTGAGGCCACCCTTGTGGTGCCACCTGGCCTGCTCCCTTCGGGAGGTGTCCTTGTGTTTCTGGCAAAGGCCCTTCTCCGTAGTTCCTGCCCCTAGGGACCTCAGTCAGAGGTATTGCACTCCCCAGAGTCTCCAGGTTCTATGCCTCATCCATGCAGTCCGATTTGGCGCATCTGGACACCCCTGATGGGCTTCCGCCCTCCACCGTGACCGGCCCCGGATCAAGACTCCTCGGATTTTGATTTTTGAGGAGGAGGACCTTCTACTCGGCATGGTTGTTCCTTTCTATTTCCACTCACCAGGCCCACTATGCAGCCTACAACAGGTTCTTGTGGTCCACGCTAGGTCAGGTCCTAGCTTCTTTGCCTGACTCTGAGCAAACCAGCCAAGCCATCAGCGCTCTCTGCACGTGGCCTGGAGCTACAAGGCACCAAGCGAGGGCATCTTATGGCGCCAATAGAGGTAGCTACCAGGGTCGTAGGGACAGCGATCTGCACCAGGAGATCAATGTAGCTACGTCTTTCCAGTTGTCACCCTTGGCCCGGCGTGGGGAGTGATTTGCTCCATCCACCAGAGACCTACCTTTTCTCCATGGGCGAGGCAGGCGCTTGTCAGGGCAACTTCTTTCTCCCTCCGAGGGACCCTCTCGATCTCCCCCTTTCAGGCCTCCCCAGGCCGGAGGTTCCCCTTAGTGTGTCACCCACTGAGGGCTAAGGGACTTTGTCCCTTAGGGTGTAAAAAACAACCCCCTTCCGGAGAGCTTGGTACTCAACCATATGTGATGAATGGTGAAGATTGACACAGATAAGATATGAAAATACGTACCTACCGTAATTCTGATCTTTCTGTGTATCTTCACATTCATCTACCCAGCCCCACCATCCCCTGGGGCCTCAGTCTCTAGGTCCCCCTCCTCTGTGGCTCCCTCTCCTCTTTGGAGCGGGGTAAAGTAGGAACACACAGGGGGTATTCTCCTTCAAAGGGTTCAGCTCGGCGGCACTCCATCTCTACTACATGTCTCCACCCTGGTCGGGTGGGAGTTGGTGGCTGCCCTCCTTCTGTTCTCCTTCTGGTTTCCATCCAGCTGTTAAAAAAAAAATCCTTTTTTCACCAAACATCTTTCCTGAGAGAGTAGTAAATCCCTGTACCCTGTCCTTCCTCCAGAATAGCCGACTCTGCTTCTGGGGTATTTTCCAGTTATTCTGTGCCTCAATTCTGGCAGACAGCTTTGCTACTCCTTGCAGTTCCTATACAATCTGGTGGCGGACAAGGGTCTCAGATACCTTGTTACCGTCCTCTCTCCTAAATTTTCTTCCCTCCTCCTCCCTACCCTCCCTTCTTCCACTTCCAGAGATTGGGGCCCTACCCAATCCCCTTAGTCTCATCTCTTTTGCTGTCCTCTCAGTTGTTATTTCTCCTTTTAGTTTAGTTTTCCTTCCTTTTTCTGTCCCTTGGACTCTGTTGTCCCACCCTCCATCCCTTCCTCTTACCTCTCCGTTGACTCAGAACTGGTAGGCAGGCGATCAACACAACCTAATAGCCAACCCTCGAGCACCATGCAGTATGTCAGCCTTGAGAGGCGGCCGATGCTGTGTCAAGCTCCACCTACCTTTTGGGGTAAAAAAGCCCCACAGTGTCCTGATCTCCCGCCAGTACCCATATGCTATGAATGGTGAAGATACAGAAAGATCAGAATTACGGTAGGTATGTAATTTTCATATCTCCACTACCAATTGTGTACTGTCATGGGAGGGAGTGGGGCATAACATTTATTTATTTATTTATTTATTAAATTTTGGTGACCGGGTAGGCCCACAGAGCCCGAAGGTTCCTTTTTCAGGGCGACCCGGATAACAATACAAGTTATAAGAATGAACAAGGACATAAGGAACATTTGAGGCATTGTGAGTTACATCATGAGGTGGTTGCAGTAAAGAAAAATAGTGGATACGGCATGGTTACAGGCATGGTAAAAGAAAAGCAGTGGATACAGGCGGTGACTTACAGACAAGGTAAAAGAAAAGCAGTGGATGCAGGCATGGGTACAGGCATGGTTATCATCATGACATGTAAACAATTGGTAGTACTTTGCATATAGTTTATTCAGGGGTTACATGTGGCCTCTGGCGAAACAGTCTGTATAAGGAAGGTGGTAGGAAGGTTAAGCTAGGAGAGCGGGAGTTGGAGAGGAGGGAGTACCTTAGGAGCTTTAAGTGCCATGACAGTGGCATGCGTTTGAGGTCAGCAGATGGGACTTGGCCTGGTGCGGAAGTTCATGAGTGAGGAGGAGGCCTGGACCTCGGGAGAGAGCTTGTTCCGTTGGCAGGCTGCTTGGGAGGAAAAGGATCTTCTGCCAGCATTTGTCCTTACCCTAGGGACTTGTAATAGCGTTCTATCTGAGGGTCCTTAGGTTCCTTGGGTTGTGTTTGAGGGTTATGGTCCCGGCAATGCTTGGCGGAGTGTGGGGTTTGAGAAGCTTGTAGGCCTGGACAAGCAAGGGGTGTGGAGGCGGGCAACCAATGTGGGCCAACGAAGACTGGCCAAAGTATCACAGTGGTGATGTCTCGGTGGTCTAGGTTGCTTAAATGAGCTATTTTATTATATAGGGTTTGCATCTTGGTAATCTCTTGTTTAGCCATGCCCTGTATAATAGGGGCCGAAAGGTCAGGTTGGGTAGAAGGATGCTGGTAGCTATGGAGAGCCTGGCTTCAGGGATGACTTGGTCCCTGAGTCGGTACAGGGTGCCAAGTTTCCGATGTAGGGTCCTGGTGACCTGGTCCACGTGTTCCTTGTATGTGATATTCTGATCCAATGTGAGGCCTAAGTATTTAAGGAGGGACTATGTTAATGGCTTTACCAGAGAGTGAGGTTGGAGAGGGATGAGGACCTGTCAAATCCCAGGGATCTTGGCCTGAATAGCATTGCCTTGGTCTTGTCGGCATTTAGACCATTCTGTTCTTACATAGCCAAGTCTCTAGTGAAGTGAGATCCTTTTGGAGTAGGGTCTAGGGCAACCATGTCACGCAGGGGTCGGAAGATGACAGTATCATCAGCGTACTGCACAACCGAGCCCTCCCCGCAGTGGGTACGCAAATTAACAGTCTGTGAACTTCTGCCTATCCTTAATCCAGCAACAGAACCAATTTCTGAAAAGCAGTGTTCTGAATAAATTTCCTCCCACAAAATGCAGCATAAATAGATTCAATTACATTATTTAATAGATATCTCATTTCCAGTTGTGACCGAGGCGAAGTGGAGGAGATATAATATACACAACCCTAACTAAAATACAAGTCCAATAAATGCAGACACTCAAAATACTGAATGCAGTGACATTGAAGGTGATATGATATGGACATGACTAGACGTACAGTCAGTAGCAGGCAGGGAAAAGCCAGGGCCAGGTAGATGTGACATTGCACGTCAGTATAGGTAGCATCTTTCATAATAAAAAAAAAAAAAAAAGGTGTTCAAGAACAAGGAATCGTGATATGAGAATGGGGGTAGACTCGGGTAACATGAGAAAGTATTTTTTTCACAGAAAGGGTGGTGGATTCATAGAACAGCCTCCCTGGAGGTTGGGGCAAAAATGGTAGGTAGTAGAATTCAAACATGCATGGTACAGACATAAAGGAACTCTAGCAATAAGAAAGAGAGGTAAGCTGCAGATCATTTAGGGTCTGGGGTATATGAAACAGGTAGGGAAAATGGGCAAACTAGGTGGACCAAGAGGTCCTTATCTGCTGTCAATTCCATGTTTCTGTGTTTAGGCTAGCACATATGTACACACATACTGAGGTACTTGTCCTCAGTCAGATGGAAGGGTGGAGGTCTGTTACCAGGTACCAATCAGAAGGTAGCAAAATAAAGGGGGTATAGTCGCAGATGGCACAGAGAAGAGGGTGGTAGTTATCAGAGCTGAAGCGAGCTACTGTAAGAGCTCACATATTATGGCATTTAGTCAAAAGAGGTGCAAGAACCAGACTTGACCACTGAATCTGTAAGAAAAGGTGGCCTGCCCATCTGTTCACAAGTTAAAGGCGCTTGAGCAGCAGTGGCACTCCAGAGTGCTATCCGATTCTCCCTACCTACATAAATGGAGCCACGCTAGGGGCTTTTGCAATAAGATCAGTGGCTTCACTGCTGTGACTGTGGTCATTATCAAACAGAAACAGCAAATGTGTTTGAGGAGGGCACTAGAGAAGAGGACTACAGCAAAGTAAGCATAGGTGTATGTGGGGGGACCCTGGCTCTGGGCCCCCTGTTAAGTCATCCAAATAAATGTTAATTATTTTTATTGGAGATTCTGCTGGACTTGGCAAGGATTGTCAGTCCTGAACTAGATAGTCTCCCCAACCACCCAACAGATAGCAATACACAATTTGGCTTCAGTACCCTATACAGCCAATCAGTGTGTGCCATTTGGATTGTCCAATCACAGGCAGTTTTACTTTGACGATGATGTGCAGTCACATCATTTCTAGGGATATATAAAAACAATCTTCAGGCTCACCTCACTGCCCTGACCGGGTTTACTCCTGTTTCTGCTGCTGTGGGAGGGGATCAGGAAGACGTCATGTTGTGAAGACACTGCTACCGCTAGTTGTGGCTGATTCCCACCGCTGCACTCCAACATGATTCAGCTGACCACTGCCAACTAGGGACAAGAACTGAGGTGTAAATTTGTGCTGGACCTGGGTCCCACAGTTTGGATGGATGACATGCACTGTGGCCAAGACATTGAAGCTGTCTTCAAGCAAGGGGATGCCAGCAGACTAAGAAAGCCACAGGTATTCTTTTCTGTTCTCTGCCCAGATTTTCTAAGCTTATACCAAAATGCCAAAATCTAACATCAGGAGCCTAAGGATGGCAATGACAGTCGGTATCCCGACGGTTAGGAATACGCCCATGACGGAGTTTTTTACTGTTTTTCAGGGGCTTCACCTCACCCACCCCCATTTATGAGTGCAAACTCTGCTGCAGGCAATTCCTGACTGTCGGAATATAATTTCGTGCTCCTGGGTGTCAGGCTTCAACATTCGGTATGCCGTAATAATCCCCTCTGTCCGTTGTTCTCATGCTGCTGCAAGGCATTTTAACTTTGTCCACGATAGATGGCACTAAATATAGGGCATGATCTCTTGTTTTTGAGCTAATTAAGAGTCTCTTACTTAGCTCAAAAATCCAGAAAATGCACCATTTACATCAGTGGCATGGAAAGGGGATGTTCAGGGTGTTCAACGCCCCGAAATTACCTCAAAATTTTTGTTCAAGCCATGGGCCATCCTGGTTTTGCCAGGATTGTCCCATTTTTCAGTACCCAGTCCTGGGAAATAAGAAAGTCTGCCTGGGACATTCAAAGTCCTGGTTTCGAATGTGTTATTATTTTGTGCAGGGCAAAAGTCTCAGTTTCGCTGTAGAAAAGTCATTGTTTAATACTGTAATTTAGAGTAAACAATGACTTTTCTCAAGATTCTCCTATTTCCCTGGATTATGCCAGAATGTACCTGTGGACCTTGGCCCACGAGAGTCACACCTTTTAATTTTCTTTCCTCTCCTCTGGTCCCAGCATGTTTGACTGTGTCGCTAATGCAATGAGGAGAGGTAGCCAGAGACTGGGCTCTCACTGACTGGCTGGCTAAACTGTCTTTGCCACGTGGTTGACTAGATATGCTTCTACTTCTCCTCTCCCGGTAGACTGTGTGACTACTGACCTCCTCCAGTCTCCAACTCCTAGTAGTGTGTGTCAAGTCTGAGCTGCTAGCATGTGTTGAACTTGTTTGCTGCAGGCTGCGGCTCCTTTGAAGTACAATTACCAGGCGTTGCTCCACTTATCGGTCCCCTTGGCTGCTAGAAATTGCCATACCTAGTGCTGGGACCTCTCATCTCTCCGGTTGTTGGATCACTGCCAGCGCCACAGATTGGGCCATGGGCACACAGCCTACCTGGAGTGAGTGCACATGTGACAACATCTAGGGCAACAGTTGCAGAATTTCAGCCAGGCCCTCTCTGCGAGACTTGCTTGCTGGTCTGACTGGAGTTAGATGAACTATCATAGAGGTGGTGGAGGATGCGGCAGGAGCAGGACACCAGGCAGCAGTGAAGGCCAAGGCAAGTTTACTAAAAGTTATGATTAGCTGCTGTTGACGTTTAGGTTTTTTTTTTTAATAACTATTGAGGTCCTCCCAGGACCCAGGGACTGGGGAGCAGTCTGACTGAGCTGGCTGAGCGCCTAGCCTGGAAGAAGTGGGAACCTGAGGCTGATTATGTAACTACTTACTTGGAGCTGCCCAGGAATGGAATCTTCGGGGATGGGGGTGTGAGTCGAGTGCCTACTGCTGCTTCTGTGTTTCTGTCCCCAAACCCTTGAATGGCGAGTTAAGGAAGGGAGGGAGGGTTAATGCCCCTCCACCTGGATGTTGTCCTTGGCCCCGACATGACTGGCCACCCATTTGGCCACTGGCCAGTCAGATTTCCTAAACCCATGACTTCAGGTCAGAGGAAAAATTGTTTTCCCCTTGAGTCAGGGGTAGGAAAGACCTCACAAAAGTGTTTTCCCCCAATAAAAGCCACAAAACTCACTACAGAGCATGTAAACCCCAGAGCTTTTGGGGCCTAGCAGCACCAGACCGACAGCCTTAATATAGAAATATTTCACAGTGTATTACAAAAAGATGTAAGGGGTAGTTAATGGCACTGTTGATCAGCCAGTTGTCCACAACAGTTGCAGCTGAGGACTGTAATGCTAGCCAGAGTCTTCTCACCCCTGATTTCATGGGGAGATGTTTTCCCCCTGAAATCCAGGTAAAACTATCTATAACAAAAGTGTGTTTTTGTTCCAAGAAAACCCCAAAACTCACTGCAGAGCATGTAAACCCCCAGACCCTGCCTTATAGAAATATTTCACAGTATATTACAAAATGTGTGTGGGTATTTAATGGCACTGTTGGTCAGCAAGTTTTCCATAACAAGTGCAGCTGCAGACTATAATGCTAGCCAGTCTCTACACACCCTGATTCTATAGGGAAAAAATTTCCACTGAAATCAGGGATAGGAACATGTAACAAAACTGTTTTGTTTTTTAGTTGAGAAAACCAAAACTCACCACAGAGCATGTAAACCCCTCAGAGCTTCTGGGGCCCTAGCAGTCCTGGACCCCCTGCTTTCATGTGTCCCCACTTCACAAATATCATATCCAAACACCCCTCCCCAAAAGATCCTGCTCGCCACTGATTTACATTGCTGTTTTTAACTATTGAGGCTCCAGGAATGGGAGCAATGCAAATAAACCTTGCCTTGCCCTACCTGTTTTAACAAATATCCTAGGGAAGGCATGCCCCACCCCAGCTTTGAGAGGATTTTGGTCCCCTTATTCACTGACTCTGTGCATGCCTCTGAAAGTATTATTTTCTTTGAAAAGAGAATATTACTCAGAAGTATGTGATGTTACTACTGTGGAAGACTAGGTTTGCTGTCCAAGGCACCTAGCTTCACCTGAACTCTCTGCTTCTAGGTTCTTGAAAGGACAGAGCAAAGAACCTTACCAGAGCAAGGGAAAGGATTAAGGCTTCTTTTGGCTGAGCAGATTTACTGTGTGTTGTCTTTATTTTGTACTAACAGGGATTGTTACTGTTTGTTGCTAACATTTTATTGCTTTATTTTTCTCTGATTCTAATTGTTACTGGGTATACCTTCTGTTGCATTATTACAGGGTGTGCCTACAGGTGTATGCTAACGATTACTGCTGTAATCTTCTGTTTCAAATTGTCTTTGCAAGGTATAGCTTCTGTTCTAGGGCGTGGATATGTTGTTCATCCACACTCTTTGGCATGTCCCTTCCCTTTAAATCTGTCCAGAAGTCTTCAGCTGGCCTCCCTCCCACCGGGTGGTAAATACCTCGGCTCCGCCCCATGACACAGATCTACTTTCCACTGGAGGTCGGGTTCCCTAGTGCTACTTCTGCAGTATCGTAGGCCCTGGTTACTAATCATCGGTTTTCCTGCAATCCCTTTCTTTGAAACATACGAGGTTCTGATTCCAATCTGGGCGCATCAGACATGGAGGACCATTCGTCCCAGGTTTTGCAGTGTCCCTGCGGACAGAAAATGTTGTACACCAATCCCGCCTCTCGTGTGTCTATTGTTTGGGTGTCGTGCATGACACCTCTTCGTGCACCATCTGCTAGCCTTCCATCCCAACATTCTGGATGACTGCAAGGTGCGCCTTAAGCTGGGGAGACCGGAGCTCGCAATCCACCGTGAAATCAAGGAGGCAAGGTGGGCGGTTTCTGTGGCCGCAGGATCCGCTGAGCAGCCGACCAGATGGCGGCATTTGAAGAAGAAGCTGCCCAAGCTTGAGCCAGCCGAGTTTTTTGTGCTGCTAAACCTTGGCTCTACCTTCTAAGGATCCTTTTGGAGCTGTGCCAGTCTCTTCCACTGGGGTGGGCGCCTCAGGCATGCACTCCTCCGCCCTAGAAAGCGGGACAAGGTCCCTAAGTCTTCTTCTTGGAGAAGGCGTTCCTGAGACCAAGAGAGGTCTGAATCCCAGGACCTTGTGGTCTCAGCTTCGGTCGAGATCGCTTCCTCGATCCCTGGCTTCTCAGACCTTCCATCAGGCCAAGGCACCGAGGCCGAGGAAATGTACAAACCGGCCGAGATATCTCGACCCAATCGAGCCGTTATCGCCGACCCGGTTGATGACTCATTGGAGAGGACACCTATCCTTTCCTTCCCCGACGAGGAGACCAGCCCTCAGGTATCGATCGAGGACAGGAGCCAGAACCTCGGTTTTCACCGACTCTGGCCTCTCCGATCGAACAAGCCAACCCGTCAGTCTCGATCGAGGACCAGGACTGCCCGTGGTCGAAAAAATGAAAAAGGTCACAAACACTCTCAGAGAAGGCGTCACCACCGATCCTCATCCTCCTCGGACGAGGAGAGAGACTTGACGGAAGCTCCGTCGGCATTATGAGGACCTTATGTGGTAACACCTAATTCTGACCGTCAAAAGCTGGCTCCGCTGGCTACACCGGCCATTACTAACCCCCAGCCTCTTAGGCCAACCAAGCCCTCTGGAACCAAGACTCGGTTCTTCTTCGATAGGACCGCGCATTCCTGTTCGGCCTGTTCTGGTCTCCCCACCAATTTTGGTTGAGCCACCGCCTAAGCAGCCTCAGGAAGGGCTCCCTCAAAGAGGACAAGACAGATACTGGCCTGCTCCATGCGTCTGTCCATCACTGTTGTCCCTGATCACCCTGAGCGTATTGAAGAGGACATAGGCGGAGACCCTTATATCCGACTTCGGATACCACTGGTCTACACTCACACCCCTATAATGAGTTGTCAGTGACAGGCTTGGAGGAGGTCCTTCCTCTTTCCAGGGCATCCTCCGCCTTATTTCAGAGTCAACCGGTATGCCCTTGGAGCCTATCAAAGAAGGTGGAATATCCTGTCATGGATATCCTTAAGAGGATACCCGACGGAGGCCTTCCAGTGGCGAAGCCATTGTTAGCTCAGCCCTTGAGCTATGGCAATGCCCTGCCTCTTGCCCTGCTCCGTCTTCCTGCATGGCTCATAAGTACACTGTACCCATGGGGTCCTTGGCAGTTTCACAGGCATCCCTCTGCCGAGAGTCTTGTGACTACCTCTGTGTTTAGACCACGGGTAGCTCAGCAGATACTGACCACCCTCCAGACAAGGAGTGCAAGAATGTGGACCATTCTGCCCGGAAGGTGTATAGTGACGCCTCATCCTTGGAGCCTCAGAGGCCAGCTTGGCAGTGATCATGGCACACTTCTCTCCGCCCTCTTGGGATCACTAGATGAAGTCCTCCCTTATCTCTAGCAGACATGCAGACCCACGGTTAAGCAGGTCCGTGACCAGAGCCATGCTGCTGCAAAACAGCAGCTCAGGCGGCCTTGGATATTGGAGATTTCTGTGCTTGCTCACTGGCAGTCAGTGGCCACTCACTGCAGGGCCTAGCTGAGGTTATCCTCTTTCCGGGGATACTCAGCACAAGTTAGCTGACGTGCCCTTCCTTGCTATTCAGTCTCTTCGGTCCGGGAGTGGCAGGTCACCTCCAGTGCATAGGAGCAGTCCAGTGCCACCTTGGATGCCACTTCTGCAAAAAGGTTATTTGGGCAGAACCAGCAGAAGCGCAAGAAGAAACCTTTTTCAGCACTCTTCTCCTGCGGTTAGACAGCCCACCTTCTAGGGAGGTCAGCAGCAACAGCAGGCTCAAACTTGGTGCCCCAGGCCCAAGCAGGGTCCCCAACAGCCCACAAAGGAGGTCGAGTACGGTCCAGGAGCCTTCTCCTCCTCTAAGCCTGCTCAGTGATGGGTCAGGTGGCCACCCCTACACCCGTCACGCCAGTTCTGGAGTCCTCCCGTGGGGGCGGCTGCACCACTTTCTTTCCACCCGTTCCAATATCACTTCAGACAGGTGGGTTCTGGAAGTGGTCAGTCAGGGACTGCCTCTAGAATTCAAGAAGTACCCTCCTTGCCGAGCCCGTGCCCCTCGGGAGGAAAGGATCTCAGTTTGCACTCAGTCGGCCCTTTGGGATGACATTGCTCAACTCCTCCGCCAAGGAGCAGTAGCTACAGTGCCAGATCCTCTTACAGACCCAGGCTTCTTGTCCAGGTACTCCAGGTGCCCAAGCGGGCGGGGTTGGCGCCCCATCCTAGAGCTCCACGACCTGAATCAATATCTCAGGTCTCACACCTTCTGGATAGTAACTCTGACTCAGATCATACCATCTCTGGAGCAAAACATGTAGTTCTGTTCACTGGATCTACAGGATGTGTTTTTCCACGTCCCAATCCGTCCATCCACCAGCGGTTCCTCCACTTCAGGGTGGAAGGGACCCTGTATGAGTTCAAGCCATGCCGTTCGGCCTGTCATTGGCCCCTCGGTCTTCACCAAGTGCATCAGTGGTGGCAGCCCATCTACGGCATCAAGGGATCGGATATACCCCTACCTCGATGATTGGCTCCTGGCGGGTTCCTCCTGCAGGAGGTGGAGAGGTCCAGGGACCTGGCCCTCTGAACCTGTTCCCAGTTAGGCTTCCTGATCAATGAGGCCAAGTGGGAACTTGTGCCCTCTCAGGTGATGGGCTTTATCGGGCAGAGCTCAACTCTCGTCAAGCCAGGCTCAACTCCCAGTAGACAGGGCGGAGTTCTTTCCTCCTTTGCCCAATCATTTCTGGATGGGCACTTGCGTCCTGCCTAGGACTTCCTGCACCTTCTGGGTTACATGGCAGCTGCACCTCAGTGGTCTGTTGGGCCAGATTGCACATGCACTCCCTCCAGTGGGAGCTGGCGCTCAGTGGACTCAGCATCAGGGTCAATTCGACCAGCTGGTCACTGTCACCCAGAAGATGTGGGATGCTGTCCAATGGTGAACCGTCCCAGGTTGTCTGCAGGAAGGGATCCCATTTGTCCACCCCGAGCCGTCGGTCATTCTCACGACCAATGCCTCTCTCTCTCATGGGCTGGGAGCCCACATGGGGACAACAGAGCCCATGGGTTCTGGACCCCAAGAGTCCCGATGCCATATCAACCTGCTGGAGCTCAGAGCAGTCAGACTGGCACTGTCAGCTTTCGCTCCCCAGCTCCAGGGTCAAGTGGTTCAAGTCCAGATAGACAATACCACGACCATGTACTACCTCAACAAACAGGGCGGCATGCACTCCCGCCTGCTATGCAAGGAGGCACCCAGATCTGACCCTCGTCAGCCGGTGGAGGCGAATCTCCTGCTATCCATGGCAGGAGTCTTGGAACCAACTGGGGATGCTCTCAGCTGCATAGGCCAGACATCCACGAGTGGTCTCTCCATCCAGAGGTAACTTACAATCTGTTCTCCCACTGGGGCAAACCGTTGGTGGACCTGTTTGCCTCCAAGGAGAACACCAAGCTGAGGCTGTACCATGCCCACCCCTCAGCAGGGCTCGCTGCAGGGGATGCCTTCGGCCGTGGACCCCAGGCCTCCTCTCACCCTTCCTCCATTTCCCTTGATCCACAGGTGTTACTCAAGGTGAGGAGGGACAAGGTGAAGTGATCCTGGTAGCCCCAGATTGGCGCGCCAGTTCTGGTATCCAGATCTCTTTAGCCTCAGCTGCAGGGCCCCAGAGCGGCTTTGTACATGCCGGACCTGATATCATTGAACCAGGGAAGGTATTCCATCCGGACCTTCAATCCCTGCACCTCACAGCCTGGTACCAGAGCTGAGTTCCAGGCTCTGGGTCTTTCCGAGGATGTCTACACAGTTGTGCAGGCATCTCGTGAGAATCGACCAGAAATGTTATGCCTTCAAATGGAAAAGGTTTTCCATTTGGTGTCAAGAAGAAGTCTGAACCTTTATCCTGCTCTGTAGCTAACATTTTAGACTACCTTCGTCTCTCTCCAAAGGGGTCTACATCTCATCGACCCTTAGGGTGTACCTGGCAGCCATTTCCACTTACAGGCGCAGGCCGGTCAGTCACTGATGGCACAGGAGATAGTGGTTGGGCGCTTTTCAAAGGCCTGGATCACATAACCCCTCGGTCGTGAACCTCCACCTCCGTGGGATCTTTTGCTGGTTTGGCAAAGCTCATGGGCAAGCCATTCGAACCCATGCACAAGTTTGAGCTCTCACTTGTGGAAGACTGCCTTCCTGGTGGCTATCACGTCATAGAAGGACAAAGGACTCAAGCGCTTTCAGTGGACTCCCCTTATCTGGTCTTTCACAGGGACAAAGTTGTCCGCGCCCCACCCAAATTCCTTCCAAAGGTGGTGTCAAGAGTTTCACCTTAACCAGGTGTTGACTCTGCCGGTATATTACCCTAACTACACCTCAGGCGCTGAGTACAGGCTCCATATCCTGGACCTTAGACGTGCTCTCTCCTACTACAAGGAGAGGATGGTGGAAATTGGGAGAGGTTCGCCAGCTGTTTGTCACCTATGCTGAAACCGCTTCTAGCAGACCTGCAGCCAAATGGACCATTGCAAGATGGATTACATCATGCATAGGTCTGTGCTATGAGTTACGGGCAAGAGCCTCCCACAGGATAAGAGCTCATTCTACCTGCCATACTGCTGTATGGGTGGCTGCTTCCAGGGACATCCCTATCCAGGAAATCTGTTGGCTGCTACCTGGAAGTCAGCAACACTTCATTACCCATTACCACATCAACCTTGACTCACGTCGGGATGCTGGTTTTGGGGCCTCGGTTCTCAATCTCTGTTTCCTAAGTAGGAGGTGTCGCCTTATCTCCCTCCTCCCAGAGAACTGCTAGGAGTCTGCAAAAGAGTGTGGATGAACAACATATCCATGCTCCTAGAGAAACAGGTTACTCACCTGTAACAGTAGTTCTAGGAGTGGTATATATTTGTTCATCCACACACCACTCAAACCTCTCGGCTTTAGGCACACCACCTTGCTTCCAGCGGCTAAGATCTGGCATCTTGGGGTGGAGCCGAGGCATTTACCACCCGTGTGGGTGGATGGGAGGAGCCAGCTGAAGACTTCCAGCCAGATTTAAAGGAAAGGACATGCCAAAGAGTGTGAATGAACAACATATACCACTCCTAGAGCTACTGTTACAGGTGAGTAATCTGTTTTACTGCTTTTTTTCTCTGTAGAAAAGTGTTTCTTATAAGGTATATCTTTTGAGAATTATTACAGGTGATGCTTTACAGGTTTTATAGTTGTATCTATCATTAGGATAAGTTTTCAGGACTACTGCATTTGTTGCTGGCTGACTGTTTCTGCTCTTATTCCTTGTTTCTTTCATCCATGGTTCTTCTTTTCTGCAGGAAGGGCCCAGCCATCCACCCCATCCCCAACTTCCCACATTACACTCCTTTTATAGGGTAGCACAGTCGTGACATTCCTGTGGCAAAGCAGGAAGGGTGATCAGTGGGATATCCACACTGTGACCCTCATTTACAGGGCACTAGTAATTTAACTTGTTATAACAAGTTATACAAAACAAACAAAACACAGAATCAAACTTTTGCTTTCATTTCTTCCTTCTAGTTACTCTCACCAGGTCATAAACCCAGCAACTTATCTGGAATGGACATCATTAACTGCAGGTACTGCAGAACACTTTCAGAAGGGCATTTTTACAGGATTTGAGACACTGTCACCATGCTGAGCCATTGGGAGATCTAGGGCTCGCTCAGGCCGCATGGGCAGAGATGCGTGCCTCAAATTGCATATTCAAGAAGAATTATAAGAACCACTGCCATTTCCCCAACATCCAACAGAAGCACCTCTGACCGGAGAGGTAGATGTGGTCCAGGAGGTTGGCAGGTGGTTAGGAGGGGCAAATTGGTGCCCCATCACCGGTGCTCTCCAACATATTACCTCCACAAACCAAATAAAAACTACAAACAGGTATCTGCCTCTATCTCCAAAATCAAACAAAGGGGCAGAGGACACTGTAGAGCAGGACACTGCAGCATAGGAGCTAGCACAATAAACTCGCCCAAAACAAGAACCAAAACAAAAAGGAATCCAAAAAACTTCTGTCATAGGAGACTCCATGATTGGGAGTTGTTGCCTATCTCCAGCAAGGGTAATAGTCAGATGTCTCCCAGGTACATCAGCATGGAGACACTGAACATTGCTAAAATTGTTCAGGAAGCAGGAGAAAACATTGATGTCCTGGTACACATAGGGACTAGTAGTCACACCAGCTGGTCAGTTGTGGAGACCAAGAACACCTGACCAGGCTGGGTGACAAACACATCCATTTCATCCGGCATCTCCTTCTCTGAGATACTGCCAGTCTGGGAGAGGGGCAGATGGATGGAAGGTCAGAAAGGGAGATAGGAAGCTAAACATGTGGCTCAAGTGCTGGTTCCAGGAAAAAGGACACAAATTTGTAGGAACTGGCAACAGTTTGGGGCGCGAAAGTTCTTTAATTTGATGGACTGCATCTGACTAAGGAGGAGTCAGTGCATTGGGGCAGATGTTTGATGTCTTTGCAGAATATTTAAACTAGCAAATGGGGAAGTGCAGCACCCCATACTTCAAATTGGAAGAACACCCCCCTCAGCTAGTGAGTCAAACAGGAGTTCAGCATGTTTGCAGTTCATTTGCACCACCAGGTGGAAAAAGTCCGTGCTCCCCATACGACGCATGCGGAAACACCAGACCTCACCCAACAACTAAAACACCAAAATCTGGGCAATGGAAAATCATGTACACAGATGCTCGCAGTCTGAGGAAACAAGATCCCAGACCTGTAGGCAATATGACAGAGGCTAAACTGGACATAGTAGCAATTAGCGAGGCGTGGTTTACCAGTAACCACACTTGGGAGACTTCAGTACCTGACTATGTACTGTTCAGAAAGAACCGAGGTGCAGAAAAAAAAAAAAGGGGGGGGTGAGTGGCCCAGTATGTCAATGAAAATATCAAAGCTACAAAAATTCAGAATACGCGTAAGAAGCCAGAAGAACTGTGGGTCACTCTGAAACAAGAAATGGGACAGCCAGATGAGCTAGGTTGTCTACAGGCCCACAGAGCAGGGGAGGACATAGACACATTACTGTTAGAAGATATACAAAACATGACAGCTAAAGGGAGGTTCTGATAATGGGAGACTTCAACATGCGAGATACAGATTGGTCAATACCAGCAGGAACATCTCCAGAACTAGACAAATGGTGGATTCCTGCAGGAGGAGGGCCTCAAACAACTGGTACAGCAACCCACAAGAGACAGGGCTGTCCTAGATCTAGTACTGACTAACAGGAAGGGATCACAGATCTCCAGGTAGAAGGTCACCTGGGGGCAGTGACCATCACATGGCATGTTCACTTTGGCCACTACAACTAAATCATTACATTCCAAGTCAAAATATGGGACTTCAGATGAGCTGACTTTGATAAGATGGCCAACAGAGTTAAGCTAGCCCTGGCAAAAAGAAATACAGGTGAGGGGGTACAGGCAAAGTGGGCAAGCATTAAGGATGCAAGACCAAGCATCCTATTGTGTTGAGAGAAAAGGAAGTGCAAAAGAAGAAGGAAACCACTTTGGTTCTCAAAACAGTAGCAGAAAAGGTCAGAGCCAAAGTCTGGCCTCAGGAAATATAAAGGAACTCAGCAGGATGAAGATAGGGAAGCATACCAAACTTCCTAAGGGAAGCTGGGAAGGCAGTAAGGCAGGCAAAGGCCCAAACCAAGGAAACACTAGCACAAACAGTAAAGAAAGGTGACAAGACTTTCTATAGATACATTAGTGAAAGGAGAAAGTCCAGAGAGTATTGATAAGATCAAAGGAGATAAGGGTGTGTGAGAGAAAGACCATGTAAATGCATCTATCCTACATAGATACTTCTGCTCAGTATTTACTGAAGAGAAGGTAGGGCAGGGCACACAGCTCAGCACCATGGACACAGGGGGAGGAGGTGTGCACTAGTCCCTTCACAAAGAAAGGGTCTACAAGGCTCGATAAGCTCAGCGTGGACAAGGGCAATGGGACCTGATGGCATACATCCCAGGGTACTAAAGGAGCTAAGGGTGGAACTAGCAGAGCCATTATCAGAACTGTTTAGTGATTTTCTGAGCACAGGAGAGGTCCCAGAAAACTGGAGAAGGGCTCATGTGATCCTGCTCCACAAGAGTGGTAGCAGGAGGAGGCAGAGACTACAGACCAGTCAGTCTTACCTCAGTAGTGGGCAAGATTATGGAGGCCCTCCTTAAGGAAAGAATAGTGCATCACCTGGAATCCACAGGAGCACAGGATCCAGAACAGCATGGGTTTACAAAGGAAGGTCCTGTCAAACTAATCTCATAGATTTCTTGACTGGGTAACTAGAGTAGTGGACCAAGGGAGCAGTTGATGTCACTCACCTTGACTTCAGCAAAGCTTCGATACTGTTCCACATAGAAGATTGATTAATAAGCTGGGTAGGCTCGTGGTGGGTCAAGGTTGGTCAGCTGGGTGGCAAACTGGTCGATGGGCAGAAAACAGAGTGGTAGTAAGCGGTATACAGTCAGAAGAGATGCAAAGTGCATAGTGGGGTACCTCAGGGATCAGTCCTGGGGCCAGTCCTCTTCAATATCTTCATCAGTGACATTGCAGATGGACTGGAGGGTAGAGTTTGTCTGTTTGCAGATGACACCAAGATCTGCAACAGAGTAGATGAATCCAGATGGGATTGGGTAGAATAAGAAGAGATCTGGATAAACAGGCAAAATGGTCAGAAGAGTGGCGACTGGGGTTTAATAAAGAAGTGCAAGATCATGCACATAGGAAGAGAAACCCTGAAGCCACCTATAGGCTGGGAGGAGAGTTGCTGGCAGTCACAAAGGAAGAAAGAGACTTGGGCATCATCATCACAGATTACCTGAAATCATCCAAGCAGACAACTAAAGCAGCAATAGGCTAGAGGGATGTTGGGAGTGTATTAGTAGAGGGTATCACAAATCGTAAAAGGGAGGTAATAATCCTTCTTTATAAGATACTGGTTAGGCCCCATATGGAGTACTGCGTGCTGTACTGGACCACACCTTCACAAGGACATTAATCAAATTGAGGCAGTCAGAGAAGAGCAGCAAATTGTGCAGGGACTACATCAGAAAACATATGAGAACAGATTAGCGGAGCTCAATATGTATACCCTAGAACAAGCGGAGGGAGAGAGGCGATGCATTCAAACACCTTAAGGGCATTAACAAGGTGAAAGAGTCTAACATGTTTCAGTATAAGAAAAATAGCAGCACAAGAGGACACAGCATGAGATTAGGGGAGGCTGATTAAGGGGTAATGTGAGGAGTTCTTTTCACAGAAAGGGTGGTTGATGGATGGAACAGCCTACCTCAGGAAGTGGTGGATATGAATACAGTGCAGGGCTTCAAACAGGCATGGGATAGACATAAAGGGAGCAATACAGATGACTATGAATAGATAGGTCACCGACAGAGCAAGGCCGATGGCACATTTATAAGGTAGAAAAGAAATGGGCAGACTGGATGGGCCTTGCGGTCCTTATCTGCCGTCAACTTCTATGATCTTCCTGGACATAAGTCTCCACCACTCATTCACACTAGTGGGATTAGCGCCGGAGGCACTAGGACCATCGGAGACAAACTTTTTGCTGGAGGGTTGGTCGCGAGATAGGCGCCCTGAGGCATGGCGCCACGAGCAGCGGCTCGGCGCAATGACCATCTGGCGGCGACCCTCCAACCGCCTCAGTTCCTTTTTCCCGCACGTCGAGTGCGCTTCAGTGCACGTCGCTCGCCTGTCGAGAGTCAAACTTCAAACTAGCGCATAGTTTTCAGTTTATTTTTTGTAACATTATCTCGATAGTAGTATCGCAATTTTATTCTATTTTCGTTAAATTTTCTAATATTTAAATTTAACTACTTGAAGAAGTCTCGGCCTACTGGAGCGGAGTCGACCATGA
This sequence comes from Neoceratodus forsteri, assembly GCA_016271365.2. NCBI lineage: Eukaryota > Metazoa > Chordata > Ceratodontiformes > Ceratodontidae > Neoceratodus > Neoceratodus forsteri. The sequence goes on along the minus strand of JADMNL010000022.1, from coordinate 470,351,504 downwards.
GCAGGTCAGGTGGCGGTAGGGAGACTTTTGATGAAAGCTGTTCAGTCAGCGGCTGGGTCGGTCAGCCTCCTTCTCCTCAGCGGGTTCCGACAACTGTCAGTCCAATGCCGGAGGATGGGCGGTCCCCGTCGGCATAAAATAAGCGGTCACATTCTCGGCACCGTTCGGCCTCGAGCTCTTCTTGACCCACAGGTCAAAAGAAGGCATCACTCCAGGTGCCCTCTACGTATGTATGTCTCTTGGCGCAGTCGGTTATCGTAGCTGGTGCGTTCTCCTTCTTGAGTCGCCAACTGCTGGTGACCGTCGTCCTCGACATCAGAACTCCTCCCGCCTGTGGTAGGGCTCCAGATGAGCAGTTTCATCAGTGGGCGCTCTTATGGAGGCGATGGGCTTGGAGGTTGGTTCTCCTGCCTGGCTCGGTTGCCACGGACCCCAGGCTCCTCCAGCGATCGGGTAGGCGGTTGGACCTTCCTAGTACGCGGCGCCTTCTTCCGGTGCCGTGACTCCAGCACCAAGTGTTCCCCCTCACATGGCTGCGGCGCGGGGCCACACCGATGCCCTTATCTCCTGGTTTTCCTTCTGTAGCTTCCAGGTTCCTGGGGCATTTCGGCGCCTTCCACGGGTCTGTTGGCTTGTCGGTGCCGTTTGCGGTGCCGCTTCGGCCTCATGGCGCCGTCCAGCGTGCCGTGTGGTCTCGCGGGCGCGCCGCCAGGCGCCGTTAGGTCTGGTGGTGCCGTCGGCGCGCGGCTTAGTTTGGTGGCGCGGCGGTCCGGCAGCGCCACCTCGGTGCCAGCGTGCCTCTTGACGCGCGTGCCCTCTGCGGTGCCGTTTTCAACCCGTTTGCCTTCTCAGCGCTGGGGGCCTCGGGGACTCTCCTTGTTTCTCTGCTATTTCCTCCTCTCCTAATTTTCCATCCTTTCCTGTCCAATCAGTCCTTTCTTGACCATCAGGAGATGATGTTGAGCCTGACCCAGACCTTGGTTGGGTGATGAAGTGGAGGAAACAGGATCTTTCTTTCCTACAGAGCCTGTGGTCGAGGACCTGTCCTTTAAGTCTCTGTTGAAGAACCTGAGATCCACTCTTTCTCTCCAGACTACAGACATCGATCCTGGGAAGATATTAAGACTCCAGTACCTTCATGCTTGGAGATCCCTGGATTTGACTCCTCCAATCCAGTCTTCCTTGAGACGCTGTCTCAAATGGTATGGAATAATCCTGCTCTTATTCCCTCAGTGGCTAAATCCATTGATAAAAGTATTCAGCTCCCTAGGATCGTCCCATTTTGGCATCCCAAGCCTTTGCGGATCCTATTGTAGTCCTGGCAGAGAATGATAAAGTCGTTCTTCCTCAAACTACTACAGCTCGACCTATTAACAAAGAGTCTCGTAAGATTGATACATTAGGTAAGAGAGTCTTTGCTGCCTCCACTCTAAGTATGCGTATTGCCAGTTATCAAGGCTATTTTTCTCAGTATGAGTATATCCTGTGGCACTCTTTGAAAAGAATGGTTGAAGCTCTTCCGGATTGGACTCCAAGTCAGAGCTTCTTCTGACCGTTACTAGGGTATTGAGTCCAATAACCAACAGGTCAGCCGCGTATGGACGCTTTCGACACTGCTTCACCAGCAGCCGCAGGTATTTGTACCGGCGCCATTCCTGGCTGCGCACTTCTGGCTTCACAATGATGCTCAGCAGCAGGTAATGACGCTGCCCTTGATGGCTCCTTTCTTTTCGCCCTCAGGTGGAACAAGCCTAGAGGCCACTCAGAAGACCAGGGTCGGCCATTGTTGGCCAGACCTCCGCCTGCTCCCTCTCGGGGCATGTGAACAGACGTCAGTTTCATAGTCGTCAGTCCTTTTGAGGCAGAGGCGGGAAGCTTCCATAAAGCCAACCTGCCCAACCTCAAAAGCGCAGCAAGAAAGCGCGAGGGCCTCAAGCCCCCGCTACCTTATAGATGCTGGCCCAAGTTCCATCCACATTGCCGAGGCTGAACTTTCTCCTCGGTGGGAGGTGTTTGATGTACTTCACAACCAGTGGAAGTCCATAACTTCGGACAAATGGGTCCTTGGATAATTCGCGAGGTTATTCTCTCAGTTTTTGGAAACCCCGAATTGTCCTCCCAGACGACAACCCAGGTTGTCGGCCTCTCAGTCAGACCTCCTCACCACCGAGATCCAGGGCCTTCTAAGCAACAGGGCAATAGAACTGGTGCCCCGCATCTGCGAGACACAGGTTCTACCCCATTACTTCCTGGTTCCAAAGAAGTCTGGGGAATGCACCCCATTCTAGACCTCAGAAAGTTAAACAAATTTCTCCCAGGGAGAAATTCAAAATATTTTCCCTAGGTACCCTGTTACCCTTGCTGCATCAGCACGACTGGCTGGCCTCCTGGATATGCAGGGCGCTTACCAGCATATCCCCATCCACCCGACCCACATAAGTTCCTCAGGTTTGTAGCTCTGGGTCAGCATTATCAGTTCAGAGTCCTGCCTTTGGGCTATCCTCGGCCTGGAAGTCTTTACAAAGTGTTGTGCAGTTCTGTAGCGCATCTCAGGAAGATCGGACTCCAGTGTTTCCCTACCTGGACGATTGGCTTCTAGCAAGCCCTTCCAGCCAAGGGACTTTGGAAGCCGTGCAACGACTTCCCATCTTCTTACGTCCATGGGAATTCTGCTGAATTTGAAAAATCAGAACTGCAGCCCTCCCAGAGGCTCCTTTTCATAGGGACGCTTCTAGACACCTCTTCCGAAGGCTTTCCTTCCAGAGAACAGAAGACTGACATCCTTCGGATGGCCCGTTACATCGGGAGAACCAATCAGTTACAGCTCTCTCGATGCAACGCATGTTGGGTCTCATGGCGCCCTCGGTGTTCACTGTACCCCTGGCCCGGTTGCACATGAGAACCACCCAATGGATGCTCTCCACTCAGTGGTCTCCGACCTCTCACCCCCAGTCTTATCCCATCAAGGTGATGGAGCCCCTTGAAGGTCTCTCACCTGGTGGACTCAAGAAAGCAATCTCCTGGAAGGGTTCCCCTTTGCTCCTCCGGATCATCAGATCTCCATCACCACAGACGATCGCTAATGGGATGGGGAGCTCACTGTCACCCCTCCACACTCAAGGTGTATGGACTCAGTTCAAACTCTTCTCCACATAAATGTCCTGGAGATGAGAGCTGTCCTCTACCGATCCGAGCTCTGAAGGATATCCTTTGTCACAAGAACATTCTCCTTCAAGCGGACAACAAAGCTGTGTGCGTTACATCAACAACAAGGTGCTCATTCTTACCCCTTTGCAGGAAGCAATGAAGGTGTGGGAGTGGTGCTTGGGCACAAGTCTCTGATTCAGGCAGTTTATCTGCCAGGTATACAAAACGATCTAGCAGATCACCTCAGCAGAAGCGGAGGCAGACCCTCACGAGTGGTCTCTCGATCCAGCCGTAGCTCGGTCACTATTCAAGAGTGGGGACTCCAGACCTGGACCTTTTGCATCCCCACTCAACGCAAAACTGCCTCTCTTCTGCTCCAGAAATCCAGGGCCTGGCATTTTCTGTCAGGATGCGTTCAGGCTGTGGTGGACAAAATGTTTTCTTTACGCCTTTCACCCGATCCCTCTAATCCAGAGAGTTCTCCTCAAGTTCGAGTCTCAGGGGACCAAAATGATTCTCATTGCTCCCTCCTGGCCTTGGCAACTATGGTTTCCTCTGCTCAACAGTATGTTGGCAGCCTCTCCAGACCACTTCCTTGCAAATCAACCTTTTGACTCAGGGTTCGTTGGTCCATCCCAACCTGAAATCACTTCACCTTCATGCTTGGCTCCTGAAGAGGTAGAAGTGAATCGATACAACGTCTCGTAGAGTCTCGGACATCCTTCTGGCTGCGGAAGCCAGCCGAAAAACATACGCTTCCAAATGGAAACGCTTTTCTCTCTGGTGTGCAAAGTCCTCTTGGAATCCCTTTTCCTGTCCTCCTGACAAGGTTCTGGAGTAGCTTTTGGACCTATCAAACTCAGGTCTCCAGTACTCCACAGTTAAAGTTCACCTTAGTGCCATCTCAGCGTTCCATGAGCGGTTTCTTCCTTGACTCTGGCTCAGCTTCCTATGGTGAAGAGATTTCTTAAGGGATTCTTCATACCAGACCCCTGTTAGGCGTCCAGTTGCAACCTGGGACATTAACCTGGTGCTGGACATGCTCACTCGGAAGCCTTCGAGCCCTTAGCTACCTGTGAGCTAAAATTTCTTACCTCAAGACTGCCTTCCTGGTGGCCATTACCTCAGCCCATGGGTCTCGAGATTCATGCCTTGGTGACGGACCCTCCATATACTGTATTCCATAAAGACAAGGTAGTTCTCCATACTCATCCTAAATTTCTTCCCAAGGTTGTGTCAGAATTCCATCTAAACCAACCTCTGGTACTTCCCTCTTACTTAGCTAATTTCCAAAATGAAGGAGCGATCTCTTCATTCCTTGGATGTTAAGAGAGCCTTGCGGTTCTATTTAGATAGAACCAAGAATTTTCATAAGACTCAGCAACTGTTTGTTTCTTTCAGCGACACCCGGCTGGGTCAACCCGTGCTATTAGATGCATCTCATCATGGTTAGTAGCATGCCTTGATATTGCTACTCCATGGCTCAAGTTAAATTGGAGGGTAAGTGTCGCTCTCACTCTACAAGTGATCCCGCAGCATCTTTGAGGAGATTCGCAATGTTCCAATTGCGGATATCTGCACCGCCGCCACCTGGAGCTCAGTGCATACCTTCAAGTAGCATTATGCACTGGATGTTCATCCAGGCGACATTCTGCATTCGGCAGAACTATCATAATGGTCTTCTATCTTAGCAGCGTGAGCTCTGGCTCCCTGCACGCCCTTTGGGGATTATCAGCTTGGTACTTCATCTGGTGAATGAGTGGTGGAGACTTACGTCCAGGAAGATATGAAAATTATGCACTCACCGTAATTCTTGGATCTTCTTGGACGAGTCTCCACCACCATTACACGCCCACCCTCCATCCCCCGAGCTCACCGCTGTGTTGGTCTTCACTCCCTCAAATCTTTAGGCCGTGAGGACTTCTTTGCTGACCCTTCTTACACGGGTCGTCTCGGACTATCTTATGTCCGTTTTGGAATTAGATTTACTCTTTGCGTTAGTTGCACTGCACCTCCTTGGTAAAAAGGTACTGAGGCGGTTGGAGGTCGTCGCCCGAGATGGTCATTGCCGCTCGAGCCGCTCGCGGTAGCCATGCCCTCGGGCATCTGCAGCATGCCGACCCTCCAGCAAAAGTTTGCTCCCGATGGGTCCTAGTGCCTCCAGTGCTAATCCCACTAGTGTGAATGAGTGGTGGAGACTCGTCCAAGAAGATCAAGAATTACGTAGGTACGTAATTTTCATTTTCTGTGTTACTCTGCCTTCATCATTCTCTACAACACAACCAGAACTTACCTGACACAACATGCAACCAAACATTCAGCATTGACAAAAGCTTGTTCTTTCTGACTCTGGCATCCCACTTGTTGGGTGTGGTTAGAGGCTGGTTTGCCAGTGCTAGGTTTTATCCTTTTCTGGAAGCTGAAGATGGGAAAACAGTGGCACACTGCTCGTTGCCTCAAGTAAAGCATTGCACTCAGCCACATCAGGCACATGCAGCTGGTCTCCTCACTCCAACACCCTGCATTTTATTCTTATGGACTTTACTAGCAAAAAGCGTTCAGTCATTGCTTAGTCAGATTACCCCAAATGCACAAATTTGCATACCTACGGGTGCTGTGTGCTGGGGATGAGAGCTTTGATTGCATGTGTGTTTACAGAAACCACACAGATTGGGAAGTATCTTCTTTCTTGTATGACACATGCATCGTACAGTACATAATGTTCTTCTTTCTTATGAGCATATATCTCACTTATCAGCCACCACCTGACTGCCCCACCACCACCCCTGTCGGATGGTCTGACTGATCCTGATTTTTGATTTTGGTTGCATACTTGTTTTGCTTTTGGCATGCAAATCGTAACATGCTGATTCTTTTTGCTCACTCTTTATTATACCACTGCTACTGCATTTTGCCACCAGTATTTTTGGGCACTGTATGTACTTTACATTGTACCATTACATTGCTCATTGTGTCATTTGTTGCTTGTTATCTTGTATATTTATCTTCCCTCCTCCCCAGGTTGCACCTGTAAATGAGCCTCTGCTGAGTATACCTTTCATGGTTACCAAGTTTCAGATAAATACAGTTTAAATTATTTTACCTCTTTCCACTCACAGCAACATTAAAAATTGGAATTCTACCGCTCAGTGGCGTGGAGCTGAGACATCTGTGCCTTACCTCCTGCCATGCCGGTGACCCATGTTTATGGTGTGAGCAGGCCGCTGGGGTCGGCTGGGGAGGAGAGGATCAAGCATCTGGAGGACTGCTCTCCTCTCCCAGGGAGGGATGGGGATGGAGTCTGCTGCTTGACTGGCCCTGGTGGTGCCTGGGGGCAGGCGCAAGGACCCACAGCATAGGGGGCAGATGTGGGGCAGACGCCTGGCATGCTGCAGCTGAGTGTGTGCAGCTCGGCCATTGGCATCATTGCACACCTTCTCTCCCCACTCAGGATCGGGAAGCAGAAAAGAGAGAAAAGGAATCCCGACCGGCGAGATGATTCGACCTCCCACAGGCGTCACACCTGGCCAACTGGCACCTTGTGGAAGCAGAGGTGAGTCTGGCAGATGCTGGAGTGACAGTGCTGGGAGGGCTGGTGGAAGGGGCGGTCGGGAAATAGAATGAAAAGAAATTGGAAGAAAAAATGGAATTCAGATATATCTTCTATCAGACAGCTAAAGCAACAGTATTTCACCTGTTAGCGAAAATAAATTCAGAGGTCATTCTGATGGCCCAGCACTGCTATGCAGATGACCCAGGTTTGGAAATCTACTCTCTGTCCTTCAGGTGTCAGGTTAGGCCAAGACAGCTGCCATGCGGCACTGTGTTTCAGCCAAGTATCCTTGGCCTGACCAGGTATTTCCTTGAAAACAAGCAGCTGGTCAGAAAATAATTAGAGAGGCACGGGCAAGAGTTGGGTGATGACTTTTTGTCATAAACCTCTGCTGTGCAATACCACATAAACCACAAGACCTAAGGCTGAGTGTTTTTTTCTTTGTTTTCTAGGTATCACATACCGGTGTGTATAAAAATGTTTTATATAATTACTGGTTTTATCTTTCCCCATGCAGTGAAGTGTGCTCAGCTTACCATGCACCTCAAAACAGTTGAGGTAGAACACAATGTAATTACTGTTACACTTGTACATGTGTAACGGTGAGGAGTGTAATGGAGATTTACATGCACTGGTTTTAGACTGTAATCATATGTAACCAGTAATTATCAATCTGCATAAAAAATGTCAGCAATCTCATTAAAGTTTACCTTTCATTTCCAGATATTGGCTCTAGTTGGGGATGCTTTACCATTGCCAGATTTCATTAATTTATTGAAGCTTCAGAATGGAAAACAGTGGTGTAGCCCTATGTTGTCTCAAGTAGTGTATTGCCCCAGCCAGATCAGGCACCTACCACTGGTCTCCTTACCCCAACAATCTGCATCTTATTCTTCTGAATTTTGCTAGGAGTTATTTTTTAGTCAGATTGACACCCTCTCCAGCACACCCACCACACATGGGTTTCTGTACCCTGATGCTTTATGCTGGGTGTGAGGCTTTTCATTACATGTGTGTTTACAGAAACCACACTAATTGGAAATTATCTGTCTTATTGTATCATTCATGCATCTTCACATATTGTTCTTTCTTATCAGCATTTAAATATTTCACGTCTTTCCACTTACTGCATAAAAAAGTTCAAACGTATCTGCACTCAGCCAGCTGAAGCAACAGTATTTGCCCATCCTTATGGGTAGTCACTTGTTAGTGAAAATAACGCAGAGGCCATCAAAATGGCTCAGCACTGCCATGCAGACAAACCCAGGTTTGGAAATGGACTTGGTGTGTTGCATTAGGGGTCAGGTCAGGGTTGAGACAGCTGCCACATGGCAGTGTGTTTAAACCAAGGATATATGCCTGACCAGGGTATATCCTGAAGATAGGCAGCCAGCCCAGAAATAACAATCTGTATGAAAAATAAATTGCCAGTGTGACACTTGGACAGCTGGTTCTGATTACTCTATGATTTTGTAAAATAAAAATGTAGTGTGATTGTCTGTCATGAGAAATCTTGTGCTCCTGGGATGCCCCCCGCAAGTTTCAGCTACAAGATGTTAACCTAAAAGCCAGGAGACAGTTAAAGGCTAGAAGAGACATAAATTAAGGCTCTCCTGTTTATGTGACTAATTGTACAGTAGCTTGCCAGCTGCCAGGATAGATCATAAACTTTTATGACGATCAGAGGAAACACAGTTAATTTCACCTGGCGTTACAAACATGTTGCACCTCAGTGAGACCTGGCATAGTAAGCCATAAAGGTCCGTTGATGTCTGTGAAGGGCAGGAAGACACACTAGATCAAGAGGGTCATGGGGAAATGAGTTTTTGCTGATGTCACCTTAGTTAACTTACCTTCTGAATGATGAGACATCCTGGTTGTATGATTTTTACTCAGCGGAGGAGGAGCTGGGTGACATCTTGGAAGGCAGTTTCAAGACATTTCTTTTAATTATGCTGTGGCTGACATTTAGACACATTCTTATTTGGACTCTCTGAGCTACAACATCTATCAGCACTGTAAGAAGATAAGAATACATTAGATAGACAAGTCTAAGTGTATGGTTGGTAGGAGTTTGCACTTTAAATTTTGTTCTTTTAAGTGATTGTATGTTTTGTGATATATTGTTCTGTGTTTACATTTTAAATTTTTATCTATTTTAAGTAAACCTCTATTTTAAAGAGACTGCTTGGTGTGTCTTCGAAATTCTTTCTTTGACAAGTGAAGCATATATGGTTACAGTTGACACTGTGCATAAGCTTAACGGTATACCAAACTGGGAAAAGGTAAGAGTTTATCTGAGGTCTTTCATAGAGTTTTTAAGGGTTCATTTTGTACACCTGGTTAGGTGCTCTTGGTGAAAGATATCTGGCATTTCCCAAAGAGCAGAATTATCTGAGCCTGTACACTGGAGTACGCTAGCAAGAGGTTCACAGTTTGAATCCCTCCAGAACTTGATACAAAGGTTGATTCGAACCCACAAAACAGACAGGAGGGTTACCCTGTTTCTGTTACCTGTTCACAAGACTGTGTTTGGAGGTTGGCACTGTGGGAGCAGAGGCCTGACCTGCTAGTGAGTTGTGACAGACTGGTTAACAGCAGTGTGGATAATTTTGGTATTACAAGCTTTTATTGGTCAGCTTGATATTGTACAGCTCACTTGCCAAGAAAGGTCAGTTATTTATTTTCAAAGGAAACAGAACTATATCACTTGGCTTACAGTCAAGTTCCTACCTGTTTTATTTATTTTTTCTAAAGTGATAGTTAGAGTAGCCATAATTAGGGAAAAGATGGCTTCCAACTGCAGTGGGCACACTGCAGACTATAAAGCAGTTGTGCAGGGACAGAGGTCCCGTATGAGGTGAAAGCCACCAAGCAGAACCTCATGGATGCCCTGATGGTAGCAGATACCCAGAGCATCGAGTCACAGACAGTGACTGTAAGGGACCGAACCTTGAGTGTGGAAGGGCTAGCAGCCAGTGCAGTGTCCAGATCCGATGAGGAGGGCAGAAGGGCAAGTGCCAGCGAAGGGCCACCGCAGTAGGGAGAGGTCACCAGCATTCTGGAGCCAGAAGTGCTCAGGCTGCAGATTGAGTTGTGCAGAATGGGGCTAGAGTTCCAGGAGAAGAGGGGCGAGAACAGTGAGCTTCAGAGGAGAAGAGGGGCGAGGGAAGCAAGAGGCAGAGTGGGAACAGCAGGAGGCTGAGCATGAGCACCAGTGAGCTGCAGAGGAGGAGAGAGAGGCAAGAACAGTGAGAGCGGACCATGAATGGCGAGAGGTGGACAGTGAGGAGGCGTGAGCACCAGAGGTAACATGAACTGGAAGCTACTACTCCAACCACCAGCACCAAAGCAGGTAGTTGCTTGGGGTTAACTGGGACTACAGGACTGCATTACAAATTGAATTCAAATTGATAGCCAAATTTAAAAGGGGAGGATATGGATGCCTTTTAAATTCTTTTGAAAAAGTTTGTATTCAGGCTAAAATTCCTAGGAGACCTGGGGCTAGCTATCCCTCCACTTACTGGGAAGCTCGGATGCATTGGGTCAAATGGACAATGAGGACAGTAATGATTACAGCAAATTTAAAGCTGCACTGTTAAAGAAATTTGAATTAACTGCTGAATCATACAGAGCTAAATTCCATAAGCTCAGGAGAAGCTCTGACATGAGCTACGAGGAGCTAGCCATGAAACAATGTCAGTTTTAAAATGTTGGTGGGAAGGAATTGAAGCAAACTCTGTAGATAAAATTGAAAATGTGATTCTGTTAGACCAGTTTTACTGGGCATGCTAAGCAGAGCTAAAAACCTGGGTGGAGGACTGAGATCCCAAAACAGTGCAAGAGGCTGCTAAACTCTTGGACTGCTATGCCAAAGCAGACCTGCTCTGAGGCGAAAGAGGCAGGCATGGCAGTGCAGAAAGGGAAAATGCACCTTCAGGGCAGCTAAAACCCTCACTGCCTCCACCAAAACCAGTTAGCCCCAGGTTTCAGAGAAAAGATTTCTCTGAGAAAAGAAATGAATGTTGGTTGTGTAAAGAAACTGGGCATATTGCCAGACAGTGTCCAAAAGGGTGAGCAATACACACAGGGGCTAGGAAAGAAGTGGGTTGTTTGTGTGTCCCTGGAAGCATGCCTGTGAACATGAGGAAACACATGCACCCAGTCATGGTGAATGGTGCACAGGCATAAGGGTTAAGGGACACAGGGCATCCCTGACATTGGTAAAAGGATCTGGTACAGCCTGGTCAGCTTATACCCAATAAATATGTCACTGTACAAGACTTTACTGGTGGGAGAAAACACTGCCCCTCGCTAGTGTCCTTCTAGACTGGGGTGAAACAGGGGAACTGTGCAACAGGTAGCTGTAACCAAAACCTTAGCAGTGGATGTGATCCTGGGCAACAATCTCAAACGGGATGGTGTGTGCAGTTACCCGTAGCCAGCGGCATGGAAAAATTGTAGTTCCCTGGACCCACAGAAGCCATTGTGAAAACCACTTGAGGCTGGTTCCCCAGGCTGTGTCTCCTGATATGGAGATTAATAAAAGGTAGAAATTTCCCCAGTAGTAGTTAACCACACAGCTATAGAGGTTACTCCAAAGAGGAAGAGGCGACCCATTGTCAGAGTTAGGGATGACAGTGATCCTGAGTGCCCTGATGCTAGTGCTAGGGACCCTAGTTTAGAGACTGAAGGGGACCTGTCCCATGCCTTGGGAATGTGTGAGGGTTGCAGCTGCTCAGAGAGTAACACTAGTCTAGAGAAGCTGAGGGCTTGAGCAGACTCTGATGGAGCACAGGGTGGTGATGGCAGACATAAGGTTTATTGGGAACATGGACTGATGAATACTCAGGTTGTTCAGACAGAGGAGGGTGCTAGGCAGGCAGCTTGTCATTCCCAGGGGTATCGTGAGCAGTTGCTCAAGATTGCACATGATATTCCCTTGTCTGGTCATCTGGGAATACACACGCACTATGCAGCAGTTGGCCCAGAATTTCTATTAGCCCAACTTCACCCAGCAGGTGAAGGAGTATTGCAGGTCTTGTCACGGTGCCAAGAAATAGGGAAGGTGGGCAAGAAAACCCAAGCCACCCTGATTCCATTGCCCATAGTGGAGAAGCCATTCCAGAGGGTGGGAATGGATATTGTGAGGCCTTTAAATACCCCCAGCTCCTCAGGAAGAGATTCATCCTGACTGTGGTGGATTATACCAGTACCCAGAGGCAGTCGCCCTATCTTCACTGAGGACAGACAAAGGCTGGCAAATGCCTTACTTGGGACTTTCTCCATGTTGGGTTCCACAGGAGGTTATCACCGATCAAGGGGGTTCCTTCATGGTGGACCTGATGAAATGTTTGTGGGAGAAGTGTGGGGTGGTGCAGAGATGTGTGACATCATATCACCCACAAGCCAATGGGCTTGTGGAAAGATTTAATGGTACCCTGAAGTCAATGCTCTGGGCATTTGCTGAACAGCATGGGAGGACTGGGAGAAATACCTTCCCCACCTGTTGTTTGCATACAGGGAGGTGCCCCAAGAGTCGACAGGATTTTCCCCTTTGAACTCTTATATGGCCTTGAGGTACGTGGGCCCCTAGACTTAATCCGGGAGGACTGGGAAGGCAAGCATGCCACCCAGGGAACTCCCATAGTGGATTACATTCTTAGGGTTTAGGAAAGGCTGAAGGAGCTTAAGGGGACAGCCCAGAGCAACCTGGCAGCTGCCCAACAGAAACAAAAGTGTGGTATGACCACAGAGCCAGAGCTCGCTCATACATGGTAGGTCAGAGTACGTGGTCCTTATTCCGGTCTGGAAAGACAAGCTGCAGGCTGAGTGGGCAGGACCATTACAAAGTAGTCAGGAAGGTAAATGGCGTGAACTATATTATAGAGTTACCTGACCGAAGACAGACAGAAAGGATGTACCATGTCAACATGATGAAGCCATTTGCTAATAGGACTGACATGGTGTTTGCAGTGTGTAGTCCTGGGAGGGACAGACAAAGAGACCCCGTTTGGACTTGCTGGAAGAAAGTAAGTGAGAGTCCTCTGTGAGAGCAGTTAAATTGTCTCCCGGCTGGCCCTGGACAAGATCCAGGAAGTAAGGGAGGTTTAGCAGACTTTGCCCCATTGTTTAGTGCCAGCCTGGACTAACCCCTTAGCAATGCACTATGTGGAGACAGGGACACAGACGCCCATAAGGCAGACAGCATATTGGGTGTCAGAGGCTGTCCAAAAGGACATTAGGAGGAAAGTGGTGAGATGCTGGATTTAGGGGTAGTCAAGAGATCCCCAAGCCTAGGCCTCACCCATAGTCCTAGTGCCCAAGCCAGATGGCTCTACTCATTTCTGTGTGGACTATCATGGATTGAATGCAGTCAGGAAGTCAGACGCCCACCCAATCCCCAGCGGATGAACCCCTGGACAAGTTGGGAGGCGACCTACTGCACGACTAATGACCTGACCAAGGGTATTGGCTGGTAGAGTTGACAGACAGAGCTAGGAGAGGTTGGCCTTCATCACCACGATAGGCTTATTTGAATTTAAAGTAATGCCTTTTGGAATAAAGAACGTGACCACTTTCCAAGGTTGGTGAAGCAAGTGTTAAATGGTGCTGGGGAGTCGCCATGGCATACCTGGATGACATTGCCATCTTTAGTGCCAGCTGGGAGGAACACCTGTCCACCTTAGGGAAGTGCTGGGCAGGATACAGACATCCAGGCTCACTGTCAAAGCTGAGAAGTGCTAGGTGGCCATGGAGATGTGGCATACCTTGGGCAAGTGGTAGGCGAGGGACAGCTCTGTCCTAACCAAATAAAATCAAGGTGATCCAGGCATAACCCAGACCAGATAAGCAGAAGCAGGTCATGAGTTTTCTAGGGACAGCAGGGTACTATAGGAAATTTGTACCCAATTACAGTGCCCTGGATGCTCCTTATCTGACCTGTTTGGACATACTGACCTCTACTATAGGAAATGAAGGAGACGTGTTGCAGGAGGTACTAGGAAGTATTGATGAAATTACATTAATCACCAGAAGGAGGAGCAGTCTATAAAAATATTAAAGGAAATAAGGGATGGAATTAATTTAAATAATGAACTATTAAATTTCACATCATTATTAAGTAAATCATTATTCCTAAATGGACATCCTCAGGAGAATACTATAAGAGAATGTGGAGGTAAAGAACACAGGACCCAAGAAGAAAATGGGAAAGATGATTTAAAAGACTGAAAAGGTAAAGGAAAAATCATTAAGAACAATAGCAGAGGACATCGGAAATAGGAGTGAGAGAAGCTAATATAGTGCAAGAATTAAAAAATAATCAGAAGGTTGTCAGAGACAAAAGAAGGCAGGAAGCCCCAAGTGGTCTAAGCAAGGGAATAGCTAACAAGAAAAGAAACCAGAGGAAAGTGGGGATAATAGAAAAATTATTACTATGGAAGAGAATGGGGTACAAAAAATATCAATTGGCAGAAATTATACCTGATTCTCATTAAGTATTCCAACAAAGAGAAAGAAGAAGGAAAGGAGAAGTAAATGGAAATAAGATAGAAAGTAAAACAAAGAAAAACTGATAGAAAAGTGTGATACTTCCCACAGTATAGCTTAAGGGTATACCTAAGGCAAGAAATGAAAATGTAATGACATTGAAAGTAGCAGTGTATACCATCTGCAAAGGCATATTAGGAAAGAGCTTTGCACAGTCTGATATGAGCTCTGTATACAGATACCAGGCAGGAAAAAAAAAAGATGGGTGTGTCTTGTTGTAAAGTCTACTAATGTGAAACATAAGTTGCTGGTAGAAAAGGACAGCTTTTAAAACTTGGAATAAAAGCAGAAACAACAACAGTAATGTCTACCCATCGTGGAAAAACAGAAGCGATGACAAAAGGGAAAAAGGATGTAGTATAAGTAGAACTAGGGAAAAGCAATGTAAAGATACAGCAAAGAATAGCAACCTATATGGTTCCAAATGAACAAGAACATGTTCTACTACCAGAAGAGGGGGTGCTCCATCAAAATCAAATAAAAATATATGAGGAGATTACAAAATGGGCCTAAATTAATACCAGTGTAGTCCTAATGAGATAAGAGGATGTGGATCCACTGCAAGTGAAGCGGATACAAACCCAGGAATAGTGTACAGTTCCTATGTACAAGACAGTAATTGATTCTATGTTCTGGAAGAATCTATAGAAGATGTTGCCTGAAAGGAAAAAGCATAGATCCATTACAAAAAAACTTAAATATCCTGAGCTAGAATATTGCTGAGGTAGTGGAAAGTTCAGAGATGTAGGCTGTGTAAAATTTTAAATAGCTACCCAGTAATAATGTTACAAGAGACATGGGCCCAATACACAAGATGAACTATAAGGTTATCAGTGTTGGGACATTGCAGCAAGGAAAAATAGTAAATATGGAAGATCAGCTGGAGGAATATGTACTTTTATAAGAATAGGACAGGAACTGGAAGGAAATGTATCATTAAGGACATTATTATTATTATTCAATTTTGGTAACGGGTAGGCCCACTGAGCCCTGGAGGTCCCTTTTTCAGGGGTGACCCAGAATTAGTTACAGAAGTATACAAGTACAATAAAGGAAACAAGCTCATAGTGCAAAATAACATTGGTGGAAAATCAAGTACATGGATAAACAGTGCTGACATAGTGCAAAATAAATTAGTTACAGGAGAAGACAGTTACAGGAATAGATAAGGGTAGCAGTGTAACAATCAGGAGAAGCTAATACATAATACAGCATTAAGAACTTTATTCTAGGCCTGATTGTACTAAGGAATAATGATATTGTTTGTATTTTGTTAAATGTGTATTTCCCTCCACACACCTCTAAAGCTTCTGTTATAACCTCATTGGAGGCTTTAAAGCAAATTGTTCTACAATTGGAAATTCAGCACCCAGGCAAAATGATTCTAATAGGTGGAGATTTTAATGCCCGCACGGTGCAGTCCTGAAGAAAAAATGGAAATTGGAATCTGGATGATATGTCAATCCTATAAGAAACTCATTAGATACTAGAATTAACAAACAAGGAGAGTTATTGCTAGAATGCTTAAATACACTGAACATGTGAATATTAAATGGAAAATGTAGAGATGACAGGAGTGAGAAATTGACTCATAACCATCAAAAAGTGGAAGTACACTGGATTATGTTGTTGTGGATGCCTTCTCCTACAAAAATGTATTAAGTTTAAAAGTGCTAGACAATTGGGACAGTGATCATAGACCCATAAAAGTGGTAGTCGGAAATGGTGAAACAACAATTGAAGATGTGGAAATGATTGGGTAGATAATAACATGTACTTTGCAATAAGAAAAAATATACTGGACCCCAGTAAATGTACAAAAACTTATGGAGCTTTTGAAAACAGGAAATTAAGATTTAAAATGCAAACTCTTGCAGGAATATTGGCAAATGGAAAAGAATTTAAGGTTAAGTGTTATACAGCAGTTGTACTTGGATATAGAAAACTGGATATTTGAGAGAATAAGTAAATTACAAAAGAAAACAGAAAGCATAAATGTTATAAGAAAAATGGTTTGATGGAAATGTGATAGGAAGCGGATATTAAACAAATAGGAAATGTGTATCAAAATACAACAAAATAGAAGATAGGATTGCCATTAAGCATTTAAAAGGAATATAGAAATCTAAAAAACAAGAAAGAAACTTTTAACCTTGAACTATGGAATAAATTACAAATAATAGAAAACAAGTATAGTTTTGTATTTTAGAATCTTGGCATATGGTTCTGACAAAGCCAGATACAATCTAGAAGCCCATGATTCCCTGAGGTTTGAAATTGCACTTTGGATAAACTTTTGGTATAATAAATACATCTGCTTCTATAGAAAATAAAGTGGGAGCAGAGAAAGGGTTACAATGTCGATAGCTTAAAAATGTCCAAACAGGAAGTAGTGGCAGCAATTAAATCTCAAAAGAGAATAAAGCTCCGGTGTAGATGATGTAAGTGCAGATATGTATCAAGCCAATCCAGAAAGGTGGACCGATATTCTGGTTACATTATATGAAAATATAATAGAAACAAACACTATTCCAGAACATTGGAATATATGGGTTGTTGTACTGTTACACAAAAGGACCCTACTGTCTCCAGAAAACAATAGACCAATAACTTTATTAAATATAATGCAAAATTTTCTCAAGACTACTTTTAAGTAGATTACAAATGTGGATTGAAGATAATAATATACTGTCAAAAATCAGGCAGGTTTCTGTAGAGAAGATCTACTATTGAACAGATCTTTATTTTGAGATACATACTAGATAAGTATGTTACTGGAAAAAGATAAAAATGTACACAATATTTCTAGATATCAAGCAGCATTCGACTCAGTGAATAAGTCAGTTCCGTGGAATATTTTAGAAAAAGGGGATAAAGATCTGCTTGATGTAATAAAATTACTACATGAAAATACAAAGCTACTTGTCAGATATAGTAAAGACAGAGCAGTTACAGAGTAAATAAAGGCAAGTAGAGGTGTCAAGCAAGGATGCTTATTAGTACCAATTTTATTTAATATATATATTGCTACCTTAGTAGAAAATCTAGAAAGGGTTGAACCATTTCCACCTAAGGTGAACTGTGTATCTGTTAATATATTATTATTTGCTGATGGTGCAGTTTTAATTTCTCAAACCCCATTAGGACTGAGAAGAGCTATGACATCAGTAAAAGAATCACTTAAGAAACTGGAATTGCAATTAAATACAGAAAAACAAAAATAATGGTCTTTGGGGAGGAAGAGAATATAAAATTGGGAAATAGGAGGAGATAATATTGAAGAAATAACAGACTTCCAATATCTAGGAGTTATTCTGGTAGAAACATGGAGTGGAAGCGCATATGAATAAAACAAAAATAATTCCATAAAAACGATGTTAGGGATTAATAGAGTTGCAAATACCTTCTAAAAAATCATCATGGCCCAATACCGTTGTTATGATGCTAAGGTAAGCTCTCAACTTATGTATGGATCTGAAGTGTGGGTTTGTTTTGTAGTATTAAGGAGATAAACAGTACAACACCAATAATTGAAAAATCTGCTCAGGGTTCCAAAATCAACACTCAATACTGAGGTTCACAGAAACTGGAACTCTTTCACTTGCTACAAAAGTTTTAAAAGATCGTAGTCTTTTGTAGGACAATAATGATCTCACCACCAGATAGTTTATTATATCAATGTTGGTAGGAAACCCAGCAGGGAAATTGCTATATAAAGAAGGCTAGTTTGGCAAGCCAAACCAAGAATTAAATAAAACTGGACTCCATAAAATTATGTATATAAAGAAGGTTTAGACCCAGGAAGATTCATGGATATAGCTAACGCTTGAGTGGATGTAGCAATGCAACATGATATTGGCAGTATAAAAGATGCCTGGGAATACACCACACTTAAGAAAGTGAAACAAAACTTTGATGTGGAGAGATACCTTATTATATATGAAAATATAAAACAGAGAAAAGCTATGACTAAATTGAGAATGGAATCTTAACTAATAGATGGTCAACTGATTTGGGGGCACAGAGCAGGATGTGTGGATGTGAAGAAATGATAAAATTAACAACAAAACATCTAATGCTAGAATGTCTGAAATTTAAGGCTGATAGAGAAAATTGCAATCTCCAATTTTGATAACCTTGGAATACTAGAGAATGATAAAAAATTGAAATGATGTTAAACACAGGTACAAGAGTGGGCATTTTTACTTCTGCAAGTTTTGCACAAAATGTCATTATAGAATTAAAGATGAAAACTTGTTGAGTTGTAGTACACTGTTTTAAAATACATTTTGTTAATACAAGGAAGCTAGATAGGTTATAAAGGATAAAAGCCACAAATGGACAAGTAGTCTTTAGCAGTGTAAGTCTGAGTATGTGTAATATTTATGTATGTAAAATTGTCTGTGTCTTTTAAATTATTGGTGTAACAAAACTGTTTTTTATACATGCTGTACAAATAAACTGAACTGAACTGAAACTGATTGTGTTTGCTGTTTGAGCCTGCCTTACAACATCAGGGCCTGCAAGATCTGCCAGGGATTCAACCAGGCCACCAGGAGATGCTGAAAGAAGGCTCTAGAAACCTTCATTGGCATTAAGACCATGGAAGCTCAAGCTAAGGCTAAAGACTCCAAGCCAGCTTCTCCTTCTCCCTCGAATCATTAGATGGCGGGTGGAATATAGTCCTGATCTCCTTAATATAGAGGAGTATTTGAAGGAAGATGAAAGGATTAATGACCCTATGAGGTGTTTGCCTTCCAGCTCTACCCTCTCCTCATGCAGTGAGGACTTTTAGTGTATACCCCAGATCTCCTCCTAAGGATCAAACATTTAGTGAAGTTTTTGAAGGTTTCCACTGTGCCCTCCATTGTGATTCCTCTTGTATATCCTGCCTCAGAGAATGCTACCTTTGCTGCTTGGCATAGGCCTAATAACCTGCCTGCAGTACCTAGAAAGGCTGATGAGCAGTACCCTGCTCTGTTTATTAAAGAGCTGGTGACACGTTCAGGAGAACTTTAACAAAACCTAATATTTGGACACATTCCAGCTTGTATTTTCCATTAGTGCTGTATTCCTTCTCCCATTATTTATTACTGAGGTCATTTGTATGAAACAAGGATATTTGCTCCTGAAGAGTTTATCTATTCCTGCTGCTTTCTCCCTACCTGAAGTCATAGAGCACTGCTTGTGTTATCACTGTTACTCCTATAGCAACAGATTGTGATGTCACAACACAGGACTATGACAAGAAGTAGAGAGTTTATAGAGGCAGATGGACTCTAAAGGAACTCTAAGGGATAAATATCATATAGTCATGCAAATTTACTTAGTAGTAAATAATGGGGAGGAAAATATACAAAATATAAATGGAATGCAGGCAGAATTGTACCTAATTATTATGTTTTTTTATGTTTTCTTTGAGGTGTCAGTAGCTCTTTAAGCCTTGCTATGCTTTCCAGTCTGAAACAGATTTTGTGGTTATCATGACCATTGTAGAGCCCCTAGACACATGAACACTTTGTCTCCTGATAAAGAATTCAGGAGGCTGGATGTTATGGGTAAAATAACTTATGCCTCTGCAGCCTTAGACCAAAGAATTGCAAACATTAGGCATACATGATTAAGTACAGAGTTGCCTGTGGAAATGTGCTACATCTACATTCAGGCTTAGCTAGATGATCCTGCCAAGACTGACTTGCTTAAAGCTGTCTCAGCTGATGTAGGTACTGGAAAGCATGTTACACTCTGCATATGATGCTTCTGCCATGTCTGCTGACTCTGGTATATGCTTTCAGTGATATTCATGGCTTTGTGTGGCTGGGTTTGCTATTGATCTACAACATTCTATGCTGAATGCCTCTTTAGAAGTTCCATGCTGTTTTGAAATTATGTTAAAAATGCTGTACATAAACTTCAGTCCTTCAGAATGATTTTAAAGTCACTCAGATCTCTGACTTCTGAAACTGCCAGGGGATGTGGTGGCTTGTTTGCAGATCTGCTACCCTTGGTGGCTGTTCCTCACATTAGCAGCCCTGTGCACAAACTGTGGTGGTGGTCCCTCCTGGGGACTCCTCCCCATCATGCCTATGCAAAGGCACCCAAAGGTATCAGTCAAGGCTGTGCCCCAACTGCTCTCAAGACCTTCTGACTCCCACTTCCTTCCCTTCCACTGTTGCTGCAGGGTGCTAGTAGGGGGACGAATCTCTCTTCACCTCCCAAAGTGGAGTGAGATCATGACAGATGAGTGGGTCCTGGAAATATTGGAAAGAGTGCAGGCTCTGGAGTTGCAGTCTAGCCTCCAGTTCATCCTCCTTATCATTATCCTTCATGCCATATGTCCCTCTGCTAGAGGAGGTTCAGTTGTTTATACATAAGTGGGCTATCAAACCTGTTCCTACCCAAGAAAGAAACAGTGGGTTCTGTTCCAGATACTTAATGGTTCCCAAGTGGGCAGGAGATCTGCATCCTGCACTGGACCTCAGAGACTTAAACCTGTTTATCAAATACAAAAGTTTCAAATGGTGTCTAATCAAGCTCTTATCCCCTGTTTCAAAGGGGGACTATCCTGTAATCCATGGACACAAATGCATATCTTCATATCAAGATTCACAGGTGCCACAGGCAGGCCGAGCTGCCAGCGCAGTGGTGCACTACTGTTTGTGATGCAATAACCTGGGTTCAGCAGTGAGCCTGCATCACTGGAGGGCCAGCTGGGAGAGAATAGTTAAGCGTTCCAATGGACATTCACCTTCTCAGGGAGAGAGGGCCCCCATCTACACCACAATACTGCCACCTGGGTGACCATAGATGGCAGGACAGGCTGGAGCCAGTAACAGGGAGGGAACATCATTGGCCCGAGCACCCTCATAATGTTCTGGGTGGGGCTGAAAGCGTGAAAATCACCCGACCAAGCAGGATGCCATCCACTGCCCTGCTGCAGGTCCCATCCCACAGAACATGGCTTCTGCTTCCCACCAAAACTTCAGCTCTATCCGGGGGTTTGGGGTGACCCTCGGGCAGTTCATCCCATGGGGGTCATCCACGGGAGAATATGGAGTGAGGTATGTCAAGGATGGCGTGTGATGGGGCTGGGAAGGATGGAAGGACTGAAGGGGCCAGTCAGGAGAGATAAGTAAAAAAAAAAAAGGGGCCACAGGCAGTGCATATGCTTCATGCTGGAGGCAGCCATTATAAGTTCTAAGCCTTGTCCTTTGGTTTATCCTCGGCACCGTGGATATTTACCAAATGCTTAGCTGTTGTGTTAGCAGCCCTTTGGAGGAAGGGCTTTATTTATTTATTTCTATTCTTTTTGGTAACCAGGTAAGGCCCACTAGGCACAAGTGCCTGTTTTCAGGAGTGACACAGCAGCACTGATGAGGTTAAATGACTTTCTCAGAGTCACACAGTATGTAAGTGGAGGTTGTGGTAATCAAACTCAGGTGTGCTGGATGTAGCAAGCTCATTCACAGCTCGTTACTCTAACCTGCAGGCTATACTGCCTATATGTCTTTCCGTATTGGACAATTTGCTCCTGAAGGCCTCGTCCCAGGAAATGATTCTATATACATTTTCAGAACAAGAAAGTTGTTCAAATAACTAGATGTTATGGTAAATGTATCAAAATCAGCATTCGTTCCTTGTCAGTGCCTCCAATATATTGGTGTGGTGCAGGACAAGTTGAGTGAGCATTGCCTTGCAGCCTGCAGACAGGGGCAGGGGCTCTTTGTTTTTCAGACCCAGCTGATACATAGAAGTTATTACATGTCAGCTGGGACAATGTTACATCTCCTGCAGCTGATGGCTGCTACCATCATTGCAGTTCCTTTACTGCGTCTCCATATGTACATACTGCTTTGGACTCTGTGGGTACAATAGGATTGGCTGACGGATGAGCTGTTATAAATGGTGATCGTCCATCCCCTCTTGGCTGTACTTTAGTATGGTGGATGGACCACCAGAACCTGTTACAGGGTAGTCCATTCTTTTCCTCAACTCCTATGCAAATCCTCACAAAGGGTGCTTTGGGGTCCAGCTGGGTGCCCATCTCAGTTCCTACCAGGCTGGTCTTGAGTCAGCTCTCCATTATTAATATACTGGAGTTGTGGGCTGTTCTGCTTGGTCTGCAGACTTTCCAGGAGCACCTTAGCCCTGGTCCTGTGCTGATTCAAACAGACAGGTCAGTGTCATGCATTACATAGACAAGCAAGAAAGGCACTCACTGTTATCCCCATGCTGGGAAGCGATGAGAGTGTGGTACTGGGTGAGGTCTCACAGCCTTCAGCTATCAGTTGTGCTTCTCCCTGGCGTCCAAAACATCTTGGCAGACAGACTAAGCAGGTCCCAGTCACTGGTACATAATGGGAAATGCTGAGCTCCATCATACGCAACATCTTCACAAGATGTGGCAATCCAGAATTCGGACATTTTGCATCCCCACACAACATGAAACTGCTGTGTTTCTCTGGCTGAAGAGCATGGAGTTTTGGTGTGACACCGTTATCCCTCTACTGGAAAGGAGGTTCCTTTATGTCTTTCCTTTGATCTCTCTCATACAGAGGGTTCTGCTCATGTTGCAGCAGAACATGCCACCTAATACTGGTGGTTCCTTCTGGCTTCGCCATATTGATTTCACATCTGCAGCATCTGGCAGTGAAGCCTCCTATTTGGCACCTCCTTTGTTGGGCTGCTGTCACAAGGCCAGGGATCTCTGGTCCATCCAGACCTATGGTCCCTGCACCTGCATGCATGGCACCTGAACAAGTAGCCATTGCCCATTTTGGGGTCCCACGGTGGCTGATGTCTTACTTGAACTAGAAAGCCTTCTACAAGACATACCTATTCCTTGAAATGGAAGCGCTTCTCCATATGGTGTGCTTCCTATTTAGTGTACCTATTTACATGTTTTGTAAATACAGTACTGACTACCTTCTGTCTCCATTTGACTCGGTCTCCAGTACTCATCCATTAGAGGACACTGTCAACTTTTTTACTTCCTATTTCTAGCTGGAAATTCACATTTTATGATTACTTACCTTCTGTAAAGTTCATTGATGTTTCTGGTTGTTTTACCTACTTCCTGTTTTAGTAGACCTAAAATACATGCTAATGGTGTAATTATACCTGAGATTGTTTTGTTTCAGATCCTTAATTTAAACTTATAACATGGGGACATACAAGCGTATACTTGGTTGGTCGAGTCCTGGCACCGACCATGCATAAATGCACATATATACTCACAGTTGATGTGAGAAGGTGCAAACAAAATCAGTGAGCTGTGCTGGTTTTGGTTTTGCTCTAATGTAGTGATCATAAAACAGCCATTTTTACTCTTAGAAAATGGTAGAATACAACCTATCATCCTGATTGGCTAGGATGCTCACCTAGGCGGGTGGGTATTTTTCATTAGAGCCAGCTAAAGATGAAGAGCCACTTCGGTGTGCCCCATTACTGAAGATATTATGGGCACCCAAGTTTTGAACTGCCTAGCCGCCATGTTTCTAATTTCATGAAGCGAGAATCACCTCGCAAGTCGGTAGCACCCGCCTGTACCCCGCCCTCACCACAACATTCCTTCAATGAAAGCCATCAGTTTTCAGCCACCAGAAATAAGTTTTTTCCCTCAGTCATTTAAAATCAGTAGCGCTTAGCACATCACGTGCTCCGTGCTAGTGGTAACTGCTTCTCCTGCATCACCTTGCTTCCCATCCCACTTGATCCACAAAAATAACAAAACAAATGTGTAATTATTTTGTACATAACCCAGTACTTTTATTTTTTTCTCCCATTATATCATTCTGATACGCCCACTGCATACACCAAAGTCGCGGAGGTGCCCAATATATTTCCTCATGTGGTGAGGGGTGGAGGGCAGCTTAATGATGCGAACCCATTATAAAAAACAGGAAAAAAAGGCAGCTTATCTCAAATAAATAAAATAACAGAAATGGCTGTTATGAAGGCTCCTCTTGCAACCTCTGACCTACTGCCACCATAGCAACATAAACATACAGATGCAGGGCTGAGATACAGAGAGCACTGCTTTCAAAATAATAACTACAGTGCCTCTAGTGTCAGTACTAGCATTATACATACATCATTAAAGAAAACAGTTCTAATGCTGGCGGAGGAACTATTTTATAACAAAAGTTAATTTAAAATAATTTTTCCTTAACTTTTTTTTTATTAAACTTATGTTTTATTCAGTGCCCAATTTCTAAGCACATTAATACCTTCAGGGTATTATTGGGAAATACCAGACCTTCCCAGGCTATAAGGTCTTCTGCCTCCAGAGTCAGCCTCATTACACCCTGGGCAGTCCAGTATTTCCCAATAATGCCCACCCTATCGGGTATCATTGCTTACTTAGTGAGCAGTCTGGTAAAACCCAGCCACCACCCTGCAGATTGTAGTAAACCAAGCGGCAAGCAAGGAAAACTGAAAAGTCCACTTTGTGTTCTCTGCCAAACTGCTAAGCACCAGTATAGTGAAACCCACTGACCTGCCCGTTGTCAGCACATCAGTACACAGCTACCCACCCACCTGCCCCACAGATCTTTCTGTCCCACCCATTGTATGTCAGATGTCCTTTCCCATACAACTTTTGTGGATGGCACAGTTTTCCCATATCAGCACATCTCTGCCCAGCCATACACTCTGCAGATCTCCAGTTACCGGGCAAAACACTGCTGTCCTGCTCAGGTTTGTGAGTGGCATACTGCATCAACAGTAATTATAAGGTGTTCAATAATCTTTAAATGTATCCTTTTAATAACACGTGAAACATTTCTTCTAGTTTGTCTGCATTCTGAATGCCATTAAAAAATGAGACAAGCTAATCAGAAGAAGAAAATAACAAAATGTGCAACTCCAGCCGCATCATTTTCAAGTTTCTGAGTGTGGGGATCAATCACACCACATCTGTAGATCAGACAGCCAGTGGTTGTGGATTTCCTGAAACTCACCCAATAGACATGGAGAATGTTGCCGCTCTTCTCCTCCATTCTGGGCCCCCTCACCCCATCAAACACACAGTACAGTATCTTGTCCCATGCCTGTTTTGTTATTGCAGTGCTGTGGCAATTTCCCTCAGTCCCCAACCAGTTGGCCACTTCCTTTATATGGTTCATCCTGTCCCACATGTCCACTCCCCGTCCTCAGGAGTCAAGTTAATGTTAGAGTGTCTCAGTTAAACCCTCTGGCCCCTGTTCAGGACAGCCTCGCCTCCTACCCTCACCCATGTCTTCTTCCTGTTCTTGAGAGTCACACTGGTGTGGAGAGTGTATCAGTTAACCCCCAGTCATGACAGCCTCTCCTCCTGCAACCCCCGTGTCTGCTCCCTGTCCTTGGAAGTGTTGGAGTACTGTGTGGTAGTAAGTGGCACTGGCAGCTATTGTGTGTCACCAGTTGTGACAGCGGGTCAGAGATAAGGATGAGTCACGGTGCAAGACAGCTCTGACCCGCTGTCAGTATGTGAGCTCGAGCGAAATGAGAAATAGAGGCGAGAGCAGGCGAGTGCTGCCATGGAGCTCAGGTCACTGTGGGAATTTGAATGATAGTGGGCTTGCGGCATGTGTTTCTCATTGATGATCCCACCTCGGCAACTGTGTGTGACTCCCAGGCTTGTCTGTGGAAACAACACACCTGTCTTGCTCTGAGAGTGAGCGAGTGCCAGTGGGACATTATTTATTTATTTTATTTATTTGAATTTTGGTGACTGGATAAGCCCACTGAGACAGAAAAGTCCCTTTTTCAGAGGCGACCTGGGGAAGGGTTACAGTGGGAAAGGACAGTGAACAAAAAATCACAATACAAAATATCAATAATAAATGCGACAGAAGTGTGCTGAGGCACTTTTTTTTATGTAGCACATCAGAACAGTCAATAAAAATAAGTTGCTACTTCAGAGTACAAAGTGATAAGGGTAGGTGTATAATACTGTTATATAGTACAGTATATACATAAAATACAAGATTACAAGTAAGGTGGTGGGATTCAAGAAGAGGGAGGTGGTGAGGGATGATAGTGTCTTGGGAGAATCATGAGGAAGAGGAGGGAGGAGAAGTAGGGAGGGAAAGCAACAGGCTAGTAGGGAGGGTTACGCACAGTTGCCATTGCAAACAGGAGGCAGAAGAGCGTTTCTTTGAAGAGTCTCTTGAACAGAGGGAGAGACTTACACAAAGTAGGTTATGAGGGAGGTTGTTGCATTTCTGAGAGGCTGTGGAAGAGAAGGCTGTCTCACCAGTGACTGTACGTGTTTTAGGAATCCTAAGTATAGATGGGGTGGGAGGTTCTGAGGGCCCTAGGAAATATTTCAAGGAGAGTAGAGTTGCGGGATGGGAGGGGCGGAAGGTGAATAAGTTTGAAAACAGTGCTTAGTACAGGAGATCAATTTAGCCTCAAAGGATGGCCAGTCTAGGGTGTTGAACATACATGATGGTGGGTTCTGGCAGGAACACTAGCATAAGCGTGCATTTCTATGGTAGAGCCTGTTTAAGTTTGGCCAGTGTAGATGTTTTGATAGAGT
The DNA here is from genome assembly GCA_016271365.2 of Neoceratodus forsteri. NCBI lineage: Eukaryota > Metazoa > Chordata > Ceratodontiformes > Ceratodontidae > Neoceratodus > Neoceratodus forsteri. The sequence continues at coordinate 470,324,730 of JADMNL010000022.1, read as the reverse complement.
GAGTAATTGGGGCACCATAAAATAGCCTAGGAAGAGGAATGGATGAGGTAGCAGTCTTGCAGGTATGTAGTGTGAGATAGGGGGTAGTACAGTATAGGAGGCCAAATTTTGGTTGATAGACTTGATAACATTGGATGCATGCAGATCAAGGGGTAGGTGCTCATCAAGAAACATGCCCAGATATTTAAGCGAGGGCACTTCTTCTAATGGCACTCCCGAGGAATAAGGACATTTAAAGGAGCCTGGGATGTTATATCAAAGGAGATGTGCCTGAACAACATAGTTTTTGTCTTTTGAGTTCAACACCAACAAGTTGTGCTAGAACCAGGATTCCAGTTGCTGGAAGTCCTTTGCTAAGTCACTCTTAATGGAGGAGATGTTTCTGCAGGATCTATAAAGTATAGTGTTGTCCGCGTGAGACTGAATCAATGCCCACCGCAGTTCAGCGGCAATTGGTTGATGAAAATGGAGAACAATAATGGCCCACGGATTGATCCTGGTGGACCCGCTCATAATTTGGGATAGGGAGGAGATGGCACCTGCCCATTTGACACACTGGGACGGTTGGATAGGTAATTGGAGACAGTGGCGGGAGGAAGAAGATGGGCCCCAGTGCAGGTTGTAAGTTTGGGCCCGATTCCCCTGGCCTTCAACCTCTGCCCCCACCTCCCCAGCACACGTTCACATTTGGGGCCCTCCCGAGGATGGAGAGCGAGGGAGGCTGCCAGGCAATGGGCATAGCAGCAGCAGGCATCTCGAAAGCCACCACAGCAGCAGCGAAGCGAGCGAGGTGAGCCAGGAGCACGTGCAGAAAGAGACTGAGTTAGGGAGAGAGGCTAGAGCAGACTGAGAATAAGGCAGAAGCAACGCCTTGCAAGTTGCATGATCCTCCTCCTCCTCCACAATGCATCGCTGTCACCTTCTGGCTGGCTGTCTGTAAAAATACACCTGTCATCTCACCACCAGTAAGTACACAATGACAAATTCAATATACACAGTAATCAATACTTACATCCACTCTGGTGGTAGTGCAGGGGGCTGCTGCTGTCTCAGTAGTGCACTACTTGAGAGAGACACAGAGACTATAGTACAGCAGCGCGCGTGATGCATGAGGACCACGCCTCGCCCGCCCACTTGCCTTGCCTGGCTGGCGCCGCGCCCCCCGACTCCTTCCCGACCTGCAAGTTCCACAACTCTGTCAGTGCTGCCATCTGCAGCAGGAAGTAGTAGTGGCACTGGCACGCAGGCTATGGCTGACAGTTCTCCGTTAGTGAATCAGCTAGGGCTGTCAGACAGTCTACACAGACAAGTCAAGTTAGTGATCAAGAAAAACCTGATTTTTACAAATGGGCTTCTAAGTGTGTTGGGCCCTGTGCCACTGCACGGCTATTCTTCCGCCCCTGATTGGAGAACCAATTTAGAGAGTTTGAATCAAGGCCCAGGAAGTGGAGCTTGGAGATGAGGAGAGGGTGGTTTACAAGATCAAGGCCTTGGTAAGGTCTATGAAGAAGGCCCCATGGCACAACCCCTCTCCATGGCCTGATAGATGTCTGAGGTGACCTTGAGAAGGGCAGTATCCATCCCACATGATTTCCAAAATCCGTGTTGTTGTATAGTTAGGCGTTGGTGTGTTCAAGATAGGAGTATAGTTGGTTATATAAGATTTTTCCTGGATTCTGCCAATAGGGCATAATATGGATATCGATCTGTAGTTCTCAACAAGGGTGACTGGCCCACTTTTGTGTACAGGGACAACAATTGTAGTTTGAGGAAGGATCTATTGATTAACTGTGCAATCGGGCATGCTAGTGCAGGGGCACCTATCCTAAGGAATTTTGGTGATAGGGAGCCATGTCCTGGGGAGCTGTTGGGGTTAAGGCCCATTAATAGTTTGAGGACTTATTTCCATGAAGTTGTTTTAGGTGGAAGAGAGTGTAGAGGAGTATCATGGGTAGGGTAATATGGACCAGGGTGGGTAGATGGTAGGTCCTTCTTGTATACCTCCAGATCCGTGAAAAGATTAATACCTGTGGCTATCTCTAGTGGTGAGGATAATCTGGAGCCTTTTAGAAGCATAGTAAGGGGAGTGCCTCACTCGTTGCCTTAATCAGGGCATTGATTTGAGTCCAAAAGCTTTTGGGGTTGGTGAGGTGGATTGGTGGGTTTCTTGCATGGATAGAAGATAGGCCGTCTTTGATTTGTTTATGTTAGATTTACTTGAGTTCCTCAGTTGGCGGTAGATTATCCATTCTCCCCCATGTTTTCATGAGTGAAAGCAGTGATTTCAACAGCAGGTCAGATATATGCAGGCAGCTGTGTTCTACAGGACAGATGGCTTGGCCTGTTCAATCAGTCTCTGGTGCTGCATAGAAAAAGTAAGACTACTTTGTGTGAGGGAAGGATACATCATAAAATCTTTTCATTTTCATGATTTTATATGAGTGTCCTTTGTGGTTTTACACACTGTGCTAACCCCATGTTATAAAGCAGAAAACACCCACTCCAGGGTGTGAGGTTATTGGGAATACCTGAACACTGGGTGCTGTGAGGGCACCTCGGGCATGCCGCATGCACCCAGAGTGTCTATTAATCCCAAATAACCACACACCCTGTCGTGGTTATTGCTTACTATTGCATACTTCCTGAACATTAAGAACACCCCAAACAGTGCATCAGTTCATGATGCAATAGTTTCTTTCCTCCCATTGCATCATGAGTGGTTAGACTGTGTTGGGGTGTTCCCAAGTCCAGGAAAGATGCAGTGGAATTGATCAAGGAATGTAAACAAACATGTTTTTGTGTGGTAACACCAGTGTGGTAGGAAGTCTGTTTTTAACTTATAAAATAAAAAGAAGCATCAGAATCAAACTACCAACTACATCATCAGTCTCTACAGCATGTGAGTGATCATAAAATGTATTTTTAAACTAGGCACAATATGAGGTTTAGGACCCGAGGTTGACAGTGTCCCTTTAAGTGCACCTAGCTGGCATTTCATGGGTGTACAGTGGTCCAACTAGAGGTGTCCCATATGTTTTTCAAGGGTATTCAGCACATGCATCTCACAATTCATAAACTGGTTCTGCCTTGGGACTCAGTTTCATTTTGGAAAAATTGACCTTGGCTCCATTTGAGCCTGCTGTGACCTTTGAGATGTGTTTCCTTTCATGGAAAATGCTGTTCCTGGTTGCCATGACTACTTCTTGTAGGATTTCTGAACTTTAGTCTGACGCATTAGCCTACTTCTTTGATTTTCCACAAGGACAGTGTGCTTTTGCAGACTACTCCTCATTTTCTACCAAAAGTGGTGTCTGATCTTACATTGAATCAAACCATACACTTTTCTGTGTATTATCCAGAGCATTATAACAAAGGTGAGGCATTTCTCCATACACTAGATGCACGTAGAACACTGCTATCTCAGTGGAAGGGAAGTAACTACAAAATAAGGAGCTTTCATTGTTACCTGTTTGCATTTGTATTTGCATTGTGGAAAGGAGGGTAGGAGTTTGAAAAAGGTGTGCAATAGTTGCTTAAAGTCTCTCTTTGGGTGTGGACAGGACGGATAATAATGTAAAAGCAGTTGCTCAATCAATCTAGAAGTGACGACAAAGGGATAAGGGAAATTCAGAAAAGGAGAAGAATGTTTTGCACTGATGGAGGAAGGGGAGACATGGGGGTGTTTAGTATCCTTCATCTGGAAGGTGGGGGTGCTGGTGGGCAACAAGAGCAATGGGTAGGGTGGTAGCTGCAACAACTGTGGTGCACCAATCTTTCTAAACATTGCCTGGAGGGTGGGGGATGTTTAGTGTGCAACCACATAGGGAAACTTAGAAAGGAGATTAAAGGTCTAAAGGAGGAACCAAGACAGGCAAGGCAGACTGGAGGTGGTTATATACCAATACTGGAGAGAGGGAGGGCAATTTGAGCCAACAATGGTGAGGAGAGGGTCAGAAGAAGGGAAGTGGAGACAGAGGGGCCCAGACCAAGAAGAACAGGGTCGGGGAAACCAGGTCAGGGGACAAAAACAAACAGAAGGAGGAGATAGGGACTTGTGAGGGAGAGGTGGCAACAGTCATGGAATGGAAAGCGGGAACAGGTTACTATGAGGAGAAAGAATGTGATCAGTGGTGAAGGGTCTTCAGAAAATTGTTCTGCAGTACTTGAGGGGAAGGAAGAGGAGGGAGGTGATGAAATTGGAGGGAGTAACTGGGAAATGCCTGGACCAAACTGGAGCAGGGAAGTTCTGCTGGGGAATTACAACAGGTGCAGAAGGGGAAATACTGTGCAGGAGGAAGAAGAGAAGCCAGGACTGAGAGATGGAGAGGAATAGAAGCAAACAGGAAGTAAGATGGATAGAACCTTAGTGCTGGGGACGCAATACTGAGAGGGGTCAGGTGGGGTAGCAAAGGGAGAGGCATAGTCACATTTGGGTGGAGGCAACACCTGGAATAACAGCAGAAAGGTGGGGCAATCTGTTCTTAAATATGCTAGAAAGGGTAGGGACAAGACTCATTTGGTTATACATCTGGGAACGAATGACCTGGCTGACAAGATGGTAGATATAGTCCAGAGGAGGTTTGAGGAACTTGGACAATTATGTGAGTGGGCAGAAAGATCAGTAACATTTTCAGATATACTCCAGTGCCCAAGGCAAGCAGAACAAGAAAGCTGAGAATAGAGGAATTTAATGAATGGCTAAGAACATGGTGTCATGCTGAAGGGTATGGACTGGTGGTGGTGGTGGAGGGACCTGGGAGGACAGTAGTCTCTATGCCAAAGACAGATTACACTTGAGCGAGGAGGGAAAGAAAGTGTTGAAACAGAGTATAGCAGAGTACACAGAGGAAGTTGGGAATTTAAACTAGGAGTGGGGGTGGCAATGGGACAAGAGACATGCAGAGACCACAGGCTGGAAGCCACAGGAGCTTACCCCAATAACAGTGACAAAGACAAAGGGCAAGTACTATTGGTGATGCTGTTGCTAGCCTTGCTTGTGAGAGCAGAAAGCAGCTAACTAAAAGAAGCTACATTTTCTTATTAATTTAACACTTTCATCTCAGCAGGAGTCAGTGTCTGTTGAGATTATGCAGACAGATACTTTATTAAGTAGAAGGGGTCTTATTTAGGTTAAAAAAGAAAGAAAAGAAAGAAAGAAAGAAGTCAAAGTCCTGTGCTGGGAAGGGTATTGTATCAACTTACTTTCCTAAACCAGTAGGAGGAGAGAGAACTTAATTGGGGTGTGGCTTAGACACTATAAAAACAGGTGACTCAAATTACAACTTCCTGTTGCTAGCCTTGCTTGTAGAGCAGAAAGCAGCTAACTAAAAGAAGCTACATTTTCTTATTAATTTAACACTTATATCTCAGCAGGAGTCCGGTCTGTTGAGATTAAGCAGACAGATACTTTATTAGAAGTAGAAAGGGTCTTATTTAGTGTTAAATAAAAGAAAGAGAAGAAAGAAAGTCAGTGTGTGTTCTGTGCTGGGAAGGGTACTGTATCAACTTACTTTGCTAAACCAGTAGGAGGAGAGAGAGCTTAATTGGGGTGTGTGGCTTAGACACTATAAAAGCAGGTGACTCAAATTACAGCTTCCTCTTGCTAGCCTTGCTTGTAGAGCAGAAAGCAGCTAACTAAAAGAAGCTACATTTTCTTTTTAATTTAAGACTTATATCTCAGCAGGAGCCAGTGTCTGTTGAGATTAAGCAGGCAGATACTTTTAGAAGTAGAAGGGTCTTATTTCAGATTAAAAAGAAAGAAAAGAAAGCCAGTGTGTGTTCTGTACTGGGAAGGGTACTGCATCAACTTACATTGTTAAGACAGTAGGAGAGAGAGACCTTAATTGGGAGTGTGACCTAGACACTATAAAAGCAGGTGGCTCAAATTGCAACTTCCTGTTGCTAGCCTTGCTTGTAGAGCAGAAAGCAGCTAACTAAAAGAAGGTACATTTTCTTATTAATTTAACACTTGTATCTCAGCAGGAGTTAGTGTCTGTTGAGATTAAGCAGACAGTTTCTTTATTAGAAGTAGAGGGGTCTTATTTTGGGTTAAAAAGAAAGAAAAGAAAGAAAGTGTGTTCTGTGCTGGAAAGGGTACTGTATCAACTTACTTTGCCAAACCAGGAGGAGGAGGAGAGAGGCTTAATTGGGGTGTGGTTTAGACACTATAAAAGCAGGTGACTCAAATTACAACTTCCTGTTGCTAGCCTTGCTTGTAGAGCAGAAAGCAGCTAACTAAAAACGCTACATTTTCTTATTAATTTAACACTTATATCTCAGGAGGAGTCAGTGTCTGTTGAGACTACGCAGACATATAATTTATTAGAAGTAGAAGGGTCTTATTTAGGGTTAAAAAGAAAGAAAAGAAAGAAAGAGTGTGTGTTCTGTGCTGGAAGGATACTGTATCAACTTACTTTAGCTAAACCAGTAGGAGGAGAGAGCTTAATTGGGGATGGCTTAGACACTATAAACGAGGTGACTCAAATTACAACTTCCTGTTGCTAGCCTTGCTTGTAGAGCAGAAAGCAGCTAACTAAAAAGGTACATTTTCTTAATAATTTAACACTTATATCTTAGCAGGAGTCAGTGTCTGTTGAGATTGAGCAGACAGATACATTAGTAGAGGTAGAGGGTCTTATTTAGGGTTAAAAAGAAAAAAGAAAGAAAGTCAGTGTGTGTTCTGTTCTGGGAAGAGTACTGTATCATCTTACTTTGTTAAATGAGTAGGAGGAGAGAGCATAATTGGGTGTGTGGCCTAGACACTATAAAAGCAGGTGACTCAAATTACAACTTCCTATTGCTAGCCTTTTTCTTACTAATTGCCCTCCATCCCACCCACCCTCCCTAAGCCAGTTCTACTTTTATAGCACTGAATTTGACTGTCAACAGGAACTTCCTGTTTGGCAGTAGGAAGGAAGGATCATAGAAAAACACTGGTTTTGTCAACCCTAAAGAAAAAGTAGCTCACTCTTCCCCATAGCTGCTGGTGGTCTGATACTGAGCAAGGAAGAAGGAGGCTACTGAAGAATATAGGAAGTTGCTTTCCCAGAGCAGGGAATGTGAGAGTTGTAAGGAGAGGCGAGAGTAAGCATACAAAGAAACAGGAGAGGGACACAAAATAAGACATGATAGGAGTGGTGCATTGCAATGGCTGTGGGGCAGCATTGTTCGAGGAGACATTCTGGGCTGCGATGCTGCCATGTTGCAGAGCATCTCTCTGGTCTGAGGAGGAGTTGCCCATCTCCAGGCTAACCTGGCTAGGATTATGACACCTCTTCCCCACCTAGGAACCACCAGGCCAACGTCACTACCTCAGAGGTTGCCAAGAAGGAGGAGAGGCTGGACCAGGGTGGGCTCAGGGAGGAGAGGGTGGTGGAGCAGAGTTGCATCCTCCAGCTCTACCTCTCCACAATTCATTCACTCTTCTGGTGGATAGTGGTTCCTCTATGGAGGCACCTGCAGTGGAGACCAAGGAGGATGCTGGGAACCTTCACAAAGGAGACCCACAGGAGGGTGGCATGGGACCCCACAGGGGAGGAAATAAACTTCTGGTGGGGACTCAGTCATTAGGGGGTAGAAATGGGGAGGAAGGAGAGGGAGGAGGTGAGAGTGCCTGCCTGGTGCCATGGCTTGGAGGGACAGGAAGCGATTTCTCAGGATTGTGGGAGCAGCTGCCAGGAGGGAAGCTGGATGTCTTTGTCCACCTAGGGACAAATGACCTGTTGGGAATGGGATCAGAGCAGTGCAAGAGGTTTGTAGAGTTGGGGAGGGCCTTAGACAAGTAGCAATATACCAAATCTCTCGGAGGTGCTGCCTGTTTATAGTAAGGTGATGCTAGGGTACTGCTCATCAGGGAATTCAATGAATGGGTGAAAACTGGAGTGGAGCTCAGGGTTTTGGCTTCATTGGGACTGGGGAGCCACCTGGAAGGATACAGACCTATACTGGTGCGATGATCTGCATCTGTCCAGGGGGGAACCAGGATCATAGGTGAGAGGTTTAAATGCTTCATTGGCAAGCATTTAAAACTAGCTAATGGGGGCACACAAAAGAAAGGGCAGGGAAGTCCCTGCCTACCCCACAAAACACGGTAATTAGTGAGGTAAACACCAAGGTAGAGAAGTCATTAGGGAGCAGGACAGAGGTAAATGTAAAAAAGGCAAAGGCAGTAAGGACAGGAATGGGCTAAAAGGTGTAAGGCCATCAAAAGTTGAGGGTGATGAGTACCAATGACCATAGTCTGTGTAACAAGCTCCCTGAACTAGTGGCCTTGATGGAAGAGGTTGCCTGGATATTGCGTCAGTCACAGAAACATGGTACACAGAGAACCATGACTGGGATGTCAACATACCAGGATACACAATCTACAGGAGGGACACGGAGGTAAAAGAGGGAGAGTAGTAGCTCTCATGTAAAGGAAGGATCAAAGCAACAGGAACTAAAGAGTAAATAGGGAGCAGATCAGGCACTCTGATCACCCTGGAGACAGGAAATGGCACCACAATCTGCATGGGGTTGTATACAGACCCCATCTCAGGGAGGGAATGGAAGGAAATGATAGAAGGCTTCCTTAGAATGGCAGAAAAAGGGAGATATTGTTGATGGGGACCTGAATATGCCAGATGTTAACTGGAGCACCTTGCTGCAGGCACATCCAAGAGCAGGGTCATTCTTGATGTCCTACAGGGCATGCCTCAGACAGCTGGTATTGGAACCCACTCGGGAGGAGCAATCTTAGACCTGGTACTCTCAAATGGGGAAGGAGAAAGAATCTCAGATTTAGAAGTGGGTAGCCATCTGGGAACAGGGACCACCAAACAGTGGGTTCACGATAAACACAGCCATACAAATACATACAAAAGCAAGAGTATTGGACTTAGGAGGCCTGACTTTGGGAAATGAGAAGTGCCTCAGAAGAACACTAGCAAACAGGCAAGAAGCGAGGTTCAGGAACAATGGGGAGTAATCAAACAGCCTTCACAAAGGCAACAAGCCTTGTGTAAAGCAAATCAACAAAACACAAGGAAGGAAAAAACGCTATGGTTCTCAAAAGAGGTGGCAGGAAGGTTAAGGAGAAAAGGACAGCATTCAGAAAATATAAGGAAACACAGAAGGAGCAGGACAGAGAACTTTATCAGTTAAAGCAAGAGTCTGGAAGGCAGTCAGAATAGCAAAGGCCCAAACCGGAAAGGATAGCCAACTCTGTTAAAGAGGGGATAAGACCTTTTATAGGTACATTAGAGAGCGAAGAAAGACCAAAGGAGGGATACTGAGGCTTAATAAAGGGAAGGGAATGGGTAGAGGGTGACAGTGAAAAAGCAGGGATATTGAACAAATATTTCTGCTCAGTATTCCTAAAGGAAGAGGAGGAGGTACCTAAACCAAAAAAGAGATACACTCTGAAGATGAGAGTCGATACTAGTCCATTTACAGAAGAAAGGGTACTGAAAGCACTAATAAAATTGAAGGTGGACAAAGCAATGGGGCCTGATGGGATTCACCCAAGAATTCTAAAAGAACTAAAGGTAGAACTAGTGACACCACTTACTACTTCTTTAATAAATCATGGGAGGATGAGGTGGTACCTGAGGACTGGAGGAGGATGGATGTGATTCCTCTTCACAAAAGTGGGAGCAGGACAGAGGCAGGAAACTACAAACAGTTGGGTTTGACATCAGTGGTAGGAAAATGATGGAATCACTTCTGAAGGAAAGAGTTGTTGAGTATCTAGAGGCCAATGGGGCAGGACCCAAGGCAGCATGGATTCATGATGGAAAGGTTGTGTCAGATGAATCTAATAGATTTCTTTGACTGGGTGACCAAGTAGTAGACCAGGAGGGGCTGTGGACAAGGCCTGCCTAGATTTTAGCAAGGCATTTGATACAGTCCCACACAAAAGATTAATAGACAAGTTAGCCAGCCTTGGAGTGGGTCCCAAGGTGGTAGCCTGATAAAAAATTGGCTAGACAACAGGATGCAAAGGGTAGTAGTAAATGGAGTCCACAGTGAAAAAGGAGGTTACTAGCTGGGTACCGCAGGGTTCAGTACCGGATCGGTCCTCTTAATGTCTTTATAAGTGACATTGCAGAGGAACTGGAAGGAAAGTATGTCTCTTTGCAGACGACACAAAGATCTGCAACAGGGTTGATACGCAAGATGGAGTGGAAAGGATGAGAAGGACTGGCAAGGTTGGAGGAATGGTCAAATGTATGGCAGCTCAGATTCAATGCAAAGAACAACAGTAATGCACCTGGTAAAAAAACCCAGGGAAGAGTACACAATGGGGGTGAGAGATACCGACAACAGTAAAATGGAAAGGGACCTGGGGTAATTATATCAGATGACCTAAAGGTGGGCAAGCAATGTGAGAAGGCAGTAAGGAAGGCTGGGGGATACTGGGATGCATAGGAAAGGTATCAATAGTAGAAAACAGGAAGTTGTTATCCCTTTGTACAGACAGTTGGTGAGACCCATTTGAGTACTGTGTGCAGTTCTGGAGACCCCATCTCGCAAAGACATAGACAGAGTGGAGGCTGTCCAGAAGAGGGCACTAAAATGGTGCAGGGTCTGCACGAGAAGACATATGAAGAAAACTAAAGGAGCTTAATATATATACGCTTGAGGAAAGAAGGGAGAGCGGGGACATGATAGAAACTTTCAAGTACCTCAAGGGAATCAACAAAGTCCAAGAGGGTAGCATCTTTCAGAAAAGAGATGTGCAAGAACAGGGGGCACAATTTGAAGATAGAGGGGGACAGCTCAGAGGTAATGAGGAAGTATTTTTCACAGACAGGGTTGTGGATGCATGGAACAGCCTCCTGAGGAGGTCGTGAGCCAAGAACTGTGGGGAATTCAAGAATGCATTGGACAGACATAAGGCAATCCTCTAGTGGGGGAAGGAGGAAGTAAGCTGTTGGTTAACAAGGATCTGCAGCTTATCTGTTAGGTAGGAAAATGGGCAGACAAGGTGGGCCATGAGTCCTTATCTGCCATCAAATTCTATGTTTCTGTGCTAGACTAAAGGATGGGCATTGGATAGGCAGGATGGGAGGGGAAGGAGAGGTGGTCACCCTTAATGCTAGAGCCTTGGAAGGAAAACTGCAGGTCTAGAGGCTCATGGCAGAGGGAGAGGTGGACATTGCAGCCATCACAGAAACATGGGCCACCCAATACAATGACTGGGACCTGTCTGTACCAGGGTACAGGTTATTTCATAGGGCTAGGGTGGTTGGGAATGGAGGGGTGGCACTATATGTGGAGGAAGGACTGAAGTGTGTAAGAGAGGAAGGGAGGAGGGTAACATGGAGTCACTTTGGATGCAATTCCAGGATTTCAAGAATAGGACTCTAAGAATGGGAGTGGTGTACAGGCCCTCTCTCAGACAGAGGAGTTAGACAGGGAACTAGCAGTGCGGATCAGAAGAACCTGCATGAGGTAGTGTGGTGATTGTGGGGACTTCAATATGCCAGGAGTGGACTGCAGTACCTCAACAACCAGCAATCGAATGGAGCAGGTACTGCTGGATGCCTTTCAGGACAGCTTCCTGATGCAAATGGTCAGTGAACCAATGAGGTTAAGGAATACCCTTGACCTTGTGCTGGCAAATGGGGAGTTTGTGAGGGAACTTAGGTGGAAGTACCACTGTCAGGGAGTGACCACCAATCAGTATGGCTCACACTGATCTGGGCAAGGAAGAGTGGAATCTGGCACAAGGGTGCTTTATTTTTTATTTTATTTATTTATTTGTCCTAGGATTACAAATACCTTTGAATCGAGGCTCTTTTACAAAGGTTCCATGTCATTGGTACAACTGAGACAAACATAAGCAAAGATAACAGTTTATAAAATTAAAAAACACATAGTCTTGTAGAGGAAAAAGAACAATAAAGTGAAACTTTGGGGAGGGAAAGGAAGGAAGGAGGAGGTGAAATCAGGAGACTAAGTGGATGGGAGAAAGGAGGAGGTAGGTGGGGGGACAGAGAGAGGAGAGGTGGAAGGCAGGTAAGAATAGAGGTAGTGCAGCCGGGTGGCATTTGTCATGGGCCAGCACGGGAGGTGAAGATAGATGGGGGGTGCTGGCATACAGCAGGAGTAGATGAGGATCCAAAAGGGCATGTTCAGCTATGGAACCAAAGGACATGTTTAGCCACAACAGTCACAGAGGGTTGGAGGCAGTGAGTGTTAGGCAGAGAGACGAGTCTTAAAAGTGCTGAGTGATAGTGAGGATGTGATGTCGCTGGGAAGAGACGTGTTCCCAACTAGCGCCCAGCAAGCAAAGGATCTTTGGCTTTGTGTTTGTGTGGCAATCTGGGATTTGCAGAAGCTGAGGTTTCGATCCCTGGTATGGCAGGTGTGGATTCTCAGTTGTATGAGGGCACAGATCTATGGGGGCAAGCCCAGCAAGATTTTCTTAGTAGTAATACAAGTTTGGTGTTTTATTCGATTGCAAGATTCAACCATCCAGTTTGAGAATAGAGGTCACAGGTGTGGGTAAGGCATTGGGAGCCAGTGACAAGTCGACAGGCCTTGTTGAGGCAGTGGATACGCTTGAGTCACGGTGGTTGTAGCAGAGCTGTAAATAATAATGCCATAATCAGTGATGGATATGATGGAGCTCTGGACAGCGACAGCGAGGGCTTCAGGTGTCAGGTGTTTCCTATGATGGGATAGCAGGCCCAGCCGAGTTAGCAGCTTTGGTGACATGGTCGATGTGGGCAGTGTAGGAGAGGTGAGGGTCAAGGGTGATCCTGAGGTATTTAAAGTTTTGACCTGTTCCATGCGGCACTTTGTCTGGTGATAACGGAGAGTTGGAAGTGCTTATGTTTATTATGGAGCTGCTGAAGATCATGGCCTTGGTTTTTTTTGATTAAGGATCAGTTTGTGCTTTGTGAACCACTCAATCAACTGAGGAGAAGCTGAGCTAGGAGATTTTCTTGTCATTTCTTCGGTCCGGTGTGTGGCAAGGATTACTGCATCATCGGCATACAGGGTGATATGTTCAGTGCAGGAGTCCGGTAGGTGTTAAGGAACAGGCTGAAAGTAGGGGGCCCAGTATTGAACCCTGGTGGACTCCAGAGAGGACAGGTTTGGAATCAGAGTGCACATCCCTCAATTTTACATGCTGGAGTGGTTTCAAGATAGCTTTTGAACCAAGAGATTGAATCATTGAGAGACCAGCATTTTAGTTGGCTCAGCAGGAAGGAGTGGTGACAGTATCAAGGCTTTGGTCAGGTCGATGAAAATAGCACCAGTTAGTTGTCCATTGTTGAGGGAGCCATGAATGGAGCCGGTGAATCTGAGTAAGGCAGAGGATGTACTATGACCTTTTCTAAAGCCATGCTGCTGTTTACAGAGAATATTATAATTGTCCAGATGCTCGGTAAGTTGGTCCACTACTATATGTTCCAGTGCCTGATAGGGAGGCAGAATGGAGATAGGTGGAAGTTTGCATGGTCAGTCTTATCACCACTTTTGTGAATTGGGGTAACAGTGGACATTTTCCATTTGTCTGGGAATTGGCTAAGGAAAGAGAGAGGTTAAAGATCTTGGTGAGGGGCCCAAGTACCTCATCAAGCATTAGAGCCAATAGCTTGAGGTCAAGTGTGTGATTGCTTGTTCTAGATTTGCTGATGGCTATGGCAACATAGTTTCGGACTTGAAGTTTCTTTAGTGCTTTAAAGTAGAAAGGTGGGTGACAGCGTGGGTGGAGGAGTTGGGGGGTGGGAGTTGACGCATCTTGGAAGAAGTCATTGGAGAGAACACTGCTAAGGTCAGTGAAAGCGATGTTAAAAGTGTTCACAATAGTTTTGGGGTCGATGTAGTGTGCCCATTTATGATGAGTATGTTTGGTGAAGATTTTGACTGCTTCCTAGTGACATCTTTAATGTTTTTCCAGAAATCCTCCCATTTCCCCAGGAGTTAGTGAGGGCATTTTTATAGTAGTCAGATTTTGTTGCCGAATGGATTTGGTGCAGTCGTTCCATGCCCGTTCATAGTTCTGGATGTCGAAGTTGTTACCAGAGTTTCTAGCCAGTTCCCAGAGGTGGTCCCTGGATTTAAGTTTTTAGAGTCTCTTAACAGCCAAGGGTTGCTGAGCAATTTAACTACGCTTTTGAGAGGGCAAATTTATTACTGGCTTCATTGAAAATGTGAATAAATTGCTCCAGTGCAGAATTAGTATCTGTTGCCTTGAAGATGGAGGACCAGTCCTGCAGATGGAGGTGCAATTTGAGGTGGGGTAGCTGACCACGGGGTGGGACTCTACTAGTGATGATTTTTGGAGGGTCTTATAGAATTTGTTTGACCAGGTACAGCTGATGGAAGAGTGGTCACTGGTGAGTCAGGAGGACTGAGGTTTCGTGATCAGAGAGGGTGGTTGGTTAGGATCCAGTTGAGCAGGGTGCAGGTCCCAGTTCTGTGGTTCTTTCTGGTTGCGTAGTCAACCATTTGAGTCAGGGTTCGCTGATATAACAGAGTCCTTAAATGACCTACCTTCAGCTGAGAGCCAATTAATGTTAAAGTCACCAAGAAGGATGAGTGCTGGACTTCAAGAGGGCCAACTTTGGGAAGATGGGGATGTGGTAAAGGGTACCTGGCCAAAATTCAACCTAGCATGGACACTAACCAGAGGTGGGAACTCATAAAGCTGGGATAGCGGAGGCAACCAGAGCCTGCAGCAAGGCCCAGATCAAGAAAAGGCAAGTCTAAGAAATCAAGCTGGGTGAGCAAGGAGGTCATGGAAAGGTAAGGAGGAAAAGAGCTACCTTTAGGAGGTACAAGGAAACAGGGAGGGGAGGACAGGAAGGAGTATCTGAAGGAATCTAAGGGAAGTGACATGGGCAGTAAGGGGAACCAAGGCATCTACAGAGCTCAGGCTGGCACAAGGCATTAAGACCGGGTGAGGACTTTTAGGTACATCAGGGAGAAAAGGAACTGTAGGTACCACATAGTAAGGATTTGGAAGGAGGGGGCTGGGTGGAAGAGGGTGAGATAAGGCAGAAGCACTAAATGATTACTTCTGCTCAGTATTTATTAAGGAGAAGAGGGGTGATACCCAAGGGGAGGAAGGCAGAAACAGAGGGAGGGGTGGCAGACAGGAAATCATGGAGGGCAGAGTTCTGGAGGGTTTGAGGGCACTGAGGGTGGACAAGGTGCCAGGTCCAGATGGCATCCACCTCCACGGTACTGAAGGAGCTGGCAGAGAGGTCTTTGCGGGACCTTTGGTAGACCTATTTAATGCCTCCACTACACTTGGGGTGTGTACATCAGGACTGGAGGATGGCTCATGTGGTGCCCCTCTACAAGAGTGGCCCCAAGGATGAGCTGGGTAACTACAGACCAGTGAGCCTCACATCCATCATGGGTAAGCTGATGGAGACTATCCTGAAGGAGAGGCTAGTGGCCTCCTGGAGGCCAAATGACTACAGGACAGCAGACATCATGGCTTCACGTAGCAGATCCTGCCAAACTAACCTGGTGGAGTTCTGTGACTGGGTAACTAGACAGTTGGACAGGGTCCATGCAGTGGATGTCCTGTATCTGGACTTTAGTAATGGGCATTTGACTCGGTGCCACATAGGAGGCTGGAAGTAAGTTAGAAGGCACAGGGCAGGTGCAAAGCTGGTGAGATGGGTAGGGAACTGGCTTCAGGGAAGGCAACAGAGGGTGGTGGTGGGTGGGACTCTCTCATCCCCAAGGGTAATGATGAGCAGTGTTCCACAGGGCTCAGTGTTGGGACTCAGTGTTGTTTGGGATACTCATTGCAGATATATCATTGGACATCAAGAGCAAGATCAGTCTATTTGCTGATGACACCATGATGGGAGTGGTGGGCATCCTATGGGGGATGGCAGGGGTTGCAGGATGATCTGGAAAAGCTGGAAACCTGGTCAGACACCTGGCAACTGGGGTTTAATGCCAAAAGTGCAAGGTGCTGCATTTTGGGGTGAAGAGCCCAAGGAGGAGTTACCAGCTAGGGGAGTGCAGCTAGCCAAGACAGAGGAGGAGAATGATCTGGTGTGCTCATTACAGGGTCAATGAACAACTCTGCACAATGTAAAAGGCAGCTGCAAAGGCCAACAAAATGGTGGGTTGCATTGCAAGGTATCTCCTCAAGGAGGGAGGTGATTCTGCCACTGTATAGGTCATTAGTTAGACTGCATCTGGAGTACTGCGTGCAGTACTGGTGCCCATATCTGAAGAGGGACATTAAGTTACTGGAGAGGGTGCAGCACAGGGCGACAAGGATGATCAAGGGTTGGGAGACTTGCCTTACGAGAGGAGGCTCAGAAGCTGAACATGTACTCTCTAGAGGAGAGGAGGGACGGGGACATGATAGAAATCTTTAAGTATATGAAAGGAATAAACAAGACAGGTAGAGAAGGGCTGTTCAAAGTGAGGGAGGAGAGGGACACCGGGGCCATGATATGAGACTGGAGGAGAAAGGATCAGGAGGAGATGAGGAGACACTTTTTACAGAGAGGGTGGTAGTTGGGTGGAATGCGTTACCTGCAGAAGTGGTATCCAGCAGAACAGTGGACTGCTTCAAAAGGGGCTGGGACAGGGCAAGGGAAGGGTCAAATGGAGGAAGGGTGGGAGAGCAGCTGCAAAATAAGATGTGCTAGCTGCACATTCAAACAGACTTGATAAACCTCTAGGCCTTTATCTGCTGACAAATTTCATATGTTCAGTATGTTTCAGTCTTGATTGCAGTAGGGACTGTAGGAAGTGCTTGCAGCTTTTGTTTCATTTACTCACTCATGGGAAAGAGGGCACACCTGTGTTGAAACTGTGCCAGTCCAAATGGCTGGCTAACAGTATTGTGTTCTGTTATTGGAAGTACAGTAAGAAACTTCCATATGTGCTGCTGCCACATGATTACTGTGCATACTTTCAGTAAGCACTATAGTCCAGACATCATCTCTCATCGTGTGCTGGATTTGATCTTGCAGTATTGCAAGGTCTTTTTCATAGTAGCAGTATCAGACTTTGCCATCTTCCCTGGTACCTTATGTACTGCTTAGGGATCATTGCAAAGGTGTGGCCCAATGGAGGAGATGAGCCTCGATGAAGATAGAACAGTTACCGTATAGTAGATGTTTGAAAGAATCTCCTCCACTGGGCCACAGAGCACCCACCTCCTTCCCTTTCTGAGGGATAAGGTGGCAGGTTTGTCCACTGCCTTGTTTGGAGTTGACCATAAGTGCCTTATGCATACTATAGTTCCAGTCCCATGCCTCTCCTCATGTGCCCAGTACTGGTCTGGTCTCCTGATTCCTCACAATAAGAGACCCTCTGACCTTATTTTATGTCACAGTGGGTGGCCCTGGCTAGAAAACATTTCTGAGTGGTCCTGACACTAATGGCTTACAGTTCTGAAGGTGTAGCCCAATGGAGGAGATTATCTCAAAGATCTACTGTTACAGTGAGTAACTGTCCTGTCTTCTTTGAGTATTATCTCTTTCATCAGCCACACCTATGGAAGTATAGCCACCAGGCACCAGGACCACGTGGAAACTTTCTGCAAGCAGTCCACTCACGGTCTGCCCCACGTTGTCAACCTTCCATATAAATGTGGGCAGCCCTTCCCATCTCAGTTCTTTTCCTGCCATTGACCATACTCATCGGACTCTCCACAGAGACACTGCCTCTACAGTCGACTGCTACTTAGTGTTTTTCAGTTTTCTCTCCCTAGTTTGCTATCACTTTTATAAATGATTGCTGTTGTCATGTATGTCATCTAAAGAATCCTCAAAGCTCTTTAAATACTGTAAATGTGGTGAAAAGATTTACTCAAGCAACTTACCGACATCTCGTATACTGCCTTGGCACGGCCCATAACATTAAAGCCTGTGAGATCTGAATAAAAGTTCAACACAATTACCCAGCAACAATGAAAGAATGCCCTAGAAACCCACCTTTTTTTTCTATTTAACTTTATTAAATTTCTAAATTTACATTCTTGCATTGCTCACAACAGTCATCTAAGTGGTTACAGGTGCAGATTAAATAGTTACAGTAGGAATGGTGAGAAACTTAATACAGACATTATGACATGTCTCTATGGTGCAGAGTGGGTTCTAACTTATCTACCTGTATCAATACTACTGTTAACAGGGTACATTCTATTAAAAAAAAACCTTTGGAAGAAATGAAATAGGATGAGATGAAAAGAAATGGGTCTCTTATAACCCAGGCCCTTGTCCTGTTAGTCAGGAGAGAAGATGTACTTACAGACCAGGTGACTTGGGTCTCAGGAGTTCATCTCCACCTAGATCCTGGGATCATTACTCAGGGCATCCAGTAGGATCCAGTGGACTTTTGGGATGTTCTCCAACTCGAGACTTGGGTCCTCCTGAAAGAAAAATAAAGAACACAAAGAACCTTTGTCCTGGAACAGTGGTTAGGTTGTTCTACAGCTTGACCAGGTACTGTGTCAGAGTTCTCCGTGTTGGCAGAGGTTCGTCTACCAAATTTGCCCTTTTGGCACCTCAAGCTACCTATTCTAATATCAGATCAGCTCTTGGGGAGAGTGAAGCTTGAGCAGGATTAGGGAGGTAATGTTACCAGTGGTCTGTCCTTCAAAGGAGGGAGCTAAGTCAGCCTATCCCCTACAGAAGGGCTGGTGTAGGCCATGTATGGGGCCCAGCACTCCAGAACTTAGTAAGTATTTTGTACTGTAAGTGGGAGAGCCTGTCCATTCCCATCAGGGAGGTGAGTGAGGTCAGGATCTCAGAAATAGTCAGGACTAGGGTAGTCCTCCACTTGCATAAGATGGTTCTTTTGGTTTGGAGTGCTGGGAGGGCCAACCATCTATACTCCAGGGGTGTGAGTTGGCTCTGAGATGATTTAATGCCTAGAAGAAAGAACAGGGCTGGACTTCCGGTGGCGTCCACAGAGCCGGCAGCAAGCAGTGAATGGAGCTCCTACCTTACTAGCCCAAAGGGATAAAATTGGTACAACATTGCATCAAAAACAAGAAAATGGCTTCAACAAACCGGAAATAAAGACAAGGCAGGTTGGGATAAGCGAAAAATAAGTTTAATGTGCAGGATGAAAGGAGATCGAGCATACCTACCAGAAGGCAGAGCCGCAGCCCATCTCCTGCAGTGTAGTCGACACGGAAGAAGAAACAGAGCTTTTATCCTGTAGCTCGCTAAGCAACTCTTTAAGGAAATTCGGGAGATGAGAGCAGAGACAAGATTGGAATTTAGAAATTTGGATAAAAATTATCCGGGCTAGAGCAACGATTGAGTCAGTTGAAGAGCCGAATTGCTAATATGGAGGATGGAGTGATTCAAACGAGACAATAATGTAAGCGCTAATAGCCCAAACAGAGAAGTTACACAAAAAGTGCATTGATCTGGAGAGTCGCTCTAGATAGGAGAATATTAGATTGTATCGCCTCCTGAGGGTACTGAAACTGGTCGGATGGCAGATTCTCATGGATTTATTAACAGACATCCAGCAACTACCCACAGGATACATGCTGAATATCGAGAGCGCATAGGGCTCTTCAGCCAAGGCCCACGGAAGAAGGAGCGAGGCCAGATCTATAATCATAAAATTTAACAGCTATAAAACAAAGAAAGACATACTGTCAAGGGCATGAAGCAGAAGGAGGTTACATACTTAAATCGAGATTGTACTCGACCATGATTATCCACAGGAGATCCAGAGGCAGCGCTCTCAGTATGCAGAAATAATCAAACTGTTAAAAGCCAAAGGGTATCATTTCCAAACGCCCTATCCTGCAAAAATCAGAGTCTTTTGGTCGGAAGGTCCTAAAACGTACAAACACGCCAGAGGAGATTAAAGGAATACTAATTGAAAAAGGCCTAATGGAATTGCAGTCCGCTCTTGTTAAGAACGAAACTCCCAGAAGCCCTTGGAGCGATCTACAGATTGGGCAATCTCTACAGGTACTAGGAAGAGAGGATGGAGAGTGGAGGCATCAGCAACTGCAACATTTCAAGTAATGAGAAGCTTGATCCAGAAGCTACAGGAAAATCATGAGGGCCTCGCAAAAGACTCCCGAGATTGACCTTACATACCCATGGATTCCTCAAAATGTAGTGTTGCTGCCTTATGGCCTGATGTCGAAAGCCATCTGTAGGAGGAAAACAGGTCAGTGCTCTTAGGCGCATTTTCTCCTACCTAGCACCCTTTGGGAACAGTGACGTAAAACCCTGAATTGAATTATATCGTGAAAGTTTTTGTATGAGGATAAATGCTGGACTTGTGAGGGTGTTTTTCCCTTTGGACATAATTTCTTCTTCCTAAGTTAAAATGCATAGTTTGTTGAAGGTAGTTAGCAGAGGAACTAACTGGATTCAAAATAGCGTTTTTTTTTTTTAGTATGTACCTAGCATAGTCTTCATTATACTTAAGTACAATGCGCGATTCGAACAAAAGCAGTGTTGTTTTTTTTTCTTATTTTACATACTTGCAAAAGTAATGTGATCTTTTGGGTGAGGTTACAAAGTTTTTGCTGTAGTTAACCAGAGACATTTCTCTATTTTTTCTCTCACTCTCTGGCTGACTAGGTGAAGTAGCGTCACAAACATTATATACACTTTTACTTTTAGTGTAATATAAGACTGCTAACATACATCTAGGCTCACGAGGAGTATCACACTTGTGTGGTAAAATCTCTCCTGCTCCGTGGTCTGCTTGGACAGGGTGATCACTGGAGCTAGGAACCTCTGCTTGGTGCATATAAGGGTTTCCACATTTGGAAGCACAAGTTTAAACAGTTACTGTTCCAGTTTATTTAATTGTTATCACATCTAGAGTTTTGATGTGGTACTCTTTATTAAGAATTGAGTTTGGTAGAGATTATGGGGACTGGGTTGTAGCTGCTTTGAGGAATATGTTGAGGAGAAAGGGGAGTGTTGGGAGTATGAAAGTACAAATAGGGGAGTTTTAAGAAATATCAAATAACCCAAAAAGAAAATGGATAGCTCTGAGATTACTTCTTTGTCTTTCAATGTAAATGGTTTAATGCACACAATTAAGAAAAGCAGAATAATGTCCTTCTTACGAAAATCGCAAGCATCATTTATAATGCTCCAAGAGACCCATTTAAACAAAGCAGAGCATGATAAACTCAGAAAGTTTGGTTTTCAGACAGTTCAGTCATCATCATATAAGAAAGGCAGATGGTGAGGTGTTGCAATCTTGATCCCAAATAAATGCCCATTTGATGTATGTGACTCCATTAAAGATAGCTAAGGCTGCTATGTGGGTGTAAAGTGTAAAATAACGGAACCACAGTCTCTTTGGTCTCGTTGTATGCCCCTCCAGGTTCGATTATTCCTTTTACAGGAATTCTTCCTTAGAATAATTGAATGGGCAGAGGGCCATCTAGTTATAGGGGATCTAAATCTGAGGCTTACTGCTTATTTGGACTCATCCAGTGGAGTGGCCCGACAGGAATGTGGGACAGCTAAGAAGGTGGGGAAATTAATGGGGAATTGGGTCTCATGGACATCTGGAGACATATGCATAAAAGAAGTAGACAGTATACGTTTTTCTCATCAGCACATAAGTCATATTGAAGATTAGATTATTTTTTCTACCTAGAAAACCTCGGCTCTGTGCACTGACTCCTGGTTAGGAATATGGTAATTCGGACTATTCACCAATTTATTTGAAACTTAAATTAGGCCCTAGTAAACGTAATACTTTTTGGAGATTGAATCTCTCATTAATACATAAGGAGGAGACTAAAGAAACAATAGAAAACGTAATAGAACAAGCTGTAAAGGATAATAGTGACTCTGAAATATCTCCGGGATTTTAAGGGATACAGTGAAAGCCATAGTGTGTAGCAAATTCATAGAGATCTCATCTAGAAATAAGAAACTGAGGAAAGGAAAAAGTGCAGTTACAGGACCAGATAGCCAACTTGGAACGCCAACAACAGCAGCAGCTAGATAGGGACAGAGGAAGCAGCTGAAAAAACTGAAAAGAGAGTTGTTAGATATACTTCGACTACCAAGTCGAACAAAAAGCTATTATATCTACACCAAAGATATTATGAAGGGGCCCAAGGCGTTAAGACTAGAACTTATAAGCTTCAACAGCAGAAAGCTAACGCCTGTATTTCAAAAATAATGGATCCAAAACCAAAACTTGGCAAGTCAAGGTGGAAGGGATAGCTGAAGCTTTCAAAAACTATTACTAAAACTATATAGTAAAGGGGCAAATCCTACCCCTGAGGAGTTGAAAGATATCTCACCCCCTTTGTTTACCCAAAATTTCTGAACAACAACAGAAGACCCTAACTTCCCCATTTTCAGTGGAGAGATACAGAAGGAGACAACCAGCCTGAAGGCAGGAAGATGTCCTGGCACTGACAGTTTGCCAAATTAATTCTATAAAGAATTCAAGGAGGTTGTAATACCCTTAATAAGAAAGGCTTATAATTCTTTATGGGAGAATGAGGAGGCTGTGCCCCATCCTGGACCCAGGCTATTATTTCAGTTTTTCCAAAGCGCCATGGGACCCCACTATATGTTCTTCACATAGACCAATTTCCATATTAAATACAGACTACAAAATATTAACAGGGTTAATGGCCAGGAGGCTTGAAAAAATATTGCCAGAAATAATCAATTTGGATCAGACGGGTTTGTCCCAGGAAGACATGCTTTTGATAATATTAGGAGGTCGGTGGATATAATTGAACATTTACAAAAGTCGGGAATTCGGCATATGTGATGAGTTTGGATGCGAAAGGCTTTTGATCAAGTATCTTGGTCATTTTGTGAGTACCCTGGCCAGTTTGTGCTTTCCTACCCTTTTTGAGTTTTCTATCCAAATTATATACTCATCCCACAGCATATATTAGGGCCAATGGATACATGTCCAGCTCCCTCAGGTTGGAGAGAGGCACTAGGCAGGGTGTCCCCTATCTCCTTTGCTTTTGCACTGCACATAGAGTCCCGGTTCAGAGTATACTGAGTAAACGAAATGGATAATCGGGTGTACCTATAGGGCACACTAATCACAAAGTGGCACTCTCGTGGGCGATGTCTTATTGTATTTGACAAATCCAACGGAATCTTTACCAGAGATTTTTAAACAAATTAAGAACTTTTCATTTCTTTCTGGTTATACCCTAAATTGGTCAAAGACTGAGGTGTTAGTGTTATCCGCTATAGTTCCTGAGGATATAAAATTAAAATATTCTATGAAGTGGGATAGCAAGACTATTAAATACCTGGGGTTAGGGTAGGTAAATCCAACAACTTTATATGCATGCAATTACCCAAACTTGGTCAAGCAACTGTGGCAGATTTACAGAAGTGGAGTTGTATACCTTTTCCATTTTATTCAGATTACAAATAATTAAAACTAACACAATGCAGGCTCCTATACTTATTTCAAACAGTCCTTGCACAGTTCCACAAAAGAATTTTATTAATTGGCAAAAATGGGTCATGGCTTTTATATGGGGAAATAGGCATCCCAGAATAGCAATAAATACTTTATATCTACCAAAACAAGAGGAGGAGAGCATGGCCACATATAATAGATTACTGGATTGCAGTTCAATGAAAACTGCACTGCTATGGGCTCATCAGAAGTATAAGGCACACTGGCAACAACTGAACTATATCAGATGGGTAAGACTTGGCTATGTGCCAAGCTTTTGACCCACATGGCAGACCCTTAGACATGGGAACATCAATGTCCTCAGTCACAGCGACTTTGAATGGCTGGTATCAGGGTATTAGAAGGAGTCACAGAGTAGAAATATCTGGAGATATACATGGGACAACAGATGAAGGTTTGTCCCAGCTAAGCTTTCAAGTTGTATCAAAAGCAGATGGACAGGGGTGTACATGCCTCTTGGCAGTTACTTAAAGGAAACACAATTATTTTATTTGAAAGTACTAAGTCCCTATATGGTCGGACAGAGAGATACCTTTATATTACTATCAATTAAAAGACTACATCAATGCTAGGTTGCAAAGAATTCACAATATGATGATCTTAGACCTTTCCTAAAGTAATTGAAATTGTTTAGGGCTCATCACATGGCAAGGGGCAATAACAATGTCTATTGGAATCTAACGACCGACTGAACACATAATACATGCACTATACAAAAATGATGGGAGCAGGATTTAGGAACACGTTTAAACCAAATACAATGATGCTTGGCATTTAGAGGCAGCTGACGTACTACACTTTCCCAAACTGGCAAGAATTTGCCTGGAAGATTAAGATCAGATGTTCTTAACTCCATGCAGGCAGTTTAGAATGGGATTGAGAAACAGTGCAGAATGCTGGAGAAAATGTGGCTGTTTGGAGGCTGATGTGGCACATATCTTTGGAGGTGTTCTTCGCTTCAGACATTCTGGAATGAGGTGAAGAATCACCTTAATAAAAATTTGAATAGATATAGGCTAGGCCAGAAAATATAATATTGGGAATATATCCTACTGAAATCAAAGAGAAAGAAGGGCAGTATTTATGGGCCATATTATGCATAGCTGCTTTGAAGGCCATTACTAAAAAAATGGCTCCAACAGTATATACCAGAGATTAAGGACTGGCTGCAGATAGTTCATCAAATTCAAACAATGAAGAGAATTACTTTTGCTGCTAACTATTCTATAAATTCTTATATGAATAGATGGAATTGTTGGGATTTATATAAAGATACAATGGAATAAATTGTAATGTTTTCTCCCCTCTCCCCTCCCCTCTCTTTCATGCTCCTCAATCGTGTCTTTTATTTTGACTATGCAGCTTTTTGTCCCCTAAAGGTTCAGCTAGTTATTTTTATGTTTTATTTTGTTTTTAAGAAATGTTTGAGATTTAATTGTTATGAAGGATTGTAATAAGACTACATCAGGAATCAGCAATTTTAGTAAAGGCATGTATACTTTACTCTGTAAAAGGAGGCATTTCGTTTAGAAAGCTTGTTAGTACAATATGAATGCTCAAGTCTAATAATGAAATGTATTCAAAATAAACAAAGTATAAAAAAATAGAAGGAAGAACAGGGCTGATGAGGGACCTGTTGGTGGAGGATCTTGGCACCTATCTTCTGGATCAGCTCCACAGCCCCTGGAGTAAGGGCAGCTCAAAGTATGTGGTATAAATCCCTTCTGGAGCCATGCATCTCCAGCACTTGTCATTGTCTAGTATCTGTGCTCAAAATAGCATGGCTGGGGTTCTATACCATGAATGAGAGATCTTATTTTGCATTAGGTGGCTGCGGCATCCCTGAACCATCCATGGGCATCTGCTCAAGCCCTGGACCTTTGACTCCCTGTGATCTCACAGCCTGTCATTTTCTCCCATTTAGTCCTTGAGTCCTCAGATCGGTGTGGGTGGGTGTCCTTGAGTTTGGCATTGATTCTGGCTGCTAGGCTTTTAGGGTGAGATAGCCAGCTGGAGATTTCATTTGGTAGGTGGGAAGTGGAGTAGGCTTCCAGGGTGGAGCATATAGCATCATGGATTTGGAGATATTTCCAGAAGTCCTTTGGTGCAAGCCCATTTTGTCATTAAGGGTACTAAAGGTAGTCACCCTGAAGGAGGAAGGTTCAAGAAAATCAGTCACCTTGGAGATGCCTCTGCTTAGCCAGTGCAGCCAATATATGGGTTTGCCTTCTATTGTGGTGGTGGGTTGTGCCAGAAAGTGTTGACTGATGGAGGAGTGGTGCTAAGCCCACTAATTTATATGGACTCATTGCCAGCAGTTAGCAGAGGGTTATGATGGGATGTTGAGGGGGTGAGCGGGTCTTATGTAGGTGTGGGAGGAGGCAAGGGCTACCTGGGCCACTGAGAACTCCATGTCTACCCACTGAGGGGAAGGGCATGTACCTGCCTTTAACCAGCATGTGGTCTGTGCAACCATAAAGGCCCAGGGAGCCTGTCAGCAGAGTCTGTTACTAACCCCAATCGATGCCACAAGGTACTACCTTGTCACAGCATCCTACTGTGTCACAGCCAATGTTGCTGGCATGCTCCTTCCTCCCTGCCAACCCTGTCGATGATGAGTATGAGTACAATCCTGATCTTATGATGCAGGATGACGAGGATAGGGCATATGTGAGACCACATCTTGACTACTATTCCCCTGTGGAGCCCCTACCTTAACAGAGATATTGGTAGATTGGAGGAGTACAAAGGAGAGTAACTAAGCTTGTCACCAACATGCATGAAAAGAGTTTATGAGGTAAGGTTGAAGGAACTGGGCATGTACTCGTTGGAGAGGAGAAGAAAGAGAGGACCTTTATTGATGCATAAGATGTACACTGATACTGAGCTATTGACCCAGTTAGGAATGTCCTATAGTAAATGAGAATGTAATCTAAGAAGCCACAATTACCAACTGGCATTAACATATCCTAGAACTAATAAAAGGAGATCATATTATACCCAGAGACTAATTCCATCTTGGAATACTCTTCCTAGTTCATTATTAGAACACCATAACCATGTTACATTTAAACAAAACCTTGACAATTTTTGTTGCAAACACAAGGGATGATAAACCAGCTTGGCTGGAGACATATCATATAGGCCACGGCCTTCTGTGTGCCTACCTTTCTTAGTATGAAATCTTAATATGAGGATGAGGCTGAAGATTATGCTGAGAGCCAATACAAACATAGCTCTAGCTGTAATATTTCCACATGCAGTGAGGACTCAGTGGTTAACACACCACAGACTCCTCCAGAGGATCCTATCCTCATTACCATGATGCAGCAGTTACAAGCTGCCATAGGATTTGCCTTGGAGGAGCAAGACACTACCAAGAAGAATCTGAAAGAGTTCTTGGAACTGCCCATGTTTCCTGCCATTGTGGTGCTTCCTCTGCTTCCAGCCTTGGAGGATGCCACCTTTACTGCCTGGTACACACCAAACAACATACCTGCTGTTCCCAGGAAGGCAGACAAATGTATCTGGCCCCTTCTGGGAAGCCTTTTATGCCACACAACCTAAGACTGACTCTGTGGTCACTAATGTTGCCCATTACAGGTCTAGGGCACATTAGCACCTCAGTTCCCTCCCTCCTGATAAAGAATCCAGGAGGTTGGATGTCCTAGGCAAAAGAACATATGCCTTTGCATCACTGGGCCTTGTATTACCAGTTACCAGGCCCACATAATGAAATATCCAAACACTCTTTGGGGAAAGGCCAAGGCAGCAGCACAAGTCTTGCCTGAGGTACCCCAAAACAGGAGCTACTGAAAGCTGTCACTGCTGGGACCGATGTGGGCAAGCATTTGCTCACACAGCCTCTGATATATCAGATGCTTCTGCCAGAGTTGCTGCTTCTGGCATTTGTCTCAATAGATATTAATTGCTTAGGGTAGCAGGTTTTGCTAGCGATGTGCAACAAACAATTCTTAATGCCCCATTCAGAGGGCAGAAATTGTTTGGTCTTGAGATCCAAGAGACTTTGAAAGATCTCCAGGCCTCTGGTAGGACTTGAAGTCTGTGCACTCCCTCTACTATAACCAGCCCAGGGATAGGAGCAGTCCTTTCTGCCAGCTGGTGTTACATAGCCCAGCCCTTAGACAACAGGGAAGGGAGAAAGGAGCAGGGACTTAGCCAGTTCCTAGTACCACCCTAGTTGCCCACTCAAAAGCCCCTAGAGGTGGTGAAGCTGGTGGAGCCAGCCCCACTGGCTCAGCTTGACTCCTTATACACCTCCCAACCTCCTTTACCTCCAGAAGTGGTTGTAGGGGCCGACTGTCCCTTCACTTAAATCAGTGGAGGAGGTGAATCTGAGTGCATGGGTTCTGGAGATTATCGGAAAGGGCATGCTCTAGAACTTCTGGACAACCCTCCAGATCATGAGCCACTTGTGACAACATATCCTCTAGGGCACCTACCCCTGTTACTGGAGTGAATACAAACTTTACTTCAGAAACAGACCATAGAACTGGTCCTCTAGAGCGGAGGAACACAGGATTTTATTCCTGGTACTTCCTTGTCCCAAAGTGGACAAGAGACCTGAGGCATATTCTGGATTTAAGGGATCTCAACTTCTTAGTAGAATACAAGAAGTTCTGAATGAGTCACTTTGCATGGTCTTCTTTCATTACTGCAAACAGGGGATTGGATATGCTCCCCAGATATGAAGGATCGTACTGAATATCAAAACCCAGAAACCTCACAGAACATTTGAGGTTCCTGTTTCAAAAGAACATTACCAATTCAGAGTGTTGCCCTTTGGCTTATCTTCTGTGCCACAGGTTTTACCAAATGCTTATCAATGGTGGCAGCATCATCACAGGAAGCCTGTATGTTTTCCTTACCTGGACAATTGGCTATTGAAGACCCACTCTAGGGATCAGTTGTTGATAACCCTTGCTCAAACCAAACAGCAGTTTGATGCTCTGGGAGTGACAGTCAACATGCCAAAATCTAGCTGGCCCAGTGGCACTGAGGATTGAGGTGCTGGAGCCACACCTGCGTGCCACACCAGCGACCCAGGTTTGGGAACAAGCTCAGGTCATCAGGGGTGCGAGAGAGGGGAGGGAGAGGACTGTTAGTGGCTGCCTGCTGGCAAGCTCTCCACCTTGGGAGGGACAGATGGGACTGTCTGTGCTTGGCTGCCCCCAGTGGAGGCTGGGTGGCAGTGCTGCTTCAAGAGCCCAGGCGCAAGGCCAGGGAGGGGTGGAAGGAGCTGTTGACTGGAGCTGCGGTGCTCGTGTGGGCCTCCACTCTCACGCAGATCACTGCTTCTGGGGTTCACGGGGTTGGAAGGGAAAACCAGAGGAAAATGCAGAGGTCTCCTCACGATGAAGCCTCGGGCCAGTTCGGGAGTTCCGCCTGGACGTGCATAGCACAGGCAAGCTCGAACTACCCTAAGTCTGGTAGGGTGGCCGAGAATTGCAGAGACCTGCCGAGGAGGGTAAATAAAGTTTAAAAAAAAAATACCAAAATCAGTGTTGACATCCTGCCAGTGACTGCAGTACATAGGGCAATCCCTGACACAACCCATGGCTTGGCTTTCCTGCCTTTGGACAGGGTCAATCATCTGATTGCCCAAGAACAATTAGTGCATGACAGCCGTTATGTCTCAGTAAGGATGTTTTTCGCCTTCACGAAACTCATGGCCATGGCCACTGTCACAGTACTACTGACCAGACTGCACATGCAGATTCCTCAGTGGACCTTAGGAATCCAGTGGGATCAGCTCATGGACGACCTAGAACAGATGGTTCTAGTCACGTTCCCTGTGCACAAAGTGCTCAAGTGGTGAATGGAACCCAGTAATCTGCTGAAGGGGATTCCGTTCCTGATCCCCTTCCCTCTTCAGATTCTCACCATGTATGCTTCATGGTGGTTGGGAGGCACTTGGGTTTTCAACACACACAAGGCAAGTGGACTCTAGTGGAGAGCACCTTGCACACCAATGTTCTGGAAATGAGAGCCACTTTGTATGGACTCCAGGCCTTCCAGAACCACTTGTCCCCAGGTCCTCTGTTAATATAGAGGGAAAATGTCAGTGTGATACACTACATCAACAAACAAGGGGACAAATTGCTATCCGCTGTGCAGGGAAGCCATGAGGGTTTGGTACTTGGCTCTGGAACACAGTCTAGAACTATCAGCAGTACATGATCCAGGCATCCAAAACATCTTGGCAGACAAGCTCAGCCGGTCACAGTCCAGGATGCACAAGTGGAGAACTGTTGACCTCCTGGTCACTGATCCATTCAAAAGATGGGGCCGTCCAGAGTTTGACCTTTTGCATCTCCACACAATGCAAAACTGCCACTTTTCTGCATGCCTCGATCCAGAGTCTGGTGTTATCTGGTGAGACATGTTGTCCCTCTATTGGAAAGGGAGGTTTCTGTATGCCTTCCTGCCTTTTCGCTCTAATTCAGAGAGTGCTACTCAAGCTGAAAATGGAGGGTGTAACTCTAATACTCATTGTTCCCTATGGCCTTGGCAGATCTAGTTCCCTGTACTGCAGCAGCTGGTAGTGGAAACCCCAGTATCTCTGCCCTGTGCAAGAGTCTACTGTCACAGGAACAGGGAACCCTGGTCCATCCAGATCTGAAGTCTCTCCACCTGCATGCATGGCTCCTGAAGACATAGCCATAGCTTGCTTTGGGGTGTTACAAAAGTGGCGGATGTTCTGTGCCTGCTATTAGACTTTCCACCAGAAATACTTACTCCAATAAATCAGGTCCTAGAATACTTGCTGTCCTTATCAGATTCTGACCTGCAGTATTCTTCCACTAAAGTGCACCTGGCTGCCATATCGGCTTTCCATGTGCCTATAGAGGGCCCTACAGTTTCTCAGCTGGAGGTAGCCATATGTTCTTAAGAGGCATTCTACATCTAAAGCTTCCTATCTGAAATCCAGTCCTGGCTTGGGACCTGAATTTTATTTTAGGAAAGGATCACTTTTGCTATTTTTGAGCTGGCCATGACTTGTGGCTAATGCTTTCTCTGTTGAAAAGCATTATTTTTACTTACAATCACTGTGGCTTGAAGGATTTCCAAGCTACAGGCTCTAATGTGTGAGCCTCCTTATTTCATTTTTGCAAAGACATGGTGT
Source organism: Neoceratodus forsteri (assembly GCA_016271365.2). Taxonomy (NCBI): domain Eukaryota; kingdom Metazoa; phylum Chordata; order Ceratodontiformes; family Ceratodontidae; genus Neoceratodus; species Neoceratodus forsteri. The sequence continues at coordinate 470,294,183 of JADMNL010000022.1, read as the reverse complement.
CTTTTTGTACTGATCCTAAGTTTCTTCCAAAGGTGGTGTTTGTGTTTACTTTAAATCAAACCATCCACCTGCCAGTGTATTATCCAGCGCATGCCAATCCAGGGAAGCATTGCTCCATACCTTAGATGTGCACAGAATATTCGGACTATACACACTGTATCAAAGACTGCAGGAAGTCCTCACAGCTTTTGTTTCATTCACCCCTGGGAAAAGGGCACCCCATTTGCTAAACAGTGCTTGTCCAAATGGCTAACAAGCTGTATTACTTTTTGTTACAGGAAGTACATTAAGAAACTTCCTGGTGTGGTTCAAGGTCATTCCACTAGAGGCATGGCCATCTCTGTTGCTTGTTTTAGAAATGGGTCTGCTGCAGAAATCTGTGCAGCTGCTACCTGAAGTACCATCCACACGTTCACTAAACACTACAGTCTGGACATGGTTTCTTATTGACAAGCTGGTTTTGGCCTAACTGTACTACAAGGCTGCTTTTATAAGCCTATAGGCTCCGGCCACCCAGACTGTTAGCTTTTGTACTTCTGGGTACTTGTTTCATAGGTGTGGCCTGATGAGAGATACCCTAGAAGAAGATAGAACAGTTACAATGCGTACAGTAGATATTTGAGAGAATCTCTTTCATCAGGCCATGCTGTCCCACCCTCCTGCCCCTTTTTTTGGGCCTCGACATTGGATCTTTGGGCTCCTATCTCTATTGTTACATTTTCCAGCCCTCTGCCTCACTTGGTTTGTGGAGTGCAGGGTTCTCTCCTGGTTCCCTAAGGGAGGGTCTCTGGTGAGCATGATCTCTGATAGGGAAGTGAGGAGAGGAGGGAGAGGAAGGTGGCCACCCATGTTTATGTGTACGCTGACATCTGACATCATCGTGGGCAGCCCCTGGCTGACTGCTTGAGAAAGTTTTCATGTGGTCCTGGTGCCCAGTGGCTATAAGTTCCATAGGGTGTGGCCTGATGAAAGGAGTCTCTCAAAGATCTACTGCTACAATAAGTAAATAACAGTTCTTTCTCTTGAATGCTGAGCTGGTCCGATCCTTGGCTCTTGTACGGTGGCAATCTGCTGTGAAACTGCTAACCCCTACAATCGCCAATGCTTTCAATGTTAAGTTCTCTGACCTTTCAGCTTTTGCCACTGTCCTGGCAGTGATGTGGCGCAGCAAACCCCTGGCTGGTTTGTGCTCCTGCTTCCTCATCTGCTTCATAGACAGACGGATCAGATCACAATCCCTTGTTAGCCATGCTCATTTCCTGCAGAATCCTGCGGCATCTTACAGCCTGAGGTCTTCTGGATGTAAGCTGTCACAAACACAGATGGCCTTACGGACCTCATTCAAGTTGCCCATTATATAATCTAAGACTTGGATTCTCTGCCCCTACTGTGCAGAACTCCACTACTCAGCTGCTATTTAACAAATAACTATGTAAATCCCTTTGGGAGCTTACTAGTTAATTTATTGTAATCGCAGAGTCTGGTGCTGGGGCCCTGTTTGGTGCAAAAGTGGGAGTCCTTTGGGAGGAAGAAGAGAAGGTGGCCGTGAAGTGTTCGGCTGTGAGGGCAGAAGCTTGGGGGTGGGGTGGGTGGGGTGCACCTATTGCCACCCCAGCCATCTGCCCTCGAACCCAACAGAGAATGTAGTGGTCATGGTTGGGAGTCCATGTGGGGATCTGAAACACCATGTTTGGGACCACCTGCACCATCGTGGTAGCTAGAACCCAGGAAGAAAGTGTAGTGGCCCACCTCATGATCTCTGGCACTTTGGTGGGGTGGCACAGATGGGTCCCTGTATCCTCGTCCACTGGGTGAGAATGAGGTGAGCCCAGTTCCAGGCCATTGAGGCAGTGTGGTGGTGGCAGTCTGTACTGCAGGGAGGGCAGTGGTTGCAGCCTGTCTTGCTTTCGGTGGCACTTGGCCTGGTGGGAAGGTACCCTGGAATCCTATACAGCTTAAGAGCAGAAATTGCATGGGTCTTCAGGATTGCCAGGGCTCTGCAAAGTCTGTGTTGCCCTGGAATGCTCGGAGCTGCACTGGCTTCAGATAGAGGGACCTGGCATTTCTTTATGGGACTTTGTTTGCTGTTTTGTTCAGTCCACCAACTTTGGGAGCTCCAGATTCGAACCACAGGAGCTGGGAGTATCGCTTTGTTTTTAACTACTCTATATCATGTAGCTGCCAATGTGGTGAGTGGCCAGTGTGTTCATTGAATCAAGAGGTGAAAAGAAAGTTTATTTATTTATTCATGTCTCGATTTACACCTTCGAGTCGACAGACTCTTTACAAAGGTACCACATCAATACAATATCAAATACAACAGTACATTCAAAGTATTTCAGAGTCTAGCAAATAACACAGGAGAATAATTAAAACAGAGGTTAAACTAAACTTATTAAAACAAGTAGAGTGAGTGCTAAAAGAGGCAGAAGAATCAGTACTACCCCAGGACAGAAATAGAGGCGGTTACATAGGAGCAGAGACTTCAGGTTGGGCAAAAAAGCAGTCAGGGTGAGTTGACCTTGTTGTGTAATCAGACACTGTGGGGTTGGTTGGGACAGTCACAACTGCTCCTGCACCAGTTTGCACAGGAGAATATGTGGAAAAAGATTCTATGCAGCATGGCTGTTGGCCTACTATCGTTGCTGCTGCCAGGATTCCACAAAGCCTATTCATCTAAAGGAGGAGCACTGTAATGTGAAAGCTTTTGGGTAACGAGGATTTGCTGCAGACTAGTTCAGGCTATGTGCCCTTATGGTTATCCACTGTGATTTGCACACCATGCTCCCATGGAGTAACTTAATCAGATCTGCACTATTAAATGAGTTTCTTCTTCATTTGCTTGAGGTGGACAATGGACTTATTTGCAACACTCTGCGTTTGCATTAACTAAGTTTACCCCCTTGCTGCTGTGTGTGGCCTGCACCCTGAAGACATCTCATAGGAACCCAGGTAATGAGTTTGATTTTCTGGGACTGTGTGTCTGGCTGCAAGTGCCCCCTCATCCAAGTTACCATCTGGAATACCCTAGACGCTGAGGGGAGACTTACAACATGGGGGCTCATCCGAGATCATTAATGATCATTTTAGGTGCAAGAACTTTGTCTGGACTATTACCATGGGGTTACAGCAGCGTGGAAGATTTCTTCGCTGCCAGGCGCCATCTTCAGCTATTGGTTTACACCTTCAGTAAAGTGCCATTTTGCCAGCATAGACTAATTAGCATACCTAAATGTATACAGAACTTACTAACATACTAACATACTAAAATGCCAGCAGAATAGGCCTAACAGTCTTTTGTGTCTGCTCGTTTGGTCAGTCCCCAACCTGGGTGCTACCTTGCTATCCCCTCGTCTTCTCTGGCTTCTCCTTCCCAGTTCTGGATATTCTTGCTGCATTGGATTTTGCTTCCAGAACCTTCCCTGTACCTGTCCCACCTCTCTTGAACCCTCCACTGTCTCTGCCTCCACCAGCCCCCTAGGCAGTGCATTCCATGGCTCCACCACCCTCTCCAGTGAGTAGCACCTCCTCCTTTCTCCCTGAATCTTCCCTCCAGCTTCCAGCCATGCCCACTAGTGGCCCTTCCTCCTTCCTTGAAGCACCCCGACTGTTCCTCCCCTATTTACCCTCTTCATGTACCTAAAGACCTCTATCATGTCCCCCGGTCCTTCTCTCTTCCAATGTGTACATATTTAGCTCTTGAGCCTCTCCTCATAGGTCCTGTCCCCAAGCCCCAAATCATTTTGGTTGCCCTCCTCTGGACCCTCTCCAGGAGGTTAATGTCCCGCTTTAAGTGGCCTCCAAAACTGCACTGAGAGTACTCAAGGTGCGGCCTCACCAAGCAGTTATACAGAGGAGTATCACTTCCTCCTTCTGGAGTGATCCCCTAGCGATGCATCCCAGCATCCTGTTGGCCATGGCTGCTGCCCTCCTACAAGTCTCCGAGTTGTTCACCTTGACATCCACCACCACCCCAGGTCCCTCTCAGCCATCGAGACTTGTAGCATTTCCCCAGGGTGTACACTTGACCTGGGTTTCTGGCCCCAGGTGGAGTACCTTGCATTTCCCTGCATTGAACCTCAGCTTCCACTTTCTAGACCATCTCTCCAGAGCCTCCAGGTCCCCCTGTAGGGCCACCCTCCCCTCCTCCATCCACCACACGCCCCCAGTTTGAATCATCTGCAAAGAGACTCATCTCACTCCCGATTCCTGTCCTTATGTGTCAGATCACATTAGGCGTTGAACAGAAGGGGCCCAGGACTGATCCCTGTGGGACCCCACTAATGACCCTCCTTGGGGATGAGACTATCCCACCAACTCACGACCCTCTGGGTCCAGTCCTGGAGCCAATTGCCTATCCATCTGATCATCTGGTTCCCCACCCCCATTTCTCCCAGCTTATCCAACAGCCCACGTGAGGAACAGAGTCAAATGCCTTGCTGAAGTCCAGAAGAGGACATTCACTGGTCTACCCAGGTCCAAGGCACTTGTCACCAGTCATAGAACTCCACCAGGTTTGTCTGACACGATTTCCCGGGATGAATCCATGCTGTCTATCGTCCAGGCACCCTGACTTATCCAGGTCTCCCTAGCCTCTCCTTGACAATGCCCTCCATCACCTTGCCCACCACCGAGGGTCAGACTGACAGGCCTGTGGTTCCCTGCCACCTCCCTTGATCCCCCTTGTGGATAGGCACTATATGCGCCACCTTCCAGTCTTGGGGCACCCACCCTGTCCTCAGAGAGCGGTGAAAAGCTCTGCCAGGGTTTTGCCAGGACATCTGCAAGTTCCTTCAGCACTCTGGGATGTAATTTATCCGGCCTCAGTGCATTCTCCGTCTTAAGGAAGCTGAGGGCTTCCCTCACTCTCTCAGCTGTGATTTCACTTCCGGTGCCCCTTCTCCCTGCTTAGCCCTCCCCACCTGCCAGTGATGCCTCCCCTCTCCCCAGACCTGCCGATCGGTGGGGTCCCCCTCCTCGTATCTCTGTCTCCTCCCATGTATGATGCAGCACCCCATTTTCCCTGGTGAAAACTGAGGTGGAGTACTCATTTAGTACCTCAGCCTGCTCCCCGGGTCTTGTGCCCATCTCTCCCCTGATTTAATCCTGCTAATCTGCCCTTCACCCTTCGTTTTTCCCCAATGTATCTAAAGAACCCCTTGTTCCGGCTCCTAATTAGCCTGGCCAGGTTCTGCTCCATTCTTGCCTTGCCGCCCTCACCACTCTAGTGGCCCTTCTAGCCATCAGCTCGTACTCCCCTCGATCCCTTTCACTCCTTGAGCACTTGAATTGCTTATAGGCTGCTTTCTTTCCCCGCACCACCTCCTGGACCTCCTGATCCACCAACAGGGTTTTTGGGGCCTACCCCATTTTCGTCTTACTCTTACACAGGTGCTGGTAGCATCCTGCACACATCTCCTGATGATTTCCCACCTACTATCAGCGTCCATGTCTGACCCAATCCCATCCAAATGCTCATGAGGATCCTTCCCATTTCTTAAAGTCCGCCCCCTGAGTAGGTTACTTCCATCTTTGTGCAGCCTTCTACCCCTCCTAGGTCCAGGCAGAACCAGACTGTGGCATGGTCACTCCCAGCCAATGGGTCCCTTACCTCCAGGCCCCAATCTGTCACTGTCTGCCAGGACCACATCCAGTACCCATGCCTCCTGGTCGGTTCCCTCACTTGCTGAGTTAGGAGCGCGTCTTGAAAGACATCCAACAGCCTCTGTTCCTGGTCACAGAGGATGTCATAGTCTCCCAGTCTGTTGCTGGCATGTTTAAGTCCCCAACACCACCTCCCTTCCTCTGCCCAGTCTGCAGTGTCTCTAACATCTGCCACCAGACTGTCCTCCAGCTCCTCTGCCAGGGCAGGGGTCTATACACCACTCCTATTTTTTACTCTCTTGCCCTTGTGTATCAAGGTGACCCAAATCGCCTCCACGGTTCCCTCCGCCTCCTCTACTCCCCCTATGCCAATGCAGTTTTTGACTATCATTGCCACCCCTCCTCCCCTTCCTCCCCTGTCCTTCCTGAACATAGTGTATCCCTCCAGGTTCGGTCCCAGTCATGTCTTTCAGTGGCCCAAGTCTCAGTGACCGCTGCCACATCCACTGCTCCCTCAGTTGCGCTCGCCTGGAGCTCAGGCATTTTATTGCCCAAGCTCCTGGCATTTTAGCAGAGACTACCTTCCACCCTTTCCCTATAGTTCCATTTCCCCTGCTCATGTTCCCATGGGATTCTGTTTTCCCCTGGTCTGCACTTTGCCAGTTGGCCTTTTCCTGCAATCCTCCTGGTCCCCAGGGGGTGGAGACAGTCCCTCCTTTGTCGGACACCCTCTTGACAGCCTTTTCTCCCATCCCACCCCCTTCACAAGTTAAACTTTGGGGACATTCTGTCATTGGCTGGAGGCTGGCAGGGCTGGTGCCCAAGTCATGGAATGAGAAATGGGAGCACTATTTTTGGATCCCAAGAGGGAACTGGCACCACAAGTGTTTTGAGCTCGAGGAGAAATCTGCTAGCTAAGAGACTCTCTAGAATTTGAGCAGCAATGGAAGGGAAGAAAGGACTGGAGAAAGATGTCAGAGGTGTCTGGTGATTGGAATGGGATGGTCCCTGTTCCCGTTTCACTCCTGTCTTGGTTATAGGGTGGTGCGGCGGGTGGCGCCAGGAGAGATGCATGGTCTGTTGTAGGACTGGAGGCCATGAGGAGGTGCTGCCACTCAGTTTGAACTGTGCCAGTTGTGGAGCGCCCTCTAGCCCAACCTGCACCTCACTACCAGCCTGCCTGGAGTTGGACCACCACTTCGGCCATGGTGAGCACAGACACATCAAGCCTCAAAAACTGGGAGGAGGAGGAGGTGGAAATGTCAGCCAGAAATATAGTTTCTGGGAGAGGATGCTAGCCATCTGCTCAGCCCTTCTCCCCATCTGTACCTGGCCATCCCTGTGGCAGAGGGAGAGGCTGTGGGGTGGCAGAAAAGTCTAAGCCCAAGGAGCTTCATGCCCATGGTACACTCCCTGCAATGGCAGGTGCCAGGGAAGACTACCCAAGGACACCCCCAGTGCTGCAGGTGCTGCCAGAACTGAGGAGTTGACCCGAAAATGCTATGTCATCAAATGGAAGAAGTTCTCAATTTGGTGCCAGGGCAAAGGGCTTGACACCTTATTTTGCCGGTATCTAGCATTCTCAACTACCTTCAGTCCCTCTCCCATTTGGGCCTTGGTCGATGACCCTCAAGGTGCACCTGGCAGCCATTTCTGCATACTGGTCACAGGCTGGTATACCATCAGTGGCACAGGAAAAGTGGTCTGGTGCTTTTCAAAGGCCTTGACCACCTTTGCCCTCCAGTATGTGAACCACCACCACCTTGGGACATGTTGCTGGTATTGGCAAAGTTCATGGGCAAGCCATTTGAATCAATGCATAGGTGCGAGATATCACACCTGTAGTGGAAGACCACTTGGTGGCTATCACATCAGTCAGAAGGATCAGTGAGCTCCAGGTACTCTTGGTGGAGTCTCCTTACCTGGTCTTCCACAGGGAGAAGGTTGTTCTTGCCCCAACTCAAAGTTCCTCCCGAAGGTTGTGTCTGAGGGTTCACCTTAACCAGGTGATGCATCTCCCAATGTTCTTCACCAATCACACCTTGAAGGCCGAGCACAGGCTCCATACTTTGGACCTCTGCGGTGGCTGGCCTATTAAAGGAGCGCATGGCTGGAGTTCGATGGAGAGGTTCGTCAGCTCTTTGTCACCTAACGCTGAGCTGCACCTGGCAGACCAGCAGCTAAGCGGGACGATTGGCAGGTGGATTGTATCCTGCATCGACCTCTTCTATAGGTTGGTGGGTAGGGAGCCTCCGTGAGGCTAAGGGCTCATTCCACCCATCATACTGCTGCCTCAGTGGCTGCTTCCAAGGATGTCCCTATCCAGAAGTCTGCAAGGCAGCTACCTGGAAATCAGTACACACCTTCATCTCCCATTACCACATCGACATTGGAGCCATGCCAGGATGCTGGTTTGGGGCCTCAGTTCTTCTAATCTCTATTTTCTCTAAGTAGGGTGTGCACCTTGTCCCTCCTCCCAGAGAACTGCAAGGAGTCTGCCAGCAGTGTGGATAAGTACACCATATTCACATCCTAAGAAAAAAAGGTTACTAACCTGTAACAGTAGATCTTCCACGGTGTATCTTGCAATGGTAATACATTTGGGTTACCAGCAGAGGCCGCCATGGTGCACAGCAGCTCTTCTAGCAGTCTTTTACCAGGGGCTGCCCACACATGACATCATCTTCCTGTTTCCTATGTAAGTGTGGGTGGTCCTGGTATCCTCACTTCCTTTTTTGCTGTCTTCAGCTGGCATGCAGCTAGAACAACATCTGAAAACAGCAGTCATCGATGAAGCAACATTGAAGATTCTACAAACAAGGAGACTCACCCAACAACAGCTCCCGTCTACTGATCTACATTTCGGACACATATAGAGCAGGGTATCCCTCTTCACCCTCTATGTTTCTCTTACTCATCGAGGCCACCAAACCATCAACGATGCATCTATAATTTCATTGATGGCCTATAACCGTCAACATTCTCATTGATGGTTACCACAATCGATGATGCATCTATATTCTCATTGGCGACTATAACCATCAATGTTCTCATCAACGGATGCATCCATATTTTCATTGACGACGTTACCGTCAATATCCTCATCGATGGCTACCACTGTCGATGATGCAGCTATAATTTCATTGGTGGCCCATAACTGCCAACATCCTCATCGATAGCTACCGTCGCGATGCATCTATATTCTCACTGATGGCCATAACCGTCAATGTTCTCATCGATGGCTACCACCATTGATGATGCATCTATATTTTCATTGACGGCCATACCCATCAATATCCTCATCGACGCTGCCACCATCGATGATGCATCTCGTTATCATTGACGGCCACCACTGCCAATGATGCATCCATATTCTCATTGACAGACATACCCATCAACGATGCATCCATATTCTCATTGATGGACATCCCCATCAATGATGCATCCCTATTTCTCATTGACAGCTGTCTCCTGTCAACGATGCATCATTATTCTGCCTACTCATTGATGGGACGTTTTTCACTCCTCATCAACAATGCTCCAGCACTATAAAAGGCAATACATAATAACCCTTTCTAGGTTCCATTAGAGTCACAGAGCAGGAGAGATCTTCCTCAACCTCTGTACTTCATGTCTTGTCGATGGCCACTGCTCCAGGTGTTCCTCCGTTGACAGTGCACCCTCATATTCTTTCTTAGTAAATGGGGCTTCATAAAAAACAATGGCTTATGCCATGTTTCTACCCTCCACCCTCTTGGGTGGACAATTACAGGGGTCAGGCAGACAGAGATCAGAACCCTGGACTTTACCACCAGGGGCAAGACCTGCTCCAGACTACCGTCCACTCCCTCCATCACCCCCCTTGTGTCTCAAACACTCCCTCCCCTCCTTCTCAGAAGGAACTGGATGTCTCCACTGTAATGCGGCACAGTTTGCATGCCATACAGCACTTCCAGCCCTCCGATCCAAGGGCAGGGGTGACCTCCACAATCTTCTACCCTTCTGCCTAAGAATTTTCATGATGACCAGGATCCATTCCCACCCTGGTCACTTTCTCCATATATGGAAGACTATTTTTCAGATGAACAAGTGCTCCGGTTGACTTCACTGGTGACCTTGAACATGAAGATTTCCAGGAGCTGAAATTTCTTCCTCAGTCTCCCTTTTTTGAAATCTCTTCTTTGGATGAGGGCCTTCCAGAATCTGCAGCACCCTTTCCTGATAACCCTTCACTCCACAAAATGATGATATAAATATAGAAGCGTCATGAGATTCTCTACCACAAAAACATGACAAAATAAGGATATGGCAGAATACCTTGATCTGCCAGAGGAGCCCATCTTGGTGGTTCCCTCACTAATTCAAACTTACTGGAATACCTTGCTGGCTGCTTGACATCAGCCTCCAGCTATCTCAGCTGTTTCTTGTAAGGTGGATCATATTTATCAAGCTTCTTTGGTTTATCCCTTCCTTCAAGCTATCCGGAAGTGGACTCTGTTCTGCCACTCATGATCACATGAGTTCTTTACCACCTGATAAAGAATCCCAAAGACCTGACTTTTTGGAGAAACAGGTCTTTTTCTCCAGTACCATGAATATCAGAATTCTAAATTATATGGGTCATATGATTAAATATCAACATTCCCTTGGGTCATCTGCCATTGAGACTATCAGTCACCTCCTCCTTCACCAGAACGGGAGCAATTATGTGCTACTATGTCAACTAGCAATGCTATTTCCCATCACCCACCCAGCTCGGGATATGATGCCATAGATACCTCAGCCCGACTGTCAGCTATTGGCATTTATTTGCAACGCCACACACCTGGCTCTGCTTTTTAGGCTTTATGCCTGATGTGCAACATAAAGTAGCTAATGCCCTTTTAATGGGTCCAAGTTATTTTGGGTCAGGTACTCAAACTTTACTGGATGACTTACGGACATCAGGCAGAACTCTACGTCACGGTTCATGGCATGTACCATACTCCACATACAACCTATGTATTCTATCCTCTTCCTACTCTGAAAGAGGTGGAAAATACAGAGATGCTAATACAGACGGCTATAGAGGTCATACTAAACCCACATGAGGCAACAACTTACGACGCCCATGGCTCCTGCCTCCATCCTCCTAGGAGGACTGGGTGGCCAATACCCAGTGACCCACTAGGGTTTTCCCCACCCTCCTTGACACAGGCCTCAGAGGCTGTGAGTGGTCATTGCCCTCCAGCCGGGTGAACAATCACTTCAGACGAATGGGTACTCCAGATTATATAGAGGTCATACTCTGGAATTTATCTCAGGCACCCCAATCCTCCCCGACATATTCATTATCCATCAGATCATATACCATTCCTTCAAGAGGACTTGAGGGCTCTACAGGTGACTAAGGCCATTTCTCCAGTACCCCTCACAACATCAAAGGGATTAAACTCCCACTTCTTTGGGTATCCAAGTGAACTGTAGACCTCGTCCGATACTGGACCTCAGAAAACTGAACCTTTCCATCCAGTACAAATGGTTCTGCATGATAACCTTGACTTCCATCATGCAAATTCTGAAACAGGGAGACTGGCTTTGTGCCCTAGATATGAAGGGTGCCTACCTGCATCCATTCTGCTCATCATACGTTCTTAATTTCTACCTGCTAGGTTAACACTACCAGTTTCAAGCACTCCAGTTTGGTCTCTCCTTAGCCCTGAGTGTGTTCACCAAATACCTAGATAGTACTTGGAGCAGCTTTAAGAAGGAAAGGGCAGGTTTATCTTCCCATATCTAGATAGCTGACCAATCAAAGCGGAACAGCTTTGCTTTCTTACCTGGAGCTACCCTGCAAATATGTTCACATTCTAGAGATCACAGTCAATTGGCCAAAGTCAACCTGACCCTGACTCAGTCTCCAATACATTGGAGCCATCCTACATACAGTCTCAGCCAGAACTTACCATCCAGCTGTCCGCAGGCCACACCCTTGTCTTTGGCATCATACAGACTCAGAAAGTAGTCACAGCTAGACAACTGTTGTGCCTTCTGGGTCACATGTGTCACATCCCTTTAGTAGCACTTGCCCATCTTCATATGAGAGCGTATTCAGTGAACCCTCCAGAATCAATGGTCTCAAAGAACAAGAAACATTTGAAGGCAAGATCAGAGTCACTCCCTCTCTGACATCAGCTCTGACTTGATGGTCAATTGAAACCAGTTTATAACAAGGAATGCCTTTTTATTCCTTCCTCCCACACAGGCGTTCATGATAGATGCTTCCCTGGGCGAACAGAGCACACACCTGGGTCCTTATCGGACACAGGGTGAGTGAACCGCTTCTCTCCCTCAGCCTCACATCAATCTCCTAGAGCTGAGGGCATTCGTCTAGCCCTTCCAGCATTCTAACCTCTTTTGACTCTAGACTTTGCTGATCCAATCAAACAACACTGCAGTGGTGTTCTACCTCAAAAAGCAAGAAGGTGCTCCAATCTTCAACCTCTTAACTCAAAATTAAAGAATCCTGGTACATCACAACCTGAAGGCTCTATACCTTCACACTTGGCTCCTGAGGATGCTTTCATGGCCAGATTACAAGTATCTACTCTCTGCCAATATTCTCTTGGTCTCACATATCCAGACAGAAACATATATCTCCAAATGGAAGCAGCTTTTCCATATGAAACACTTCTTGATCATTGGATCCCTATTCTTGCCCACTGATGAAAGTTCTAGACTTCTGGGCCTCACTGTCTGAGTCCGGTTTGAGTTATTCCTCCATCAAAGTCCATTCGGCCGCTGTTCTCAGCCTTCCATGGACTGCTAGATGACAGATTACTGTACCATCATCTAGCCAAAATATTTTTGAACAGAATGTTTCAAATCAAACCATCATGAACGACCCACTCCTCCATGGGATCTCAATTTCTAATAGAAATGAACTCTTGAGCCTTTGAACTGGTGGCCACTTATGCTCCACCGTTTCCTTTCATGGAAAACCTCATTCCTTGTGGCTGTCACCTCAGCTCGCTGTATTTCCGAGCTTCATGCCCTCATGTGTGGGAACCTTACTTAATTTGTCACAAGGACAGAGTGGCACTCCATAACAACCCTGCCTTCCTTCCTAAAGTAAGTCTCTGAACACATTTTAAATCAATCCCTGGAGTTACCAGTATACTATCCTGAATACTCAAACCAAGGTGAACATCTACTACATACTTTAGATGTCCATTGTATATTAAGCTACTATACTAATCAGACAAAATTGAACTTCTCAAATTGCTTGTCACTTTCTGCCTCGGGCTGAGAAGGGCTCCCAGTTACTAAAGAACCCTTTCTAGCTGGTTGGCAAATTGTATTACATTTTGTTACACAAAATATAACAAACCCTTACCAGACCTGTCAAGCCCATTCTACTTAGAGCTATGGCCACTACTGCGTGCTTGCTTTAATGGAGTCTCCATTTCAGATATCTGCAATGTGGCTACTCTGGTCCACAATCCATACATTCACAAGGCATTACAATTTGATATTGCCTCATGATGTGGGACGGCATTCAGCCATGCAGTTCTACAAGGTCTACTATCATAATGTCCTCCCACATAGACAATACTGCTTGGGATTCTACCTAAATGTATTACCTACTGCAAGAGACCACTCCAATGGAAGATAGTACACTTACACAAAACTTACTGTACAGTAGATCTTCTAGAGTGTCTCTTGCAGTAGGTCCGATCCCACCCTCCATCCCTCCTTCTCATGAGAGCAAATTCTGGTCCAATAACTTTTAGCTTAGAACTCCTTTGGTACATCGGGTTCCTCTCAGTCCTCACTTTGCAGCTGGATCTGGCGGGGAACTGATTATACCAGGGTCCTTATATAGGAAACAGGAAGATGATGTCATGTGTGGGCAGCCCCTGGTAAAAGATCTGCTAGAAGAGCTGCCGTAACCAAATGTATTATCTACTGCAAGAGATACTCCTTGAAGATCTACTGTTATGGTAAGTTTTACATAACTGTACTTTCTAGGAGTGTATAATGTGTGTTCATCCACATTGAATCACCCGACCTCCCCAGGCAAGTGGCACACCGGTCTTGCTTCCAGCGGTAAGATCTGACATCACGGGCAGTGCTGAGGGAGTTACCACCTGGGCAGGTGGGAAGAACCAGGTTGAAGATGTTGCAGCAAGCCTTAAAGGGAAAAGAACATTGCCAGAAGTGTGAAGTATGCCATATACCACTCCTAGAACTACTGATACAGGCGTAGTAACCTGTTGTTTTTTTTATTGAAAGTTTGAGCCACTCGGAACCGCAGCAGTGTTTTTTTGTTCACTTACTGCTGACTTCCTTCAGAGGGGCGATCAGATTATTTGGCTGAAAAAATAAAAGAAAAAATCTTGTTTCACTAACTGATTTTCTGAGGTTTTCACTATGCATTGGGTGTTGGTGAAAGGTCTAAAGACAGGCATTCGCAGCTGAGGTTGACAATCATGCATCAGGGCATTCGATGCTGTTGTGCTGTAGTAATAATATCACTAGTGCAGCACAACAACATGATGCCGTAGCTACTGCAGCATAACAAGAAGGTAATTCCAGTAATGGATTTCCATCCGCAACAGCGTTTCACCATACATTATAATGCTGATGATGTAGAGGGGGATTAGCTATAGATATATCAGCTGCCAGGCTAAGAGCTATTCCACACATCCTGCACAATATTGTCACATAGAAAATTTCTAATGAGCAAAAGGAAAAATACTTAGGAAATAAAAGTTACAACTGACTACTTCTTAAAATCTGTGTCATTTTCCCTTCTTCCTGTTTTGGTTCCACTAGCTCTTTTTGACTGTTCTGTGTATCACCTGTCTGTGCCCTACAAACCCACCCAGACTCCACATGTTGCATCTGCCTAACACTGGGAGGTAGCCATATAGTGGAGCAATCACATATCACCCCACCCCAAGGAGAAAAGTATCTGATTGGATGCTTCATCCTACTGTGCAGGCCTCTGCTTTTCATATCCCAAGCTCAGGTATGGAACCCAGGCTGCTAACATGTTATGCAGTCTCCTACTGCTTGGTGCCACTGAGTAAGCATCAGAAGATTTTCAAACTCCCCATATGGCATCTATAAAATCTTGCTGATTGTGAGGAGTCTCTGTTGATAGTTTTTCCTTCACATCAGACTGTTCTATTCCTGTTGGAGTTCAGTTACAGGTACCAGCACTCTGTGGTGCTATGAAAGTGGAGACTCTTGTTTTCCTACCTTCTACACCATTACTCCATTTATGCTCATGCTTGTGTAAACACTGTAAAAAAAAACAAAAAAAAAAACAGAATTCTGCATAACAACTTTGGGAAGAGAGGTGCCCCAACTTAATTAAACTATAAAAGGGCACAGCATAATAAATTCAAATGATATTCTGTTCTTCCTCTGGCAAATAAAACATTGTTGGTTCTATACTTAAGTGCTTGTTTGATCTGTGTTAGGAATTAAACAAAAATATGCACCTGAAGAGAGAGAACTGAGATTGCAAAGCCGATAACATCTAAACTGGGCAGACCTGTTTATTGAGAAACAGTCACCTAGCTACTGTTTTCAGCCTTGCCTGTTCGCCACACTGACTGGCTGCTGAGGGAGGCCCTGCTCTCCAAGCTGCTCACATTGGCTGAAGAATGAAGCAAGGGTTTATTTCGTTCCGTAAACTCCTGGCACTGTTAGCATTTCACTAGCAGCAACAAGAGAAAGAAAAAGTGCTGGCAGTGTTTTAAAGACCCGTGACTGCAAGAAGGGTGTGCTGCTGCAGCTTACTTGCACGTAGTCTTGACAGAGTAGTTCTGACAGTGGATGTTACTGGTTGAGTTCTACAAAAACAGCATGAAATGCAGAGGGGACATGGAAGCAGCCAATAAGGAAAGCCTAGTCTGTGTAGTCAGGGATGTGTCTGTAACTACTGAATCTGGGGTCTTGTTGGATGACCCTTCTCTGCAAGGCCTTGAGAATACAAGTACAGTTCCAGAGGAAAGCGTATCTGAAGGTGGTGGGAAGCAGTCCCCAGACATTGATGCAGGCTACAGCAAGTCAGAGGAAACATGATGACACAACCCCTCAAAATCCTGTGCTGGGGGCTGACTTTGCTTCAGCACATGGGACCCAATCACTGAAAAAGAACTGGACTTTTGGAGAAGCTGAAGGGAGCATACAACCCCACAGCAGCACTGGAGGAAATAATGTGACAGATGTTTGTAATCTGAGAATCCCAGGCAAGGACTTAAGGATAAACCAAATGCAAGAACTAAAGTCTCAACATAAAGATGGATTTAAAATCTGTGGAATCACACAATTGGGATGGGATCTGGAGATGGGCTTCCTACATTTAGAAAACATGAACAAAACTTCAGAAAGATGTTACTCTGCACAGTGCTTAAGAGACTCAGACATGGATCGAAGGATTCAAGACCTTATAATTCCACATGGTGACAGGCCCATGTTAAGTTCCTCTGGCTTATCATGCTCTTACCTGACACCTACAAAGGACGAAGTAACACAAAATGCAAATGGCAGAGACACTAGAAATGACCGATCCTGCAAGGACATGGAAGAAGCCGTTGTTCTTTCTTTACATGCCTCATCCACGGGAGATTTTGCAGTACTGGGGACCATGAGGGCAGAAGCAACCGTGCTGAACATGGGATGAGCAAGACCTTCAGAGCCATGATGATGCAACTTACTGTCCTGAAGGTGATACAGCTGTGTTGTGCCACATCAGATAACCCAAATAAAGCTATGGACCACCAGAGGGACTTCCAGATGTCCACTGCCCCAACATGGAAATCTCAATGGACAGTTTTGAACAGGAATGTCCAATTTGTACTGAACTTTATGATGTGGGAAAACACAAGCAGGCCTCTTAAACTGTAACCTTATCATCTGTGATAGCTGTCTGATGTCCATCATGACCACAGCAGGAGAGGCCAATATCGGTCGTGCCGAGTGCCCCCTCTGCAGGCAGAAGACACCAACACATCACTGGGAGATCCGAAGGCTGCAGGAGGAAATGCTTACATCGAACTCCCAACAACCTCAGCAGCTGTATATTGCATTGAGATCAGTCACCACAAGACAAGGACCTTTTGAGGCACTGGAGGCTTGGTTTGAGAGGCGCTTCGAACCACGCTGGACCTGTGGCTGCCTGTTTTGCCTCCAGTACCCTAAATGTCTGATCCTCAAGGTGGGTATTCTATGGCAGCATTGCCGTGCTGCTTCCTGCTTAGTTTGCTCATCCTTTATTTTGTGGACATACTGTTCATCCTGATAGTCTTCCTGCCTATCCTCGTGCTGATACTGCTCTTCACCTCAGTAAATAGATGGGGAACCAGGGTGTGTGTGGCTTCTTCCATCCCTCAGTGAATGTGCCTTTCTAGTTTGATATTCCTTTTCCAAAGTGTCTTTCAAAATTCTGCATCAGCATCACGGAACATTCTCAGCATTTCTGCAATATCATGATTTTGAGTGCCCCTGCATTCTACTCAAAGGGATTTTGTTGGAAGATGGAAGACTGTAGGATGAGAGGATGCCAACACCTCCCTGTCTGTAACATCCTTTTCTGTGTTTTCGTTCTTGTTTCTTTTCTTTCTTTGGTTTTCTTTGAAAAGTTGCCTGCCCCAGGTTAGACCCAGTTATTTAAAATATAAAAGTGTTGCTCCATAGTGCCAGGCAGTCTGCAGCCAGTGGGCATGCTGGTAACCTAGGTTCGTGCCCTGAGCCCAAGACATCAGCAGCAGACCAGTGAAAGGAGGGCTGAGTGTCCACATTGTCACTTATTGTACCTTCTCCAGGGAAACAGGGATGTTGATTCCAAAGCCTGACTGGTTCCTGGTGGCCCATGGGCCTAGATTGTTGGTGCAAGGCAGGACATGTGGGAAGTGGAGTGCCATCAGGGCATCTTCACATTCGAATGACATGGTGGCAAGCCCACTTAATGGTACTGTGGGAGGAGAAACTTCAGGAAACAGTGTAAGGGACTTGGGTGGACAGTTGATGTTCCCACCCCATGTCTTAATGGGTCAGCCATCAAAATCTCTCTCACTGCCCTCAGCCAGGCTAGCCCTCCTTGCAAGATTTGGACCCCAACTGTTGAAGGACAGCTGCAAGTTGGACCCTGGTGCAGGAAGCTGTGGAAGCTTTGAAGAGGTACCAGTCACGTCAATAAGGAAAGAGACAGGAAGGTGAGTAGGTGTGGAGAAAGGAGGTTCTGCCTGGGCTTTACAGCCCTGAGCTTCAGGACGGGTGGAAAAATACTTTTCCCTTAAGGAAAGAGGGATGTGAAGTTAACACTGAGGCTTGGGCCTTTGAGACGCAGTCTGGGTCAAACTTTTTTTTTTTTCTCCTGGCCAGTCAGCCCTCCTTGGGCCCTACTAACAACCTCAAGGTTCCAGTAATACCACATACCTATGCCTGTGGTCTGTAATGGCTTGTTCTCTGTTCATCAGTACTTCCCCAGCCGTAGTCACCCCAGGGAGGATAGTGACCTAGGTGTGTGTCTGAATCAGGGATCGGACATGATAACACAACACACAACAGCTGGGCAATCAGCCGCCCTTAGGGTTTTTTCTCAGCTCACCCAGTGGCAGCCCCCTAGCCCTGTCACTGACCTCATGCACTTACTGGTTATTCACCACTTATTTGGGACCATAACAGTGGTGGGTGGCCTGCCATATCAGTCGTGCATGGGGTGCCAGCCCAGTGTCACAGGGTTCTTTCCTCCAGATCCTGGTTTCCCACAGGGATGCCGTGTGCAATGACTTGTACGATGTATGTTTGGCATCCAGTGGCTACCCCTCACCTCATCTAGGTGCTCCTGCTTAGCTGCCACCTGGAGGTTGCCACATGGCCTCTACCGGGTGGTAGCTAGCAGTGAGATACAGCTGGCTCCCCAGGGAGAAGAGCTGTCCTTGGGATGGCTGATATTCCATCACACAGCTGGCCCCCAAGGGAGGAGAGCTGTCCTTGGGATGCATGATATTCCGTCCTATGGCTGGCCCCTAAGGGAGGTGAGTTGTCCTTGGGATGCATGATATTCCATTCCATGGCTGGCCCCCAAGGGAGGAGAGCTGTCCTTGGGATGTATGATATTCTGTCCCCATGGCTTACCTCCAAGAGAGATGAGCTGCCCTTGGGATACATGATATTCTGTCCACTCGGCTGGCCCTCCAGTGACTTGAGTCAGTTTTCAAACCTGGGTTGCTGGCTTAGGGAGTGGTGGTGTTACCAGTGCACTTCCAGGCTGAGTACCATGTTTATTTAATAGTACTGCTCACCCAAGAGAGTGACAATGGAGCCCTTTAGAAGTTCCTGAGAGGAACTTGTGGTGTTCTCAGTCCATCTGATCCCTTCCCAGAGCCATGGATTTTATGAATTTGTGCCTACCCTCTTCCCTGAAAGACAGTGGGAAGAAAAGAACTAATCAATTGGGTGGGCTAGACTGAAGCGAGAACTGCTCAGGAGGTGGTTTGGCTCGTGTGAATCTCTTGAAATAAAGAAAGACTGCCCAAGATCTGCATCCATGCCCAAGAGTAACAGCTGCCTGAATGGACCAGATTTTGTAAGCCTCTCTCAGAGAGGCAAAGTTTGAAAAAAGCAGCCAGAGCTGCAGATGGATGCCGTGAGACTCAGTCCTGTAATGCAGGGAGACTGCCCACTACAGCATCATGGAAAAAATAGCATTTGGTTGGTTTGAAGGACAACAGATCTCCTGGAGTCATTGGGGAGATCTCTTGTTCTTGAGTCACCAGCTCTGTTATGTCTCCATATTCCACTCCTTCCTACAGCCCAACAGAGCCTTTAAATTAATGAACTTGCAGGATCCCTATAAACAGGACATGTCCATTCACTTGTGAGCCATTGAAGTGGCACAGATCTTTAAGCCATGATGACAATCTTTGTTTTCTTTAATGGGGTCTGTTGGGGAAAGCTGCTGTGTAGCAGGTTAGGCCATAAGGAAAATGGAAGTGCATAGGGAGCCATAGGAGAGACGGCACTATCAGGATGCAGATGCTGCACATGCTTTGTTGGGGTGGGGACTGTATAAATGGGAACATCCTAAGGACAACACAATCGAGCAGTATGGGGCAGACTTAGCAGCTAGGAAAATGGGCAGAGTCCCCACGGCACCTAGACTTATTCTGTCACAGACTAATCAATCACATCATGCTTGGAAAAGACTTTACTGCCAGAAGACACAGTTGCCACAAATATGTTGCTGTACAAAAATAGCTAAACTTAATCAATGCCCTGGGCTGCATGAGCAAGATGCATAACACATTGAAACATTGCACTGTAACTGTCAGCATGCCTATGACTTTCGATATGGGAGCAGACTGAGTTTGCATGAGTGTTTTTGTGCAGCAGCACATCTGTGGCAGTTGTGTCTTCTGTAGGCAATAAAGTAATTTCCAGCAAGCATGCCATTACTGGCTAGTCTGTGGCTGGAGATAAAGCAAAGACTCCTTGACCATCTCCTAGGGTGAGCTGGCTATTCTGTGAGAAATTATTAACTTTGCAAGCCACTATACATGTTTGTCGAGGTAGTTTTACACTTATATACTACCATCAAATCTGTCCAGTGTCTTGAAAGTTTAATAATCTTACATTTGCCGGCCGAATGGTGCTGAGGGTTGAGGTGCTGGATGCCACACTGCACCACGCTGGCGACCCGGTTCCGACTTGAGCCCAGGCCACCAGGGGTTGGCAGGAGGGATAGGATGGAGTGTCCGGAGGACTGCTCTCCTATACCGGGAGGGATCCAGGGTTCCATTGCTCTGCAGTGGCCCCTGGTGACGACCGGAGAGGGGTGCTACTAGAGCGGTGCAGCAAGGGGAGCAGAATACGGCAGACATCGGCTATATGCCTGGACGCATTGCATGCTGGTACTCCGCAAGGAGGAAAATCAAAAATTGGGCTCCGTTGGGCAGCATGAGCTTCGACCTCACTGCCCAACCCAAATGGCGCTCTCATCTGGATCCTGCTCCGTGGGTTGAGCTGGTAGCTCCTCACCACCCCGCCATGGGGGTTAATCCGTGGGGTAATGAGGAGGATGGCTTGATGTCGGGTGTCATGGTTAGGGGTCGGTCGGGATGTCAACCCGACCGGAGCCCCAGGGAGAAAATATGAAGAATAAAAAATAATCTTACATTTATAAGCCTCCTCCAATCTCACTCTGACTCCACTATCAATACTGCAGACCCAACACCAACTTAGTGCCGTGAAAAAACTATCTTTAGGGGTGGGCTGCATAAGTTGGCAGGAGCATGGCGTGAAGTCAGAAGTTAAGAGTGCCACTTAGTAAGTTCAGTATTTCATTAATAAGACCTTCCAAGTTAACACCCATCAAATGAGGAAGATTTTCACTACAAAAATTGGAAAATTTAAAAGAATATGTACTTTAGTCTTCTGCTTCTCTTCATGTCCTTTACCACCTGATTTATTTTTTTATGAGCCCTTTGAATTGTTCTCGCAGTATAATATTATAATTTTACTTTGAATGTACCTGCACTCTCGATGCATCATGCCATTTGTCTGGCTACTTTGTTGTGTTGCAAGCTGTTCTGTTCTTTGGGTGATGCTGTGTCCTCATCAGTGCCATCAGTAGTGTGCCTCTGTGTACTGACCGTTATCTTCAGGTACAAATACATGGAAAAACACTGCTGTTGCTGAATATATACAGTGGTCCCCAGGATGAGACAATTTCAACGACTCCAGTATCTGCAGCAGACCTATTGAATAAAGCAATGTAATTTAATGGCAATTAGTCCCTTTGTCATACAGGAAACTGTGGCATTCACTTCATCCTGGCAGTGTCACATTTTCCTGAATGACAAAGGGACTAATTACTATTGAAATGACATTGCTTTATTCAGTAGTCTTCTGCAGCATTCTGCAGAGTGCTGCAAAATGCTGCAGAATTGCATTTCATCCTGGGGACGCCACTGTGTGTGTGTGTGTGTGTATATGTATATATATATATATATATATATATACATATATATTATATATGTGTATGTGTGTGTATGTATGTGTGTATATATATATATATATATATATATAGTATATATGTACTATATATATATATATATATATATATATATATATATATATATATATGTGTGTGTGATTTTGAGCATTTTCACAAACAAAAGTCTCCTAAATATGCTGGTACTGATGTAATAATTTGGGAATCAAACAAACATTCAGTCACAGCTGTGTCCTTCCATGTATTTGCACTGAAGATAGCGGTCAGTATGACACAGGTGCACTACCAAGGTGCCTAGCACTTCAAGAGGACAGAACAGCCTTCAGCATGCAGCAGCTGGAAAATGGCTTGGTGCATGTCAGGAGTGGGATCTCGGGGTATTAAAATCACAATTACAGTGTTACATTGCATACAAAAAATTCAGAGTGCTCATGAAAAGTTAAATATATCAGCTGGTGAAGGACTCATGATGCGATGCAGAGGTGCGCGATTCCCTTTAACAGGCTTTCATTTCTCTGCCTAGAGGTAAGATGGTAGAAATGCTGTGCTAAACCCATTGGGAAAGATGCTGTAGATGAATAAAGTTCTTCTTGGATTCTGATGATTGGGAGGAATAAGAAGGATTGAAGCAGGGGTGATAATTCAAAATGGGAAAAATAAGGGAGCTCTCCCCAAAATGAGGAGACTTAGAAGGTAAAGTATGTTCAGCTCTGAGAGAAAATGTTTAAAACTGGTTTGTTTAGTCCCTCTGGTAAGAAGCTCCTTGGGATGAGTTGCCTGCCCCAGGGCCAACCACTTATTATCTGATCTTTGAACAAGGTACAGTAAGGGTTATGAATGTGTAGAATGGATTTTGTGGAAGGAAAGTGATTCTCCTTCAAACTATTGGCCTTTTTGTATTTAATTATGCTGAGTGTGTGCCTTTAAGAGATACTAACACCTCAATAATAAAAAAAAACTTAAAAAAAAATAATAATGAGGTACAATTCTGCTTGCATTCCATATGTATTCTATAGATTTCTCCTCCCATTATTTATTACTGAGGAAATTTGCATGAATACATTATCTTTATCCATTATAGTTAAACTGTCTCTTTAACTTAGTTCCTACCTGTTATGACATCATAATATGTTGTCATGGGAGTAACTGTGATGTCACAAGCAGTGCACTATGACCTCAGGTAGGGAGAAAGCAACATGAATAGATGAACTCTACAGGAGCAAAAATCCTGTTTTCATGCAAATGGTCTCAGCAGTGGATAGTGGGAGGAGAAAATACAGAGCTAATGTGAAATATATGCTGCACTGCTTCTAAATATTATGTTTTAAGTTATCCTGAAGATGTCAGCTGCTTTTAAAGTGCAAGGGACCATGGAAGTGCTGAGGACTATAAAGCCAGGCCTTATTGCTGCTCATTGTAGTGCTGGGTCCCTGCAGAGCTGAATTATTATTATTGAGATAGTGCTTTAAAACCCACTTAAAAAGGGGTCCTTGAGGCCTTCCTGAAAGAACTTTGATTTTTTTTCATTTGTCTTGCTTTTATATGAATTTGTCTGCATGTTTCTAGACTGATTGTCAAAATAAACCAGGCTAATCTTTAAAAACTGTTTTTGCCTCGACCTGCTTCTTCATATGCAAACAGCCCACACAGATGTATATGTTTACAGTTACTTTGTCTCATACCCTTATGGTTGAGTGCCTTATTGAGTTTGAGTGAGAGAGCAGCAAAGTGATATGATACATGGACACTGTATATAATGACAAAATAATACTGAATATAAATAAAAGTACCAGTCTCTTCAGAACCTTGCTTCTTGTAAATCTGAGGAGTTGCCCTGTCTAGATGATTTGTATAGAAATGCACTTTCCTTTCCCAGAGTGAATTATTTTTATACACCTGTTTCTCCACCACCGACCATCTTCCCTGTCCTGGGTCATTAAGCTATGCTTGTGGGGACTCCCAACTAATCTGTCCAGTGGTGGCCCATGTTGCAGGGCCCAAAATTGCCACAGACTAGCATCTCAGTGACGGTGGTGTTTAAGGCCTGGTTTTCATTGTCACCTGCCTCACCCCGAGGCCTGGTAATGGCCAGCTGTTGGCCTTGTGCATGCACAGATGGCATCCTCTGGGGAGCTAGTTCTACAGTCCCCATGGAGTCGCTGTGGTGCTGGAACCCAATGCCATCACTGCTCGGCTGGGAGCACTGCAGCACCTCAACAACCTTCCCTGGACCGCCTGCTCATCTCCTGAACCCAGGTCCATACAAGGCAGTGCATTGCACTGCTGTTGGGTCATCAGGCAGTCCTCCCAATGCATTGCATTTTACTAAACATTCTATACAGTGAATGTTTGACTGCTTGACTCAAACCTATATGTAAGGTCCCATTTGCATACCACCTTCTCGAGTCTGTGCTGTTTATAATGCATTGCCTAAATATTCTGTAGTTTTGTTTCTGATTCTTTGGGGTGGGCTAAGGCTTCACTTAATATGTTTTGTTGGCAGTCATAAGCTTCCATGGGGAGCCAGCTCTGTGGCGTTAAGGGGTGGGTGACTGCCCAGCACACTAGTGACCAGGGTTCACACCCGAGCCCAGGATGTCAGAAGCAGAGGCCGGCAGAAAAGTTGGGGGTCCAGTTGGATATCTTCCTCCCTGGGGTGGCAGGGTGAGTGCAGACTACTGCTCATTTGCCTCTTAGTGCCAGGCAGAAGGCAGTGCCAAGATGGCCCTGAATGAGAGAAAGGGACTTTGGGGTGTCTATTGCTTTGTGGGAAGAACTGATATCATGCCCAGCACCGCTAAGGCTGGGATTTGGGGAGAAATGAAAAAGCTAACACTCTGCCAGATGGTGTCAGCTCATATATCCTATACCATGCTGCATGCCTGCCTGATGCAATACCTCCCACAATGTTCCTCTGCCCCATCACAGTTTGCATCTGCCACATCAGCTCACTGAGGAGGGAGTGCCCTCTACCCAGATCAGAGATGGGACCCAGGGGAGAGACTGAACCTCACAGGGACCTGGAGAAGTGAAAGGCCAGCAGCAGTGTCCATGGTGGAAGTTTGGACAAGGAAGTGCCCAAAGGAGGGGTATTGGAGTGACAAGAATAAGGCAGCTAAAAATCTATGAATCCAAATTTGAATTCATTCCTTTTTGCAAGTCAAAATATTTCCAATTCCACATTTTGGCAGTATTCGAAGAGAGACCAAATTCTGGAGCTAAATATAAAATATTACTGATAAAATATACTCTTTCAGAAAATAATCTTTATTCCTTTCTCCCTTGTCCCCCAGTTCCTGCCCCAACATTCAGGGCTGCCCTTGCTATACCATTCCTTCAGCTGACAGGGAGGGAGGGAGGAGGGACGAAGGAGGGAAGCAGCCAGCTGCCCTCACATCTGTTACCAGTGCCTTTCTGTAATAATGTAGAGGGGTAGAGTAAATGCAAGGTGACACCACCCTCCATTCACAGAAGTCGAACACCTTACCCCTGCAATACGCCAACACCCAATGGGCTCCAGTGTGGGATTCCAGTGATTGCAAGTAAACCTCCAGTCTCCCAGGTGGCAACACTGTGCACCACAGTCGCACTCACACAGCCATCCCGATATCCACCATTTCTAACTATCTAGATTTTGTTCACAGTCAGCACTGAAGTAGTCTTTCACTAATCATGATAGGTCACCACAACAGTCTTCAAGCTTGACTCCTCCTACCACTCAACCATGTGGCCCTCCGACTCTGCCTGTTTGCACTCAAATCTTTTCTTCTGCTGAAAGGAGCAAGTCTATTCCCTCACAGCTCCTACTTATGATAGAGGAGTCTACTGGTTTTCAAACAAATTTTACTATTTCTGTCCAAGTTTTTCTTCAACATATGACTTCTCTGAGTCACCAGATCTTGTGGCTCCTGCTCAGTTGTTGTGTTTGCTGTGGAACAAAAGCATAAGCCAGGGTTTAAAGAGGACCTTTCCTACGTATTCATAGCAAGTCAGTAAATATCTTTACCTCCCACAGAATTCATTCATACATAAATCATAATTTTGAGAACCATGGTTTTGGAAGCAAAGGAAGGGATCGTATTTTGGCTCTGTGGGGCGGACCCACTGATCCTTACCATTTCCCTGTCCTGAGCGCCCCCCATGCTAGCATGTTATGTGATATAATTATATACAGTAGTCCCTGGCCTGGAAGAATCGAAACAAGTGACTATTGGGTACCCTCTTGTCTCGTTAAGCTCCTGAAAAGAGCATATGTCCTTCCCCTCAGAAGGTCCCTCCACACTGCACCCCTCTATTGTTCCATTCCTCAAATCCTGGGTCCTCCAGTCCAGGGCAAAAAAGGATTCCCATCTAGCGGCAGAAGTACGCTTCTACATCCTTGCTTCCCAAAGCTTTCTTAATCTGTGCCCAGCAATCCAAGACCATTAACACTAAGGGTTTATCTGAGACTGAGCAACATATGCTTTTTCTCTCCTCTGGCTAAATATGCCACAACCTGCCCCAGGCCTCCATTTTCTTCCAGTTCCATCCAGCTAGCTGCTAGGTTCTAGCTACCCAGTCCTTGACAATTCTCATTTGCACAGCCAGGCAATAGCTCTTCATGTCAGGGAAGTTTAACCTCCCTTTGGATTAGCCTTTAGCCTGCCCAAGCAGATTCAAGCTCTTTTCCTTTGCCACAGGAATTCAGAGAAGCCCTTCTCCAGTTTCCTATTATTCCTCTTACTCAGACCCATTAGAAGCATCTGCAGCAGGTAGAGGAGCCTTGGTAAGATGTTCATCTTTATTAAATTCTTTCACCCAATCCAAGACAGCGGCAATGTTCTCCACCTCCTCATTTTTGCTACAATGTCCCCAACCAGTGGGGTGTAATTTAAAGCATAAAGTTCTGGGATGGTCTTTCCAATATTCACCCCTAGGTATTTAAAGGATGAGCTGACCTCCCTCAAACCCACAGCTCTTTCCCTCTTACCATCCCTTTCCTAAGTACATTACCTCTGACTTATCCAGGTTTATCCTATATCCCAAAAGATGGCAAATTCTGCTATAAGTTTTAATAAAGGGGCACAGAGTTCTCTGGGTCACTTATATATAATATCAGGTGGTCTGCGAGAGTGTCATTTTATGCTGTTTGTCACCCACGCCTCTTATTCCTTTGACCTGTGGATTCTGTCTGATGGCTATGGCCAGAGGCTCAATTGCCAAGTCAAATAATAATGGGGAGAGCGGGCATCCTGTCTCATCCCTCTAAACAATGAGAACCCCTTCGACAGCACATCGCTGACCAGTACCACACCTGTGGGGATTCTATAGAGCCCTAACCATACCAATAAATCTTTCACCCAATCCAAATCTGGCTAACACCTCAAAAGGTATCCCCATTCCATTCGATCAAAAGCCTTCTCGGTGTCCAAGGACAAAACCGCTGTCGTCCCCGGCCACCGAGAAGAGCAATGCACCATATTTAACACCTTCCTCACAATTTGATAGGATTGCCTACCCTGTATGAAACCCATTTGATCTGGGTGTACTATCCGTGGTAGCAACACGTCCAGTCAAGGCCAGAACCTTAGCATAGATCTTGGCATCTACATTTAGCAGAGATATAGGCCAGTATGTGGTACAGTCCTGGGGATTCCTTCCTGCTTCGTATATACATATCATCGCTGCCTCCATGGTAGAAGGCAGTGGGTTCCCTCCTGGGCTCCTGGAAAACTTCCCAAAGCAGGTCCTCCACTTCCTGACCTATCACCTTGTAAAACTTGGCTGGGAGGCCATCTGGCCCCAACACCTTGCCCAGCTTCATGCGCTGTATGGCCACTCTAATCTCTTCCTTGGAGATTTCCCTACCACCTATCTCTTCCCTCTGGCTCAGTAATTTCCTGAATTTTGATCTTATCTAAGAATTCCTTTGCTCTATCCATTGTACCTTCACACTCAGCTTTGTATAAGGCCTGATAAAATGCCTTAAACCTATCCCTATAGCTTGGGGCTCTCTGACTAGGACACCTCCTTCCCTCAAATCTCCTGAACTCTCGCTGCCCCCTTCTGCCCCTAATAAGGTTCACCAGCATGGGTCCTGGTTTATTACCCCACTCATAGAACTTATGTTTCACAGACCAAACCTGATTTCTCGCCTGCTCAGCTAGCATATTGTTAAGTATCCCTCTTGCCATTGCCAATCTCTGTATAACTTCCTCCCCACCCCAGCTGCTTACTCTCCAACTCCTTAACCTGCCAGTACAGCTGCTCCTGGCGCTTAAGCTGCTCCTTCTTATATCTTGCCACATAGCCTATGATAGCCCCCTTTAGATAGGCCTTTCCCACATCCCAGAACACCTGCCTGGAAGGTGCGGTCTCTCTATTAAACTCCACACAACTCCCCATCTGCTCGTTTAGGAAAGTCTGGAACTCCTCTTTCCTCAGCAGGTACAGTGGAATCTCCATGAAGCTGGTTTTAATCTGCTGGTCTCAAATTCTATTGCCATAATCACCATGGCATGGTCCGAAATATGTATGGGCCCATGTCTAATCTCTGTCATCTTGTGATACCAGCTCCATCAATGTAGATGTGGTCCAACCTGGACCATGTCTTGTGTGGGTTGGAGTAAAAGTATATTCCCGAGTGTGGGGTTGGCCATTCGCCATGCATCTAGCATATCTAAGTCTCACAGGCCTTCCCTCCATTGTTTCATGGAGCCTCCTCCCGCCCCACTTCCTGAGTGATCCATGACTGGGTCCGGGTCATTGAAGTCCCCACATTATCAGCCCTGGAACTGCTCTCTTATAAGCAAGTCTAATATGGACCAATAATCGAGGCTCAAACACAGCAGGAGCATAAATACTCCCAAGAGTGATCTGTGATCCATGTAGCGTTCCCTCCACAAACACATATCTCCCCTCACTCTTATCTTGCACCACTCTTGTGACCTTGAAGGGCAGGTGCTGTGTATCAGTATCGCCACCCCTCATGTGCGAAGAGAAGGAGGCAGCGTAGCATGACCCACCCAGCTCCTCACCAGCTTCTGATGCTCCGCAGGAGTCAGATGGGTTTCTTGTAATAAGACAACTTGAGCCTGTACCTCCTAAGAGTCAAAATGATCATGCGCTTAATTGGGAAGAGAAGCCCCGAACATTCCATGAGACAATATTCACCCTCTCTTTCGGATCCATCCCTAATTTTAAGTGCCACACTCCCATGTTTGAATCAAGGTACATACCTATGACCAGTCTAACATATAGCCTTTCTTTTCTTATTTTGTACCGTTGTGTGGACCTAACAAACATATCTAACTCTAAACACATAACATATAACATCTGAACTTTGCCCCCAAACTATAAACATCCCAGTCTCCTTCCCTCTTTCGAAACATACAACATTTCTAGAACCTGTATGTTCTCTCTCCTATGATTATTCTAAAGGGCTTGATACAAAACAGTTTGATCAACCTCCCCCGGTTGTTATAATCTTTCTTTCCACCACACTCTCGTCCTTTCTCTCATTTAGGTGCCCTTTAATCTTGATCCCATAATGTCCCCTCTCTCTGTGTTCAGCAACGTTATCATTGCTACCCACCTACCCTTTGGTGATCCATCTCACACAGCAAGATACTAGCAACAACAAAATGGAAAGGGACCTGGGGTAGTCATATCAGATGACCTAAAGGTGGGCAAGCAATGTGAGAGGGCAGCAAGGAGGGCTGGGGGATACTGGGATGCATAGGAGAGGCATCACCAGTAGAAAGCAGGAAGTTATTATCCCTCTGTACAGACAGCTGGTCAGACCCCATCTGGAGTACTGCGTGCAGTTCTGGAGACCCAGTCTTCTCAAAGACATAGACAGAATGGAAGCTGTCCAGAGGAGGCAACAAAATGGTGCATAGTCTGCACGGAAGACATATGAAGAGAGAGACTTAAGGAGCTTATTATGTATAGCCTCGAGGAAAGGAGGGAGAGGGGGACATGATAGAAACTTTCAAGTACCTCAAGGAATCAACAAAGTCCAAGAGGGTAGCATCTTTCAAAAGAAGAGGTGTGCAAGAACAAGGCGGCACAATTTGAAGATGGGGGGCGTCTCAGAGGTAATTTAAGGAAGTATTTTTTCACAGAGAGGGTTGTGGATGCATGGAACGGCCTTCCGGAGGAGATCGTGGAGTCAAAAACAGTGGTGGAATTCAAGCATGCATGGGATAGTCATAAGGCAATTCTAGGGGTGGGGTAGGAAGAAGTAGGCTGCTGGTTAACTAGGCTCTGCAGCTTATCCAGTAGGCAGGAAAACGGCAGACTGGGTGTGCTAAGCGGTCCTTATCTGCGTCACAATTTATGTTTTATGTTTCAATGGTCTCTTCTGTCCCTCTTGCAGCCGTTTTGTGTACATCAGCACTCATATGCATCCAACCCTTGTTTCCTTTCATTAGATCGGTTCCCTCATTTACCTCTCCTTCTCTCACCAGGCTAGGCCCTGTGATTCAATTACAACGTGTGGGCCCCCAAGTAAGACCTCATTACCCTGCTCATTTGGCACTTGTGAGGGACCGAAGGCTCAGGCTGCATTAACCCTCCTCCTCTCTTGATCTCTCACAGTAATACCCGTAAGTTGGGCTGAAACGGTCACCCTCTTCACCCGCCCCCACTGCCAAACTTGAATTGGAAATCCTTGCCTTCAGTACAGGGATACATATTCCTCCTCTCCTCTCCTCTCCTCTTCCCAAAAGGAGACTGGGTACCTTTCCATTCCAGGTTAGGCCATGAATCACTTTCCAACGTGCAGGCCCCCTCGGACCTGGCCACCACGATCCTCCATCACAGTGGGGCATAGGATGCATCTGCGACGTCCTGACCAGTAAACGCCCCTGAACTCCACCACAGCTCTCTCATAGGTGGGCCCTCTCTACTTTTCTTCATTTTAGCCACATACAGTCCAGGATTATTCACAGAGGGACCAGGTGGTTTACAGTCCGGCCATACAGTCTTAAAGGGGAAACCCCATCGATTGCATCCCGCGATCCACTGCAGCAATGGTCAGACCTTGCATCCTCAGACCTCAGTTCCAGCAGCTGCTGCATGTTTTGTTTCGCCACTTAACTTATTGGCTCTAACTATTTACAGGGCAAATTAAG
Source organism: Neoceratodus forsteri (assembly GCA_016271365.2). Classification (NCBI taxonomy): domain Eukaryota; kingdom Metazoa; phylum Chordata; order Ceratodontiformes; family Ceratodontidae; genus Neoceratodus; species Neoceratodus forsteri. The sequence goes on along the minus strand of JADMNL010000022.1, from coordinate 470,263,451 downwards.
TATCCTCTCCTCCCAGCCAACATAGTCTCTCCTTTTTCCTGCAGGGCAGTCAACCTATCTTCTTTTTCAGCTCCATCACAAACTTGGCCACCTTATCTGCCTCAGAAGCTATATGTAGCCCCTTTGTGCCTAATTTTCATGGTGGCCGGAAGATCATATACCATGCAAGCTTCAAGCGCTGGCATTCGCATCACTTCATTGAATTCCCGCCTCTTTTCCCAACCCTCAGAGTGGTTCTGAGACATGACCAGCTGTATTCCCTCAAATTTAAGCTCTGGCATACATTTATATGCCTTCACACCTCCTGTCTGACCTGGTAATTATGGAAGCAAAATATAACTTGACTTCAGTGGTGTCCGTCCTGAGGTAGTGACTGCACTGCCCTATGCGCTCTTTCCAGCTTATAGCTGCCCCTTCGGTTTCAGACCCAGTAGTGCTGGCAGTGTAGTCCCTGCAGAATCTGGAGATATCAGACCCTTCTTTACCTTCGGGAGGCCCCTAAGTTGCAAATTAGATCTGCGGTGATAATTCTCACTGGTAGTCCAGGGCCTCACTGAGCTCTTGAACCTGCTTCTCCAGGTCCTCCACCCGTCTCTCGTTGGGTGCAGCGTGTCCTCCATTGCCGATATATGGCCTCCGCCTCCTCCATCTGCTTCTGATGCTGCTCTAATTGGGCATCGGCGATGGCCAGCCTGCCTCGATTTACTTTTTCAGCCTCTCCAGTTGTCAGGACAGAGCATTCATTAACTGGTCTTTAATTCCTGGCGATCACCATCATCTCGGCGGCCAAGATAGAGATAGAGCCTGTGATGGTGGGCTGGCCTCTGAGTTGCAGCTTTCTGTTATTTTTCGCACCTGCCTGCTGGGATTTGCCTCTGTCAGTGACGTATATATTCGTCCTGCTACTGCAGCGGTTATCTTTTGATCAGCTTTGTTCTACTTTGGCCGAGAGATTCCGGTGGATTTTCTAATTTTAGGCACCTGGGGAGTGGAGCTTGATAAAGGCATGTCCTCACGCCATTAAGTATGGTCACGTGACCCCTGAAGACCTTGTTTTTGATCGCCATCACCTTGGCCAGATGGGGTAGTGAGCTCTAGGTGCTATCTGTAGAGACTTCATATGTGGTTTTCATAAAGACAAGGTTGTCCTGCACCCCATGCAAATTCTTTCAAAGGTAGTCTCTGAGTTTCCCTTAACCAGTCACTCATTTTGCTAGCCGTCTTTCCAAAGGTGCATGCTTCAGAGGCCAAGTGAACGCCTACATACTAGACAGTCACAGAGCACTGCCTTTCTACTGGGACATGGGAGTGTATGACAGGAATTCACAGTGAGACTCACCAGCTGTTTGTCACATATGCTGAAGCCGTTTTAGGCAGACCAGCAGCAAAACAGATGATTGCACAATGGATAATCTCCTGCATCTCTTTGTAGTATTGGTTGGCTGAGCAGAGCTGCCTGCAGGGTTGAAAGGTCACTCCACCAAATATACTGCTGCCTCTGTTGCTGCTTCTAGGTATATCTCTTTTGAGATATGCTTAGGCTGCTACCTGGTGGATGCACACATTCATCTCCCATGACATCATCCACATGCTCAGTCATTGTGATTCTGCATTTGGGTCCTTAGTCCTCAAGACTTTTTTGCCTGATTTGAAATGCACCTGTTGCCTCCTCTTCTTCAAAGGACTGCTAGGAGTCTGCCTAAGAGTGGAAAGTGAGCTGAATCTAGGTAGTTAGAAATAGAGGTAACTCACCTGTATCATAGTCCTAGTACTAGTATTCAGTTCACATCCACACACCCTGACCTCCACTGGCAAGGCTTGATTCAGCTTCCTGTTCCAGTGCAGATCTGAATGCAAAAGGGTACAGCCAGAGGACCACATGGTCGAGTGATAGGAGAGTCAAGCTTGAAGACTGTTCTAGTGCCTGAGCACGCCTGATGAAGACTGCCAAAGTCTGGTTGTGAACTAAATGTTATTATACCTTGGACCTTAGACAACAACCAATCAAAACAACTGACTGGCACCTTACCACCATAGTAAATCCTCTGATAATCACCGCAAAAGGTGCCAGCCAGCCACATCTTGAAAAAGCAATCTGACGGGGAAATCATGGAACTCCAGCCGCTATCTTGTTTCTCGCTAAGCGGAGACTGTAAACAGCAGCTCCGTACATCAGGGAAAGTAAACAAAAATATTGACTGCTGTACTTCTGAGCCACTTATTTAAGATATTAGCAAGTACTGTTTTTAATAATAAAAAGCAGTACTTGGATATATCGCAATAACACTTGGGGGATCTGGGTTGGTGGGGGGATTTACCACTTGCTTGCACGTGATTTACCCACCAGGTGCAAACCACTCCAGCCATGGTAAATCCCATGATAACCACACACCCTCGTGCTTATTGCTTAGTTGTGTGCTGTGGTTGCAGGTGAGTAACCTCTGTTTTTGACTCCATGCCTACAGCATTGATTTACACTTAATTTTGTTTCCTTCTTGGAGTTAAATACTTCCTCCCCTTTAGTCTGAAGGTTTAGTTTTTGAAGTGAAATTCTTCCAAAAGGGAGAGGATTAAATTACTGGTGACTGAGGGAGTAATTTTACCTGTCCTGGGTTAACGTATAATACCTGGATTTGAGCCCTTTGTTATACTGAAATAGCAAGATAATTATTACTTGTCCTGGGTTGTGGGACAATGCCAGGGTCAGAGTCCCTGTTATGATAATGGGGTCACTGTTACTTGCCTTGGATTAAGGGGGCAATGCCTGGGTCTGTGCCCTTTGTTAGTTATGAGATATGCTATGGGCTGACAAAAATATGTGAGTTTTGATTCTGCTGGTTTTGATCTCTATGACCTCATAAGTGGCAGAGCCAGGAGTGAGGTCTGTAGCGTCAAAACCTGCAGATAAAAATAAATATGATATGTTTATTCAGCCCATGGCATATGTCATTTATACAATGGCAGTGCCTCTCTGCCAAGATTGTTTTTAATTAAGATATAACTGTTTCTGTTTGATTCACAGCTCTGCTTTAAACTGCCACAAACGCCATTGTAATGTCATCAGGCATTGTGCAAGCTGCTCTCCCATGTGTTAAGAGCTACTTTGTGACCAGCCTGAAGTGGAAATAAATAGTGATGACTCACCTAAAATGAAAATAAATAATTTATTTCCACTTTAGGCTTGTCATAAATGAAAATAAATGCACCTCATAGAATCATAGAATCATAGAAGGTGATGGCAGAAAAGGACCTCCAGGCTCATCTAGTCTGCCCTCCCCCAGCCCAACCTACCGTATCTTGAGACACCCCTTCCCTTCCCCTTAGCCCCATGTGTCTGTCCCAAGTGGTCTTAAATCTCTTTATGGTTTCTGAATTCATCACCTCTTCCGGAAGACCATTTCAGTTTTCCACCACCTTCTCCGTGAAACATTGACCTCGCACATTGCTCTTGAAGTGCCCCCCAGAGTCTCAGTCCCTGCGCCCCTTGTTATGTTTCCTTCCTTTCTGTGGAATAACTTCCTGGGCCTCCCTTGTTCATCCCTTTGATATATTTAAAGGTCTCAATCTTGTCCCCCTTTCCTCCTTATCTACATTGTATATAACCCGAACTGCTTGCATCTCTGTTCATATGATTTGCCCTTCATCCCCTGCACCATCTTGATTGCCCTTCGCTGAACCCTTTCAGTCGAGTCTATATCCTTGCACAGGTAAGGCCTCCAAAACTGGACACCATACTCAAGGTGTGGTCTCACCAGGGCTTGATACAGTGGCACCAGGACCTCCCTACGCCTGCTGGTGATCCCCTTGCCAATACTTGCCAGCATCCCATATGCACTCCCCACCTCCTTTGAGCATTGCTTCCCTACCTTGAGGTTGCTGGAGACTGTAACCCCAGGTCCCTCTCATCCTCTGTCACACTATCTCACCTATCAGGATGTACTCCGCCTTTGGTTCCTGTGTCCCAGGTGCATAACAGCACTCTTCTTGATGTTGCATTTTAGCTGCCAGGTCTCTGCCCACTCCTCCAGTACTCTCAGGTCCATTCTCATGTCCTCCACTTCAGGGGAGTCAACTCTGTTACAGATTTTCATGTCATCTGCAAAGAGTGACACCCTCCTTTCGGTCCATCTGCAATGTCTTGTATGTAGATATTGAACAGGAGGGGTCTGAGCACTGATCCTGGGAAAGTCCACTCTCACCTGCCCAATCTCTGAGTACTCCCCATTCACCACCACCCTCTGACTCCTATCTGCCTACCAGTTTTCTACCCATCTTGTTATCTTGACCCCACCCCTATGCTATCCAATTTTTGACCAGCCTCCTATGGGGACTTATTTACAAAATTTTATTCTTACAATCATTGTATAAACTGAGTTCTAGCATGATAAATTGTTATATAAAATGGGTAGGGAATCCCTATGTCCTGATTGGCTGAGACTTGGTTCTAGCCATGGCCTTATGGGTGCACAACTCATGGCTAAAAACAATTCCTTACAACTGGATGTAGAATATTCCATATCCATGTGCCATGTATATGGGATGCTCATTTTTAAATGGCAGCCATTTTTTCCTCCACTGTACACACATGTCCAAATCCACCCATACCTGCTGTATGTTGTTCCTATATACACTGAAGGGAATTTGGTATGCTGTAATTGCAGTACTTTCATATTAGTTGCTTCCTCCCATCACTCATTCTGTGTCTTCTCACAAACTGCAGCTAGTAACATCATCCGTCCCATTACTCGATCTTCCCTGGCCAACTACCTGCTTCCTCCACAGACTGAAGCTGGCAGCATGCCTCCATCTGTCAGCCACCAATGATTTCGCCTCATGGTCGCCTATGAGCCAGATATTCACCGTAGGTAGTGTATATTCAAACAAGATGCTCAATCGTGCATCTCGCTTGAATATAGCAAATGATGAGGATGGCATAGCTTAGAGCTGCTGAAGATGTGCCAATGCATTCTCCTGTGTGATCTGAATACCTGAAGGGGGATGTGTGGTGCCTTGGGATGCACCGAGTGCAAATTCCAGATATTCAGACTGCAACATGCAAATGGGAGCCATTAGACATGCAAGGCGCAAATGGGGCAATTTGTATGTCAGTATGGCACCATCTGCATGTCCTGTGCAGGGATGCACATGGCAGGATGCGCCCAGCACACTGTAACTCCCTCCACCCGGTTCAGTGCTGTGGAATATGTCACTTATAGTCCCTGGTAGTCTAGTGCCCCCCACCCCAATCCCCGATCATGACATGAAATAATTCCATACTGTTACTGCTGTAGTCCAGTGGCCCGCCTCCCTCCCCAAACCCGTCAGAGTGTAAATATTGATAATTAAATCTCTGGTAGAGGGGTCACATGATGAGGTCATCTGAGTAACAGCCTTCTTGCACTGCTCCTGCCTAAAACTGAATCAAGCTGCCTATATGAGCAACTTTAAATCTAATCTTCTTCAGCAAAAGACATCTGACTACTCATCAGCTTCTGGTGACCCAGTTTTGTCAAGTTTTAGAGAGATAATGGAGGCTGAGTTGCGCCAGCTCTCCAAAACATATACCCCATCTACGCTGAGAAGCAAAGCAAAGATCCAGGCCACAAGCTCTCGCCCAGCAAAACCTCCAGTGCTACTTCAAATTCGAGTTTGCTTACAGTGGAATGCTTTTTAGAAGAATTTCAACCTTTTAGAGATGAAGTAAAGTCTCTTACCTGAAATGAGAACTATGGCTGCCGGACTTGAAGATATCGCTAGACGCTCCAAGACAATGTGGAGCGATCAAATCACTGGAGAACAAGGTGGACTGGTGGATCCTGAATTTGCCATTACAAGACAGAGGATTGCACGTTTGAGGCTAAGGCAGAAGACCCTGAGGGTCGAACCGGCGCTGTAACACCGCATAATTGGCTTTCTGGAAAAGAGGAAGGGCAAACACAATTGTCTTTGTGCAAAAGTTAGTGCAGAAACTGGTGGGTCCTTCTTCATTTTTTTTTTATTTAGTTGTTTAACCAGGTATAGCACACTAAGCTGGAAGCTTTTTACAGGAGCAACCTGGGAGTACAAGGAGGTTAAGTGACTTGCTCAGGGTCACACAGTATGCAAGTGGAAGCTGTGGGATTCAAACCCAAGTCTGGTCTGCTGGATGTCACCAGATTTGCAGCTCAGAGCCTTAGACTGCTGCGCTTATACTGCCTCATTTGGCCCAGTGTATTCCATCAAAGGGCCCAAAGAGCATTAAGGCCGATGCCCCCACCTGAAGCGCCACCTCGCCTCTAATTTTTAAGTTCCTAAACTATCAGGAATGGCAGCATTTCCTAGTGAAGATTAAGACCTGCAGGAGGTGAAATGGGAGAGCACAAGATTTGCATAGCTCAGGATTTACCTGCTGCAGTACGCCAAAGGTGCACAGTGTTCCATCCGATAGTGTCCAAGTTAATTCCAGCTGGAGTGAAAATTAAAATGTTGTATCTTGCTAAATTGCAAATTCAGCTGCAAGGTCAATGTAAGAGTTTCAAGGACCCCAACATGGCGGAGAGTGACCTTAAAGTAGCTCTTCCTGATCTGTTTAAGCCGTGTTGAATACCCTGAGTGCAGTACCTGGGAATCAGCCTGTGTCTGTCTGAAGATATTGTGATTGCCTATTCAAGCAACATTTTGTTATGGAGCCCATGTAGAATAATGAGCTCCTGGACTGTATTAGACCATTAATTTTGTTTGTATTTTGTGCTGGGACAGTTTTCCTTTAATGGGTCACTTAGACATGAAGTTCATGCTTTGTATATAGTCGGATCCCTGAATGGCTCAGCGCTCCATCCTCTCGCTTACAGTCTGCCGCAAGGCATTGTTTTAATCAGGTGCCAGCAATGCTACTCCATCAGTATTAATAACCCACTGACAAAACACCTAACTATAGCCTCTTTTATTTTCCAGATTGGGAGGCAATGTGGAAAATGGACCTTCTCCTGCTTGTCAAGACTTTATTTTGGGGTACTGTGTATTAACAGTACCCCTCATCTGTTTTAGTTAAGCCTGGTGATTTTAGTTTTTCCCAAGCCAGATCATTTTGCCTCGATGTGTCTGTCAGACGATTTGTTAGGTTTGGATTGTTTATTTAGCAGGGGTCAAGTTTACACTGTCTGTGAATTATTTAAACAATCAGGAGTTCTGTACATAGCAGAGGAACAGCGTTGCAATACATTAATCGAAGAGTAGAGGGAATAGTTCCTCCCCTATTTCTGTTATTTTGTCCTTTTTCTATAATTTAATCATGTTTTTATACATCTCTATAGTTTTAAGAGATATGTATATCATAAGGTAGTTTGTTAAGGTAGCTGAAAGAGTTCCAGTTAATAACAGGCCAGGAGCAGAAAGGGCAATAGCTTGGTCTGCCTGTACATCATGGTCAGAATGATTACTATTGGGAATTGGGGGTACCACCTATGTTTTCTAGAGGTTCCAATATGTTTTCTGATGGACTATTACAAGGGGTGGGAGGGAGGAAGGATAATGTCTGGATTTTGAAGCTTTATTTTGGTCTGTTTCTGGGAGGGAGGGGTTTGTGGGATTGGGATGGGGAATTGGGAGGTGGTTCGGGGTGAGGGCGAAAAGCATCAACAGTGATGAGAAGCAATCAGGGTTACAAAGGATAATACTGGCTTTGTACATGCGCACTAAAGCCTATACAGATATATGGCTGGCCAGATAACATTTTTCTCTATGGAATGTGTGTGGGGGGCAGGAACAAACAAAACACTACAAAATCCTGAAGCATTTTAGGTAATCTCAAGGCCGACGTTATTTGTCTGCAAGAGATGCATTTATTAGACTCTGAGTCCGGACTCCTCTGGAGACAAAATTTAGCCAGACATTTACATTAGGGTCTTGTACACAGAGCAGGGCATAGCTATTATTATAGCTCGTTGGCTGTCTTTTACCTGTCTGCAGATAATTTCTGACCCTAATGGCTGTTATGTGATAATCAGAGGTTGTCTTGACCGGGTGGAACTGATAATTGGCTGTCTCTGTGGCCCCAATGCGGACTCACCTCAATTTTCTTTCTGAGCTTCTTCAGATCTTATCCCTTTTCTAATCTGGTATTTTTGGGTGGGGACTGGAATCTCCTTCACACCTGATCTGGATAAAACATATCGTAGATGTCAAGGGCTGTCACTGGCTCAAAGGGCCATAAGGGATCTAGTGGGCCAGTTGGGACTGTGTGACCCCGGAGGACTCTTAACCCGCCTTCTAGGGAGTACACTTTCCATTTCCTGGTACACGGCTCTTCATCTAGAATTGATTACTTTTTACTGAGTAAGGGCTCTTTGCAATGTGTCAGAGAGTGTGGTATAGAAGCTGGGGTTATATCTGACCATTCCCATGTCTGGTGTCTGGTATCATTGGCCCCCACCACCAGAAAGAAACCATGTGAAGCTCAACAATCTGCTTCTGAAGGACCCTGAAGTGATCAAAAGAATAGCCCAATCCATTGATCACTACACGAAGGATCATTTGCACACAACAGATAAACCAGATATAGAATGGGCCACGTTGAAATGTTATCTCAGGGCAAGTTTATCAACATTGCCTCTCAAAGGAAGAGAAAGAGGGAGGAACAACTTCTAAATTATTGGTACAAATTGACAATTAGAAAGCACCTCCCTCAATCGGGTATTGAGAACTCCAAACTGCCCTTTTAAAATTATGGGAGGCATATGGTGAACTACTATGAGAAAAGGCGGAATATGCTACTTCTCATATCCTCGCTTCACTTACATAGATCAGGGTGAGAAAGCTGGTCACCTACTGGCTCTGAGGATAAAACAGCAGGAGACAGCAAGATTAGTCAAGACCATTAAATCGCATTGATGGATCCATTAAAGTCACTCCTAGGGAGATAGCCTCTGAATTTGAGCTTTATTACAGAGATCTGTATGGATCTAGGCCAGCTCCCCCCCTACCATGAGATACAGGCATATCTTGATTCTCTCCCTGCCATCCCTGGGAGATGAAGAGAAAAGTGTTCTATTAGCCCATATTACAGAGGTGGAAATTAGAGCAATGATCAGCTAACTCCTCTAGACAAGGCCCTGGGCCTGGATGGATTTACCCTGAATTTCTATAAGAAGTTTATCGACCAGATAGCCCCTGGTTACACAGATTTTTCTTTCATTTTATAAGGAAGCCCTTCTGATCCCTACCTATTAGAAGCCCTTATTGTAGTACTTCATAAATCAGGTAAACCAGAAGACTGTGTCACGAGTTATAGGCCTATCTCTCTTATTAATAATGATATCAAGATATTAGCCAAGCTGTTAGCAAACTGACTGAGTAGGGTGCTTCCTGTCTTATTTGGGACAGAACAGGTAGGTTTTATGGTGGGCAGAATGTCCCAAGATCACTTACAGAAACTGGTTCACATTTTCTCTGCATCCAGGGGTTCCGATGCCCAGTGGTGCTGGTCTCCTGGATGCAGAGAAAGCGCTCGACAGGGTGGACTGGGAGTTTATGTTTGAGTTTTGGCCAAGTTTGGCATCCCAGATCAATACATTCGCTGGATTAGAACTTTAAATTCTGACCCCAGTGCCAAATATACTGTAACGGAGTGATAGCCCTCCTTCCCTTAAAATCAGGTACCTGCAGGGTGCCTCTGTCACCTCTTCTATTTAATCTATACTTGGAACCTTATTGTGGAAACTTAGGAATGACCCCAACAGCCATGATATTAAGATAGGCTCTCATGTTCTGAAGATAGTGGCCTATGCAGACTATATATTGCTGCACCTTACCCAACCTCTTCTTTTATCAAAGCCATTATGGAAACTATCTCGGACTATAGTGTAGTCTCAAATTATAAAATTAACCTAGACAAGTCTAAGATCTTCCCCTGAACAATAGAACTCATAGCACATTATTACGTCATTCCGCCTACAGTGGTCCTCAAAAGTCTCAAGTACCTAGGTATAAACCTGGCACGAAGTGACACCAACTGAAGTTGCTTAATTTAGACTCACTAATGTCTAAATTACAACAGGACTTATCCTGCTGAAGGATGTGCCTCTGTCTCTTTGGGGAGGATAAGTCTGATTAAAATGAATACTGTATTTTGCCCCACCTGTTTTACCCTCTGAGTATGTTGAATTTGTGGTTGCCTCTCACCTGGTTTAAAAAGCTGCATGGGCTGGCGTTGGTTTCTCTGGCGCAGTAAACCTTCTTGACATGCGTACCATAAGCTAGCTGCTCTGAAGGAGTAGGAGGGAACTACGGCTCCCCATTTTGACTTGTATTATTGGGCCAGCCATTTAAGCAAATACCTCAGGTGGCTCGCAGACCCTATAAGTATTCTCGTATGTTCCATCTTGGCTCTCTATAGAATGAGAATTCATTGACTCATGCGGCATCCCACTGGATGCCATCTTGCATACCCGGATCAAAGATCTTCCCAGTTCATTGTCTGATAGTCCTATTGCCACCTCGGTGAGGGTACATTTCAGTTATGCGCTGCTTTAAATATAACCCCTGAGGGATCCAGCACAACCAATCCTGTGGAACCCTAACTTTCACATAGGGGTTCCTTCTGATGGAGGCTTGGCTCCTCTCACTTCCGAGGAAGCACCCTCAGGACTTACTGACTGGGGACTCTTACCTCTCGGTAAAAGATATGATGCTGAAGCATCCATTGGGTCTGGCGTCTTTTTCAAACTGTACCAGATTTGTCATTTTCTGCTTACTAAACAGTTGTCACTGGGAGTAAACAGAGGGAAAGACAAGATTATTCTGCCCTTAGCTATCTTTGCCTAACAGACTCACTCGGTTTCTCTTATATATGTTTCTCTATACAAATTGGTTTCCCTCTTATAGACGGATCCTCTCCTACTGGTCAGATAGATTCCCCAAAGATCCCTTGGGATAAGAAGATATAGAGATCTTGTCACTACATATTACGCAAGACAGGCTGCGATTATGCAGTTCTCGATCCTTCAAAACATGTATCTGACACCGCTTAAAGCTGCACAAGATGGGCAAGCTCCCTCAACTTTTAGTCACTGCAACCAAACAGAGGGTAACTTATATCATATTTTCTGGGAATGTCCCCTATCACTGCTCTCTGGCAGACCATCAAACAAAGGACAGATCCTCTTGGTTTAGAGAATTTATTTTCCCGAAGTCTGCCTCTGGGTGACTTTACTGGTGTCAGATTCAAACAACGTAGATTTCATATGTCAATGATTACGCCTCCTTAACGCCTTGCTGCTCGTCACTGGAAGGATTCCCATGCAATTTCCTATACAGAGTGGCATCAATAACTGTTATCCAATGTGCTAAAAACAATGGTAGGGAGTCTACATAACTACTTGAACCATTATAAGAACAGGTGGGAGTCCGTGCACACTTTATACAGCCTATAACATGCCATTCTCCATATGGCTTTGTCAAGGGTGATGCCTGGGGAGGGGGGTCGGGGGAGCTATTTTTGTTTGGTTAGTTGTACATCCTGTCTCCTTTTTTCGTGGTATGATTTATTATTGTCTTGTGTATTTGGTTACTTGGTTACTTGATGTTAAGGGCAAAAGGGTCAGAGGCTCATCGTGATTGTCCCTCACATTGTGGGACATTGTACCCCAAAATAGTTAGCTAAGAAGCCAGTTGTCCTGGTGTATTTTAAAAGTATTTAGATTGGAACAATCCACTAGTTCTTGTGGCAATTTATTCCGCAGCTTTGGAGCCCTAATAGAGAAAAAGTTCAGTCTCTTGTTTGTCCTAGCTTTACAAACTTTTAACTGTTTGTGGTGCAATCTTGGTACGATTATTCTTGTGGCAAATGCAATGCCACATTGATCCATTAGGGTGGGGATTGAAGGAGTTTGAATATCTGAGGAGGTCCCTCTAACCCTTCTGGCTTAGAGTGACTAAAGGCCTGTTATTTTTAGTCTTTCTTCATAATCAAGAGGTGCTAGGTGTGGGTCAATTTTTGATGCCCTATTGTATCTGCTCGATCCTCTTAATGTCAGAAGTCAGGTAAGGGCTCCAGAAGGGGACCTGTAGTCAGCATAGGGTCAAGTGGGATCTATACAAAGTAACTATACATTGTTCTGATTTAGAAGTGAAAGTGTGATTGATCCATTTAAGAAGTGCGTTAGATAGGTTAGCTACTTTATTACAGTGGTCTGATGATGACAGTTTATTATTAACTATTATTCCCAGATCTTTTCACTGTGGGATGATCTAATAATTGTATTGTAAGGGTATATGTTTGTTTGGGATTGGTTTTGCTCATATGCAAGACTGAGCATTTGGTTACATTTAATTGCATTTTGTTACTTATTGCCCAGTGTTCGATGGTGGCTAAATCTAGCTTTAGTTCCTTTGACTAGTTAAATTGTCTACTCTTCCTCCCAGTTTAGTATTGTCGCAAATTTGGTGATAATATTCGTTGATCTTATTTTCATGTCACTAATAAGTGTTGAATAATGTGGGTCTCAGGACGAAGCCCTGCAGGACCCCACTAGAGACCCTCCCTTCATCAGACAATAGCCCATTTACCCTAACTCTGAGATCTGCCCATCAGCCAACAGTGCACCCACCTAACAACTATTGGTGAAAAGCCTAGTATCATGAGTTTGTTTACAAGGATGGCATGTGACACTTTGGTCGAACGCTTTGCTGTAGTCAAGCAAGATAACGTCGACAGGAATGTTGGAATCTAGGTTTTTACTAACATATTCATAAAAGGTAAGTAAATTGGTAGTACAGGAGTGACCCTGTCTCAATCTGTGTTGTAAGTCAGTAATGTTTAAAGAATGCATTTCTAGTTCGATGATGGATTTGATTATTTTGATTGTTTTGCTGAAGAAAACCTAATAAAAATTTAAAAAAAAATCTCTCTGGTAGTCTAATGGCCCTGTCCTTCCTGAACCCAATTGTAGTGTAAATATTGGTATAAAAATCTCCTGGTAGTCAGTGTCCCCCCTTCCTGACCCTGATCACAGTGTAAATAATCATGGAAGACATTTTCCTGGTAGTCTAGTGGCACCCCACCCACTCAAGACCCCACAGCCCATCCTGCTCCCCGCTCCCAGCAGTGGCATACGGTTGGCGGGCAGCAAAACCCACCTGCACACTCCATGGCTGCCCGCCATCACAGAATGACAGCGTACAGTATGCACTACAAATTTGACAACTTTGAATGACAGCTTACAGTACACATTATGCGTAGTATTGACCAGTGATATTATAGTGCGTACTGTACGCTGTCATTCTGTGACAGCTCAGTCAGCTTCTACCATACACTATGTTAGGCAACTATGGCATGCCTAGTATTAAGGTAAAAGCATTTTTAAACTTATATCATAAACCAAGTTTTTGATTAACATTTCTACAAACAGATTTAACCTGGGTATGGAAAGTCAAACAAGGATCAAACTGAACTCCTAAATATTTAAATTTATAAATGTGCTCAATAGGCATGCCTTCAGCATTTGAATATTTAAACTGAAGTTTTCCTTCAAAACAGGGAACAAAACAACATTGACTTGGTCTTTTAAGATTTAGAATCAAAGAATTTTCTTTAAACCACTACAAATGTCAATAAATTCCGACAGTAATACTGATATTAGAGTGGAAATTTATTTATTTATTTATTTCATTTTGGTAACAGGGTAGGCCCACTGGAACCAGAGGTCCTTTTCAGGGGTGACCCTGAAAATATGTGTAGCTTGGGAATAAAGAATCAAGTCACTTGCATAGAGTAAATACTTGCAAGATTTACAAAGGAGGATAATTGATTAATGAAAGAGAAAATAATAAGGAACCAGTATTCATCCCTGTGGGACACCAGATTCAACAGAACAAGTAGAAAACTAACACAGACAAATTGAGACCTGTTAAACAAATAATCCCGAAACCATAAGACAACATTTCTAGAGAAACCAAGCACAGCCAGTTTAAGACTTTTTAACCAGGAGAGGCACACTAAGATGAAGCTTGTTTACAGGTGTGACCTGGGAGCACAAGGAAGTTAAGTGACTTGCAACTGGCGCCTGGGATTCAAACCCAGGTTTCCAGGTTTGTAGCTCAGAGCCTTAAACCACTGTGCTATACTGAATCCTAACAACAACAAGGAGTGATTAATAAGATCAAATTATGTTATTTCTCTATCTATACAGGCCTTTTAGTAACCTCAGTGGGTGTTTCTGCTTAATAGTGTGGTATTAAGCAGAAGAGAAAATCCTATTTATTCTCGCTATGCAGTGAAAGTTGAGTTTGCAGATGGCTGCTACCATCTGCTCTTCTGTCTGTTATATATAGCATGGCACTGCTACTCCCAGGTGTAGCTGCAAATGCCATTTCTGGTTGTAAGTACTATTTTAGAACTGTATGATGCAGTTTATGTTCCTCTTAGCACCAGAGTTCTGTAGTAGAACATGGATGCATTGCTCCAACAGTAGAAGAGCAGAACAGGGATGTGAACTACATCATACAGTTCAAACATGGTTCTCACCAGCAGTATGCAAATCAGGAACACTCAAAAGGACAACATAAACACCTATAGCTATAGCAATAACATTTTGTTTATTTGTTTCACATTCTGTTTCTCCCCTGGCATCTCCAGGCAGGATACTCCCTTTGCCTTTGCCATGTGTGACCGTCCACCACTCCCCAGCACCACTGAACCCCTAGTATCCCCACGGATCCCCCCTCATGTTGGGGGCTGGGAAGGGAGGGCTGTCTTCCCTCCCCACTCATTACATCAATCCAGTCAAGGTGTCTGGTGGTCCGCGACAGAGCGGACGCCAGTTGGCAGGCAGGGACACGGAGTCTGCAGACGCCATTTTTGTTTTCTGTGGTTCCTCCCTTCATGGCCGTGGAGTGCATGTGCCATGTTGTCATGTTCTTGTGCCTCCTAACTCCTGAAGCTGCCATCCGACCTCCACCAGGAGGCAGCCAGGAGTGGGATGACCATCCTCCCTCCCTGGGAGAGAAGAACAGTCCATCGGATGCTCGATCCTCTGCCTCCCCTGCTGACCCTGGTAACCCAAGCCCGCCTCCTGAACCTGGGTCGCTGGTGTAGCATCCAGTGCCTCAACCCTCAGTGCCACCAGCCAAACTGCAATAACAGCATTTTAACCAGTATTTAAAAAATAACTTCGCTGGGAAAAATGACTTCAAATTCTCTGCAGTTCTCCTTTCAGAGGTACAAGCCATAAATATTTTCAGTGATTCAGTCAAACAGAATAGGATCAGTCAGAAAATGTTTTCCCCAGCTGAGACAGGTATGTTTGAAGATGCAGTAGTTTCCTTTTACAAATGGGTACATGCTGTTCGAGGAGTACATGCTGCCTCTGGGTGAGCTCATTAGATGCTACAGTTTGAGTTTGCACTGTTAGTGCACATGATACCTAACTGTATATGTCATTTGACCCTGAACAAATGACGCTGTGGAAGTGCTGAATAGATGCTTTAGCAAAATCCAGGACTGGATGTCCTTTAACTGGCTGAGACTGAACCCTCGAAGTCCAAGTACTGGTGGTTGAGCCAGGTCGTGGGCATGATGAGAGTTCTGCTGGGATAGTAACAGGATTGTTCTTGGTTCTATCCCGTTGATGGCATCCCCAAGGTGAAAATGTGAGATCATCCTGGACAACAAACTGACACTTGATGCTCAGGTGTCGCTCTGTTGTCCAAAGTGGTTTTACCACTTAAGGAATGTCGCCTGGATCAGACCCTTGATTCTGCCTGAGGACCTGCCATCACTGGTACATGCCTTTGTTACATCCAGGCTAGATCACTATAATGCCCTATATGTCGGGTCAGTGAAGGAACCTCCGCGCTGCAGCTGGTGAGAGTACAGCAGCCAGGCTGCTGATAGGCCTGCCCAGGTCCTGTCATGTGACCCCGGTCCTGTGAGATCTGCACTGGCTGCCGGTCAGGTGGAGGGTCATCTTCAAGGTAGGCTTGCTCACTTATAAGGCCCTATACGGATTGGACCCTGGCTACCTGTCTGATCCCCTTACCCATGCCATTCCGGTTCTTTCCCATCGCCCTCTACCAGGGGTCTTCTAGTGGTTACGAGGGTCAGGCTGAAAACCTGGGGTGATGGTGCATTCGAGGTGGCTGGCCCAGACCTCTGGCACTCACTTCCAGCATCCTTGAGGCCCTGTTGGTGGAGATATTCAAAAGGGCTTGAAGACCTCCTTTTAAGTCTTTTCTGAGGATTTTAGCTGATCTACATTGATTTTATTTATTAATTCATAGTGTATGTGGTTTTATAGTGTATTCTGTCTGCTTACCATGTCTTCTAGTCTATAAGTCGCCCAGAGCCTCCGGGATTGGGCGCTGTATAAATAAATGTTATTTATTTACATTTCAATTTTCTTATGCTGTTTAAAAGCACAAGACATCTTGCACATCTGCAGAAAGACTATTAAATTTCCAGTAGCTCATATTTAAAGTGAGCAATTTAACCCATGTACACACCAACAAAGTGCATTACCCTGTAGGATATCATTTGAAATCTTAACACAGATAATGTTATAATTTGTTGAAACCATCACATTGTCCTTGACCTGCTTGGCCATAAGTGTACAATGCTTATGTCCATTTATATGTGAAACTAAAATAAATGTAAAAGGACATCCTTTCCCTCAGGTTATTCACTGCTGTGATTGTTTGTATACCCACTGCTGCCCCTGATCTGTTACCCTCCGATAACATACAGCAGCCATTCGCTCCTCTCTACCAAGTCTCTTGAATGGGCACAATGCAAGAGTGCAATAGGATTGGGCAAGTGAGTTTGATTTCCTTTTCAGCTGATCTGCCAGTTCTGCTGTGAAGGCTGCTCAAAAGAAACTAAAAGGCTTTTACTGGATGCATCTAGGAAGCAATTTTGTTTCCTCAGTTGTGCTGCCATGGTGCATCTGTATATATACATGCGAATTTATATTTATCTATGTTTTCTCATACTTAGCGTTAGCAGTTGTGTTGCTGCTACTTGTTTGTATACAGGAGCACTTGCTGTTATACACTGGGACAGGAAGGAGGGATTATGCACAGTCTTGCCCGGAAGCTCAGGGCATGCTGCTCTGAGTATTAATGAAGCTTGCCAATCCATTTGCATTCAGGAGGGTTAGCAGCCGCATTGCTATATGCCAGAAAGGACAGGCCCAGTTACATGGGTCAAGGAACAGAAGTGGTTGGCTAATGACCAGAGGGACGTAAATCTGGGTTATGTTGTCACTTGGCCTGCTGACCTTACCTGTCAGTCTTCACCATTCATCACTGGTGGGTACTAGCCAGAGGCACTAGGACCCGTGGGATGCTTTCTAGCTAAAAGCTTTCTCTCTCTCTGAAGGAGGCCGGCGTCAGAGACAGTGCCGCCCTCAAGGCCGACATATTACGTGGTGCTTGCAGGTTGGCCAGTAACGGACGCCAGCCCTCCATCACCTCAGTTCCTCTTTTCCCGCTGTTGAGTGTGCATCATCCTATGGGAGCTGCAACCATCTTGTCTGCGTGTTTCAAAGAAGCCTTCTGAAGTTCTGCTACCGCCACTACTTGATGCCATTGACATCAGGAAACCGTAAACCATTTCTTTTTCTTTATTTCTTATTTAATTGTTCTACAGCACCAAGTCTGTTGCTTTGTTAATTTTATTTAAATCTGTGTGATTATGTCGGTTCGGGGCCTAGTTCTAAATCCAAGGTGGGGCTTGCCCTTATGCATTAATGCCCCTGGGCAAGCCCATGACCATGACAGACCGGTCAATCGCTGTTTGTCCTGCCTGGGTCCAAATCATGATAATGGACAATTGTGACATTTGTTTCTCCATGGACCGCCGGGTTCTAGAGTCACGCATGTTGAAGGTGGGTAGGGCTTTCCCACCTTTGGAGGACAGCATTGGTCCCAGAACTCCAAGGCCAGGACTTTGGGCCCTTCCCGGGTTTCCCTTTGGTACTGTATGTACCCGAGGGGAGCAGGCACCTGTTTCTGGTCTTACGAGACCAGGGCCTGCGTGAGGGGTCGGATGGACAGTAGTCCACTGGGTGGTCGGCTGAGCTCCCTCACAGTCCTTGCCTCCCCGAGGCCTGGATGCCCCGGTTTTGTGGTCCCTGCTATATGCACAGCCTGAGCAGGTGGTGCCCTGAGGTAGCCTTCTGACACTGCTTCAGCTTCCGATGCTGCCTCCGGGGTCAGTGGCGGGGTGGTGCAGGGTCAGTGCTGGGTCTTCCTCTAGTGCCAGTCACAGTGTCATAGGATGGAGGGTCTCAGGGGTTTCTCTCTGAAGGTCTCCCTGGTCTCTTCTTCCTCCTCCTTGGAGGACCGGATGACCCCAACTGGCAGCCCAACTCATCAGAGCTCCGAGGCTCTTCTCTGCCCAGCTCCAGGATCTCTGAGCCATGGGAATCTTCCTGAGAAACCTGTGCTTCCTCTCCTCCTGCTAGTGCTGCAGTTGGCATTGGGGATGGCGCTGCAGTCAGCACCATGGCTGGTGCAGCAGTCAGTGCGGGCTGGCACCACAGTCGGTGCTGGGGTCAGTTTGTGGCCAGTGCCGGGGTCGTAGCCACAGCCAGTGCCATGCTGGATTCTGGTGCCATTTGTGGCACCATGGCAGGTGCCAGGATGGTGCCAGTGCTGTTTCTGGTGCTGGTGAGGAGATTGGTGCGGTTCTGTGTCCAGTAGTGATGCTGGTGTTTGGACCCTTGTGCCATATCAGGGTCCAAGGCAGTTTCCAGCATCACTTCAGGTGTGGGAGGTGCCTCAGCCCTTCAACCTCAGGCTTAGAGGTTCCTGAGGAGCAGATCTCTCTGGGAGTGGGAATAGGGAAGTTAAGGGAGGCATGGAGGTCCTTTCCAGGGCAGCTGGTGGCCCTGGGAGAAGCAGAAGTGCTGACCCTTCCCTCCTGGCCTCTTCCTTCTTGAGGGATCTGTGGTTGGTGTGGTCAGGGCCACCCACAAGGGCCTATATGGCTCTGTTCACCCCACTTGGAAGAGTCTCCCAAGAGCGCCGCCATGGTCACCACAGTCAGGTTGGGCATCATTTGGCAGGTGGGCTCAGCACCTCCTTGGAAGGGGGTCCCTGCACATTTCTGCATCCCTAGCAGAGTGTCATCTCTGCCCAGCCAGAAATCTTCTTCCTACCCCTCTGTCTCCTCTCTCTCCCCTTCCAGGCCTCTTTGGCCCCATGGGGCCCATCACCTGAAACAGTTCAGAGCTTCAGTAGTTGCATTCCCCATTATGTTAGAGCCATGGATGAGGTTGATACCATCTGGACCTGGCACCTTGTCCACCCTCAGTGCCCTCAAACCCTCCAGAACTCTGCCCTTCATGATTTCCCTGTCTGTCACCCCTCCCCTGTTTCTGCCTTCCTTCCCCTTGGGTATCACCCCCTCTTCTCCTTAATAAATACTGAGCAGAAGTAATCATTTAGTGCTTCTGCCTTTATCTCCCCTGCTTCCACCCAGCCCTTCCTTCCTAATCCTTACTATGTGGTCCTTACAGTTCCTTTTCTCCCTGATGTACCTAAAAAGTCCTTCTCACCCGTCTTAATGCCTTGTGCCATACTGAGCTCTGTAGATGCCTTGGTTCCCATTACTGCTCATGTCACCTCCTTAGATTCCTTCAGATACTCCTCCTGTCCTTCCCTCCCTGTTTTCTTGTACCTCCTAAAGGCAGATCTTTCCTCCTTACCTTTTCCATGACCTCCTTGCTCACCCAGCTTGGTTTCTTAGCCCTTGCCTTCTTGCTCTGGGCCTTGCTGCAGGTTCTGGTTCCTTCTGCTATCCCAGCTTTTTGAGCTCCCACCTCTGGTAAGTGTCCATGCTAGGTTGAATTTTGGCTAGGTACCTTTTACCACATCCCCCACCTTCCCAAAGTTGGCCCTCCTGAAGTCCAGTACTCATCCTTCTTGGTGACTTTAACATTAATTGGCTCTCAGCTGAAGGTGGGTCATTTAAGGACTCTGTTATATCAGCGAACCTGACAAATGGTTAATTATGCAACCAGAAAGAACTACAGAACTGGGACCTGCACCCTACTTGACTGGATCCTAACTAACCACCCCTCTTGGATTTCGAAACCTCAGTCCTCCTTGACTCACTCAGGGACCACTCTCCCATCAGCTGTACCTGGTCAAACAAATTCTATAAGTCCCTCCAAAATCATCACCAGCAGAATCCTACCCGTGGTCAGCTACCCCACCTCAAATTGCAGCTCCGTCTGCAGGACTGGTCCCCATCTTCAAGGCAACAGATACTAATTCTGCACTGGAGCAATTATTCACATTTTCAATGAAGCCAGTAATAAATTTGCCCCTCAAAAAGCATAAAGTTAAATTGCTCAGTAACCCTTGGCTGTCAGGAGACCTCCTAAAAAACTTAAATCCAGGACCACCTCTGGGAACTGGCTAGAAACTCCGTAAGCAACTCGACATCCAGAACTATAAATGGGCATGTAACAACTGCACCAAATTCATTTGGCAACAGAAATCTGACTACTATAAATGCCTTCTCCCCTCCTGGGGAAATGGGAGGAATTTCTGGAAAAACATTAAAGATGTCACTATGAAGCAGTCAAAATCTTTGCCAAACATACTCAACATAAATGGGCACGCCACACTCGACCCCAAAACTATTGTGAACACTTTTAACATTGCTTTCACTGACCTTAGCAGTGTTCTCCCTCTGACTTCTTCCAAGATGCGCCAACTCCCACCCCCAACCCTCCACCCACGCCTGTCACCCATCTTTCTACTTTAAAGCACTGAAGAAACATCAAGTCCAAAACTATGTTGCCAAAGCCATCAACAAATCTAGAACAAGCAATGACACACTTGACCTCAAGCTAGCTAGTTAGCTGCTTTCTGCTCTACAAGCAAGGCTAGCAACAGGAAGTTGTAATTTGAATCACCTGCTTTTATAGTGTCTAAGCCACACCCCCATTAGCTCTCTCTCCTCCTACTGTTTAACAAAAGTAAGTTGATACAGTACCCATCCCAGAACAGAACACACACTGACTTTCTTTCTTTTTCTTTTTAACCCTAAATAAGACCCCTTCTACTTCTAATAAAGTGTCAGTCTGCTTAATCTCAACAGACACTGACTCCTCCTGAGATATAAGTGTTAAAGTAATAAGAAAATGTAGCTTTTTAGTTAGCTGCTTTCTGCTCTACAAGAAAGGTTAGCAGCATCACCAATAGTACTTGCCCTTTGTCTTTTGTCACTGTTTTAGGATAAGCTCCTGTGGCTTCCCAACCTGTCGTCTCTGCATGTCTCTTGTCCATTGCCATCCCCTGCTCCTAGTTTAAATTCTCAACTTCTCTATGTACTCTGCTATACTCCATTTCAACACTTTCTTTCCTCCTCGCTCAAGTGTAATCTGTCTTTGGCATAGAGACTACTGTCCTCCCAGGTCCCTCCCCACCACCCACCACCAGTCCATACCCTTTAGCATGACACCATGTTCTTAGCCATTCATTAAATTCCTCTATTCTCAGCTCTTGTTGTGCTTGCCTTGGGCACTGGGAGTATATCTGAAAATGTTATTGATCTTCCTGCCTGCTCACATAATTGTCCAAGTTCCTCAAACCTCCTCTGACTATACCTACCGTCTTCTCAGCCAGGTCGTTCATCCCCAGATGTATAATCAAATGAGTCTTGTCCCTACCCTTTCTAGAATATTTAAGAACAGATATCCCTTACTGCCCATGTCACCTCCTTAGATTCGTCAGATACTCCTTCCTGTCCTCCCCTCCCTGTTTTCTTATACCTCCTAAAGGCAGTTCTTTTCTCCTTACCTTTCCATGACCTCCTTGCTCACCCAGCTTGGTTTCTTAGCCCTTGCCTTCTTGCTCTGGTCTATGTTGCAGGTTTTGGTTGCCTCCGCTATCCCCAGCTTTATGAGCTCCCACCTCTGGTTAGTGTCCATGCTAGGTTGAATTTTGGCTAGGTACCTTTTACCACATCCCCATATTCCCAAAGTTGGCCCTCCTGAAGTCCAGTACTCATCCTTCTTGGTGACTTTAACATTAATTGCCTCTCAGCTGAAGGTGGGTCATTTAAGGACTCTGTTATATCAGCAAACCTGACTCAAATGGTTGATTACACAACCAGAAAGAACTACAGAACTGGGACCTGCTCCCTGAATGAATGGATTCATTCACATATCTGGACTGACTTATGCGGTATGGGCCTGCCGCCCATTGGCTCTACTCTGAACCAATGGGCATGCAGCCTACAACTGTCAGTCAGCGGGCGGCGGGGCAGCAGGCGGGTGGGTGCTGCCGCCTGCCGGCTGGCGGGGAGCAGGGTGGTGGGGCTCCATGGGTGGGTGGGGTGGGGGCCACTAGGTCACCAGGGATTTCTGGCGGGGGGTGGAGATGCCACCCGTGATCGGGCTTCTTGGGTCCACTGGACCACCAGGGATATTGGACTTTGGGGAGAGGGGTCTGATGCCAGCGATTGGGCTACTCAGGGAAGTATATCTTTATGCCGTGATTGGGCTACTGGGGATACTGTATGCCGCTAATCGGGCTACTGGTGGGGAACATTATTGTGCCTCGCATTGGGCTAATGGGGGGTTGGGTTACACTTCAGCCCACGGTCGGGCATGGGGGCGCCACCAGATGCGGGCGGGAATGGAGTCCTGGCCACCCACAGGTGACAGGTGCTGTGTTGCACCCCGTGCAATGCGGAGCTCACCATGAGTGGCCCTCGACTTGTTCTTTTTTTTTTTTTGGCGAAAGTTGTGCAGGCGCAGGTAGGAGTTGCGCCTGCATAACTCTACATGGCCCAGGCTGAATATCGGGCTGTGCAGTTTATGCGTGGAGCGCCCCCCACCTGTGCCTGCATACATTACGAGTGCACCCGGCGCATCGGGATTGTGCAGGCGCACTTTCCCTTTTCAATATCGTACTGCAACAGTGGGTTGTGCATGACGCAGGTGTTGCGCCATGCAACCCTTTTGAATATCTGGGCCTCAGTGTATTTCTAGTTTGTTCATGGAGAGAAGCTGGGAGCTGCAGAGGTTAGAGCAGTTGGGAGCAGCAAAGGGTACCAAGGATTCGGGGCATTCTTTGTCCAGCAGGACACGATGGGTGGAAGGACGCCACCTCAGGTTTGGAGATTTGTGTTCTGGGGAACACTAAGGGAGTTAGTGAAATTCTAAAAGTGAATGTGGAACTATACACAGGAGGGGAGGAGGGAGGGACTCTGTGTAATTCGGTGAGTGTTTTGGAGAAATAGATATTGTGCATCTGTCCTTACTTGAACAGGAGACTCAGGGCTGCTGCATCAAGTAGCAGAGCTGTTTGTCACGCTTAACTTTCTCCCGCAGGTACAATGCCAGATTCACCTACAGGGCAACAAGGGAAGGAGGTGGCTACCACAAGTGATGCAGTAGGGACAGCACCAATCGGGCCTGCTATCCGAGAATGCATGCCATGTTTGAGGGAGGGGACAGGGTTTAAAACCCTGTAGAGTGACTCTGGGCCCACTTCATAGGAGAGAAGCCGGAAGCTGCAGAGGGAGAGCAGTCGGGAGCAGCAGAAGGGCATCAGGGATCTGGTGGCATTCTTTTATCAGAGAAGGATGCGACGGGTGGAAGGACACCACCTCAGGTTTGGAGATCGGTGTTCTGGGGAACACTGAGGGAGCTGTGAAATTCTAAAAGTGAATGTGGAACTGTACGCAGGAGGGAGGGCTCTGTGTAATTTGGTGAACGTTTTGGAGAAATAGATATTGTGCATCTGTCCTTACTTGAGCAGGGAGACTCAGGGCTGCTGCATTGAAGTAGCAAGGGTTGTTTGCTGAACAAGAGACTCAGGGCTACACATCAAGTAGCAGGGTTGTTTGTCGAACAGGAGACTCAGGGCCTTTCGTCAAGTAGCAGGGTTGTTTGTTGAACAGGAGACTCAGGGCTGCTGCATCGAGTAGCAGGGTTGTTTGTTGAACAGGAGACTCAGGGCTGCTGCATCGAGTAGCAGGGTTGTTTGTCCCACCCAACCTCCCTGGCCCTGACCTCTATTAAATAGTCTTGGTGGGAGGGACAGCGGTAAGGAACAGCACTGAGTCAAAGTTGAGCTGTTAGAGAGCACTGAGACAAGAACTGTGAGTAGCAGGGGGCATCAAATTGCTATTGCTGGAGGAGAAAAATGTTAGATCTATGGTATTATAGGGAAGCAGTGCAGGAGTTTGCTGAGGACACATTTGAAAGGAGGGTCTATCTACTGGGGGTCTTCAGGGGTTGGTAAATGGAGAGTGCTAGGGTAGGATACAGTAGGGATGGATGGGTACTAGTGGGGAAGATGGGGCTGGCATGGGGAGGGTGCAGGGAAGGGTCAGGGGAGAATAGTGGACTGCAATAGTTGTGGGGCAGCAGTCTGGATGCATGTATTATGGAAGCTAGGAGGGTGTCTGATCTGTCACAGGCTGAGGAGTCTTGAGGAAGAAGTGCAGTGGCTTGGAGAGAGTTGGGGAGGTTGGGGAAGGAGGAAGGTGGCTGGGGGTAGAGAGCATCGGGAGGGTGCCACGTGGATGGAACAATGGTTGGGGGTGGGATGGGGAAGGTGGGTGCACTGCAAATAGGTGGACTAGCATTGGAAGAGAGGGTATGGGCAAGTGGAAGGGAGCAGGTAATAGGTTTGCTGTGCTGGCAACACTGGGGGGTGAGGGATCTCCAGGCAGGGGCTGGTAGGGGAAATGGAGGGTTTGCACATGGGACAGGAGTCAGGCCAAGAACTATGGTAAGAGTATGGGAAGGGTACAACTGGAGGGGTGGGCAAAGGTGCAGGGGTAAATGGGAGGGAGAAGGGTGAGTGAGGAGAAAGGAGGACTTAGCAGAGGGGAGGAGGAGGAGGAGACCAAGGTGGAGGGGAGGATGGGGAGGAGAGGAGGGACTAAAGGAGGAGCAGGGATAAGAATGGAGTGGGGATCTAGATTCATTGGAGGGAAGGGCAAGGAAACAGCAGGGGTGGACTCTAGAACCAGATACCAAGGTAAAAGGAGGGGATGAGATGAGGAGTGGAGAAGGAGGGTGTTAGCGCTGGGAGATTCCATACTTAAAGGGATAAGATGGTGCAGCAAGGGGAATGGCACAATCGCATCTGGTACAGACCATACCTGGCTTAACTGCAGGCAGGGCAGGGCAGACAATTTTAAGTGTGCAAGGAGGGTAGGAGGAAACCACACCTCGTGGTAAATGTGGATCCTAATGACCTGGCTGGGGAGATGGCGAAGTAGTGAAGAAGAAGTCTGAGGAACTAGGCAGGCTGTGTGATGAGATGGAGGAATTGGTGCCTTCTCTGAGGTGCTCCCAGTGCCATGCACTAGTACAGTGATGAAAGTAAGAATTGGGGAGTTCAACACCTGGCTGAGGGATGGAGTCGATCCAGAGGATACGGGCTGGTGGGGGCTGGGACAGCACCTGGGACAACATTGAACTGTATGCAGGGACAGGCAACATTTGAGTGGGAGGGCAAGGGGTATTAAAACAGAGGTAGGGGAACACATAGCTACAAAGGTGGATTTGAACTAGGTAGGGGAGGTGAGTGGACAGATGATAGGCAGGGATCCCAGAGAGGGAGCCAACGAGCTTACCCCCAGGTTAGTAGGGAGGACCTAGGAGTACTGGTGCAGGGGAGGAATATGAGGGGGTATATCAGGAGGGTAGGGGGCAAAGTCAGGTTGGAGGGTGGTCTCACTGAATGCAAGAAGCCTTGTAACAAATCAGCGGAGTTACAGGCTGTCTTGGCAGTAGGAGGGTGGACATCGCGGCCATCACGGAAACGTGGGCCACCCAGTACCAGGATTGGGATTGATGATCCCTGGGTATAGGTTTTCAGGAAGGATAGGGCTAAGGGGAAAGGAGGGGTGGCAATATGCATGAGAGGGATAAGGTGCATAAGGAGGAGGGGAGGAAGGCGGAACAGAGGCCCTATGGATGCCTCTTCAGGATGCAAGAGGTAGGACAGTGAGACTGGGGTGGTGTACAGACCACACCATCCCAGAGGATGATCTGGATAGGGAGTTAGCTGATCAAATCAGGAGGGTCTGTCAAAAAGGGAACACTGCAGTAGTGGGGGACTTCAACCTACTGGGGGTGGAGTGGAGCACCCAGTCACCTCGAGTGTGAAGGTGCGGTTATATTGGAGGCGTTTCAGGACAGCTTCCTGGTACAGCTGGTCAGTGAGCCATCTAGAGTGAACAGGACTTTGGATCTGGTTCTATCAAATGGGAGGCTGTAAGGGATCTGGAGGTGGAGAACCATCTGGCTGGGAGTGACCACCACACCATATGGTTCATGCTCAGCATGGCCACTGAAACAGGAGGATGCAAGGGACCAGGGAGTTTGACTTTAGGGGCAGAATTTATTAGAATGGGGAAACTGGGAAGGCATCTGACTGAAATCCAACCACACATGGATGCCAGTCAGAAATGGGAGATTATTAGGAATGGGCTGGTGGAGGCTACTGGGACTTGTGCAGAAAAAGGAGCAAGAAGGAAGGGGTGAAAACAGCTTGGCTGACACAAGAGTCATGGTAGTGGTGAGGCCAAAAGGAAGTCATTTCCAGAGACTCAAGAGACTGGGGGTGGGGATAGCAGGGAGATGTATATGAAGAAGTCCAGGAGGTTACCAGGCTGGTTAGAGCAGCCAAGGCTTCAGGGAACTGAGATTGGCACAGGGCATTAAGAATGGAGAAAAGGACTTCTTCAGATACATCGTACAAAAATGGAAAACCAAAGATCAAATTGTGAGGATTAAGAAGGACAGGGACTGGGTGGAGTAGGAGAGGACCAGGCAGATTCTCTTAACAAGTACTTCTACGCTGTGTTCGAAAAGAGAAGGGGTGGACACCTCCTGGGAGAGGAGGGAGTGGGTGGGGGTGACTGATATAGGGATTACAGAGGATAGGGTGCTGAAAGGATTAAGGGCACTGAGGGGGATAAGGCAGTGGATCCAGATGGAATTCACCCTAGGGTACTCAGGGAACTAGCGAGGTCCTGGCAGGACCACTGGCTCACCTATTCAATACCTCCTGGACACAGGATGCATACTGCAGGACTGGAGGATGGCCCATGTGGTGCTCATTCACAAAAGTGGTCCTAAGGATGAACCAGGCAACTACAGTCCAGTGAGCCTCACCTCAATTGTTGGAAAACTCATGGAGAAGATCCTAAAGGAGAGACTGGTGGTCTTCTTGGAGAACAATGGTCTCAGGATGGTCAGCGGCATGGGTTTGTATCAGGCAGATCTACAGACAAACCTGACTGAGTACTATGATTGGGTAACAAGGAACTGGACAAAGGCCATATGGTGGATGTCCTGTATCTGGATTTCAGCAAGGCTTTTGATTCTGTGCCACAGGGAGACTGGGAGGAAGCTGGAATATATGGGTAGAAACAAAGATGGTTAACTGATCACCAGTTGGCTGAGGGAAGGCAAAGGCTGGTGGTGGTGGTGGTGGTGGGAGCACCCATCGCCAAAGTATGTGACGGGCAGGGTGCCACAGGGATCTGTATTGGGACTGGTGCTGTTCAGGATTTATAAGCTGATATCTCCTATAGCATCTGAAGCAAGATCAGTCTCTTTGTAGAGCATACAAAGATGGGAGGCGGTGGTGGATGACAGTGATGGGTGAAGGGGAGGCTGCAGGAGGATCTGACCCAAGCTACAGGGGTGGTCAGATGCATAGATTGAGGTTTAATGCCAAAGGAGGTATGCAATTTTGGGCTTAAAACCAAGGGGAGCTACTAGCTGGGGGGGTAAAGCTTGAAAGCAAAGAGAAGGAGAAGGGTCTAGGGGTGCTTATAACGGGAGTATGAACAACTCAGTGCAGTGCAGGAGGGTGGCAGTAAAGGCCAACAGGATGCTGGGGTGTATAGTGAGGAATCCTCCCAGAAATAGGGAGGTGATCCTGCCCTGTACAGGTCACTGGTCAGACGCACCTGGAGTACTGTGTGCAGTACTGGCGACCATTCCTGAAGAAGGACATCAGATTGTTGGAGGGTACAGCGGAGAGCGAGAAAGATGATCCAAGGATTAGAGGGATACTCCTATGAGGAGAGGCTGTGTGCGAGCTGAATATGTATTCCATGGAGGAGAGGAGGGATAGGGGACATGATTGAAACCTTCAAATACTTAAAGGGTTAACAAGACTAGTACAGAAGGGATTTTTCAGATTAGAAGGTGGAGAGTCACAAGGTTACCATGTTCATGGCCTGGTTCCGCGTACCTGAAAATGGTCCACTGGATCAGTGCCCCACCCGCTAAACAAATAAATAAATGAACTTGCTTCCCAGCACTATCTTTTGTGAAGAATAGGGCTGTGCTGTGGAATGATCCCAATGCCTAATGTGTGTGATGTGTTAAACAATGGAAAACAATGAAGATGGAATGCTGCTATCGTTAGTTCTGCATATACTGTACTGTGATGAGGTTCTCACACAGTAATTGTGGTAGTAACATTGGGTAATATGCCTCTTCAGTTTCTAAGACTCATTATAGTAACCCTAAAGGTCTGTCCTGACTATGTCAGGCAGCCTTAGAAAAAGGCATTGGAGGCCAGCCCAGAGGTGAAAGAGGGCTGCGGCGCCTCATGCCTTACTTTTTCCATGCCGAGACCTGGGTTGGAATGGACTCAGGTCACTGGAGGTCAGCTGGGAGGGAGAGGATCAGCATCCAAGGGATGCTCTCTCCGAGGAGGAGGTACGTCGGCCTGAATAGGCTGCTCCCAGGTGGAGACCTGGGGTAGAAACAGTGCTAGGGAGGCATGTACAGGATGGAACTGTGGAGACACAACAGGCGGTGCACCTCTTCCACAAGGCACAGTGTTCCACAGTGGAGTGAGAAAAATGGAGAAATCGGCATCAGAGAGCTTAATGAAGCCCAACACCGGCAGCCCACACCTGCACTGCTGCTCAGTCACTGACCTTG
The DNA here is from genome assembly GCA_016271365.2 of Neoceratodus forsteri. Lineage (NCBI taxonomy): Eukaryota > Metazoa > Chordata > Ceratodontiformes > Ceratodontidae > Neoceratodus > Neoceratodus forsteri. Next base: position 470,234,529 of record JADMNL010000022.1, on the reverse strand, counting down.
GTCTGTCTCGGATTCGGCAAGATGACCCTCCTCTCATCCCTGCCACAAGGAGGAAGCTCAGGGAAACTTCATGACCAGGAGGTGGCCAGGGCAGGCATTGTAGCTAATGTGGTGGGCTGGAGACTGGGCTGCTGAGCTGACCCCCTTCCCCTGGCACACAGGAGTATAAAGTGTATATAAGAACAAAAGCATTGGTAAAAGGACATCATTAAATAGGAGTTTATATTTTTTCAGAAGACACTAATGTTCTGAGTGCTTCCACCATGTCATTGATGGCACCTCTCATCAGCGCCTGCTGCTGTTCTCATCCTTGGTGTAGAACCAGATGTCATCCATTTCTGACTCCTGTAATAAACTTCTGATTTTGAAACTTCACACCAAAAAGATTAAAACACACTCCAACCGCCCAATGGTGCAGAGGGCTGAGGCGCTGGGCACCTTACCTTGCACCACGCTGGCAACCCGGAGTTTGGGAATGAGCTTGGGGCCATCGGATGCGGGCAGGGGGAGGGTATGGAGCTGGCTAGAGTGGCTAAAATGCAGTTCTCCTCTCCAGGGTGGATCTAGTGCATCCTCGGTGCAGGTCTGCCTCCTAGTGGAGGCCGGGGCAGAACAGCTGAGGGAGCACAGGCATTAGGCTGTGGGGTGGGTGGACAAACAGGGCTGTCACTGGGTTGAGTGCACGATGCGCCGCCTCCACGCACATGCGCCTGTACTCCTGGGGCCCCAGGTTAAAAGGGAGAAAGCGGAGGAGAAAAATTCCCTGGTGGTTGATGAGGCCCCGACCCTCCAGGCACTGCCCTGGGCCGCATAATGGAAGCCCTGGTAATTCCAGGAATTGGAGCTGGGAGGCTGCTGGGGCTGATGGGGGATCCTAGGGATAGGTGCATAAAATCCTAACAAAAACAAACACACTCACAGACCACTTTTAGCTTCATAGACTGCTCACTCGATCACTCCTTAGCTTGCTTCATCCTCCTAACAATCAGGTTTAACAAACATGAAAAGCCTTCAAAAAATAAAAAAAGACACACACACGCACACAGCTTCAAAATGGTTGTTACCAGTCTACAAAGCACTAAGCAGTAAATCTTAATATACAAACAGGAACTACAGTGACTCTTGGTGAAATCAAACAGGAGGAGGAACTATTTTATCTTTATTTGACGGTATTTTATTTTTCTCATATATTTTTGTATGTTTTAATGTTTCTAATTTTTGTTTAAGTAGAATCCACTTTACATATAAGTTGATGTCATGCCTCACAACACCCTGCGTGCAATAACCTTACGTAACCCACACCCCATTGTGGCTATTGCGTGAACCTCACCTTGATTGTGGGGCAATGCCATGGTCAGATCACTGTGATAGCAGGAGAACTGTTACCTGTCCTGGGTTCAGGGGTCATTTAGAGGTAGCCAGGGGTTGCGGTTGAGACCCTCACGATTTCTTTGCTACCCTATGATGTCCATTCCAACCCTAAAAAGTTTTTTCTAGCACGCCCCCAGATGGTACCGCTCTGCAACTCATACACCACTTTGGCAGGGAAGGACATTTCCCATGGAGGCACCCGCAGTAGTGGCTAGGGAGGATGTGAGGGTCCTCCTAGGAAGGTCCCAAGGAGGGTTGGAGGCCCCACAGGAGGAAGAAGCAACTCTTGGTGGGAGACTCAATTGCTAGGGGTAGATTTGGGGACAGGAAGAGAAGGGAGGGAGGTTAGGTATCTACCTGGTGCCACGGCTCGGAGGGATGGGAAGCAGATCCTGGGGATCACTCGGAAGCAGGACGGGAGGTAGAACTGGATATCATTGTTCATCTATGGACCAATGACCTGGCTAGGACAAGGTTAGGAGAGTGCACGAGGAGTTCAGGGAATTGGGAGGGGTCTTAGGAGCATGCCAAGTGGCTCTTTTCCGAGATGTTGCCTGTCTGCAAGAGGGGAGGATATGGCACTCCGTGACTAAGAGCTTCAACCTATAGTTGAAAGACTGGTGCAGAGAGGAGGGTTTGGCCACATTGTGGACTGGGGTCCCACTTGGAGGATAAAGGCCTATATGGAGATCACCTGCATCCATCCAGGAGGGAACCGCAGTCCTCAGTGGATGATTGAAATGCTACTTTGGCAAGCATTTAAACTAGCCAAGGAGTGGCAGAAGGAAGAAGGAGACATAAACTGTCTACCCTGCAAGCTGCAGTAGTCAATAGGGAAACCCCTAAGTTAAGAGGGATATCCTCAAGAGTTTCTAAGAACAGGAAAAGCAGAAGGGTAGACATGAAGAAGGATAGGAATGAGGGCAGAGGGATAAGGTGAGTAAGCAAAGGAAAAAGGGGACTGACAAAAAGGGTGGCACAAGAATTTGGAAGGCCATATGCAAACAAATGCTTGAAGTCTGGGAAATAATATCCCAGACCTTGCCATTATGGAAGAGGCTGACCGAACATTGTCATATTACACGAGTCATGGTGCAATGATAACCATGACTTATACTCTGTTCAGGAAGGACAGGAGGGTAAGAAAGGGGAAGAGTGGCTCTTTATGTAAGGGATAGCATAAAAGCTACAAAGAGACACAGGGAATACAGGGAGGGGTGGAGGCACTGTGGGTTACCCTAGATACAGGGAATGGAACCGCTATTCACACGGTGTAATCTACAACCTCTAGCATGGAGGGGTGGGGAGATAGCATACTGGTGGATGCCATCAAACAAGATATGGTCAGAGCTGATATGGCTGTGGACAGCTTTTGGGATGCTTTTACCCATTATTTCTAATGAATCTGCACAATGCAGATCTGCTGAGAGGCAGTTTCAATGCGGCTTCCTTTTACACATTTTTACAATGTATTTTCCTAGAATATGCCTGCTGATTGCTATATATTTAGCCTGGATAGTTCACAGAAGAAATGGAATCTGATTTGTGGGTGGCAGCACTGGCAGTAGGATGCTGGAATGTGTCATATATGAGCCTGATCTGTGTGTGGTGATAATGTCAGTGGCAATACACCTCAGGCGCTTGTATGTAGATCCATCATCCCTGTGCTGTTGCACTGCTCAGTGCGGGTGACAGCCAATGCTGTACCCACTCCACGTGAGTCACGGAACAGGCATGTTACAGCCGACCTCCAATTGTTTGTATAATCGGGCACATGGATGCACTATCCATAGCCTGGAATATACACTGCAAATGGCATTGCAGTATACTGCACTCATTGGTACCCAGGATACCTCAGCAGTCCAGAGAGGCATGTTACAGGGGAACAGGGACTGTGTGGGCCCGCAGCAGTGTGTGACAGCAGGAAGATACAGCATCGACATGGCATGCATTGGAGGTATGTCAATTCCCTCTTATGGTTTGCCAGGGACATACACAGGGCTGCATACACTGGTAGGTCCGCAGCTTCATGAGTGCCCCAATGTATGGTACAGCCACTTGGATCATTTTGGAGTGCAAGTCCCGGCCCAAGTTCAGTGCAGTCGGTGGCTGGCCATGGCAGGGTATGGAGGGCAGTGCCAGTCTCCGCAACAAGGTTGGGTATGGGGTGTCTGTGTATCAAGGCAGTGGGCGGGGGTCCTCTATGCTATGGATATGGACTGTGGTTTCCTCTGGTGTGATTGGGTCCGGGGGCCCTACACTATGGAGCTCTTTGGGATGGAGTTGAATCGATTGGGGATGGGAGGGTACCTCTAGTGCACCAGGGCTGCCAGGTTACTGTGTACCTGGGTGCACTTCCACAGCCCACCTGTGGGTGGCTGGCTGGCCAGGTTAGGCCAGCTTTTCATGATGTAACTGTGGGCTGTGCTGCTCTGGACTGTGAGGGTGCATTCCACTGAGTATGCCGCGTGGAATATGCATGGAATGCACCTCAACTGTATGGCATACTATTTGTGTGCACCCTGGCCCATTCCCTTGCAGTGGGTGCATCCCACACATTTGAATATCATGCTGTGGTGCATCGATGGAGTTGCACAGCACATCTCCCTTTTCCGCTGGTATCGCCACGCATCTTCTTTGAATATGGGGACCCTGGACTAGGCTACACCGAAGAAATACATTATCAAAATGGTAAAATCATGACCCCACTGAAGACAAGATATTGCATCTAATCTGGGACAACCTGAGTAAATGCAGTGAACAAATGTGTAAATGAAGATCCCTATGACAATGAGATGTAGCATCTCCCTCAGCTATCCAGGATACAAAATATAGGATAAGAAATATTTAAAGGAAATCTACTTTAAACTGAACTTCACTGTGGTCACTGACATTAGCAAACAGTTTCTTATTGTTTTATAGCATATTAGAATGCAGTATTTATTTTGAATGTTGTGGCCATGAGGATGGTGTACAGTGTGTGTGTGTGTGTGTGTGTGTGTGTGTGTGTGTGTGTCCAGGATACAAAATATAGGATAAGACATATTTAAAGGAAATATACTCTAAACTGAACTTCATTGTGTTCACTGACATAAACAAACAGTTTCTTGTTTTATAACATATTAGAATGTAGTATTTATTTTCAATGTTGTGGCCATGAGGATGGTGTGTACGGTGTGTGTGTGTGTTTGCTGTAGCTCAATATATTTTTTTCCCAAAAAGCATAGTAGAAAATGCATGCTGATTGCTACACATTTAGTACGGGTAGTTCACTGAAGACCTGACATATGTCTGAGACAGTGCTTATCTGATAGTGTCTTTGGATGTTAACAAAACAGTGTAAATCATAGATTTGCTGGGAAAGGATGACATTTATGAGGTATGAATCTTTTTGAAAGACAATACATTCCCAAGTGAAACTAGTAGGAAGAAACTGTTTAAATGCTAAGTATTTAAATGTGCAAGTTGTTGCATTCGAAGAGTACACAAATCTCCAGTTCAATAGGCAACCAATATTTAACAAGCTGTTTCAGTTTCCTAATGGAATCTGATAAGCAGCTTGGAGTTATGTCACCAACATTCTTAACAGAAAGAAGGGAGTATTTTATTTCAGTTGGCATGGAAGGCTACATTGAAAAGTTCAAAACATGTTCCACTATACTCCATTTCCAGCTACAGATAGCAAGATGGCTGTGGGCTCTGCCCACAGCCATAAAAAATAACAACCAGTGGGAGGTGCTGCTGATGGGGACTTCAATCTGCGGATGTGGACTGGAGCACCCAGCTGCAGCTTCAACTAGGAACAGGGACATCCTGGACTTCCTGCAGAGGGTGTTCCTCAGGCAACTTGTAAGGGAACCCACTCATGAGGGAGCAATATTGGGCCTTGTGTTCACCAATGGGGACAGTGTTGCAGACATCATGGTAGGAGGCCACCTGGGAGCAGCGATCATCATATGGTGTGGTTCAATATAAGTATGGTGACAGAACCAAACCACACAAAGGTGAGGGTCCTGGACTTCAGGAGGCCAACTTTACAAAGATGGGAATTGTTTAGGGATGCCCCGGCAGGGGAGGACAAGGTGAAGTGCAGCTACAGTGGGCGAAACTAAGAGGGACCATAGAGAAGGCAATGAACCCCTGCATCAGACAAGCACGAAAAAGCAAGAGGGAAAAGAGACCACTATGTTCCTCAAAAGAGATGGCTGGGAAGGTAAGGGCAAAAATGTTAGCATTCAGGAGGTATAAGGAGACACAGAGGGAGGAGGATAGGAGGTGTACCACGAGAAGCAGAGGAGGCAGGAAAACATCAGGAGTGGAAAGTGCAAATGGAGAGAAAATAGCCAGGCAGTAAAGAAAGGGATAAGACATTTTTCAGGTATGTAAGTGAAAGGAGAAAAACAGGGAGGGATTGTAAGGCTAAGGAGGGGACCAGGAAAAAGCAGACATCCTGAACAAATATTTTTGTTCAATGTCTATGGAGGAAGGGAGGTGAGGACAACAGATAAGTGACAGAAGCATCAAAGGAAGGGAGGAGGACACTAGTCCATTCAAAGAGGAAAGAGTCCTGAAGGAACTCGGAAATCTGAAGGTGGACAAGACAATGGGTACAGGTGGGATACATCAAAGATATTGAGCTCATTCACACGAGCGACTGTGAGCCACTGCCAGTGGCTCACAACCATCATATTGGTGCCCTTCCCATGTGTGAACCCTACCATGTTTGTGTTGTAGCGTTTCATAGTGTTGCAATCATGATCCCTGATTTCCTTGGTTTGCAGCATGTTGTGGGTGGGTGCCTTTGCTTAGTGAATGCTTGCATTGGTGTACTTTTCTTTTCACCCATTTACCAATGCTGTGACCTGAAGAACACCCACACCACCTGTAAGGGAAAAGGAAACATCAAAGTCGATGCTGTGTGAACGCTGCTCTAGCGATTTCAGAATAATTTTCTGAACAATAGCAAGAGAGCTGCTGCAGCATCAGGCATGAAAGTGCCTATTGAAGGAGCCAGAGGTGCTGACTGCACCTCTGACAGTCCTGTTCAACCCCTCACTGGAGACGGAGGGGTGCCGGAGGACTGGAGGAGAGCAGATGTAGTCCCACTTCACAAAAGTGGTTGCAGGGAAGAAGCTGGCACTTACAGGCCAGTCAGCCTGACTTTGGCGATGGGAAAATTAATGGAATCACCAGGGCTGCAGCTATGAATCCTGGGGCCCCAGACAAGTCACTTGGAATGGGCCCCTGTTCAAACCAGCTAATGACAGAGGTAATGCTAGCTTTTCAGGAGGGCCCTCCTGAGCTCGGGGCCCTGGACAACTTCCCACTTACCCCCATTACTGTGGCCCTGGGAATCACTGCTGAAGGAAAGGATTGTGGAATATCTTGAAACCAGCAACTTACAGAATCCAAAGTAGCATGGATTCACTTGGGAGAGATCATGTCAGACAAACCGATAGATTTGACTGGGTGACCAGTGAAGCAGATCAAGGTGGAGCGGTGTATGTGGCCATCAGGGGTCGAGATGTTGCTAACAGAAACAGCGCGGCAGTCAGGTGCCACAAGCAAAACGGCGTGTGCCACAATAATGTTGGGAAAACAGCTACCCAACACAAAAAGTGCACACCATTCTACCTAATGGGGATATCTTTTTTTTTGCCTAACTCCAAGGGGTTGTGGATTTCAGGGATGGGGAGAAACATGGGAGTGGTAAAATCTTATTTTATAAAAATAAACACAGTAAAATGTTGTAACACTTGGAGACCGGGGATCCAAACCATAGTCCCAGGTCTCCAATCCTGTCGTGTGCTGGTGCCTTAGCCATTCCACCACGAGACTGGCTTGATCCACCACACACACATGACTACTTGACCCTTTCACAGTTTAACTACAGAGCATCAGGTAGTGGTAATTCCCTACCGCCATTATACCCCTGGTGTTTCAAATGCAGCTGCACTTTACACAGTACAGTTATTGCCGTGACAGTTTTGTTTTGCTATATTGACCCTGCAATCAAGTGGCCTACCTTGATTTCAGTAAAGCCTTTGACACTGTTCCACATAGGAGACTAGGAAACAAACCGGGCAGCCTGGGAGTGGTTCCAAAAGTGGGAAACTGATTCGGAATTGGTTTGGGGATAGGCGCCAGAGGCTGGTGGTAAATGGAGTTCACTCTGAGGAAGGGAGGGTGACCAGTGGGATGCCACAAGGATCAGTACTGTGATCAGTCCTCTTTAATGTCTTTATTAGTGACATTACGGAGGTGCTAGAAGGGAAGGTGTGCCTTTTGCAGATGACACTAAAATCTGCAATAGGGTAGACATCCGGGGATGAATAGGGATCTAAGAAAGCTGAAGGAGTGGTCAGGAGTGTGGCAACTAAGTTTCATTTGTGAAACAGTGCAAAATCATGCACTTAGGTCATAGAAACCCAGGGGCAGAGTACAAGATGGGGGGAGTGGTACTGATAACCACCAAACAGGAAAGAGACCTGGGGTAATCTTATCTTATAACCTAAAGGTGGCCAAACAGTGTGACAAGACTGTAGGAATAGCCAGTGGGATGCAGGTGCATAGGGAGGAGTGTCACCAGCAGAAAGAGGGAGGTGGTGATACTACTGTATAAATCATTGCTGAGACCTCACCTAGAGTACTGTGTCCGGTTCAGGAGATCACATCTCCAGAAAACATAGACCGAGTAGAGGCGGTCCAGAGGAGAAAACTAAATGGTGCAGGGTCTGCACCAGAGACCCTATGAGGAGAAACTAAAATTCCTCAATATGTATACGCTTGGAGGAATGGAGAGAAAGGAGATATGATAGAGACTTTCAAATATCTCACGGGTTCAAACAAGATACAAGAGGGAAGTATTTTTCAGAAAAAAGATGCTCAAGAACAGAGAGGCATGCTATGATGCTGGGGGAGGGTAGACTCAGGGGAAACATAAGGAAGTACTTTTCACAGAAAGAGTGGTGTATACCTGAAACAGCCTTCCAGTGGAGGTGGTGAGGGTAAAACTGTAGCTGGAGTCAAAACACATGGGATAGACATAAGGGAACCTTAGTCATTAGGGAAGGGAGGGCTAAGCCGAGATCAAGTAGGGTCTGTGGTATTACAGTAGATGGGGAAAATTGGCAGACTGGGTGGGTCAAGCAGTCCTTATCTGCCGTCAAGTTCTATGTTTCTATTTACTTATTAAAAATATTATGAGTGCAGGAATTTGGCAATTGTGATGATTCTGCTGAAATGGGCTTTTGCAACCCTATGATTCTGATGAAATTATGCTACTGCCTGGGTTATGGGGTGGTGTTAGAGTTTGGGCCTTGTGTTAAACTGTGGTAGCAAGGTAACTGATATCTGCCCTGTGTTGTGGGCAATGCCAGGTCAGAGTCCTTTGTTATGCTGTGATAGCATGATAGTTGTTACCTGACCTAGGTTATGGGGCAGAGTTAGGGGCTTCAGCCTTTGTTAAATTGTGGTAACAGGGTGATTGATACCATGAAAACAAGGTCCAATACCTACACTCTGAAACAAGGAATCACACCAGCTTCTTCCAAAATTAAGTACTTTATTGCAAAATCACCTCGACAGCTAATGATAAGACGTGATTACTGGCTACTACTAGCCCCAGTGCTTCAGGTCAGGAACCCTTCATCAGGGGCATGGTAAGGGGAAGAGAAGTGACGTCCCTTTATACCAACATATCATGAATAAACATGAGCTCCTTTGAAACAAATTTACATAAATAAACATAAATAATTAATACAAAGGGATTATACAAAAAATGCCAAGATCTCTACCCATTACTGTACTGTGAAAGCAGAAATTCTTTAACAATGAGTCAAGCAGTAAAGGTAGAAATGTAGTTTACTATAAACAAATGCACTTTTTTATTTTAAAGGAAAAACTCATATAAAACAAATTAAACCAAAATGCCCTGATAGTTTTAACTGTAAAGTTTAAGAGCAGCTTAAACTGGGACATATGCTCGTCATCACTGTTGGAAGTCTGCTCTTGAAATGGACAAAACTGTTGCAATTATAGTGGTGACTACCACAGCTTTTTCTCTGTTATCAGTAAAAGGCAATAAAGTCCCATCTGCTTTTCAGAGTCCATTTTAACAGACACGCTACAGTGCTGGTCACTCCCCCATCCGATGTACGCTCAAGAGTCCAGCTATCAGGAACAGGCTGCCTCAGTGTACTCTCAGATTCCAGTGCCACAGAGTAGGCCACAGCCCCACATGCTCCCCTGGTGTACACTTGGAGTGCAGTTTCACAGAGTGGGCTGCAGCAGTGACTGCTCCTCCGATGTAGACTTGGAGTGATATTTCACAGAGCTGGCTACAGTGCTTACCCCATACCCCTGACATACTCTCCAAGTCCAGTTTAATGAAGTGGGCTGCAGACCTGACCACTCCCAAGTGTACATCTGAGTGCAGTTTAACAGTTCAGAACACGTGTGCTGACCCATCACACTACTGTATGTGTACTCTGGGCTGCAGTGTTGAGAGTTTAAATAAACTGTAAATTAAGCAGTGCTGAAGCCTTCCTCCAGACATGCTGAACTGCTTGGAATTTATGATAAAGTCACTGCTATGCCTGGAAAAATATTAATGAGTGAAATAATTGTTTACCACTTGTGCTTAGTGCCGTCTCCTTGGGTAGGCTGTATGGTAGTACAGGTTTTAGTTTCACATCATCACAAGGGTGTGTGTGCAGGAGTGAATGTCACATTTTATTTTTTTTTTTACTGTCTCGTTGCTAGCCTTTGTTATATCTGGATAGGAAGGACACCCCTCCTCTGCCTGAAGCAGTTATAATTGTCAACTTGAAAGGCAGTTTTAAAACATGTTTCTCACAATCTCACCAGGAAGACAAAGTACTGTTTGTTCCAATTTGTGTCATAATCCTTCTAGTCTATGTATGGTGCAATGTTTTTCAAGTCCAATCATTGATGGTAACTACAGATGTTGTCAGTCCACGATCTAGTCTCCAAAAGCAGGCGCCTATATTGGGGAAGGGAGAGAGGAGACACACACAGGCTCTTTTAATCATTTTATAATAAAGCATGTTTTTATGAGTTTGAAATCTGTCCACACTGTGATTCAGGCTCATCAACTATGCCTCAGCTTTCAAGAGCTGCATCGCTCACCCTGATCTTCCTGAATTCCTCTCTCACTAGACAGAAGGGCCATAGGGAGGGAAGAGTCACATGCAGAAAGAGGATCTCTTAGTTAGAGGAGACCCAGTAGTTATTAATAATGTTGGTTGTCAGCCCGCTGCTGGCCGACAGCACTTAGTGCAATGCCATGAGCAGGACACAGCTTCAAACCCCTACATCTGACCTCGAGGCCAGGGGCTGGGGAGTTCCATACACATCACTGAGGTAAGGCTCTACAGCTCTAGCCAGAGGCAGATGGAGGAACTCCAAGTGTGTGTGGAGGCCGATCACTCAGGTTCGAGGCAGAGAGAGGAACAACTCCAAGCATGTCATAAGGGGACACCCAGGTCTCAGGCAGATGGAGGGATGAGTTTTAGCGTGTCATGGAGGTGGAACAATTGGGTTTGAGAAGTTCAGGGAGGGAGGAGCTTCAGCCTGTCACTGAGGTAAAACACCTTGGTTCCAGAAGGAGGAAGGAAGGTGATCAAACAGATCACAGAGATTGAGAACTTGGACTTCAGACTGTAGGAGGGTAGAGGACTGTTTGCTGTACAGATGTCTCCTGCGTCTGGCTGTTAGCAAAGACACTGACTGACATAATGACTTTAGCACATCTACGGAGCTTTGCAGTTCTGGCACATAATCACAAAGAACTTCAGAAGGCAATCATAACTATAAGATATACAGGAACTACAAGTAAAGATGATAAGAGATGCATCAACATTCAGAGAGGCATGGTAATCTGTTCTAGTTATGCTAATGACATCAGTAAACAATGAAAGTGAACCAAGAGTAGTTTGCATATTCATTGATGCAATCAAAATAGATTTCCATTCTGTTCTGCTTGTTATAAAATTAATTGGTGGACTGGGTCTTCGTGGCCATGCATTAATCCCTAGTATAAGGCACACTTACGTGAAAGGGCTACACAGTGGTATCCTAGCACACCGGCACTCCTTACCTTGTGGCCATCAGCTTCTGTTCCGTGCCATCCCACAGCATGTGTCCTCACTGTCTACTGCTTCTCTCGCTCGTGTCTGTCTCACTGTGTGACAGCAGGGAGTGTTAGTGATGCAGTCCCATACCTTGCACCTTGTAGGTATCACCGACAGACAGTGAGAAGCAGGGATGCAGATCATTCTGTGGTCAGGCTCATAGAGCGAGTGAGACAGCGAGAGAGAAGAGGAGAGAGAGAATGAATGACAGCAGGCGTGTGATGTGGCACTGTATTCCTTTTCTTTTGCTCTGTCTCTCTGTGATGGATTGGCTGATGGGCTGAAAGAAAGGGAAAACAAATGGCTGTTTGACAGCAAACACAATTCCACTAAATGTAGAGCCGCCATGTTTTTCTTTTCAAAAAAACCTCCCACGCAACTGGCAACCAATGAAAGCCAGAGCTAGACAAGAAGGGACGTCTTCTCTCTAACAAACTACTTTTAAGGCTAATGGACACAGTGGAAAAAGACAATTTTAAACGATATTAAACAGTTTGGATTATTTTTTCACTCAAAACATTTAATTTATGTTTGTTTGTATGTATGTATGTATGTATGCCTGCATGTCTTTAGTAACTGGGTAAGTGCTCTGATCCAGGGGACCATTTTCAAGCATGACCTGGGCCACACATGTGACAGCAAGTCAATACACAGTTACAATGCAAGAGCAATACATAGAACTCAAATAGTCAATACTCAGTAGCAAGATGTAGACATAAACTTATGGCATACAGTAAACAGCAGTTAAAATACAATAAGTGATGTAGAAATAGCATCAGGGTTATAATTGTGGGCAATACAGTGCATGTGATGTAGTCCAATGTTCAGCAGATAACAAGGATGTTGTAGTATGAAACAGAGATGCAGAGATCCCATAGGAAAAGGACAACCAGGCAGTGGAGCATCGCCATTTATCAAGTGTGCAGATACTGAAATGTAGCAGATTAGGTGGAAGAAAGCCAGGTATACACTGTTATTATTCAGAGAACAACAAGGCAGGGACCTGACCATAGCTGCCTTGGTATGGGGATGGGCAGAAAGGAACAGGTCACAGGGGGTCTTTGGCGAGCATTGGCAGGTGGAAGCTGACAACAGCCAGTCTTTTAGCTGGTGTTTGAGCTTTGTAAGTGCAGAATTTTATAAGTGCAATAACCCACTCCAGGCCCATGGGTATACTGGGCATTAATGCACACTTCCCAGTTGGTTTGAGGTCACTGGCTGTGCCTTGTGCCTCACAATGCAACTGGGGCATGCATTAATGCCTAGTATACCATGGTCTGTCGTGGGTTATAGCTACTTGGTCAATTGATTTGTTATATGGAATGCATAAATTATTACAATAATTTCTGATTTAAACCCAGCACTAGCAGTGGCCCTTCAGTTTCCTTCCAGCTTGGCTCCTGAAAGTGAAGGGCTAGAGAAAGTGAGCCTGGTGTGTGTGTGTGTGTGTGAGTGTGTGTGTATGTGTGTATGTGTATATATGTGTGTGTGTGTGTTGGTTGGTGGCACACCTTACACCTCGGGAATTAGAAACTACGGCAGCCACTCAGCATTGTCTAGGCAATTCAAAACAGAAACATTGCGTCAGACAGTTACAGCACAAGAACATTCTTTGACTATATTGCCAGGAACGAAGAACAGAAGATGATACACCCAGATAAGCAGAGCAACCTGATGATATATTCAGGAGAGGAAAATACAGAGATTTTAGAGTCAGTCCTTTCCATAGAACAGGACTTGGTTTTTGCACCAGAGCCACTATGACCTGTGGAACCAGAACTTTTGGGGCTGGTGATGCTACTATCAACTAGCGACATATGGCACAGTGCATATCTTTGGTATAAATAGCATTGTCCTCCTCACCATGTCTGCCTTTGGCTGCATTAAGATTTTACCTGCTGCCTTGACTATCAAACGTGACCCACTGTGCTCCAGAAATAGGCCCTAAAACTTTAGTCTGGAGTGGATGTAGGACACATTCTGTCCTCTTGACCATTCAGGGGCAATGACACTGTTCTCATAGCCTTCCTCAGTGTGGGAAGCAAGATGACAGCTCAGCTTCTCTGTCACCAAAGTGGAGAGAAACTTGTGAGGCTGCAGCATTATCCGCAGCAGCTTCAGGAGTTTTGCATTCTAAACTGGAATTCCACTTCCAAAGCTGCTTGTAATGATGCCTTGTAGATGGAAGTTCATTCTGGCATCTTTAGTGGCTTTATTGGCTATAACACTGGTTGGGCTGGTGATGATCTTGGAGCCATCATTGGTGCCAGCTGCGGAGCCTCACCATGGTGCCATCTCACCATCCTCAGTTTTATCCATGTGTCATCCTGGCACTGTCTTTGGTACTGCTTGCCCCTGGCACCATCATTGGTATCAGTCACGGAATAGGCCCCACTCTGCCTGTAGTCACCTTAGGCCTCACTGCTTCCACTCCTGAGACCGCATTAATCTGCCCTTCCATGACTCTAGGGCTGCTACTCCTCTAAAGTCACACATTCCAGTACATCCAATGCCTATGCCACTGGCCTTTTTACCCTCTCAGTTCCCATTGCGAGTACCTGTTTGGTGTTTAGTAGCAGTGCCACCCCTGATACCAACCTACATCAATTGATGTTCCCCATTCAAATGTGCTTCTCCCTCCTCCCCAGCCCTGAAGGGAAGAGGGCAGTTTTCAGTATGGATGGCAAAGGTGAAAGACTGGTTGCAAAGGCCAACCCAAATCCTTGACCCCAGGCCAGCACCTCCTGCTTCTCCCTTTAAGGACATGGCATGGTCTAAAATTTGTTCTGACATCAGTTACACTGCCTAAAAAGATGTGGAGTACAAACCTCTCATTGCACATATTCCACAGGCCAGTTTGGGGAATCCTTCTTTTCTTCAGCAGTCTTCAGTATAGTGGGTGAGTATCCCCACCTGTCATGTGGGAGACCAGGGTTTAGTTCCCTCAAGTGGAGAAATTAATCTATGGGACAGGCATAAAAGGGGCAGCAGAAATAAAGTGGGGGATGGCCACTGGGGCCTGTGCAGAGGAGTTAGGTAGAGGTGGGCAGACTGGATGGGCCTTTTTCTGGCATCATATTCTATGTATCAGAGACCATTAATGGCAGTCATTCTCATCTGTCACCTCACGGATGCTACTTTTACTACAATGTAGCTGACCTCCAACCCCAGTTCCCCTGCATGGCACAGGCTTGTTTGAATAACCATCTTGACTACCTCAATGTAGCCCTGGCAGTCATTGTTTCACCTTTGCAGCTGACCTTGCAGACAACTACCATGGATGTGTGAGGGCATCCAGTGTTCATCCTGACAGTACTAAACAAGGCATAACTGTAAATACTCTATTGGGCTGACACTCCATCTGCCAGTCAACCCATGATGGTCTCATTGTGTTTTCTTTTTTCTTCTGGGAGTGCTATTAAGGCTTGCCTCTTGTCCAAGAAATCCCACTGGCTGGATAAAATGGGCAAAAGATATTTGCTTCTGCTACTCTCAGTCTTGGAGTAGCCAGCTACAAACCTACATGGTCAAATCTAAGCAGGGCCTTTAGGCTTGGCCTTGTTCCACTTAGATTCCTTGGCTTTTTCAAGGCTGGCTAACACCCTTATGGTAAGTGTGTTCACCTACCATGTAGGAAGCCTGATTGCAGATTTGTGTCCTGAGCTAAGGATCCCAGTCAGACCAGTAGTGGCTCGACTGCATTCCACAGAGAATGTGCAATGTCTCTGAGAAGGATCTGATACATGTCAGTACTTGGCTGCCTTGCAGCTCAGGGAGTTGGGAGTCAAGAAGGACCGACACCTGCTGTATTTGAGAATAGATAATCTGTGCAAACCACAGATCAATGAGATATAAGATAACAGAGTTTGTTTTATCACTGATTCCTCTGCTGATCTTGTTTGTACTATGGACACCTGGCTGAGTGATGACTCTGGACCTGTGTTGGAGTTGTCAATCCCAGCTGGTTACTCTGTGGTAAATTGCCTCTGGTGGGATCGCGGGAGCGGCGATGTGCCCATCTGTTTCAGACCTGCTCTGGAACTCATGGCATACTCCATGGGAACTTCAGGTCTTTTGAGTGTGTGGCTGTTAGAATGGATCGGGTATAGGCTGTAGGTTCATCCTTTCTACCAGCCTGCGAGGTATGGGGTGATTTCCTTCAGGAGCTGATGATTTCATGGTTAGCCAGGTGTCGGATGCCCTAGACTATTATTGTTGGGGATTTAAACTTCTTGGTCAATGATGAAACCTCGCCATTTGGTCAATAGCTCCCCTCACTTGTCATTGTTGGGCTTACACAGTAGTTGCCTCTTGTACTCACCTGCATGATCACACACTAGACCTCCTTCTTCTCATCAGGGCTTGACATGCGTGTGGTCAAGGCTAATCCAGTCATTTGGTTTGATCATCACATCGTGTTGTTCCTCTGTGGGACCCCTCATATGAACATACAAACATACAAATGTGCCAGGAGAAACAGATCACCTGGTCTAGATAAGTCTGCTCAAGTGTGCAGCCAACACCCTAGTTTGCAGCTGCCACACCCCTCCCCTTTGTCATCCCACTGCCACCCCACCCTTACCTCCCATGTTCCCTGCCCCATGTCCTTTTGAAGCTGTTCAAGATTTACATGATACCATCCATTCTGGTAGGGCATTCCATTTGCTACCACCCTCTCTGTGAAATAGTGTCTCCTTGTTTCCTTCCTAAATCTCCCCCCTTCTTGGCCTGGCCCTTGTGACCCTCCCCTCCTTAGCTTAAAGACCCCATCTGCCCTGTCCTTATTGAGTCCCTCAGATACTTGAATGTCTCTATCATGTCCCCTCTGTCCCTTCTATCCTCCCGGTGTACATATTCAGGTCTCCCAGCCTGCTGTCATAGTCTCCCTCCATTCCACATATCATCTTTGTTGCCCTCCTCTGCACCCCTCCAGTAGCCTGATATCACGCTTAGGTATGACCTCCAAAACTGCACACAGTACTTTAAGTGCGGCCTTATCAGCAACCTGTAGAGGGGCAAGATCACCTCTCTTGCCTGGACAAAAGCCCTTGCAATGCACCCCAGCATTTTGTTCACTTTGCAGCAGCTGTCCTGCACTGGAGCAGTGTTGTTCATGGTCCCTGTTATCATTACCCCTAAGGTCCTTCTCCTTCTCAGTGATCCCCAGCTTAACCCCCAGCCAGTATTCTCTCCTTGGTTCTTCACGCCAAAGTGCATAACCTTACACTTCTACTGCATTGAACCCTAGCTGCCACCTCTCTGACCACTCCTCTAGCTTCATGAGGTCCCCTGCAGCTGCTTCCATCCCTCCTCTCCATCCACCACTGCTCCAATTTTGGTGTCATCAGTGAACAGATCTATCTTGCTCACCACCCGTGTGCAATGTCTGATATGAAGAGCCCAAACAATACTGGCCCCAGCACAGAGCCCTGTGGCACCTACTCATCACGGCCTTGGAGTTGAGAGCTACCCTCTCACCACCACCCGTTGCAGCCTGCCACTCAGCCAACTTGTAATCCAGTTTATCATTTTGCCCCTACCCCTACACCAGTTGGCTCCCCAAGCCACCCATGAGGCAATGAATCGGAAGGCCTTGCTTGAAGTCCAACTAAAGAACATCCACTGCATGACCCTTATCCAGCTCACCTGTCACCCAGTCACAATATTGTATGAGGTTGGTTTGACAAGACTTCCCAAAACAAACCCATGCTGCCTCACATCCTGGAGGCCATTGTCCTCCAGGTACAACACCAGTCTTTCCTTTAGTATTGTTTCCATGAGTTTGTACACTATGGAGGTGAGACTTACCAGATGATAATACCAGTTCATCCCTTGGCCCACTCTTGTGTAATGGTACTACATGTGCCATCCTCCAGTCCAGTGGCACACATCCTAACTCCAGTGAGGGTGCTGTACAGATCTGCCAGAGGCTCCACCAATACCTGCACCATCTCCCTCAGCACCCTGGGGTGGATACCATCTGGCCTTGGTGTCTTGTCTACCTTCAGTGCCCTCAGTCCCTCTAGGACTCTATTTGCTTCAATTCTTCCATCTGTCACACAGATGGTTTGGTACTACCCAAAACACAATTTGGAGCCTCGCAAACTCCAGGCAGTGCTGGATGTCTTGGACATGATGACAGCGTGTGCTCAGGGAGCCTAGAAAGCCATGGAGCACTATAATACAGTTCTCGTGGCCACCTTGGACTCCTAGCACCTTACCATGTCTGTCCTTTGACCTCCCATCACAGCTCTCATGGTATTGTGAGAAGCTGAGGTGGTTTAAGGCTAAGGAATGGAAGTTTGAGCATTCTTAGTAGAGGTACCACACTGTGGAGGAGAAACTGGCTCTGAAAATTCATGACAATGAATATCAGAGGGCAGTCATCCTAAAATTATTTATTTATTTGCTTTTGGTAACCAGGTAGGTGACTAGGCATAGCAATGTCTATTTTCAGGCATGACCTGGGAGGGTACAAGTGGGGATACATAATAACAAACAGTTTGAAAACAGTACAACGATAATACAAAGGGTACAGGTCTAATACTGTCTCCAGTGAGATAAAAATACAGTTTGGGTCAAGATCACAAGAATTTCAAGTAGAGTTCAACAATAATTCAAGATACAAAATATGAGAGCTATCATTACAAAAGTACACTAAAAGTGCAGTTAAACATTTAAACTTAAGTCGGAACACAGTAGAATCAAATTGTGAGCAGCCAAGGAGCTAAAGGTCCAGAGAGGTAAAATGAGTGACAGTTTAGACAGAAAAAGAGATAAAGAAGAAAAATCCAATAGTCAAGACAGGGGTGTATGTGCTATACCAATTTTCCAGAAAGCAAGGATCTGTAGGAGGGAGAAGTAGGAACATAAGAGAGAGGAGGGAGGTGGGAGGGTGATGCCTAGGAAAAGGGCATGGTTTGAAAGGCAGAGATGCAGGAGTCCAGGTTGAGAGGGAAATTGAGGAGCGAAAGGTAGCAGTAGGTAGAGACATGGCTGCTAGTAAGTAATGGCCAGAGGGTCTACGGTGGATGAAAGCATGTGCAGGAGTTGAGACAAGTAGGTGATTATGGTGTCGCCTCTTGAAACAGGCATGGGTGAGGACAAAACCAATAACTTGGGGAAGGGAGTTCATCAATTCATCAATTATCAGAGGATAATCACCATGAAAAAGACAGAGTTCCTGTCAAGGACGATTGCTGCAAGAACAAATTGGCTGGCTCAGCTCTTTTGCACATAGGCAGCTTGATTAATTCCACTGACTGTGATATGATCAAGCTTTTCAGCAAAATGTGAAGAGTTTAGCCACTTCTTACTGACAAAATGTCCTCCATTTAGACTGGGATTGCCTCAAGTGGCCTGTCCTGGGCTGGCATTGTCCCGAAAGGAGTGGCAATGGCAGTCTGCCATCCACTCGTATGCAGGAATTGTGGGCACTCACACAGAGGTGTACCATGTTCGTGCCTCTATTTATTGGAGTCAGCAGCTCCTGCCTGGCATCAGCTCTCCTCTGCCCATGCACACCTGTTCCTGACTCTACAATCTGCCATCCTGGGCTGAGTTCCATCTGGTTGTAGAAGTGGAAGTGATTGAGTAATCTCAGGTCTGCACCATACTTACTGTGCACTGGACCCCTTGCCTAGTTGGTAGTTTATTGGCACTCCTGAATCCCTAGGGCCAGTATATATGTGTTCCTTGAGGGAGATTTTTTCCCATCAATACTGAAAAGGGCGGTGGTGTAGACCGTCCTGAACATACCATCTTTAGACCTTGACAGTCTGGTGAATTACAGGCCAATCTTGAACCTTCCTTTCTGGGGAAGGTGATCAGAAAAAGTAGTTGTGGCACAGCTTGATGCTGACCTAGAGCAATTTTATGTTAACTAGGCTCTCCAGTTAGGATTTAGGCCCCATCACAATTCTGAAACTGCACTAGTCAGAGTGCTTCATGATCTCCTCATGGCAAGAGAACAGGGCTTTGTTCCAGCTTGGTCCTTTTGGCTCTCTCATCAGCATTTGACACAGTGGACCATGGTATGCTGATGGATAGCCTGAGGAACTCTGTGGGACTCACTGGCACTGGTTTAAGCCCTCACGTCATTGGAAGGTCACAGCAGGTTGCTTAAATTAATTTCTTCACTGTGGTGGCTGCCGTCACCTGTCAGGTTCTTCAAGGTTTAATTGGACACCTGTGTATTTCACCATGTAAATGCTGCCTTTCAGTGGTCAGGTGGTATGGGGTTGAGTCTCACTGTTATGGGACAGGACCTATGGGACGAGGCTTGAAGAGCTAAATATGTGCACATTGGAAGAGAGAAGGGACTGGAGGGACATGATAGAGGTCTTCAAGTACATGAAGGGGTTAAATAGGGAGGAGCAGTCAGGGTGCTCTGAAGGAATGAGGGGAGCAACTAGAGGGCATGGGTGGAAGCTGGGGGAGATTCAGAGGAGAAAGGAAGAGGTGCTACTTCACTGAGAGGGTGATGAAGCCATGGAATGCACTGCCCAGGGGCTGGTGGAGGCAGAGACAGTGAAGGGGGTTCAAGAGGGAGGGACAGGTACAGGGAAGGGTTCTGGAAGCAAAGTCCTGTGTAGCAGGAATATCCAGGACTGGGAAGGGAGAAGCCAGAGAGGGCGAGGGCAGCAAGTTCAGCTCCCAGGGTGGGGCTGACCAAACGAGCAGACACAAAAGACCATTAGGCTTATTCTGCTGGCATTTTAGTATGTTAGTATGTTATGCAGATGATGCTCAGCTCTATCTGTCTTGTGCTCCTCATGGATCAAATGCAGCTTTGGTGTTACAGGAGAGCAATGACTGGATGATCTCCAACTGGCTGCATCTTCACCTAGGTAAGACAGTGGTTCTGATTGTCGAGCCAAGCTGGCATTGGTCAGCAATGAAAAGTGGTGACCTTTTTTACCATCTGTGAATGGTCAAACATTTCAAGCCATGGCTGAGGTGAAGGATCTAGGAGTCATTTTGGATTGCAAGCTGATGTTAGAACAGCAGGTGTCAGTGGTAGTCTGGAACAATTGTTACTATCTTCATAATATTGCTCGGATTAAACCACATCTAACGCCTGCTGACTTGAAGACGATAGTCCACGCCTTTGTCACCTCCAGAGTGGCTTATTAGAATACTCTTTACTTAAGGGTTATCCGGAGGCTTTATGTGCCACATGCAGCTGATCCAAAATGCTGTGCCCAGCTGGAGGCGGAACTTCTCAGAGGGACTACATCATGCCGGTTTTCTGTGATCTGTACTAGCTGTGAGTCTGGTGGCATGTCACCTTCAAGATTTTCTTGTTAACATTCAAAGTCCTGCATGGTCTGGGCCCAAGCTACCTGAAAGATCTCTTGATGTCCTACACACTTACTTGCCCCTCTGCTCCACAGTTATGGCTTGCTCCAGGTCCCTCATTCCCGCCTCAAACAAGTGGGGGACGGGCTTTTGGTCACTGCCCCATTATTCTGGAATTCCTTCCAGAGGTTGTATGGTCTCCCTGAACTGTGGGGCTTTCAAGAACCTGTTGAAGACATATTTATTTGTACAGGCTACCTAGATTAGAGTAGCGCTTGGTGTTCTTCAGTTTGTATTTATTTATCTTTACACTGTTTATATTTATTATCTTGCATAGTTTGTTTTATGCTGTTTTACTGTTGTAAGGCACCCTGGGTCATCTGGATAGGGTTCCAAGCAAATAAAATTTGTCTTGCCTTGCCTCTTGAGCTATGGAGTGAAATTACTAACTAACACACACACCTCACCTCTGGTAGGGACAGGCAGGCATGCTTTGTTCTGTTTGGAAGCAGTATAGCGTAGTGGTTAAGAACACTGAGCTGCAAACCTGGAGACCTGAGTTTGAATGCCATTAGCCCCACTTGCATACTGTGTACCCTGAGCAAGTCCCTTAACTTCCTTGTGCACCCAGGTCACACCTGGAAACAAGCTCTGGCTTAGTTGGCATTTCCTGGTTAAACAATTTCCCTTTCCCTTTGTTCTGTGATTATATGACTACTTGCCTAGTTTTCAGCCTCTGAATTACTTACTTATGCAGGAGCATTCAGTGGTTAAGGTTCTTCTAACCACATGCTGTAGCACTTAGCTTTTGAGTGACCCACTTGCTACTACACCCTCTGACTGCAGCACAAATTTCTATGGGTTCTTTCCCTTGGCTAAGAATTTTGCACTTTGAGTCCCTGTTCAGGTAACATTTTAAACACAATGCACTGGGATTCATATGGTCAGCTTTGACACTAAACCTTTAGTCCCTTTGCTCCTAGAGAAAGAGTTACAAGTCATGGTTCTTGAAATGATTCTACACGGTACTAATGACCCTCTTCACAATTTTAGGGTATTGCTTTAAATTTGGTCCAAAGCATGTGGCTCTGGAAGACTGACTCTTAAGAGATTGGATTATCTTCTCCATTGAGCCACACTTGAGCCTTCCTCCTTCCCCTTGACTTTTTTAACTTTATAGCTTATTGCGTTTAGTTTCCTCTTCACCAGTTATAACCTTTTATCCTTAGGGTAGCATATGCTTGCTTATCGGGGAGGGGGGAATTATGCAAAGTATGATGTAACCTTTGCCAAGGTTTTTTTTCTTTGCATAGTATCCTGTTCTTCCCCTATACATTTCATTTTAGATACTGTCTCTCGACTGATTCTTGTTTCAGTGGGCACTCAAACTACTGCTGTGTCAGGTTTTATAGGGTTTACTTTTATTGTCTCATTGCTAGATATCCAAGAAGAGCAACATCATGAATAGCGAAAAAATACATTATTTTACCAACCTTCATGTGCCCACGTGACTATGCCACCTGTGGGCAGAGTGTGTCTTCTGTTTGTAGTGTATTTTTGTTTCTTCTGTAGTCCATTAATTAAGCAATAATGCACAACAGGATGTGGGTCATGCTGGGATAACTCACGCCTGGGTGGTTGGCTTAGTGTGTCCAATGTCCCAGAAGTGAGGTTATCCCAGCAGGACCTACACCTTGGAGTGCATAATTGCTATTTTACAATGGCTCATTGTTACACAAAATAAAAAAAAATTAAAAATATTTTAGTAGATTTTAGTGTGGAAATATATCATTGTTTCTAAGAGAAGATACAAACAATGATAATGGAAAATGCAAATGATAAGCAGCATCAATACAGTGAGGTTGTGCTCAGTTAACCTCACTGTTGTCAAATGTAGATAGCCAATCAGATTACAGGATTTTAATTGCCATTGTATAATTGTTGTTTTCTACTTGGTGAAAAAGGTACTGAGGCAGTTCTGGTGGCTGATGCTATTTATATTACCAGCATGCACACAGCGCCATATGTTGGTGTGGAATGTAGGGTCATCAGCCCCAAAAGCTCTAGTTCCTGCAGTTACCTAGTGCCTCTGGCACTAAAACAAACAGTGTGGCTCTATGGAGAAGTTACTCAAGAAGACCAAGAGTTATGGGTTAGTAATGTTTCTTTATATATGGATGGGTTTTGAAGCACCTGGAAAGTTTAAAAAAAAATAAAAAGCTTGATGGGCTAAACATTGCACCATGATTTATTATTTTAAACAGGGCAACAGCATGCTTCAAGCCACAAATCGATTGCTAGGCAACAGTAAACAATAGTTACATTCTGCTTCAGGCTTCCTGCAATTACAGCCTTTTCTGCGTAAGCCCAGGAAAGCAGACAACGATGCGTGTTTAGAAATCTCATTAAAACTAAATCACCAGAAACTTAGTAAGAGTACAGGCTGAAGAGTGAGAAACACTGCTGAATTTAAACAGTACCCTGAAAAGTAAAACAAAATCACCAGCATATACAGTATCTTCTACAATTTGATCTATACATAGCACAAACAAAAGGACTTTACAGTTTTAAAACCAAAGAATTTGAACTATTTGAACTACATGGTGACAACTTTAACAGTATTAAATATAACCCATCTAACCCAAAATGTATAAAAAATTGAACATCCTGTTTCCGTTCAATCCTTCCTTTGCAGGAAGCACGGATTTGAAACATCAGTACTTCCATATATGAAAATTAAGGAGCAGAGATTCCCCAGTACTAAAACCAAACCATCATGCAGGTATCAAGAAGCACTTTTTCAGATTCTGTTTATGGTGCCCCTCCATTTTGCTTACATCTGGTCCATTGCCACTCTCCAGCTGGAACTTCGCTGTTCGCTTTGGGCACTGTCATGGTCCAGGTTCACCACCGCTTATACTGCACTGCCTCCTGAGGCAGAGTCCCTCTAACTAACCAGGCCAGGATATACCTGACATAAATTAATCCAGTGTGTGGTAAGGGGGGCTGATTTTTTGACTGGCCTGTATTGGGCGGTACAGCAGTTCTTGTAGGGTCAGTAATACATTATGTATGACATTAAAATAACACCCACCACTGTCCCAGGGCAGTTGAGTATAGTCACTTAACAGCCCCCTCCCCCATCACTCAAGGGCAGCAGCGCAGGGTTTCATTTTTATCTTCACTTCTATGTGCATGAATTACAGGCTGCATGCACTACTAGTACTGACAGGCTGCCAGAAGAGCACTCATACTATCTCTGATGTGGAGCTTGTGGGCAGGCAGGGTTACATTCATGACCTGTACTGTGGGGTAGGAAAGGAACAGAACCTACAGCTGGTGTGGGAAGTGACAGTGGGGGCAGTGTTTATGGTTTGCTCTAGAACGGTCCTGTTATTTTTATTACGTTTCTTATTCTGTAGTTCTGCTCCCCTCCCCATTTACTTTATGCAATGTACCACAACAGGGTGTGGGTAATGCTGGTACGATTCAGTCATGAGGCCGCAGGTCAAGTGAGTAAAGTATATCAGAAGTGGAGAAACTTGGCATTACTCCATACTGTGGAGTGGTGTATTACGATTATACAATGCCCCCTTTTATTTTGTGCTAAAATATTAAGAAAAGTAGTTTTTTATACTTTACATTATTTTTGTGTAATGTGTTCTTAGGTAAAAAATTAGTCCTGGTGGCCTCGTTGCTACAGTCTCTCTTTCAGTGAGCACACACACACACACACACACACACACACACACACACACACACACACGCACACACAGAGTCTCTCAGTGAGCATTGGAGTGACTTCCATTTTCAGGCAGGCTTTGATATATTTTAATGGAAAATACTCAGAGGACTAAATGTGCAGGATTTGCTTTGAAGTAGAGAAGCTGTGAGGTCCACCTGATGCTTTGATTCAGTGATCGCTGTTTTTTATTTGTATGTGTTACCTTTGAGAGTTTTATCCGGAGAGATAATATGTGCTGTAAGTGGTCAGAAAGGGTTCTGTTTGATTATTTAAGGTTTTCTTTTGTGCTCTGTTATGAGGGGTTGGGAATGGGCTTATGCTGCTGGTATCAGCTAGCGCTGCTGCCCGCCTTCTCAGGCAGGTGTTCATAAGGTCACTTGGGGGAACTGTGGTGAGTTAACAAGAGAAACTGAGGTGGGCCACTGGCAAGTTCGCCTAGGGGTGCATATACCCTGGCGCTCCTGCTCTTAATGTACTGCAGTCACTTTCTCAGCCATTCATACACCCACTCTATAGGAAACGGACACTATACATGTGAAAGATTTCAGTTTGTGATTTTCATACCATATGATTGAGCGTGATAGGCCAGCAGCCTAGTGTGGCGCAGCAACTCCATGAGGCTCTGCTGCAACTGCTCAGAAATCTCTCCAAGGTGAAAAATCAATATAACTAAAGTAGCATCAGATAGAGGTCATCGAGAGGGATCAGACAATATAAAATGTGTCAACAATTTTGGACTGAGTGCAAGCTATAGTGAGAGAACAAGCAGGCAGCTGCAGGTGGGAGTGAGCCGGCTTAAGAACAGTGACTTAGCAGCAGCAAAGACATACAGGAGCCAAGCTCAGATGGAGAGCCCATGCAGCCCACTAATGCCGCCCTGTTAAAGATATACAGACCTTGGATAAGCTGATGGAGGATCTCCAAGGTCAGTTGAAATTGTTGGACAGTAAATTGGGAAACCTCACTGCTCAAACACAAAAAAACTCCCCAGACAACTGGCAGAGTGCTTGGTATCTACAGGCTTGGCGAAGGAGAACACTATTCTGAGAAATGAGTGGAAAATTTAGAGAGCTCCATTAGAGAAAGAAATGTCCAAGCCCTAGGGATATCGGAGGGTGCTGAGGGACAATCTTTTCTTCATTCCTGAAAACATGTCTGTGTAACCATTATCAGTTACCCTTGGCCCCACCATCACTTAAAAGCTACAGTATGTACACAGCGGAACCTGCAACTACCAGCCACCACCCACTCTACTACCATGCACAATCCTGGGGGTCAGTTCTGGAGAGGAATAAGCTACTACTGAAGGCAAAGCAGAAGGACCCTCTGAATGGAACCATAGCAGAACTCACCTTATACCAGATTTAAGTTATGAGACATGGCAGTGGTGAAAAGGTCTTGAAGGAGTGCACAACAGACTTTGCAAGCTTGGCGTGCATCCCATTCTCTTAATGTCAGTGAGCTTAAAGGTGGCGTACAGAGATAAGACATTCCAGTTTTGGATCCAAAGGACATGATGAAACTGTTGGAAGAAACTGAAAGGGAATTTTTCAGAGAATGGAGGGTGAAGAGAAAGAGGAGGAGGAGGTCAGTAAGATATATTGGTTCTTATTAAAATTCCTGGAGCATGAATCGCAGGGGTGTGAACAGCCATATGTCTAACTCATGTTATGGTTGTATGTTTGGTAACCGGTAAGGGCTGGGGTGTAGGGACCCAGGGCACTGTTGACTAACAGTGTGGGGCTCGGTCTATGTGTAAGGACTGTGCCCAGGGTTTGGTGCACTACAAATAATACAGCAGTGCCATGAAGTGCCGACATGATCCTCTAGCTGTTCCTCCCTTCACCTTGATCCAGGAGCTTCACTTTTGTACCTTTTCCACCACAGCGTGGACTATACTGAGACCCTCCACTTATCCTTCAATGTCCACCACTTCAAACCCTCTGGACTTCATTGTTTCCTGAAGGAACAGTGAGTGTCTTTTTTCCCATATAACTTTTCTCTCTTCGGGACTCCGGGGGCAGGCATGCTGTGGTCCCCCTCATAGGATCTCAATCCACCCTGCACACAGGGCTTCATTGAGCCTCCCCAGTGCCCCATTTTCTGTTTTCTCCCCATTATACTGGGACCCCAGAACACAGTCGCACATATGCGTGGAGGCATGCATGCACTCCATGACTCTGGTGACGGCCCCTTCCTCCCACCCGGCCAAATGCCTGGCTCCCTATTGCTTGGCCTGCCACCTAGCCTCCACTGGGTGGCAGCCAAGAGCCAGGAAGCCCAGTCCATCCCCAGGAGAGGAGAGCAGCCTTGCGGCTGCCTGATCCAGCTCATCACCCCCAGCCAACCCCGCCCCCCAGGCCTGCTCCAAACCGAGGTCGCTGGTGGGAGGAGGTGGGGCATCCAGAGTCTTATCCTCCATGCCACTGGGCTGGTGTGACAGAACAGTGAGTTTCTCATATTCATTCACAAAGTTTTATGCACTTTTATCTGTTAGGAGTTTCAGTAACACTTTTTACTGTTGCCATTTCAAAGTTTTCTGCACACGGGGAAGTGTGTACTAAGGAAGAATTGAACTGAAAAGCAGTTTGTTTGGGACAATGACTCTACACATTCCGCCTCTGGACTTCATAAATGGATCAGCACAGTGAGAGTTGTATCTCCATTAAGTTCATTTTTTGTTTTAGAAGTGGGCAGCTTTGTAACTCAAATCATTTTACCATGTTTGGTTGTGCTGCAGCAAGCCTTCATACAAGTTGCCAGGCGGTACCTTTTTAAGCTATGGGGTATTAGGGACATATACCATTCTGTTCTAATAATAGGGTGCACAATCTGTTAGTACAAATAACATATTTATCCCCAGCTCATGGCCGTGTATGTTGAATTTGTTTGAACACGGGTAACTCACTCTGAGTGTGTGATAGGATACCCCAAACTGTGGTATCTGGATTTAGAGCATGGCCCAGCCTGACTGTCAAAATTATATATTTCTCTACTTGTAAGCTAGAGTTTATCAAATGCTGAACATGCTTTCTCAATATTTCTCTTTGCTGTATTTTAAGCCTAAAAATAAAGTTTAATAAACAAAAGATTGCACATACCACTCTTTCAACTGTAAGAGAGGTCACCACGCAGTGTTAACATACAAATACCAAAATGCAAAACCAGTACAGCAAGAGTTAAAAAAAAACACTTTGGCAGTAAAACCAAGTTTGAAAGAATCACATATTCCAACTACAGCAAGGCATCACTGATAAAATATGCACATCACCGGAAGGAAAATAGACGGGTTTAACTTTTAGCAGAACTGTAAGGTTTCAGATGGCATCACAATCAACAAGGTTGAAAACAGCAAACAGGCATGTGTTTTGTTGTTGTTAGGATTCATCAGTGTGATATTGACATTCTCTCAGCCCAGGACCATAGGTCATCCAGCCAAATGTTGACACTGTGTTAGGTCATGGTGAGCCCCAAATGGAGAGCAGCTTGAAAGACAGTAACCTCAGTGCAAAAAGCACTAAAGCAAAGGTTACAGGAAAAGTGAAAATGCAAGCTTTAAAGAAATGCAAAACTCGCATGCTCCCTAATGCAAGTCAGTATGTTTCTTTAAAATTAGCTTTTCCTGCCAAATCAGTCACACAAAAGCACATGGATGGGTGGGGTGGGTAGAGGGTCCCTTCAAGAGACAGCCTCACGAGTGGGTGTGTCCTACAAACCACAAGACCATTGATGTCTACAGACCAGAGACCTCAAAAGGTAAAGAGTTCCATTAGAATCTCCTTCTGCTTACAAAAAGCAAATGCAGACAGAAATGTAGTTTCCTGTACCTACCCGAAATCCTCGGGAGATTCTCCTCATCAACGTTGGTCTCTGGGCCTGGTGCCGCATAGTGGCCTGTGTTTGAAACGCTGTGTTCTTGGTTCATGTACCATGTGTTGGCCCAAAGATGATGTCACTGTAGCTTTTGACACCATCCTGGTACTTGCCTCGGCTACCTCGACACTCACCCACTCCACAGGTATGGCACTGAACAATGTCAGCGCCCCGTCCAAAGGGGCATAGAGGGTGACACTGCCACAAATGGGGCAGGATGGGATGTCAGGATCGATGAAATCCAAAAGGTCAGAATCCTGGGTCTCTTCTGTGGAGAGAGCCTCTAGCAGTGAAACTTGGTATTAATGGGAAAGTCCTGCACTCCTCCGGTGTCCAGCACGTTGGTGCACATCGACAGATGGGGCATGGGATGGTGTAGTTATTGATCTCTGCCAGTTGTTCTAGGCAGCCTTCACAGAAAGTGTGCAGACACAGAGGAGGATGCGGGTGTCCTGTCACCACGGCTGCTGTAGTTCTCCCGACAGATAGTACAGTGCAATGGGTCCAGCTGCTCCTTGTCTCCTACGGATTGCGATCATCCTTCCAGGAAAGTAAGCTGCCCACGCCACACAGCCTGCAGCAGTCAACTCCACCTTGCCTGCAGCTGTCCACACCACACAGTCCTGCAGCTATCCACTCCACATTAGCCCACAGCAGTCCACTGCACCAGTCCACAACTGTCAACTCCACACCAGTTCAGAACTATACACTACACTGGTCCACATCTGAGAAACATCCATAGTAACTCACTGTATTGTCCCGTTGAACTGTTTAACACCTGCTGTTTTTTCTGCAAGGTTTTTATTTTAGTACGAGGGACATACCAGAGATCTCTCCACAGCAAGATCAAATTCACCATCTCTTTTGTTGCCTTAAAAAAATCCCTTCACATTCCTGTGGTGAAACCGGTTTGAATTGTTGCATTTCTTTTCCCTCTTCCTGGTAAAACATTGCCTTTGCTCAGCTCTGCTTATGAAATGGTATCCTCTTGCCCTGTCTGCCCCTGCAACACAAATGAAAAGTTCACCCTCATTAACAATGCAAACAGGATCCTGTGTCTGTATCTGTTTCTCGTAACATCTCTGAGTCACGGGCTGCCACCTGGCCGGAGTGTTTCAAGGTAGTCTACCTCTACCTCAGATATGGTGCATGAATGACATCACAGAGATTGATGTGAAGATTCTGATAGTACTGAATGATTTACTGACCTGGAAAGAACACTGCATTACTCATGCAAAAAGCATACCAGTCTTTTCAGGAGTCTTTCATTCCACATACTGGCCCCTATGTACCAAAGGGACTTTCTTTTTTTTTTTTCAAACTGTATTTATCCTCCTTAGGCAGGCTGCCTGGTTGTCTGCCAACCTACTGATCTCAGGGTCATTCGGAGACTTGTAGCACCTTGCATGCCCCAGCAGAACCCATGAGCTGGCCTGGTGGCTTCATCCTTGGGTGGCCCCTGGTTTTTCCTCAGTTTTCTTCCCTGGACTGTCCCTACTCCCGAGACCCCAGAAGCAGTGACTCATGCGTGTGGAGGTGCATGCACACCACAGCTCCAGTACCAGCCCTCTTCTGCACCCCTCGGCCCAACACCGGCACTTCTCAGAGCGATGCAGCCATCCGGCCTTCACCAGCAGGCGGCCAAGCTCCAAGGAGACCTGGATCTCCCTCCCGAGGTGGAGGGCTGCCAGCCGGTAGCTGCTTGCTTCCTCTCCCTCCCTCCCACCAACCTCTGCCAACCCAGGCTGTTCCTGAACCTCAGTATGGTGGGGGCCTTGGGAGGCAGGGCCCACACGACTCACTGTGGTGGTCGCTACCTGTTCAATGGTGTTGAGCAGGAGCCGAATCCCAAGCAGGTCTTTCATCGGAATTGCCTCTATGATGGGAGTGGCAGCCTAAGGCGAGATGGCAGGGCCCAAGACCAGAGCAGGCGGTTCGGATTTAGTCCGTGAATTAGTGTTGGAGCAGCTTTCAGCTAGCATAACATACACGTGTGGTGGGGAAACCAAATTGCACCCACCCTACACATTCAACACACTTATAAGTAACACAACTATTAGCCACAGTTTGGATAAAATCTGGTTGCAATACTGCAGAGTTTTGCACAAACCTTTAGTTCTGAGGCTCACTTTGGTACCTGACAGGCCAATCGCTTTCTGGAGCAAGTCTTCTGTCCACACACAGGCAACGGTTACACACTCTTCTTCAGGCTTCAGGTCCAATTAAGACTATTGGAATTAAGTCCGATTATACTCGCAGACTTCTTCACACTGGAAGATGGTGGCAGGCAGGTCAAATACAGCCTTCCCAACGATCCCCCTGTGCTACCATGCAGGAGCAGCTGCTCGAATACCTCAAGCTGTTCACTGTCCTCACACCAACTCTCGACTGACCCTCTGCTGCAGGTGATCCAAAGGTTCGGTTGGCTGATGGAACTGTCTGTCACAGAAAGGGCTCCTCCAGGTCCATTTAGGTGCCAAACCTTAAAACTATAATTCCTACAGAAATTCAGTCCTACAAGACTTCTGGGACAGTCTCCTGAGGTTCGATTGGTACAACTCTGGCAGTCCAGCACCAAAGTGATGGCTTCCTATCAAAAGTTCAAGCTGCAAGAGAAGGCAGGTTAGACAAGATTCTATATTATTATTATTATTACAGCAGATAAACAACAAATAATCACAGTTCCTAAGAGGGCTACCTCTGCGCATATAGCGACTGCAGAGATGGAGCAAATACCACCACCTGGCTTGTCGTGAGCTTAAACTACTTGGACCCAGCCCAGACTAATTTCTAACACAGCATAACAACTCTCTTAAAGAGACAGGCATGGAGGCTTTACTGGCGCTCTCATGCAGACAATCAAACTACTGCAGACACAGGATCCTGACAGTGGGCATTAAACAGGCCCAGGAAAACATTGTAGGACCCTCCATTTGTAGAGGGGTTATATGTCTCCCGCACACAAGCGCATGGGGACAGGACTGCAGACAGGCTCGCATGGTGGTGTACATTTGTACATACCGACCACTGCGCCTGTCTGTTGGTGCAGAGCTGTGTGGCTAGGGCACTCCTCTTGTGCATACCCTGCACTGCATAATACTAGGCTGTACTGAAATGAAATCTCTGGTTCAACAAAAGCCATGTCTCGGCAATCTCAGAGTATGCGGCCCGCTTCTTGTATTTGTAGGTTGTGTCCAAGTTTAATTACGTTAAGTATTCATTCCTTTCTCATTACAGATTGTGTTTCAAATGCCTAGCAGTGGCTATTACTGCACCAACTACTAATTACCATCTCATCAGCTGTGTCTAACTGTAAGATTTGCAATCTGAGAAAGGAGTAACTACAGGAAGTTGGGGCTAGCCATCTGGGCCTGATAGCTCAGTAGGTAGAGTACCAGAAATATTACCAGGATCTGGCTTCAATTTCTTCAGGTCACATTTGTTTTCTCATTACAATTGACAGATTCAGTCAGTTTTGTGTTGAACTTGATGCCAAAGCCTCCAGCTTAAGCTGCAGGTCAGAATATCTTAACCTTGATGTTTGTATTCATAGTACTGAAATAAGCTGGATAGAATACCACGTTTAAACGTAAATAAATTTGATCTGACACAAGCGAGAGCTTGTCAATAGAAACACAGAAACATAGAATTTGACAGTAGACAAGGACCGCTTGGCCCACCTAGTCTGCCCATTTCTCTACCTAATGGATAAGCTGCAGATCCTAGTTAACCAACAGCCTACTTCCTCCTACCCCCACTAGAATTGCCTTATGTTTGTCCCATGCATTCTTGAATTCCCCACTGTTTTTGACTCTCTGACCTCCTCAGGAAGGCTGTTCCATGCATCCACAACCCTCTCTGTGAAGAAATACTTCCTCACATTACGTCTGAGCTGTCCCCCTCTATCTTCAATTTGCCACCTTATTCTTGCTAATCTCTTTTCTGAAAGATGCTACCCTCTTGGACTTTGTTGATTCCCTTGAGGTATTTGAAAGTTCTATCATGTCTCCCCTCTCCCTCCTTTCCTCGAGGCTATACATCTTAAGCTCCTTTAGTCTTTCTTCATATGTCTTCTGGTGCAGACCCTGCACCATTTTGGCAGTGCCCTCCTCTGGACAGCCTCCACCCTGTCTATGTCTTTGCAGAGATGGGGTCTCCAGAACTGTACACAGTACTCAGATGTGGTCTTACCAACTGTCTGTACAGAGAACCAACAACTTCCTGTTTTCTACTGGTGATGCCTCTCCCTATGCATCCCAGTATTCCCCAGCCCTCCTTACTGCCTTCTCACATTGCTGGCCCACCTTTAGGTCATCTGATATGACTACCCCAGGTCCCTTTCCATTTTTGTTGTTGTCAGTATCTCACCCCTATTGTGTACTCTTCCCTGGGTTTTGTTTCCCAAGTGCATTACTTTGCACTTCTTTGCATTAATTTAAGCTGCCATACATTTGACCATTCCTCCAACCTTGCCAAGTCCCTTTTCATCCTTTCCACCACCCTGCATATCAACCCTGTTGCAGATCTTTGTGTCATCTGCAAAGAGACATACTTTCCTTCAGTCTCTCTTCAATGTCACTTATAAAGACATTAAAAGGACTGGCCCCAGTACTGAACCCTGCGGTGCCCACTAGTAACCCTCCTTTCTTCACTGTGGACTCCATTTTACTATTACCCGCTGTGTCCTGTTGTCCAGCCAGTGTTTTACCTTGAGATACCACCCTGGGACGACTCCCAGGCTGGCTAATTTGTTTATTAATCTTTTGTGTGGGACTGTGTCAAATTCGTTGCTAAAGTCTAGGTAGGCCATGTCCACAGCCCCTCCCTGGTCTACTACTTTGGTCACCCAGTCAAAGAAATCAATTAGATTTGTCTGACATGACCTTCCGCTGGAATCCATGCTGCCTTGGGTCCTGTACCCCACTGGCCTCTAGGTACTCAACAATTCTTTCCTTCAGAAGTGATTCCATCATTTTCCTACCACTGATGTCAAACTGACAGATCTAAGCCGGCCGGTGGCGCTGAGAGTTGAGGCACTGGGCGCCACACCTCGCGCCATGCCGGCGACCGGAGTTAGAGAGCGAGCCCGGGCTGCTGGAAGGTTGGCAGGTGGGGAAGAGATTGAGCATCTGTGGGACAGCTCTCTCTTCCTGGGGAGGTTTGGGATTGATCGCTCATGGAGGCGGCCCTCTGGTGGCTGTCGGGGTGCCTAATATAGGCGACTTTCTTGACGTGGGGTGGAGTTGCAGCATTACATTGCCTTGATAAAGCCACACTCCACGGGGGGTCAGGAACCAGGAAAAGAGAGACAAACCCCATTCCTGGGATAGATGAAGGCACCTCGTCTGCCCAACAGCCCACACTTCCAATACCAGGCTGTCACCTCTCCTCAGGAGCCACTTTCGTGTGCCAGGCACTTTGCCCTGTTATATAGAGTGCCCTGGTGGATGAGGCGCCCCTACCTCTGGAGGGTTCAGACCCGGAGGTGGTGCTTCAGTGGCACGAGGGAGGGGACCAGTCATGGGGAAGGTAGAGGCTGGGCATCCGGGGATGCTGGAAGGAGTTCTCCAGGAGAGATAAAAGAGTTAAAAAAACAAAACTGACAGGTCTGTAGTTTCCTGCCTCTGTCTTGCTCCCACTTTTTTGAAGGGAATCACATCCACCCTCTGCCAGTCCTCAGGTACCACACCATACTACCATGATTTTTAAAAGGGTAGTCAGTGGTGTTACTAGTTCTTCCTTAGTATTTTTAGAATTCTGTGGTGAATCCCATCAGGCCCCATTGCTTTGTCCACCTTCAGTTTTAAGAGTTCTTTCAGAACCCTTTCTTCTGTGAAAGGACTAATATCAACCCCTCCTATTCAGAGTGCTTCTATTAACTGGATTAGGTATCTCCCCTGCTTTTCCATTGTGAATACTGAGCAGAAGTATTCGTTCAGTATCCCTGCTTTTTCACTGTCGCTCTCTGCCCAACCACCTTCCTCTTTATTCAGCCTCAGTATCCCTGCCTTAGTATTTCTTTGCTCCCTAATGTACCTGTAAAGGTTTTATCCCCTTCTTAACCAAGTTGGCTATCTTTCTTTGGTTTGGGCCTTTGCTATTCAGACTGCCTTCCCCTTCCTTCTGCTTTAACTGGTACAGTTCTCTGTCCTGCTCTCTGTGTTTCCTTATACTTCCTGAATGCTATCTTTTCTCCCTTACCTTCCCGCCACTTCTTTTGAGAACCACAGTGGGTTTTTCTTTCATTTTGATTTGTTTATTTGCTTCACACAATGGCTTGTTGCCTCTGTGATGGCGTGTTTTTATATTTTCCATTGTTGCTCCACCCCACCTTCTTGCCTGTTTGCTAGTGCTTAATGGCTTCTTCCACTCTTTTGTGTTAACACCACCTGGACTCAATCAGCATTACAAAGCATTCTAGTACCTCTGCAGTTTGTTTATTCTTGGCACTTTCATGTGAAAATTTACAACTGTAATACATCCCTTTAGAAAATGGTTAAAGGAAAACTAGTATCCTGATTCAGCTGAAACTAGTCTCTCACCCAGGCTGTTATTTCTTAACAATGCCAGCTCTAAAATAAGTTCCAATTTGGGTGCCCCATCACTGAGGATATTATTGGGCACCCCAATTTTCAAATTCGCCATCTGCCATTTTTTTTCTCACCTACTTGGTGGCCAGCCAACCCTTTCCCTCCCTTTATGCACAGCTAAACTAAATACAAAGTAAAAGGACACTGCAGAAAGCACAGACTTTGTTTTCAATTATTTTAAACTAGGGGCTGTTTCTCTCCACAAAACTCAGTAGGGAATAATTTATTGACCCTACCTTAGCACTGCACACTTTCGTCACTCGCACTGCACTTGAATCGCATAACTCCCTTTCTAGTCTTCCAGTATTTTATGTAATATACCCATCAACAAAAGCGTGCACTGCCCAAAAACAAAGAAAACAAAACTAACCAAAACTCGAGGCACACAGAGGAACAGAGAAAACTATCAATATCCAACAACCTCCTCACTGCACAGGAAATCCGAAACAGAAGGGACAGCTACCTTTCGTGTCAAAGGGCACTCCTTTTAAACATAAACAAAACAGCAATGAGAGCTATTCTGGGGTAACTACACTATTCTACGTGCCACTGAGAAGCAAAAGCTGAAAAATACAGCAAATATTTTTACTAATCTTACAGAAAACCGAGGAGACAATACAGCAAAAGTGGAAAAAATATAAATTTAAATAGCATCAGAACCCTCTTCTGACACAAGCACAGGTACTACTTTACAGTAAAATTAAGTTTTCACTGTTTTATAATTGACTGTATAATTTTATGTTTTTATTTTTTAAACATAAAGCAAAAATGCCACCTATAACCCATTTTCTAGTGCAAAAATACCCTCCAGGGTGGGCGTTATGGGATATAACGGACCTTCCAGGTTATAGGGCCCTCACGCCTGGCATCGGGCCTCATTACGCCTCTGGGCGGTCTTTTATAGCCCAATACCCCACCCTGTCATGTATTATTGCTTACTTAACAACCCCCCAAATGAATTTTATTATGAAAACATAACTGAAGAAGAAACTTATAGAAGGTTTTATTTATTTATTTATTGAAACATTTCACCAGGAAAGGCACACTGAACAACAAGTTGCTCATCTCACAGTGCATCCTGGGGTAAAGGGTAGTGGAAATACATACATGCATACAACAGCAAACATTATTACAACAATACTGGCAGCAGTGAATAGCAAATAACAAGAATGAAATATTAAGTACAGTATATGAGTACAATTGTTTACAGAGGTCACAATGGACAGGTCAAGTACATTACATTAAGATAACACCTTAAATTCATGATGATGGCACCATTAACCTGAAAGGAAAGGGTGGATAGGAGTAACAGCAGAGGTGGAATGGTAGCGAGGCTGGAGGGAGCAGACGAATAGGAATCAAAGTTATAGATATATTGATAATTGTAGATTGATAAGAATCTAAAGCCATAGTTATATTGGTAGTTATAGATAACCTGAAGGAATGGCCAAGTAGGGATCTCTGCAGGAAAAGAAAGGAGTGGAGCTGGAAGGGAGCTGTAATTCAGAATACTTACTTAATATATTGATAGAGGCTGGGGAGCAGGTCAGGAATACCAGGTAGGTCAATTGCAGGTATGATTCACAGATAGGGAATTATGTAGGGCTGAAATCATAGAGGAGGGAAGGAGAAATGGTGAATCTGGTGAGGAAGTAATTCCACTGTTTTGAGAAGCGATGCAAGAAGGAGCCTGGCCTACAGTGGTAGACCAGTGAGGGACAACCAAGGAATGTGAGTCGAAGATCTAAGAGAGGGGCGGAGGGAGGGAGGACTGATAGAGAGGAAGTGAGATAGGATGGGAGTGATCCAAACCAGAATTTAGAGACAAATTTAACACAATGATGAAGGCGTCCATTTTCTAGTGAGGGAAATGTCAGGGAGTACTAGAGTTGACAGTGGTGTGTGAGAGGAGGAGAGTCCAGAGCGAAGCGACGAAGGAGTTTAAGAAGGTATCCAATCTGACTAAGGAGGTCTTAGGAGCGGCACTGTAGATTACACCACAGTAGTGGAACATAGGAAGGATCATCTTCTGGACAAGTTCGCAGCCTAGCCGGGAGAGGAGGCAGTTCCGTTACTGTATAGAGTGCTGAGCTTGGGATGCAGCTTTTTCAGGATGGTGTACACATGACCAGGAAAGGTGAGATGTTGGTCAAGCCAAACACCCACATATCTGAATGAGGAGGTGTCCTCAAGGACTGTCCCGTCAAGGGTATGTAAGGAGGGCAGTGGGGAGCCTAAAAGTCTCTGCCTAGTGTCAAAGGAGACTGTTTTCATGGCATTTAGAAAAGTTGATTAGAGCAAAACCAGTGCTGAACATTATTGAAGTGCTGCTGAAGTCTATTTGCTACATCAGTGGGGGACTGTCTAGAGGTGTAGAGGACCGTGTCATCTGCGTACATTATGTATTGAGATTGATGTACAGACAGACGGTAGGTTATTCAGAAATATGGAGAAAAGTATAGGGCCCAACACGGACCCTTGAGGGACCAGTGTTGATGGGGGAGGAGTCGAGTCAGTGGTTCTGACTGATTGGGTCCGACCTACAAGGTAGCTCTGAACCAGTTAGCGGCTGAGCAGTCAGACCTGCTGAGCAAAGGGAGCTTAGTAGTAGGGTATGGAAAACCGTGGCCAAAGCCTTGGCTAGGTCAACAAAATGGCAGGCGTGGATTTGACCACTGTCCATCCTTCACAGGATGGAGTCAGTGAGCCTAATCAGGGAGGTGGTGGTGGAGTGGTTCTTCTGAAAACCAGATTGGAAGGGAATGAAAAGTTGGAGTTAGAGAGATAAGAAGAGAGTTGGGCAAAACCAAGTGTTCTTGCAGTTTGACAAGGGTGGGAAGGAGGGATATGGGATGGTAGTTCCCCGGTTTTGAAAGCTTGAATACCTAGGTAGCATGATAAAGATATCATCTCTGCTGAACAAAAGATCATGTACACCTAGAACAGAAGAGAAAGAGGGGATGATGGAGACCTTAAATACCTCACAGGGGTAAATGGTACAGGAGAGAAGTATTTTCAGAAGAAAAGATGCTCAAGAACAAGGGAACATGCCATGAAGCTGACATGTGGTAGATTCAGGAGAGATGTGAGGAAGTTCTTTTCACAGAAAGAATGGTGGATTCCTGGAACAGCCTTCCAGTGGAGGTGGTGGGGTGAAACCAGTGCTGGGGTTCAAGAATGCATGGGATAAGCACAAGGGAATCATGGTGGAAAGGAAGGGGAGGGAGGAGGAAGAGCTGTAGATCGAGTACGGTCTGCGGTAATAGTGTGTAGGGAGGAATGGGCAAGGGGAAGGGCTGTAGATCGACACGGTTTGCAGTAATAGTGTAGGTAGGAGAAATGGGTCAAACGGTCCTTACCTGCCATCAAATTCTATGTTTGTATGTTTATGTTTCTATTCTAGCTGGCTCAGAAGGGGTTGAAAGGAAAGGGGCTGCAGGTAGTGTAGTCACAGTACCTTGAGTTGGAAGGACTGTAGACCCATCATGTCCCCCATAAGCGAGGATGAACACGCACTCTAGCAAACGTGTACCAGCTTATCCTCTACTACCTAGTTATCCTGCAGCTCCCTTGGTAAGCAAAATGTGTCCAGGGATACCCTGACGTCTGCACTGTCTTCATAACCACTGTCTCTGCAGATAAGCTGTTCTTTAGGTTCACCATCACCACCCTTCGAGAGGCAAACAATCTGCTAATGTTACCCTGAATTTACAACTTCTGAGCTTCAGGTTATGTCCCTGCATCCTGTTGGAGGACACCAGCTCAATGTTGATCTTGCATTCTGCCATTTGAAAACAGAACTGACAATAACTTGATGCTCTGCTCTGTGGTTTCAATGGGACTTGCATTTGCTTGACCCGTGTCTCCCTGGGGGCCCTATTCACATGCGTAGTTTCAGAGGTTGGGGTTCACATTATTGCAGCCCAACTTTGTAGAAAGGAGGTTGTGTCACATTATTCTGCAGAATGTGACTTTCTCTGAGAGCGGCACTGTTAAAACTGACACTGGTCCCCTGACACTATTCCCAGAGTAGAATGGCCATTTGACTTTTATTCTACCTTAGACGTCAAAATGGCACTAGAAATGGGCACTGTCCCATTCCCCTTCCCTCTCCCTTTTTCTGCCTCCCATATCTGCTACTTCCACATTCCTTTGATCCTGGTCCCAGCTCTAAATTCTCCATACCGTATCACTATATATCTTTTATATTAGGTTTTATTTGTGTTCAGTGCACCTGATATGTATATTCTTTACTTATTTGAAAAATTGTGTCCTACCCAAAACTAGCTGTATCTTCTGTTCCAAAACATATACTACTGTCAATGCTACCTGCTGATACTTTGTATATACTGTATTATTGTATCTCACTTTATTTTTATTATTATTTTCTTGCATGTTGCATCCCATGTATATTGTCTCTTGTTCCTTGTTGTCAAACCTAGGTCCACCTCGAAAATGAACTTGCTCAACGGTGATCGCCTGGTTAAATAAAGACTTTGATTGATTGATTGATTGACTTGGTAAGATTTTATAGCCACAGCTGTTTATACATAGTTATTTCTTTTGTATGCTCTGGGGGCTATTATGATCATAGAATCATAGAAGGTGATGGCGAAAAGGACCTCATGGCCCATCTAGTCTGCCCTCCCCACTATCCCAACCTACTGCAACCTAATGCCTCCCTTTCCCTTAGCCCCATGTGTCTGTCCAAAGCGGTCTTGAATCCCTTTATGGTCTCTGAGTTCACCTGAAGCCCATTGCAGTTCTCCACCACCCTCTCTGTGAAAACTGACCTCTCACATTGCCCCTGAAGTGCGCCTCGGAGTCTCAGTCTGTTCCCCTTGTTATGTTTCCTTCCCTCCTCTGGAATAATTACCTTGCCTCCCTTGTTCATCTCTTTGTGTATTTAAAGGTCTTGATCATGTTACCCTCTCCCTCCTGGTCTCCAGTGTATACAGCCCCAACTCCCGCATCTCTGTTTATGCGGTTTGCCTTCATCCCCTGCACCATCTTGGTTGCCCTTCCTGAACCCTTTCAATCGAGTCTATATCTTTGCACAGGTAAGGCCTCCAAACTGAACCCGTACTTGAGGTGTGGCCTCACCATGGCTTGATACAGTGGCACCAGGACTCCCTACACCTGCTGGTGATCCCTCTGCCAATGCTTACCAGCATCCCATATGCCCTCCCACCGACCTTGAGCACTGCTTCCCTACCTTGAGGTTACTGGAGACTGTTACCCCAGATCCTTCTCATCCTCTGTCACCCTGACTCTCTCCCTTCCAGCATGCACTCGGCGGTTTTACTGTAGCGTTGTGACAGTGCTAATGCTGACATCCTCAACAGCGACAGACACAATGCTGAGTGTTGACATTGTACTGTCGAGGATGCCAGTGTGTTTCTTCGGGGAGCTGTGCTAACCCCCCATGTGGGGGCTCCACCCCACCCCCGGTCTCTAGATATACAACTTGTTGAGTTGTCTTGGGGAGGGGCGCCTACACGGGAGATGCACGCGCGGTGTCTGCAGGGACCAGCACAGCGCCTGGCGACTTCAGGCAAAATCTGTTACAGTGCTGGTCTTGGCGGTTGTGGTGTTGACCTCCAGTCAGCATACGTACTTGGCCTTCTGTTTCCTGTGTCCCAGGTGCATAACAGCACACTTTTTGATGCTGAATTTTAGCTGCCAGGTCTCTGCCCACTCCTCCAGTACTCTCAGGTCCCTTCTCATGTCCTCCACCCCTTCAGAGTCAACTCTATTACAGACTTTCATGTCATCTGCAAAGAGGCACCCTCCCTTTCAGGCCTTCTGAGATGTCCTGAACATAGATATTGAACAGGAGGGGTCCCAGTACTGATCCTGGGGAACTCCACTCCTCACCTGTCCAGTCCCTGAGTGCATCCCATTCACCACCACCCTCTGACTCCTATCTGCCAACCAGTTCTCCACCCATTTTGTTATTTTGGCCCCTACCCCCATGCTATCCAATTTGTTGACTAGCCTGCTATGGGGTAATGGTGTTGAAGGCCTTACTGAAATCCAGATAGGCCATGTCCACAGCACCCTCAGTCCACTACCTGCATCACCCAGTTGAAAAATTAGATCAAACTGGATTGGCATGACTTGCCCTAAGAGAGAACCCGTGCTGTCTGTCATCCAGCAGACCATTCCCTCCAAGTTCTTTATTACCCTTTCACCAGTGAGTGCCTCCATGACCTTCCCACCACTGCAGTTAGGCTGACAGGGCAGTAGTTTTTCCTCCACTCCCTGCTTCACCACTTGTGAACTGGAACCACCCGTTGCCTTTTTCCAGTCCTCCGGCACTCTGCAGTGCCCTAGGGACTGATTGAACAACCTCGCTAGTGGGGCAGCCAACTCCTCTCTTAGTTCCCAAATCACCCTTGGATGCAGGCCATCTGGCCTCATGGCCTTGTCCACCTTCACCCTGGCAAGTTCCTCACTAACTCTCTCTGGTGAAGGGATCCGACCATCCCTGTGTCACCCTCTCTTTTTCCAGCTCTGGCCCCCACCCCCCTTCCTCCATAAATACACAGCAGAAATACCTGTTCAGGTCTTCTGCCTTCTGTCCTCTCCCTGTCCCCCACCAAGTGCTTCCCTCCTTCCCCTCTCAGCCTTCAATCCCTGCCTGGCCTTCCTCCTCTTCCCCACATATCTAAAAATGTCTTCTTCCTCCTGGCTTGTTTCGCTATTTTTTCCTCTGTTTCTGCCTTAGCCTTCTGTTTGATTTTACCGCTAGCCACCCTCACCTCCCTGTCCCCCTCCATTGAGTACTCTTTGTATCTCCCTGAACACCCTCCGCCTATCCCCTACTGCCCTTGCTACATCCCTACTGAGCCAAAGCGGCTTCCTCTTCTAGCCCCTTTCCTATCACTTTTGATGGATGCCTGTGTGGCCTCCCAGATCTGGTCCCTGATAGCTACCCATAGTTGGTCGGTCCCTTATATTCCTTAATCCTTTCAATGCCTCCCTCACCAGCCTTCTTAATTTGTTGAAGCCTGCCTGCCTAAAGTCTGGCACCATTGTGCTGGTCTGGTCCCTGTCCTCCCTGTCCTCCCCACCCTCACCTTGAACCTGACAGTCCTGTGGTCACTTTTCCTAGTTTTCCCCTACCACCACCTCCTTAACATTCTCCCATTCGTCATGACCACATCTAGCAGGATGCCCCCGGTGGGCTCCACTACCAGTTGTTTCAGGAACACCCATTTTGCTTATCCACTATCGCCTACTTCTTTCTGAAGCTGCCTCGGGGATGGTCCAGTCCCATCTGGTAAGTTGAGGTCATCTACCAGTAGTGTCTCTCCCTTGAGAGCCATTCTTTCAATATCCTGCAGCATTGCCCTGTCCTGATCTTCTTCCTGTGATAGTGGTCCATTCGACTCCCAGTCTCAGGTATTCCTCTACCCGCCTGCATAGCTTCACCCATAGAAGTTCCATATTCCGTCAGCCCTCCTGTCCTCCAATGCCTGTATATCCTCTTTGACATAAATGGCTACCCAGCTTCTGTCCTTCCTGTCTCTCCTAAACAGCCTGAAGCCCAGTATAGCTGTCTCCCTTGTGTGGTGGTCGGTCCACCAAGTCTCAGTTACTGCTATGATGTCTAACTTGTCATGCTCTGGATGATAGCCATCAGTTCCTCCATCTTATACGCCAGGCTTCTGGTGTTCACTATCAACTCCTTCCACCAACTTACCCCTCCTTGTCTCCCCGTATGGATGCACAAATCTTTCCAGCCCCCAATAATTTTCCCTGAAAATGTAAAGACTCACTGTAAAGAAGCCATGGTTTTGAGTCAGCACTTTATAGCTCTACCACATGGAGTGCTTTCCATTTTCTTTGCCTGGCCAGGGTCCTCCGGATCCGCTGCGATGCGTTGTTGGTGCTAGTGGTGGAGGTCGGGAGCTCTGCTCCCACCAATGCTTTAGTTACCCCTGAACAGTGGCAGGCAGAACTTTAGTGGTCCAGATGGTGGTTTCTGCAAGACACACTTTGCTGCTGCACCTCAGGTCCGTCTGCCCAAACTTGTCCCTCTTGGTGAATGCCTCATGGACAGTGATCAGCTGGGCGCCCAGGTCCGCTACTGCAGTGGCACTAACTTACTGTGGAAGGGAGATGGGAGAGAGCTGAGCAGGGGAACTCCACCACCAACGACCACCAAAATGGATCCTGTCACTTCATTCGGAAGGGGGGTTACA
Source organism: Neoceratodus forsteri (assembly GCA_016271365.2). Taxonomy (NCBI): domain Eukaryota; kingdom Metazoa; phylum Chordata; order Ceratodontiformes; family Ceratodontidae; genus Neoceratodus; species Neoceratodus forsteri. Next base: position 470,191,286 of record JADMNL010000022.1, on the reverse strand, counting down.
GGAGAAAGACCACAGTCTGGGATCATCTCAGGGGACTGGAGCAAGAAAGGGCTTGAGAAGCCCACAAAATAGATAAACATAAAAACAAAAAAAATGGCAAAACTGAAGGCAGAAAATAAAGAGCCCCCAAAAGTCACCACACCTTACCAGCACAGAAGGCTAGGCAATGGGATGGGAAGCAACCTGAAAACCCCACAAAGGGAAGAGAAAGAAATTTAACAAAACAAAGAAGAAAAAAAATAACCACTCCAGCAAAGCTGAGCAGGGCAACAACCTGCGACCAGCAAGTGGCGCTAGAGGCAGTAAACAAGGGGAAGGACAGGGGACTGCAATGGCAGCCCCATGTGTGGCAACACCAATGTCAATGCCAGAAAGAAAACAAAACAGCCAGCATACTGGAGAGGGAGACTGGGGAACTGCAATGGCAGCCCCAAAAAAACACAAACCATGACACACTTATTCTGCAAAATAACACGAAGCAATCTAACAGACTTGCAAGCCATATTTTATTCAAACAAAAGAGAACCTGGGTGAGCATTACCCTCATCATTTTGCATCTGAAATGTGATGCTTGTGCTACATGCAGTACTAGGCACCCAGCCTCAGAAATCCCAGAAACCCCAATACAAAAACTGTAAACCGAGGGAGCAGACAACTAAAGGGAGCTCACCCTATGGAACTGGCTGCTGCTGGCCATCAGGAGGACTGCTGGTCCTTTTCTGGAGCTAAGTGTGACTGCTGCTGCTGCTGCTGCTGCTGGAGACCTCCAAGGACCACTGTCTATAGAGGAGCAGCCACCCAGGAGCTCTGAACCCGAACTTCATGTATGCCTCCAGCCATCCCTACTCCTGTGCTCTCTACTCTGTCAGTCACCCAGTCCAGAACTGCCACTGGCTAGCAGGAAGACCCTTTCTAGCCTAGAGGGGACCTGGCTTTGGACAGATGATTGGGTATCTGGGGCTATGATCAGCCCATTTGACTGATTTATGGCCCCTTTAGGCACTAGCTGGAGACCTGGCCTGGCCAAGACAAAGAATCCAGCGCCAGAAGGCTCCAGGAGGAGGGGGAGGGGATAGAGACAGAAAATGGTCAGCCAGCCAGTTTGGTCAATAAGCCAGCAGGCTTTGCATGGGGTGGGTGGAAGTTAACCCTTTCCTCCCTGAGTCCTCTTTGGTCTGCTTGCCTGGCAAACTCTGGGCACTACACTCGTCCCACTCACAAGTCTGATTGAGAAAAAGAAAGTGAGTCTGGTAGCAGACTGAGCGCACTGGTGGCTGGCTGCTGTGTACTGTGCTTTCAACAAAGAGAACACTGGGACAGGAGTCAGGACATCACCATGGAGAGCTCAGAGCTTGGGGCAGGTATTTGTTATCATCACTCCCAGGTAATTTGATCCCAATCTGATAGGATGCTTGGGGTTACAACAAATGCGCTCTGCCTCCGCTAGTCTCTTGGACTCTGTTGGAGTGGGTTCAGAAGCATGAGAGGTTTGGTGTAACCCCTAGATGGCGCTATCCCAAGGGCTACTACCCCTGCCTGCTTGGCTAGTAGCAGGTTAAGGGCCTGAGTTCTGAAACTGGTGCCTCCACCCAGAGGTCAGGGTTGGTAGTGGTCAACCTAACCTGGGCACAGCCCTCTGGGACACTGTTACCCCCTCTTCCCCTCTAGTGGCCTGAACACTGTACAATAATCACTTTCACAATCCCCTGGTACACCACACAAGTACCCACACTGTTTGCACTTACCACCAGGGCTGGTTTTTCTGGCTCAACCCTGGGGACCCCCGTAAAACAAGGTCATGCACAGCAAATAGCAACAGTACAGTACTTTGAGCACAAACTGGAACCACAGTCAGATTACATGCAGAAAAAATTAGATCTGATTTATTCAGGGGATTGAAAAGGGAGAGGCAAAATCTGGTTAATCAGCTTAAAGTTTATATCAATCAAGTAGTTATGCATGTGCTTTGAGTCCCCACACAGTCCACCTCTGGGTACCCAGGTGGAGAAGAGATGGGCTAGCCAGGACCATTGCCAGAGGTTGCAGCTGGTTGGGGCCCTGCGATGGAAAACACAACATGCACAGTACACAATATTTGTAATCTGGAGCCAGAGGCTCAGTTCATAAAGGAAATGAAACAACAAGACAATCAGATGACACACTCAGATTAAGCTGTTGTTGCAGGGAGCTACCCTGGTATTTACTCACGATACCCAAGACTGGACACAGGTTGGACGAAAATCAAGACTGCAGGTGGTTGATCTGGAATGCCAGAAGAAGCAGGGTCCACACGAGTCGCAGAGGTGTTGTTCCTGGTCAAGCGTGGAGCAGGGGCTGACCCCAGGCAGGTCTCTCATCGATGGCTTCTCTGTGGAGCGGGTAGTTTGGCTGGGCCAGCCTTGGCAAGGCCCAGACCGCATGGAGACAAATTGGATGCAGTCTGTTTTGGCTGGATACAGCTTCCAGCAAGCAGAACACAGTTCACATAGTGGGAACTAACTCACAACCCACTAGCAGCTCATAGCACATTTACATGTATGGGAATTCTACTGTTCCAGGCAAGTGCTCCCGTCACAATCGCAAAGTCTCTGCACACACCGGGAGCTTAGGGGTAGCTGGAACTCCTGACAGGCGATCGATTCAGCAAAATCTTCAGTCTTGTTCAGGCTGAGCCTGGCCCACTTCAGTAGCTTACTTTAGTCACACAAACTTGGATTTAGTCCAAAATAATTCTCTTCTCTCCCTCTCAGGGCAGCAGGCAGACATGCAAGCTAAACTCAGCCCTTTCACAGTTTTCCCATGCAAATCCACTCAGGATTGCTGCTCAGAATCACTTCAGCTCCTCTCAGTTCCTTTCCAGCTCAGAACTAACTGAAAACCGCAAGCAGCCGGGACTTCCCCAAGATCCAAAAGATTTGGTTGGTTGATTTGGTTGTCAGTCAAAGCAAGAGCTCCCCTTCAGTTGCAAAAAGGCGCAAAAGCTCCAAACTAAAGTTCCTACAGTTTTTGAATCTAGAGAGCCCTGTAGTCCGGCTACATTTTTGGTCCCACCAGTACTGTTTAGTCTAATTTTCAGTCCAGGAACAAGATAGTGGAACAAACAAAACAGGCCTTGCTACAAAGAAAGCAGGTTAGACAAACTACATTTTCGCTTATGCCTAAATGATTTTCAGTAAATAGTTACATCTTTCAACAGAGCTCCTCTCAGATTACTTAAACTGCAATTAGGCAGCTCTTAAAGAGACATTACACAGAGGCTATACAGGCTCTGTAATCACATTTAAACTGCTAAAACCCAGGACACCAGCCTGGCAGTGAGCATTTAGGCAAGCTCATGAAGACTTTTTGGGAACCCCCATCTGTAGGGGGTTACATTGGCATGCCTTTGCCTTGTAGGAGGGAACACCTGACAGAACTGGGGGCAACTGACATAAATTGGGACTGGGATTGGTGACCACCTTTAGTAACTGCCATGCCAACACAGTCAGCATTGCTTGCACATCAGGTATATTTTTCAGACAGGCACTGATGTGGTACATATCTAAAAGGCTGTGCAGCATTAGTCTTTGCACAGTTGTTTGCGTTTAGAGAAGGAAGATCTATGCCTGTGGCTTGTGTGAAAAGAAATTTTGATTTATATAGCACTTTTCTTATAGACTGTATTCCTGAGTGCTTTACAATCCAAAGAGGAGGGATAGAATTTTGATGCCTTTATATAGCAACCTACATAGACACAATCATACTCCTTAGAATCCAGAAAGGGGAGGGGAGGGAGGAATAGTTTGCAGCACACAGAGATGCAAAGACCACAGAAATTGATAAGAGACAGATAAAGAGGGCATGCAGAGAGAAAGGGCAGGAATGTTAAGTGACTTGTTCAGAATTATGCCGTGTGGAAGTGGTGGCTGTTTGCTCTGGGTCCAGTAACCTTCAGCAGATCTGCTGGGATAATGGTGTCTGAATGGTCCCTTATATGCTGTGGGGACTGTAACCTTCCCAGCAGATCTGCAGGATAATGCTGTTTCTCTTTCCATTGTTCTCACTGGTCCAGTAACCAAATTGTTGCATATTACAGTTTAATAGACGTCCATGATAACTAGACTTCTCAAACATATATTTCACCATTAAAATGCAGGAAAAGCCACCATTTGAAGGTAAAAATCTCAACATTTTCTGGGGATATGCCCCAAGATCCCCTAGCTTTGTTAGGATTTTGACTGTGAGGCATAGCCCCAACTTTATACCTCTGGTGAAGCCCCTGCCCACAGCGTGACTGTGCTAATATCTTTCTCCCGCATTTAGTGGCAGAGTGTAACCACTTGGCGGGGGATGGGGATGATGGTGATGGGCTGGATAATTGTGCTTTGCCTCTTCTACTGTGCTTCTGCAGCCACTATAGCCAGCCCACACTTACGAACATGGCAGCTATGAATCTGCCTCTTTCATCCACAATGTCATCCTCCAAATCCCACCTAGAACCAATTCAAAATATCAGAGAGGAGGCAGGCTCAGTAATCTCTTTCTCCTCTGCAGCAAAATGCAGGATGTGACCTGTGGAGGAGATGCTGGGAGTGGCCCTTTCCCCAGTCAATAGATGGGGTGGCTGGGATCTCTCTATGCCACCGGGTTAATCTACATCTGTGAAGTGCAGGTTCCATGCTGAGTTCAGTATCCTTGTGAAATTCCCTTGGTCCCCAGACTGATGACTGACCGGTTGCCTCTACCAACTTGGGCAACTCTTACAAAGCACGTGCTTAATTTGAGTATCATGTCAGAACCTGTGGCAAGGCATGCCCAGGCCTTGCAGGTGGTGCTGCAACCACTGTTGGTAAACTGGTGGATTTGTAAAATGCATTTGAGAGGTGCGTGTTGGAGACATTCCAATCAACCAAGTCAAAAGGGCCTTGGCTTATGGTGGGTTTAGTAAGGAAACACTATTATAATAACTGGTCAGCAATTTTTCTCAATGGGCTGAACCAGTTGATATTTGCCGTAATAACTGGCAGGTTATTATAACATTCACGCAGCATAGTTCTTCAAAATATGTGCTCCTTCATTCCACTCCTTCCCTGTGTGGGCAGGTTTTAACGGTTAGAAAACTTGGCAGCTCAGTTGCTTGCTATCTGAGGAGCCGCCACGACAAGCGCTGTAGAACTCTCCTTTTTACTTTTTTCCAACTGGTTGATCCTACAGTCCAGTAAAAACTTCATCTGGTTGATCCTGCTCCTCGCTCACTCCAGGAAGCAGCCACCGCTTCACTGGTACCTGCTAGAACCTATCTGGTTGATCCTGCTCCTTGTCCACCTCTGTAACCGGCTCCACTGGCACTAGCGCGATTGCATACTAACAGCACAATTGCAAGTAAACAAAAATAAATAAATAACGAGTAAAAGTAAAACAAAAAGAAAAATTCAAACTGCAGAACTAGTGTGTGTGTGTGTGTGTGTGTGTGTGTGTGTGTGCGCCTGTGTCTGTAACACATGGTCACAGAAATGATGCGACTGGAGAAAAATTGCTGCCCAGCAATTATAAAACATAAACGATGTGAAAGAGTGTGTATATGAGAATTTAATGCACACCCTTGTGTGGATGCTTTATAAACCCCTCGGAGTTTATGTAGCATCCCACACTAAGATGCATTAAATTCTCATATCACACACTTCCCATCCTTTATTCTCTATTTTATTACCACTCTGGAAGTTAATAACCTGTCCAAGTTCAACGGAATACACACAACTTTATTAACAACAGATCACCTGCAAGAAAAGGGGGTTATAAATGTAAATTTTAAACACAATCCTCTTAGGCAGCCTTGTATGTGGGCCAGATCTACCACTTTCCTCCTGGTTCAAGGAGATTTTGTTTAAGACACTTAATCGATCATCAATAAAGGCACATATTGGTAACAGAAAATAATTTTAGAAGAACACATGAGTGGAGATACAGAGAAGATGAAACAAGCATTTGTCAATGCCAAATGTTTGTTGCTGGCATTGGCATTGGTAGTGTAGGAGTGAGAAAGATGCATGATAGGAATGGCAGTGAAGTATTTAACTGAAGCCAATCCCACCACCACCCTGCGAGACGACAGACATCGGGTGTGCCTTTGAGTCATCAGGCATAGTGGCCACACCATTTCACCACACCCTACCCTGCAGACACCAACAAGTGTCACAGTGTGCCTTGGTGTCTTTGGGCCTTATGCTCACCCTATTCCATGAGTAAATATAAACTCCTTGTGGTGGTCCAGTGGACTGCCCTCCATTGCCGAATTGTGGGCATGAGTAAATAAATTCCCTGGTGGTCAGTGGATCGCACCCCATCGCCTGATTGCGGGCAGAAATAGAAAGGAAACCCTGGTGGTCCAGTGGTACCCTCCCCACCTGCTCCGCCACCGAGGTGCCATCCCATCAGCACAGTCAGCGATGGGTGGCAGCACCCCATCCGCATGCCGCCCGGCCTCCACCCGACTGACAGTGTATAGTATGGTCTGTATGCCTATTGGTCCCTCGTCGGACATGGTTGCGGAGACATACTACCACAGGCCGATATGTGAATGAGCACATTCATTCACATATCGAGCCAATGTAGTACAGTATAGTCTGCATGCTCATTGGTCTGCGAGGGACCAATAGGTGACAGACCGCATTTATACGCCGGTCAGTCGGCGGGTGGCCCGGCAGCATGCGGTCGGGGTGCTGCCACCACCGCTGACTGGGGGTGCTGGATGGTGGGTGACATCAGTGGTGGTGGGAGGTACCACTGGGACACCAGGTTTTTTGCTATTTCCTCATGATCAGGTTATGGGGGGTTCCACTGGACCACCAGGGATTTTACTTACTTATGCCCATGATCAGGCAATGGAGAGGGGGGCACAATGCTCCTGGGGCAGGGAGCTTGTGGATAGTGTTCTGGTGGGCGGTGGCCACCGTGCTGGCGGCTGCCATGTTGTGCCCTGCAATATGGCAGCTCGCCTGTGGGTGGCCAGGATTTGTTCCCAGGTTTACCAGGCACATCTTTTCACCCCTGAGTGGTGCAAGGTGGACTTGTGCCAGCATATACACCGCACATCCCAACTGACTATTGGATGTGCCACATATGCATGGGCACGCCCGCCTGCGCCCGCAGTACATCGATGTGCTCCAGTGCATTGGGAGTTAGCGCAGCTTAACTTGCTCCCTTTGAATATCACGCCGGTGCATTGATGGGTTGCGATGGCACATCCCTTGTTGCGCCATGGGCAACTCTTTTGAATATCTGGGCCTAGTTGTATTAGCAGTATTAATTCAAAGGAAGACATTTTCGCTGGAAGATTGAACGCCTGCTGACTCTGTACATTCCAAAACAATTATTTCTGTATCGATGGTCATGTTTAGCCTGGTAGTTTTGTAAATAATGTTACAATTTGAGCCAATATTGTTGAATGCAGGGCAATGAAGTAGCATTAAAGTTAATGGCCTGTACAGTTTTGCATCTGAGCATAAATCAGCAAAACCAGGGTTTTTATTATTAAAGTTTAGCAAAGTGTAATATGTACGATGTGGGATGTTATACTCTGATAGATTTTTATTCATAATTGCAACTGTGGCAACACAGATAAAGTTGTTACAAAATATACAAGTGCATATAATCATCATTTTTAAAATTACAGCATTTATAAATTATGCAGGTATAAAGTGCCTCTAAAACATCCAAACTGTCCCAGTACAACATTTTGTTTAAGAACTTTTTGTTGTCGATGATATCTCTTTGCCTTGCATGCGTTTTATAACTTATGCTACTGTCTACCATACAAGAGGTACTTACATGAACACTACAAAATAGGGGAAAACAGTATTATTAAGTAGGATGAGAGATTAAACTGAGGTCCTGGGGAGGGGCCCAAGACAAGTAGCACACACAGTATCCTTCTCAGAGGTGCCTCTGTCAAAGGCATGGGAGGCGAGGTAATTGGCACCATGCAGTTTAATGAATGGTTGAAAAAATGGTCGGAGCACAAGGGTTTGGCTTCATTGGGGACTGGGGTTCCACCTGGAGGGACACCAGCCTATACTAACAGGATGGTCTGCATCTGTCCAGGAAGGGAACAAGTCTTTTGAGCAATCGGTTTAAATGCTTCGTGGCAAGCTTTTAAACTAGTCAAAGGGAGGCACTGAAAAGCAGCAGGAAAATCCCAGCTTCTCCCACAAAACAGGGTACTAAATGAGAAAGACTGAGGTAGAACGGTCAGTGGGGGATGCTGCAACAGAAGGTAAAGCCATCAAAATGGAGAGCAATAGTACCAATGCCCGTAGTCTAGGTAACAAGCTTCCTGAATTAGTGGCCTTGATGGAGGAGGAACATCTGGATATCGTGGCAGTCACAGAAACATGGTACACACAAAACCATGACTGGGACATAAACATACCAGGATACACTATCTACAGGAGGGACAGGGAGGGTAAAGAGGAGGAGGAGTAGTTCTTTACATAGGGAAGGAATAAAAGCAACAGAACAAAAGGTGCAAACAGGGAGGAGAAGAAGCACTGTGGGTAAATTTGGAGACAGGCAACGCGGCACCACAATCCGCACAGTGGTTGTATACAGATCCTTTCTCAGGGAGAAATGGACAAGGAAATGATAGAAAGTATACTTAGAATGGCAGAAAAGGGAGATATTACTGATGGGTGATCTGAATATGCCAGATGTTAACTGGAGCTAGTTGCAGCTGCCACTTGAAGAGTGCAGTTATTCTAGATGCCCTACAGGGGCATGCCTTAGACAACTAGTACTGGAGCCCACTCAGAGGGAGCAATATTAGACTTGATTCTCTCAAATGGAGATGGAGAGAGGATCACAGATGTAGAAGTGGGTAGCCATCTGGGAACTAGCGACCATTGAACAGTATGGTTCACAATAAACACAGCAATAGAGTCAAATGCCATACAAAGACAAAAGTACTGGACTTTAGGAGGGCTGACTTTGCCAAAATGGGTGAGAGCCTAAGGAATGCACTAGCAAATGGGCAGGAAGGAGGGTGGAAGAACAATGGGGAATAATAAAACTGCCATCACAGAGGTAACGAGCCTTTGTGTGAAGCAAATAAACAAAACAAGATGATGTAAGAAACCACTATGGTTCTCAAAGGAAGTGGCAGTGAAGGTTCAAGAGAAAAGAAAGCATTTAGGAAGTACAAGGAATCTCAGAAGGAGCAGGATAGAGAACTGTATCAGTTAAAGCAAAAGGAGGCTGGGAAGGCAGTCAGAACAGCAAAGGCCCAAACCGAGGAAAAGATAGCCAACTCAGTTAAGAGGGGATAAAACCTTTTATAGGTACATCAGGGAGCAAAGGAAGACCAAGGGAGGGATAATGAGGCTTAATAACGGGAGGGAGGGTGGGCAGAGGGAGACTGTGAAAAGGCAGAGATACTAAACAAATATTTTTGCTCAGTATTTACAAATGAAGAGGGGGAGGTACATAAACAAAACAGTAGTAACACTCTGGATACAGAAGTTGATACCAGCCCATTTACAGAAGAAAGGGTTCTGAAAGAACTCTTAAAACTGAAGGTGACCAAAGCAATGGGGCCTGATGGGATTCATCCCAGAATTCTAAAAGAGCTAAGGGTAGAACTAGTGACACCACTGACTACCCTTTTTAACAAATCATGGCAGGATGGGGTGGTACCCGAGGACCGGAGGAGGGCAGATGTGATTCCCTTCAAAAGTGGAGCAAGGCAGAAGCAGGAACTACAGACCTGTTAGTTTAACCTCAGTGATAAGGAAAATGATGGAATCACTCTGAAGGAAAGAATTGTCGAGTATCTAGAGGCCAGAGGGCACAGGACCCTAGGCAGCATGGATTAACAGCGGAAGGTCATGCCAGACGAATCTAATAGATTTCTTTGACTGGGTGACCAAAGTAGTAGATCAGGGAGGGCTGTGGACATGGTCTACCTAGACTTTAGCAAGGCATTTGACACAGTCACACACAAAAGATTAATATACAAGTTAGCCAGCCTGGGAGTGGGTCCCAAGATGACAGCCTGGGTAAAGAATTGGCTGGAGAATAGGACACAGAGAGTAATAGTAAATGGAGTCCACTCAGAAGAAAGGAGGTTACTAGTGGGTACCGCAGGGTTCAGTTAGACTAGTCCTCTTCAATGTCTTTATAAGCGAGATTGCAGAAGGACTGAAGGAAAAGTATGTCTTTGCAGATGACACTAAGATCTGCAACAGAGTTGATGCACAGGTGGGGTGGAAAGGATGAGAAGGACTTGGCAAGGTTAGAGGAATGGTCAAATGTATGGCAGCTTAGATTCAATGCTAAGAAGTGCAAGGTAATGCACCTGGGAAACAAAACCCAGGGGAAGAGTACACAATAGGGGTGAGATACTAACAACAACAAAATGGAAAGGGACCTGGAGGTGGTCATATCAGATGACCTAAAGGTGGGCAAGCAATGTGAGAGGGCAGCAAGAAGGGTGGGGGATACTGGGATGCATAGAGAGGCATCACCAGTAGAAAACAGGAAGTTATTATCCTCTGTACAGACAGCTGGTGAGACCCCATCTGAGTACTGTGTGCAGTTCTGGAGACCCAATCTCCGCAAAGACATGAAACAGGATGGGCTGTCCAGAGGGAGGCAGCTAAAATGGTGCAGGGTCTGCAGGAGAACCTGTGAAGAGACTTAAGGAGCTTAATATGTATAGCCTCGAGGAAAGGAGGGAGAGGGGGACATGATAGAAACTTTCTGCCACCCCAAGGAATCAACAAAGTCCAAGAGGGTAGCATCTTTCAAAAAAGAGTGTGCAAGAACAAGAGGGCACAATTTGAAGATAGAGGGGGCTGCTCAGAGGTAATTTAAGGAAGTATTTTTTCACAGAGAGGGTTGTGGATGCATGGAACGGCCTTCCAGAGGAGGTTGTGGAGTCAAAATCAGTGGTGGAATTCAAGCATGCATGGGATAGTCATAAGGCAATTCTGGGGGTGGGGGTAGGAAGAAGTAGACTGTTGGTTAACTAGGATCTACAGCTTATCCAGTAGGTAGGAAATGGGCAGACTGGGTGGGCCAAGCGTCCTTATCTGCCATCAAATTCTATGTTTCTATGTCCTGTCTGCCTGTTCTGGTGGTTGTTCAGGTGGACGTTGAAGATCCCATGACACTTCTCCAAAAGAGTAGGGGAAATTCTATTCAAAATCAAGAACTATAAATGTCCAGAATCAATTACAAAGTCATAGACATATACATCAGAGGTAATACAAAAATAAATACATTAGGTCACAGCAGTATTGGAATCGATAATCCATGGCAGGTTAACTTTATAGTCACTATAATAAACAGTAAGTCTTTAGTAATTTTCCTAACAGTTCTTGATGAGATCTGTCTTTTGTTGTAGTGTAAACAAACATCGAGACATTCATATATGCCATTTTATTACTGTAAAATGAGGCATAAAGTACTTTTATTCCATTTATCCCAGGAATGTGAAAAGTGTCCATATAGCACATTTGGTGGCAAATCAAGTGGGAATTTTGGAAGAGGGATATCTGACCACAACACTGCACAAGAAACACATTCTGTGGTTAATAGTCAGGACACCGGGATGGAAGTGGAGGATTATGCAGTAAAGAGGAGGATACACATTATTGGTGATTCTATTGTCAGGTACACAGACGCTTACACGATGAAAGGTCTGAAAAATAAGGTAACAAGTTCATATCTGTCAGTTGCAACTTTGGCAGACATAGATACTATGATCCCAAATGGTCAAAAAGGTGTGGACACCCCTTAATCATAATTTATGCTGGAACAAATGATTTGTACAGAACTAGGGAGGACCAGATGTACTTACAGCTTATTAGTATTGAAAAAACAGTTCAGAAAATGAATGCAAAAGTGGTTTTTTAGAAATCTTGCCAGTTCCTAAGGCAGGAAATAGGATAAATCAGAAAATAAAAAGGGTAAATAACTGGATGAGAAGGTGGTGTACCATGAATAGCATTGAGTGCATCAACTCATGGGAGGTGTTTGATTTAAATACACTTTACTTTGTTCAAGACGATAGACACCTAAGCAGGAGAGGGTCTAAGGTGTTAGGGATGGCATTCAGGAAACATATAGATATTCATTTAAACTAATTTGGGGGGGCAAGGAGTCAGGTGCAAAGAGGTAAAGATGGGGAATCAAGTCAGGCAATGGACAGGGTGAAAAGAAGAATAGAATAAACCTACTGCTTGTTAATGCAAGAAGTATTAAACCAAAATAGATGAACTTAGGCACATTATTCAAAGAGATAATATAGACATCTGTGGGTTGACTGAAACCTGGCTAAGAGAGGATGATTGGATAGACAAAATTTATGGTTATGATTTTTCATAAACCTAGAGTGTGGAAAACTGGTGGTGGAGTAGGGGTATGCATTGCTTCACACTTAAAAGCAAAAGCATTGACCTTGACAATACTGAGGAATCAAGTCGAACAATTGGGGCTCTCTTTTGGACAGGTAGGAAAAGTATTAGGCTGGGAATATGTTATAGATAACCTAACTTATGAACAAGAAAACCAAGATTTTCTGGACCTATTTGACAGTGGAAGGATAACAGACAATACTATTGTAATGGGTGATTTTAATTTCCCGGATATGTTGGGAACCCTGATGTGGAAGGGACTATTGAGTAAAGGTTTCTGGAATATGTGAAACAAACTGTTTAATACAGGTAGTGGGAGAGAACACAAAAAACAGTCTTTGGATTTAGTACTATGAAATATGGAGGGGCTATAAGGAATGTCGAGGTTATTGAACCACTGGGAAGCAGTGACCACAATATGGTTAGGGCTTTACTATGGAGGACCCCTATAGTATCCTGGGGAAATCAACTATTGGAGTTACAACAAGGTGGACTATACCAAAATCAAGTATATAATAGGAACATACAATTGGAATGAGTTAGAAGGAAATCTTTGGTCCAAACCTGGGAACTAATTAATGATGTTTTACAGTCATGCATACAAAATTTCATTCCCTAACAAAAAATATAATAGGAGAGGAACAGTACCTAAATGGATGACTCAAACAATCCATAGATTAATAAATAGGAAAAATATGGCCTATAAAAGTAAAGAGAAACCCATCCTCTATCAGACTGTCCATGTATAGGTCCCTGGTAAAGACATTTCAAATGAGTATTAGAAGAGGGAAGGCTAAGGCAGAATTAGATCTGGCATCCAAAAAGGAAACAACCTAAAGGAGTTCTACAATGTGTAGAAAGTTAATGAAAAATCAAAATCAGATTACCATCTTAAGGCACCAAGAAAATCAAGTTGAAGATGAGCAGGGTATAGCAAATATGTTTGGCACATATTTTCAAAGTGTATACCTTGAGGATGGTAGTGGTCATTCCAATGTAGAAGTTAAGATGGGGAATAGAAATAGAAATTCCAGTCATAGCTGCAGAAAGGTCAAAGAAAAATTAAAGAAACAAAAGAAATATAAATCAGGGGACCTGATGGTTATCATCCAGCTTTTCTGGTTGAACTAGCAGAGGAGATTTCTGTTCCATTGGCAGCCCTCTTTAATAAATCTTTGAGAGAGAGTGAGGTCTTGGAAGACTGGAAGGTGGCCCACATAACGCCCATATTTTAAATCTGGGGATAGGACAAGACCTGAAATTGATCACCGATAAGTACAACTCCATCATAGGCAAGGTGATGGAGAGCTTTATAGATGAATTACTTGAAAATAATTTGAGAGCTCTGAATCACCTGGATATCTCTCAGCATGGGTTTTCAGGAGGAGATCATGCAACACCAATTTATTGCATTTCTTCGAGCGGTGAGCCAGGCACTGGATGTGGGGTTGCCAGTAGATGTTGTGTATTTGGATTATAAGAAGGCCTTCACTCTGTGTCACACAATGTTTTGCTTAGGACCCTTCAGCAATTAGGGTTGAACATTATCTTAGTAAATGGGTGGCAGCATGGTAACGGAATAGATACCAGCAGGTCCAGGTCAGGCGTTATCTATCAACAAAGGCGAGGGTTACTAGTGGAGTCCTCCAGGGGTCTGTGTTGGGGCTAAGGTTGTTTAATGTCCTAATCTCTAGTATCAGGTATCAGAGGGAGTCTGGATCTGTGGGCATGCAGATGACTCAAAGATTGGGGCAATAGTAAATAACAATGAAGCTATAATGAAATTTCAAGAACAACTATGCCATCTTGAGAACTGGGCAGAAAGGCATGGACTGTAGTTTAATATGTAAGCAATAAGACACGACAGGGTGTCGTTGAACACTTTAACACAAGCTAGGAGGCATAGTGAGGCACCATGTGCCACCGGCCGAGTGTGTCCAGCCTCCTAGCCGTGTGTTAAAGTGTCTAACGCACATCCTGGAGTGTCTTATTGCGCTTATAAATGGTTATCTAAAATACAGATGTATGTCATAACTAAAATGCATAATATTTAATAGTAAAACACTTACATGTTTGTCTTAATTGTTAGTAAATAGTTCCTTCGCCTGTTTTTTTTTTTTTTCCTTGAGGACTTTTGAGCTGCAAAGGCATCCTTACTTGTAGTTGGTATGGCACTCACCCTCACTCCCCGCCTCACGAGGTCAGCGAAGCAGTATGTCCCGCTAAGAAGTGGTTCTGAAAGAAACACGGCAAATTAGTTTTCCATTTACAGAAATTATATGCTACGCGAGGAAGTTGCAATTGGTACAGTCAGTGAGTGGGCGGGCCAGGAAAGAGATCATGGCAGACATTTTCTTTTAAGTACTGACTCAAGGAGAGAGAGATAGAGATATTGTGGCAGTCCCTGTTTTTTTTTTGTTTGTTTGTTTAGTTCAATGTGCATCCAGAAGTAAAGGAGACAGGCGAGGGAAGTTGCAATTGAAACAGCCAGTGAGCAGGTGGTCAGAGAGAGATCGTAGCAGCCATTTTTTATGTACTAACTCCAGGAGAGAGAGAGAGATCGTGGCAGTCCCTGTTTTTTTTTTGTTTAGTTCATGCTGCATCCAGAAGTAAAGGAGACAAGCTGATGAAGGATCTACAAAATTACTACTGCGGAAATGGTAGTAAAACCAAAAAACCAAATGAAAGAGGTGAGGCTAAGGGAACGGTCGAGCGGCTGGCAGGTTGAGGATGGAGAGCGAGCAGTGGTTGGGGTGAGAGATCATGGCCGGGTTTTGTTTATATTGTGCTTGAATCTTGTTAGTATGAAAAGTTAGAATGTTAAAAAGGGAAGGCAACTGAACAGGAGGTCAGAGGTAGTTATTTGTTGTGTTTTTTTACAGTTAGGCTGGCACCACTGTTGGCAGAAACAAGATGGCTGCGATTTTGTTTCCATCACATTCTGAGTGGCAGCGCCACTCATATCAATGCCCACTGGGAACTGCTGGTCCTTTTTCCTGTGCATAAGAATGAATATTACCTCCTAGCAGCCAATCAGAGCTCTTATTTTGTGATGCCCATTTCATATGCCAAATGTAAGATTATGCATTTCGAGACGGAACATTAACAAACACAATACAAACTGAACTCACAGATAATTGCGGTTACAGACTGTGAAATGATTTGGGCATGGTTATCACAGATAAACTGAGTTTGACAAGCACAATATGATCTGTGTTAACCAAGCCAAAAGGATTGTAAGCAACTTACATGTAACATTAGAAGTAGGAGGAGAGAGGTTCTTGTGCCCCTGCACAGATCCCTGGTGAGACCCGCTTTGAGTATGGTGCCCCTTTGCTCAGTGCAAAGTGTTGGTGGGAGCAAGAGAGTAGAGCGTGTGCAAAGAAGGTTTACTAAGTGAGTAGGCTTAGTAAGCAAGCAGGGGTATGGCATTAGATTGGAGCATTTGGGTTTATACTCAATGGCATACAGAAGGATAAGAGCTGACCTTTGTTATGTTTACAGGTCATTGAGTGATGGTATGTTATGTGAGGCAGCAGGATTAAACTGGAAAGAAGATCTTAGGATGTGTGCAAGGGTTCATGATAAACAGTTGAAAGGTGAGAGATATAGAACTAATAGAAGAGGAAGATGGTTCAGCCAGAGGGTGGTGAATGTCTGGAACAGACTCCCAGTGGAGGTGGTAGGAGCAAGTAGTTTGGGGGCATTCAAGCACCAACTAGACAGATACATGGAGACAAAAATGGAGTTATGTCCACTAATTCAGTGGCAGGTCCTTAATATGGCTCTTGTAGCTTATGGATCTGAACTCATCCTATGAACCTATGAACATGATGATAGGAGACTGTTTTAAAAAGTGGTTCAGACCAATTGTGAGCTAAATATGCCCAAAATCCTGCTATAAAAGAGCAGTACAAGAATAAATGCTCTAATGTTTCAGGTTGCTGGTCCCACTGGGGTCTGCTACACATTCTGTCATTTAGTTTGTGCTTGTGGTTTGATTTCACTTTATGTTTTTATGACATATGAGCTAATGCATATCCCATATGTGGTGGTATTTTATTGTTCTGCAAGAAAGTTTGAAGGGATGTTGGGCAATTAAGTGAACAGTTTTCAAAAACAATGTCTACTTGGCAGGTAGTGTCTAATAAATGTTTATATAACCCTTTCCGATTCATGGAAATAACTGACTAGTGATATGCTATTGTTTCAATCTGCCAAAGGTTTCTCTTATAGAATTTGGCATCATAACGATAGCTCTTAGGGATTTTAGTGAATTTGTTTCCTATTGTGTGAACCAGGTCTTGCAGTTGTCATATAACCAGGGTTCCCATCTTATGTTTTTATTCAGAAGGAGTGTTTTAATGTTAGCTATAAGAAATATACTATTAAAAAATTATATAGGGTTAGTCATATTTGCTCCTTCTTTATTTAGGGGTACAGTAAGTGGTGATGTTGCACTTTAGAGGATTAAGCGGCTTCCCAAAGTGCCTGGAAAAATATACTAATAGACTAGTTTCAGATTTCTTTGGTGGGGAAAACATGGCTTATGTACAGGAATCAGGGTACTAGGTATGTTTTTATTAGGTATACCCTTTTTTCTTCCCAAGTTTCCATTTATTCCAGTTTACCACTTTTTGTTTACCTATACTCATTTTTGTTCCTAATTTAGTACATCCAATTCTTTTGTACCATACTGTATTCCTAGAATTGACATGGGTCCTTTCTGTACTTTTATTTGACCGACAAGCGATGTACTCTCAGTATTTTGTCCCAATCTATATCCTATGCACTTATCAATATTAAGTGAAGCACCGAGACTTCACCCAAATTCATCACATATATTAAGAGATTCTGTGATGGAATTTTCATTAGCAACCAACAGACACATATCATCAGCATAAGCCAATGTTTTATGCGAAATACATCCTAAAATGTTTTGAAGAGGCAATATGTTCCTGGAAGAATTAATACGCTCAATAAGGAGTCTATGAAAAATATATGAAATGGGGCTAGGATAGGTTTGTCACTCCCCACGCCTAATGTGTACTATTGGTCCTCTTCAGTCATTAACTTGTGGGACTACTGTTGCAGTTCTATGACATAAGTCATGATTAACTGAGTTGAATGCTTTTCTCTGGTCCAGTGAGACCACATAGCCATTGGGGTTTTCATCATTGCCACATTCCATGATTTCTCTCAGTAGTATGAGGTGATCAGAAATATATCTACTGGGAACTGAACATGATTGTGTTGTTGAAATGACTAAGAATGCAATCATGAGCAGTCTTTAGTCACAATATTTGTTAAAATTTTAAAATTAGTATTTAACATACTGATAGGTTTCCAGTTCTGTAATTTCGTCCTATCACCCTTTTTGCAAATAAATCAATGTACCCATATTCATATTTAAAGGGATAGAGTTAGACAGTAAGATAAAGTTATACACTGATGTCAATTCTGGTAAGATATCTGGGCCAATTATTTTATACCTTTCATTAGGAGCCCATCTGGACCTGGTGTTGTTCCATTTTTATGTTTGCTTGCACACATGTGCAAGAAACATAGTGCCATCATTCGAGTTTTCGGAGGTGTGTCACCCCTCTTCCAATTCAGTCAGTGTGTTGGCAGGCATGGCCTATCCGAATGCATGTTGGAGCTGTCTATGACAAGCTCCAAAATGCAGTGGCGTACAGTTGAAAGGGAGCTACGCTTTAGTGAGCAGCGATGAATATCACCTGCTCATGCGCAGCTCCCCCTACACTACACTGCATGCATACTGCGTGCCCCATGCACACACTCTATAGCCGACGGGGTGCCCAATCCCCCGCCGGGCCGTGCCGCGCTTCCCCAAAGCCTTCCAAATGCCACGCTGGTACCTACCCCAGCGTGGTGTTATCGGGGATAGCCGATGGGTGCCCAATCCCCGTCGGCTCCACTGTCCTCCCCCGAAGTACTGGGTACCATGCTGAGAGCCCACCCAGCGTGGCAACTGATGCTATGGCCAATGGGGTGCCCAATCCCGTCAGCTTCCTTCCCCCCCAGCCGTCCTTATGCCATGCTGGGAGCCCACCCCAGTGTGGCAAACATCCCGCTTCTTTTTTAAAAAAAAACCCTGAAAAGCAAAAAACGGTCCCACGCAGTCTCCCTGCCCCCCACAACCCGCACTCACCCACTCGCACCCTGCCTTCCCCACATCCCCCACCACATACTTACCTCCGGAGCTCGTGCGATGATCTTCGTGGACCGGGAACACGTCTGCACTCTTCAAAGCCAACCGCTAACTGAGGAAATGCCGTAAGCTGTATAATGGGATAGATAGGGGTTTTCAACTTTTGCACATCTCAGGCATTTTTGAAATTTTGCACCAAATTTTCAACATGGGGTTTTGGGACCCCTCCTCATGAGTTCTTGCACTGTCATGGCGTTACTCGGGCCGAAGGTGATTTCGCAGCCACTGCGTGAAATCACCTTTCCAGAATGATTAACAAAAGACACTGCCAATGTTCATAAGGTGGGCTCTCAAAAGACTATTTTGAAAATTTGGTGGAAAAATTCTTAAAATGACTGTTTCTGACGTCGTTGCACGGCAGTTCCTACGCACTCGTGAGTTCGCGAATTTTCAATATTTTCACTCCAGATTTTCAACATTGCACTTTACTACACCTTTCTTATGAGCAGTACAGCTGTCATTTCCACATCCCACCCAAAACGTGTTTCACTACATGTTATAGCATAAATGGCGCAGTCAGTGTGCAAAATCAATGTAATGGACAAATTAAGAAAATCACAGTGACACTGTTCATGAGCAGAAGGTCTTAAAATGGCTATGTTGAAAATTTAGTGAAAAATTCTAAAAATGACTGTTTCATGAAGCGTATGCTAGCAGTTTCTACACACGCCGTAAGTTTGCTTAATTTTCAATATTTTCACTCCAGATTTTCAACATTGCCATTTTACCACACCTCCTTATGAGCAGTACAGCTGTCATTTTTCACATCTTGGCCAAAATGTGTTTCCGCCCATGTAGCGCACAATGGTGCAGTCGAGTCTAGAAATCAATGTATGGGACACATTAAGAAAATCATAGTGACACTGTTCATGAGCAGAGGTCTTAAAATGGCTATGTTGAAAATTTGGTGAAAAAATTCCTAAAATGACTGTTTTACGAGCCATGCGCTACGCAGTCCTATGCATGCTCGTAAGTTTGCGAATTTAATGTTTTCACCCAGATTTTCAGCATTGCCATTTTATTACACTTCCTTATGAACAGTACAGCTGCCATTTTTCATATGTCACCCAAAATGTGTTTCGCACATGTAGTGCACAATGGTGCTGTTGGTGTCGGAAAGCAATGTTTGGGACAGATTAAGAAAATCACAGTTACACTGTTCATGAGCAGAGGTCTTAAAATGGCTATGCTGAAAATTTGGTGACAAAGTCCATAAAATGACTGTGTTACGAGTGAGCATTCGCAGTTTCCACGCACCCTCGTAAGTTCATGACTTTGTAATATATTCAGTCCAGATTTTCACCAGTGGCATTTTCCACACTTCCTTATGAACAGTACAGCTGTCATTTTTTCACAACATGGCCGAAGTGTGTTTTCACACTTTCAGCGCAGAGATGCGTGGTCGCTGTGGGAAATCATTGTTCAGGACAGATAAAGAAAATCACAGTGACACTGTTCATGATCGGAGGCACCAAAATGCTTGAGTTGACAATCTGCTGTAAAAATCCCCAACCTAATTATATTACGGGTGTCGTTGCACAGTTTCTATGTACGCTCATCACTTCACCATTTTTAAATATTTTACTGCAGATTTGCAACATTGCCATTTTGCTACCTTCCCATGAACAGTACAGCTGTCTTTTTACATCCTGTTCGAATGTTTTTGCACCTGTGGTGCTAAATGCCGTAGTCGCTGTGCATAAGCAGCTTTCAGCTAACAAACTGATATTCCCCTGTTCATGAGGTGGGGTCACAAAAAAACATGTTGAAAATTTGGAATGAAAATACCAACGAATGCCTGAGGTATTAGGGTTTTCAACCATAGCGCAACC